>CM043865.1:50938932-53893932 GCA_023846275.1 Vanilla planifolia | reverse complement strand
ATTTTCATACAACAAAGGGAGAATTACAAATATAATACAAATAAATTAAGATGGGAATGGTAAGTAAGAATGAGTATGAGCTAAGTTAAGCGTTAGATTACAAGTAGGAGTGGTGGTGAATGAATTTTTAAATTTATTTAGATCATTTCCTTTATAAACTAAAACAATTTATTCAAGCAAATCCTTTGTTTTGACAAAGATTTGAAAGCAAAAAAATTAAAATTTTGAAGGTTTGAATGCCATAAGATTTAGCCCCATTTAATTCCATGGTAACAATGAAAGGGCTATGAAGTAAGAACGCAATAATGATACACTAAAGTTAATAAGAATGAAATATAAGAAGAATATATTGATGTTTGATGAATGTGGTATTGAAAATAAAATAGATGTATGAAAAAAAATATATTAGGCATTGAAAATACAAGTGATCTAAAAGGTCTCTCATTATAAGATGTAAGTATCACCTTTACTTTAAGGAATGATATGGTTCAATTTCTTAAAGCATAGACTTTCCATCCCCCCTTTAAACACTTATATGGCGGGGTTTGAAAAAACAACTCTTTTGGCAACCATGACGTATTCTCAAACTCAAAACTCTCCTAATTTCTTATTAATTAAATTATATATATAACAAAAGATGTCTATTTATAACAAGACAAGTTGTTAGAGTAACAAAAAGAGGATAATCTCTTTTTATTTTAAGAACAAATCAAATATATATATATATATATATATATATATATATATATATATATATATATATATATATATATATATATATATATATATGATTTGCTCTTGAAATAAAAGAAGAATATCCTTTTTTTAATACTCTAATAACTTGTCTTATTATAAACAAACACCTCTTATAATCTTGATAACACCTGTCTATTCCAAGTGCATCCTAATGCTTTAACATATTGCTCATACAATGCAATGTTGTTAACATTAGCTTTGAGTTGCCAAAGACATTTAACTTTGGTCTTGAGTAATTCAAGACCTTTTAAACTATAAATGTTTAAAATTTCAAAATAATATTTTTCTAAAGAAAATATAATTTAATTTTTAAAAAATAAAAAATATAAAACTCTATATGCAAATGATCTCTATTTTAGAATTTTCATGCAATGACATGTGCATACAAGCATATAACATATACTATCTTATGAGCTTCTCATATCTTCAAACATATCAAATTTTTTTGGAGAGTTTTATTACATGTTGAGCACATAGATTTTGTACTTGCTTCTATCACTATAATGTCATATTTATAATGTATAGATTTGATGTTGCATAGCTTTAGTTTATTAATTTTCAAGTGTTGCCTTTTATTTTTCATTTTTGGTAGTTATTAAGGTAATGTTGCCATAGCCAAATTTGAATTGATCACCACCATCAATGTTAAGTTATCTTTATATACTATTCAACACAATGCTTAAACTAGATGCTTTTACCTTACAGTTGTATATTAGATCACATGTTAAGTCCATAGGTGTTTCCCACCATAAGTTATATGTATGATATTACTAGAGAAGTGCTTAAATCAATGCCCTTTGAAAACAAATATACATGGTCAATGAGATGAGCATATTGTACGTATACTTTATTTTTGCAACAATGGTTGACAAATCCAACATTATCGATGCATCATATTTTTTAAATGCTTTATTGTAATTTCTAATATTTTACATCAAACACATATTTTGTGCTTAAAGTCATCTAAGGACATGTCTTATAGAAGTACAAGCTTATTTGGGTCAAGCTATATTGGCTTTTAGTTTTTTTTAAGCCACTTAAATCATAACATATAATTATATATTCATATTACACAATCAATAACACATTGCAATAAATGAAGGTTTAAAAAATTTTGCTAGAAAGCATGATAATTCCAATCACTTTTAACAATTCACCAACTATAGCAAACATTTTAAACTAATTGCATCAAGAATTTAGGTCAAACAATTAGTTTAGCTTTGAGCAAGCTAAGTTTCTTAAATGAGTCTATCATTCATATTTTTTATATACTACATATGTTTTCTCTGATTAGAAGAGTGGAGCGTTTTTATGCTTTAAGCTATTTATGGAATTTGGTGTAATCTCCCTCTCCTCTTCTCTTTCATGAAACATGACAAACTTCTTTTTCTTTTATGCAAAGTTATTGTTAAGGTGAAGATTAACTTTAGATTATCATATATAAGGATCTATAGGGAGTTTTGTAATGATGTTGAAGCAATCTAAGGAGTATAGTGAGATGAGTACAACTTTATGCTCTTGTTTTCTAAAGTTTATTTTTTAGTTTTTAGCTCTTAAGCTTTTTTATAATTCAAATGATGATTTAATATAATAAATGGAATGATATATTATCAAAATTTTTCAAAATTGATGCCCATCATGTCAACAAAATTTTTTTATATTGATTTTACTAGTATGGATTTTATGTGAGAATATTAAAATCTTTTTAAAAAGTTAGATTCAGTTTATTTCATAATTAAGGTAAAAAGTATATCAAACATGATTCAAAAGTAATAAGTAACCTCCTAGATTATAATAAGTTATAATTTTATTATTATATAGAATTTTTTAAATTTTATAATTGTTTTTATAATAAATTTATGAAAATATATACAATTTCTTTTAAAAAACTTATACATAAATAAAAGAATGTATAACATCTCAAATGAAGAAGATGAATTATAAACATGAGTATGCAAATTAGTTAAAATTTAATGATACTAAGTTGAAGAAATTAGAATTTTATAAGTGATAAAATGAGAGATCATAGATTTTTAAAGATAACTAATTTATTTTTATAAACTCAAAAATGCCCCATAAATTATTAAAAATAATAAAAAGACTTAAAAATGAATGAAATTTGACTATGACATAGATTCTATAAAGATAAACTTAATAAAATTTTGTCAAACAAAAAGAAGGTGGACTAATTTAAAAACTAAAAGTTGAATAGTTTTTAAAAGAAGTGATAATATAAATATTATAAAATTTTTAGATTTGGAAAATGATTAAAATATTATATGATAGTGAAAAAAATGTACAAATTGGATTAAGATAAAACTAATAAGGGATATCATATAAATATTTTTTAGATTTAAAAAATGATTAAAATATTATATGACATTAAAACAATATGAAAATGGGCTAAAAGTAGAACCCATTGAGTGATATCATGTAACATCCAAAAATGTTGACAAAAAATTTTAATAAATTTAAATAATAGGATGTAAAAAAATATTAAAAAAATGATTTAGAATCTTAAGAAGTGATGAGTTATAAATAACAATTTTGATATAAATATATTCTAAAAATTTTTAATAACTTTTTTGAAATTTTTTGAGAATATTCAAAATTTTAAAATAACATACAACATAATATCACAGTTATATAATATGATTAAATAAAAAAATTAATTATGTGAATAGATTCACAATATGGGATTAGATCACACAAGTATGATTATAATAACATATAAGTATGATAAAACATAATCGATTATGACTTTGAGCCATTTTATAAGTTAAATAAAAAAGAGAGTGGTCATAAAGTATAACCATAGAGTGTCGTATGACGCAATTGAGTAAGCGAGAGAATGAATGTTAACAAGTGTGGACATGTACAAAAGTTGGTTGAGAATTGTACAAGATGATCATTATATCGTACTATGCTATTAATATATAAATACAAAGGATCAATACAAATAATATAATATCATATAATATGAATGTAATAAATGTACAATAATATAAAGAATAAAGCCCAATACATAGTTATATAAGTAGAATAAACAAATATAATAATACAAACATGTGTATGATGGAAATCCATAAAAATGTTAGATCATACAATATAATAGAAGTATATCATACCATACAATTATACGATAAGAAAATAAAGTAGGCCTAATATGAAAGCACTCAAGAAAATATATTTTAAAATGATTTTATAATATGATAAAGTGATTGTATTGGTATGATAAGAAGAGAAATATATCATACTAGTACAGCAAGTACAATCATATTATACAACCTGATGACAATGCTTACAAAATAATCAGTTGAAATGTGCAATACATGATGATGACCATAAACATACAATATGATAAAGCAAATATCACATTGTAAACAAAAATAGTCCATACAATATAAAAGGAATGATAATATCTTATTAGTATGATTATGACATCATAACAACATAATGAGAAAAAATTAAGATAGATATGTACAAGACTGAGAAATATACTATTTAAATATGGTGATTATATGTGTGTGATTAATAAAAATAGAATAAAACTCAAAACCCAAAATGACACATGATTAAGAAAAGTAATATAAGCTAGTTTAATTAATAAGAAACTTTTGTAAATGAAATATTTGAAAGGAAAAAGATATATACATGAAGAGATAATTATTAGAGACATCTAAAATATAGAAAATATAAAAAGTCATGAAAACAAGTATAAATAAGATGTTAAATATGACATAGAGAATTATTTTTAAGAATTTTAGTGTGATACTCAGCCATAATCAATAAAAGAAAAAAGAATAAGTGAAGATTTTTTTAAGAGATTTGGAGAGAAGTTTTGCAAGAGGTAAAGATAAAACTGAGAACAACATAATCTTAAGTACTATGACATCCAAAAGTATTTAGTAAAACTTAAGCCTTAATAAGATTATTACACAATTTTTAAAGGTAAACAAAAATGTATACCTATGTGTATCTAATTGTTTGTGATATGTATTATACAATATAGGTTTTTATTGATTAAAAATGTTAAATTCCATATGCATGAAATGATCATGATATACATAAGAGATGATTGTATTAATTCATGATGCTTGTTGAAATTTATATAGTTAAAAGATAATGAAAAAGTAAAATTTATGAATGATTGTAAAAAATCTAGAATTATTTACATAATGACTTATATGTGTATGTGATGCTTGAGCAATAATGATATGTTATTTTGATTACAAGTCATTTATTGATATAATTATGCCATAATTAATATACAAAGTAAGTTATTTTATGATAATAGTTACAAATATAAAGAAAAGAAATGAAAACAAAATAAGGAAAAGAAAACTAAACTTAGCAAATGAAAGGTAAATATTCAAGACAAAATGATGTGAAGTTATCCAAAGTGACAATACTATGCTGAAACGCATTCTGGATATGAGCTAAAAGTGCATTCATTTAAACTATTTAAGTGTAAAATAATATGTTCTTAAACATACCAAATTTGTTGAATAAAAAAATATTTTTATAAGTCAAATTCTTAAAGAGATAAAAAAAGATAAAAAGAAAGAAAACATATAAATATACAAAAGATTAATGTCTATGATAGTTTTACATGTATTATTACTTTACTTTGCTTTAAATACTTGCATATTTTATTTATATTGTATTATTAAAAATGACTCTTACATATAGTTGCCAAAACAATTATAGTATTTTCTATATATGTAATGTTATTTTCGACTAAGCTAATTTTGATTGACTCATGTCTTTTTTGACCTTATATTTTAAGGCTAAAGGAATGCACTTTATGAGACTACATAAATAGGTGATAATTAGTACATGATAATTTAAAAAATACTTCAATTATCATTAGATATATAATTTTTATATTTATATTATTTAAAAAAATGATATGTAAATGATTTGTTAACATTGATACTGTATGTGCATGTGTTTTTAAAGAATTTGATCATAATTATAATTTTTTGGATTATGCTAAAGGTAGATTTATAATTGTGAATTTTTTTGCTCAAGTTAAATGTGTTTTGACAAAGAATAGATATATAAATATAGGAATTTAAGCTATGTTAGGAATAGTTCGTAATTTTTTTAAATTGACGTTGTTATAATTGAACTAATAAGGAATAGGTTTGTAAATATGGAATGTTAAGGGGGACGAAAGAATGCATCAATTTATATAAAAGTGACAACAACAATTATAATAGATAAAATAATAATAAATTAATTTAAAGTAAAGGATTTAATTGACATTATGACCACTTTAAACTCCTATAAATAATTAATGTTGCATTGTTTTTTAATGATGCAAAAAATTTTCCAGTGAGCTTGTGAGAGAGTTTACTTTAATAAGCTTTGTTTGTGAGAGAAACTAAAGGGAAACAAAGCTATTGTGCAATATAAGGTAAGTTTAACAATTATTTTTGATTTCACCCTACTATGTAATGCGAGTCTCAAGTTTTTTGTGAGATAAGAAGAGAAAGAGAGATGGAGGATGTTTATGTTGCCATTAAGAGAGGTATGCAGCATCATGTTCACCAAAGGAAGAGAATGAGAATGTTGAGTTCATTGCAAAAAAACATGGTGATAGTTGTTGGGGAACTTTTGTACAACTACAATAACATACATCGTATGGTGCAAAGGTCTTAACTCTTGAGGTTACAACAGAACTATGTCGTTATTTACTAAAGAATCATACTAAATGATTTGTTGGATTGTATTAGTATAATAAACATTAAATTATTATTGAACAATAGTTGAATCATACACATATGGTATGGGTATTGTACTATATGATAGGTTTTGTTTTTAGGTAAGAAAATTTGGTCGAGTTTAAGGGATGAGACTGGTCTATTATAAGGACCAAATTATTACGATTTTGGTAATTAAACTTACAAATAAGCTGAGTTAGATGAAATAGAGAGAACCATATGATACGATTAGATAATCATACATATATGTATGATTTGTGATATAAAATAAATTATACTGTGGGGTATATTGTATAAGAATGGAATCATACACGTATAATGTATTGCATAATATTTATTTTGGAATGATCATACAAGTATGATTTCAAACAAGAACTTAAGTATCTAGAAGAAATTAATATAATTTTAATTATTTATTAAGCATTTCATATAGAGGACATATGTTGACTATTACATATATATGACATTATAAAAAATCAAAATGATAAGATGATCAAATAAAAAGTATCATCTCAGATTAAAGTAGTTAAACCTTGTAATTGTGACATAGTAAATTAATTTCTAATTCATTTATAAAATAGTATAATTTCTTATGTTATTTTTTGGCCAACATTATTAACATTGAAATATCTTTTTGTAATATTTTATATATTGAGGATTATAGATAAACTTGATAACTACGATATAAATATAATAATAAATTTTTTATAAATAATTTTAATTATGATTATTTTATTGGTTATTTATATTATTATGATACTTATTTATTTGATATATTTCTTCCATATTTTTTTTAATTTTAACAATGTGTGATTAGATAACAAGCCTAATAAAGATATATCATAGAACGACACTATACATATACTTAAGGACTTGGATATCTCTTATGTCTATTTAAGAATAAAAAGAAATAGAATAAAATAATTACTATTTATATAAAAATATTATCTTCAGGATAATATTGTACTATTAAATGTTATATGATCTTATATAATATTAGGTGAAGATTGACCATCTTCATCTACTTACATTTGATATTGAGCAAAGAATGACATAAGGTGAGGATGCCTTTATTGATGATATAATATTGTATAATATTGGATAGAGATAGTTCATATGTATTTACATAATATGGGGCTAGAAACAACCTATTTAAATTTACATCTACATGTTACACACATGTTACATAATAAAGATAATCTATCTATATTTACATTTACATGTTATACACATAATACAGGATGAGGATAATCTATATATATCTATATTTACATACTAGATATATGATATAAGGAGAGAATAACTTATTTAGATCTACATCTATATGATATACATAATATATGATAAGTGCACTCATTTACATTTACATCATATCGAGCGAAGATTACGCATATATAATACATGGTGATGATACCTTTATAAGAGGTCTATGATATTGATATTAGTCTTAGAAGATAATGATCTAAAAGAAAAAATTAAAATATATTTATATAAATTTAAAATGACAAACAAAAAAAATAATAGAATTAATTATATGACAATGAAGGTGTTGGTTTTTTTTACTCATTCATGTGGTTTTATTATTGTGGTTTTTAGTTGTCATTTACTACATCATTGTTCTCATACTATTTTTTTTAATTTTACTATTATTTATTTTATTCTCCATTTATTTATCTATTAAGTTTATTTAAGATTTTACTAATATTTATATAATAATTGATGTATTCACTACACAAAATAATGAGAATATAAATACTATAGATGAGGATACTAATTATTAGCTAAGTGATAGAATAGTTTTGATATTATTATAAGTTTTATAGTGTTTCATGAACTGTGATATTAAAATTCTATGTTTAGTATTTTTTTAATATGATTTTATAATTACAATAGTAATAGTGATCAGTTTACTTTTTTCTTTTGTTTCTTATTTTATAATATTTTAAATTAAGTATGTGTTAGGCTCGATTAATTAAGGTTAAGTTTGCCATTCATGTTGCTACTTATGTAGGCTTTTGTAATTACTCATTGTTTATGCTTGTCTCAAGGTATTTTAAATAATTTTTTAATAACATTAAAATTTTGATTTTTGACAAAATCAATTAAAATAACAATTTTTAAATATCTTGTAGAATATGTTATTATCATATATATTATATTTATAAAACAAATATATCATTAAATATAACTCATCGAGACACATCCTTCGTCATCAAAATTTATCTAAATTTATTACAAATTTATAAATTGAAATTATTACAAATGCATAGTTAATTATTAAACAAATTAAGAAAATCTCTACAATCGTTCTCGAGCTTTCCTGAGCCAACTCGAGCATGAGTTCTCCCACGGGTCGGTGATAGAGAGAGTGATTCCGCGTGCCCTAGCTTGCGGGAAACGGGAAAGCTCTTGTTTTCCTTTGTTTTCCTGGCGATGGAAGAGCAAGGGCTCAGGGGAAGTCAAAGGCTGTAGAGATCACTTGGTGTATTGTGGAAATTTTATTGTTGCGGCTTTGAGTAGTATGGGCGAGGGCCTTCAGATCGGGAGAACAATCCGTTATTGCAGCAGGGAGAAGCTGCCGTAGCAAGTAAAATCAGAGAAGGAAGTGTTGCTGGGAAGGAGTTAGCAAGAGGTTTGCTGGAAGCTCAAGAAGGTGCTGCAGCTTTGAGGATGAGGGGTTTGTAAAGTGCTGCTTGTGCAACAAGAGCTGTAGTTGCAATTTCCAGCGAAGGTAACGGAAGAAGAACAGAAGAAATGTTGTTGCTCTTGTAGAAGAGGTATTTTAGTGAGAAAACCTTCACGAGAGAAGCGGAAACTATTTGGGAAAGCGTTTGAGCTACAACAATAAGGAGAAAACTTATGGGTTTTTTTTTTTTTTTTTATTATAAGCAAAAGTTTAGTAGAACATACAGCAGATCTCTTATGGCGGATCAAACGAGAAGTCCTTTAACAAGAGATCTAAGAGAAGCTTAGGGAGGGTCGTATCCCATCCCCACACAAAATCTGAGACGCAAGAAGCACGCACGGCCCAGTCCGTTGGCGCGTTTCCCTCCCTAAGAATATGCGACGTTGCCAACGCATTCAAGTTCCTCGCAGGCTGAAACGCCAGGGCATAGCAGCCATCCTCGGGAGGATTCATGAGGAGATTATGCACCACCAGCTCAGCGTGCAACGAGTCGGTTTGAAGCTCCACAGCATGAGATTCCGACAGTGTGTTCCTCAGCAATTCCAAGGCTTTCAGCATCTCCAGTGTCTCCATTTCCTTCGTAACGTGCGAGTGATACCTCTTTCCAACCACCAACATGGGCTTTCCGAAGTGATCCCTAGCTACCAGTCCAATACCCGAAGTATCCTCTCCAACAACAACATCACAGTTTATCATTATCCATCTTATAGGGGGGAACCCAGATGTAGGCTACCTTTAGCTCAGAGAAGCTGCATGGGTTCTCGCAAGACTCGGGTGGGCAGTGATTATAACGTTTTGTTGCGGTTGTCACCTCAATTTGAATCTTCTGCTAGAGGGTGCTGCAGTAAAGTGGCTGTTCATTGTGCCTCTTCGCATTTCTGTTTTCCCAGATGTAAAACATGACCGTAGCAAGGGTTGCTGCGTGAACTCTTCCCTCTTCCCACCGCACCTCAGGCGATCCTACGAACTCGATAAAACGCTGTATAAATGCCTCCATGCAGCATGCCACAGAAGGTAGACCTAGCGCATCCACAGCCCTGTGCACATAGCATGCATTCCATAGCTCTTGCGCGCGAGGGCATTCCCAGAATATATGCTGCAATATCTCTGCATCATCACAACCCCATGTGCGTTTGTTTCTCTCGACCATCTTCCTGCGCATCAGCCACATAGCTGTGGGAAGATAGTTCCCCACAAGCCTCCAGATGAATATGCAAACACGCGACAGCACGCATAGTTTCCATATCCCCTTTGAGTGCTCCCCGGCTTCCTTCAAATGCACCTCATCCCGCCTCTTAACGTCGTGCTTAAGCTGCTTGTAAAAACAGAGGTTGTCAACCTGCTCCAAACCCGTATAAGCTTGGACAAGTGTGTCCTCATTATGCTTATGAGCCTATGATAGATGCATAATTCTTTCGAATAATGGATTACCAGCCCATGCACGAACCTTCTCCTCATCCCACACGCCAATCTTAATGATACACTCGCCCACCAGAGTCAGCCACTGAGTGTTTATATTTATGTAGGTAAGCCACCAGTTAATCGGGAGTAAGTCAAGCCAATTATCCTTAGCAAAATTTACACTCTTGCCCTCCCCAATTCTCCACACAAAGTTAGCCACAGCAGTTTGCATTGCACCGGCCACAAGCTTGAATGCATGGGATGCCCCACATGGCGCTCTTAGGATGTTATGAGCTGTGCTATATTTTCTTCTCATAATTTCTACCCAGAGGCTCTTCTCGCGTCTAAGTAATCTCCTACACATATTCATATGAAGCACACGCTGTCAGGTGCGCAATTCAAGTAACCCAGGGCCTCCTTCATCCTTCGGCAATGTGACTGTATCCCAGTCAACATAGTGCATCATGTTCACACTTCTCGTCCCACTCCACAAGAATTTCCTGATCATCCTCTCAACGACAGCGATGGTTCCCTTATGTATGACACAATGACTCATCAGGTAGCTCGGGATAGCATTGAGCACCACCTTGATCATGGTGACTCTCCCAACCAAAGACAGGGACCGCACCCACTGCTTGGCTACCCTCTCCTCAATATTCTGAATCATGAAATGAACATCTTCCTTCTTAAGTAACTTCGTTTATATAGGAACCCGCAGATATTTTAATTTGTCACCTTGGCTTATACCTAATTTGTTGGTAATGATCCTCTTTCTCTTCCCTCTAGTAGCTTTGCTAAAATAGACTCTGGATTTAGTGAGATTTACCTTCAGTCTTGCCGCCTCACTAAACACCTGAAGTGTCCTTTGCACGACGCATGCTGCCTTGCGCGTTGCTGACGCATACACAATAATGTCATCCGCAAAGCTTTCGCCTCATAACCTTGCACAATTGAGGAAAAGTATTCTGTGACAATTGTAAATAAATAGGGCGACAATGGACACCCTTGTCACAAGCCACATTGGGCCGCAATCCATGGCAGTCGGGTACCATTGAGCAACACTCCAAACCTTGGACAGGTATTGCATGCTTCAACCCATTCACACCACACCAACGGGAAGCCCATCACTCTGAGCATATGGAGCACAAAATCCCATCTGACATTGTCGTAAGCCTACTCCATATCGATTTTAACCGCCATCAGCCCTCCCTTGGTGTTGGAATAGTGCATCTTCGAGGCCATATCTTGAGCAATAAAGATGTTGTTTGATATGGTCCTCCCAGGAACAAATGCTCCTTGTTCACTAGAAATAATGTAGGGCAACACCGACTTTAACCTCTCCACAAGGATTCTAGCTATGACTTTGTATATGACATTGCAAAGGCTTATAAGCCTGAAGTGCTCCAGCTTATTAGCGCCCTAGGTTTTGGGAATTAAAACTATCAGCTTATCTTTCCAATTTGTTGGCATTCTCTTCTCTTCAAAGAACGCGGAAACTGCATGAATGATGTCCTTATGAGTTATGGTCCGGTAACCCTTAACAAACTCTGTCGTTATCCCATCCATGCCTAGTGCCCTATTTTTCCTTATGGCACTAATAGCATACATAACTTCCTTCTCAGTCACCTTATCTCCCATCATAGTTGCCTACTCACGGCTAATACACACCCGCGGGACACACTGCAGCTCCAGAAGCACGCGGTTTTCGCCCCGCCATTTCGCCTCAAAGAAATTTGCTAAGAGCGAGCCAATGCTTTCAGTAGTAGTCGTATCATTCCCCGCATCAACCCTCAGGTGCACAATGAAATTGCAACGCATGCGCGCGGCTGCTACGGCGTGAAAGAACTTAGTATTGCGATCACCCAGGTGAGCCCAATGAACTTTTACTCTTTGCCACCACCATTTTTCTTTGTGCGCGCTGCCACGATGGAATTTCGTGATCAATTATCCTAGATGCGAGTGTTCCGCATCATCCAACCTCACCTGCGTCTCCTTAATCTGCAGATTGTTAATGCTATGCTCCAGCTCTGCATTCTTCCTTATTGTGTTCCCCAATGCAGTCTTGCCCCAACTACACAAGGCCACAAGCGATCTATGGAATTTAATTGATAGATCTTCCATACTGCCACCCTTAGTGCACCTCCTCCATGCGCTATGAACCACCCCCATGGTCTGAGGATAATCAAGCCAAATGCTCTCGAACTGGATTTTGGCTTCAGCTTTCAATTTCTGACCTCCTCCCAAATCAATGAGAAGTGGGCAGTGATCAGAACCCATCTGAGCAAGGTGAGTGACTGAGCAGCTAAGGAACGCTTGTAACCCCAGAATGTTCATCAATGCCCTATCAAGTCTTTCGAAAATTCTTGCGCCCCCTTGCTTCCCGTTACCCCATGTAAACTTATTCCACACATATCTTAGGTCCACTAGCTACAGCTCCTATAAAACTTCCAAGAATTCCTGTTGTGCTCTTTCATGTGTAAATTTCTTCCCTCCGCACTTCTCGCTTTGCGACATGATTAGATTGAAGTCACAAGCCACCACCATTGGACCTCCACTGCTTGTTACTCTCCTGAGAGCTTCCCATACCTCTCTTCGCTTATAATGCTCCTTCAGGCCATACATCGCGCAACACTTGACTTTGATGTCCCCTTTCAATATGATCTCAAAAGCCATCACATGCCTCGTCGACCCAAGAAGTTTTATGTTCAGCCAGTCGCGCCACATCAGGACAATTCCTCCCGACTTCCCTTCCGAAGGCTATACTTCATAACTCCACTCTCTGTCTAACAGCCAATCTGCATCCTTCCTTGTGAAGCATTGCACTCTCGTCTCTATCAGGGCCACAGCATCCACGGCTCTGTCCCTAATAAATCGTTGTAGGTAAATCCTGGACTTCTTGTCCCGTATTCCTCTGATATTCCATACTGCTATTTTGATCATTTAAGGAATTAATATAACCCAGTTAACATCCCCCATGAACCTCCCTATAGTGTTGAGGTGATCACTTCTACAGGCACATGCATTCCTCATGCACGCACAGGTTTGCGCATTGAACAGCGCTCCCACCAAAGTCACATATGGATAGCATCCCCAGCTCCCATCACCGCCCCAATGTGGCCACCACCTCACGTGGGCAGCATAGCCTCGGCCCCACGTACTCCACCCACCACCAGCACAGCACGTATCACCGTCACGCTTTTCGACACGCATCCGTGAACCTAGAGTGTACACCCCCTCCCCATCAGGAATCCATCCATGCTGTATTACCTCAACATAGTTCCTCCAGCATTTATTTAGCTCCCTCTCGCAAAGTTCTCTACATCCCACGATGTGCAATCCAACACAATCCTCTCAGAGCTTAACATTGTCTTTATAATAGACACACTCCCCTTCCAGCATCAGCTTCTTCCCTTTAAGATCAATCCCCTGCTGCTTTTGCATCAGACCCTTCTGCTCATCAACATTTGAGCTTGACGGAGGTGGTGCAATTCCCACCTTCCCCGTGTCTTCAGGATGCCTGATCCTCCTAACTGGATCCCTCCCTCTCGTGTTTGATATGCTCCTCCTCCTGTCATAGAGACCCATCCCTCCATTGGCTTGTGCAGATCTCCTCAACCCCCCACGCAAGCTCTGACCACTAGCATTGACACCATAATTCCTCTGTGAATTTATGGGCGGACGTCGTCGCAGTATCTTCACCAGCATCCACGGACCAAGTCCTTCTGTCTTCCCGTTATCCTTTAAGTTCTACACTTGAGCCATTGGTGTATCTTCTTTCTTCCCTCCATGAATTTCATAGTCCAATGATCTCCCACCATCAGAGGCAGGCGCATTGAAAGCTCACGCCACAGTCAGTGCAAACAACTCCCATGTGGGTGTCACACGCGTGCTTCCCTCATTGTTCACCTGCACATCATCCCGTGCGGACGCATCTAGTGTTGTCGGCGCCACCCCAGTATCCTGCACAGGCACAGCGCCTCAAGTTCTCCCAACTTTACATTGCTCCATCAAATGACCCACATGCCCGCATCCAAAGCACACGCGTGGCAAACCCTCGTATTCAAAGGGCTGGTGGGTCATTCCCAGTTCATCGCTTAACCAAATCCCCGACTTCAAAGGTTTTGAAAGGTCCATTCTGATGCAGACTCTTGTATACGTGGATCTCTTCATATTTATAGTCCACCTATCAAGCAATATCGGCTCACCAATTGACTTAGCGATCTGCAGAATATTGTCAATATCCCAATAGATCAAGGGAAGTCCTGGGAAGTGCACCCACACTGGGGCGCGCATAGCAATCTGAGCTTTTGGCCCAAACTCAGCAGACCATAAATCCAACCCCATGGCTTGGTCGGCAACTTACAAAGGCCCGCCAAGCCACATCTCATTTCTGTCTTGGATGGAATCGAAATGTAGACAGAAACAGCCCTCAGACAAAATCAAGGATTCTGAAGTTTTTGAAATGTCGCCATCGTTTGTGCAACACCCTCGCAATGACAAAAAAGGAAAGTGTCCCCATAGACCCTCCCAACCAAATCATACTTATGCAAGTCTCTGCGCCGCTGGCACGCTCCATTTGACATAGTTACAACACCATTGGCACCACATTTAGTTAAACCTGCAGCTCTCGCTGCAACGTCAATAACTACCAACTTGACAAATGGAGTCACGAGCCCGTTGGAGATGATTGTCTTTGTAGTTAATGCCTCTTTGAAGCTTACCCTGTTCACGTGTGTCATTTTACTTTCATCATTCAGTGGCCCATCCAGTTCTATCGTGCCAGCACAGCCATGCGGGAGATTCGATGGTGCCTCCATCTGCGTGCTAACCCCATTAGCCACCTTTATACTTTCGTTTGTGCCTTTGTCAGTCATTTCAGTATCTTCTGAGTGTGTATTACCACTCTCATCGCCATCTTCGCACCCGGATTATGCGCACTGCCATCCGCCATCACGCAGGTGCCCTTCGCAGACTGCATCAATGGTGCAGCATGGTTCACGGTGTCCGTGTACTTCCTTGCATTTCTACTAGAGGCAACCGAGTCACTTGAAGTCTCAGTTTCAAGTATTAAAAAGTTCTCATCATCATCATTTCCGACCCCACAGCTTGCCAAGCCTGTTTTCTCGTTATCATTGATGGACTTGACTGGACCACTCACATCGTCCATCCTCTCTGGAGACATACTTTCATGATTTCTGGGCTTTTTGTTATTCTTCTTCCCTTTCATGCCCGCCATATTCCTGCTCAAGTCATTCACAACGTTCCCCGCACAGATAATGACCACAACAGATTTTTGTGGGAGAGGTATCCTCCTTTGCAGCACAGCGTAGCCACATAATGCTGTTCCAGCAGCGTCACCTAGACTTTGAAATTCAAATTTTCAAATTTCAAAATCGTGCGGCCGCCCTTCGTCTTCCTCAGCGCACCATGGAGCGTGCAGATAAACAGTAACCCTAAGCAAGAGGAATTGCCTAAATGTTTCTGGATTTAGCGCCTGCAACCGCTTTCCAGCAGATAAACGAAGTTCCACACGCGATACATAAACCACGACCCCGCGGCTGCAATGGCTGGTATATGGTGGTGGAGGAGTCGGAGGCACCCGGTTAGGATGGTGGGGAAGATGGTGGCGGAGGGGATGGCGGAGGATTTCAAGAAGCGATGGAGATGGCGGAGGATTTCAAGAAGCGATGGAGATGGCGGAGGATTTCAAGAAGAGGGACGAGGCGGTGTGGCCGACGAGCACCAGAGGCAGGTCCATCTCAATGCACCAGCCGGGAAGCATCAAGGAGCGCAGGAGCAGATCTTTGAACCATGAAGAGTCTAACCGGAGGCAAGCCTAAACACCAATTTGCCTAGACATTACTGCTTATGTAATTGTTTTCGACCAACTCTCGTTTTGGCCTTCCTTCAAAATTGTGTTGAGCAATCAGCAACAATGGAGTGAAAACTGTAAAAAAATTTTGAGTGTTGCAGCTGGAATCTCAAGTGAGAAGGGGAAACTGGATAGCAGGCAGAAATTAGATTTTGTGAGAGATTGAGCTGCTGCTTGAATGAAATCAGAGTTCGTACCCACAATCATAAAGAAAATAAGGAGATGTAACGAAGAAGAACGAAATTGGAGAGATTTTATGAGAATTTAGATTGATAAATTAAATGAATTGTAAAAAAAAGAATTGAGTTTTTTTATATAATTATTATATTGACTAACATAGTATGGACAATCACTCCTTCGTGTTAATGCATTTTATGCTTTATATGAGTAGTATAGCAAAACATGTGCTTATTTGTTAAAATTTTACATGATTAATATTACATAGATGTCTTGGATATCATTATATGCCTGTGATGAAATTAAAAAAATATAAAAATATGAGTATTGAGACATATATGTGGGGTAAACAAGTTAAAATTGAGAGTAATGAATTTAAATGTCATAAATATTTATATGATATGAAAGAAAAAGTATTGAAAAGAAAGAAAATAAAAAAAATTTAAGATTAAAGTCTAGTATTTTGTAAATAATAATAAATGTTAAAATATATTTCACTTGTGATCTTATTTCATAGTATTATTTATTGTGTGATCTTATCACTGGCATCGAACCTTAATGATAAAGCTTCTCTATTATTTGATCAAGAGTTATTGCTTAGTGCATGATTTAACGACCATCGCTTGTTGTGTGATCTAACAATTGATGTTTATAGAGATGATGTATATATATATCGTTTACTGTGTGATCTAATGACCAGTGTGATTTGACGATAGATATGATGAGATATTAAGAGAATGAGATGAAGATTTTGATGATAAAAGCCTTAGGAGGATCTTTTATTTGAAAATAAATGTTAAATGAAAAATAAGAACAATTGAGTTTGAATCAAATTCGATAGATAAATATGTATACAAGTATTTTTATAAATTGTTTATAGAAAATGATGTGAAAATCATTATGTTTCCAAAGATTAAATGTTATAATTTGTTTAGCATTACATTCAAAATTTTTTTTTATATTCTTATAAAGTTGTAGAGACATGATTTTTCCTCTATATCATGTATATTTTCATAGTGTTTAAGATTAGTATATTATATTACTTATCCATTTTTATATCAATTTATTTATATCACCAATTTATTTGTTGATTTTTTATACGCACTCCTTTACATTATATGACATGACATATGTACACATTGAGTAGAGATATTTACAGATTTAAGAGTTGGTACTGAGAATTAGAAGTAGTTTATTTAATAGATAACAATAGTTTTATGAATTTTATTGTGAACTTATGTATACGAACTTTTAGGAAGTTTGTGATTAACTTATCATATAAAAAAATAAAACAAAAAAATTGATATTTTACTAAAGACATTATCCTTATATATTACTAGATTATATTATAATCTAATAAGATAAGAGTGCTCATATCTAATTATATGATATTAATGTACATGATTACGATAAAATGTTTTTTATATATGATATAGAATGAAGATAACCTATCTATCTCTATATAGTTTTGATGTACATCTTATAAGATAATGATAACTTTTAGCGATAAGGATATCTTGTGTGTCTTATGATACTTGTTCCAAATAATAACGGATTATGGGGTAAGAATATGAGCTATATAATAAAAATGAGATAGAAATAGGAAAATAATAGTTTATTGTTATATTACAATATATAAATAAAGGGTTTAGAAAAGTAAAAGAATATATATGTGCATATTTATATTTTTTATTAGATTTATTTATTTACTTGTGTCATAACTTATTTAATTATAAGAATTATTATACCTTTTCTATTACAACATGTTTGTATATTGTTATATTATTGGTTACTTTTTAAGTTTTTTAAAATATCATTAGTATTTATATCACTATAATACATCCATTATATTAAGAGTAGAGAACTTTGATGTTGTGGATAAAGATTATGCTTATTAGCTAACACTATAATTGGTCTAGTATGTGTTTCTATATTATATGTATCAATATACATTTGATATAATATTTATGATTTAGATAATTTATGTTAGTTTTGTAACTAAATTATTTATTTATATTAATATTTCTTTTAATCTATGTGATAAAGATGATTTGTGGATGAATATTCTTTTATCATCAAGTCCCTTTTAAAGTATTTATATCCTCACTTGTTTATTTCAACCACACAAACTCTAATTTTTATATATTTAAATAGATGGTAGAGTGGGATCCTCACATTATAATTGAGATTTTAAGTCTACATCAAATCATTTGTATGATATTAGACATAGTACTATATGACTATTAGGTAGAAAACAACAATGTTTGATTAAACATGTTTTAAGTAATTTTTTAGTTGGATTCTTTTAATTAGAAGCTTGAGTTAAACATATAGCAACTTATAAAAATATAAACATGGTCCTAATGCTGTTTTAGAGACCTTAATGATTCAAGAAGAGATTTAATAAGAGAATTTTTAAATTGGAAAATACAATATAATTCTAATTATGTAATATCAATCAAATCATATGTTTAACAATTCTGATCAAATTAAAATATAGTTGATGAGCTCTGGATAACCAGTCATTTCACAAAGAGTTCAAATAAGAAAATACTTTAGCATGTCTTTGCATATAAATTGTTCAATAAAACACTTGAGATATATAATCTAAAAAATATTCAAAAAATCTTCAATAAAACTAATATATTTTTTTTATTATCATCAAACAAGTAATACAATAATCAAAGGTATACAATCTAAAGTAATGATTATCATTTCGATAATATGATTTGGAGATAAGTTAAATGAGACATCATTTATGACTATTTTTATTTGGAATATACATAATCTATTTAAAATGTGAAAGGTCTTGTCTTAATGTAACTAATAAAAAAGTGAAATAAAACAAAATAAATAAAAATAACTAAGGAAGCTCATATATTATTTACTTTATATATATGTACATGTTTTTATCACTAAGCAAGAAATTGTTGGCTTAGCTTACTTTTGATTTAATAGTTTCTAATTAAGATAAGATAGGGCATAAGATTATTAGTGGATAATAACAGTGTTAGCACATGAATCACTTTACTCAATAAATGTTTTCGTTTCTAGTATAAATTATTATGATAGCTCTTTTATATTTCATTAACATGCATTTTTTATAGGTGAGTATGACTTAGAATTTGCATTAAGTGTTTTTTGCTACCATGTGGGAACTTATATTTTAAAAGAAACGTTAAAGTTTTATAACCTTTATTATGTTTCTCAAATGGTAAAAGTTTTATGTCGCCTTTACTGTGTTTTAAAAATTAATTTCAAAGCTAACCTTGAAATAGGTTTTTAATGATTTTTTAAGGCTTTATTTAAAAATGATTTTGAAAACTAAAGCAAAGATAAAAGAAATAATTGATATGATGTTGAACTTGAGAAAAATAGGTGAGCGATGCCATGATCTGTATGGTTGGCTCAATCAACTTTTATGGCATTACATTTTAGGATATAATAAAACATGACATATGGCTCCAAGAGATTAATGAGGGAGTTAATGCATAGCTATTATGATTGATGGTTTAGCTCTTTTTATATTATGATATATAATCTATTACAACTAGTTTATTTAGTTATTAATGGATTAATATTAGTTTTATTTCCATTGCTATATATAATATTTGAACTTTATGTTTTTAAAAGACATGTAATAGTTTTATACTATTTATAGATTGACATAATTAATTTTTAAAAATTGTGCTTAGTTCACTTTTATTTTAAAAAATAGTTCTCAAAAGAAACCAAAGAAAAAAAATGATGTGGTAAACACTTGGAAGGGAAGATGATCTCCATATTATGAAACTTTGCAATTTAAAGGTCATTAAAAATGAAAACTTTTTATCTAGTGATTTTGATGAAATTGAGTATTTAGTTATGAGATAATTAATTAAATAAAACTATTCAAAATTAATTAAAAATATGAAAAAAAAATTATTATGTTTGAAGAGTGATACACTGAGAGGAGAGTAAATTATTAAGAATAAAAATTTTTATTTCTTACAAAAATATTTAAATAAAATAGTTTAAATTTTTTTTAAAGGTTTGAACAAATCTCTAAAAATAATGTTTTACAAATTTAAATTTAATTTAAAAAATATTTTTTTATAATAAGTTTTTATAAAATTTATGAAATAAAAAATTACTAATAATTAAAATGTGCACTAACAATTTTTAGATGATTTGGCTTAAAATAAGCTTATATTTGGTCTCGATAAAAATTAGGTAAAATTAAATACTCAATATAAGTCTTTTGTTAAAAGATGATTACATTAAACTCTCATAACGATAAAATAAAAGAAACAGGCTACAATGATGTTATAACGAAATAAAATAGTAATAGAAAAAAAAATTAGTGACATAATCAAAATTAATATAATCAAAATATTATGTTTTATGAAATGATTAAAAAAGTACAAGTATCTTAATCAAATCAATTAAGAATTAAAAAAAATTATAGCTTAGTTGATTTGAGAAAACTTAATTTTAATAATTTGACGATTGAAGGTGCAACAACATATGGAAGTGACAATGAGAATATGCTATGAGTAGATTGAATGTTATGATCTGAAACTTTTTTTAGAATGCATAAAAAATCATCAATTTGTTTTGTTCAAGAATTCCCTTATTTATAGATTTGTTCTAACAGTTAAAAGCACTTACCAAATACACTAAAGTATAGTTATTGTTTCACAATATATATATATATATATATATATAGATATGTATATATTAATTTAAAATATATTATTTAAATAAAATATTTTAACAACTTGAAATACTACCAAAAAGAGTCGTTGCACAGGAGCTGCTTGATCGAAAGGATCTAGGACCGCTCAATCGTGAAAATAATGCAATCAAATGGATAAGATTCGACTAGGGCTATTTAGAAATATGATTTGACTAAGACAATTAGTTTTGATTACTTATCAAATGGATGGATTTCTATCATATGTGTAGAATAAACATAGATCGTGTGATCATCAAATTATATGATCAAACGAAGAATATTATCAGGTTTTATAAAATAATAGAGGAGATGAGGATTGTTCGATCTCAAAATTTCACGATGAGACAGTTCTGGTTCCTCCTGCAATTCTAAAGTTAGTAGCACAGTAAACTTTTTATGTTTAGTCCCACATAGTGTATTTGTGATTTATATTTCTCCTTATAAAACTTTTCTTACCTATTGTTCTTGGTTCTCTCGAGAGGTCATGACTCGTGCAGCTAATCATGCATTGTACTTGGTTTACGAATATGGGATTCATAACCTGATCCCACACAATTTAATCCAAGTTTGGAGGATTGATTTCTCAACCCTTTTACTTTATAAGACTGGTTAAGGATTCATTAGCTTGACCTGAACGAGTTATCATAGCAAACTTGTTAACAAACATGTAATTTTAACTTTTTAAACTAATTAATTAATTATACTATAATATATTTTTTGTATAAATTAAGATTTTCAAAAATATGATTAAGCTACAATGATGATCAAGATAAGATTACAAAAAATATTCAAAATCTAAATATTTTTATAAGATAATTAATTTTAATTTAATTTGCGTGTCTTGTAATAAGTATTTTAATAAACTTAATATTCTAATCAAAATAAAATTGAAATACTTTAAATTAAATTCAAAATATGTCTCTTAATGATTTGTTACTTCAACCAAGATGATCTTAACAAGATTTGATATTTGCTTATCTCTTTTCTAAATTTTTCATGAACACGAGTATCGATTACTTTAAATATAAATATTTACTTAAACAAATTCATTATAAATACTTAAGATTTGTTATTATCAAATAAAATACCATGATTAGGGATCAATTATATAATAATATTTACTATTGTAATTATTAGATTTACTAATTATGCATAATTAAGATACCAACAAACATCTTCTGTAATCAATATGAACAACTATTATTTGAATCATTTTTTGATTTGAGTATTGTTTACCATTGTTTCATTCTTCTAATAATTACAATACAAAGTTGTCAATAATTTTCAATATTTATATAAATTTAGTTTTAAGTTTTAATAAATCTTATTTTTGTATTACAATTCTTTTCTAAATTATTCTCTAAGAATTCTTTGATATTTTATTTAATTATCTAAGCTTATTTATAATTTTTCAGTGGCTTCTCTGATTTTTCTTTTAAGTATTAAGCAAACTTTTTTCTTTTTTAGGTTAATATTTACTTTATGTTTACTTTCAAATACTTAAATCCAAACCAAAATGTCAAGATCTTCATTTCATTAGAACCATACACTTACGACTCATCATTTAATGAGACGTCATTCTAACTTAATCCATGATCAGCTTCACGTGTTATGTTATAATAATGTAGATGTGGAAAAAGAATTTGGTAAATTTAAAAAAACTTAGGTAGAGTAAAGGATAAGGAGATGATTTAGCTGATGATGACGTATCTTTTAAGCCTTTTGTTGAGACTCTAACTAACTTAATGTTGAAGTTGGAGTGAAATAGAACAACATGGCTCTTCTTGTCCTAATTTAGCCATTATCAATTTAGTTTAGATTGATTCGACACGCCTAGACTTTGTTCAGGGAAATTTGACTCGATTTGGCTTGAAATCGGCTCAGTTTGTGCCAATTAGATGTATCAGGGCATTGTGAACTGAGGTTGACCCATCTTAGTGTGGTTAGTGCATGGTTGTAGGGTTTACATAAGCAGCACGAGTGTGGGCATGCACCAACAAGTTAAAGAGTCATGATCGAGCACTAGCAAGTCACGGTGGTAACAAAATGGATCGATGGCGATGTGTTCGAGTATGACAGTGACATTGTTGAGTGTATAGGTGCAATTTGATATGGGATTACCTCAGTATAGGTCAGAGAGTACCATTGGAAAGAAGGAGATGTAGAAGGTGTAGTGGTGATGACAATGATGATGTTAGGTGCTTCATTGAAGTGGTTGGGTCAATTTTGGCATAAGACTGGCTTTGTCCAATATGGCATGGGTCATTGCATGTCAAATGCAGTCTTCTAGATCAAGGCGAGATAGTAGCAGGTCAACATTTGTGAAGTGAAAATGAGCTGTGAATCCCATAAGGAGTGAATTGTGGGTTTAAACTATTTTTTGCTAATGTTTTTTATTGTATTTATTTTTCAAAAATTTATGTAAAAATAATTTTATGTTTATTAAAAACTTCGATTTACAAATATATTAATTTATAATTTTTATAATGAAAATAAAAATTAAAATAATACACTAAAATTTTTTGGTAATTTAATTCAAATTAGAACACACATCCACCCTCAACCAAGGTCGAGAAAAACACCACTAATAAAAAAGTTATAAATTGAGATTTTTTCTTACGGTTCACCTTCAACCTACTAGTTTTTATTGGTTCAATTATAACTCAAGCTTTTACGAGCTAAACCCTAACATGATTTGTTATTACATCGAACTGAACTCAGGCTCTCTTAAATGTCGAGACATCCAACAAAAAAAAAACAAAAAATACATCAAGAAATAAATTCATGATAAAAATATATAAATTATTTTATGCTTATTGATGAATATAAAAAGGTACGAAGAGCTCAAAATTATGAAGAGAATTAAGAAAATGAAAGCATTGAAGAATTAGGCTTAGTTGGAAGAATTTGGAATTTCAAATAGTCATAAGCCGTAAGTACTGTCAAGGAAAATTTATGATAGTAGAATATATTACAGACCTTTTTTGAGATGTTAAAATTTTATTCATGTTCATTAGTCATTTCATTTATAATAGTTGGATATTTAAGAAATTTTTTATCATAGTAGTTAAAAAATAAAGCAAAAACTGCTTGAAAAAGTTGCTGTCAAATAACCTAAAACGTTTTTCCAAATAGCTAAGAAAATATTCTGAAACGGCTACTACTACGGCATAAATAACGACTATTTATTTAGTTGTTAGGTAAGATTAACTGTAGCCATTGGATTGACACAAGGGAGATCTCGTCCGTACGAACAAACGTGGTAAAGGCGGATGAGTTTTGGAATGTTTGGATTGAACTGGATTAGATTGGAGCCATTCGATCAAGTTGAATGAGATCTTGGTCATTTGATGAATAAATGGCAAAATCGGGATTATATTCGGTAGCCATCAGTTCAAAGATAGATTATTTTGGATAGTAGAAATAAAAATAACAGTTCGATAAAGTCAAACGAGATCATGACAGTCAGATGGATCAATCGGTTTTAGTGGATGAAGCAGTAACCGTCCGATCATCTCATCAAGTAGACAATTGGATTTATTAAGCTCACTATTTAGAGGATGAGAAAATCTCCACCGTGCAATCAAGAAAATGCATGATCGAACTATGTGGAGTGATGTTGGTTTTGGATGGAGATAGAGAAAAGGGATTTAATCCCATATTACAGGAAAAGATATGTATTTAGACTTTATAACCATTCTCGTGGAATTGAAATGCATAGCCTAATTGTGTTTGGCTCCCCCTTGTGTGGTTTAAGATTTAATCATTTGGGCGAACTCGTAACATGCAGGTTTATTTTGACCATTGCCTAGTTTGATTATATGCCTTTCCCTATCTGGTTCAGAAATTTATCGTGAACTTAAATAGATCAACTCGATTTGGTTTCGTCCATGCTTCCTGACTCGATGCTCGGGCTTAAGCTTAGCCCGAAACCTTTGTATTCAGGCACAGTTTGTGATGTGGCATAAATTAATTATTTATTTATTAATAAAAAATTTTATAGAGTTAATTTTTTATTTAATCAAAGTTTAATAATCCACTTAACATAGAATTTAACAAAAATACAAAAATATGATTTAACAAAAGAAAAAATTATTGAAAAATATAATTATGTTTCTTAGATTAATGAATGATTTAAGTATGAATTATTTCAAGAGAAGAGTTAAGATATTAAAAAATTGAATTTTATTTCTTTGTTAAATTAAGAAGATGATTGAATAATTTAGACATCTAAATATGATTTGAAATTGATACGAAAAGAGAGCCATTTAAAATCATCAAGTTAACATTCTATTTTATAGTAAAATAAAACCTTGTTAAATCTAATGGGCATATTTTTAATCTTTGAAGTTTACTGAATACTTCAAGGTGCTTTGAATACCACTAGTTCACCACCTTCAAACGTGCATAACTTGTTCTTTACATATAAATATATTTTACACCAAACAAGTTTATTAGATTAAAATACTAAATACTTAAGATTTTGCTCATAAAACACAAGGGTGACCAAATACATTGATCAAGCAGCTTTTGGATTCTTCAGGTAGCATAGGCAGGCACATGAACCGTGATCAACTTCAGACATTAGGGTTATTTAGGAAAGAGGAGATTTAATTTGGGAAACTCAGAGGAGGCGTAGTAGAACAATGTCTTAGTAGGATCTAAATTTTGGGGAATGCAAATTTGATACCAAGGAGGATGGGAGCTTGGAAGTTAGAAGGGGATAGGTGTAGAAATATCCGAAGGAGAGAGCTTTGGTGGAGTTGTCATGCGTCCTGTGCTCTTGAGTCAGTAGGAAGGAGCTTCTTGTAGCGATGCTTAGCAAATGGTGCCAAATCTATATTGGATCTCTCATCCTCTTTATTCTGCTGTGGAAGCATTTTTAGGAGAATTAAGAGAAGTGTGAAAAATATTGTGGGTAGTTTTTATTTTTAAATTTTACTTATTCCAATAATCATGACTGTGTTAAAAAAAATTAATTAATCATTATGAATATTAGAAAAGGCTAAGATTTAGAGGCATATAACATACCAATTTGTTAATTTCTTTGTAAATAATTTATACATTTAGTTTAAAAATAGGTTTAAAAAATAGTTTGAAGAAGGTTTATACTCATAAAAATTGAATTATGCTGAAAAATATATCTCAAAATTTTGATATTTTTAAATTTAATTTATAAAAAAATAAAAATATTATTCACAAACAATGGCTTGAAATAAACAAAGAAGATTATAAAACCATTGTTATATTAGGTTCCAGTGATTTTATACCAACGTTTATTTATTACAAATTGTTATTTTAATTTTTTACTTAAAAGTATTTAATAAAATTCAAAAAGAAATGTTCTGTTACGTTGAAAAAGTAACAATATCTCTTTCATGTGAAAGCAACATGTGGTTAAAAAGTAAAACGATGACTCCAAAACAAAAGTTAAAATAGATGAAGCGAAAATAAAAATATATTGTGAATAATGTTACACCACCGACCCGCACCTTCCCCTCCGATTCTATGAAATCCCTTTCGATCCCTTTTTCGTCTGCAATCCGGTCCTCTCCGATCAACGCAGCAAGCGAGCTTCTCCTTTTCTCTTCCTCGATTTTTCTCCAATTCCTCCACCCTTGAGGACTTGGACGAACCTGTGTATAAAGCCCAGTTTTATTTGTATTCGATGTCCTCCACCTGCTGTTTTTACGCATGACATCTTTCTTCTGAACCCTAACTCTGGAGAAATCAGGATGCCGAGCGTAACCGTGAAGATCTATAGCGTTTTCTTCAAGCTCGTCCTGAAGCATCGCCTCCAATCCCGCTTTGACGCCCCATCCGACGAGTTCGGCGTCACTTCTCGGCCGGAGGAGCCCACTGCCCCCGCCAATCCCTCGTTCGCAGCGGACGGCGTTGCGACAAAGGACATTCACATAGACCCCGCTACTGCTCTCTCCCTCCGTATCTTTCTTCCCGACTCCTTCGTGGGTAGCAGAAGCGCTGACGCTAGGTCTCCTTTCTCATCTGACCCCGACCTCTCGCGACGAATGAACGGCCCTTCCACAGCTGCTGTAAATCGTCACAGCTACGATGGTGCTGGATCTGTGTCTGCATATCGTGGATACCTACCGTCTCCTGGTGCTTACCTTCATGCTGCCTCGCGTCGTCTTCCAGTGATATTACAGTTCCATGGGGGTGGATTCGTTTCTGGGAGCAATGCCTCCACCGCCAATGATATTTTCTGCCGTCGGATTGCCAAACTGCTGGATGTGATTGTTATCGCAGTGGGTTACCGGCTTGCACCTGAAAGCAGGTATCCAGCAGCATTTGATGATGGTCTACAGGTGCTGAATTGGTTGGCCAAGCAAGCAAATTTAGCGGAATGCAACAAGTCAATTGTGAATGGTCGGGGCAATGATGCTAGGAAAATGGACTCGCAGAGGCATATAATAGATGCATTTGGAGCTGCCACAGTGGAACCGTGGTTGGCAGCTCATGCCGATCCCTCTAGGTATGGTTTCTGAGCTTAATGTCTCATTAAATTCGCTACTCAGATTATTATACCGTTTTATGATTTTTTTTTTTTTCTTTTGCTTGGCTCTTTTATGTGGGCAAGTAGTTATGTCTGAAATAAATAGCATGCTTTAGCTATTATATCCTCAAAATCTTTGTTTACCAGCTTGCAGAGTTATCTTAATTCATTAAGAAGCAAGAATACTTAGTTGATGTCATGACGTGGTTATGGAAAAGTCTAGTCGACACATATAACGTTCTGAGGGTGTATTGTTTTGGATGGAGGTTAGTTGAGCAACTATATTTAGTGGGAGGTGTCATGTTACTCCAATGATCATCTAATTTCATTTGAGCTGGATCAGTCGAATTCTTATTTTCAACCAAAGAGTATGACATTTGATTGAAATTTTGTTAGAATATTTACAGATACTTAAGTTCATTATTCATGAGGTTGAAGGGTATTTTATAAATATCTCATCAATAGTTTTTCTCTGATTGAATGCTATAAGTTGAAATGAGGAAATTGTAATAACATTCTCTGCTTGCATTAGGACGAATAAGTATAGTCGAATGGATTTTTTGATTTTTTTACTAGCTTGGTGAGTATTGATAAAATGAGTTGTCGATTACCTTAGCATTATCTCTAATAATTCAATATGTTCCTTAGGTGCTAATGAGGACAAGCACAATTATGGTTAGAGTTGGTCAATATCTTTGTTGAGAATGAAATTGATTTGAGTTGCCAATTGCAAATGTCACTATCCATATTCAGCAACATATGAATTTCATTGCTAGGAAGCAATGTTGCAATTGCAACATGGGCTATATCTAGCTATTGTGTTGGTTTTAGTGGTCATACTTTCTTTAATAATCCTTTCCTTGTAGAATTTTCTTTATTGATTTTCTGATGTATGAATTTCATGTTAGTAGCATATGACTTCAAATTTGTCTTGGTTTTAGAGGTGTTTCTGTGGTCTATATTTATTTTTGTTTGAAGGCATGTTATAATTATGCTGATTGACTATTATGTGTGAGCTGTTGAATTTTTTTGGTCTTTTTGGACCATGATTTCTATATTTAAAGAACAATTGATGATTGTTACCATGTAATTAGTTTTCGTCATTTTTACATATTATGTAGTATTAAGGATGTTTTGTATTTTTATTTCCATTGATGCCCTTTATTTTTGTGTAGTGTTCTCACTTTGATATCTTTTGATTCAATATTTGATATGGTTGAATTAGAGTAAAGGTGTTATATGAGAAATAGATCTAAAATTGTGAAGGTGTTAAATAAGAAATAGATCTAAAATTGTGAAGGTGTTATATGAGAAATAGATCTAAAATTGTGAAGGTGTTACATGAGAAAATAGATCTAAAATTGTGAAGTTTTGGTGAATTATAGAGATAGGAAACTAAACTTTTCCAATTATATTAAAGGATTGGGTGAGTTCCTTATATAGAAAGGGAATTCAAAAAAGAAAGAAGAAATCAGTTGAATATGAAGAGTTAGTGTTGCACACGAGAGAGATGAATTTAAAGTCTTGTATGACTTCGAACTATCTTAAATAAATCTTTTGATTAAGTTTGAATTTTTTTTTTGTGTGAGATCAGTTAAGTAAAGATGCAGAAACATTTACGTTGCTTTGGTCCAAACAATGAATCTAAGAAAGACTAGGTTTAACTAACTTAAGGATCCTTTTGTAGAAGCTTATACACCACACTTCAAAAAACGAACTTACTAGACTTAACTAATTGAAGGAACCTTTTGTAGGAAAAAACTTCATACATTGACCTAAAAGAACTTATACACTAGATTTAGAGGAGGCCTACATAACATACGAAAGACCAAGCTTAACTAACTGAAGGAGCTTTTCATAGAAACGTCTATACATGTTTGGTTCTAAACAACAAATCTACAAAAGACTTGGTTAACTAATAGTTTCTTTCATAGGAAAAAAATCCTCCCTAATTGTCTTAGAAGAGCCTATACAATAGACTAGAAGAGTCCTACATAGAAGTAAAGAAGAAAATGGGAATACAACAAAACTCTTAATAGATTCTTATAACCATAGATATAATCCACAAACATAACTAAAAATGTTTTAAATAGATTTGAACAATGCTACCAACAACAGAAATGGGAAAATTTCACTCCGATAAAATTGAATAACAACTATTGAAGTTCCTTCTAGTACTTCAACAAATATTGTTTCTTGTGAAATATTTAGAAGAAGTTGTGAATGTAAACATTTTGCCCAAATGCCTTGCTTTAATTCTTAATTCACTCATATTTATGGTCTTAGATTATTTTAGGAATATAGCCATGGTAATATGACCTTTTGTAGTATTGAAATTAATTTTTTTTTTCAATTATCAAGAATGTTGTGACAATTACAATTTTTTGTAAACACTTTGATATAGCATGATGGTGACATCAGATGGTCTAATTAGATCAAACTTGATCCCTTTGATTTATCAAATTATTTTTCAGATTGAACCATATACCATTTGATAGCTATTAGATTGTTCGATGGTTTTTTAGAAGAACCCCTTTTAATTTCATATTTGAACAGATGGTTTGACCAACTTCGAACTTGTCATTAGACGTAATATTGGCCACATAGTAGATGGTTCAATAATCGTCCAATAGAACTTCAATGTTGGTGACCCAACTTATCTTAATGTTGGATTATGCCATCATATGGTTTGATCATCAAACATTGATTGGATGGTTCGATAACCGTTTGATAAAGAATTTGATTGGATGGCTAACATTATATTAACATTGGGTCCTTTTTTTAGATGGTTGGACATACATTGGGTGCACATTAGATAGTCCAATGGCTGTTAGAGAGAGTTCTTATTTTAAGTTTTGTTATATTTTTCTTATTGAATTAAGGATTTGATGATTTGATACTTGGTTGATATTAACATGTTATTTTTTATATATTCATAAGACTATATTTTGGATGGTTCAATGTACATTCTAATGAAAATTTTTTGTGTTCATTTAGTACAATGGATTATCTAATCATCAAGAAATGTCTAATGGGCAGTCTAATAGGTTCATCAGACAATTTGATCCATGTAAAATCTTTTGTATAAACATTCGTTTTGAATGAAAAGTTTTTTTTAGAAAATTTGTCTTGTATAATTTTTTTATTTTACATTCTCATGATCTCACCCATTGTGATCTTAGTATCTCAAAAGATTAAGTCATAGATTGTGCTTTTTATTACTATAAAAAGAAAACTTGACTTGAATACTTCATGTCCGATCAAACTTTTAATTCCATTTGTGTCAACATGTATACATTCATGTAGAGAAAAATGTTAGACCACATGGCCGATATGGTCAACAAAATACAATGTGGAAAGGAGCTAAATAGATGAATCAAATTGGAGTCGAGTTCACATTAAATGAAGAAGAATAAGATCCTTTGCATGGTCACTTTGGACATCCTTTTATAGACTGCGGTTGATTGGAGGAGAGTTGATGTCAGTTTCTATTTGAAATGGCAATTGGCTAGTTGATGTGGTGGTCAAGAGTGGCCTGCATGCTTGAGCTAAGTTGGAAGATGTGGTTATAGCAAATTCATGCAATAGGCTTCTTAGATGGCTGGACAGTACGCCCAAACTTGGGGATAAGATGTCACATTGAAATAGCTCTCTCAACATAAACAATGTTCTTGAATCAGCTCCCTCAACAAAGGAGCATTTGTTGAAATGAATAGTATTGTTGAGATTAATGACCAATGCACTCTTGGCGGTGAATGGTGGCCTTAAGTCTATTCAGCACTCATATGACAATTTTCTGTCTTGAGACGATCTCATTTTCTATCGTTAGAACTGCCTTATAAACTTCTCTATTTTTTAGTCTTCCAATTTTTTGTCTCATTTATCTACTGCATGAAGCATTGTTTCTTTAGAATATATGTATACAAAATAGAATCTTGTATAAAATTATAAAGTTAGGCATAATCATAAGTTTTATGATAAACATTATGAAATACAAGTATTAAAAGATATTAATTGGATGACCATTTTAAATAGTTGTTTTTCCTTATATTGAATACTTCATAATTCACTTTCTATTTTATGATCAGTGTTGGGGAAGATTTCAAAGATGAAATTTCCAATACGACAAAATAATATCGCATAAGAGCATTATGATCTGTGTTGGTGAACCATTTCTTATCCTTGTGTATTATGACGTCAAAGGAAATGGTTGCATACGTTGAACACTTCTTTTTACCTTTCATCACTTCATTTGTCATGCATAGGAACATCTCCTCTTGTAGTTGTGATAGCAGTTTTAGTAGTCTCTTTGTGTTGAGTTGACTTGCTATTTGAACAGGATGGATGTTGATATTGGTGTTAAACAAGCTGCATGAATAATGTCATCAAAGATAATTAAGGAGATGCAAGGAATACAAGCACTATATTAACATAACGATGCATGCTATTTTTTTTTTTGCCAAATAGCTTTCACTTGATAAATGCTATTTTAGGATTTCATCTTTGAAGTAGATATATATATATATATATATATATATATATATATATACATGATATGTTCTTAACAAATTTTATGCATCAATAATAGCATGCAAACTAGAATATATATTTGTTCTTATCAAGTTTAATAATTGAAGCTGTGATGCGCATGAAGCAAACATAAAACTAGTGAAGTCTTATGCAACACAACCAAATTTGTTCATACCAAATTTAATGCATCCACACTAGCATGCAAGTAACAATTTGAATTTGTTAATTTTTCGGAGTTAATGAGTGAAGTACATGAAGCAAACAGAAAAATGTAAATGTAATATGCAACACCAAAGAAAACTCTGCTATGAAAACTGTGCACATACAAAGACGTGCAAACTAGAATTTAGAACTAGAAAACTACCAAACTAAATGCAAAAACTCTACACATATCCAAGAACAAAGACATGCATAATTGGTTGGACCTACATGCACTATTAAAAGTATGAAACCAGCATCCAACAGCAAAGTCAACATGTAACAACAAATCATTACCAGTCCTTTGTAAAATACTGGTGTAATGACTAAATCAACATTGATCCTCTGTTAAGGAGAAAAACCTTAGCATGCACAAGAACATACTGCTATAATATTTGCCATTATCCTAAAATCCTACGTAACATTACAAGGCACTTCATAATAGAAAACCATGTAAAAAAAATGTAGAGATGCAAGAAAAAACATGCATAGACAATAAACTCAAATCTTCTGGCAAGTGAGCATGTGAGCATGTTGTTTGGAGTAAATACTATGCGTAGCCAAGAAATTATTGCGAAGTGCCTCAATAATTTTCATGCTCGTTGCTTTCTAGGGTTTCATAATATTTTGAATAAACTGGATAACACCATCATATTTGAGCAACATAGGGAGAGAAAAGAAGCATTGAATTGTTGCACCAAATAAGGAAAGAACATAGGGTAAATGGTAGGGCTTGAAGCAACAAGCAGACAGGACAAAGGGTTATGACAGAATTGTACATGTAAATGAAGTAGCAAAGGAGATGAATTGTTAATGATAAGAGAAAGAGTGAAAAGCTACAAATGGCATAAAGGGAAAGGTAGTACTGGATAATTATGGCAAACTCATAATTGTATTCTGTATAGTCCTCAAAGCTTTAATCCAAAGCTTTATTTCAGGTCTAACAATTACAAAAGAAATGTGATGGAGTTGTTTGAACATCTATTGTTTTCAGGAAAAAGTGACATAGCTGTCCCTAATCCACTATGCCACAATTTAAGTTGTATTTAAATGTAAACTTTTTATAGCATAAGGTAAATATAATTGATTTTTTTTATAAATTTCAATCCGAGACAGCGTAACTAGAGCCAATGATGGCTTAAGGTCCGATCAAAAAGGCTGATTTAAGTGTTTTCTTGTGTGTTGCCTTGTGCTGCTTTAGTCGATTGTGACTTGACTTCAATTTTGTTCCAACTTTCCGTTGATCTTAGAACCATATTAACATTTTTAAGCACAAAAATTAGAATCAAACCAACAATTGCTTATCAAGTCTACTTAATAATCGTTTGGCCAACTTTTTTTTATGATGCCTTGAGACAATTTATCTTTGAGATGTTGAAATACTTGTGACAACAAAATCAAGTTGACGTCTCCAGAATTACTTGCTTCCATTGGACAATCACTTCCATGATTGTAAAAGCCAACTTTTTGGTTTAAATTGCATGTGTTGACTAAGATATTTTTTTTATCATTTTGTCATAAGAAAATGTAACAATCTGATGAGTAATTCTTAAGTACCTTGTTTACTATACTCATTATCATTTTTAATATGGCTCTAAAATCTACAAAAACTTTATGAAGGATTGAAAGTTTCTTTCTCTAAAATCTACTTATGGGTTCTTCGCTCCTCTATTATTAGTTATGATGACTAGTTTCTACCTTGTGGTGCCCTCCTTAGGCAATTGTTGTTTCAACTTGAGGAAGCAGAGGAGCCCTAGTATATTTTGCAATGGGTATAGCATATGAAGCTTCAATAAGGTTTACTTCTGAGCTTTCCAACCTTCTCTTCAATTACATTCTCCAATTGCCTTACATTTTTCTTGTTGGCCTTTAAAATGTCTATAATATATACAAATAATTATCTAGCTTCTCAATTGAATCTTTTAAGTTATGCTAGAGATTAAAAACTCTAAAGATGAATCCTAGGGATAATAGGGGAGAAAATGGGTCTCAAAACTATTTAGCCCTCATGGAAATTTGTAATTTTTGTGTTTCATTGTGTTCTCTTTTATAATTTCATTGAGGTTAAATGGTGATTACCAATTAATGTTTGTCAAATTGGACGTGTTTTGTGCCTTTGCAGATATGTTCTATTTTTTTGTTTGCTATCATGTGTTGATACAGGAATATCAAAGGGATCTTTCGATTTCACTGCTTTAAAAAATGAATGGCCAATATCTCCAATGCCTTTTTAAGAGGATTCTTGTTTAGCTTGAATAGAGAGAATATATAAATTGAGTTTAACATTGAAGGTTGTAAGAAGTCTATCAGAGTATTATTTACGTTGAATGGACTGAATAGTGAGAGAAATAAATTATTATACTAAATAATTTTAAATTTGTGGAAGGAGATGAGCCAATTGTTTTTGTTCATATGTTTGTGTTTGAAGCATCTTTTATGGATGTTATTTTTGTTCAATGTAAGTTTGTTATCCACACAAGTGTCTATAATATTTCTGTGGCTAGCTCTTAAAATATATTCTGAGGTGTTTAACCTCGAGAGTATTGAAGAAAACATACTTTAGCTTGATTAATGTGGTGTATTAGTGTACGTGATGTTAATATTGAATGCATCTTAGCTTAAGCTTAGTATATTGGTTGTGAAGGATAAGTTTATTTTCAATCTTTGGCAGTTTAAATGTTTATTTGCATATTAAACCACCAACTATTAAATAACATCCTTTATTATTACCTTAATAAAGTTCAAGATGTTTATGTTGACTGTAAAGTGAGTAAAAGATGTGTACTTTTTGGAAGAGAATTCTTTTTGATTTTACCTCTTCTTGAGGTCTTCATGGCTTCCAATAGGTCTAATAATATTACAATCATGGTTTTTTTATTGAGACCTTAGTTTCATCAATTATTCCTTTCTTCACCCCTTTTGTCCAACATAAACCTTCATTATTCTTTCCCATAACACCTTTTTCTTTTCTCTTCTACCAACGTGCAACTAGAATAGTATTCTGTCAAATTGTTCATTATAAAGTTGAAACATAATTTTGGTCAATGAATTATGTTACAATATCAAATGTTAGTGAATAATGAGATCAACTAAATGCAATACATTATTATCAAGGGATACAAAATGATTGCAGGGATGTAGATGGGCATCACCAGATGATCTTATTTACTGGGAAATAGATGCAACTCCTTGCAACTGACAACAATAGTGCGTTCCAGTTGCACATGCTTTCGTTAGTACTTTCGCCTGTCACAGGTGGTCATGATGTCCTTTGCTACCATGTTTGGAGAGTCTGCATTGTTAATGTCATGAGAATCCCTTTATTCCCCTTTTGTTGGGCCAATGGGATCCCTCAACTAACTTAAGCCAGGTTATCTTGGTGTAGTTAATTGGGGTACTCCTTATTATAGATTATGGTCAACTTTGGTGGATTTGTGCATTTTGATGGTTCTTATGCATTAGCCATTCTTAGCAAATGTGAGGCTCAAATTATTGCTACATTGGGTGTTCTTTTGGCTACATCTCATGTTCTATATGATAAATATCGTGCACCACTTTGGGCTGTGGCTCTAGAATGACTATTTTTAACAAGTTTAGGATACTCTGTGAATCGTGTCCTCCCGTTTATGTAGATTCTATGGTGCTCAACATTTTTTAGGAAATTCTCTCTTCTAGGAATAGATAGGTATCCTATTTGTATTAAGAAAGTAATCAGTTAACTGATTTCTGGGCTGTTTTTCTTGTTCTTTTGGTTTTTGGCGAATGTGAGATGTCCTTCCCTTTTGATGTACTCCCAATCATTTGACAAAGATAAACATTTTGTATTTTTTGTGTTGTATAGTTAATCTATACATATAAGCTATATAGAGATATAGATTGGCATCAAATTCAGTGATTCTTTTTGACGAAAACTTATGGATTTGTTTTGCACCCACGCGGGGGGACTTCTGATTGCTTTGTTGTTCCAACTCCTAATTGCAGCTGTTGCAATCATGTTTAGTTGCTAGTCTCTATTTGCACCATATAGTTACCTATTCCCTTGCGCTATCTGTTCAACAGAACAGGAATTTTTTTGTAGATGAATCCTTGAGTTCATTGACAACTCGTGATCATGCTCTGCCCAAGCATTAATTGCATCATTGACAACTCATGCCTTCATCATTACACCTTTTTTTATCATTAATTGTAGTGAAGTGTACCTCTGCTACGTTCTGGTTATATTATATCATGATCGGAGAGCTTCCAATGGAAAGACTTGTGAGAAACCTTATACTCCCTCCCAATGATTATAACAGATGTAATCAAAGACATGTTGAATTTGACCTGTATCCATCTCTTATGATCTACTCTCCATACTTGATAAGGATAGGAGTTTTTGCATATTTAAGTGATATAGTTGATTTATACATGTAGTTTACAAATAAATTTCTAGAAAAGAGGAAGACCACCAACTTTGGATGAGACTTTTGTTTAGTTCTTCTAGGATGTGATCAAAGGATTTTTTCCATGGACTTTATTGGAAGTACAAAGTGACGCTAAATATTGGAGTTCGTGGATTAATAGCAGGTTTGCGAGCTTTGATTTTGAAGGATCATTGTGTGCCAATAAATTGTAGGTTATATGGTAGACTAAATGACATATCAATAACCGGATGGTAGTTGCCCAAGGCCACGAATTGGCAAGTTAATATGCTTTGGCCTTGAGGAAGGTATCAAGAATTAGGCATCTAAGATGTCTAGGTAGTTTGATACTTACATGTTGAATCATATTGTTGCTCTTTAACAATTTGTAAGTTTGAGGGGATGTTATTGTTGCTCTTGGCATTGTTGAACCAAATGAAATGATCAATCTTTTGTAATCAGGATATATTAAAAACAACAACAACAACAACATTAATCATAATCCCATTGGGTGAGGATGACGACTTGGATCTTTAATATATAGGAATCTCGAGTCCATTTTTATTGTTTATTGTCACGTTTTTTTACTTTTTCTCCTTCTATTAAGATGGAAAAATTTTTACTACTCATATCTCCTCTATGGGACATTAAGCGACGTGCATTTAACATGTCTGGATTATGTAAATTGATATTCCTTTATTGATCGTTGCTACACAAATTTTCCTGAACGCATTCAGTTCTATTAACCAGGAAATGATCTAAAAAAAATTATCGTAGGTTTTGAACCAACTCGTCAAATTTCTTTTTGATCCTCTTACTAACCTAGTTGGTTTTCTAATTAACATCACGAGGTTGATATCAAGCCAACCTTAGTTCTTGTGAATTGTGAAACCGTAAATGAATTTGTTCACAAGCTTTTATGGATAAATTTTATGAACTTAAACTAGTGGTTTGATGATAATTACCCCAAGTTTTACAAAAACAACCATCCATATAACTTAGTATATCAAACAAATAATATCTTAGCATCACGTACCAATTTACAACACAAATGAGCTTGTGTTGAGATAATAGTAACTCATCCTGTTAGCCAAGTCATTTCTAATGAGTCTTGCAAGGTTGTGAGTCTGTTGATGCTTTCGATTTAGAGAGAAATCAAGGAGGGTGTGATGAGCAAGGATAGTCCAAGTCGTGATAGGTTAGAGGTAGTAGAAAGAAAGGGCTACATGTTTCAGAAAAAACATGTGCATATCATTGTCTTGTCTTTTGAGTCATCATGCCCTTGCCCAAATTTGGATCCTCGAAGTGTATTTGAACTCAATAAAACCACAGCTTGTTGCTGTCTTTTTTGCCTTCTCTATCTACATCTCTTTGTAGCCATGTTACGGTTACCAATTTGCACTTCTCCCAAACAGATGCGTCCTACTGGGAGTCAGCTGTGGGGCAAACATCGCCGATTTTGTAGCCCGGAAAGCCGTCGAAGCCGGAAAGCTGCTTGATCCCGTGAAGGTTGTGGCCCAGGTCTTGATGTACCCCTTCTTCATCGGAAGCGTCCCCACTCACTCAGAAATAAAGCTTGCAAACTCCTACTTCTACGACAAAGCCATGTGCATGCTTGCCTGGAAGCTTTTCTTACCGGAGCACGAGTTCAATTTAGATCATCCGGCGGCCAACCCTCTCGTGCCGGGACGTGGGCCACCCCTGAAGTGCATGCCCCCAACCTTGACGGTGGTTGCGGAGCACGATTGGATGAGGGACCGAGCCATCGCATACTCCGAAGAGCTACGCAAAGTGAATGTGGATGCACCTGTCCTGGAGTACAAGGACGCCGTTCACGAGTTCGCCACTCTGGACATCCTCCTCAAGACGCCGCAAGCGGTGGCCTGTGCGGAAGACATAGCCATCTGGGTGAAGAAGTATATATCGACCCGTGGCCACGAGTTCTCCTATTAGATTGCTTGCAAATTATTCGGGAACAAATTCTTCCTGATATGTATCTCAAGGCTGCATTGCAGACTTGAACGCAGAGAGCTGCGGCGAGGCTAGACGGTTGTAAAAAGAGCTGGTTTACCGGGATTTGGGCACGGTGGGATTTTTTTTTTTTTTTTTTTTTTTTTTTTCAGTTTTCTATTCTCCTTTCTCTTCACCATTTTGTTATGTAGATGAAGCACAAGGATGAGTGGATTATGTGCTCGAGACCGTTAAGTATTGGACAAGGGTGGCTATTCTTTTCATTCCTTGTTTTGTATGTTATGCATGCATCAGTGTATCATGGAAAATTGTATGGCTTAGTGTTTATGGGTCGAAATTGAGTTTTTGATGAGTATTCTTTGTAAAAATTAGATGTCGAAAGCCAATCGATTCTGCTTTTGCTTGTTTAGATGGTGTGATGATTATTATTAGCCTTTTTTATTTTAATTTCAAAAATATTAAAAGTCTACTGAATAATTTTATTATTTTTTTATTCGAAAGATGTTTTTTTTTTTAAACAATGCAATTTATTTTGTAGTATATAGCAAGCAAATGATACCATTCTCGAGAAAAGACAATTTGCCCGCTAGCACATGTATGTTTCGAAGTTTTTCAACAACAAAACTATCAACTTTTCTTCTTGTCCAGATTTAGAACAAGCGAGTAGGAAAAAGGAAACAGTAGTTAGCAGTGAAACGAAATGGGTTTTGTACCACTTTAAATATTGAATTTGTCTGATGATTAGTAGTATTGTTTATCATTAAGATGCACAAGCAGTTCTATCTAATGACTTTTCTATTAAAAATATAAATTTTTATCTTGTGCTGAAGAAACCAATTTGCAAGGGAGGTTTTTGGTTATAATAAGTTAAAAAAATAGACAGAAATGGCATAGAAAGTTTAGGATGGAAAAATCATTTCTACTTACCGAAATGATCCTCAAACACTGGCGAATTTAGACATTCATTTTTTTTATATTTTACAAAATATAAAAACAGTTAACAACCAAAGGACTTCATTGCTTTTTTAAACAACTAAATCAATGTAGTTGTGCTCATTTCAATCTATGAATTATAGAACAACAACCGATATTACCATGTGGAGAATCAACCATGATAGTACCTTCATCAATGTCAATGAAGATATACTTATGTGTGCTCAAGACAATCGTGAGCTAGAGTAATAGTAGAACAAATAAAATGCGACTTTAATGAGAAGAAAAGAGAGTTATAACAACAAGACACCTTGTGTTAGGTCTCCACATTATGGAGGAATTTGTAACTTGGATGAGAGGCATGGAGCCTAACTTGGTTGGCCTAAACAAGATGAGATCATTATGACACAAATGATGTAGTCTATCGATAAAAGATGCAAATATCAATAAATGACAATAAAGAATGATATGACATAGTCAGCAACAACATTTAAAATTGAAGAATAGAATTTGTAGCTTAGATATGGAGTGCACAACAAATGATTTTCACAACAAAGTTAGGTGGAATTTTTTTCTTGGGGTTAAAAGGAGAAGAAGCATAATAATAATTAGTGATTTATTAGAGCATTGTGTTACATTTCTACTTTTGAGTTTTACATATTTTTTTAACTCTATTGACTTGGCAAGATTGGATTATCAAAAGTAAATTATATAAACATATACTTTAATAAGATAAAAACAATTATTTACATATGATTCTCTCAAATAACTTTTAAGATGTAAGTGTCTCAATATGTTTTAAGTCTTAATAAAATTTCATAATTTTTTAGTATTTTTATAAGGTTTCAATATTTTTTTAAAACTTGCCGATAAATTCTTATAAATTTGAAGTATTATAATTTATATAATAATCAAACATTCAATAATTTGATATCATAGACTATTAAAAATTTTGTTTACTAAATTTCTCAACTCATCTCCCTCTTTTGAGATGACATATTTTATTTTAACTATTTATGATTTTTTTTCATAAGTTTAAATAACCAAAAAAAATTAATTCTTTTTAAATTTACACAAATATAAATAAATTAGAGACATATTAATTTCTATAAATTTATGATGTTACAAAAAAAGAGTGATTGCAGTAAGACGAAAAAAAGTTGTAATAAACAAGGAAGGTCTGTTGGCATAGGTTTTAACATCTTAAGCATCATATGAGTAGTGTTTTTTGATATATAAAAAATTTCATAGAATATTGGTAATGTTTTTGTTAAGGTTGGGTACAAATTTAGTAAAAAAAGACTACATTTCAACTTCAAGAGCTATGTTCATGGAACTGATGTATTACATTGACAAGCAACGACATCATACATTAAGCTCAAAAGTGTAAGAATCTAGTTTTGTTTTATGAGAAAATCGTATAATATAACAATAAAGAATATATTATATGATCAATTTAAAAAAGCAGATAATATGATTATCAAGAAAATTATATAATATAAGAACAAAGAACAAACAATATGATAACTTCAATAAAGGATTTTCTATGAGACCTTGTTTAAATTATTTGTTATAATTTATAGAATAATAAAAAATTCACAGATTTTATATTATACACTATTAAAAATTTTATTTCTTAAATTTTTCTGCTCTTTTTCCTCTTTTGAGATGACATGCCTAGTTTTAACTATTTATGACTTTTTCATAAATTGAAATAACCAAATAAAATTTTCAATTTTTTTAAAATTTATGTAAATATAAATAAGTTAGAAACATATTTATTTCTACAAATTTATGATGTTACAAAAGAAGAGTTACATAGAACAACAATAAAATGAAAAAGAGTTGTAATAAATGAGGAATGTATGTTGATACAGGTTTTAATAAATGAGTAGTGTTTTTTATATATCAAAGAATTCAAAGCATGTTGGTAATATTTTTTTGAAGGTTGAGTACAAATTTAATAAGAAAGTGCTACATTTCAATTTGAAGAGCTACTTTCATAGAAGTAATGTATTGTATATTGACATGTAATGTATCATATATTAAGCTCAAAAGTGAAGGAATTTAGTTATTTTTCAAGAAGATCATATTGTATAACAATAAAGAATATATTGTATGATCAGTTTAAAATAATAGATTATAAAATTCTCATAAAAATCATATAATATAAGAATAAAAAACAAACCATATGATAATCTTAGTAAAACATATTATAAGATTGTCAAGAAAATTGTATTGTATGCCAATATTATTTTGAATGATATGATAAAATAAAAAGAGTGTGGTAAAAGAAGAAGATCTAATTAATTAAAAGCTAGTATTTTAAGGTCAACATAAGGCACATGATAAATAACTCATGGTAAATCGCATTTAGTAAGATTCCAAGAAAATAATTAGATGGCTTATCAAGTGTAAAAAATTATTGACATATAATATGACTCTGTTATCGTATGTTACATTATGGAAGTAAAATAGGTGAAATATAATAGAATGCAAGAAATACAAAAGAAATTAAAAATAGCTTGATGCTAAATAAATTATATCTAATATGTGATGTAGAAATTAAAAGGAAAATAATTTTTAGAACGAGCACATCTAAAAAATTAAAGTAGATAAAAATAATTTTATAATATAAGAAAAAAATAATTGAAATAAAAAAAGATAATTTCATATGTATATAACATGACATCACAATTGCATAGCATAAAGTGAGAAGTAAGATATGATTGTGTGTGTATATATATATACACTTAAAATATTTGTATTTTTATATATTGTTAAAGTCTTTGTTATGTAAGATAAAACTATAAAAATAAAAAAAATGATTGAAATGAATATAAAAGTATGCTAATTAAGTCATATGATAAAAGAAATAAATGAGTAAATAAAAATGTGGTTTGCCTAAGGGTGCTATCTCATGATAGAAAAACAAAGAAAACTAATACTAATAGTAAACCAAAGTAGGAAGGAAAAAAACTAATACTAATAGTAAATTGAGCCAAAAAAAAAATGAAAAAAAAGAAAACTAACATTAGTAGTAAACTAAGCTAAAAAGAAAAAAATATAGAAAAAAATACCATTGGTAGTCAACTAGGTTAAGAATAAAAAAGAAAATAATAAGAAGCAAATAGTATACTTGATCAAGATAATAAAAACAATATGATAGTCGTATTGAGAGAAATTATGATTGTGAATAAAGAATGAAAATGTATAAAGAGAAGAAGAAAAGAAAATAAAAAAAAGAACGAAAAGAAGAGAAGAAAATCAAAAGAAGAAGGAACCAATAACCCAGATATAATAACTTTGTATAATTACATATTTATATATATTATTGTGTTAAGAAAAAGTCATAAAAAAGATTTTATCTATTTCTAACTATGATTGTATTTTAAATGAGTTGTAGATATCATGAAATAGTTTTATTTAATTTTACTTGTAAATATTGTTCTTGTTAACTTTATTTTAATATTATTTATATTATGATTATTTATTATGTAATATTCCCTCATCTGCTCTGATTACAACATAAGACATAAGTAGAATAAAATAGTAATAAGAATGAGTAAGTATTTATTATGACTTAGTAACGAGTTTGTATGTGTATAGATTTGCATGTATAAATAGAGGATAGTAACTTGTTTTTAGTATTACTTAAATTTGAATTTATGCTTTATGGAGATGTTATATACTAAATGATATATTGAAATAAAAACAAATAAAAATAAAGATGATATAGTTAGCCATATTTGAAAACATATACTCCTAATTTTGCTTTTAAGTATTTTGATAAGTGATAGAATTAAAGATTAATATAAGTGGGGAATAATATGGTATAAACGAGATTTGAAGGAGACTTAATAGAGTGAACTAGAAATACATTAAAATAGACTGACAATTGAGATGAGGAGGTTTAGGTTGACAACGAAGGCAAGAGTGGCAAAGTGCCAGCAACATAGGAAGTTATGATAAGTGGTTGGTAATTTTAAGTGGATAAAAAAAAAACTTTGCAATTGAGGCTTTCAATATAGGTGGAGCATATTTGTATATCTTTGAGGTCATGGTGAATATAGTTGCAAGACATGCTAGGTTTTAGTCATTTGGAATCAAAAGATGAAAATGAAAAAAACTTACTACTTAAAACACATTCTAGATTTTTGTTGTATTTTGGTCATTGGAATCAATAATAGGTCTTGCATCGAGTGTTTGTGGATATAATGGAAAAAAGGAATTCATAGACTTTTAGTTTCATTTTTTGTTTTGCTATAATATTGTTTATGCCTATTATAACTATCATCATAGGATATCTAAGACAACAATTATAACAATTGTTATCATAAATATGGGCTATTGTATCAGTTATGGCTATTTTCATAATAATATTCTAATAATGATTTCCAAAATGTTGAGAAAAAGATATTGTCATATTTTTTTAAATAATGGTTGTAAGACTTAAAATCAAATTTTGTCATATTCAACCATAAGCTTAATACAAAGCCTAAAAAAAAACAATATTTATTACTCAATAAACTTTGACGACACCTTCAACAAACTTGTTCTATTGTCTTGACGACAGACTTGAAAATTGATATACAAAAATCATGACAATATAAGAAGCCTTGATTTGAGTATATATAAGCTCAAATGAATTTTGAAAATGAAATGTATTGAGGTTTACGATCATACTATTTGTTTGTTCAATTTGATTTAATTTATGGAATATATTAGTTTAAAAAAAGTTTGTTTGTAAAGTGCTTAACCACATTTTTATGGAAAATTGTGCTTTTTTTTTAATGTTTATGTTCAATTGCAAAAAAACTATTGAAAAAAAAAACAATTTTGATCAGAAACTTATCCATTCATATTTAATAAATTTGCAAACACATATTTGTGTTGCACAACTATTTCAAATTACCTAATATATGTAACAAATTGAATAAAACTTTGATATTTCAATTTCATAAAATTTTGAATCTATCAAACCATTCTTTTTATTTAACACCAATCATGTTATTTTTTTAAAGCTATTAAAAATATGAATTATATATATATATATATATATATATATATATATATATATATATATATATATATATATATATATATATATATATATTTATATATTGCAAAGGTAATAAATAACCTATTTATTAATTAATAAAAAGATTGTATGCTAATTCAAGTGCAAATTTAGAGGATTTTCTCTAAAGATGTGCTCTCCACTCCACTAGTAAATCTTAAAAAGCCACTTTATACATTATCTAATATATTTTCATATCCATGAATTAATTAGATATTTAACATATACCTTGTAAAAAAAATAATTAAAGGTTCGTACAGGTGACAGCTACGATTTGTTTAAAGTCAGCACGAATTTCCACGCAACAGCAAATTCCCACCGGCGATGAGGTGTATATCTGCATCATGATTCCCGCTCACACGATCAATTTATTCAACGACTTTCAAAGCCAATCCAATGGCTGCCTCTCCACGTTTTCCTCGTGCTGGAAGTTTTCAACTTTCCAAATAAATTTCTCTACAAATTTTAGAAATCGTTCCCAAAATGCCCCTAAGCCTTCCTATAAATTGCCATGTCCGTGGTCGTTTTCTTCTCTCCTGTTTTCCCTTTGTTCGGAGTCACGGGGCTTCGTGTTGTGCTGGTCCAGCTAAGTTCTTCTTCTCTTCTTGTATCTCTTGGTAAACATTTAGGGTTTCTTAGTTGGCTTTTGGTAGATTCTAAGCGGTGCTGGTTCGACCCCTCTCGGGGTTTTCGATTATCTCTGAGCCCGTTGCTTTTTCCGTAGGATACTGTCTCTAAATTTCGAATTCTCGCCGTATTTCCGTCTTTTATTGTTGAGATTTCTGTATTTGTTTCTGAGATCGAGGAGCTGATCAAAGATTTCGATGCCATTCTGCGAAATCCTTATCCAGCCTTCATGAATTATTCAATTCTTTTGATCTGCTTCCTGCAGTCCTTCTCGGTCGTATTCCTATACTGGTTCTACTTTTTCTCATGAACTAACCACCCGTCAAAAAGACAAGTTGTATCCTTAGACGGAAGAAAATACCCAATTTTTTCGAATAATTTTTAAAGAAAGAGGCTTTACTCGCAAAAAAGATGTCCGCCAAGCCGGCCCGCCAATCTTCCAGCTCCGAGGCAGACCTTCTTCCGGCCATCGATGAGAGAAAGAGGAAGAGGATGGAATCAAACAAGGAATCTGCTAGGAGATCACGCATGAGGAAGCAGCAGCGCCTCGAGGATCTCATAAACGAGGTCGTCCGTTTGAAGGAGCAGAACAGCCAAATGGAGATGCGGATCAACGATCACCTGCAGCATTATCAGAAGATGGAGTCCGAGAATACTGTCATCAGAACTCAGGTTATGGAACTGAGTGATAGACTTGAATCTCTGAATTCTCTTATCCGCTTTGTGGAGGACTTCAACGGGATCGCCATGGATGTTCCAGAGAGTGCCGATCCATTTGTGAAACCATGGGAAATCCCCTTTCCGTTGCTGCCTATCTCTGCATCTGCCAATATGTTTCAATGTTAGTTGCTCCGCAAAAGTGATCATAAAATCCAATGTCTTTTCTTGTGATTAGTTTGTGTTTTTGTCTTCTTCTATTGTTACTATAATTTATTATTTAAATCAAACATTCTAACAATCTAACACAATAGCTCCTGAATCCTAAGTCATTTTTTTGGGTTTTTCCCAACGATTTTGGGGTATTGAAGAGGTGTGCATTTTTTATGGGATATTTTGGTATTTCTTTCATATAACAATACTTGTTTGTTGTGTATGTATATGATGTCTCTTATAACTCCTTATCATCTTTGAACTTGTCTAACAAGTCATGAGGGTTTGTGTGATGTTTTAAATGCTTTGCACTTATTTCCTATCTTTTTTATTGGGTTCAAGCACTATTTGGGAATTTTCTTAGGTGACAAGTTATTTTTGAACTATACATGACAACCCCTACCCCTTCTAGGGTGGTTCTTTTAAGTTGAATTGTTTTGAACGATTAGACCAAATTGCATTGCATAATTTTGGATGATGATTGTTTGTTTAGGAGAGAAATCTATCTCTAAATCCCACGAAGTTTTCAGAAACTATTTATTCTTTAAAGACAAAATAGTAATAAAAAATAAATGTATTGTTAAATTAATTGTTGAAAGTGATTCAATAAACACTTTTTGAGAACATTGGTTAACTATGGAAAGTTGTGGAATTAGATTAACCAATCTAACTTGTTTTAATAAAATCTTAAATCCTAAGAAAATACTAAATAAAGACATTGCATCGAGAGTTCCAACTTAGGTTATGTCATTTGAAAGCAACTCTTCTTCATGATTTGTGTTCAAAGTTTCAGTTCTATAATTGTATTTTGGCTTGAGCATTTTAGAAAGAAAGCTTTATTGTTTTATGCTCCAATTTCCTTCATGGGTTCATACATGAAGTGGGAGTGTGGGATACATAGTGCGATGCTTGTGTACTTTGCTTGTGCTATTGACGATTAGTTGAATTGGTTTTGTACTTATGGTAGCACTTATTTTCCCCACTCTAAGGTCTTTCGTAGCTCTCACCATTTCCACCTAAGCAACAACAACACTGTTACACTCATGTTATTCTTTGTTTAATTTAGTTTTAAGCTCAATTTTGAGCAAACTTTTAAGAATGGTATTGTGGATTCTTTCTATAATGCCTTAGAGTATGAAGTTTTAAGTAACCTTAAAAGATTATCTAATGCATTCTAATCAAAAGAGTTTAAGATTACTCTTTATTTAAAATTTGCTTATATAATGATTTTACACAATCCTTTAATAATTGATAGTTTTATCATAACTAATGTAAAACTTACTAGATCATGAATTCATCTTTATCAACATTTGTCATGTCACACATATTAATTAATTTAACCTTGAAATGGGAGATTTAAGAGTCCTAAATTAAACTAATCAATCTATTTAGACTTTTAGAGATATCTTATTATTTTCATTTTTCTCTTACAAACCCATCATTAATGGAGGTGAAAATTTTTAGTTCCTTACAACACCTCAAAACCTGATAATTTCATATTTTGACACTTGATATTTTTGTGACAATCTAAATATTTAAACATAAAATATTTATATATTTGAGTACGTGACATTGATATTTGTTATACATAGTCATTTTTAAGAAATTATTGAGGTTTAATATTTTAAAATGTGTGATTTGTTACAATAACTTAGTATGGTCTTTTAATCATACCATTCAGGAGCGTATCACACGAGAAATTTATTAGTATGATGTTCATATTTTTTGAAATCCATTTGTAATTTCTAAAAATTTTTAAGAATAAAGTTGATACTCATTTATTAAATAAAGTTAACTTTTTAAAGGATTATTTAGAACATTTTTCTTGAGCTCAAACTAAAACTAGTTACCAAAAAGCTGTCTAGAAAACCATTGGTGAGTGTGAGTAAGAAAGAGCTTGGGCGAGGAAGAGAAAGAAGGAGATCCAATTAAGAGCACCTTGGTTCGAGTTGTGATCGGTAAGAGCAAAGGTTAGGAGTTGTAATAGAAGTTCTTTATTAAGCAGGAAGCATAAGAAACTTTACTCTTGTTTTAGGAGTTGGCTTGTGATTTTTCTTTCTTAGAGTACCCTTATGATATATTTTGAGCTACTTGAGAGTTGGTTTTGGATTGGATGAGAATGGCCTAAGGTTTGTGTAATTGTAATTTATCATTTGTCTCATGTGTTGTATTTGGAGAGTCGGCATATCGTATGTTTGATCCAACATATTGTATAGTGGGTGTCAATAGACAGTACCATTAATATTTTGGTAATTCATTATGTTTGTGAGTATTAATTGGGTTTTATTTAGATTTATGTCAAGAGGGGTGTTACATTATTGATACTATACATTTTAATTATAATATCATTATGCTCGTAGTGAATATCCTAGAAGTTTTCATGTATCACATTTTAGTGCATTATTCATTTTTGTAAATATAACATATGATCTTATATATGCATCGTAATAATAAGTGCAAAAAGCTTGCAATCGTAGATAGATCTACTATAATTTAGCCTATCATGAGCACATAATAATAATCGAATTAAGTTATTCTTAACGTAATAAAAATACATCACTTATACATACAAAACAATTGTACATAAATGCCTATCTCAATTTTTTGTATAAATCTCTTTCTCTCCTTAGTTTTTGTGCCCAATTCTTGATACTCGTTAACAAATTCCTCCTCTTCGAATTTAACTTATTAGGAAATAGCAAACTTTGTTATGCATCAGATTCACAAATCATGCTAAAAATGATTAGGTTGAGCTAATTGATACTAACTTACTTGCAATATGCTTGCAAATCAATATATCTTAAGGGCTCTATCATATGCTATGTCAATATATCATAGCATATAGAAAATAATAAAAGTTGAGTATGTAAACAATTATATCGATGAAATGCTCCCACTAGATGTGCCAACGTAATGTATTAATAACTTTTTTTTTCTCATTTAACATTTTTATTATTTCATTTGTCTTTTTATTTAATCATTAATAAGCACTTAACATTTAAGTTTATTATTTCTTTGATTTCACCTGTGCACCTTAAGTTGCACTCTCAAGGGTCATATCCAACCTAAATAATATTTTGTGATACTTTGATAAATCATTAGACATATTATAGGCCTTATCTAGCTTGAGTAATATCCTTGATCATGTTCTATTATAATTTAAATCTCCTTTTTTAAGCAAGATGCACTTTTAAGGGTTTTTATCTAACTAGAGTAACACATTTTAATCAATTTTTAATATAATTTTAAATTTATTTTCAAGAAGTTTAATATTTTATACCCTTATTTTACAAACGCTTTTTATAAGAAAATCATAGAATTTTTAATGACTCTGAAATTCCTTTGTTCTCAAATCTTGCAAGTTAACCTACTATAAAATGCTTTTATACTATAATAAGACATGTTTATAACATGATAAATGTAAAATCATAAAGCAAGCATTTGGGTTTATCACATGGTAGTCGATAAGCATGTAAAGCTTAATTTATCTTAACTAATCATGTGTCCTTCATATGTTGTTACAAAATACTCGTATATCCTGAGAAATGTACAAATTTGTATTACATGGCAAGACATACATCATGTTATCATTTATCTCTTGATTTTACCAAATAAATCAAAATTCTTCTTTGGTTATTAAGCTCCAAGCAACCATATATCAATTATACATAAATAGTATAAAGTAGTCCTGCCATGATTTCCCAATTGTTATGGTCTCACCTTAGAGTTAATCTCGAGTTATATGCCTTTTCATGAACATAATCATTTCCATTAATGAGTACTATGCGAATGTTGTAGTACCTTGGTAAAGTACTTTAACCATATTCCTTCTTGATCCTTTGCTTGATTGCACAATTTTCTATTGAAACTTTGATAATACCTCTACTATCTCTTCTCCTCTATCTAAGCTCTCGACTATGCTGCTTTCTCTCAATTTTCAAAAAAAATTCCGCAACACCTAATAACTACTCATTTTATAGAATTTAGCAGACTCTTCTTCCAATTGCTTCAAATCTTCACCAAGCATGACTCTCATTCACTTGACCTTTTCTTTCATTAGCACAAATGCTCTACATCTCTTCCAATGGTTTCACTCACATTTGCATCATCAATTTGAGTTGTTCTGCCATTTAGATTTTAGGGTTTTAAAATTTAATTAAATTAAGTTTTAATTAGATTATAGATATTCATATATTGTTTTTGCATTTTTCTATCAAATAAACTTCTAAAAATTTACCAATCACATTCACAAGATTCTCCTCAATGAGTTCTACATGTTAACAAACTTTTACATATTTTTCGACATTATTTAGATTTTCAAATATGTTTACAAACTTAAAAATTCTTAAAAAAATATTTCATATTTTCTCAAATAAACTTTAACTTTTAATTATATGATTGCACACATTCTTTTTGTATCGAGATAATTTTATTAAGTCAATCTTTTTATACTCTATGTCCATATCAAAAATCATTATTTTAGAAGTATATTTAATATTTTAAATAATTTTTGAGACTTTCTAATTTTATAAAAAATATTTTTTATCCCTTTGTTTTAAGACCTTGATTATTTTACTTTTTATTATGTTGATGTCAATGATCTCATAATAAATCATTATCTTATTTTTTAAATTACTTATCTCATTTTAAAAGTCTTAGTTCCTTTTTGTTTAATAAGTCTTTGAAAAACTTTAATAGTTTATAAAAATTCCTAAAAATGATGAAATCATTATTTAACTTGTTTATTTACTTCTAACAATATTTATATTTTTTTTAATCTTTTGCCAAAATTTAAATAATTTCTACAATTATCATTTTTGTATGATTTAAGCACATGATGATTTCTAAATTCTCCAAAACAATTATTTATGTAATACTCCTATAATGAAAACTTTGTTATAAATAATAGGATATAAATCATGAAACTGAGCTAGTAAAATTTTAATTAACATATTTTGATATAATAAAGTTATTTTATTTATATACATTGCTCATAAATTAAAATATTAATAAATTAATATGACCTTGGAAAGCATGTTGTGATTTTAAATGTACTAAAAAAAGTTTATTTGAGCATGTTATTAAAATAATTTCTTCAAAAAAAATTTAATGTTATTGAGTTTGTAATTTCTTTGAGGTTTACATGAATAGTTATAATTTTTTTAAGAAAAAATAATATAAAGATAATTTTACAACTTGTTAAAGGTAATGAAGAAAACTTTGTAATTTTTGGGGGACGAATTTAAAGGATGATTTAGTTGTGTTAACTAAGGTGATAAGAAGGAAGCATGATTAGAGACTAAGAGAACTAAGGAAAGAAGAGAATGAGCTTAAGTAGAGAGAGGAAGGTTAAGAAAAAAGAAAAAGAAAATGCAAAAATGAGTGGAACTTGTTTTAATTTAGGGGGATGGGTTTGGAAAAAGGAGGAGAGGTATGGCAGTGGAAGAAGTGCAGTTCAAAAGTTGGAGGAGAGTAAAAATTGAGAAAAAAAAAGCAAATTGGGGATGGTATGGGCTTGTTTTGATTTTCTTTAATTTGACTTGACTGATTTTATGCAAAATATAAGTCAAGTTGTTTTTAGATAGTTTATGAAGTTAAGAGAGTTATGAAAATGAGTTTGAAATGATTAGATTTGGATTGAACTTAAGAAATTTTTTTTGGATGACTAAAATATATTATTTAAGTACAATGAATTCAATCATATTTATACAATCCATTTAAAATGACTCAATTAAGAGAATCATATTCATCCAATGAGACATCATAGATACATCAACAACTTGATCATGCAAAGTGATTATGCTAATTATACTAAATGATGGGTTGTACATTTGTAAGATTGAGCATGTATTGGCATTGTAAATGTATCATGACTTTGAACATACTTGTACGATCATTTAAGTCAATTTAGGTATGAGGAATCACATTAGTCTAATGAGGTATCATAGGGATTTCTGGAATAATTCATACATGTATGATGACCCTCATCATATTCTTTGACAGTTGTTCAGTCAATGGGTGGCTATTTTTATTATACATATAGGATAGAGTATATCGTATTATATAATTTTATGGATGTTTGAATAGTTAGTTAGATGGATAAGGAAAAGATTAATCATACTATATAACATAAAAAATCACATTAAATGATTAGTAGAGAATAGAGGATTGAAGATTAAGGGAGATCTTATTATATGATGTCTAAGATAATATTTTATGACTAATAAAAGATGTCTTGAATCAAAGGATTAAACTAGTTTGATAAAGAATTGTACATAAGCTTATGAGTAGATCGTATAAGTACAAGTTGGGCGATCATCTTGTATGACTAGTAAAAGTTAAGAAGGCTTTAGTCGGTCAAGTTTAAGAGGTAAGGAAATTATGGATTGTACGATACAATGTTTATGATTGTATTATACTATCAGTTGGGGTAAATCATAATTACGAGTATTCTATGATATAAGAAATGAAATAGTATGACGCACACTTAAATAAAAAATTATAAAAAAATAAAAGGGAATTAATTAGGATTAAATAATTTGGGAAAATAACTATTAGTTATATTATATTAAGAATTATCTAATAACTATTGTGTATATATGATATTATGAGAAATCCTAAAGAGAAAAAGATTTGTTAAAGAAATTCATCTCAAATTTAGATAGATAAATCTAGTAAATATGATATAAATAGAATAATAAAATTTATTTATATTTTAAATGATTTCATTTGAAATTATGTTATTAGTTTTCTTTATATTGTGATATGGCAAAAGCAATTGGTGCATTGAATATTTAATGGTTTTGTATGAGAATAAATATATTTATATGTTAAATACTTATATTATATGATGTATGTATATGAGCTATGTTTAAAAAAATAATTTAGTATATAGATATCTAGAATGGGTCATTATTAATAAAATAAATAAAATATAATAATCAGTAATTTTTTTCAAAACATGTTATCATCATTACTTTTAGGATAAGATACTCTTATAGTTGTTATAAGCTTGTATGGTAAAGAAAGGATTGCCTTTAGATGATACATGATAAATATTTTCTATATATTAATACAAGACAATTATTGCTCTTATGTGATACAGAATAATGATTATTCTTATATGGATGGATGTTGAAGATAATTATTTGAAAGAAAATCGAGCTTATAAAAATATAATATAATGGGAATAAAATAAATAAAAAATAAGGAATTTACTTTACATGATTTGTTTTCATTATAGTTATTAGTTTATTTAATCACTAATGATTTATTTTTTGATTTCATGATTATTATTTATTATATTTTATTTAAATTATATCACATTTTATATTTTAACTTATTGGTTTAACTGTAGAGTTATTTATGATCTTACTAGTATTTAAACTATGAATAATACATTAATTGCATCAAGAGATGATGATTTTGATATTATAGAAAAATACGTTGCTTATATTTGACATAGTGGATAATGTTTCATGTGTAGTTGGTTTTATGATATTTTGTTCATAATAATAATGTATGCACATGGTTAGCATTTATTATTACTGTTATATTTTATATCAATAACTAAGATCAATTGGTTATATTTTTATATTCTAGTGGTTTGTCTAATGATCTTTATATGAAGAGCATGTTGTAATGCTTTTAGATTTTTATTAGTTATATTTAATCTTAATTATTATTATTTATTTTAGATTGGTTAGTTGACCCTAATAACCCCCTATTTATGGGATGTTACAGATAGGGATTTTCATGCGAGAAAGAGTTAGTCAACGTGTGTAAGAGAAGAAATATGGAAAGATAAATTTCAAGAAAAGTGGTCTTAGGGAAGTGTATATATATATATATATATATCAATATTTTTTATCTTGCTATTTAATCTTTAAATTTAAAAAATTCATGATAATTTCAAGCGAACAATAATTGGGACAAAATAAACATAATTAGATTCATTCCATTTTTACAAACATTTTATATACTCCTAATTTCATTTTAAAAGTGTTTATATAATTTTATTATTTTAAAATTTTGAGAATACTATAAAAAGTTAGTATTTATATGTTTATTTGATTTTTTTTATTTTGTTGAGCTATACAAGGATTTTTTTTAATGGAATATCAATAATTAAATTCATTGATGTTTTTAAAGCCAGAATATCAATTTAGAACCATGAAACGATTTCTTATTTAATGTTTTGATGAATTCTTCTCTAGTTAAGTAACCATTAACATGAAAATAAACCTTGAATGAGATTTATTATATGAGAATGTTAAGATCAACTAATGAAATAAACCTTAAAATCGATTGCTCTTTAACATTTTTGTTACTTAAACATTCTAATTATTTTAAAATATTTTTTCTCAAACTTTCTATTCAAAAAGTGAAAATGTTTTATAGTTGAAATTTGTCTCATTGTTCATTATCACAAGTTAATATTTCTAATGTTTTGAAAAATATTTCGAACTATCAACTTTTTGTTTTAGAAAGGCTTCCAACATCTTTTATAAATTTATATTTTTCTTAACTTTTGAACTCGTTGATAAAGGTGTTTTTTACCCAATAAACCCTCTTGTGTTTAAAATGTCATTATTTTATTTCTTAAATTCTTTATCAATATTCTCTAACTCCATATAAAAAATAGATGATTGATGGATAAAAAATTATAAGGGATGGTGATATCTTAGATTTGATTACAATTGGAATGAATTCAAAATCTTTATTTTCTTCTAATTAAATTTTCAATAGTCATTGGGTCAGATATTTGTCTTGGTGGGCATTTGACCAGCCCCTTTTTTAGAATTTTAACGTTGATGCAATAATTCATAGGCATAATTATGATCATGAAAAAAAAAATGAAGGTGCCCAAAAAATCTATGATTTTTTTATTGCATCACACCTAATAATGGTTCTTCTACTTAAGTGGGGGGTAAGCAATTTGTGTAGCTTTTATCATCTATTTAGATCTTAACAAATTTATGGTTTTACAATAGAGCTACATTATATTTTTACATTTTTTGCTTAATCATTATGCACTATTGGTGTGCTTTAATGTATTATTATATATTAATATATGTAAGTTTGATAATTATAACTTCATTAGATTAGTTAAAATAATTTTTATTGTAATTTTTTAATTGGAAATAATTTATGATTTTACATAGTTATTTCTTGTGATTTGAATTTGTTATAGTATTTAAACATTGCAATATGTTTTAGGATTTTATCCTTATTCAAGAATTAGAAAATGTTAAAAAAAGGTACACAAATGAGCTAATATCAAAATTTTAGTTTTGTTTGATAAAACGCTTTTATATATATATATATATATATTTGTATATACATAAATTTATAAGATAATTTTTGTCATTCTGTATATAATTTTTTTTTATTTTCTTAAAGGACAATTATGATGCTCATTTTCAATCTAGAAACGGTTAAAAGAAACATATTTAAGGTTGGCAGCTGACGGCGGTCAAGGAGTGGGAGTTCCTTGTGCCTCACGGCGGTCTTTTTCCGCGAGGAGACCGAAGTTTTTCAAGCAGCTCATGCTCTGTTTCCCATTTTCCTTTGTAGCTTCTGCCTCGCTAAAAGCTCTTCCAGCTTTTCATCAATTCCTCAAATTAGGGTTAGGGTTTAAGTTTTCGCCTGAGGAAGATGTTGAATCTCGAGGGACCTCGCGTCAGGATGGGGCTGCTAATCGCCGGCATTATCGCTCTCAGTCTGACAGGTTTTTATTTTTTTTTGCCTCTTTTCCTCCGGCTTGGTTTTGCTGTTGATTGCTCCGATCATATATCTTTTCCTGCTGGTTAATTCTGGTGTTGCTTTTTATTCTATTAGAATTGATTCTTCCTGCTACTTTCTGTTAGTTTATTTCTTCTGTAAAGAAGCGTTTTGATGTGTCCTCTTTTTTTTTTTCTTTCAAATTAGCTATTTAGATATTTCTTGTTTTGTAAGGAGAACGTCAGATGTAGGAAACTCTCCTTAAAAAGGATAGAAGTTTCTAAAAATATCGTTCAATATTTGGAACCATATTATGATGTAAGTATTTGTTATCAATATTGTATTTTATTTGCCTTCCATTTTACTTATACTCAGGATTTGTAAATTCAACCAAGTAAACGTAGACATTTTCACACAAAATTTTTTCTGTATGTTATCAGAATAAAATAGCTATTACAAACAATCCCAAAACAGCCTTGTCCATATTCCCTATCCTTTTGACTTAGCCTTTCTCATCTCTCCTCGCGCCACTTCTGTCTTGTCGCTAACCTAGCCACCATCACCTGAGATTCTCCCGTGCCCAACCAACCTCCAAACACCACCGGCATACTTTGTTAGCTTCGTCCTTCACTTGTCCTTGTGCAACCCAAGCAGTTTGTTTCACCAAACCTAAGGTTGTTAACTATGTTAGCTGATACCGGGACACTTTGGGGTGACTTCTACTGCGCATATAGTCACCCAAACTCTCCTTTGCCTTGCCCTCCCTTTGTCACCTCTTGCCTCAAGCAACCATGTGACTCCTTTCTTTTTAAGACGGAATCTCATCACCTTCTCATCTGTCGAATCTTCGGCCAGTGCCCTCTACTCTGCTTTTCAATGGCTTATGATTACTCTAGTTGTCGTTAGCCTCCTTGTTGTCTCTGCCTTGTGGAATGGAAGGCAAAGAGGTAATTAAAAAAGGATGGTTTTATCTCTTTCATAAAAGCCTCGTTTTTTGCCTTTTTTTTTGTTAAGGATCAAAATCTCTATTAAAGTTCAGCTATTCACAAATTTTGTATAAGATTGTTTTCTTCTGTTTTGTAATCTATAAGCCTTACTATCTTCCTTCATGATGGACTAACAATCTCTCTACTCCTTTGTTGTCAATCAGACCATTCACCGCTCAGATGGTTTTTCTCAACCTCTAATCACTTTCAATAATTTTGACCATGTTTCATTCAAACCTAACTCGTTAAACTATACATGGAACCCCATTGCCAAACATTGTTGATTAGTTATGTTTTTTTGGTTATATTTATGGCACTAGATATCTTCTATCTTCTACCATCATCATAAATCAAATCACTTAATCAAACTTGGTTTATGTAATATTGGTTTGGCAAGATCAGCTCATAATAAATGCAATCATCAACTCTCTCACCCTTATGATTATTCCATTCATTGTTTGCGAAATTGTTTCCCATGAAGCATGGATGATTCTTGCAATTACTTGTGCTAAATTAACTTGAGGTCTTATCATATATGTCAAAAGTTATTCAAGAAACATTGCCAAAGGATATCAAAGCATCATTGAATTCTTATAGTTGATCAAGAGTACAATTAACGAACTTGTGATTCTTGGAGCACCATGGATGTAGGCAAGCTCACTGAGAAACCTTTGTGAGGGCACAATGATGACTACAAAGAATTTGTTAATGCTGTGCAAGCTTGAGATTGACCAATCTCCTTGAAGAATTTCATGAGAAATTGCTCACTTCCAAAGCCTAGCCCTAGTAGCGAAAGTCTACTTGACTGCACTTTCTATGACTACTCATCTAGCCAATGGAAACTACAATGGTTCTTGTACTCTTGAGTTTCCCATTGATTATAAAAAATCCCTTTCAACATTGGGTGGTATCCTCCATTCATGACCAGTTGGGACAACAAAGACCAAGAGGTGTTTTCCTTGTACCTTGTTGACACATTGGTTGCTGCCAAACATGTTTTGTGCAAAGCCATAAAACAATGTAATGTTCAGGCGAATCAGTTATGACTTTGACCATTGGCACCAACTCTTTCTAGTCCATGACAATTACTAGCTCACTATATTTTGTTTTTGACTTTCATGATACCCTCATATCTACTTGGTAGTGTTGCTTCTCATTATGTCATGCATGAGCGACTTCATTCACCTACATTACAACTGACAACATCATGATAGGTGACGGCATAGGTTTGCCCATTATTCACACTAGTTCTTCCTCACACCATTGTAGTAGTCCTTTTGATATTCCCCTCAAAGGATAGAATATATAAAGATCGACCAACTCTTCCTTAGCATTGCCTTTACTTTCTACGATATCAAGGCCATTTTGTTTGATTATCACAAGTTAAGTCATTCTGTGCTTCAACGTTGTTGAAAATTATTTTGGCAGAAAAAACTCACATTGTTCTCTGATGATAATAGAATCACATATTTTCCATTTTAGTTGCTTATGGTATTTTTCATCTCATTTTTTCACCACATATGTTTGAAGACAATTTCCTTCTTGAAAGACGTCATTGTCATGTTGACAAGTTTCTTTATCATATTTCTCTTTCCTTATGTTTATGATCTTATGTCTTGACTATCATAGTCTATTTTATCAATCATTTACCTATACTCACATTACATCTATCTAATCATTTGAATGCATTTTTTGTTTTCTATCCAAACAACTTCGCCATTTGGGCTTTTGGATGTCTATGCTACTCCTAGTTTTGATGGTATACACCCTATAATCTCAAACTCTTCATTGTCTTGTGTGTGTCTTTCTTGGTTACTCCTCATGCAAAGTGGCTACCTTTGTTATAATCTTTCCATTTCTAAAATTCATTGAGTCTATCTTTTTGTTTATCCTTTTTCTAACACAATTTCCTCGTTCCAAGCCTCATGCCATTTGTACAAGGATCTTTACTCCACTAGTAATCCTTCCTTGGTCATATACATTGCTTCTTCTTTACTTACCTTTGAAATATAACTCATTTCCATAAAAACCACACTGCTGTTGCATCTTCTAGCATCCATCCCAAAATATTAAAAACCAAAAATATGATCCATAATCCTATAAAAAATTCAACCTCAGTTTCTCAAATCTTTGATCTCTCTTGCTATTAAATTCACCATTGCCTTCCATGCCCTTAAAGGTCTTAAGTAGCATCAAGAAATGTTTGAAGAGTATAATGCCCTTGTTCAAAATAAGACATGGCATTTAGTCTCATATTTCCCCAACCAAAATGTTGTTTTTTGCAAGCTAGTCTTTCATGGTAAACAACCCTTTAATGGTTCTATTGACTTGTCTAAAACAGGGTTTGTTGGGAACGTGTTTCACCAATGTGTTGCTAACACTGATATATTGAATCTTGTGGTCAAACTGATCATTATGCATCTTGTTCTCAACATTACCATTATTAATAATTGGTATCTTAAATAGTTTGATATCAATCATACCTTCCTCCAAAAACATCTGTCGTAAGATGTTTAAATGGCTTAATCTCAGGCCTTTATTGATTTTTATCACTTAACTCATGTGGACAAATTTCATAAAGCAATCTATGGTCTTAAATAACCCCCTCATGTTTTATGCATTGAGCTTCACCAATTTCTCATTCAATATGGCTTCTCTAACGCTCGTCTAGATGCTTTTTTTTTTTTTTGCCCTTGAGATTGGCCATCTTTGCTTAAATCTCTTTGTTTATGTTGTCATCATTCGCACTAGCAACAACTTTGATGCCATTAACAAAATACTTCATTCTTTGTCACAACTCTTTTCCATCAAAGATCTCAATTGTCTTACATATTTCCTTGGATTTGATATTATTCTTCATGAGCATAGCATTATACTTTCCAAAAAATGGTACACTATGAGCCTTTTGGTTCATGAGGACATGCTTGTATGCATTCCAATTTAACTCTCCTTCATTTTATAATCTGATATGGTTCTCAATAATCTTATTAAATACATAACTATGATAGGTGGTTAGTACCTCTCGGTTGCTCTCCTCAACATTTTGTTTTCCATTTATAGGTCGTCTTAATACATGCATTATCCTACCACCAATTATTGGTACATAACAAACCACTTAAATATCTTAATAGCACCTCATATCACTGATTCTCCTTTATCATGATTGTCTTCTCTCCTTATATGCCTTTTTAGACACAAAATGGGTAGGCAAAAATGATTACTTCTCTTCTACCAATGCACATATTATCGATATTGGTTGCAATCCGTTTTGTTGATTCTCAAAGAAGCAAAAACCTATGTCTTGCTTGTCCACCAAGGTCAAATACTGCTCCTATTGTTACTATTATTGTTGAAATTTGTTGAATTTGCTCACTTTTGTCTGAGCTTCACATTTGACTTCTGCATCCTTTGGTTATCTGATACATGACAAGAAGTATGAATGATAGTTATATGCTGTAAATATGATTAAGTTTTTAGATTTAGCCCATAAAACCTTTGATTATTATCAAAAAGCAACTAAGAAAATCCAATGGGGCATGTAAGGGAGCTAGACTATTTAAAAATGCAAAAGAGTTGATCCATTGGCATAGTTATGAAATGTACAAGAGCTACAAAAAGGGCCTAAGCTTTAACAAAGTGAATCAAAACCAGCGTAGTTAGTCATTGTAACTAATCATTAATGATGTACACAAGTGCGAGTAAAATAATGATGAAATTCCATTCTCATGCTTGTAGAAATTGAGCAGACTTTGATGAATTAAAACCACAAGCACGAGCAATCTAACGATTTAGATTTAGTGCAAGGGAGGGAAAGACCTAATCCAACCCATAGGAATCCATAGAAAAGGAAAATCTCTTATAATATATCAAATTCGGCTAGTTATTAATGGAGTAAATATATTCACCATTTCTAGGAATTTATCTTTTAATTCAAAAAAATAATGGTGTAACTTGTATGATCATTTTGTTTAGGTCATGGAATAGATGAAAGGAATCTCAAAATAAAATTTTTAAAAAGAATGAAACAAAGTGTGGAAGACTCAAATAGATCACTATAAATAATTATTATTTCCTTGTATGGTATAAGCTTAGCAATGGCGTTAATTTTTTGGTCATTTGGCAAGTCCTAAATGCATGCATTTGGTCCTCACTTTTTCAAAATTTAGAAAAGATAGTTTCCCTAGCATGTTATATCTAAAGGGTTTTTGGAGTGAATTATCAGATTTTATATGCATGATGATATACTTGATGCTTTAGCTAGTGTCTATGAGCATCAAGTAGTCTTTTATATAACTCATTAATTGTATTAATTTATTTATCTATATAAAAGATTCAACCAATTCATAAGCATAATAATGAACCTACAAAGGAATCAAATCCATTAGACTACGTGGTCAAAAATCAATGCAAAATTCGAAAGGACTCATGTTACTAGAATAATTAACATAACTATTATAAGTATATTCAACACAAGAAAGATTATCTAACTTTTTGCATTTTCTCCTATAAGGTCATGTAAAAGCTACCAAACCCCCATTGACCATTTTGTTTGACCATTGGTGTGTATGTGGTATACTGATCAAAATTTAAATTTAGTTACAAGCAAATGTTACAAACATTTCTAGATATATCTTTTAAAATGCACATTGTAATTGAAAATAATTAGTTTTGATGAATTGTAAATTTTGATGATTTTATTAAAAAATAACCATGCATTGTATATTGCATTTGATTTTCTACCAAGTTCTACCGGGCTCTCATCGCATTGAGGAGAGCTGACAATGCTCGATTTACCCCACTGTCGGGGGATGTTGCGTGGATATGGGAGCTTAAAGTCTTGCCCCGGGTCCATACTTTCCTTTGGCATGTGGCTCGGAACCTCGTTCCTACGGCGGATTGGCTCAAAAGAAGGCATTTGATTGAATGTAGCAACTGTAGTTGGGGCTGTGATGTGGCTGAGACACAGCAGCATGCGCTGTATGATTGTGCTGCGGCACGCAGTATCTGGGAGGACCCTGTGTTGCACGCATCTGCTGAGGTGTTGGGCATCTGTGGCGTTGTGCGCACGCGGTTCCGCAGTGGCGGCCGCTTTTTGGAGCGCTTTCTTTCCTGTGCCGCACAGCTTGACGCGGTGCGCGGCATCTCCGCGGCTCATTTGGCCATTGTGGCCTCTACCTTGTTCCATATCTGGGAGAATAAGAACCGCAGGGTGCATAAGAAGACCACCCTCAGTAATAACATGCTAATCCAAAGGATCAAATTGGAAAGCACTGCCACTATAAAGCTCATTAATCATCATCCTTCTACGTCCAGCGGGAAGTTCAACCCCTTGGGGTCCCTGGTAACCAGTTTTTAGCTTCCCCCTCCAACGGGCTGGATAATGATCAATTGCGACGCTACTGTGGGGAATGAGACGGCTGGCATTGGCTTTGTTGTCCGTGACCATGAGGGAAGGCCCATGCATGTTGTGGGGAGAGGTTTCATTTCACAGGCAAGTGACGCCTCTGAGCTTCAGGCTATCATGGAAGCTATGGTGTTTATCATGACAAAACTAAAGGATTATCCTGCTGTTGAGATCCAGACTGATTCTACCTACGCATTACATGAGGGGATGCAACGGGTTCGTTGTCCTTTGGAGGGTGGTACTGTTTCTGATGCTCTCCACTTTGTGAGGAAGCTGCCTGCTTTTCTCCTTACTCATGTTTTGAGGGAAGGCAATGCCTTTGCGGATTGGGTGGCAAAAAATGCATGCTCATCTGATATGGCTTGGGAAAGGGGAATGCCCCTACCCAAGCCGTTACTTAAGCTCCTACTAGCTGACTTTGCATTTAAACCCCCATAGTGGGTTTTCTTATGTAGGCTTCGGCCATTTTTGATTGAAAAATAATTAATTATCTATAGGATATAATCTTGGAGTTGTGTGTTCTATGTTAGTTTAAGAATGAATTCTATGTTAATGTCTTCCTAAGGTTTGTTGGGAATTGATAAGGGAGTGTACAAATCTTGTGGATTATTCTTAGATTTAGTTTAAGAAAAAATAAGGTAACCAGCAATGACTTGGGTAACTTGTGTTTCAAGATTTTGCTAGATTTATCGTATGGTTGGTCGTCATAGCCAAAGGGGTTGGAAGTCTGCTTGTGTGAATCTTCCTGATAAGTTGCGTAGAGATGTACATGGAATTCAAAGGCCATCTCCCTTAAAATTCCATCTTTTTTAAACATTGTGGTTGGGCTATTATTTACTTCTTGTTGGTTGCTACCTAGGACAGTATAATCAGTGTGTAAGTCGAATAGATGGTTGAAACTACGAACGGATATGCATATGGTTGGGAGCGAAGATGTTCTTCAATTTCTAGTGCTTGCAACACCGTTTTGACTCCTAGCTTGCGGTTCAGAAGAAAAGTAATTCTTTGTAGGTTTATGAATCATTTAGCATGCCAATGGTTAAACTCTACTTGGAGTTCTATGTATTTCAGTGCTTTGTGGTTTGAAAAGAGTAAAAATCATTCTATAATACTAAATAGTGTCTCTAGTGTCACACTATTTACACTACTGGATACATCTTCTCATAAGTAGAGTATTTGTTCCTCTAATTTTGTAGATTTTTTAGCTAAAAAAAGGTGATTGGATGCCCTATTAACTCAATATTCCATTGATTCCAAGGGTAAAGCTAGCATATGCAAAATTAAATATAATTGAAATATTTGGAAACATAAGTTTGGGTGAATGGACTATGGTATTTTTCAGATTTTGAAAGGAACAATCTATAACCTTGCTCCATTCAAAATTGTCTTTTTTATTGTTATTGGTTATTTGGGTGGTGATGGAACTGATCCCTTTGATAGATCAACAATGGAATTTAGTTATTCCATGGAAGTTATTTATTTGTGGACATTTCTGTGTGTTAACCATTCTACCATGACTTTTGTTTTCTCTAGGTTAGTGGAAAAAACCTTATTTTGACACTATGAATATAAGAAAAGACACTTGTGGAGTCACAATAACAAATTTCTCAAGGTTCCCAAACAAGTGTTGTTCTTTTAAGGTGGTGTGGAACTGATAGATGTGGTCTTTATGCTTGGTTAGGAACTCTTTATAACTTAAGATATTATCAAAGTAGACTACCATGAAGATATTGAGGAATGGTCTAAGAATCTGTCATAAGATGCATAAATATATTATTTTTTGTGATGATTGATCATAGGCTATATAGATAAATCATGTAATAACTAACTAAAAAAATGTGGAATAGAATCTTCTAAAAAGCATCAGGGAAGGGCATTTTCCTTTCCCAAACAAAATCAAAATCAAAACCTGTACTTGCCACAAGGGTAGTTGTCGTGTTGGAGGTCTTATATGCATGGGAGATATCTACAAAGCCCAGTGTGTATCATTACAATCTTGGGAGTTGGGTTGCTAATCTTGGAATAGATTCTTGCAAAAAAGCATCATGGAATGTCATTTTCCTATTCCAAACAAAATCAAAACTTGTACTTGCCACAAGACTAGTTGTCATTTTGGAGGTCTTATAAGCTTGGGAGATGTCTACAAAACCCATAGTGTATCATTAGAATCTTGTGAGATTAGTTACCTTCTAATCAAATCCTTGGGTCAACTAAAGGATATTACCAACTATTTGTATAGTTCATCTTTCATCTTAAAAGTAATTTTCTTTTCATTTTTGAGTCAAATGTGAACTTGGTGATATCCACTTTTTAAGTGAATTTTAGAAAAGATAATAGTCCCAAACATTTAATCTAGCAAGTCATCCAAACTTGGTATAGGAAACCTATATTTTATAGTGATTTATTTATAACATGGTATACTTATGCATCATGTGCCATATTCTTGGTAGCTAACAAGGAGGGAACTGCACCTGTGCTTTTATTCGCTTGAATGAACTCTTCTGATGAGTTTATTCACTTGTTGAGATAGCTGTAAATGTGCTGTAGAACTAAGATGATAATGAGGGAGGTTTGATATAATGGCTTTTAGAACTAAGTTAATGGTGTGTTCATTTTCTAGTTTGTTGATAAAACATCCTTAAACACTTGTAGTGGTTCCATTAATGGTGGAATGGAAGGCAAGTTGGCCTTGGCTTCTTTTATGGTTACAGAAGAAATGGCTTGGCTATTAGCCATGTCATACTCTATGTCATGGGATGTAGAGTTATTCAAATCATTTTCTTTTTCTTATTCTTTTAAGTGGAGAATGGTGGGTTTTTCTTCTTTGTTTGGGATGGTTATAAGACGATCTTTTTCCACTATACATGAAAGAGCAAGCTTTGGATTGACCAGTAAGGATAGCTGCATGGCCATACACATGACATCTTATGTTGATGCTCTCAACTTGCATTGGGATGATTTTACACTATATCTCATCCGAGCAGTTCCTAAACTTGAGTGGAACTTGGCACCTCCTTTTAATTGAGATTGATGATTTATTAACCTAACAAACTATGGACGAGGTGATTGATTAACTATGTTAATGACATTTTTAAAATTGCCATTATTGATCATAATTTTATAGGGCTTGTCCCTGATGTGGGCATAAGGGAAGAAGATGGAGGTTCATCTCTAATTTTCAATTGCTTTTGATAAGGTAAAAGTGCACTTAACAACTCCAAGAGAGAGTATGTCATAGAACTTGTGTGGTGCACCAAGAAAGTAAGGGGATTCACAAAAGCGTTGTAATTCTTTTTCAGTTCCTTTGGTTCTACTATTTCTTATTCTATCTCTAGGTCACTTTCTTTCTCTCCTAAATTTTTTTCAACAACTAAGGTGTAGGCTACATGCCATTTCTTGTGTCAATTAAAACACTGGGTGACTAAACTAATAAGGGTATGTAACTGTAGTAGAATCCCTTCTGTGAAGTGGTGGTGAAGCACATGGGACAGTGTTGGTGGAGGTACTTAGGTCAACAATAGGTGTAGTGGTGTTCATAGTGAATAGGTGTTTGTGACATTCTATTTTTTGGAATGTAGTGAAGCATTCAATCTAATAGGCCTCTTCTAATGTAATAATGTTGTGAAAGTACAAACCATCTATGATGTAATCTCTTAAGTAGGCATGAAATTGTGAGAGAACAATTTGGGCCAACTTCTACACTTTTTTATACTTTTGCATGTCATATATAGTGAAAATGTCCAAAATATAATGAGATTGTGTTAACGATAAGCCAGTACAAATTGAAACATTTCTCTAATCCCAACGAAGTTGAGGAAAATATGATCTTGACAAGCGAAAGTACTGTACAGCGAAGAAATGAATGTTTTCTCATAAGCTGATTGTCAGCTCAAATATGTTGATCAACAAAAGGCTAAGTATAAAACATGCGATCATGAAGAAGGATTTTGACAAAAGAAAGCAAATTGGGCATACCCTTATTCCACTTAAAAGAATAACAAATTATGTTATCTATACAAACTTTTGCCACAAAATTAGTGGTTTTGAATAATTGAGTAATCCTGTTGCTGTTAGATCTTCTTTGCACATGACAAGATGCTTTGGGTTTGCACTCTTCTAGTTAAATATAGCAACTGATGATCAACATTCGAGCTTCGATGTGGGGACTCCGCTTGGAAATTGCTTTGTCATGGACTTTTTGTTGAGTATGTACTTAGACTTTTTGTTTGATCCTTTTTAGAGGAAAACTGTTGTAGGCTTTGGCCATTTTATATATTATCGAGAAATTGCTTTGTCTCGCCAGCAATCTTGCATTAGAAATTACTATATGGAGGCTGGACGACGGGAACTTCTACTCTACTTGCTTAGATAATTGGATGAGGAGCCCTCGTGCCTACAAATTGCTTTGTCTTTCTAGCAATCTTGTAATGGAATTTCCATTTGGAGGTTGGACGATAGGATGCTGGATCTTCCTTTCACACGACAAGGCGCTTTGAGTGTGCACTCTTTTAGCTAAATATGGCAACTGACGATCAATATTCGAGCTTTGGCACGAAGACTCTACTTGAAAATTGCTTTGTCTCGCTAGCAATCTTGAAATGGAAATTTCCATTTGGAGGCTAGACGATTGTCAGATCTTCCCTGCACATGACAAGGTGCTCTAGGTGTGCATTCTTTAAGCCAATATGACAATTAATGATCAACATTCGAGCTTTAGAACGGGGACTCCACCTAGAAATTGCTTTGTCTCACTAGCAATCTTGCAATTGAAATTTCCATCCAGAGGTTGGATGACGAGAACTCTTACTCTGCTTGCTTAGATGATTGGATAGGGACTCCCTGTGCTTGGAAATTGCTTAGGTTTGCTAGCAATCTTGCAATGGAAATTTCCATCTAGAGGTTGGATGATGGGACGTTGGATCTTCCTTGCATACGACAATGTGCTCTGGTTTGCACTCTTTTGGCTAAATGTGGCAACTAACGAGCAACATTCGAGCTTTGGCATGGGAACTCTACTTAGAAATTGCTTGGTCTTGTTAGCAATCTTGCAAGTGTAAATTTCCATTTGGAGGTTGGACAATAGGAAATTAGATCTTCCTTGCACACGACAAGGTGCTCTAGGTGTGCACCCTTTAAGTTAAATATGGCAATTTATGTGCAACATTTGAGCTTCAGCATGGGGACTCTACCTTAAAATTGCTTTGTCTTATTAGCAATCTTGCAATGGAAATTTCCATCTAGAGGCTAGATAATGGGAACTCTTGCTCTACCTACTTGATAATTGGATAGGGAGTTCCGCCTGGAAATTGTTGTCTCACTAGCAATATTGTAATAGAAATTTTCATTTGGAGGTTGGATGATGGGATGTTGGATCTTTCTTGCATACAACAAGACAGTCTGGGTGCTTCATGCTAAATATGACAACTAACTATTAATATTTGAGCTTTAGTGCGGGGACTCTATTAGGAAATTATTTTGTCTCGCTAGCAATCTTTTAATAGAAATTTTCATCGAGAGGCTGGACGATGGGAAACTAGATCTTTCTTACATATGACAAGACGCTCTGGGTGTGCACTGGGAACTGATGATCAAAATTTAACTTTCATCATAGGGATTCCACTTGAAAATTGCTTTGTTTTACCAGCAATCTTGCAATGGAAATTTTCATTTGGAGGCTGAATGACATGAACTCCTCTGCTTGCTTAGATAATTAGATGGGGCCTTTTGCATTATGAAGTTGGCCAATGTTTAACAATGTGGAAGAGAAGATACTGCCAAACCCTTCATTCTTCCTTGATGGAAATGGGTATTGGAATTAGGAGATTTTGCATTTACACCTTAGCCTTGAGCTAGTGTATTGCAAAATAAGGGGATTCTCTCTAGTGGTAGCATTTAAAAAGTGCAAAACGTATTGGTCGCCATCTATACAGGATTTTCCTTCAGCTACAGCACAATGATAATCATGTAGCTTGGGTTTTGCAGCGTCGAGTGCAACCACACATTAGAGCTTTCCTTTCTCTAGTTTCTTATGGTGTTGTTCTAAATTGTGACTTGCTTTTTTCTCATGGCCTTGCCAGTAATAGAAGTTTTCGTTGGGGCAGCAATGTTATTGAGACTTTGAATCATATTATGTGGCATTGTAAGGTTGCTTGGCTAGTCTGATCATCCATCTTTACACAATGGGTACGAAACAAGAATTTCTCCTCATTGCAATCTATGATTGGCTAAGGGAAATCTGATTGCAAGAATGATGAACTCATCATTGTAGCAGCCAATGTTATATATCAACTATGGAGAAACTGCAATTACAAGGTTCACACCATGCATGTTTTATGTACATCTACGCTATTGCGGGTCGTCGATCATACTAGATTCTCTTCCTTTTGCCTTTGGAACGCTGGAATCACTTGGCCTTGTTGAGCCCTATCACCCCCTCTAATTTGGCTTTGAACTTTGTGGCCAAAGCTACTTTGCTTTTTGTTTTCTCATGGGTTTGTGGTACACCCATGTTGCAGCACTATCTTCACTCTATTTTTCTTGTTGATTATATGTATGAACTTTTATAAGCTTTTATAATATAAGCTTCAACCAAATCAATTAAAAAGAATAAAATAAAATAGAAGTTATCTCCAATTAAGAAGCATCAGAATCGATAAGTATATTAGCATGCACAACATAAGCGATGTCAAATAGCATTTGTGAGGAGTATTCCTTGGTCAATGTACAATGAACTAATCAACAAACTCGGAAGCTAGCTTGGTAGCTATGACCGCACTCATGCTTTCCGCAATAATGATAGCATATGATCCCATCCTGACACTCATAGCGACAATGAAATCGGCCCTTTTGTCATAGGCCATTGTTGTCATTATGGCAAAGCCATCCTTTGTCATCAAGCCATCAAAATTAATCTTCAATTAACGACATGGAGGATTTCATCGAGACAAGTAGAGGTAAAAATAGCATATCATGCTAAGGGTATCTTAGGCCTTAAGCCTTTGGGTTCGAAGGTGTAATTTGAGGATTAGTAATGAATGAAGATGGTATAACCTAATTATAAATTCTAAGTACAAAACTTAGGGTGGGATTTGATTTTCCAAACCTGGCCCTCAACTCTATAGTAGTTATCAAATAAATTATTATAGAGTATTGCGATGGGGGTATGTATTTAGCATGTCACTCTTTAGATAGAGAGTTGGCAAAAGGAAGAATCGCCTAAACCAAATCATCATGGAATAACAAGTGCTTTGCAACCTGATCCCAATGACAAATTTCATTGAGGAGCAAAGAAACAAAGGTTGGCCAGATAACATTCTTATTAAAAAATCTACGCCAACGAGACAAGGCCATGAACCCAAACCAGTAGTCCTTAGGAAAAGTGCTAAAGGAACCATACCCAAGCTTCTAGATCGTGTTGAAAATGGTTGTAGGATAGCCAAGATAGCTACGAGTCACTCTTATTGAGTTGGAAGACACTCTTCTTCAAATCATATTTGACTTAAAAACACTCGGGGTACTCTACAAGAATTGTCTGACAAACTGTGATACCAAAATCTCTCTCCTTTCTTGGAAATGATGGATATCAAAAGCAAACTTCTTAGGTTGGACACCTTTTTGCAAGATAAAATGTGAATATACTTCTCTATTATGTTCTCCACTTCAAAAATAACCCCTAATAGGATTTTCAATAGAGTCAAGATTGTGAATACATCAGGGAATGGTATAAGGAGTAGATTGACTAAGCAGTGAGCACACTATTAATTAAAGTCATCCACTCTGGCAAAGATAACATGAATGCACTAAGTAAGAATTCTCGTTCTTATTGCCTTAATCATATGTTGGAAATTAGCGAGAAGCTTCTCGTTGACAAGAGTAAAGCTAAAGCACTTGCTCTTTTTAACCTATTTGAATCTAAGATCGTTGACAAGCATTTTCCTCCTCTTAAGAGCAAGCCTTTTGTTGAAAAGCATAGTTTATTTTTATTAATCTCTTCCCAAAGCTACCATAATAGTCGTCTAGGGACCCAAGATATCTTTTGCGAGCAAGAGGTTGGAAATCGAAGGGACCCAAGGGGCCATCTGCATGCCTTTGGGAGCTCCAGGTGTTACTTGTTTGATATCAAAGCGAGTAGCTCTAAACGCAAGATGAACAAGGTTCAACCTTGGCCTTAGGTTGTAGCATCTTGGATCTAATCTGTTTTAACCTTATTGATTGAGGTCTAGAGATGACCTCCAAGATCCAATGCATCATTGGTCAAGAAACTCAAAGTGTTTTGCCATGTTTGGAAATGAAGTTTTTAACCAAACATAAAATTATTGCCATTTACAAGCATGTTATTCACATGTGCCAATGCCACTAAAATGTCATCCTTATAATATGTTGAGCCCTTGTTTTATGTACCACTAGTTTAATAATAAGAAAACTATTATATTATTTTACTAATATTTTTTTTAAGTATTTCAAGTTATGCTTCTCAAGATTGGATTAGTAAATCAATTGGAGAAGTTTGATTTTGACACAAAAGACTCATTTGGGGTGTTTGGTGTAAACTGTAATTGGCATCAAAGAAACACAACTTGAGCAAACAAGGAGAAGACCTTTGTAGAGTCTATTTATTTTGGTATAGACATATTAGACCTATAATAATATACTTGAGGCATTAGGATTACGATAATGTTTTGAGTGTGCTAAAGTTTCTCCTATCACTCATTCACTCATCTAGACAGTTTAAGGCATGTATCTTATCAAGTTTTACTAATATATAAATATGTTTTAATAAATACTAAAAATAAAGGGTTGTAATAACAAAATATGGTCATTATACTTAAAATGCAAAATCTGTAATTTGATCAAAATGGTATTATCGTACAATACAATGTAATATATAATACTATATGATTAGTTCATAAAAGTATGTAGGATTGAGTGATATGATAGTTTGATTGTTTTTAGTGCAAGAGTTATAACTCATCATATAATATGATTTTTTTTGCATTTCTACTTGGACTAAGAGAAAAATGTAAGTTAAAATATAAATACATTTGTACAATATGTTTTTGTCAAATAGAGGGTGTGCATTTAGTGAATTGAACATATGAGATTTGTACGATATTATATTAGTATGTTGGATAATATTATAATTTGTTGAAGTTAGAAACGGTAGAGTCGAATAGTTTGATGCTCTGGATGATTAGTTTGTTTGTGGGTATCACATGGTACGATTCTTGGATTGAACAATACGATCATTTGTTAGAATTGGAGAAGACAGAGTCGGGCAATTTGATGCACTGAACGATTAGTTCATTTTTGAATATCATATGTATGGTCTTTGGATTGGACGATACGATAAGTATAGATTATGCGTGTAACGTTGAGTTTGACTCAAATTTGGGAAACTTTAATGTAACATTTTGTAGATGCTTAGAGCCATTGGAGAGGTTGTGATTGTTTACATAAATTTATCCAAACATAATTTATTGGCTAATGATCAATTGCACATTATTTTAGAAAAGTTTACACTTTAAGGACATTTGTAAAAACGAAGGGAAAAGTAAGGTTGCAGCAATTGAGCTAGTCTTTAGCTTATTTGTCCTTCTATCAATCTATCATGTTGAGCCAAGTCACAAATTAATTTTGCATTGTTTTAACTTCGATTTAGTGTGTTTGATAATTATATTTTGTAATAGGAGCTTTGTACTTGAACTTTATTTTGTATCTTTTCTTCCATTATTTTGGATTTTCTCTTTGTTATTTGTTTGATCTTTTAGACATTGTTGTAGAGCCTTTTGTCTCGATGATTTGTAGGTTCCTTGACCTTATATTGTAAGCTCTTTTGGGTTTGCGATTGTAAGGTTTTTTAGCCCGGTTCTTTCGAGGGATTTTTTTGGCTCAGTGCTTGTAGTTTCTTTGGCCTAGTGTTTGTAAGGTTTTTTTGTCTGGTGTAGGATCTTGCCTACCTGTTTTTATGAAGGACGTGCTGGTGTTTTGGTTAGTCTTTTAGTCAAGGATAGATGTGGATCTTGTGTTAGATTAAACCAGCTAAAAATTATTTATATACTTTTTTTAGTACACTCTCCACACAGTATTTTAAAATTAAACTAGAGTTTTAAAATAAATTTGTGGGAGCAATTAAGAAACTTTATAAGAGTTTTGTTACTTGATATTATTAGGTTTATAATTTTTATAATTTATCCTTTTTTTATATAGACATCATTCTCACATATTTTTCAATATAATAGGTAAGGCAGAATTTATAGAACTATGATCACAAGATGTTCTTATAACAAATGAAACTATGCCTGGGGGAGCTTATTTAAGATCATAAATAACATTACTGCATAGATGGTAAGGGTGGATTTAATCAGCTAAACCAGTAGGTTGTCTTATATGGACAATCTCAAAAAGATAACCTTGAAGAAAAGAATTTTGAACTTCTAGCTACCTTAAAAGCCATTATTAAGAGGTGTGGCAAGGACTAAAATAGTGTGTATCTTTAACTATTGAGCTATAAACGTGATAATAGTCAATACTTGTTTGTTTTATCTTAAAAACTAAATGCAAGCCAATAATTTTCATTGACAGTTCAGTTGGAACAAGTTTTCAAGTCCGATTGCTAATTGAAGCTAAATATTCTTCACTTTCTGCTTGTAGGCAATGAGGATGTTTGGCTGCTTATGTATATGACAGATTTAGTTTCGAAACAGTTAGTGGCATCAGAATACATATTTGGAGAAGAACAAGGATGAGTATGAGATATTGTCTCACAAAGATAATCATCTAGATAAGGAGGTTTATTGTTTGTTGTTGAGCAACCATGAACACAAAGAGGTTGCTATTGTGATGATTTGAATGTAGAAGATAAATGACTAGGAGAAGGGATAGTTTAAAATGATGGTGGTCATCAGTTCATGAGAGAATTGTTGCAAAGCATGGTGATGAAAGAGTTCATGCTAGTAGAAAACAAAGGAGTTTTTTGATAACTATAAAACTTTAAACAGATTAATCCTCATGTAGAAAGTGAGTCATCAAATATTACATTTCAGATATCTAGACTTTAGGATTTTAAATCCATACATCTGTTGACTTTAGAACAGATTTTCAATGCAAGTTTATCACATTTATGAAGTAAAGGAAAATCATAAACATCCGAATACTTAAGGAAAACATACACTGATATTCCTTGAAAGAGCTTTTCGTATTTAGACTTGGATTGTAAAAGTGGATTTCGAAGTTGTTTATAATAAACAAGGACATAACAAAGGCTTTAGCCCAAAATTGAGGTAGACAACACTATGCTAGCAAGCATCTATGCATTTCTACTTGTTTGTGCTTTCCTTCAAATATCATTCTTTTGGGAGGTGTAATGACAAGAAATTCTATGAAAATGCAATGCCTTTGCAAAAGATGTTGGAGTTGAGAATTGAGAAATTCACCTCTTGCATCTTCTTGTGTGCTATTGATTTGGGCATTTTGTAGATTTTCATCTAAAGCTTTAAAATGTACAAGTTTTGGAAGAATTCAAATTTGATGAGGATCAAATACTACAAAAGGGGGGGTAAATTATGGTTTCAATAAAAGGCTAAGCAATCAAGCTATAACAAAAACTTTAAAATTCCTTTTTAAACAACTATAAAAACAATTGTTATAATATTAAGTAAAATGAAAATAACAGAGCAAAATAAATAATTGCGTAAGGGAATTTTTAAGTAGTTAGATCTAATCCATGCCTATATCCACCCTCAGTCAACCTAACTCATCTTCTATTAAACCACTCTATTTTGTCACAATTGTTAGGGGTAATACAAGATACAACTCTTATATAGTGAAGCATATAAAGATCTTACACCTTTGAACTTTTTAAACAAAAGTGGTACCAAACTAAATGAGTATAAGATATTACCAATATGATTTATTCAAAAAATGATGCAAAAATATAAAATATTAGTTTTTGTAGTAGAAACATCAGTCGTAAGAATGTATGTTTATGTTGAGCTCTTTTCTTTTCTTTTGATTTTTGCAATGAGTACCATTAGCTTTTTCTTGTTGAAATCCATTTTTATTTATATTAATGAGCATCCCAAAGGTGCTTATGGCACTTGCAATAGCTGATTGAGCTATCTAAAGATGTTTAAAATTAGCCATTATGTCTTTAGGATTTCGTTGGTATTAAGATAATGAGGATGGAATAAGGACCATCCTGACAATCCAACAATACGTTTAGCGTAATTCGTCCTAAAAGGATTTATTGTACAAGTACGAGAAGTGTCTTCATACTTTACAACTCAAATTCTTAGTATAGTGCTCAAATTCTGAATATATTATTTTAGACGATCACAAGGATCATACAAATATATCCATTTCATTTCTATTGTTCAAGTATGTCGTACAATTCTGATAGTGGATCATCATCGTAGGATAATTATTTTAACCAAGAGCCAAGCTCTAGGAAAATATTATACGATGTGATCATATAAAGATAAACCGTTGTACGATCATGCAATAATTAGCTTAATTAAACTTAATAGGATAGTTGTACATGTACAATAAGTTTATCGTAGTAGTATGATAGCTTTATATCAATTTTGTTTTAAGTCTTGTGTAGAAATGCAATCGTACAAGTGCGATACATAGATCATCCTCATACAATAATGTAAACAAAGCAAAATTGTCTTATTAGATGATGAACGTGCTCGTATGATACACTGAATGCACTTTGTATCATAAGTAGTTTAAGTTTTCTGTGATAAGGAATGCATCATCTAGATATGATAATGTTTTATTTTGTACTGTATGATATAGCAATTAAAAGTCCACAGAACTTGGTTATCATATAAGAATTATTTGTTCTACGACTAATCTATAGTTTCATGATTTAAGTTAAACTTAGGTTGTACAGGTATGATATATTAATCATATATGTTTGACCATAACTAAACTTATATATATTACAATATCTGAGAGAAATAAGTTGTGTACTTGTATGAAATAGACTTCGTACTTATATGATGATAGTGAATACTAAGTTCTCAAAAAATGGATATCACATATACAAGGCCAACCCTTTTGACGACAAAGTTTACTTGTTCTAAGTTTAAACAGAAATCGTCTCTATATGATGGACCCATCATACCTATATGATACCATAGCTAACTTTAACTGTCCTTATAAGACAAAATATAGACCGTATAAGTGCAATATAATTATTGTATCAAACGATCATTAGATAGTGAGAAGCATTGCTTGTTCTAAACTTGTTTTCATTAACTTAAAGCTTGAATTTGATTTATAATAGTTTGTATTAATATTAAAAATGTGCTAATGTAGTCATAAAAAGCTTAATGACAAGACCTTATTTGACAAGAAAATGCATGTATGAATTGAAATGATTCTTATATATCACTTTGGAAAGGATAAAGGTTTGACATTTTAACATGAGTAATATAAGTAATGAGTAGCTCCATGTGGTTTTAACTATGCCAAAAAAGTTTTTTTTCAAGACTCCATGATTTGCAAGCTGAGCAATCCAAGAACAAAGGTCTTTTAGATTCATCTAATTCAAAGTGGTTTAGTCATGTCAAAAAAAAGCTTTTTTTAAGGCTTTATGATCTGAAAGTTGAGTCATCCAAGAACAAATGTCTTCTTGGTTCATCTAATTTCAATATTTGCTTTAAATAATGTTCACTATCTTTATAAACTAAATCTATATATACAAAATACCTCAAATACCTATTAGTAACCAAAACTTGATTTTGTAAACATCAATCTCAAGAGTACAATATTAGAACTTCAAAAACTAGTTGGTGAAATCATCTTGATGTTTTGAAGGTGGTGTAGTTCTTATTGACTTTGGTCTTTGAAGGCCACTGTATCACTTTCTGTCTTTGACTAAAAAATCATCAACATTTGATATGAATTTATACTCATCTCTTGAAAACCTTTGAATTAAAAGTAAATTTTTCTTGAGCAAAGAATTGTGAAAAACACAATCCAATATAAACAAAGCAATTGAGTTAAAGACCATTGTGCCAATATGTGTAATATGTAACGACTAACCACTAACAATAATTATTGAAGCATTACTTTGATGAACTTTGGAGGAATTGAGCGAAGATTTGTTGGTGTCAGATGATGTGTTGGTCCAGAATCGAGGCAAAAATGTTGAATCAATAGTTTCGTTGATATGTGATCATTTAATGGATTTAGGTAGAGAGCTAGAAAATAAATAAAGATTCCTTGTCCAATACCATCCCTTTGCAATATGGTCTGGCTTATTACAAATTTGGATGCATTTTTGGATGAAAATTGAATGGTAGGATAGGTATAATAGGAGAGTGAATAGTGTAATACTGAGGGTAACCACTTGAAAAATTAAAGCTTGCTCGACCTCTATGTTCCATGTCCACAACCTTTATTTCTCTTGCAATTAGAATAATGGTTTGAGTAAAGACTCTCAATATCTCTATTTGAAACTATTTCTCAGGTGTTGAAATAGAGACAATGAGGGTAGAAGACTATTACATAAAATTCACAAACATGCTAAGTAATTTTTTTTCTTGTAATAAAAGATTATATGCTGCAACAAATGAATCCAATGGTCAAAAAAGAAAAGGTTTTGCAAATTCTTTGTTTGCATTGCTAATCTAATCAATGACATACTATGTGATATCATAATTAAAAAGTTGTCCACTTAGAGATTAAAGAATCTACTAACGATTTTACCTAAATAAGATATTTTGCCATAAAAATTTCAATGGTTTTCTTCACTAAACAATTCTAGTTTTGAAGAGTTTGAACATGAATTTTGGAGATAGGATACAACTTTTTCTTAAGAAGAAATCATGGTTCAAACTCAGGAGAACAACAAAAAGCATCACTTGTATCATTAGTGAACTTGTGGCCTTAATGTAGCTCAACACTAATCGATCAAGTTTCATCCACTCGATAAACTTAAGGTTTCTTTCACATTTGGTAAATCTCTAATTGGAGGTTGAAAATCAAAAGTGACATGTAGAAGCTCATGAACTAAAGGTAAATCTCCAAAAAGTGATTGCCAACACAAGAAATTGTTGCGATTTAAAGGTGTTTGAAAATGGCGTGTTCAATATTGAGGTATTGAGGTTGGTAGGAAGACATGTTTGATTAAAGAAAAAAGTAAAGCTAGTGTTTGACAAAAAAAGAATGTTCATAGGAGAAGATGTCATTATCTAGAAGAATAACACCTTTGATTCCATGTGAAATCAACATGCAATAGAAATTAGGGCAGATGATTCCGATAGATCTGATAAGTCTGATCAATCGAAATTGGATGATTCTGATAGATCTGATAAGTCCAATCAATCAGAATCAGATTCTGATTTAAGAGAGAACGAAGTTTAAGAACGAGCTTGGTTGTGGCTAAAATTTGATAAGCCTATGCAACTCAACCAATCCAAGCCTATAAGCTAAGCTTATGCAACACAATTTATAAAGTTGTGGTTAAAATTCTTGTTTTACGATTGCAGATGGTGTTCCCTCACATTATTGGGTCGAAACTAGCTGCATTCATCCAGAAAAGATCTATTTTGGGTAATATCTTTATGACCTAAGAGCTCAATTATAGATTCAATACCTCGTCCTCTTGTTAGGGGTTTATGGCCATAAAATTAGGCATGGCACCAGCACGAGAGTGGGTTAACCAGGATTTCTTATTTGCCATTTTGCATCACTTGGGCTTCTTAGAAATTTTGGTGCACCTAGGTGAGGGCCTGCATTATGGGGCTCCATTGTGAAATTCTCCTCTACAATAAGAAATTATCATGGTTTAAAGCTTCTTGCAAATTGTGGCAGGGATGCTTATTATCTCCATGCCTATTTACCATTGTTGCTGAACTCCTTTTTGTGATCATTATTGGCATGAGGGATAGCTCTGAGATTATGGGCATCCGCATATGCTCGACGACACAATCCATTTCTTAACTTATGTTGCTGACGACATCTTAATGTATGGCTTGATAACTATGGCAAGGTGGCTTCTATTATTACTGTTACAACTTACTGTGAGGCTTCTGGTGTTTAGAATAACTTTGGCAAATCTGCTGTCAGATTTAGCTAAGGCATGCCGCAAAAAGAAGGAAGATGATCGCCAATAAATTGAAAATTAAGCAAGTAGCGAAGATGACATACTGGAGCATTCCCTTTTGTGACCATAAGTAGGTGGCTTCGGATTTCTCCTGCTTGCCTCAGGTTCATGTTTGAATCTCCACATGGGCATCCAAAATCTCTCATTGGCTGGTTGGATAGTGTTGGCATACTTTGTTTTATTAGTTGTCAGTATTCCAGCTCAAACATTGATGGAGATTGAGTGGATTATCACTAGGCTACTTGGTTGAAGCATGCCAAACATTATATTGGTTAGGAGACAGTGACGTGGCCAAGGATCTTGACGGCTTGGGTATTATCATCTTAGACCCTACCAAATTTCCTTGGTGGCTCAGAATGCTTAATCGTTCCTTGCTCGTGCAATACTTTATGGATCCCACTGCATGCAAAGTATGATGATCCTCCCCAACGTGTTTGACATCAAGCTGTGTGAGTTGGTGGTTTAGAAGCTTATTTGTCTTGTGGGCAACTTCACTTGTAGCAACACTCTGTGGAGGACTGATGACAAAAACTCTTGTTCCACTTTGCATGATATGTGGGCCAGTTTAGAAGCAATTTGTTGCTTGCTTACACTTATTGATATGGAGGATTCCTTACCGGTTGACCTTGCTACCTCCTAGATGAGAATGGAAATTGGAACAGCAACATTTCTTTGGTGCCTACCTGACTTAGAGGATTGCCCACAGTTCCTATGCTCTGGCTTGTGTGGAGAATTTATTGGTTTGGCACACAACTAAGGGTACATCATCTTGCAATGCTCGCTTTACCGCAGGTGCTTTGGTCTAGAAGGGCTTCCTTGAAGGGGACATTGGCCTGAGAGCTCCATGTGCAACGGCGGGTGCAGATTTTTGTGTGGTGCACATGCAAAGGAGCTATCCCCACATGCATTTGGTTAGTTGTGCTTGACATCAGTTGTGTATGGGATTGCCCATGGAACTGTGGGAAAGAAGAGGACTCGGACCATGTATTGTGGAATCGTATGGCTGTTAAGCTAGTTTGGGAGCTTATTCTTCAACATTAAGGATGGGACAATGGCATTTATTCACTTTAGTATCTTTTGGGATGGATGCAGGGATGTTAACTCTATAGCTTGGGCTCTAATCGTGTCACACTTGCAGCTAGCAGGCTTTATCATGTGTGGAGGAACCATAAGTTTAAGGCCCATGCTAAATCGTTCCTTACCTTTTTTTATCTTCTCTAGCATTATCCAATGTTAGTAAGGTACTCTCTTTTTGTCCTAAGTTGGGATCATTGGAACTACTAGGGGCCTTTTGGCCCTCTGTCACCTTTTTCAAGGTAGTTTTCCTAACCCATGAAATGGATTAAAGTCAATTGTAATATGACCATTTTGGATTATGGTAACATTAGAATAGGTTTCATCTTTAGAGATCATTATGGGAGGCCTTTATTAATGGGTGGGTGGAAGGAATTTTCGACGACTCCATCTACCATGGAGTAACAAGCTATTATTGTAACCATCTTGTTTAGTGCCAACCACTTCCCTGTTGTGTTAGGACTCTAGATTGAGTTTGACTCCATTCAAGCTATTCTGAGGCATTTGATTACCCTACTTGATGAAAGAAATGAACCTTTCTTTTGTGGTTGGCATGTCATCCAAGGCTTCAATAGTTTTTGGATTTCTCATATTCATAAGGAAGCTATTATGTAATACCTTTGTTAAGAGGTTTGAATTGTTAGAATTAGAATTTTCTTGTTAATAAAGAAAGCTATAGATCCAAAAAATGTGATAAGAGAATCAAAATAGTTTTTTTAGCAAATTTGGATATAAATAAAGAATTGTTATGGGATATATATTAAAGGCATAGGATTAACTAAAGAATTTTTAATTACAATTGAATTTCATCAAGACAAAGTCAATTTTTATATGTTAAAACTAGGAAAACGGCTCTCAAGCCAAATGGAATTTATAGAGAATAACTTAAGAGTTTAAAAGTTTGCGTTAATAGGTCTAAAACCAAGTATATGGAATAAAAGTTTAGTGAAGATAAAGATACACATGATTTAAGAGAATTTATTGTGGATCACAACATATATAAGAATGATTTTGTAATCTTGAGTCCATAATTTAAAATAATAGTAAAATTAATGAGTTTTTATAATAGAATTTTGTAGGTTGATTGAAACAATGACATGCTTCTGGTGAGTTGGATGATTGAGACATTGCATTAATTAAAGGTAATTTTTGTAAGATTATAATGAGATTGATACTATTATATGATATGAAATATTGATTCATGATTTTCAAACATATTATTACACTAGGTATTATAGAGATTTTTTTATTGAGATGGATGAGTAATTATACTTAAGATATAATCAGAAATGAATACATCTAAGTTGAAGTTAATGCATGACCTATTGACAAAAGACTTGGGGAGAGTTGGCTTAGTTGTTTTCGATACACTTTAATTGGAGATTATGTAATGTCTTTGTTAAGATGTGTGAATTGTTACAATTAGAATTTTTCTTTTTAATAGAGAAAATTGTAGATCCAAAAAATGTCATAAGAGACAATCATAATATTTTTTTAGCAAATTTGTATATAAATAAAAGAATTGTTATGGGATACATAGTAAAGGCATAGGATTAACTAAAGAGTTTTTAGTTACAATTTAATTTTATCAAGAGAAAGTCAATTTTTATGTGTTAAAACTAAGAAATGGTTGTCAAGCCAAATTAAATTTTTGGAGAATGACTTAAGAATTTAGAAGTTCGCCTTAATAGGTCTAAAGTCAAGTATATGAAATAAAAGTTTAGTGAAGATAAAGATACATGACTTAAGAGAATTTATTGTAGATCACAAAATATATTAAATGGTTTTGTAATCTTAAGTCTATAATTTAAAATAATAGTAAAATTAATGAGATTTTATAATAGAATTTTTGTAAGTTGATTGAAACAACGACATGCTTCTGATGAGGTGGATGATTGAGACATTGATTAATTAAAGGTAACTTTTTTAAGATTATAGTGAGATTGATGCTGTTATATGATATGAAATATCGATACATAATTTTCAAACATATTATTAAAGTAGGTGTTGTAGAGATTGGGTTGTTGATATGGATGAATATCTTTACTTAAGATATAATAAAAAATGAATGCATCTGAGAGGAAGTTAATGCATGACCTGGTGTTGTAGAGATTGGGTTGTTGAGATGGATGAATATCTATACTTGAGATATAATCAGAAATGAATGCATTTGAGAGGAAGTTAATGCATGACCTATTGACAATCTATTGACAAAAGACTTGGGGAGAGTTGGCTTAGCTGTTTTCGATACACTTTAAATGGAAATTATGTAATGTCTTTTTTAAGAGGTGTGAATTGTTAGAATTAGAATTTTCTTGTTTATAGAGAAAATTGTAGATCCAAAAAATGTGATAAGAGACAATCATAATATTTTTAGCAAATTTGGATATAAATAAAGAATTGTTACGGGATACATAATAAAGACAGGATGATTCATGGAGTCAACTCCACATGGTGAGATCAAGGCTTTTTACTTTTTTTTTTTTTGTAATTTTACCTTCTGTGTTATAAATAAGATATAAACATTTCTTTCCAAGCTTTTTTTACGTAAACAAACTTCATTTTACTTTAAAGTAATTGAAAAGATGCTCTCATTAGTTACTGCTATATAACCTATTCAAGATTTGTGCAACCTTTCCATACTATTACAACAGTTCCATTTACTCAACAGCCGAGAAGTTCAGAGAATTCCTTGGAGAAGAAGAGTCATCTAAAAGTGGCAAGTTCACATTTTTGAACTGCTTGGATATGGGCTCTGGTACCTTTGCTTGTGTTGGCAAGGAAGGCGTTAAGCTTTATGTCTACAGCCTTCGAAGTAAGCACGTTGAGAAGGTGAGACAGCGAGCCATTGAGATTGCACTGACAGAGGCACTAAATGAAGGGCTGAATGCCAAAAATGCAGCCAACCAGGCACAGAAAGCAGGACAAAAGGCTGCAAAGCTTGCCTCACGCCAGGCCAAACGGATCGTAGGCCCCATCATCTCGTCAGGCTGGGATTTCTTTGAAGCAGTGTACTATGGAGGAACCATGATGGAAGGAGTTCTTAGAGGAGCAGGTACTTTGTTTGGAACTTATGCAGGTGGGTACCATGGAGAAGAACTGCTTGGAAAGCTGGGTTATCTTCTTGGAAGCCATGTGGGCAGCTGGGTTGGTGGGAGGATAGGCTTAATGGTGTATGATGTATGCAACGGTGTCTCCCATTTGCTTCAAGTTTTCACGTCAGCAGACAACACAAGTGATGATGGTCTTCGTGAAAAAGAGGGCGTGGAATCTGGAGAGGCATACAGAAATGAAGAGCTCTCTTCTTCTTCCGAGGATGCATTTAGTTCAGATGAGAGGGTTAACTATGAAGTCTCTGGTGGAGGAGTTGAGTACAATGAGGCTTCTGTTGAGAGCTCTGAAGAGATTGATGGTTGGGGTTTGTTTGAAGGCAGGTAGTATGACGACATCTGAAGGATTCTGAAAGCTTCAGATGCCATTAGTGACTGTCAGATGAACCGGAGGATTCGAATGCTTGATAGTACTGTGTTGTATAATTTGTGCACAAACATGCATCGAAGCAGCAACTTTGCTTCAGTTTCAAGGTTTTTTTCAATGTTATCAGTCGAAGTGGCCAAATTTTGGTTTTGGTGGTTTCGACTGCTTCAATTTTGATTTAATTTGTACTTAATCTAAGAATAAAAGGTAAAGAAATATTGAAAATGCCACCGAGGCTTCTATTGTTATCAATCACTCCAAGCAACTATAGGTTTATCGTGCTAACATTTCATACATTTAACTCAATTGTTCATTGCATTGACAACATGGAAAACCCTTGCAGTTTGTTGTCCATATTTTTTAATCCTTAAATCACTTGAGAGATTTGTGTGTTGCATATCCACACAAGCTAGAACATGATGTTGCATCCCATACTGCATCAAGATGGAAACAATTATTATTCATTGTTGTTTATTTGCTGAAATATAAGTTATGCTCAGTAGAATTCTAAATGGCAGTGTCCCCAAAAGGCCAAAACATTATGTGAAATTGACCTAGTTCGTCTTGGGGCCCTCTTTCAAGGTCTATGTGAAAAAAAAAAAAAAAAAATTACTGACTAATAACCATTAAAAATTATGCATGCAAAATGTGTAGAGAAGTTTACTTGTGTAAAAAATAAACATGAAATGCTATTATGTTTTGACAATAAAGTTGTCACAGCCTTGGTTAGGATGATGTTCCATTCCCAACAATTTAAGTATATGCTGAGTACGTGTTTGAAAAGATGATCTTTAATGGCAACATATGTTTTTAGATAGAAGTCACATATGAAATTGAGGCAAGAGTATCATCAAAAATACTTAGGGATTCTAAGAAAAACATAACTATGTTTACTTATAGTTTAATTGAATTCTGCTTATGAAACACAACAAAAAAAAAATTACATTGCTCCTAAGTTGATGGTTGGGTGGATCATTTCACAAGTCCTAGATTAGGAAATAAGATAGAACAAAGGTTTAAAGCATGGTTCTCATTTTCAGGACAGCTTGGATTTTGGCACTTAACTGAGCAAAAAATTTAGTTTCAGATTAAGTTGTAAATACTTTCACTTACACTGTAAGGCTGGTGTTGTAATAGTTTATGGTTCTCTGGTTAAGTGTGCACAAGACAGACGTGTTGTCCCACATTTAGATATTTTGTATTTGATTTTATTTGTACAAAATCTGAATTTATATGTGAATTTATTTATATAATATCTAGTTTTATGTCTAATTTTATTTATAAAAATTTGATTAAATATATTAAAAAATGATTGAAATGTAATTTGAAGCCACCATTGAACTAGATTTTTGACTAGGGGACTCCTATTGGGCAAGTCAATATTGGAACTCTGATCCTTTTTTTTAAGAACAAAAAATATGCAAAATAAGATTTTGGGATTTGCAAATTGTATACAAAAGCATACGAGTCAAGTTTTTGAGAGCTTACAACAATGGTTGGCATTGTATGCTTGTACAACATTGCTAGAAAAGACCAATTTAAAGAGAAAAATTAACCAAAACTAGTTGTGATGAAGTGGCTTTGGAACTTTGCCACTGTTTCTTGTGTTTCTACAAACTTCATCTAGCAATTGGAGCATTAGAAATTTTTTGACAGGATTATTTGTATTTTCCTTATGAGGGTTTATCTGTTGGACATACATACATACATCTCTATATGTGGATATATGTATGTATGTACACATTTGTACACCCCTATGTTATCTTAGTGTTTGTTTAGAAGGTCGTGAGAGTTTCTATGTTGTATCGAATGTTTTGGGTTCATTCTCAGCATTTCTTGATGCATCTTTAACTATTTGTGGTTTCTTTGAAGGTTCAAATTTTTTCTGGATTCCCTGCAAGATCCCCAATTTATTCTATGCTGTTGATGAAAACCTTGCTTGATGTTTTCAATGAAAAAGGAACGTTTCTTCTTTTGCTTGGCAAGTTGATCCAATTGTGCAAGTTTTTGTGGGGGCAAGTTGATCCACTTTTGCTTCAATATTCTCTTCTACATTTGTTCCCTGTGTTGTCTTTTTGCTGAACTTGGTTTTGGACCATGGCTTTTGCATCTACTTTATGAACAATAGTGCATAATATTATGTGGTAAGCCTCATTTTTATGAACTGCTCTAATGTGCCTTGCAAAATTCCCCTTACATTCTAAAGGAAAGTGAACAAAAGCCTCTCACCTTCCTAAACCCTATCAAATATCAATTCCTTATTGCTCCTTCACCAAATCTCATGAAGCTTAGCAGATTGGTATTTTGTCGCTTCTTCACAAAGTTTATGTTTTTGAAAACCACTTAGAGATCTACATTTCCAAATGTTCAAGTATGTTGACAATGCTAATGGTTAAACATTTTGAACATTTAAGTATTTCAAATGAAAACCTCACATCGAAAGGAACAAAACACGTGAACAAAACTTAAAGATTTATCATAGGTTAAAAAAATTAAATTCTTTGAGATCGATTGAAAAGAACATATTGCTATGATTGTAGTTTTGAAACAATGAGTACAACCGATCATCTCCATGAATTTAGAATTTAATGAATTTAGCTATAAGTTTCGAGTGATTCTTTTGGGAATGATATTTCTGTTTTTTATGTCATTGCATACTTGAAACTTTACTTCTTTATTTCCCAAATATGTAATGCTTTTTGTAAAACAAAACATTGTCCTAAATTTACAAAAGTTGTGTAGATCATATCATATTGTTAACTTGGAGTGAAAATATCAAGAATGTTGACTACATTATTAGCTAAGAAGAGTTTTCATGGATTTTTTCTATAGATTAATATTCCTTAGAGAAAAAAGATATTGTTTTGTTTCTCTTCAAAAAAATTTAAAAGCTTATGTATACTTTTGAATTATATAGTTGTAAAATATTTTTTAAAATCTTATATAGTTTTGTGTAAATTATATGTTAGCAGTACTTATTATACTTGAAATAAATATCTATTTTGTTTAAGAATGGTTGATTATTCATATTAATTCAAATAATAAACGTTATTAACTTTTAAAAATATATTTATAATCTTTATTTTATCCAATAATATGAGATTTTTTAACTAATGTATTATCTATAATTATCCTATGTAATTTAATAAAAGATGTCATACAATATTGTGTGAATTATATATTAGTACTATTTATTACATGTGAAATAAAATTCTAATTTATTTAAAAATAGTTAATTATTCATACTAATTCAAAAAAATATTTTTTAATTGATATAAATCTATTCATCTTTGACAAATAATATGAGTTTTTTAACAAATGTAGTATCTATTATTATTCTATGTAATTTAATATGAATTGTATATTTCATGTTGGTTAATTTATTCAATAACTACAAACACGACAACCTTTTTGACTTGGGCATATGTGGGTCTATGCATTTTTGTTGGAGTGATGGGAAAGTGTTGATGAAGTTGGACGATTTAGTTAAAATATGATAATATTTGATAAATTATAAGTGAAATATTGTTGAAAATAAATCTATAAAAATAAATTATATTTTGATATTTTAAGAGAAGAGTAAAGTGAAATCTTAATATAATTATATGTAAAATATGTAAAATAGGCTATCTTAATTTCTTTTATTTTTAAATTTGGTGATGAAGTTTGTTATGCAAGCTTGCTTTGTGTTGAACCCACCATGGGTAAAAGGTTAGGCCATATATAGAACCTATATCTATAGATATGATAGTAATATATGTTCATGAATATGAACATGATATGCACTTGACAATCCTTAATGAGCAAGATCAAATGAAATCTATCAATATAATATTTTTATTAAAATTTTAAGGCATTAATTTATTAGATTTTCTATATTCCTTATAAACTTAGAATTTCCTAATATGGCATACTAGTTAGTCACAAATACTATTCTTCTTTTGAACTTAAGTTGGCCAGCATCACCTCACAAACCCATTATTGCATTTAGAGTCCTTAGGAGACTAATGTTCTTTAATTGTTGAATAAATATATCCTACAATCAATTTGATTTTATGTTAAAAAGTTTGATTTTGTGGTTATTCATTTGTTGAAGTGTTTAATGAGAGAAATTTGGGAAAAAATAATTTTTTATTGATTTAGAGAAGCAATTGATAGCATACTAACATAAGTATTTTGGAAAATCGTAGTGAATCAAAGATTTAGGAGTTTGGTTCATTATTTTTGGATGATTGTAACATCTAAATAATAGTGTTATCTATATGTCAAATGTTATTTAAAAAATGTCAATATTTTTATGTTATTTGGTTTCATGTCATCTAGGTAATTTTTTATTGTTATTTTTACTATCAAGGTGATCGAAATCTTCATTTTGTTTAAATTCAATTTATATTTAGATGTGATTTTTAATTAATAAAAAAATAATTTTTAACAATATTATTTTGGAAATGTCAACAAACATAACACAAGATATTTAAATAATATGACATGATATTACAATATCATTAAACCAAATGCCCCACAATATTTTATATATGAAGGTAATTAAGAATATGTATAATAAAATAATGATATATGTGCATATTTAAGGAGGATTGATTGAAGAGTTTTTAATTACAATTAACTTTCATCAAGGTAAAGTCAATTTTTTCGTGTTAATCATTGTGTTTGTTTTCTATTGTCAATATTATATAGGATAAAACTAAGGGCTCAAGCCAAATTGGATTTATAGAGAATGACTTAAGAGTTTAGGAGATTTCACCTTTAATAGATTTAAAGTGGAGTATATGGAATAAAAGTTTAATGAAGTTAAAGATACATGTGACTTGAGATTTTATTTTGGGTCACAAAATATATAAGAATAATTTTGTAATCTTAAGTTCATAATTTAAAATAATAGTAAAATTAACGAGTGTTAATAATAAAATCTTTGTACGTTGATTACAATAATGACATGCTTCTGATGATTTGCATGATTAAGACATTACATTAATTAAAGGTAATTTTTATAAAATTATAGTGAGCTTGATATTGTTATATGATATGAAATAGTGGTCTATGTTTTAAGCATATTATTAAAACAAGTGTTTTAGAGATTGGGTTGTTAAGATAGATGGTTAACTATATTTATGATATAATAAAAATGAATGCATCTAAGAGAAAGTTAATGTATCACCTATTTACAAAAGACTTGGGGAGCATTGGTTCATTTCTTTTCAACATACTTTACGTGGAGGTTATTTAATCCCTTTGTTAAGAGGTGTGAATTGTTAGAATTAGAATTTTTCTTGTTAATAAAGAAAATTGTAGATCCAAAAAAATGTTATAAGAGGCATTCATAATAATTTTTAGCAATTTTGGATATTAATAAAGAATTGTTATGGGATACATAGTAAAGGCATAGGATTAATTAAAGAGTTTTTAATTACAATTGAATTTTATCAAAACAAAGTCAATTTTTATTTTTTTAAAACTAACAAAATGGCTCTCAAGCCAAATTGAACTTAAAGCGAATGACTTAAGAGTTTAAAAGTTCGCCTTAATAGGTCGAAAACTGAGTATATGGAATAAAAATTTAGTGAAGATAAAGATACACATGACTTAAGAGATTTATTATGTATTAAAAAATATAAAAGAATGATTTTGTAATCTTGAGTCCATAATTTAAAATAATGGTAAAATTATTGTGATTTTATAATAGAATTTTGGTAGGTTGTTTGAAACAATGACATACTTCGAATGTATTGGATGATTGAGACATTGCATTAATTAAAGGTAATGTTTTTAAGATTATAGTGGATTGATACTATTATATGATATAAAATATTGAGCCATGATTTTCAAACATATTGTTAAAATAGGTGTTGTACAGATTGGTTTGTTGAGATGGATGAATAAGTATATTAAAGATATAATCAAAAATGAATTCATCTGAGAGGAAGTTAATACATGACCTATTGACAAAAGACTTGGGGAGAGTTGGCTTAGTTGTTTTGGATACACTCTAAAAGGAGATTATGTAATGCCTTTTTTAAGAGGCATAGGATTAACTAAAAAGTTTTTTATTTCAATTAAATTTCATCAAGACAAAGTCAATTTTTATGTGTTAAAACTAAGAAATGGCTCTCAAGCCAAATTGAATTTATAAAGAATGACTTAAGAGTTTAAAAGTTCACTTTAATAGGTCTAAAGCTAAGTATATGGAATAAAAGTTTAATGAAGATAGAGATACACATGACTTAAGAGAATTATTGTGGATCACAAAATATATAAGAATGATTTTGTAATCTTGAGTCCATAATTTAAAATAATTGTAAAATTAATGAGCTTTTATGATAGAATTTTTGTAGGTTGATTGAAACAATGACATGCTTCTAATGAGTTGGATGATTGAGACACTGCATTAATTAAAGATAAGTTTCTTAAGATTATAATGAGATTGATACTGTTATATAATATGAAATATTGTTCCATGGTTTTGAAACACATTATTAAAATAGTTGTTGTAAAATTGGGTTGTTGAGATGGATGAATAACTCTACTTAAGAGGCTTTTTTAATGTAAAACATATGATGACTTATTTTTATTGGCTTATGAGCTTGCATTTGTTATCTATTTGCCACACACCCTCTTCCATGGGTAGCTATTCTATAACTTAGAGAAAAACCCTCAACTTGTCATAAAAAATCCTTCATTAACTACCGAGTTATGGATGACGTTATGATATGTAGTAACGATGTCAAAATTACTTAAATGCAAATCCTTAAGAAATGTCTAGCTAAAAAACTAGTTCAAGCAACATGGATGTGATGCTACAATTGAAGATAACCATAAGCAAAGTTGAGGTGACTCTAATAAGAGAGCAGATAACAACTGATAAAAGAAACTATATGACAATAAGAAAAGGTTATTTGTGACACGTTAGATCTTGCTTTAGGTTAGGAAAAAGTAAACCTAAAATAATTGCTAAATTAGGAAATAAAAACTCATAACAAACCTATATTAAAAAAAAGTAAACCATTATGACAACTAAATAATTAAAAGTAATCCTTAAGAATGTTTAAGAAATTATTTAGCATATGTTTGAATCACTAGAAATAGGATTTACTAAAGTTAAAACATTAGTTTGTTTAATGTCTAAAATTACAAACAATTACATGCGATAATTTTAAAAAGAAAAGATGATAATAAATATTACTCAAATTGAAAGGTGATCAAAAATAAAAATTGCGTGGAATTAATTGATGCTCATTTAGTTGCTTAAATGACCACGAAAGCAACAACAATTTTTTTCTGTCGAGATTTAAATTTGTACTTAATCTAAAAATAAAAGGTAAAGAAATATTGAAAATGCATGTGCAATTAGATATTTGAATTTTGAGTGAGCTCTGAGTTCTTTTTCACTAGCTTCTTGAGTTGCTTTTTGTGCAAAACGGTTGCTTTTTATGTCCTTAGAGTTGTTTCTCTTGATAGCTTGATGAATCCCATAGGAGTCCCAAGTTTTGTTCATTAGTTTAGTTTAGTGATTATAACTACTATATTTATTTGTTTTGTTAACATTAGTTTCTAAATACCTCTCTTATGGGGATGAATATGGAGATCTTTTTTGACATTTGATAAAGAGTGGCTTGCATAAATTGTGTAATTTTTTCTTTGATTAGTGAAATTATCATATTTTATTTTCTTATCTATTGTGTATCACTATCTAACATCTCAGTTCTGTCTTGAGCATCTATATAAACAAATAACAAAACTAAAATTATAGAATCAAAATATATATTTTTAAAAAATTATAAAATTAATAATAAAACATTTTAAACTTATCAAAGAATCTGTTATCATTATTTTATCTTTTTTGTAGAATAATGAAATTCACATAACTTTGTTGAATTTCTTCATTGTACTCTAAACACTTAAAAAACATGTAAAAAAATGAATAAAGAAAGCATGTTTATTTTTTGAAAAAAAATATAATTAACTATAAAATATTTTGTCTAATAAAAGACTTTTTAATGTAAAACATATGATGACTTAATTTTTAAAACAATGTTAATTTTAGGATAGTAATGAAGTATATATGATCTCTTACAAAGAAAACAAATCAATTGGACAAAAACTCTAACCTACTCTAATAACAATGTCATCAACACACCTCCCTCGAAGGGTAATTCAATCTCATTTATTTGCATTTTATTGCTTTATATGTGTAGGTGACTTCTTGTTCTTTTGTCTTCATTATTAATATATGTTTTATAATAAATCATGCATATTTTGAAAAATAAGATGAATGAAATAACATGATTTGGCCATCTCAAATTGTTTCATAAGCTTACTCATTTGATTATAACAAAAAATAATCATCAATATTCCATGATTTCAATGAACAAGTATTAGTTGTTCTATAATGCAAAGATTTTGTTTGGAAATAATTTATGATTTTAAAAGGAATAATTAAAAAATGAACTAAGATTAAAATAATTAACATAAATAAAATAAATTTTATGAAAATATTTTTTAAACAAATTAGAAAGCATATATTTTTCAAAACAAAATTAAAAAAAATAAAGACTAAATATGGCCCAATTCTATCTTTATGTGTTTGTAAACATCTCATGAATTTAAAAACAAAATTAAGAATTATTTTAAAAAGTTGTGAAAAAAGAAAATTTAATTCAAAACAGAGTCTTTAAGAACCCTAACTACTTTATTTATTTTCTTAAAATAATTCCTTTGGCCATCTTAATCAGATGATGAAATGGAAAGCTCATTCACAGCACTATTTATATCAAGGCAACGTCACCATTTTCAGCTCAAACGGGCTTGAGCTGAAATTTATTTGTATATACCGTTGTTATCTTCTTCTATACATAGCTTACTTTATTATGAAAAAATTATGTATTTTTAATTCTATTGTAAAAATTTACTTAAGAAAATATTATCATTTGACAATTTAAATTAAGAATAAAAAATTTTCTGACAAGCTATCACGAGATTCTTAACAAATGGTGAAAAATCGAACAAGTAAGCCCTCAAATTTTTCTATAATTTTCTGAAAAAAAAAAGAAATGAAAAGTGCTTTCTAAATTATTTAATGCTTTCAATTTTAAATGAAGGAAAGAAAAGTCATTAACCCATAGGGAAAGTTTCGATTGCTTGGTAACTAAGTTCTAAAAGTACAAAAGAAAAGGTCTACATTTTATTGCTTGTTATCCATGAGAACTAATTTTTAACAAATGTATAAAAGTCTATGATCTTGTATACTTAAACGATGTCAATTTGGTCAATTTTTTAGCATAAAAAAACTTCTGATTTCTTTTAAGTTGTGAACCTTATTCTTCATTATTGTCTTATGAACCCATATTTGCTATCCATTTGCTTGAAATGAAGGAAAGAAAAGTCATTAATTGATGAGGGAAGTTTCAAAGAATTTGCTTCATAGCTAACTTCTAAAAGTATAAAGAAAAGATCTTCATTTTATTACTCGTTATCCATGAGAATTAATTTTTAACAAATGTATAAAAGTCTATAATCATGTATACTTGAACGATGTCGATTTGGTCAATATTTTCTTCAAACATCTTCTGATTTCCTTTAGGTTATGAGTCTTAGCCTTCATTATTGTCTTATGAGCCTGCATTTGCTATCCATTTGCTACATACCCTCTTTCATGGGTAGCTATTCTATGACTTAGCAAAAAACCCTCAACTTGTAATTAAAAATCCTTAGTTAACTACCCAGTTATGGATGACATGGTGTTCTTTGTCAAACATCATTTGATGTTAAATATTGATAACTATTATTATTTGTAATCGACAATCATCATTATTGTCCATTATTATAAAAAAAGAGATATAAAATCATAATATTTATATAAATTTAATAAGATTTTAACAAGATCATTGACCAAACAAACAAAAAATAAAAAAGAAGCAAAATATTCAATCATCTAACAAGGATACGACTTTTAAAAGTCAAATCTTAAAAATCAGCAAAATATCCACTTAAACTATGTTCTTCAATTTCTATCAAAAGTAATTTTATTATTTTTTTTTTCACAAAAACTCTTTTGAAATAAGTTCTATTAAAAAGTCGTATATTTTCCCAAGAATAATTTCAAGTCTATGTCGATAATGTCTTCTCATTACTTCAAGTCCTTGAGCTCATCATACTTATTTTTTTAGCTATGTTTTATTACAAGCTGATGAATTGACAGGTTAAACTTATTGATGATATTTTGAGACCCTTTTTGATTAAAGTGATGGCCTAATTTTCACAATTATTTATTTGACATTCATGTCAACAAATAATATCATTGATGTCTCATACTTGTGAAGAGTGTCTTAGTCATTTGGATTATCAATGTTTTTTCATTATAGTTCAAAGTCGAGCAAAAGTTGTACGCATGATTTTTTTTTCTTGCTCAATTTATGCATACTGTTACAAGTACATCTAATCTAAAGAAGACAATTGGAATCGAGGAAAATATCAAAATATAGAACAAGAAAAGCAACAATAATAGGCTATTAAATAACAAGAACTATTGTATGCCATTGCATAAGAGATTGAATACTTATACTATATTTTGTTAATAATACTATACTTATAAGTGCATGATGCCAGAACTCATTGGTTTTTGAAACATAAAACTCATCAAAAAGTTTTACAATGGCCTTTGAGTGAATAGAAATATTTCTTAAACGCAATGTTATGATATGTAGTAACGATGTCAAAATTACTTAAATACAAATCCTTAAGAAATGTCTTGCTAAAATACTAGTTCAAGCAGCATGGATGTGATGCTACAGTTGAAGGTAATCATAAGCAAAGTTGAGGTGACTCTAATAAGAGAGCAGGTAACAACTGATAAAAGAAATATATGACAATAAGAAAAGGTTATTTGTGACACGTTAGATCTTGCTTTAGGTTAGGAAAAAGCAAACATAAAATAATTTTTAAATTAGGAAATAAAAACTCATAACTAACCTATATTAAAAAAAAGTAAAAACTTATGACAACTAAATAATTAAAAGTAATGCTTAAGAATGTTTAAGAATTATTTAGCATATGTTTGAATCACTAGAAATAGGATTTACTAAAGTTAAAACATCAATTCGTTTAATGTCTAAAAATTACAAACAATTACATGCAATAATTTTAAAAAGAAAAGATGATAACAAATATTACTCAAATTAAAAGGTGATCAAAAATAAAAACTGCGTAGAATTAATCGAAGCAAATTTTATCTCAATCATGCTCATTTGGTTGCTTAAATGACCACAAAAGTAACAACAAATTTTTTCTGTCGAGATTTCAATAGCCACTTGATGGTTTATCGTAGAATAATTTATTCACAATTAAACACTCAATTTTAGTAGAAACATTGAATATTAAAATCGTTATAAGATATAATTTCAACTATCAAAGTTCACAAATTTTGGAATTTGTAAAGTGCTGCAATTTGTAAAATGTATATTTTGAAAATATTATTGTAATTTTCATATAATATCCAAACTAACAAAAGTGATGAAAAACTGAGTATATGAGAGTTCTTGTGATAGGATTCAAGAGATTTGTTTGTTATTCTACAAAAGGAGTTTAGTTTGAAATAGAACTTGGGAAAAAGAGTGTGTTAAGGTATTGATCAATTGCAGGAATTAGCTTGGGAGTCTTTGTGAAAGGACGTTAGGAGATTTTTGTTATTGCAACCAAATTAAGGGGAAGTAAAAGTTTAAGCTGACGGAGAGGTGCACAAGCAGGGAAGAAAACCAAATTAAAAGACGAGACCACTGCAATATGAGCTAAATAAATAAGAATATCATATAACTTAGTGCATGCCTGTGATGTAAATTCTACTATAGTTTAATTGTCTTTAATATTGAACACTTTGTCATAGAGACTTGATTGTTTTATGTTAATTCTTTTAACTTGTCACTTATACAAATATTTTATAAGTATTTTTATTTTACAATATTTTATCTCCTACGTCACATCATATTCGTCTAGTTGCAGAAGACTAGGGAAAAAGAGAAATGATAGTCTTAATTTACATACAAAATATTTCTTTTTTTTTTTAAAAAAAAAAAAAAGAGATTATAAGGTTAAAAACAAAGTTTAGTTTTGAAGACAAGACTTTTACATTAGTTGTCAAGCAATTCTGAAACGACCATATCAATTGCCGACGAGAACTGTGGAAGACACCCTAGTTGCTGAGGTTATGAAACACATGATCCCCATGGAAACCCAAATGCAGAAGCGGCATTTTGTTTGGTAATGATGCAAGCGTTACCAAAAGCTTGTAACTCAATACTTCTATGACCAACAAACAAGGAATGATCACTTCCTGCCAAAGTTGTTCAGTTTCATTGGAAAATGTTGCTTTTCCTCGAAGTTATTGTTTACTTTTGAAGTTGTTGTTTAGCTTCGTTGGGAAGTGTCACTTAGGTTGTCCAATTTTGGAGAAGTCGTTTAGTTATATTGCAAGTATCGCTCCTAATACACTTTGTATGATTATTAGAACATTTTTTAGAAGTGTAGAAAACACCATGTGATTTACTCAAACATAATGCACTTCAGCCGCATCAAACCAAACATTAACAAGAAAAAAAATCATTTCTTATTTTCTCTTGCCAACTCACCGTAAAACAAATGGACCCTTAGTTTTGTGAAGGTGGTTTTATTAAGATACTATATGGAATCTCGAAGCCGTTTGTTAATGCCTATAATCCGTCCCCACTTCCAAATGGCAAATAAGTACACGGCAATCAAGCCCTAATCAAGGATAAACGAAAGTGCAGAACAGCTCATGATTAACTATACATCCCAGTACAAGTAATAAGACACAAATGATTGGTTCATCAAAGACTTATTTCCCTTCTTGTATTCATATGACAGTTCAACTTTCTTTAGACACAATCTTTTTTCTTCATAAAAAAGTATATTTGAAAGTTTTTATAAACAATCTTCATTAAAAAATTTTATTTTCATTTACATAAAGCTTCTATTCAAAAACCCATTTCAAATCTTGTTTATAGACTCATAATCTATTCTTAGATGGAACCTAATTATCAGTTGTGTTAAATGCAATCTATATATTGAAGCCGCTAATTCTTAGCTATGCATAATTAATCATTGACAAGATTCCATTACTCTTCTCTCCACATGTAGCCCACATGCAAGGCTTGGTTGGAGTATGAATTAAACTATAGCATACAACCGACTATCACAAGCAAAGATGACATAGTATACCTTCAATTGGTTGGTATGTCTCTTTCTCTAAAGCATAGTTTATTCTTATATTCCTCAGTTGTACCTTGTAAATTCATGCAAGAGAACTTTGGACTCTTATGCCAACTATGTGAAGGGTGACCGCAGCACACTTCTTAAATAGAAGGATAAACAAAGACTGCATCAAAGCTTATCCCACATCCCCCCTTTCTATATAGTAAGAGAAGTGTGGAAAGCTGTAGTCTAAGGAAAAGGAGATGGAGATGTGTGGGAGATTGGTTGTGGTTTTGTTGATGATGATGGTGGGGGGAGGAGAAGCTCAATTATCTCAGAATTTCTATAGGTTTAGTTGCCCAAACGTAGAGGCGATCGTCAGGCAAGCGGTGTCGAAGAAGCTTAGCCAAACGTTTGTGACCGTCCCAGCCACGCTGAGACTCTTCTTTCATGACTGTTTTGTTGAGGTAAGTTCTACTTGAAGAGAGTTCGTCTTCTCTTGTTGAGTTCAGCTTTGGGAACAATTCAGACTTGTGAAGGTGCACATGAAGTAACTTAGATTTTAAGTTAATTTGAGTCTATTCTAACAGATAAGATAGGCTCTGTTAGCAAGGATCTTTAAAATATATTTTAAAATTAAGCTACATATGAATAAAAGTACAATTTTGATTAAAAAAATATTTTATCATCTTCATGTTGGGATAAGTTTACTCCAACCGGTTAATCCCATATGTAGGGCTGCGATGCATCCATCATGATTCAATCACCCACCGGAGACGCCGAGAAGGATGCAAGCGACAACCTCTCCCTCGCCGGAGATGGGTTCGACACCGTCATTAAGGCCAAGCAGGCGGTGGAAGCCACCTGCCCCGGGGTCGTCTCCTGTGCCGACATCCTCGCCATTGCCGCAAGAGATGTCGTCGCTCTTGTAAGAATATATGCATGTATAAATGTACAATTACATTTAAGAAGTAAAAGCGTGTTAAGAAAAACAGTTGACGTTGTATGGGCAGTCGGGCGGGGCCAGCTTTCCGGTGGAGCTGGGACGGCGAGACGGCATGATCTCCTTCCGGTGGCGGGTCCCCGGGAACCTCCCCCAGCCAGAGTTCAGCTTCAACCTATTGGCGTGGATCTTCCGCAAGAACAACCTGTCAGTCAGCGACATGGTGACCCTCTCCGGCGGCCACACGGTGGGATTCTCCCATTGCAGCCGGTTCGCCAAGCGGCTCTACTCCTTCAACGCAACCAACAGGGTTGACCCGTCGCTGGACCCAGTCTACGCGCGGCAGCTGATGCAGGCCTGCCCGCAGAACATGAACCCACAGGTGGCGGTCAACATGGACCCCATCACGCCAAACGCGTTTGACAACGCTTATTACCGCGACTTGCTCACCGGGAGGGGGATGTTCACGTCGGACCAGGTGTTGGCGGCGCATCCCCTGTCGAGGCCCATTGTGAACAACTTCGCCTCCAACCCGGGGAGCTTCTCGTCGGCGTTCTCGGCGGCGATGGTGAGGCTGGGGAGGACGGGGGTGAAGACGGGGAAACAAGGCCAGATCAGGAGAGACTGCACCCGTTTTAATTGAGCTCATGTCGGTTTTTTTGGGGAGTTAAGTGATCTCGTTTCAGTAACGCATTCTTTGCTTTCTTGTTCTTTGTTGATGGAATAAAGAGGTAGTCTGTTCCAGCCGGCCAACTGCCATATCAATTTTAATTATAATTATTATAATTTTATTTTATATTATAATTAAAAATAATAATTTTATATTATTGTACCCATCTTACTTCAAATTTCTTCTAATAAATATGATTTATTAAATATTATTGTTTTTGTATCACATATTTTAATATCATTATATTCCCATCACAAACAGCATAGGGATAAATCGAAAATCGTTGACCACAAATCTTTTTGGTATTGTTTCCTTTTCATTACAACTTTTATTCGAGATTTAACAATGTTAATGCTGTTAAATTATTTAGGTGAAAAGCATTTATTGTTTTGGTCGACTTTGGATATCAATTAATATATTTTAAAAACTATAATGGTAGTTAATAATTGTTAAAGTTTTTAAAGGTTTAATATTTTTAAATAGTATTCAGATAACGTTATTTAAATTTGAATATTAATAAATTGTAAATTTATGTAAATAACTAAATGTATTTAAATAATTTTTAAAAAGATTCAATTACTTCACCATAAATCTTTTTGACAAGCTTTTTTTGGGAAAGCGTTCCGGACTAATTTATATTAATATTTGAATAATTTTTTACAAGTTTTTCTCAAATTTATTGTATATTACCCTGTCGATTCATTACAATTACAAAGTAACTTAAATTATTTTTCATTTTATTAATTTTTAAAATATATTATTAAAAACTAAATGATTAATTCATATATATTTTTATACATAATCAAGGAAAGGCTTGAATATTTTTCCTTGATTATATATAAAAACAAATCTATTGAATAAAACTCAACTAATTAACAAAAAAAGATAGAAATGATAAAAAAAAAAGTTAAAAAATAAAATCTACAAATATTCAAAAAAATTCATGCTTGCAACTTTAAATAAAAATATATTTCGATGAAATACTCAAATGTTTTACTTCAAAATAATATAAATTGTGATTATCATTTCTTTTATTATTATCAATTGTATTTGTAGAAATGTCTTGAATTCTATTTAGCTTGACTTTATTCTGATATTGACCTATAACTTGAAACAATATATGTTGCTTGATATATTCTGGATTTTTTATTTAAGAGATGGATTATAAAAAGACTTTCTTGTTATGTATTATCAATATTTTTTTCATTATTAATGTTGAATAGTTGCCTCCCATTTTATAATTATTTTGTTGTTTTTTTTTTATTTTGTAATTATGTTTGTTTTATGATGAATTTTTGTCAATGTTTTTTATAAGCATAACTCAAATACTTGGATGAATCATGCAAATTAATTTGTTATTGAATGTGTGTTTATTTTCTTTTTGTTTGTTATTTTCATTTCATTATCGTTCGTTCAAACCTACAAGCATGCACACAAGTTTTGAAAAATCAAATAGTTCAACACCGTTGAATAGGCAACTTACATTATTGACACCAATTCTCAATTATTTTGTTATTAATACCAACTTGCATCATTGAGAACACCATTCTCAATTATTTAACAAAACATATGGCTGATGATTGCTCGTATATTAAAGTCATATTTTAATACTTAAAATCATTTTTGCTGATCACTCAACTAAAGTTGTGCTTTCGTTGATATTAAATTGTTAGCAAATTTTAAGTATTTTTTAGTAAATTTTAAATATTTATTAGGAAATTTTAAATATTTGTTAGTAAATTTTAAGTATTTTTTAGTTAATTTTAAGTGTTTAAATATTTAAATATTTTTAAATTTTAAGTTGATAATTATCGTATAAATTAGGAATAAATTTTTGAATTAAAAATAAATATTTGGGAGATTATTTGCCTATAAAATAGTGTAATTGCTGTTTAGTTGTTAAGAGTGAATAAAATTAAATTTCTATCGCTTTTGTATTCCCACACCTTAGGGTTTTCGCAGTCATTTTTTAATTTCTCATAAATATTCTCGAATGCAAGTTCGCTATTTGCAATTCTAGATCTATTTTATTTCAGTTTATTTCTATCATAAAAAAAAACTATAAAAAGAATATTCATTTTACTTACTATTCGAAAATAAAGTTTTTTCTGACCATCCAAAACAATAGAAAGATTTTTATTATTTTGTTAAAATTACATTGATTTTTTCTATTTAGTTTGCGTGGCAAATTAATGGCACAATGATGCATCATTATAGACATTGATAAACCATCTAGGTGTCAACTCAAGAGAGGATAGAAAAATGAGGCATGGTCATGTTAAGTGGTTGGCATGATCATGGGCCATGAATGCAAAAAAAATCTGTCATTAAGTGCATTATTGTTGTTATGAAATAAAGGAAATTGAGAATAGTGTTGTCAATGATACAAGCTGTTGTCAATAACAAAATAATTGAGAATTGTTTTCTCATTACCCATGTGATAGAAAAATTAAATGTGATTGCTAAACTTATTGAAAGATTCGATCTTTCTTGGAAAGCCACATGATAATGACATTCATAATATCAAATTTTACTTAATAAGTACTTAACAAAGTGCTTGGAATATCAAAAATAGATTATTTTCATTTCTTCTACTAAAAAAATGTTATGTTTGATTATTTTAATTATCTACAAACAAAATTTAGATTTTTACAAACAAATTGATTTATAAAACAAAATCATTTAAATGAATCCATTTTCAACATAAAATATAACCATTAAGATTAATTATAATCTAATCATAACTAAAGTATATCATTAGGCCTCTAAAAATCACAAGAATCAATCAAAACATAGGAAAATCACAATGAGAAATTTGAATCAATTCTAAACCTAGGATCCAACCTCTATTGTTTTTTGTTCTATCAGTGACTTGTTCTATGGTCATTGGTTTTGTGTCCATGTGACATTTCAATGATTTTAATTAATAACAAGAGATATATCTTTGGTTAGTTAATCTCACTTGCACCATCTTCTTTAGCTTTCTTTAAAGTAAAAAAACTTTTCATAGAAATGGTACAAACGTGAAGGGTGGAAATGCTACAGTTCTATAGGCTGGTTTCATCAGACTTCCTTCAACTCTAATAAGATTAAATGCTATCTAAGCTACAAGATGACTAATATCATTCCTAATACAGCATTAAGACCAAATTTTCAAATATTCAACTTGCTAATACTATGCATCACACTCCATTTGCTCAAGCCTGAATCTTTCTTGAACACATCTTATATATGTTGCTGACCTCTTATCTACGTTGTCATAGTCATCACCTGAGTTACTACCATATGCCATATTTTGATTGCTGTAACGATCTCCTCCTCCCTTTTTCATTGTCAATGGCTTTTGAATGGGCTTGGAAAGAATGAATTCATCATTCTCCCCAAAGAAAGCTGTAGAGGGCATGGAAGAAGATGGAGGAGTTCTGACCCTATTGCTGTATGGAACAGAAGATGGCTTAGGTGCCAGATAAAAGGACATCCCTAGCTTAGCCTTCACTCCTTTTCTCTGGCGATTCACTTCCATTTCTTTGTGTGCTGGGTTGTTGATCTTTGCTTGGCAAATGCTATATTTATAGTGGGCATGGAAGGAGGATAAGCAGTGGACCACATTGTTATTATGAGATATAAAGATGCAAGATAAGTTACTCTCATGAAGGTTCTTTTATGCTTTATTCTTCTACAATAATTTAGTTGTCTTTGAAAGAGAAGATAAGTTTAATGTCCAATTCCATGTAGAATATTTTCTTTTTTACTTTTATGATACATTCAATCGAAAGATCTTTGCTCAAACATTAAGCAAGAACCATTCAAGTTTCCACTTGTGTACGATTATTGTGCAGGCCATGGAAATTCTTTGCTAAATTTTAATGCTACAGGATATCATCGTCTTCCTGGAACATATCAAGGTATTTTAATTTGGATTTTGACAGGAAAGCATCATAACATCTCGTGATCGTATCTAGTTTAGAAGTCAATAAATTGTGCTTTGATAAATTCTCTAAAGAGAATTGCATCTTGATTATCGATAGTGGATTACACTTAAGGTCCTTACCAACTTATAAACAAAAAATTTAAAATTATAAACAATGATTTAATATTAATTATTATATTTTTATGTTTTAATACTATAAAAAAATAAAAATAATTTTATCTTTATATAGTTATTCTATTTCAAACATCTATTTTCGAATACATGTTTAGCATTATTTTCTTTTTGTGATAATTGTACTTTGTATTTAGATTGTTAACACTAATAAATTGTTTGTGCTTTCCTTTGGATATGAACCATTATATATTATGAATATAGATATATTATAGTTATCAATTAATCTAAATCAGTTTGCTTTTATTATTCATAAAAAAATATATTTTAAAAATTGTAATGGCAGTGAAAAATTGATAAACTTTTTACATTTAATTAAAAAAGTTGACTATTTTAAAATAGTGTTGAAACAATGGTATTTGAATTTCTATTTTAATAAATTGTAATTTTAATTAACTATTTTACATTAGCTTTCATGTAAATAACTAAATGTATTTTAAAAAAAAATTCATAAGGGTGAAAGTTACTCCAGTTTTTTTTGCTTGATTATATATAAAAGCTAATCTATCAGATAAAACTTGACAAATTAACAAATAAAAAGGCAATTAGTTCAGGAAGAAGTTAAAAAAATAAAATCTACAAATATTAAACAAATTAAATGCTTACAGCTGCTTTAAATAAAAAAAACTCAGATGAAATACTGAAATATTTTACTTTGTAATAATGTAAATTGCTAGACATCCTCTCTTTTATTATCACACATTGCATCCTTCCATGAAGCTGACATGACATGCATTTGTTCCTCTTGAATCGCACTCGAAGCACAATCAAGACTTAAAACATAATAATCCCATTACATGTCTGTTATTGAGAAGTCAAGCTCTTTTGCTTAAGAAACAAATTTTAGATTTTTATAATGTGAATTGGTTTACCAAAAAAATAATTTAAGTGATTCAATTTTTATCCTAAAATATTATCATTAATTTTAATTAGAATTTAATTATAACTTAATCATATCAATCTGACTCAAAATGTCATAAGAACCAATAAAAAAACAATAAAACCATAATGACAAATTTGATTCAATCCTAGAAATTGAGAACTCTATTATACTTTATTCTTCAATTCTAACATTGATTTGTTCTAAGATCATTAGTTTTATGTCTATGATATTTAGCTGATTTTAATAATATTATAGTTATATGTTTGGTTAGTCTCGCTCAGATAGCATATGCTATTATTGCTCATATTGTTGTATAAACACAATACTCCTAGTTTTATGTATCTTGAATAACTTTAGTCGATAATCTATAAATTGATTTGTTTAATATATATCATCATATTCATTTTCGTCAACAAATGAATAGCAAACACACTATAGTATGATAACACGACTCTTATTTTAAGGCTTTATTGTATATTTTATTATAAATTTTTTAATCTGAAAACCTCAATGACGACCAATTTTTCTTTATGTGGTCGTACAATCAATTTAAGAATTTTGCAAGGACATGTATATATCAAATCACTTATATGTAACTTCTTTCTACAAAATTAGCTCATGTTGTATTTGTTGTTAAGGTATTTGTTACAATAGCAATTAGTCAAATCCTTTGTTTTAATTTTTATTGTCTACTTAATAGACCTTGTGATGTAATATTCTCCTTAAAAAAAAAACATTCCGGTTAGTATGAGATGGTTTCTTTAGAACCTGGTCAGCATTTTGAAATATAATGCAAAAGAAATAATTTCCCCATGATTTTGATGACCGTTTGTGGCACCCATAGCATCTACTAAATGATTTATTCTTTATTTTAACATTTTATTAAATATATTATATTATGATTCCTACTCTTTTGATGTTTGCTTTTGAAGTTTAGTTTAATGAATACTTGCCCCATGTTTTTTAGCATTCCTTAGGAGTGAAACCTTCATATACAAATTCAAACATTAACGTTAAAATTGCCAAAATTCAACAATCTTTCATATAAAACACATTACCTCCAATTAGATTTGATGTTATCTAAGCTACAAAGTGATTCATATGATACCTACTATAGCTTTAAGTTCAAGTTTTTACTACAACAGACTAATAATATGCATCCCACTCCATTTGCTCAAGCTTAAATCTTTCTTGAACAGAGCTTATATATGTTTCTGCCCTCTTGTCTATACTCTCATAATCACCACTTATGTTACCATCATAAACTATATTTTGGTTGCTGAAACGATCTCCTCCTTTTATTGACATCAACTGCTTTTTAATGGGTAGGGGAAGAATGAATTCATCATCCTCTGCCAAGAAAGCTAGAGAGCTCGTGGAAGAGGACGGAGGAGCTCTAACCTTGTTGTATGTTAAAGAAGATGGCTTCAATGCTTGGTAAAAAGTCATCCCCAACTTTGCCCTCAATCCTTTTCTCCGGCGATTAACCTCCATTTTATGTGTTGGGTGATTGATGTTTGCATGAGAAATGTCATAATTTAGTTGGCGTGGAAGGAGGATAAGCAATGAATCACCTTATTGTTATGAGCTATGAAGATAGAATATATTTCACTCATATGAGGGTTCTTTTATGCTTTATTCTTCTACATTATTGTAGTGGTTTGCTTGAAGGAGAAGATAAGGTTAATGTCCAATTTCATGTAGAATAAAGATGTCATACTTTTGTGATACTTTCAATTTAAAGATCTTTGTTCCAACATCAAGCAAGAATCATTCCAATTTTCATTTATTGAGGATTATTATGTGTAACAATATCTGTAAGATGTCACCCTATTTATATGGCTTCTAAGGTCTCCAAAATCACAATTTCAAAAGTTAAAAAAAAAAAAGAAGTAAATAAGTAAATAAGGCACAACTGCTTAGATAAAAAGTATAAAGATAGGGACAAACATTAGAGATGGCAAAAACAAGGTAAAACAACTAATAAATATACTACAATAACATATGTTCTTAAACTTGCAACCACGGGCAAAAAAAAATTTTTGGGAGGAAAAGAAAATTAAAAAAGAAAAAATGAATTACTCTACATAATTCATTACATTTTTGTATTTATGTAAATGGTTATGCTTTTCAATGGTATTAAGCATGAAAAAGTATTTATGTTTGATGCATTGATGATACCCTCATCAACTAAGATGATAAGCTTTGTCAATTTTAGATTAATAGTTACAATATGGTTGTTAAAACAATCTCATAATAGCAAATTTTAATATCATCATAGATGAGTCAACAAACATAACATCTATCAACAACGTAATATATAAAATTATTTGATCTATTAACAATTTTTATATAATTTTACACACATTTACATGACTCAACAGATATAAATATATTACTCAAACTTTAGTATCTATGTATTAAGTACTAGATGAGGACTTTATTATAATAACATTTAGCCCAAAAAAAACAATAAAATAGCATCTACATAAAATTGATATCCACAAAATCTATGTAAAAAAGAACTAAAAAATCTCTTAGTGAGATTAAATTTCTGTCACAGAAGTTGCATCCAAACCAATCCTTTCTAAAGTTCTGAATTTTAAATGCACAGTTAAAAATTGCATAACTTTTCCAGTGCATGAAGATAAAAGAAATCACAAGAGACAGTCAAAAAGTAACGTTAAGTGAATTACAAGCTAGGGAATAAAAGTTAAGGGTAAATTTGGGGCATAAAAGGGAACTACTTTGCCAGAAACCAAGAGTGGAAAATTAAGTATTCTCATGCCTTTTTCCTTTCCTCTTGGCCATAAACAAATAGAATCTGCTCACATCATCTTTTGCTCGATAGAGACCACAGCATATCCCACGAGACATTTCCCCTCCCCGGAGCCAACAATTACAACAAACATCACACTTAGCTTGCTGCGGTAAGGCGGCTTCCTGAAAAGTAATATGCTCACGGGCTGACCCATCCAAATACATGGATGAATGAGCATATATATGAAGAGAAGAGAAGAAAGCTTGCATACAACCAAGCTTGAAATGCCTCTTTAATGTGAAGGATGGAAGATCAAAATAACATTTCGGTTTGGTTAGACGAAGTTCTTCACTGTTCTATCGTTCTGCCAAGTTCTACTTAAAGTTTACAGGATGTCAGTGCTTTCCAGGCAAAGATCTTTGAGCTAAAAGAAATATAAAAGTCAGACATTTCTATTCTACCTGGAGCTGGACATTAACCTATCTAGTCTTCAAGGAGACACGAGAACAAAGCATAAACGAGCACCATATGAGTGAAATATTTCCACCTTTATAACCCATAATAATAAGGTAGTCCGTTACGTATCCTCCTTCTATGCCTACTATAAATATAACATCTGCCATGCAAAGAACCACACAATACAAAGAAACGTAGGCCAATCGCCAGGGAAAAGGACTAAGGCTAAGCTGGGGACGTCCTTCTACAGTGCACCTAAGCCAACTTCGGTTCCAAATAGAAGCCAGGTCAGGCCTCCTCCATCCTCTTCCATGGCCTCTGCTAAGTTTCGTGACAGAAGGTTAAGAATTTATTCTTCCTGCAACCATTCAAAAGCTTTTGATGCCAAAGGATGAGATCGGTTCATCAGCCAAACTACTGCATATGGCAGTAACTTAAGTGGTGATCATGAAAGTGTAGACAAGAGGGTAGCAACACATATAAGTTGTGCTCAAGAACGTTTTAGGCTTGAGCAAATGGAGCGTGATGCATAGTATTATTAAACCCAACATTGCAGAAACTATAATAGGAATCATTTTAGTCACAACGTAGCCTAAATATCACTTTATCTAACCAGATGTGAAGTGGGTTGACAAAGCCAAATCATGGAACTTCAGCATTTCATGTGTGAACTTAATTGTTAGTAAAGTTTACTTCTAAGGAATGCTAAAGATCATGAAGCAAATAAGTGCAAGTTTAGACTCCAATTAAAGCAAGCATAAAAATCAAAGGAGATTTGTTTCTTTAGCATTAGATGTAAACGTGCTGAAAAAACTTTCAATATTGACAACTTGTCTCATCTTTTAGAGGCCTTCAAATTTCACATCATCATCTACATATATCATGCTAAGACCATTAGTGTCGAATGACTTGCACTTCTAAATGATTTGTATGCATGAAATTGATGCCTACATATCCTAATATGATGGCAATCATGCTCCATAGTGTATGACTTGGGAAAGCAAAAGATCTCACAAATCTTCGTAGTTGTAGGCATAACATTATCAAGTATGACCTTGTAAGCATGCAACTTGGAAATAAAGTATGATTTATGACCCAAGTTAATGTGAGTCTTCAGTGACCTCAACTAGATTTTACGATACAATAATCCACCATTTAATCAGATTCAACTCTTCAATGATTTCAATCATATTGTTATATGATACAATTCTTTAATTTAGAGTTTACAAATAGATGTAATTAAGTTTATTATAGTACATATAATTTGGTTTATTTATTCATTTTGAATGAGCATCATCCCAACTATAATTTACGATATGAAAAGCACATACTTAATTGTAAAATTATAAAATGGAAATTACTGAGAATTGGTTAACTGACAAAATGCAAGATATTTGTGATATGTTTATAGAGCATGTTGACAAATACATGTAGTTAAGATACACATAACATGCTTATTTAATTTTATTATTCAGAAAATATTACAATAAAGTTTATTAAGGTGATGGTTCACTCCTATCTTATCATTGCTTTAGAGGTGGAGGTATTGTATGAAAACCTCACCAAAACTAATGAGAGATCACAACAAGATATACCTAATATAAATCCACTAATATAAAATATTACTATGCTTGATTCAGTCATTATTTGATATACAATTAGAAGCATATAGATGTACACAATAGCATATCTAGTTATGACTATTCTCTATGAATTTTAGTTAGTATAGCTACACTTTTAGGTTATTTAATAATAAAAAAAATGTGTAAAATAGTTTTACATTATTATTATTTTAAGTAAAAATTCAATTGAAACCATCAATGTCAATCCCTAGCTTGTTAAATGAGTTGTGATGGGATAGTCTTCTCAATGGTGACAGCAAAACAAGTTTGGTCTATGGGCAACACTAGAAAAACAGAGAACAGGTAAACTATCACAAGGAAAAAATTCACTCTCATAAGCAAAAGCTTGTTATGTTAAATGTTATATATGTAGCATGTCTATGTAAAGGCAAGACATTTTGCAAAGAAATGGCAACAAATAAGCAAAATTAAGTGATGGTGTAAATTCCTAACATAATGAAAATGAAAGAAAACAATAGACCAATAATTGAGAACATATGATACAAATGTGTCAATTTCCTAAAGATGATGAGTGGTAATCTTGTGTTCTACTAGATGGCCAAGGCCATGGTGCCTAGGCAAACAGGACATTTGATCCTTCTTAGAGAATGCATCCTAAGTCTTACTAATCCCATGATAGTTGAGGACTACTTGTTTTATCCAAAAAACAATCTGGTAACTCTTGTAACCAAGTTGGTATTGGATGTAGATTTAGGACATCAATGAAGGGAAGCAAGAAATTCAGTTTATGGAGCAATCAAATAAAAGCATATCCTAGAGGAAGTTATGTGCAAGAATATGAAGATAAATTCTCGATTTTAATTAGATACACTCTAAAGACGATACCTAGCAAAGAGTGAAAATATTTTATATTCAAGATACGATTTCAAGATTCTATTAGTAGTTTTATGGTTCTCTTATACAATGAGATATAAAGAAATTTGGTAAAGGCAATCAAAGTAGCAGAAGAAAATCATTATGGCTACTCAAGCAAGGAAACAATAAAACAAGGATAGGAATGTGTTCCAACAACGGAGTGGAACTCCTCTAATGAGATCAATTTCTAGAAATGGAGCACAAAGAGCGAGTTTCAGTTCTAGATCAATTTGTTTCAATTATGCAGGTGGCTAGAGTTTGTCCTAGGGCTATGATAGAAGGTAGACTGCAGTAGCATATACATCTACAAGAGGGCCTAATGGTGTGGCCATAGTTGATTTTGGCAAGGGTCTTAGTTAGACTAGCAAGTTAAGTGGTCAACGTGCTCGCCCACAAGTATGCTATCACTTGTTTGGATGCCCTAGAATCTTATAATGTGATCATTGATATGTTATTGTTATTGAACTATTTAATTCCCAAGTATCACATTTCTCTAAGGCTATATCTTATAAATTGCTAGCAAAATCCACTAGAATTTTTTTTGTCTGTTATATTGTCAACGGGAACTAAAAAAAAATAAAATCTATTTATCAAGGAATAAATGGAAATTATAAGACAAGGGCTTCTTGATAAGTTGACCATCATTTGGTAGAATTTGAAGTTATTTTGAAAAATGATTAGTTTCCAACTAATTAGGTTGCAATAGATTATTGAAAAGAAAGTACACAAAATTAGAATTATAAATCATTAGAAGTGTATTTATGAGAAGGCAATATGATACATTTAATGTATATGGTTAAAGCTTAAAAATTATCAAATAAACCATGTGAAACTTATCTAAAAGATATGATTGATACAAACAACAAAATAGTTAAAACTTCAAAAGTGTTCAATGAAAAACAAATATGTAGATAAATTCCTTAACCACTACACCTCAAAGTATGACCAAACAATCATAGATAGCTAAAATAACTTCACTTGATATTCAAGAATATGAAATAATGCTCCAAAATTTCATGAACTAACCAAATTATAAAAAGATGATAATGTATAGATTTGTTTCTTTAACCATCAAAACCACATGAGGGCACCAAAGACTCCCAAGGTACAAAATTATCAAATTGCCCCAACATCATATATCCATATCCAAAACTAAATTGGATAAGTCCTAAAAAACTATAAACTACATAAACACCCAAACCATATAGAAAACTAAATTGGGCAAAAGCTTGAAATACTACCAACTCAATTCTAGCCATATATATCAATTCAATATTGGGGTGTGCTCAACCTCCTAATCCAATCTTTAGCCACATTGGTCCTACTTAAAAATTCATAATTGCACAAATCATTTACAAATTGTCCAATCAATTATGCCAAGGCATACATCTAAAATTTATGGTTTATAAAACAAAATATTAACATAAAATTTTAAAAGCATAGTCAACAATATAACTTAACACCAACATCAAGGGTATATATAGACATGCTAATCCATTTTTTACATGTATGGTGCGGTGCCTAGCCATGATGGAATGTGACATTATTCAACCCATGACACGCATTGACCTCAGAGGAAAAAGTTTGTAAATTTTAAGACATGATTAAAGCCCACTTTCAATTAATATCAAATTCATTTAAATTAGCTTTCTACGCAACTTATTTGACAACGGAAAAGAATAGTTTCTTTCCAAATAAAGCATATTTTGTTGTTTGGATGTTTTTACTGGTTGTCATTATATTTAGCAATTTACAAACAAGTGGGCATGCTATCCTCAGGTTACACCTGCTGTAAAAAAATTACTCCTTAAGCTAATACATTAAAATAGCTCTGCTATCGTTAGCGTCCTTTACATAAACGCCAGCTTGTGTAGTTGACATACACCAAAATCTTGTTGTTTAAACTAAAACACTCGATTTAACGCTTCAAAAACTTTAAGATTGTCAGACTCCACGTAAGCAATCAAAGTCACAGACTAACGTGTGTCAAATCATTTTAGAACTTAGACAAATTGCCAAAACCTAAAACCTAGCTGATTTCATCTGCAATCTTTAAGAAACTAGCTAACTGGTGAAAAGTTATATCAATTCATGGTCACCAATCGTGATTAAACCCAAGTTCAACCTGAGCATTTCCAGATGATCTCATGCACAAGGACGGCATCAAAACATCAAGGAGAAAAACTTGCAAGACTGAAACATGGTAATCTTTGCCATCTAACTCGATCTTGAGTCTAAGCATTATAAATACAAAATGGATACAAAAGTGAAGGAGTCTTCTCGGTTCAGACCCCAACCCTTGGAAATTGAATGTTCATTAGCTACAACAACTCTCTTGAGAAAAAATATAAGCCCTAAAATATGCAAGCAACAGACGTACAGAAGGTAATACACGACCTTTATTGCTCCCAAAGATTAAAATTCCTTGCATCAAGAGAACGGAGCAGCAGCTTCAACCTTTTGACGTAGGTTAAACTTTTTAGCAATTAAAGGCCTTACATCTTCCACCCCAACTAAACTCTCCAAGAATGGGAGCAAAGAGAGCAATTCCCTATCAGTACGGTCATCGAACCAACTCTCAATGGGGATTCCATTGTCTAACTGGAATCCAAATGCCTGCACATCAGAGCATTTTACATTAGTACCTGGAGGCATCAAAATAGAACAGCAGAACCAAAAAGAATAATAGGAAGTTTATAATTTGTTGTAAGAAAAAAAAATGCAAAATTGCAGATATCTAAAATCTTCCCAGAAATCAACCTTCTACAGTCATCAAGTGCAACGGTTAGGCATTCAGATTGTAAATTTTAACAATTTTTTGCCCCATTCGCCTCTTCGAGATGAAACAAAGCATTTTTCAGCATTCAATTGGAAATTAAAACAATGCTGGACTACATGCAGCACAGGTTCTGAACAGAAATGAAATGTCACCCACAATTATAGGCCATCACCAGTCAAACAGGGCTGCTAACAAAAGCCAGCTATAGTCATTAATAATCTACCTCTTTATGTTTTGTTCTTTATCTACTTCATGTTAAAAGTGTTATTTCTCAGAAAATTTTACTATAACTCCAAGATGTATTGTTTTTCAATGTTAAAATTAATTATATCTCTAAACAAGCAACAAATTATAAGCAGGTGATGTTTAGTTAAAATGCATGATTAAACCAAAAAAAGAAAACTGGAGGACAAAATTGTACATTTCAAGACAATCACTGAACTGGTATAAAGAAAAGGTACAATAATAAACCGAGTTGCAGACAACCCAATTATTACAGAACAGAAATGTACCTGAGGTGAGTTATCGACGATAACAACATGCGCAAGATCACGGCCCAAAACAGAGAGATCCTTCAAATAATTTCCCTCCACATACACACATGATTCACGGAAAACACGGTGTCGAAAAAGTTTCCTTTTGGGATCAAGCATGTTGAGAAGCTGTTCAGCATATATGCTTTGGCTGGCTGTGAATATTATTGTCTCAAACAAAGTAGAAACCTTTTCCATAAAGTCCTTGAGGAAGGGACGACACCGTACATAGATGGTATGCTCTTTAAAGTTGAAATTGACAGGAAACGCAAAATCTGCATCTTTGCAAGGCTCGAGTGTGGAGTGAACTAGCGTTTCTGAAAATTTAACAACATTGAAGCAAAAACATTAAAGTTAAAAAAAATATGCATCCTGGCAAAAATCAATTCAACCTGACTGAGTAATGGTAAGAATAATCCAAAAGGCACTTCAACAGTCACAGAAAAAGAAGTTTACATGCAGAGTTCAATGTCAAAAAAATATGAATATATCAGAGAAGTTCATTGAAAGTTTACTCAACATACTTATGTGCTAGTGATGGCCAAAAAAACAACTAAACAGTACAGCCATATAAAACAAATCTGAAGCGCCTATATAGAATCCATGTTTGTCATATTATAATGAAAATGATTAACTTCATGAAGCTCAGGCCATTGATTTAAATATCCCATATTTAATTCATTAAACCATATAAACTAGAGTACTAATTGAAACAACCATCAAAGACCACAATAGCATGATGAACCATAGTAGGAATAAGCCTTACACAAGCATGGAGTCTCCAGGCAGAAAATTGACATTCAAAAAGACGGTAGTTTGACAGGCTTAGAGCATACTTTGTTCTGTACAATCCAGAAAGTGATACATAACAGAAGAGCAGGAAAATACGATATCTACACAGTATTTTAGTAGCAAAATAGCAACGCAATATGAAACACACATAAAACCATTAAAACTCGGTATCTAATACTTCATATACTCATTATAAATAAAGCATCAAGATATTATACCATCTAAATCAAGAACAAGGGTAGTTGGAGGACAGCTCCGTGTTTGCTTGGGTAGCAGCACACGCCGAAACTTAGGGACTACCAGAGACAAGTCAGGCAAATCCTTAATAAACAAATATGGATCAAAATCATCAAAGTCATCATCATCCGGCTCTACACAAACCTCGTCTGGGATTGAAGCCTGACTTCTTTCATCGGCACATTCCAATTTGGAATTCTGCATAGCAAGATATATTGCAGAAACTTCAGGTGATAGATCACCTATGGAGCTAAAATCGTCCTCAAAAATTGACTTATCATGATATGATTCAATATGGAGACTACACCCTGTATTGTCCTCCATAACTGAATGAATGCATGAATTAGCAGCAGCATTCATACTGTTCCCATCTGTCTGCATCGGAGCAATTTCCATTTTGTCTATGCCATAAGTTTCTTTTGCTGACGTATCATCAACAGAAGCAAGGTTGCCTGTTCTTAAGTCTTTACCAATAGGCTGCACTGCATCTTTCTTTGCAAAAGTATCCAGAAAGTCAACTGCAAAGACAAATCACACCTACAGAATGGTTAAAAAAAAAGGCAAACTTTGATGCACTATCATCAGCGAATTGCAAGAACACAAAAAATGTAGAAAAAACCAGTAAACAAAACAAAGTGCAACCTGACTTGGCACATAAAATATAACCCTTGCTATATAAAAGCCTTAATCCCAAGATGAAAGATAGGCTACATGATCTCTCTAACACAACCACAATCCATCCAAACCCTTCACTTCTATCCAAATATATCAAGCCTTTGCTAATAATCACTTCACATACTTTTAGGTCTATTGCTTACATTCATAAAAGAAAATTCCAACTTATATTGATTAACAAGATTATTAAATGAACAGTGTTCAACATGTTGAAACCCACGTCAACTTTTTCTAAGTATATTCTCAATTAGTGCTATATAAACTTTCTTGTGGATGGTCCATTTCTAATTCTATTTGTTTAAATATAATCACTCATTCATCTCAACATCCCCAATTGTGTAAAACTTATTTTATTTGTATGTTTACACGGATTAACAATTCACACATTAATTTAAATTTAACAAACTTTCATATTTGGGCATCAAACAAATGTTTGGGTATACAAAACAGGTCTCAGAAACACACTGGAAGTCAATTGGCTAACAAAATCAGTATAGCAAAATATGCAATGAAGGAAGGTTTCCCTAAAGGAAAATTTCTTTGAATCCGCTTACCAAAAAAAAAGAAAACATCAAAACAACAAAAATAAAGTATTCAAAAAATGCAGATTTCATTATTGAACAAGCACAACAAGAAAACCATAAAATCAAAATCTGAAATCTACACAACACCAAACTCTCGGAGCACAGAATGCAAATATTACCAAGTCAGACATAAAAAATGTATCCCAGCATCACCACTCAGCAAAAAAAACCTTGGTAGAAAGGTGCAACCTCATGCTCCTTGCACTGTTTGTTAGAACAATGTACATCATTTCAACAACACCACTAAGTTGTATGTGTTTAGAATCATCTTCTTCATTTGACTCCAATATTGAAAAAAATTGAAGAATCGTGTGCTATTGTACAAATCACTATTAACAGACCATAAACCATTAATCTTACAATCTCTCATTATCTCCACTTCTATCTTGCAATTATTAATGGCATTGAAGATATCTAACTAATTCTTAAAGTAGACCCCAACCTTTCCAATAGATACAGTGGAGCTAGTCCACGTACATCTTTGTGAATAAAATCAAAATTTCTTGACCATATTTGATGACTTAGTGAGATAGAAAACCCATTGGCACCATAAGAACTATGCCTTTTTCCAACGTTAGGCCTTGTTGATTGACGCTTTGTGCCAACGCCATGGCACCTTTGGAAACTTTCCGAGTTATCACCAAATGTGATTCTGTAGTACATGATATCTACCATACAAAATAAGCTCGAGATCTCTAGAGCTTATCATTAACCAGCAACGCCAAGTTCTATTTTCTAATACAATTCCCTATAACAACTCCCAACAAAGTGCAAAGTGAAAAGATGCATTTGTCAAAAATCAATAAATCTAAAATTATGAACAAATAGTATTAAAGCTTCCTTAATGTGATCAATATTAGCATTTACAAACACAATTTTGTTCTTGGGTTTGAACGTATTTTCCTTGGGGGCTTTAAAATCTCATTACAGTTTCATCCTACAAACTCTACATTCCAGTTAATACGACCTTCAAACTTTTACATCCCTATTAAATTAGGATCTCAATGTGCAATAAGCTCTCAAAATTTAGTGCTACAGATTGTTCCAAACAACGTGCCAGATTCTTAATAGCAATGATCAGTTTCTAGAACCGTTTCTAGAGCCGTATGCTCTTTTGCCTATTCCATCAAGTACAATATCATCAATGAAAGCATAACCCAATCCAATCATCTAATTTTATCATAAAAAAAGGCAGCATAAATAATTCCAAAAGTTGATGGCTTAAAAATATCCTAATGAAATCGTTGAAAAACATGTGCAATCTTGCAATATTTAAAGATGATTTTCAATTGCTTAATTTTGGCCAGAAAAATGAACAGAAAAAAGTCACTGTGAAACAAACAATAATTAGATAATTTCTATTTTGAATGACAAACTTCTTAGTCCTACAACCACCAATAAATTAAATTCATATGCAACATTTTATCAAAGTTTCAATGATGCATATATGCAGGATTTTGCACCAAACAGTATTATAAGTATATTTAAGCATTTACCGAGGCATCTTTTCTACATTATCTCATATAAAATTAAGAGATTTGAGCCAAACTTAAGCAAAGAAAAAAATACCTAAATATTGCACCCAATTTGAGAAACAAAAATCAAAGCATTTTACTTGTTAATAAAATTCAATATGATACTAAACGAAAAACACAACATTAGCATTGTAATTTTTATGCATTAAAGTAAAACAATCAATCAAACTATACATAGTGTTTGTGATATAAAATACAATATTAGTGAAAATGAATTATATGTACCATAACATCACAACAAAAAGGGATTCAAATAAAAATTTGGGATATGATCATATATTTTAATACATATTTATAAGGCTACAAGAAAACAATGAATCTTGAAAATTTTTTAAATAGAAAGGAAATTAGATTTTGCAAATATCCATATACGTCAGCATTAAATGAAATAATGCAAAATCATTCTCCAAAATTCCACTTTTACATTTAAACAAATTAGTATAATTTGGAAATTATACAAATGAGTATTTTAGAGCAATTCAAAGAAGAATTATTATTTATGAATAATATAAATATTATTAACAAAGCAAATTACAAACCTCAGAATCCATAAAATTTTGAATTGAAGTGCTGCCCAAAAACAAGCTTTCAAAACTATTGTAAAGGTAATAAACAAGAATGCATAGATTACCAAATAGGACTATCAAGAAAATATTTAAATAATATTGGACCAAAGAGAAGTACAACATCATTGACATAAAAGAAAAACAAACTATTGATATCTACATAACCAAGTAATAAAATTGATGCTAACACATGGCTTGGAATTCAACAATGCTATGATGTTAATCGCAAATAATAGGCAAAAATTGAAAATATATTAACTCTACATTAATTTTTAATTTTTGCCAAGGTCAAGCCTCCCAAGTGTCAAATTTAATAGATCCAATTTTTCAATAATTTCAATTTTTAGTTTGTCTGTACGATAAAAGTTTAAAATACAGAGTTTTGCTAATAGGTGGGGTGCTTGTATTTCAACAAACACAATGTAATTTTTTTAAATCTTTATGCACTTTAATACGAGGTTATAATTTTGGAACAATTCCATCAATTTCAGCTGTTTTGTATTGGTCTCAATCAATGAAACCATAAACTAGACAAAAACAAGCATGAAAGTTGGTAAAAAAAAGGCTGTTTTGTTGTGATTCAGCCAAACCAAAAAAAGAGCAGTGAAAACATCGCAGTCAAAATCAAGTGTCTTGCCATGTTTCAAATTGCAACCAAGCCAAAATCAACAAAATGAAATCGTTTGAGGAAAAACTCACAAAAACACTAATGCATGATTTCTTCATATGAAATCACACATGCACGCACGCACGCACGCACGCACGCACAATAAGGCATAGATCACCAGAGAGCTAAACATATGCAGCAGCAAAATTGGACTCAGAGAAACCTCATTTTTCACCATTCGTATCCTAGTATTATAAGGTTTTATTTAATCCATACCACATTTATTGATGGCCACTTTTACATGGTTCTACCAGCACCCAATAGATTAATAGATACTTAAAAGAACAACAACAGCAGAGAATATTAGCAAACAGACATCAAAAGAGAATTAGGTAGAAATCATGTAAAGTTTAAACTAAAAAATCTAGCAAGAAAATCACAACATGAGGAAAACAAGCAAGAACTAATTATGCACAAAAGTTGAAGATTCCAGTTACTAAACAAGTTTTGATAGATTTACCTTTCATGGAAATACTTCCATAAGTATGCTTTGGATTAAAGAATGAAGGAGAGAATATTGTTTCCCCAATACCCTGCAAAATGATGTCACAAGATCTCTGAAACAATGATTAGCAAAAGGAATCAGAAAACAAGAAAGACAGAAAGGACCAAAACAAACATGCTACTATGGTAGAAATAAGGAAAATGATATATGCAGCAACTTGAGTTTAAAAAAAAAAAAAGGAACAGAAATTATAACTGCATCACTAACGTTTGTGCTGCTCTCCTAGATATAATTAAAGGTATGTGCTATATACCTCATGCTTAGTATGTCAGATTAACTTCAAATAACACATTGGAAGGGAAAAGGTTTTCAATCAATTCAGCAAAAAAAAAGTCAGCATCCACAACAGGATGTAAAATTGCATTAGAATACCACCTAAATGGCTAAAACAAGTTTTTTTGCATTGATGAACCATTATGCAACCAAAAAATTGAATTCTAACATATTGAAATTCTAAAAAGATATCTATTACAGCGAACAGTATCATACCAAACAGTATCATAACAGGTCATTTCTATTTTCCAGCAAGCTACCCCGTTTAATTGAATTCTAACATATTGAAATTCTAAAAAGATATCTATTACAGCGAACAGTATCATACCAAACAGCATCATAACAGGTCATTTCTATTTTCCAGCAAGCTACCCCGTTTAAATGAATTCTAACATATTGAAATTCTAAAAAGATATCTATTACGGCGAACAGTATCATACCAAACAGCATCATAACAGGTCATTTCTATTTTCCAGCAAGCTACCCCATTTAATTAAATCAAGAATGGTTCAAACAATGCTCAAAATTATGAACATTTAAAGGAAAAAAGCATAGATTTCTAGCATTAACCAAAAGAACACATGCACAACATATGGAACATGAGGTAAGAACGAAGTGAAAAGGCACAGATTAGCAAGTGAACAGTAGATAATACTCCAGGGTGAGCAAATTCTTTATTAGCATGCAATCAAAATGCAAGAAGGAGAAGATCAAGCAGATAGTAGGTTATCATCAGTTTGTAAGCAACAACAAAATCAAAGGGGAAAAGCAGTTACATTATCATCAACCGATGCCTGGTATGCCACAGAAATATCATCAGAAAAAACTTCCACAAAATCTTCAACAGAGTTTGACTCCCTTCCATGGTCTGGATTAATCTTTGAATCAATTTTTCCTGTAAGATTACAGGTATTGTTGAGTCTATTAAAATACCTTGAAGATCAAAGGTCATTCAAAGCTCGGATTATATTTTGATTCAAACCAGGTCCCAAATCGAAGTATAAAGGGCCAATTATGAGGCCAACTTGACTCAAAATAAAATGCTACAAGCCAATTATAAGTTAAACCTGAATCATATCAATCTGGCCCAAAATTATATTAAAATAACAATTTGAATGCTAATATACAAATCTATTCATCAATTTAAGTAAACCGCAACTGATTTAGAAAATAATTCATGAAAATATAATAGCATATGATGATTTGTTTAACAAAAAATATATATAAACTTATTTATGACCAAAAAATAAAAAATTAAAGGTTATATCCACTTCAGCACAAATCAAACTCAAATTTATTGCTAATAAGTCAAGTTTTAGTTCAAATCAAATAGTTCATGTCCAAAGCTTGGATCAGAATGACAATCAAATCAATAAAATTCAATCCAATCTTGAGCAGAGGCCTTATTGACTCGTTATTTAAAAGCCCTAGGTACATTGCCAATAACATGCCTTTAGTCGCTTATAAAGGAACAACAAAAAGCCTCAGTAACACTCACAATTAAAATCACATCTACGTGGATGTTCATAATTGCATGTGACGTTTGTGATAACTTAATTGCAGAAAAGAAAAACACTAATTAAGTTTTTTTGGAAAAAGAAATTTAGCAGTAAAGGTAGCAGTTACAACAGCCCTAGAACTGTTAAAAATACAACACAGGACAATGAAAAGTTTAACAGAATTTTGAGAAAACAAACATGATAAATTAGTCCAAATCACCAACCTTTATAAGCTTCCACTATATTTGTTTGCCAAACAACTCAGATATCTAATTTATCAAATAAACTTTAAAATTCAATATGTTAACAGCGAAGGGCATTTACAGGGCAACAATTAACAAAGCACACAAACTCCAAAGCACTAACAAAGTAGTAAAGCACATTAATGAGATGTACAACATTTTGCAACCCTTGAGCTGAACTCAACTTTAACATTTAATTTATATAAATAATAACAAATCAAACATGAATTTCCATTAAAAAAAAGAATAGCTAACCTGGCTTCTTTTTTTTTGCAGATAAAATAAGCTCATTAACTTTTCTTTCAGAAATCACTGCCATCTTTCGTGGTTGTATGCAATATCTAGGGCTAGAACTTTTAGTAGTCATTTTCTTCCTTGTCTGCATTCTTCATGAAAAATAATGCCTCTATGCTTTTCAAACATAAAGCATCACCCTTCCAAAAACAAATATAAACAAGTAAGCTCCAAACTTCTAAAAAACAAAAAGGAGTAGCTTGCCAAGACAATTAATAATATTTGAACCAAAAAAGCAAACAAAGATCAGGCCTGTTTCGCTTAACTACATTTCCATTCACCAAACCGCAAAATTAAGCGCAAGGAAACTGAAAAAAAAAATTGAGCACAGATTGCAAATTCATACCAAATCGATAAGAATATAAATGGTTCATTTAAAGGGAAGCTGACTGTCATGAGCATCCTATCCAACATTTCAAATAAGGTCTCAACAACAATATTGTTAAAAGTCATTAGATATGTTGCAAGTTAAATTATTTTTTTAAACACTGCAAAAAACAAAATAAGCATACAACGCAAAAAATCAAGATGAACGGTCTAAAACCACATAGAGTGGATAGAAATAGAAGGAACCCCTGAATATTAAAAAGAATACTCAAAAATTTGAAAAACATAACTTATTGACAAAAGCACAACTAGCACTTCATTGGAAGGCTTCAAATTTTACAATTCAAATAAGCACGGCAGCACCAATAGCAACAGCCCCAATATTATAATTTTAGGAAGCAGTAAATACGCATATCAATTGCCAAATCAGCACTAAACTTTCAATTTCACATCAGCAGAAGCAATTTATAGTACAAAGTGATCAACAAGACTTGAGAACATTTTTAAAAAAATTAAACACACTGCTAGCACTTTAAAGATTATATAAAGTATATACCATCAAAAAGGCGTTTGAATATAAAAATTCAAGCTGTCAATTTCAATTTCATATGGCAACATCCAAAAATCACAATCCATCTAAGCAGCATGAAATTTTTTTTACTATGTAGACAAACCTCTGAGCTGGCATACAAAGTTAAATGAGCCTTGATTGAGTTCATGCTTATTTTATTTATTGTTCGGTTAAATAGCTTTTATGAATCATTACACTTTCATTTGCATACAAAATTAAATGAAACTTGGTTGAGTTTCTGTATTATTTATTGTTCAGTTTTCAAGTAGTTTTTATGGTTCATTACACTTTCACATGAACCATTGGGAAATCATGGTCACTGAAGGCAACAAAAATGACAGCATGCCATGTAAATCACCAAACGTTTTCTCAAACACACAACTAACAAATAAGCTGAATGACCGGCAACTATCAATGATTACTTCATAATTAATGATAACTTTTTAGCCCATCTCAGATGAACATCACTGTTAGAATAATTTTTAAAAACAAAGAAAGAAGAAATAAAAAAAAAGTTTCTATTTTTATTCTAACATCACCTCTCATTCAAATACCATTTCACTCTTCTAATCCATAGTGTCTTCCTCTTAAGTGCCACCACTCTTTTCTCCCTCAATACCATCTCAGTCAATCTGCAATGCACAACCATTCCTCTCCTTGAACAACTGCAAACTGCCCGCATCAACTTTTCCAAACCAACTGCTGGATGCCCACCTTGCCTGCATCCTCATTTATCCCTTCCACCCATAACCAAGGCCTCACTGCTCCCACACTTCCTCTTGTTCTTACACCCAGGGCCACATCCACACCTCACCAACGGCTAACGTCCTAACAACAGTTCATCACTCATGTAACCACATTTTGTGATAAAACATGGGTGTCAATGGTAGGCACACCGAATTGGCTCCAATATGGGTAATGGCAACAAACTAAGAAGGCAGCAAGAACAAAGGTTATTTCAGCACTTTTCTATGGATTCAGCATCAAACCTCAAGCGCCTTGTCATACCACAATCTCCATCTAATCCAAGCTCTATGAACCTCTAAACCGTCCTCCCCAAGCATGCCCAATCACTATACCCATTCCTTGTCGAAGACACCAACACTGCACGTCTATCAGCACCCATCTTGCTATTCAATAGAGATGGCAGAATTGATGGAAAACCTAGGTGTCACGCCAACACTCTTGGCCATAGCCCCTCTTAACCACACATGGCTACAACAAATTCCAAAATACTCTGAACTCAAATCAAGCACAAGACCAAATCTTGTCAACATCTAAGCTTGCATCCCACCCATACAACCATCCCCGGTCTAATTTGAACTAGATTGTAATTCACTTGTGCCTAAAACTTTTCAAACACCATCGAAGCCAAACCTCTACAAAATTCAAACAAAGCTCATTCCCCATATTCCTCCAGAACCCAATTCAAACTAGCTTGAGCCAAACCACATGCATTGAACCAAATGAAACCCAATTTGAGCCAATTGACCCAATTTAGAGAAAGACACAATTGAAACCCAAATTCAAACCATTAAATGATTCCAATACCATGAGAAAAAGAGATGATCAATGAGTACAATAGCATCATATAAAAGAATAATCACACGCACAAACCACCGCCACATCAAGATTAGCACTTTCTCTTCCACAGGCATGTCAACCAACCATCCCAACTAATGGCAAGTCATTGCCAAATCAACCAAAGTACATTTGTTTTTGCTCAAACTATGACAAAATATTGTTTACAAATTACTATTACAATATTGGCAAATTTTCACAAAAACATTTTGGATTAAAAATTATAAAAATATTTGGGAAAAAGAAAAAAATAAAAAAACCAACAAAAATATTTTTTAAATTTATTGAATATAGAGAAATATTTTAGCAGTGCAAAAGTTTTAAAGCACCCTTTTTTCAAAATTTACCAATATAACACTCAACTAAAAAATTTTCAAAAGTTAAGACAAAGAAAAATATACTAGAATTATTCCTACAGGATTTTTGAGTTGGACACCTCCCTAAAAAATTATAAAAAATACCACCAAGGCTAAAAATGACAAAATATCATTGATTAAGAAAAGTTTAAAAAAAACCCTAATATATCATAATGATCACTGGGAACTTATGAAGTTGATTCAAACATTATTTAAGTCTTAAAAATTACTTGGAACACCCAACATGTCACTGATGAGTTAAATGATCAAAATATAATTCAACAGAAAAATCAAGTCCAACTTCAAAAAAAAAATTGACATTAAACCCTCCATGGATATTCCTAAATCTACTAGAAAATTTAAAGCACCTCAACTCTCCAAAATTACCAAATTGCCACAACAAGAACAAATTAGAATGTCCTAATATAAGAAATTTAAGTCTAAACCAAACCTCTTCAATGCATAAAAGAGTTAGAATTGTTCCTAAGCTCTGAAAGATTGTTTTGCACATTTTGAGACAACTTTCCAAAAAGTATCAAGTTGTCAACAAAAGTACAAAATTACCAAAATTTCATTGTGATGCAAACCAAGTTCATATTGACTTAAATTCATCTAAACTCTCTCCACATTTGACTGCTTCCTCTTCACTAACACACCTAGCCATTGCCCAACCATACCTGACCTTGCTGCCAACTCAAAATTGGGCCAAATTTTCTGTCCAGATCATGCAAGCCACCCTCAAACAAAAGGCTGCACAAACAATATAGGAATCTTCACAGAACCTTACAAAAAACTACTACTGGTTTAAAGAATGGTTAAACCACACTTCAACAAATAAACACTTAAATTACCTTTATATTAGTCATTCAGCACAGACATGTAAAGTCATTTACGAAATAGTGTAGATACTAAGATGTGCACTAGAAATAACACCCAATATTGCCTAATCATGGTAACAAGGATTGCTACAGGGTTGCACAACTACAGCAATGAATATGTATTCTAGCATTGTTTTGGATGGATGTGTATAAAAAAGCTATGATAAGACAAACAAAAAAAACAAATTACAAATATGCAAACATCCTAATCCATAAAAATATCATTGCTGTGGTCCCCACAAAAAATGAGTGTGTGACAAGGGCAATATATGCTTCATCCAAGACTCAAGAAAACATCAATAATGGTGTGCATTGGGCAGATTCAATTATTATAAAAGCCAAACTATCCAGTTCTGTTAGACAAAACAGAAAAAGCAAAGATAAAAAAATCTTGCCAAAAATGAACCCAACAAACAAAATCAAAATTTGTTCAAATGTTGAATCAAGACATAAAAATTAACACTTGATTGAGTTCTGATCAATAGATCAATTCTCAAAAATAGATTTAACTCAAAGCCACAACCAAACTAACCAAACCAAAACAAAACCATAATAAACAATACCTTTAAATTTTTTTTATTGATTCAGTTTACAATATGGAAAAACAAAAAAATAAATAGAACTAACTAAATTTGTCCAAACTTAAAGAGTTAACCAAATACTATCCATTCGAATCAACTTTTCAAAGAAATGTACGAAGGAACAATAACACAAATGTCAATTGGTGGAGGATAGAAAAAAAAATTATTATAGTCAGACTTCACCATGCTGTAATTCAAACAAAATCATGGATGTTTAAATTCAAAGATAAAGTGCCATGTTAACTGGTTGATGCATTTGGTTTAGTATCAGTTGATATAAAACATGTTCATAAACCTAATAAAGAAACAAACAGAAAAATGAATTACAAAGAAACATGGCAAATTTTAAGATATTTTGTTTTGGGGGATATAAAATTTTAAATTTAAGGCAAGTATACTCAAGCTGTAATAAAAAAAAATACACATAGCAATAATTATTTGTAAGCATCAGAGGTTGAGAAAAGATAGAATTTTCTAAAATGAGTCAATTCTAAAAATTGATAAAGAAAGGAACAGGGATGCTAACACTAAAATCTAAACAAGTTAAATGAAATGAAAAAGAGTTGTGTTGTGCAAAACATCTTATTCAAGAGTACCGATAAGTTCCACAAAACTAAAATGAGATTAACAGTGCTTCCTAAACAATAATAAATGAAGTAAAATAATACAAGAAGAATTTGCATTACATGGGTAAGGAAGGTGAGATATAGTTATAATAAAAGAGGTGTGAAATAATTGATCACATACATGAAACGATAAGTGTATAAAAAATTGAGAGCAAGCAAAATGAGATTCGACTTACAGAGTTTGCGCAAGTCAAACATAAACCACTTGATACCCAATTAGGTTTGTGTTAAATAAATTTGGAAGAAGAAAATGTAAAAGAAAGTGACAATGGACTGCTCAAACAAAAACTAGCACTTTGAATCCGAGTAGTAGTGGACAAAGCAATATGGCATTAAATGAATCAAGTAATGGACCATCGTTTGTCATGTTAAGAGTTATTGCTGTTATTAAGCATGTATGGTTTGGACCAATAAAAATGATTAAATGCCCTAGAGGTAAATATCAACCTTTCCAGATCCACCCCTACAAATTCATGCACTTGTTACACATTTCGATATGCAATAACATTGCAATGCTATCATACAACATTCATCTATCAAATTTTGATATCAATTAGAACCATAATTACATGACTTTTAGAAGCTACATGTTATATTATTCAAAATGTCCTTCACATATATCCTGTTTTTAAACAATCACACAATGACCAAGTTCACATATTCTCAAGTATTGTAAAGCATCATTACCTTGTGAATGCCTCTTCTACAATATACAGTTAAACAAAATTTCTTTATACACCGAGAATTCGGCATACATTTGTTGTTGTTATATAGGTAGAAAAACAAACACGAAAGAAAAACAAGATAAAAAACAATGAGATCCAACATTATTATGCCCGCAAGCAAAGGCAATTAATACAATGCAGTATGCAATGGATATTTTGGTTCAACCTATTAAGACAGAATTGGGAGGAGCGTGCCATCCGAGAGTACGAAAATGAAAATTCTGGTTCGAAGTAATCTTCCCAAAGCATCACGAAACATGAGTACACCTTCAAAATAGAAAAAACCTCATATTCACAGCTCAACAATTATGCATGCATAAAGTTGCTTCTCCTAATCTACTTTCCACAAATTTAAGAACCGAACTGTTTCTAATTTGTGGTAACAAACAACACCAACTGACCATACCATCCCTGTAGCTTCTACAAAATTTTTATCACCTTATTATCAAACGGTTACAAATCAAATTAAAAACACGGTCACAAGGGAAAAATTCAGGGAACTGAACCAACATGCACTGCCAAAGAATATACAATAAAAAAAAAACCCCTACCATCAGGAAAAGCGATCCAGCGGAAAGGAACAAATCGTCCAAGAAGACACTTACTGTATCAAACTGAAGTAGTGGCGAGTCGAAGAACCTAATAAACTCCAAACAAACAAATTCGAAGTCCACAGAACGTGTTAACCGAGGATCAAGAGACGAGGCCTCATAACCGTCGACAGCCCGGAGAATGCAGACGAGATTTTGAGGAGGCGTCAGAAAACCCTAATAACTCTTGCTCGAGAGAAGTTTAAGAATGTCTGCTTACGATTCCAGTGTTCATTACTTCGGATTTTGGGCTAAGATAGCGATAGCGAGCAGGGGAGGTATAAATAAAATAGAGAATAAACGCAAATACGAAACGGATTTGAGGCTCGGTTGAGTGGATTTGAATTGCTCTTGAAACGTCCGTATGAGTGGAGATGAAGCCAACACATGCATCAAAAGTCGGTACACGGGGGCGATTGCTCCGCACGAATCATGACGCCCACGCGTGGGGTGCTTGGAACGGGACGGGGGGCTTGGAGCTGAAGCCAATGGGAAACTTGAAAACGTATAAATTTTTATTAATAGAAAACTTGAATCCGTGAATTGGCGGGTGCTAAATTTATCGAGGAAACTTTGAAATTGGTGAGAGGGACGACGAAAAGGATCGTATTCCTGGCGGTAGAACGAATGCATGTTTGCGTCATGTCTGAAATAGAAAGACATTACTCGTTTATGAACGAAAATCAAAACATCTCGAATTTCGAGCTCACGGTTTGGAGTTTGGGCTCGACTAAGTTGATCCCAAAAAAAAAAAAAAAAGTTCTTTGAAAACTATGTTTAACCAGCAGCTGAAATAAAAAATATATATATTTTTCAAATCATATTAATTATTTTAATTTTCAAAAACTAACAATAAAAATTTTCTCAAATTATAACAACTTCACCAAAAAACAATAGTATCCTTTTTTTTTGGACATTAAAAAATAAATGTGAGATTATATTTTTATGATGTATGATATTTCATATGTTTAATATGATTAAATGAATAAAATTTTTTACATATTTTATATGAAAATAAATGAATAATTAAGTTTTATCATCTTTTACAAAACCTTTTAATTTATCTTCAATATCGAAAACAAATCGACTTGGATGCATCATTCCACCACTCAATTTATGGCTGTGCTTCTTATAGTAATGACATCAATATATTTTTAAAATAATTAGAAAATTCTTTTCATAATAATTTATTCCTTTTGTTGCTACTTCAAGATATAATAATTTGTCAATTTAATTTTAATTATCAATCAAAAAACAACTATACAATAATTATTAAGATAGGTAGATCAATGCTGAGCCTTTGAGACATTGAGATGTTGATTATTGAAGCAAGATCATCAAAACGAAAGCACTTTAAACCAAACTTTTGAGGCCAAATAGTTTAGAGTCAAAAAGACTAATCTAAGTCACTACAGAACAACTCTATACCAATTTTCCTACAAACTTTATTTACTTTCTTAAGGCACATGAATCTTTATTAAAACAATTTTATGAATTACCAATAACAACAATAACTACACTTCGAGTGAAAATTAAAACATAATAAATTTTGCTGCATATAATACACCATAAATCATAAGATTAAGTCAATAGGCTTATAATTATATTAATTTAACACAATAACTTAAAATTATTAACATATTATACTTATTGATTAATGAATATTATTAAATTAGTTTTGGAATATATGTCATAATTTCAAATAAAATTAAAAAGTTTATTTAAGCATATTATTAGAAAGATTTATTAAAAAAATTAAATGATGAGTTTGTAATTTTTTAAGACTTAGATAATTAGTTATGAATTTAAAAATAAATAAATAATATGTTTTAAATAGTGGAATTGTAAAACAAAAAAATTTAACTAAATTAAACTTATTACCTTAAATTAGATGAATATAAAAACGAGGCTATAGCTAAAGCAAGAAGTGGTATATTATTTTGATAAGAATGAAAGCGAAAGTATGATAAAGGAAGCAACAGAGGGAAAGGAAGAGAGAGACTTGGTTTGAAGAGAAAACAAGGAAAGAAAAACCAAAATGTAAATGAGATTAAAAACTTGTTATAACTCAAACGAAAAGTTTGAAAGCAAAGGGAGGACAAAAAGATCATTAAGAAGCTACTAAAGGGCAAATAACAATAGAAAAATAAAGAAGCTAAAGTTAAAAGATTAAAGGTATTGATTTAATAAAGTTTTCAATTAATTTAATTAGTTTAATGCAAAATTATGAACGATTTAGGTTGATATGTGAACTAAGAATGGTTTTAAAAATGATTTGAGGGGATTTGAAATTAATTGAATTAAAACAAAGATAATTTTTGTGACAATATTTTTATCTATATAAGGAACATAACGTATAATAGACTATACATCTGGTATTTATAAGTGTAGTTTGCTTGTGTGAGTTGAGCATATGGTACATTAGGTTTCAATACAATATAGTACCCATAGTTAATTAGACCAAAGGATAATCCTTGGGGTCGATAGAGTATTAAAAATAACAAAGCATATCACATGATGAGATCAAAGTATAGTATAATTGTTCAACCCTTGATTTTTTTCATCATTAATGTTCATTAAAAGCTTCAAATTATGCATCTCAATATCAAATAGTTCAATCACGTAGAAAACTTAATCACTTAACTCTGTGACTATGTTTTTGTGTTAACCATAACTAGCACAAAAAGAAACACAACTTAAGAAAACACATGGAGAAGATATTTTCTAAGTCATTTTTATTCGTAATAATATATAAGACCTATAATAATTTACATAAAGCTCTAGATTTCAATAACATTAAGTGTGTGTTAAATATTCATGAAAATATTTTTCACTCATATTACTCTTATTTTAATGCATGTATCTGATCTAGGTTAATTTACTTGTATCCTTTAGAATATTACATGAATTGAGTTAATCTAAAAAATATGTATTAATTATACTTGTATAATATGATTAGTTATTCCTTGGATCAAACTAAGGATTAAGTATAAGTAATCCATAATTGAGTTAACTGATTGTATTGTTAGTGCATGCATAATATTATTATCATACAGCTATGTTCCATGATTTTCTTAAAAAGTATTTATTGAGGCTTAAAACTATATGCATCACACAATATGATATATATATATATCATATTTGTATGAATGTTTCTATAATAAATAAGTTAGATGATGACTGAACCTATTAGGTATGAAAAGTAGTTTGTATTATTGTACACATATGGTCTATGTATCGTATTAGTATGATTTTTTTAGAGTGATAATTTGGGATTTAATCAATAAGAGTGCTAAAAGTCATCATATAACTATAAGCCCTTTATCGCATGAGTACAATCCTTTATATACAAAATTTCATTGTAAATAAATAGCTTTCTAACTTATTCTAAGTAAATATATTTAGTCAATACAAAATTTCTTTAGTTATGATTACTTACAATGCTAGAATATTCTAAACAGATTCATTCCAAATCTTCTTCAAGAAATATGATTGTCATTTAAAGTGTACCTTTGTATCTCATCCTCAAACAAACGACCAACATAAGGTAGCAAACTTGATCTTGTAGACGTTTTTGAAGCCTCGCCTAGAAAGAAAAAAAGGGGCTTTGGTTGACAAGCTTCTTAACGGAGCTATAGGCATATTGATCCACTCCTATTACCATAAGAGAATCCCAAATTCTCTTCTTTATGGCTTCAAAGCATGATTTTTAAAGAAATCAATCATTTCACTGTAAGAATCCAAATTTTATGAGATTATCAAAACATGATCAATGCCCAACAAGCAAATAAAGAAGTTAGAAAACCTAATTTAGATTATTTAGAAATAAGACACCTTCAAGCACATTTAAAATATCTTAACAAAAAGCAAATAATGGAAAAGAACTAGATATTTAGATATAATTTTTTTATCTTTTTATATAGACATTTAGATATAATATTTTAATATAAAATATATCATATTTTAATTTTTAAAAGAAATATATGATTTTGACCAAAATCACATATTTTAGCAAATTTGCTCCCCAACTGACCCAGCTATGAACGTGCTGCTTTCCAATACCAGGGCATTACTCATGTGCATGGGTATTATTTTCATTTATGGACAGGTCTTATGTGCTAACTATAGCAACATGGTAGATTCACTTATAATGCGTGCAGACCACTTACACAGTAAATGACTGACATATGCATTGGTATTATATAAGGTATATCGCATCTATTTGAGCACATGTTGGCACCTTTACGCATAACATGTGACCTTTTGCTGTAGAGTAGGCTTCGATGCACGTACAACAGCCCTGAGCATTTCAACGTGCTTGTAGTGAATCATTGCTTGCAAATCTAATTGCTTCATGATGCAACGATGATTTTTGTTGCTTTGTCTTATCTTTTGATTTTTTTTTACAAATTTGGATCCAATAAACCTGAAATTGAGCTTTTGATCATGAAGGATATAAGAGATAATGTCTTGATTTTTTTCGTCTTTCATTATTGTTCCATCTCATGAACACTTCAAAAAGTCACAATTATGTTAATGACGAATTTAAGAAGTGTGGTTTCACCCTCTTCTCTTTTTTCAATGATTTGCAATAGCATGAGGACCATGAGATAAGTTGGTCTTACATCTTAACCCTAATCATCATCATCCCATAAATGTTATTCTTCTAACAAAAATACTTATATTTTAGAATTGTCATATGATTCTTTTTTTAGTCATGCTTTTAATATAAAATATTTATTGATGTTTAAAAGCATTTTGTATGAAGAAAATCTACAGACTAATTTTTTTATAAATAACACAAGTGATGACTATCTTTGTTTGTCTTCTAACATCAAGCTCTTTAAAATTAATATTATCTTAACTGATGGATGTTCTAATTCTAATTCTTCTTACATATTCTTGATTTGTTAGTGAGATTAATCATTATCAGAGGACACCTAACTGATCAAAGAAAGCATGAAGAAATTAACACTAAGCTTAATTTAGAACTACTTGAACTTTAAGTATGTAAGGTAGAGTTTTACTTTGTTGGTTGGTGTTGATGTTGCATAAGAGGTTGTAGAAAAGCCCATAATAGACAAAACCCAAGTTAATTATATGTCATAGAAAAAAAACATAAAATTAGTCTAAACTATCTTTTCTGAGTTAATAAGTTAATTTGGGTCTTAAAAAGTTATTTGTAAGAGCTATAAAATTTTTAGAATATTATGTTTTGCTCTAAGTGCCACTCCATATTATTTGGACTTATCCTATTATTTTTTGGTTATTTGTTAAGTTAGTTTTTAAGTTATAGGATTAATTTATTCATTTTACTTTTGTGAACTTTATGACTTATAACTTATTTAACTCTTGTTGGGATGATAAAATTTTAAGATTTAATGATTTTAGAAATTTTTCCAATTAAAAACTATTGCATGTGTACATAGAAGTTTCTCTTGAAAAGGCATAAATAACTTTTTTCTTTTCTCTTTTGTTTAATATTTCTTTACTACTTGTTTTCTCTCTTATAATTCCTCTCTCCACCCACCCCACCCCACTGACCTCTTGTTCTCTCCCCCATTCTCTCTGTCTCTCTATTTTACTCTCCTCTCTTTTAGAAGTCCCCTCTCTTTGTTCGATGACCTCCTCTTTTTGTTGTTTTTCTCTCTACTCTCTACTTGATACCTCACTCTTGCTCTTTGTCTTATCTTTACCTAGCTAACCCTCCTCTCTTATCTTGAGAGCATATGTTGCCATCATGATCTTTTTAAATAATTGTTATATCATAGTAATCAAATAATTACTCACATACAAACGCACATATTTCTTATAATTATCATGTGTAATAGTTCTATAATTATGTGATAAAGCTTGCAACCTTAATTATATTACATAACCATGTATGCAATATGACAAAGCTTCAAATAAATCACATCCCTCTTATAATCACTAAGCTAACTACAATACAAACAAACATGTATAAATTGTAAATGTACCTATGCCAATCTCACCCTCCCATGTATATATTTTTGTTGTAATTGTGTTGACTTGTAAATAGGAATTACATATAAGTCCAACATTAAACAATTGTATTGTCATATAATAAGTTACATAAATATATTTGCATTAGATATAGATAACTTCATTGTAACTCATATGAAAGTATACCATTAAAACTCATCTAGTAAGTAGTCATCAATGCTAACAAAATCAAATGTAAATACGCAACAATTTAAAGCATAGTTTGTTATGTGTACTTGTTTATGAGTTTATTTTCTCTTTAACTATGCTAATACTTTTATTCAAATGTCTAATGTGTGCGCTCCACTTAGCTATGATTGAGTACACTCCACTTAGTTGCATAGGATCAATTACAAAGCTAGTAAGCATACCTTGCCTAGCTATGATTGGTAAACACATTTTGCTCAATTGAGAGGAATAAATCAAATGAACTTCAGTCTAATGTGCTTTCTAAAAGACAAGTACGATGTGCTTTGTTACAAGAGAAACACATTACCATTTTTATTCTATTACAGAAGCAAATAAAAATCAATAAAGTTTGCTTCTTTTCTTGCTTAATTTCTTTTAACTAGTATTTTAATTTTCGTTGTTCCATTTGAATTTCAATTTTTTTCTTTCAATTTGCATGATTGATTTAGTTATTTCCACAATAAGAAGTGGATCACAATTTTGCCATATATCATGCCAATTTTTTTCAAGTTTAAATCATGGACAGCAGATAAGAAACATAAATATAAATAATTTGTAACAAAAATAACAACAAACAAATACAAGCAGTCTTGCATGTGGATCTTTGTAAGCAGATTGATAAACAACCTATTAAAAATGGTTAAAAACATTTTCCTATTTTGGACCTCTTCCAATAACATTATTTTTTGAAATTTTGCAAAGTACATGCTTCGAAAGAAAAATATAATTTTTGTCAAAAAGCATATTTTTTTATTCTAATTCAAAATTAAAAAAAATCCCTTATGAGATGCATAATTACCTCAAGAACTATGCTTGAAGCTAGGCTTGTTGCCTTCATGGCTATCATTTTTCTCAAAATGAAAAATACCTTGACTTGAGCATCAACAAGTACATATTGCTATTCTACTCTTCAATAATGTTTAATTCACCTTTTTAGGGACTAAGGATATATCCATGAGTGTTGGGTGGAAACGTCAAGGCCTATGGACAACCTTAAGGCTTGTTACCATTGTCATCTCAGATCACCATCTCTAAAAATAATCTTTATTTTCCACCAAAGCATTATTGTATTCACAAAATGCAAAGTCCCACCTCTTTACTTCTATCCTTAATTATTTGCATTCAGGTATCGATTGAACAATCATTCTATGGTTACAACATAAGTCCTTGCGAGATTGCAATTACCAATGATAACTATTTTGGGAAAAAAATAAATATGGCATTCATTTGAAAAGTTGACAACTCAAGAGCTTCTTGTGTAAATCATTCATTTGAGAATATTGCTAGTGAATCTCATTTGTTCTTGAAAAAGTTCATAGATAATTCTTTATTACAATATAAAAAATTGGGAGCCCAATTAAATAAGTAGAGTTAATAACAAAAAGATGCTACCAAAGTTAGCTATATTTCATAGAAAACATTTCCATCAAAATAAAGAAAAAGAAGAGAGATCCTATGTGAATTTGGCTCCATCAAGCAAGCAACACTACAAGAATCTCCCTTCCTACTAGCTAATGGGCATTGAAGACATAACTCCTTCATTAATGACTCCCTTGTCAAGAGATCGTCCAAAGATCCCCTCTCTATAGGCTTAAAGACCTTGCCTTCACTATCAAAGATCCTTCATTAGCAAAGCCTAGTTGAGGTCTTGAAACCTCACTTCTGTTAGTCCAAAGCTTTGTTTCTCCTCCCTTAAAACCCTCTCCATCTACAAGCTTTCATGCTTTTCATCTATCACCCAGAGTGACCTCTGCATCTTCATCACTTCTTGAGCCCTTGAACCCTTTTTTCATTTCTTATCAAGTGAGCTTCTCGTGTTTTCCTAACAGCTGGCTGTATTTGCCTAAGGGTCAAGCAGTCGCCTACATTTGCTCACACCAACCTACACTTGTTTGAATTTTTTAAAACTTCTTAAAACTGGCACTTACCATAATTGTTGAGCCCAAGGAACCCCAAAATCACTTCTACTGAGTCCCTTGTACGTGGTTCAACCTAGTTAACACCTAATCATGTTAGTTGGGTCAACATGTGACAAATAGTACCAGCATGCTTCCATCTTGTCTGAATTTTACTAAACCAGATTGAATAAAATAGAATCGAAATGAAAAAGGTCAAATTGCATTGAATCATATTAGACCTAATTGAACCGATCTATAATGAGTTGAAATACATTAAACTAAGATTGAACAATGCCAAACCTAGTTGAACCAAACTGAACGAGATTGGACATTCTCAATCTACTTTAAATCACTTCAGATCAAGCTGTTTTGATCTAAAATACACATATAATGTAGCTTGTTCCATTCCAATTGGTCTTTTTAGATTTTGCTTTAATAAGAATTATTTGCTCATCTTTCTTCTAAGCATGCTTTTATTCAAATTTCTTAAATCCCTTTTTTCATATCAAGTATGAATAAAAGAATTGTATAGTATAATACCTTATTGATAAAAAAAATGAAATTGTTAATACAATATGAATAAATGATTAGATTAAAAAATTTTAATTTGTTTAAAATTCAAACAACGAATGGTGGAGGAAACCAACATAGAAAGAGAGCCTAATAAAAGAAGAGAAGAGAAGAAAATAAAGGAGGTACTACCAAATTTCAAAAGGGAATCTATGAAATTTGAGCAAGAAGCAAAGATAAATCAAGAGAGAAAATTAGGAGATTGATATTATAACAATAATCCAACACCCAAGAAAAGAAGAAAAAATTACACAATTATAGAAATTTTATTCCCAATGTATTATTACATATGAAAACAAGATAGATAGACTTGTATTTATATGTATATATTTAATATTTATTACTTTATGTGTATAACTCTTAGGAGAATATATAAATTGATTAATTTAAAAATGATTGTTATCATTGTTTGTAATGATGTGCTATCATACCCGATTTACTATATGATTTTACTGTGTATGAGAATATGATATCACTATTTTAATATTTTTACATGTTATTCTAATTATATAAATTATGAATAATAGTAACAAAAAGACAAATGAAAAGATAATAATGCAAAAAGAGGAAAAAAGATAAGAAAATTATAATCAAGATTGATAAAAAGAAAGATAAGATTTAAAATTAAATTATTAATACTACTGAAAAGTTTTTAATATATTATAAAAAATACTTAGCAAAATAGTTAATATTATGAAATAATTAAATATAATTGTTAGTTTTTATAAGACAATTAAATAATTTTTAATATCTACTTTATGAAATAAAAAATTATAATTTACTCTCTTTTTTAATTTGTAATAAATGATTTTTGAAATATGATTAGTCCTTTTTTTTGACATATTTAAAATGTTTTTAAGATAAATCTTGTTTCTAAACAATCGACTAAACATAATTCTAACTCAACATTAAGATCAACAATTAGCCAACTAATTTTATAGTATGCTCGTTTTGCTTGATTGTTTTCTGTGAACAAATTTAAATTTGGATGCTTCAAAAATCATTGCATTGATCAAGATTCATGATAATGGAAATCAAGAAGAAAACCATCCAAATTATTTTTTTTTTCATTTTATAAATCAATAAATGCCATAAAATCTTTCCAATATATTTAGAAGACAAGTTTCTTCATACAGCCATACATATTGAACTTTACATCCCATGCATGGGCCATTTCCATGGAGTTACAGTCTCGTTGGGTATTTCAAATGAGATCAAGGTTAGAAAGTCACATTATACATTTGCCAGATACCTCAGCTCCATTTCAACGTTTGTTCTTATTAAATTCATTTCGTTTGAAAGAAAGAAAGAAAAAATAATTCACATATATTTGTTATTATATTATTAAAAAGGTATTTAAACAAGTTTATAGGAAACAAGGCTCCTGCAAACGCAGTTCCGTATTTATTTGTTTTTATTATTTTGGAACTGTTAAAAAATATTTTACAAATTAAAATATCATAATTATCTGTGATCGGATCTGTCTGTCCAGTGTTATCAATTGTACAGCATTCTATGAATAAACTAAAAGACAAAAAGATAAAATTAAAAAAAAAATGAGTTCTTGTTGCCCACAAGATGGGATGGATGGTACTGTCCTATTTTATAATATATATATTTTTTTATTTTACCGTAAATTAAAAAAATATAATATAACTATACAATACAACATATTGTATAACAATACATTTTATAATATATAATATGATTATATCACAATCCCCAATCCCTTATACGTCCGTCCTACATTATCAATTGTACAGGACTATATAAAAAATATAAAAAATGTAAATTTAAAAAAAAAACTAAAAAAAATAAAATTAAAAGGTGAGCTGTTGTTGCCCGCAAGTCGGAATACCGTGGAAATGTCTTATTTTAGAATTTTGTTTATTTTACTATAGAATTAAAACATATAATATGACATTACATTTTGTAATATATAATATTACTATATCATATAATGTTATAACTTTAAATATTACAAATTTGTAAGAATAAATTTTTTCTCCGTATGTTATTTAATATAAAAATATTTAATAGTAAATTATCATAAAAATATTGTGTTTATTATAACTAGTATTAAATTAATATTCGAATGTTGATTTTTTACTATATTTAATATTTACAATATTTAAGCTATACTATATAAAAATAAATACTTTAGTTTATGTTATAATATATATACATATATATTCTATTTTATATTACAAATATTTTATTCTAAATTTTGTACCATGGCGACGTGGTGGAGTCAAAGAAGACGTTTTGGCAAACATGGTGACAAGGAGAAATGAAAGGTGGATAAGTTCAAGTAAAACTAATTACTTTAGTTTTTGTATTTATATAATTGTATTTGTAATATATAAAGATATTAATTCAAACTTATGCAATAAAAATAATTGGAAATAAATTTTTTTCTCTCCCTAAATATCGCTCTTAACACGCATTAAATAAGCCGATCGGAGTTCTCAAAAGCAGCACCGATCGAATTTGTTGACCCAAGTTGGAAGACCAGCATGGAGCCGTCGCGTCGGCCAGTGCAGCTGATTCTCCTCTTCTTCATCGCAGCGGCAACGGCGAGCATCCGATGCGCGGACGCTGATTTGGGGGTTCAACCACTGGCGAGGATTGCGATTCACAAGGCGTCGCTTGCGCTCGACGACTCCGCCCGCATCAAGGCCTCGCCGCATCTTCTAGGCCGTCAGGTACGCCATCGTCTTGACACTGTGCAGCCGGAACTTCTTAAGGAACATTATTGTCCTTTTTTGGAAGGAATTAAATGGGTGATGCGTTTTGGTGTTCCATTGGAATTTTGCTGATAGTTTTTTTTTTCTGCTTGAAATGTCGGAAACTCCGAAAAGAGGTACAAATGGTGGAGTAGAATCTTAGGATCTGTTTTGCATCTATTGATGAATGTTTAGGTTTTTTTTATAAATAGATGTCGAAATTATGATGATTAAATAACAATAATAATAATAATAATTAAAGTATGATGAGAGAAAATTCATTAGTGTTGAATGATCAAGATGAGTAATATAGGCATCACGTTGGAATTGAGATGTTAAAATGCCAAAAGGCTGTTAAAATGGTGCTACATTTTACTTGTAAAGGAAAAACGAAGAGTTTGGAGGTTAGGACGAAGGATTGTACAAAGAATGTGAACAGCATGATTAAGAAACACATTCATGATTTGACATGTTTCCATCAACCATTGAAAAGAATGTACAATTGAATTCCTAATATTTTAGACATGTCAAAAAAAAAAAAACAATGTTTTTGTCCAAATATCTTATCATTAAGTTCATGAAATGATTTCTTTAAAATATTTGATTTTTGAAAGATATTTCAGTTTTCTTTGTAGTTTAGAATGGAATTCTTTTGTTTTTTTTATTGTCATTTTCATTAATAGTCTTAAAGAAGTAAAGATTATTATTAGGAAGCCACTTATCTGAAATCAATGTGTTCAGTTTTTTAAGCTTCAGATGAAAAAGCATTATTTATAAGGTTTTCAAATATTCTTTGCTTTGCATATTTTGGATATAAAAAATCAAAATTAAATACTTAGGGAACAAAACTTGAGACCTATCAAGACACGAACCAAAAGGCTTGCTTTTATAATTTATTTCCTTCCCGATTCTATAACGAACTGATCAGATTTTTTTTTTCTAAGGAATGGGGCCCATGATAGTTCTATTTATAATCAGTAAATAACAGTGTCACAGTTATCAAAATTGGCTGCAGGAAGAAGATTTCCAGTGGGTGACTGTCGAGTTGGAGAATCCAAAACCTACGGCAGATGATTGGATTGGAGTCTTCTCGCCGGCGAAATTTAAGTAAACAATAGGCTGCCTAAGTCTTTTTTTTTTGTTTCTAGTCTCACGATTTCTCTATTTGCGGCTATTATTTAACGTTTATATGTTTGCGTTTTGTCCTAGTGCTTCTACTTGTCGAGCTGAAGTAGGCAATACCCGAGACCAAGATCCATTAATTTGCAAATCTCCCATCAAGGTTCAATTATTGCCTGTCTATTATAATTTGGTTAGATGAATATTGGGTAATTTTGTCAAATTGATGTTGTCATAGTACCAATTTGCAAATGATTCAAATACCGAGTACGTCAAGACAAGGAAGGCAACTCTCCGTTTCCGGCTCATTAATCAGCGTTCGGACTTTTCTTTTGCACTGTTTACCGGTGGGCTCGATAATGTGAGCTTCTTTGTTTACTTATTCTGTTCTTGTTTGATGCAATATGAAGTAAACTTGTTGATATGAACGTTGTTTCTTTTGGCCCGAAACGCAGCCAAAGCTCGTTGCTATATCAAACAGAGTGGCCTTTGCAAATCCAAAGGCACCACTCTATCCCAGACTCGCGCAGGGAAAAGCTTGGAATGAGGTAAAATGGGATAATTTTCACCATTTTTTATTGTTTTTTTAAATTTTATTTGCCAGAATTATAACATGAAATGCTTTTTTTTAACATAGATTACACTTAAAACGTTTTTTTAATGGGTCAAATAATAACAAAAATAATAAAGTTCCACTGTCTGGGTGGTTTGGTGAAGTGGACAAGAGAAATAGTCCAACATAGCATTAGAAAAACTTTTTCTTTTTATAATATAATACTTAAATGTTACCATGGCTGCTGATGGCCATTGGAAGCATTGTTGAGGATAAAGTAGTTATAGCCGAACAGTAGAGAAAGTCCAACAATTTAAATTTCGTACGTCGATAATTAAACTTTTTCAGATGACTGTGACATGGACAAGTGGGTATTCGATCAATGAGGCAGTGCCTTTTGTTGAATGGGGTCCCAAGGGAGGCCTCCAAACGCGCGCTCCGGCTGGAACATTGAGTTTTAGCCGCACCGACATGTGCGGTATGAAAATTGTGTTCTTCGCGTCTCTTATGTCACGCATTCCCGAAACTTGCTTTTCAGTTCTGGGTACTGCTGTTTGGCATATGCAGGATCGCCGGCGAGGACGTTTGGATGGAGAGATCCCGGTTACATACACACCGTCTTTCTAAAAGAGCTATGGCCCAACACACGGTACTAATGATTAATCCCTTCACTTATTTCTGTGAGATTTGGTCTGCTTTCTGCTTGACTATTAGGATGCTTCTTATGTTTCAGGTACACTTACAAGCTGAGCCATCGACTCATCGATGGAACACATGTGTGGAGCAAGCTGTATTCATTTCGAGCATCTCCATATCCTGGCCAGGACTCCCTTCAACGTGTTGTCATTTTTGGGGACATGGGAAAGGTTCAGCTCGGTTCAGAGAACAATAAGTGCCTAAGAAGATTACCATGTTTTTCAACTCCCGTTGATGTTTTTGTTTGTTCAGGCAGAGAGGGATGGATCCAACGAGTATAGCAATTACCAGCCTGGCTCGTTGAACACAACAGATCAGCTAATCAAGGACTTGGATAACATAGACATTGTCTTCCACATTGGAGATATAACATATGCCAATGGGTATATCTCTCAGTGGGATCAATTTACTTCTCAAGTGGAACCAATAACTTCTGCCGTTCCTTATATGATAGCAAGGTTTGGTCAGTTAAAGTTTGGTTCAAAGCTCCGGAAAATGTAGATTTGTATTGGAATTCTGGAGTTACAAGTTCACAATTTGTTGCGTTGCAGTGGGAATCATGAGCGAGATTGGCCTGGTTCAGGTTCGTTTTATGATACCATGGATTCTGGAGGAGAGTGTGGTGTACTGGCAGAAACCATGTTCTATGTTCCAGCTGAGAATAGAGCCAAGTTCTGGTACGCAGATAGATATAATGGGGAAACCTTTTGAGTTACTGTTAACCATTCATCTCCAATTCAATCCAAATCTCATTCATTCATTAATGTCTAAACCATTCCATATCATCCATCTGCTTTATATTGAACACTGTTGTACCGTCAACACAAGGGTCTTTCTTCTCCGAATTCTGTAGGTATTCCACCGATTTTGGGATGTTCAGATTCTGCATAGCTGACACTGAGCACGACTGGAGAGAAGGCAGCGAGCAGTACAAGTTCATTGAGCATTGCCTGGCCTCGGCAGATCGCCAGAAGCAGCCGTGGCTCATCTTTGCAGCCCACCGCGTGCTCGGGTACTCGTCGAGTTTCTTCTACGGCCAAGAGGGAACATTTGCAGAGCCCATGGGAAGGAGCAATCTCGAACCTCTATGGCAAAAGTACAGAGTTGACATTGCATTCTTTGGACACGTTCACAACTACGAGAGGACATGCCCCGTCTACCAGGTAACGGTCGGCAAATTCAAAATGAGCGTATTGTTGTCGTGTTGTAACCGTGGACAAATTCAAAATGCAGAGCCAATGCGTGAGCAACGAAAGATCCAATTATGGCGGCACGATGAACGGAACCATCCACGTCGTCGCCGGCGGTGGGGGAAGCCATCTGTCGGACTTCAGCAATGTTCAGACTTCATGGAGCATCTACAAAGACTTGGATTTCGGTTTTGTAAAGATGACAGCTTTCAACCACTCTTCTCTGCTTTTTGAGTACAAGAAGAGCAGAGACGGTAAAGTATATGACTCCTTCACCATCACAAGGGAATACAGGGATGTCTTGGCCTGTGTCCATGATAGCTGCTCTCCCACAACTTTAGCTACATAAAGGAGAAGGGAAAAGTCTGATAAGAGGATGGATTGGTTGTATGGTGGATAGGCTTCTGTATGCAGGGTGAGGCCTAGTGAATGAATAAAGGGAAGGAATAGGATAAGCTTCTGTTTTAAAGTAAGAGTGGTTTGCTGAGCTAGCAAATATCTAGTTAAAGCCTTCGACGCTGGTCTTTCTTAGAATTTAGGTGATTGCCATTTGATTGGTTTTACTTCTAAATACATTCTTAGATCATTTTAAAATAATATTTGATTTCGTCATTGAATGGTTGAAACAGTGGTAATTATAAATTACGAAGAGAATGTCAATGATATTTTGTTGTTTCTAATTCATTTTTAATCCTCATGGCCTTTCATAGAACTCCTTTGTCTTAAAAGAATAACGATAAAAAAAATGATGAATATCTCCTAAATCAATGAATGATAATTGTCATCTAATCTTTTATATGACAATGTTTTAATAAATTTATGATTGTTCAAGTAATACAGTTATATAGGATTATTAGATTTTGTTTGATAACAACGAGACATAATGATAAAAAAATGTTTCGTTGTTTCACATAACATTTGATCTTAACTTCGTCAACATTTTTTTTCAACTTTTAAAATTTATTGTTTTTCTTATATTTTTTCAAGCAACCCATTATCTATTATTATAATATTATTTCTTTATAGATTTGAAAATTTTGATTTTTTCTCTATTTATTTTAAACAATTAAATTATCATCTAAATTCAAAAATAATATGTATTAAATTTATCTCAATAAATAATTTTTTATCAATTAAATTTTTTGAATTTTATTTAATCTTATTTAATTTTTTATTATATAATAATGTAATATAATAATATTATTATTTTATTGTGCTAAATTTTATGATAATATCTTATTGTTATTTTATTTATTTTTTAATTATTTTTATTATTAAAAAATGTTAATTTGATTGGCCTTGAATGTGTCATAATATTTACTTTTAAAATTAACATTAAATTTTCAAGTTCAGATTTGTTTGGGCTTTCTCAGAATTTTAAAACATAATTTTTTTATTTAAAATATTATCATTATTTGATTAAAAAAATTAACTTTTAATTTATTAAGGGTTTTCTATACAATACATAATGATGATGAAGTTTTGGGTTTTTTACTTGTATTCTCAACTCATTTAACTTGGTGATGGCCCATTTTTTTTTTAAAAAAAAAATTTGCTTGCTTTAGCTTTTGGTTTTCTTAAATTTTTTTATCACGTTTTATAAAATCCTATTTTTTTTTTGGGGTTAATTATCAAAATTTTATGTACTAAAAAAATTTTATTTGTTAATTATCCCATTCACAAAAATTGAATTAGACAAAACCTTTGAGTATTATATATTTGACTCATTGAGCCTTTTATGTGTATTGAAAGTGATTGTTTGACAAATGCTATTATATAAAAATATAATTAATATGTTTTTAACCTTGAATGCAATCTATACTTTTAATACTAATCTTTTTTGTGTGAACATTGCTAAGCAAATGTTAATAATAGCTAAATCATGTATAAACTTCGTAGTTCTAAAGGCTTGCCCAACACGTCGCACGATAGACTTGACTATTGTTTAAGTTCGAGAATTATATATTGTCTAACATGATCCTAATTTGACTAATTCGTAGCCCAATCATGCTTAGGTTGTAACTACTAATGTCATAGTTAATGTTTCATTAAAAAAATAAAATTATAATATAATCAATCAAATACTTAATCATTTTTTAGAAATACTTTTGATAATCACTTGTATTATCAATTAGCAATCACATGATCTCTTTTTTTTTAATCATATATTACATTTGAATTAGATGACTTAATACATGGTCTAATCCTTGATCTAAATATTGGTTTATTAAAAGAAAAAATGATGTTCTCCTTAGTTATATTATAAAACTATTTTATATTAAATCCAAATCGATATCATCATCACGAAACCCAATGCTTAAGAATCATTATCCTACGAGCCATGCCGCTTTTTTTTGGTTAATTTTATTGCCAGTGCTATAAATAGCACCTTAGTAGGTTCTCGTTCGTCACCACCAAATGTTGGGAGTAGAGTGCGGAGAATGCTCCAGTTGTTCTTCCGTCGTGCAACCAGTCTCCTCCCACTAGAAAGCCGTTTTCTTTCTTAAACAATGAGAAGACTGCAAAACCACTCTCAGATCCATTTGTTCCCGCAGCCTCACCAGATACTTCGCCTGAGAGACAGAAGAAGAAGGCGGGGAAGAAGGAGGAGAGGTAATGGAGAGCCCGCCTGGAAGCGCTCGATCGAGCCCGGAGACAGAAGTGGGGATGCGCGTGGAGGACCTATGGGACATCCAGGAGCCGCAGCTTAGCCCGTCCGAGAAGCTGAATTCTTGCTTCGAGAACTTGCCCGTGACCTCTTTCCCGCAAGCGCCTTCCTATCAAGGTAACCAACCGAAACAAAATCCGAACTGTACCCGTCTATTTCTCACTGATGTGAATATTTTGAACAGTTTGAGGTTGTCTTATTTGTTTCGCCTCTGTAGAAAGCAATGTAAACGAGAGGGAGCAAGTTTATGGAAGAGGAAGTACAATTCTATAGTGAAAAAGCTTCTTTTTCATAGATAAATTATTGCACTTAAGAAATCATGGGAATACAATTTGTAATTTGCCTTTAAAGCACGAGCGATGAACTTCATAGCAGGGTGAGGTTTGGTAGTTTAAGAACAACATGTTATAATACTACTAAGCTGCAAGGTAACGATACAGTTTCCCTTGATTTTATCCTTTGTCTTCCGACAGCTTCTTCATGATGCGAGTATTCGAATATTTGCGTTAAGAACGAGGATAGTCTTTTATAGCCTTTGTGAATGCTCATTACTTGGAAACGATACAATTTTTCCACCTTTTGCATGGACATTGTTGAATTAAAACCAAAATGTTCTATCCTATCATTCATCACATAAATATTACATGCAAGTTTAACTTTTTTGACTTATACGAAGATGTTCGGTAAAATGATCAAGTGTCACCTTGTAATTATAGTTGAATAATTAATAAATCTAAAAGTACAGATTTTATAGTGGTACAAATAGTACGAACACCATTTTTTGTGGGACACACGAAGAATTGTTTTGCATACAAATGAATTCAAACTTCATGCAACACCATTTCTGAACAAATAGCTACACTAAGAATATTGTATTTGATCACAACCTCAACGATTGCTTTCAAAGGCTTCAAGGTTAAAGGTTCAAAACACCTTTCGTAACTCTCCAAAATTTATAAGGCTGGCTGGGAAAAAAATGGAAGCAAAAGTTTATGCAAATCTCATTAAAAACATACTTCATCAAGCATCTTCTTTTCAGCTGCATCTATTCTCACAAAACCCCGAGTTATTCTTGCATTGCTCTTTCTCCTTGCTGTGGCAACTTTCTAGCAGCCTCGTTTAAGCATTCTTCCCAGCTTGGCTTCTTAAAACTTCGTGCTGCAGCCCTCAGACGAAATTCCTTCTAGCTGCAGCCAATTTTCAAAAACAGCAGCTCTTACTTCCATTTCTATGCACACCAAGCTCACTCTCTCTCTTGCTCAGAACTGTTCTCTTTGTGTTTCTGCTTCCAGCCACGTTACTGTTTTTCCTCTGTTTCTCCTTCAGCCACAACGGCAAGTTCTGCTCTGATTTGCTGCAGACGCCTTCCTTTCTAAGTTTTGCTGTAAGCTTCTTAGCTCTATCAGCAGTAGCAGCCTTCGACTTCTGTAACTTCTTGCTTAACACAAGCTACAGCAACTCTCGCTGAAATATATACTCTTTCCCTTTAGCTTCTGCTCTCGCTGAAAGCGTCCCTTACTCTTGCTTTAGTGCCTTCTCCTTCTCACTGGGCTAACACTGTATAGGCTCAAACTGCAGAAACTCTCTATTCCTAACTATTACTCTTGCTGAAGCGCCGCTGAGGAAGCTCTCTTTCCAGAACATTCCTCCAGCAGGTTCCCTTAGTTGATTCTTCTTGCTCTCTCTCTCTTTCTCGACTTAACTTCACCAGTTTTGCATCCTTCATCTTCTAGAATTCACATCAGTTGTTCTATCCTTATCCAAAAAGCAAAGTCAGTTGGCCACCGTTGTGATAATTCCTTTACGGCCCCTTAGCAAATCAAGTTAAGGGTAAATTCTTATAAACTTTTAATTGAATTATTTATTCTTTTTTTACTTTAAAATTTGTAACGGATCTATTCAATCGCTAAAAATTATGAACGAAACTTTATTGGATTTTTTGACGAGATTTTCCTAAAACCATGTTCATTTTAAATATTTGATTACTTCACAAATGCACATTTTTTGAGATATAACCAAAATAATAATATTCCATTGTCTCAATCTAATTGCAAAATAATAACTTCATTTATTAAAATACTAGTATTTAGCAAGATGAAATACATTCGTACACAAATTACTTTTAAGATATTACAATAAGGGTTGAGAGGTTGGCTTTCATCAAATAGAGTTTACAATCAAGTCTTATTTTGGCTGGTCTATCCATTCCCATAGCTGATGTTAGAAGATGCTGATACAAAAATTGAACATAAGAGAGTTAAATGAAAGTTTACTTAGTTGAGAATTTTAGAGGGTGGATTATAGACTAAAGAGAAGGAGAGAGTTGAATCTTCTTCATAGGCTAAAGACAATTAAAGAAGGAGAAGAAGACAAAGAAATTAGAGATCTTTCTGGTTGTCATCTCCCTCTGAATTGGACCTTAGAGGGTGTTCTTATAGTTAACAGAGTAGACGTCGTGTCTTCATTTTTCCATGGATTGCGAGCATTATGGCAGTTACTTCGAATGTGGTTTTATTGCTCGCATGCATGGAGAGAGTTATTGCCATTTCATTGATTTCAACAACTATTTGAGATATTAACACATAATGTAGAGTTACTACTATTATTGGTGAACTCTAATACTCAAAAAGTGTGGAGAGTGGATGTCGGTTGATGTACTAAGAGAGTGGAATTACTAAGCAATGAGCGGCTCTTGTGTAATGCGTATAGGAATATAAGAATGAATAATTACATATCTGTTATTGGGGGAAAAATCTTAGTCTATATATGAGATACTATGATTTTAAAACGTTGAGACACCTTTTGGGGGGAAACATACATAAGATCCTATGAGAACTTCACGATTAGACCTATTGGAGTTGAAATTGTGTTGGGATGGATAACTATATAGGAAGGATCTTTGTTCAAAGGGAAACAATTACTTTGGTCATGATGGGATAATCCAAAGGGACAATCTTTGATACAATTAGAACAAAATGCTACACTAATGATCATCTCAACGACAGTTCATTTGCCTTGGTTGAAGTGTGCACATTAGGGCAAGCTTAAATCACTGTATGAATTTTGTGCAAAAGCTTAAAGAAGGATCCTTTCAGAGTTATCTTATAACAATTTGGACTCAAGATTCTCAACTGTAGTTTTTGGGCCTCAAGTGTCTACCCTTGAGAACCTAGGTGTTGGGGGCCTGCCCTTGGGCGCTTAGTTCTCGAGAGTTTCACCTTAACCACTTGAGTCTAGAAGGCTGGGCCTTGAGCATCTCTTTGCAAATGCTTGTCATGTGGCTGCTTTTTGGATTGACAATTAAGATTAAATTTGGGAATTGTTGCATCTTCAAGCATGAATTCTCAAATTTTCTAGAATAATTATCAATAAAAGTAAAAAATTATCTAGGTTTCTCATTAGAGCTAACAGAGGTATCCACAAATCATAATGAATATAATTTATATTGTTTTTAGTCTTATAAATTATTATAAAAGTAGTTGTTCGCATGATACTTACTAATAACACAATGTTCACAAAAATCTAATGCAATACTTCTCTATTCACAAAACAAAACTCTTTTGCTTTGTTATGATAAGCCTGCTTTGACATGTTTTTAAGTCTCATGTGCCATGATGTAGTTACCTTAGAAGAAGAAAAAGTTGAAACTACACTTATAGTTGTGTTATCCTGTAAAAAACAAGGATTACTAATATTTTTGGTTTCTTAACAAATCATGACTATCCTAGAAAAATGTATGATTTTCTTTTTAACTAAGAATATATAATAACTTAAGTCCAAACAACTTAAGAAAATAAGGTTTTTGTTAGGGTTTAACTTTTTTGATCTCTTCAAAAGCTTTGGCTACTCTATTAGTCTTGATTTTAAATGAACTTATTTTTACAATCTTAAAAATCATATCATTACTCATTTGAATGTTTCTACTATCAACTTATCTATAAGTAATTAACTAATCCTTGTGAGGTATCATATGATAAGAACATTCGTAATCAAGAATTCAATCTTTTGTAGAAAAGACGTATAGTTAGTAGTTGTCAAAATTATATTAGACCTGTTTGAAACTCTTTAAATATTAAAACTATTTCATAGTTAGATTTATTTTTCTTTTTAAGTTTTGCTTACAAGAATTTGTGCTTTATTTTCCAATGCCTAGGTTTTTTTTGCCATAGTGACATTCACACTTCTTGGATATTTGACTTTATCATAACTCTATCTCTCCTATTTTTTTTCTATGCTTATTGTTGTTTTGAAAAGTAAATCCTTGCTAAGAATGTCCCGTTGAGCAGTCTTTTGCAGATCATGTGGTAAGCCAAAAGCCTTCAAATATTTCAGATTAATGTATTCTTTGTCTATTCCTTTTTGTGATTAATGCCTTCTTTGTCATGCAACAAGATCATTGTTAAATGCTCAAAAGAGGTAGAGACTATAACAAAACCAAATCCTTATATTTTTTCTATGTTCATATCAATATTAGAAAGATCTAATAAATCCTTGTTATAAGCTTCCAAATACTCTTGAAGTGATATATCTTTCTTTTTTCATACAAAAACCAAGTAATTGTTGCTTCATGTATAATGTACAAGCCTTTCAATCTTTCTCATAAATCTTTCATTATTTTTTGATCAACAACATTTTGTTGAACTTCATCTCATATATACAATTGAATTGAATTAAGAGCCTTTTGATTAATCCTTTTTCCTCCCATTTGTTTCATCAAGTTGCTCTTTGCATTTTAATGCTTTGAGAAAACTTTTCTTGTTCAAACATACTTGCATCTTAGTCTTGTAGATATTAAAATCATTGGTGCCATCAAGTTGGTTTAGCTTATACTCTGTGGTTGTATAATACTTTGATGTAGTTATTGTTATAAAAGTTTTCGGTTGTTCTTTTATTTTAGTAAGGAATGGCTTTGATGCAAATTTTTTTATATTAAGTGTTATATTTGTATGTAAAAAGGAGAATATTTTTGGGATTTGATTCTAAAAGATAGTAAAATATATTGCATAATTGAAGTAATAAAAAATAAAATAAGAAGATACCAAGTATTTAATGTGATTTAGCCATGAAATAGTTTGTCTATGGAGAAAGGATAAGCTTATCAAAGCCTCTTATAAGAATATCTCATAGAGAAAATAAGAGATCTTATTAAAGATAGATGTTGATCTTTACATACAAACCCAACAAAAGTCACCAAGAAATAATCTTATTATTTTTTTTGTTTTATTTTTCAAGAATCATATTTAAGAAACTGGAAATTTAGAATCCAAATTGATGTTGATGGAAAAGTTTTCTACATTGGGCTCAATCTCTGATTTCGTCTGCATTGGTTCTCCATAGCATTTCTTCAAGTAGCGTGAACCAAGAGCCCTTGTTTCGATTTTTTTTTTAAATTAATCCATTTATTAAATGTAATTAATTAGATTTATAGATTAACAATTCATATAACAAATTCATAGAATTTCTTCTTGAGATTTTGTTTATTGATTTGTTTAATCATTACTAATTGTATTTGGTTAAACAGATTAAAATAATTAATATTTTCTTTTTAATTTTAAAATTGATTATAGTGTGGGTATATATATATATATATATATTTATATATTTGTGTTTATTCTGACTATTCTTTTTTCCTTGATTATACTGTTTGAGAAATAAATATGACGGAGCATGATTTTGATATTTGGATAATTTGCATGTAGTAATGGAGATACCTTCAGAGTCCAGCTTGGCTGAAGCAATTGAAACTCTATCAACAAATAGAATATCGAGTGCTCCTGTTCGAAATGTCAATTCACCAGAAAATGCTGGCTGGATGGACAGATATATTGGAATCGTTGAATTTGCTGGAATTGCTGTCTGGCTTCTGCATCAGGTTGGTTAGCTGTTGGTTTTATGGTTGAAATGAAAATTTGTCATAAACTATTAATGTTGGTTCCCTTATCTGGTATAAAGAACGTTTGTAGAACCCACAAAAGTGCAGATAGTTGAGGTGATTGGGCTTGTGGAAGTTGGGGTAAAGGCATCTCAAGTTGGAGTTAGTGGGTTTATTGTGAGATAATGGGGTAAATCTTACCTTGACTTTATTTGTGGGTTAAAAAGTGCTATTTTTAGTGGTTTATTGAGAGCTAATAAGGGTAAATGGCTATGGGAATTCAAGGATAAAGATGCGTAGAAAAAAATTGTGTTTGAGGGCTGTTGAAATTAACTCAGGTTGCTCCCAAGTTATCCAGCCAAAACAGTTTGAGTTACACATGTCCATTGATATTGAATGGTGAAACGTAATGCTAATGCATTGCTCTAGCTAAAGAGAATTTGAACATGGCACCAGAATTGTGCCATTTCTAGTATGATATTGGTTGGGAAGGAGATACAAATGAAGTTCATTGAGTTTACAATCTGAGAACTATTGGTGTCTCTAGCATCAAGCAAGTCTTAACTAATTTGCATGTCTTTCTCTCTGGTAGCACAAAACATCAGAAAAAGTGTGCACATTTTAGAGAAATGCTTCTTTTCAATTCCATTGCGCTCCAATAGTATTATTATTTTAATTCATTTTTAATTAAAAAAAGAAATGAAATTAGCATTGTGCTCAAGCCATGATGAGTCAATTTAACTTCTGCAGTCAGAAATTGCAGTCCGTAGGACAGGTACTGGCTCTCCAAAGCACGGTGCAGCTATAGAAGGTATTGCTACCCAGCTTAGAAGGGTTAAAGTGAGTGAAAATAATGAAGGGACCTATGCTGGCTGTGGAATGGTTAATTCTGTTCATGAAGAAGCTGATATTTTGGGTGGAACTTTTCTCGAAACCCTCACTGCTTCAGACTTCTATAAGAAGACAAAGGTATCCTTCCTTTTTCAGATATTGCAGTTTACTTTCTGGGATGGATCATATTTTTTACATTCAATAGTATTTGTGAACAGGTTAAAGACATCTCAGGTTCATTCCGCTGGGCACCCTTTCTTGCATTGCAGAAATCAGACTCGTTTTTAACCATGCTCCTGTTGTTATCAAAGTACAGGATGAAGAGTCTTCCAGTAGTTGATCTGGGTGAAAAGAAAATTGATAATATCATCACACAGTCTGCAGTTGTTCACATGCTTGCTGAGTGTGTTGGGCTTCATTGGTTTGAGAACTGGGGAACAAAGAAGCTATGTGAACTTGGCCTTCCTATCAACTACAATAAAATCATCAAGGTAAATCCCTAGTCCCTTCCATCTAAATATTGAATAGGCATGAGAGTTAGTTTTGGATGTCAATCAATGAGTTGCGATCGTATACTTTTGGAAGTTCTTACCTAGCTATAAGTTTTTAAGTTGACTTTGATCCAAACTTTGAAACTTTGCCAATTAACTCCCTTAGGTAATAATATTGAAGTTATTTGACTGGAATTAAATGTTTCATGTGGTTTGTGGTCAATAGGTTTCATGAGCTTTGTCATGTTTGTGTAATATACAATAGTGACTCTTCTACTATGTTATATGTAGTCTTGGCATGCATGCACTTGATGATATTTAAAAGCTTCCATTACAAGGGGAGTGTTGTGATTTGATGTGGGTTGAGATTCTAAGTTATGGGGGAGATTGTTGAATATGCAGGAGGGGTGGTATAGAACCACGCTGGATGTGAATTAGTAGGTCATGGTGTTATCTTGCGATTTAGAGACCTTATTAATTTAAGCTTTTGGGTTTCTAGGCATTCATTTAGCAGTGTATTATGTCAAACTTTGGGTGCTCATTGGTTAACTCCCTTAACACTAAATGCTCCAATTAATTTCTTTATTTCTTTTAGCTGTCCATTCAGTCAACCTTAATGTCATAGAGCAGACGTACAAGTGGGAGATTTTCATGCTGGAGGTGGAATTTGCCACTAAATCTAAACTAATTCTGAAGAATCATTCAAATATTGGAATCTATACGTTATTAAAATTTCTGCATATAATTATCTTCTACTCCAAATCATAACCATTCACTTTGTAAGCTTTTTAGTTGTATCAATTGGGTCCTAGAGTATGTGCCTACTTCAATAACCAATTTGATGAAGTTGAAGGGAAGCATAAATAAGGAAAAGTTTTTTGTTTGTGATGAAAAAATTTGATTTTTTTGGTTTGCATATTGAAAGCTACATCATTTGGAAAAAGGGCTAAGTTGTATGTATTGTGATGAAAGGCATTTGTGTAGAAGTATCAACTGTATTACCTGCAATTAATGACTTAAAGTATACCTTAGAGAGATTGTGACCACAAAAAATAATATCAATATTTTGTGTTTCAACTTATACCCCTTGTTTATGGATAGGAGAGAGGATAAATCACTATAAGTCAATGTAGTGATGTAAAAAATAAATAACATAGAGTAAACACACTCTTCCCAAATTTCAAAATATATTGAATTTTTCAAGAAGCCTTCCAAATTTCTCTTAAATCAAATGTGATTCACCAAATAAGGAAAAGAATCCTATGTATATGCTGTACCAAAGATTTTTTTTACTTCTGTATCAGTGAGAAAATTTGTCATCATACAAAAGTATCAATTAGAAGGGGTGTTTCCTTAGGTTTTAGACAAACTCATCGGGTTGGATACAAAGGAATTGCTTTACAATTGTTTAGCTACGGATAAATGACTTGTTTTTCAAATGTGTCAGTTGCCACATAAAGAATATAGGAAGAGCACAAGAAAACAATAAGCACAATTTTATGTGAAAAATCTCAAAATTATGGAAAGAACCATGACTAAGAAGATGTTCATTAGAACTTGGAAGAGATTATAACATCTATTACAAGTTATGCTCAACAATATCAGTGGACAACAAATGCTTATAGAAGGGAAAGTTGATGTTGGTTGAGGATTGAGTATGCTTGAAGAAGTTTTGTGGTGGTCAAGATTCAAGGATTGTACTCCCATCTTCCATTAATTTATGATGCAATTCTATTAGATATCCTTGCTAGTTTTGTCATTATCATAATGACTATGGGCATCCCATTTGGGATCACGATCTAAGGGCTTTCATAAGGAGATTCTTGAAGGAGGGTATATGACGTAGCTCATTTTAGTGGTGTCAACTATTGAAGATGGCATGAAGAGGCCATAGAGACCTAGCCACCCTTATGATTGCCAACAGGTCGCTCATAATATGCCCTCAAAGCCACAGCCATCTAGCAATAGCCAAATCAACTAGCTCTAGTGAATGTTGTAGTTCCTACCTATACAACCTTGGCAATTTACTAGCGAAATTATTTTTGTTTGCCCTCCGGTCACTACAAAAGCAGTGTTCCAATGTTCTATTATTAGATCTAACCTTTATCCATTGGAGTTGATGCTGGTAATTTTTGATACTAATTATTTACCCTATTAGGGAACCCGTAAAATAAAGTGGTTGTTGTTAGTGACTACATGGGTCTTCGTTGATGTTGAGATCTTGACGTAGACTTTGAGACAATGTTTGATCTGATGATTATTGGCAAAGATTGTATCATGGCAAGAGAAGGCCACTCTTTGGCATTTTGAGGGGATTGAATGAATTTGGAGGGGATCATGAGTTTGTTTCTGACCATTGGAAGAAGAGTTAGAGATTGTATGAGCACCCTAAGCTTCCAAGGTGAATATAGGACTGTTACTCAACAATCCCTTTAAAGCTTTAATCTCCATTGTGTATGTTGCTATTAAGTTCTTGGCCACCCATTGAGTTGCAAATCTGAAGGGAGAATTTGGGTATCTTGGAGAAGTTATTTGAATACCAACATCTTGATTCGTTCAATTGTGAAGGGGAAACTAGAGTGAAGTAGTATGCATGTTGGAGTTACTTGTTGATAAGCATGCCATGTTGTAATAATCCAATCTAAAATGAATGTTAGAGGAATGTTATGGCTTTCCTTATGGAGTATATTGATTTTTTTTTCTTGGTCTCCTTGATATACCAGGTATAGATACGTAGGTGATAGCATAACCTCAACATCTTGTATGCCACCCTCCTGATCAAGCAGAAAAACCATAGCTTTTGCCATTAGAGTCAATAAGCAATGTAGTTCAATGTAAACAAGTTTGTCAAAATGAACTTCATTAAAGTTAAATATCTAGGGCGATTGGAATATGCTCTTGGTCAAGAAGAACAACAAGAAGTGAAGGTTGTACATGGATTTTTTGAATCTTAAAACCAAGTTTGAAAGATTGTTAACTGTTTCTGCAAGTATACACAGTCATAGATTTGTTTTCAGGTTTGAGCTTTTAAGATGTATTCTAATGGAACCATTTGAGCCATATAACAAAGCACAATGAAGAGAGAGGCTATGTTTCATTATGGACTATGACACTGAGCATGACAGAATGGTGTCATTTGGTCTAAGAGTGCATTAGTCACCTACCAGAGGATGGTCAATTCAATCTTCAGTATTCAATATGGCTGTAATGCTGAAGCTTATGAAAGCAAAATCTTGGTGAGAAGTTGTAGAGTAGAGCAGCACTATGATGATTTGCAGGAGACATTTGAAATGCTAAGAAGTTCAAATGCACCTAAATTCTCTTTAATGGATGTTTAGAGCACCTTTGGTATAGTTTTTAGGTTATCTGATTTCCAACAGTGGAATCAAGGTCAACCTAGATAAGATCAAGTTATTCTCGAGATACTACCACCTAAGTCTATCAAGAATATTAAAAAATTGATAGGTTGTATTTCCATATTGGGCTTGTTTGTTCAAAAGTCACTTCATAAGATTTCTTTCTTTAAAACTCTTAAGAATAAGAAGTGAAAGTGGATGAAAGAATTCAGGTATTTAATGACCCGTGCCTCAATGTTAGTGAAGTTAAGGGAGAATTTGAAATGAAGAATGAGACACTGAAAAAATACAATCATTTAATTCAGGAGCTTTTAGGTAATTTTAATTACATAGAATTCTTTTGAATTCCTAAAGAGGTGAACAAGCTGTTCAACAAATTAGCCAAAGTTAATCTAGTATTGTTTGGGACCCAAATCATGCAAAAACTGGCCATTGAGACCAGTCATGCTGAATGGAAGACAGCCATTTATAAGGAGGCATCTTGAATGGACCCGACTATTACTTAACTATGAGTGGAAAACTACCCAAAAATGATATCGGTGTGTTCCAAGAATATGAAGATAGAGCATTTTGTGTACTGGTCGAAAAGTATTTTCTCAGCGCTTGTTCTTTGGTCCCATGCTTTAATAATTGATGCCTTAAGAAGTTTAGATGTGGTAGTCATGCTAAGGGGCATATACTTGCATCCCACATTGGTAGACATGGACACCAATTGTTAAGACTTTGCAAGGATGTTGTGAAACATGGTTTTCACTGCCTAACATGCCAATTTTATGGAAAATTCCTTGATCAATCAACTTCGATGTTGAACTTGATAGAGAGGTGGTGATTGTTTATCATGTAGAGAATTGATTTCTTGGGCCTATACCTTATGGCCTTGTAGTAGCACATGAATAAAAGCTAAGCCTTTAGCCAACATTGAGGAAACACAGGTAAGGGCTTTGTTTGGTGACTGATTTTGAAAAGAATTTTTTCTTTTTCAATCTCAAAAGTATTAAGTTTTATTGAACAATTTTCATAACTTATTTTTGTTCCATATAAAATACATTTTTCAAAATATTGTTTCAAGAACTCATTTTCAACTATAAAATTTATTATTGTATAGAGCTTTAAGTTTCTGACTTGATATCTTTTATAGATATAAAGTTCCATTTGTGATAGTCAGACAGACAATGACTTATCATTTGGTAACAAGATAATGTGAACTTTTGGTGAACAATAATAACTTTATAGTTGACATTTGTGTCCTATCCTCGAATGGATGGCCAATTAAATAGTTGAATTAAGAGTCATAGATACCTTTAAGGCTTGCCCTAGTGGAGATCACATAAGAGTTATTAGTAGTGCTTTGGGCATAGAGAACAACTTCAATTTGGTTATTTGCAAATCTCCATTTGCCTCATTTACAATGTCCAAAGTTTTAATCTCTATGAAATTAAGCCATTCTTCAAGGGCAGAAGCAATGATGATTCATCTTAAGGATTAGTTTGAGCAAATTGTTTAACAATAGTTAACAAATGAGCTAGTTAGATTAGGATTTACTCAAAGGAATATGGGAGTTGTTTGTAATATGACACATGCAAAGGAAGCAATGTTTCAAGAAGTATTATGACAAAAATGCACAACACCAAAGGAAATTAGTTTAATGAAGCTTTGAATCAATGGGGTGTATCATGCGCATTAGAAAGCTAAAACCCAATTATGAAGGACTATATATTATCATGGATGTGATTAGATCAAAAGCTTATCAATTTTAGATGTATGAATATGAAATCTTAAAACAAAATTAGGGTAAAAGCAATTTGACTTTGTCTTAATATGATATTGTAAAAACAATGGAGAAGACGTAGAAAGCAAATGAGAAATTTTCTTTTCTTTATCTTTTCTTTCTTTAATGCTCTCTCGATCCACAAGTCGCAATGGCTTGCAAATTGACATGCTTGGTTTCTTAAGGAAATTGTCAAAGTATTGGTAGCTCCAACTCTTATAAGTTGGGAAACAAGGAGTATTTTGTTTTTCATTTCTTGAATATGAACTTCTTGCTTTGTAAATAATTTATTCAGAGATCTCTATTAATCCCAAGCGTCTTTTCAAAACGTCAACCAATCAAGGTGAAAGATTGATGTCTTTAGTCCACGCTAGTTTGGGCAATCCAAAGCCCCGGCTGAGGCACTTGAAGTCTTAATAGGTCTAAGCACCTCAAGAACCTTGACAACCCTAAGAAACATCAAAAGATCTAGTTATATAGGTGCAAGTCCAGCCAATGCCACCCATTGCTGAACCAGTGGTGTAGACAAACCTGGTATAAGTGGACGATTTGCTAGAATATATCACTTTACATGTCATGACCTTCTAATTTGTTTTCTCAGCAAAATTTAATCTATTCCTAAGTGTAAAACTAAGGTTAGTGCCCAACATATCGATTAAGTTTAACACTAACAGATATTAGGCTAATCGCTTGTTGATTAATGTGAAAAACAAGTTGACAATAGGTAATGCAGAGCTTAGTAACATTAGTATAATAGTAGACTCTTGAGAACACATGAATGTTAGTCTAGTACATGGATAGTAACTTAGATACTAAGAATTTAGGAAGTATAATGTTGCACAACATGCACTTACAGGTTTAAGTATTGAAGAGTTGCATGTGTTAATAATAACTTAGTGTGATAAGGACTTGACATTATGGCAAAACTTAGTGTTACTGTTAGATAAGCATAATGGCTTGAAGGTAAGCATGTTAGGATTGTCCAAGTTTTATTACATAATTTGCTGTGTGCGTAATGATACAGACCTTATTTTATGATACATTTTGTAACCAAAACAACTGAGAATCACACATGATAATTTGTATGATATCTATGACCCTCATTCCATAATGCAGTTAATCTGTGAGCATAGAACATTCTAAATAGAGACTAACAAGTGCAAGGGAATCAACACTAAGGGGAAACATGCATGTAAGATTTAGAAAGTAAAAGTTAAGACAACAAGAAATATTAACCTTGCATGATAATTTGTGTAATATCTGCGACACACATTCCATAATGCAGCCAATCTGTGACCATGGAACATGTTAATTAGAGGCTAACATGTGTAGGGGAAACAACACTAAGGAAAAACATGCTTTTAGGATTTGGAAACTAAAAGGTAAGACAACAAGGAACATTAAAAAAATAACAGAATGCATTCCATTCTTTTTGCTTTTCAGGTATAGTGTATTGAAGACTCAACTTTTACATGTAATCCTTGTTGTCTTCATTTAAGTCTAGGTGGGGTTCTCTCCTTGGGGAACAAAGGAACTTCATAGGGATAATTGCAGCAAATTGCTGCTCTGTAATCAGCCATATTCATAATGACAGAGTTGTCATTTCAAATCATTGCCATATTGGATCAACTTATAAGCCAATGAATTATCTTGATTTGTTAAACTCATTCATCAATCGAGCAGTAGACTCTAAAATACCTTCCCTAGTAGACTTTGCCATATTTTGCAACTATAATTCTTCTCCTTTTCTAGCCATTAGAGTGCTTTATTTTGTTATTTAGTATCACTCTCCAAAACCTTCACCTCTCTTCATCCAAATTTTCTTGTAGTGTTTCCTTCCTTTTCGTGTGTTTATGATTCAAAATTTCTTGCTCAAGGAGGGCTTTAGCATTGGCCTTCTCCTTGTAACTACTCTATGGCCCTCAATAATAAGTTGGGATGTCTCCAAGTTTTTCCTAACTTGTTATGGTTAGTTTTCTTTCCTTTCCACTTCTTTCAATACTGCCCTTAATTCTTTCACCTACCTTCATCCCTTCATTCTCTTTTACCAGCTCTTCATTTCATAGTTCGTCCAACTTGACCTTTCTTAATCACTCTTAACATATTATTTGGTTGTCAGGTTGGTGCTTCCTTTTGCCTTATTGGTTAGGTAATGCGTCTCTTTTTGGATTAGAATGATGTTAACATAATTTTGCAAAAAAAGGACAAATGTCTGTTTTGTATATCCATTTATGCCTTAAAAAGTTAGATATGGGGTAGCTTCTTACCTTGTTTGTTGAAATTAGTCTTTTTGCCTGAATTGGTTGGGTTGACCCTCACCATTGTTGCTAATAGATTATTACCACTAAAGGACTTCATGTCTTGGGGAAGTAGGTCTCCAATCAATACTTGTTTTACTAATAGAGTATTACCACTAAAGGACTTCATGTCTTGGGAAATCTCAACTTGGAGATGCTATTTTTCCATCACTTTGCTCTCCCCTGGCGACCTTGATTGGTGGCCAAATTGGATATTGGCACAATATCGTGGTCTATAATGTGCGAATCCTCAAGGGTACATCTATCACCAATAGAACCCTCATGGCCAGAGCTAATTCTTGTGTGTAAGATTTATTATGTTGTCCTTAGTTGCTTATGTCCTTGCATCCTCTTTGAATTACCTTCATGTATAGCTACTACCTTGGTTTCCCTTGATGGTCCATTATTGAATGCGATGTATTTTTTGTTGCTTTAGTTAATAATGTCTTGATGATGTTAATCCTTAAAGGATTTGAAGGAGTTGATGTAACTATTATTTATGTGAAGTGGAGCCTTCATAACTGCTTCATTCATCAAGATCAAATTCACAATTTCTTTATTAATCAAGATTGATAATGCACTAGACTCTTCTCTATTTGTTTGACCTTCGTGGCAACTTCCTTATCTCTACTTCTAGCTCCTTAACCTAAGTTATTATTCTTAATGCTCAAATCCCCATCCTTAGATGTGGTCTTGGCCTCATGAAGTTTTAGTATTTGCTTCTTAATCTTGTTCCATTGAATATTAGTTTAAACCTAACCTTCCATGATGACTTGTCTATCCTCTCTAGCATCTTATATATAACCTTCATTGAGCATAGGCCTATGTAATCATACTCCTTATACAATGCACCTAATATATCGTGAACCAAAAAAAATATGAACACCCTCGTTGTTGCATTGTTTGTCTCCCTTAGGCAACTTGGAAGTTTTGTCCATCTGATTGGGTCTTTCGCTTGTATTAAAATTGTGAATGTCCTTTCCACTTGGAATTATATGATTAGGATCATTCTGAAACATATTATTACAACTTGTCTTCTCTATCTTTATATTGCCAATGACATCAATGTAAATACTGGTAGGTCTAATACCACCTGAGATGTTATCGGAAGTGTGCCTTTATTGTAAATAATATTTTCTCTTTTGTTGGCCTGCATGAAGTTGTTGTGATCTTTCTTTTATGCTTCTTTTCTGAAGATTATCTTGTTAGGATTCATCTCCATTTATTTTTGGTTTCCTTATAATACCTTTAGGTTTTTTCTTACTTTACCACTTTACTGTTCTTTTATCCCAAGCATTACTTCTTGTAACTATCCTCTTGAGATGGAACAAGATCTCTTCCTCTCAACATAACCCTTATCAGCAATATCATGTCTTTTAATTGTGTTTCTTATCTTTCATAAGCGAGCCAATCACATTTCTTTCGATTAGTGATTTTAGGGTTTAGAACGTGTTCATTGGTTGCAAGTTTAGAAGTTGAAAGTTGCATGGTTGTTGGATTAATTGAAATTTCAGTTGACTTATAAAAATCTTGACCCATGGGGTGATCAATGTCTATTGTCTCTTGGGATGATGCAAGGACAAGAATGGACATTTGGGCAATTGTCTTATCGATGCCGTGGAAAGAGATGTGCACTCTAGTCAATTCTAACTCTTGGTTGTTGGTCCTCATCCCCAGCCTTTCGATCTTGTTATTGTGCATGCGAGCTACAACCTTAGATCTAATAGATGAACCATAGGCACCGTGGAAAGAGATGTGCAAATCAAAAAAGGTTGCCGAAACACCTTTGGCGCACATTGTAGAAAAAGCCTGCAGACTGAGGTAAGGAGAATAGCTTGCCTTTAAAGCTTATTTATATCAATCAAGCATGTCATTTGTTGCCTTTTGGTTCACTTAACCAACATACGCTTAATAGGCTATTGTAAATGTTAAAATGATGTGTAATCCTTGCCATCTATGTGTATTGCAAGCCTTAGTCATATTGCTATTATTTATATGGGTGGCTAGCAATTGTAGAGAAGCAAACAATGGATGACGGGGGTGATTGAAGCTTTCATTTGGGAGGCAGGTCTTGGGCATAATTGTATCTTCAAAACCCATAATGTTACCCCATTTTTGGTTGTCGCATAGTGCATATGATTGAGTGTTATAAAAAACAATATGATTAGCTACATGTGAACATTGTAATTACCTTATCTATAAATGATAGGTTTTACTCAAAAGTATTGTGTGGCAAACAATATTTTCCAATCAGCTTGTTTTGACAAACAATATATTCCATGTGAGAAATCGAGGAAATCCATGACCCTCTTTCAATCTCTTTCTTCATTACCGACAGCTTTATTTTGCATAAGTGTCCTGCCAATCTCCAAATACTTATCGTTCCATGACCCATGGATTCACATATTTATAAAATATGCAAAATGTGAAATGGTATAGTGTTCTTTTTCACTTGCAAAATGTCATGATTAATTTAACCACTTCAATCTGTTCTAAAGATTTCAATGCCAAGCGGCTTCTTGAGCTATACAAGTATAACAAATAAATTTCAACTTCTTAAATGCAGGTAAATGAGGGCGATTCTGTTCTAAAAGCTTTTCAACTGATGAGGAAAAGAAGAATCGGTGGCGTGCCTGTTGTTGACAACAGTGGGAGAAAAGCAATAGGAAATATAAGCATTAAGGATGTTCAATATCTCCTTATCGCACCAGAAATGTACAAGGGTTACAGGTTTGTACCAATAGTTTTATTTAGTTATTAGCATATTTGTAAATTGGAAAGAAAGTATTTGTGTTTCACATTAGGAGAATATGCATTAACTACAACAATGATAACGACTTCACATAATGAAAACTGTCATCTTTTTGGAAAGCCCAAGGCTATTATTTTTGGTTTGCATGAAGATAAAGAAAATGAAATTACTTTCTTATACTAATTTCGCTCTTAACATTTGGATGCAGTGATTTTATGAGGAGCCATAATTGGAAAGTGATTTTTTTTAAAAAAACGAGTGCTGAAGGCTATATTTGAATTTGAATCTTGAATTGCTGTTTTGTAGGTCAAGGTCCATATCATATAGACTCATTTATAAACATTAATTCGATTATATTTATCATATATTAGGAGAAGTTTAATTGAAAAAATATTTGCTCTCCAAATTATATAGGACTATAAGAATCAAAATTGACAAAATAAAATTTAGGTGTCAAAATAAAATCGAATTTCTTGCATTTTTATGACAATAAACAATAGGTGTTAACTAATGAAAAATGATATGTGTAATTCTAAGAATTTATTCGTATTTCTTATTTATTGTAATGTTGAGGGCATATTGTTAATACACCCCAAAGATAATATAAGTGAAGATATACATAGAAAAGTATAGAGCGTTCAATGACAACCTATATAAACTGGGAAATAGGATCTAGGTGTAATTATGTTCAAGCCCATAGGCTTAAATGTTTTGATTTCTTTCTCAAAGTATGTACCATGGATGAGTGACTTTGGCATGAGCCATATAACCATAGGCCATAGAGCATGATGTAGATAGACATTGTAAGCAACTTTAAAAATTTTAACATAGGAATTGAAAGAAGGTTTGGAGATTAGAGAAAATTTGTTGAGGAGTCCATTGTTCATAATGCATGAAAACTCAGAGAAACAAAGGGTATATGCTCTCCTTTAAAGTCTTTTTATAACGATTTCACATGCCATTTATTGTTTTTGAGTCCTGGATTCAAAATAATGTTCTCGATAGGCCATGGAACTAGTGTTCAAAAAATGACATGAAACCTCATTGTTTGCTACCTATTGTTTATTGAATTGTTAAAGTGTACTGGGATTGTTCTCAAAACATAACACAAGAAGAGGTAAGCTTGATTAAGTAGAAGGCATTTGAAGGCAACTTGTTGGGTTCAATTTTGAGACCCTTTTACGCTCATAATATTTGAATCTCACAATGATTGTACTACTAACGAGCAATTGTGGCATAAAATGTATGATCTTTAGCTGGTGGTCAACATGTTGATCATCACTTCCAAGTCCACTAATTGTTAATTGTAAGTATGAAGAACATGTTTTGTTGTATGTGATTTTCCTCTTCCTTTTTCGTGGTGTTTCTTGCAACTTTTGTAAGATAACCCCAAGTTTTACATTTTGTTTTTGCATCAACACAACGTAAATCATGTTTCAGTTTTTTACATTGTCTTTTTACTTTGATTTGACTAAAACAAAACTAAGTTACTACCAAATGTAATTAAGGGTTGCATCTCCAGGTCTATAACTGCCATAGACTTCATCAGGTCAGTTAAGAGCTATTTGCAGACGCACAAAGATGCTTCGCCAAGGTTTCTTGGGGTGCTAACTTGCCATAGGAACAACACCATCAAAGACATTATTCTAAAGCTGGATGCTGAAAAGTTGCAGCGAATTTATGTTGTGGATGATGAAGACAACTTGGAAGGTGTGATCACACTTCGAGATATAATATCAAGGCTGGTACATGAGCCAAATGGATACTTCGGTGATTTCTTTGATGGCGTTGTTCCCTTGCCGGAAAATAGCACCGTCTGAAACTTCACAAAAAACCAAGTTTCTCACCTTCAGGATCTGTTACTCATTGTGAGCAGTCTTTTAATATATGTTTTTTTTAAGTATTAGAGAGTGTTATTATTTGGTTATATGGAAAAGTTGTTTTGTTAATATGTTTTCAGCAACTTTTTAAAGAATGTTTTAATTTTTTTTTTTGGTAAAGGATCTTTTTAATATTATTGTGGGATTGAAGGTTAGGAATTAAGGATTTATTTGTTTAATTATTGTTTAAAATATCATTGATAATATTCTTTTTGGTGGGTTTCATAGTTTTCATCCATGGGTTTTAATGACATTCTCAATGCTTTTTTCTAAGAGAGATCTTATGAATTAGTAAAAAAAACTCTCAAAAGATTCAATATGTTAGAAGGTGGGAAGCCGAGGAGGATGATGATCTTCCCTCTTGAAGAGTTTACAAGCAACTATGTCATTGACGAAGGAAAGATTAAGATGTTTGGTAATTGAGATCAGGGTAAGAAAAGGTATACTCTTGCAAAAGTTGTTCTTAGAGAGGTTGATCAATAGATTACAATACAAGAAAAGAATGCTGAGGGAAATGTAAGTAATTGTTGAACCACAAGTACATGGGTAAAAGAATTTTGCATAAGGGAATATCATTCTTTTGCTCCTGACATCCTTTAAAAATTGAACCTAGTTTTGTGGGGGCATTGACAACACATGGGATCTCAATAGGAAAGTTGAAAAGAATTATTGGGGTCGATTTCCTAGTGAGAAAAGATGAAGAGAACAAAAATAGATTTCAAGAATTATATGACTGATTATCATATAAAAGAAAATGGCAAGTTAATTGCCAAAAAACATTCGAAGGTGAATTTGATCTTTTAAGGGAAAAGTTCAAGAAGTTACAAAAGAGACTTACTAAAACGAGTTGGCTTTGAAAATGAGAAACAAGTTATACAATAATAAATGTGCTATAAAGAAACAATTGGAGATGTACACTAGTTGCATGGAATCATTTAGGGGTTTAAAGAGAATAAGAAGGAGGATATTTCTATGAAAACAAAAGACACAATATATGTGACAACAACTTGTTTTAAAGAATCTAGAACAATGGACACTAAGGCTTTTTAAAGTGAAGCAAAATCATTAATGAGGTTGTTAATTAAAAAAAGTGATGCATGTAGATTGGTTGAAGATTCCAAAGGTACATTGGCATTTCTTTAAAGATATTTTAGGACAAAAATCTTTGAAACTCATGGACTTAATGAATGTTTCTACTCATTTATTTTGTTATTCTAATTTTTATTTGTAAAATATTTTCATAATTTGTTTGAAAAAGTAAAACAATATATTGAAACTAATAAATTAAAATATTTTGGAGTCATTAATAAAAATAGGATTTTGAGATAACTAGATGAACAAGACTATATACTAGTATATATTTTATCGAGTAAATTTCATTTCTAAATGTAAGAAAGGTATATACAAGTACATGTAGTTTTTGTAAAGTTATAAAAGAATAGAACAAAAATACTTATATTTTAGAATTGTCATATGATTCTTTTTTTGGTCATGCTTTTAATGTAGAATATTTATTGATGTATAAAAGCATTTTGTAAGAAGAAAATCTACAGACTAATTTTTTTTATAAATGACTCAAGTGATGATTATCTTCCTTTGTCTTCTAATATCAAGCTCTTTAAAATTAATATTATCTTAACTGATGGATGTTCTAATTCTAATTCTTCTTACATATTCTTGATTTGTTGGTGAGATTAATCATTATCAGAGGACACCTAACTGATCAAAGAAAGCATGAAGAAATTAACGCTAAGCTTAATTTAGAACTACTTGAACTTTAAGTATGTAGGGTAGAGTTTTCCTTTGTTGGTTTGTGTTGATGTTGCATAAGAGGTTGTAGAAAAGTCCACAATTGACAAAACCCAAGTTAATCATATGTCATAGAAAAAAACATAAAATTAGTCTAAACTATATTTTCTGAGTTAATAAGTTAATTTGGGTCTTAACAAGTTATTTGTATGAGCTATAAAATTTTTAGAATATTATGTTTTGCTCCAAGTGCCACTCCATATTATTTGGACTTATCCTATTATTTTTTTGGTTATTTGTTAAGTTAGTTTTTAAGTTATAGGATTAATTTATTCATTTTACTTTCGTAAACTTTATGACTTATAACTTATTTAACTATTGTTGGGATGATAAAATTTTAAGATCTAATGATTTTAGAAACTTTTTTAATTAAGAACTGTTGCATGTGCACATAGAAGTTTCTCTTGAAAAGACATAGACAATGTTTTTCTTACCTCTTCTCTTTACTCTTTCTTTACTATTTGTTTTCTCTCTTCCAATTTCTCTCTCTACCCATTCCACCCCACTTATCTCTTGTTCTCTCCCCATTCTCTCTATCTCTCTTTTAGAAGTCTTTCTTTTTTGTTCGATGACCCCTCTTTTTGTTGTTTTTCTCTCTACTATCTACTTGAAATCTCCTACTCTTTGTCTTATCTTTACCTAGCTAACCCCCGCTCTTGTCTTGAGAGCATATGTTGCCATCATGATCTTTTTAAATTATTGTTATATCATAGTAATCAAATAATTTTTCACATACAAACACACATATTTCTTATGATTATCATGTGTAATAGTTCTATAACTATATGATAAACCTTGCAACCTTAATTATATTACATAACCATGTATGCAATATGACAAAGCTTCAAACAAATCACATCCTTGTTATAATCACTAAGCTAACAACAATATAAACAAACGTGTATAAATTTTAAATGTACTTATGCCAATCTCACCCTTCCATGTATATATTTTTGTTGTAATTGTTTTGACTTATTGATAATAATTACATATGAGTCCAAAATTAACCATTTGTATTGTCATATGATAAGTAATATGAATATATTTGCAACAGATATAAATAACTTCGTTATAACTAATATGAAAGTACATCGTGAAAACTCATCTAGTAGGTAGTTATCAATGCTAGCAAAATCAAAGGTAAATATGCAACAATTTAAAACATAGTTTGTTATGTATACTTGTTTATGAGTTTATTTTCTCTTTAACTAAGCTAATACTTTTGTTCAGTTGTTTAATGTGTGTGCTCCACTTAGCTATGATTGAGTACACTCCACTTAGTTGCATAGGATCAATGACAAAGCTAGTAAGCATACCGTGCTTGGCTATGATTAGTAAGCACATTTTGCTCAATTGAGAGAAATAAATCAAATGAACTCAAGTCTAATGTGCTTTCTAAAAGACAAGTACAATGTGCTTTGTTATAAGAGAAGCACATTACCTTTTTTATTCTATTATAGAAGCAAATAAAAATCAATAAAATTTGCTTCTTTTCTTGCTTAAATTCTTTTAACTAGTATTTTAATTTTCGTTGTTTCATTTGAATTTCCATTTTCTTCTTTCAATTAGCATGATTGATTCAGTTATTTCCACAAGAAGAAGTAACATATGGATCACAACTTTGCCAAACATCATGCCAATTTTTTTCAAGCTAAAATCATGAGAAGCATATAAGAAATATAAATTAAATAATTTGTAACAAAATAGCAACAAACAAATACTAGCATTTCTTGCATGTGGATCTTTGTAAGCAGATTGATAAACAACCTATTAAAATGATTATAAACATTTTCGTATTTTGGACTTCTTCCAGTAACATTATTTTTTGGAATTTTGCAAAGTACATGCTCTAAAAGAAAAATACAATTTTTGTCAAAAAAACTTATTTTTTTATTCTAATTTAAAATTTTAAAAAATTCCCTTCTAAGATGCATAATTACCTTAAGAACCATGCTTGAAGCTAGGCTTGTTGCCTTCATGGCTATCATTTGTCTTAAGGTGAAAACTACCTTGACTTGAGCATCAACAAGTACATATCACTATACTACTCTTCAATAATGTTTAATTCACCTTTTTAGGCCCAAAGGATATATCCATGAGTGTTGGTTGGAAACATCAAGGCATGTGAACAACCTTAAGGCTTGTTACTCCTTCTAGATGCCTTAACTTACCTTGAGCTTAGTCATATCATCCTCTTTGAGGCCTAAACTCTCTTGAGGGGACTTACTTTAGCTTTCTTAAGGCTAATACCTCTCAAGCACTATTGGTTCTCTCTCTTCAAGCATAGTTCTTTGAGGTCTAAACTCTCTTAAGGGGACTTACTTTAGCTTCCTCGAGGCTAATACCTCTTAAGCAATATTGATTCTCTCTCCTTAAGGGCTTCATCATCTTGAAGGTTAATTTCTCTCTCTTTTGAAATCCATACTATGGGACTTAAAGCTAATTGAGATATCTTGAGTTCTCCTTACTAGATAAAGCTAATCTCTAATTTGGTGGAGACGTGGTGATGGTAGTGCATCAAGTTCAAGAGGTTCACACAAAGACTACAAAACAACTTTCCTTTACTAGATGATGACTTACAAGTAGTAAATGAACTATAATATCTACCTCCTTTGGTTAATAAGGTAATGAAGTTGATGATGGTATTGGTTGAGCAACTTGTACTGGACCACTTCTCTCAAAAGAAGTTCATTTTGATTAGCTCAACTAAAAGACCTTAAGGTTCCTCCCCAAGTATTGTTCTCACTCTTACCTAGGTAGTATAGCTTTTTTTTCTCCCACTTTTATTTCTTTTTCATGCATCAATTCATCTTTGTTCACCTAGGTAGTTTAGCTTGTGACTTATATTAATGAGGACAAGATTATGAAAGTGTCTTTTTTAGGGGCAAATTGGTTATTAACTATTCACTAATGGATTTAATGGTTCCTTCTTCAGTGGATACAAAAGTATCACTAAAGATAAATATTTACTTCTTCATATATCGTATTATACTTAGTAGGTTCAGTGACACTTTGGCAGTCTTGATCTCAAAGGTCTAAGGGGCATATTGACTTGAGTAGTATTGTCTCATTATCTTAAGCCATGCTTTCCAAATAGTGGTGCCCGAGTATTTTTGTTAGCATATGTAAGGAGTCACCAATAAAGAATTTTGCAATGGAAAATGAACCTTTTCTCGTAATTGAATCTTTGTGGGAAACTATTTTATTGCTTAGGAATAGATTCATAGATTCTTGACATCTATGTTTTTGAAAAGGTTCACAATTTTAAAGGTTGATATGGAGTAGCAAATGATAAGATGCGTCATGACTTCTTACCTTAGAGCTTTAGTCTTCTTGGTTTCTTACCTATGTTTTTAGGGCATGCTTTTCTTTACACATTATTAGTTTATAGTCTAGGTGAATTGAGGCAACTAGTGGCTTCTTGTAAGGGTTTCTATTGTCTCCTTATTTTTTTATTATTTGCTTTGAACTACTTAACTTTTTGATTTAGAATCATATTAAGCAAGATGGTCTTGTTGGAATCAAGCCTTCACTCTTAAGTTGATCATATCCAATTGTATACATGCTAACTGAAGAGGCAAAGAAATATAAGAAAAAGGAGGGGAAGATGCTTATCGAACATGCCATGCCTTATTCATATCTCAACATGACAACCATGTAAGAATAAAGAAGAAGGAGAGGAATTTGATTAGGATTTGACACCTTTAGTTGATAATTATCATAAAATGACCTCTGGAACTTGATGATTGGCATTGTATCCGTGATCAAAGTGTCATTGCTTAATCATAGTGATGTCAATTGAAATCCAAATATTTATATTTGAAATTTGAGAGATGATTGATATCATGTTGTATGGCTTGACTTGTACTATCAATTAAAGTTTATTTTATGCTATAAAAGTATGATGTTGAGAAATAGGGATACATATATTACTATTTTTAGTCCATAATATAAATAAAATAAGGAAAAAGTTATTTTATTAATAAATAAATACTATTTATAAGTGAATTAGAAAAAGAAAGCAAAATGAAAAAGAGTAAGAACATGAGCTTGGTTGTAAAGGTCATGTTACGACTTTAAAAATATATAGAATATTAGTTGTACAAAGTGGTATATTTCTCTCCAATGCATGTTTTGGAGGTGGTGCCAAAGAAGCTATCATTGGTTGTATATTGTTTTGATGCATGCTCAAGAGGTGGTAATTAAATGATGTAAATGAAATATACTCTTGTCATAGAACCAAACTTGAAGAAAAAAAAAAACTTGTGAAAAATTCTCATATGTAATTGTGTTCTCTGGTTTTTCTATTCCTATGTTCCTTCTCCAGTTGCAACTATAACTTTATATTCTTACTAAATGCCTTCTCAACTTTTCCTCTGGTTTGGCTTGTTGAAGCTACAATCGACTCAAACTATTTTTCCTCTCTCCCTATTTATCTCTTTCTTCATTTGCTCTCTCTTTAATTTTCTTTCTTAATAGTTACAAGTATCTAAATCACTAAACGTAGTATTCTTTAGCTCATCTATTATTTGCTTAGACGATAAGAGCTTAAACTCCAATAATACCCTTATTGTTTTAGGGAAATTCCAATTCTTTTTAAATTTAAAATCCATTCTTTTATCTTTGTAACTTTGAAAATTCATAATAATTTAATTAAAGCTTCAAAAATTATAAAACAAGTATATTTGGATTCTTTGCATTGAGTTCTTTCAAATAATATGTCAATTTCAAAATTTAAAATAATTTACAAAGTGACTCATTTTTTAAAATATATTTAAAATATTTTTATTTAATTTTATCACATCAAATTTTAAAATGTCACCATTATTGTTTTAAATATTAATGTTTACATGCTCAAATACAAACCTAATTCTAGTCACATTATATAAAACAAAACTCTAGGAGTTGTTTATAGATGATTTTCTTATATTAAAGAGGATGACATTTTTTATAATGTCTTAGAAGTTGTTTATAGAAATATATGAATAAGTAATATTTAATAATGAGTAGTCAATGTTTAGTAAACAAAAAAATGTATTATGTGTTCTTATGTGATTCAAAATCATTTTTCTATTAGAAAATTAAAATAAAATTAAAAATTAAGTATTTTAAAAATTTTAAATAAATTTTTTTGACAAGTATTTGTCTAGATGGTTCAAGTGATTTTGTTGAAATATGAGGTTGTTTGGAGTGACTGTGAATCTTTGAAGATAAATATGAAAGTTGAATAAAACAATTATTTTATTTGATATTTTGTTGTCAGTTTTTTGTAGTTAGGATCTAAGGTGGGCATTAGGTATATTGATAGGGAATCCTTGGGCAATCAATAACTAAAAGAGAGAGTATGGGGGAGAAATGATGGAAAATAAAAAAATAAAGGAAGAAGAGTTTCAAAGAAGTGTTGTTTAGAGGTGAGAAAAAAATAAGAATTATTAGGAGCATAGTGAACTAGCTATAGTTGCAATAGAGGGGGACGCCAAGTAATAGAAGAGGTGAGAAATTTAAAATGAATTAGGAAAATTGTTGTTTCTTTTGATATTGATAAAAGAATTAGATTCGGAGCTAATTAAAGTTGTTTATGAGATTTTTCTGATTTTTTGAGCTATGTTAAAATTGACTTTTAAAAGAGTTAATGTGGTTTAACCATTATTAAATGACTATTGAGTTATTTGCAAGCAGATTAAATTGTATAATCATTTATATTAGATCATTCAATTAAGTTGATTAAGGAAGTTATATCGAAGGGAAATTATATTAGATCAAATATGTTAGTAGACTATCCTTGGTTGAGCATCTGTTGTATCAATTGTATGTTTTGATCAATCAATCAACAAAGGATGTTAAAATGGTTCAATTTTAGTAATAAAAAAATATTATATATTGATCATATCAACCAATTATTGATTAGATTGTTCAATTTGTTTTAAATTTTAAAGATATAAAATTTTTAAAAAAATTTAGACGTGGAGAAAGATATTAAAGGGAAATTATATTATTTTGAAAAAAATAGAGGATTGATAATGGCTCAATTGGATAGTTTGTGTTGAATAATAAAAAATGAGACTTTAAATTACACAAAGTGAGATAGATGATTTTGATCTAATTTTTTTTATTATATTTATCTCTTTGTGATGATGTAATGTTATGTGTCATATTTACTCTTAAACCATATAATGTGTCATGATATTTCTTATTACGATTATTATATATGTAATATATATCACACTGTGGTTATATTATTGTTTTAATATTGAATATTAGCATGTATAATTATTAGAAAATTAAATGTGAACATAACATTCTATTATGATACGAATTGAGTTATGAACTTATGATAAGATAATGAATTTTTTCTATCACTATTTACAACTAACAACCGAAGAAAAAGTAGTACAAGTTCAACTTGAAATTGATTGAGGATAACCTAATAACGATTCTAGTTAAAGAAGCAAGGTAATTTAGAAATACAACAAATTAGATAGTTAAAATTCAATGAAGAGTTATTTTATGAGAGAAGCAACTTAAGAAATTGAGAAAATAATGTTAAAGAAGTAGTTTGAATTGTTATATTAAATTTTTAACAAGAAATTTTGTAAGGTAAACTTCTAAACCTTTAAAAGTTGTATATAAAAATATATGAATAATTAATATTTAATTATAAGCAATTATGACTTGGTGATGTGTAATGAATATTTTATGTGTACATCTTTATATTGATTTGTTTTTTTATTTATGTATCAAAAGTAAAAAAAAAATTCTAAAAAGTTAAATATAAAATTAATATTGTCAATGATGAATCTAATGATGATAATTTTAAAATTAAAGACCATTTGAAATACTATAAATCTTTCAAGAAAACGTAGAAAATTAATAAGAAAATATTATTTTATATAATTTTTTCTTTATCATCTTATAGAAGGGCATGCGGTTGTTGTGGGGGTCCTTGAGGCACTAAAGAGGAAGAGAGGAAGATAGATAGATAGAGAGAGAGAGAGAGGGAAAGAGCTATGGCTATTAGAGATGAAAAGAAGCTAAGAAGTTGCCGGAAGTAAATGGAAGGTAGAAGGGGCAACATGAGAAGGAAGGTTTTCCCTGTTTTTTGTGTGGATTTATTTGCCATTAAAGGGATAGTTCATCTCTTAGCAACTCACTCGGTCGATCAATATTTAGAATTGAGCTGTTCGATTAAGCCTTAGGAAAAAAATGACCATGGATCAGGCGTTTGGTCTAGCAACTTGTAGTGCAATCAAAAGAGTTACGATAGTTCAATTTTAATAATAAAGAAAAATTATTTTATTTTGATTAGATGAGTTTATCTTTAATCAAAAGATTTAATTCTTGATCAGTGATTAGAGGATAAGACAATTGAAAAATAGTACGATTAAGGTTCAAACAATTCGATTTTCTATAGATTTAAAAAAAAGGAATTTTTTAATAAAGTTTAAATATGGTGTAAAACAATTGAAAATAAAATTTAATGTTTTAAAAGGGGTTGATAATGGCTTAATTAGGAAATTTTAGGTGATTAACAAAATGAGAATTTTTTTGTCATACATGTTGAGGTTTTTTATCTCTATTATTTTGTAATGATGAAATTATGACTATTATGTAAGCTCTAATGTTATATGATATATTACTATTTTTCTTAGTATAGTCATTATGCATTTATTGTATATTATCATAGAAAATGTATAGTCAAATTAAATGGTAAGTTACGATATGAGTTGAGCTAATGGAAATATGATAAGATAATGAGTTTTCGTCTATGCTATTTTCCCCTAAGTTTGAGTTATTGTGATATGTGATATGGTTAATGTTTTATAATGTGGGGCAATAAGATATGGTCTTAAGCTATTGAGGAATGTATATTCCAATGGTTGGTTGATAATGTTGAGTAGTTTGATAGAAGATTATACCACCTAATAACTGTGAGACAATGAGAAGATGTGCATATGGGCGTATCTGTTGTGACTTTTGGTTTATACATACTTAATTGCTGAAGTGATGTGATGAGATGATTGGTAGGATAAACAATTATGTGAGAGGTGTAATAATCATAGTTTAAAATTTAATCTTACAATTTATAAGTGAGAAAATAAAAGAGATTATTTATAAATGATTTTGTTATTTCATTGTAGCATTTATTATTTCTATTCAATTTAGTATCATATTTTATATTATTTTGTTTGAGTCACTTATTTACTTAATCATCTAAAAGATTTTTATTATTAAAGTGTTATATATTTGTTTTTCCTATTAAGCAATTATCTTATATCTTACTTCTACATATGCATGTTATTGGGTAAAAGATAAAGCTAAGTATGAATTTTGGTTTACGCAAGTTAGAGTGGTTATATTTGTTTACTTCATAAACATTATTGTGCTTTTTTATACCAATATAGTTGGGTATTATTGTTGTAGTATTTAATGCATATTGTTATATGTTATTTATACAAGTATTATTTTATTATATAGATTTTGATGTTGTAGTTTTGTGCAAAATGATAGTTATTTGTGGATCTAAATTAAACATGGTTGATTATCTTTGATTGATCATTATTTGTTGAGTTGGTACATAATAATTTTTATGCTTAATTTGATATAGCACAGTGACACATAGGTTATGACATGTTTTTAGGAATGTGTGGATGAGTTTTTGGTTGTGGTTCTCAAATTCTTAAAAGAATATAGGAAAGAAGATTGCAAGACCAACATATCTACAAGTCATTCTTTAGTTGGGATGCACTTTAAGAAGTAAGGCTAGAAGATATTGAACTCATTATAGCAACATTTCATTGTGTACAAAGCAAATCACTTTAGATGCACAAAAACTTTATAAGAAATGTATGCAAACATGTAAAGCACCTCAAGAAGGCATTGTGGAAGAAATATGGAAACTCTTTTCAAATGTCTTTCCAAAACTCCAAGTCCAAGCTAATAAGAACTCTTTTCTCCTAAGAAATGTTAATGAGAAAGTAGAAGGTTGCTTTTCGTTAAAAGGCTTAGGGGCAGTTGTAAGCTGTCAAAATTATTATAAGTTCTTAAATAATATACGAAATGATTATTTATATGGACCCTTGGGAGACAAAACCAAACAAAGAAATATGAAATTCACCTATAAGAATTAACATAGTTCCTTATGTGGCTTAGCAATCATTATGATCACTAATTAGCATCCAAACAATTGAAAAAGTAACTCAAAATAAAGAACATGTTATCTACAAAAATAATTTCACTTGAGCTTCTTCTTCGATTTCATTTGTTGCAAGTTATAAGTTTGAAAAAGTTTTCGACCCAAATGTTCTATTGTATGCAATCTTATCCAACATTTTCTTATGATGCAAATGAAGTTCCATGATTCTTCTTTTGTAACATTTATTAACAAAGCATCATTATGCAAGAAACCATTCATAGGATGATTAGAAAGTACTTGTTAAGAAAAAAATGGGAGGTGCAATCCATTAGCAAAAAAATTTGAGAAAAACTTCCAGAATTTGTGAACTAAAGGTCTGTTGTCAAAGATAGATTACTGCCTCTGCTAACTTTCAAGTACAAGTCATTACCTCTACGAACCTTCAAATGAAAATTATTACATTCCTTAAGTACCTACCCTCTTTATAATGGAATCAGAAGATTATGTTACTGGTGATCCCTAAAAAATGTCATCACAGACTCATACACCATGTGCTTTGCGGAGACTCCTAGCACAAAATCCTCATGGGCATACTCCTGCACATAATGCACACTTAGTTGATCTGGGTCATGAAACTTGAGGTTATCCAACAAGTGCTCCACGTCTTTGACATCAGCGAGGAAGTCTTTGCCTCCATGGCCAAGGAAAAGAGGCAAGCTATTCGGGATGTTTGACAAATTATAGACTGGAGGAGTGTGTTGCCCATATCTTTCGAAGTTCGTCACATTGCTTCCATAGTCATACTTTCTCAAGATCCCATCTCTAAATGCTGGAAATTCACATGCAAAATGCAAATTAGAAAGTAATTTTGTAATGCATGTTGAGTTGTTGATGAAGGTGTTAAAAGTACATTTCAGTAAAAATTTTGATAAAAGAATGAAAATAAACCGGCTTACTTTGTGCAAGATGCACCATGTTTTTCATTGATGTTGGTTGTGGTTCATACTTTAGGAAGACATCGACAGTGGAGGCATTTAGGCAACAGTTGTTCCCTGTGGATGAAGGTGCAATCACTTTTTATGTTCTTAGCTTAGTTTAACCCTTTATAAATCAAGAAACAAATCACAAGTTGCGATATGAAATAGTACATTTATAGGATTGTTTATGATGCATTTAGGATACCAAGAGTACAATTGGTCATGTCAGTTTTAAACTTATTTCAACTAAGAATAATTTACCTGTGAATGAAATCACAAGATCATTACAATCGATGCCAGGATTAGCACTGCAGAGCTTACTCAAGAAGTTGGATATTTTCTTGCTGTATACAAACAACCATTACACATTAAAACAAGATCTTTAAATGCCTAAATTGCCTTTTTCAAAAGCTTAAGTATTCTCTTACTTATTGAGGTTAAACTCTGGCATCCCAAGCCAATCACTCAAGATCTGCATACCAAATGTAAAATTTGATTAGGTCAGTAGCACAAAAAAGTACAACTTAATAGCAAACATGGGGTCATATTATGCCAAGCTGAGAAGATCATTATTGGATACAGAGGTCTCTTCAAACGTCGAATGGCAATGTAGAAGCTGATAACGTCCGATGAAATAAAATAAAAGCTAATCACCTCTCCCAAGAAGACTTTGGCTGCAACAATGCCCAATGGTGTTTCCATGTGATCAAGGTAGGCCACAGGACACAATAGTGCTACTGATTTCATCTTGTCAACTTCCCTCCTCTCAGAAAGTGATGCCAAGGCTATGAGAGTTCCCTGCAGCATAAGGCCATGAGATAGGAAAACAGGAATGAACAGTAAAAGATGAGCACGGTAGAAGCTGAAGGAGATTGTCATTACAAGTGAGTGCCCAACATAGTGTAGCTTCTGCCCAGTCTTCTTTGAAATGAAGTCAATCATGGCAGGAAGATCATGAGCAGCTAATTCATCCCAAGACCATGCCCAATAAGCCTATCAATGCCAACATCAAGTTTTAATTTGCTCATGATGATGCATTTGTAATTTACAAGTAAGTTTACTTGCATAATTGCAAGAGCGATAACCTTGTCAGATGGACTAAGCGAGACATGTCGAAAGCTGGGACGCGTCCCTCGGGTGTTTGCTATCCATACGTCGAAACCGTTATCGGCTAGTACGTAGGCCAAGGATTGCTCTGGTGAATTTAATAGCCACGATATACCATCCTGTAATTAGTACAATTTAGATCAGAGTTGTTTAGCAAGATCAACAAAATCATCTGATGAAAGCTCTCTCAAACATGTAAGAACATTGCATGCATAATTAAATTTTGGTTCATAACATAGCAAAGAAGAAGAAGTTAAGAGGGCAATACCACGAGGACTCCATGTTGCAACAATACTGGCTGCCTTTTTGTGCCGTTACCTCCAGCTCTGCCCTCCGGTATTCTTTGTATCCCAAGTATGTAGCCATCCTCAGTGGTTACCTTCATTCAAAATTTTAATTTGTTATGTTGTTAAAACGATCTTTTCCTTTAATAATTTTGTAGACGAAGGCCAAGAATTAACCTCAAATTCCTCGCACTTATAGCCCACCGGTTGTACCACTGATGAGCAAATTCCAACTCCCTCGGGCTTATGTATCGAAAAGCAGGTCAGCCATAGGAAGGAGAAGAAGAAGAGAAAATAGAATGGCAGGAAGCCATGGAATTGGATGGCCATGTTGAGGAAGTGTGAATGAAATAATTAATGAAGGCAATTGTTCTTATGTCTTTTGCTTTGCTATGAGATAAAAGAAACTGCAGAGTTGAATGTTGTTGCCTGTGGATAAGGAAAATTTGTTCATGCAGTTTATTATAGAATGAATAATAGACAAAAAAAAAAAAAAAAAAAGTCTTAAATGAACCTCAACTCTATCCAGCAACCTTTTCAACAAGTTATTGCCGTGAATGTTCGCTTCAGAGAGAAAACTTAATCCTCGTAAAGAAGAAAAAATAATGACGAGGATGAGAATATCAGAACTGGCATGCAAACAAAGAGAAATACTTGTTCTTATATAACAGTGAAAAATACCCACGTTTAGAAACTTGTCCTATTTATATGCTTAGAAGGTTAACAAGTTGACCAGTTAAATTAAAATGGAAAAAATAATTAAAATGTGGCAAATACAAGTACATATTGATAAAATATCAACGGCATATCGACTGAGTAAAGGTGATATTTCAAAAAAAAAAAAAAAAAAAAAAAAACTAAAATACATTGTCACTCTAACCAAAAGCCCATACTGTTCTAAAATGGCTGGAGAAGAACATTCATCAATCAGGAAGGAAAGAAGTACAATTCATCCATACCTGTCATTCATGGTGCAAGCCATAGATCTTCATCCATCCTTTTTCTCTACATGGAATAAGCTGAGTTTAAGTGATCAACAAAACGCCTTACAAATGTACTCTTATGTTTAAAATGAGTTTTATAGAGAGAACATTTGGGACTAGTTTTTATTTTTACTTTTTGTAGCCATGAAGATATCTATTGTATAGTACGATAATCTCAGGAAGATCAAAAATGGATTTTCTAAGAGGATCGTATTATATGAATGTATTTTTCATATAATATGATCAATTCAATTAGATAGAATCAAATTTTTTACTAAAAAATTGTATGGTATGTAAGTATTGCTTTATCTAGTATGATATGCTCAAAGATAAGTACTAAAAATTTAAACAGTGCATTTGGAAGATTCAATTGTTTAGAAGTGGAGATTCAATTTATTATATTGCATGATAGTAACATAGAAAGAAAGAACTTATTGAAGAAGGCAATGTCCAAGAGAAGATCAATTGATTTGAAAAAAATGAGGTATATGATGATTGTATGGTATAATAATATTGTAACAAAATAACTAATAAGAAAGACCTTGAGAAATGTAATAAATATATAAAAAGTTATAAAATAATATGTTATCAAAATGATCTTATTTGTTATGTAGGGATTAAAAGAAAGAAAATATTAGAACGAGGTTATCTTAAGGTTTTAGATAAATTTGAAATTGATAATGTAAATAGAAAAATTAATTAAAATAAAAATGAAACATTAGCATAAATAATATTGATAGTAAATTAGGTCATATAAGAAAAAGAAAAAATCACCAGTAATAAATTTGGTCATAAAATAAAAAAGAATGAAAAAATAAAACCTTGATGCACAAGATTAATGATTATAAGATAATAATACTTAGAGAAAATATATTCTTATTAAAAAAGATGAAAATATTAAAAAAAAGAGAGAAAAAAGAATAAGAAAACATTAACAAAAGTAAAAAAACAACTATATATATGATTATCTAAAAAAATAATTATATATATAAAAATATCTAATATTAAACTATATTTTAACTTAATAAGAATCTATTGATATATATATGAAAAAGTATAATATACTATTCATATCATGGTTCTATCTATTTTAGTTTATTTCATATTAGTCATTCTTATTAACTTTATTCAAATATCATTTATTATTCAAATTTATTTATTACTTATTATTCTTCTATTTATATGATAAGACATGTCATTAGCACGTAGGAAGGAGTACATTAGAGTGGCAATTAATATGAATAGTTGCACAACATGAGACCAAGAAAATTGTGCATATGTATAGGTTTGAATAAATAAAAGAATTGATAGTTTTCTATTATATAAATTTATGCCTATAGTTAAAAGTCTTATAAATGTCATGTGAAGATAAAAAACAAAATATTTGAGAATACTACCATCGCTCTTTGCTTGAGGAAAAGTGGTATATCCTCACATTTTTTTTTCCTGCATAATCATTTTGGTTATTGTGAAAATAATAAAAAAAATACATATATGGCATTACAATGTGCATTTACTTTATGCATCGTATGTTAGCTACCTCATGAGTTGACATATATTGAAGAAAATTTTTTACACTTATTTCAAGTGTAATTATAAGGCATGATTAAATCAACTAGACAATGATAGGAGTTATTTGAATGTTATGGTCATTTTTGTTATCAACTAGACAATGATAACAATTGAGAAGCATTTCAATCTTATCACAGTGCTTGAGTGTATAACACTTTGACTCCAATTATGCAAAGGTGGTGTATGTCATCTATTTAGGAGAATATTTCGATTGCATACATGTTTCTTATAATTGTTATGTTTTAATAGGCAAATCATATCTTTATAATAGTTAACTTATATATTATGATTTGTCAGACACCTATGTCTTTTAGTGTGAAAAAATAACCACTTTGAGTATGACTAAATCAAATAATACTTTGGCCATGGAGGCAAGAATCATCTAATCACTTAAAAAAAAAGATAATTATACAACTCCTAAAAGTTTGATGTTTCCTCCATTATTTACAAAAGTACTTCTTGCATGCCTAAAATAAAAAAATAATAATTTACCAACTTAATGATAAGTAAGCACCTAAAACTTTTAAGCATCTTTCTAGAGTTTATGATTCATATGTAAAATCCATATTTATCATGTACAAGATAAAAGATTAACAGAGCAAATAGTCTTAATACTTTATCTCACACAAATTGGTTTCTGTTTTTTTTTTTTTTGCACAACAAATGAAATTCAATTTTTTAAAGAAATTAACTTTTATAATAGCATGTTAATAATTGTTAAAATCATATGTACATAAGTTGACAGAAGGCTTGTCTTATCCGTACAAGTTTTTATTATGAATTTTAGGAATAAGCTTAATAAGCTATATAATCATTATATATTTTTATATAACTAATAAAGTAAAACTTTTGTCATTGACTCCGTGGCCCAATGGATAAGGCGCTGGTCTACGGAACCAGAGATTCTGGGTTCGATCCCCAGCGGAGTCGAGTTTAATTTACGATGCTTGCTTTTGGTCCAGCATTGTTAAACACACACCATAATGGTATATGTTACCATGTGTTGAAACATTACAGCAATTTATGTTTTGAAAATTTTAATATTTATTACTCTGAACGTTTTATATTTTACATAAACTCTATATTGAGCGCTTGAAAAAGTTTTTTTTTGATACACTGTGCCAATCATAAGTCAGGATGCATATAAATCAATAAATTCTGTATATTTTAATTTAATAACATTATTTTTTTAAACATATAGTATATTTTAATAAAAATATTAAAATAATCATATTATCTTATGAAGCATAATACAAGTTAAAATGAAATTAAAAACTTTATGTGAGTATCTCATTGAAATAATTCTTCAAAGAAATTTAATGATGTTTAGTCTATAATTTTTTAAAATCTAGATTTTTAGTTATTTCTTAAAGTAAAAAGATATAAAGATAATTCTTCAAATTGTTCAAAAATAAATTTGAAATTTGCCTAAGTTAATTCCTACAAACTCTATATTTGATAAAAAGGAAGTTATTGCTAGACATGATGCAATAAGTATGGAATATAAAAGAGGGAACAAAGATTGAAATAGAAGGGAAGAAAAAAAGTAGAGAAAGATAGGGAGAGGTTTGATTGGAAGAGAAAAGCAAGAAAATTTGTGAAAAACTTTAGAAAAGCTTGAAATCCATCAAGAAAGCTTAAAAAGAGATACTGAAATCAAGAAGAGGTGAAGGAGAGCTAGGAGTAATTGTTAGAAGGAAGAAAACAAAAGATAAGAAAGATAAAGAAGTAAATTTAATTTTGTTTTTAATGAATTCAATTGAGATTTTATGCAAGCTAAGAGAGTTTAGTTGTTATATAAAGTTAGAAAAATAGTTGGAATGATTTGAGGAAGTTTGGATGTGTTTGAGTTTGAATTGGAGATTTTTGGTTAAGAAAGTTGCCATTTAGGTCTAATTGTACAAATGAGTAAAAAGGAAGCAAATTGTTATTGAATCTACATCTCATATTTAGATAGATAAATTCGATAATCTATGATATAAATGCAATAATATATTTATATGATTTAAATTGTTTTACTTGTATTTTAAGATATTTTTATATGACATGATTTGTGGTATTTCAATTATATGTAATTATTTTAATGCTTAATTCAACATGAATTCAATTCATTTATATTCATTTTGACATTGTGATACCACTTGATTTGTATTAGCAAAAAATAATTACATTAAAGATTTTTTAAAAGAAAAATAAACATTTGTAAATTAAAGATAAAAATTGATAACACTGGCATATTACATGGATTGAAATGTTTTCATAAATAATAAAACAAAAGGTAATGATTGATTCTATAAAACATTATTCTCATGATATTATGATAAGAATATTTTTATAGATGACATTATCTCATGTGATAGGGTAACAATGTAACTAATACTTCTGTATAAGGTGACTAGCTAGAGTGAAGATACTTTTTTATTTGGATGAATGCTAACTTAAATAATAAGATATTGGTTAATTGATTTAGAGGATAGTGGTTAGAAAAGAAATTGGACTCTATTAAATATAACATATTAGAAAATATAGAAGAAAGAAATAAATAAAGATATTGGCTATATTACATGATCTTATGTAAATGGATGAGGATTGCTTTGTATATAATGCCATTAGTGCTCTATATAAGGTGGCAAGCTAGTCAAGGATATCCTTTTTATTTTGATGGATGTTGGTTGAAGATATGAAATTAATTATTTGATCTATAGTATAATGGTTTGAATGATTGAAAAAAACAAATTATTTTCTTCTCATTTTTATACCCTTATATCTAGAAGCTTAACAAGAATTACTCATTATCCAATAATTTTTTAGACATCAATTAACAATCACACTCCTCTTTAGTTCTAGGTGTTATAAATTCACCAACTTTTATTTGGTTTTTTTTGAATTATATTGAACTAGAGACAATACCACTCTAATATCATATTATAACATTTCAACATTTGGTGATGTATTATTCTAATCTAATTGAGTTTTGTTTTAATCCAGATGACTCTTCCCACTTAGTCACCCTTCCCAATACTAATCTAATGCTCGCATCCTTAAAGACAAAATTCTAATGAGAAACAATTTCAAGTTTACACTAAAAAAATTCTTTACTATTTCAAGACTTTTAGCTTATAAAGCTCTTGTAGAACCATTCATCTTTGTATCTTTTCATAAAAAAGTCTATCACGAGCCATTTCTTATCCAAATATTCTTATCTAAAATGGATGAAAAATTGATCTTTCTTATGTTCTCCAAAAAAATAACAATAAAAAAATGTAAGCAAAACATTTAAATGAAACAACTACTTAAAATCATAGCCAAATGAATTGTTATTGCACACAATCCATGACAACAAAATGATTGATGAGAGACACATGCATCAAACTCACAAACATCTATTTAGAGTCTCCCTTACTGCTTAGAATTGCATATTGTTTTAAGTGATTTGAGTAATTTATTTGTTATCTATGCAGCTGTTTTAGTATCATTTTGCATTTTAAGTGATTAATAGCAGCCAAAATGCAGCGGTCAATTTATAGTTTCTATAGATTATAAACAACAGCGTTGCATTGATTTATGAATTGAAGGAAGTGTGTTGCAACCATGTGCAGAGCAAGAAGTTCTCCACAGATGGGCTCCGAACAAGGAACACAATGCCAACACTTGGGCTCGTATGGTTCTTTTACATTGGAATATTCGAATATTTTGCCTTGTGTATCGCTGCAGTTGATCGCGGATTCAGATATTGGCAGGGTTTCCAGGGCTAATAATAAAGAACTGCAGCTTAAACCTATTTTCTTGCAGCTTTAGGTGAAACCAGCTCAATGTAATGATCATATCCTCTATGATTAACTTCGTTGCAGCAACTGGGTATGATGAATCAAAGCACTAGAAAATTTCTACGATTTGCTGATGAAGTGAGGTAAGAACATTTTTTATTTTTTGCTTCATTTTTCATTCAACTAATGAAAAGCAGACCACCAAATTCTGGAAGCTTTATAACTTATGATGCCTTGGTTATGAAACGTTTCCAGGGAAGAACCATGAGAACTTAAACAAAATTCACGAGATAGAAGATTCAGCTGAGTAAATATTCCCTGCAGGATTTGCTTGTAACCAAGTCTCTTTATAATGCAAAACTGCAAACCAGAAGAGCTGAGCTTGACATGAATCAGCATGTGAACAATGTTGCCTGCATTGGTTGGGTTCGTCAATTAAGCTGTCAAACGCACAAAGCATATGTCTATTTTGAAATTCTTGAAGCTACTATATGAAATATTTCTCTAAAAACTTGGTAACAGGCAGAGCATTTAAATGGGAGGATTGTAGACTCCACGGGTCTAAATGATGGACTTGGATTAATAACCAGAATGTGACATTGTCGACTGAAGCCTGCAAGCAGAGATCAGCAATGGATTTCTAACAAAGAAGCAGCACTGGCTTGAAGGTAAATCAGGGACGAACTATCTGATGGAAATTGAAAATTGTTATTTGTTCTTTATTGTTTCAATGAATCCAAACAAATGGTTTTGTTTGATGTGTTGAGGGTGTTATCTAGCCTCCAAAACGGGCTATTATCATTTAAAAGCATAGAACAACTTGAGATTTGAGGAACCTGAGGTCATTTTGGTTTGTCATTTATTTATCTTGACAACTTTTTTTTTTTCTAAAGAACATTTATTTTATCTTAATAGTTACCATAGTTCTGTTTTCATCGTTTTCATAAAATTTCACTTTTGGCCTAACCTATTTCAATGGAGAGCTATTTTAGATAAATGCATATATAATTAGGAGTTATAATTATTACAATCGACATGTAATGCTATTACTCTTATGACTGTTAATGATCGATTTTACTTTGCCTCAAGAAGACCTCAAAATTATTTGATTTCACCTTAATCAAATCTAATTAATGTATAGGAAAGATTCGATCCAATCTAGACTCAAGCTATACTTCACTTGTTAAATATCCATTCAAACACAATTTGAGCCAAAGACAATTTTAAGTTTGATTAATTTGTAATTTTGTAATTTGAAGTCTTTTAATAAATAAGTTTATACATTTAGTCATATCAAATATATCAATAAAAGATTATATGTTTTCATATATAAAAGTATTGCTATTTTATAAATTCATTTGGTTACATGCCTAAACATGCTTTATATTGATAAATACATAAAAACATATATAAAATTATTGTTATTCCTATCTATGCTAAGCAAATTCAATTCTAACCAAAGTTGGTTCATGATTGACTCATAACATTTCAATTGATGCCTAGTTAGACTTGTGCTTAGCTTAGTTTACCAAAACCTATGTCTAATTTGAGCCAAACAAATTGATCCATTTTATTTAGCCATCATTAATCTTCATGTTAATTTTTAAACCCTCTCATTACACCAACTTTCACGATACCTTTTTTTTGAGCTTGCTCTATTCTAAAATAAGGTGGTAAATTGCAGTTAAAACAAAGCTCAACTTTTGGTCATACTAAAGCAAAGTCTTCTTGTATCAAATGTTTATTTGGTCTAGCCTGAGTCCAAGTCCAATCTAATGCTTGGAGGGTGATAAGAGAGTGGATCTAATGAAACAAAAATACGTATTTGAAGTAAAAAGATTGTGAAGCACTATATAAGCTCTACGGTGAACTCTGCAATCTAATCAGAATTTGAAATTGGCTTCCGTTATATGGACTTGATGATATTTGAAAGCTAATAATTTACGAATAAGAACATTAAAAAAAATTAAACTAACTACAGGAAGCCGGCTAAAACTTAGGTACTATGTTATAAAATTCTGTAACAAGATTGCAAAAACAAAAAATCATCAGGCAACACTCAGAAGCCTGTAGCTGTTCTGCTATTCATGTGATGTTCCACCTGACAAAACCCTAGGAATGAAATGGAATGCTTCAATGGGAAGGAAGGTAGATTCGGTGGAAGTTCCTCTTGTTGAGTTTCTTGCGACACGTTGGGCATTTCTTCTGCTTCTCAATGGCAGTCGCAATGCAGCTGTTACAGAAAACATGGCCACATGTTGTCGACGAGGGTTCATTCAACGGGCACAAGCAAACCGGGCAGCTTAAAGTTGATTCCATCGGCGGGGTTGAAGGCTGCTTGAATGCAAGACATGTGATTTGTAAGAACTTAATAAATGTATAATACAACCGATATGTGTCAGATTAGAAGAAATTGAACCACTCCAATCAAGAGAAGCAGGCCGGATTTTACAAAGAAGAAGAAGAAGCAAAAAGAAACCCTAACCAGTATCAGTAATCCTCAAATTCCACTCCTAAAACTCACACTCTATCCTCCCCTCATCTCGTCTCTCTCCCTCTGTAAGTTCTTTATTTAAATATTACGGATTAAATTAGTTTGGTAATGAACTTTTCTTTGTTTGACAAGTAATTAAAAATAGACTAAGCTCTTTGTTTAGTAATGTATTTTAATCAAATGTTATATTTAAGTAGTTGGAGTTGACCTAATTTTCTTTAGCTCAAGTTATACAACTTAAGGTAGAAGAATCTTACATGTTAGAGAATAAGTATACTCTTCATTATTAAGAAAGATTTATTTGAACAATTAATTATGTTTAATATTATTTTATAATAATTGCTCTTTATATGTTGGTCCTTATAGATGTTACTTGTGATCACATTGATATCTATGACAGATTCCTAGGTACTTTGGATAGTGACATGTTAGCAGCATGCACACATATACAAAAACTGATTAGATGTGTATCTCATACTTACTATTGTCATTAAAGACTTTAACACCAAGTAACTCAACTTTGGATTGTTTTTATTAAAAAAAATAATTTAAAATTTTTTAAAAATAAATTTTATAAATAAAATAAAAAATATGAGTTAGGATTCAAACCCTCCAGGGCTTTTTAAGCGCTTCAAAGGGACGACAAAAACAGCCGTTTCAATAATAGCAATAGAAAAATTAAATAGTATAAAAGTGCAGTTCAGCACAAAACCAAAGTCTCAGCCCAAGTTTCACATTGTTTCGGACCAAGACTAGTGCAAAATGAGCCAAAAACTAGGTTTCAATTCAAAATCAAGAACAAATTGGGTACATACCTTATTGATTTGTCAATTATGTTCAGACCTACAAGACATGTTTAAAACATGTGATTATATATTTTTTTTCAAGCCCAATTAAGATGATTTAAGAAACTTAGATTCATAATATATAAATACCATATTTCATATTTCATTTCCATAGTGTCATAGTGTTTTGTTAGAGTTGAACATTTGGATGTTTGTTATTTTGTTTTGGAACTATTAGTTTGTATTTTAATTAGAATAAACTAATTATTTTCAATCTCATGTGCATATTTATAATATTATTATTATTATTATTTTGGGTACAAAACACAACTCTTAACCTTCACTCTTTGTTATAAAGTTAAGACATTTCATCATGTATCATGAACCTGAAGTAAATGGCTTACCAAATCACGTTGTAGCTCATCTAACAATAGGTCATCTTAAGCCATTCAGAGCAAAGAAGTATCAAACAGGTGTTAAAAGAGTAAGAACTGCTACCATTGCACATTTCAACTTCAACGCCAAATCTTATATGCAGAAATCATTAACAATCACAAAAGTTTAACATACCTTTAAAAGGCATACCTACGACATTATCCGTAAGGGGACCATAAAAAAGATTAGGCTTTAGCTTTAATTGCCAGATTAATTGAAATTACAAGTTTCAGTTCATATAAAAATAGAAGATTATTTAGGGATTATTTACATAGTTTTAAGCCAAACAATAAATAAATATTAACAAATTTAAGATAATATTGATATCTACATAATGTAGTAATTTAGACATTCAATATTATCCAAATAACACTCAACCAAATGTTCTCTAAATGTTAAATTAGAACTCCTACCAAATAATACCACTTGCTAGCAAATAGGTAAAAAAGGGGCACAAGAACTTCAGCTACAAATCTTCTAAAAACAATCTTAATTTACATGACTTCACTTATAAAATCTAAATTTATGATTTGATACTAAGAAAGATAACCTAATATAAGTAAAGCTAAAAATTAACAAATGTGGTCTTATTAATTATAAGACAACTAATACAAAAAAAGAATGACAAAGATAGGGGGCTACAAATCTTCTAAAAAACACCTTAATTTACATGACTTTGCTGATAACCTAAATTTATGATTTGGTGATAAGAAAGATAACCTAATACAAGTAAAAGCTAAAAATTAGCAAAGGTGGTCTTATTAACTATAAGACAACTAATACAAAAAAAAAAAAGAATGGCAAAGATAGGGGTCCAGCATGGCCTAAACAAGGATCTACATATGCACCAAACATTCCCAAGAGCTACATCAAATTAATAGATGAAAAGAATTTTCAAAAATGAGATTGGAACATACTAATCATAATGATCATCAAGTGGAACTTAGATTCAATGCTATCAGACCCAAATTACCCAAAAAGTACACAAATTCAATAGCAAACACGTAACTAAGCAAACAGGTAACTAAGGTTTGTCCGTACACTCAACTCTTCAGTAAAGCGCATCAAAAAAATTGGTTGAATCATGGAATCAGTAAGAACATTTGTTGCTCAATTAAATGGAGTTCCATGTAAAGAAAAAATCTATAAATGTTCTTGCAAGAATTTAAACTTGTCTAATTTAAGAGCTCTAGAATAAGTTGAAGTCCCCTTATTTCTTTTAAAAGAAATATGGTTCATTCCACAGCACAAGTCTTTTAGTATTTTTATTGGTATTCCATCAAGTCTTACAAACATGAAATAGATGTATTTTCACAAAGATATTGTCCACGCCTCCTACTGGGGAAAAATCCTCATAAAAAATAATTTAGAAGAAACATACAATAACCAAAGAAAAGCACACAATGGGAAACTAAGATTTTGCACGATTTGACCATAATTGACCTACCCAACAAGTAAAACCTCCACTGTCTCTACCTAAAAACTCTATATGGATCATCAACCATCTTTCATTTGAGCTTTAGCATTTCCCTTTTGCATATCTTAAGAATTCCACCTTCGATCGATCATATAACCTCTCATATACAATGTTCCCCACAAAACTAGTTGTCTAGATCTATCACATTATATGGCATCAATCAAGTCCGCATGATTCCACCAAAGCTCCTCATTACAAAAAGCACTTCTTCTATTTCAATTTGAAGATTTCCATATTCCTTACTGACCTACCATTCTTCTCATTTGATCAAATATTCTTCTAACAAACACCTATAGAAATCAAAGAACTGACTCCATCTAATACCCCCTTGCCCTATTCTTCCATCTCATCAAGTTGTGATCACCTCATCCAACTTAAAAATATCATCCTCAAATGACAATGTGGTGATAACACAAACAAATGAAGGTGCTACAAACACCAACAACACAAGTGCCACAACCTCCTACTCAAACATCATATTCAGTGCAATGAGATCCATGAATAACTAATTGATCTCATTAAATGTGTACCAAGCTTCCAACATCTATCATCCTCAAGCCATACAAATTTGACAGATCTTGTAAACATCACCACACCTTATCTTGCTTGGTTTCTTTTTTTCAAAATATTTGATCATCATTTATAAAGAAATTCTTCACCTATTTTTAACCCAACAAGAAATCATCGCATCCACCAAAGGGCTCCATAAAAACTTAAATCCTTCATCGTCATATGTTGTGCATGACTTGTGCCAGTAGCAACTTTCATCAATTCCAACATAATTGTGATCACCATCAAATCTGACCATAATTGTGGTTGACCACATGCTCATTGACCTACACAAAACTCAAAATTTGAACAGAAATCCATTGATCAAATACAACTGTAATGTCTGACATAAAAAAACCAACAAAATGGATCCTAGATCATCAAAATTTGCTTCTATGTTTCTATGTCTGGACAATCTGAATCCTTGATTGGTTTCTTCCATAACCTTAGCCAACACGCAAATTCAGCTGACCATAACATCCTTTCCCAGTACCAATTGAAAGCTATGCAAAGCACAATCCCATGCATTGTACCAAGATCCAGACGGCAATCCCATCATTCATCCTACTGTTGTCCTGTCATTCACTCCTGTCAACAACCTCCGCCACTAGCAACATTTCTTCCTCTACCTCTGTCTGAGCACAACACAGACCACCTACATCGCAATGAAAGGAAAAATGAAAGTAAAACCTCATTGTTTGTTCAATGCAAGCTACAATCACCAAGTGCAAATCCTCTTATGGCCTGTTCTTCTCACTCCAAAAGACCACATCAGTATTCTTGACGCCAAGCAACCATATTTGGGTAATTTTGATTTATTTCTCAATTCCACCACTAAACTAAAACCCCAAACTCTTTGAACAGGCACTAATACAACTCACATGGAGGAAAACCTCCATCACAATGCATGCAAGACAATACAAACAACATAGAGAAGTGTGCCAATGAAAAGAACTTAGCATGGTTTAGCTTTAGATGTTCACCTCAAATTTCAACTTTAAGCAAGGAATCCTCTTGAACTTTCACCAAAAGAACAAGAACCACTCTATAAAGGCACAAGAGGTCCCTCTCTCTCTCCCTCTCTCTCTCTCTCTCCTTCCTTCCCCCTCCTTTGGGTTATATAATAAAACAATATACAAAAATCTAAATCGAACATGATAAGATGGTTCACCTAACAAAGATAATACCATGGACCCAATTACAAATATGCACAACAAAAAATACAAGACAATATCCCCAACAACTAAGCATAATCATGATGGGATTCAACTCAATTCCCCATTCATGCAGCGGAACTAAACAAAAGCCTCCAAAATAGCTCCATTCTCACAGATTATCAATTATTGAAATTCCCAATCAATAAAAACTACATAGCAAATGCAGCAATTCTTCATTAAAATCTTAATTCATCCTTAAAAAACCATTTCTGATCCAATTTTACACACACTAATTCCACTGAGAAACCCGATGCCTAAATACAACCAAGTCATAACCTTTCCAATGCAAAACTAAATTAAAAATACTTAAACTATAGCAGTCCATACACTATCATTCATCAAAGAACAGCAATTAAGGAACAAATAAAACTTAAGATGTTAGTTCCTAACCTTAGATTTAATTTCTCTCAGCATGACACTCGTTCAGAACGACTGGACTTACATGGCAATTCTGATCATGAGCTTACGATCAGGTGTAGAAAAAAAAAAAAGGAAGTTTCAGAAAACAATCTAAAAATAGGTGTTATGCATTACACTATTATTAGCATGCCATAAACAGACTCAAAAGTTATTCAACCAACTCATTTATCAACTGTCACTCCAGAAAAACCGAAAAGCAGATACCTATGACAAATTAACAGCAGTAGCATAAGAAATTCTTAGATAAAAGTAATATTTATGGAAACACTATCTACCAAGAAATCATTAGAAGTACATATGGATAAAAAAAGTAAATATAATCAAACATAGGCACAAGAAACAAATAAAACAGTTTTATAAATTTTAGGCAAAAAATCAGCCACAATGTGCATGAAATCTTAGAAAGTAGGAAAAAATAGAGTAAAACATTATGATCTCCAGCAAATCAAACGATGCAGACAGATTTCACTATAAAGTTATCATTACATACGAACACAAAGGGAATTAGCTTCAAATATCAGATTAGAATTGCAATGGAGTGTAGGCATGCTGTCAAATGACAACATACATACAAACCACTCTATCATAACTAACAGAAGTTGGAATATTTACCTTTGCAGTGTGTATTCCATCGGCATTCAAGTCACAATCAACAGCTATCATACCCAAAGGACTTGCATTATGCAGACATTGGCTACGGCAAAAAATAGTTAAGGGTTTATCCACAGAAATTCCTACAGGAGCACGTGAGCAGTATCAGGAAAAGAACAAATAAGCTTACATGTGATACCCACATCCACGTACACAACTAAATTAAACAACAAAAAATAATAAATAGAATAGCAAACACATAAAAGCCCTCAGAATATGAAGTGAGAGTTTCCCCAAGCCACAGGCAAAAGACAAGCAGCTTTACAAGCAAAATAGAGATTGCTTATATATTCACACAAATTGTATTTATTATGTTTTAAAGGCCACTCCACAGGAGAAGATTCAATTATTCATTTCCTGCACAAGAGCTGGACAATTAGACAGCATAAATAAACCCTATACTTGAGTACAAAGAGCCTTACAAGATCATCCAATAATGATACATTTAATGATAACAGTTTGGCTTTCGCTATTGGATAAGCCTAAAATAACCATTAATCAACAAGACAAAATGTTATAACAAGTAATGAATCCGTCAATGATGAATTTAGAATCATATGATCAGACGGTGCAAATCCCACAAAAGGCACAACATATTGACCATTCATGTGTAAGTGATTTAGCTAGAAATGGTCTATGAATGAAGATTGGAGAACAAAGAGAACTTTAGTGTAGGTTTTTTGCTTTGAATGGGGGAATCAAAAGCTGACTGACTAATACCAAGAGTATTCATCAAAGATTTACAGCCCACAAAAATTTTCATATCTTTGGACATTGTAATATTTCCTTTTACGATACCATCCTCATCAATGAGAGAATCAACCTGCATGCTCCCAATGACCTTAATGGGTAGTATTATCTTGGTGGTTCCATTTCTGAGGAGTGGGTATTCACCTTTAGTTTCCCTTTTTCCTTCAAATGCTCTTTGATCTCTTCTTCCCCCCTTCAAAGAGCAATGGAGGTTCCTTTTTGCAGTCTTCTTTTTTGTAACCTCTACTAATACTTTCTTTTTCTTCTCAGATGACCTTCTTTTACCGGGTTTTCTGAGGAGTGGGTATTCACCTTTAGTTTCCCTTTTTCCTTCAAATACTCTTTGATCTCTCCTTCCCCCCTTCAAAGAGCAATGGAGGTTCCTTTTTGCAGTCTTCTTTTTTGTAACCTCTACTAATACTTTCTTTTTCTTCTCAGATGACCTTCTTTTACCGGGAATTTTTCAAAGCATTTCATCTTTCTCTTATTTCTCTTCTTCATGTACTCTGATGTCCTCATGAGAAGATCTAGATGTGTTTAGTTCTTCTAAAGAATAAGATAAATTAGTTTTTTTTCTTCTTCTATCAAGCCTCTCTTCTAGGAAGGAGTTGAATTCAAATATCTGTAATTTGCAAGAGAAAAAGCATAGATAATAAACAAGTATTGCTACATGAATTTTATGATATAGTTTACTAATCTTATGAATAAGCATATCATCCCATAGATCAATTCTAAATTTTTTTTTATCTAAAAATACACCTCCAAAAAGGTTCCACCAAAGGAAAAAGAAAATGGCTCCCAAACTTTTGTTAGTTAGTTTTCGAATTCGCATCTTATTTCATTAGACGTGTTGACCAAAAAACTGGGGAATGCTCAATAGTAATTAGATATAATTTAGTAGCATGGTTAAGTTTTCTAAGTATGAATAATTCAAGAGTTAATGAAATTAAGACAATAAAGAGTTACCATGAAAACCTCTTTAAATGAAGAAAAACCACTTTGACGTTGCTCCTGAATGTCTAATATTCTATTGTCGAATTGTGTTGCAAATGAGTTGAATCGATCTCCCAAATACAACGATTAGAGTTCACTCTTAAGTTATAGGACAATGACTCCTTTTTTACTCTATTTGTTTATCCTTTAACCTCCTCATCTTCAAGTAGAAAGTCTTTTTATAGATGCTAAGAAAAGCCTTTAATGCTCAAAACAATGACAAGAATAATTGCTTCTTAACTGCAAACACAATGACACTTGGAACCTGTAACTTTATAAATTAGGACTAATTGGTTCGCTTTCAAACATTGTAGAATACGTAAAATCAAATTATTAAATAACCATCACCAAGTTTATAGACCAATATCATATCCTAAAACTAGCTAACTAATTAAAGCTACAAAGTACTATCTACTCCTACAAATGTCTTCTCTTTGATCTTTATGTAGAGTAAAATATTGAAGCACAAGGGAGCCATTACCATTACAAGCTAACATGTGTAGGAGCAAATCATAATTAATACCTTTAATTAGTGAACCTATTTTACAATATTATATTAGTTCATTAACCTAGTCGAAGATTGATTGTGCCATAAAAACAAAAAAATCAATGATTATTAGTAGCAATTTAATTATTTGACTTATCAATTTATGCAATATGAGAATTCAAATTGATCAGTCTTTATTTAGAATTCAAATTATATAGCTCTCAAGAGCCACCATGTAGTTACAAACAATTATTCTTTTCATCATTTTGAAAGTATAAGGCTAGTCTAAAGTATTAAAAACACTTCTCAATATCTATCAAAGAATGCTTTCTACTCAAAGATGAAAAAGGGTAAATGATAGACACTTAGAGAGAGATAAAATAGTGATTGTCTTGCAACTTAAGAGTGAACTATTTCCTTTGTATTCTAAGAGATCTTCAATTCATTTGTAATAAACAACATAGTGGAGACATTCGAGGGTATCACCAACATGACTATTACCCATTCAAAGATATTTCATGATAAATCTATTTAATGTCATTAATTCTCACGCCATTCAAGCCTATGAAACTTAAACAAATTAAAAAATTCAATTTAATGGCTTCAAAGTTGATCACTTTTTGGATCAATAGACAACATCTACATCACATAACTTTCCTGCAAGTGGTTAATAAAAGAGGGAAAAAAGCTTCTATGATTTCTTCCAAAAATCAGTATTCTCATCCGTAATTGAAGAACCACTAACTATTGGTTAAGAAATTTATCCACAAAAACAAGACAACAAAAGCATTTGACCATATTACTAAAGCAACATACATTTAAAATGCACACAAGAGCAAAAACATTATTAATAGGTACATAGTATGCATACAAAGGGAACCCAGTAAATATTACTCTGACCTGATTGCCCAGCATTTGTAACCATGCTATCATCAACAAGGACTGTAACAGGGCGTTTCTTCCTTGGTCGATTCCTGGGCTAAAGAAATTACAAAAGAAAAAAATTACTATTATACTAGCCAAGCAAGATTAACTAATAAGAGATATGCAGAAGAAATACTGAATTCATGTTTTGCAATTTGCTTTATTAAATAGGGAAAAGAAAACTGTCGTAGTTTCCAACCATCACACTGTGCCAAACAGGCCCTAAGGCTGTTTAAATGCACAGTGAGAATAGAGACGAAATGAATAAGGTCTTTGACAATGGTCCACAAAATGCATTTTTTCACCTCTTTTCTTCCTAAAAAACAGATTTCTAGAACAATCAAAATTTAACCATTTCATTCACCCCAATTTTATTCACTACTTTTCTAGTGGCAAATGACATCAACGAACAAATACATAAAGCATTACACAAATTAAATATATTATCTGTAATTTAATCAAAAGAATACATTCTTGTTAGAGTTTAACAAACAACTGCAGATTTCCACAAGCACTTCCCCTAAATTTTTCTAACCATCACCACAATCAATCTTAAATCTATTTACATGCACAATAAGAATAGAAAAGAATTGAATAATGAATTTGAAAGAGGTAAAAAGAAAATGTTTTTTTTTCAACCTTTCTTCAAAAAATAATGTGGTCAATAAATAAAAAGTTTACACTTCATCAACCCTAAAATTACTCCTCTTACAACCCAAAATTACTTCCAACACCAAGAAGTACTCTCATAGGAATTTAAAAACAACCATTGATTTTTAAAGCGATTTTGCACTACTATTCTAATCTAACTTTCCCCTTGTACATTTCCAACCTCCACCACCATGCCAAACAAACCCTAAGATTTTTTAAATGCACACTAAGAATAAAAATGAAATGAATAAGGTCTTTAACAATGGCCCACAAAATGCACAGTCACCTCTTTTTTATACTAAAAAACAGTTTTCAAGATAAATTAAAATTTTACCTTTTCAATACCCCCACATTTATTCACTATCCAATGCATAAATCACATCAATGAACAAATACAAAAAAATGTTACACAAATTAAATATATTATTTGTAATTAATCCAAAAAAATATTGTCTTGTTAGAGTTTGACAAACGATCATTGGTTTACAAAAATATTGTCTTATTGCATGTCATGACCAAGGCCTATTAGATGCAAAAAATTTTCTACCTACCTTAAAAGCATAGCCTCAAAGTGGTTCTAGAAACTGTCCCCTCAAATCAATTTCTTCATTTCATAGGCTCAAAAGGTTATTCTTGTCATCTTTCGCTAGCTATATTAGGCCTAAAAGGTTTCCAAGTTTCTTTTTGATCTAAAGTAACATCAATCAGAACCACTTTAAGTCTTCTACCAACAATTCAAATAAACCTTTAAAGAGGTAGATCAAGAGAACCCCTGATTTATTCAAGCAACCCTCATAAAGTCTCTTCAACCAAGGGATTTTTAAAACACCTAATCAGATATTCACCAAGATTACTACAAAAACGATTCAACAAGGTCACTTGTTTCATCAATGAGAAGTTTTCTATAGCTCTATCCAGGAGATTGGAAAGGAATGTGTCATTGCCTCTAAGTCCCCTTGATCGAGGACAAAAAAAGTAGTGAGATGATAAAGATTACCCATAATAGGCTCCTTAGGACCATCAACCTTGGGGATACCAAACTCTAAATTCCAGTACTTCCTAGAATGTGTCACCCAGAGAAATTTTAACAGTTATTAGAAAATATGGGTTGTATCAAAAGTCAAAACCACTCTCAAGAAATAATCAAGACACAACAAAGCTCTGCAACTATCATGAGGATCATGATAACATAACTTCTGAACGTAAAGCCCTCAAAATCTTAATCAAAAGACTGTTAAAGGAATGTGGCCTCTGGAAATATCAAGTTTTTGAACTTAATTTGGCCTTTAATGAACTTGTAAGGCCAAGTGTTGCTAACATAATCAAACCAACAAAGACAACCAAACTCTTTAACTAGAGCTAAAAGACAAAAACAAGACCCCTATTAGAATTGTTTACATCATCATAGGGTGGAGGCAATCCCACTCTAAGATCTCCGCCTTAAAATACCTTAAACGAACAGTAATCTCCTATGTGACAAATTGGCAAGAGCAACCAATTTTAATATCCTATGGATCCAAAGATATGTAACCTCTTGGCAACCCCTATGACGATGCTATAGTAGTCTCAAGGATAATTGCCAATATTGAAGTTTGCTAAATGCTCGTCAACATTGGAAGCTTGGCCAAAGTCTTTTTCCCTGATGCTTTTGATAAAATTGACATTAGCTGAAACCTTATCCTCTCAGCTATAGGATCACTTATATGCTTCTTTGGAGAACCTATGAAGCCAGAGGAAACAGTCACATTGCCACTAACAATGGGGAATTCTGTCGGCTCAACCATGCATATGGTCAACTTCATTTTCGAAGTCACTCTTACCTACAATGCAATCCTTGGGAAACCAATGCTGAACACATTTAGAATGATAATCTCAACGCCACACCTGCATCAAATTCAATACCTAATCAAAGGTGCAGAGTGCAAAGGGACCTTCTGCAATTAATGAGATGTTACATGATCACTATGAAAATGACAGCTAAGCCAACCGTCGAGGTCCCATGAACTCGGAGTAAGAATCATTCAAAATAGTTCCACCCTTAAAAAGTGAATGTCATCGAAGATACTCAACAAAGATTCTATTGCAAAATAATGGTCTCTCAGTACAGAATCTATGTCAATTAAGAATCCATCAACATCAATTCCCTTGTTTAATCAACATGACTAGAAGCATTATCAAGATCCAACAAAGTATCCTAACATCACTTAACATAAAGAAAACTTGACTAGCTCACTCTCGACGTCCTTCATCGCCACCAAAACATCAAAAAATACAAAAGGAAAGAGTCTCGACCCTTTCTTTTCCTTGCAACTCTCGCATGAAGGAAACAAGAGACAAGATCTCGACTTCTTCTCATCCTTCATCATTATTCCATCACATGAAAGTTTCAAGAAGCATGCTCTTACCCTCCTCTCTTTCCTCTCATTACAATTGTGTTACATGACAAACTCAAGAAACAGTCTTACCCTCTGTTTTTCGGCAATTTTCGATAGCACAAAGACCTCAAAAAAAGCCAGTATTGCATCATACCCCTCAATCATCATTATTCTATAAATGCTCCCACCACCATTGACAAATGTCTCAAAGAGCTCAACCATTGCCTTCTCTCAACACCATTTCTATAAATAATCTTTGCTTTTTGGTAAAACACTATTGTGTCCTCGAAGTTCAAGTCTCATAAATGCTCCCACCGCTGTAGACAAATGCCTCAAAGAGCCCAACCATTGCCTTCAATTACAAAATAATTGGCTCTTAGTGCCAAAATCTCAATCACTTAAGAATCCATCAATATCAATTCCCTTGTTTAATCAACATGACTCAAACCATTCTCAAGATCCATAGAGTATCCCAACATCACTTAACAAACATAAAAAACTAACTAGCACATTCTCGAAGTCATTCATCGCAGCCAAAACATCGAAGACTACCGGGGGGAATGGCCTCGACCCTTCCTTTTCCTTGTAAACCGCACGAAGTATACAAGAGACAAGATCTCGACTTCTTCTCCTCCTTCATCGTTGTTCCATCACATAAAGGCTTCAAGAAGCATGCTTTTACCCTCATCTCTTTCCTCTCATCGCAATTGTGTATATGATAAACTCAAGAAACAGTCTTACCCTCCTCTCTTTTTCAACAATTTTTTATAGCACGAAGACCTTGAAAAGAGCTAGTCTTGCATCATACCCCCCATTCATCGTTATCCTACAAATGCTCCCATCACCGTTGACAAATGCCTCAAAGAGCTCAACCATTGTCTACTCTCATCACCATTTCTATAAATAATCTTTGCTTTTCGCTAAAACCCTATAGTACCCTTGAAGTTAAAATCCCATAAATGCTCCCACCACCGTTGACAAATGTCTCAAAGAGCTCAACCATTACCTTCTATCATCACCATTTCTACAAATAATCTTTGCTTTTCACTAAAACACTTTTGTGTCCTTGAAGTTTAAAATCCCACCTCAATACTTCCATCCTTATATTATTCACACTAGGGGACAGAACAAACGAACATTCATAAAGTTGCAACAAAAGATCTTGCTGAAATACAATTACAAATAATAACTATTTCTAAGCAAAATAAAAGATGACATCCCTTTAAAAAGTCTACCATTTTTTGAAATATTAAATTGCATGTTCATCTCATTTGTTCTTAATAAAATTTGTAGACAACTCTTTATTATAACAAAAATGATGGCATAAAGAGTTTTGAGACTAAATAAAGAACTAGAAATTTAAAAAATAACTCATAATACTAACCACACTTTCTTGAATTTCCCAAAAAAACACCCCCACGATGGAAAAAAGAAGAGGTAGAGGGATCCAACATGGGTTTTACGTCATATGCCAAGCACCGTCATAAGAAGTCCCCTTTCCTCGTAGACACTGAAAACATGGTAACTCCACTAATGCCCCTTCCCTCGTGCATTTCTACAGTCTCTGCCTTCTTGAGTTCCTGAGCTCACCTTCTTGAAGGCACAGAGCTCAAATCCTCCATCCCTCTCATCAATGATCCATCCCTAGGCTTCCCAAATCAAGTCTCTGAACCTCTCCCATCCTCCAATGTAACTCATTCCCAAGCTTCTAAATTCTCCTCCAAGCCCTTTCCTCCCCACTGCTTCAACCTCTCATTTCCCTTTTTCCTAAGGGCTTCCAACATCAAAAACATCTCCTACTCTTCTCATAAGAGCCTTGCTCCCCACCAACCCCTCACACGTGCAGTCCAAACCCATGCGTACAACCAACACGCATCAAACCCACAAGGATTAAAGAAAGACTACGCCCATCATGTCAGTGACAAAGCACCACTTGACTTTGTCATAAGCTTGTTCTATATAGATTTTGATTGCCATCGTGTTAGCTTTGGAGGTCGATGAATACATTTTAGATGCCATCTCTTGTGCTATGAATATGTAGTCAGTGATAGATCGGCCAGGCACAAAGGCCCCTTGCTCTCTAGAAATAATATCAGGTAGGACTTGCTTCAATCTTTCCACAAGAATCTTGGCCACCACTATATAAATGGCGTTGCATAAACTGATAGGCCAGAACTGATCAGGTTTGTTGGCACCCTACCGCTTAGGAATCAGAACAATCAGGGTATCCTTCCATGATGTACGCATTTCTTCATAAAAAAAAAAATCAAAACCGCACGCACAATATCACTCTGAACAATTTCATGGTAACCATGAAGGAACTCAGCGGTAATCCCATTCAACCCCGGTGCCTTATTTTTCTTAAGAGCCCTGATCGCGCATATGATATCCTCCTCAGTCACCATGCGCGCGAGCATGTGCTCTTGGTCGCTAGATATGCAAGAACGCGGCAGGAACTGCTGCAAGGGGAAGTTCGCAACGCCGCTGCACCACTTAGCCTCAAAAAAATGGGTGATGATCTCGCTAATACCCTCGGCCGAAGAGGAAGTAGTTCCCAAGTCATCCTTCATGTACAAAATTTGGTTGCTGCAGCATGGAAAAACCGTGTTCTTGTCACTAAGCTGAGCCCACTGCACCTTAGCCCTTTGCCACCACCACCATCTTTCCTCAAAGGCGCACTTCTTATGAAACTTAGCAATGAACTGGCCAAGCAGGGAATTCTCCTCAACATCCAAACCACTCTCAGGCTCTTTTATTTGAAGGGTATTGATTCTATCTTCCAGCACCTCATTTTTAATGATGAATGACATCACCTCAGCCTTGCTCCAATTACGAAGTGCAATCAGAGAGTAGCGAAACTTTGTAGATTGTTCATACTTTATTATTGAAGCATGTATATAATGGCCTTTGGTATTAAGTTTTATAAAAAGTTACATTCCTATTGATAATAATTTTAGATGATTTTAGATCCATACCACAATCTATATTCTTCAACACCTAATTTATAACCTAATAAAATCCACTTCATAGCTTGCAACTCTAACTTGCCTTCAATTTTTATGAGCATGAACTAAACCAAATATTCTTTAGACTAAAAACCCAATTAGAAATCCTAATCACATCTCATCTAAAGTCTTCAAGCCAATAATTGCTCCTGATCTATTCAAATGAAAAGTTGTTATAAAATCCACTTCTATCCAAAAATTATTACCCTAGCTTGACTAAAAAGCATCCAAAGAGTTAAATTCATCATTCCAACCATACCATTTTTGTATAGCATATGAATAAATATTATGTGCTTCAGAAATATCTTATTGCAGAAATCATCAAACCCTTCATCACAAAATTTAAGGCTATTATCTATTCTAAGTTTTTTAACTTCCTTGTAATTTTGTTTTGTTATAAAAATGTTTCACTATATAAAATTAGAAAAAATATGAAATTTTTTTCTTTAATATATACACCCATTAACTTTCTAAAAAAATCATCAATAACGATCCATGATGGAATCGGAGATGACGCTCATAAATCTGAACAAATATAATCAAGTGTATTTCTAATGATGTTAATGACAATGTTGAAACTAACTCCTTTATTTTTTCTCAAATATACAATGTTCACAAAGATAAATTTTACCTATATGTTGTCCACACAACAAATCTCACTTACTAAACAAAATTAGATATTTCGTACTCATATGTCCAAACTTCATGTACCAAAGTTCAATGATGTTCTATTCTATGAAAGATAATGAAAAAAAAATCAATGTAATACTAATAATCATTCTTCTTATAAAACACAGATTAATAATTTCATTTGTTTTCAAAAAGCTGTTACCCACTTAGTGCTACTAATAAAATAAAATTAATCTTGATTTTTGTGACATCAAACATCAATTAATAACTATTTTGCAGATAACATCATTTCTCATCAACACATTGCTTGATCGTATGAATTATAAATTGAGAACAAAATTTTACTTGACATATGTGATAAAACAAAGTAAAGAATCTAATTATCATCCTTCCTAAAACAAATTGTTACTAAAAGAAAATCAATTGAGGTTTCTATATCCATATTCATTGAGTTTACACCAACTTCTATCGATTTATCATTTTTTATTGGTATTAACATATTATTCTTTTTTCTTCAAGATAGAATAATCTTTTTTAATGTATAATTTATTCATACAATAATTGCAAATTAATTTTTTATATTCTTTCTCAAATTTGATTATATTATAATTTATGTTAAATATCATTTCTATAGATTTCCTTTTAATTATTAATTTCTCTATATTTTTTTTTATTTTCACTATCCTCAAGTTTAGTCATAACATCTTTTGAAAAGTTAATTCCTCATGTCTTTTAAAATAATAGTTTCTTCATTGTACAACACACTGTCACAAAAAGTTGATATGAAGGTGATTAAGAACACAATAATAATAATGCAAAATCTGTCTTCTACCTTCATTTCAATAGTTTTTAAATCTCTAATTATTGAATTGTGCTCCTTCAAATGAGACTTGGTCAGCACAACTTGCATGAAAAACAAATACAATATTTTTCTTCTTATAGAGCTTATTGGAGGTGTCTTTTATCATATACATAAATTTCAACTTGAGCCTATAAACCAACAACTATGATTTCTTTGAAAACCCCAATCAACACCTCATTTAACAAAGATGATTAGATTATTGTATGAGTTTTTATCCAACTCCTTTTCTTATTTTTCATTATCCCAACATTTTTTATTGACCCAAGAATGCATTTGCTAGGCCTTGTTGAACTACCATCCCTTTTAATTTTAGTATAGCATGATTCAAAACTCATAGTCTATCAAATTTCTCAATTTCGAATTCTTGATTATGAGAAACAACAAAACAATTGACACTAAAATGTGAGAATTAATTCACATAAAATTGACATGATCATAATGAAAATAGAATCGATGTGAACAACAATAACAAAGAAAATAAAAATAGAAACCAAATTTGCACAGTTCAACTTAAGATAAGCCTATATTTATGAAAGAAAAGAGAAAAATCTACTATAGTTAAAGTTAGAAATACAAAATATAAACTCATATAATAAAACAAACCCACTCAAATACACCAATCTTGCAAGAACTGAAGAATACTAAACCCATAAAAGGATCAGTCTCCCAATCCCTCACAAAGAGAAAAACACAATGAGAAAAATATTTCTTCTTCAATAGTATATTTTGCCTCTCTCTTACATATAATAAAACAAACTCACTCAAATATGTAACTCCCACAAACATTAAAGAATACTAAACTCTCTCACAAAAAGAACAAGGTCTTTTAGCTTCTCACGAAAAAAAAAACTTAAGGCAAAAAGTATATCTTTTCTTCAATGATACATTTTTGCTCTCTTATTTGTCTTTACCTTCATAACCTCTATGGTAATTATAGATTGAAAATGAAAAATCTTTAACATCAAAAATTTTAATAATATAGTTATATTCATACATAATCCATCAATAACCAAATTAATTTTTTCAATTTTTGAATCATGATTGTATGACTTCACACTTAAACATATAATAAACATCATTTTATAAAATTCAACAAAGTTAAACTCAATGTTTATATTTATATAAGATGAAAAGTGAGTATAACTTTGAGTTTGAAACAAAGAGATGGATTGAATATGGCCTTTGATGGAGTAATGAGAGTACAAAAAAAAGTTCAAGATATAAAAAGGTCAGGTTGTAGGCATACTTGAGGAGACCATGCTGAGGAAGGTAGGAGTACCACGTCATCCTCTACGGCATCTGCATCAATAGGTAAAGCAAACGATCCCGGATTGGACAGAATAGCCATGTTCTCATACTGGACATCAATAGGGGCTGCACTTCCCTCATTCTGACGTCCTTCAGAAGGAAGAACATTCAGATCAATGTTTAGAACCATCTTCGACAGTTTTATATCCCTCGTGTTTCTCTTCCCGATTTATGCCAATAAGCACTGTGCGTCCATGTTTCTAATATAGTAAACACCAATTGATTAGTAATAAAGTAACCAGATAATTAATGCTCGCGAAAATTTATTTTCTGAAGCAAACAAAACCCTAAATTTCTGACCTCAGAAGAAAAAGGCAATGCAGGAGCTAAATATTACTACCAGGTACCAATGCATCCAGAAAACAAGTATACGACAATTCCAATATTCACGAACTGTCGCCTACAAGAAAAAATAACTATGAACAATTCCTCAAAAAGCACAACAAGTACCAAAAAAAGGGGAACAATGGCAGTGAGCGACTGCATGTTCTGTGGTTAAGATCTGAACAAAACTAAGACAATTACGTATATTTTATCGGCAAACGAAAGAAAAAAAGCATTCTACCACTAGGCCTTTGTGCAATGAGCTATTGGATTATGGGAAGATCCAACTAAACTAAAACTGCAGTGCAAAATGACCAAGCTCCTTGAAAGAAGAAAACAACAGCAAAAAATCGAAGGAACAAGTTCACCGGTAGCGTGAGCATCGACGAATGAACAAAACATTCTGAGAAGAACGATGAAATCACCCTCTATACGATAAATCGAACCTGGTATTAGAAACCTAGGGAAAAGACGAATAGAGAAACACACCACGGTGAGCAGAGGAAGGAAAGTTCCTGGAGCTTGTAAAAGAGGGAGTGGAGTCTGGAATACTAAGCGAGGCTTCTTTCCTTCTTCCAACCCGGCTCCTGGTTTTCAATAAGGGGTAGGATTTACGAGGAAGCCCAGCCACATCTACCTTTATGTTCCATTAACGAGAGAGAGAGAGAGAGAGAGGGAGACAGCGAAGAAGGAGAGATGGCTTGCTCCTGTTCTCGGGCCTTGCCCAGTGAATTCCTGGCTTCCCTTCGCCGTATGCGAACGCGTTTCGGTATAGCCGCCATCGCCTATTTCACAATTTAACGAAGTGTAGCGAAAAAGTCTCCCGTATGAATCCTTCTGTGTAGCGACCATAGCTTCGAATTGGTACTCCGCCGTGCGTGGGGCCCGCCGACCGTTTAGCGAACGGCTATTGTGAATTAATTAAATAATTAATTGATAAATAGGCTTATTGGGAAGTAATTATGATGTTTAAGTAACTGAAATTAAACATGTTAAAAAAATAGTTGTTATTGTAATTATATAATATATAATCGTTTTATATCAATAGTGAGATTTTTATTTAAATAATCTCTAAATACTCCAAAACCAATTTGATGGTTAGTTTCATAATATTACTAAGTTGTGATCAAATTATGAATTGAGAAATGAGATTAGCAATCAAGGAAAAAATATACTTGTTAGATGATAAAACTAATAGCAAATGCTTAAAAAATATTTATGTTACTTTTTTGATAAATATTTTAGTATTGCATAGTATGCCCAATTTTCCAAATTAAAACAAAAAAGTTTAAAATTAGGTTTTATGCGATAAACTGATTTTCTATATTTTTATGAAGAATTCAATATTATGCGTAAGGGTAAATCATATTAATATTTGTCATCATTTTGTATAATCACATTGTAGTTCTAGATATAGAGTTTATTCTTTTATTAAAAAACAATTAATGGAAGTATTGTCTAGTTATTAAAAATTAGAAGAGATTTAGATATTATAAATCAATTTATGTGATGATTACTATCAATATTTAGTTTTAGTAACAAAAACATTTTTTATTTGGTGCATTTTAAGGAATTGTATAATCCAATAAAGCATATAAAAATGTACAAATATTTTGTAGTAGATGCCTTTAAAATTGTCGATGAAATATACTTGACAAGAAAACAAGGAAATAAAGGTAATTTATGAGCAATTTTAGGGAAATCATGGTAGTAATAGTTAGAGGCTTATAATCTAATTGTTTTGCTATTTAGGTGAAAACCAAAACTCAAATCTTATTATATATTTGACTATTTTTTTATCTTGTTTTTAAGTTAACTTTTCTCCTTTCAATAGTCATTTTTAAAATATTCCAAGATTTGTTATTTTTTTCTTCAAATTTACTCAAAATTTGATTGTAGTGATCATATTTTTAGTGAATAATTATGTTGTTAATAGTCATGACTAGAGTAGCTGATAAAGATAACAAACAAGATGAGATCCTACAATAGAAATTGTGATAGAAGATGAAATGAGGGTTTATGGCAACAATTAATGTAAATTTGAATCACAGTTAGCATTTTTTTGAATCATAATTCAAAGTAACATAAATCAAAACTTAGAAATATAAACTTATATATGATAAGAAACCATATATTATGATAAAAATTTAATACAAGGAAAAGTCATATTTTTTTTATTTTATGACAATATATTTATGGATACAAATGATAATATTAAACAAAAATATGAGAATATCCCAACCTAATAAAAGAATAAAAATATAAAAATATACATAAATAATTAAAAACTTTTAAAGGACTTATATGTGACTCATAATAATCAATAATAAACTAAAATATCAAATAAATAAGAAAAAAATCAAATATGAGTTCATTAAATTAGCTTAAATTATTATTTGAATGCAATGTGATCTATATTAGTCCACTCCACTAAGAAAAACTTTTCCTGCAAAGTTATAATCCAAGTGAATCATCATCAACATCAACAACAACCTCTCTAAGTCTTTGTTTACAAGGGACAATTCTCTCAGTACATCTGAAAACTAAAAATGAACAAAATAATATGAGTTGCATAGAAAGGTGTTAGTAATATCTATCTTGAATAAAGTAATTAACAAAGTAAATGTCACACTAGCTCATATTGAAAGTACTGACTAATCTTATAACATGATAATTATATGCAAAAAGGATATCTGAAAACACTAAGAAAGCTAAATCGTAAGAATAAAAAATGGGATGAAATCCTGGGATTTACATATGAAAGTTTTGAGTAAGATGGTGGTGACAAAAAATCAAAGTCAAACCATTTTATGGTGATGTGATGATGCAGAATTATTAAGTTGATGATGATTGGAAGATGTTATGATTGACTCAATGATAAACGAGCACGATGTCTCACTAATTGAGTCTCACACCCCTCATCCCAACGCCAATTCCTACAAATCAACATGTTAAAGTTCTTATTACAATCAACCTTTAGATCTCAATAATATGCAAAGAATAGGAATAAAAATATCATTCATGCAAGGATTGTCTTCCTTACATAACAATAAGTCTCCCTTTTTTATAAAGAGCTTATAGGTGCATTAGTAAAATCATTTAAAATAAAAAATTTAAAAAAAATTAAAAACTCAAAATACCTTATCATAAGCTATTCCTAAATTTTTTTTAGAATGTTTCCTTATTTTTGGTTAGCTGGTTAGTGGAGTATTGAATGTGTGAGTTTAGTGCACATGTCTGTGCTTTGATTAGTCAATATTTGATAGGCACATGCATCATCGATTGGATTTCATTGGTTGGGTCGAATGTTAAGGGTTGAATTGTGACTCAATGCTATCACAAAAATATTTAGATTATCGCAAGTCCAATCTAGGTCTAAAGTAGAAAATTCACCTTTGGTATAGGTTTGCGAGTTAAATCGATGGGTCGGAAGTGGAAACAAGTCAAGTTAGTGAATTTGTTTGTTGTAGTGGGTCGCACAAACCCATGAGCAATCATAGATGTTTTATGCTTGGAGGTGAAACACATGAACTTAGAAGAACTAATAGTGAATGATATGTTAAAACATATTATTAGCTCATAGATATTAGAGAAATGCTTAAATTTAAGCAATGCATCTATACAATAGCCAACTCATAGTGATATAAGTTTAGAATAAAAAATCATAAGATCATTAGGCAAGTAAGAACTTTTCCATAAGCTAAACACTTGCACAAATCTTTAACACAAGAGACCTCAACTTATAGAGGGAGCGATTTAGCAACCCACACACAATGTACTCATGTTAGTGGTGAGGTGACAAAGTACAAAGGATTTGAGTTCTTAGAATGCAAGCAAAGGAAATCATGTGGTCACTTGAACATGCTAAAGAACAAAACATATCAAGTAATCTGTCACGAATGATGAAATAAAGAGTATTGGAGTTAAGAACTTTCCTGATGATTTGGTGCTCTTATGGATGTTAGATAATAGGATGGGATTTCTCATTTCACATCGTTAGATTAGCTACACATGACATACTCATATCAAACAAGCTCAGTGATTCAAGGGTATAACAGTAGTTTTGCTAAGCCTAAGAATACAAAATGACACTTAAGAATATTAAAGATCATATTTTAGAATTTTAAATGTCATTTAAGAATTCCAAAATTCACTAAACAATTTTTAAAATAATTACTTCGAATTCTACCAAAAAAATGCCTTGAAAAAGTTGCAAAAATTGAATAGAATAAGTAGCTCCAAAATAACTTGTGCATTTTGGGCAATAGTTTATCGAGGGGCTAGATAGTAGGCGGCATGAGTAGACAGTGCACTAAAGCCTTATGTTTGGTTTGTGGGGGCATAGGCCAACATTGGTCGATGCGATTTTGTAGACCAATGTGAGACTTGGATTTGTTTGGTTGATGCAGATCAGAGCGAATCAGTGAAGGATGACATGGGTGGAGCAATTCTTCACAAGTTAATAAGTGTTAACAGGTTGATGTGGGTCAAGTCGATATGTTGGAGTCGACCAGGGTTGACAGATCGACATTGATCAAGCAGATAGAGAAGATCATATGGGTCAGAATGGGTTGATGAGGTGGAACAAGTCATGCGAGGGACGATGATAGCAATGACTATGAACAACAACAACATCGATAATAGACAGTAGTTGATGATAGAAATCACCCAAAAAAACAATTTTAAGTCAAAATTGGAAAATTTTGTACCAACAAAACTATAGAACTAAGGGTTGATTGTAAGCAGCCCTCTAAAAAATAATGATAGTAGAGAATAATGAAGAGAAAATGAGCCAATCTTAGCATGATTATAAGTCTAAATAGAATTAGTATAGTTTCAATTGAGATCTCTATGTGATGTACAAGACATTATGTCAAGAACAACTTAGGTAAACACACAAACAAACATGAGTTAGGCATGGGCCTAGCAACATGTCATGTCTATTGACGATAGGTTTAGTGGGTCAATGAGAAACAAGCCGGTGGGTGCTCATGTTCAAAACAACAATCCAATAAAAAAATTTGAGCATGAAATGCACTTTTAGACTCAAAATTAAATTTATGTATGAAAAATAAATATCTTGATCATTTAAAGGTGTTGGAGCATACTTTAACTGTATAATGAGCATAAAAAATCTCAAATGCAACTAGAGTTCTCTTGTCCTTTGATACCTTTTGGTAAAATCAAACTTAGAGATGATATTAATTTATCTTTTAATATTTGAAAGTTATTCTCACAGTTTAAGTCTCACTCAAATTTAACTATTTTTTTTTATCAATTTGGTTAATAACATGCTCTCTCTAAGAATTACTTAACAAATTGTTTATAACATATAACCATTTCTAAGAAACTTCTTACCTCTAAAGAGTTTTGAATCTAGGCCAATCTACTATTACAAAATCTTCAAAGGATCGACTAATATTCCTTCAACACTAATTACATAACTCTAAAATGCTATCATTGATAGTTAAAATTCATATTTAGTGAACTTGGTAGATAATTGTTTCTTTCCTTAAATCTATAGCACTATACACAATTGAGTAACATGCATTAATAAAAATCATGAATAAATTAAGATATAATCTATAAATATAATTATGAATTAGTCTAATTTTTTTTTGAAAATTCTATTCCGTAAATATATAAAGATTGCATGTGCATTAGTCAACCCAACTAATAAAACTAAAAATTCACATTATCTATACCTTGTTCTAATAGAAGACAAAGATATCTTCTTAATTGGTGACACCCAAGCTTTAATCAATCTTGGCCAACATTATTGTTCCATGGAGCTAATTTAACAAATTCTATTGTCGGTAGAGGATATTTGTTTTTAATAATAAGTTTATTGACCTTTCTATATCAATACATATTCTTAAGCTACATCCTTCTTTTTCAAAACAAGATACCCCATGGTGATACACTTGATATTATAAATCATTTATCCAACAACTCCTAGATTTGTACTTCAACCACTTGCAAGTTAGCAAGTGCCATTCTATATGGAGATTTAAAAATCTTTTTAGGACTAGAAACTAATTGAATATCATATTCTATCTCTCATTTAGGAGGTAATCTTAGTAAATCTTTTGAGAAATATATCCAAATATTCATTAACTATAGGCATCTCTAAAATTTGAACAAAATTTTCTTTAAAAACCATTATAAATAACAATAAGTAAAATTAATATCCTTTGCTTGTTGGCTTCTATGCCTTTAGCACTAATATGATGATAAAAGTTTTTTCATTATCCAAAATTAATTAATCTTTCTTCCCTAAGTATTTGAATTTCTATCTTTTTTTTTGAGAATTTATTTTGATTTTATGATTAAACAACTAGTCCATACTCAATATAATATCAAATTCTATTATTGGTAACATATTTAATACAATAGAGAGCATCTTTTCCTTTACTTCTACCTCTTTCATAATATAATTTTCTACTTTTGTACAATTACCCTTAAACATTCTACTCGAGAACAAATCTTGTAATGGTTGACATTCAACATGTAACTTATCATATGTGTAAAAATAAAGGAATAAAATGTTTCAGAATTAAACAAAAAAGTATTAGATAACCTCTATAAATATAGCATACCTAAGATAACTTTAATGAATTAAGGAGCATATTACAAAGTAATAGAATAAACATAAGCTTGTCCTCCTTTTCCAACAATGCTACCTCTTCCAACATCCCTAGACATTATGCCTTTACCTCCGCTCATAAATAAATTAAATGATTTGATCTCCTTAATCGTAAGGCAATACTTAACAATATGTCTTAATGTTTTACCAACAAAATATTGTATTGGCCTTGCTATCTCTAATTTATATGCCCTCAATACTATTTTTCAAATTTATTGTATTGAGTAATTGATGTAGGATAATATGCTAAAATATGTTTTAACTCATAGACAATTGAGAAAGGCTTAAGTTTAAGCAATATAGATTTAAAATCAAAATTCCTATGATCACACGGGTAAGTAAGAATTTTTTTAGAAAATAAAGACTTACATTAATTTTAATAAAAGAGATCTCAACCTAAAAGAAATTTAGTTTTAAATAACACACACCCAAATACTCATCTTGATGGTGAAGTGATAAGATTTTTTGAATCTAGATATAGTATATATCTAAGATTACAAGATTACGGAGAAGGAGTCATTTCATGCGCGAGGAGCCGGATGAGAAGAAACTCTTATGTCTGGTTCTGCAGTAGAGATGGAATAGAAACAACCATTAACTAAAACCCCAAAAGAACCAGATTTCGTAAACAACATAGAGGTAGAATGAAAGGAATATCTTTCCTAGGCAATTGTATTTGTTTCGACAGATACACTCTTTAGGTGCTTGAACCCGCTTGGATTACAGCTAGACAAATAGAAGCAGGGCGAAGAGCACTGACGCGATTTGCGCGTCGTGGTGGAAAGATATGGATAAGTATCTTTCCCGACAATTATACACAAGTAGAGGTTATAGAAGACTAACAAGAATTCACATAATCACATATATTAACAAGAGAGTTTGATGTGACAAATAAAATTTTTGAAATATCAAAAAAATCAAATAAAGACTTTCTTAGTAATTTAATGTCTTTGTAGAAGTTGGATAATGAGTCAATATCTCTTCTTTTGAGCCTCTCGCTCACATTCCCAAGGTATCTTCAGAATCACATTGTTGGATTTTACACAATAATACGCTTGTGTCACATAAGCTTAGTGGTAGCACATTATTACTTCATTCAAAAGTTCTTTATTTACAAAATTATGAGTGTCCCTATTTATAAAGATTTCAATGGTATAATAGTAATTTATTAACCTATGAATATAAAAAAATAATTTGAAATACTAATAGAAATATTTTTAAAATTCTAAAATATATTTTAGAATTTCAAAAGTCATAATAAATTATAAAATAAATACTTTAAAACCAATAAAAAAATTGAATTAAAAAATTGTAAAATTAATTGAATTAAGTAGTTCCCAAATAACATATACATTTTGGGTGGTGGTTACTGTGAAAGGTGAGGTGTAGGCAGTGTGAATGACGTAGGAAAGAGGTGCGTGATGCCTTGGGTTCAGTTGTTAGGTCTATATAGGTTGAAGTGAATTAGCATAGGTTAACAAGTTGGTGTGTGTGTTTTGGGTTAAGCGTGAGTCGAGCAGGCATAGTAGGTCGGCGCGGGCTAACAGGTCACATGGGTTAGCATTGCTAACGAGTCGACGTAATCGATGATGGAGGCACATGGGTTGGTGCAGGCTACAGCACTAGAGCTAATAGTGACAGTACGGTAGCAAAGGTAGCTAATACGACTGAGATGACGAACGACAATGAGAATAACCCACTCTCAAATTTTAGCTCCTTTAAAGTTATTTTTAACAAAATTTTATACCAACAAATTTTTCAAAAAACTATCAATTATTCTTTAAATGTCTGAAATGAAATAGTATAAATAAATAACTTGACGAATTATTGAAAACAAATAAAAATATATAATAAATAAATGTGAGCTATAATTGACCCCATAACAATAATGATAATAAGGACTAATAAGAAGTAGAGAGGTCAATCATGACGCAACTCTGAGTCTAAATAAAACTAATATACCTTAAAGTAAAACTTCTGCATGATGTACTAGATACTACTATATCATTAATACAACTTTATTCAACACTAAATTTATTGTCACCATTCCTTCTTGAGATATGAATCTATTAAAACTTTGATTTATAAAAGCTACTATTATTAAAGCTGTTAGAATATAATATCCCAAAAGTGGGAGTGATTAATTTTAATAAATTTAAATAATAAGATTTAAAAATAAGAATATTAAAGAATTATTGATGACTTTAAGGAAAAAAGTAATAAAAACTGATAGAATAATTATAATTTTGATAGACAAAATAATTGATAGAATTGTAAAAAGCTTTTGAAAAAAAATCATATAGTATGATAGTAACATATCATATAGTATGATAATAACATATCATATAGTATGATATGAATAACAATGAAAAAGACAACTTAATGAAGATCATCATGCAAAATGATATAAGACATCATACTATATGATAAAGTATTAAGTAAAAGCTGAATGAGATTGTATGGTATAATAAGGACTATTGTATCAACATGATGTTATGATAAATAATAGCATCTTCTATATGGGTCATATTAGTCTAATAAGCTAAGGAAGAAAGAATTGGAATATACAATATGAAAGAGGTGTAGTGTATAACATAATCAATTAAAAGAAACATAAATTTTAGGTGTAATGTAAACAAGATCATAAGATGACATCTATCATGCAAGTATGATAATAAAATGATATCGATATTAAAGTACAATAAATGCATTGGCACTATGGATTGAATGATCTTAATAGGATAAGGGAAGGATTTTACTATATAAGATGATCAAGAATAACATATGATATAATAAAGTAAGAGAGAGAATAAAGTTGGAAGAAGTGTGAACTAGAATTAAAATGAGTTAAGGATAGTGTAAGGATGATCAATTGATTATAATTGATTATTAATGCATGAAAATAAATGATTGATATAAATAATATAATATCATATAATATTAAAGAAAATATTAAACAAGTGTGATCAGTTGAAGAAAAAATGAATCACATCCTATGGATTAAGTAACGAATGAACAAATCATATTATATAATGAGTATTAACATATAAATATGATTACTTGTACCATAAGCATAATACATGGCAATCATCAGATATGACATAAGAATGAAGGTGTATTATATAGTATAATGAGGATAACCATATTAGTACTAGGTAGGGAGAATGCTTTAAGTTGACTAAGCAAAAATAGAACATACGCATATGACTAGTAGCTTGTATAGATACGATCAATATGAATAAGCATAAACAATGAAATATTTAACTAAGCATATAATACAAAGTATGCATCATATAAGTATGATCAATTTGAAAGTAATGATATACGAGAAACATTATATGTATGAAATAAGATTAATGGCATATCATATTAGTATGATAACAAGATTTTAATAGAATGATAAAAAGAACATAAGAGAGGTTTAGACAAGTTTAAGAAATATATAATCTAAATAAGTTGATTCTACATTTATGATCCATAGAAACTGAAAAACTTTAAGATCTAAAATAGTGAATAGTTGCATAAACCATTATGATCGATACAAAACCATCAACTTTAATTGAAAATGAAGTTGAAGAGATACAAAATTGAAGAAAAATACAATTAGAAAGAGATAAATGGAAAGAATGTAAAGAGACATTGATTGTGTATAAAAATAAGTGAGATCAAACATGGAAAGACTTTTTCTTTCATCTATCAGTGCAATTAATGTCGACCACTTTTGTTAAAGGAAAAAATAGAGAATGGAAGTGTTCTCAAGTGTTTAAAAAAATCCAAGATGACTTATGCTCATAACAAAAGCAAATATGAGGGAAAAGCTCTTAGTTACTATAGCAAATGAGACTTTAAGCAAAGATATAAGCCTTATTAAGACCATTACTCATATTTGAAAGATAGAAAAGACTTGTTTTTAATGTATATATTTGATGTAATGTGTATTGTAGGCTAAAGTTCCAAATGAATGATAAAAAGATATGTGAAATGCTAATTGTAAGATGTTTGTTTTATATAATTATAATAACATGTTGACATGATGAGTTGATACACAATTTGCTTCAACATGATTGTTATAATCAATAGTTATATGTTTAATTTTTTTATGCTATGGTGATAATAGTCACAAATAAGAAAAAGATTAATAACACATCATTATTTAATTAGAAAAGAAATAACAAAGTGATATAATTTAAGAAGCATCAATGATTGCTTTTTAAAGAGAACTTGCAACCCAAAATAATATTTCTTAAAAAAGTAAGTATTTTTCTATTTGAAATAACATTTTTCAAAATAAAATAACTATCTAAAATAGTATTTTTCTAGGAGTGTTACCAAGAAAATATCATTAGACAATCTAAAATAAAATATTTTAGATACACAAATGAATGATAAAGGGATCAAAAAGAAATTAATAAGTTTTTATGAAATTTAAATTAGTTTTCAAATAAATTTAGAGATAAATAAAGATGATATGCATTTTACTCCTTTCATAAATTTTTTTGGTATGGATTATGCATGAAGTTAACTAAGAGTTATATATTTAATATTACATTATATGCTTTTGTTATTAAGTTAGTGTTAGTTAGCTCATGCTTATTTTATCCTAACAATTTCAAGTCAAAAAAGAGTGCCATGTAGAGCTATTGAGATAAAAAAAGAGCTACCATATGATGATAAGATGATGCTAGTACATGATGATTTTTATGCTTATTCTATATATGCAAAAAAGATATGTAAAAATATTTAAAAGATTTGTTATCCATCAATGTTACATATAACAAGTAGATTTTAAAAAGAAATGTGAAAACTTGATGTTTCCAAGAGTTGTATAAATATCTCCTCCATGAAGGTTTTAAATGTTTTTCTCCAAATGATTTGTATCACTTTCACAACTTAATTTTAAGAAGGAATTGAAAAGGTTTTTGCTATTTGATGTTGCATGACAAAAAAGAGAAAAGAAGCACCCAAGCCCAGGAAGGTCATAGATGAACTAGGGGCTGCCACATAAAGCCACACCACTTTTCCTTGTAATCATGCCACTAAATTTTGGAAATTCAATCTTACTTTTCCAAAATTTTCTTTGCTTTTTCATGACACTTTGTTCCATTTCTATAGTCTTGGCATGCTCTTGTAACTTAGTATAACTAATGGTTCTTATTGTCATCAATGCTAATTAGATTTAATCATGCAAACCCATGCAAAACATGGAGCATATTTGCTCTTTTAGAGTAAACAAATTCAATACATATTTTACCAGATAAGTAAACATATGCCCATAAGTTGTCTTTATCATTCCACCTTGTATTTAACTTCTCTCTCATTCTAATGCAAACTAAAATTGGGATGAACTATTTTCAAAAATTTTAGTAATTCTTCTAGGATATTTCTTAAACTATTCTTTCCATAAATTGAATCTTTGGTTTACAACTCCATCAAAGATTGGCTACATCCTTTAATGTTATAATTACTAATGCAACTTTCTTGTCCTTAAGGCACAATATAACATCAAAGATTCTCACCATTTGTTTTAACCAATACTATATTATTGTATGATCCTCTTCTCAAGCAAAATAAAGTTAATGCATTCTCTAGAATTGATCTACCATTTTTTTCTATTATAGATCCTATAAGTTGAGTATTGATACTACTTTTATTAAAGAGATCAAAGTTTGTGCTAATTCTTGTTGAGTGCTATGGCATCCACCTTTTTATTCTTAGCATTTCCTAATCTTGGGTGCCACTTTAACATCTTTTTTCTTTTATTTTTTTATTCTTTGTTCATATTTTGCAAATCATATCAAATTTACCTTTTAAAATAGTAGAAGCATTTTCTTTTCAACCTTTGTAAATTAATAACATGAGCAATATAAAATTCAATCATTTGCAACTCATGAAAATATCAAGTTTTTCACATTATGTTTTAAAATCACATGTACATATATTATCAATATTTTTTTATGTACTTTTTCTCAAATAAATAACTAAAATTTACAAGCGATACTTCTATTGATAAATGACCATCTTCTATAACATATTATCATAAGCTAATTTCTTTATGTAGTCTTATATAGTGCATCATTTTACTTGAAAATATTAAAGCAAAATAAACATGAATCAACCAACATTAGCTCAAAGACAAAAGAATCTAACATAATATGAAACAAGCATTTATTGGGCAATAACAAGCATGGTCTATATTAATAATAATATAAATAAGTAAAAGATATGTCAATTTTCTTTATCTTTAGATTCATTTGAAACCAAATTTTGTATTTCAAAAATTATAATAATTTTTTAAAATCTTTTTTTAATCTTTTTGCATCTGAAACTTTTATTCAAGATTACTCAACATCTTCTTGACAATATTACCAAAGAAATCTTTTAAAAAGAATTGTTAATGCTTCACATATTATATTATTTTATTATATTCTTTCAAATTCAATTATATTAATATTTTTTAATTATATCTTTTTCTTTTAACACATATTTGTTGATATATATTTGGCATATAACTTATCAAAACATGTAACAAAATAAGTATAACATGTTATAACAATAATATCATATATCTCCCATACACCCTTTTTCATATAAAATCATATACACTATAAGCAAGTTTTTTTACCTCTCAAATCCTATAGTGGTCTCACCAAAACTTATGTATTTGCTTCAAGTCTCAGTTGCTATATTACCTTTGAGTTTTTTTCTTGATTTTTCCTTTTCTTATTGTAGAAACCCTTTCCAAATCTCTTTAAAACATTTTTACTTGCTCTCCTTTTTCCTATATTAACTAAGGTCAAGTGCTAAACCTCTCAAAGTCTCATAAAAAATGCTCTAAATCACAATTAGACCTTCTTTTGTTCTTGTTCTTATGATTTTCTAATTCTTAACATTCCAAATATCCCTAACAGTCATGTCCTTTCATGTGCATACTTTTTCATCTTTTATCTTTTCATTTCCAAACTCACCCATGCTAGTTTTCTTAGTTGTTTATTATTTCAAGTTTTAAGATATATTTAATTTATACTAATCATACATGTATAATCAATAATTTTATACTATATAATTCTCAATATTGTCTAAACCTTTCTTAAGTTATATTTGTTATACTATTATGATATCATCAGTGTACTTATATGATATGTCATTCATAATACATCATATAGATGGTTTTACTCATACATCACAATTTTTAACTTGAACATACTAATATATATATATATATTTATACTATACACTTAGTTAAATCCCTGTCATTATGCTTTTTTACATTAGTTGCTATGATACGATACATTAGTCATGTGTTCAATCCATTATTATACTGCTAAAAAATTCACCATAGTACGTTCTTTTGTTATTTCTCATCAATTTTATGATATATTTTCTTTCTTAGATTGAAACCTAATGATTTATCTATATTATACTTATAATACACATGATCATACTTATATATTAATGCGATCCTATTGCACGACTTATCGACCTATTACTGAACCCTTTAAACATAGTTCATTTTTTCTTTTCAATGGATCATACTAGAATGTTTGTTGCTTTCAAACTATACAATGATGTAGTATATCTATTGATTATTCTTTCTTATGCATTATTGGCCTTATGTGATGTCTTGATTATCTTACATGACCTTACCTTGCTTTTGTGTTTGTTTACTATTCTCTTAAGTTCATTCTCTCTCTTGATTATAAAGCATGAAACTTTATCATCATATTGTATAATCAGCTCTTTTCTTAACCTTTAGGATTGCTCTACAGCAACAATGCATTAACTACACTTTATCATATTTGTACATGTTGTAATCATGTTTGTACAATATAATCTCATTTTATAAATATGTTGTTATACCCGGTAAAATTTTATGTATTTGATCTTTAATAAATTAATTGTGGCTTGGATGATTTCGAATCGACAGTAGGATGAGCCAGGAACTCAATTGTAGGCTATTGGAATTTCTGAAATCTTTTGGGAATTTTTCGGAGCACCGAGGAATTTTTAATTAATTTTCCCTATTTAATTGGATTTATTAGATTTTTAGAAATTCGAAAATCTAATTAAATTAAACCGGAAATCGTTTTTTTTATCGCGCGTGAACCGGACCGGAACGGTTCAGCGGAGGCGGAGGCGGTTCGCCGGGTGAGTTTGCGTGTGCGTTCTAATAAGCGGATCGGACGGTCGAGATCGGCGGGTGAGATCGAACCGGCTGATCGGGTGCTTACCGTGTCGATAGCGTGTCGACAGCGCGTATTGTGTGCTTACCGTGTGGATAGCGTGTCGACAGCGCGTATCGGGTGCTCACGTGTCGAAAACGTGTCGAACGCGTAACGGGTTCACCGTGTCGGCCCGGGGTATAAAAACCCTCGCGAAGCAGCGAATAGGGTTTTCGTTCGACGGCGATAGCGAGGAAATTCCCGGCGTACGGCGCGTGATTCCGGCGGCCTGGCAAGGGGCTTTTTGTGCCCGGAGATTCACGAGACCGAGGAGAGTTGATTGAGACCAAATTCGTTCGGCGAGGAGCTGCGGCGAGCTGCGGACGAGCTTCACCGTCGCCGGCGTCTTCGAGGTAGGAATTTCAGATATTTAAATTAGATAATTAGCAAATTGAAGCATGTATTAGTTTGCAAATCTCTATCTAAGCATGCGAATGTGATTTTTGAAGCTAATTGTACAAATTATCGAAAATTGCATGTTAGGGTTTTCGGGACGTTAATTTGTTTCGCCGAAATTGGAAAATTACCAAGCATGAGGATTTAAATATGCCACTTTATTCATGTTAATATGATTGTATAATGCTAGAACTATAATTTCGTGAATTGTCAACATGAGGATTAGACGAAACTGCTCGGCGGAAATCTTGATTTAAACCTTAGGAAATTAGCGACATTATTGGAACATTAGGATAGTACGAACATGTTCTCCTTGTTCGCAGTCGCCGGAAATCGACGGAATGATCGTATTGGTCGGCTATTGCGGCGGCTAGGGTTTCGCGGACGACGGGCGAAGGAAGGAGACGAATTAAGGATTAATTAGGGATTAGTTGAATTATTAAGAGAATAATAATAATATTAATCATTAATATTATATATAAGCGTCGGCTGAATTTCGGATTAATAACTGACCGGCGGGGTTTGGTTCAGCATGAAAGCCCGAACCGGTGGCAAGATGCGATTCAGGGGATTCGGCGCGGTATAGTGAATAGCAAAATTTTAAATTCGGGGAATTATTCCGAATTTTGGAAAAAATGGATAAAATGCAAAATTTGATATTTCAAATTTAGGAAAAATTCGATAATGGAGTTTTAGGAATTATTTACATTTAGAAAATTCAAGGAAGATCAGAAAACTTGGAAATGAGAAATTTCGAAAATTCTAGAGATCGGTGGGTAAAGAACAAATTTCCTGAAGTGGGGAAAAATGTTATCACTGATGACAGTACAGCTGGAAACAGTCAGACAAAGGTATGGTACACGGATGCTACCAGAACAGTCAGTAATTGACAATTGTGTTGCATTGATGGCAACGGCATGGATTGAGTCAGTTTATTCAGTATTGGCATATTTCATGGATTGGCATATTGGACCGGACTACTATAGACCCTATATGATGTTTTAGGGTAGTTGTGGTAGGTAACTGTGCGGTTCGGACTTAGCTTCCACAGTATACATGTAGACTGGTATACGCCTTGTTGTACCTGGACACATGTTGCCGAATCTTGGAGTTAGAGATTGGCAATGACTGTAGGGGCGTGAGCTTCTATGGAAGTTGTTGGTAGAGGACTCCTTGGGACGGTGGCTGAGTCAATCTCTCCTGGTCCATGTGTGTAGGCCTGCGCGCCTGAGGGTGGCAGGGGTGTCTCGCAGTGGCTAGCCAAGTGTGTAGGCCTGCGCGCCTTAGGGTGGCAGGGGTGTCTCACGTTGGCTAGAGATTATGTGACTGGATCTGTCTGTAGTCTCCAGGAGATTGATTGACGAGAGACACTGCGGTGTCGGGTGCTTAGGCGCCATGCGTGTTTCGAGATGGGCGTTCCCACTGGCATGCTACCTGGAAGCCCAGAGGAGAGCTACTCTGGTGTGACTGGGGGTGACTGTGGTTGGTCGGAGTCTGGGACTGAGAGTGCCTATCCACCATACATTGTTATGCTGTATTCCTATATTTTTGCTATTATCCTTCTCTTGCATGTGAGTTTTACTAGCTGTCTTTCCTACTGGGCGTAGCTCATTCCTGTATTATATATTTTCAGTGGCTCGGCAGACTTAACGCTACCAGATTAGGTGGGATCGTGGTCAGCAGGATTGTGGAGGATATCCGATTTGTAATTGTCTGAGATATTCTGGTTAGTTGATTATTGCTGTTGGATGTATTTAATGAGATTGTTATTCTCATATGTCATGTAATATGTGAGGGAAATTCTGACTTATGTTTCTGGTTGGATAATATTGCACTTGTTGGACTTGGATCTTATTCTTGTATGTAGTTCCATTCACTGTTGTATTTTATTGTCTTGGAGTATGGTGTGTGGAGTGCCATATTTTATCTGAGGATGTTATATATCTTTTTGTTTGATGGTGAGGTCATTACATGACTATGGAACTTAACCATGGGGGTTCAGACTTCTAAAAGACCGGTTCTCCTACCCGTAGGGGTTAGGAGTATTGGGTCTAGTAGGAGTAACATTGCGCGAGTCCATCTGTTAATTCAGGAGTCATGAACCTGATTTGACGGTGTACCCGGGAGATGGGATCCACATTGTTAAGGGAAGTAGGTGTGTAATGATGTGTTATATCCTATGTTTTCGTAGGCTACTCAGGTTGGTATGGGACGATCTGAGCTGTCTATATAAAAAAAAAAAAATTTTATGCCAAAAATCAGCCTAGGAAAAATGGGGTGTAACAGTAGTGGTATCAGAGCCCTAGGTGAGGATAACGGGGCTAGACGTGTATAGGGGTTCAACCCAAGGTGGGGAGAACTGTTGATTCTTTTGTATACTATAGTAGTCCATATGCCAATTGCCAAATGACGACTCTAATGCCAGATTAATTGTTTTTGACAGTATGGCTGGTACCAGGAGACTTTCCGCTCGTGGAGCAGCTAGAGGCAGACCGGTATCTACTACTCCTACCCCGGAGACGATCCCAGCATTGCCAGTTGAGCCAGCCGTGGATCGTTGGATCGATGCCTTCATGCGGTTGCGTCCGCGGAGCTTCAGTGGGTCGGCTGACCCAGCGGTGGCAGATGACTGGATGGCTCATATGCTTGAGCTATTTGATGCCTTGGGATGTCCATTCGGCAGGAGGGTAGTGCTTGCTGCTCTAGTGTTGGAGGGAGAGGCTGCTACCTGGTGGAGAGGCCAGCGGCGCGCTATGTTTGGGGAGGCCCAGAACAGTGAGATAGCATGGGATGACTTTGTTGAGGCATTCAGGGAGTGCTACATTCCGGCCTCTGCCATGGCTCAGTTCAGGAGGGAACTTATACACCTCAGGCAGGACCAGATGTCAGTGAACGATTACTTATCGAGGTTCACTTATCTGGCGAGGTACGCCGTAGAGCTGGTGCCTTCTGAGGAACGCAGATGTGAGATGTTCCTGGAGGGACTTCGTCCTATGCTGCAGCGCCAGCTAGTTGTGAGTCGGTTTGCCAGGTTTCGTGACTTGGTGGAGGCTGCGAGATCCGTTGAGCTTATTGATATCCGGATGGAGGCCCAGAGAGAGACTCATAACAAGAGGAAGGAATTCAGAAATATCCAACAAAACAAAAAGGGCAAGAGACACAGAGATCACAGTGGTACTCAGGAGGTCGTGGTCCGGCCACGACCTATTTCTGAGAGACCAGTGCAGCAGACAGGTACCCGGACTGGGGGGATTATCTGCTACCATTGTCGACAGCCCGGACACAAGAAGTGCGACTGCCCAGAGTTGAAGAAACAGAGGATCACGGGACCGGTTGGTTCATCTGGGGGACAGCCCAGGGTATTTGCACTGACTCGGCAGCAGGCTTCAGAGTCACCAGAAGTGATCACAGGTATGCTTCATTTTGGCAACGTGCAGTGCATGACTTTGTTTGATACTGGTGCATCTCATTCTTTTGTTGCTGAGAGGATCTGGAATCAGATATCAGGATCCAAGGGTTACTTGAAGGAACCCTTACTGGTTAGACTTCCTGATGGGAAAGAGATTCCCACTGTTCAGAAGATTGACGGATCTATTCTGATTAGTGGACACGAATTCGTGACAGAGTTGATATGTGTGCCACTAGCAGAGTTCGACATCATTTTGGGGATGGATTGGTTGTGCCACCATGCAGTGGTTCTGGATTGTTGGGAGAAGAAGGTCAGGATCAGAGTGCCTGGTTCGGGGGATGTGATATACTTTGGTCTGAACAGGCAGATTCCCCTGATCTCAGTTCTTCAGGCTGGAAGGTTAGTAAGTAAGGGTTGTACTGGTTGGTTGGCCTATGTGACCGATAGCCAAGCCACCACTACCCCTATGTCAGATATTCCAGTGGTGAGAGACTTTCCTATGGTTTTTCCAGAGGAGTTGCCTGGATTTCCACCAGCTAGGGAAGTGGAGTTTTCAATTGATTTGGAGACAGGAGTAGCTCCTATTGCTAGAGCTCCTTACAGGATGGCTCCAGCCGAGCTAGCAGAGTTGAAGACTCAGTTACAGGACTTATTAGACAAGGGACTCATACGCCCCAGTTGTTCACCTTGGGGTGCCCCTGTCTTATTTGTCAAGAAGAAAGATGGTAGTATGAGGCTGTGTGTGGATTATAGGGAATTGAATAAGGTTACTATTCGTAACCGATACCCTTTACCACGCATCGATGATTTGCTGGATCAACTTCAGGGAGCAACTGTGTTCTCCAAGATTGACTTACGCTCGGGTTATCACCAGATCCGGATTAGAGATTCTGATGTACCCAAGACAGCATTCCGTACTAGATACGGACATTACGAGTTCACAGTGTTGCCTTTTGGATTGACTAATGCTCCAGCAGTATTTATGAACCTGATGCATCGAGTTTTTCATGCCTTTCTGGATCGGTTTGTGATCATCTTTATAGATGATATATTGATTTATTCCAGAGATAGGGATACTCATGCAGATCAGTTGAGGACTGTGCTTACAGTGTTGCGGGAGAATGAGCTGTATGCAAAATTCTCCAAGTGTTCTTTTTGGCTGGACTCAGTAGCATTCTTAGGACACATTGTCAGTGCGGAGGGCGTGGCTGTTGATCCTAGCAAGATACGAGCTATTATTGATTGGAAACGGCCATCTTCTGTCACTGAGATCCGGAGTTTCCTTGGTTTGGCTGGATACTATAGGAAATTTGTTCCTCACTTTTCTAGACTGGCTGCTCCACTAACCCAGTTGACCCGGAAGGGAAAATCTTTTGAGTGGACAGAGAGTTGTGAGAACAGTTTCCTAGAGCTGAAGCAGAGGCTTAGCACCGCTCCAGTATTGATGTTACCCACACAGGAGAAGCCGTATCAGATGTACACTGATGCTTCACATATAGGCTTGGGAGCCGTACTGATGCAGGATAACAGAGTTATAGCATATGCTTCGAGGCAACTGAAGGATCATGAGAAGAATTATCCCACTCATGATTTGGAGTTAGCTGCTGTCATTTTTGCCTTGAAGATATGGAGACATTATTTGTACGGAGTTCCTGTAGATTGCTTCTCTGACCACAAGAGTCTTAAGTATCTGTTCACTCAGAAGGAACTGAACTTGAGGCAGAGGAGGTGGTTGGAACTGATAAAGGATTACGAGCTGACAATAAACTACTGCGAGGGGAAGGCTAATCCAGTGGCTGATGCCTTGAGCAGACACGCAGTTGTGCATAATATGTTAGTCTGTGACTCTATACCAGACTTGGATTGGAATGTTGAAAGATGTCAGGAACAGTTGTCTATTCAGAGACTGGTTCACAGACTCAGCTCATTGACTATTCGGGCTGACTGGTTATCTGAGATGCGTGACCTTCAGCTTTGTGATGAAGAGCTGAAGGAGAAGATTGAGTTGGCATCGCAGGGATTGGGAGGAGACTTTGCTCTCAGAGACGACATTTTGACCTTCAGGGGTCGCTGGTGTGTACCATCACATCAGGAGTTCAGGGAGAGGATCCTTCGGGAGGCTCACTATGGAACCTTGGCTATGCACCCTGGAGAAGTCAAGATGTACAGGAATTTAAGGAGTGTTTTCTGGTGGAGAGGTTTGAAGACAGATGTTGCTGCCTTTGTTAGGAAATGCCTTACATGTCAGCAAGTTAAGGCCGAACACCAGAGACCTGGAGGATTGTTACAGAGATTGCCGATTCCGGAGTGGAAATGGGATGACATCACTATGGACTTTGTGACTGGTCTTCCTCGTACCAGACAAGGTTTTGATGCTATTTGGGTCATCGTAGATCGATTGACCAAGTCAGCCCATTTCTTATCCATTAAGAAGACGGATTCAGCGGCACAGTTGGCAGAGATATATATTCAGCAGATTGTCAGATTGCATGGGATTCCCCGTTCTATTATTTCTGACAGAGACGCCAAATTCACATCACAGTTTTGGAAGAGCTTACACACTGCCATGGGTACACAGTTAAAGTTCAGTACTGTTTATCATCCTCAGACGGATGGACAGTCTGAGCGGACTATTCGGACCTTGGAGGATTTGCTACGCTTGAGCGTACAAACTTACTCAACAGATTGGACTAGACGATTACCCTTGGTAGAGTTTGTGTACAATAACAGCTTCCAGGCATCGATTGGTATGGCACCTTACGAGGCGTTGTATGGGCGTAGGTGCAGATCTCCTCCTTGTTGGGAGGAGGGTGATTCCAGGAGAGTGTGGGGACCCCAGATTGTAGAGGAGACCACAGCGGAAGTCAAGTTATTGCAGGACAGATTACGTACTGTGCAAGATCGCCAGAAGAAATATTATGATCCTAAGCACAAGGCTGTTGAGTTTTCTGTGGGAGATAGGGTATTCCTGAAGGTCAGTCCTATGCGGGGTCTATTCAGGTTTGGAAAGCCTTCTAAGCTTCGACCTCGTTACATTGGACCCTATCCTATTCTGGAGAGGATCGGTGAAGTGGCTTACAGGTTGGCACTTCCTGAGCATCTGACTGAGATTCACAATGTGTTCCATGTTTCGAATCTCAAGAAATATGTGCCAGATCCTTCTCATTGCATCAGTGATGATCTTCCTGGTTTACAAGTGGCACCAGATTCTTCTTATGTGGAACTACCAGTTCGCATCCTCGAGGAGAGCAGCAGACAGCTGAGGAACAGGTCGTTTCCTATGGTCAAGGTTCTGTGGAATAGACATGACGAAAGGGAGGCAACCTGGGAGCTAGAGCAGGATGTTGCTGAAAAATGGCCGGAACTTCTTGCTGAATTTCGAGGGCAAAATTCCTGATAAGGTGGGGAGATTGTTATACCCGGTAAAATTTTATGTATTTGATCTTTAATAAATTAATTGTGGCTTGGATGATTTCGAATCGACAGTAGGATGAGCCAGGAACTCAATTGTAGGCTATTGGAATTTCTGAAATCTTTTGGGAATTTTTCGGAGCACCGAGGAATTTTTAATTAATTTTCCCTATTTAATTGGATTTATTAGATTTTTAGAAATTCGAAAATCTAATTAAATTAAACCGGAAATCGTTTTTTTTATCGCGCGTGAACCGGACCGGAACGGTTCAGCGGAGGCGGAGGCGGTTCGCCGGGTGAGTTTGCGTGTGCGTTCTAATAAGCGGATCGGACGGTCGAGATCGGCGGGTGAGATCGAACCGGCTGATCGGGTGCTTACCGTGTCGATAGCGTGTCGACAGCGCGTATTGTGTGCTTACCGTGTGGATAGCGTGTCGACAGCGCGTATCGGGTGCTCACGTGTCGAAAACGTGTCGAACGCGTAACGGGTTCACCGTGTCGGCCCGGGGTATAAAAACCCTCGCGAAGCAGCGAATAGGGTTTTCGTTCGACGGCGATAGCGAGGAAATTCCCGGCGTACGGCGCGTGATTCCGGCGGCCTGGCAAGGGGCTTTTTGTGCCCGGAGATTCACGAGACCGAGGAGAGTTGATTGAGACCAAATTCGTTCGGCGAGGAGCTGCGGCGAGCTGCGGACGAGCTTCACCGTCGCCGGCGTCTTCGAGGTAGGAATTTCAGATATTTAAATTAGATAATTAGCAAATTGAAGCATGTATTAGTTTGCAAATCTCTATCTAAGCATGCGAATGTGATTTTTGAAGCTAATTGTACAAATTATCGAAAATTGCATGTTAGGGTTTTCGGGACGTTAATTTGTTTCGCCGAAATTGGAAAATTACCAAGCATGAGGATTTAAATATGCCACTTTATTCATGTTAATATGATTGTATAATGCTAGAACTATAATTTCGTGAATTGTCAACATGAGGATTAGACGAAACTGCTCGGCGGAAATCTTGATTTAAACCTTAGGAAATTAGCGACATTATTGGAACATTAGGATAGTACGAACATGTTCTCCTTGTTCGCAGTCGCCGGAAATCGACGGAATGATCGTATTGGTCGGCTATTGCGGCGGCTAGGGTTTCGCGGACGACGGGCGAAGGAAGGAGACGAATTAAGGATTAATTAGGGATTAGTTGAATTATTAAGAGAATAATAATAATATTAATCATTAATATTATATATAAGCGTCGGCTGAATTTCGGATTAATAACTGACCGGCGGGGTTTGGTTCAGCATGAAAGCCCGAACCGGTGGCAAGATGCGATTCAGGGGATTCGGCGCGGTATAGTGAATAGCAAAATTTTAAATTCGGGGAATTATTCCGAATTTTGGAAAAAATGGATAAAATGCAAAATTTGATATTTCAAATTTAGGAAAAATTCGATAATGGAGTTTTAGGAATTATTTACATTTAGAAAATTCAAGGAAGATCAGAAAACTTGGAAATGAGAAATTTCGAAAATTCTAGAGATCGGTGGGTAAAGAACAAATTTCCTGAAGTGGGGAAAAATGTTATCACTGATGACAGTACAGCTGGAAACAGTCAGACAAAGGTATGGTACACGGATGCTACCAGAACAGTCAGTAATTGACAATTGTGTTGCTTTGATGGCAACGGCATGGATTGAGTCAGTTTATTCAGTATTGGCATATTTCATGGATTGGCATATTGGACCGGACTACTATAGACCCTATATGATGTTTTAGGGTAGTTGTGGTAGGTAACTGTGCGGTTCGGACTTAGCTTCCACAGTATACATGTAGACTGGTATACGCCTTGTTGTACCTGGACACATGTTGCCGAATCTTGGAGTTAGAGATTGGCAATGACTGTAGGGGCGTGAGCTTCTATGGAAGTTGTTGGTAGAGGACTCCTTGGGACGGTGGCTGAGTCAATCTCTCCTGGTCCATGTGTGTAGGCCTGCGCGCCTGAGGGTGGCAGGGGTGTCTCGCAGTGGCTAGCCAAGTGTGTAGGCCTGCGCGCCTTAGGGTGGCAGGGGTGTCTCACGTTGGCTAGAGATTATGTGACTGGATCTGTCTGTAGTCTCCAGGAGATTGATTGACGAGAGACACTGCGGTGTCGGGTGCTTAGGCGCCATGCGTGTTTCGAGATGGGCGTTCCCACTGGCATGCTACCTGGAAGCCCAGAGGAGAGCTACTCTGGTGTGACTGGGGGTGACTGTGGTTGGTCGGAGTCTGGGACTGAGAGTGCCTATCCACCATACATTGTTATGCTGTATTCCTATATTTTTGCTATTATCCTTCTCTTGCATGTGAGTTTTACTAGCTGTCTTTCCTACTGGGCGTAGCTCATTCCTGTATTATATATTTTCAGTGGCTCGGCAGACTTAACGCTACCAGATTAGGTGGGATCGTGGTCAGCAGGATTGTGGAGGATATCCGATTTGTAATTGTCTGAGATATTCTGGTTAGTTGATTATTGCTGTTGGATGTATTTAATGAGATTGTTATTCTCATATGTCATGTAATATGTGAGGGAAATTCTGACTTATGTTTCTGGTTGGATAATATTGCACTTGTTGGACTTGGATCTTATTCTTGTATGTAGTTCCATTCACTGTTGTATTTTATTGTCTTGGAGTATGGTGTGTGGAGTGCCATATTTTATCTGAGGATGTTATATATCTTTTTGTTTGATGGTGAGGTCATTACATGACTATGGAACTTAACCATGGGGGTTCAGACTTCTAAAAGACCGGTTCTCCTACCCGTAGGGGTTAGGAGTATTGGGTCTAGTAGGAGTAACATTGCGCGAGTCCATCTGTTAATTCAGGAGTCATGAACCTGATTTGACGGTGTACCCGGGAGATGGGATCCACATTGTTAAGGGAAGTAGGTGTGTAATGATGTGTTATATCCTATGTTTTCGTAGGCTACTCAGGTTGGTATGGGACGATCTGAGCTGTCTATATAAAAAAAAAAAAATTTTATGCCAAAAATCAGCCTAGGAAAAATGGGGTGTAACATATGTTCACTTGATTTATTCTCTAACTTGATCGTACTATAGGTGTGGGTTTCGAACTAATACTTGTTATTTTACATAAAATACTAGTGATGTATATACAAATTATGACCTTTGGACATATACTTAATTATATAAAATGAGGATGATGTGTAAAGAGAAATCATTGACATTATTCCATCCCATTTTCATTTTACACTTATGTTTCTATTAATGTGTGTGTGTGTGTGTGTGTGTGTTTTTATATATAAACCAAATAAATAAAATTCTCCATGATATAAAGTACTTGATCAAATGTTTTATACGTCGATTCAAATTTAACAATCATGCAAAGTCTCTAAAATGCATAATAAAAAAATAACATATAAGATATTTTAATTTGAGAATAAATCATAAATTAATTAAATACTATATTTAAATCATAATTACTAGGTTTACAAATTTGGGCTATCTCATGATGCTCCACTTTTTTATTCGAGCTTTCCTCTCTAGGCTTACATATGAACAAATCACATATTTCCATTACTTTGTATTTAACAATATATTTTTAAATTTTATATTATATTTTATCAATTTATTTATTTATTTTGTACATACAAACATATACTATGTTTCTTTTTTTATTCAATTAAACTTAATTTAACTTAAATTTATTATTATTATTATTATTTACTCTTAAAAACGTTCTAATCTTTCTTTATTAGTAATTAATGCTCCCCTATCTTTCTTTCCATGATAACATCAATAGTATGAATATTATTGTTGCATATTTAATATTTAATAAATATACTTAGCATAGTGGTGAAGGCCTCTCCACTCTTTTAGAAGGTTTTGGTACAAATCATTTAGAAATCAATTATTGTATATGTTTTATGCAATCTACTCATAAATAAATATAAATTAGCCCAAAATTTGTTAATTTCAACATTTGGCATATTAATAAAAACTCTTTTCTATGTGTAATAATTCATATGGTTTTCCTTTTTCATAACTAATTATTGTGACTTCCAAAATTTACCAACTCATTATTATTGGATTCTTATTGAATTTTTTTTGAAATTATATGCTTAAATAAAATATTAAATTTATTTAAAATCATGACATATTTTATAAAATCACATCAATTTAATAATATTTTATTTAATAGATATCATATCTTAGAAAAAAATATTATTTTATTAAAACTTAAATAAATACAACCATACTTACTTAGTCTTATGGTTTACAACATATTATATATGCAAAATTTTAGACTATTGCAAGTAAGAAGGCCTTAAATCAATTAATGAACCCCAAATCCTAGTATGGATTATTCTAGATGGTTCACAAAACAATAATAGGTGGTTTGTATATATCACTAAACAATCCTTTAACTATATTGTGTAATCAAAGTAGGTTAGTTTGATTAATTATAAAGTCTATTTTTGAGGCAATTTCTTCCAAATGTGCTATAGTTTAAAACTCTATAATGGAATTAAAAAGGGATCAAACTTAAAAATAAAGAAAAATTTGCTATGATTGAAGCTAAAACATAGATTTCTATGTTTTTCCTTCATGGCATGATGATACTTGATGTGTTGCCTAAGTATGTTCTATGGTTTACGATGAGAGATAGTAAAAAAGGTATGTCACTCAGATATTTTTTTATCTACGATTAGTTTAACTTGACATCTTATCTTCGTTCATATGCCTTATTTTAACTATCTTCATGATTTTGAATTAGTTCATCATCTTTACTACTTTTTATAAATTTAAAAATTTTCATATTTGATTTTTTATAATTTCAAGATTAGAGGTATTAAGTTATGTGGAAGTTGTTAAAGCTTTAAGTCATTTACATGTGGTTTAGCTTGATTTCAAGTTCTATCTTGTTTATTTGCAAATTTCAACCATAATTAAATCTATCCAAAACTTAGGCAATCCAACTTATGTCCATTATGGTGATAATTTGACCAAATAAAATATTTCAAAATTTAATGAAATTTGGGGTAATCTACCTTATTCAATTATTCATAATTTGATAATTCAACAATGCAAATAAAAGCTTCTTAATAGGATTTAACAAAATATCTATGATTACTATAAATCATAATAAAAGAACTAGTAGATTGCGCAAATGAAAAATAGTACTTGGTTAAAATGTAGCATAAACAACAATATTATAACTAATATAAAATATAGTTGTAAGTTCAATGCAATGACCATAAAATATCACTACTAGTTTTTTTTTTGATATTTTTAAATGATAAAAGTTATATATTAGTCAACAATGTAACACCATAACATACAATGAGACAGGAAAAATTAACATAATCTATGAAGAATATGTTAGAACACTTCCACTAAAGAAGACCTCAATGAAAGGGTTAATTTTTTAATCTTCTATAAAGTTTCTTTGGGAGTAACTAAGTCTAACAACATTCATTTCTTAAGGTCAATATAGAAGACTTTTAAAAAGAAAATTTTTAAAAAGTTTTAATTAGCTTTTAGGTGAACTAATCGAGGCATAAAGATTACTCAAAGTTATGAACATAGTTTCTTTAAAACTTTTCATCCCCAAATCCCTATCTTTTAAAGTTTTATTGATTTTAAAACCTTGTATCTTCTAGTATAAACTCTAATTTTAGTATTGAAATTTTTCTTGGAAAGGAAAATGTATGTGCTTTCAAGGTTTAGTGATTTTAGGCCTTATGATTTACTTTAAAGTGCTTAGATCATATCTCAAAATTAGCATCATATACCATTTTAGACTTGGAAATAGGTTTCAAGTTTTTATCACTTTGATAATAAATTTGGAAGCATATTATCTACTTAGAATTAAATTTCAATTATAAGCTTACTGGAAACAAGATGTAGAATAATAAACCCTAAGATTACAAGCTCAATGCAATATTGAAATAAAAAGTACTCTTAAAATCCCAACAAAAAAAAGTTTCTTGAAGAAAATGTTATGCAAAAATGGATTCTGACTACTTTGGAAGTCTTGAAAACTATTATAAACACCTTTGAAAAAATATCAAGTAAAAGTTGTTGATATGTAATCAACAAATTACATAATCTAAATTAAAACTCACTATAATAGAAAAATAGGTTATTTATTTGAATACTCTGAAATGGGCAACATCTATCAAGCAAATTAGTAGAATGAAGATGTTAAAATAAGTAACTTATAAGAGGAAAGGTGAATTATAACTTTCAAAAAAACTCATAGTTAATTTTAAGAAAATGGTTAAGAAATATATAAATAAAAACAAATACTTAAGATAAAGACAAATAATTTTTTGGTAGCTCTATCATAAACAAGACCAATATCTACCCATAGTTTGACAACTAAGAAAGCACTAAACAATCCACTCCCTTTTGTAATCAATTGGGTAAATCTTACACAAGAGATCCACAAAGAGATCTATAAAGTACTCAAAAGAGGCTCAAATGCCAGGACTCACATAAGTAAAATACATGTAAAAGCTAGATAAATAGTTTTAGCACTTGTATAAGTAATTTTTAGAATAAACCTATAACTGATTACTTGAGATCAATGACATCCAAAAAACATGAGTATGAAAAGATTTTACCAAAATGTATGCAAACAAATAACAAAAATATGTTAAACCCTTGATCCTTAAACCACTAGTATGATGAAAACAAAATTATTGTATTATTTTATTAATATTTTTTATTGAGTATTCTCAGAACATGCATCTCAAGATAAAAAAGGTTAATCTATTAAAGAGCTTATTTAATTATTTCATGAGACAATTCATAAGTGAAGATAAATCAAGAAGTGTTTGTTATATCTTTTGATGTAATGATCATAAAATCAATGTTAAGTATTTACTAATATGTTATTGAGCTTAGTATTATTTTAGTTAAAACTCAAAGAGTATTTTAACAGTCTTGATTTGTTGGAGCAAGGATTATAACATAAATAATCAATATAATTTGATGACTCAACCTACTAACTTTGGAGTCATGGACAACGATATTTGTGGAGTGACTAATTTACCAAAAATTTTATTTCTAAATCTTTATAGTTAGCATGTTAAACATTTAATTTATTCACAATTATAGCACATAGGACTATCATCTTTCATTTATATATGAATTTGGTTCAAGTTGTATTTTATTTGAAGGAATTTCAGTTTTAAAAATTTTACAAATATTCAAAAAATTTTATTTATATATAAAATTTATTATAAAAAGTTAAAAAATTCCTAAGCTACCAACACCCAAACCTCTAAGTCCAAAAGGCTCGGGTAGAATGGCCGAGGGCATGAGCCTTGGGGACTATAAGCTAGGAACCACATCGAATCCGAGATGGGTCAAGCCTAAGAATTGATCAAGTTAGGTTACTGTTGTGGTCTTTGGGTAAATTAGTTCAGGGCAATACTTTTGAATCAATTTATGCAAAACAAACCATGGTGGACTCGTTAATCAATTTTGGTAAATCAGGTCAGGTCAAACTCATAGATGCCAACTGGCGACTCAGGTCATGAACTCCTGAGAACACCAGGAGGGAGCCAAAACCATTAGGCTGATTATGACACACAATGGATGTATTATAACCACAAAACACTTTAACTATTACATAATGTGGGACTCAACAAAAGCTATTACCAAACATGAGATTTTTACATTGATTGATCAAGTACCTTTAATATCGAACATTCAAGATCATGCCTGCATTTGTGAATAATTAACTTTCTTCAGCTGTTCATCTAGAATAGTTGATTGAATGACTAAAAGTCTCTTTACCTACGTGAATAGTAATATGATCATCATTACCATCCATTTGACTTTTGAGTCAAATGCTCCACATCTTATCTCGTTGTGATTAGACCTTGTCCCAATATCATTTAAGTTGATCCGACAACCACCGCTTTTTTCGCTTAATCGGATGACAACTGTACTGTCTTCTTCGTCTATAACAATTAGCTTTCTAAAAAATAGTTTCTAGCCATTGGGATAGTTATTTTTGGAGTTTTTTATTTTAACTATAAATAGGGATCATTTATCAAATATAAAAACTGTTGAATCAAATTTAAAAATTCTCATATAAATCCAAGTGAAGTTCAAACCATGAGCAATTAATTTCTATATAATTACGAGAGTTGAAAATTTGTGTTGGTCTTTATTTCTTCTACTTTAATTCATAATTATTTCTATATTTTTTTGTAACAACTACTTCATTCATTAATAATGTTACTCTTATTTAAAGAATTAAATGTGTAGACAGTTTTATAAGTGAAAATTATAAAGTTTCAATTTTTTTGTATAGCCTAAATTTCTATGATTTTGGTGTCTCATTGGAGCATCAGTGTATATTTGGTTTGGGCCTACCTACTTCAATAAAAGGGAGTGATTAATGGAAGCCCGATCAAGGATCGATGTTAAATGTAGGCATGAGTTTTGGCTAAACTACTAAATTTTTTTGTATATTTCATTTATTATTAAATAATTCTATTTCATTGATTATTTTTATAAAATAAATTTTCATTTTAACCTCAAAAATTTTTCTTCTAACTTTTGGATTCGAAAATTTTGTTAAACACATAATTCACCTCTCTTCTCTTATTCGTTTTGCCTAACACATTTTACAATTAGTGGTATTAGAGAAAAGTTTTTTTTAAATTTAAAATAAGATCCTTATGGCTCTCCATTGTTTTGAGGATAATAATTTTATTTCAGAAAGCTTTATCATATCGACTACCTTTGTTTAAAAGTGAGTTTTATCTCTATTAAAAAAATCGTATATGTTTATTTTTAGAATTCATTTATTCTGAAATTTGGGATATTGTTAAAAATATATTTAAGATTTTGACTAAGTTTATTCATGAAGAAAAGGTGAGAAAACCTTTAAGTGAACTCACTCTTGAAGAAAAACATATAATACAACTTAATTCTCGTGTTATGAATATTTTGAATTATGATTTGGGTGCTTCTGAATATAATCAAATCAAGAACATGAAAATGACACATGAGATTTGGTATAAACTTGAAGTTACTTATTAGCGTATTTTTCAAGTTAGAGAGATTATAATCAACATGCTTGTTCATGAGTATAAATTATCTTAAATGAATATAAACAAGAGTATTAATGTCAAGTTTATGAGATTTACAAATATTATTAATAGCTTATCTAATCATGGCAATGAGTTTTCTACTAATGAACAAGTGAAGAAGATTCTATGAATTCTTTCTCAATAATATGATCCATTGGTGATGACATTAAAATCACCAAAAAAATTTGTTTTGTCATTTGATGAGTTATTGGGTGAACTTTTAACGAATGAAATTCAGCTTGTAAGAAGAAAGGAGGAAGAACTTATTAATGGAAAAGAAAAGAAAAAGAAGAAAGAAGAATAATAACACTTGTAACTGATTCTTCTATAAACTCAGATTTTTCAATCTCAAGTAAGGTAGCTCTTATCTCAAAATATTTATCTAGATTATATAACAAAAGAAATATAGGTATATATTTTTGAAATAATAAGAAATAAAAAAGGAAAGATGGTCTCTTATAAAAATAATTTGGTGTTTATGTAAACATCCTGGGTATACAAGGTCAAATTGCCCCAACTATAAGGACAGAATAAAAAAGTTTTAAAAATAAAAGAAGAAGAAAAAAGTTATCAAGATATCTTGGGATGATTCAGGTAGTTCTTCTTTTAGTGATGAAAACAAGAAAGAGAGTTTGATTTATTTTATGGCCAATGATAGTATTATATTTGCAACATTAGAAGATGAGGTATGTTCCTCTTCCTCCACTTCATCATCTTTTTCTATTAAAAATTATGAAGAATAGCATATTAATGTTTGAAAAAAGCATAGAAAATTAGCTTTTAAATACTTTAAATTGAAAGAAGAGCATGAAAGCTATTTAAATTTGTATGAATATTTGAATGAGTTGAATACTAATTACTAGAATTGGATAAAGATTGAAAGAGATGAATAAGATTCTATTATTATGAAAATGTATATTTAGTTAAAGAGTTAAATGATTTAAAAAATTTACATAATTATTATAGAAATTTTTTTAGATATGCTAAAAATATTACATATTCTTTTACTCTAAATATAGTTTATAATTATTGTATGAGAATTGGACACATTTTTACTTATTATAAATTTAAAAATATTGTTGATAGTAAGTCTCTTAAATTTGTATGGATTAGAAAGGATAATTCAATGAATAATCAAGTTAATACATGTGGACACAAAAAATGTTTAGGTCTCAAAAGCTAATACTTGATTTGTTTTGTAGACATTTCTTCCTTCAAGGGCTAGGGGAGATATGTGATACTTGAATAGTGGATGCTCAAAACACATGATTGGATATGCATATTTGTTTATTCACTTAAAGTCTTATGATGGTGGTGAAGTTACTTTTAGTGACAACTCCAAGAAAAAAGTTATTACAATTGACACCATGGACAACTCACACACTTTTATAAAAAGTTTCTTCTTGTTCAAGACTTAAGGTATAATCTTCTTAGTATTAATCAGTTATGTGATTCAAATTTTAATATTTTATTCAATAAAAATAAATATAATATTAGTAAAGATAATGTTTCACTTATCTTTAAAAGTGAAAAGGTGAAACATATATTTTATTTTTGCACATATTTAAGGACAGTGGTTTAGAATGCATTACAAAACATAATAATAATTATACATTATTGCATGAGAGATTTTGCCACTTAGGAAAATCTTCTTTTGAAAAGCTTTTAAAGTTTAATCTAGTTAAAGGTTTATCAAATCTTAATTGGTCAAATGATAAACTATGTGATCCATGATGATTAAAAAAGTAAACAAAAGATAGTTTAAGGCTATTTAAAGACATTACAACTACGAAACTATTAAAACTTATGCATTTAGACTTATTTAATCCTATTCTTCCAGAAAGTCTTAGTATAAGTAAATATGGGTTAGTAGTTGTAGATGACTATATTAGATTTACATAGGTTCTTTTCTTTAGAAATAATAAAAAAGTATTTAAAAAATTTATAAGATTGATTACCATGATTGAAAAAACATTAAGTTAAGTTTGTATCAATTAGAAGTGATAAAAAATGAGAATTTAAGAATGAGTTATTTGATATTTTTGTGATAAAAATAAAGTGAAACATATATTTTCTTCACCAAGAACCCCTCAACAAAATGGGGTAGTTGGGAGAAAGAATAGAAATTTACTGGACATCGTAAAGTGTATGCTTAATCAGTATGGTATTCCCAAGTATTTTTAGGTGGGGGTAGTCAAAACAATTTATTATATATTTAATATAATAACATATAAACTTTATTAGATATTTCTCTTTTTGAGTTACATTATAATAAGAAGCTTAAGGTATCCATTTTTCATGCATTTAGATGCAAATTTTTTATTTTAAATAATAAAAAAAGATTTAGATAAATTCGATGATAAAAGAATTTTTTAGAATACTCACTTACTAGTAGATTATTTATAGTATATGATAAGAGATCACTAGTTATGAACGAAATAATTCATATCAAATTTGATGAATCTCTTATTGAAACATCTAATAACCATCATCAAGATGATCATCTTAATAAATTAGAAGATTTAATTCTTAGGGAAGAAAGATTAAAAGATATAATATAAGGTAATCAATTAATAAAAAAATAATCAGATTGAGAATAGTTAAGATATTCTAAGCATCATCCTAGTGAGTTGATCATTCGAAATGTAAAAAAGAAAGTTATAATTGGATGCTCTTTTAATCATGTAGCATTTATATCTAACATTGAATCTAGTTCAATAAAAAAACTTTTGAGATAAGTCCTAGATTATGACAATGAATGAAAAATAAAAATAATTTAAAATAAATCAAGTTTGAGATCTTATATATAGGTCAAATGATAAAACAACCATTGGTAAAAATATGTGTTAAAAAATAAGCTAGATGAAAATGATAAAGTTATAAAGAATAAAATTAGATTAGTAGCCAAATATTATTAACAAGTTGAAGATATAGATGTGGATGAGATATTGCTCTTGTAGCTAGATTTGAAATAATTATGATCTTACTTGCTTATGCATATCACAAAAGATTTATATTATACCAAATAAATGTTAAGAGTGTATTTTTGAATAACTATATAAATAAAAAAGTGTAGGTAGAGCAACCCTTAGGAATTGAGATAAATGATAAGATAGACCAAATATACAAATTTAAGAAAGTGCTTTGTTTATTTAAAGTAAGCTCCAAGAGTTTGGTATAAAAGATTGTGTATTTTTCTTACATCAAATGGTTTTCATTAAGGCAAGATAGATAATACTTTATTTATTTAAAATTTATCAAAATGTTAATTAATATGTCAAGTTTATGTGGATGATATACTTTTTGGAGCCTCTAATAAAAAAATTTGGTTATAAGGACATGAAACATAGGAAAGCTTCTATTAGTATAAGTACTATCATAAATAAAGATGAAGTTAAAAAATCTATTGATACAAAATTATACAGAGAAATGATTAGATCATTATTATATCTTACTACTAATAGGTCAGATATTATGTTTAGTATATGTATGTGTGCATGGTTTTAGGCTAGTTCTAAAACATCACGCCTATAAGTAAAGTATATATCTTATTAGAACTAAGACTCTAGGCTTATGGTACCCTAGGTATGAGTCTCAATTTGATTTAATAGCCCACACAGATGCTAATTTTGTGAGTAATAATATTGATAGAAAGAGTACCTTTAGTATATGTAAATTGATTGGTGGTTCACTAATTTCTTACACTAGTAGAAAACAAAATTGCATGACATTATCAATAATAAAGGTTCAGTACATTACTGTGGAGGCTATGTTACTCAAGTCCTATAGATTAAGCAACAACTTTTATATTATGGCTTAGAATTTTTATAAATTTTAATCTTTTGTGATAATTCAAGTGCAAAATATTTAGTTAAAGATCATGTTCAGCATTTAAGAACAAAACACATTTAAGATATCACTTTATTAGAAAGCATGTGCAAACAAAAATAATTCAATTATCATTTGTGTCATCATTTGCCCAATTAGCTGATATTTTTATCAAGCCATTTGCTATCGAAGTCTTTAATAGACTTAGATTAAGCTTACGTGTCATTAACCCCTTCGAATGATTACAAAAGGGGGAGAACTTAGTGCTAGAATTCAAGGGGAGTATAGGTTATCATACAAGGTATGTTACAATGTTAAATGTTAAATTATTTGATTTATTTATTAATATTATAATTTCTTTGAACATTAGTTTTGTAATTCTTAAAAGATATTATTATGCCCTTTGATGTGATAATCACAAATCCAAGACTAATTGTTTACTAATACATTGTTAAGGCTAGTATTATTTTAATTAAATCTTAAAGAGTATTCTAATTATCTAGATTTGTTGGAGTGAAGACTATAGTATAAATAGCGAATGTAATTTGATGGCTCAATTTGTTAATTTTGGAGCCAAGGATAATGATATTTATGGAGTGACTAATCTATAAAGAACTTCATTTCTAAATCTTTATAGTTATAATATTAAACCTTTAATTTCTTCATAATTATGGCATATAAGATTATCATTTTTCATACATATGTGAATTTGGTTTAAATTATATTTTATTTAAAAGTATTTGAGTTTTTAAAAATCTTATAAATATTCAAATATTTTTATATATATATAAAAATTTCATTATAAAAATTAAAAAAAATTCGTAAGCCACCAACGCTAAAACTATTAAGCCCGAAGGGCTTAAGTTAAGTGGCCAGGGGGGCACGAGCCTTGGGATCCAATGGCTAGAAACGAGACTGAATCTGAGATGGAGAAGCCTGAGTATTGATCAAGTTGAGTTATTGTTACGGTCTCTAGGTCAATTAGTTCAAAGAATTACTTCTGAACTGACTTAGGAGAAATGAGTCAAGGTAGACTCATTAATCAATTTTGGTAAATTGGGTTAGGACAGATCCATAAATGCACGCTAGCGACTAGGGTCATGACTTCTTGAGAACACTAAGGGATAGCTAATACCATTAGACTTATTATAATATGCAGTGTTACAAGCACAAAACACTTCAACTGCTTCGTAATGTGGAACTAAACAAAAGCTATTACCAAAATTGAGATTTTTTGCATTTATCAATCTCACGTTTTTGTGATTGAAAGGTTTAGATCACACTCGCATTTGTGAACAGTTAATTTTCTTTATCCATTCATCCAAAATGGTTGATCGAAAGGTTTAGAGTATCATCGCCTATGTGAATAGTAATTTGATCATCATTACAATCCATCCAACTTCTGAATTCATTGCTCCAAATCTTATCTCGATGTGATTAAATATGAACCATTTATCGTTTAAGCCAATCCGATGGCTACCGCTTTCTTTGCTTAATTGAATAGCAGTTGTACCATCTTCTCCGTCTGCAACGACTTGTTTTTTGAAAAGTAGTTTCTAGTTATTGGAATTGTTTTTGAAGCTTTTTATTTCAACTATAAATAAGGATTATTTACCAAACATAAAAACTATTGATCAAACTTGAAAATTTTCATATGAGTTCAAGTAAAGTTCAAACCATGAGTAACGTATTTCTGTGCAATTAAGAGAGTTGTAGATTTTCATTGGTCTTTATTTCTCCTACTTTCATTCATAATCATTTCAGTATTTCTTGGTAACATATACTTTATTTATTAGTAGTGTCACTCTATTTAAAGAATTAAAGATGTAGGGATTTTTGTAAGCAAAAATGTAAAGTTTCAATTTTTTTAATAGTTTAAAGTTCTTCGATTTTGTTGTCACATTAGAGCACTGGTGTGTATTTGATTTACCTTTACTAGCTTCAACAAAAGGGAGTGGTTAATAGAAGCCAGATTGAGGAATATGGGTGAATGTAGGCACAGGTTTTTACTGAACAACCTAAAATGCTTTTGTGCATTTCATTTATTATTGTGTAATTCTATTTCCTAGATGATTTTTATAAAAGAAAATTTTATTTAAGCTAAAAAAATTTTCTTCTAATTTTTGGAATAAAAAAATTTGTTAAACCCACAATTCACCCCTCTCATCTTTTTTGTTTTGCCTCATAAATTTTATAATGGTGTTGGCTGCATTACTCAAGCATGGCTTAACATTAAAACATTGGAGCCATTGATCCCAATTCATGATAAAATTGCTACTTTTCTAGAGGTCATCTTCTATACAATACTTTGAATTGAAATTATTAAATCTATCACTTGATACTAATAAGACAGATTTACATTCATCATACTCATGCATGCTTCAATGTTAATCCCTCTTAACATTAATCAAATGGTGAATAAATGGTTAAAGAATAATAAAAATATTATGTTTAAAGAGTTAAATTAATCTTAGAATCAATGTTAAAGTAGTGAGGATTTAAGTTATATTGACACATAGTATTGAACTAAATCTATATACACACCATACAATATAACAATGCCCTTTATCATACTTTCACATTCCTTCATTCTTGTTTTTTTTTTTTTGATTCAATAATTCTAACATCAAAATGTTGTTATGATCATAAGGCATATATAGTTAGGATTGCACGTCATACAGTTGTAATATCCTAATCGTACTGGTATAATACTTTGTTTGCCCTAGGCTAACTTGGTCATACAATAGAACTTTTTATCAATTCTGTATAAAACTAAGTGGTGTTATGTATATTTAACATTTTTATGTATCATATTGATGTAATAACATTTTTTATTAGTACGATAATTTTCTCTACACAAAATTGCAAGCAAAGCTAAGTGTAAATATTATAAAATAGAGCCTTACAAATATAATCTAATATATCATATGAGTCTGATTATCTTAGAAAATAATGACATACTAATTGTATTTTTTTCATAACAATATGTTGTTAGCATCACACACATGAGAAAATTTTGGTTGTTGCCCTCAAGTAAAAGATATCATACTATTCTGATCTTGTATCGTACAAAAAGGACTCATGAACAATGCAAAAAGTATCGTAAATATAAAATCCCCTTTATTAAAAGTGTATAATCACTTGATTACTTAGAAAACAAATAATATAATCGTATTGAACATGCATTATTTCATTATCATCTTGTACAATGTTTATGTAACATTTAACAATGTGTGATGAGTTTACGATATACTTTATTTCACTCATATGATATATTTTAAGTAAAATTAATAGGTGGGATAGGTCCTTTGTTAGGATGATTAATTGTGTCTGATTATCGCCCTATACAATCCATTGACATGCTTGTATAAATAGTTATCAAAACCTATAATGACTAGTTCGATCACTTTAAGAATATCATATTAGTCATTAAAACTTCTTTAATCAATTATATTTTTTAAAAATACATAAATAAAAGCGTATTCGAGTTAGAACATGATGATGAATCAATAAGAAAATCACTAAGAAGTGAAAGAAGGACTATAAGCAATAGGTTGTGCTTTACATTATGAAGAACTTCTTCATCCTATGGTATTCAAAGGTTTAATTGCATTATTCTCTCTTTTATTACATAAAAGCTTTTCTTATTGCATGGTAAGATACTTTCAAATCATTTAAACATTGTCCCATATCATTTGTTCTAAATTAATTGTATAAATTCTTGTATGTATTGATTTATTTAAGTGTTAGAAATTTGTATAGTTATGTGCACTCCTTTAAGTTAGGTTGACTCTTATCTAGATATGATGAAGTTTAAAATTAACATAGATATAATGGTCTTAAGTATAAGAACTTCATATAAGTATGATAAATATATTGTATTTGTATGAAGCTTTCTAGCTTTACTATTATACTATACTCATATTAAATATGTACATACAATACATGATCGTATTTGTATGATGATTTTTATTTTATTTATCTGCCTAAGTTTAAGTATTCTATGTGAAGAATAAATCTTACAAGGATAGTAAACTATATCATTTTGTATGATACATCTATTTTCTTAAGAGACTGAATTCAAAGCAAACTTGTACAATTCCTACATCAAATATCATTGAATACAAACGTGCTACGCCTTAACCCTCTTCTCAAGTAAACCATAGTTGTACTGGTATGGTGAGATCATCATTTTTGCACTACATACCAATCAATATATATTGAGCATGAATTACTATTCCAATTGTATGTCCATTAGTAAATATATGCTAATCTATAAGTATGATAAGAATATCATTTTGTATGATCAGTGTGCAACATTTATACAACTCTATGTTAATTCATTTTTGATGTAGGATAATATGTCAAAAATCTATTTTAGTTATAATGTTTAAACTTGATTTGTATTATTTCTTATAATGTTTAAGCTATTTAATACTTTAAGTTATAATATATTTAACAAATAGGCACACCATAAACTCTTGGATGATGAATATGTTATTAATGTTGCATAAATAAATTGAATAATGGTGTACATATTCTATATATTATATCACATGACTTTAAATGAATGATTTTGATATTCTAATTATTAAAATAGTAGATGATGAACTCTAGCTTATAATTACTATATCTAGAGTTGAGTCCACATGACCTCAAGATATGAAAAATAAGCCATCTATTCTTGAGCAATACCACAAATAATCTTAAATTTTTTTTGTAGTAATCCAACTGTTTTATGTTTATTTCAAGATGCTTTAAATTATTTCATCAATAGAACTTACATTTTGATTTTTGATGAAATGATGTCTCATCAAATGTGTCATTTATCAAATTTATTGGATTTAAAAAATGAGTATATCAATTAAGACAAGTCTATCAACAATTATTATGTCACAATTAAAATTTTCATTTAAATTTAATGAGAATTTTTAAAATAAAATACAATTATTAATAATTTATAATTAATTATTTAATATTAGAGAGAGAAAGAGAGAGAGAGAGAGAGAGAGAGAGAGAGAGAGAGAGAGAGAGAGAGAGAGAGAGAGAATCAGCCCTTTCCCAAACCTTACCGGCACAACACCTTCTCGAGAATTCTTAACTCAGATTTTCTTCCTTTCATTCCTATGGGAGACAAGGGACAACATGTCCTCCCGACTGGGTTTCGGCCAGAACAAATGATCCATGGAAAGAAAAAACTACTAGGCTTATATTGTATCCCAAATCGAAATTTAAGGGTTTTATAGGCAGTTGAAGCCATTTCATCCCACTAATGCTGAAAAGGATACCTCTTTCGTTTCTACTTGAGAGAAGCAGCAGCAAAGAGGCTACTGGTGCTGCTCCTGGAAGCTTACAGATGAAATAAGAGTGGCAGGAGCAATACCAAAAGGGTAACATGTATTGTCGAAATTACTACGCACTTCGAAGGAGGCAAGTAAAGATTCAGAGGCACAGGAATACAAGGAGCTTCGGATTGTCTTATATGAAGTCTTTATGTTTTGGGTGGTTTGAGCCTGTCAGGGATCGGATTGTTGTGGAACAGGAGCTGTGCAAGGATCTCAAGAGCAAGGCACAATAGGCAACATACTTAAACGAGTTTCCTTCAGAAATGATGGCAATCACTATCCATAACTGATGAGCTTGCATCAGGGCTGAAGAAATGGAATGGAGGTTTTAGTGATTGCCTGCTATAACAAGAAGAGGAATCAAGGAGCAGAGATTTGTTGGAAGCTACAGCAGAGGAGCTTCTAATAGAGTGCATAGTGAGCAGCACGGGAAAGCATGAGCAAAGGAGCTAGAGTGGAATTCCCATTTCAGCTTGTGTAGCTTGAGAAAAGCCAATTCTTGATGAGATTAAATGCGGAGGAGGAATCTATTATCAATCAATCAAGGTTCTAGTACTGGTAACGTTAAGGCCTTGAAGGAAACTCTGGATGATGGTGGTATCAAGAAAGAGGATGATGCACGGGGAAGAACAGCATTGCATTTTGAATGTGGATATGGAGAGCTTGCCTTCGAAGTTTTCTATTAAGGAAAAGAAAGATGAGATTTCTCTGGATTTTGTTTAAGTAATTACAAATGGAATGGATTTGACAATACCTGGAGTAATAGAAAAGACTTGAAGGGCACCGTTTCAGTATTAAGAAGGGAGAACCGTTGCAAACTTCCTTTAGTTGTTGCTGCACCGATGAAGTAGTTCTAATTGATGAAGGAATTTATCAATTTTTCCTATAGTAGCTACTACTATTTCAAAAGTTTAGGAGACTTATTGTAAGTTGCTTCCATTTAAACCAAACTTAGAAGTGTCTTTCAGCTCAAGACGAGCTTTTGGAGCTACAGTGTTTGAGAGTTATACTTATTCAGGATGATGGGAATGGTTTGGAAATCAAAAAGAGGAGAAATCAACAGCAAGAAGTTCAAGAAAGAGTTATTGTCGCAGTTTTGTGAAGAACCAGTGAAGGCTTTGAAGATTACTTTAGCTTTTGTTATCAAAAGGAAAATCCAATGAAGTTTTTATTTCTTATGTTGTTTGAGTTATACTTGAAATGCATGAAGTTATAATCAGTATTATAAATTAGGAATCTAAATGTGATGTAGAGAATTATCATGTTTATGATAGTAATGAATTAATAAAATTGTGATGTTTTGTGTTTGATGGTCATTTTGTAGGAGATAAGATGAAGGAAAATGGAATGAGAGAGATTCCTTGACAATTTAGGTAGGCAAACTAAATTAATCACAATGCAATGCAATGAGAGAGCTCTTTATACAATTATTATATTCAAGAAATTGTGATATAAACAACTATTTTTTTATATTTTGTACATCACATTACTTGATGTGAGTAGCATTGCATTATTGGCATATGAATGCATATTAAATTATTTCACAAATAGTGTTACATGGATGACATGACATAAGTGTTACATGTCTGAAATAAAAGAGTGTAAGATTGTGAATATTAGTATGTTTTTGAATAGTGAGTAGTTGACTTAGCAACAAAAAAATTTTATGTGATATAATAAAGACTATAAAAAAGAAGATGATATGAAATAATTCAGGTTTTGAGCCTAATATCCTATGGGGAATAAAAGTAAATTATTACTCAATATGTGCTTCCTTTATGGCCTTATCTCTTACTACTGCTTCTTATGCTATATGGTGGCTATCGCTTACTATCTAATTTGATAATATTGGTACCACTAGTATTAGACCTCATTGATTAAGCTTTCTGTAGTTTGATCAAGAGTTGTTATTTATTGTGTGTTTTGATGGCCACCTTTTTGTGATTTGATGACTAAGATTTTTGGAGATGATATGTATATATGTTTTTTTGTGTGATCTAGTAATTGTCATATTACATATGATCTTATAGTGGATATGATGAGATGTTAAGAGAGATGAAATAAAAATCCAAAGGATAAGAACCACTGGGGAAACCAATGCCCTCATAATTTGAAAAAATATATTAATTATAGATGAAAATATTTGAGATTAAATCAAATTATATATATATATATATATTTATATATATTCAATTTATGTAAAGGGATATAAAAATGATTATGTTTTAAAGATTAAGGGCTATGACATGGTGTATATTTACATTTGAAAATTTTTGTTAGATATTCTCACAGAGTTGTTAAGATAGCACCTTCTTTTAAATGTCATATATCTTTACACAATGCTTAAATCTAGGTGTATTTTATTATGTACTCATTTTATTATCATTTTAGATATCAATTTATATAATAAGTCTTTATACTCATTTTCTTACTAGCATTATAAGATATGATATAGATATATACTAAGTAGGGATACTTAAGGACTCCTTAGTAAGCACTTGGAACTAGAAGCATTGTGTTTTATAAATAATTGCTTTGTAATATGATTTATATTGTATTGCATTTACATAATATTGATTATGTGATTATGCTTTTGATATGTGACCTAGATTCTAGAGTTGTGATGTGGGTTTTTATTATAGTAATGTGGTTTTGTGATAGTATATATATATATATATATATATATATATATATATATATATATAATTGAATAGTTATGAATTTGAACTATATGTATATAACAAAACAAGTAATTTCTAAGAGAGACTCTATCTGTTTGATTCTTGCAATTTAAAACTTAGTCAAATTTGGAGGAATAGGTGATTTATAGTTGATTAAAGTTAATCTTAATTAACATTCCTTGTCTAATAAGATGTTTAATGTCTTCCAGCTGCTTTTAAACTCTTATTTTTTCTAATATTAAAGTTAATATGGATAGCATTAAGAAGTAATGGTAAGTGGAACATGACATTCTTACATTTGGATTGCTACATTTTTCTTGAATGTTCATCTATGTATCAAAGCTCACTTAATATATTAGTCTTTAAATGCTTGCTTTTTTTTTATCAAGAAACCATGCAAGGGATAGAATCAACAAAGGGAATAAAAAAACATATAAAGGGAATGTAAAGGTTATAACTAGGCGCCAGTGAAGTAAATCGTAGCCTCACACTAAGCACATTAGTTAGATCCTTGAACAAAAGTTATTCAATCCTTGATAGGCCTTATATATTTTAGAGTTACTGTCCAATGTGCTTGCAATGTCTTTAAAATTGAAAAATAATTTTCATATAAAGATAATTTATATGATAAAAATTTACAAGCTAACCTTTCTGTAGTTTGCTCAAAGCATGACAAGACTCATTTCTCTTCAATGGTAATTATTATGAAAGTAAATTGTATCTCCATTAACGTGGCTTTTAGTTTTGATGTCCCTCTTAGAATTTTTGTTCATTGAATGGAACAATCACTATTTGAGGGAACTTAGTTAATGTGGAGGACATAAAGAGGTTAGCATCAACCAATTAACATATTACTTAGACTTCAATTTTTCACAAAGTATAGTTCTTTTTTGTGGGTTGAAGTTGATACAATGCAACAATAGAATTTTGAAAAAACTAGATAAAAAAGGCTCACATTAATTACCAACTAGGAATCAAGTCTCAAATGATGGGATAAATGCTCAAAAAATAAAATATTAATGAGCTTATTTGTGCTAATAGGTTCAAATAGCTCCACTATAAACCACAAAGATGTTTCTCATTTTGTTTTAGGCATTAATGTCGATATCAATTTTGTATTATGGAACTGGGTTGATCATGGAGAACAAAGAGAGATTAGCAACAACCAATTTACATATTACTTAGACTTCAACTCCATTAAAGTATGGTTCTTCTTGGTCGATTGAAGTTGATGTAATACAACAAGAGAATTATGAAGAACCTAAGATGCAAAAAACCTACATTAATCAAAAACCATGTTTCAAATCTTAAATAATAGGGCAAATGAGAAAAAATAGAATATTAATGAGCTTATTTATGTTAATAAGTTGAAAAGCTTATATTATAAGCCACAAAGATGTTTCTCATTTTGCTTTAGGCATTAATGGTCATATGAATTTTGCATTATTATGTTATAGTTTAAAGTTGAGAGTTATTTTTGTTTTTTTCCATTTAGAATTAAGGTTTTTTAAAACTTATATAAGGACTCATAGTCAAGAATGAATGGAGACTTCTAGTTGTTAAAAATATTTGCATTTTTCTTAATTGTTCGAGTGCATATATCCAAAGAAAAAATCCATTGAAAATGCATAATTGTTCTTCTGCTTTCTAAATTTCCATTCAACTTTGTTGTTGCTCAAATTCCCTTTGTCAAACACTTATGATTTCTTACTCTGTGTTGCATGCTCTTGGCTCATGGTTCCCATTGCTTACATGCTTCATGTAAGTCTGATAATGTCTTGTCCTTCTAATGTGGCTTTGGCAATAATTTCTATCACATCTTTGTTCTTATAGCATTCAATTCTCTTCGTTCTACTAGCGGAGGTATCCTTGATTGTGATAGCCATGAGGCTCCATTGCATTTGACCCATCCAATATCCTCCATCACATTTCATCTCCTAGACACATCACACCCTCTAATTGACTAGTTCCTTATTGCAATCCCATCTGGGCCTATGCCTTGAACAACCCTCATTCATGCACCTTGACCTTAACTCTACCTACTCACCTGCATCCATGCACCATTGCCTCTTTAACTAGTCACGCTTCTTATCTAGCTTCAATATTGTTAGTTTGATCCCACATGGTATGCCTCTGCTTGACTACCTGTCCCTTCATTTGCATCTGACACTACTTACATCTACTTTGCTTATTGCATTTCATTATTAGATACCCTCTTGTGGTCACTTACCTTAAGCTACATCATTACAATTCATTATTGTTATCGTTGACATTAACCAAGTCATTGATAGTTGCTGGTCTCATGTCTGTATGATTCTCCTAACTATGCTATCATTATATATTAGTATTAAAAATTCTCCAATAAAGTTTAGCTAATCAAAAGTCAACTTATTTTTTATTTTTTACTTTTGTAATAATATATATATATATATATATATATATATATATATATATATATATATATATATATATATATATATATGCATATTTATGGATATTTTTGGTTTTTAATGTTTTTTGGCATGATTGTATAGGGGTACATAAGAATTTAGAGAAACACTATATTTGTTATATGATTTTAGATATATATTTGGTTTATTATATTATATCATTAGTTATTATATCACTTGCTTAATGATAATAAAATAATTGTATTAATTTTACCAATATTCTTCTAATATTTTAGATCTTAAATCTCATGATAAACTATAGATTAATTATTTGGAGAGCTTGATCAACTATTTTATAGAATAATTCACATACAAAGACATGTCAAGAGAGTTGTGTGGATTTACTCAAGGTTGGCTCACCTTGCAAATCATGAAGCCATTACTCTAACTCTTGATAGAATGGCTACTCATCAAGGCTCATCATCTATACTTTTATTTGAGATAAAATTGTTAAACTTATCACATGATATTGACATAACATAATTAGGATTTCATTAAATATTTAAACTTATGCATTCTCTTGTTAAATCTTAAGTTATTATGATCTCTAGAATTGTATTAGAACCTTGTTAATATTTTTTACAAGTTGTTATAAATCAAACTTGAGCCTTTAGTACATAAAATTCAATTGCAAAATTGTTTAAATCAAGCCATATAGTTTACTACCTAATGGTTGTACAACACGACGTTTAATATTATACCTGGGTGATCCACTTTGTAATTTATAGCTATAACATGTGTCAACATCTTATAAGTATATTGTATCTAAAACTTAATTATGGATAATTGCATATTGTCATAGCACAATCATCAATTCAAAAGTATAAACCCATGAATACGAGTCATCTTAACTTTAAATTAATGCTACAACATTATTTTCAATTATTAACATGAAATATAAATGTCTCTCAATCATATTTAGTAATAGCTTTTATCAAATGATCAATCTCATGGTAGCTTCAACTTCCCAAGCCACTTCTATTTCAGTTTGATTTTGCCATACAACTTTGACCATAGGAATCACTTTGTTCCTTAAAACTTTGTTTTATCATTCTAGTATATGAATAGAATTCTCTAAATACGTCATATCGAATTCACAAATCTACTGAAACATACTTAATGATCACGCCAAAAAGCTCGTGAGAATTCTAATGGTCATATTTTATATTTAGTTGTATTATTACAAGTTTTTGTGAGTAAACAAAATTTTAATTCTTTGAGATAAATCAATTTTTTTATGAATTTGTAAAGAAAAAATTAATAAAAATGAATTATTTTAATTATCTTATTTAATAAGAGAATAAAAGTTTTTTTTACTCAAGTTTTAGTGGTTGTGAATAGAAAACATCAAGAGAAAGTGAGTGAGTGAGTGCAAGAGAGAGACAAAGAAAGAGGAAATAGAGAAAGAGAAGAGTTGGAGAGAAAGAATGAAAGAAAATAGATAATCTTTTAATTAAAAAGATGTTAGAAAAAGAAGGATTAAGCATCCAACAAAGAACAAGATTTTTAATTTTGTTTTAAAGATATAACATGGAAAGGTTAAATATCCTATCCATGCACTCTTTTTAAAGCAAATATTAATTGATTTGAATATCAAGTAAGGATTGCATATGAGTTCCAATGAGAAGTTGAAATGGTTAGAAGCAATTACAGTTATTTACTATAGCAATCGTACAAGATAGTCATTTGGATCGTACTAGTACGACCCTAACAGTTGAAGCTAAAAAGCCTTTTAACTGAAGTTTGAAAGGAAATTTACTAAAGTTGTATTGGTGTGATTAGTTGATCATATTAATATGATGGTGTTCTAAACTACTAACTTGGTTGATTTAATAATGTGAGTGTATTATATTAGTATGACAAGATGATTGTACTAGTATAATGAATAAGTGGATGCTGAGGATCATATTAAAACGAAATGAAAATTGAATAGTAAGATAAACTATGTATTTTTTAATAAAGAGATCATCTTGTTTGATTGCTCCTTCGACCATATTTACATATATGAGCATGGATCAAATTAGTACAACAAGTATATCACATTAATACACTAATACATGTTATGTTTATCATAAATCTTACTTATATGATATTTTTATCAAACTATTAGGATCATTTATGGTACTGTCCATATCATACAAATACAAAAAGTGAATTGGACTTGTATGATTAGTTATTAGAGATTTTATTACATTGTATTAGTATTATAATTGGACAAGATATGATTAGTGCTTTGATTACTTAATATAGATTAGTTGTATAATTCATTATCTGACTAGTATCAAGTAATGGTCATATAGTATAATGTGGGTTATCATACTTTAAAATATTAAGGTAGAAATATCAATAAGACACAAATCATGGAAGATGAAATGGGAATCAAAGAGGTATGTTTAGTTGATAAATAGGCTTAATATAGATCATCTATTTGATCTCAGATATGACCTTATGACTATAGGTATCATGTTTGTATGATAAAAATACCAGACTTGTATGATAAGTCTCAAGCAAAGGTCCAACCTTTGTAAATTGCTATTATACTGTTCAATAAAGTATATTATTTTGTATGACATGATGATAGCAAATAAAAAAGAAAACAATAGATTATGACATGATTGTAAAGCCTTTTAAAGGGTATTTTATTGATAAAAATTAAATTATTATTTATAATAATTAATATAATTTTTTAAAAAATGAAGAGAATTGATAAATAGAAAGATAAAGTAATGAAGGAGACTTCTCAATGTCACTAGATAAGTAAACTAATTAACTATGATATAAGTATATTATTAAAAATCATTTGTTATTATTATAAAATATATGATGATATGAGCATTAACATGACATAATATTTTTTATATATGTTTTAATTATATTATAATACTTTGTGACTAATATAACATTAAGAAGTATATAAGCATATCTGACAATGATTTAATAGATGTGATATATGTCACTCTTGGCATCGTCATACTCAAAGGTAGGGCATGTCAAAAGCCTCGGCTTAGCGTTGATGAGTTACTTAACTCCTAACTATTGTGGGTACTTAGAGATAAGGCTTAAATATTTTGAGCATTGCATTCCTTTCTAGTATAAGATGTTGATATTGGGGGGTGAGATTTGGTAATGAAGTGACACTTTACTTTTGGGTGTTTTGGATAGTCAAAGTTGGGACTCTAGCTTATTGATGGCCATGTTTCCATTTTAACGTTAAATGTTGCTTATAGGGTGCTACGATTAGATGATGTCATGGGACTCAAATATAAGGCTCTTACATGTTCAAATGCCTTGTTCTCTTAAAGGAAAAAACTTAATGATAATGAGATACTTTACTTTTGGGTTTCATAAGTACTAAAAGATAGAACTCTATCATGTCAGTGCTCTAATTTCCCTATTAGCATTAAATGTTAGCTATAAGGGCGTGATGATATCATAGGTACTCAGGGATCGAGCTCCACATGTTCGAGCAACTTGTTTTCTTGAGAGGTGAGACACATGATGATAGAATGACATGCTTCACCTCTTGGTGTCATGATACTTAGAGGTGAGGCCCTTACATATTAGAGGTTGAGCTTGTGATGATGATATATGATATAAAATCCTTATATACTAGAAAATTAGTAATATAAAAGTTTGAGTTCAAAGCAAAAATGAACATGTGAATAAAAGAGAAAAAAATAAAATTGTATACAAAACAATAAACACAAATAGAAAGAAATGTAAGACAAAAATATTATATTTTTATGATAAGCTATATATATATATATAGTCATATATGTATTATTATCATAGTATCTATATAGATTATTATACATTATTTTATTTATTGCTCAATTTTATTGCTTAGCTATTTTATTTACATTTTACATTACTTTAGCACATATAGCTAGATATTTATGTGTTAAGAATATTATTTACTTTTTACATATATTATAAGACAATATACTAAAACACATAAAGTTAAGGTTCTTGGATGACCTAGGTGAAAGGTTGTTATATTTTGTGAGTATGAGTAAAATTGTAAGTGAGAACATTTGTATTTTATTTTTGAGTTTTGTATCAACACTAATTTTAGGATTTTTATATTGTATGACTATTTTATTGTTCATTACAATTTTTGTTTAAGATATCTCAAGATCATTGTAAATTTCTAAATCACCCTCATTTTTTTTAGTATCATGTGTTTTCATTTTCATATTACAAACTCTGATTAACTTGATAGAGTTATATTTTTGATGTAATTTATTGTGTTATATTAATTTACGTTGAGCAGGGTCTAAAAGAACTCAACAGATATAATGGATAAATTGGGAGTATTGCTTCTCTTTTTTCTAGTGCTTTTGTGTTCATCTTTTGTCTCTAGAATTTGCTTAATAACGTAGTCTTTTATATTCTTTAAGTGACAAATAATGTATATGTAGTTAGCTAAGTATGAGAGGTATTCTTTTTTATCACTTTGAAAATTTAGTCTAAAATCCAATTAGGGATAATTATGTATTTTCATAGCACAGACATTAATTGAAAAGCTTAAACCCATGAATATGAGTCATCTTAACTTTAAATTAATGCTATAACATTATTTTCAATTATTAACATGAAATATAAATATATATCTCAATCATATTTAGTCCAATATGAGTAGCCAAAACATATGAGTGATGAGTTGATTATTTGAACACATCTAATATGTTGAAAACTCTTTTTGAAATTAAGCATAAAGAATGCTAAAGGTACACTCATTTTTGTCAATACTATAAAAGGCATCAAAAACCTTTTCATTTAATTGTGATAAAGGAGACTAAGTCCACAAGAGAATTATAAACCACTTGATTCTATGCCAAACTATAATATAACATGTCTATCAGAACAAATGTTCACACTAACTATTCTTTATAAAAACTTAATTAAATATTAAGGTATTAATATTTTATTCCTTTTTTAATATATAATAAAAAACATCTTTTTGTACTCAACATAATTTTATGAGCTTATTTTTATTAATTAAAAAATATTATATTTTTTTTATCAATTTATCAAAAGAATTTATTTGAACATCAAAATGATTTTTTTCCCTCTAAATTCAAATATGAAATACTTGTTGATAACCAAGAGGGAAATGCCTTTTTGATATCCAATTTCAACTCTCTTGATGAATGAAGCTTTGGTTTGCACGAAATGTTTCTTAAGGTTTCCTATTCTCTGATCACCTGCAAAAAAGGGGTACCCTAAACACCCTCAAAGTACCTTCCCTCCAGAAGGATACACACCACGAAACCACAACCCTCTGCAAAACTGCCCTCCTGCGCTCTGAAAGCTTCTTTAGTGGAAGGAACACCCCATCCTTCCTCCCAAGTACCCTCCAAAAAAAACCCAGTATCCTAAGTTTCCGTAACCCCCTTCGTCGTCGAATCCACCTTTCATCTTCTCACTTTTCAAGAGAAAGCACGACCTTACGCCACCTTCCATCCCAATGAAAAGGTTTTACGAGTAGTTGACAAGACCACCCTTTTCGGGCTAACCACCTTTCCTCGTCCTTTTCAATGTAAACCCTACCGAATCCTTCTCAAATGGCGATGTGCTTTCCTCCTTCATGGCGAAGCTACCTTGCACTTTCCTACCATGTACTCACCCTGCAACTTCTCCTTCTTTCGGCTTCTCTGCTATTTATAGAACCTTAACCCGTTCATTTCCCATCAATGATGGCTTCCACTAACCCTTTCAAGGGCTCCAAGTGGTTCTCCCACAAGTCCCTCGCGAAGAGCCTCCACCGCCTCCGGCGGCCGAAGAAATCGGCCGCGGGGACGGAAATCGATGGCTTCCGGGAGCTGTTCTGCCGCCTGGACTCGGACGGCGACGGGCGGATATCGAGCGAGGAGCTGCGTAGCTTCATGGAGTGGGCAGGAGACCACGTTTCCCCGGCGGAGGCGGCGGCGGTGGTGCGCGACCTGGACGATGACGGCGACGGGTTGATCGATTACGGGGGATTCGCGAGGCTGTTGGGCGACGGAGGGGGGCGAGGGAAAGGAACAGGGGAGTACGAGGAGGATCTCCGTCTGGCCTTCGAGATGTTCCAAGTGGAAGAGGGGGCGGGGTGCATCACCCCACATGGACTGAAGAGTGTGTTGGGGAGGCTTGGGGAGGAGAGGACGGAGGAGCAGTGTGCGGCCATGATAAGGGCATACGACCTTGATGGAAATGGCGTGTTGGATTATCACGAGTTCCATAGGATGATGGGTTAGAGAAGAGTCGATGATTTAACTTGCTTGTTATGGATCTTTCCCTTGCCTGGCTTTTCTTCGTGAGGAGTTTTTTTTTTTTAATCTTTATTTAGATTTGGTGTTATTTTGTTTTATTAAAATCGTAGTTTTTCAAATTAAAGGAGCCGTCTTTTTAATTAAGTTTTTTTAAACATAATATTTTTAAACTAATTTTTTCAATATAATTTGTATTTTAAAATCCAATCAAACATTTAGTTGATCAGATTTAGAAAAACATGTTTTGAATTCAATATAAAAAACATGATTTTATCCTTTTAAAATTATAATAAAAATTTTGTTTTAATTATAATAAAAAATCAAAGATTATTTTAACTATTTTATGATTAAACTATTTCATTAAGTTCTTATCAATAATTTTATTCAAATATGTACTTTTTTTTATTTATTTAACAAAAATATTTTATAGATCAATATTTTAGTTATCAAACGTTTCCTAAATCTTCAATGATAGAGTTTTTAAAGACATAATTATTTGGTACCTGTAATAAATTTAAAATAAAAAATGCAAAAATAATTATTACTACATCTTATCAACTTACCATCAAAAATACTTTTTGATATCCTTTTTTTAAGTTTATTATTTTTTATTTTTTAAGGGTTAAAAAATTAATTTGCTGTCCAATTAACGGTTTTATGAATTGATTAAACACGTAACGAAACCTTAAAAGGAGTTGGTAAGTTTTGCCGCGTGTTGCTTGGCGGTGTGTTCGAAGCTTCAAAAGGAGATAAACAAGCAACTGCTCCACTTTGATTCCCATCGATGAATATTCAGATCAGTTGTTTACTTGCCAAATTTCAGCTGCAACTGTTTGGATTTAACCGAGTTAACTCAATTTATTTAATAACATGTATACATGTAAATAATATATAAAGATCACTAATTTTTTTTTGAAAAATATGTTTAAAATAATGCTTAAATAACATCTAAAATTAAGATAAATATCAAATTTTTTATGAAGTAATCTAAAAACATCTACATTGAAGATAAAATTAATGATGAGTTTCTTAACATTGGATTTTATAAAGAGAGGCATCACTTATGATAACAAAATAGAATTTGATAGGTCATGTGAGTAAGATAAATATATAATTAAGGATAGAAAGGTGAAATAAGGGATGTTAGATTGATTATAAATAAAATCACTATTTATTTGTGCACATAACTATTTTGCTTAACACATCTTTGGGATTCGTTTTTATCAAGGATTTTTCTTTTTAACGACTCTTATGATCAAGCAACATTCTCTTAAGAAGAGGTTTGAGTAAGTGTTTTATCTTAGGATGAAATATAATATTCTTTTTAAGACAGTATTTTTATTATTTTTATAAAATTTTTAATCATATCATTTTTTTGTTAGTATATAAAATACTTATATATTGAGTTTTTACAATTAAGTAAATCACATTTGTTGTTGATGTACCACCAATGATATATATATAACTAAATCTCTTCTCAAGTTTGTCAACATGTCCCTTACAAAATTACAACTTCATGTTATAATCATCATCTTATGTTTGATATTTCTTTCAAATAATACAAATCTATATGATTATTTTCCAATTTTTTTCTTCTATTAGCCACACAATTACTAGAAAGTGCCATTAGATAGGTGTTAACTATATTATTGTGGACATACATTAAAATCACTTTTGGCTATAATATACACATGGCAAGCTTACCTTAAACTCTTATAATTCCATTGTGCATATGCATTATTCTTTGCTTGATTTAGCATTGCGTTTTTGTGAAGAATCTATAAATTTAGCATCTTAAAATTTAAACTTTTCAAAACTTTCTAAATGTAATTATTATGCTATAACCTTAAAGTTCTTACAGCTTCATTTCTTAGAATTCTCATTCAAAAAATATAATATGCAACCTATGTGCAAGTTAGCTTACTTGATCTATCTTTGATACCAACCACCCTCGTCTCCATCGACAAGGTTGCCACTAACCCCCTCTTTAACTAACAAGGTTTTTATCAGGTTCATCTTCTTCACTCTCTCTCTTTCTTTTTCATTTCTTTCTCGCTTCCCTTCTATATTCTATCTTAGCCATCGACCTCTATGCAAATCACACTAGTCGTAGCCATCAAATAAAATAAATTTGATAAAATAACTTAGAAATACCAAAATGTTGGGTCACAACACATTGTGAAAAAAAATCTGAAGAACACAACACAAAATAAAAATAATGGTGATGTAAACACATTAATAAATCCATAATTTTGACAGAAATAACAATTGAATAAACAAAATCATGTAATATATCTCAAATCCAAAAAAAGTTTTTATAAAAGTTGAAATGGTATTTTATGCATCATCTAGTCATAAAGGATAAAACAATCTTTAATAAGGATTTATACCTCAAACTATTAAGTACCCTTATGTTTATAAAAATTCATGTCATAACTTATAATGTAAGTAGATAATAAGCACAATATACTCATCACACAAATGAATAATCACAAACAAATAAGTAATATGAATTATACTAGATAGCATATAGATAATAATAAGAGCAAAACCAAGATTGTATAACATCTAAAGAGTACATAAACCATTATAAATCATCACATATATGTTATAAATCATGTTCATATATGTATACTTTTTGTATAATACTTACATCATATAATACTAATATCATAGTACTTGTTTTCAATCTTATCTTAAATCTTTCTCATTAATCATAATTATCATAATTCGTAAGATCATGATATCTCATATAAATACTAGTATCAATCCCTCAATCAATATAAGATAATTCATTATTATATCTCTCTACTAAAAAACATGTAATATGTCACTCTTATTTCAATAATTCATCTCTCTCTCTTAAGACATCACTTAATGCTCACTTTCAGCCCTCTTCAATCCTAAATGTCATAGGCTCAATAAATTTTGCTTAGTTCATATTCGAGCCATATTAGATTAGTAAGAGATATTTCTCTTATACCAAATATAACATCTATCTTATTATATTGAGCTATCTCTCCTTGGTTTGTCCTTTACTAATCCATATGAAGTTTATCCTCAAAATATATCTCAATATTTTAAGATCATGATATCTCATAAAAATATTAAAATAAATATCTTATTAGCTAATTTAGGATAATTCATCCATATATCCCTCTACTTAAAAGGTTGCTAAGAGTGACTCTTTGCTTCAATGATTACTCTCTTTAAGGATATCACTCAACGTTCACTCTGCCCTTACTTTAGTCCCAGGCATGACAAGATCCTACTCTATGAGATCTCATATTATATCTTATAATATCATTCTGTATGACATCAATCATATATCTAAACATCTATCGATAACTAACGAGATGCCTAAATGATCTTTCTTTATTTAGCACTATATGTGTTGAAGTACTAATAAAAATGAGTCTTTACCTATTATAACTTTGCATTTAATTACTTGTGATTATAGGAATGAGATTTAATATCATCTCAATAACAAATTTAAGCAATTATTCTCTATACCTCTCTACTTAGAAGCCTAGCAAGAGATGTTTTTGTTAAGTGATTACTCTTTAAGATATCACCTAGTGAACACTTTTTTTTCTTTGGCTTTGAAAGTTATAACAACTTTTTTAAAAATAATCAAGCTAAATATTATTTATTATTTAAAATTGATCATATTATCTAATCAAATAGATCATATAAGTATAATGAGAGCACATCATTTGAACTACTTGATAAGTTTGATTAATTGATTTTATAATGCATAAATAATTGTACTTATGCAATTAATCTATCATATAAGTAAAAATAATATCATTCTTAAGTTTTTCTTGTTTGATAAAAAATGTATTAGTATATAAATAATCTTAATTAACCGTTCTCTATATCTAAATGATCGTATTTATAAAATATGAGGATCAAACATATCTGATACAAATCTATTCACTGAAAGCATAAGTCCCAAGTTATACTTTCCAAAAAAAGGTATTATACTAATAAGAATTTGATATCATAATAATGCAACTAAAATCAGCTCACTCATAGCTTAAGTTCTCAAGTATACTTCTCTAAAGAAAGGTATTATACTTGTATGATAAGTATATTACATTTATTTTAAGCAACTCAGCTCATTTTTTGTTGCTAAAGTCTAATAAATATTATCATACACATATAATAAGTGCCACTATTATATAATGCACATCAACTCTATACGATGGTTAATAATCCTAAAAAATAGATCATACATATACAACAATACAATATCTTAGTTTATACTGCATCATTTAAACAATCACATAATTGATCTATTAAAATTATATCATACAAGTACGATATCTATTTTCATATTGTTCAAAAACATGAGTTCAAAATCTCAACTAATATCTCTTAAGAAATGACTATCATACTTATACAAGAATTGTATCATATATATATATATACATGAATAATATATTTAAACACCTTAAACTTAAAATTGCTAGTGATAGCTCTTTATTTGATCCTAAGAATGGTTAGTCATATTATACGATGAGAATATTATAGAAGCATGATTAGTACATGTATGCTTCACCTAAAGTATTTACAAACTATGAATGTTGATAGTGGTGTGTACATGCAAACCTATATTTTTAATATTCATTAATGCATATTGATATGTGACCAAATATGTACAAAATATATGCCATCAGATTAAAGTAATAAGAATTATAAGTCGTTTTTTTAAAAATATTTAACACTCACACTCATGCTTACCAAATCGTAGTATCCCAAGCAAATTTTTAATAACTTTTGCATGCTAATATCAATATAGAAACCTCATCAAAGATATTCTCCAAATGTTCTCAAACTTGTGATTTTCTTGATGCCAATTATTGTTTACACCAAAACATCACATTCAAATTCCTTAAGTCAAGTGATCATGCTCCTCATATGATTGAATTATTTAATATTCGATGTATAATTTTAAAAAATATATATAAGGAAAAAATTAACAAAATTATACAATGGTATTGTTGTCATTAAACAAGTTAAGGAAAGAACAATGATTTAATACATTACAATTTTTCAAATCATTTATTGAATTTAAGGGTTCATTTAGCTAATTTATGAGATATGTCAAAAGCATCATAAACTTACGAATGATATATTGTATCAAGCAAATGATATTGAGCTAATCTAGTGAAACTCAAGATATAAAATGATTAAAGTTGTCACATATTATAAACCAAATTGAAAGAAAGGGCTTACATTGGCTATTTATTTAGTATTTTGGATTGTTATTCAATTATAATAGATTATGTATAAAACCTCTGTGAAATTCTTATTTATTTTTGAATATTTATTATTATTATTATTATTTTATAAAAATGAATAATAATTATTGTTTCATTAATATTTCCAAACCCTTTCAAATGAGATTAAGATATATGAATTTGAAATGCCTAACTTTGTTTAATATTTTTTTGCATGGACAATATCTAAGAAAATTAATCTTTATAAGTTGTATATTCAAAAAAATAGAAAAGAGTTAACTATATTATTTAAAACACATGCAATTATATTCATTTAAATTGTTGGGGATCTTCTCCAGGTACTCTAGATGGTAGTGCATGAAATAAATTATTTTTATTAATGATTATTTCGTAAAGGAATAGGTATTTACCTTAAAGTACAAAAACAAGATATTTTTTTATTTTGAGAAATGTAAGACGCTTAAGTAAACAAAATACTTAAAATAAATAATGATAAGCTTTAGTGATTTTTTGAAAATATTTAATATTCTTTTATACTTGTAAGATTCGATGTAATTGGGTTATGAGTAGTTTATTCTACTTTTATTTGAGTTCATATCTTGTACATATTTTGCATAGTAAGTTTTCCTAGCTCTTCATATGCTTAATTTAGATTGAATTACATAAATTTGATGCTTCTATGTTTTTTTATCATAATTATTTTTACTGAGCATTTTTTATTGTGATTAGACACATTATGTGAAATTAATTTCTAACATTACACAACATGTGATAAAATAAATGTTGTGTTAAAAATAAAAAAATATTAAAAACAAAAGCCATTGAGAGTAATATTTTTAATTTTGCCAAAAAGTGACCTATTACTAAGACAAGAGTGGTTTCTTGCTTGATTTTAAAAGGAGACAAAATACAAATGGCTAATCAAGCAAGCCAATAAATGCCCTCATGCAACATTAATTGAAGGAGATGAATATCCTAAATAATGACAAGTGTAGAAGAGATAAAGAAAGCTATTGTAAAATATGTAGAGTGAGAAAGTAAGAGAAATGTGGTTATAATAATATGAGGAGAAAGTCATGTATCGACTAAGACAAAGAGAGTGTGTAGCTAACCAGTGATTAAAGTGAAAAGCATTAATGATGAACAAGATAGTAGTTGACTAATAATACAAATGAAAGAGACGATCATTAATAAAAATTTAATCAACTAATAGAGAGATTAGTGAGACAGGGCCAATTAAAAGTGGGAAAATTGACCTACATCAAGAGTAAGAAAGAGGATAAACAACAGGTTTCAAAATGTTAATAATTAGGAGAGATCAATGATTGTAGAAGAAAAAAAACAAGAAATATGCAATAAAAGATTATTATACAATCAATAAAGACAATTAAAATGGATATCTTCCAAAATCTTTTATAATAAATGTTCATATTATCCACTAAAAAAATATTATGCATTAGTTACAATTATTGTTGTTAAACTCTTCAATATTTAGTAAAACAATATGCTAAAATAATTCTTTACGTAAACCATTTTAAAATACGTGTAAGAAAAAAATGCAAAAGAATGAACCCATAATTAACATAAAAGTATAATATAAAAAATAAAAAAATATGTATTAAAAAAATAACTTCGGTATGCTCATAAATTCAAAATCAAACGCTAAAATAAGAATCAAACTCGAACTTAGGCTTCGACGCAAACTGTTATTTTGTAAAATTATTTAAAACTACACAACTGAAAAAGAAAAGAAAATAAAATAATTATTTTATAGATGACTTTCTAAAGAGATATTTTATAGTAAATGAAAATACATATTAATATAAAAAGATGAATAATATATTAAATAAATATAATATGCCATGAAAATAATTTGTCATTTTTTAATTTATATTTATAACATTTTGATTAAAAAAGGAGAAAAAATCTAAGAATTGCCCAATTTGATACATTATTTTTTAATTCAATCTTTAAAAAAAATAAAGCAAAATTAGATACTTGGTTGATTATTTTTTAAAACATGATTTTAATATAAAAAATATAATTTTAATTTTCCAAGTAATTCTAATAAAAATCAATTTATACTTTTGAAAAATCAAATACTATTTTAAGAATTTCACGAAATCAGTTATTTCAAATAATATATCAAATTTTAACCTTTATAGTATAGTTGGATAAGAAGAATAAATATGATATTATTTTGTTCCATTAATAAAGGAACATGTGTAATAATATCTGTTTACCCCAAAACTTTGAAAAAAATATACATTATTATGAAAATAAAATATAATTTTCATATATTTTTATTTTATTTTTGTAAACACTAAAACTAACATAGACGATTTTGAAAAGACATTTAAGCATATCTTCCACCAGCAAGCTTAACAAAAAAAAACAAAAAAAAAAGGATTTTATTTTATATGATTTTGACCACTCCAAAACTTTTGTTTGACGGAAGCGGCAAAATTTTGATTAAAGAATATGTTATTTAAATAAATATATCAAATAATCGTTAAAAACTCTAGAAACATTTCTCAAAAAATTATTTAAAACTACAAAAAAAAAACAGGAAAAATTAGCTTTTGAAAAAATATTATATTATGATTAGCAATGAACCTATCATTTTCGTAAACTTAAATATTACAATTTTGGTGAAAATAATGGAAACAACTTTAATGTGTGAACAACTTAATTATGTTTGGCAGTTAATTGAGTATAAATTTATTATATAAAACTTAGATGAAGCTGGCATTATACGTTTAAAGGTTTGATGATAAAATGATTTAAATATTTATGAATATTGTGGTATTATAACGGATAACGGATAACGGATAACGGATAACAAATAACAAGTAATAAACTGTATTATAATGACCGACTTGGCTCAATGTCGACCGTCCAATTCTACCTATAACCTGGAATCCGAATTACTAATAACTAAAAATAGAAAGGGAAGCTAATTAGAAAACAGCACACAAATCCACCGCCAGAAACTGGCCCCTTGGGCGCTTCCATCTCCTGTCCTCTTCCTCCTCCTCCTCCTCTCTTCTCTTAATGCCCTTCCGATTCTTCCCGGACTTGAGCAGAGGCTGATGGAGGAAAACAAACGTAAGGATTCGGACGCGACTTTTCCCGTCGACGACAGGAGCCTTGCAAAGACCTTCAAGGAGATGGTGCACGACGAGCGGGAAGACGGCAAAGAGGTTACATGGAAATCCTTCAAGGACGGCATCCGCCTCCACAGTGCCGGAAACGCATGGGTCGACTCGGTGGCTGAAGGAAGCCACGGCGGCTTTCGCCGCGGAGGAGCGCTGGCCCGGACCGTCTCCGTCCGTGGCCCAAAGCAGAGCCCCGCTTGGGGAGGAGGCGGGTGGGCGGAGGAGCAGGACGAGGCCGTGGCGGCCGTTCTGCATCAGCGACCGCAGAAGGAGGAGCAACCGGTGAAGATGTCGTTGATGGCTCTGCTGGCGGACGACGGGGGTTACTCGGACGACGAGGATGATGACAACGAAGACTACGAGACAAGGGAAGGGGGGTTCGTAGGATTTGGGCACGGGGAGGAGGACGACGACGACGACGGGGAAGAGGAAGACAGCGGCGATATGGTGCATGAATGTTGCGTGTGCATGGTGCGACACAAAGGAGCGGCCTTTATCCCGTGTGGGCATACCTTCTGCCGTCTGTGCTCAAGGGAGCTGTGGGTCAGCCGAGGCAATTGCCCACTTTGCAATGCCTTCATCTTAGAGATTCTTGACATCTTCTGACCTTCTCTTTGTTTTTTGTTCCATGGCCATGGTGTTTTAAAGGTTATAATGATGAGTGATGTGTAGAATTGTTGGTGTTGATTTGTATGTGATTACTTTTCTCTTATAATTTTGTTTTGATTCCTGGCCAAGCTTAGGAGTTGGTTTTTTTTTTTTTTTTTTTTTTTTTTTGGTTCTTGCACTGTTCTTATGGATCTTTGGTGCATGCACGGAGGGAGCAACAAACATACTGGTTTTTTTTAGCATGGAGTTGATTTCCTCCCTTGATGGAGAAGTGATTTGAGCCATTGTTACTTCATTAGTATAGCATTTTCATTTGCGTTTTAAAGGTTCTATATCACAATTAATGATATTGATGTTAAGATGTGAAATGTAATTTAGATTTTTGGCACACCTCATGGATTTTCTTTAACGAAACCAAGGGAAACTCTCCAATGGACATTGGACCTTCCTTTTTTGAGTGAAACAATGGTTCTCAAATTCACTTTTTAAAGGGTTTGGGAAGGTGGCTTTCCTAACTGGATGCTCATGAAATTGTGAAAGGCTACTAGTAAATTCAACAACTACAATTATCATAATCGTCTACACCTATTTTTTATTATAACAATAATCATAAATATTTGTAATTAATTCTTTTGTCATTGTAATGTCGAAACTCAAATTTATTATATTCATTTCTCTTTCCTATTTTGTGAATTTTTAAAATATCACATTCTTCTTGGTGAGGTGTATTATATTGTTGACTTCTAGTCATAATGTTTTGTTTGATGATAACAAATCTTAAATATTTCTAATAAATTTGTTTAAGTAAATTTTTCATATTTTAGGTAGTTGATGCTCGTATTCGTAGGAGAACTAAATGAAGAAAATAACAAATGTCAAATCTCGTGAAGATCATCTTGATTGGAGAGTAAACCACTAAGGGTTATATTTTTAATTTAATTTGAAGTATTTCAATTTATCTTTGATTAGAATGTTAAACTTGATTGAAATATTTATTATGAGATACACAAATTAAATTCAAATTAATCATCTTAGAAAGACATTTAAGTCTCTAATATTTTTTTATCTAACTTTTTTTATTATATTTTTTAAAAATCTTAATTAACTTATTACAAAATAATAATAATAATAATAATAATAATAATAACATTAATTAATTGATAAAAGTTTTAGTAATCAAATAAAAACCTAAGTCGTTCGAAAAACACCAATTTGCCTGAACCATAAGATATAGTGAATGAGTTGCATCCAAAAATCATTTCCACATCTGCATTAAATCGTGTCTAATAAGATCAATCCAGTATTTACAATTTAAATATTAAATATTTCAGCATGGGAAACCACTTTTCGAGTGAACTAAAGGGCAACCAACCTTAAAACAAGGCCGACCATAAAGAGCATAAAAGACCTTAAACGAAAAAAAAAAATAGAATTAAAAATAGAGCATTTAGGACTAAAACTCTATCTTATTTTTATGTGACATGTTTTCAAATTGCAAAAGTAACCACAGCTGTCCAATCGCACATTTTCATGATTGAACAATTGTGATCTCATCTGTCTTTATATAATATCTGATTATATCTTCTATTCTATCATGCCAGTTCATAATCGTACGTTTCTTATTTATTCCGCACATAGAATCAAATCTCATCTGTCTAATCGCACAATTTTCACGATTTAATAGTCACGAATCATTCCGATATAGCGGCTCTTACACAACAACTCTTTTAGTCATTATTTTAAGTTATTGGAATTTTTAACTAAATAATAATTTTTTAATTTAAATTTACGAACGTGCGGGGAATCTTAATGACTATTTTGTATGTTTAGTAAGTGCTTTTAGCCATTATAATATGCCTATAAATTGGAGAAATCTTGAACAAAATAAATTGGTGAAGTTTTATGCAATCTAAAGAAAAATTTTAATCCAAAACATTCAAGCCATGAGAAACGCATTCCCATCGACGGTTTCATACATTGTTGCATCTTTCAGTCGTCAAACTTTTCTTATTTTCTCAAATCAGCTAAATTATTATTTTTCTCTATTCTTAACTTATTTAATTAAGATACTTATGTCTCTTTAATTATTTCATCAAATGTATGATTTTGTTCATATTAATTTCAATTTTAAATCGTTGAATGTTTTTTCTTTTATTATCATTTTGTTGTGAGGTTTTTGTAGCCAGTCATGTTGATTTTATTGTAATGTCGTATTAGCCCATTTTATTTGTTTGTTTGTTGCGAAGGTTTGGCCTATTTATCTTTTAACAAAATGCTTATATTGAGTATTTGTTTTTGTCTAATTTTTGTAGAGGGTGGACGTAAGCTTGGTTTTGAATAGAACAACCTAAAAATCATTTGTGTATAATTTTAATTATTATTTTTTATTATTATATAATTTGTTATAAAAATTAACATATTTTAAATCAAAATTTAAATTTAATATTCTCATTTTTAGAGATTTACTCAAGCCTTTAAAAATATTTTTAAAATATATCTTGAAATATTTTTAAAATATATCTTTAAATATTTTTTAAAAAAAATAAAACTTTTTACTCTTATCAATTCATCCCTCTTCTTTTTTATTGAACCATACTTTAAGGTGTTGTCTTGCTCATAATTAAAATTGTTCTATTCTTCTTAAAATGCAACTTAACTTTGAAAACTTATGATTTAACATAAAGACCTAAAATCCTCTTAAAATAGTTAATGTGGATTACCATCCTGAGTTCTATACTTTAAATTTCACTTATCTCTTTAGGTTATCCTCTCTCAATTTATATCTAATGGCTCACATTAAAGTACTAAAATATTATATCCCATAACAACCTTATAGTTAAGCATGCTTATTTGAGAATAGTATTAAGATAAGTGATAAAAAAGAAGATATCTTTTAAATTATTTTTTAGAATAAAAAGTTAAAACTTAATTATGAGTGAAGTAATACCTCAATAGAAAGACTAAAGTGTTGCATTTTAGTTTTTATCTTTTATTATGGATGTGTTCTAAATTACATATATGTCCCTATTTATGTTTCAAAAACCTTTCAATCATATTGCAAATAGACTTATAACATAATTGATGCATATTTTTTACAACAATACTTGATGAATGATAACTTTTACATCTTCAAAAACAAATGTTTTTATTTTCAAAAACCATACATTTATAATACTAAATAAATATATTATCATATAATAAACCAAAATAGCAATTAGGAAGTTTCTTATCTTTTGTTAAATATATTGTATATCATATTGTAAAGAAATGTTTGATGATTCCTATGGCAATGACATGATTCACATTATATATAGTTCAATTAATCTTTATCTTCACTTTTTTGCTTTTAGTTTTAAAAAAAAAATATATGTTTCCATTACAAAAGTTTTAAGAATACAATATATAATTGATTTCATTTACAATTTCATCAACAATCATTGTTAGACAGATGATTTTTTCATTGAATTGATCATGCTTCTCAAATTTTGAAACATATAATTTTATCTATTTATTATTATAACATTTTTTACTTCTTGAAGATACACTTTTATTGAAAGAATCTCTAGCATTCGTTTTTGAGTTTGATGCAAGAGGACTTGAACCAAGAAGAATTTATATTACTATGAGATTATATTATTAAACTCAAGTCTCTAAAAGTTTGAGAGCATGTAAAATCAAGCAGTGGAACATTATGGTATATCAATAATTCTGGACACAAGTGGTCTAAAAATTGGAAGGAGTGTAAAAATTTTGGAAACAAGATGCCTACAAAAGCATTTTTAGTTGCTTTGCATCAATTAAACAACTTGTGTCTAACTTGACCACTCTCTCCAAATTTTGTCCATACTAAATTGAATTATTATCCATCTCCTCTTAAGTCAAAACATTTTCCTCTCTTTGAGGACCTACGTCTTAACACTAATGGGCAATATAAGTTTTATTTGTTTTTTTAAAAGAGATTTATAAATGATTGAATATTGAAGTTTTAAAATTTTGAGATATTATTTCAAGTTGTACATGTTGAGCAATAGATAATTGACTTTAGTCATTTAGTTTAAGACAATTTTGATAAATCTTGCTCAAATTATATAGGTATGGAATTTGTTTTTGACTTTTGAAGTAAATCATTGTGTATGAGCTAATTGTGACCACCTTGGTCAAGGGCCAATTGTTTAGATGGCTCTAGAGATTTTTTTTATTATTATTTTTTTAATAAATAATCAAAGGGTAAGCTTTATTGATCATGATTAAAAAAGAGATTTATATGATTTGACAAAAAATTAGATTTAGGGCTTAGGGTCAAACCTTGGAACAATTGACGAGGGATGATTTATTGGAGATTCGCTTGATAGTCGTCAGTGTATATCAACTTCAATGATTTATTGATGTGTGATACGTTGCAATTAGGGGGCCACAAATGCCGCCCTAATAATATCACTATTGTTTTGATGATGCATCTACATCAAAATTAAATAATCTAAAAATTAGTCAAATATTTAATAAATAATTATTGTTATACTTTCATTTTTATATAAGTATGTTAAAAATCAGAAAGTACAGAATTAATTTCTTAATCAGAACACAGAAAATGTATTTTTTTTTTCTATTAAGCTGAAAATCAGAAAGTACAGAATTAACAATATTTCCTTTTAACATGGATTTGTTTAAAAAATTTAAATATGAAGAAAGAAATAAAAGCTTATTTTTGAGGAAAAAATAATTTTATATGGATAGAAAATTCCTTTTTTGTTTTAATGAATTGTTAATGTGATGTGAAAAAATAATTGAACTTTTTTGAAAATTATAATAAAAATATCGCTAAGAATAAACTTCCAATTATTCTACCTGCATTTCAAAAAAAATAAAAAATAATATACTTTTGATCTCTCAAGCTTATATTAAAAAAGTATGTTAAAAATAAAAAATTATTTTTATTTTTTAAAATGATAATTATTTTACTGAAATACTTCTTAACACGTTATTGTAACTAGCATAACTTTTTAATAATATATATAGATAAAATCAATTTATTCACTAACAAATGTAATATTCATTAGAGATTTATCAAAGATGATGAGATATTCTTCTTAATAGAGATATCCATTTTTCTAAAAAAAATCATCTATTATTTGAGAGCACATTATAAAAAAATATTTATATTTGATGTTAAAATTTATTTATTTATTCATACTATCTCTATTATTTAAAATTATAAATTTAATAAAAAAAATAAAAAAATACTAAATAAATCAGTTCCCTGTACATAACACCAGAACTAAACAGTGTTTACATTTTGTATTATTTCTTTTCTTAGACTGGTTTATTTTATGTAAATGTTTAATCTTTTGAAAAGTTTGTAGTTTTCTATGAAATTTTTCTATAGTTAATGTCATACATAATTTAGTTAAAATTCTCAAATTATCATGCTTTATTTGACATATTTAAAATAAAAAACTGAGATGATTGTAATGTTTACATGTTTGTCACATGGACCATTGAGCAATAATAAAGTTTTAGTATCAGTTATTTAGAAATCAATTCAATTTTTAATTTAAACCTAATTAAATCAAAAAAAGCCTAAACCAAATTAATTAAAGTAATTTAATTATTTTGAATTAACAATTTTAACATAAAAATTATTTATTAACTTTAAATACAAAATTATGTAGGTCTCATTATTAAATCAAATTAACTTACTTAAATTTAAGTAAAATCAATCAAGCATATAGATAAGATTGTTATGTTCTTTTTAAGATGCTAAATCGTACTTGTATGACTGTGCTTTTGGATGACTGCAATTGAAGCTATTTTATTATGCAATTATATTATATATCATAAAAAATTATAGAAGGCAGAATGGACTAAAGAGATTGAGGTATGACACTATATATTAAATAATGTAACATATGAATATGAAATATGGATTTGCTTGATATGGGTTCAAGGTAAGTCTATTCATCTCTATTTGTACTTGCGCTTCCTTAAAGTTCAAAACGTTGAGGCTTGTCTTTCTACTAAGTGCATCAACAACTATATTGGTTTTTCTTTGATTATTATGAATTTCCAAGTTATAATTGTTAATGGGTTCAACCTACCTTTGTGGTCTCACATTTTGTACTTTTTGATTGAAGATTTATTTCAAGCTCATATGATTAGCCTATACTTCACACTTTAAAGAAAAGATAATTTCTAGTGATTGCCATGTGTCAAAATTTTCTCTTAAGACATAATTGTCTTGAAGCATAGTTATTATCTTTCCCATTGCATGAGGATGTAAATTAGTTCTTTAAATAATATGTAATTATAAACTTGGAAGTTTTTTATACCTCCCAGTAAAGCAAGAATTAGAGCTAACACTAAACACTCTTTTAAGTTTTTGAAACTTAAATTATTCCTTCCATTCATATTTGACGACCTTTGGTATTAAAGCGAGTTCAAGGCATTACTAGTTGGGAAAATTTCTTGATGAACTTTCACAATAGCTAGTTCATCCTTGAAAGCTTTTGATCTTTGTTGCATTTGTTGGTCTTGGCCGATTCACAATTGCTACATTTTTTGTGTGCATCGACAAAAACACCTTTTGCTATAATATGGTCCAAGAAACTTACACTTTGAAACCAAAATTTACATTTCATTAACTAGGCATATAATTGATGTCCACAGTAACATTAACGTTGAAAGACAAAAACTATTACTACACAATATCCAGACTTTGTCAAAAAGTTACCTTTAATATATCTTCCTATTTTATCCTCTAATTGTAATATCTTACCTTAGTCTTATTGATATAAGTTTTGTTATAAGAATAATGCATATAACAAATTCTACTTAATTATCTTGTCGGACTTTAGAAAGGTTTTTTGGAAATATGCCTTTGAGTTAAATGACTTGGTATATTCTAAAGTCTAATTGTCTTTTCTTCACATGCCATCGTTGCTATGTATCATTGACACCCTTTTCATAGCACTCTTTTAGCCTTCAACCCTAAAATTATTATTACTTTTAGTCATTCTCCAAAAATGTGGTGCTATTTTGTTGAACATTCTTTGTGTGGATCATTTTCTCTCATAATCTATATGCACATGATGGCTAGACAATTAGTTTATCCCTAAAATAATACTAAATTTGATTAAGGATAGAGCTATTAGTTTTATTAGAAGACTTGGCTCTAAAATTTTAACATTTGTCCAAAAATATTTCTTAATTTATCTATATACTTATAGGTAATTTTATTAATTGAGCTTTATAAAGAGGTAATTGTTTTGTAAACATTTTTCAAGTATTGATGATTAAATAAATGAATGTGATACACGTGAATAAAATAATATAAGAGCTTAAGTTTCATTAATTTTTCACATAACTATCACTAAATCTACAGACTTTAGTGCTTCGTGACTTTTAATGATGTATACTTGAGATTAAGCCATTTGATTCTTATGCTTTTCCCTTTTTTGGAGTTCAAGTACTATAATTCTAGGATAAGGTCTTCAAGTGCTTTCTTGTCCATTAATGCAACAATTTGTTGTAATGTTTCATTGCTTGTCACATTTAAAACAAGTTATCATCTTATCTTGATAGCAACAACCCTTAATGATTTTTGTAAGTTTCACATTTTGGCTTTTTAGATGTGGTGATGGTGAATCTCTTACTAGTTTTTTCTAGAGTGAATCTCTTAGTGAGGGGTTCACTTGTGTGATATTTTAGATCTTACATTTTGAATGCCTTTCATTAAGCTTATCTAATTCTGCTACAAGGGTTATGTCATGGCCCTACCCACATCGAAGTAAGGGAATGATAACGAAATCAACTATAACCTAATTGTAATGTATTTATCATTAAAATAAATAAAATTTTAATATAATTTAATAATTAAATAAACAAAATCTCTATCATAAATTATCCATTTTTTATATACAATATTCATAGTAATTATACAATTTTACAAAACATACTCCTTATTCAATTTATCTAATTTACATAATTATTTAAACTAAAAATAATGTTTCAAATACAGAGCATAATAACTAAAGTTCACAAAATCTATAATCATCCAAATCCACAAAGTTCACATCAGCTTCTTCTCTCTTAAATAAAATAAATATTTGATAAATCTAACATTAATATAATATAAAGTAACTAACAATGCATAGCCACATGATAAATCTTATTCCCAAACTCATACGTTAGATATGTACTAAACGCATACTTGAATTCATAACCATACTTCAATCTTCAACTCAGTATTATGAATATGACTAACATATAATATAAATATTGAGGGTGAGTCTCAAAAATGCTTAATAGATAAATCATAAATAACAAAAAAGTATTGTAATAAATATAAATAATATCAAAATAGCTTAAATAATAAATAACATAAGAAAATGGAAATAAAATATATCATGCTTGAGTAGTAATAGACAAAATAATATAATTTATTTCTTTTTCATTTCTCTTCCTATGTCTTTCTTAATAATTTATTTAGTTTCTATTTCTTAATTAATTTCTTTTCTTCATTAGGGTCCTCTTTTTTCTTAACCATTTTACGTACTCAAATATCATAATATATTCATATCAATACTCATTATAAGATTTCTAATGAATAAAATTTTATATGTAGGCATTGATTAATCTGTTGATATCATATCATTATCACAAATATGACTTTAAAAGGCCAACCACCTTACAAACCCAAAGGTAAACTTGTGATAACATTTCTAGCATAAGCACAACAATACCCAACCACTTTATTTGTCCAAAGACACATAATGACAATCCTTTAAGAGGCCTCAATGCATTGTAAGCACAAGTAATCATATCTTATACTATCCTATATCATTATATAATATATGATTATATCTAATTGTCTTACATAAAATTCTAGTGATAAGTATAACATGATCCTAGTTGTCACACCCAAGTTAAGAGATAATGTAATAGAAAAACACAAATTTCTTGCTATTATAACATATTAGATTATAATATCAAATTACATAATGTAAATTAAATAATAAACTACAATCTCTTAATAATTTGTACATTTTCTCTTATTTCAACATGGTTCATAAATTCATTCTATTTTATTAATATATTAGCTTAGATTAGTAATCATATGAGTAACACATTAGGCATAATATAAAAATCTTGTTAACACAAATTGATATGCCTCACAAGATAGAACCAAAAAATTAATATTTTACTCAACTCCATCTAAAATTCAAAATTTAAATTCCTTAATCAAAATATCAAAATTACAACTTTAAACTTCATTTTAATTGCAATATTTTAAATTGGATTAGAAAACATGTAGTTATAAGCTGCCTCAATTGAGTCCTTATATATGTAATGTTGAAAGAGGGCTATTGCAATTTGGATATACTCCTGCATCCCTCATTGAAAGTTAATGCAATTTTGATAGTGTAAGACTTTTCTATGACATACCTAAGCGGGCAAAAAATATTGTCTCACATTCTCTTACATTCTTACAATTTTGTGTTCACTGGGAGAGATCCTTTTACATTTATACACTTGTAGAACTCAAGATATACTAATCATGAAATGCCAAAACAAACTCTTGCCAAGTAATATCATAAATGACTTAATTTTTAAAGTAAATGATTTGTTTTTCATTATCATAATATCCCAATAGTGGGAGCAAATATTTTAGTAAATATTTTGAAGATTTTAAATTATTTAATATTTAAATTAATAAAAAATGATCCTAAGGTTCATTAATGATCTTAAAGAGAGGGGCATTCGAAGCATCTAAAATATGAAAAAATTTGAATGTAATAATTAGTTAGAAGCTAAAGATCAAGTCTTTAAAAATAAAAAAATAAAGTCTTAAAATAGATGATATGAGATTAATATGGCTTTATTTACAACTTTAGAAAAATTTCTATGAGTTAATAAAATTATTAAATGGTCTAAAAAATTATAAAAATTTATCAAAACATAAAACTTAAAATAATAATATTAATAAATTTCTCTTGACACAAAATGAAGTTGCAATGAATATGAAATTAAAAGTTGACGAGAATTTAAAGAAAATATAAATAATACCTTTTAAAGATTTAAGTCTAGAAATTTATCAAAAATACTAAATATCATTAAAAAAATTTCTATACTAATAAGTAAAAATCTTGAAGATAAATTACACTAAATTAGTTAATAAATTTTTGAAGTTTGTGTTGATTAAAAAATACAAAGACTTTTAAGTTTCTTAAGTTTTAATTTTAATAAGAATTTAGTTAATTCCTAGAATTCTTAATTTCTCAAAATCTTTAATGCATGAACAATAGAGTTGTCTAACTATTGAAAGTTCAAATTGACTATAAAATTATCAAATTCTAAGTAGAATAAATAAAAGTGTTAACTACATAAGTTGTGATCATTATAAGGAAAACTAAGCATTGCGAAGGAGATTCTATGTCGTGTAGTGTATAAAAGGAAGGGACTCTACATTGTGAAAATTTTCAAGAATTGATTTGGTGAACATCTTGAAGAGAAGAGGAGAGAGAGAGATTTCAAGAGTCCAGCAAATGCGAAGAAAATTCATAAAATACTATAGCAAGTATTGTAGTAATATCTTAGCATGGGATGGAAAAGGAAGTAGATCATAGAACAACATGCAACACAATATCCCTTCAAGGTGGGTCCATTATAAAAAATAAGAGATAAAAATTCTTTTGTCATTGGTATATATGTTTAATGTATTATCAAATTGATTTACTTACATATCATGTTTGAAAAAATTTGTATTACATAATGTCTTTAGAGGAACAATTGATATTACCTATATTATTATGAGATGATATTCTTTACTAGTATGCTAACATCATTGTTATTGGTTTAAAAAGAAATGTTTAACTTCATTATTTTTTGACTTAATTTGAGCAAAAATGAAAAAAAATGATTAACAAAGAACAAGAGTTTGCAAATAGAATCAACCAATGACAATTGTTCAAAAAGGTTACGTAGGATAATATATTGTTAGATTCATGTGACTTACTATCCGTAATAATATATCTCTAGTATGATCGTTTTTCGAAATAACATTCCTCTAGAAGTGGCATCAAAGAGCTAACATTAGGGATATTCAAAATAATGTCTTTAATTTAAAAATATGAAAATGCATAATCTTAGATTTAATTAAAAGAAAAAATTAGAATTAGAAAAGATATATGAAAAAAGTTTAAAGAAATTCATTTTATTTATTTAGAAATGCATTTTTAAATAAATTTAAAAGAAAGGATAATAGATCATGGGAAGGTTTAATAGAAATGAATTTGGTGGCTATTGTATAAAAATTTGGGGACATTAGATATTATTTTTTTTTTTTTTTTTGATATTCTTTGTGGTGCCATCAAAGAAGGGAGAGAATAAACAAAGAGAGGAATGTGTAGTTGAGAAAGCTTAAAGAATTTGAGAAATATTCTTTGAGTGACTCAACAAAAGATAGAACGAAGCAAGAGATTAAGATCAAGTAGAAGCTTCATAAAAATGGGAGAAATTGTAAGGTGCATCACAACATCAAAGAAAGGTAGGAATGTTTTATACATTTCTTGCATATGCTTGATATTTGTATTTTTTTAATTAGTGGCTAAATTAAGAAAAAAGGATTTAAAGGGATGATAGAATGTTGTGATTGTATTGGAGCATGATGCTACTTATTATAATGGTAAACTTGTGGATACACATTGCTTAGCATAATTGATTATAACTTTGGAAAATCACATGAAGGTTTATTTTTCTAACATCATGCTATGATATTTTTTTTTGCGAAATATTTTTTTTCCTATGCACAACTTCATTTAAATATGGGATCCTATATAGGGATTTACGTATAGCTAGGTTTACTATTGGGGTACTTTAAATAAAACAAAGAAACGTGCTTTTAAGTACAGATAAATAAGTTGGTTGTGATTTTGGAAAATGGTAAGAAAGGATTTAGATAAAAATCATCAAAAGTAAAAAGAACAAAGCTATTTGAAATGGTTTTAAGACATCCTATTTGGCTAAAGTTTTAAGTAGAGCCCGATAAGAATGTGCTTTAAATTCACAAGGTGTTCGTAATTGATAGAGGCAATGGAGCCTTAAAAGAATCATCTTAATCAAGTTAAAATATTTTTGGATCCTAAAGGCTAAATGTGTATAGCCATAATAGAGACATAAAGAAATTACTTGAGTTAAAATATTTATGGTCCTAATGATTAGAGCCCCAATAGAGCCATAAATGATTCATCGAGTTGGGTAAAAACATTGACGGGTTCTTTTTAAAAGAATGAAATCAAGAATTTTAAGGTATATATATTGGAATTGTATGGTTTTTATATATAAATAATTAAATAAAGGAGATAAAGAGAAAAAAAGAATTAAAGGATTACCAATTATACAGATTGGTTTAGTTACCCATCCTAGTTCATGTCTTTGTATTAGTTTATCATGTTATTTTATGCTTATTAACCAAAGCATGCAGTTACCTCAAACTTGTAAGGTTCTGTATGTTGCGTGTATAGATTTTTCCATTGATCCTCTGTTAATAAGCACAACCATTTCTTTTGGCTTAAACATTATAAGTGATCATAATATACATTGCAAGACTCTAAGAAAAACTTATACTGTCTTTTCTAATGATCATATAATGTGATATTATGACATGATTACATTGTTGTATCAACTAATCTAACTTGGGCATATATTTATTTACTTTACTCTATTGTGAGAACTATTTAAGTTTTAGATGAAAATTATTTTAAGATATATTTTTATTTTTTTGATACTATTTAAATAGATTTTATTTTATTTTTAAATTAAAAAAGTTTTTTATATTTATTATTTATTGAGCTCTTTAGAATCTCATTAGTGTTTATATCATGCATCATACTTTTTGTCATAGTAAGAAAGAGATTATATGCAAATGTGTAGAATTTTATGTTGAAGGAGTTCAGAGGGTATGGTTTTTGTGAGATAGATGTGTTCTTTATGATTTTGTATGGGCACTATGATATATATTTGCATATTTTCATATCAAAAGTTTATATTTTATACTTTGTTACTTAACTTGAGATACTTATGATGTGAACTTTCATTATTAGGGCCTCACTTCATCATCTATTGAATAAGATATAAAATCAAAGAAAAATTATAATTAAATCAACATAAAGGCAAAAAACTCTAAGTAGAGACTTAATAATGAGGCAAAATTTAAACTAAAATTATTTAATTATATAGACTAAATAAAATATCAATATAAATAAGTGATCTAATTATAAAACTATATATAAAATATCTAATCCAAAACACATACTATACCAAGTCTATAATGACCAAAACATACACATAGTATTAAAAACCTATTACAAGATAAAAGTTCTACCATCATGCCAACTAATAAACATAACCCCCATCCATAACTTTTAAGTAATTACCTCTCAGTATAGTAAATACATTATCTATGATTTTAATATTAATCATGCTTTAAACAATTTAGCAGATAAACAAATAAGATAACAGCATACATAAAAATAAGGATAATTATGTCATAATAATATAAAACCGATAATCATAATGAAATAACTCATGATATGAAAAAATCAATAATCATAATAAAATAAGTCATGATATGAGAAAATCAAAATAAATTCAACATGACAAATGAATATGCTCACTCATGTCTATTTTTTATTTTCTTATTTTTTATTATATTTTTAAGGTTTAAACATTTATTTTCTATAAAGATAAGATAATTATTTTTCATTCATTTTATTTGTAATGTATAACACAATTTTTTTTAGATCATTATTTTTTGGAACTAGAATCATAAGACCTCATTAGGGTATGCTTGCTGATGGGTTGTTCTCATCTTGTATCATATATATCAGTGCTATATAAGATGGCGTGTCCTCACCTTATATCATGAAGTATATGGGTCAACATTGCTCTAATCATATCTATCATTATCATGTAGATATGAAAACTTATTGTGTAAGGTCATAATATAGTCTAAGAACATATGAGATAATGCCTTTAGGGGTATATTAATTATTCTATTTTATTTCCTTTATTGATAATAAGAATTGAAGATATTCACATTTAAAATTGTTTTTTTATTTATTAACTAATATAATTTTTAATTATGTTTGTAATAGCCATCATTTTTATTGTGATAAAAAAAATGAAATCATAGAATTAAGCAAAGAAGAATTTGGTCAGGCTTAATTAAAAACTTAATCAAGTCAATTAATTCAAATATATTTTTTATATAAAAATATCAAAATAATAATAAAATATTAGAGAGTGTGTTATATGCTCAAATTTGGCAAAAACTATTGTTTGAGCATATCAATAGAAATGGCCCTAAAATACAAGTTAGTGACATTGGGTTTGCAACTTTTAAAAACTTAAGAAATTTATTAAAAATTATTTTTAAAAATTAGATATAATTATAATTTTTAAAATGTGGTTCATCATATATTTATAATTTTTGATTTAGTCAAAACCAATTGATGGAAGATAGATATGTTAATAAAAAAAGTCAACTATTTTAGATAGGCTTATAATTTTTAGAATTTTAGCATAGTTATAACTTTTTGACAAAGGATTGATTTACAATTAAGTAAATATCAAAAATTCACAATGTTAAATTTTGTTTATGAGTTTCTAATGACCATTTAGTACAGTAATAGAAGTATATTTTGGCAACAATTATTTGGATAAAATAATTATGGTCCAAATAAATAAATAAATAAAAGAATTATATTTTTATTTTTGTGTATTCGTAATCCAATTGCACATGCATTTTCTCTAATTTTTCTAATTATGAAATTAATAATGACGGCTTTTAACACACTTATAAAAGCCAATGGTGAAGAATTTGTTGGTCTTTATGTGAGGTTGCCAAGAGCTTGAGTGTGTGGAGACCATTAAAGAACTAAGTAATGTTCCCTAGAATTGCTAAGGAGGTTGTCATTACTATGTTATAGTTTATAGTGAGTAGAGAAAAAGAAGCATGAGAAAGGGACAAACTATAAGAAAGAGGTAATAGAAGTTGTGGGACCTTTGGAAAAGCTCGTCGTAATTAAAGGAGGAAGCTAGAAGCAAGAGATCAAGGAGAATAAATATTACAACATTGAAATAACAAAAGAAATTGAGTAGTAGCTACCTAAGATGGAATAAGCATTTAAGTAATTATTTATTAAATTTCTTTCAATTTTAAGTATATAATAGCATGGTTGCTTACGGGTTTAAGCAAGAACTATATTTAGAATATTTTGGATACAAGATGATGTGAATTAGATGTGTTTTGAAAGAAATTTGATTCCTTGGGTTGATAAAATTAGTTATCATACATATCATACAACTACATCATATGATACACCAAGCTAAAAAACTGACATTAATCAGAGTTATAAGAATACAATAATGGGTTACGAGGTTTTTGAAGGGATTGTAGTAAGGTGATATGGATATAAGCCAAATATGAAGTACTTGAGGCAAAATATGTAATCATATTTGTATGATTATAGAGATTGTGTTAAACGATCCTTCAGGGGCTTACAGACAAAGAGTTTGCTAAGTTGGGTTTAAAATCTTATAAGTGTGATTTGAGTCTATCATGTTGAATGAATGATTTGAGTTTAAGAGAATTTGGCTAGGTTTAAGAGGTTATATTAGTCTTATCATGATCATAAGATATTGTAATTTAAATTTTAATTTACAATAGGATTATATGATAAAAATCATAGTAGGCAATGAGTAGAAAAGCTAATAAATTGAATCGTACGATAAGATTTTCATATCATATCAATATGATCAATGTATGAGGTAAGAAGACTAGTAAGAGCAAAAGTAAGAATCATTCATTATATTGGATTTAATTGTATTATATAATCATTAAGGAATAAAAGCAAATATAATCAGTCGAGAAGATCATATATGTATGATGCATGGAGTCATGTTGTAAGCTCAAGATTAAAGTTCACATAAGGGATTAGATGAGTCATTAAGAAAGATCATACAAATGATCTTATATGGCATATCATACAATTCGACATGGTTCATCGTATTAGACAATTAGTAGAGTTATGGATAAAATGGTTAAGTCTAGAGAAAGAAGAGACTACAGTAAAACTTGTATGTTTCATTTCATTGTACGACATTATGACATAATGTTAGAGAAAACACACAACATGTTTAAGGAGATCATACTATATAAAGAGAGAAATAATTAATTGATTATATTATACAATAGAATTGTCATAATGATATGACTAGTTAATATGATAGTAGGATAAAGAGAGAGTTAGATACATATAGTATAATATTATAGATCATATTAGATAATCTATGAGTAATAAGAACTATGTTAAAGTATAATGAGATCATATGTGTGACCTTAGTGACATTAAGGTATGTGTAGAAGTGATAAAAACTTAGAGCACTAGTTTTGAGGATTATATAATACCGTCATGTGATCAATAAGTTTAATATATCATAAGATGCTATTTATTTGTTAGATCTTATGATATTATAGAAAATCGTATAAGTTTGATATAAATAATAACTTAAAGGTCTAGAAAGAATTAATATAATTTTAATTACTTAATAAATATGTTATATATAAGATATATATTAACATTATATATACATAGTATTATAAAAAATTAAAAATAAATTGAGGTTGAAAAAGAAAGTCAACTCTCATATTTAGATAAGTAAATCTAATAACTATGATTTAAATAAAATAATAAACCATTTTCTTTGTTATTTATAAAATGATAATATTTTCATATTATCTTTTATTAAAGTATAAAAATTATTAGAATATTTTTAATACAAATTAAGTAATTATTTAATTATTTCCTTAGCTTATCATATTTTTATATCACCTTGTTATTTTATATTTAATTCATATGTATAATAAGAATATTAATATACAATATAATAAAAATTCTATAAATTAATGAATAAGGAAATAATTTTGTATGTGAATATCTAATATGCTTAATCATTAATTAGGAAAATAAAATTAAATGATTGGTATACTTTGAAAGACATATTTTCTTATATTCTTAAATTATATTATGACCTCACAATATTATGATAGCTTATCTATATCTACATGGTTATATTATAGATGTTATAAAATGAGGATCATAATTCTACTATACATAATACAGGGTTAGAATAACTTGTTTATATCTACATAATTTTATTATATATGATGCAAGGAGATAATAACTTAAGGCTAAGATAACCAATATATATACATAATTCTATTTTACATAATATAAGATTAAGACAACCTAGAGCTAAAATAACTTATCCATATCCATATAATTCTACTATGTAGGATATAATATGAGAATAGACTATAGTTAACATAGCCTATTTATATCTATATAATTTTATTATACATGAAACAATATAAGAATAACTTAGGATTAGGATAACCCATAGACACACTTACACATATAGTTATATTATACATGATACAAAGTGAAGATAATGTAGGGCTAAAATAGCTTATCTATATCTATATAATTCTATTATATATAATATAAGGTAAAGAAAGCTAAGGCTAGGATATCATATTCATTTATTATATTATACATAATATAAAGTAAGGACAGCCCAAGGTTAAGATAAATTATATATATATATATATATCTAAGTTATATTATATATGATATAATAACTCATTTATATTGATATAGTTTTATTATGCATGATATTTGAAAAAGATAACCCAAGATTAGGATAAATTATTAATGTCTATATGATTCTACTATATATGATGGAGGGCAAAGATAACTTAGGTGTTACACCCCATTTTTCCTAGGCTGATTTTTGGCATACAATTTTTTTTTTTTTTTTTTTTTACATATAGACAGCTCAGATCGTCCCATACCAACCTGAGTAGCCTACGAAAAACATAGGATATAACACATCATTACACACCTACTTTCCTTAACAATGTGGATCCCATCTCCCGGGTACACCGTCAAATCAGGTTCATGACTCCTGAATTAACAGATGGACTCGCGCAATGTTACTCCTACTAGACCCAATACTCCTAACCCCTACGGGTAGGAGAACCGGTCTATTAGAAGTCTGAACCCCCATGGTTAAGTTCCATAGTCATGTAATGACCTCACCATCAAACAAAAAGATATATAACATCCTCAGATAAAATATGGCACTCCACACACCATACTCCAAGACAATAAAATAAAACAGTGAATGAAACTACATTACAAGAATAAGATCCAAGTCCAACAAGTGCAATGTTATCCAACCAGAAACATAAGTCAGAATTTCCCTCACATATTACATGACATATGAGAATAACAATCTCATTAAATACATCCAACAGCAACAATCAACTAACCAGAATATCTCAGACAATCACAAGTCAGATATCCTCCACAATCCTGCTGACCACGATCCTACCTAATCTGGTAGCGTCAAGTCTGCCGAGCCACTGAAAATATATAATACAGGAATGAGCTACGCCCAGTAGGAAAGACAGCTAGTAAAACTCACATGCAAGAGAAGGATAATAGCAAAAATATAGGAATACAGCATAACAATGTATGGTGGATAGGCACTCTCAGTCCCAGACTCCGACCAACCACAGTCACCCCAGTCACACCAGAGTAGCTCTCCTCTGGGCTTCCAGGTAGCGTGCCAGTGGGAACGCCCATCTCGAAACACGCATGGCGCCTAAGCACCCGACACCGCAGCGTCTCTCGTCAATCAATCTCCTGGAGACTATAGACAGATCCAGTCACAAAATCTCTAGCCAACGTGAGACACCCCTGCCACCATAAGGCGCGCAGGCCTACACACTTGGCTAGCCACTGCGAGACACCCCTGCCACCCTCAGGCGCGCAGGCCTACACACATGGACCAGGAGAGATCGACTCAGCCACCGTCCCAAGGAGTCATCTACCAACAACTTCCATAGAAGCTCACGCCCCTACAGTCATTGCCAATCTCTAACTCCAAGATCCGGCAACATGTGTCCAGGTACAACAAGGCGTATACCAGTCCACATGTATACTGTGGAAGCTAAGTCTGAACCGCATAGTTACCTACCACAACTACCCTAAAACATCATATAGGGTCTATAGTAGTCCGGTCCAGTATGCCAATCCATGAAATATGCCAACACTGAGTAAACTGACTCAATCCATGTCAATGCCATCCAAGTAACACAAACTGTATCGAAATTCTGACTATTCTGGTAACACTTACCCAAGTATCACACTTCCTTCCAACTGATCCAGCTGCACTGAATTTATGGGGTAACACTTACCCAAGTGTCACACTTCCTTCCAACTGATCCAGCTGCACTGAATTTATGGATAATTTCCAACAGTAACTTTCAACTTGTCTATGTGATTTCCCTAAATCACCTTTTTCTCGTTTCAGGAAATTTTAAATTTCAACTTCAATTTCTGCCCTTTATCCATTTTCTGAAATTCGGAATAAATTTCCGAATTTAAAATTTAAATTCCAAAATAAATTTCCGAAAATTTAAATTCCACATATTTTCCGAAAAATTCGGATTAATTTCCGAATTAAGTTTTTCCTCCGCCGTTCGTCCGCGCCCGCGTTCCGCTGAACCGGGTTTCGCTGCCGGTTCGGAAAAAAACCGCGCTGAACCGCGAACCCACCGGCCGAACCTTTAAATCAAATTTTCCAGCCGACGTTTAGTATTTAAATATTATTAATTATTAATTAATTACAATTATTTAATTAACTAAGCTGAAATTAATCTAATCCATCTCCTTCCTCCGCCCGGCGCCTGCGAAACCCTAGCCGACGATTCCTCCGGGAAATTCCGTTTTCCCCGTCGATTTTCGGCGACCGAGATCAAGGCGAAGCAAAATCCGATGTTCATACTATCCTAATTTGTCAATAATGCCACTAATTTCTAAGATTCAATCAAATTTCCCGCCGAAGTTTTCATCCGATCCTCATTTAACAATTTATGAAATTAAACGAACAATCTATGAAATTAAACAATTTTCAGCATTTGATACAATCTTAACATGATTAAAGTCCATAATAGAATCATCAATTGCTTGGTAAAATTTCCAATTTGACGGGTATAATTTTTTCCGAAAACCCTAAAATGCTAAAATCAATAATTTGCATTAATCACTTTCAAAAAAAAAACACAATTCACATGCTCTGGTGGTTAATTGCAAAGTAATCCATATTTTTAATTCGCTAATTAACGAAATTTAAACTGAATTTCCTACCTTTCTTCTCCGGCGACGGTAGCGACTGTGAAGCTCGCACGCGACCAACCGCTGCTCCTCGCCTAACGAAACCGGTACCAATCGATTCTCCTCGATCACGCGAACCTCCAGGTACAAAAAGCCCCTTGAAAGGCTGTCGGAAAATATCGCCGTCCGCCGCGAACACCTCGTCTCCGGCCGCCATTCGAAACCCTAAGGGCCGAAACGGTTCGGGTTAAATACCCCGCTTAAACCGGTAATAACCCGTTAAGAACCCATTAAGCGCCGGTTGACCTTCTAAAACGCCGCTTAACACCCGATCAGCCGGTTAATCTCCACCGCTGATCTCGTCCGTCCGATCCGCTTATCCGCGGCTTATCCGAACGCACGCGCAAAAGCACCTCGACGAACCGCCCCCGCCTTCGCTGAACCGCTCCGGTCCGGTTCACGCGCGGTAAAAACCAAATTCCGGTTTAAAAATCTAATTAACCGATTTAAATAGATTTTCGAATTTCCAAAAATCCAATTAAACAGGGAAAATTACTTAAAAATTTCCTCGGTGCTCCGAAAAATCCCCAGAAATTTTCAGAAATTCTAATAGCCTCCAATTGAGCTCCTGGCTCATCCTACTATCGATTTGAAATCATCCAAGCCATAATTTAATTATTGAAGATTAAACCTATAATATTTTACCGGGTATAACATTAGGGCTACAATAACTCATCCGTATCTACATGGTTTTATTATACATAATACAGGGTAAGAACAACATAAGGTTATGATAGCCCATTTATACATTTATGATTCTACTATACATGATATATGGTGAGGATATCATAAGTTAGGATAATTTATTTATATTTATATTGTTATATTATACATGATATAGAAGGACAACCATTAAAGTGAAGATAATCTATTATGAGGTCTATGTTATTGGTTTATATATTATGGATATTAGTTTATTATTATTATTTTTATAATAATATTATGTTTATATGTTATTATCTTATTGATTTATCTATTAAGTTTTTTAAAATCTCTTTAGTATTTACATCACAAAAATGTATTTGTTATAGTAAGAAACCTTAACTTAAATGCTATAGATGAGGATTTTACTTATTAGTTGGCATAGTAATTGATCTTTTATGAGTTTTTATATTATGTACATATGTAGGTTTGTATGGTCTTAGTGTAATATTTGTATTGAAATAGATGGCTATATAATTAGATTACTTATTTATATTAATATTTTATTTAGTCCATGTGATTAAATCATTAATATTTAAATTTTATCTTACTATTAAGTCTTTAACTTAAGCTTTTATGTATTAACTTGATATTTATTTGCTTATAACCTCAAAGTTTTACTATGACTATGTAAATAATGAGTTGGGGTTCTAACAATATTATAAGTCAATATCATTATTTTTATGTAAAATATTTAAGTAATAATTGTATAAATGAATAACATATAAATAATATTAAATTGTCGATTACACATCACTTGTTTAATGAGTAAAAAATCATTATATTATTATTACTAATGTTTTTTTAATATTTTTAAATCATGTGTTTCAAGATTAAGAAGAGACTATTCAATTAGAGAGTTTGATAAAAAAAAATTTCACAAAGAAATATACACGTGAAAATTTGTTAAAAAGTGGTAGGTGTTTTTCTATGATGTTGCTCAACTTGCAAATCATAGAGCCATTACTCCAACTCTTGAGGCATGACTATTTATCTAGAGTTTATCATCTACACTTTAGTTAAGTTAGAATTATTAAACCTATAACTTGATATTGATATTATTATATCCTTAGTCATGACACTATTTGTTTGTTGATAATAAATCATTGCATTAATTTCTCTAATATTTTTTTTTAACCGTGTTTTAGGTCATGCATCTCAAGTTGGTATAAGATCAATCAATCGAAGAGTTTTGATTAAATATCTCATGAAATAATCTATAAGTGAATCAATGTTAAGAAGTGCAGTGGCTATGCTCTAATTACATCTTAAATGACAAACCAAAGAGTCTTTGAACAAACTCTCATTGGAGTAGCTAACTGTTATACCCGGTAAAATATTATAGGTTTAATCTTCAATAATTCGAATTGTGGCTTGGATGATTTCAGATCGACAGTAGGATGAGCCAGGAGCTCAATTGGAGGCTATTAGAATTTCTGAAATTTTCTGGGGATTTTTCGGAGCACCGAGGAAATTTTTAAGTAATTTTCCCTGTTTAATTGGATTTTTGGAAATTCGAAAATCTATTTAAATCGGTCCATTAGACCGGAATTTTGTTTTTACCGCCCGTGAACCGGACCGGAGCGGTTCAGCGAAGGCGGGGCGGTTCGCCGAGTGCGTTTGCGCATGCGTATGGATAAGCCGCGGATAAGCGGATCGGACGAACGAGATCAGCGGGGGAGATTAACCGGCTGATCGGGGTTAAGCGACGTTATTTGAAAGTCAACCGGCACTTAATGGATCCTTAACGGGTTATTACCGGTTTAAGCGGGGGTATTTAACCGAAACTGTTTCGGACTTTAGGGTTTCGAACGGCGGCGAGAGACGAGGTGTTCGCGGCGAACGGCGGTGATTTCCGGCAGCCTTCCAAGGGGCTTTTGGTAACCGGAGATTCGCGGGACCGAGGAGAATCGATTGGTACCGGTTTCGTCCGGCGAGGAGCAGCGGTTGGTCGCGTGCGAGCTTCACCGTCGCCGAAGAAGAAAGGTAGGAATTTCAGTCTAAATTAATTAATTAGCAAATTAAAATATGGATTATTTTGCTAATTGTAGGACATTCAGTTTTAAATTAGTTAATTAGCAATTTAAAAATATGGATTATTTTGCAATAAGCTACCGGAGCATGCGAATTGTGGTTTTTGAAATTTATTAATGCAAATTATTGATTTTAGCATTTTAGGGTTTTCGGAAAAAAAAAATTACACCGCCGAATTTGGAAATTTTACCGAGCAATTGTTGATTCGATTATGTGCTTAATCATGTTAAGATAGTATCAAATGTTGAAATTTGTTTAATTTCATAGAATTGTTAAAATGAGAATTGGATGAAACTTCGACGGAAATTTTGATTTGAATTTTAGAAATTAGTGACATTATTGAAACATTAGGATAGTACGAACATCGGATTTTGTTTCTCCTTGATCTCGGTCGCCGGAAATCGACGGGGAAAACGGAATTTTCCCGGAGGAATCGTCGGCTAGGGTTTCACGGGCGCCGGGCGGAGGAAGGAGATGGATTAGATTAATTACGGTTTAGTTAATTAAGTAATTGTAATTATTCAATATTTATTAATAATTTAAATGTTAAACGTCGGCTGGAAATTTGATTAATTATTCGGCCGGTGGGTTCTCGGTTCAGCGCGAAAGCCGAACCGGCAGCGAAAACCGGTTCAGCGGGAGTTCGGCGCGGACGAACGGCGCGAAAGCCAAACCGGCGCGGAAACCGGTTCAGCGGGATTCGGGCGGATGAACGGGCGGAGGAAAAATTTAATTCGGAAATTAATCTGAATTTTCGGGAAATATGTGGAATTTAAATTTTAATTCGGAAATTAATCCGAATTTTCGGGAAAAGGATATATGTGGAATTTAAAATTTAAATTCGGAAATTTATTCCGAATTTCGGAAAATGGATAAGGGCAGAAATTGATATTGGAAATTAAAATTTCCTGAAGTGAGAAAAAGGTGATTTTTGGAAATCACGTAACCAGTTGAAATTGACTGTTGGAAATTATCCATAAATTCAGTGCAGCTGGATTAGTTGGAAGGAAGTGTGACACTTGGGTAAGTGCTACCAGAATAGTCAGAATTTTGGTATAGTTTGTGTTGCTTGGATGACAATGACATGGATTGAGTCAGTTTACTCAGTGTTGGCATATTTCATGGATTGGCATACTGGACCGGACTACTATAGACCCTATATGATGTTTTAGGGTAGTTGTGGTAGGTAACTGTGCGGTTCAGACTTAACTTTCACAGTATACATGTGGACTGGTATGCGCCTTGTTGTATCTGGACACATGTTGCCGAATCTTGGAGTTAAAGCTTGGCAATGACTGTAGGGGCGTGGCTTCTATGGAAATTGTTGGGAGAGGACTTCTTGGGACGGTGGCTGAGTCGATCTCTTCTGGTCCACGAGTGTAGGCCTGCGCGCCTGAGAGTGGCAGCGGTAGGGGTGACTCGCCGTGGCTAGCCAAGTGTGTAGGCCTGCGTGCCTGAGGGTGGCAGGGGTGTCTCACGTTGGCTAGAGATCTATGTGACGGGTTTGTCTATAGTCTCCAGAAGATTGATTGACGAGAGACGCTGCGGTGTCGGGTGCTAGGCGTTGTGATGCGTGCGCAGAGATGGGCGTGTCCCTCTGGCATGCTTTGCCTAGGCGCCATGCGTGCGCAGAGATGGGCGTGTCCCGCTGGCATGCTACCTGGGAGCACAGAGGAGAGCTACTCTGTATTGACTGGGGGTGACTGTGGTTGGTCGGAGTCTGGGACTGAGAGTGCCTTTCCACCCTACATTGTTATGCTGTATTCCTATACTCTTGCTATTATCCTTATCTTGCATGTGAGTTTTTACTAGCTGTCTTTCCTACTGGGCGTAGCTCACTCCTTTATTATCTATATTTTTCCAGCGGCTCGACAGCTTTGACGCCACCCAGAATAGGTGGGATCGTGGTCAGCAGGCTAATGGAGGATATCTGATCTGTGATTTTCTGAGACATTTTGGTTAGTGGAATTATATTATTTGATATATTCAGGGAGACTGTTATTCTTATGTCATGTAATATGTGGGGGTGATTCTGACTTATGTATCTAGTTGGATGATATGGTATTGTTGGACTTGGATCTATTCTTGTGATGTAGTTTCCATTCACTGTCTTACTTTATTGTCTTGGTGGTATAGTGTGTGGAGCGCCATATTTTATCTGAGGATGTTATGTATTTTATTTTTGATGGTGAGGTCATTACATGACTATGAAACTTAACATTGGGGGTTCAGACTTCTATTATACCGGTTCTCCTATCGGTATGGGTTAGGAGTATTGGGTCTAGTAGGAGTAACATTGCGCGAGTCCATCTGTTAATTCAGGAGTCATGAACCTGATTTGACGGTGTACCCGGGAGATGGGATCCACATTGTTAAGGAAAGTAGGTGTGTAATGATGTGTTATATCCTATGTTTTTCGTAGGCTACTCAGGTTGGTATGGGACGATCTGAGCTGTCTATATGCAAAAAAAAAAAATATATATATGCCAAAATCAGCCTAGGAAAAATGGGGTGTAACACTAACTATCAAGAGTCTATCTCCAAAACACACTGATTTGATTATTTATCTCATCAATTATTTACATATGACATAATTAAGTTATGTAATATTATTTATTCATATGTTTGATCATGTACTTCTTTTGTTTATTATTTTAGTAGTTATAAAATATTATGTTATTTTAATAGCTATAAAATGCTTTAAAATTTTAAAAAATTAATATATAAAATATAGTTTTAAAAAACAAAAAAAAATTCTTAAGTACCCTCACATGGTCAAGCCCAAAGTCTTGGGCCAAGTGGCCCAATGTGCTAGGCAATGAATCTTGGGGAGCCACAACTTAAGAGGCTGGATGAATCGAGTCAGGTTAGCTCTGAGTCTCGATAGGGCATAGTTTTCTTAAAGGCTTGGGTTAAATTGGGTTAAGAGATAACACCAAACCATCTTAAGCATAACACATTAAGTATGACATAAAATTGTTAAGTAATGGGATAGGGTTGGGTCATATTGGTAATATATATATATATATATATATATATATATATATATATATATATATATATATATATATGCACAAGCAACTTGGGTCATGACTGCTCAAGAGCACCAAGTATTATAAATACCAAACATCATATACAAGCTTATAATGTGGGATTAAAGATCGACCATGTTTATTTTTGAACTGGTGTAAACTAGTGTCATTTGATTACTTTTTTTTCAATTGAATGATTAGGATCGCATTCACCTTTATGAATACTAAATTTCATATAACTATCCATCTAATAAGCCTAATCAATTAGATGAGATTAGCTCCACCATTTTGAATAGTAGTTTTCATTGTATTGTTTATCTGTAAACTTGATGGAATGGTTGAGGTCATCTCTGTCCTTGTGAATATTGCACTTGTGCATCATCACCATCCATTAGGTATCTGGGATCTATTGCCCCCGATCAAATTCTATTTGTATTAGATCTAGACCATTTATTCAGTATTGTCATCTAACGGCTCTTATTCTGTGCCAAGATTGGACGGTTATCGTTGCTCCTGTCTATAATTAGTGCGTTAGAAAGCTATTTGTGTTTGTTTAGAACTCTAAAATATTGATGACTATTTCGAGTGACCCTTTTTAGTTGTTAGAAAAGTTTTTTATTTTAGATAAAATATTCTAATATAAATAGAGAAGCCTTAGGAGTTGGATAGTTTGATGATTTTACCTTGCTACAATACTATTTTTAGAAGATTAAAATAAAAAGTTGTAATCTAATTTTGACGCCTTTACTAGAGTCGTCTACTCATTTTTTCTCTTTCTTACTTTAAAATTATCTTCAATTGTACATCTTACTACTAACTTCTTTACAATTAATTTTTTTATTTCTTTATTCCTTTTCTAAATTTTTTGAAAAAGTTCATAATAATGCAAAATCATTATTAATTTCATTTTTCTTAATAATATTAATGCTCATCGATAAATTTTTTGATTTAATATTTCAAAACTAAGTCTTTTAAGTTATTGCAAGTCTTTTTCAAATGTGCATTTAATTCTAACATCAAAATCCATAAACTTATGTCATATATATATTTTTTAAATTAATAATAGAATATTATAATTATCTATTATTTAATATTATGTTTCAATATTCTAAGTTTTTATAATTAAGATTATAACGATAAAGCTCTACATGTTTGTAACAAAAAGAGTGTTATTTCTAAAATTACCTCTATCTATTATGACAAAATAGAGAAATTTTGATAGTGGAGTTTTAGTTAAATTGATTAGGGGTAGATGTAAGCATGAGTTCGACCAAATTACCTAAAAATTATTTTGTTTTCTTTATTATTGTGTAATTTATGATATTTCTCTTATTTAATAATATTTAAATAAAGACATCTATAAAAAAAATTATCAAAATTATCTTTATTAAGCATAAATATTTTACTAAAAAATAATTTTAAAACTATAATTTTTTATTTTTGTAATTTATACTTTTTGTTATTTGAAGATAATTATACTCAAATATTATTACTATGAACACCTCTTGTTTGCATGTTTTACTTTTGGTTTATCTTTTTATACATGTAAAAAGAGAGAGGTTTGTTCGAAATAAAAAACATTCATTGCATCCCAAGTTTGTGATATAATTATATGAATTTCATAAATTAAGGAAGGAGCAAGAATGTTGGGAGAGCATATTTATGCTTGAATGATTTATATCTTTTCATTTTCTTTTTTATCAATGATTTTATTATTATAAAAATGGAAGACTATTATATCCTTGGTCATGGACCCACTTATTTGATGATAATAAATTATTACATTAGTTTCTCTAATAATTTTTTTGAGTGTGTTAAAGATGTTATCAGATCAATCAATTTGAGAGTTTTGATTAAATGTCTTATGGAGTAATCCATAAGTGAAGCAATGTGAAGCTGTGTTGGTAGCTATGTTTTAACTGTGACTTAAATAACATATAAAGGAGTCAGTTATCAAACTCTTGGAGTACTTAACAATGAGGAGTCTATCTCTAAAATATTTATTGACTTAATTGTTTATCTTATCACTTATTTTTATATGACATAATTAGGTTGCATAACATCATTCATTCACATGTACGATAATTGATTTTTCATGCATTATTATTTTAGTAGATGCAAAAATATTTGTTATTTTAATAGCTACAAAAATACTTTAAAAGTAAAAAAATAATTAATATATGGAATATAATTTTACAAAAAAAACAAAAAAAAAAATTCTTAAGAACCAACACACAACCAAGCCTAAAGGCTTGGGCCAAGTGGCCCAAAATGTTAGGCAATAGGCCCTAGGGAGTTGCAAGTTAAGAGACAAGGTGAACCAAGTCAAGTTAGCCTTCAATCTTGGTTACGGCATAATTCTCCCAGCTACTTGGGTTAAATAGGGTTAAGGAAATAACTCCTGAATTGTCCTAGGCATAATGCGTCAAGTAGGACCTGAAATTGTTGAGTACTGAGATTAAGTCAGCTTGGACCCTTGTATATATGTGCAAGTGACTTAGGTCATGACTTCCTAACAACATCATAGGGCAACCAACCCGATTAGGCTAAACTATACACATGAAGAAAGTATTATAAATGCCAAATAACATATACAAGCTTGCAATGTGGAGCTAAAAATTGGCTCTATTTGCTTCTAAACGGAGTAAACCAGTGCCATCCAATCGACCATTTTTTGTAATCGAATGTTTAAGATCACATTTTTCTTTTTGAATATATTCCATTTAATCATCCATTTGATAAGATTGATCAAATAGATGAGATATATTTTTCATTTTGATTAGTAATTTCCATCTTATTGTCCATCCGTAAAACCTGATTGAATCGTTGAGATTCTCTATCACTTATAAGTGATGCTCTTGCACATCATTACTGTCCATCCAATATGTAAGGTCTAATGATCTAGATCAAATCCCTCTTGGATTAGATTTATACCCTTTATTCAATGTTCTGATCAAACGACTCTTATTATGTCCACTCAGATTGGATGATCATTATTACTCCCACTTGTAATTAATGTTTCAGGAAGCTATTTATGTTTTTTTAGAACACCAAATTGCTTACGGCTATTTCGAGTGACCTTTTCTAGTTGTTAAAAAAATCTATTTTATTCTAAAATATTTTAATATAAATAGAGGAGCCTTAAGAGTTAGATAGCTTGATAATTTTAACTTGTTGCATCAATAATTTTGGAAGAGAATGAGAAAAATTGAAAATTACAATTCAATTTTGACACCTTTGCTCGAGCCATTTTTGTTATTCACTTTTCTTTTTCTCATTTGAGCATCTTTTTTGATTTTACATCTTACCAGTAACTTCTTTACAATTGATTTTTTATTTCCTTATTCCTTTTTTATTTTTTAGAAAAGATCATATTAATCCAAAATCTTTATTGATTTAATTTTTAAAAATTAGGTCTTTTAAGTTGTTGCAAGTATTTTTTAAATATGCATTCATACTACAATATCATCATTTATAGACTTGTGTCATATTTACTTTATAAGTGAATAATAAAATATTACGATTATCTATTATTTAGTATCGTGCTTCAATATTGTAAGCTTTTATAATAGAGATTTTGATTATTTATCATTACCTATTGTGATAAAATGAAGCAATTTGTAAATGTTACATCTACTTGTTATGACAAAAGAGAGTAGTTTTGATTGTGAAACTTTAGTCAAGTTAATTGGAGATAAATATAAGCACAGTTTAGGACAAACTATCTAAAAATTCTTTATCTCTTCTATCTTATTTATTCATATGTAATTATGATATGTTTCTTGTTTAATAATATTTGATTATATATATATATAAATATATATATATATATATATATATATATATATATATATATATATATATATATATATATATATATATATATATATATATATATATATATATATATATATATATATATATATATATATATATATATATATATATATAATTTAACAAAACTATTTTTATTAAGAAAAAGCAATTTATTAAAAAAATTTTCTAAAATTATAAAATTTTTATTTTCTTTTTACATTTTTATTTAGCAAAATTATTAAATTACTGGTTTTAAGGTTATCAAATTTTTATTTAAGAAAAGATTTAAAATAATAAAAAACTAAAAGCATAATTTACCCCCTCCCTTACTTATGCATTAAGTGGGTACAAATTACATTAGATATAATGTAATAAATATATGTAACATGCATTCATTTACTAGATCATTTTGGTATTTTTAATGTTTGTTATTTTTCATTTAGACTTTATTAAATATCACTTTATGTTATTTTTAGTTTTACAATAGTCTTTGTTTCCAAAAATCTAATTTAAAACATATAAATTAAAACCATAATCTTCACTGCTTACTGGTTGTATAATACATTGGTCGGTATCATATGTGGACAATCTATTTGCATTTTGTAGTGAATTGGTGTTTGAAACATAATGTATGATGTATCTATCATATAGGTATGACCATTAATTGAATTATTTGTGAATACACAAAGTTGGTGATATAAGGTATTATCTTATATGAACTCTATGAAATCTTAGTTTATAGTTTTATCATATTAGTATGAAGAATATTTCGCATAAATACTATGTTTATTTTCTTTAAATATTCACGTTAGGTATAAGTTAGACATGTACAATTCCCTGTTTCATATTATTATGTTCAAATTATGTTAAGTGTGTTAAACAAATATTATGTATGTCATACAGTACAAAATCAATGTAATAATTATATATTCATTAATAGACATACTTACCACACCATATAATATAATGCATGTGCATCTTAACTATATATTCTCTAATAAACATGCTTATAGTATTATACTATATGATATTCGTATCGTATGAGTATATTCATCACTTAGTATGTGTTATATGCAATCCTAAATGATTGTGTATTGGTCTAGTATGATAAATTTTAAAACTAATAGTTTGTATATTTATTAGATTCTTCATTATTGTATAATAATAATAATAATATTTTATTAGTATATGTAGTTGTTAAGAATTTTTGTGGTAGTATGAGAATGATTTAAAGTCAAACTACTACATTATATTTCATACACTTTTGTTATTGTTACACAAATACGATAGTTTGTCTTATAAATATGATCTATTTTCTAGTTGAGATAATTTATGTAAAATTTGTATGATATAAGTCAGTGTACGATCAAAGTGCACGACATTTACCCAAAAGCTCAGTTTTAGGTAAATATGTATCGGATAACGGAGGTTTATTTTTAGACTCGTATGACCAATATTAAAATTTAAGCACTACTTATTGTGTTATTGTTGTATAATGTGAGAGCCTTCGTAAACTTGTATGATATGTTGTTTTAAACATACTGAGGCTAGTTGATCAATATGTTATCATGCATAATACAATATTTTTCTTAGAGCTTAGAATTTTATTACATGAGACTTTGTTTTATTCATACTATATGATATCATGATCATATTTATATGATTCATTTGTACTAATAGAAATGAATTATTCTAATAAGTGCATGATTAAGATGATCATTGTATGACCTTATTGCAAAACCAATATGCCCTTAATGTACTAGTACAATATGAATCTCGAGAGTATAATAATTATTTCAATGATTTCGAGAATAAGATTTTAGCTATTGAAATTTCTTTATTTGTTGATATTTCTTTCATTCATATAAATGAAAGTATTTTGTAAAAGAATAAGATAATGAATCAATTGCTAAACCATTTTATAAGTGAAACAAAGTTCATAGTTATGGATTGAGCTTCATAATAAGGAACTCCTTACTCTTAATATATTATTTCAAGTTAATCTACATCATCATTTAGCTACTTCACTTAAGAGCTTAGCATCTTGATTGGTAGCACTCTTCTGACTCAGTTAGACATCATGTCAAATTATTTTTCTTAAATGTATGATATAGATTTTTTATGAATTATTTTGTATAAGTATTCTAATATTATTTTAGCTATTGTTACACTAATTGTGTGAAATGACTCCTTGGTCAAAAGCAAAAAAAGTTTTTAAATTTGAGTATCAGTGAAGATGGAACTATTCTTATAAGGTTTGCACCTATTGACTGTGACGAAGAGGTGTCTGAATTTAGTAAAAGCTTGGTTAGGTTGACTGTAGGTGGATGTAGGTAAAAGGTTATTTTAAATTACATAAAAATCTTGTGTTCATTTTCCATATTTGTATTACTTGCTTTTTTTGTTTTATTAGTTTTATTACTTTATAACAAATATCATTATTACAAAAGAATTTGGAAAAACTAAAGAATATGTTATAAAATATAATATAAAAGTCATTACAATAAACAAGCAATTTTTATGCAATCAAATTTAAATTACTTAATTTCAATTTGATATTATGTAAATACATCTTTTGTAAAATTACTTAAGGTTTATTATTTCTTAAATCTTTGTAATTTTATTGTAATTTGAATTATTAAATTCAGCTTGAGTTAGTTGAAATTGATTTGAGAAACTAAGAGATTTCTATTATTATTTTATTTTATATTTACACAATTCACCTCCCCCTCTTATGGACATCATAATCTCCATATTTTCTACAAAAAAAGTCAAATAATAAGGTGATATAAAAAGTTAATAGCCCATTAAAATAATCATAATATTACCATATTCTAAATTCTTCATTAAAAGATTATCATTTTATAAATAACATAAAAAATAATTTATTTGAACATTTATATCATACTTGCTAGATTTACATATCTAAATTTTAGAGTAGAGAGTTCTTTTATCCCTTTAGCTTTCTTTGTTTTTCTCCAATATCATGCATGTGTGTTAAACAATATATATCTTATATGTGATATATTTAGTAAGTAATTAAAATCATAGTAATTTTTTTTAGACCCTTATGTTGCTACCTAGGATCATACTTATATGGTTTCCTCATTATACCATATGATATTAATAAAAATAAATATTTTTTTGCAATATCATATCTGTACTATCCCTTAATTGTATTATTCGATTCCAATAACTAGTGCTCTCTATTACTTATGTTGCTTTTGATCATACACTCTAATCACTATGATCAGACCTTATGATCCCACTCTATTTTAATATAATTTTTATTACTCAGTTATCTTACAACAAGATATCTAACATGGTAGTATATAATTCTTATTCTTGTCTCCATCCTATTTGCTTGTTAACTAATCATACTATTATAATACCCATCATTCAATATGATAAATTAAATATTCATATGTGATCCCTTTGATCAAATCATAAACTCCCATATTAATCTACCACTAAGCCAGTATACCTTACGATACTAGTAATTGTAGTTATTCAACTAAAATCTCTTATCATTTTAGACTTAATTGTTTTATCCACAGCTTTAACTACTCACCTACTATGATGAACTCAATCATATTGTACAACATTCCATATTAGAACCACTATCTAATCCTTTTAACAGACTTGCTTGATATCTTAATTAAATCTCTATGTTTATTGCACAACACGAAAAATTATACAAATATGATCTTGACCCCATTAACAAATCATCGATTACAATTTTTCAAAATTATACTAATATAGTATTCTTTAGTCTGATCCCCAATGAATAGATATGATTATATAAACACATACACATAGAGTTTAACATCAATGTAAAAGTAAGATCCCTACTTTGATCTTGTATAATGAACTCTACAGCTTAGCTTACAACTTTGCAATGTTCTTGTATTAATACAACCTAATTATCATCTTTGTATAATACTTTGAAAAACTCCCATATAACCCATCATCATAACCTTATTACCCTTATTCATGTTAGGTTATGATATACTCTATAGTACTTATATGATAAGCATTAGTAGCCAATTCCACCTCTTGAATACACTCCAAACTACATTACAATCACCTCATGCCATCACTTAGCCACCTCAACCACACCTATTTCTTAACCCACAACATAACAATATTTTCTTATTTATATGAAATAACCTTTAAATTCTTACCTCAAGTTAGTGATGTTGTTCCCAAGTTTTCCCTTTCATGTGGTCATTCTCCAATTTATTTTGCTTCTGGTCTCCTCCTTAAGTTGCAACAAGACTTTTCCAAAGATTTCACAACTTCTCATTCCTTTTTTCTATGGTTTGCTTTATGCTCCATCTTCTTCTTTTCCTCTATTTGCTAGAAACTATATAGCATAGTAATTACATCCTACTAGGAAACCTCCTTTGCTCACCTCTTGGTAGTTCTTAGTGAAGCTATTCAGGTCCCTGACGGCGCTACCTCACTCAAACTCTTAATAACCTCCACATTGGAAGTCTAAACCCAAAATTACCTCTATTGGGAAAATGTGTGGTAAAATCAGGTTTTATAATTGTTTACGACCATTTATATGTAATTATCAAATAAAAATAATAGTGATATTCATTCACTTAAAAATAAAAAATATACTTAAATGCGTGTCATACATATGCATTTGTACTTGGGACAATTTTTCTACAAATATCCCAACATTCTCAAAATTACAAATATATCCTCTATTAAAATCATATTTTTATATTAAAAGTTTTGAAATTATAAATCTATTATAATACATTTGATATTTTTATATTTACAAATTTATCCCCTATGATCAATTTTGATTTAAGTTAGAATTTAAAAAATTACAAATCTATCTTGAGCTTAAATCTTGAAATTATAAATATATCTTGATTTTTTAAAATTCATAATAAATTTTTTAAATATCAAAAAAATTATAAAATACCATTGGCCTCATCTCTTAGAGGTATTCCTATTAATATTCTTAAATAATATTTTTGATGATGTTTGAAATTATGACACTTCTCAAGATTTTATTATTATTTAAACATTTTTATATAAAAATTATATTTAAAAAAATTAATTCTATAATCTCATCTAATCATAATTCTATTCACTTAATTTTAAGACTTAATATTTCCTGAAAATTATGAAAATATAGGTTGCTATATTTATGTGTGAATGTTTATAATAATTGAATTCTTTGATTTTCAAATTATGTAATGATATATATAAGATTTTTTTTAAATGGATAAAGTTGGATTTCATCTCATTGTTAATTTTTACCTAAGGTATATGCATGTTCTTAGTTTCTAAATAAATAAATAAATAAATATATATATATATATATATATATATATTATGTAATAAGGTTTCATGAAAGATACAAACATTTGAAAGAACTATTCTTGACTAATTCCTTGAGGCATGAATACAACATTTGTCTCTTTTTAATGTGACATATTTTGGGAGCTTTTTTCATTTTTTGGGTTATATTCATTTTTTTGTTATCTTTTATTTCAAGTTCACACATCTTTATTAATGCTAAGATATATAATAATACTTAATTATAGTATATTTTGTAACCAATACTTATCTTATTATTAAGTTCTCTCATTTTTAAGGCCATACCAACTTGTGATAATACTAGTTTTCAAACTTTTTTTATTTGTTGTTATATTTTCTCTTTTGCTATTATTTCTCCTCAACAAAAACAATCTTTCTTCTCTAACTCCTATGGCAATGGAAACAAAAATGATGAATTTTACCTTACTTTTCACTCATCCCTTTGACGACAATTTAGTGGTCGCATCCACATGATGATTTGAGCTTTTTCTCTCTTCACTAAATCTCTCCTCTTTTTTCCCTTTTATTTCTTCTTAGGAATATCATATCTTGTTGAGTTTCTCGTAAATATCATTCTAAGCTTAATTATACTCGAAAATTGACTTGTTGAAGCTTTTTGGCTAGATTTCAAATTTTTGGCTTAATGAGGTTTAGTTGAAGCAAAGTAATCGTCATTATCCTCAGAGCTTGATTATGTTGTATTAGAAAGAAACAATTGGTGAAAACTAATTATCCATGACATGAATGATATATAAAGGTCAATAAAGAGGATGAGGTGATAAAGATTTGAGAAAATTTTAGTTTGTAATAGTTTTTGAAAAATATTTTTTAAAGATATTTTTTTTTAAATTTGGGATGACGCACCACTAAACCAAGAATATTCTATAATAATATTATAGAAAAAATAGAGAATAACAATGTAGAAACCATTATGATGGGTTGTTATAGCATCTATGATCATTTATGAGAACGATTAACCACATCATTTGCAATTGATATAATAAACATAAAAGATTGAGAGATAAAAACCTTAAACAATGGAGCAACAAAGCAATAATGAATAGAATGATTAGGATAAAATAAAAAAAATGAAATGAAAAGCAAAGAGTTAAAAAGAGAAGGGTGAAGATGAAATTCTATAATGACATTTTTGCAAAACATGTTTGTAATAAAACATAAAGAAAAAGCACACTTTATAACATATATGAAACAAGAGATAACATTGGTGATGAACGATCATAAAGAGGAATGATAAAGAATATTTGAAAGGAAATAAAATATATAAGTTTACTAAGTCTAATAGTAAAGGTGATAAATTAAAGGAAGATGAATATAACATTATTCAAAGAATAAAGAATTAAATTTTAAAAAGCAAATAAAGATTTGGGTAACAATCAATTAATTATTGTCATATACAATTTAATTAAAAATCTTAATCATTGATTAACTAATGATTTATCAAAATATGGGTTTATAAGGAGCTTAAATGTAACTCAGTGTGAATTCATAAAAGATTATTATCCTTCTATTCAAAAGTATGTGTTTTTAATTTTTATATAAAATTATTTTTTGTGTTCTATTAAATATATCAAATTTTCAATGAATATTATTTCATTTGAATAAAAATTCAAATCCCATTAATGGATTATTAATTGTTTAACATGTATTATTTTAATCTAATCTAAACTCAAAGAAACTTTTAATAAAGTTTTATATAAAATTGCTTTTTTTGTCTTCTGTTAAATCTTTGAAATCTTTAATGAATTTTACTTCATTTAAATAAAAATTCAAATCCCATAAATAGATAATTAGTCGTTTAACATGTATTATTTTAATCTAATTTAAATTCAAATATACTTTTAATAATATTCATATATATATATATATATATATATATATATATGATGCTTTTATTTTCGCCGGTAAAAAAGGAGAAACGTCTGGCTCACATCAGCAGATGTTCGGTTCTTTTTCTTCTCTTTGCTGGAGAGGGGAAGAGAGCTTTTCTCCCGTCCCATTTTCTCTCCCCTCCCTGTCCTCTCTACTTAACTCTTTTCTTCAACCGTTCTTCTCACGGTCCTTCCGTTTTATCTTTCTGTCAGAGGCAGGTAGTGGCCCTGGAGACCACCGTGCGAAGGGAATTCGCAGCGGCCGGCGCCCGTTGACGGCGGCGGCCGGCGAATGGAGTTTGACGGTGGCGGTGGGATTCAGGTGCACGTTCCGAGGCCAGCAGCAGTAGCTGTGGCCGATGCCTCCGCCTCGTCCTCCCTCGCCGCGCCTCTTGCGGAAGGTCGGTCTTTCTTTCTCTAGGGTTTCTTTCCTTGCTCTGAATTCCGTTTCTTGCTGTCCGCGTTGCAGTGCCGCAAGGTCCTAGACTAGAATGGAGATTGGTGTGTAATTTAGGATGTGCTCTCCGTTGCTTTTTGTAGATTGTGGAATCATGTTTTCCTGTCGCTTGCCTGCATGTGTGATAGAATTTTGCTTGAATTTGTTTTGCTTTCAAAATATTTTAAATGTTCAAGTTGGAAAGATTTTTGTTTTTTTTCTATTCACCGTTATGCTTTCTACGCTCTGCAGGATTTTTTTTTCTTTAGTTTGTTGTGCATTTGGCAGATCATTACTAAAGCGCTTGCTTTTTGCTGCCATCACTAGAATACTTCAAATTTGCTTGATTTTTGGTGTTCGTTTGTTTTGGCTGTTTTTCCTTTATGATTTGTCCCTTTTCCCCTGCCTTTTCCTATCTTATGTGCGAGAGGATAGTTGGATCCGCTCAAGTAACTGGAATACGAAAACTGCCGTAAGTATTAAAATATATTATATTTGTCCTATTCCTAGCTCTAGTTTGTGACATCTTCCTTTTTTGCTACCGTCGTCTTGCTTACTCAGGCCTCGCATTGTAGCTTTTATCATTTTGTTATTATTTTTATTTTGTCCTCTTCACGATGTTCGGCATGCTGATTTTTGACCAAAAACAGGCTAGTTTCTGAATATGAGCTTATTGTACAAAAAAATGTAGATTAGATTGTACATGAAAATATGCTTTTGGTGTTGCTGCAGAGTCGATGTGGGAAATGAGTTTGAGAGCAGGGGAGAGTATTGACGACTGTAGTTATCCTGAGCGTCCAGAGGAGCCAGACTGCGCTTATTATCTCCGAACCGGCCTTTGTAGATTTGGGGTGGCTTGCAGATTTAATCATCCTCGCAACAGGAAGCTGGTAAAAATCTCAGGGCTTTCTGGTTGCCTATACTGCTTTGTGGATTTGCTTAACCGTATCGGGTTTTGACTGTAGAAATGGGCCTTTTCGTCAAATCTAACTTATTCCTAACTTTTTTGCAGCCTTTATTTTCTGAGCTTGACATGCCTTCTTATTTATGATGATGGACTACGTATGCATCCTTTTTCCTGATTATCTACCTAGTTGCCTTTGCTTTGGTTCTTCGGTGATGCCATCTAACCTTTTCTTTAGAAAATCCACGTTCTTGCAAATGTGGCAATTCGTTGGTCCGCACACTAACTCTCAGTTAGTTTGCGTGCCCAAATGAAAACATAATTGCTAAGCCATGTGTCAAACTTCTCGGCTGAATTGTCCAAGCTGTTTCAGACTTAAGCTTTTCAGTCGTTGTCATCTGAAAAGACCTGAAAAAACTGGTTTGAACTAACATAGAAATAATGTATTTTGTGATCTGAGTCTATTTCTGAGTTCATTTACTTATGGGTTTCCAATTTTTGCTTTTGTTTTTTTCATAAAGCTTAATTCTCACTAAATTGATGTTTAACCTATAGCTATTAGAATTATTTTTTTTTGCTGGATGTATGTATGGAAGAAGTAGCAAACTAATAGTGTTGCATTCAGATAAAATTCCTAGGGCCGCTCTTTGTATCCCATGCAACCCAGTTATATGTCTTACATGTTTATGGGTGCTCTTTAACAGCCACACTTGTTGGTTGGTTTCAACAAAAAAGCCGCTTCTAATGATGGCTGTATGGAGGAGTAGAATCAATTTTATTCTGAGTGGTTGCTGACATATGCTTAGTACATAAATTATTGTGTCCTTGAAAGCTGTAGTAATTGCAGCACATGGCTGCATTCTGTGGGTATAGTTTTGCTAAAGAGGTGTAAAGTATATTTAATGGTGTTAGGTGACAAATTATTTATGCTGGATTGCGTTTAAGTGTGTTAATGATTTTGTCACGTGTTATACATAAGTTATCATCATAACCATGGTTAGAAATTTTTGATAGCTTGATCTACTCTGTAGTTCTAGCTTCCTTTCATCTATTGTACCAGCCACACGCTGATAAGATTATTGCAGCAGTTGAAAGGATTCTTTATAAATAAAATCATTAACTATTTGAACTAATGCATTGCAAACTCAGCTGCATATTGTTTTCAATTCATGTAATGTGCAGTGCCTCCATAATATCTACCAGAAGTGTACCTGCACAGTGTATTCAATGTTAATTAAGGAGAGGTGGTTGGACAAGGAGGTAATGAACGTAGCAAGAACATGGGTGATCTTCAATATAACTATAACTACTGCTATTGTTTAGGTGAAGCTGTGCTTTGGCGCTATTGACCACTTGGAGTCACAATAAAAGCACATTTTTCTATGAAATTCACATTGCATGGAGGGGCAGCAAATCACATTAATATCTTTTCATTGCCAAGAAAATTTATTTGAATAATGATGGGCCTCTACTGAAAACAGCTATGAAAAATTAGGGCAAAGAAAAAGCTAAATTGCCCTTCCAATAGTAAATTCTGTGCTTTATAAGACGCACATTGAAGTGCATATCATAAAGATTTGTGCTTTGGATCCTCATTGGTCTCCAGATGTCTAGGAATGCATTTTGAGTCAAATTTCACCACTTCAAAAAGGCTAATCTTTGTGTGGCTTCAAATGTTGATGTGATCTTCTCTCGTATGAAAAATTTGGAGAAAGGAAAAAGCTAAATTGCCTTAAGTTCTGTGCTTCAGAAGAAACATATTGATATGTGTAACATAAAGATTTGTGCTCTGGATTCTCATTGGTCTCCAAATGTCTAGGAATGCATTTTGAGTCAAATTTCACCATTTCAAAAAGGATAATCTTTGTATTGGCTTCAAATGCTGATGTGATCTTCTCTCGTATGAAACATTTGGAGAAAGGAAAAAGCTAAAATGCCTTTAAATAGTAAATTCTGTGCTTCAGAAGAAACATATTGATGTGTGTAACATAAAGATTTGTGCTTTGGTTCCTCATTGGTTTCCAAATGTTTAGGAAACTTTTTCAGTTAAATTTTACCACTTCAAATAGGCTGTTCTTCAACTTCAAATGCTCAACAGATCTTCTCTTGCATCTACAATACACCACAAAAATCTTGTCCTTATGTTTCTTCAAATACCTAAAGCGGGTGATAGAAACATGGCACAATTATTATGAGTTTCAATCAATGGCAGACTTCTTGCAAATGAAAAGTTGAGGGAAAAAGTACCACAAATATAGAAATCTATTTGCCAAATAAGCTTTTATTCTAATGTCAATGACAAAACTATGCATGCTGTTTTTCCGGTCTATAACAATAGATAAGAACTGATCGGAAAAATGGGCTTAATATGTTTTGTGGGATGTGTTGACGTGGTATGAGAAGAATTTAATATGACAAATTTAACTTGATTTTAAACACGTTTACATAAACAACAATAGTTTTTAGGAAGAAAATGAATCTATGGTGTTGAGAATCTCAAGTGACTTAACATTAGGATCAATGTTAATTGGAATGGAATTGTTCAAAACCATTTTCTCTTTTCATGTGGAGCAACATTGCTCCCACAAAGAAATTCTATTCAAGATGACATGGGTGATAGAAGGGAAGTTGGTCACCATAAGTCATTGATCAAATAGCCCTTTTGTTGAGTCTTTTATCCATGCTTGTTAGCAAGCATGTTCTAGTCTTTTTTTGGGAGTTATACTAGATATGATGTTGGACTTGTCTTTGTTCACCTTCTATCAAAGCCAGGCACAATTCTCATCCAAGGTGTTAGAAATGACTTTGTTATCTCACATAGGATCAAAGCAAACACCAATGCATTATCAACATATAGGAAATGAGAAATGAAGGGTTTCGTGCACATGTGGAAATACATTGATGAAGCAATGTATGTAGTAGCTTAGAGCACAAAATGAAGAGGAATGAAGAGTGAGGATAACCATTGTTGAAATCCATAGGTCAAACTGATGAAATCATCCTTCCATTCAATAGCATAGCATACCTTGGTCCATCACCTAACTATGATTTGTGAAAATCATGTGTCTAATCATGATCTCCAAAAACTCTCATCATATTTTGTAATAAGTTTGCTCCATGTTAATTTTCACCAATAAACTTGAATAAGTGAAGATTAATCTTGGCATAATCTCTTGTGCCAAGATGCAATTTCTAGAGATGGATCTACAAAAGCACTTTGCTCTACTTCAACGAGTTTACTAAATCAACTCTTTAACTATGAAATTTTTATCTTATCTATTATATCTTAATACAGAGGTTGATGAGATTTATTTTGTTATAATAATTATGGGATTGAGAATCACTAAGATATCCCCCCATCTATAGGAGATATACCCATGTTAGAAGAAGCGTGTTCAATAGATTGTTATCATTGGTAGTTCTTGAGGAAGGTAGGGTAGTTAAGTAATTGGCCTTTCTTAGAGATCTACTTCCCTTTCAAGTAATCGTGAAGGAAGGAAATACCATTAGCATCATGTACTCTATGATCGTGAGCATCCAAAAGATGAGAGATCTAGTTGGCACATGGTCTCTTAGTAACCATGCGATGTGCCATCCACTTCTCGTTGACAATTTGCTTTCAATGTTCAAAGTAAGCCTAGGTGGAGAACTTAATATTGATTCTTTAATAAAGTTTGGTAATCTAATTGGTTGTCTTATGTTAGTAAATCTAAATACCAAGTCCCACCAAACCATGAAAATTTACCAATAACAAAGTTGAATGGACTCCATCCCAAAATTTCCTTGGTCCAAAAGTCATCCTAATAGCCAACTCAAGAAGGATAAGGCTTCAATCCTTTTGGTTACAACTTAGCAATGGTATGCTCTATCGCCATTCTTATCTCCAGTTGGTTCTTTGATGTTTGAAAATCCAAGAGAGGCATAAACTATCATGGAAGAAATTCAGTCGAGAGAATGTGTGAATCATGCCTTCAACAAATCTCTTTCTTTATCAAATAAACATATTATTGCTCATCAATTCTCCTTGACACTTGATTTTGCCAAAAGTGCTTCAAATGGCAAATGCATGCTGGTGTTTTGTGTAGTTCCTCTAGAATTGGTAATGTTTCTTGGTTATATGTAGTGTGGGGTATAGATTTTCTCTATTTGTTTCCTTTTGCAATTGGCAATTGTTGTTATCTTCTTATCCTTATAAATTTATTTTACAAAGTGAGTTAAGCAAAATGCAATGGCCCATCAACCTATGATAAAGGTAAAAAAGTTCTTGTTGTCAATTTTTTTGATGTTTAGAAATTCTAACAGCCGTAGTTGTTGACAACAACAAGATTTTACTCTTAAGGTGCTTTAAACCTTTTGCCAATCACTAAGTTGCCATCTCAAGTGTGCCTCTAAGGGGCCTCACAATTTAAATGGGCAAACAAAAGTAGCAAATATGGATATTTTAAGGATGGAAAAACCTTTATTTGACGAGAACTTGGGAAGACTAACCTCAATCCTTAGGGCATATTAGACGATAACTTTCACAACAACTAGTTCAACATCCTTTTCTTTTTCTTATGAATTTGATGTAGTTTTTCTTATGAAATTGGAACAATATTACTCTTAGAGTGCAAATGTGATAGTGTTTCTAAAAGAAATCCATATTAGTAGATAAATTAGAATAGTGAGGCTTAATAGATTGATCTCAATTTGTTAAGAGAAACTTGTTTAAAAGTATTCTTAAAATGAAAATAAAGAAAAAATTTGAGAAATATTTCATTATACATGCCTTAGCTTGGTCATTCTAGCCTTGGGGCCTAGTTTTGGGTAAGTGTATTGTCTAGGAGAGGTTGTTGGGAGTTGGGAAAATATCTTTGAATTAGGAATAACTTTTACTGTGTAGTTGTTTTGCCAAATTAGTTAAATTGATTGATCGACGAGGTATGAAGTGTCTCATTCTTGGATTGAGAATGATTCGAAAAAAAATTGTTTGCATAATTGTTAAATGATAGTTTTTGTTTCAAAATTCCTTGTCAAAAAAAGAATTTTGATTGATAATGCACTAAGGAGTGGTCAAGATCCATGGGTTGTGATCGTTGAGATTCTTTTTGGAAAAATTATTTAGGCAAAAAATTGTAGTTAGAGACTACAACCCATGGGTGCCTTGGACATTGAGGTTTGTTTTAGGAAAAATATTTTGATTGCAAAGTCCTTAAGGAGAGGCTATGGCTTGTTGGTGCCTTACTCTTTGGGATTTATGTTGATAATAAAGGTTCCAGTGAAAGGTTGTGTTTGAAGTGTGCCTTGATTCTCAGAAGTTGTCTTAGGAATTGTTTTCTAAGGCATTATTGTCTCAAATAAATACAAATGCATCAACTTATTGGGTAGTCTTGATTTCTATTCCCATGTTTGATGAGGTCAAGGAGGTCGTTTGGCATTTATCAAATTCAAATTAAGATTGGGAGTCCTCAAATTTTGTGATTGTTCTTTTGACCTCACATTACAAGAGTTGAGTTGGTTTTCTCATCCTCATAAAATTTTGACTCAGTGTCAACTTTTAATGGTTTTTCCATTCAAGCTTGTTTGACAACTAGCTTCTTGCCCTCCTTCGTTGAGTATTTGTTGAATATGTTTTTTTTATGGGTGGTTGTGTGCTTAATATGCCTTGCCACCACATAAGCATGAAGTCCATAAGCAAACATTAACATTTGTTCACTGATGCACTCTCTTCATTGAACATCTTGTCAAGAAAATTTCATACAATCCTCCATGTGTTGAGAAAGTTCTATTTTCTTTTGGGACTAACATCATTTTCTGTGGGGCTTTGTCGAAGATGTATCGACTTCTTCCATTTGAGGATAACGAAAGTTGGTTGAAGAGCTTGATCGCCGATCTACTTTTCAAATAAAACAACTTGGATGTTTTTTGTTTCCCAAGAATCATAAGACATTGGAATCAATTGAGGTTTTATGGTTTTCTTTAGGCCAATCCTTGCATACCACTTTGAAGGACACTTGGGTTAAGATTACTTTAAGATTCTTGAAGATATCACGAATATGCTTATGAAAAAGTTAAAACTAGGTCACCAAGGTACCTCTTTCTACCAAGGTGTTACAATTTTTATCCCCTGTTGGTTGGTGAATCCCATCAGATTTGTCATTAAATCTTAGAAGGTGACTTGTTCATCAAGCGGAAGATGTTAATCACCTCATCCATTTCATCTCATTGGGAGAGCATGAGAAGGGACTAGACACAAGAGCAAGGACACAAGACTTATAAACTTCAAGTAGAATGAGCGTGTGTGGTGCATGAGATTTTTGATAAAAAATTCCTTTTTTGACAAGGATTTATTGTGTGAAAATTGATGGCTAAGGCAGATCGATTTTTGAATCTAGAGGATCATTTTCCCTACAAATAATCTACTTTCGTATGAAACTTGATCAATCCAACAGTTGAGAAAAAGAGATTTCTAGAACAATTGAGATATGTTCCCTTATGCATTATGTTTGAAAACATCCTTTGGCAAATTTTTTAATTTAAATATTTCATCATTCTTATCTAACTTGCCATATGCTTCGATTGTAATTGTAGGAAAGAGTTTTTATTGCAACAAAGAGAAATTACATTTCACTTTTGACCTAAGGGTTGCTTAGACTTGGTATTTTGTTTTTCCTTTTTTTAATGTTCTCCTTGATAGTTCTATTTGTAACACTTTAGTCATGCAATCTAATAATGGAAGGCATTGAATTATATCTTTGGAAATACCTTTTGCAGTGCTAGTGTTGCAAACATTTTTTTCAACCCATTACTAGAAAGCAAAGGTGTACAATAAGCCACTTGATTAGTTTACCATATTGCATTGCTGTCCATTGGTTGCTTATTTTTTCTCTTGTTTTTCTCCAGAGGTAGGCCTTAGTTATTAGACCTTTTATGATAAGCTACATAGTCTGATTTTCGGTGTCCGAGTTGGTGTACATCTCCTTAAAACATTAGTTAGAGAAGAGCAACACTCTTGAGGTTCTACTTTCGTTTTTCTTTTAAAGCTGGGCCACAACCTATGTGATTTGTATATCAAAGCAAAGTACAACATTTATGATCCTTATTGACGATGGACAAAATGTAATCTAAGAGGGATATTCTCCCATCCTAAAAAAAAATCTCTGACAAATGCCCTTTACTTCAAAAAGTCAGGTTCCCTTTTGGTAGCCTTATACTCATAAGTGATCCATAAAGAGAAATGGTTGATGGGCAGGAAGTTCACACCAAGTTAGAGTTGTTAGAAATGCCCTTGTGGATTGCTATGATGTTAAGAGGAGAATTGCCCTCAAGCCATGCTCTAGCAAAGGCAGTGGATTCCAATGCCAAATGTGTATCAACAACTTGAGCTGCACACTAAATCACTTAGATCCCCTAGGTGCATAAAAGGTGTTCAACTGTCCTTGCTGATCATGCTAATACCTGCCAAATCATTGCGATAAGCAGATCCATCAATGTTGAACTTGACTCACTTCTAAGCTTTCTTTAGGTTGATGTTGTGGTCCTCTTTTAAAGCCTTGTAGTTGACGTCATTGGTGTGCGCTTCAAGGTTGCTTTGCAAGACCTATGGCTTGCTTGTTGGTTATCTCAACATCAATGTGCAGCAGAGTATTGGCAGAGCTGCTCACATGCCCAACACTATTGTAATCATGATATTTTGTTTTTCTTGGCTAGATCACCTTCCTTTTTAATTACTAGATAACTCTGCGATCACTGATAGAGTTGGCACAATATTATCCTTTAGGATGTCTGTGGATATGAGGCAGGTTGCTGCTAGTTGGGAAGTTCAACTTTGGCAGGAACGGAATCAAATCAGTGATGAGGAATTCCTCTTGGAGAATGGCTGATGGGGTTGTTCAGAAATTTAAGTTAGGAAGGGTTTAGTTCCAAACTAGCCTTTGGAGAAGCTATTTTTATCTCCTATTACTCTTTTTCCAATGACTTCTTTATTGGTGACTTAGCCATGAAGCTAACCACCCTCATGTTGAGTTGTCGAACCATGGAAGTGCAGATTTAGCTTTTGAAGGAGCTCATTTACTGCAAATGTGAAAGTTAACAATCAATGTCTATCCATGTAGTTTTGTAAAGATTGGTATTGATTTGTGAGTTCCGTGTGACAGGTTGTGACAGGTTGTGATGAACAAGTCATCATGCTCTGCATAAATAGTCTACGAGTTTGCTAACAAAAAAAGCGAGAATTTTGATCTATCACATCTCATTTGTTCGTCTCCCCAAAGTAACTTAGATGGAAACCTTGTATACATGGTTATTGTATATTTTTAGTACAGTTGGCTACTTCCTAACTACATCATACTCAATTATTTGACATTTCTTGAGCTTGTTATTGGCAAACTTCTAAGATATTTTTCAATAGACTTTGGTCAATTTTTGACAAGGGTAGCCTCTTGTGGAATTCATATCTAAGAGCCACGTCTGTAGCCATGTCGGCAGAGGCTTTGGGTTCTCTTAATTGTCAAATCTTTTGGAACTTCAACATTTATGTCAGATATCAGCACGTTAGTCATCTCTAGATAGCTTTTTACCAATTCATGGGGACAATAATAAAACTTTTAGATCTTGTTCTTTTTAGAATCTAAATATTATGCTTTGTTTAACATTGTACTTGAGAGAGAGAAAGTGAAAGAGGGCACTTAGGTGTAATCTTGTACTTTTTGCTGTTATTGTGGATTTTTTTTTTCTTTATTTTCATTTTGACGTTGGATTTAGTAGGTTTTACTCATTTTCTGGTATTACCACTTGAATGGATGGGGACATTTTGTCTTCCTTTCTTGCCTTGATTATCCTTTGTGGAAGGGAGCTTATTTTGATTTTATATTTGTAGAATGTTGTTTATAATATTTCTTTTTTATTCTTAATAATCTTTCTCCTTTCTTTAAGTTGACACAAATTCGTGTCCCAGGACTGATATGCTTGTAAACACAAGGGTTCTTAAGATCGTTGTAATGTCTCTTGTTTCAAAATATGATACAAAACTTCTATGGCAAAGTTATTTCAGTGGTTCTTGATTGGATATTGCTCATTGTCAGGCTGTGGCAAGGATGAAAGGCGGATACCCTGAAAGAATAGGGCAGCCTGAATGCCAGGTACTTGTTTTCCGTTTTACTGTAATTTCTTTTGCAAACATACCCAGGTGCATTGATATTGTTTTTTCTATACTCTGGTTCTAAATGATTGTTTCCTCTTGGGTTATTCAAATTAAGATGGTAGATAAGTTGGGCCCGTAGCTCTGGCTGATGCTTTTATGTTGCATAATTTCTTAATTAAGATTTTTGCTCCTCTGGAAAGTACAAGTACTCATTATTTGCCATGGTGATGAATTCTCCCTCCATGAAAGTGAGAGAATATCTCATTCATAGATTATGAAATGCAATTCTTGGGCCATTATGCATGCTTTATTTCTTGAAACCAACCATTTGAAGTTCATGGATCATTAATATGCAGAAATGGCTAGGGACATTGAAATTGGGATACAGCTGTGTATCGAGTCATTGACACCAATATAGAATATGATCGCAGTTTAACCTGATGAGAAAACATAAATCATCAATATATTACTAATACTATCTTGAGATGAATCATGATTAATTGGAATAAAAAATTGTGTTCATGAATGGGAATAATATCTGACCAGCAGCTATATCTGATGCTTGGTGAGTTGTGGTTGGTTCTTTGCAGGTATAAAATGCAGCGATCCTGTGCGTAGAATCTCCCCATTCTTGGTTTCGTGATGGGCAAATCACGTCAAACACTTGTAAACAATAGCGCAAGTTTAACTTGCCAGTGATGAGTTCTGTTATATCAAGTTACACCTGCATCTGGGAGAGTTATGGTGGGCTCTGTGCAGGTCAAAAAAAGGTGGCTCTGTGCATGAAATCTTCCCATTCTTGGGTTTTTTGATAGGCTTCGGATTGGGGCAAATCACTTTAAAAGCTTGTATGCGATAGCCCAAGTTTAATCTGCCAATTATGAGTTCTTTTATATCAACTTGATTCAATTCAATTCTTATCTTAGGTAAATGAGAAGCTTGCTAGTCTCTTGTGTATAATTCTGGCTGATGAAGGCATGTCAGCATATTGCATCTTCTTTTGTTGCACACTCTTTTCCAAAACCAAAGTTAACGAATAATAGGTCTATGTAATTGTTGATGCCAAGTATTGCTTTTAATGATATTATTTTAGGCAAAAGGAGAGGGGAAGAGAAACTTACTAAGAAATGGGAAATGAATAATTGAAGAACTAGACTTTGTTTTGTAGAAGACCATAATGGAGGGGAAATCACGTTTTTTTGAGAAGAAAGAGTCTACTAGTCTAGAGTTGTTAAAGAAGTTGGCCTTCACTTGAGTTTCATGGACTTCTTAACATGGTATAAAATGGAGAGAGAGAGAGAGTATAGGGAAAATGACAAGAAACTATCCAAGAAAGAATGCATGATGTTTAGAAGAAAATAATTCCTAAAAAATGTCATTTCCTTCCTTTAAAGTGGTTTATATCGAGGAAGCATATTGATAAGCTCAATTTTTGAAGTGATGCATGACTGGTAAGAAGACAATGGATTGGTTGAATTGGGTGCTAGAATCTTCTTGGTCATGGAGAATTAGAGATGATAATTGTTGAATTACATCAAATTTGGAAAAATCAATGTAAGTTTGAAACTGTAAGCCAACTTTTGGTAGTGGTTAAGTTGGCTCCTAAGCTTGGAAGGTTTGGTTAGCTTTAGTTGTTTAGCTTAAGATACTTGGTGGGCTCTTAGCCAAGATTTGTACAACTTTATTTGCCAATAATGCAGAAGAGAAACTAGATGCTTTCACTAAGAGGTTAGACTTAGTTGAGAACCTAAGGGTCGGGATGGAAGATAGGTTAATTCTGATGAGATGAGTTCTTGGACTAAAGCGAAGGAAGGGTTCATCAAGGTAATTAGGGAGTCTTTGCTAGGAGAGGTAGGAGTCCTTATTGATGGAGGCGGATCCTCATTGAGGGAGCTGTAGGGAATCCTCGTTTAGTTGGGGGGGGGGGGGGGGGAGTAGGGACTTGCAAGAGAGGAGCACTTGAGGAAAGTACATAACACTTCATTTCCAAATATCATTTTTAAGCTGTTTTAAAGAATCAAAATATTGACAAAAAGTTTTCACAAATTTCATTTTTGTCCATATAAAACTCTTATTCTAAAAACTTCTTTTCAAAATCTCATTTCTAAAAGGAATTTCTAGATTGACAAGCTATTTTCGAACAAATTTTAAGTCTTTTCCGTTCGAAACAGCAAATTTTTTTTCACTTAGGTAACCACTTGGTTTTCCTAAGTGGAACTAATCTTGGTGGACTCTCCATACCACTTGGGCAAATTTTGATGCATTTTGAAAGATTAACATGTTGGCAATGATTATGTCACATTGTTCATGTTTAGTGATCATTTTGGACAGACTTACCATGTGCCCCTCATGTTGCACAATTGATCATTTTTTTGTATCCAAGAAATTTGTTGTCATATAAAAAAATTAATGACCTCAATGTCTAATGTGCTTAATTTGTTGACAACTTGGCTTCATTTGGCAATTGATTTTTCCAAGGTTGCCTTGCTATACAAATCATTGTTATTAGTGATGAATTTGCTTGATCTACGAAGAAAAGGATGATGAGTTTGCCAACACTTTTTAGGGGGGACAATGTCAATAGAATAATAATTGTTTTCTTTATTTATAGCATTATCAATAGTGAAGGTCAGACGAAGACAAAAGTGTGATTGACAAAGGGTTAAAGATACTAGAGCTACACTAGAAAGAGTGGTTGTCAACGATCTGACCTACGACAGGTCAACGAATAGAAAGGTGAGAATGTTAATGAAATTGTATGTTTTGGAGAGTAAAGAGATGGTTGTGATGATTGGAAGACTAGTAGCTGAAGATGAGGATGAGGATTGAATTGTTGTTATTGTTCAGGCATGATGTGAGATTTCTCGGTTGTGTTGATTTCGAAGTATCTTCAATTGACTTTGTGATGGCTTCTCAAAGAGATAACAAATCATGGAATTGTCAATGAGGAGACACTTTTTATTGGTGTAGAGCATTATCAAGGGAGCTTTGGGAGTTGTCAGGTTTGATAATAGAGGAGGAATTGGATGGCTTTGGCTCTAGGATGATAGAGGTTGCTTCGTTGAGTGAGGAGGCCAACAAGTACTGAGCCTCTTTAAGAGGATTAAATTTTTGCTGCCCTTAATGAATTTTGCATTAACATCACAAGAATAGATAGTCAAGTCCTTGTTTGATGAGAACTAGATTAAAGACTTCCTTTTACCCAAGGCTTGTATTGTTAGCCGTGTTAGCTTCTTGGTCGGGGCTTTTCTCCGAGTATCTTAGTTGGAAATTGTGACTTAGAGGTTCTGATTGTGGTGGGGTCTGAGTAAGCAGAAGAGGGATATGTCGAAGTTTTGGAGCCAACAGTAGGTGAGGAAGAGCATGCCAATGAGGTGCAATTCTGTGAAATGAATTACTCAACAACAATAAAGCACTTTGGCATGCAAATGTTTGGTCTAGAGATGGGTTTATTCGAGAGCATCTTGATGATTGTGGAGGAATGCATCTTTGGAGACCTTGTGGAAATATAAAGCTTGTTGCGAGAAGAGAGGATGGAGAATGTCCATTGGGAATTGGGGAAACAACGCTTGGTGTTGTCAAAGGAGAACAATCAAATATTGGAAGGAGTCGTCAAACTGGAGAGGGAAATGGACAAGACCAAGTCATACCTAGAGGTAAGCTAGAAGGTTGTTATTTTGGATGTTAAGGTGTGGGAAAGTTGCCAAGCCAAGCTAGGCAAGAAGCTATGTATAACAACTACTAAAAAGACAAGCAAGAAAATCTTCGTGTCCAAGGGCAAGGAGGGGGAATTGCTTCTCCATGAAGTTATGTTTCGTGGGAAAGTCCAAGTATCACACCTTATGTTTTTTTCTACCTAGTAGTATACATAATAACATTAAATTGGATTAAATTATGGTGTAATAACAATGAAGATGACACAAATGTAACAATTGAGGAAGATCACTAAAATTTAATTTAAAATTATTTTTAATTAATTAAAATAATATCTATAATATTACTTATATGCTTGCTAAAACAAAATCTTAGTACTACCTTACTAGATATAGAGCCAAAATATATAAGATTATGTACAACTTGGTGGGCCCTTATGCAAGATTTGTACAACTTAATTAGCCAATAATGAAGAAGAGGAACTAGATGCTTTCACTAAGAGGTTAGACTTCGTGGAGAACCTAAGGGTTGGGATGGAAGAAGGTTAATTATGATGAGATGAGTTCTTGGACTAAAGAGAAGGAAGGGTTCATCAAGGTAATTAAGGAGCCTTCGTTGGCAGAGTTAGATGGAGTCCTTATTGATGGATGCGGATCCTCATTGAGGGAGATGTAGGGAGTCCTCGTTGAGTTGGGGATGGGGGGAGTAGGGACTTGCAAGAGAGGAGATCTTGAGGAAAGTACATAAAACTTTATTTCCAAATATCATTTTTTAAGCTGTTTTAAACAATTAAAATATTGACAAAAGGTTTTCACAAAAAATTTCATTTTGTCCATAAAAAACTCTTATTCTACAAACTTCTTTTCAAAATCTCATTTCCAAAAAGACTTTCTAGATTGACAAGCTATTTTCGAACAAATTTTAAGTCTTTTCGGTTCAGAACAGCAATTTTTTTTTTTTTACTTAGGTAGCCACTTGGTTTTCCTAAGTGGAACTAATCTTGATGGACTCTTCATATCACTTGGGCAAATTTTGATGCATTTTGAAAGATTATCATGTTGGCAATGATTATGTCACATTGTCTATGTTTAGTGGTCATTTTGGACAAATTTACCATGTGTCTCTCATGTTGCACAATTGATCATTTTTGTGTATCCAAGAAATTTGTTGTCATAAAAAAAATTCGTGACCTCAATGTCTAATCATTGTGCTTAATTTGTTGACAACTTGGCTTCATTTGGCAATTGATTTTTCCAAGGTTTCCTTGCTATACAAATCATTGTTATTAGTGATAAATTTGCTTGATCTATGATGAAAAGGTTGATGACTTTGCCAACACTTTTTAAGGGACACAATGTCAATAGAGTAGTAATTGTTTTCTTTATTCATAGCATTATCAATAGTGAAGGTCAGGTGAAGAAAAAATGGTGATTGACAAAGTGTTAGAGATACTAGAGTTACACTAGAAAAAGTGGTTGTCAACGATCTGACCTACAACGAATGGAAAGGTGGGAATGTTAATGAAATTGTATGTGTTGGAGAGTAAAGAGATGGTTGTGATAATTGGAAGACTAGTAGCTGAAGATGAGGATGAGGATTGCATTGTTGTTATTATTCAGGCATGATGTGAGATTTCTTGGTTGCGTTTATTTCAAAATATCTTCAATTGACTTTGTGATGGCTTCTCAGAGAGATAACAAATCATGGAATTATCGATGAGGAGACACTTTTTATTGGTGTAGAGCACTATCAAGGGAGCTTTGGAGTTGTCAGGTTTGATAATAGAGGAGGAATTGGATGGCTTTGGCTCTAGGATAATAGAGGTTGCTTCGTTAAGTGAGGAGGCCAACAGTATTGAGCCTCTTTAAGAGGATTAAATTTTTGTTGCCCTTATGAATTTTGCTTTAACATCACAATAATAGATAGTCAAGTCCTTGTTTGATGAGAACTAGATTAAAGACTTCCTTTTACCCAAGGCTTGTATTGTTAGCCGTGTTAGCTTCTTGGTCGGGGCTTTTCTCCGAGTATCTTAGTTGGAAATTGTGACTTAGAGGTTCCGATTGTGGTGGGGTCTGAGTAGGCAGAAGAGGGATACATCGAAGTTTTGGAGCCAACAGCAGATGAGGAAGAGCATGCCAATGTGGTGTAATTTTGTGAAATGAATTACTCAACAATAATAAAGCACTTTGGCGTGCAAATGTTTGGTCTAGAGATGGTTTTATTCGAGAGCATCTTGATGATTGTGGAGGAATGCATCTTTGGAGACCTTGTGGAAATATAAAGCTTATTGCAAGAAGAGAGGATGGAGAATGTCCATTGGGAATTGGGGAAACAACGCTTGGTGTTGTCAAAGGAGAACAATCAAATATTGGAAGGAGTCGTCAAACTGGAGAGGGAAATGGACAAGACTAAGTCATACCTAGAGGTAAGCTAGAAGGTTGTTATTTTGGATGTTAAGGTGTGGGAAAGTTGCCAAGCCAAGCTAGGCAAGAAGCTATGTATAACAACTACTAAAAAGGTAGGCAAGGAAATCTTCGTGTCCAAGTACAAGGAGGGGGAGTTGCTTCTCCATGAAGTTATGTTTCGTGGGAAAGTCCAAGTGTCACACCTTATGTTTTTTGTACCTAGTAGTGTACATAATAAAATTAAATTGGATTAAATTATGGTGTAATAACATTGAAGATGTCACAAATCTAACAATTGAGGAAGATCACTAAAATTTAATTTAAAATTATTTTAATTAATTAAAATAATATTTATAATATTACTTATATGCTTGCTAAAACAAAATCTTAGTACTACCTTACTAGATATAAAGCGAAAATATATAAGATTATGTTTTTTTTAAAAACATTTGTTTATATTAGATCTTGCAGTACACATACTATTCTTCCCACTCCTTGTTTATGTATTTATAATATGATCTATTATCTAACAAAAGTTTTACAAAGCTCAATTAGTTAATTTTTACTTACAATAATATCTTTGTATAAAATGATAATATTGAATATTAATAATAACAAACGTGATACTTTTATGATATTCATAATGTCATAAATATATAATAAATAATAAACTTTGAAATATATCTATGGATAGATGAATAATATAGATTTTTCATGTAATCATAATGTTATCTTTCATAATTATGACCTAATTATTCTCTTTTCATCATTTCTTTTGTTTTTCATATTTTTGATAATATATAGCCCAAAATTTTTAAGTGATTGTTATCTCATATTGTTATTCATGTAATCATAATGTTTTCTTTCATAATTATGACTTAATTATTCTCCTTTCATCATTTCTTTTGTTATTCATATTTTTGATAATATATGGCCCAACATTTTCAAGTAATATTTATCTTATATTGATAATCACATATTTTCTCATTTTTATTTGACCTTTCATTATATGATATCTAGATCTCAATTAGTGAACGTATTATAGTTGGCTAGTTATGTCAATCATAATCATATCCTTAATATATTAGATTTTGCATAATTTATTAGTGGTAAGCGAGGATGTCTCAATCATATTATCTCAACAAATTAGGTTCTACACGAAGTATTAGTAACCAAGAATATCTCTGATGTCATCTCATAGCATTGTTTATAGTTAGTGTCAATTAAGCCCAACATCATATGCTAGTGACTCATCATTTATAATGATTATCATTGATTAATGTCTTAGCCATTATTTGGTAGTTATTAGGGTTTTGTTACCTAGGGTCAATTTAACCTTGTTATCCTTATGTCATTGGGGTTAGGGAGTGAATTGTTTGGTAGATGTGTTAGGTTAGAATAATTTTGTGTTTGATTATTATTCTGAATTAGATTGTTTTAGAGTGATTTTGTGTTTTTACGAGAGGATAGCACAATAGCTAATTCAAGGCTCCCTTGGGATAGGATTAGAGGGTTAATCTAGGGCTCTAAGTTAAATATTTAGTTAATACCATTTGGGTTTAAATATTGTTTTACAACTTTTTTGGGTTAACTTGAGTTAAACTCATTAACTCTAGGTTGTTAAACCATTATTTAGGGAGATCACTTTTCATTCATTTTTTCATTTCATATCACAATATCTAATAGTCATATATTATATTATATTATAATATAATATCATTATAGGCGATATGTACATAAAATTCATATCTTTCTATCCCATTTATTTTTCTATTTTTCTTATTTTCTATGTTGTGATAATTTTATTTTTAAAAATATATCACACACACATATAGTTTTTTATGCTTATTAGATATATCATATCATAGAAATTGTATTTCATAACAAATATCAGAATATTTGAATACAAATAAAAAATGTTATGCCAACAAACTCAATTAAACATTTTCGCAGTTATCAAATAACAATTATTTATATTATAATTAATTTAAAATTATTTTTCTATTAGTATAAAGTTCTCTAATATTCATATTCCTTACAATATTGAAAATCATATTTTGTTAAACAAAATTTACTCATTTTATTACCTTTCCAAAATTCGTTTCACTATTTTTATTAGACCATCCATTCAAATTTATCGGGTGATCCTACAGGGGTCAGATTATCTGATCCCACCTTCAAAACTCATCAAACTGCACATTAAACTGGTTGTTGGATTGTTCGATGGGTTCATCTGATTACACAGTAGTTCCAAGATGTTCTTTTTTGGTTCAAATCGATTCACAACTTCATATAAATCAATTCTCGGAACCTCATATTAGTTAATTCCCATTAAACCATTCAACTTAAACAATAATGCGTTGATTTGACTCCAGCTCAAACTTAAAGCTTTCAACAAAGCTTTTCTAAGTAACAAGGCATAAGGTGTTGGTTTTAAGAGTGTTAAAGATTCAATCTTGAGTCAATTAACCAAATTGAAGGTTGAAGGAGTATTTGATCATATCCAATCTATTCCAAATCTTTTACTTCTTTCGTTTTAAATAAAAAAGATACTCACTTCCCCTTACTTCCATATGTTCTCCCTGTCTTTTGGCCTGCATGACTAGGATTTAAGTGGTTCTTGGTAAGTGTTTGTGCCAAAATAATCTCTTTGTTTGGCCTTTTTGTGCATGAGAGATGGCTGGATATATTCTGCTATAGCAAGGTAGAAGGTGCTGCCTCTAGGGTTGATGCAACCATGACTTAAGATTGGGTTGAATATGTTTGACGCTATTCTAATCTTAATCTCATTTTGAATAGGAAGTGCTTGATATGTTCTGGATTTGAGCTTAGTTTGGTTGGGTTACTCATTTGTGTATCATGTGATGTGTCCAAATCATGCTGTGACCACTATGTTAGCTTGTTTATTCAGTATCTTGAATGAAGATTGAATAAACTCAGCAACCAATGGAAGCAACTTCCTTGGTTGGATCAAGTAAAATAACTAAAAAAATTATGAGTAGGTGGTCACGTTGGCTTGCCTTAACAAGGGACATTTCCTTTCCTAAATTGTCTTATTGATGCAAGTGAATTTGATCATCAAAATGACTAAGTGGCATTATTGGCTTGAGTAGGAAAAGGAAATATCTCGTGTTCAACCTCAAGGAAAAAGGAGCAAGTTCATCTTAGGTTTAGGAATTTTTGATAACGAATCTATTTTATAAAAGAAAAATATTTTAACTTTGGATCATGTCTTTTTGGATGTGAATGGTTACCTTGGGACTTCTACAAGTGCTTAATCTTCAATTGAATTGAAGATCTATGAGGTCAAGATGAAATTGAGATTTGTTTGTCAAACATGATAGGATTTGTGGACTCAGTGCTTAGGGAGCTGTTGTAGTATGCTAAAACAAGAGACTTACTAAAGTGAAGATGGGTTTAGTGAATTAGAACTTTCAACAACAACAATTGATGGGTAGAATCATTGTGGAGAGCTAAGAAGGTCTATGTTGTGGGTGCCCCCAAGCATTATTCTTATTCGGGAAAGACAAATGGTTTTGTTCTTGTAGCCCTTACCTCAGGCTTTTACTATTTGGCTATAACGAGCTATGTCAAGGATAGAGAGTTATAGCTAAGCTGGGGTCAAATACTATTTATCAGAGGTGATGAGGTCATGTAGGCTTAATGCTTGGACAAGGTTTAATGGGCTAGATAGGGAGACTTAGCTGAGTAGGGGTAGATTTGTTAAACTAGAGATCTTGATGAGAACATTTGCTGGTGTGGTTTTTTGAAGTGAGCTTGGTCAAACAGATCTTTATAGTTTGCAAAATTAGTGGACGAAATGAATTCAAAAGAGTTTGAAAGGAGAGGTGAACTAGGTGAAGGGAGTAGAAGTAGTTAATTGTGGAATCATTTAATTTTACTTTGATCCACATGTAAGGACGAACACCATCATTAAACATGGATAGGTGTTTAAGCCAGCCACTCATTTATTTTGTAATGATCTTATCATTTTGGATCAAGCTTTCTAACATCGACACATCTATGGGAAATCACTACCTTATTTCTAGGTTTCCTGATGAGAAATGTCCAAATCAAGAAGCTAGAACTTGCTGCTCTTAGAGTCATAGGTAGGAAACAAATATTATGGGTAACTTGCTCCCCACACCTACATGGTTATGGGAAAATGCTTAGTCTTGATAGGAAATGATTTTCTTGATGCTGTTTATTAAGATGAAGGAAGATTGGTTGGTGGTAGTAGTGGTTGGAGTTTTCTAATCCATCGAAGGTATGTTAAGTAGCTTGTGTACCATGTTAGACTTTTCCTCGTTGAGACAAATTTTAATAATAATAGAACTTCTTTATTTGCGATCCTATGTAGTTGTTGGTGTAAGGATAGTTTTTTGATATGAATTTCAAGGCAATGTTTTGCCACGAGTAAAAGCCCGTGCTGTTAATGTTGAATGTCTTTGCTTTGTGGTTGATGATGGTTATGGAATCCCATACCTTCTAACATTATTATACTTAGGAAATTTACATAATGGAACCCCTTCATGATTACTGTGAAGTTTGGTTTTGATTTATTTAGTGAAATTGCTGATAAGGACTAGAAGAAATTCCACGCCCTAAGGGGCAAACTTTGGGAACGAGTCAAGGAAGGCCATGCTTCGAAGCAAAAATAGGAAGGAATTGTTGATCAGCTTTGGTGTGGATGTAGATTGAAGTACTTGAGGATAAGACAATGGTAGAATTCACTGTCTACTCAAGTATTATGCAATCTTGTTTTTGAGTTTGTGGGTTTTTCTAGATGTAGAAGATAGAAAATCATCATTTAGAAAGTAGATTCAATCGTTTATACTAGACAACTGTATTTCCATTAGAAAAGACTATGGTAATATGTGGTCAAGCTAAACAAAACTTTATTGTTTAACTATCTTGTGCTATATTTTGCTGATAATCAACTTTTTTGTTCTTCTTGTTAAGGATATTAGAGAGCTCGACCTAAGACAGAATGCTTCTCGAACTAGATTGCAATATTCATGGAGAGCTTCATCTTTTCCTCAAAATTTCCTTTGATCTAGCCAATAACAAGCTGTGAATTATTAAAGATGTTAATGGGATGAATGCCAAGTGCTACAAGTGCTGCTTGAAGTGTGGGCCTATACTTTAAGTGGTTTGATAATAACAAAATTAAGCATTTGATAATTAATATGCTATGTAAGTTTTGATGCACAAATGAAGATTTAAGAAGAATATAGCAATCCACATGCAAAAATGTTCAAGGTTGTTGGTGGCATTATTGAAGGACCTATGTCTCAACTTTGACATATTAGGGACATGTGGACTCAGAACTTAGTGAAGGGACCGTCAATCTAGTGCTCATCATTTACTATTTTATTGATTAGAATGTTAAAACCTTCTACTTAATATCTTTTTGGCACTTGAGAAGGCATGCATCAATCTCATTCAATGTATTCATGTAAATATTAGGGATATATATATATATATATATATATATATATATATATAATTTTTACATTATCAATGAGTCTATATTGTGTTTAATAGCTAAAACATGGTAGAACTTAAGCATATTATAGTTGAAACATTATTAGAAGTAATAAGAATTGAGTTTAGAAAGGAATTAAATTAACACAAAATGTTATATAATATAAGTTGTACACTAATTGTAAAACACAGATATTCTTGTTGTACTTATACCTTAGCCTATTTAGTAACATACAATCAATCAAACTAGTGATCCATGCTTAATATATATTGATAGGTATTCGCTCATGAATGATGGTAGCATCTATGACAACAATTTACCCAAGAGATAGTTAAGTTGTACCATGTTCATACTTGACAATATTTGCTATCAACCTTGTATGAGATTGCTTTGAATTCATCAAGGAGATAAATTTATTGTAAAAGACTATATAGTTTGTTGTCCTTGTACGATCTATTTTTCACATAGACACTTAAATTGACTTGGTGAAAATTTAAACTAAAAGTCGTCTTACAAATATGGTTATGTATAGTACTTGTACGATTTATATGAGTATAATATAATAAAGATGTTGAAAATCTTTGTACAAATATAATATGTTTATTTATCGTACTAGTACAAAGTATCTAAAAATTGAGTGTTATAATTGTCTTATGCTTTGAACAACATTTTATAAATATGATATGTTTATTATACTCATATGGAGTAGATAAACTCAAGAGTAATAAAACTAAAGCTTCGTATGGAGTAGATAAACTCAAGAGTAATAAAACTAAGTCTTTGCTTTGAACTTGATCATACAATATAATATGTTACATCGCACTTGTATGATACTTTTTAAGTATGCTAGCTAAGCCAGTTGGAGAGGCTAATTGTCTACGTAATTAATTCTTTTTTTGTGTTGCTCTGGCATGATATTTGGATCATCCAAGTATGAATGTAACCTGTGGGATAATCTCATTGACAACTTAATTTTAGCTATTAGGTGCTTGTTAAAATATTTTCTTATCTTATTAAGGAGTATAAAAGAGATAAAAAGACACTTGAGAATAGAATAATGAAAATTGCTACATCCTTTTTAAGTGTATACAAAGTTTCAACCAAAGAGTTAAACTAGAATATCTTTATTTGTGCTTTGCGTCGAGAGAAAGGAGTTGTTTTGATCTTGTTGTTTCAATCTATATTCTCGTTATGTTTTTGCACACATAATGGTAACTTCTTTTTGTACTCATACTTTAGTTGTGCCACTTATGCTACAAGTGAATGATTATCAGTTAATTGTAAGAATTGTTTGTACAAGTGTGAAATTTTTTTTCTAGCTTTTACTTATTTTTATAGATTTCTTTTGTAAGTTTTACCCCTATTGGTCATTTGGCAAAAAGGAGTGATTGTTTAGTGTAAGTTAAATCATCATATTAGTGGTGGATGTAGGCCTTGTCTGTGATTGAATCATTTAAAAATTGCTTATTTTTTTAATCTCAAGTTTTTTATTTTACTTGTATATCACATAATAAGTTTTCAAAATTAACTAATTGTTTTTCTAAAGTCTACAATTCATCCCTCTTTTGTCACTTATTCTTTTTTAGAAAAGTCGAGGCTCTTGACAAAGATGTTACCAAAGTATCCCTCCAAGTTTCACTTGTTTTACTCCTAGAAGACTATTGATTGTCGTTCTTTATGTGATGCTTGCATTTTCAAACAAGAAGGGCAACATGTTATGGCAAAACTTGCCAAAAATAATAAAAGAAAATTTTCCTCCTTTTGCTCAGTCATTCAAATTTGACAATAGCTTGAGAATACATGTAGAAAGCTCTTGATGGGATGATTGACAATCTTGTCAAGGAATGCATTTATTTGGGGAAGGGATAGCTATCCTTTTGGGTGTTTGTTTAATTGGTGAAGTACTATGTATTTTATCACTGTTCTTTTTTATCATAGCGTCCACTTGCTAATCGAGGTACATGATTTGTCTTACAAAATTGACTTGAAGGCATTTACCAACTTCTTTCTTGATAGTATTTTGTTCTTCTAAGCAAGAACTTATTTTGTTTTGTTAGATCGGAAGTTTTTAGGTAGGATATAAATATTATTAGTCTACTTGTTGTCTATCATGAGCATGTCTAATATAAACTCATCAAACACATTGAGTTTTGATAAGTTAATTATAACATGGTCATACAAAGTTTCGTTCTTATGTGATCATATCATATAGAAAAAGTCCTAGGGTTCAGCATTTGGTAAAAATAATTATAGTATGATGACGATCCACATGTCTCACTTGTACGATCCTAGTGATCTTCCAGTACTACAATATAACAACTTAAAGCTCTTTCGAGAACTTTCATCTTTCTTATGATGTCAATTTTTATTCATGTACAATGTTCTTAAAGTAACTAAAATAAGCTATTTGTATTGATGCATTGTCAGGGTAATCTTAGCTTAATGCTTGTTGTCTTAATTCAATCTTTGCAATGTATGAGTACGAAAAAGAATCCAAGGTTTTAATGATTATTTCAATCTTTTGGAAATAGAAAAAATTAGCAATTGCACATTCCAATTTTTGTCTTAATCCATTAAAGGTATAAATATTAGTACATTTCCGAGAGAAAAGGCTAATGATTCATAGTGCAAAATCATATAAAAACTAGTGCATGTTGGAGAGAAAAAGCTAATGATTCATATTGCAAAATTATAAGCAAAGGAAAAGAGCTCAATGTTATTTTTATTCTCTCAACTATAGTGCTCGTCCATTAACAATGACTCATTTATGCTCTTTTTGCTTTTTTGTTTCATTGACTTTAGTAGCATTCTTTATTCACTTACATTTGTGTCACTCTTGTTTTAAAGGATTAAAAATATAAATTTATTATAAGCCTTGTTATTTAAGTTCTTTAATCGATTTGTATTTGTTACAACTCTTTTGAGTTTTTCATATCTCCTTAGAGCATCTTTCTTGTACTTGGTTTACCCATATTAGTTGCAATAAAAGGGTGTAGTTTAATAAAAGTCTGATGAAGTCGACTGGGGGTTGAAGTTGGTACTGGTTTAGGCCGAACTATCTAAAAAATCTCTTTTGTAATCACTCACTTGGTTTACCCATATCAGTTGCTTCAAAAGGGCATAGTTTAGTAAAAGTTTAATGAAGTTGACTGGGGGTTGAAGTTGGCCTAGGTTTAGGCCGAACCATCTAAAAAATCTCTTTTGTAATCTTTCATCTTTTTTATTATTCTTAGTTGGTTTCATTCCGTTTCATTTGATAGTATTATAACTGTGTTTTCATTCTTTAAAAAGATTTCAAAGGTTTACAACTTGATTGGTTGACGTTGATTTTAACATCGCAATTCACCACCCTTTTGTGATATTTGGTCCTCACTAAATTCAGCACAAAGTTTTCATGGGTCCTTTGTGAGTACACATTGATCATGTTGGCAAAGAATCTATAAAATCCACATAATTTGGGGAAAAGGTGATGGAAAACAAAAAAAAATGAATGGATAGATAATTTTGAATGGAATCCCTGACTGAAGAGAAATGCAGCCTTTTTGGATGGAGAGAGATTTTCCAATGAGAGAAAATGCACATTCTAAAAGAAAAGAAAGGTCCCAAGTATGTCCTTTTATTTTTTCCTTACAAACAATTTTTATAGAAGAAGTTCAATAGTTGCTCTGCCGTTGAAGGGATGCATGGTTGGCATGGTAGTGACTAATTGGTTGTAATGTTAGCAGATTCTTTTGGATTGCAGATAATCTGAGATAATAAATGTTGAATTTCAAAAACTTTGGAGCGATAAATGAAATATTGAAACTGGATGCTGAGCTCCGAGATTTGGGTTGCCATCGTGCTCAGTGAGTGCTGTTCATCTTTGATTGGTGACTTGTGTTTGCACAAATGGTGTCTGACTAGGATTTGGACAACTGATTTAGTTGAGAATGGAGAAGATGGTATTTGCTTCTCCTTAGATGAAAGGATAGGCTCCATAAAGAATGTGTTATCTTTGTTGGAAGTGAAGGCTGATAAGTGAGATGGGACAATTAGATGAGTGTCTAGACAAATGAGATAAAGGGAGGTCTTGTTGAGGGAAGTGTGAAATCCTCATAGTGGAAAGTGAACTTCTGGCCAAGGGAGGTTAGGGGTCCTCATCAAAGGTGGCAGTGAAATGTTGTCAAAAGGGGATGAGGTCCTGGAGAAATTGTGAAAGTTGCCACTGTCCAATGATTTTCCATATGTGTGGGGCTTGGAGGATTTGTAGCAATTTTAAACTTTTCAAATCCAAATAAAGTTTTAATGTTCATGTTTTAAAGATGGCAAGCATTGGATTGGCTGGGGCTTCTAAACAATTCCTCCTACCCTATTTGGAAGTAGGTGCTCATTACCTCCCATGCTTTTGAACTGTTTATGATGAATTGAGAGCTTTTTTTCTCCCTACTAGTTGATTCGATGGGTTTGATTCCCTCATATGAACTTTTATGGATCACACCATGTAAAAGTTTGTTTATTGATGATTCTGAGTTGTTAAGCATGGAACAGTAGATGATTCAGTAAGAAAGGGAATTGATTGAATTGCTTATGTAGAAACGGAAGAGGAAGCCTGAAGAAGGCATTGCAAGGAACCATTAGGGAAAACATGCTTTTTTAGAGTTCAGTGAAGAGTTTTACTTGATAGGGTACCATGTAGGCAAAGGTTGTGTAGAATGGCCTATTTGATTGAACTTTTTCATGTATTCTATGTTTTTGATAAAGATGCTTTGCTAAAGAGAGCAGAAGTGCTACATACAATTGCAATGGCCCAAACGAGATTATTAGATCTTTAAGAAATAGATTTTGATTGATAGCAATGATGTTTTGGAGGGTCCAGGTCACATAAGCTACTTATTGGGATTAACATGATTGCTGACGTTCCTTATAAAGTTTTGCCTATTTATTGCTATGCGCCATGTAAAGGCCTGATTGTGTTTGTCACTCAGATCGTTGTTTTTCTTTGACTAAAGCCAACCACTTCATGGTTGCAAAAGCTTCGGATTAGCATCATGGAACCTTAACTAAATGTTGTAGACATTAAGCATCATTTGAATTTTTTGGCATTTTGACCATTATATATCTTCAACCAAGGCCTACTGCACAGATTCAAAACTGTGTTGCAGCAGCTTTGAATCTCAACCAATATTTTGTTTTGTCCTTAGACATTATTTCTTTATTTCTTCTGAACATCTGCAATGGGTAATGCTTTTGTGCCATTGGAGAGTTGATATGCTGTTTGCTATGCTACAATGTGTCAACTCGTAGTAGTAGATTGCTTAAGGATGGACTTCATCACAAAGAAGCTGGTCTCTGGTTTCAATTGTTTTAATTTATCTATCTTTGTTCACCCTGTCTGTGCTCAGTACCTTTTCACTTGTTTTGTTGGGAGTATTCCTGATTGATTATAGTGGTTATAACTCAATTTCCTTTTTGATTTTTTTTCTCAGTACTATTTAAAGACTGGAACATGCAAATTTGGGCCTACTTGCAAGTTTCATCATCCTAAAGAAAAGGCTGGAATCACAGGACGAGTTCAATTAAATGTTGCTGGCTATCCTCTTCGGCCAGTGCGTCCATTATTATAATAAATGTTCCTGTTTATAATGCCATACCACTATTTGGTGATTGCATTGATTTGTTTCACTTTGCTGTAATTTTTTTATTCATCTTGTTTTTTTATTACGTAGGATGAGAAGGAATGTGCGTATTATCTAAGAACAGGGCAGTGCAAGTTTGGCAACACCTGTAAATTTCATCATCCACAACCATCTAATGCAATGTTTTCATTGCGTGGTTCTCCTGTTTATCCTTCTGTACCTACGGCGACAACTCCTGGTCAACAATCATTTACTGGAAGTCTGACCAATTGGCCTCTGTCAAAAGCTTCTTTTATTGCAAGTGCTCGTTGGCAGGGTCCTTCAAGCTTTGCCCAACTAATTGTTCCTCAAGGATTGGTTCAAGTGCCAAGCTGGAATACCTTTACTGTAAGCCTTACTGGCCTTTTGCTTAAAACTTTTCTTAATTTCAAGTGAAAATAATGTATTTTGGATATTAATTCACTTTTTTTTATTGAAAGCTCTACATTCTTGTTCTATGGTTAATTTATGCCAAATTGCATTTGCTTTCTTTTTCCTTACTCTTAAATGTAGTTGTGTTCACAAGATTTCCTTAGTTGCCAGAAAACAATGCCAAATTGTGTCTGATATGAATATTTAATATTTTTCTGTTAAATATTGAGATTGACATTGTTTAGAAATTGTTTGATGAATGCAAGTTATGCTAGCACGTTAGAAGGTGCGTGGGCCTCTCAATTTTGCATCACTGCAGTGATTAGAAGTTAAAGCAATGGAGAAAGAAGCTAATTGCAATGAAAATAAGAGATATATACATAGGATTTTCTAGACTTAAGGGAAGTGAAATAAAATGGAAGAAAATGAATCACAAAATATTCTGAATATGAAAATTGAAGATCTAGGGGATCTATCAACTTGCAAAGTTTCAGGACAATCCAAATTGATTTGATATGAAAAATATAACAAATTTAAGCAATGTTTAGAAGTAGATAAACTAATATAAATTGAAATATATTAAAAATAAAGAATTTGTAGAAGATATTGGATGTTAAAATTGTAGGTCTAAGAATGATTTAATATCCTTAAAAGTTTCAAAACAATCCAATGAAGTTTGGCTGGCCAATCAAAATAAGGACAGGTGTGGAGGCATGGTTCCAAGATAGATCTTTTATGCCTCTAATAATTTAGTAGTTGAATCACAAAAAGTATTAAGTATAAAGCTGTAGAAACTATAATGTTCTAAATTTTTAATTGATTTGATTTTTGTTTAATAGAGAAAACCGTAAAATTCGATAACTTTTGATGAATTTTTTAAATGCATATTTGGTGGAATGGATGATTTGCTTCATGTGAAGTTTCTATTTGATGGAAATGAAATAAATGATAATCATAGAGAATAATCATTGATATAACATTGGCATCATCTCCAACATTATCAGAATGTCACACTATCAGTTAAGTCAAATTTTGTCATCTTCAAACCTTAATGGGAGTCCCATCCATCAAGAGAAGAAATTCACTTGAAACGCATTCAATTCACTTCTCTAATCATTTTTGCAATGAGAACAACATAGGATGTTTTCTTTATATGGTTTTAGCATAACACTCAAATGTGCAAATTCCCTCGTGATACAAAAAGAATTACATTAAACAGCCGAAATTGCGTAACTTTTAATCTGAAATTAATGAACATGGTATTATTGACCACTAAGTTATTCACTTTGGATTTCTCACTGCACTCTGTATGCACTACCAAGGATGCTTTTTGGACTGCCCAAGGTACTCTAAGTCTAGTTTGGTGGTTGTGGACTAGTGGCATTCAACAATGCGACTAGCTTTCCTAATCTCTATGTCAAATTTCCTCTTTAAGTCACACATCATCAAGTGCGGAGGATATTAGAAGGGTATGAATTGAATCTTTAAGGCCCTAAGGTAATATCAACTACATAAGAAAATGTATTTGCAAGATACGTAGAATTTTTTCTTTCTTGTATAGAGTTATGCCACACTAACTTGTGAATATAGTTTAATTATCAATAATAATATTAAATAATTTTAATAACTTTGGTTTTTAAGATTGATACATATGGTCTGTAGTTGTGTAGGGGTATTAGTTGAGTTATTAATGAGGATTATGAAAAGATTTTCTCAAAGTGAATAACTTAGTGGTCAATAATATCACGTTGGAAAGTTTTACATAAGTATTAGGCCTTCAAGGAGCAAAGTCACTAAGTTCATAAGGCTAAATTAAATAGATTTAGAAGAGGGGCTAAGCTTAGACATTTGTGAGGGTAGAATTAGAGCATCAGAAGGTGGAGATGTAGGCTCATATAGAAGCCTAGAAAATGTAAGCTTTGGAGGGCATGTAATATAGGTTTATCTATAGATGTGAGACAAACAAGCTCATTAAGAAGATGAGAGCTAGGCTCGTCTTGTAATAATGTGGCTATAGGCTCATTTATAGGTGAGGAAGTAATCGCACCTATAAGCATGGATATTTTAAGCTCATGGAAACTTATGGGACTTCGTTGACTCCAATAAGGATGGAGAAATGGCATTTTAAGGTAATGTTTCCTCATGATATGGTATTAGCTTTGAAGGTGTAAAAGATTATTTAATGGGCTTTATAGTAGTGGGCTTAGTGTAGTGAATATAATAATGGTAGGTAGTGGTCTTGGAATTATGGGCTCTAGAAAAGGTAAAAAGCTTTGGTGTTGGAAGGTTTTGGGTTTAGGGCTTGAGGCTTGGTTTTGGAGTTATTTGGGTGTGGAAAGAGTTAGGTTATGTGATAGTCACAATGTCATAGAAAATGTCAGCATTATAATCATCATATAAGATGAGGAATCTCTAAGGGTATAAGGTTGTGATTGAGATGAAGCTTAAAGTTGTTGAATATGAACAATATGTAGAGATATAATGTTGACCAATCAATCAGTACGATATGACTTATGCTCATTATAATGTATATGAGTAGTGAATGGGTGTATATGATTTTCAACATTGGTAGTGAGCACCTATTATAAAGCCAAGGAAGCTTTCGTAGTACTACAAAATTTCCCCATGCCCATGATTAGAAATAAAATTCAAAGAATTTTAGGATCACATAATCACTTAAAAGGTACCTTAAACTCCCAAAATTTTAAGGTTCTACTTGTTCTATAACTAACAAGAGATAAGAATAGAATAAACATTAGTTAAATTGAGAACTTTAAACAAAAAAATTTAATTTAATACCAAAACTAAAATAAAGATTCACAAATCAAGTAGGTGACCAAATGTGCTATTATAGATGAATCTGTAAGACCACAATCCATTGTAATGATGTTTGTGGAAGAAAAAGAACAAGTCAAGCAAGTTAGTTCATTGAACTAAGATCTCCATAATGGAAAATGGCTATGTAGGTGGATGAAAGTTGAAGAACATCAAAAGACAATATCTTAAGAGTCAACCCTTGGATACTAAGGAATAACTCAAAATGTTGGCTCTAATATCAATTTAATGCTGAATGAATGAGAGGGTAGGGGTCTTTTGATTTGATGTCATTATAGAGGTTAGAAGCAGAAGCAACAAAACAACAAGCAAAAGCAATTGCAAAGAAAACAAGAAATCTGGAGAAAGAATTGTTTGAACTTGGAGGAACATAATTAAATAATAGGAATCTTAAAAGGCTACTAAGGAGTTACTTGAAATGTTGGCTCTATTGTCAATTTAATGCGGGCATGATCGAGAGGGGTAGGGGTCTCTTGATTTGAAGTCACTATAGGGGTTAGAAAGCAAAAGAAACCAAAAAAAGATGCAAAAGCAATTGCAATGAAAACAAGAAATCTGGACAAGAATTGTTTGAACTTGGGGAAAATGCAACATAATTAAAGAAGAGGAATCATAAAAGGCATTTTGCATTGGAGTTGTTGATCTAGGTGGTGATTTTTTTAACCCTTCACAAAGTTTTTGAGGGTGATCCAAGTTGATTTGATGGGGGGAAAATACTAAACATGTTTGTGTTCGGAAACCCAAAAACTGCCATAATTTAGACTGTTTTTCTGGCTGAATTTTGAAAGTGGAATCACATTGAAAGTGAAGGAATTTGGAAAATTTTTACATATTGAAGTTTTTGATATGGGAATAATTTTAACAACCCTAGAGATTTCAAAGCAATTGGATAAGGTTTGGACAATCAAATGAAACAAACAGCAATGATGTGCTCAGAAAGCTGTGTTTCAGAATAGATTTTTTAACGTCTTATAACATTAACTTAGGTATTGATTTATAGAAAATGTGAAACATGAAAGTTGTGCAAGTCTTAAACTGTGTTCAATTTTTTAAGTGATTTTTATTTCATTGGATAGGAAAACTAACAAAGTATAGAAACTTTTTATGGTTTTCAGAGAATGTAGATTTGATAGAATCAATGATTTATTTTAAATGAGAGATTTAGTGATGGATATGACATGAACCTTTACTAGAAAAATGATTTTCAGTTGATCTCCAATGGCACCTTAGATTCACTATGTGAATGATCAAATTTTGAAAATCTAGACTCTAATGAGATTCACAATCATCACAAGCATGAAACTTTCACTTTGAACAAACTTATATCGCTTCTCTAATCACTCTTCCTACTACAAGTATGGCATGGAATGTCTTTCATACATGATTTGGTTTTTAAATATTCTGGTTCCCCATAAAAAAGTATAAAAACCACCTGAAACCAATGAACCATTGTTCTGGGCTGTTTGTGGGCTACCATGGGTGGTATTTATGGGTGCTGCTTGAGGGTCTTGGACAAGAAATCTATAGACTTCAGCACATGTGTTGGATGTCAAAGTCCTCAAAGATGCTCAAGTACATCTATCCTAACACATCAATATGCAACATAAAAGCACTATTAAGATAATAGAGTTGTTTAAGTATGACATTGCTGGCAAATGCTCAACATAAAAATTTATAAGTACCTAAGTTAAGTACCTAAATGCTAGCTGTCATTGGTTGCTATGATATCCCTTCTGGAACGTCATTGTCTACATGAGATCTGCTAAGCATTTTGGTCCTGTTACCTATGGATGTTATAACTGTATTTGCTAAGCTCTATGATAGTAAACGTCCAAATGAACAAATCAATGCTAATATAGTTCGTGGCACTTTCAGATTTTGTTTGCCTTTCCAGTCAATTAATAAGTAAAAGTTTGATTATGCCTTCACATAATTTCTACTACATTCATTATTTTAATAAATAGATATGGATAACTTGAAAATATAAAAACATATTATTGCCCCAACACACAGACAATTTAATTATTTTAGAAATAGTTGTTTTTTATAATATATTAAATTTGAAATAAGCTAGCTAGCCTGAATAATTTTGAAACTCGATTCTTCGATAAAGTAATGCCCTTTATTCTTAACAGTAATTTCTTTTTGTTTGTTACTTAGTTCTATCATAATTTAACTAGAAAGGGGCAAGTTAAACCATTATCTAAAATGAATAATGTAAAGATGTTCTTATTCTTATGAATTGTTGCTTTTGCATTAACAGTGCCAAAGCTAATTCTATAATATCTGGGGAGATTTGAAACTGTGCTATAGAGGGATAGTTAAAGTAATGCAATTATATGCATTTTTCAAAATATATAAATAATTTTATGGGCAATTCTCAATCCCATTTAATACATTAAAAGAGTTTTGTTTTCCCTTTTATTGTTATACTTGGATGTGAAAATTTTATGATTCTGAAAAAGAAATTTTATTTTACATTAATATTTTTAGTATAATGGAATGGGATGGGAACCTTTCCCTTCATAGATATGGGTTATGAAAAAGTACTTTGATCTATTGACTTTACTAAAAGATCATTTGTTTAACTATTAGTTTTCTAAATTTTTCAAGAATATTATATGAAGACCTTTAAATGGTTTGGGTCATTTTTATCTAATTCAAAATTCGTCCAAATATGCATCTTAAATGGTGTTAATTTTTGGACAATTCAATCTAACACAATTGGTAAACTTCTCTATTTGTATGTTGGTGCGTTGCAACCAGGTCACGAGAGTATTAAATTATTTGCGGTCCAGCATGGCGACAACCCAAAACAACATTAATTGTACACATCCAATCATTGACCCCTTCATCTCCTAGTGTGTTCCATGGCATATTTTGCATCTGTATTGTTTTCTCATGGATTTTTTATTGTTGGAAACTTATTTGTTTCACACTTTGTTTCTTGATTATTGGTCAAGTATTTTGGTCTCCTTTTTGTTCTTGGAATAGACCACAACTTTTGCTTATTTTGGCCCTCTTTGGTGGCTTCTTGTTCATAGATGCCATATTTTGGCTTGTAATGGAATTGAATGTTCTAGAAATTTAAATTATAGTAAATATCCATGATGTTTTACTAAACTGCTAATGGGTCATTGTTTATACCATAAACAATTGTGTAGATAGAAATAATAGTTGTAAGAAAGGGGTGGGGGGGGGGTGGCAGCTTGTGTTGGTATTTTCTTTTGGAAATGATCAGTACACATTGGGTGCAATGACATTTGTTATTTAAGGGTGAGGTGATGATGAAATAATAGTTTCACATTTAAGCCCAGAGAAAAGTAATCACTTGTTCTTATGACTTGTGTTTTGAAGAGGAAAGATGATAAAAGGGGGTGAAGCATTTTGTTTTTTTCCTCCAGTAGTTTAATCCTCCAAAACTAAAAGAGCCTCACGATGGTGTTCTTTCTAAGCACTCTTTCATTTTACGAGTTGCTTGTTAGAGAGCACAGTAAGATGATATCTATATGCCGTGATCCAGGGGAATCTTTTATTTCGTATGGCTAGAATCAACCAGAGATGTCCAACAGGTGGAGGTATACCCTGTGGCAATTGTCATTGTCTTGGCTCAGCAGAATTTTCAGTAATAGATAAAATATAGTGAAATTTCCCTAGAGCACTTTGATACATATGAATCTTGGCTATGGATTTAAAGTTGATTAATAATATTCAAACTAGAAAAGATCTCGACGACATTATTAAGGCCCACTTGGTTCTCTCAATTTACTTGCCAAACACATAATTGAAAGAGAAAAAAAAAAGTAATGGTCGAACTTCATATGCTACGAGAACTTAGTCTTTGCTTATCAACCATCATAGACATGGGCAGCACCTTTTTGAACCTTGCCCTTTGAAGAATTTTTTGTGTTCTGCATTCTTATTTTTTATATAAAGAAGTCTAAGAATTATTTGTATATTGATGATAGAAGAAATTGTCTCATTGAAGAATGTCTTATTCACTCTCTTTTGCGGCTGGGTTAAGCTTCCCTTTCTGATGTTTTTGTCCACCTTCAGCGCTGGAATTGAAGTCCGATTAAAAAAAAATAGTTATCTAGGGACATGGATGTTACAAGTGTTTCAACAATGATTCTTATTGTGAGTTTGTTCATGTTCACTTTGAGATCAAGTCATGGTATGAAGATTATGTGGAAGGAAACAATGTGGGTTTTGTTCTCCATCTTTTGCATTGAAATGAATCATAATTCTCGATCAACATTGTCTATTTCAAGGAAGCCATAAGTAATGCCACTATAAATCTCTCTAGCTCAATTATGTTGTTTGAGGCTATATTTTCTTCTTTCAATTTGGTTTCTCCATGAAGTTTTATTGTAAAATTATAGCAGTTTTATTATTTAATTATCCTCTCAGCGTAGCATCTAGTTTTTCAGAGTTTTTACACTCGGACAATGATATTACTATTCATTCTGATTTATTCTACTTCTTTTACAGGGACAATTAGGTTCTGCTTCCTCTTCTGATAGCCAGCAGCCAAATTCAGGGACTTCCCAGTTCTATGGAACACCATTTCAAAGCGAAACAACTGCAAGTTCTTCAACATCATTGTCCCCTCTTCGACTCGGTTCGGTTCCTGTGCGGCAATATGCACTGCAAAGGGATAACATATTTCCTGAGAGACCTGACGAACCTGAATGCCAATTCTATATGAAAACAGGGGATTGTAAATTTGGTGCAGTCTGCAGGTTCCATCATCCTAAGGAAAGAATAATTCCTGCTCCAAACTGCATGCTTAATCCCCTGGGCCTTCCGTTGCGTCCGGTAAGTTATATTTCCAAGTTGAGCTCTAACGAAGGGTATCCTTTTTTGGCTTCTTTCATGAGTGTGAAGTTTTTTTGTGTTTCAATCTTAGAACTTTATTTGTTTGGTTTCGCTTTTTTTTTTTTTATTTTGCATTGTCAAATGATATACAGTTTGGCTAATTTTGTAGTATTAAATGAAAATAGAAAGTTTTCAAGTGACCAAACATGAAATTAATGTAGCAAAGAAACATAGCTGATGCACTCTGGTGTACCTTGTCGTGGAATGATAACTTTTTTCTAGTCACAGTTTAATAAGTCTGAACCTTGTGTGCTGCTTAATTTGATATGGCCAAAAGACCAAATAGTTTTGTATCCCAGCTCCAAATAATGGCAAGGTTTTCTAGAATTTAGCTTGACTGTATTATTCAACCATTCATGTTCCAATGCATTGTATGAGTCTTTCCTGTTGAATCAGGCTTCCATCCACCCATTGATGGCTCTACCTTGGGCTTGGTCTGGCCTACCAATGTTGGTTTTGCTACTCGGTTTATGTTAATGAAAGCTTTCTCATGCCAGAGATTTTTTTGATTCTTTTGTACTTACATTCATATGAACAATACCACTAGAATTTAGTCAGCCTTGTGTAGGCTTTGGAAACAGAAGTAGTGGTCTCAAGTTGGTAAAGCGTTCAAAGGTGTAATGAATCTGGTTATGAACAATCATTTTCTGTTCATATGGTTTGAATTCCAAATATATATGTAGTTGCTAAGATTTTTTAATCCACCATTAAAGGTAAGGTTGTGGAAGTCAAGTATGGTGCTGTTAGAATTATGGTTTTAATCATCATGTTAGTTTCATAAGCTGCAATTGTTATGTTTTATGATCCTCAAGTAGGTCTTGTGGTGGTACAAACGAAAATTTGTTAATGGTTTGGGAGAACAAATAGAAGGCACCTGTTGGTTATAGAGTTCTTTTTGTTCTTAGAAATAATGGGCATTTAAAAATGTTACCATTCATAGTTTTGGAAAAGTTAATAAGGAAATTAAATTTATTTATAGTTTGCTTTAGCTTATTACTATTTGTTATTAATTTCTTTAAGAGATCTGAAGAGAATGTGATCCCTCATAAGAGTTGATGGTCATGAATGGAATTATTTGTGCAAGCCATTTAGATTGTAAAAGGTTAGAAGTTCACTCAATGAGAAGGCATGGTTTATAGATGAAGAAGGTCCTCCTCTGGCCATTGTTATTGCTAGTTGCATCTGAATGATAGTAATGGATAATCTGTAATGGTAAAAACAAGTACACGAAAGTCCAAAACAAAAGAATTCTGTTGGCTAAGGCTAGAAAAAAATGAAGGCTAAGAGAGGCTCAAAGATTTAGTGATTGAAGCTCAGAAATTTTGCAAATTTATACATCAAGTTAGGTTCTAAGATGAAGATTGGCTGTTACCTTCCTTGTAAACGTTCCTTTACCTCTGTCTTGATTGGCTTGACAAGGTTATACCCTTTGGTTTTTCCCCAATTGGTCCTTTTTCTTCTCAGAGGAAGTTAATCTTCATCTTTTTGCTTGCAGGGAGAGCCTTTGTGTATTTTTTACTCACGTTATGGCATCTGCAAATTTGGCCCAAACTGTAAGTTTGATCACCCGATGGCTGCTCCAATGGGCATCTTTGCTTATGGTCTCTCTACTTCACCGTCACCTGACGCTCCTGTTGTTGGTCGATTACTGGCTTCACCATCTGGGCTTCCCGGACTAACCTTGTCATCGGAAAGCCCTCCTGAGGTTGGCCATGGCAAACCTAGACGCCTTTCGTTGTCTGAGACGCACAAAATTGATTCTGGTAACGAGGATATTGAGTCAGATTGAAGATAAGCCCAAATCACTTAGAAGGATTTTTTTTTTTTTTTTTTTAATTTCTGTTTCTTATCTCTGAGGTAAAACACTTCACTTTGTGTAAATTGATTTATTGGCGCCTGGGGTGTATAGTTTTTCTTAATGAGTTGAATCTGTTCACGTCACAAAGCTTATTTGATGATTCTGAACTGGTCATGGTGTTGCACATCTGTGTGATGTTTTATAGTAAAATGCATAATAGAGAACATTTTTCTGTTGAGAATTTTGTTTTCTGTAGCAACATATATTCTTTCTTTTTTACAATTTATTATCTATAGTTATTTTCTCATTTAATTAAGACTGCTTTCAATTCTTACTATAAACGAGATTTTGAGTAAGTAATATGCTTATAAATACTATAATATATTATGGATATTAAGATCCTGCTGTGAGTTTCATATTAACAATTGTCCATTGGAGGCTATACTTTTAATTGATCAAGGCACTTAATTTAGTTTGAAGTTTAAACTGAAAAAAAAAAAAAAAAAAAACTACAGGGGAATGTTGCTTTCTGCTTTCTTCTATCTTCTTGTGTTCTTCTTCAATGTCCATTTTTCCATTGAGTTATCCCCTTTTCCTGCACTAGACCATTGCATTCTTTCTTTTGTCATATGAGATGAGCCCATAGGTTCATCTTTTGTCAATGCTTGCAACTCTAATCATGGAAATTCTTGATGTTTTGTAGAAGTCGAGTTGGCTCAACACTATGCTTCCCTTCGAAGTATGGGGACATTACATTGCATATTTGTAATCTATTTTTGGTACTTTTTGTTGTATCTTATATTTTTTAGAGTTGTTAGAATTTTATTTTGTTAGTTATATTTTGATATTTTTGAACATGTTCAAATGAATTGTGTTTGTTTTGTATATTTTGACTTGATCTAGAGGGTTTTTAGGGTATATTGGACTGCTCTAGTTGAGTATTGGGTCACATTGAGCAATGGAAGGGATGATAAGGCCAACTTTTTCTATGTTAGAAGATTAGGAGAAGCCAATTAGCTTAGGTAAACTTGACCAATTATTCAATCTTCTTGCTTTTTCTATCCTCACCTTGGCTCTTTCCACATGTATAAAACCACATCTAATTGATTCAAAAAATGGGTATGATGAATTGTAGTTGTTTTTTGAAAAGACTTGGAATCTTTCTCTCCCTTGATCCTTGGATGCTTAACTTAAAGATGCTTCAATATGGATGTTCTTGGTAAAGTTCAAAGTGGATAAAATCATCCCAATAGTCTAAAACCATCCCAATTAGTCCCTGTGATGATTTAAACTAAACATTTGATGGTTGTGCCATGAGGTCACTGAGTGAAATCTCGTCTGATTTCTTTGTATTTGTTGCCCTCTCCTTGGCACACTTCACTCCATAAAACTTTATGTAATTGATTTAGATGATAAGAATAAAAGAATTGTATTATTATCTTTGAAGCTTAGAGCTCCAAATTTCATTGATCATTAGAAGTTCTTGGTGATGCTTAACTTCAAGATGCCTCCATGGATGTATTCCTAGTGATGTTCCAAGGAGATGAAAGGTGGAATTAACATATTTAGGGATCTAAATGGTGTGAGACTAATGCATCATTGAGTGATCAAATAAAATTTTATTTCATGTCATTTATAATATTCATTTGTAAATTTTAATTTTTATTATTAAATGGAAAATGGATGATTAAGAATTTGACATTAACTTTAGAATTAGAAAGTCTTTTTTGTGGGACTTGAATACTTCTTATCTTTCTAATTACCTTTTTGTCTTTAACCCATGATAGGAAATTGACATTCCACTTATCTTCACCTCTCTAGTTACCTTGATAATCCTAATGCCATAGTCTGGTACTATAGCCTTTCTTAAGCACATCCTATAGCTTTCGTTGAATCAATATTATAATAGTTGTACTTGGCCATCTTTTTAGTTAAGATCCTTGTCTATCCACTCACACCTTGCTCACCCACATGCCCAACATCCTTACCCACTTGGTCTGCTTATAGCACTTGCCTGCTCCTCCACACCAATACACATTTGCTTAGCCATGCCCAATTTGGTCTCTTACAATGTCTACTTGCTTGCTTACACATCCCTCTGAGCACACAGTGGTTATACACCTCTATGCACATGCTTGACCATGCACTTCTGTGTATACGTTTATGCTTGATCACACCCACCACCATGCACTTGTGGCATCATTTCTGTGCCCTTGCAAAATTATCAATAAATGCTCATCAAAAAATAAGCACACAATGCTTTCATCCATCTCTACATGTGCAATGTTAATAGTGCTCAAATCTATTGTTTCTCCTATTATCCATTACAATGGTATCAAAGCCAAATCAAGATACCTACATCCCCTGTTGCATCAATTATGCCCAAAATGTCTAATCTTTTGAGATGGTTCTTTTCAGAAAGTTTTATAGTATTATTATTTGGGATCATCATTGAATTATTGTGAATAATTTTAATCATTCTCCATAAAGTCTAAGAGTCATGACACAAACATAATGTTAATTGCTGAGCAACATAGTTTTTTATAAAAACAAAATGGTTGTAAAGACAGCTTTATCTATTATAGATCAAACTTGCATATGATAGATTTTTAGATGTAACAATTTTCTTGAATCATATGCATAAAAGTGTCTTGTATCACAAAACTATTATTTTATAATAAGAAAAACACATGAAAATTATGTTTTTAAATTTTACTTTCTAGATCTAACAAGTGTTATTATCATGAATGATATTCATATTTCATAAAGGACATCATATTTATATTTTATAAAAGGTTAATATAAGTTTGAAATGAATTTAATTTAAGTTTAACTTGCATTTGATTTTGATTTAGGCTAAAATCAATCTCAATTTGATTCAAATTTTTCTTATTAAAAATTGATTCAAGCCTAACTATTAGAGTTGATCAATTCTTTAAATTATTTTTAATTTTTATATTTTATATCATCATTGAAAGTGAAATTGGTTGGGGTTAATCACAATGAAAAATAAATAAAAATCATATCTTAAAAATCATAAAAAAGTTCTTTCTTTTATAAACCCTAATTATAAAACCAAAAGAATAATTCTTTTATGAGGGAGAACTCATGAAGAATGGAGAAAAAAGAGTTGAATTTTTAAGTGTTACAATAATTTGTGTAGAGAATGCATCAATTAGGTAATACTCATAGGCAAATTTAGAATGTGTAATATATATGTGCATGTAGGTGAGAGAATAAGACTCATGATTTCAAAAAGATGGTGACTTATTTCCTGAAGAGGTGATGGCAAATTGTTTTAAAAGGTTCTCCATAAATTATGTTTTTAGTATGTGATTATCACATGAAATATTACACAAATGTTATTATTGTTAAATATTTTTTAACTTGAAAATTCCAATATTAGTACTTCTTAAGTTCTTCTCTTCAATTAATATTATGTGATTGCTAAATTTTTTTATCTACTATTGGAATTCTATCTTTTAAATAAAATCATAAATATTAGTTAACCAAGATGACTTTAAACATCATGATTATTGAAAATCTATATGCTAATTAACATCATAAAAATTAAGCTTTATTTCTATATTAATATTATGTAATTATTAAATTTCTTATGTATTATTTAAATTATTCTACTCACATAAAATTGTGAATATCATTTTTGTATTTTATAGCATGATCATGTCACAAAATATCATGAATTTTGAAATTATTTGTTTTTATATATTTTAATATATGCTAAATTTATCATTATCACTTAACATCAAGATCACGAAAATTCTCTCTATTAGTTAATATCATTGTTCCTAGATGTTTTTTTTTCATTTTTTACTAAAATATTTTTTTAACCTCATAAATAAATACAATGGCATTAGAATTCATTGCTTTTATATATTGTCATTTCATTATTTTTTTGTAACAAATAACATTTTTGTGTTCAATACTTCATGACTATTAAATTTATTTGTTTTAATTAATATCATTAAATAGATTATAAATGATGAAAATGGAAAAGTAAACAAACTTTCATTATCATATTTGTTTGTCACATGTACCCAATTATTATTTTGGATTTTAATGGTAATAAATCCTTTAACTAGTGTATTTTTTTATGAATTATTTAGACAAATAGTACTAATGATTGTCATAAGTTAGAGAAATTAAAAAAAGACTTAAAGATGATCAAGTAGCCTAGAGATGATGAAGAGAAAAAGAATTCTCAATGGTCTATATCAACCGTTCGTCTAGGCTTTAGTATGATAAAATGATGATAAAAGTCATAGAATAAAATCTTAAGGTTTTAATAAAAGTCTAAAACTAATAAGTTATTTTTCTAATGACTAAAGGGTTGAGTGGGCTATGCAACAAAAAGTATGAGAGGAAGAGATTAAATAATAAAATTTGTTAGGTTAAGTAGAATTTGAAAGGATAAAATAGGAGGAAACAATTAGAAACATTTTTCAATGAATGTATTATACAGTTTCAAGAAGAGAAAGAGATCCTCAAGAACTCTATAAAAAGGAGAATGAGGAATTCTTTATTGTTGTCATGAGCAATGAAGTAGAGGGTATGTTTTGAAAAATTATTAGATTCATTAGAAGAAGAGAGAGAGAGAAAAAAAAATTCTTTGGGAAAGGCTTTGAGAAAGTGAGCAAACAATCAAATCTTAAAGGGGTGACTACTACTCGAAATTCAAAGGTAGGCATGCTATTTAATGTGTGATGCAATTGATTTTATATTTGATATTTGCTAATTAGTAACTTTTTTATGAATACCACTAGCTATTATATTGCTTAGACGATATTAGTAATTTTGGTAAATATGTAAAATATAGTATTACAACAAGTGGCATTTCATGTAAAAAAAATTTGAGAATTTTAAATAAATGCAGGCATTTTGTGTAACCCAAATATACATTTGATTGATATTTGACACATGCAATAGTTGGCCTTCAGATATATATAAATTAGAACTTGTGACTGGTAGGCAAGTTATAAAACGTGAAATACATTCAATTTGAAAAATGATAAGTTATAAATTATTGTCTTCTTATGTTATGATTAAACCATTAAAAGAATAGGATATATTAAAAATTTTTATCATATTTATTATTTATAACTTGTGGGTAAACTAGAATGTAATAATAGATGCAAATATTAGCATTTGTATACTTAAATATGGAATTTTATAAGTTATGACATAGCTTGTTTTTATATTTTAATAAAAGACATGTAATTTTTATTTGTTCATATATAATATTCTGAGACAATCTTACTCATAAATAATCAAAATCAAAATATTTTTAAAACATTGAAAATACTATTAGATGAACTATAATTAAATTATTTACTTAAATTAGAGTAAATATTTAAAAATAATGTATAAAAATTATTTTTATAGAAAAATTTTATTATTTGAGATTTTGAACTGATTTGAATATTTTTATAGTTTGAAAATTTTAAATTTAAATCTAATTTCATCCATTATATTATGGAATCTAAATGAGCATTTAATTTGATTTCATTTAGATTTTTAATAAATAAAATGACACTTGTAAATAAAATTTATTGCTTTTTTTATTATTTTTCACATATGTTATTTATTGTAGAGATAAAACTTTATTGATGAAACATAAACAAGAGTCACATTGTACTATCATCTCTTGTGATGATTTTCTCATTAATCAAAGGTTATGTACTAATCATCTTTATAATTTTTTCTATTTCATAAATTTCCTCCTACAAATTCTAAAATCGTTAATCAAAAACATTTTTAATACAATAATGGTTAAAATTACTTCTTCTTAATGCAAACTTTATTTTTAAATTAACAGAATTTATGTTATTTCATGATTGAAGGATGATAAAAATGACAAAGTAAAAAATGTATTATTCAAGTATTAATACAATCATAATTAAAAAGTGAATCAAATGGATCATTATAAATATATTATAAATTAATTTGGGCAAACAAACTCTTCCTCTTATACAAGTTAACCATATTTTTATTCTCTTTTCAAATTTTTTTTTTGTTTTAATTTAGTTAGTTAATACCATGATCATGAAAGTATTCTTTGATTTAATATATAATTATGAGTTTAAAATCCATTGTTTTAATCAAATTGATGGACAACTATAATTATAAAGTGAATTAACTTTTTTTATGATCTTTTGATTAGACAACAATTATATATATATATATATATATATATATATATATATATATATATTATAAATGATTAAGAGTTAATTATAATTATCAAAGATTAATAATAAATTTTATTGTTAAATTGATAAACAATTTAATACTATAAATGCGCATGCATCTTATTATAAACGAAGTATTTTAGTCTTCTAATATGGATATCACTAGCACTGACCTGACCAAAGCCTGTTTCCATTTCTAGAGAACAAGCAGTAGTCCTTCGGTACGTTACCAAGGATCGAAAAGGTGTGCCTTTCTGTCCTGGAGCTCCGGCACGGCGACGAAGTTGAGGACCGATGGCAGTGGTCGGGAGCGGCGGAGGCGCCCTCTCAGGAGAGGTGGAGGCGGGTTTTGCTAAGCTACAGGGCGAGGACTTCGAGTACTATATGCAGACTTACTCGATCATGCTGGGGCGCAACAGCAAGAAATCAGCCGTCGATGTCGACCTTGCGAGCCTTGGAGGTGGGATGAACATCTCCCGTCATCACGCCCGGATCTTCTACGACTTCCAGCGCCGACGTTTTGCCCTCGATGTTATTGGTAAGAATGGGTGTCTCGTCGAGGGCGTCCTTCACCTTCCGGGAAACCCCCCAGTCAAGCTTGACTCTCAGGACCTCCTACAAATCGGTGATAAGAAGTTCTACTTTTTACTTCCTACTCGATCCATCTTTGCGACTGCCTCTGTCCACCGCCACCTCCCACCGCCTCCTCCGCCATTTAGCGGGCGGAAGATACCCTCCGCTAGACCGAGGATTGCGGGGTATGAAGAAGTGAGGGAAATAGACGAGGAGGAGGACGAGATTGAGGACGGGGGGGCGAAGAGGATGAGAAGGGGTTCGTTGGAGGCAGATAGGTATGGTGGTTATGGACTGCAGCTGCCTGCACTAACTGGAAAGTTGGGGCTTCCTTCGATTGGTCAGTATATGGAAACTTTGTGTAGTAATTCTCTCTACTAGTAGCTTTCATGGTTGTCAATTCGTAGTTGTATGACTAATAAAAGACTGATTTTATGTTACTATGTTAGCTAATGCACTTTTTTAAATCATTCGGTTAAGGGTGCTCAATTTTACTAAGATGGAAAAACTGAAATAAGTCAGCTTGGCCATGCACCTATGCTTAACCATGTTTTGTGTGGTTCAATATTTGTTCTTTTTTTGTATTAGGCTCCAAGCAACTCTTTGCATAACCCATACATTCGGACTCTTTACCAAGAAACTATGATTAGAACAGGAGAAACAAAGAGATATCTAATATAAAGATCTAAGCATAATAAAGACAATTGATTTACATGAAAAAAAAAATTCAAATTAAGAACAACAATGATGTTCACATATTGGAAATTTTCTCTATCAAAGAATTATTCAAAGACTCATTTTATTGTAGTCAGCCTATGCTCTCTTTCCGATGGCTTTACTTGTTCTTGTGCCTTTTGGTCAAAATTTTCCTCATAACTCTAATGTTAGGGTAAGGACACTTTGTAGTGGATTTGACCACTTGTCACAAATTTTGATTATGAGTTCTCAAAAAATGAAATTGTAACATGTTGATCAAGATGTTGATATGTTTGGAATGAGGAAGGGCTTACTTTCATTAAGAGATGGAATATGCCTATGAAAATTAAGTTTGAGGGTTGGAAAAGAAAATTTAGTTTGCGATTTTTTGGGTTAACCAAGACCTATGATTCTTGAGACGCAATAAAAGCTCGAGATTCATTGGGTCTTTACGATCACTATTTCTTACTTGATTCATCTTTGTAGCAAGTGCTTCCACAAGATAGGAAGGGCATGGGGGTCTAGAATTCATCTAAAATAACTATCAGTAATGGTTGGTAATCCACTTGTAGACCATCACAAGAGTATCTCTAAGGAGGACACGTTAATTGTCCATGATCAACATAAAGAATGGAAGCTATTTGGATGAATCGTGAAGTTTCCATATTTTCACCAAGTATTCCATTATAAAATGGAGGTCATCAGTCACATCCTTCTCCCTATCCTTATCATCTTGGGAATTAAGCATCTTGCAAATTTTGGAGAAGTTTTGATCAAGACTCAATTTATAATAGAGGCTTTTTGTTACTGATGAAGGGGTAAGGAATACCATCGAATCTTAGCTAGTCTCCTCAAGCTCTTCAAAGAAATTGAGTCATCTTGTCCATTCAAAATCTTTAGAACTTCACTGTATTTTTCTCAAACTCTTCTTTTGATACTAAATATCCTATCATCCTTAGTTCAAGGTCAAACTCTTTGGTTTGTGTTGCCTTTCTTTAAAGCTTCATTTGTAGATCTCCAACTTACTAGTTGCCTTCATAGTATTTTGCCCATGGTTTTCCTTTGTTTTGAGGGATTTCCAATAAAAAATTTGTTTCTACACTTCTATTTTATCTTGTTGTCTTCTTAGAAGATTGTCAATTTAGCGTTCCTTATCCATGTTAAGTTTTGCCTCAATTTAACCAATATTGTAAGATATATCAATAAGGGTAAAGCATATTGGTGATAGTAAAGCATGTTCATGTTAGAGAATGGTAGGGATTTTTATGTGGAAATACTTTTATTGGAAAAAAATTAGTGTTGGGTATTGAATTAATCACTATCATGAAGTATAGGTGTGCATTCTATGGGAGACAAGATCAAGTCCTTTACAGTTAAAACATGACAAAGAGCTATAAGGGATGTGATAGTCAAGTGTATAGGAACATGTTCTTGTCAAGGGGTTCAAGAGGAATGATAACTAATATGTTTTTTGAAAGTTGAAGTCTATTAGTTCAAGTTGCGAACAATTTTTCTTGAATTGTGAATTTTCTTTACTATAATTTGCAATCTCAATTTGTTTATGTGGGTGTAATGGTATTTCGATAATACATTCAAGAAGTTGGTTTTAAAAGGTGAAAGTAGAATCCAGTAAAGTATCACTCCTTGATAGCCATTAGGAATACTACATATGTGCACCAAGAATAAAGTCATACAGATTCTTCATTTGTCATTGATCTTCTTTACAAGTGGACTTGATATTGAATTGCATGAATGAATCTTACTTGTAGTGTTTTCTTGATCTTGGTCTTAATGATTTCCCTCTTGTCAAGGTCAAATGACCTTTTCTTTTGCCTTATGGGATGAGTCCCAATTTGACATTCCATGAGTACTTTGTGGCTTCCTTCTCATGCTTATTGTTCTGAGTGATGTCCAAAGGGAAACATCGATAAAATTTTCTAAAAGCTCATTCAAAACGGAATATATGTTTATAGTCTTCGAGGAGATGATCAGGCGAACAAACATTTGTGCCTTATTGGCATTGAACACTTTGGTATGAAAGTAATAAGGTTCTTCAATCTTCTAAGTACTTAGATTCTTGTTTTGAGAATGAAGAAGGTCACCATATCCTCATCATGCTCATAGGTGTAAGGAACTTTAGAGCTAGGTCTTGGATGATATGACATTGAAATGATTCACATTGGTCCACTCAAGTATGTAATTTGTATCTATAGTTTTCTTTAACGATTAAGAAAATTTTCATTTGTATTTCATAGTCTTCTTAATTTGATTGGCATTAGAAACTTAGTGATCCTTCCTTTGAACCTAGCTATGCCCCTGAGAAGGCAATGAGGGCACCAATGCGTGACACTTAAAATCCTGTTTGAGGCCTAACATGTTGAATGCATGTAGGAATGGAAAATTTGCATTATTATTGGTATCCACAAGGATTGTACTCCAACATTTATGGTTCTCATTTGATAACTACACTAATGCCATATGATTTCCAAGAGAGGGTGATATTTAGCATTGTTGGTAATAGGAAAAAGATAAGGTGGATTCTTATATGTTTGATTGATGGAGGCCTGCTATTGATACTTCAAAGTTGATCACCTTGCTAGGTGCTGCCACCCCGCAAAGATTACATAGATAATATTAAGGAAACTTCACCTTATTTGTAGTTGTAAATAACCTTGCACGTCTTAAAGCTAGAGGAGGTTTGAGGGTGAGCTGTGCATTACTTAATATTGTGATTATATTCTTGATGATATTTTTAGTGTTAATTTTGATCTCAATTGTTAATACAACTCTCTGAGGAATGAGGGTGTCAATAGTATATTGCTCACTTTGCCCTTACCAGGATCTCTTCTTGTAGGTGTGATGTAGGAGTGTCATTTTTGGATTTTTAGTGGATAGTTGTTAAGCACTTGATGGATGAAGCTTGTTGTTGGTAGAACATTCTAAATCCTCGGAATAGATTTACAAGATTTCTTTCTTAATGAGGATGTTTGTATACCTCTAGATTTAATCTTGGACCTTTTTTAGGGTGGTCAAGTGATACTTAGAAAAGGATTTAATTAGATCACAGGCCAGAATAGCCTCATTAAGGCATCTTTACCACTCTTATTTTGGTTATTTCAATTTCATGCAGCTTAGCAACAATTTGCCATTGACAGCATTGATGGACTTGCTCTTTTTGTGTGAACTATGTAGAGATGTTAGGCTATCTTCTATGGTCACCAAAATCTAATAAGCCTAATAGTGAACTCCATTAAAGGTGAATCAAAATTATTGATAAAAGTGGAAGGGGCAAGGAACAAGGAGCAAGGAGCAAGGATCAAGGAATTTAACTTAAGTTGATGTTGGGGCAAGGGGCAAGGATCCTTTGGTCTTGTAGAGGATGAGGAAATCTTTTAATCATGGCATTTCTTAAGAGAAAAGAGCAAGGGTTCTTCATTTATTGTGGGAGAAAATCTTGCAGCCTGGCTATTCGGGTAGGCTTGACTTTGTGCAAGTTGTAAGAGTGCTCATAGGAAGAGCTTGGCCAATAGTTTTATGAATGTCTTAGAATTTTGATGGAATTATTTTGAGGCTATAACATAATTGTTTTTGTTGTTACATATAATGGAGTTGATTGGGGTTAGAAGTGGAGTAATACCTCATGGATTAAGCCTTTGAAGGTGCAGAGGAAGTCATAGTTGGCATTGTTATTTGCTTGGTGTTCTTGGATCCTCATGTTACTCCCACAAACAATGCTTGATAAGGATTTTGGTTAGGGTGGAATAAGTAGGGATGCAAAGATAAAGTTGATCTTGGAAAGTGGAGATATAGAGTAGAAGATATTTATGGAAGTAAAACACTAGTCAAAAAATAAGTGAAAAACCCTTTGATGTGGCCAAATTATGGGGAATGTTACCAAATTATTTATTATGATGAAAAAGTACAAATGTGCACCATTGAGAAGGCAAGCTTTTGCAGATAAAATATAACACATACTATTATAATTAATAGGTTCAGATGCAATAATTAAACATGAGAAAAATAATTAATCATAAATATATTAAAATAAATTTATCATATTATTATAAAAAAATGAAATGCTTTATTTTTGATAAGTTATAGGTATGAGACTTGGATTATGACATTTTGATTAAGAATACAATCTAATCATTTGTAGATATAGTAATAATATCTATAATATTAAGTTATCATAATTATACTTATAATATAATATTAAACTTTTTTAAAATTTTTCTAATTTAAGTATTATGACATAAAGTATGATAATAATATTAATTATTTTAGTTTAAAAAATATGTTAAATAATAAAGAGGTTTCTAACTTTTAATTTTACTTGAATGAGAATCTTAAATATAATATTAAAAAAACTTGATTGTTTTTTATTTTTTCAATTATGTTATTAAATTTATAAATAGCGAGGGATATTGATTTTTTTTTTAAAATCTTGCATGGCTTATTGGATAATTATTGAGCATGTATTGCAAAGTATTAATATTGGATACATATCTCATACTAATATGTAACTATAAAGAAATATCATTGCTTCATAACTAAGTTTTGTGTAGAGCTAAGGTTTGGCAACTGAGGTTTCATTTCTTCATCGTTGCAAATTTTCCTTCCCACAGATTGTGATCATGATTTAGGATACAACCTTTTCCTTTGTCTTCCTCTAGGGGCTTCTTATACTTCGTCTTACACTAAGGCTTTTTATAGCTTGACAAGACATGTAGAAACTAACATATTAGGTGTGGATAGCGGGACATGACCTATGGTAACCTTCATGTCTTGGGCCTCGTGGAAGTGTTATTGGTAGAGTTTCGACATTATTGATTATGCTTACGGCTTTCTAGCTTACTATGGACCAATGTGCACCAAAGGAGATCATTAGATACTTTCATGTTGATATAAGACCTTGGCAATCAACGAAGGTGTCATGGATAGCTTTCCAAACTTCATGAGCTTTCTTCATAGGCTTGGATCATTATTATTATGCTAGATTGTGTCATCCCATTGGATTGGCTAATGTGATCCTCAACAACCTTTGGGTACATATTGGGTTTTTGTCATGATCTTTTGGATCAATTGTTATGATTTAACTAATTTTGATTTTGTAACCTTGGCATGTTGTTCATAAATGTTTACACAATTTTTGTTATAGTAATACCCATTTAGACTCCAATTCAACAACTTTGTGATAAACTAAATGCTGAAGTTCCTAGTATTTATTATTCAGTATATCAACAATCCCTGTAGTCTTCCTAGTTTTCTTGTATTATAGGTTTTTCCTTAACCTTGCTTTCATGTCATAGTGAATATTCATCACAATTTTTAGTTAGAACGTCTTCCATATTTTTTATTAGTGTACTGTCAATGGCTCAAAAAGAGATACACCAAAGAATTTTTTGTGTTTGTAGAATCATTTTAAATTCTTAAGCACTCCATAAATTGATGTTCGCTTGTAGAAAACTTTTTAAATTTTTTTAGAATTGTGGGTTAGCATATGGTTAGTGTGCAATGTGTATCTACTTAAGGACCAGAAACCTATTCTTGTTAATCAAATTAATTGGGGATTAGGTTGGTCTCATGTCTACCTTCCAGGTCTCTAATGATGTACTTCCCACCAAAATCTTGTTTAGTTGCATAAAAGGACTAGCTCAAGTCTCCAAAGCAAGCTCGAGCAAAAGGTACTCTGTTAGGAACTAAACTTTGTACTATATTGTTCAGTATCATGGTTCAAAATGTTGACCTCGATGGAGGATAAGTTGATTACATCATTTTTCCAGTTCTCTTATAATGAAGGGAAGACCAAAAAAAATTCTTCATTTTTTTTTTTTGTTCTTGCTGACGCTAGAAAAAGGATTTTTTTGTTATAAACTGTAGTAGCCACTCTTGGCTTAAATTTAAAATTCAGGAAGACTATAATATGGCTATTGGTGGTTATTGGGTTAGAGCATATTATGGTCTAACCACTTGTCTTTGAGGTTTTTGCTGCAGATAAATGGAGATAAAGATGATATGCAAGTGCATTGAGCAAATTGCTGCCACTATGTGCTGCTACTTTACACTTCTTGATGTATACTGTTTGTTATTACTTTTGGTCTGCAATCACTTTCGGATGCAAACTGGATTATCAAAATATAACATATGTGTTAAACATGTGGCTTTTTAAACAAAGTAGTTGAGGGCAAAGTCCAATTAAGAGTGGTAATTGACCCTAAAATCATTGTACAAAACCAACAAATTTCACCAAGCTAGCTATCTCACCTCATGGTACTTGTTCAGAAAGAAGACACGTTGGTATTCTAGGCTAATTGATCCCAGTCATTTTTATTTTGTGGTGGATTCATTATCATAAAACTGGTAATAGGAATAATTGGAGATAATTATCATAAGTATAACTCCGAATGATTGGGTTAAAGGCTGAGGATTGTAAGAAAGATGATTTTTGCTTGTTGATGGTCGCATTCTTTTACTGAAATTCAGAAAGACAGCCTAGAATACTTGATTAATATTGATATACTGGTAATGGATCAATTATAAACCTTTTTCTTCATCTCATCTTATTCTGGTTTGCTATATATACAACCATATTGTCGTATTCTTTAAAAGAAAATTCCTTTTACTGAAGAATCTTGCATTCCTTTGCCATTGTTGATGTTTTCTATTGATGTTATTGTTATTGGGCCGTTGAATTCTTGTTATTTTGAAAGGATTACTCGAATGAGCGAGGAGTGTCAATATAAAGAGGCTTAGAAATGAATTTACATCATCTTATGCAAAATACTACGGGCAATGTTACGAATTGGTTTGGAACGAACTATTTCTTGGATAGAGGAAACAAGTTACTTCTTCGAGGGGAATCAAACTTATTGGATGTTGAGAACTTGTACATCTTTGAGCTATTTCTTGGATGGGGGGAACAAGTTACCTCTTGGATGAAGAAACAAGTGGATTGGATATTAAGAACTTGTAGACCTTATACTGGGCAGACTCCATATATAAAAGTTTACCATAATCAGATTGTGATGTAACTCTTTAAGATCTTGTGATTGAAGATATGGCAAACTGTAAGTTTTGTTGAATTCATAGCGCATGACAGGAGCTCCATTCATAACTAATCATTTTTTTGGTGAAATATGTTTTTTCCTTTATAACTGTTTTATTAGGGTTTGGATTAGAAACCTGTTGCCTTATTCCACTGATACGTATATTTTGGAGCCTATGGGGTCAGGTTTTGGATTTTGAAACATGGTATGCCAGCTTTTGTATTCTTTCTTGCTATCTTTTATTGCAACATTAGCGGTTTGTCTTCAGAGATGCTTTCGTGAGCTGTCCCCTCAGTTTGAAATCTGGCCTTCTTATTTGTTCTTTCTTATACTGCTAGGTTGTGCTGTTGACGTTATAAAATTCAATGTTGAAGAAAACTCTCTTTTGTGACTTTTTTACAGAAAAGAAGTTGGATGTAAGGTCAAGGTTTGATAGAGAAACTGACAATCAGCAGCTCTTGCAGTTGGAGGAGAAAGATGTTGTATCATCTGTAGCTACTGTGCTATCTGATCTTTGTGGACCTGGTGAGTGGATGCCGATGGCAAAGCTTCATGCAGAGGTTGGTTGAACTGTTATCATATGAAATGCTTTTCCTCTCTACATAAGTAATTTCTAAGCCATTTTCTGATAAATAAAATAAGCTGACCTATGTTGGCCAGTTTGCCTTTGCCTGTGTATTTCTTGTACTAGGCAGATAGAAGGAATCTTCCTCAAATATTCTTTGGTACACAATTGTCTATTTCAAAAGGAAAACATTACATCAATTAGCTAATTGAGAAAATGCATTCTCAAATTAAAAGCATAGGCAAATTTACATCTTTAATTAATAATTCAAAATTGATAAATAACAACCTGCAAGAATATGAATTGCACAGAAGTTACAATTAAGAAGAAAACGAGTTAATAAATACACTTCTAAACTTAATGTTAAAGAAATGTGTCCTTTTATCTTTTCTAATCTTCTCAACATTCAAAACAACATTTATATTGGTTAAAACTCCTCAAAGATTTAGAGAAAATGTTCATATATTTTAGCTATTATACCCCCATTGAACTATCCAATGATTGAATCATATGGTTTATTATTCACAAATTTCTACAATTCAAATTCATTCGATTGGTCATCAGACGGTCGAATGAGCTTTTAACAAAGAATTCAATTTTTTTTGAGTTAGTCGTACAATTTATCAGATGGCCTAATGAGCTTTTAAAAGAATCTAATTTTCGTTGAATTTATTGATCTATCTATCAGACAGCCCGACACCAAACTATACAGACTTTGGTTCATTTTACAAAAATTATTAGATGATCCAATGAAAGCATTAGATGGAAGTTATTGCTAGTTCTCAACGTTTGATTAAGCTAGCGACTAAGGTGACCATTTGTTCTTATCAAACATCATCTTACTGGAAGGTCCATTTAATTCATTTAGTCTTATCGGACTAACCATTGAATGGACTGATCGGCTTTGACAAATACATCATTTCTAGTTCATACTTGTTGGATTGACAACTAAAAAAGTCATTGGATAATTCCATAAACTTCCGACGGAGACTTCGATTTGCCTTGAATTGACCGAACTTTTTATTGGACAGCTTAATGAGCTTTTGGCAAAGCTCTAATTTTTCTTGAACTGATTGAACTATCTATCAAGTAGTTTGATAGAGCATTAGACTATCTATTAGATGAACATTGAATGACCATCAAATGTAATGATGGTCAAGTGATGGAACCATCAATTTTTTACAATTTAAACTCATTTTGCTAGACCATAGCCTCGAAATCCAATTTTTTTATTGGGTGATCCATTTTTCACAAATTTACAATAAGTCAGATTCATCATAATAGTTATCGAACATTCTAATGGGTTCATGTGTCAAGGATCTTTGTCTAAAATTTAGTATTTTGATTCTTGAGATTAGTCTAGTCTAATTTTATTGAATGCACATAGTGATTTTGAAACATATACTAAAACTTTTTTAATCAGAGCACGTATCATCAAGAGAATGATTTTGATTAAACAACTAGAATGCAAATAAGAGTTCACAATTGACTAATATAGGGATGTTCTTAGAAATATTTTTATTATTTTTTGTTTCTAGTTAAGGTTAATCATTTCATCTCTATAAAAATTTTTTTATACAATGAAAATAATGATATGATGTTTTGGTTGTAATTTTGGAACTATAAAGGTTTCTTGTTATGTATGCTTGCATGGCAAGAAGGATGCATAAGTTGGCCTTCCCTTTCCCTTACAAGAATGTGAGAAACATAGGCTAGTGTTCCCTTATCCCAAATTACAGTTTAAGAGGCAGAAGAGAGACGTGTATGCTCACATTTATTTTTCCTTTTTCTTCTATCACTATTTTCTACCATTATTCTTCCTTCATTGTACTTTGCATTAAATTTTGATATTAGAGCTATGTTCATCTACCCTCAATTTGGTATTAGAGTTATGATTTCCTCTATTAATTGATATCAAAGCTCCCTTTACTCTCCTTTGTCACAACTTAATGATTCCTTCGAAGTTTATAACCATCTTTGCGTTTGAAAGCTATAATCATTGTGGTTTCCATAGATCTCCTTTTGATCTCTATTTATTAAAAATTTGTATAACACTAAATGATTTATTAGTAATATACTTAATTGAGTTGTGATCATCAAAGTCACTTTGATCCAATTTGGACTCGTGAGACTGGCATAATAAATTAACAATTAGAGATGAAGCTAAATGTTCTGGCATCCATGTTAGATAAAGGAGGGGCATGGGAACTAGGCATGTTGTCCTTAAATTCTTGAAGTGATTATCGATTACACATATTGGGGTTAGTTGATTTAGAGTTTTTTTCTTGTTTCCTTTTTCTGAATTTCCTTTATTTCTGTGATTTTAGCTTTCGTATTTTTACAAATTCTGTTCTTTCTATCATGCAAACTAGTGTATTTATTCATGGAAATTTTATACTGGTCTTGTTGTCAAGTGTGTTATCACATGTTTCTGTTGCCACTTCATTGAAATAAATGAGTTACCCTTTTATATTTGCTTGTTCCTTTGCCCTAGTTTACCCTAACCTCAATTGATTTGTTCATGCGGCTGAAGTAACTTTACATGCTTTAGGTTTTGTTTGGCACAATTGTAGTAATCTAAATGTTACTTGAAAAGTTCTTTAAATAAGTTATTGATAAGAAGTTTTCATAGGATGTATCTATGTCAATTTTTTTGTTTGAAAGAAGGTGAAAATTTGTTTGATTGCAACTACTTTTAAAGGATTTTAATTTCAATTCAAGTTAATGTTTTGGTTGACAAGGAATAATGTGTAATTTCTTCATGAATTCGCCCACAAGAAGACAACATGTACTGATCCTTTGTATATATTTTGTAGCTTATGGAACAATATGGCAATATATGGCATCATAGCAGGGTTAGGAGGTACCTCACATCTGAGGAGTGGCCACAAAGCGAAACCAAAGGGAGGGCATGGTTTGGCCTCCTCGCATTGCTCCGAAAGTACCCCGAGCACTTCGTGATCAACACAAGGTCCAAGGGAAGGGTCACATCAGAATTTGTATCCTTAGTTTCTCTGCTCTCATAGACAAGTCATAAGAAGTTCTCAGCTTGTGAACTATGTTAGCCATAAGGATGGCTCTTTCGTTGTATATTAAAAACTTTTAGAGGGAAACTAGTTTCAAGTATGAGCTGTTGTAGCATTTTAACTTTTAATCATTTTTTCGTAGCTAAATGTTTCCTCTTTATGATTGTTTGTTAAAAGAATTAGTTTCCCAGTGAAATGGGTCGATTTGGATCAATCAGGTTATGAAGTTGGGTACCTGTAGTTTTGATGAGTGGTAGAAAATTATATTTGTATTATGAATAAATTGTTATGGTGGTGTGTGATTTGAGAAAATTAAACCTCGGCGATGGCGAATGTTACCTTTGGATTGATATTATATTGCAAAGTTATATGCAATGTAAATTTATATAAATAATTTTAAACGACGTGGAATTTAAAGATTTATTTAAAGTTTTTAAGTAAAGCTATCATCATAAAAAGCAACGTTTCATTTGAGTTGATGGACAACCTTTTGCGATAAAAAAAAAAAAAAAAGTTTAAAGTTAAATTTAAAAAGAAAATAATGTTTGAAATGGTTTGCTGCCCCTTCAACTACATTTTAGTACATTATTAAATAAATTTGAAAATAAGTAAAATTCATTGAGTTTTTAGTACTTTACTTTTTAATCTTATAACGTCTCAAAAAAAATATATGTTTTTGACCTTAACAATGTCGGCAATCTATAAACTAATTTTTTTAATTTCATTTTAATTTTGAAATTATTTTTAAAACATATTTTCAAATATATATATATATGTGTGTATACACATATATATATATATATATTTAAATTAATAAACTGTCATAAAATGCTCTTATTTATTTATATATTAATTTTGCAGAATGAACTTCGGAACAAAGCTTCACAACTGTACGTGAAAAGAAAAAGCTAATTCAAACAGATGACTTGATCGGATCCACGTGTCAAATAAGCAAATAGGTGGTACGGATGAAGTTTCGGAACCCGGAAGACCAGCAATCAGTTTCTCCCGGATTTCAACCCATCAAATGGCTCTAGATAAAAGCTAGATCCATCTGGACCGTTCATTTTCCCTCCGTCCTACCCATTTTAATCCCCCAACCTTCTCCTTGCTTCTTCCCTCCATTCTCCCCCCGCACAAATCTTTGCCTCTTCTCCCAATTTTTTTAGTCTCCGGCCACCGCCACCATGGCTCTTCTAGTGGAGAAGACGTCCTCCGGGCGCGAGTTCAAGGTCAAGGACATGACCCAGGCCGACTTTGGCCGCCTCGAAATCGAGCTCGCCGAGGTCGAGATGCCAGGCCTCATGGCTTGCCGCGCAGAGTACGGTCCCAGTCAGCCGTTCAGGGGAGCGAAAATATCCGGCTCCCTCCACATGACCATTCAGACCGCCGTTCTCATCGAAACTCTAACCGCCCTCGGCGCCGAGGTCCGTTGGTGCTCCTGCAACATCTTCTCCACTCAGGACCACGCCGCTGCGGTCATTGCCCGCGACTCCGCCGCCGTGTTCGCATGGAAGGGTGAGACCTTGCCTGAGTATTGGTGGTGCACCGAACGCTGCCTCGACTGGGGCCCAGTCGGCGGACCAGATCTCATCGTCGATGATGGCGGTGATGCCACTCTTCTCATCCACGAGGGGGTCAAGGCCGAGGAGGAGTTCGAGAAGACCGGAAAGTTACCAGACCCGACCTCCACGGACAACGCGGAGCTCCAGATCGTGCTCGGACTCCTCAAAGACAGTATCATGAAAAACCCTAAGAAATATACCAAGATGAAGGAGAGGATCGTCGGGGTCTCAGAGGAGACCACCACCGGGGTCAAGAGGCTCTACCAGATGCAGGCTAATGGTACTCTGCTCTTCCCGTCCATCAATGTGAACGATTCTGTAACCAAGAGCAAGGTAAGGGATCCGCCTTCTTATTCTCCATATAAATCTGGCACAATGTTGTTTAAATTGGATTTTATACCGCGACGAATCTGATAGCTTAAGAAACACTATTAAGACCTCTGTTTTATAACATTCTTCTGGGATTTTAAAAAAAAAAAAAAAAAAAAAAGAGAAGTATTTTTTTATTTTAAATCTGGATCACATTTCGTCAGTTTGATAACCTCTATGGCTGCCGACACTCCCTACCCGACGGCCTTATGAGAGCAACCGACGTGATGATCGCCGGAAAAGTTGCCGTGGTATGCGGCTACGGCGACGTGGGCAAGGGTTGCGCTTCCTCCTTGAAGCAGGCCGGAGCTCGCATCATTGTCACCGAGATCGATCCGATCTGCGCCCTTCAAGCTCTGATGGAGGGCATCCCCGTTCTCACCCTGGAAGACGTCGTCGCCGAGGCTGACATCTTCGTCACCACCACGGGAAACAAGGACGTCATCATGGTCCACCACATGCAAAAGATGAAGAACAACGCCATAGTTTCGAACATCGGGCACTTCGACAACGAGATCGACATGCTCGGGTTGGAGACCTTTCCGGGCATCAAGCGCATCACCGTCAAGCCACAGACGGATAGATGGATCTTCCCGGACACCAACCGCGGGATCATCGTCCTCGCCGAGGGCCGTTTGATGAACCTCGGATGCGCTACGGGGCATCCCAGCTTTGTGATGTCCTGCTCCTTCACCAACCAGGTCTGGTCTTCGACTGCGCACACTAAACACCATGGTTAGAACTAAGACGTTGATGCCCAATTTGGGTTTTTGATCTCAGGTGATTGCGCAACTGGAACTGTGGAAAGAGAGGTCGAGTGGCAAATACGAGAAGAAGGTTTATGTGCTGCCTAAGCTTTTGGATGAGAAGGTGGCATCACTCCATCTCGGCAAGCTTGGTGCAAAGCTAACTAAGCTCACACCATCGCAGGCTGACTACATCAGTGTTCCAATCGAGGGTCCTTATAAACCACCACACTACCGTTATTAGAACCAACCATGGGACTTCTTCAAGGATTGGTCTCCTTGGTGAACCTGTTGGAGGAAGGCAAGCTAGTCTATTCCTCTCTTCTTGCTGATTTCAATTGATTGTAAGTTTTTCTACGAGAATAGTCTTTTTAGGTTTAATTACACAAAATTCTTTTGCTTTAAGCTCGTTCAAGCTACTTGTTGTCATGCAATGCCCATTTTTTAAGGTGTTTTATATGGATGTCACTTCTGGTTTCTTGAAATTAAAAGTTTTAATAGAAATTCAAGACTTACACAAGAGGAGAGTAAATGATATGAATAAAAAGATGTAAGTAATTAGATATTAGTTGTATGAAAAATGTAATCTTGTGTGTGTGTGTGTGTGTGTATAATTTTTTTAATGATTTTTTATGAAAGCTATTTGAATTTTATATAAAATTTTATATTTGTGAAAGGGAGATAAAAAAGATATAAAATTTTAAAAAAATTATAAAATATAATTTTGATGAATTTAATTATAACAAACAATAATATTAGAATATTACATACTTTTCTTTATATTTTTATTATATAGATTCCTTGAAATTTAATAGCAAAGTTAAGTAATAAGAAAGAAATAAAAAATATCTAGATATTATTTTGTCCTCAAAATATGTGGTCAAGTAAAAATTATAAAAAATACATCTACATATTAAACTCATGTAATGTATTTATGATAATTTATAATTTCAATTTATTTAATATATTTTATGTCATGTAATTAAACAAGTAATGTTATATTTTTACATATCTTGAAAAAGTAAAATAAAATTTTAGAAATTGATTTGTATAAATTAAAGTATTATTATTTTAATATGATTTTGGAAAGTATGCCATCATTTTAAAATTATTCAAAAAGGTTATTTAGACATATCATTGAATTAGTGATATTTAAGAATAATATAATGTTGTATTTCTAATTTTTGAAGATTTGAATAATTGATTATGAAATTCTAAAAAAAATATTAATATAATTATTGAAATTTTGGAGAGATATTTTTGTAATTTTGTGAATTTTTCTCTTACCACTTTAATAAGGTTAGGTTTGAATTTGCCTTTAGACATGGTAAGTTAGGATGATAAAGAAAGGATAAAAGAAGAAAGTCATAAGTAAAGACAAAAAAGAGTTGAGAAGAGAATTGAGAAAGAGATTTGAGTAAAGAAAAAATCATAGAAAAGAGGAAAGAGAAAGTTAAGAGATCTTTAAGAAGTCTTCTTGTAAGTCAAAGAGTTTGAAATCATTAGAGAAGGGGAAAAGAGCTACGAGAAGAGTGATTAAGCAAAGGAAATAGCACCCAATCAAGGTTGGGTATTTTCTTGTATTTTTAAATCTTGCTCAATCAATTCAATGTAATTTTATGTGTTTAGTAGTTTATTCATATTAAGAGAGTCATAAAAAGGAATTTGAATGGATAAGAAATGATTTGGATGGAAAATGAAGGGTTGAAAATGATAGTATTGTTATCAGTATAATATCATACAAATACAATGACTAAATTGTTTTTGTACAATCAGTTTAAAAATTGATTAGAATGAGGACTTTGGCAATCCATTGAGGCATTATACCAAGATTAGTGAATTGATTATATGGTATGACATATTAGAAAATGTAAGATAAGTTGGTAGGATTGAGTAGAGTTGGCATCATGCAAGTGCAACAAACTGATTGTACTTGTACGATTAGTTTTAGTAGAGTTAAATTGATCGAATAAGTTTGTTATAGGATCGTACAAGAGTTGGGGAGATCATACATATACAATACTGGCAATCGCATTATACGAAGGTTGTTAAGCCAGTTGGAGTTTAGTAGTTACTAGATAGTACAGTACGATAGTATGATAGGTTGTACAACTTAAGGAATAGAAGTGGTCATTACACTATATGATGGGATATATCATATAAGTATGATAGTTTGTTAGGCCAAGTTAGTTAATTAGAAAAAGAATGCTGATCATATAATATAATTTTGGTGATTGTATTGTATAATACAGGGAGAACAAAGGATTATAAGTTGAGTTATACAAATTTGTTAGGAGGGAACACTGATCTTACTAAATGATTTGAATGATCATACCATATAATCAATTGCAAAATGGTAAAAAAAACATATAAATATGGTTGATCATATTCTACAACTAGGAAATTGTACTAATTATAACAATGGCAAAAGAAAATTTTTAGGATTTAAATAACTAACAATTGCATGATATATGCTAAGCATTGTAGGAAATCTTAAAGAGAAAAAAAATGATAAAAAAAGCTTTCATTTTAGATTCAAATAAATAAAGTTAGTAATTGTGATATAAATGCATTGTTAAATTAATACGTATTTAATATTAAATGTGAATATTTCTACATATTTTGTGTTATTATTAATGTAGAATGTATAATTAATTGGTCACATTGGAAAATGGATGTATATTATAATGATTTGTATCTAATTGTTTGGATTTCTTCTAAATAAATAAAAATCGAGATATATCTAGAATCTAAAAATAAAAAATAAAATGAAACAATGAAAATGTATTTCTTAAGGCATAATCCTCATCCTATATAGTTGGATACATCATTAAAGATTATATTTATAAGAATTATAACCTTGTTATGTGTATATGTCATTAGTATTTTATACAGATGATAGATGCAAACTTTGAGGACATACCTAATAGATTATTGAATACTAATAGGAGATTATTGATATACATATATAATTATTTGATACAAAAGATAATAATCAAAAGGGAATTAGTCTTTACAAAAATAAGAAATATTAAAAATCAAGAATAAAAAGAAAGATTAAATTTTGTTCTTCTCCATGGTTTTTTTTATATGCATGCTTATTGTATCACTCATGTTTTATGCTCTCAGTACATGATTATGCTATATTATATTATTATTAGATCATTCTTATATTAGTTGTATATGTTATAATCATTTTATATATTTCTATATTGTATGATTTATCTAATAAACTCTTTCGAATCATACTAATATTTATATCACAAGTAATATATTCGTAATACTTGAGGGCTATACACTTAAGATGTAAGAGTGGATAATATTTTATTTAAAATTATATTTCTATATATTGTTCATATTTTAGTTTATATAAACTCAATTTTGTATTTATTATGATAAATTATTATATAAAATTTTGTAATTATATTTTTTTTATTATTCTAATATTTTAATTAAATCTTTGTCTAAGTTTTTGTATCGTCACAAGTTTAACATCATTATATTAAAATCTTGATTATTCTATTTAATTATATATTTGATTAGTTAAGGCTCTAACAATATCATAGCAAAGAGAATATCTCAAATGCGTGTGCCATTTGGTATGCAATTTTTCCAAAACAGTCAAAGCTATGAAGCAAAATACTTGATAGAACAGACATTTTATTCCAGAGATGTTGCAAACCTATAATATAGAGCAAAGAAGAAAGCAATACAAACAATGGTGAACGAAACCACCTTTATTAGCTATGAAATTATATGCTCAGATAGTTCTAAGTTTTCAAAATGCATATGATGTACAATCATTTCACCAAAGCAATGACAGCAACTTTAGCTTCAATGATGCAAGTATCGTTTACAATGAATCCACGTTCTGGGTCATGAAAATCTTCCAAAAGGATGAAGTCCTTTCTCCCCCAACCAGGATGACAGCTTTTGAACACCTCAGTATCTACAAAGAATGGCATGTAAGACAACTGATTTGGCATCGAGGATTAATTAGACAAACAAACATGATGTTGAAGGATTCAACAATTGAGGCGATTTAACACACTCAACAAGAATAGATTGCTAAATGCAACCATGTTGTTTCAACTTCTTTTGTTGATCAAGAGAAGCTTCACTTTTTATTGCAATTTGTAAAGTCAAAAATGCAGAAGAATAAATAATTTATACAATGTTTGATATATGTACACAAATTTATTATTAGTATTTTTAACTTACAGGTCTTTTTCTTGTGATTTCCTCCAATTTGATCAATGATGCATAGGGTGAACTCAGCTGAAACCTTCCTAGCTGATGTATCAGTAATAGGACCAAAGTAAGCCAGGTATAAAGATACATTGTTTCCCTTGACCTTTGCATCACTTTTCGAATCTCCTTCAGGATAGAAAGCGATACACCTGCATGTGGCCAAAATGCCAAATTAGTAAAACAATATGAGAGAGTGTTTTGGAAAATATGCATTTATGTTTATGTCTTCTATCAAAGTGTAGATGCCCAATTGATACATAAAAAGAACCCAAGGCAACTTATAGATTACAAAGTTCATGTGACATCAACAAGAAATACTTTCACATAATTGACCACAAGCAAAACATATTGCCCTGTAACTAATTAATAGAACCATTTTCATAGAAATGCATTACATTTGAAGTTATTGTGGGCTAGAACCATAAACATGACAATGCTAAGAGTAAATTGAAACCCAAAATAGCTTTCAACAAAGCAAAAAGAATACTGGTAACAATATCCTCACCATAAGTAGTCTCCTGCTGTGAACTTCTTCTCATGAACTGCTTTTTTATCCAATTTTGAGAAGTTTTCAATCTTCCATGTATATTCATGATTGACCTTCTCCACAGGATGGAGGCACTCGGTTGGCGTTTGAATCGGAACAACATGCAATATCTTAACCCCAAGCACACAGCTATCATTTACCAAGTACCCTTTCTCCGAATCTTTGAATGTCTTCAGGTCGAGAAAACTTCGAAGGCCCAACTCATCTTCAACCTGTGCAAAGTTCTCCCCTGTCCGAATTTAAAACAATGTTGATGTGTTAAAACAATATTGTGATGTTACAAAATTGATGACAAAAGTGTTCATATGGTTTCTGAATATAACCTTTGTGTGACAAGGTGGTTCCTGTATTCTGGTCAAAAAGGAACAGTTCATAAGATATTTTGAACACTGTCTCAGTTGGATGAGAAGCCGCTTTTGATAGCATTAAATAAAGACTAATTTGACCGTTAACAATGTTTCCATTGGGATAGAATACCATTTTCCTATATTGAAGAAGAAAAAACACTGGTTGTTAAGCTAACAGGAATACTAAGGGAAAGTTATTGAACAACAGCAGCTGCAAATACAAACCATAGAAAGCCTTTGGCATCAAATCTTCCAGTGAGGAGTTTACTTTCACTGCTTGCGCTGAGCTTTGAGAATGACTTTATGGTCCATAAGAAGTCATAGGCAGATGAATCCTTTACATTGAAATCATCACTTACATATCCTTAAAAAAATAAAAAAATAAAAAAATAAAAAAATAATCATCAGCCAGTTAGAAACCCCATACTGATGTACGAGTAGACTGCAATTTTTTACCAGGCAACTTTTCTTTCTTTGAAACTGGATATCCATTGCTCTGGAAAACTGATGAGGATGGCTCAGAACCTATCTTAATCAAGGTTAAACATGTTACAGATCATCAAAGTGTAAAAAACAATGAGTCTATCATTGACCAAAGCATCTCATTATTCACCTCCAAACATTTTTGGGTTTTCTCCATATGGATAAGGCGAAGCAGACGCAGATAAACCTAATTAATTGGCGTACAATCAAACGTGGAAAAAAGATGAGCATCAGGTTCTTCAACGGCCAAAAAAGAAGGGTTATTACAAGTTAGAAGTGGAAAGCATGACAAGTTATTAGAAGAAGAAGAAGAAGAAGAAGAAGAGAAGATCGAGATTAGAGATCAGCATCAAACTTGTGGGATAGAAGTTCTGTTCTTTTCTCCCCCGTCGTGAAAGTAACTTGGAAAACCACATCGCCAGCTAAAGCAAGAAGACGAACCTCTTCAGCCTTCGTGACTCGCTTATCCTATAGAGAACAAACCTAAACGACTTTGGAAGCCATTATAAAGCCGGTATCTTTCCCTTCTACACGTAGGTCGAGTTCGATGTGGATCAAAGGTAGCCGCTGTGATTTGTCAAAGTTAGCTTCGTAACCCAAAAGTCGTCTTTTTTTGGTTGCCAACGAACTTCTGAATCAAATTTAACCCTTTTTGGATGAATTTCGATTACGTTAGTAAAGTGACGAAATTTAAGGATATAAATCTAATTTAATTAAACATGTGGTCTTTGTCGCAATGGAGTTGACTAATGAGAAATTGCAATGTAGTTTGCTACAATTGATCTATCCATGTAGTTTCAGTTGACTCCCTTATTAATTTGAAAACAAGACCTCAACATTTTAATATTTACCTTAGGCTATCAGCTCACGCCAATGCAAATTCAACTTTTTTAGCGTACAGTGGAGAATTTGATTGGAACAAGCAAGGAAGCAGGACAGAAAAGTAAAACCAATAAATTAACAATTACAAGTAATGGCTTCTGATATATATATATATTTCATTTATACCATCATTTGCTTGAGCCGATGGAATTCTGGGTTCACCCACTGATCCAAATGGTATGACGTTGGGCCATTTTAATAACTACAATTGGACCATTTGAATTATTAAAAAAATATGACATGTGATGTCAAGTATTTAGATTTAAAAATTACAATTCTATCCTTTCTCACCAACAACAATAATTTCATAATTATTTCTGCCTCTCATGTCATGCTTTGAACATTTCCCTGATAGTTAAAGTCAAGGATGACATTTTGTTGCTTTCAATAATTTCCAATTTTGAACCATTATGTAATAGTTAAATTATGTTTTTCATTATATAAATCCAATTTTGAGTGTAATACTTTATTTTGTCCAAATCATATTGTTTATGTTATATATTAAGTAAATATGTTTTTATTTTTATAAAATAAAATTATGATAATTAGTTTTATGAGTTAAAAGTAACAAAGAGAAAATTATGAGAGAAAATAAATGACTTTGTATGTAATCCATTTTAGTAGTCTACAAATAAATGAATAAGACAAGTTTAAACTTATAGTTTCATTGTAATTAAATACAAATAAGAAATTGAAAATTTTAATCAAGTAAAGCAAGATATTCATAATTAAATAACATTTTTTGTATTTTAGGAAAATTGTTTGTCAATTTCATAACAATTGATAAATTAAAATGTAAGAATATAATTGAAAAGGTCGTGTTGACGTAGATCAATAACTATAGCTTTTGCTTGAATTGAATTTTGCCAAGACCAAAAATGGAACAAAGAATTCAAGAAACTAATTGATGAGTTAGTAAATAAAATTTGATCAATTTTAAAAGTTTATTTTGCATTGACAAGTGCACAATGACGAGTATACTTCATTTGATTTTAAAAGAAATTTCAAGATGGACAAAATATCATATTAATATATTTATATTACATTTAATTATTTGAATATTTATTTTATGTTAAATTTTTGAAATGTTATCATATACTCGTTAAATAATATTAACTCAAATATAGATGATATTGTAATAACTATTTGATGATAAAAATGTCATTTAATATTTGATTTAGATATTGATATATTATATTACCCTTTTACTTAGCTAAAATTATATCACTATATTATGAGATGCATGTTTTTAATCTGTCTATTAATTAATTGAATTATGCAAGTTTAGTCAAGATGAGTATGATATTAATATTTATATTAATAGAAAGATTTGTATATAATATGAACATTAAAAAACATTTACAAAATGAAAAATTAAACATTGTGAGAATAAGCAAGAAAACAATGATGATAAAACTAAAAAAAAAACGATGAAAAGAACGAGCTTGCATATTTTAAAAATTTAAAAAATCTACTTTTATATCTTATCTACAATAGCTCAAATTTAAATTAATTTGTATAATTTATTTTATGTCATCTTCGAATTAACTACATCCAAAATACTAAGCCAATCAACAATGAATAACATCAATAAAAAATATATCAATTATAGTTGATAAATTAAATTGATGAATCACAAATAATATAACAGCAAATAAATGGATCATAAAGATGTTTACAACATCATAAGAAAAATCAATGACGATAAAAGAAAAGCATATAAAAAATAATTTTGGTTTTTAATTATATGAGCATCTTACATGTTATAATATATTTTTTTCTATTAGCATGTCATATACCCATCTATATTTCACATGTTTCAACTTTAGTGTTATTTCTATTTTTTGCTATCCATTATGATAAAATTTAACAAAGTTTCACAATTATACAATAACCATCCATGTGAATGATGAGATCCATATTTAAATACAAAAAAATAACACATGATCCTATGCATTTTGTTTTGATATTTGTATCATTATTTAAATACTTATAACTTAGATTTATCATAACAACGCTAGTAAGCTCACTACTTCTCATACACAATTTTAACTAAAAGAAAATGACATCATTATATTCACAATGTATTTAATCATTTTCATTTTATACATTAGTTTATTATAAAACTTTGAGATATTATTTTACACTCATCAAACAAAACAAATTCAAATATACAAGATGATGAAATAATCATTTAAGGATGAACACATATTTTTGAATTACATATTGATTATTAGCTATGTTATGCATGCTCATTTGTTCAAGTAAAACGTTAACTATAATGACAAAAACACTTGCATATAATGACTACATAAAAAAAAAACATCCATTATTAAAAAAAAAAAAAAAGAAAGCATAAACATACTATCAATCTATAACACAATCGATGTTAGGTCAACAAGAAAAATCGAAGATCACGAGGAAAAAAAACATATTAATAAAGAACAGCTTCATGCATAAACATTCCATATATCCATTACAAATTTTACTATCATTAAGATATTAACATATCATTATATAATTTTCTAAGATTATGAAACCTAAAAAACATAAAATCTTACATATATTGCTCAAGTGCAATAGTTATTATTCAGATTTACCACATGTACAACATGTTTACTATAATTCAAATACAACTTAAACTAAAACAAAAAACATTATATGTTAAACAAAAAAACTTCGACTTTAAAAAAGTAGATACCAAAAGGTACAAGTCAAGTTGCTCGGCTTGACAATTGTCTTAATGGCTAAAGCAGTTATCAAGAACAATTACAAATATTGAAATTAAAAAAAAATAATACAAATAGCAACAATAATTACAACTCTACCATCCAACTGAGGCATTGATACATGCAAATAGGTACAATAGACCAAGTTCAAGTAAAAAATCGAGACAAACGAGCTTATGGAAGACCCATTTGCTCCCGCGCCGATAAGAGAAACCATGTCAAAACAAATGTATGATTAACAGAACTTAATAAAAAAATTCCACAATAATGGAAATATAAAACATAACTTATAAATACAAATTAGTAAAGGTCTTATAAATTTGCCAAACCCCACATAAAACCTAGCATTAAATTAAAAAATCATAATTATTTACATTTATCTAATTATTTAATTTTAAATATATATTTTGATTATGTTTTATAAAATCTTATAATATTCCACCAAGGAGTTCCAACCTCACAATATTTCATTATTTTATTAAAACCATTCAAACAAATAAGACCTATTATTGTTGGAATAAGTTAACCAATACAACTTCATTAATCATCCCCTTCACAATCTATCAACATGCATGAAAATCAACTTAAGAGAGAGCAACTATTAATTAAGACTATTCATAACATCATAGCCTTTTTAACCCGTTAAATAAATGCACAATAGATTCTTGAATCCTCAACTTCACAGCTCTTGGACTAACAATTGACTATGTCAAATCATTCTCTACAAAGACAACTCATTCTATCGAACCACAATTTTCTCATTAGCACATCACTAGCCATCTCAACCATCTCAAACCCTGTTGCCCTGTCAGCTCAAGTATCAACTCTAACAAAGCATCACCGATCAACAATTTCAAAAGATTTCACTGTAAAACATCACTGGCTTTAATACCTCTGCTTAAGTGAGTAACAATATGAGCATAAAAACAAAGCTCAAAAGACAATTGATGCCCACTAATGTTAAAAGAATAACTATTAGGAGCCAAAACTGCACCAACATATAAGTACTTAGATGCTAATCAATTCAAAATCTTAAGACTACTAAAAAAAAGATGTCATAAAGTTATTGAATATCCAATATAGAACAATTATCATAAATATCTCAACAATTTTCAACACAAAAATAATCCATCTACAATACATGTAGTCCCCCTTCAATAAATTATTTTAATCCATTAAATACATACACACTAGAGGACATATACATCACCCAATCATTCCATCAGCTGCTATTCATAAATGCACCAGCAGATCCTAAACTAAGTTAACACCAAATACAAATCTCAATTAATCCAAACATTGACTAATAACAAAAATTAATCACATAAAGCTCACTACCTTGAAACCCAAGTAATTCAACACAAGGACCATTACAAAAGGAGAAATTTCTAATTGCACCAACAAAGAGAAGAAATTAAGCAACTTACTCCTGGGTGATGGACTCCAAATAGAATGAAGACAAATAAGGGTCCAAGATAGCTAAGATCATAGTAAAATTTCATTGTTGAAACACCTGTATGATATTCCACTTAAAGACAGCAATGTTCGTTATCCATATCTTATCAAGTTTTAAATCAACAAGCAGAACATGATTTAGCAAGCATACCATTCTTGAACATACAACTGACTTTCCCCTAAAATTCTACTATCCATGCAACCCATCAATTCTAATCTAAGCAGAGAAAGTTAAGTTAAACTGACAGATACAGAAGTTAGAAACTTAGATAGCAATACCACTAGCTGATGGAAGGCTACTCAACCCTTCCAGCAATGCTTCTTTTTGGAGGACGCCCAACTTTCCTCTTGCTCTCCTCAACCCCAGCAGTCGCCTGCTTCGCTTGAGCACTTTCAGGACTCTTTGGTTCTTCAGTCTTCTTCAATGTCACATCACTTGAAGCTATAATTCGGGGAAGCAAAGTATTTACGATTTTCTTAGGTCGACCAGGCTTCCTTTTCCCTGCTCCGAGATGTATAGATTCCTGCTTTTGATCAGAAGAATTCTTTCTAGGTCGGCCAGGCTTCCTTTTCACCCCGCGTATGTAAAGATTACTCTTTCCAGTTGTTCCACCAATCAGGGATCGAAATTCAGTCGGCAAAATAAGCACGGGAGCCCTAACAGCCTTCTCATTCAAAAAACCCTCAGGAAGTACAATGCTTGTCGCCCTACGGAAGATCTGCAAAAGAGCGGACTTCAACTGCTCATCCTGTTGAAGAACATAAACCGGTGTAGAGTCCACCGCAGCCGCCGGGCGATCAGATGTCTTCGGCCGCCGACCCGACCTTCTCTTCAGTGTAACTTCAGCAACACCTCTAAGCTTCGGAGGCCGGCCCCGCCTTTTCTGAGACACCCCATCGACGGAAAACTCGGAATGAACTTTCTTCCTTGGGCGGCCCCGCCTCTTAGAACCTACTATAACTCCATTGTTTTCCGCGCTTACGGAAGGTGGAAGCCTGTAGCAATGGTTCTCCATGATGACCTCACCGTTGGAGCCAAGGCGGCGAAGGTAGTAAGCAACGAGACTAGCGTGAGATGGAGGTAGGTCCGAATAGTTCTCCAAGATGAAATTAGAGATTGCGTTCAGGCTCGAACCCCCTGGATCCTTGAGAGCCTCAATCGCACTCAGGATCATCTATGTGATTTGAACAAAGAGAGTTAGAAGAAGAAGGGTACATAAGTAGACCCATGCGCGCATACAAACACACAAACGAGCACACACACGCGCGCACACAAACACAGCCAAGGGGGGTCGGGGGACGGAGGGAGCGCTTACGTTTTTGTAGGTCAGGTGGTTTCGGGCTCGGGCGGAAGCGGTGACTGAGCCCGGAGACGGGGAGGCAACAATGGCGACCATGGCAGAGGCGAGGAACAGCTGAGATCGCGAAATGGGGCGGGATGGGTGGGGTAAAACATCAAATTCATTTATCTTCGGGCCAGCCTTCTTTTTTGAAATGAGATCCAACGGTTGAGAGGAAGGATACTACATATCCGCGGATCGATGAGCTGGACTTTCATCTGGTTTTTATTTATGTGTTTATTTATTTATTTATAGCTAATGTTGAACTAAACCATTTATTTATAGCTATCATACTAAAATGAACTAAAGCACATATAACAATGTACTGTATTAAATTATTCTAAAAAATCAACAATTTTTTTTAGATTAGGATAGTTATGTATATGGTTACATATAAGTTAAGAAAAAAAAATAATAATTTAAAATTACTTGCATTTCTTGCATCAAAATTTGTTCCGTTTCATCTCCTATGTAAAGTTATCCCATGCCTCACCTATACTTCTAAGGCGTAAGTTCATGGGAGTTACAACAAACATGTCTGTGGTGAACAATTACCAATCATCTCATAGAGTAAAGATAGTGAAAATAAACAATAAAAATGTGTAAACTAGTAATAAAATGAAATTTTGTTTCAAAATTAAGCAAAAGAAGAAAAAAAATCAAGAAAATGATTAAAAATTAAAAGATTCAAATTGTAAAAATTTAAATATATTTGGGTGGTCTCACTCCTTTTAAAATTTCTTATCATTTTAATTTTGTATTGTGTTTTTTAACAAAGTCATTACTAAAAAAATAGATAGTTTATATTTAAATTATTAAAATACCCACTAGTTAATTGTTAAATAAATAAAAATAAAAAAAATGTGAAAAATCAAATGTGTTATATCGTGCAAAATGTAATTTATATAAAGCTCTTAAGTAAAAAATTAAAAATCTTAGGAATACATCAATTAATTTTTTTAGTATAGATGAATGAGAAAAAAAGTTCATGTCATGATTATTATAATCAAACTATATCTTTTTGAGAAAAAAATATTTTATTAAAAAATTGAGATATAATAAAAAAATTATCTCTTGTTTTAATTTTTTTTAAATGAAAAATAATGAGTAAATAAATAGAATTCTATCAAGCAAAGAAAACAATTATTGAACAAAAGTAAGAAGAAAATAAGCAATAAAACTTGTTGGATATCTCAAAAAAGTTCTTCATAATTCCATAAAATTACTCCATTGGACCATATGAATCTTTCTTAGGCTTGAACTTAAGTGGACACACACAACATTAAATCTACAGCAAACCTAAAAAGCTACCATGAACGTTACTTAATACATATTTAGAACTACCTAAACTTTCATACATAACTCTCTAGCCTTTATAAAATATATCATTATTTTAAACATCAAAAAAATATTAATGACTATAATAATAAAGATAAGCATGTTGCAAAGAAATAGTTATGTTTATCTAAATTCTCTTTTTTGTATCCAATTTTTCTTTATTTTCACTATAATTTCTTATTTGTTAATGACTACAAATGGTTAGGGAGTTACCATTTTAATTATCTCACCTCAGCTTGCCTTTCTTATTGGAAGAAATTAAGCTGCATAAAAGAAGATTGATAAATCCCAACTAAGTTGCCATAATGGAGAAGGAAAAATTGTCAAAAGTCAATATAAAACAATTGGATCTTGTCTTCAAAGGGTTTAATGAAGGTCAAAAGGAAGGGCTATTAAGAATAATGAGAAGGCTTTCGATACCGCTTGTTGTGGTATTTATTTGGTTTTGTTTATCCCTAATTAAAGTTGTCATTTTCAAGTTTTTAAGTATTATATTTTCTCAACAAAAATTACACTAAATTTTCTTTTATTATCATTAGAAGTGCTATTATGAACTCTCCAAATATTAAGTTCTTCCTAAATCAATTGGCACAATACATCATTTATATAATAACTAACCATAAAATAATAATACATGATAACACACATTTTCTTTAGACATGACATGAAGATGAAACAAAAGCTTAACTTAATCCAAATCTCAGTTATCACCACATATTTCAAAATCAAAGAATTCACACATTATCTAAAATATTCAAGATAAAACTCTACATATAAAAGTCTATATCACAAGTAATCATATTTCCAATTATAAGACGTAAGTTGAAAACCATAATTTGAAAATATCACAAAGATATATCCTCATATACATATCAAACCATAATAGTATGCACTTATATCTCTAAACATTTAAAAACTTACTGAGTTTGATTCTCATCCATTTCTTCATAATTCTTCCCTCAATATAAAGTTGAAATATAATATGGGATGTAAGCACTAATATGACTTTATATAGCTCAATAGATAAATCTATTAGGAAATAAAAAAATATAATATTTTAAAATAAAAGAAATATATAAGAACATATATCTATCATAAAAGAAATAAAACGTGCAGAAATGATTTTCATATTTGTTTATTTATTTAATATTTTCATGTACCTACTAAAATAATAAATTTTTATGTCATCTTCTTTCACTTATAGACTTATTTTTCTTAATGATCATTATATTTATTTTTAATAATATCTAATATTATATCTAAAGACTTATGTGTGTAAGCATAAACAATAGACATCTAATTATATAAAGGTATAGTCATAGAGCAATACTTGCAACCTTACATAAAGTGATAGTGTCAACAGTTGCATATGGTCCCATAATAATAATTGTTCTCCTCCACAAAGTATTAGTATCAAATCTTAATAAGGTCATATCATAAATGACACAAATCAAATAAATTATGATCTCAAATCAATACCTAACACAACACTCAAAGTACTAATGTCCAAATTCCAATAATACTAAAGAATAGTATCTCAAAAAACCCAATTTTATATATTATGATATATCTTAATTTATAAATTTGTTTCATGTATCATACCATAGGACCATAGTAACGCCAAATTCTTTTCAAAGTATATTTGACCTTAATTTCATTTTGTGTGCATGATTAGATATATGAACGAAATATCATGCAAACTATGTAAAAAACATACCAATTAAATGCAAGTAGCATGTAAATAAAACATTATTAAACCCCTAAGATAACTATATAATTGATAGAATAAAATAAAAGATAAAAGCTCTGTAATAATAATTCTATCAATACCCCACCTAACATATTTGATGTGAATCATATGAGGTTCAACTCATAAGAAAGGAATGGTAAATTATGTTTTTAACAAAATTTTTCAATTTTGAAAAAAGATTTAATTGAATTTTTTTATTTAGTGATAAAACTATTTTTGGAAAGATTATTCAATAAAATTAAAAACAAAAATTTCATGATAATAAAAATAAGTACAATAAGATTTTTTAAGTGATTCCACAAAAAATCGTCCTTATATCCACCTCTAATTACCAATCATGCTTCCATTAACCACTCCATTTTATCAAACTTTATAATGGTAAATCAAGTACAAATTGATGCTTCAATGAAATATCAAAATTCACAAAAAAATATTTACAAAAAAATGGAAAGATTTACAAAAATTGGCATATACAAAATTTATACAACTTTAAATACTTCAAACAAAAATAACATAATAAATTATTGATTTAGATGTTACCCAAATGATATGAAATAACTATAGATAAGAGAACTAAAGACAAGAAATGAAACCCATAGCTCCCTTAACTATATTAAGAAAAATGAAGTTCTTGATTTTTTGTTTCTCTTGAGCGTATTTGAGCTTTTTAAGTTGATCCATCAAATCCAAATATTGATAATGGTCTCCTTTTATAATCCAAACAAAAATATACCAAAATAACCCTTCCAATATTGGAAATGATATTTCTTGAAAGATAGCCATTGCAGGAATTGAATAGAAGAAGGTGAAAAGTAGTTACCATATGATATAAGCAGATGAAGCAAGTGTCATCCGATCAAACACTTGATTAAAGGGTTTAAATAAAATTACAGTAGGATTTGATCTAGATCGTTTGATATTGTATCATGAATGGATGGTCCAAATGCATAAGTTCATTGTTCACAAAAAGACAAAAAGGTTCCCAGTTATTCAATCAAGCTTTTTAAATAAACAAATAGAAGAAAAGCATTGTTCACAAATGCAGAGAATATTTCAATCATATGACCATGTTTTTTAGACGGATGCGATCTTCTCACCTTATGGTTTTCTCGTGATTCCTTATGATTTAAGCTCGTCATCACTCAGAATCCTTTACCAATGTATTACATTAGAAAAAATTAGAATTTTTGAATTATTAAAATTCTATTTGATTATTTATTTCTTACATTTTTAGATTGATTTGATCTCTAAAAATTTTTCATTCAATTTTGTTTTAATCATCTTGATGAGTTCTAAAATTTGTTTCTCAATTCCTCTTATTTCTCTCTCCATCCTTTCACTTGGCTATTCAATTTTCTTCTAACTCTTGCATAGCACTTTTTCTTCTCTTTATTTTCTCTTTCTCTCTCTCTCTCTCTATGCTCTCACTTAATGCTACTTGTTTTATTTTTTTAAAAAAAATCCCCATTTTTGAGTATTGATTCTTTTTTCATAACACTTAATGTCTTCCCCATTCCCAATGCTTCAACTCTCTCCAAATAGCCACTCCTTTTGGAATAACTCACATGGTCTACTCGTCACCTTCTCGCCTTATAGATTTCTTGTGATTCCTTGTCAATTGGGCTTGTTGTCACTTGGAACACTCTACCAATGCATTGGGTTAAACAAATTACAATTTTTTATTATTATTAAAATTCTATTTGACTATTTTCATGAACTTATAGTATTTCTAGAATTTTTTGAATTGATTCAATATCTAAAAATTTGTCATCTAATTTTATTTAAAGCTTTTTAATGAGTTCTTTCTGTTAGACAAATTTTATCTTTTATGATAATATTTAGTATTATTAATAATTTTTAAACAATAAAATCTTAATAATTATTATTATTTAAAAATTTTCCTTAAATATTTTTCAACCTTTAATTCTTTAGCAATTGCATCTTTTTTTGTGACACAAAAAATTACCAACCTTATTATTTTACACTCTATGTTTCGAGAAATTTTCATAATATTTTAAGGTTGTTTAATAAGTTTACCAATTTTCAAAAACTTTATAAGCTCATAAATATTTTTATTGATCTTGGATTCTTTATTTTGATACACAGATTATCATTGAATTTCACCAACATATTATCATTGAATTTCAAATCATCCGTTCACTTAATTTCTCAGCTCACTTTCTTACTCTAAGTTGTTCAATATCCTTTTAGAATTGAATGATTTCTTGATAAATTATAAAATATATTTAAAAAATTCTCAAAAAAATTATATAATTTATTATAATTTTAAATATTACCTTTTACTATATTTAGAATTCTACAAATCCTTCATTATTACAAGATTTTTTATCAATTCTAACATCTTGTTTTTTTCTTTAATTTTAGTGTTTAATAACTTAAAATCTTCAAACTAACTATTTTATTAATCACTCTTATTGTTGAAATGTTATATTACTATAATCCCCTCTCTCTACATGTGTTGATGACCATACAAAAATAATAAATGCAAGACAACACCAACTTAAGAGCAAATATAAACCAAACATAATATTGAATGAAAGATATATTCATTTTTAATGGAATAACAAATCAATTGAAATTATAGAGTGCAACATATGAAATATGATATTAAGTCACATGTGCCAATTTTTTATTTTTATTTAATTATATATCATTTTCATAATTAAACTTAATTCTTGCTTATCTAACACAAGTGCTCCATATTATGTAAAACATGCAATCGGTTAGTACAGATTAACTCAAGTTTACAAATTAGTTTTTGTTTGGTCCAACATTACAAAATAGCATATGTAATTTATATTTATATTATTTTCACCACACTTAATAGCTGCCAAATAAGGTTGACTACCTCTTAGTGCCCTTAGGAAGTCATGACCCAAGTCACCAGCGTATTAAGAAATTTATGAGTCCTCTCTAACTCGCTACGCTTAAGGTGGTTCAGGAGTTATGTCCTGATCGAATTGACCCAAACTGTTGTAGGGAACATTTCTTAGACTGATGCTTCGGCCTGGCCCGACGCAATTTCAATTGTGCTCCTATTCTGCGACTTCCCAAGACCAATGTTCAGCACTACATGCCACTTGACCCAAGCCCTTCAAGCTTAGCGATGGGGTTCTTAGGAAAAAAAGTATATATTTATTTATCAATATTTTATTATATATATATGTGTGTTGTTATTTGACAAATTATTTAAAATTTTATAAGATTTTAAAAACTCAAATGACTTAACTTAAAATTCAAATACAACTTAATGCAAACTCAATTATGCATAAAAGATAATAATCCAATGTTTCATAATTACAAAAAAATAAAAATTTAACATACTAATCATAAAGATTTAGAAATATAGTTTTTTGTAGATTATTCATTCACAAAGACATTATCCTTGGCTTAAAAAATAACAAGTTAAGCCATCAATCTTCATTCATTACAGATACTATAGTTCTTACTCCGACGAACCCAAAATGATATAATACTCATTAAGATTTAACTAAAATAATACTATGCTAAAAAAGATATTATTAATCATTTAGCTTGGTTTTGAGATCATCACATCAAAAGATACAACATATATGATATCTCAATTTTATTATAGTAATGCATTATTCTATTGTGTCTCCTCATCTTGACTTAAGTGGGCTTTGTTCTTCTTAAAGAAAGTCACATGCCATACTTAGCTATATTTTTTGCCATAAAGAGATCCTTTGATATATTAAGACATGGTATATCATATACAAACTAAGATCTTCTCTTTAATAGCCAATGCTAGACTATTTACCTCTGCACCTTTTGAATCTTTGCAAAAGAACTACTCATTATTTAGTAATTTCTCTCGTATGATATCACCCAATGTCTACTCATTACCCTTTATTATAATGTTACAGGCCCACCAACTTATTCTTATTTTGCCACTCATCCAAATTGGACTAATAGAGGAGATGACCTTAATATTAAATTGTGATATAATAGTTCCATTATATGAAGGAATTGTTCCTTTGGGTAACCCATTCCAATCAAAACGAATTTTATTATTTTGAAAGAGTTATTCTTCTTAGTCAACCATCCCAATTCTACTCCCATCATAAAATACTTAACTATACAGTTATCATTAGATTTAAGCTGGTTTTGCTCCCAAAAGATATCTCAAAATCTTAATATCATGATATCTGATATATACATCGAGATATTTTCTTCAAAAGTTGATATAAAATAATTCATCGCTATGCCCCTAATAGTCATACACAAAAGTCGTTCATTGCCTAATAATTTCTCTTAATATATCATTTGATATTTACTCCCCTCCACTTTCAAGTGTGATTGTTTATCTCTCTAACTCTCTAAAACCCACCTCTTTTTTCGATGTTTTTAATTTTCTGCCATTTTGATACCTTTTTTTGCATACCCACATAGTTACGTGATATGCATGTATGTGTATGTGTATAATTATTTAAATAATTATTTCAAAATTTTGAAATGTACTCTAATTTTCATAAAATCATATCATTTTACTCATCTATATTAAAATCTTATAAAACATATTTTTATTTTAAAAATTTGAGTTAGTATGAATATGACATATTTTCATGACAAATGAGGTTTATGTCACACTCATAGTATCATAATATTTATAGAATAACAAAATATAATATTTTTTATAACTAAATCTCATTTGATTCAATATTTGACAAATCAACATATTATAAGCTCTCTATTATTTTTAAAATTTTATCTTTCAAATTTCAATTAAACAATCTAGAGAGAAGTTTTTTATTATTTTTGTCTCTATTTTTCAAATTAACTCTTATGAATTTGATTTTATAGCTACTTTTCAACCAAAGAAATTGATATACTTGTTAACTTCTAAAATTTTTTGCCAAAAGTCAACTTTAGTTTTTTTTATTTGGGTAAATTTGATTGTATTTTTATAATACAAATGATAGTTAAGATCATTTTAGAAGATATTCTTCATTAATGCCAATTTAGTTTCTTGACTTTTGAATTTCTTTATTAGTTCTTGATGGATGGAAGGTTAAGGACAAAAGGTTTTGCCTCTTAATTAGTACTTTTAGCATCCATGTTTAGTGAGATCATTATTATTTTTGTATTTGACATTTTGTGATTTACTTATTTATTTATTTTGAACTTGTCATTATTTGTTCTTAATTTTGATAACTAATTTTGAGTTTCTCTTATTTTAAAAAATAAACGGTATTTTTTATTAAACCAAATAAAAATCTTGATATGTCATGTCATTTACTGTTGATTATTATAACTACACGGTCAACTTGACTTTTACATAGGTATTAATTTGATTCGAATATTACTAAGTATTAAGTTAATAAATAAAAAAAATATTTTAAAAGATGATAAATTTGTTTAAAAATTTTATTAAAAAGTTATAATTTGATAATAAACTATCAAGAATGAAATAATTATTATTGTAAAAAAGATAAAATTAAGATAATTTTTTCTTATTTTTGAGGTGTCAAATATACCTTTTACTATTTTTACTTTTTATTTTTTTATTTTTTAAAATGTGGCCAACCAAAACACTTGGGTGAGTGAGAATCGACAATGTTTGTTTAGGGCTCCTAGATATTTTGCAAAAAAAAAAAACATGTAAAAACGTAAAATCTTAATAAAAATATGATCCATAATAAAAGTTTAAGAATTTTTAACATGAAAAACAAAATTTGAAAACGAATTTATTAAAAGACAATGCACGACAACAAAAGAATCAGATTAGAACGATTTGAATTTCACTTCTATAAAGTGAGAATCCTATCATGCCTAAGATATGGCCAGCTTAATGGCCTGTCTGAGTTCTGTTTTTATATTACATTTCAATTTTTAATTATATTTTAACAAATAATTTTTGACAGAAAAACACTATTTTTATAAAAATATAAAAAAAACATTTCGTTTTTTCCACTCACAAAGTCATTATAAAACAAAACTTATATTTAGAATATTTTTTTTTTTCGTCTTTTTCCCGCACAGCACCAGGAAAGCATTCACGTTAGAAACACCTCCGTTGAGCTGACGGTCACGCGATCCCGAAACGAATCAGATCAACGGTTTGTTATTTTTCGGACGGCTTTTTGTACGTCAATATTAAAAAAAAAACGTCAAATTTTAATGGCATCACAGGACCATGCGTATGCTTAAACAGAAAGAGAGAGCATTTCCGCGGTAGAGCACATGGGTTGCATGCATGCTATTTAAAAATTATGACTTTTTATTCATATAAATATTAGTATTTTTTTTAATTCATATAAATTAATAAATATTAATTAATAAATCTATAATCAGAACAAAGAAAGAAGACCCGACCGAAATCACCAGTGGCCATCTGAAAGGTAGATGTAGAACAGAAACGCAGACCGAGAAACACAAAGTCTTATCGAAATAAAAAAGCAATCAGGCATTTGTTGTGCCAGAGCCATCACTGGCCTTGGTAGATTTCTGCGGCTTCCTTCTTAGCACCACAACCCAAGTAAAAGCTTCGAGCAGCAAAGCAATGGCACCCAAGCAGCAGAGAAAGATTATGTAAGCAAGCTTCCATTGATTGCCAGGTCTCAGGATGCTTAGTCCTTTGAAGACGTTGAGTATACCGAGAAGGATTACAGTGTACCCAACCGAGTGGTGGTAGAAATTCCAATAGAAGCGAAGCTTATGTTGCTTATTGGGTCTCAGAAGCAGGGCAAATACCTGTAACGTACATAGTTTGTTCAACAAGAGTATAATCAGGTCTCAGATGAACAAATCCTACTACTCCATGTACAGGTAAAAAACAGCATAGGAATCAATGTGATGAAACAAGTTTGGTCGTCACCTGTAAAGTGCCTAGGGCGAAAAGGGCGATGCCAATGTTGCGATGGTTAGTATACCGAATGCCTTTGGATTTGCTTCCAAGTCTTAGACCAGTGCCCCATCCTGCCACACCAAGAGCATAACCGAGGACTTGGCAAGCAACATGGAGATAAAACCACGCAGGATCTGAGGATTTGAACACCTTCAGATATCTTGCGAAAGTTGCTCCTATTGGAAGTAGAATTCCCCAACTTACTGCATTCAGCAATCCATGTACCTAACAAGTACACAAGTAAATAAACAACAAAACTACTAAGATCTGTTGCCTTGAATACAATTGAGGATTGCGTGGCATTCTAGTCTTAATGCACGGTTAATGTATTTTTATCTCTTATAGGCCTTTGGTGTTCTTTCTACCACAATAAAGGAGATCTTTGACGATTCACATGATTTCTCTGCATGATCGAGCAACCCTTAGTGTGTGCATATACTTGATGGTGTTCAATGGTCGACAAACAATTCCGTGATCTGGACATGGATGGTGTAACGATTGATTCGACCTACATGCAGGTCAAAAAGTTTAATCTTATTGATTATTAAGTGTCTTCAGAACATTGTATTGGTGCAAATTGGGATCCCCATATTGATAAAAATCCTTTAGCAACCAGATTGGTAATAATACAGTGAATGCACGGTCAGACTGTTGAACAAATGACAGAACAAACAACCAGATGACGATATTCAAACACATACAAACATGATTATTCTTCTCCAATGAACAACAAAAAGAAGAGAGGATAACTATATCAAAAGCAATTCGACCAGTCAAATATTACGATAATATCCGGATGCAGGTAGAAGCAATTTTTGAAATAAAATCAGAATTAAGAATTATACCCAACAAAACCGGCTTCATCTATAAATCTTCTTCTTACCCTTGCATCTTTCTTTCCAGCCGAAAAAGAGTAAAAAAATTATTGACGAAGTCAAAATTACTTCATAAGCCAAGTTTTCAAATTGCAACGAATGCTACCGCTTCAATTACACAACAACAGAACAAAAATTGAATAGAAAATATAAAATCGGAAAAAGAAAATCAAAATTAGTCAAGGAGAACATGGAATCAATGTCAAATTTAAGTCAAGGGACTGACCACACAAGATTATCAGAAAAAAAAAAATTGCTGCAAAAAAAAAAAAAAAAAAGACTTACGTTTCTATCCTTGGTGCTGGATTCAACGGTGACCGTGCTTCGTCCGCTGATCAAATCAAGCTTTCCTTTCGAATTCATATTTGCTGCATTAAATGCATGTTTTGCCGGATTCCCATTGCTCACCGCGGCCCCAACTTGCCACACCTGATTCACCACCGTCATGCCCCTGACGAGGAACATCTTGCCGTAAATCCTCATCACTCCATCAACGAAGTCCGCCGCCAGATCCGCCGTCGCGAAATCGATCGGCGATGGCTTGATGGCGTAATCCGAGATATTGTAAGTCTTCACACCCATCGTGCCATCGGCCAGCCTGTAAGCGATCAGGGCTTGTGAACCGAGCATGCCCTCGCTGGTGGGGTTGATGGACCACGAGACCCACCCGTGCTCCCCAGCACCAGCAGCAGGCGGCGCGGAGAAGGCGAATGAGAGAGTAGCGTTCGCAAAGTCAAAACTCCAGCGGAGGGAGGAGGATAGAGTCGGGAGGTCATTGCATGCGGCAAAGGCGCGGTTGGAGGGGAAGGAGGCAGGGGCCGAGCAGGACTGGGATATAGAGGAGTGGATTTGAGAGAAGAGAACGAGGAGCAGAGACGCTAACCCTAGATTCCTCATTATCTCCTTCCAAAGGGGAAATCACTGCGATTTGCCGTATGCTTGCGCTAGGAGGGAACTGCCGAAGCGCGTCTTTTATAGGGGGAGGCGAGTGGAGTTGCACTGGGAAGCTTTCCTTTCCGGCTTGTCGACTAGGTGCAGCCATCGAAAAAATACATCTAGGCGGGGTACACGTACCAAGCGTTAAATAGTTTATTATTTACTTATTTTGAACAAATTAATCAATTTATTGCTCGATTTATTTAGCTATCAAAACAAATATAAAATAAACAAAAATATTAAAATAATATTATAAAAAGATAACATGATTAATTAATCAAAACACTAATTAATCAAAACACAGGTTTAAATTCTTTGTATCTTTTCACATCACGTTTTTTTGGGCTTATGATAAAAAAACATTTTTAATTCATATTAAATTAAATTAAATTACAATAATCTCGTGTATCCGCCATCAATCTATTATTTGTAATAAATCTACACAAAACACATAATTCAATTATTGATTTCTAATTTTAAATTTTAATTTCAAACTTTATTATGTATTACAAATACTTTTAAGATATTAAAATTATTAATTTATGATGAGATTGAATTGTATTATTTTTTTGTAAAATTTATTATAATTTATTTATTAAAAATAGAACATATTCATCATCACATGACATATAATTTTAATCATCTATCAATGTGGGACAAAACCAAGTCTCCGAAGGATGGCTCTAAACAATCATGATCTACACCCATTCTACTTCTATTATTTTGCTTTGAAAATCTAACCCATACTTCTCTTGTTAAGCTAACTCGTTGTTCGTCCATCTTCATCATGCACAACCAATTACTCTCTATGGAGTCTTCTATTTGATTTGACCCACTTAACTAGAGCAAGTTTTATAATTGGTTCTTATCAATGTACTTAAATAATCTTTTTTACCCTCGTCTAAACATGTACCACCCAACTCTCATGGATGCCCAAGATCTCTTATCATTAAACGATTAAGCTATTTTCACCTATCAAGTCCCATCATCGATCATTTTGGCACGATCAATGGCATCATTTGCTTTAAAAACGAAGATATCCAACAATACCACAAACAATTAGAAAAAACCAAAAGAATCAAACTTCATGATCAATTCTTCCACAAACAGCATAACTGTGTTCCATAGAAAACAATAGAAGCAAATAGATCAAAGATCCTAGAGAAAAACTTAAGCTTTTCCAAACCAAATAAGTGCAGGTGAGATGCAGCTAAGTAATCTTTGATCTTTATCAAACTACACTTCACAAGGATAGTGCACGATCCAAATGATACCTTATGTTAGAACAGAGTGCGTATACTCCAAATATGATTTTATGAATATCTTAAATAAAATCATGTCACATCATACATTAATTGTCATTACAAAAAACTTAACCATTTAACTCACGCAACATAAGACTAACCAACAAGTAGGTTTATATATGGATTTAACACATTTGAAGTGTTTGAACACTTCTTTTCGCACTTGAGATTATTTCCATAAAGAACAAAAGCTGCTCTTCAATGAGCATACGACCATGAGTAGCGTCTAAGTGCAAGAGAAAAGAAAAAACATAGAAGATGATGACATAGAAAGTTGTCAAAGGGATTAAAACAATAGCCATGACGTGGAGTAAAGTCAAGAAAGAATTTTTCTAAAAGATGAAAGGTAGAAAACTAGAGATGTAGATCAGAACTATTATTTTCTTTTTCCTATTATTTTTGTTTTTATTTCTCTTTTTCTATTTTTCCCTCTTCCTAACTTGAGCTCGCCAAAACTCAATTCTTGTTCTTTTTTGGTTTTTTGAAAAAAAGATGAATCTAATTCTCTTCTACAAGAGTTTATGACACTTATCAATCAATTTCGTACATCATAATTCGTCATGTCTGTCACAATCAACTACTATCATATGCCATATGCTACCAAAGCATTGTCATGCACAGCCCAATATCAACTAGTACCCAAGATGATTAGTTAAAAAATTATGTGAATGATCAAACTTGTTAGTTTATTGTAATAGCAACATTTATTGTCACTTTATAAATCACCTCTAATTCAATTTGTCATATAAATTTGATAAACCAATGGAACAAAATGATAGGCTAAAATTAACATAAAAGGAAATATATCAACCAAGGAGGAAGCATGATGTCAATCAATTTGGGAGTTGGTGCAACTAACCCCATCAAAAGGTCCTCAAAGATTAGGTTCAAGCTCATTATCTACTTTGCATTAAGGAAAAAGAAAAAAAAAGAAGATCTAATCAATTGGGAAATTGGGCTAATTAGACCTGCCTTTTCAAGATAACTAAAGAGTTTTGAAATTGTGCATATCAACAAAATCCAAAGAAGATTAGATCAATGACCACACGAAAAGAAAGAGACACATGGAGAGAACGTGTTCACTCGTGACAGTTAATAAAGTTCAATTTCATTGTAACAAAATCACAATATTCTTTAACTTTTGGATCCCATACAAGTATTCTATCACCCCCAAAAAAGAAATTCCTAGTAATCTAACCTATCAACAAACGATGTAGCACAACTAAACTTAATCCATTGATGTTGATTTTGTGTTTATGATTTCAACCAAAGCATGACATAAGAGAAAATAGTTTGATAAGGTAGATTTATTAATATACATTAGAAATATAATCCACATACAAGGTTCTACATGCCCCATGCCATTTTGATCAAAAGAAAAATTAGTATGCATTTGGCTTTTGGACTCATTATCTACAATTATAATTAAAGCAAGTATTTATCCTACTAATTAGGTATATTAATACTCTAATACAATTATATTATGTTCATTTGCAAACCTTCTTTTTCTATTCAAACATATTAATTTTTCATTTATAATCTCTTTTCATAATATATAGTCCTAATGCTTGTTTCATTCATGCGCAGCTCTAAAGGGCAATAAATAGTCTCATTTAGTATATAAAGACTTGAGTTCATATTTTATCTTATACTTGATCAATGCTATAATTTTTTTTTTTCAAATACACATTTTTTAGATCATATTTTATAACAACTCTTAATCTAAATATACTTATTTTATAATCATTATTTTATTTACATATTTAAATTTATAAATCAATATCTTGTATCATTAAATAATGCCAACCTAACTATAGTCTTATAGTCTTGTTAACTTATCTATATGCTCTAATAGAACGATCCATAACTTCACCCCACTAAAAATAAAAATATCAACTATTATAAAATATATTAAATTACAAAAAATAATAATGGCTTAATTGAATCCAAGACTAAATAAGAAATAACTTTCAATTTTTATTATTAGGTTGATAAAATTATTTTTAAATGAAGTTGAGATGCAAATTATCGTAAAGAAAAAAGTTTATACGAAACAATCAATAAACTTAAATGAGACAATCATGTAAAATATTATTACTAATCTTATTTAATAAAATTGAACTATATATATTAAAGATATATTTAATATGTTTAATCACATAACTATATTTAAATAAATATAACTTGTTGTAATAAACTCAACTAAATATATAAACATAAATTTGTTTTCTCTAACATATAAATAATTTCTTATATATAATTTGTGTGTATAAATATATATATATTCGGGCTGTTTTTTTTATCTCAAAGGCAAATCAATATTGTCTAATTATTCTTTGTGATATCATTTATAAAATCATCATAAAAAATCTTAGTCAATAGACTACAGGGTTGTCTTTGCAAAAATTACTCACCGCGGCTGCATGAAAAGTTTCTCCATCAAATTGTTTCTCGTGCCCCGTCGCGCTTCCTCTCTTCCCTCTACCGCGACTTCCTTCACCTCGCAATGCCGCCCTACTTCTCATCTGTTCGACGAAATTCCCCACCTAGATCACGACCCGTGCCGCTTCAACGCCCTTCTTTCCTACCACGTCCGCGCCGGAGAACCAGCCTTCGCTCTGCAACTCTTCCAACAAATGCGGTCTCTCGGTGTCCCTCTCGACTCCTACACTTTTCCCCCGGTCCTCTCTGCTTGTTCCACCTCGCAAGCCTCTGGTCGCCAGGTCCACGCTCTGATGTTGAAATTCGGATGCATTTCCTCGCCCATCACTGCCACTTCTCTTCTCGACATGTATTCCAGCAACAGCCCGATTAATGACGTACTCTCTGTGTTCGACGAAATGCTTGAGAAAGACACCGTTGCTTGGAACGCTCTTCTGTCATCGCTAATCACCCATGGTCTTGCCGCTGATGCGTTTGCAGCCTTTCGGTCAATGGTGAGCAGTAGGGTTTACTTCAACGGATTTACGTTGTGCTCGTTGTTGAAGGCCTGTGTGGCTTTGCGAGCACTGAACAAGGGGAGGCAAATCCATGCTTGGGTAATCGTCACGGCCTACGATTCCCTTGTAATGGCCACAGCGCTTGTAGCTTTATATTCGAGCGTTGGGCAGGTTGAGGCAGCCATGGAAGTCTTTAATGGGCTTGAAAGCCCCAAGGATTTAGCAATTTTTAATGCTTTGGCGAATGCCTGTGTTAAAAATGGGCGCTTTAATGATTTTTTTGAATTGCTCGTGAAGGTGAAACCATTAGACGAAAGAATGCTTACTTCTGCCATCACGGCTTGCTCGGAGTCCTTCAATTTGGCATATGGGAAGCAAACGCACTGTATCATACTCCGGTATGGCCTTCAACTCGATACCATACTCTGTAACGCTCTAATAAACATGTATTCCAAGTGCGGAGACTTGCATTCCGCGCATCTAGTATTCACACGCATCGAAAATAAAAACGTGGCTTCCTGGACGAGCATCATTGATTCTTATGGTAGCCATGGAAGAGGAAACGAAGCCCTAACATTGTTCCAGAGGATGGAAGAGGAGGAAGTTTCCTGCAGTGTTCTTCCCAATGCCGTGACTTTCCTCTCTGTTCTCTCTGCTTGTAGCCACTCCGGTATGGTCAACGAAGCAAAGGAATGTTTCTTTTTGATGAAGGACAAGTACGCCATCGATCCAGGTCCCGAGCATTATGCTTGCTTGATTGATCTTTTGGGTCGAGCAGGCAAGGTTGAAGAAGCATGGGATCTCTTTTGCAGTTTGTATGAATCTCGTAATGGGCTTACCAGTTCGGTCTGCGTTGCTATGCTGAATGCATGCACGGTGGGCATGGATTTTGCGAAAGGAGACGAAGTTGCCAAACACTTGCTTAAGTTGGGTACACCTAATTCTAGCAACTACGTACAGGTTTCAAATTTTTATGGAGCTTTTGGGAGGTGGCAGGGCGTGGAGGAGCTGAGGACTGGGTTGAGCAGGAGAGGGTTGAAGAAGCAATTCGGTACAAGTCATGTTGCTGTATAATATAGCTTCATTCGTTTTTTCTCTTAGAAAAGTATGTATACGTTGCTTTCCTTTATGTTCGTTGTATTTGTCTGTAGGCCAAAAGGTTTGATTTGTTGAACTTATTACATGTCGATTGTATTTCTTTGGAAGGTATTCTTCAAGGAACAACAATGGTGATTTGTTTGGATTTTACTTCTCTAATGGTTGGGTGGTTGTTAACCACAAAAATTTACATATAATTGTTAGCATCTGCATGTATAATATTCTAGATCTAAGAAGCTACAAGGTGGCATAAGAACTGGATTGTAACATAAGGTATCAAAGAGAAACTATGATCAAGTTACTCGAGTATATGGTAAGCATCACCAAAACAGGTGGAGTAGGATGTTAGTTTCTACAGCATTCTTGCAAAGCTATACAAAAAAGCACGAGAACATAATCATTGGTTGGCTATCTTCAGAAAAACATATGTGGGATTGTAAATAGGTTAGATTTGTATCGAATCCAATCCATAACAATTTATGATTGGTTTGCTATTCAATTGGATTGAGACAAATTAGATCATTTGATTTAGAATTATTAGATCAGACTTTGAATCATTTTGATAATCTAAAATCAATTAAACAAATATATAAGAGTTATTACATAATTGTTTATAAAGAAATTATAGATAATGCCAAACATTTTTGTTATCTGAGGGGTCAACCTAAAGTAACTTGGATTCAAGCCTTTTTTATTCCAATACTTAGGTCTCTATTGCCCAAGTCTCTAACACACGAGTCTCGAGGTTTGATCTCGAGCTCATAGGTGCATAGGGTTTGGCCTTGAGCAATTGGTGTTCAAAGGCTTGGCTTCAAGAGACCCGTTGACGATGCTTATCGTATGGTTGCTTTATAGAATGACAATTGAAATTGAATCAACAAATTATTATATCTTTAATATCTGTGAGTGTAAATGTGTTATGCTTTGCCTAGTTTAATCTAAATAGAACCTGATAAATTACCTAAAATATTAAGTTACTTGGTTAAAAAAGAGTAAGTAATAAAACTAGATGGCACAATCCCAAAATAAAATGAGAGAGTTGATAAAACATCTTAAGTCCATAATTTTCTTAAATAAACAATCAAATAAAAACAATGTACATAATTTCAAATAGTTATACAATACAAATGTTGAAATAGAATATAGGTACAACATCTATCAAAATAGTATAACAATGTTATTACATATGAAACATCTCTCACAAATCTCATAACTAAAACACAACTCTCAAAATAATGTACCAAGCGACCCTTTAAGAACCACGATTCTGTGCATACCTACACTTAGCTTGTAACGTAAGTAATGAGCATGATATGATTGATAATCAAACTACTGTATACAAGTAATAAAAAAAATATAAAAGTATAGTAATGTAATTAATAATTAAAATAGAACAGTTAAGTAAGTAATACATAACAATCTATAAATATATTTGACTAATATATCAATGCACTTATACTTATATACATTATGATTATGTATGCATATAATTATCTCATAATACTAATATTATATAGTGCTTACATCTTTTGTATCTTTTACTTTTTTTTCTTTTATTTTGTTGTTTATTTCTCAAATTTATTTCATTTTCTTTATTTTTTATAGTTTCTTTTTTAAGGTATAGATTTTTTCATATAATCACTATCTTTGTTCTTTAAGATCTTATATTATATCATCATTTACCATGGAATCATAACCCTAATTTCTTAGCATCTCATGCTCACAATAACAAGGTCTTTGTCGTGTTGTGACCCGCAATATAGGTATCAATAATAACATAATAACTTTTTCATCATATATCACGAAATTTTTGTTCACAACACCTAGCATCTTATAATTATGATTGTAAGTTTTTTGTTGTGTCGGCCCACAATCTAGATACTAATAACAGTAAAAATGATTTTCTCATATCAAGCAAATATAAGACAGATTCATAAACAAAATCTTATAATATTTTCATTTCATTTCTCTCGTAATCTTATAGATCAACAAACTTTTTAGCACATATTGTCATTTTTTTCTTTCGTTTTTCATTTTATTCATTTATTTATCTTTTATTTGATTTTTAAAAAATACACACACACACACACACACACACATCATAATACATAATATAATAATATATTATCTCATAAATTAGAACATATATGAATAAATCTGTCATATAATATATTCATATTACAAAATATTATATTCCACAATAAATATCTCAGGATATTTAAATAATTTAATTTAATTATTTCAGTTTTTTTTGTTTGCTTACCTAATGATTCTAGGATGACTCTTTTACTATCTTTTTTTTTTTATTAATTTCATGCCAATTTTCTATTACATTCTACTAATAAGTGTGCTTATTTTATTCACAAGATTTCTAAATTCCCAAACTTTATTTTAGCTTTCTTTGCTTTCACCATTTTTTTAAATTATACATTTTCTATATAATAAATATTTCCAAACTTAGCTACAAAAAACCTTTAAATTCTTCCAAACAATTTATTGAAATTTGTTGTTTAAACAATCCCATTATATAATTTGATCTCTTCTGTTGTACTATATGATAAGCAATATATTCTTAAACTTATTTTGGATTAGTTGGATTGATCTCTTTAAACCTGTTCTTGAAGTTGGTCATATAATACTATGGACACATTGTATGATAGGTTATTTTCAAGCATTGTATGATGATCTAATCAAACTATCAAGCACTCCTCATCTATATGCTAACATATAACATAATAATATTAAGCATACTAGATGATTTTCTTGAGAAACTATAAAACAATGCTACTTAATTTATTGTACAACTTTGGGATGAACATAGAAAATGGTCAATCCATAATCCACGTTTAATAGATCATTTGATTATACTTATTGCATGGTTCGTTAGACATATTATATTGAAATATTATGCCATATTGCACGTGAAATATGTACTTCCCAAGAATGCCAAATTTAACCCAAACATCTTAAGTCATGCAACTCAATTCTTATGAACCTTCAATCTTAATAAGAATGTCTTAGGATGATTCAAGAGTGGCATGTAATTAGAATAAAAGAACATGAAAATATATAAAACTATATTAAATATATGATAAATCTATATGATGACATTAGACAACTATTATCACAAAAATTGAGAGGCATAAAATATTATTTGTATTTGTTTTGATTAAATATCATGCAATTGATTGTCCTTAATTTTATTTGTTTATAACCTAAAGTAGCTAAATGTGTATGTTGGCTTGTAAGTGTGGGTGAGTGTGTATGCAATGGGGGGTGGTGGGAAGGGGGTGGACATGGGTATTGACATTTGCATGCATGTGTGTCCTTGCACATAAATGCAAGCATGTATATGTGTGCATGTCCTTAAGTGTATAGACGTATGCATATATTAATACATATGTATATGTCATTATAGATAAACATATTAACTTATATTTAATTAAACATATTTTAGTGATCTAATTTATTTATTTATGAATTATGTCTTAATTGTGAATGTCATAGTGATTATGTAGTGTATATATTTGAAATTAAGAAATTGATTCATTTAAGCATGCCTTGAAAAGCTTGTTGTGTTGTTTGTAATTGGATATAAGATTTGAGCATATAATTACAGAAGTCTAAGTGTGAGAATTTCATTGGTATATTATTTGTAAATTTTGGGTATTATTTAGATTTTTTATGATTCTTTTTAAGTGAAAAGAAAAAAAAATTGTTATTTTATTTTAATCATTTATTTAATATAAAAGATAAGTGTTATTTTTTCTCCCCACAGTTCAACTATTATGATCACATGAAAATCTAAAGGGTCTTGAAAAATCAAAAGAGAAATAAGAGCTTAGGAGAGAGAAAGAAAGAGAAGAGATCTCTATGAAGTCTTGGCCATATCTCTACTATAGCAAAAATGATTCAGCTTACAAAAGTGGAAGAGTTGAAAAAATGAAGTTAAATCTCAATTTTTTTTCAAAAGTGTTAAAAAAAGTTTTTATTTAAGATTTTTTTTCTTAAAGAATGCTATCGAGCTTCCTTGTGGGATGCTAAAATGTTAGTTATGGAACTAACAAACTCCAAATAACCTTTGTTAAGAAATCGTATTGTCCTAACATTCGAGTGCTCACCATATCCAACATTGTGATGTTTGATTTCAATATAATGCTTGTCAAAAAGAGCCTATAAGGAAGATTATTAGTGCATAAAGCTAAAGCATTAAAGGTGGTGAAATGTTTGTGGAATTTGCTTTACAAAATTACTAATATCTCTTTCTTTAGTGATGAGGGTATCTGGTGCTTTAGGGTTACATGAATTCTTAAATGTAACGTGTGCATTATTATCTTGGGCAAGTATCATGGATTGTGGATGGAGAACCTACACATTCAATAAATGATGAAAGGATCCAAGAGTAATATTTTGTATTCAAGTGTGAAAAATGAGTTCTTCATAACATAAAGAATGAGATCATCATCCTTAATTTAGATGAAGATAAAAAAATCATTTAAGTATAGATAAATTCATTCTTCTATTGTTAAAATAACAACAATAATCAAATAAAATCATATAGGTTCATAAGTATAATAACTCGATATTTGAACATTTTTTTCCCAAAATAGCTATTTAGAATAATGACCTACTTACATAACTATAAAAATCCGAGTAATCCATAATACCATTTTTGAAAGATAATTAAATAACTAAAAAGTAATTATAAACCTAGATTTTGCACTCATGAAACTACAAAAAGCATACATAATTATTATTGAAATTTGAAATATCTATCTACAATTAACTTCAAAAAATGTTTAGTACGTTAAGCTGAAATAGAATGCCAATCCTTGTTCACATTTGAATAAGAGTTGTTATTCTGTGAGCCAAAAGTAAGCAAGGTTAGTAACCTCTTCAAAGGTCAAGCATGGTATCGGTTTTGCATTTAAGCATATATTAAGATCATAAGTAGGAATGCCATCAACATCCTTCGAAACCTGTCTTCATATAATAATAGTTGAACGAGGATTCACTTGTTTGCTAAACATCAAAGTTGCATGATAAAGAGCTAATAAAGTCATATGTGGTTAGATATCTATTCCATGATCAAGTAAAAAGAAATTCTATTAAATAATAAATAAGACAATAGCCATATGCCTTGCCAATCCTACATGTAAGGATTTTGGTCTTGAATCATGTACAATCCTCATTACTTCCCTTATACATGCATGGCTTCTACTTGAATTTTAGAAACTAATGAATTTATTTAGGACTTTTGAGTTTTTCTTTGGACATCAAACGATTCAATTATTTCCTGACCTTGTGTGGCTCGATGAAAAGTTTGTTGAAAAGCTCTATATGATATCCAATGAAGATAAAAGTTTGAGTCATAACAATCAAAGATCTTTAAGGAACTTCGGTGTGATAATAAAGTGATTCGATGAATTATACAAGTCTGGTAATTTCTAACTTCAAAGGTTTTCAAGTTATTTTTTGTTTTTTGTTATTTCTTATGAAACATTTGGGAAATGTCATAAAATGTTTTCAAAATAAGTTTATATTGTTAACTTTAAATTTTAATATTAAGAGATATTAGATGATTTTATTAAGCGAGTTTAACTATGTAAGATTCATATTTGACCCAAAATGTATTTTATATATACTTAATGATTCAAAAATTTTAATTTACGTATAAAAATTAATTTAATTTTATATTAAACTTTAATATTATAGTAACTTAAAATATGATATTAAATTTAATTTTATTTATTATTAACAAATCTTTTTTTTTTTATCATGCGATATCAAACTGTAATGTCTCTGTCGACTTTATTACACTTTATCCACTTGAATATCATTTCTGAGAGAAGTCTCAAAATAATAAATTCAAATTAAAACCCTAATGTGTTTAAACGGATATTTAATAATTAAATAATTTAACTTATAAATTGGAATCCCATTATTACGGTTCGATCACTGCATCAACTCACAGGCGCACTCGGTCGTAAGTCCAATAATTGTGCTGCTATCTTTCTTTCAGGTCCATCGCTCATTCTCTCTCTACATTTCTTGGATCCCGTGATCTTTTGAACCCCGCTCCTCGCAGGAAGCTGAGGATGGTCCGCCGTAGTTCGCGTGCTATAACCCTCTTCCTTCTCCTCATCGTCGCCGTAGCAGCGAGTGATGCTGGCGCACTGGATGCGCCGTCAAGCGCCTACGAGGTACTGCGCCGTCACGGCCTTCCGATCGGGATCTTCCCCAAGGGCGTCACCGACTTCCGTCTGGACGATGAAGGTCGCTTCGTCGTGCATTTGCCGGTGGAGTGCACGGCCAAGTTCGAGACGGAGGTTCATTACGACCGCAACGTCACCGGAACTCTCTCCTACGGCCAGATCGCTTCCATCTCCGGCGTTTTCGCTCAGGAGCTCTTCCTGTGGTTCCCCGTTCGTGGCATCCGCGTCGACATTCCCAGCTCCGGTCTCATATACTTCGACGTCGGCGTCATCTACAAGCGGTTCTCCCTCTCCCTCTTCGAAATCCCTCCGGAATGCTCTCCTGCCATCGATTCCCGCGATCACCTGCTCGAGGGCTTCCGCGTCGCTCAGATCGTCTCAGAGGTACCTCCCATTTCTCCCTTTCGCTCTCTCCGATCTTTCTCGTGATCAGAACACATTTCTGGAATGGATTGGAACAGAGCCAATCGGGAAAACTACGGTATGATCTCGATCAGGGCGACGACTCCTCGACGGAATTCGTCTGATCTGGGATGGCCGAAGCGGGCTTTGTTGTGTTGCTTCGTTCCGATTCAGTTTGACACATAATGGCGTAGAGTTGATTTGGAGTTTGTATTTGCGGTATGAATTATAGTGCAACAGAGTCTTGTCTCCGGCGTGTTTCTTTCGTTATCAAATTTTGGCTGCCGGAGATTCTTGAAGGTAGAAACTACTGAGGTCTTCATCCATGACCTCGATCCCTCCATACATGGAAGACTGGAGAAGGAGATGAGAAACTTTTTTTAATTTCCACCATGGGTAGAAGATTGCCCTGTAGAAGCCAGATGCTATTCTTGTTTCTGTGATTAACAAAACGTTACTATGACTGAAAACGAATCTTCCAAGTAAAAAAGTTTGATCAGAATAAAAAAATGTTTATTTCTTTTTATGAAAGCTTTAAAAAACTGAATTGTTTAAAGAAGATTAAAGCCTGCAGATTTAATTAAAAGCTTTTTTAATTAAAAATAAAAGACATGCCATAATTGTAGTTCATGATCTCCATCGGAGAAAATGTTTTAATAATAAATAATGTGTGCTACAAAAAAAATATTTTCGGTGGTAGCAATGGTAAGGTGAGGAAAAGACGCAACTGGCCTTTTGGTACACGTTCGTTATCCAGCTGGCATCTACCTATGGACAGCTTGGTCCAGCTGAGGAAGACATCCCCCACCCTACCCACTGTCGATGTCGATTATTTGTACCAAAAAAATATTTCCAACAGCTCAGTCACAGAGTTGGTTTATTTCACGGTCGGATTTGAGTCAGTGTTGAATGGCCTCAACTGTTTTAACATTTGACTGAAAAAAAAAAATTTACAAATGCTTGGCGACTTATAGTGTTACATTTAAAACTTTTTAATAAAAACTAACTAAAGAGTAAAAGATTAATCAAATAAACGAATCTTTTTGTATGTATAAAAGTGTCTGTTTGATGAAAGTTAGATGTACTTGTTTTGAAAAAATTTATGAGTTAAATATAATAATATGTGTTTTATAATCCTTTTTAAATATTGATTATAAATTTATGAGTTAAATATAATATTTAAATCTTATTATATAGTTTGGATGATTTTTGTTATGCAAATTTGTTGTGAACAAGATTTTTGGTACCTTCAAATGAGTTTTATCATGTGAGCGATTCTTGTTTTATGTCGTAAGAAGAGGAATTTGATGTTGAGAGTGTAGAGACATACAAGAGAACCTCTTTATCGATGTTAATAAAACTCAAGTGTGCAACACAATTATATGTTTTCATATTATCATATTTTTTAACACAAGTTTTTGCTTCAAAAGCATTTGAATGTACATTTTTTAAAGCAGGTGTTATCATGACCTCTCTCTTTGTTTTTAATGCGTAGTGTAATGAAAATAATTATATGGTTATTGTTCAAATTTTTGAGAAATTTGAAGTATTTGCTGAATATGTAAAATTGAAAATATCATTAATATATGTATCATACTATTTGTTATATATATTTTATAATGTTAATATCATATTTCTTGTTTGAATTAATGATAGTCAATTGTATGTATAATTTTTCTAAAACTAATTGAAATTTGCAAGAAATAAATTACATCTTAGTGGATCTTATTTGATGCTATGTAAAAAAAAGTTAAATTTAATGTTTTAATAATTTGTTTGATTGATATTATTTAATTAATATAAGAATAATTTGATTTAGTAGGATTGTATTTTAATTTAAAATTATCATTTTTACAAGAGTTATTCTTGATTATAACTAAAATAAGTTAAAGCTGCACAAATGCAAAACTGACATTTTTTTTTATCTTTTTTAACATTAACAATTTAACTTAGTCTTAATATTAAGCATTTTTAAGCTTCTCTTCAGAAGTGTTTTGAAGGATGGTGATCAACATCAAATTTTGGGTGCTTCTTGGGTGGTTTTTATTTGTGAATAATAGTAGTTAATTATTTTTGTTCTATTAGTAATTTTTTTAAAATATTGATGATTTATGTATGAAGGTGTGCATTTTTTCCTTTGTATGGTTCTTAATTTAATTAATATAATTTATGAAACTCATTTATAGAATCATATATTTTTTTTTACTATGCTGGATTTGATGTAATGCATGTAACACATTCGTTCCAAAAATAATTCTTTTTTTAAGAATTATGAATCATTTATAATGATTTATATGTGAACTGTTATATAAAACTTGGTCATTTTATAACTGCTCGATAGTGAACTACTACAAAAACCATTCATAGGAAACATGTATAAAAGTTGCCACACTTGATAGTTGAATTGTTATAGGAGACCAGGTTTTATGCAATGATTCAAGCATGAATCGTTGTTTTTTACTTATTGTAAAAAGTCATTTTCCATTATTAGAAAGAATGGATAAAAATAAAACTAATTTTGATAAAATTTTCTAAGATGATTCAATTGTCTTCAATGTTAGTTTTAAGGGCCCTTACAATGACCAAAAGAGCAAGAAAAAGGAGGAAAAACTACATTAACTCAAAGATTATGACCCTTATATTGTAAGTTGAAGGAGTAATTAAAAAGATATTTTCAAGTGGAGACTATTTGAGACTTTTTTGTGAAAGATTATTCTTTGACGGATGTGAGATAGATTGTTAATGAGGAAATAAGAATATCCTAATCAATGATTTTTTTGGCATATCTCAACTTTTTCGGATGAAGTACTTTTAATGAAGGACAATCCGATTACATCAAGCATTTTGTCTGTAACATCCATTATTTGATAACTTATATTCTAGGTTTTTGACAATTACACTTTAGGATCAATCATCGATGATAGTAGCATCATAGATATTAATCATGTTGTCCCCAACTTTATCACATTCATGACAAAAATTAAGAGTATCAACATAAGTGTTTTATCAATATTTTCTTAAAAAACATTTACTTTCTTCTTTTTAACAAAAATAAAAAACCATTTAGTACTTGTGTTAAATCTTTTCATGTTAAATAAATGTGGGTTCAACGCGACATATATTACTTACGTTAAAATTTATGTACCAGATGAGTAAAATTATTTATCATCAATTTATAAAAAAAATGAAATATTGTGTCACGTGTTAACTAGTTATGTTAAAATATAAGATAAAATAAGAAATAATATGATTAGATGACATATGTTGAATGAGTCAATCATTTTTTTAAAAATTTTAAATTTTATAAAAGTATAACAATTACAAATTGTATTGTTTACATTAATATTATAGATATTGAATAATATGATTTTTTTAACAATTCAAAACATATTCATTCTTCATTGAAATAATATTTCACCATTTTTAGTTTTTTTTAAAAGTGACAAAATCAATTCTTTGAAGTAGGATATTTATACATTTAAATACTAAAATATTAGAAAAATCTTAAAATGTATGTTATAATTTTAAAATTGATTTAAACATTATTTGAATATAATAATTGAAAGAATTTTTTAAATCAAGTCCAATGATATTGAATTTGTAATTTTTGCATAACTAAATAATCAATTATGGATTTTAAAAGAATTAGAATAAAAGTATAATTTTAGAATTTAAAATAAGAAAAAATTTATAATTTGTAGAACTTTTTTAAAGGTTGGATTATAATTTCATAAATTTTAGCTTATGTATAATAAATTTTGTGGATGATAAATATGAAATTTTAGCTTATTAGATAGTTGAATAAATTGAAAACTCAATTTAAGATTCAAATTGATAAAAAATTTCACATTTTGCAAATAATGATTTCATTTTGAAATATCACCTACTTTTACTATTTAATTTTAGAACATTCAAAATTACTGTTAACTGCTCTTCATCTTAACAAACAAAAAATTACATGTTTTATTCTATATTTTATGTTTTCTATTATTGCTTTATTTCCTACTAATGATATAAAAATATTTTTTAATATCATCATACATTTTTTGCTTAATTAAAAAATTCCCAAAAAACTTTTAAATAATTTTTCTTAATTAAAAAAATACCAAAACTAATGATGTTAGAATATACAAAATTATAATAGTTTTTTGTAAGCCATTTGATCATGAAAGTTCGTGATCACATGATCATCACCTCTTCCATTTTTAAGTGTTATTTTAGTCAGTCATTTGATAACATATTTTTATAGTTGTGCGATCTATGTTTCATCTCCATGCAACATCTAAATTTAGTCAACATATCACGATTGAAATCTAACGGTTTATATCAAATCCTAATTACTAAACAACACCAGTTTAACGCTAGCCATCTGATAAAACAATCTTTGCAATCAAACAATCTATGGTGCTTTCGATCTTGTGGATCATGCGTAAAACCTATTTTAGCTATTATTATAAATATTTAAAATTTTTATTTAAATAATAATTTTTTAATTAAAAAAAGCATATTTTGGTGAAAGCAGTAACGACTATTTTGGTGTTTTTGTTATTATTTTTAGTTGTTAGAAAATGCCCATAAATAAGAAAATATTTTAACAAATTTAATTGATGAAACTCTTACAAAATCTAAAGAAAGTTTTTCAAGTCACAAACTTCAAGCTATTAGTAACCGATACTCATTACCACTTCTTTATATTAGATCCTTTAGTCATAAAACTCTAGATTCTACTTTCTTGTCAAAATAGTTAAGCTTTTTATTTTTTTAATTCCTAATAAATTCGATTAAAGCACTTATGACTTATTAAGCATAAGAATTATTTTGCATTAATTTTTATTTTATTACCAAATTATTGTTTTGTTCCAAAGTTTATTTCATTGTAATGCATTAGTAGCATATCTCGGTTATTATGTTATTGTAAGGGTTTAGTCGACTCATTTTTTAGTAAAAGACTTGTATCATTTATTTTATTTTTGCTTGGTTTTTATAGAAAGTGGATGTATGCTTGATTTTAAGTTTAACTACTTAAAAATCTTTGGCATACTTTTTATTTATGCTGACTTTTCTATTTCATAATTTTTATAAAAATTTTATTTTTTAAAAAAACTAACATGCTTTAAAATAAAATTAAAATTTATTTAAAATTATTTTTAGAGATTTATTCAAATTTATTAAAGATTATTCTAAAATATATTTTTTAAAATATTTTTTTATAAAATCAAAATTTTTATTTCTAAAAATTCACCCCCTTTTTGTTAAACCATACTTCATTTTCTATAGAATGAATATCATATGAGAACCTTGCATGGCATATAATCATGTATGTGTGTTTTGATTTACATGGTTTTACATTATTGTTATTGAGATTTATGTACGTATGTATGTATGCGTGTATATATATTATGGTATAAAAAATTTAAAAAAGATAAAAAAATAAATAAAATAAAAAAACAAAAGAGAAAAAATGTTATCGAAACTAAAAATTCTTTAATAATCGTGAGAAAAAATTATAAAATACTCTCTCTATGATGTTTATCTTGTAGTTGATCAATATGAGAAAAAACACACAAACTACTATAATTGATACCCAAATTCGGGGCAATGACATAACATAGCCCAAACATCATGAGCACAAAATGCTTGATGATGGCTCATTGATATTTAAGAAAAAATCCGATCGGGTAAAAAATTATTTTCCTCGTGAGTCACGACAGTCGAGTTAGGCATTCAAAGATCAAAAACTACGAGGAGTTGACGGGAGCGGCAGGAAGGAGAAAAAGGGAGCGACGGGTAGGAGCTGGCTATCGGAAGCGACGGTGATCAGCAACGGGCGGCGGCTGGGTGCTCCTGGTGGGAGCGCACGGGTTGGGCCACCTCGCGGGGCATGAGATCCCGTGCGGGCGCCGCTAGCCTGGGACCGTCGCGGTGGGCCATCATCGACGTTCTTCTGATCCGAAGAGACGGTGCTGACGGTGGTGCGTAAGGGCGGAGGTGCGACGGCAGCTTGCGCACAGTAGTCAAAGACCAAGGACCAACGGTCGCACGTGCGTTAACCACGTGTCAGTCGCGATCGTTGCTTTTTGCCTGCGGGTGGGTCCGGGAAATTTGAATTGGACTCGGTAAGCGCGGGGGTGCTAGAACCGAATTAATATCTCTTCTATCTCGCGGAGCACCACACCGCTTCACCCTCGAGCTTGAGCTGTGCCACCCGCAGCCCTAGCGATACGGGAAATGGTGGGGAACAAGACTAGGAGGAGTAATAGGAAGTCTCGGACCTCTGGAAGCAACTCTCCTCTGCGGGAGGGGTCCTCCTCAATGTCTGAGGGTAGCATGCTGGCTGTTTGAGGAATGCTTCATAACCCCCAAGGCTCTGACGTCGAGGGGGATATACTCTTGGGCCAACTTGGTGCACAGAAGGGGGGAGACACCACGGGGCCATCGGCGGAGCTCGTTAACTCAGGGATTGCGACTGCCTCTCAGGAGCAGGGAATCGCTGCTGTGGAAGCTCTGGAGGGTGGCTCTGCGAGCAAGGATCTGCAGGTGCCACTGGAGCCGAAGTACAAGGAGGAGGTGGCTGCCGGGTACAAGCCCAGCGACGGGAAACCTGTACAAATGGAGGCCGAGAATCGCACATCTATAGCAACCAAGGTGAGCTTCAGGGAAGCCTTAACTGCAAACAAAATCGTCAGTTACAACAGTCTGGTGACCTCGCATGTGCGGCCAGCAAACATCGACGTCAAAGAGCGTGCTGCAGGAATTCCTGACTATGTGGAAGGAGGCAACGTTCTCATGTCTTCGGACGCTTGCAAGCGGCACATCAAATTTCATAAATTTGATCTAGTTGGCCGAATCTACGGGAATACTCTCCCCTTTCCTGTCATTGCGCGGGTATTGCTCAAGCGATGGGGCCACTACAAGAACTTCAAGGTCTTCGATCTATCCTCTAGCTGCTTCTGCTTGCATTTTGAATCCATCAATGATCGGAACTACGTCTGGCTTGGTGGGCCGTGGCAGATCGTCGGCCAAGCCATGGGGCTCGATATTTGGACGCATGAGTTCAGTCCTAAGTCCGCCTCTGTGATGCACGCTTCTGTCTGGGTACGGTTCCTGGGCCTTCCGCTTATCTACTGTGACGTAGACAACATTCTACGTATACCCAAGGCCATTGGTGAACCCTTCCTTCTGGATGGCTGGACTGCAGGTTTGGAGCGCTCTTCCTATGCACGGGTGTGTGTTCGAGTGGATCTTTCGAAGCCACTGAAGCCGGGAATATGGCTCAATGGAGAATTTGGGAGGTCCTATCAGAGCTTTGAGTATGAGGGGCTGTCGCGGATCTGCTTCACTTGCGACCATGTTGGACATCTGGAGAGCCACTGTAAGCATGAGGCGGCGGGGTCTACCTGGCCTGGTGTTCCCCGGACTACGGTTGAGGGGTGGGTGAATCGCACGGGGGAGGTGGAGAAGGCCCTTGACAAAGATAACCGAGAGGTGCCAGAGGATACCTATGAGTCTCGTAAGTAGGAAGAGCACGCAAATGTTACACATGGAGAGGAGCACGGGCTGGGGCCTTGGATGATTGTGCAGCGAAGGAAACTTAGCCGCAAAGGCCCTGCTGTATTGGCTAGATTGCCTCCCGAGAAAGACGCCAGCCGTAGATCTCGTGGCTGCGTTATTGCTAGCACGTCTCGAGGAACCAGAAGCCTGTCCAGGGAACGTGGTAGAAGCAGAGTAAAGTGGGCTCCGGAGTTAGGGGACAGTAAGGTTCGGATGTAGAATAGCCCGGAGAGTATCTCTTTGAGGGCGATGAACACGAACCATGTGGCCCGAGGAGTTGGGCGTACAGTGACTCTGCTCTTGCCGCGGGAGATAAGGTCACCAACCCTGATGGGTTTGATACTAAATATGAAATTCTCTATGGGCTGCGCTTCGTGGGGCGTAGCGGCCATCAAGGTGGTTGATGGCGGGAGCTGGATCTTTCGCTAATAAGCGAGTGCATGGAAGGAATTAACCTTTGCTAACATCAATATGCGAATTATCATCTGGAATATCAGAGGAGCTAAGAAGGGTAAGTCAAGAAGCTATTTGCAACATCTGGCTCGTGAGGGGAATGTGGATGTCGTGGTGCTTATGGAAACAAAGGCGCAGACCTTCTCCCGGCGTGACGCGAATTGGATTTTAGGGAGGGACTGGGAGTTTGTGGTCCAACCCTCGTTGGGAATGTCTGCTGGCATCATTCTGTTGTGGAAGATGGGGGTTCAGCTTTCGATCATGGCTGCCTCTGCTTATATAGTGGCATGCTCGATCACCCCTCGTGCGGATTGCACTCTTAACTGTTTCTTCGTGTATGGCCCAAGAGATCACCATAAACGACAGGAGATATGGGACGCTATTCGGCTCTCCAATTGTGGTAACCACCCCCTTATTATTGCGTGGGATCTCAATTTGGTAATGGCCTAGGAGGAGAAACATGGAGGGCGTCGATTTATTTATGGTAGAGATCAGCAAGACTTCGCCGACTTCATGCAGGACCTTCAGCTTGCTGAACTGGGATTCTCTGGCAACCGATTCACATGGTGTAACAGGAAGAAGGGCGGCGCGCATATCCTGAAGTGACTTGACCGTGTTCTAATGAATCCTGCTGGTCTGCTTGCGTTCCCTGAGAGCTCTGTGAATCATCTCTGTCGGCTAGGGTCGGACCATTGCCCGCTGATGCTCAACTTGGGAGGCAGCACCCCATGGTAGAAGTCCTGCAGGTTACTTTTCGAGAGCGTATGGTTAACTACCCACAATCTTTTCAAGTGGTACATCAGGCTTGGCACAGGTGGGTGAAGGAAAATCCTATAGAGATTGTCTCGACGAAGTTTAAGCGCTCCTTGATGGTGCTGCGTAGATAGAGTCGAGAGGAGGTGGGGAGTCTGGTTAACCGAAATAAGGAGCTGGTGCGTGGCATTGATGAGTTGCAGTCCAGAGAGTCAAGGGAGGGCCTTTCTAAGGAGGACCAAGTGTGGCTCGGGAATATGGTTACCACCTTCCACCGTGGCTGCGCTCACGAGGAGCAGTGGTGGTGGCAGCATGCCAAAGTTCACTGGGCACAAATCGGGGACGACAACACGAGATTCTTTCATAATGTGGCTACGTCTCGGGCTCAGACGAATCAAATAACCATGCTGTGGGGCGATGACGACAGGGTGGCAGACTCTCCGGACAGTATTGGGCGTGTTGTAATGGACTATTTTGAACACAAATGGAGGAGTGGGGACCCCTGGAACTTGCCGCAAATTACCTCGCTTCCAGGCGTTGTGGACGTGGAGGCGGCTTCCAACCTTGGCGACAGGGTTACTGAGGACGAAGTTATCGTGGCATTGCAGGGAATTAAGAGGAACAGAGCCCCAGGAAGCGATGGGATTTTGGCGGAGTTCTTGCATGGCTACTAGGCCATCGAGCGAGGATGTTATCAGAGCCGTGATGGCATTCTTCGAGGAATGCAGGCTTCCAGATGGCTGGAAAGATACCCTCATCATACTGATTCCGAAGAACCAGGGGGCGTGTAGGCCGGAGCATTACCGGCCAATCAGCCTCTACAGCATCGTCTATAATGTGGTGGCGCGGGTCCTCGTCGGGAGGCTGAAGCCGTTAATGCTGGGCCTTATCTCGCGTGAGCAAGCCGCGTTCATCCCCAGGCGTAGCATCTCCAACAACATTAACATAGCGCATGAGGCAGCCGAGAAGATGCGCACCTGCACTGCCGCATCGGGCCTCATGGCTGTGAAGCTTGACATGGAGCAGGCTTATGACCGTGTTCGTTGGGAGTTCCTACTTGAGATGATGCTGGCTATGGGCTTCTCTCCCATTTGGTGCGATTGGATTGCGGCATGCATCAGGAGCCCGAGATTTGGTATCCTCATTAATGGTGCTCGCCACCCGTGGGTGGTTGCACAGTGGGGACTCCGGTAGGGCTGCCCGCTCTCGCCCTATCTCTATGTCCTGGCCACCGAGTATCTTTCGTGCTTGGTGAGGAATTATGAATCTCCGCAGCTTCTTGGGTTCAGGCCGGGGCAGCATGCGCTGCGTATATCGCATTAACTGTTCGCGGATGATGTCCTGCTCTTTAATCCCGCCACCCGCGTCGTTGTGCGCGTTGTCCGAAGCATCATGCAGGCTTTCGGGGAGGCCGCTAGGTTGCGGGTCAACCTCGCGAAGTCCAGGGTCTTCTTTAGCTCTAAATTTAGCAGAAAAAAATCCAGGCTAATCCTTAGGAAGCTTCGCATGGAGCACGGCCGGACGCTTACCTTCTTGGGGATCCTCATCACTGCGAGGCGCCTGTCCAAGGCAGACCTCAGCTTCGTGGTCCAGAGATTGGACGCTATGATGGTCGACTGGAGGGTCCAGCCACTCTCGCTTGCGGGCAGGGCATCTTGGCCTCCTCGGTCCTCAGCGCCATCCCCTGCCATGTGCTGAGACACTGTGCGGTGCCGGCGAGGATCATCTATGATATGGTGAGACGTATCAGGAAGTTCCTCTGGGGTGGGACCAACTGCGCGAAGGCCATGCATTACGCGGCCTGGGATCGCATTACGTTGCCGAAAGCTGCGGGCGGGCTTGGCCTCCGTGACATCCGCGTTTGGCACCGGGTGCTCCAAATGGACAACTGCAGACACATCCTCAATTGGGAACCCAGTCTCTTGGTTGACATGATGAGGAGGAAATACTCCATGGATGACTTGCTCATGAAGGTCCCCCGCAATGCTTCCTCTGTATGCAAAATGGTGATGGGGGCGATGTCGGAGGCTATCTCCTACTTTGTCTAGCGCATCGGTGACGTGCTGTCGGTGAGGTTCTCGGAGGACAATTGGCTGGGCGTCCTCTCTCTGTGTTGCTGGCCAACATTCATCAATATGGATTCCCAATGGCCGGCCAGCGTCGCCGAATGCATCATGCATGTCGGGAACTGGAACATGGAAGTCATCCGTAACTGGGCGAGCGGGGAGCTCATTGACCGGGTCTTGCACCTTCTGAGAGCACTACAGTCTTCTCAGGATGTTTTGCACCAAACGCATACCGAGAAGACACGGGTTGATTGTGGCCGGCTTTACTCGAGCATTGTCAGCAATGCTCGAAAGTTCAACAGGCGTGACGACAGTCGGCCCATGGAGGAGATTCGTGGCATCTGGAAGATCAATGCTATGCCCAGGGTGCACATTTTTATGTGGAGGGTCGCCAGCGACTTCCTCCTAACGGCGGTGTGGCTGGCCCGACGGGGGTTATGCAGGGACCCCATTTGCCAGCAGTACTGCGTGGCAGAGGAGACCATGCAGCACCTTTTTTGGGATTGCCCACGTGCCCAGGACCTTTGGGCTGACCGACAGGCTAGCATGGCGTTGACCGAGCTGCGCCAGTCAACGAGAGCTAGCTCACTGCTCATCGATCGCCTTCTCCGGTTCATTGGCTCGTCCAGTGCGTGTCATGGTGTTGAGGAGTGGCATGCTGCCATTCTTGCCACTATGATGTACTACATTTGGATTAGAAGGAACGCCGCCAGACATAACAACCCGATGTCTTTACTGTGCTCACTCATCCGGACCATCAAGATCGAGGTAAAATCTGTTCTCAACCGGCATACCTTCCTTTCCTCCCTGTCCAGCGGGAATCCTGGCAATTCTTCGGACTTGCTCGTTGCGCACGGTTGGCTCCCCCCCCCCCCCCCCCCCAACAGGATGGATAAAAGTGAATTGCGATGCTACAGTTGGTGACTCTATTGCCGAGCTGGGTATGATCGTGAGGGATTGCATGAGCAGACCCCTCTTGCAGCTGGCAAGAGGATGCTCTCCCAGGCTGTGGACATGATGGAGGCCCAGGCTTTACTTATGGCCTTGGATATGCTGAGGGAATCCCTTCCCCTGTACCGTGCTGTGGAATTCCAAACTAACTCGATGTCGACGCTACAGATGGTGCGTGAGATGATCTCCTACCCTCCTATGATAGGTGCTTTTATTGAGGCCACTCAGTTTGCCAGGGGTCTGGATATAAACAAAATAGTTTTGGATAAGGACTATTGCAATACCTTTCTTTGTCATTTAAGAGTTTTTAACATTATACAATCCACAAGGACCATGCAGAATGTGTTCAAAATTCTATTTTATTCAAAATATATTATATGGAATAAAATAGATATAAATAATATAAAATCATTTTATAAAAAAATAAATATTATATATAATAATTATAAATATTAAATAACAATTTTTCATTTTTTATTTTTCCACCAATATTCAATGATAAGTTCATATGACATTTATCATCTATAGTTATGGATAATTAACAATTCAAAATTCACTAGTATAAACTTGAATGTGAAACATATTTTTTGTTTCCTCCTAAATTTGTGCCTATTTTTAATAGTTGTGCTTTATCAATATATTCTATCTTACACATATTTTAACCAATAGTATCGTGTGTAATGCGGCTAGATGATGGTGGCCCCATAACTTGTTGGATACCGACTGAGGTTGTTATATTTATGATTGGATTTAAGGGATAACTATCAAGAAAAAATAATGCTTGTAGTTAAATAAAAAAATGCAATTAAATTATAATGATTTCTTTTCTTATTTTATATAATCATAATATTACATGGTGCTTTTTATCTGGTGTCATTTTTTTGTTTGTATTATGAAGCTATGTTTGCATAATGTTACATTGATGTTAATTACATTTGGTTTTGGATTAGTCTTAGATTAGGTCAAAATACCCAACAAATTATTTTTTTTAACTTTGTCTCATGTACTACAAAAGTCCATAATTTTATAACATGTAAGATGTGATAAACCTTAAAATTAAACTAATGAAATTATGATTATGTATATTTAAAATGATAAATTCAATTTTCTAAAATATGATATTATATATTTAAATCCTAAAATGTTAGAAAAATCTTAAAAAATATGTAATGATTTCAAAATTAATTAAAAAAATATTTAAGTATATTATTAGAAAGAACTCTTCAAAATAGGTTTAATGACATTGAATTTATAACTTTTATAAAACTAAAAAATTAATTATAAATTTTAAAAGAATTATGATATGAGTATAATTTTAAAATTTCAAATCAAAACATATTTGTAATTTGTAGAATTTTTTAAGGGGTGGATTATAATTTCATAAATTTTAGCTTATTTATAATAATTTTTTTGGAGGATAAATATGAAAATAAAGAAAAATGCAATATTAACTTGATGTCATTTTACTAGGCAAATGACATGATCTTGTACTCCCCACTTATTGTCTATACACTTGATATAACGTAAGATGCCCATCTATTTTATGTACGGCGAGGATTGCTTATACAATTGATATAGGACAAGTATTACCTATGTACATGATATAGGATGAAAATTGCCCATATGCATAATATATGTTTATTTATGCCTATTATCTAAGGTCATATGATACAATTTTTGTTCTAACAAATAATGATCCAAAAAAATTTTAGTTTATATAAATATTACACATTAGAAATAAAATAAATAAGAAAATAATAAATTTATCTTTACATCTTTAAAGTTTTATTAGTCACTCGTTTTTTTAATACTCATGATTTATTTTATTATTCCATATTTATAGTTATTATATTATTGTTAGTAGATTCTTTTATATAGTTACATCTTCTTTTATATTTTTTAAATTATTAGTTTTTTTTATAAAGTATCTTAAAATTTTATTAGTATTTATATTATAGAGAATATATTCACTATATTAAAGGATAAGAATTATGATGTTATGAAGGAGGAACTGTCACTTGAGATATGAGAGATGATAGTATTCTAGGTAGAGTCATATCATGTTAGTCATGTTGGTTATTCATATTTTGTTTTTTTATAAAGTATCTTAGAGTTTTATTTGTATTTATTATAGAAAATATAACTATATTAAAGGATGAGAATTTGGATGCTATGAAGGAGGAACTATCACTTGAGATATGAGAGATGATAGTATTCTAGGTAGAGTCATATCATGTTGGTATGTCCATATTTTACTTTATGTATCGAATGATAGTTTTTCACTCTTTTCTTTTTTAATTTTCTAATTTTATGCTATTGTCTTTGATTTTACTTAAGAAATTTGTATTTTAGATGTATTTTATAGTGTTTTATTGGTTATGCCAGTGGGTTATGACAATACTTTGAGAAAGAATATCAGTTATTAGATTTCTTTTCCTCTATTGATAATGATCCCTTGCCAAATGTTCATATACCATATTATTTTCTTAACATAGCTTATATATATACATCTTATTATATAAGTATTTAATATGTAAATATCTATAATTTTATATAAACCACTAAATGTTCAATGCCATAAATAGACAACTTGTAAATAAGATACTAATTGATTTTTATATATCATAATATAAAAAATTAATAAAATAATTCCATTTCGAACCATTTAGAATAAAAATAAATTATATTATTGTATTTATTATAATGGTATTGACCCTAGTTATGGTGCTTCAATTAATGGTAATAAATCCTAAGTATTTCTTATAACTTGAGTAAATGTTTAGATATTCAATATTCACATTAATGAGAAAACTTAAAGAAGAAGAAGTACAAAGATGAAATGTTATGAAGATCATCTTAGTTAGAGTAATATATCATTAATATATTTATTTTAAGTTTTATTTTAAGTATTTTACTTTTATTTTGATTAGAATATTAAGTTCGATTAAAATCATTTTAGCAAGACATAAAAATTAAATTTTATTTAAATTAAATATCTTTGAAAAGTATTAGTTTCTAAAACCTTGATCTATCTTATCTTGACCATCCTAAGAATCTTTTTTTATCTTTGATCATATATTTGAAAATCTTGCTTTAATAACTTTTGCAAAAAGAGCATAATAATAATAATAATAATAATAATAATAATAATAATAATGTATTAATAAATAATAATAATATTAATAATAGTTAAAACAATTTTAAAAAAGTAAAACCTAATTCTACTTATTTAAACTAACTTAGAACTAAATTATAAGTCTCGAGTAATATTATTATCATGAACCCGTTTGCTATTGTAATCGAGTCAAGAAATCACTCTCAAACCTGTATAAGAGCAGTGTTAGATCAAAGCATAGGTCCTAAATCTATTAATAAATTTTAGCCAATTTTAGCAAAGTAGGTGACCAATTTCCAAATGAATTAGGGGTAGGCAACCCCAAATGTTTAGGATGTTTGAGTACTATAAAAAACTCTTATAAATTATATAATATGTGCTAATGGGACAGGTAAGACTAGATTGCAATATACTATTTCTATAGCTAACGTCTAAATTGTAGGAGAGATAAGAGACATTTGGTCAAGCTATTTTGAGATTTAATGGTCCTTGTCTCATCGATCTTTTAAGCACTAATTCAATCAGTCACATTTAATCTATCTGTAAAATCTAAATCTAGTCATTTGATAATAATTAAGATATAAAAGTCTAGTTTAAATCCCATTTTCTAAATAATATAAAATTTAAATCCCATTGTCTGATCGCATAATTTTTGTGATGGAACATTTAGTATGCTTTTCGATTGTGAGGCTCTAATTTTTGCCGATCTTGAATGAATTATCCTGATGATTTTTTATGGACCATTTGGTTATTTTAGCCATTATTTTAGAGTCATTTGCATTGTTATTAGAATATTAATACCTGAGTTTTTCTTTAAAACCTACACCAATATATTTTAATTAAAATAAGAACTAATAGTTAATTGGTATATTTGATTGCTACTTTTAGTCATTAAAAAATATCTATAAATTAGACATTTTTTAATACAATTGATTAATAAATTTTTAATGAAAATTTGTTAACTCTGAAGAAAAATTTTAAGTCATTCAAGCCATAACAACTAAAGCTCATTGTCAATTCCATTGTTACACCCTCCAGTCATCAAATGCTAATTTCTCTTTTCTTCTTAAATTAGCAAAATTTTCAATTTTTTTTATTCTTAATTAATTCATTTAAACACTTGTGCCTCGTTAAGCATTTCATCAATGATAATTTTTTTTTATTAAGTTTGATTTTGTGTTATCAAATTCTTTCATTCTGTTGTTGATTTTATTTCGTTGTCAAGGCATTATAGCTTATCTCTTTTGTTTCATTATTGTGTGGGTTTACCTTATCCATCTCATGGTAAAAAGCTTTTATTAATTGTTTTGTTTTTGTTAAGATGAACATAAGCTTGTTTTTAAGTCAAACGACATAAAAATTATTAGCATACATGATTAAACATAAAACATATACTATTCACTCTCTGCATTATCAGACTTAGATGAAACCAGCATCACTCTTGAACATTCCAATGCTTTCTCTGACACTAGTCACCATCACTTGGATGAAACCTGCAAGTCACTGTTCTCTCTACGCATTCGTTGTAATAAAAAATGCACACCCAATCGAACGGGAGAAGCTAAAAAAAAGCCTTGTGCAACTTTGAACTTAGACATTTCCTGCTTTGTTCAATAATGAGGCAATTAATGCATGTCTATCTTTCAGCTTTACATTGAACCTCATTTAATTGGTACGTAAGTTTGGGGAATTTTCTCTTTGTCGTATCTATAAAATGTTGATTACTATTCTCTTCGAACTATATGATCACTTCTTCATTGGTTTGGTGTCTTTTACACTCTTGTCGTATTTCTATGAAGACTACAAATCACCTATCTAGTGATATCTCCAACGCCTCAAACACAAAAAACTATTTCCTTGTATTTCTCAAAGTCTATATTTTATTGTTCACTCAAATGGATCATCAAACTCATACGATGGTAAAAGGCAACCACTTCGATCAATGACTTATGCACAATCTTCTAATCATATAGCGTACTATAACAAATTATATTAGATGTTGTTCGGACGTTTGGTGCTAGTGTTTTTTAACATACCACTATAACGCTATCATATTTATAAAAAAAAAAGTGTTACATGTGTGGTAACTTATCAAAAAAAAAAAAAGAAAGAAAGAGAGAGCAAGAAAGTATTGTATCCATTTGTTTACAAATATGTGCAATTTTTATACCAATAAGTTATTTTATCAACAAGTGCTATTTTGTTACAAATAAATGTAATTCTTGGTGTAGATTTAGAAAAGTTGTATTTTTTTAAATAATAACTCTTGTCCCTTCTTTTTTATATTTTATTTAAAAAAAGAGAGACATTTCATACAATACTCATAATATATGAAAGGATCAATATAATTTTATAATCATGTGATCTGGATGTCAGATGAAGAATGTAAAACCTAATGATAAAATAGAGATGCCTATTATATAGAAGACTATATTATGGATTATTAGATAAATTTGTATTCATATATTTCTATAATTAATAAAAAGATCTTGATTAAAGTTATCACATATGAAGTTGAGTAGGTATTTTTTTTTGAATTAAAAGCTAAATAGTAAAAAATAAAAAAAAGTTCTAATTAAAAAACGAGACGTCTCCCACAATAGTCATAACATGTGGAAGAATAAATATAATTTTATAATCATTTGGTTTGGATACATGAAAAACATAAAAATAGATGACAAAATAAATAGACATAACATGTTAAAATTTATAGTATGAGTAATAAGAAAAATTTGTATACCTATATTTCTATAACTAACGAAGAAATCTTAGCTTAAAGACAATATATGAAATTAAGTCTTTTTTTTCTCGAATACTAAACATAAAATAACAAATAAAATTTTAAGTTTAAATTTTGAATAAATGTCTTGAACATAATAAAATGATTCAAGTTTTATGTATTGGACATAGAATATGTTGGATCCCTTGTCTTTCTAATATTGATTTAAAGATATATGTATTAGAGAAATTTAGTGTTTATATAATACATGATTATAATTATAATGTTTTTTTTTCATCCCAAACCTTTTTTATTAAATGAATATCCTAGTCATTAGACTAATTAAATAAATCAAATTGAGCAGTAACCGTTGCTGTTTTAACAGTTTTGTAAGCTATTTATTCGATTTATTTGCTTAGAAAAAAAAAAGTAGAACGGAAAAAAAATATATATTAGGCTGACGTCGCTGAATCCAATCTATTGCCGCCTAGGTACCTTATTCGCTGCGTCGATTCGTCTCCGATGCAAATAAATTAAATTCAGCACACGAAAATGGGAAAAAAAATTTGGACCATTTCTCGATTTATGCGTGTCATCCTTGCGCAGGGGCCATGCTAATCTTCTCTGTATCGTTCCAATTTTATCGGATGTCTCCGAAGAGACGCCCTTACGGTTCGAAAAAAAGAAAAAAAGAAAAAAAAAAAAAAAGAAAAAAAAAAAAAAAAAAAAAAAAAAAAAAAGATTCTCGCAACGTCCAGTGAATAATAGAGAGAAATTTAGTGTTTATAACGGATAAAATAGCCGTTGCGCAGTAGCCGTTCGATCGGAATTTGTAATTTTAACATTATTAAATTAAATATATGTAATAACGTTAAAATTGATTAAAAATATATTATTTGAATATATTAATAGAAAGAATTCTTTAAGTGAAGTCTAATGATATTGAATTTATAATTTTTCATAAATAAATAATTAATTATGAATTTTAAAAGAATTAAAATATAAGTATAATTTTAGAATTTCAAATTAGAACATATTTATAATTTGTAGAACTTTTTTAAAGGTTGGATTATAATTTCATAAATTTTAGCTTATGTATAATAAATTTTGTGGAGGATAAATACAAAAACTTTCTTATTAGATTGTTGAATAAATTGAAAATTCCTTACATTTTAGATTCAAATTGATAAAAAAAAATTTAATAACATTAGATAATGATATCTTAGGGTTAGTAAGATACTACAAGTCATGGATGTGATTAGATTAAGTAAATATTAAATGTAATGGACTATTGATCATATACATTCACCCAAGAAAAAGATAGATTAACTACTCTACACCTTGACTTAAAGGTAATAGTTAACGTTATTGGTTGAGCATACAGGAGAACTATTAAATTACGTGATAAGAATCTCTACGGTTAACTATAATATATTATATAAATAGTTTCAAAATGAAAAGGTTGTACATTTAGTGCCAGAGGAAACAAATGATTTGTTGTGATTATGATGGGTTGATGTTACGTTATTTTCTAAAAATTTTTACTCATCATTATTTCTTTTTGAAATATTATGTACTTTTACTCGTTCCATTTTATAATCTAAGACATTATTGTTAACTACTCTTTATGTTTACAAATGAAAAATGATTAGTTTTATTCTTTGCTTTATGCTTATATTATTCATGTATTTCCTAATATATATTATAAAAATGTTTTTTAATTTCATCATACTTTAATTTTATGTATGACACATATGTATAAATGTTATAAAGAAACATATTATATAAAGAAATAAAATATTATTGGTAGAAAATAAAGAAAGAAAGTGTCAAGCCCCCACCTAAACAAGTACCTTTAAATAACAATATTATCATAAATTTGCTTAGCTGTTACATCGAGTAAGGACAAATAACCAAAAACTATCAAAGGTGGGAACCCGACGGTAAGACAAACACAAACTCCATATATTTACAATATATATATATAAACACGAACATGTTTTTATAATAATCACACCAAACCCTCTTTTTGTTTTACACATCTCGTGAAAAGGGTTCTTTTGTAGCAGTATCATTCCCATCTCTCGGTGTAGTGATTTCATGACTTGTGATGTAAGCACTAAATGAGATTTTATACATCTCAGTAGATAAATTCACATAATTAACCAAGGAAATAAAAGGCATAACAAATACCATTAACAGTAAAGATGAATGTCATACATACATATAAGGTAATGCTAAATGGAAACCATAAAGAATATCAATTCCTTATATAGTGTGTTGTTATCGGGCCCAATTCCCTTTGACGCATTATCCTCTGGATCCAATCATCATCAATAAATGACCTCCAGCCGACATCCAACCAATCACATAACAATAGGCAGATATCTGATCCGAAGATCAATACCCTGCAACACATGCTGAGCCTAATGCCACCAGGCAGGTATGGTACCATACCCTGCAACACATGCTGAGCCTGATGTAAATCATCATGGAGTCATAGCACATAATACCAGGCAGATATCTGATCCGAAGATCGATACCCTGCGACACACGCTGAGCCTGATATAAACACTAGGCAGATATCTGATCCGAAGATCGATACCCTGCAACACATGCTGAGCCTAGTGGTGAGGATAATTTTCTCTGGGAATCCCATTGTTTTATTTGTCATTTTCCAAACATCAATCCATGTCATATCAAAAGTCCTTTCATGCCATATTGTTTCATCTCTTTCTTTAGCATATTGTATAATATTCTTTCTTTCCATGTTATTTCTTCTTTTTCTAATTATCATACCAATGCATAAGTAACAACAAAAACATCAGGTTTTCCTTTACCATATGCAACAATTTAAAACACCATATGATAGTAATAAAACCATGTAAAACATACAATATTGTGCTACATCACAGGGTTAGGAAATTATCTACCTGAATTTGCTGTACCAACCATCTTACTCACTTCTGATTTTTCTTATGTCCTACAAGCCCATAAAATACAAAAATAATTAATTTAAATATGCTTATTAGTCAAAAATTGCTTTCTAAAAGCTTTCCCAAACACACCCCAAAATAAATCCCAAAAGGCGCTGGACCGGCCACGGTCTATGCTGGACCGCCCGCGCCCGTCGCTGAACCGCCCGCGCAGAAAACTTTCTAAAAGCTTTTCCAAACAGCTTTCCAAAACTGCATTTTCTAAATTCCCAAATTCCTTACGCCGTCGCTGGACCGCCCGCTCGGCTCGCTGGACCGCACGCTCTCGGCGCTGGTCCGCGCGTGCTCGGCGCGTTGGACCGCGTGCTCGACGTGCTGGACCGCCCGCGCTCGGCATCCGGTTCAACAGCGTAACCCGGTTCAAAGCCTGGACCGGTTCACGCCGCCCTCTCTCTCTCTCGCGCGTTCGGCGAAACCAAAACCTTTCGCCGGCGAAATTTGAGACCTCCGGCGTCTCCCGTCGGCCAAATCAACTCCTCTCGATCTCCGTCGCTCACCGAAAAACCCTTACACAATGAAGACAAAGAAATTCGCGTTTTCCTTACCTTACGGAACCCTCGCCGACCTTCACCGTCGCGTGCCGAAATTCCTCGAAGAGGACGGTGGCTGCTGTCGGAATCTCGTCCTTAAGGAAACTCTCGCCGCAGTCACGTTTGTTGCAGAACCTCGAACTCCGGAATCTCTCCTTGCAGCCGCATGCAGTCGAAGTTTTCGCAAACGTAATTTCACCCGATTAGCATTTATAAACGCTGCAGATATGTGTCAAACTCTCCCGAAGCAACGGCTAGGTGGCTCGTAAAACAGCTCTTTTGCATAGAACCCCCTATAAATGCATTATTTGCAAATCTATCCTCCGCCAAATCGAATTTGAACTGAGCCAACATTTAAAAATTACAACTCTATCCTCAACGTTACAAATTTATCTCAAATCTTCAAAAATTCATAATTTATTCATTAGAGCTCCGAAAATTACAAATTAAACATCGTTGGATTCGTCTCATAGAGCTCTTTCGTTTAAGCAAATAAAATAAAATAACATACGAAATACTGAGGATGTTACAGAAAGAGTAAGCTGCAAAAGGCAGAGCATTCTTCCATTTGAGGAGAGTTGTAATCGAAGAGCTTCTAGTTCATGGGATCAAAATCATCAATGAAGTAAACTTTATAAATATTTTTGTTTTTACTGTATCGAGTACAAGAGAGTCCGTAGATTTTCAATGGGAGAAGAAGAGAAAGAGAGATGATGAGGATGTTGATTTTACTAGTAAGAGAGGTGTGCAGTATCACTTTCTAAAGAAAGAGGAGGAGAATGTGAGGTTAGCCATAGAAAGAAGGCCATGGTTATTAGGAACCTTTCAAATTAGTATAATGGCATACCTCATATAGTACAAAAATTTTGGGTTATAAGGTTATAGTAAAGCTATATGGCTATCTGCTAAAGTATATCACTAAATTATTTGTTGGATTGTATTAGTATGGTAAATACTAAGTTATTAATGAATAGTTAGTTAATCATATAAGGATGATGTTTACTTGTATGATAATTTGAGGCTAAGTAAAAAATATTAGCTGTCATAAATGATGAGATGATAATCAAGTAGATCATACTTTATGATATTCTTATAAAACTAAACCAAACAAATAGTCAAGTGAAATGAAATAGAGAATTTTACTATATGAGATTTTACTTGTAAAATAAACTATGAATTTACTTATTTATCTATAAAATAATAGGGTAAGATGGATGAACATACTAGTATGATATAAAATAGTAATTTAAGGGTTTAAAATTGAATTTACACGATTTTAATTACTTATTAAATATGTTATTCTTAAGATATATATTGACTTTTATATGCACATGGATTTTTAGGAAATCAAGAAACAAAAGATGTTGAGAAATAAAATTGACTTTTAGATTTAGGCAAATAATTCTGATAACCTGTAATTTAATACACTAGTATTATTTTTGTTGAAGTGCACACAAAGTCGAAAGTGTCGGTTGTCTAGAAGAGGAGAGTATTAGTTATTCACATTTTGGTTGATGGTCAAGGGTGAATTGAAAGCTAAGTAGTAGAAATTAAAAAAAAAACCCTTAATGAAAAAGCAAGACATCTCCTAAAATACTCATAATATGTGGATGATTCAATATAATTTTATAATCACTTGGTTTGGATGCTACATGAAGAACATAAAACTAGATAATAAAACAAGGAAGCCTAACATGAATGCTTAATAAATTTGTATTCCAATATTTTTGTAACTAACAAAGAAATGTTAGCTTAATTGTAACATATGAAATTGAGTTAGTATTTTTTCTCGAATACTAAACATAAGATAAAAGATCAAATTTTAATTTAAAATTTCGAATAAATGCCTTGAACATAAAATTATTAATGTTTTATATAAAATGAAAATCCTCACATTTATGAAGATTAGGAATTTAAACACAATATATTTATTCAAAAACATAATGCAAATATGTACCTAAATATTTGAGATATTACAACTCTCTCTTCTTATAAGAATTTCATCGTTGAATTTCAAAAAAACTTAAGAGCACTTTTTGAACATGTCCCCATCTACCATAAAGCCTCTTTTTTGTATATTTGTCAACTATATTTTTTACCATAAGGATTTTTGAGTTTCACAGTTGCTTGACTTCTTTAGCTAGAATGGCTCAAGCAAGGTTGCACCTCCTTAACACTTGGGTCATATTTTAATATATGTGAAAATGGTAGAAATTTATCTTCTCAAAGTTGAAACATGGATTGTTAGCTCTTATCCATGTTGGAGGTAGCATTAATTTGTAGTAATCTAGATTTTTATTATGAATTATATATTGTGATACATGCAATTAAGCAAGTGGAGTGGATAATTTCATTTTTTGAGGTGCTTAAGAGAATTCAAGAAGGCTATGGGATGACATATAGAATCCTTTAGGATTGACAACAAAGACAATTTTGATTTTCCCATGATAATGATTGGCCCAGTTATATCAATATGTGAGTATCCCACGATTTGTTATATTAAATTTTGTATTTTAGATTGTTATCTTCTATTGTTGGCCCTGAGGTTCTCTCCTCTCCTAATAAAGTTTTAAATTATCTTAATGAAGTTATGATTATGTATCATAAAAAATTAATATAAAAGAAATTTTTTATAATATTAAATTATTTGACCAAATAACATTATCTATTGAATGAACATTTATAATAAAGTTTTAAATTATCAGTTTCAAGAGAAGAATGTGCTTGATACATTGAATAAGAGGCTTTCAAGCAAGAACACCTTTTGAAAAGTGGAGCTCAAGAAGGTTAAAAAAGAGCCAGAAGGTCGATGATAGGAGATTTCTTCATTGAAGTCATCAAAAAAATGTTTTACATGAATTAATCTAGAATTTTGCCCATAATTGAAAAGAAGAGAGAAAATAGCTGAGGAGTTTTAAGAAATGCCAATTAGAACTCATTTTAAAAAAAAAAGATGGTTGAAAAACTAGTCAAGACTTTCGATTTGTCAAAAATGTTTTGTGATGAGCTACTTGCCTTCTTTGAGGCTCCGATCTTTATCTTGAAGCACATGATTTCTCCTTTTTTAAGGGATTCTTTTATGTAAAAACTTTATAATGAGAATAAAACCTTTTTATCAATAGAGTAATTACCTGTTATCAAACTTAAGAGATTTTTTTTAATTATTATGATACATCTTAAGAGCCTATCTAAAACCTTTTTTTTGTATTGATGTAATAATTTTATTATTTACATTTTATTTTTAGCAATATAGGGGCTTGCATTAGAATAAAATATTTTCTAAGTATTAATTTCTTGAGATTGTTAAAGAGATTTTAATAAAGCTAAGCAAGGGAAGACACTTACTCTAGTAAATTATGAATGTAGAAAATAAATAGTAAAGTTGTATTTGGAGGTGTAGCAAAGTGACTAAATGAAGTTGAAAATTCTCTCTCTAATGTGATGGATATAAATGTGAACATTTTCACTTTGCGTCTTATGAAATTTTCTAAATATGTTTATAAAGACAAAATAGTTATGATTAGTTATAGACAATTATAATAGTGACACCATTCAAAAGAAGCTTAGAAGTTGCTTGAAAACAATGTAAAAACTCTTTAAATACTACCTATTACTCAAAGAATAACCAAGTGCCCAAATACAACTAAAGATCTAGGTTGCAAACAAAGAAGGTTTGATTTGAAGCTAAATTATATTTGCAATCAACAATAATTGGAATGGATAACTAAATCAAGATTATTAAAAAAATACTTAATGAATAAGTTTTATATCCACATAATGATTATATAGTTATAATTTACATGTTTGATAAAAAATTATCTCTCTCTCTCTCTCTCGTTTTCTATACATACATAAACATGTATACACACAAATCACTTAGTGCCCTTCACACTATTTTAATCAAATCGAAGGCCCCACCAATCCAAGTTCTTTTCACTAAATTTTGTAATGACTTTTTGTATTAATTGAATTAGTAAATTTTACCATTGTTTTTGTTGTAATTTGTAATTTATGGTTTTATGTAAATATTATTTATGCATTTGTGCAATTAAGCTACAATATAATGTGATTTAAAGGAATTACATTTTTGTGCAAAGTGTTGCTATTTATCATACTTTTTCCTTCATAATTCTAACATTACTTGCACAAAATCAATGTTTATAAACTTTAAACATGATCTCAAGCAACACAAAGAACCTTCAATATGATCTCAATTTAGCCTTGACTTGACTCTACATATGATAACAATAATATCTTTTAATAAATGGATCAATTTTTTTCACTTAAAGAAAAAAATTGATGTTACATGCACTGTAGGAATGTAAATTAAATTTATTGGAATTGTTTGTATTTTTAATTCTAATAATTAATAACCATGAACATCATATACATATATATATATATATATACAGTAATTTTATTTATAAAAATACAAACAATTAAATTGTATAAGTTGTGACTGTAATATCTTTCAAAAAATACATTTTATTTGAAAAAGGCTTAACAATAATTAGAAGTAAATTTTATATGCAAAAATGATGAAATTAAATTGAATTAATTTAACTTAATCTAAATTTTCCCAAATTCGTTTCCTAAAGTTGATTTCACTGATCGCGAGCTATGACGCCGCAACACTAGGCGGATTCCACTGCTGAGATCGCTGAGCGGTGGCAACGGCGAACGGAGAAAGAGCAGGCTTTTTGCACCGATTAGGATGGCGAATAGGTGGAGCGAGAAGAGCCCCGGCCTAAAGATTCTCTGGATTTGGACTTTTGGAACCGCCGCCGGTACGATTCTTCCGACTTCAATTTTTTTCCATTGCTAAAACTTAAAAACCTGATCTCCTCTCTCTCTCTCTCTCTCTCTCTCTCTCTCTCTCTCTCTCTCTCTCTCTCTCTATCTCTCTCTTCTCCAATTCTCCACGAAGTTCTCATGACGAACGTGGTAATGAAGAGGTTGCGGGACATGGAGAAAATGCTGGAGGAGGAAGCCATCCAAACCAAGGCCGACGGGCTTGTAGCTCCGACGGATGAAATTCTCAAGGAAGAGTGACAGAAAGTTGCAGTGTACTCATCCAATGACAGCTTTCTATATTTACTTTTTCATCGATCCTAGTGTATCTTTAGCGACCATCATTTTCGTTGGTCTAATTTTCCATGATTATAACTTGAAATGCACTTGTCATGAGGCTTCTTAACGTATCTATCAATCTTTTCATTAGTGTTCTATTAGGATCCATTTGGATTGAGGGTGTAGTAAGCTAACTGCAGGTGAACTACCCTCATTAGTAAGTTACCCCGATCAGGGTACGGGATTTACCCCTTAATTATGTGTGATTGTCACTGTAGGTTTGAGTGAGTTATAACAAATTCATGTTTTCTTCTTCTACTGAATCATACCTAGGATAAGAATATGAAATCAAAGCAATGTTGTTCGAGTTTAATCTAAAAGAACTATCTATATATGATAATCCAAGTTTTTGGAAAAATCAACAACATTACTTGAGTTGGTCAACACATATACACAAAAATAAAACATGAACTCAAAACATAGGTTTTGATATTGTACATTAAAACACATGACATTTTACTAAGTCCAAATAAAATGTTATCTGTGGAATTGTTTGCAAACTTGTTAACCACCTTATTTATACATGAAGTGTTGCAATAAATGAGCTAGTATTAATAAACATAATAATTGTATTAATATATTTGTATCATGTGAAATAAGTTGCTATAACCATATGCTTTGTTGACAATTGCTTTATGGTGTTTGCTTATGTAATCTCCTCTTGTTATCATTCACCAGTGGGTGTTTGAGGTGATATGTGTTCAACTTGAGGGACCTTGCAAAGTTTTACTCATGTTCCATTGTAGCATCACGCATGTTGAATAATGTATCTTGGTCTTGATACCTACCAATATTGTTAAATTTGTTATCATTTACCAATGGGTGTTTGAGGTGATATGTGTGCAACTTGGGGGATCTTGCAAAGTTTAACTCATGTTCCATAATAGCATAATGCTTGTTGAATAGTGTCTTTGTCATGATATCTACCAATATAGTTAAGCATAGACAACAAACATATGACACAATAAATGAGTATGATATTTACTTGTATTTTAATTTAGTAGGATTTCATATTTATTAATACCTCTAATTTTTACTTAAGGATACCAAAGTTTCAGTTGCCCATGTTTCTGAGTTGGGCATGTTGATGATTGTAAAGCTCTCATAGATTATCGTACTCATATTATGCTTACATTTGATAGCTACTCAAGCAATAGCTATGGTTCCGCACAGGCGCTACAAACTTACAAGTGTTACCATATCTAAAATCAACTAAATAGACCTTGATTGATGTAATAGAAAGTCTTGCCCATTCTAAAGCCCATTTCACTACACTCATGTCATTAGCTAAACTGTCAATCATTTCCAACAAACATGAATTGTTGGTCGAAATTAATAGTTTCAATAACATTTGGTGGCAAAAAATCCTTTTTATTATTGTGCTAGTTAAACTTATGGTGTGGAATTATAGTGGGTATTTTAGTATTTTTTTTAACTCATGATGTGGAATTATACTGAGGATTTGTATAAATGTTTTCCTTAAAAATCTAGTTATAAATTTAAATTATTTTGAATATGCTAATGATAGTGAGTACTTTCATTCACTATCATTTTTGAGAGTGGTGAAAACATCATTCAATGATAGCTCAATTTGTCAAATTTGACTGAAATTTCAAGGTGTTGTTTCTAATGAGTGTTAAAAGATCTCATAAACAATACTATGGTTATTTGTCCAAGCGCTACTTGTAGGAAATAGTTAATTGATCTACTGTTTGAATGAAGTGAGTATTGTTAAGAATACTCCAGCATGATATATTTTAGATGTATGAAAATCTATGTAGGCATACAAAAGTTTGCTTGAATTGCATGACCATTTAATTTTTCTTTTGCCATACAAGTGATTAGAATACCACATATACATTTCACTGAGAATGTTCTATTGTGCATTTTTGCTAATAGCTTTAATTAATGCAATTTCATCTTCCAAAATTGTAATAAAGTTTTGTCATGCCAATACTGTGAAAGCTGTCAAGATTCATCTACAATAAAGAGGGAAAATTTTGGAGCATTCAAATAGAATTGTAGAAATCTGTAGAAACAATAATTTAATTAATTTTGAAATGCAAAATAACAGTTATTTGAAATGCAAAAAAATACAAATGATATCATAAACATAAGCAAACTAGGGGAAGGCAAGAGAATCAAAGGACTGCTTTGGACGGTTCTTGAATTTGAGATATTGTCTGAATTGCACACTTTTTAAAGCAGTCGCAACTACTGCTATCCATGCTTTCATTCAAACTCCAAGTATAATCGACATTCTAATGTGATTTTAGAATGTATTAATTAGGGCCACAACAATAGTGTCTATTAGGATTTCTAGCTTTTTTAGTTTCTTCATTGGTCCTTTTTTGTAATGTTTCTATTCTATTTGGTATTTTGTAGAAGCAACTCAACATTCTCCATTGTCATATAGTTCTCCATTTGAGTTGCATGATATTATTAGCAAGACACTTTTTTGCCCTGCATTAGTTTCTCTTTATCTCCAAAAATAATATAACTTTCCGCCAAAATACTCTCCTCACCAATGCAATATGTGTTAAAATGCATTTCTAGTGAGTTTGTCCACATAACATGGTGGGCAATTGACCTGGAGTGGCTGCTAAGTACGAATGTAGTCTTGATTAAGCTTCCATTAGCTTTATATTATGGGAAGTGCTTGCTTTGATCCAATTTGTCTTCCCTTGCCAAGTTATTTGCAACCTTGTAGCCTCCTAGTATGCCTTAATGTTGTATCAATTTTATCTTTCTTTGGTGGTTTCATGCTATGTGGATGTGGCATTGATGTGGTGAAATAGGGTTTGTTGCTATTGTTTTGTATTTTGGTTTATGATAGTCAATTTGCATGCTAGAAACTTTTCTAGCAATTTGGTATTGCCCAAAATGTTATTGACATCTAGATGTTGTCTACACTTCTTGTAATTCTTAACGCCTCTTATGGGGGTTAAGAGTATTATTATAGCAAGGAAAGTGCATGGCAATGAGATGCACTATCTTGATGTGGAATTGTCCAACTTGGCACACATCAATTTTGTTCTCAATATAGCATTAAGTGAGGTGCATTGTACCATTGTAGCTTGCTTCAAGTTTGGTGGTTGATGATGTATTTGTAGTTTAGTTTATAGGTTGATCATCCTTAGAATCTTACTGCAAGATTAAAATTTTATTTGTTCGTTGATCCATTGATGTTATGCTACATACTTGATGGAGGGCCCTAATGAGACTAATCTTTTGTCATTGTGTGCCACTTTATCAATAATTTTATAATTGATCCCACCTTTGACCTTAATATTTATTTGTACGTATAATGAAGAAATTTGTATTTTAAAAGAGAAGCATCCCATTTGGTCGATATTAATCATGTCTATAATTAGTGAAGATTTCCATGCAGCAAAGAAAAAGCACCTCCCTTTATCATTGGAAAATGGCTTTACCAAAAGATCTCATGGTATGAATTTCATAAAGCATCACAAAATAATTTTTGATAAATCTCATCTCTAAGAAATGTTGACTTGGCTGCATGGTGAATGGTAGAGCTATTGGCTTTGCTTGTAATGACATTACAAATGTATTAAGAATCTTGACATAATCAAGTGTAGGAAACATCTTCAAGAGGTTTGGAAGACACTAATAAAAGATTTCTAAATATATTATGATGTTGCCTTTTGAAGCCTGTGGTTAGGATCCATTAAGAAACATCCCATATACTACTTTTGATTTGCGGGATGTGTTCCTTTATGTAGGTTTGCAATATAGTATTTAATCAACCTAACAATTTACAAAAAGTTCTATGTTATATGGTCTTTTAGGCCCTTCTAAAGTGCATTTGGTTTGGAACAAGTCCTTGTAATATGAAGCTATTGGATGCTTAATTATGAGGACATTCATGCTTAATAACCTCTCAATCCTTATCCTCAATCCAAATGAGTCCTATGAAACCCAAGATAATAAATTATAAACATTATACAAACATTAGACTACAATGAGGATAATAACTACTATTTAAACATTTGTAATGTCGGACGGGTGTTGCAAACATTATGAGTAACTCAAGGATTGACTTAAACATGTTAGGAAGAAATAAAATGTGGTATATCAACAAGAGAACCCTGGAAAATACAATATACAAAAGATACTCATCTAAGGCAATTTTAGTCAAGAGGAGTTTGGGAGCCACACAAAGGTCACTTCGTATGTCAGGCTCGCAACCTCTTCAATGACACAAAGACGGGGTATTCGAAAAGGGGTTTTATAAAACAATATTGTAAGAAAGAAAATGACAAAGTAAAGGTCACATTGGCACAGATTGAAAACATTGAAAGCCTTTACTAAGCATTGCAAAAAGCCAAAATAACAAAGTAATTTGCTTGTAAAGGCGATCCAAACATTTACAAAAATAGAATAAAAATGAGTAGAAAAAGGTGACAATTGGCAGAAGTGGTAATCCAACTTAAATGTCGAAGTAAAAGATGAATGGCGTTGTGAAGGAAAATGATGAAGTAAAGATCCGACAAATTGAAAGGAATTGTTGCGGCGGCAGCAAGAAGGTGATTTCATAAAGTCATAAGTAAACTAGCATAACGTCTCACGGCTTGAGTCTCACACTCCTCTCAATATTGAAGTCCTAACAAATCAACATATTAGAGTTCTTACTACGATCAACCTTAGACCTCAACAAGGTACTAGAAAAGTGAAAATTTTATTTTTCCAAAGGTCATCATTCTAAAAGGTAGACTTCTTTTTAAACTCAAAAGATATAAACTAAATAAAAAAATTATAAAAATTGTGGTCAAAAGCTATTGCTAAATAGCTTTTTAAAAAACGGTGTTTTTTGTTTCCAAAATCTATTTTCTAAAAAATTATTGCCAAATTTGGTGCCAAACAACTTTTAGAAAAGCTATCATTTTGTTCCAAAAGTTATGTAATCAAAGTTGTTGGCAAACAGTTGTTTGAAAAGTTGTGTTTTCGAATTAGCATCAGTTGGATTCACGAGGGTCATTGTGGTCAAATCCAAGTTAACGTATCACAAAATGGGTTGGTGGGTAAGCACGGTGTTGGCTATGTCACAGGTCGGATTCGGTCAGAGTGTCATGGATCTGGTTGACTTAATGTCGACGGTGTCATGGGTCAACATGTCGTAATGCAGGTTGGCAGGTTGACGCAACATTGACAATGTCGTGAGTCAGCGTATTGTGGAGTGGGTTAGCATGTTGGTGCAGCATTGATAGTGGCTCAAGTCGGCGTGCCAGTGTGGTGTCTACAGAGTCGTATGTCATAACCGAGTCCACATGTTGCAAATTGGGTTGGTGGTTTAGAGTGATGTGGCTGATTGCTTGCGGGTTGCATAAACTCGCTATCCAAATGGGGCCCAAAAGACTCATTTTCCGATTTGTTTTGGCCAAATGTGGTTTGGGTCAAGTTAGCAATGAGCTGTGGAAGAAATGGAGACAATGGAACGCGGCCCAATGGGCTATTATTTTTGCCCTTTTTGCATTTCTGTCACAAAGTTCGAGTCCAGAGTGCAATTTTATGTTTCATTTGGATGTTATGAGAAATAGATACCCTAATTGTTTAGAAGTGTTGACGCGTGTTTGTCTGGATCTTAATTATCGAAAATATTGACCCATATCCACACCAATTTGTGAGTTATTAATCTAAAGAAATTGGAAAAATCGTAGTCTATAGTTAGGTTAGTTTATTACAATCAAGTTGTATGCTTACATGAGATGTTAGATGCATTCCATAACAGGAGTTCATGACCATTTTGTCACTTCACGACAATTCTTTCTCTCTCTCTCTTTTTCAAGGGGGTGGAAGCTGGTGTTGATGAAATTTGCAAAGGAGCATAGCAATACCTATTTATTTTGAAATTTTCTCCTCTATCTCTTCCTGTATATCTTTAATAGCATGGGGCCATTTCTATTACAAATTGGTGTTGATCTCTTCTTTTTAGCTTTGAATTTTGTGATGGTGCATGCCTGCAATGATGTCAGATTATATCATTAATGGGACTTAATCTTTTCTTCAAATGATCATTGCAAATGTTAGTGTTTTAGACTTCTGCTAAAGATTAAGAGTAGATCTTTTCCTCTTGCTTATTTCATTAATGGCAAACAATAAAACCTAGACTTCTCAGACTACTCAAAATCAGAAAAAACAAGATAGCTCCAATGATGTATTGATAACTCTTGAGGGTAAACCTTAAGACCATATAGATCTCTGAGGATGGCCTTATGAGAGGTATTGACAAGTTTTGAATGATAATTTCTTATTAATGATTATCTTCAAGACCAAAAGAAGTTTTGAGAAGGGGTTTCTAGAGAAATGGAGGACTCTCAAGGGGTTATTACTCCTTGAAAGCAATGGAAAGACTAAGAGGGGTCTTGAGGAAGGCCTCATGAAAGATATATAGAAAACTCTTGAAGGCTTATGTAATTTCTACAGCCTCTAATGAGTCCTTTTAACAACTAACCTATTCTCAAGAAGATACCTTGATCATGACCCCATTTTCTTGTTATTTGAGTTCCTTAAACTTCTAGATTCCTTGGTAGCACTTTATTTTAACATGCCTTGTGGGCTTTATTCATCATCTTTGCTAAGCCATTTGGTTGAAGTGAATTTTTACCTCTTACAATTTCAATAAGATGTCTTTATATCATGTTGTATGATTGTTTTCTTTTCCAAGATACTATATTTGTGTAAGATTGTATCATGTTCATGCACAAGATCATTCAGTGAAGGCAAACACTTGTGCCACTTTACATCTAGTAATGATGGCGATAAGGGCTTCAGGTTTTCAACATGGATTGTGGAATAAATCTCTATATAAGGAGGCAATTTGAGTTTCCATGAAATGTCATAGATTATCTTAGAGATTTTGAAAGCACCATACTAAATTAGCTTGAGCTTTCTTCTCATTTCAATTGATCCTTACTTATATGTTGCCATACTAAGGCCCCAACTTTGATTCTCTTCTTAATGTGGTGTTAGTCATGTCTTTCTTTGTACTTTTTCTAAGATTTTTTCTTTTGTTTCTTGACCTTGCATGAATTTTCTTAATTTTTTAAGAAACTTTGAATTTTTTGTTGAGTATATCCCTTGGTACCTCTAGTTGCATTGAGTTGAAGGTCCAAATCTAATGAACTCTTAGGTATTAACCCCAAATTTTCTCAAATGGACTTTGACTAGTTGTGTAAAGATGGGTTATGTCCATAATAGACCAGAGAGTGTATTAGAAGTTAGTTAAAAATATTTCATCCTAGTCAGAGGTAATTGGCATGGAAGTTTGAAATAAATTAAGACATTTATAAAGAATCATCTTGTTGCTTATTAATTCAATATGTCATTTCAACATGATCTGAGGATAGCCATTTATGTATGATCATGTGTATCTAGTTATACCCCTGGCTAGTTGTGGGTAATTCCTCATATCCTCCAGACTCTTGGGGATTGGATTGCTTGCTGGGTAGGTTGTGGTGAGCAACTTTGTTCTTACCCCATTATCTGTTTGTACCATATGTAAGACATATGTGCCTCTAGGAGAGTTGATTGCGATTGAGATGATAATTCATTTCTTGGAGAGGAAAGTCTAACCATTATGTGATTTAGGAAAGGGTCCTTAGGCCCAAGGTTCATGGTGGAGGGGCATTTTGGTGCTTAAGCTTGCTTACTTCCAATTTACAACATTGTAATTAAATATGGTGGGCTCTAGGAGAGGTTCTTGGATGAAAAGGGTAATTCTTATATTTTGATGCTAATTTGTGTAAGGGTACGTGATATGTCTACAAGACGTTTTGATTTAAACTCTCACCAGCAGACTTTGTTTTTTTAGAGTTACAACAGCATGATTAAAACGTGAGTGACAAAGAAAGCTAGAAGAATAAAGAGTATTTTTTTTGCTAAAAAATTATAATTATAATTCAAGAAAGATACATCTCTTTATAAGATATTTAATTACATATTTTTAGTAGTATAACAAGGATATTTAGGTCCATATGCATTCATTTATTTAATTTTTTTAATGTTTTGCTCAAATAATATAAAAATTACTAAAATCTATACTACTCTCTCCATGTGTAGAAGTTTCATACATGGCCTGTTATTGTTGCACCTACCATGCGTGGTACCCTTTATGCTGTTTCTTGCATGCACAATGGTTTTTTTTGCCAATTTCTTTCATGAAAAAATCATTTTTTTTAGATATTCTCAATATTTAATAGTTTAATTTCTTGTTGGACCATAAAAAATTCCTCTAATCAACAAAACTATTGAGGGTAATATAGTGTGGGTAGTTGGTTTTAGAATAATATGTTTAATAATGGAGGACATGGATAGGACCAATTCATTTTTGTTAGTAGCCTATCACATTTAATGTAGAGGTAGAGTATCATAATAAGTTGTAGATTTTCTTTCAAAGGATATATGGTGGGATTAAGGAGCCTTGGTGCATCTCATCAGGATTAACTAGTTAGATAAGATTGGTTGCTTTCAACATGCATTGCTTGTGGAGGATAAGTGAATAGTTTGGTGCACCAAAGTGGGCAACAAGGTATCCACTAGAATGTTGTTTAGTCTCTATTTGCTGGCTTCGATGGTTTTGGCCATTGGTATTAGCAGTTTAGTTTGTCGTGTTCCTCTAACATGTTTGTATTGGGGTTGTGTCGATATTCTATTAATCGCGAGTGCATTGCCTAGGCTCTTCCACCTGATGTCCCTAGTTTTGTGATTTTTTAGGATATGGATCATTCCTTGTTTGCCTGTAACTTTGCACATAATGTCTTCAGTTCAATATGTCTTTTGCTACATTCATCGGGAATGGTTGGCTCCCTCAATGACCTTCTGTTGGCCAAGAACACCTGTGTTGTAACTGACCACATGTGTGTCTTCCTATCTAAGGTGTGTTGCGACCACCTTTCATTGCATTTGGTGATATTACAACACCAATGTCATTTTCTCATTTCTTTTAGTCTTTTTCATTGCCATTATAAAATTTATGGATTGGTTGAGTAGTCATTCCCTTAGTTCTTTACATTAGAACCTCTTGCCTTCATGCTTTATCCACTCTTCTTTTCAATGGATTCCACTTATATTAAATAGAATCAAGGCCAACTTTGATGGGTCCATATAGGAGGATGGTATGGTTGGTGATGGAGTGATTACCAAATATTATGTGTGATGGGAGTCTTGGTTGTCCCATTTGCTTCTTTTGTCATTGAGCTTAGAATTGCTTTAGAGCTGTCTTTTTTGTTATTAGGTAGTGAACTTAACAGAGAATATATGAGTGGAGGACGATTCCTTGTTGATAGTTGTTGTCATCCTTGGTTGGCTCAAAAGGGGTTGTTTCAAAGACATGGTGCACAACATTATTTCATTGCTTCTTTTTTTTATGACTATAAGATTCCACTTGTCTATAGAAACACTAATATTATAGCTAATTTTCTAGTTTAATGGGTAGCTTTTGCATTGGGCATGGGGGTTTGTCTCTCTCAAACAATTTTTATGTAGGCTTTGATTGGGATCACAGCTTTTTTACCCATTTTGATGTATTATGCATATGTTATACCTGAATTTCAAAAAAAAAAAAAAAGTTCAGCTATATCTCACAAGTCATTTTGGAGAAATTCTCACGATGTGCTTTCCCAAGACTTGCAATCATCACATATTCCATTGTTTAAGGACAACAAATTTGGTTCATTACCCTTTCACACCATATTCTTCATGTATTTCTCACTCTTGTTGCCAACTCAGGTCATGGTACAAATGAAGATACCCCACGAAACTCAATGAAGATGCTAGTATTATTTCTCGATTGTTGCCAACTCTGTTTTTTGTCTTATGAGCAATTATTGATTATTTTACATGCATTATCTCCAAATATGATATGTTGTTCGGTGCTTTCTATTTGATTAACCAATATCGTATATCCTACGATGTCAATCATGTTGTTTGACATTGTAATTTGCATGTTATCTTTCACCATGAATGAATTCATCATCGTTATGCCATGATTTTCTATCACAAAGCCTTGTAACAACTCTTTTCATGGCATGGAGTGAAGCAATACACCTGAGTTAAGAATTCATCACTCAAATTATTACATTTTTGTACATTTTTTCTTCCTGGTTTTGACTATCTTGCTTCTTTAAATCTTTGCAATCCTGTTTTAGATATCACTTCTTGTCATATTTCCAGTACACGAATACCTTCTGACAAGAAGACAAACTTTTTCTTTGAACAAAAAGTACTTAAACTTGAATTAGTATGCCCAAATTGACCACTAAGATCTTATACCTTGGAGTTAGAATTAGATGGTTCTCTTGGCTCATATGTCGCATGACCTTGCTAAAGATTAAATCCCAAATCTCCTTCAATTTCCAATTACCTAATAAACTACACATTTTTGTCACGTTGAATTGGATAATATGATTTGTGATAGAATTTTTTCTATCGTTTCTTAGTTGAACAATTACTGCATTAGATGTACTTCATTAATTGTCTGGGATTCTTATATATATATTGCACAATACTACTGCCAAACCATCATGGAAATTTCTAGTCAGTCAGTCGTATCACTCAATACTTGATATCAAATAGAGCTCATTCTTCTTTGTATCTTCTAGAAGCCAAAGTTTCACGAGCCATCTCTTTCTCTAAAGGATAGGTTAATATAGAACTTGCAAAAGGAGGAAACTTCCATGATGGATTGCCAACGAATTCATTATACTGCTAATTCTTTACTCCTAGATGTCTTTGTTTGATTAAGACGAATGGATTTCCACACAAGTCTTCCAATATTAGTGACATACAGAAAAGAATAACCCATTGTAGTTGTAGTTAGCCATGTCAGACCGTTGGTTTTGGTGGTTATTATTATTTGCTTGAACCAATAAAACTAGCAAATGGCTAACTAAGGGTATCTATTTAGGTGAACATTTGGTTCTGCTGTTGCTTTGTATAAGTTATCTTTAAAAAACATAAAACATTTTTATCAAATAATTTTAATTGTTTTAAGATTTTTTTTGTAAGTTTTTCAATTGCTAATCAAGTGTTTGTATTTGAATTTGAATTCGAATTTGCAGACGAGTCATCTCTGAATACGAGGTCATTATATTCTGTGAATTTAGCACATTCTGAGTCACATCATACTTTATTAATGAAATATTCTGTGAATTTAACATCTTCTTGGTACTGAGTTCTATTTGAAGGAAAATATATACTTTGTCCTTTGGACGACACTTTCGAATAGCAGATCATTCACTGAAGTATCTATTTGATTCCTGTTTATATATAATAAAGTTAACGTTGACAAGTGTAAAATAGCTGATATTCCTTGTACCTGGTCCAAGGACAAAACATTTAATGTTTGATATGGTCGCGTCCAATGTGCCGAACCTGATGGAGAATCCTAGCTTTTGTTCCTTTGTTGAGTTTGATTGAAAATCTAATATTTAACCTTTTGCGTAATTACTGATCAATAATGACTCTCCTTAATGCCTTTTTTATAATAAACCCAACAGAACACGTAAAATGTATCGTGACGTGCACAAAAAGATTATTGAGATGCTTGAGAAATTATGAATGGGTAATTGAAATATTACTGATCATAAATACAAAATTGCAAATTAAACAAGAAAATAATTGGAAAAGTGATAATATACAGAAGAAAAGTTAAGAGAGGTCCAAATGGCTAAATACCTCGGTTTAGTCTCCGAACCGGGAAGGAAACGTGCCAGCCTCGCTCTCCAAGAATAGCAACCGTGGCTTCGAACCCTGCCTCAGTCAACGCGCCTTCTCCGAATCTGCCGTTCTTCTTCCCTCCATTTCTGTTTTATAACCTCTTTCTCTCCCACCCTTCATGTCCTCCGCCTCTCTCTCTCTCTCTCTCTCTCTCTCTCTCTCTCCTGAATGCTCTCCTCACCACCGCCTTTTCTTTCATCATGGCATTCGACTCCCCTTCTCTCTAACCCAACACAGCCCTCGTCCTCCTCTGTTTCTACCTGATTGGTCGCCACGGCGGCGGAAGGATGGTTGACCCCTGCCCCACCCGCCGCCTCCACCTCCGTCTCCTCCTCCTCCTCCTCCTCCTAATCCACCTCGGTATCCCTGCCTCGGCCATCCGAGTCGATGTTGTCCGCCTCGCCTCCTCCCCCTCCCGCCTCCCTGCCTTCCGCGAAGCCCCTGCCTTCCGCAACGCCGACGAGTGCTCCTCCCCTTCCTCCCCTCGCATCGAGATCGCCATGACCCTCGACTCCAACTACCTCCGGGGCACCATGGCCGCCGTCCTCTCCATCCTGCAACACACTTCCTGCCCGGAACACGTCTCCTTCCACTTCCTTGCAGCCAGGTCGGAACCCCATGTCCTCGCCAGCATCCGCTCCGCCTTCCCCTACCTCTCCTTCAGCGTCCACCGGTTCGACTCCTCCCGTGTCCGCGGCCGTATCTCCCGCTCCATTCGCCACGCCCTCGATCAGCCCCTCAACTACGCCCGCATCTACCTCGCCGACCTCCTCCCCCTCCACGTCTTCCGCGTGATCTACCTCGACTCCGACGTCATCGTCGTCGACGATATCCGCGCCTTATGGGGGGTGGACCTCGAAGGCCGCGTCGTGGCGGCGCCGGAGTACTGCCACGCCAACTTCACAAAGTACTTCACCGACGCATTCTGGACCGACCCGACGCTTTCCCGGACGTTCGAGGAGCGGCGGCCGTGCTACTTCAACACGGGGGTGATGGTGATGGACGTGCAGAGTTGGAGGACAGGGGGGTACACGAGGATGGTGGAGGATTGGATGACGGTGCAGAAACAGAGGATGCGGATATACCACCTCGGCTCCCTGCCGCCGTTTCTCCTCGTGCTCGCCGGGAACATAAAGGCCGTGGATCACCGTTGGAATCAGCACGGCCTCGGCGGCGACAACTTCGAGGGGAGATGCAGAGATCTTCACCCGGGGCCGATCAGTCTCTTGCATTGGAGCGGGAAGGGAAAGCCATGGCTGAGGCTTGACTTGAGGAAGCCCTGTGCCGTCGACTATCTCTGGGCTCCCTACGATCTCTATAGGCCTTCTTTACCCTCACTCGAAGAGTACTGATTACATTAGCTTCATTTCTTACTGCGGAAAGCAGGGGGACCCAGGGAGACGGAGAGGGAGAGAGAGAGAGAGAGAGAGAGAGAGATAGAGAGAGAGAGAGCGATAGAGAGAGAGGGAGAGGGAGGCCCAAATGAGAAGGAAACAGAGGCGGCAGGAAAGGAGCTCGTTCAAGCACCTACGTATATATAAGATAAGGTGAAGGATCTCATAAAGATAATTTAAGTCGAAAATATTAATAAAAAATAGGTGATAATTCTTATTTGTGGACTTTCGTTGGGAGAATAATCAATAAATATGATTAATTAGAGGCAGAATTGGACAGAAATGCCCTGAAATTGGTATTCGCTATTTAATGGAGGATGCCTGGTGAAAACAGTAAATATAACTTGGGTTTTTTTAAGCTTTTCCTGAACAAATATTGCTCTCCCATTTTTTTTTTTTTTTTTTTTTTAATAAAGGTAGGTTTTGCTGTCATGATTTGGTATGTAAGACGAAAGCTGGAAAGCAAGCAATCATAAGTTAATATTATTTTTTTTAATATCTGATAGACATATTTTACTTTTTTCTTTAATGCCAAGGTTCCAGTTGTCAGTTGACATAATACTGAATATTTTTTAGAAGATGAAAAGGTATCTTTTACATTTCGATTAGCAAATAATTTTCAAAATATGTTTTTCACTCATAGTTCCATACTTTTTTCAATTTTTTATAACTTAAAAAGATTTTCAATAATAATTGCTACTATAGAACAATATTATCATACATAGGAAAAAAAATAACATTTCTCTCAACTTTTTCTTGGGAATAAAATCATTTAGAATGTGTTCTATGTGATAATGATGTGATTATGCAATATAGTCATTAGGTTTTCTCTTTGTTTTTTTTTAGAAACTAAGAATTCTATGAATCTTTCTCTTACTTTATCTATGTACTTTCTCTCTCTCAACTTAGATAAACTTGGGACAAGATTTCATTAATCAGCACAATTATTATATTTTAGAACTTTGATTGTTAGACTAATCCAACTTTTTGAGATCAACTATCAATCTGTGATTATAATCTTGTGTTTGAAGTAAAATGTTACCTTAGTTGGTTCAAGGAATATTTTCGAAAAAGGACAACATTAGATGAGCTTACATTATCGATATTGAAAAGGTCAACAAACGTCTTATGAAATGATATCAAGGGTCTTTAGAATTTAGTTTCCTAAGACACTTCTTTAATTTATCCTAAAAAAATGATCATAATTTATTTCTTAATCAATTGAATGGTTAGTTATAAATGTGACACTTAATGATAGTTAATGTATTGAATTCTAGTACATCAATTGTTACAAATAGGGCTTGATGACAACTTAAACTATCTCTAATAGCACAAGCTAATATTGACATTTTTGTGAATACTAGAACCCTTAATGTATTTGTATGGTATTCTTGGTTGAAAGACAAGCCAATACATCCATAATGTGTTCTTCCTAAACTTGCCAACAACCTTGCATCGTGTGCCATAGACGAAAATATACTAGATCAAGAGTTTTGCATAGTGTTAACTTAATGCCCTGTAACTCTTTAGTACATATTTTATCATATGAATTATCCAAACTTAAGATTATTTTATAACCATTCTTTTTATCTTGATTCTTATAGATGATATATTGCTTTATTATTGTAGACTTTAGATAGGTAAAATGTTAACAATTTTTATGTTATTACATAGAAATTTAATTATATTTATTTATTAATCAATTTGTGTGCAATTTATGTTCCATTGTAATTATCATTTTCTTTATTTATACATTCCATACATCAACGTTGTTTTAGTTAGAATAACTTGTGCTACTTTGTTAGTATATTGTATATAGTTTAGCTTAATTAATAGTTGTATTATTCATGTTTTATTTTATGTGTTAGTTCCATTCTTATTATTGTATATGTTTCATATGTTTGGTATATAATCTCTTGGTAACATATATAGTTATATTGATTTATCAATTATAATCAAGCTCATGATGCACTTTCATATTTCTTAATCATATAATACAGCTAAAATTATATATTAAGCTAACACAATTGATTCTTTATTGTATAATAGCTCCAACAATTTGAATATCCTAGAGTACATTTTGGCTTACAATTATTCATATAATTTTTATGCCATTGGTTTTATGTGACTATCCTTTTGATATTATAACTTGAATTTTTCATATTAATATCATGTCATTGATAGTAATTTCATTTATATTTGTATTTATGATTGCATGTGATAAAATATAAAGATGAAGAAATTAAAAGATTCAAATGTGAAAGTTGAATTTGTTGAACTATTACTAATTTATCATAGGCTTGATCAGACAAGTAGATTCTTGTAATCACATTGACTTACATTAGTGTGGGTGCTTTGTTAAGAATGACATTATATGCATGTGTGACAACGTGGTGTTACTAATAGGAATGCAGTACATCGAAGTAGGGTGTGTGCAAAGGATGCATGGGCAGCACATAGAAAATGTTGTGTGGGTTAGTTGAGCGGCCTATATACATGTTTGGCTAAGTGAAAAAGACCTATACAATATTCTAATACCCAAGAGCTATGTAACTAGAAAAGCAATGTCAAACAAAGTGAAAATGACAAAAACAAGAGTGATTGAGAATAATTTAGATGAAAAGTAGAATAGATAGAGTCAAGATAAAAGAAATTGAGAAAAAGAGATAAAGAGATAATTATGGATTTACTTGTCTATAAAAATTTAAGAATTCATTTATCAAAATAAATCAAAAAAATGTGATAAAACAAATTTTGTCTCAAACAATTAAAATGAGATGAAACTCAAATAAAACCAATCCAAAAAGTTCATTTTTTTTTGTTAATTTGAACATAGGAATATTACAATATATAAGACTTTGTTTTTTCTACTTTTTGTAGTGTTTTGTTAAAATTCATCATTAGAATATTGTTAATTTTAGCTTTAGAAATATTCATTTATATTTCAATCAAAATAAAAATGATTCTTTTAGTATCTCATGTATACATTTATATTGCTATGTTTATTATAGCACAAAGCTTATAATAATTAATTTTAATTATGATATAATTAAGGTCAAGATATTTTATTATACCTCAAATAAACTCTAGTCAATTTAGATTTTGGATTTCAAGTGTGATAACTTTATCTGATTTGTTGATATCATTGGGACCACCGAGCCTAAAATGAAAAGTGCCCTTACATTTTTTATTTACAGTATATTTATTTTTGAAATTAAGACTAAAGAGTATATGAAATTATGTCTCATTTTGATATCTTTGTTATGTCATTAATTAAAATAAAAAAGCCCAACAAGAAAGCTGAAGATTAGAACTGTCCATAAGAAAAAAAAGTCTCATCTAGCTTGAGTTCAATTTGAGTTGGAAGCAAAATCTAGCTGAATTGAGCCAAATTGAAAAAGTGCCACTAAGTAAATTGATTTGGTTTAGAGCTCAAGTTCTCTGTAGATGTTGAAAAGGACACCAATTTCTACTTCAATTCGACTCGAAAATTTACTATCTTTTTTCCATTTTGGCATAGACGATTCTACAAAATGTTGAGATAGATTTTAGAAAAAAAATACTGTCCTCCTATACTAAAAAAATATTTTGTGTTTATGCTTGTATGTATATGTATATATAAACTTTTAATATTAGATATTAAAAAAATAAATGGTTTGAAAAATACAAAAATTTGGATCCAAAAATCTCTTAAATATCACATTAAAAGTTTACTTATAACTATTTGTGGATGACTAATGTGTTAAAGTTTTTTAAAAACCATCAAAGCTACTTGAGCATAAATAGCTACAAGACTTAATGGTTTTTATTGACGAAGGTGGCTTGGTTTCAATTCCATGAGAGCAATCATGCTAGAGAATGAACCAAGGCCCCATCTTCAACAATGGAGCTCAATGGTTGCTCTACCATCACTATCACTCAAAGACTATTAAGAAAAGTGTTGTAAGGTCAATCAATGAATTAAACATGATTTGGTTGAAAATACATATACAAGTATTGAAAACATATTATGCTATTAGTAAATTTGTTTGATACCAATTAATTTAGGTGTATACAAAATCCGCTAAGACATGTCATTTATTTACGATACAAAACTTGCACCTTGAAAAATCATAAATAATTATGATACACTCTTGGAAAAATATTATTTATGAATGAAAAAAGAAAACCCAATGTGATAAAGATTGAATTTTTGATAATTTTAAGTTTAAAAAGGGAAAATCTATTCTAGGATGCTGTTATTTACATCAGATTTTTTTTTTCAGAAAACTATTATTCTAAAATTAAAAAACAGTTTTAAAAATAAAATATTTTGTACAAAAGACTGACACTGTAAAAAAAATGAATCACAATAAAGAACACAAGGAATTATAATCTGAAAAAGGAATTTTTCTTTTGGATAACACAACATTAGCAAACTTTACCCAGAAATTCTTTTTGCACATCTCTCATGAAAAGTATCATCTTGATCAAATTGAATAAGATAACAAGCTTAGCACACTATTCATGTTGATCTCAAAAACACTTGTTCAAACTAATTGCAAACAGATTTATAGCAAGAATTGAAGGGTAATTTAAATACTTCACCTTCAACTACTATACAACAAACATGTATGAGCGTTCGAAGGCAGCCCAAGCTAATGCCTTGTAGAAACATTTGAGCCAAATGGCCCTTAAAATAGTAGGGGAAGCAATTGTAGCAGCTTCAAGAAACACAACAGCAAACGTAGACTATAAACAGCAGATAATAATACCACATTCACAGCATACTCCACAAGATACAAATTAAAAACTGGGTTTCTTAGCTTATATCGCCTTGCATAATGGAGAATAAGAGAATTGGGGAAAAGACAAGGGTGTACAACGTAGAAGACAAAATAAAAGCTTTACCTCTTCTTCACTCTCCACGGAATCTAGAGTTTGACAACTACCAACATTACATCATTGGCAATGACCCACCACCTGCCACAATTTGCCGCTCCAGCTACAGAAATCACAAAATAATTGATCTCACCGAAGCATTATTTGATGAGGACATCAGCACAAGGTAAAAAGGGGAAATAAAAAATGATGGTGATTACCCCAAACAATCCCTGTAGCTTGTTCTTCAACAGAGAATACTCCTGTTTTACTTGCTGGAAGCATCTGAGGCAACTGGTAAAGGAGATTGAACTGAGTTTAGAATTGCGTTTTTATGTGACTCTTTGAAGCATTTAATCAAACAGGAGAAGGATTCTAAGTCTCACCCTTCTAAATTCCGTTGCTCACAGCAACCTCTGAAGGGTATGCAAACGTTGGTCAATCTATGCGCTCCTATGCTGTTCGGCAACAATAGACCAAAGATTAGGAGATTTAGAGCTACATAAGAAGACCACAGCAAGATAAGAAGTTTATTATTTTGATTTGAAAAAGCACAAGGAAAAAAAGAACCGTCAGTAAAGATAGCAAGGTAACGACAAGCTTCAAGCTTTTATTGACCTTGCACTACTCCCCTTCAACTGGTGGACAAAGGCATCAACCTTCTTGAAATCTACCAATTGGTGATTACTTTTTGCATGCCCAATATGATGACAGAGAACGTAACAAAGAAAAGGGAAAAGGAATCAGAGATGAGAACGTTTGCAGAGCAGAAGAGAGTATTTTTAGGTAAGGGATGTGCAATCCACATACAGGGCGTTGCAGAGATCGTTGAGAAGCCTCTCGGAATCGTCGAAGAAGAGGGTGACGACTTCGACCACGAAATCTGGGTTGTTCTCGTCCTGCAGCTGCTGCAGCTGCGTGAATTGGCCGTCAAGAAATCCCTTCAAAAAGAAAAAGCAATCATCGAATCAGCATAGATCTCGAAAGCGAAATCCATTGAAAGAGGAGATCATTCACAGAGAGCTGCACCTCGCGAAAGAGCGCCGAGATTAGATCGACCCACTGTCGCTGTAGCTTGCCAACGTCCATCTCTCTCTCTCTCTCTCGTCAGCGAGCTTCGGTGATTTCGACGAGATTTGACGCCTTCGTCCGTGGCGCCGAGAGGTCGATATCGGGTAAATGATCACCGGATGAACGCTCGACATCCAAGTTGTTGCTCAATTTATAATTAATAAACATCAATAAATACCAGAATCCTTCCATAAATATAATTATAAATAACTTTTACATAAAAAGAAAAGCACGTGCAACTCGCATCAATTCCACCGTGAGATTCGAAATCCATACTTGATCGCAGTGGCTTGCAATAATGCAATCCTCCCCTGTTTCAAGAATTAGATTAAAAAATTATTTTAATTGAATCTAAATTAAAATATAACAAGTTATTTATGAATTAAATTTGGGTTTAACAGAAATGTTACGAGCAACTTACCCATCATGATTGGATGAAATTGAACTCGTTTGAAAACACATTTATCAATTAAGAAAATTTAAATAAAAAATAAAATAATTATATTATAATAACATATATTAATAAATTTAGTACAATTATATATTCAATCCTATTCATGGTTGAAAATTTTTCTTCCTTTGAACTTGAACTAAAGCTCAATGAGTCGGGCTATGTTTGAATAAAAAAATTTAATTAAATTCTTCATATTCAAAGTTCAGATTAAATTGTGATCAAATCGAAAAAATTTAATAACAACCCGAATTTGAATTTCATTTCATTCAATTGAGCTTAAAAGGACTTAACATAACATTGTCATGTGTGAGTGATAGAGCAAAATTCACTTGTTAGATAATTGGTGATTCTTCTTGTTCAATTAGTTTTCTTCTATAATAAGTCCAAATATTAGTAAATAAAACAAATATTAATATTTTTTTTTTGTTGGAGCATCATATTAAGTACAAACACTACATGTTTTAGTTTAATATTATAAATTAAAAATGATATTAATATCTTAATTTACAATGAGGACAAAAAGTTATGGAGACCTCCTGAAATTAGACCTGCCTGATGAAACAATCTTACTCGGTCCGACAAATACATCAAATTTGTAAAATGTTTTAAATCAAACATTGTTTCTCCATCCAATTGCTAGCCTGTAGCGGTTTAGCCGGGCTTTCATTTCATTATGTATATATAAATATATATGTACAAAAGTGCAGGCGGGCACATGGCTGACGAAATTTCTGTTGCCCTCTTCGTCATAAGATACCATTGGAGAAAGTAGAAGCACACCGCAACAGTGAAAGCTTAATGGAATGAGATCACGGATCCATAAACCCTCGTGAAGACCTCATCTACTTGACTTTGGGTTTAAACCAACCCAACACGCAACCGAACAATGAACACGATGGTCTGTCTTCTGTCAGATCCACAAATCCGAACCTCGCTCCCCCAAATTGCGCACCAAATCCTGGAAGTAGACTACTTTCCATATCCAGCACTCAGAGATATTAGTGGGAAGATTAATATACTTTTTGTGAAATAGATACATGGAGCACTACAAGCCAAGCAACAACAATCTCCATTAGAGAAATCAAAAGAGAGATCTAAACATAATTCTATATAGAAGCAACATATACCAACACATATATATATATATATATAATATTTATGTTCTTCGCCTTTTGAGAACTGTGATTTACTGTTTCAAATTAACCAACTCTTCCATCACATGATCGAGCAGCTATTGGCGTTCTCATCACTGAAATAGTTGGTGTAGGGCTCGCCCGCTGGCGGCGGCGGCGGCATGTACATCGCCGGTGGATGGGGGTAACCCATCATGGGAGGGTAGCCGCGATCCTGACCGTTCATCATCATCATCATCCTCTGTTGCTGCAGTTGCTGCTGTTGCTGTTGCTGCAGTTGCTGCTGTTGCTGTTGCATCATTGCTGCCACGTACTGCTGCTGATACGGGTTGCCGGCGGCCATCATGTCTGGGTTCAGCGCCGGCATGCCACTGCCCGGGAAGTACCCCGGAGGCGCGGCGCCGGCGGGGAGGGGTAGACCCTGCACTGCCGTTGGCATGTTTCCCTTTTGGGCCATGGGGCCCATTTGCCCCGCGTTCATGCCGCCGGGGAAGCTTCCCGGTGGAAGATTGGGTGCGCCGCCGCAGTGTGCGGGACCGGGTGGTTCGTGCTTCCCGCCGCCTTTCTTCCCTCCACCGCCGTTAGGGTTGTTCGACTTGCCATTATTAGCAGCATTCTTTGAATCAGAAACCCCACGGCCACCTTTGCCAGTGTCCACACCACCGCCCTTTTTCCCGTTCTTCGCTTCACTGCTGTTGTTTGCACCCTTGATATGCACCGGAATGTCAATAAGTTCGCCGCCGCCACCGCCGCCGCCTTTTTTTCCATGTCCAACGACGGCAGCTTGACCACCGTTTCCCACCGTCTTTTTCTCAGGCATGACGGGGACCCCATTGAAAGCGTTGGGTGGCGCGTGTCCAGGCTTCAGCTTGAGATTCTGGAAGTCCCCGTAATCGGCGTCGAAGCCATCCAAATCGTCGAGGTCGTCATAATCGTAGTCATCATCATCCTCGGAATCATCGTCGTAATCACTACCAAGTTCGCAGTCATCCGGCGGCAAAGCAAACTTCACCGATTTGGGGTCCTTCTGTAATGGCAGCTTCAAGTCCTTCCATTGGTCGAGTTTCGGATCTTTGAACCCTTTCATCTGCTGCAGTTGTTGCACCGGAGCAGCTTGAAATTTTTGGTCCTTTCCGCCTCCTCCTCCTCCGCCGGCTCCCACCTTAGCTGGCTTGGTGTTGTCCTTGTTCTTCTGGCCTTTTTGGTTTTCAAGTTGCGGTTTTTGGAGATGGGCGAGGTTGATGCCCTTGGGAAGAAGCAGTTCTGCGTGCTTTCCGGCTTTATTGAGCTTTTTGACCAGGGTGGCCGGATCAACATTGCTGGAGACAGTAACCTTCCCTTGCTCTGCGTCTATTGTGGTGTGGAAAACCCCTGTGAAAGAGCACACGAGATATCTTTACAAGCCATTGGAGTTTTGCCCAAAAAACCACTTAATCAAACACCGAGTTTTCTTTTGTTCATCGAAGATCTCAACGGAAGAAAGAAAGAAGAACTGTTTGAAGCAGGAAAATTTGAACTTGGAAAATACCATCAACTTTCTGAAGGATCTTCTTCACCTTCTGCTTGCAGCCATCGCAGTGTATATTTACCTTCAGAACACAGGTCTGCCGGAAGAAATTCACGCATAAACAGCAACAGAAAACGATTTAATGATCGGCCAAGGAACACAAACTAGAAGAAACAGAGAGCACCCATACCGAACTATGTTACTTCTACTAAAGAATTGAGATTAAAAAAAAGCAGATCTGTAGGGATTGAAAGAAAAAAAAAAAAAAACAAAACCTGCACTTTGAGGAACTTGATTTCGTCTTCCTTGCTCATTGCAAATCCCGAGAAAGGTTTTGGGCTAAGATGAACAGCTTCAGAGAAACTGAGATCTAACGAAGCAGGGGAGAGCTAAAAGCATTTGCTGGTTTCTTCAGGTAGCGAGCTAGGAATCCGAAGAAAGTTTTGAATGGCAAAGATTAGAAAGCAAAAGAATGGATTTCCAGTTCTGGTTTCCCCTCCTACCATACAGAAAGAGAGAGTGTGATTCCAAAATGCAGAGACAGCACACTTAGCGGCCCTTTATTACTTCTTTATCCTTTGTTGGGTATAGTCTTTTACAGAGAAGCCCTCGGTCTCTCTCTTACCTAGAGAGAGATTATCATGATAATATAGCCTTGGTTTTTTACATGTAAACTGTGAAATAAAACGGGCACAATTGTACACGATTGTACTTTAGGCACTCAAATCCAACTATATTTACCTTTTTTTAGTGTAATTTTTTAAAATTTAAGTAAAATTTTAAGGAGAACACTCTATGGTAGTTCACAACAGTTAATACAAAATAAGAAGGGTGGCAGCACACCTTAGCAAGAGATAATCAAATTGATCTAATAGAATTGAAGATGCATGAGATTTAGTTTCGTAATTAATCATAGATCAAATTATAAATATAATATTATAAGATATTCGAGTAAAAATTGTATTGATTATTTGATATTTTGAAATGATATTAAATTATCATAAATAATTATAAAATTATAATTTTTTTGTATTTATTTATTTATTTTTTGACATTATATTTTATAATTTTATTTTGTTAATGTACGAGTTATTATGAATTTTTATTATAAAATATATACACACCAGAGATTTCTTTCAAACAAAGGCTAATAGTCACCTGTCTAATATCTTGCCCTTCTACGACCTCAGCCGCTCGTCCCCTCTTCTTCTTCCCTTTGATTGACCACCGCCAGCGACCTCAGCATTGAAGTTCCTCCCGCTAACTGTTTCTGCCCGAGCTTCACCACAGGCGGCTCCCTCGGCTTCACCCACACTCAGCCGTTGCCCACATCCCGTCGAGTGGCACCTTTGCCTTCTGGTGTCGTACGGCCCAGCGCGACTGTCCCCTCGTCGAAAGCACACTTACTCGAGCAACCACGTCACCTCACCGCACAATTCTCCGGCATTCCTCTCCGACCCACAGTGCCACCGCCGAAGCTCGCATCCCATCCCGCCACGGGGTTGCACGCCGCGCCAATCGGCCACAAATTTCGTGCCGAATTGCATTCCCTTGATTCGTCGTCATGCTTCGAGCGTACAGTAGACACCGCCGCACACCACAGGAATTCGCATCCCCAGCCCTCGAGCTCTCATCCACCGAACCGGCAACCTAATTTTCCCTGGCGCCGAAATGCCCAGTCAGAACCGGAGCCGGAGGGTCGCCCGAACCAAACCAGTGGTTGGAATTTTTTCTTGAACCGTTTGGAAAGTGCGTTTCGCTTTGCGTTTTAAGGGATCTTGCAAAATTTTGAAGCAGATTTTGCAAGAACTTTTGCCTTCATGTTACACAACATACAAAAGATTAGTTAGACTAGCTTATATTACACTATGTTGATGTTTAGAATTCTTATGGCTAAACTAAAATTATGCTAATTGTCTCTTATATTCATGAAACTTCATAATGCATTCATAGTGAGTTTGTAAAGTATAGAAATGTCCAAACTATCCAACATAAAGGATAAAATTTTTAGAACAATAATGGAACAATTCTAAACCTTTGCTAAGCAACTTCATAACCAAATAGTTACAAAACATAACAAATGCACAAATATAAATTAGGGCATATAATGCTTAACAATAAACATCATGTAACTTATATACACTCATAAGACATTGACATGCCTTATCATAGAGATAAAAAAATGCACATATTAAAGTATAACATGAATCTAAAAATAAAATGTAAAAACATAATCAAAACTTCTTTAAATAAATCATGGTATACTTGTACTAAAGTGAAGGTATCTTAAACATAAGAGCAAAAATGCCTACAAAATAGGTGATGTGAATTGTATTTCAATATCTAGAATACATAATAAAATAGTAGAAAACATACATAATTATTTAGAATAATTGTTCTTAAAACCTTTTCTTTTAAAAATCTTATTAATTTCAAAAATGTATGTGAGGAGTAAGATAAAGTAAATAACATAATAGTTTTTAGATGGCTTGGTTTAAAACTATATTTATGTGTAATCCCAACCAAAACACTATGCAAACCTTAACAAACATCTTTTGCATCCTTCATGCGAGAGTTACGAGTCAAAAAGGGGTAAAGGCCATCTCTCTTAGTACTTTTCGATATTTTGGTGGCAACAAAACATATTAAGAATATATTAATTAATTTTTAAGTGATGTTTTTGTGTAATTTTACCTTTAAGGGGTAAAGGTTTTTCAAGTAGTCCTCACTCCAAGTTTGTAGGAGCTCAGTATCGTCTTCTATCTGAAGTTGATAAGCTTTCAGTCCCTCCTCCCTCCCCCCCCCCCCCCCCCCCCCCCCCAATCAAGGGATAACTTATCAAGCCCTTCTTGTCACTTTGAAATCTCACATTTCTTGAAGATAAGATCCCCTACTTTAAGAGGGTATCTTTTGATGTGCTTATCGAAGTACGTTTCCATGTCTCATGTTTTGTTGAGCTTTTTGAAAAGATCTAACTTGTGTTTTTTTATTTCTTCATTTGTTTCTTGGGCATTGGCTATGTCATATCATTTTCTTAATATTTAAATTAGTAGAGTGAAGTACTTGACTTCTACGAGAGCATAGCTTCAAAGCCATAAACCAAATAATATAGGAATTCTCTTGTGGTAATGAAATGAGTGGTTTGGTATACCCATAATATGCATGGAAGCTCATCTATCCTAGCCCCTTTCTTTCTTTCCAAGTGAGGCTTCAAAATATTTAGTAAGCCTTTATTCGCTACTTTAGCTTGACCATTTGTTTAAGGATCGATTACAAAGGCATACTTTAAGTGACAGTCATATTTCTTGTAGAAGTTTTGGTGTGTATCTTAAAAGAAAATTACGAACTTCGTTTGTTGTCTAGCTAACAAGAGATTTAGCTTCAATCTACTTTGAGAAATAATTAATTGCAATGAAGAACTTCTTTCCCCTTTTGGCTATAAGGAAAAGTCCCAATAAGTCCATGTTCTATATAGAGAAGGGTCAGTAAATTTGATGACTTTCATGGGGGCTATCATTTATCAAAGAAAGGGAGCATGAAGTTGTAATCCTTGGCATCTTTTAACAAATGAAGCGATGTGTTTTTGCAAGGTTGGTTAAGAAAAACCTTGCATCATAATTTTCATAGCCATGGCACATTAAAGGCATGATCGAATGTATTTTCTTTATAATGTCTGCAATCTTGAATAGATCAACGTATTTAAGTAAAGACTAAAGATAGAACTTTTAGTAGAGTTGATTTTTTATTAAGAGATATGATTAAGACTATATCTCGATTTGTCTTACTTCTGATTTATTATGATAAAAGATTCCTATATTGAGGTAGCCTTCCAAGAGAGTTATCCAATAAGTATGCCTCTCAAGATTAAGGATTATCACTTTGGTGTTCTCAATAGATGGTTTTCAAAAGAGAGAAATCTTCCTTGGGGTTCCTTTGTTTGGCCTATAAATTTTTTTATTGATTTTGCTCATGAAGGATTTGGGTAATGCTCATTTGATGATGCTTTTACAGGAGGGTTTGCATCAATACCTTGCATGCTTTGAGGATTAGATCCCTAGTTTCAAATGAGTAGTTGACTTGGCTAATAGCCAACTGTGAGTTATTGAAGATTAGTAGTGTTTTATTCGTAAACCTAAAGAAAATTTCAATTTAGCTATTAAAGCTTCATATTTGGCTTGGTTATTTGTGATTGGAAAAGTTGATTATGAGTGCTTTTTTTAGTTTAACATCATTTGGACTTAATAAAACAATGTTAATACCACATGTATTTTGTCTTGAAGCTCCATCCACAAATGGCTTCCAGGTTTCTAAAGAGACCCCAAGTTCTACTTCAAGGGAAATCCCTTCGACCAAAAAATCTACTAGTACTTAAGATTTAAGGGATGATCCAGATATGAAATCAATCTCAAATTTGTTGAGTTCGATAACTCATTTCTACAATCTCTTGAGATTATAAATAAATTTTAGTCATTGAGTAGTCATTAAGAGTGCTAATGTCATCTTATTTATAGGAGAATATCTAGTTTCTGCATCATTGAAAGTATGAGAGACATAATAAATGGGTCGATACATATCTTTGCCTTATTGGATTAACATAGAGTTAACAACTGAACTTAAGGCTTCAAAGTAGATGAACAATGATTCTCCAGGCATCAAACTACATAAAATAGACATAATAGATAGGTAAGTCTTGAGTTCCTTAAAGGCTTTTTTGTAATCTTCTATCTATATTAATCAAACATTATTGTATAAGAGTTTGAAGAATAGTTAAACTTTTTCTCCTAAGTTGTAATGAAAATACTTGCATTGAGTGATGACATAAACAATCTTAACAGGAACCTTGCCTTTATCTTATAGTGCCAACTAAAGTGTCTAATCATCTTTATTGATTTTTTTCAATAATACATGATTCAATAAGCTTATTTAAAATAGATTTGTTTAATAATTTATACCAAGTACTCTTGGAGGTGGCCTTCATTTCACATGAGTGGTCCTAACTTTTGATATAATTCATTTGTTTTAATAGCTGTGAAAATTACTTTTAGAGGTACACTTAAGGGTGTGCTGAAATGTTGAGCTTAGTATCCTAGTCGATCATGTCGAGCCATATAAGGGTAATCTTCATTGTCCTATGGCCTTTTCTATCTTTGATCAACAAGCCTTTGAGGTAACGATACATTCCTATCTGATTTATCAAATAGAGTTAAAAAAACTCTTCCTTATTAATGAAATAAATGACTTTATAGAAGATTTCTTATAAAGATTTTGATGCTTATCTAACTAGGTGTTTTTGGAAATCTTCTGATTAAAGAGACTGAAAGAGAGTCGCTCTAATAAATTAAGAGTCCTCTTAATCAATCTCTTTAAGAGCTTCTCTAAAGTGTTGGAAGTAGGCTTGAAGTGTTTCTAAATTGATGTTACTTTGAATTAAGAAACGACTTAGAGAACTTTTTTAGGTCTAATGTAACTAATGAAAGATGATATGAATAACCTTTTTAGCTAGATAAATAAAGAAATTAATTTAAGATGCAACTTCTAGATCCACTTTGAAGCTACATCTTTATGAAAGGTAAATAAAATTTTGCATTGAATGTGCCTAATTATGACTTATACAAAAACAAATATCTCAAATTCTCTTAAAAAATATAGCAATTTGAATTGTCATAGTAAAAAGTGGAGTTAAGTAGTTGAAATTTAGGAGATAGAGACATTGAATAGATTTCTTCGATAAAAGGAGAAACTTTCTCAATGACACTTAGGCTATACCTATTGTAGCCTTTCATGTGATGATCACAAAACTAAGTTTAAGTATTTACTAATATCATGCTAAGCTTAATGATTTTTTAGATAAATTTCAAAGAGTATTTTAGTAATTTGAATTTATTAAAGTAAGGACTATTGTAGCATAAACAATGAATATAATTCAATGGCTCAACCTCTTAAATTTAGAGCTAATGATAATAGTCTTTTTGGAGTGACTAATCCACAAAGAACTTTATTTCTAAATCTTTATGGTTAGTATGTTAAATCATTAAATTATTCATAATTATGGTATATATGATTATCATCCTTCATGTATATGTGAATTTGATTTAAGATGTATCTTATTTTAAAATATTTAAGTTTTTGAATATTCAAATATTTTTTATACAAATTTTATTATAAAAAGACATGTTTTTTCATAAGCACCCCTATTATGAAGCCCGAAGGGCTTCGATTAAGTGGCTCGAAGGGGACATAGACCTTGGGGGCCCATAGGTCACGAACATAGCCAAAATTGAGAGGGGTCGAGCCCATGTATTGGTTAAGCTAGGTTATTGTTGCTATCTTTGGTCAAAGATAAGCTTTGCCAAACTTGAGATTTTTGTACCAATCGATCATATATTTTTACAACTAAACAGTCGAGATGACACCCGCATTTGTGAACAGTCTTTTGTTTTCAACTGTTCATCTGTAATGCTTGATCAAATAACTAAGAGTCTCTCTGCCTGTATGAACAATAACCTCATCAATGTTACCATCCATCTCACTTTCAAATCCAATGCTCTAGATCTTATCTCGTTGAGATTAAATTTGGACCCTTTATCATTTAAGTTGATTCGATGGCTATGGCTCCGTTCTCGTAATTGAACGACAACTGTACAATCTTCTCCGCCTCTAACATCTAGCTTTCTAAAAAGTAGATTTTAGTCATTGGGAGAGTTATTTTTGGAATTTTTATTTCAACTATAAATATGGATCATTTATCAAGTATAATGACTATTAAATCAAACTTGAAAATTTTCATGTAAGTCCAAGTGAAGTTCAAATTGTGAGTAACAAATTTGTGCAATATTACAGCAACTATGGATTTCTGACGATCTCTATTTCTCTTCTTCTATTCATAATTATTTTTTTATTTTTTGGTAACATTTATTTCATTCATTAGTAGTGTCAATCTTATTTAAAAAATTAAAGGTGTAGGGATTTTTGTAAATAAAAAATTATAAAGTTTCAAATTCTTTTAAATAACATAAATTTCTTTAATTTTGATATCTCATTAGAGCACTAGTATGTATTTGGTTTACCCTTACCAGCTTTGATAAAAGGGAGTGATTAGTGGAAGCTCGATTGGGGATCAAGGGTTGGATGTAGGCAAGGGTTTTGGTCGAACCACCTAAAAATCTTTTATATCTTTTTTTATTATTGAGCAATTTTATTTTCTTGATAAAAAAATTTAAACTCAAAAATTTTTCTTCTAATTTTTTGAATCAAAAAAATTTGTGAAACATACAATTCACCCCTCCCATCTTATTCGATTTTTTTCACATATTTTACAATAATACCCTTATTGTAAAAATTGGTGAGGCTCATTGTTAGGAGGACTTGAGTGTTCTTGATAAAAAACAGGAGCTTATGACATTACAAGGTTGAATCTAGGATAAAAGAGGGCTTTAATTTGATTTGAGCTAGAGTGTCTTTTTATCATAAGATACAGATAGGCTGGTAATATGTTTTTTTAGAGGTGTGCACTGAAAGTTTTTGAAAATGGGTATAATATAATGAAGTTAAGGTGTTGAAACAGAGCTTCAAGTTTCTCTGTATTAAAAGGAGAGATCTTTGACATATTTGGCAAGCTTTCCCTTAATAAGATGGCCAAAGTTACTCTAATTTGCTCTCTTATATGCATAGGAATGGTGGAAATGAATCTTGAATTATTTTATTTGTTATTGAAATAGATAAAAAGAATTATTAGTAGACTATTGAAAATGTTGTAAAGTTTATGAAATTTAACGTAGGGGCATAAGGATCCCTACCGTTTCTTAGTTGCAATTGTAAGATTCTTCTTTTCTAGAATAAATGTGGCTTTCTATTGGTTTTATTTTTCAGTTTTTATTTGTTTCTACAATCAATGCCAAATTTGAAGCAAAAAAGAGATTAAGAGAATTTAAATAAATACTTAGAGCAAAGAAAAGGAAACTTAAGCAGACAAAGTTTTCAAATTTGTTCGAAAGAAGATTGGATCACACTTTTGGATGGATTGACATGATGTGACAAGTTTCTAATTGAAGGGCTTTAATTTCTGTAGGTGTAGGTATATGACATTATTAAGGGACATCTTGAAGATGTCAAAAAGAATGCAACATGATTGATATTGAGACTGTGTATCCAAATGTGCTGGTGATTCAATCAGGAGTGATAATGACTCAATTAGATCCAATTGGGTGTACGCATTCACATGCATGAGTACATTGTGCTCCCAGATGAGCTCAAGCCAATGCGAGTTAGCATGGGCAGGAACAGGTTGGCTTGGGTATGCGCAGGCTAAATTGGTAAAAATAGGGCGATGTGAATCCATTCGGGTATGAAGGCGTTAGTCGATGTGGGTTGGCGCTTATCAGCATAGGTTGATGCAAGTCGGTACAGGTCAACATAGTCTGGTCAGCTTTGAGGTTTTCCCTAGAGTAATCTGGGTAACTTTTCAAAAATTATAGCCAAATGCTGTCGTAAATACTTAATAAACACCTTTGGTGCCACCGACATTGAGCAATATAAGGGGGATTTCTCTTAAAAAGAAAGTGAAAAAAACTATGACAAAATTTGATGGCTTGTAAAGTGATGAAAACGTGGGATCGATTTCAATAATGGATGAGAGAAGCCTACCAAGACTTCTGGTGTACTTGAGATTGCAAATGTGAAGATTTTATGCCCTGGTCAAAGGAGGCTCATTTTTTAACCAATCTCCAATGAAGAGATCGAAGGGCTTCCATGGCTGAGGATCTTCTTATCGTTTCCTTTTTTCCCTCCCCTTTGTAATTGATCGGAAGATGGATCTTATAGTGGTGCTCGACAAATGACGCTAATACCATGTCAAATTCCCACTTCCCTTATTTAATTCAGTGGAGGGGCTTTACTTGGGGAACTCAACAAATGCAATAGGTCTCCCTTTTTTGGGGGATTTTTTCCTTCTTCACATGGAAAATGGAATGCATTTAGAAAAGCTTATAAAAGTGATTATAGTATGATGATTGGCAAGTGATCTAGTGTGTTTAAATAAAAAATATTAGATAATTATTTATAAAAGAGATTATGTAATAATTATTATGTATAAATGGCACTATAAGTAATAAAAAGTATAAGAAATTTTGTACAAAAAAACTTTATCTTAAATTGAGATAAATAAATTTAGTAATCTATAATATAATGCATTATTATTATTTTGTACATCTATTTAATTTCTTTTAGCTTCTTGCTTTAATTGTACACATTTTTAAGATTATGCATTTTAAGAATGATGGACATGTTTTATGAAGAAAATTATCATTTTTTAACTTTATCATGACAATTTTATAAGTATAAAACATATATGAATGCAAGCTAACATAATTGTGATGAGTTATGTTGAAGAATATGCTTAAAAGACTTTTACTTAGTCTTCTCATACACTTAAACCTCAATTGTTGTTCTTAACATCTTACCAATTAAACCCTTGTTTTTTGAAGAACGAGATCACCAAATAATTGACTTAGTTAATATTTAAAAATATGATCTAAAAATATTTAAAATAAAAGTATTAATATATGAAAGAATAATTTTGTTGTTATTAAGTCATACATAGATTAAAAGTTCAATAGAAGTAATAGATGAATCTCTTAGCCTAATAACAATATCCATTTGAATACTAATACACACAAGATGATTATCAAAACTCATTACAACTCAAAAGAAGAAACCTTTAGTGATCCCTTGATTTTGAATGGTGTATCCAATTATAACTTTCTAAAAGGTATGTAGATGAGTTAAATATTTTTTTAATTTTATTTATTTAAAAAATAGGTTTGACAAAACTATAAACCGCAAGTTGAGATCAATCCCAAAATGAGGGATGTAAGCATAATTTTTTTTTAAATTTCAAACAATGTTAAAAAAAATATGGTACTTGCACTAAAAAAAGAATTTGAAGAATAAATAATTTTACAATTTTCTCAACAAAGTTTAGAAGTTAATTGGAATAAGAAATGTAAACATACTATTTCATATAAGGTTTTAATCAAGAGGTTATTTAAGTCCTTTAATACTAATATATTAAATGACATCTAAAACCTATTCTCCTTAAACTCTAAAACCCTCATGCAATTATAGGCACAAATAACTTTAAAATGGGAAAGAGTGAGACCAAGAAAGCTTTTGACATTTGGGAAGGGATTTAAAATGGTGAATCTCATGAAAAGCCATAGAGATGGTAAGCATTTTTGCAAGACATTCAAAGAGAAATGGTAAAGAAAGCAAAAATATGATTTCCTTCACTAGTTTAGTTTTGATTCAATTCAATAAAATTTTCTATTTTAAAATATACTTTGGTTTACTTGATAGTTTTTATTAAGGTTATGTCCACTAAAAACACAATAAAAAGAATTAAAACAGAAATTGGAACTCTCAAGTTTAGAAACCTAAAATTTCATATGTGAATTGAATGGTTTGATCAAGTGATCGAATGATATATTCATCATTAGAAAGGAAATGAAGTGTCTATTAGACAATTTAAAGTGGGTATCGAATGATTTTATTATTTTAGAAATTAAGATGAGAGCTTCTATGTTACACTGCACTTATACTAATTACTACTTTTGCAAAAATCAAAGTATTTATGCAAAACAATATAGTGACATTCATTTTTTTTTCTTAAAAGAGTAGACAATACTATTTTTTGTTCCTATTTTCTATACATTATCATATAAAATATAGCATTTATAATACCAACACTTATATGTTTAAATTGTTCATAAGAAAACTATCAACTCTCTATTTATTCAAGCTTGTACATATGCACAATTCTCAAGATTTTATAGTAAATGTCTAATCATCCCCATCACCACCCTAATCCATCATTCTCTATGTGATGGTGCATGTCTTGTAATATAAATAGCGTAATAAAAAACAAATCACCAAGTAGATAAATCTAAATAAGAAATTGTATTAAAAAGAAATTCATAAAAATAATAAATGTAAAAAAATTAAATAAAATAACATCATGAAATCAATAACATAATCTACTCTACTTATAAATTCAAATGTCACAAAATATCTTGTTAAATGAAATAGTATTTAATGTTAGATATTTTTCTTTATGATTCTTTCTTTATACAACCACTTATATATATAGTTATAGAAGCATAGATAGTTGCTTCTTTTTATCTTTATTAATGTTTACTTACTCTGTTTCTCTCTTTTATTTTCTTTTGTCTTCTTCCTATGTTTTCATATTTTTATTATTCTTTACCAAGGCCCTATTTTTTTATTAATACTATTAACTCATAACTTTGATCATTTTTACCTGATTTACTACCAATGCCATTTCATGTCCTACATCTTGTGGAAGTTACTTTTCTTTTAACTTCTTTCATGACCTAGTTTACTATTAGTATAATTATTTTTAATGATCATAGGATCTCACAATTTGAGAAAACTAAATTTTTACTTTATGCTTTTCATTTTGATAACAATTTTTTAGCTTGTTTTTATTTTTATTTCATTCACTTTTTTATATATCTCTTTTCTTCCTATTTTTATATATATATAGATGTGTGTGTGTTACATGAGTATGTGAGATGTGATACTTTGATTACAAGTTCATTTACTCTTATTATTATGTGATAATATTTATAAAAGATACATACGATCAAAAATGTTATTGTGATAACGATAATAAAAATGAATGAAAGAAAAGAAAGAAAAGGTGTTATTGTAATAATAGTCACACAAAAAAAGAAAAAATAAACTGACGTGTAAAGAGAAAATTGAAGAATTTGCAAGAAGACAATGTTCAATGTAAAAGGATGAGAGGTTTTTCAAAGTGACAATGCATTCTGAAATAACAAATTCCAAAGATAAGCCAGATAAGTCTTGGTTTATACTATTTAAGTTAAGAATAATGTGTTTTTAAGCATACCCAACTTGCTTATGAAATAGCATTTCTCTAAGCAAACCATTAAAAGATAAAAAGGTAAAAAATGAATAAAAAATATATAAAAGCTTTAAAGATTAATGCAATAAAAGTTTCGTCTGAAAATTACACCACTTTTCATTATTTGCTCCTACGCTTTATCTATATTATATTATTGAAAATAAACAATGAATATGACTCCAAAAATTTTATTTTTTTGCATGTATTTATTTTCATTTACCATTAAACTAGTGTCAATTGTCTTATGCCTATATTATGTTAATACTTTTATGTTAAAGAAAAATATTTTATAGGGCTACTAAGATATTGTCTTCATGGCTCTCTTTTCTTCACTTGGAATGCTTGGACGAAACTAGTTGTATTGATTTTTTCTAGAAAAGATCATTACAAACATGACTTCATTCTTTTTTATATGTGACTTATAACCTTTTGCATTCTTGACCATTCCTCCACCAGCAATTGCAACATCCAATTGACTTAATGTCTCTTTAGCATTATATCCACCTTAACTCCAATAGTTTTCCACCATTGATTGACCTTTGCATCAAATGGAATAGCAACTTATTATTTTATGTTTTAAAACTTTTTTGGTTTTCTCATATCGTACTTTTATGATACTTAACTTTATATTATATGATTAATTAAATCTCCATCATCTATACTTATTCATACTAATTTTATTCATATGATCCGCTAGTTGTATATGTATTATCCATTTCTACTTATTGCATGCCTTATATCTACATTATGCTAATATGATTCCTTAATCGTACATATATGATACATCTTCCTTCTTACAATGTAACTTAACGATTCTCGTATATTATGTGCCTATCATACACTTAATTGTACTTTGTTAATACTTGTATTATATTATTTGTTTATATGTTACTCTACTTATTAAACTTAGTTAATCTTTTCTTCTTAATTAATTGTAGTTATATAATGTTTTCTTGTACATATATGATACTATATTACTTAGATCAATCATTTGTTTTGTACATTAATATTTTTTATATTTTTTTATCCTTAGATAATCATTAGCCAACTTTTGAATCTATTCACATTAATCTAGCTCCAAATTCTATTACTTGATCATACTTTATGATATGCTTCTATCATATTGTATGATCTAATCTTCTTTAGCTTATTAGACCCTCATTTGATTCAATGCATTCAACATATAATCATATAGATATGATTTCTTAATCATACTTATTTGAACTTATTCATATTACACCCAATTTCATTTTCTGTTACTTGACATACTGTATGACATACCTTTGTCATATAAATATATGGATTTTATATTATCATATGATCCCATTAAGCATAGTTTGCTTATTAATTATTATATCATTTTGTATGCTTTCCTCTATCACATTAAATGATAGTATGTACTAAGCTATCTTTCTTATTTTTATTTTTTTGTATTATATGATCAAGTATCATATGATTTATGATCATTCTTCATAAATTTATATTTTTTTCTAATTAAATTTAAAAAAAGTTCTATAATTTTACAAATTATTTTCTCATTTAAAATCATAATGTTTGTAATTTTTACTATTGCACTTTCCTTAGAGTTATCAATAATTTATTAAAATTCTTCTTTTCAATATCTTATGACTTTACATTTATTAAAATTAATTATCAATACTTTTAAGATATTATAATATCACATTTATTTAGCATTATTATTAATTATCTATGTATTGAAATTTTATTTTTAATAATTTCATGCATTTCTAATCATGTAATAAAATAAAATTTATACTCTATTTCAAAAAACTATTTAAAAGTAGAAATAAAAAGAATAATAACTTATTGAAGTTATAAGCTATATATAAAATAAATAATCACCATATATCTTATTCTAGCTTTGTATATTACACTTCATTAGAGTGAAATAATTTGAAATATCACACACCTACTGATAGCCTAATCTTTATCAATAGTATTCTCCTATGATATCCACCATCTGTACTTATAAACATTAATAAACATATACTAAACTAACATAAAAGACTTAGTAAACGAAACAAACATATTTTACAAGTGATAATAAAATAAAAGAGTGTGACATATAACAACTGCATAGATAAAAATAATAGTAAACAAACATATTTTACAACTTTTCTTATATAATTTGATAAGAATTTTATCAAACACTCATTTTTTTTTTTGTCATTTCTTTACTAGATTATGCCACAACTTTTGTTGTATTTCATATAATTATCTTTAAAATTTCTCTCAAATAAAATTTTATATATTTATATGTATATTTTAAATCTATAACACATAAATATTTTAGCTAATATAAACCTTGAAATGCATGCCAAGATAACAATGGCCAAATCCTAATTTTAGCATTCCATTGCAAAGGTCTTGTCATAAGGAATTTGTAGATATATTGTTTGCTTTTAATAGAGGATAAGCCTCTCTCTTTGGCCTGAGAAATAATTTCATGATTGGAAAATTTGTAAGAAAATGGAAAGGAAAGGAGAGAAGAAGTAGAGGAAAGAAAGGGAAGGTGAATCTAAGCAAAATAATTTCAAATCTTTGAGGAGATTCAAAGAGACCAAGAGGTTGAGAAAGAACTTGAGGGAAGGAAAGGGGTTATCCATTTTGGCTTGTAAGAACCACATAATAAGGTAATATCTCCTTTAAATTAATGTGTATAAATCAAATTTTGGTTGTTTGAAATGCAAAGAAATAGGATTTAGTGATTTTGGTTAGAACAATGGTGGTCAAAGGCCATTGCAATTTTTGACTGCATTGATTGTACAAAGACGATCATCTAGGTCATCTGATATAGTATATGCAAAGGGGCTGGCACGAGCTTTTAGCCAAGGTGCAAAAAAGGGTATCGAATGAATACAATTATATAATACAAAAGGGTATTAGAAGATCATTGTGCAAGTACACAAGTATATTAGTCTAATACAATCCACTTAAGGGAAGCTTAAGAGAGATCATTGGTTTGATTTTTTGTAACATATCGGCTTTGGATCATACATGTAACACTAAAAGGAACAGACATGTATGATATTTTAATACTATATTCAATAAAAGTTATTATACAATCAATTGTTGATTAGTGTAAAGCTTTAATTGTATAATATGATAAGGATGATTATATTATATGATGTAGTGGTAGAAATATAAAAAAAGATAGTTTTTAAAAAATTGACTTGGAATAACTTTTGAAAGTATTTTTTTATAAGTTGAAATATAAAAATTAATTTATTATTGATAAAAGAAAATGTGAATGCGAAGAAATAAGTAAGATAGATAAAGAAAAAAGTTATACAAGTGCCTTTTAAAGAACATCCGGTAAACAAACTGAATAACAATGATATAACTAGGTTATTAAACATCTTTATTCATTATTGTATGATGCATGATGAAGTGAGCATTTGCATGACATAAGATTCTTTGCATGTGTTTTTGTTACAATTTAGCACATTGGTGTTATTAATGTGTATTTGTTTGTGTTTATCCAAATAAATAAGTTACATGTTTAAACATAAAAAGCTTTTAACCAGAATATATGATAAGAAAAAGGAAAATGAAATAACATGAAATGAAAGAAAACAAAGAAGCACTTGGTACGCTTCAAAAATAGATTGTTACTTTATGGCCCTATCGACGATGACTTGATATATGTAGTATATGTTATATATGTCACTCTATGTGTTGTAGTTCTTAGAAGTGAGGTTGTGCCAAGTTAAAGGCATTGATTAATGATAATGAGATATTTTATTTTCTGATGTCATGGTCACCTCATGACAAGGGCTTCATCATGATAAAGCATTTCATCTCTTTATTAGCACATAATATTAGTATTAGGTAGTGAGATTAATAATGAAATACTTTAGTTCTTAATATTATGGGCACATAGTGATAAGGGATCAAGTATATTATAATGTCTTATTTTCTTATTAACATAAAATATTTATATTAGAGATGAGATAAGTGATGATGAGATATTTTACATACTAATGTAGTGGGCACTTGGAGATGATGCCTGGCATATCAAAGTGTTGATATTTGTAATAATAAGATATAGTATGAGATCCTTTGAAACTTGGGATAGATGTCATAGAATGAGTTTAGATCTAGAAAAATAATGAATATATGAAAGAAAAAAAAATAAAATTAAAAATAAAATTGAATATGAAAAGAAAAAAGTAATACAAATTAAAAATATTATATGATATTAGTACTATAAGATATGTATGTATTTATATGAGCTGAATACATATGATCATAGATTTATTGACACTATACTTCTCTTTACAAATTTTTATATATTATTATATTTACTAATATTTTTTATTAACTACATTATTGCTCTTTTATACTATTTTATTATACATTATTTGTAATTTCTCTATTAAGCATATCATGCTCGTTCTTCATTATATTATAGGCTAAAATATAAACACTCATAGAGTTGGAGGTTCTTAAATGATAATTTAAGACTTTATAATGAGAGCATATTATGTTCGTGAGTATAAATGTGGATTTTATATACGTGAGGATATTTTGTATATCATTTTTAGATATTGTATCATTTTGGTTTTCAGCTTTTTATACTATATTAGTTATTTATTATGTAATATTATTTATGTTAGTTGTGTTAAACTTTATGTTTTGAAATTATTATGATATTTTTGTCACTTGCTTGTTTTTGCTAGAATGCATCCTCAATTTATGCTATTTTCTCTTATTTATGAAGTACTTATTTTGTAGAGATATATTTTATGGGATTATATTGGTTTTTAATATATAAGGAATGACTCCTTTCATGACATGAGAGCACCACCAAGTATGTCACAATGGAATCTACACTACTCTATATCATATACACCCTATTATGATATCATTGCAACTTTTTAAGACTCATATTATACCTCTTCATGATATCATTACTACTTAAGGTTATATCTCACCTTCTTGTAGATCATTCCCAACCAAGGTCATATCACCTTATCATATACCTATATTATTATCCTATATGATCCTATAAATTAGAAGAAAAAATTTCATCAAAGGTAATATTTAATGCATAATAATATAAACATAAATGCATAAATACTTACATGATTGTTAGAATTAGAGTATTTTATTCATTTTTCTCTATCTCCTTATCTTCTTATAATTTTTATAAAGCTTATATTATATTCACATTTATGTATAACTTACATGCTCTACTATGTCCTTACACTAACAAAACTTAATGGGACGAATTAAATCAACACATGTCCTCATCGTTGAACAATCTTTTTGTTAGCATTGAATTATCCAATGTGCTTCAAATGCTCAGTATGATTATTCGTAGGTTCCTATCAGGCTATAAGACTATCCCTAGAATCATCCAATCCTCGCAACCTTAAATTATAACCACTCAATCGAACCATCCGATCATCTCACATCGAATTATATGATCACTCATTAGGTGGCTATCGTACAAGTTTATAGGCATATGATAGAACCATTCTTCAACTCTAATGCTCTTATGGACTATTTGATTACTCTATTGTATCATTTAATAGAGACTTCAAGCTATAAGTTTTCTTTTAAACAATCATAATTTTATTTGATTGTAATATCTAAGGCTTAATTAACTTCATAAAATCTTCTACATGATTTCTCGCATCACTAAATTATATGCTTATGACTCTTTTTCTCAAAAAAAACTAAGAAAATTGGCTTTAAATATGGAATAGATTAACCTCACATTTAAACTAATATCTCCTGGCACTAATTCCTCCTAGATCAAGATTTATCCCTCGATCCTTCTCCACACATGCAAGCATCCTCTCCTCATAGTTGTTAGTGACTAAAGGTCATGAATCCCTCATGATTTTTCTCTTTTCCCTTGCTAACTAGTGGTTAACTCATGTGTCAAATATGACTTTCATAAATGAAAATTCTCAAAACTATGAAATTTAAAATTTTCAAATATATTAGATTTATTTAACTATATTATATAAATATGTACTTGATTTTTTGGAATATTATAAAGATTATGCTGTAAACATGAAAAATTATTAATAATAAAGAATCTTTAGTAATACATAAGTCAATATATAGATTAAATTTGATACAAAGAAAAATAAAATGGTTAAAAGTATTACATAATATATTTGGTTTATTTTCTTTACTCATTACGATGCTTATTTTATTATATTTGAGCTTGGATGCGTTGTAGATACAGCAAGAAATATAACCCAAAATTTTAATGTTTAATATGTATTTTGCTTTGTTATTTCTACATAACTTGTAGTTTTGACTAATACTTCATATAATTTGGTTGCACATAAATGATTTCTATGAACAGTGTCAACAAAATGATTATTAGCTTATTATTGGCATTGATATTACACTAATTTATTGACATATTAAGATTTGAAGCATTTATAATATTATAATCTTGTGTTATTGGGACAAAAAAACTTGATTTTATTATTGTTATTACTTATTTTAGTTTCAAGCATTTGACATAAAAGTTTGATTTATTTATTTTTTATTGCATTGAAATGTGAGATTTAAATTAATGTCAACATGATTTTTCTTTGTAAATATAAAATGATTTAAATAATTGTTTTAAATAGAACCACCCTTTTTGTTTAATCCATTCACTTATGGATTAGTTATAAATATATTATTTAATTTATGGGCATCAACTAATTTCTGCATATATTTATTATAAATTGTATTACTTTAATTTTGGTATATTCTAAGTTTATTTTAAAAACATTTAGAAACTATATAAGCTTTAAGCTGTTCTAATTTTATTGGAGTAATGAGTTTATGAAACAATTGCATGTTCATTGTTTAGTTGTTATGCCTGCATAAAAAAGACAAGTCATGCCTTAGAATATTAGCAATAATTGATGAGTGAGAGAAAAATATTTTATATAAATAATAAAAAATACAGGCCTATAAAGTTATACTCTTTATGAAAAATTATCAAAAATGTAAAAATATTTTAAAATATAATGTCATGCTTATTACATCATAATTTTAATCTGTTTTTTAATTTTTTTTAAACAAAAAAGATATCAAGTTTTAATAAATATATTTTTTTGTTTAAACTCAATTTATTCTTATAAATGTAAACATACAAACCATATTCAATCAAAACTTTAAAAAAAAAATCCTCTCATATACCAAAGGACATTTATAAACTAAAACTTTGATGAAATGGTTATTACATTCATATTTTGGAGACTCATGGCTTTATGAAAGATTAGACTGAAGTTGGTGAATATTAGAAAGAAGCAATCTCAAATACTCAGCTTACTTCCCCTACATCCAATAATTGCAATTATCAAAACATTATTTGTGTATGTATTTTCCTACTCATAATGTTGTTTAGAAAACATTAGTCATTATGAAAAATTAGCAATGCATCAAAACAATTGATGTTTCTTTGCAGTAACAATTGTTGCAGTACAATCATGACATGTTCAAGAAAAGCACCATTATTAGAAAGGTATGGACCATTGTGCAAAACTGACAGCATGTAATAACTAATAAATCTCAAACCATTGGAAATTAAGGTGGTGGCCCAGGAGTCAAACCCGGGCGCTGACAATGTTTTCGGGCCCACCAGTCCTTTTGCGGGCTCCAGTGGGCCCGCTTGGTCTTAGAGGTCTTGACCAGTAAAGTGAAAGGACGTATGAGTTGAATTTGAGGAGAGAGAGAGAAAGAGAAAGAGAGATAAACGAGGGCGCGAAGCCCGGGGAAAAGCATGACCTACTCATCATTAAGTTAGGCGTAATTAGGAATTTTTCTTTTGCTTTACAGAAAGAAAAGAAGACCATTATAAAGCCTAATAACTTAAAAAGAAAAATACTTGCGTTGCAGTAAAGCGAGCGGCAAATCTTGTCCGTCAGATTATGTTACAGAAATAAAATCTATATTATTACATAAAAAACTTTTTTTAAATCATTATTACATTACCGAAAAAGTGCTACAAAAGCAGTTCTCAAAGCAGGCGGGTCGGTTCAGGTACAAAACGTGCTTATTTCGGGTTCAAACTTTTATAGGAATTATCAATCGGCAACTTTGATTGATTTATTTTAAATTAAAAAAGAAAACTCGTTTTAGATGTGAAGTGGAGCCCAACTTCCCTTCCCCACTTATAATTTGTTATTTTAAAAAATAAAAAATAATATATATTAATATGAAACAAATCTGTATTATTTAAATAATTTGATGGCATGTGCATAACTGTCGGTAGGACGAGGAACAAATCGACGAAGTCAACAATGAGTGATGCAGCAACAGAATCCTCATCTTTACGAAGTGTTTTTTTTTTTTTTTTTTTTTTTTTTTTTTTTTTTTTTAAAGAAAAATCCTCTCAGTGAAGTGCTTTCAACCTTTCTCTCCAAACGAAGCGTACAACGCAGATCTTAAGGACATGATGCCTTGGAATTGCTTCTCTCCCTTTTTTAAGGAAATTATTTACGTATTTTAAAAACAATAAAATAGTATTTAGCTTGTGAAAAAGTAACAAAAAAAAAATTTACTTAAAACACACTTTAATGACTCTCATATAATCTCTTCTTTACATAATATGCAATATAATTATTTTTTAATTCCTAGTGATTATGTTCTAAAAAAGAACTTTTTATATTTTGAAAATATGTCGAAATTTTATTAAGATTAATGATTGCAAGACTATGGCTTTTGTTGATGTCATACGCTTGATATGTGCTTCATGAGAGTTGGTCATGATATTGATGAAGCTTAGAAGGCATATGTTAGGAACCTTGGTAAGAGATTATCGAAGTGGAGATAGGAGCTATTAGAGAATTGTTTGCAATAAGGATAAGAATTTGTGAATTTGATTGATTAATTGAGAATCATGTTATGTTGTCGATGAAGACCAATTCAATAGATACTCCTTTATTGGTTTTTTAATGCTCAAAATTAGAGTATTTTTATGCTCTCTTGTGAAGAGAAAGATATGTACCATAATAACATATCAAAATGTTTTATCATTAAGATATAATAGTTTTTTTATGAAATTTTATTAGTATAAAAAGTCATCATAAAAATAAGTGACTCTTGATTCATTTATCAAAAAATTATTTATAAATAGATTTTTTTTATGTGACACAAAACACCTTCCAATTACTTTCTTATATTTTATTATTTTATAAGTTGCTAATGTAATGAGATTTGGCATAATAGAAGTTCAATTAATTACCAATAAGCATCTTGTTATTTCATTTGTTGAAAAAAGATATTACATAAGCTTTTAAAGGCTTGAATCTAGATTTGATGCTTTTGAAAAAAAAAATTTGCTCAATATCACTATTGATTTCATTTGTCATATGAAACATCTTCAAAATGACATACATTTTGGAAGCTATCAATCATGTAAAATTTTCATTTTTAATAAATTAATGTTAGATGAAATTTTCAAAGCTTTCTAAAAGCTAAAATTTTATTACTCCTCAAAATTTAAATATTTGTTGAAGTATAAAACTTAACATATTATTTTATTATTTAACTAATCTTATTATAGTATTTCTATCATTTTTGTTCAAAGTATTTCTTAATATGTTATTTTTACTCAGTTTGGTGCTGAAGTCAAATTTGTGCTACTTTTCAAAATTATTTAATTTAAACTTTTTTATTTACTTATTATATAATTAAAACTCTATGAAGCTAAATTGAACTCTATATAATGAGTCATAATATGTTGTATTAAAATTTTATTTCATATTATGATTTAGTTTTCAAATATTGTGGTACATGACTATTATTATATAAGTTGTTCATATAAAGAAAAGAGTTAAGAGAGAAGAAAAAAATAAGAAGAATGTAGCAAAGAAGGTTAAGAAAGCTCTTCTTATAATAGAAAAGACATCTTTATTAGTTAAAATAAAAATATTTTAGTAAAAAAGTAGTAGGCAAGACAAACGATAGAGAAACAAAAAGTGCATTAAGTTATTTCCTTGAGGAATCATGAGAAGTATCACAAGTAAAAAGATAACTAAAGGTAATAGCCAAGATGCAATAAAATTTCTCCCAATAACATGACATGTCCTTGGTGGCCCAATCACAATGAACAGCTTTGTCAATGGAATGACAAGTTATGATTGATTATACCATTAATTTAGAAATTGAAAAACATTTAGAATTAGAAGAGAATGATATAACTTAAGCAATTAATGAAGTATCCAAAAAGGTTATAATATTTTAGTATCAAAGGGATGCACCTATAATTTAAGAACATTTATGTGAATAATCAAAATTAATCACATTTATTTTTTAATTAATAAAACCAATTTAGGCATTCAAAATCATTTTTTAAAAAATTCATTTAAAGCTTTGATTTAAAAAAATTCACATGATTATGCATATTAATTCCACACAAATAAACCCATGTTTTTCGAAATGCACCACTTTATCTTACAAATCATCCCTTTTTTGAGTTAAGATATTTTATTTCATTAAACTTTTCTTTTTATTTATCTTTACTTTTATGGTCTCTTTATTGGCCTTTTTGGGTTTCTCTTTTAGATTTTTATGGTATTTGCTTTTTTAGCCTTAATTATATCATGTTCTTTTCATTGATGACACATTTCTTCTTTCTTAATAATATTTTTTTCCACATATTACATCATTTACACATACCCTCTCTTTTGAGGTGGCAAAATTTAATTATCCATCCTTCTCCTCACATACTTTGATTGTCTTTGCGAACATTGTGATTTATTTCGTGTTTACATTGCTCGAGATGGTTGCTATTACTTATTGATAGTGAATTAAGATTTCATTGCTGATAAAAGCCAAGAAGAAAGCATATTTTTTATAATTCAAAGTAATTATTTTTTAGATATAATCATCTTTTATTATTTATTATCATCCAAGTGATACAAAATATTTTTTTATTTTTAATTATGCATAAATTTTTATTTAGAATATACAATTTTGATAAAAATTATCATGAACAGATTTGTGTTATTCTCTTATAATAACACATGTTACTCATATATTATATTGTTATCTTCAATTGTTGATTGTGATTAAACCTTTGGTTAAAAAAAATTTAAAATTATTGAGTTGGTTTTAAAAAAAACTTTTTATTACTTTTATTTCTTAATTTTATAGATATCGCATTGCACGTGATGCCATTTATTCATTGTTCTTCTCAAATTAATTAATTTTTTTAATAAAAAAATTAAACCAGCGCATGAGATGAAATATATCAGCTATGATGAAATGAATGAAGTGTCTCGGTCACATCATTAATTGCGGGCGCGTGCCATGCGACAGCTTCATGCTTTCCACCATCTCTCTTCGGGATAATTTTCTGGAAAAAATATTTGTCATTAAATGATTTTTTTTTAAAAAAATTCATGATTTTAATAATTACAAAATTCCATAGTTTGATTGCACTTGTGCCAACTTCCAACTATCCTTCATTTAATATTTCCCCGCCGAACCCTCAAACGTGAGTAGCTTACTTAGGCCGACACGGTTTCATGATGCACGTGTCTCACTTATCATTTATCTTTTATATGAAAAATGATTCCCATCTCTTTACTAAGAATGGTCATATGATAAATCGTTTTATTAAAAATAAACTTTGATATTATCTTATCAATTTTTGTTGGCATAAATATTTTAATGTAAATTAATCTATTTTTTATTTTTTTTTCATTATAGTTTACACATTAATTTAAAAATATAATACTTAATTTTTTATCACTTCGAAATTTTTTAAAAGAAATATTTTTTGATAATCTTATTAAGAGTCGTTTCTTTCTATCTTTTATTATCAAAACTATTACTTGTAAGGAGAGTTTAATCAAATATGATTTAAATTAGGTTTAAGATATTATAAGATAGATTTTAAAATTAAAAATTTAAATGTTTAAACCCATGAAAAATTCTCGTATTAATAATATGCTCAACTTGTAATATGTCATACATTTTATCTTATTTATATATAAAAACAATCTTTTACTCAAATATACAATTTATCAACATTGTTATAAGCCAAGATGAGTATCATGTCAAACATTAATGATACCAATATACTTCATAATGTCTTCTATATTGTAAAATGATTATAACAATTGCTTCACATAAATGACTAAGTCACAAAAGTCATATATTAGTGAATTGAACAAAGTTCATGCAACTTCAAAAAGACTTATTAATTAAACGATTAAGTAACATTCATACCAAGAGTTATTCAACCATAGAAGTATTCAAAATATCGCTTATGGCTAAATATAAACAATCCCCAAGGACCTCGTGTAAGGGCAAGTTTTTTCCTTTGCTTAACAAAGCTTCCCTTCACTTGAGCTTTGTATGCTAGGTTTAATCATAATTATGTGAACTAAATAAATACATAACATCATATAAAAACCACATAAATAAAGAAAAATAAAAAGAAAGCAAAATAAACCAATGCTTTTCATGCACCCAAACTTTTCTTATTTAATTCAACAAAACCTTGGCCACTTGTTTTTAGTTTTATTTTATTTTTAATTGGTCCATCTAGAACTTCTCAAGTGTTTTAGCACCATTATTTGATAAATCATGGTTTTTGTCTTTAGAAAATAAAGTTGTTCCAAGTCAATGCTTTAAGACTAAGGTGCACTCTACATATGCTATCAACTTGGACTATACTTCTCTAGAACATATTGTTTAGCCCAATAATTTTTAAACTTTTGATATAATTGTCTCAATTTCATGGGATTATCTCAGAAGGCCTCATTTTTTTTACCAATTTACTCTTGATTATTTTTATAATTATGTTTGGCAAATAAGTCAATTAGTTTGTTAAGAAAGTTTTCAGAATTAATTATGTAGTCACAACATTAATTTTAGGATTTGGATAACTAAAAAGAATTAACAATTCCTTAATTCTTCCCACTATTCAATTGTTGTAGTCTTTAGCTTTAGGAAAATAAATATTAATTAAAAGAACTTAGTCCATTTTACTATTTTTTTATTTTTTTTATCTATTCTAAAAAATATATTAACCAATTTTTAAATAGACTATTTCATGAGATCTACATGCTATATAAATTATATAATGTTTTAATATTATTTGATATTTTTGATAAATTTTTATTTCAAGTAATATTAAAAGTTTTAATTATTAATTTCTTTTTTTCTCAAGTCTTACAAAACACTTGATTTTGATAAAATTGGTATCAATGTGTTTCTAATAGTGAGGATTTCAACATTTGAAGTCATCCTCTCTTCTTTAAGAGTTTACACCTCTTTTTTGTTAATTTCTTAAATTTGTCTAATTTAAATAATTTCAAAATAATTGCAAAATAGAAATAAAATAAAAACTAACAAATTAATAAATTCACTTGAAAATATTATAATTGACAACAATTTGCTTATTAAGGACTTATATTAAGTGCTAATAATGGCAATTTCATTACATCATATCAAGTAATGGATGCTAAACTATATATTATGCAAGTTAATTAAATACAATGCATGCAATCAATTTTAAGACTAAGCTCAATAGGTTATATTCATCCACATCAAGTTCAAATTCAAATCCACAAAGGCCACAAGCAAAGCTAAATTGTTTAAAATGCAAAGGAGTTTTTTTGATGAAAAGGAGTTGAATTATTAACGAGACAAGCAATCTATCGAAATTAGGAATCACACTCCTATTAAAAGAATAGATTAAAACCAACATGAAAAATGGCTCAAACAAATCACAAACAATTCACATGCATAAAGTGTAATATTTAAATATGCAATTCTCGCAACATTGAGTGAATATCAAATACAATTCACGTTCATATATTATTCTATAGCTGTTAACTAGCACAAAATAAGGAAAAGCCTCATATCATAGAGAAGAAACTACTAAGAAGAAGCATGGGGAGGATTAGAAGTTATTTAAAATGTTAAGTTTGAGAAATAATAGAAGAGATTATAGAATAGCAAAGTAATGATAAGACAACTTAAAAAATAAGAAAGTGAGAAAAAAGAGAAAAACTAAAAATAATTCAAAGTTATCTAAGTATAATATTAAAAATAAAAAAAAATATGAAATTTTTTTAAAAAAAATTACTAGATGCCCAAAAAATGGATTGGGTGAGTATCTCCCTCTCTAAGCCTTACACTCACCCATCTTGGTGCGGACACCAGTTACATTCGAGACTTTCGACGCGCCCAATCCCGTCAGGCACGATATAGCTCGAGGAATTTATTTTTGTGCAGGGTCAATTTGGAGCTCGAAAATAAAATCTATGCTCAAAAACGGACTTTTAAAACATTCAAGACGCTCACCGGCGACTCAGGTCCCACCGCCCCGCCGAACGCCGTCCGTACGCCGCCGTCCGCCGGCAGTCCGTCGACCGCCGCCCAACAGCCGCTCCGCAGGCGCGCGCGCGCGCTCAGCCAGGACCGCGGCGCGTCCCCGCGCGCGGGTACCGCACCATCGGCGCGACGGCCCCTGCGGACCGCCAGCGACCCGTCCGCCTCCAATCGGGTCACCGCGGTCGGTATCGGGTCCGCCCGTCCCGATTATGCTTTCGGGTCACCCGCCCGCCCTCGCGGGTCGGCGCGACCCGAACTCCGCCGCACCCGCCCACGCCGCGCCGAAAGCGCCGACAGCAGTGCCCACCGCCTATACGAGCGGCGCACGTTCGCGGCGCACGCGCGCGGCGCACGTGCGACAGCTCAACCGTCCCCTTGCAAGTTCTAATTAAATTTGGGAACAGCTTATTTTAAGGCTTTTATGTATTTTTGTACCCTTAGGCTCCCTATAAAAAGGGAGGCCTACCCTTATGTTTTGGAGATACGCTTAGTGAATGAGAATTTGTGTTTTCTTGCATCTTGTTGAGAGCTCAAGTGTGAGTGAATCAAGAACTTCGACGTGCTGATTCGTCGAGGCTCCGATACTGGAAGGAGGGGTGTGAGGCCCAAGCGGTGAGACGCCGTGCCAGTCCATCAACCATTCTGAAGCAATATCTTCGCGCATCACCCACGAAACGCAAGTCAACTTCCGTACTAACGGTACGCTCGGAAACTTCCCGCCACTTCCCTTACTTGACGTGTTTCCTTCGCGGATTTTGGATTTCCTCGCTGTTCACTTTCCTACTATCCGATTTTCTTCGTTGCCTCTGGTTCACTCTTTTCGCGTACTACTTACTTCGTTATCCTCGAAACTAGTGTTGATTAGTTTGATCATCCGACTCTTAATTCTGTGTTGAGCGATCTTTCAAAATTTTATTTTTCGAGATCGGTATTATTAACCCATCCCGAGTACCCCGTGTCTGCGCCGTCGAGAGGTAGCGGGCCTAGCATACGGAGCAACCTCTGTGTTGCCCACGGTCCCCTCTTGGCTAGGATCGCCTTGGACGGGTGTCTCAAGCGTGTTACCTTTTTCGAAATTTCACGTAATTTCTCACAAGTTTTCTTTATTTCCCTAAAAGTTTGCAGGTTAATCGCTTGTATTGCTCAATAAACAAAAGCTTAAATCCGTCCGGCATCACATCTTAAGGCATCATCAAAATCACACCAATTAGATTTTTCTCCTAAAAGTTAAGAGTTCTTCTTTATGACATGAGACTAAAATATCAAATATGAGAATGACCAATATGTACGACATAAAGAAAACATGAAATAAAATATAAGGATTTAACATATAATATGTCTTATACTTAATGTATTATATATTGAATTTTGGACATATTCTGTGATTCATAAGATGAAGTGTTATAGTTATTGATTTCACTACTTATTTTGATTTTAAAATATTAATACTCTTATGTAATGAATTAAAAAACTATTAAAGAATAAAATGAAATAATAACATATTCAATTCATTGTTAATAACAACTTTTTAAATTATACTTCAAAATCAAGCTTTTGAAATCAAGTTTCTTACGGCTAATCCACCTTAAGCAAAATCAAAGGTAAAACCTAATACAAGGTTTAATTGATAACATATCTTAGTAGGCATCTTCATATTGTAATTCATGCAGACCTTTCCAATGACTTTTCTTAAGATTTCCTTGTTGAAATCTTACTTCCATTATTTATTTTCACTTTAGCAGTTAAAAAACCTCACCTTGATCACTCTTAAAGCTCAACCACAACACTTCTTACTCTTTATAGCATCTATTAGATCACAAGGATCCTTTGGATTTGCTTAAATAAAGGTAAAAGAAATAAAAACTAAAAGCACTTACCTTAATATCGTCTCAAGATCTAAGCTTCGATTCTCCTTCTTCTCCACTTCTTCTTGTGATTGGATTTCTAAGCAAGCAAATTCCATTTTCTTAAAACCCTATCTTCAAATGGTTTAAGATAATGTTTAAGTTATTATAATATTTATATATCATTTTTTGAGGTTATTGTTAATGTTTACAATAGTTTTTCACCTCATTGTATGGTTATACTGATGTAGATGGAGGGAGAGTTGGGTTGTGGAATAAAAAGTATGACAAAAGTGCTGAAAAGAAGTGGAGTTTGAAGATAAAAAACATAAAAATTTACTCATCAAAGTGAACCCAAGACAAGACTATCAAGCCAACTCAAGCACTCAAGTCATAAAACAAAATTTTTTATTTGGTCACAACTAATTCATCATTCATCTATTTATGAGATATCCTTTAAATATGATATTATAAATAAATATTTAATATATAAAAAAAAATTTTCTACTCATTTCTTGAAGGTTTCTATGTCCACATAATTCTTTATCATAAAAATACTTCATAGCTACTTTTTTTGAGATTTTAAATATTTTAGATACTTTTATTAATATACCTTTAACATGTTTTATCTACAATGAGTCACTTATCATGAATCGTATACCACCACTTTGACTTTATATCTCAAATTATTTTAATATTTTAAAATATTTATTTTGGATTAAAATTTTTGAGTTAATATATTTCATGATTTTTTAATTTATTTCTTCCTAATTAGCTTATAATTAACTCTATTGGGCCATGATTACCTCTCTTTATCATGGTTTATGTGATGACTCCATGATAAACATATTTTTCATACAACGTAAGCTCATAAAATACTTTCCCTTCATATAGTTCATGATCTTTATGATTATTTTTAATTTCTCATTCTTATCTTGCATCACATACACTAATCATCTTGGTGTTATGCAACTACATTCCAGACATTCATAAGTAAGTAATATCTCATTAAATTTTCTTATGAAAATGTGATATAAGTTTTACCTCTAACTTTGCAGTCACAATCTAACAACATATCTTATGACCATATCATATAGTGTTGGGCAACGCTTGATAGAAGTTTGTGAATACAATAAACTTGTCAAACAAGGAGGGATATAATAGGAGAAATGGTGCACATTTGACAAAAGAGAAAAGATAATATCTTTGATAATGGATGGGGAGGAAGCTAGCATCTCTTTACCACATGACTATAGTGGAGTGGGAGCAATGTGGGAATGAAAGCACAATAAAACAATCCAGCGTCAATGGAGATTGAAATGCATTATAATATAGAAGAAGAGATGATGTTGGGTGGCAAAAAAGGGCAATGATTGTGGGAAAGAAAATTGTGATGGTTAAAAGGTAATAAAATAGTATAAAGGAAGGGTTCATAGGATCCCTTAATTGAGGAATTTCGTGATGGATATAGTAGTTATTTTTGTAGTTAATTTGCAATCGACTAATGATAACCAATCATAAATAAAGAATAGGCACTGCAAATGCATATTTAACCTTTTAGACAAGATCAATAATAAATGTGTGTAACATGTCTTAGCTATTATTGTGTGATAAAAAAAAAATTATGAAATATTTGTTGTTGAAACGTTATATTCTTTTGTTATATTATCAAAAAAATTTCATTTAGATATTATTGTCATACTATATTATTTTTCTTAAGAAACATGATCATATCTAAAGTGCTATATATAAGAAGAGATTAAACATGAAATTCAAATGCCTTGGGTTATCTTTAAAACTATGACTTCATTAGCTCATTAGATGATATGAAAATCTTAATAATGTGATATTAGAACATGCTTAATACAATTAAAAGATATTTGATGCTAGTCAAACTTAGTAATATTATCAAGAAATCCCATTTAGTTAAGCAAGTTAAGAAAAAGTAGGGATCATAACTATAAACTATCAACTAGAATTAGCATAATATATATTAACTAATATTATGCAGTACTTATTTTAAGTTTAGACTTTATGTTTTAAACATACCTTCATATCTTCAAGTCATGCAATATTTATTAAAATGGGCTTGTACATTGCCAGTTTAACAATTTTAACATAAGCATGTTATATTTTGGATTTATTTGGCATATTCAACCAATAGTCTTCTCATGATTTTTTTCATAATTAGTTAAATTCTAATTAAATATTTCTACATCAAGTTGCATGATTCTCTTCAATAATTTAGATGAACTTTATTTTTTTTAATTAAAAAAATAAAAATTGAGATTTCATAAATTAGATTTGTATTGAGAGTTCTTTAACAAAATAATTTATTTTAAAATTTCATAAATTATATTCAATTATTTTTCTTTGATACTATTTTTCTTGATATTATCATCTCTTAATTTTCATTATTTAGACTCTTTTAGAGAACATGAAATATTAAGTTCATGATGAGTCAAAAGATTGTGTTAAATCTGATAATTTGAATTCTTCTTGATTTTTTTAATATTTTATTAAAAATCAAGAAAAAATAAATTCTTGTAATAGTTCATTAAAAAGATAACTTTAAAACCATAATAGTATTTATCAAATTAATCATAAATCTCAAAAAAAACTTCTTCAATAACTTGAGCTCTATGACCAGTGCGTTAGTTTTATAGATTTTTTTTTTATCACAAAAGCAATAAAAGCAATGACTTTTATATTTATATAATTCTAAAAAACCTTAATCCCTTTATTTTCAACTCACATAAACCCTAATTCTTCACCCTTTCCCAAGAAGAAAGTGAGGATGCCCCTACAGGAAGAAGTGTCAACGCATGCAACTTAAGGTCTCAAACCTCCCTGTGACTTCTTACACAGGATTTCAAACTCGGGGAGCAAACCATGTGATCCATTAAAATACGTGCCATGCATTAATAAATTAATGCAACCCATGCGTGTTTTGTTTGCCTTCACATTTGTTTTCACGTACAAGATTCCTTGTCTCGCTCATGGAGATTAATACTTAAACGCTTGACCTTTCTCGATTAAGGACACCAAGGAGTTCCACATCAAGAAGTTGGCTCAATACAAACAAATGTCATAAGAAAATAACCAACTACTCATCGCACAAGAAACAATCATTCGACAGGTCTTTGAAGCTTTGAAAGAAAGACAAACGATGACGATGAAAACAAAGGAAAGACTCAACCAAGACCGATAGAGAAACATCAAAACAAACACGTGAAATGAGCTCTAATAATTAAGTAATTTTTATGTATACTAAAGTTAAAAAAATATTAAAGTAAATTAAAAAAAAAGTTATCCTGTGTGATGTGGAGAACACGAAAACCAAAAAGAAACACATGATGTGCCCCCGAGTTATCAAAGTCAAATGGTGACAAATCAACCATTATACCGAGTTAAATATACAGTACAACCACTGCAATGTTCCATTCAATTATTGATTTTACAATTGCTAACAAACAAAAAAGGTTATCCGAAGAGGAGTACTGTTTAAGATATATTTTTTAAAATAAATATATATTGTCAAATCATTGTCACTTGGTTTAAATACAAAATACATGTCAACTAATTTATTTGTGCTTATATATTTCGACTTGATTTTGTATTGATTTGATCATATTTTGTCATGACTAATTGTGTGCTATTCAAAACTAAGTTTGAGTATAAAATAATTCAATTATTCTCATCACATGTTATGTCGATTCGAATGCATTTTAGTCAAAACTTAATTTGAATTATCAGGGAACTTGAAAATTACTATTGTTTCTTGATCACCTATGAGAAAGTAATTATTAATCTTTGCATTTGCTAGTGAAAAACAATGTAATTGATGTTTAATATGGCATTAATTTAGTTCATAAAAAATTTAAAATAATGTTTAATGAATAATGTTGATTATAGTTATTAGATTTATGATTAGGTTATATTAAATTTAAACATAATATGATAACAAAGTTATTAATATGATACTTGGGTTATTGTGTCCATCAATATCCACATATCAAATGGAGAAATATTTTAGCATCTGTTTTTGAAATTTTTCTTCCATAAAATTGAAAAAGATAAAAAAAACATTTTATTTAAGTTAAATGATTTAGTTTTGTTTTTTAAAAAATTATTAGAATCTTTTTTTTATTTTTAAATCTTAGATAAAATTATTGTATCTTTGATCATTATATCACTTATTTAATGATAAAAAAATCATTATGTCAATTTTATTAATATTTTTTTGAGTGTTTCATATTATGTATCTTAAAAATAAACATGTATTAATCATTTAGAGAGCTTGATTAAGTATTTACGAGAAATCCATATGCAAAAACATGTCAAGGAGTGTTGGTTATTTTGCACATGTATGACTCAACTTGTAAATCATGGAGGTGTTTGTTTCTACTCTTAGTAAATTAACTACTTATTAAGACTTTTATTTTGGTTTGATTTGTTATCTCATTACTTGTTTTTTATATTTTACAATTAGAATTACATTTCTTATTTAACTCATATTCTCTTACTAAATCATTTCTTAAGTTATCAAATTTATTAAAATTGTATCAAGACACTTATAATAACATTACATGTTGTTTTAAGTTTATATGAGGTCTTCTGATATTAAAATCAAGCCTAAAACATGTTTAATTTAAGCTATATTGTTTATTGCCTATTGACCGTGCAATATAATGTCTATATCATATCTAAATAATCTACATTTGCACTTAACATCTTAACTAAAATTAGAAGATGTCAGCACATTGTGGGGTACAACATTATACAGTTGGTACATTGCCATTTAAGCTTTATGAATAAAGTTTTTGCTAGTCTTTATATGAGTATGTCATTTATTTTCTCTCAATATCAGTTAAGTATATAGGCTCAACAATTGTTAAAAAGGTACAAATTTTATATCGTATTATTAAGACCATATTTTGTTATGTGTGAATTGGCAAATGTTATATATCATATAATACAAATCCTTTGTGACGTAACTATAACTTGAGTTAAAAATCTTATAAACACGCTATTAATAGGTACTAGTACAATTATTATAATGAACTAGCACAAATTCATTTTGTTACTATTTTGCACTTTATACAAATACAAAATATTCATGTAATGATTATATGTTCATTAACAAATATACTTACTGTAGTGTATAAGTATAATATTTGTATCATATGAGTATACGAACCAATATATAAATTTTTTTCACATATAAGAACAATTATACATCAAACTAATATTGTAACAGTCTCAGTATTTCATATGTTATTTTATTTTATTTGCTTAAACGAAAGAGCTCTGTGAGACGAATCCAACGATGTTTAATTTGTAATTTTCGGAGCTCTAATGAATAAATTATGAATTTTTGAAGATTTGGGATAAATTTGTAACGTAGAGGATAGATCTGCAATTTTTAAATGTCGGCTTTAGTTCAAATCTGATTGGAGGAGGATATATTTGCAAATATAAAATTTAGAAGGGGTTTTCTGCAAAAAATGTGGTTCACGAACCGAAGGCTTATCGGTTTCGACTGCGTTTATAAAAGGCCGACCCAGGTGCGTTTGGAAAAGCACTTCTGCGAAAAACTGCGGCGAAGAGGTTGCTGGAGTGCAACGGCGAAATTTCGGAGAACAACTTAGAGAAGTTTCGACACGCTATACTAACTTCCAACGAGGATTTCCGTGAGCATTGGCACGCGACAGTGACGGCCGGCGAGGATTTCCTTAAGTTCCGACACTCGACAGTGACGACCGGCGAAGGTTTCCATAAGGTAAGAAATAATTTCTTTGTCGTCGGGATTATGTAAAGCGTTCCGGTGAGCGGGGGAGACCGAGATGGTGGAGGCTGAGCTGGATTCGACCAACACAGAGCGTGAAACGGCCGATTCAGCGCCGACGAAAGGGTTCGGTTTCGCCGGACGTACGGGAGAGAGAGAGAAAAAAAAAATAATATATATATATATATATATATATATATATATATATATATATATATATATATATATATATATATATATATATAAATAAATATAGCGTGAACCGGTCCAGGCTTTGGACCGGGTTACGCTGCTGAATCGGATGCCAAGCGGGCGCGGTCCAGCGTGCCGAGCACGCCCGGTCCAGCGCCGAGAGCGCGCGGTCCAGCGCGCCGAGCGGGCGGTGCAGCGACGGAGTAAGGAATTTGGGAATTTAGAAAACGCAGTTTTAGAAAGCTGTTTGGAAAAGCTTTTAGAAAGTTTTCCTGCGCGGGCGGTTCAGCGACGGGCGTGGGCGGTCCAGCATAGACCGTGGCCGGTCCAGCGCCTTTTGGGATTTATTTTGGGGTGTGTTTGGGAAAGCTTTTAGAAAGCAATTTTTTACTAATAAGCATATTTAAATTAATTATTTTTGTATTTTACGGGCTTGTAGGACATCAAGAAGAAATAGAAGTGAGTAAGACGGTTGGTACAGCAAATTCAGGTAGATAAATTTCCTAACCCTGTGATGTAGCACAATATTATTTGTTTATTTTACATGGTTTTCTTTCAGTTACATGGTGTTTTGGTTGTTTTATATGTTGATGTTTATTTTATTTGCATGACGACTAAAAAAGAAAGAAATAATATGATACAATATGCTAAAAAAAGGGACGAAACAATATGACATGAAAGGACTTTTGATATGACATGGATTGATGTTTGGAAAATGACAAATAAAAAAATGGATTCCCAGAGAACATTATCCTCACCACTAGGCTCAACGTGTGGGATCGCAGGGTATCGATCTTCGGATCAGATATCTGCCTAGTGTTATGTGCTATGACTCCATGATGATTACACCAGGCTCAGCGTGTTGGATCGCAGGGTATGGTACCATACCTGTCTGGTGGCACTAGGCTCAGCGTGTTGGATCGCAGGGTATCGATCTTCGGATCAGATATCTGCTTAGTGTTATGTGCTTGGTTGGATGCCGGCTAGAGGACAGTCATTGATGATTGGATCCAGAGGATAATGCGTCAAAGGGAATTGGGCCCGGTAATAACACACTATATAAGAAACTTGCATTTCTTTATGGTTTTCATTTGGCATTACCTTATATAGATGACATATGGTATGATTTTAGCTTGATGCCTATGATTCATCTTTACTGTTAATGGTATTTGTTATGTCTTTTATTTCCTTGGTTAATTATGTGAATTTATCTACTGAGATTTATAAAATCTCATTTAGTGCTTACATCACAGGTCATGAAACCACTGCACCGAGAACTGGGAATGATGCTGTTACAGGAGAGCCATTTCCATGAGATGTGTGAGAGGGAAAGTTTTAGTGTGATTAAATATTTAAAAACATGTCTTTATATATATATACTTTGGATTTTGAGTTAGTGTTTGTCTTACCGTCGGGTCCTCACCTTTGCTTTTTTTTGGTTATTTGTCCTCACTCGATGTAACAGCTAAACAAATTTATGATAATATTGTTATATAATGGTACTTGGTTAGGTGGGGGCGTGACAAATATAATCATTGCTAAACATAAAAGTATAAACTTAACATAATATGAATATAATAATGATATCACAAGAGTTTGTTCATCACTCATCTTATATTATATGTCATAAGAAGACAATCTTTGTGTCAAAACTGTACAATAGTCTATTTCATAACACTTTTCATTGTATTTATATGACAAGACTTATCGTACGTGTCTGATTATCTCAAATAATTTGTATATATATATTGTACAAGTATTTATAATTTATAATCACAAAATATGATATTTTTTCAAGAGTTTGATTTTCATGAAAATATGTATCATATAGTAGCAATTTATCTTCAAACTAGTACGATCAATCTAACAAGTACGACCTAGTTTAGAACTTAGATAAAATTTTGACTGAATTCTGTCATACTAGTACGATATTATTATTATACAAATATGATATATACTTGTTTGAGAATTTGGTTTGAAGACTTATGTATTATTGGATGCAAGCTTGTACAACATATCATATTATACGATGTTGCATAGCATAATAATTTTTTGGGAGCTTAAAATTTTGTTGGAAGAGAATTTATTGTTTTCATATTTTATAATGTCAACATAATATATATAAAATCATTTGCCCTAATAGAAATGAAGAGATCAAATAGGAGTATCATTGGGGCTATCTTATCTAAAATCCTATTGCTTATATACAATCCAATTAATGTATTAAAATAATTTGACATATTCTTTTTAAGTAACATGAATGCATATTATGAGGTTCCAATAGAATTGTGAGTTGAGTTGATATGTAGTATTACATACCTTGGTTTTATTCTATTTTTGCATTTCATGTTGAATATTGGTATAGCTCCTCAATTTTTATATGCACAAAATAAAAAATCACCACATGAATATTTTTTTTATTTTTTGACTTTAAATACCTTTAACAAAAATGCCATGATATTTAAACAATCATGATTTTATCTTTTTTAAAAAAAGATAAAAAAAAAACTCTTCTTATTTTGCAACAAAAATAAACCATATTTGATACTAAATTTATTAAACAAATATATCAAATTCTAGTAATAAAATAATATAAATTAATTAGATATGTCCATGTAGATTAATTGACATAACAACTTAACTTCATCATAAAAATCCTACAATATGATCACTAGAAAAAAAGAAAACAAGAAATCACAAAGTTATGTCATCCTCTCCCATAGTTAATGAGTCACATGAGATGTATTATGTGTTGTCTATAATTGTTAATACCAAAAAGATAAGCTAACCAATATTAACTTAATAGACAAAAACTATATAATGTATATATAATATACATACCAAAGTATCACATATTTTGATATATCTAATGTTTGATCAAGCAACACATCATAGTATATACAATATAATAAATTAATTATATAAATAAGTATGATAATGAAATACTTTTACGATATACCCTTAAGTAATACATACTGTCTTTCTACAAAATCATTATTTCTATTATCTAATTATCTATTTTTTTGTCATCTATGGACTCTTGATCTTTAAGTTTATAAATTTCATTTTATTATTTTTATTTCACTTATCATAACATAAGATTTACTCTCATAAGCCACATTCAATGTGAATAAAAACTTGTGATATTTTAATGAATGTTAAGATGTACTTGAGGGCTCCATCCAACTTAAGTAATAGTTTTTATTCAATTTTTCTTAAGATTTTAATTTCTTTTATATGTTGAAAGATATAAAATATATAATTCACTTTCGAGAGCATATTCAAATAGTTGCTTTCTCTCGCAAGCATAACAAATTTAGTTTCTTTTTTCTCTACTTGATTTGGCCCCTCAATTCCCCCACCGAATTCACCCACTAGATTGAGATCTTTTTAAATATCTTTTGACTAACCTTTGACTTCCTCCTTGCTTCGACTTCTTTGAAACCACTGAAAGTCTAAGTCACTTCTCCTTCCTCTTTCCCATGAATGGTCGTTGAGGTTTCACAAGCTATGTAGTCACTTGTTAGAAATTAGATTTTTTTATGCTATTATATATTTTGATTAAGAATTATTAGGTTTTAAATATTATTAATTTTAATTAATTAACCATGTTATCTTAATTAGGTTCTCTAATTGTTCTATCCTTTTTAGCCATCATAGTCGATTAAAGAACTGGGTTAGATATTTATTTAATAATAATAATAATAATAATAATAATAATTTATTTTAAATAATATTAATTTAAGATACATTTCTAAAACTTATTAATTTAATAAGTCTTTAATCTCACCTGCTCTTAATAATTGCCATTGCCATTATAAATAAGGTTAAGTATTTATTATTATTATTATTATTATTATTCTATTTTATTCTTTTATAACTTTACTCTTATATTAATTTTATAACTTTTTCGTTAAATTGTCTTTTAATATTCATCTACCATTATTTAAATTTTTGCTTATTCGGATCTACGTGTTATTATTTTTTTGTCTTATTTTTAAATATTTTCTTTATCTAATAATATATTTTTTATCGTCCAAAGTACTTTATATCTTTGCTAAGATAATTTTAAGCATAAGCTTTTTTATGATCCTTACATATGCTGCTCACTTTTATTAATACTTATTTTAATTTTTTGATTGAATTTAATTATTTAACTAAATTATTAATAAATCCAAAAAATCTTCGATATTTTATTTTATTCGTTAGACAGCTCTAATTTTTGTCGTTTTAGAATCGCTTTGTTCCAAAAAAATATTTTTATATTTTCTTACCAAGTCTCTCTCTTTTTAAAAAATCATAATTTTTTTAATAATAAAAACCTCTTAATAATAAAATCATCATTTATCATAATGATTTACTTTCTACAATATTTATATTTTTTCCTCACTCATTAAAACTCCGATTCATCTTCTAAGATATTGTAATTGGTTTTATATTGTTAAATAATGTTGTTGTATCAATAGAAACAGTAGTCTTTTATTCTATAAGTTATTTTTCTTTTTATGTATAATTCATTACAAATAAATGTAATAAAGTGCATGGATACTTTTGATAGAAAATTTATGATTTGAATTTTATTACTTTCAATGACGTTATTTAATATCGTAAAACAATAAAGAAAAATAGTTTCAAAATTTGATGATATCATAGGCATTATACATTCCCTTCTTGTTCTAAGGTTTTAATCTTTTTTTGATTTAATTGTACAAAAGAATTATCCTAATACCCTTTTCGTTTCTACTTTTTTTTTTTTTTTCTATATCCTTTCCCTTAGCTTGGTTACTACTCTTGAAGAATTTTTCTAATTCTCATAAACTTCTTAAACAACCAAAGCTACTCTTTTAAAGCTCTCAATCAATTCTTCATTTGTCCTAACCCTTCATATTTCTTAAGTAATGCACTTATTCACTCAAATGACTCTTTGTCTACTTCTAATAATCACATCTTTTCATCATCCAACAATTCCCATCACTTAAGGATTTGTAATACCACTTGGTTTTCCTTGTTAATTTGGTTTTAAGGCTTAATATTTTAGAAATTAGTACAAATTAAATGTTCATTATACTTATGTTTTGGACTTATTTTTAAAATTTTTTTCATTAAAACGATCTATAAAAATTTAGAAGTTTATATCATATGATTTATCACAACGAGTCTACTAGTCAACTAATTTTCATAATTTTTTATATTATTTTGTATTTTTAACAATATTTAGATTTAAAACTTTTATAAAAATTATTTTATTGTTTCTTTAAAAATAATTTAGCCTTTAAGTCTGTAACCGTGACACATCTTTTTATTGTTGTGAAAATTTTTGCTATGCATATCTTTATTAACTATATGTTTTGGCTTAATTTTATTATTTGCTTAGTGTATTCTATGTTTTATGATAATTTTTAGAATTTCTTTAAACATATAGATTAGTTGATTTTTTTGTGTTATAAAATCATGATCTTTTATTTTATTAGTTAGAAAATTTTGATTTCAATTAAATTGATATCATTAAATATTTAGTAATTTATGTACTTACTTTTATAATTCATCACCATTTTTAAGGTATCATATCCCCCATTTTAGTTATATAAGTGTTTTTTGAATAATAAATTAGTTTCTTAAAAATTTATAATCATTATTAAAATTTTTAATAGAAATAGTTGCTAACTTTTAAGGATTATTAAAATTTTGTCTCTCTTATATTTTCAATTAATCGTAAGTCATGAATTTTTTTTATCTAATTATGTGATAAATTATATATCTCAAAATAATCATTTAAATACCCAATTTTATGAGTGTTATAATTTAATTAAAGTATATCAAGGCTAATTTGGGTCTAATTGTTGTTGATAAAAAATGCAAATAACTTGTAGATGCTTGTGTGTCTTTTTTATACACTTTCTTAAACTAATTAGTCATGAATACTTTGTTTTAATAAGTTTACAAGTTAAATTTTTAATGTGTGTAAAAAACATAAATACAACCAACTAAAGCACAAACATAGGAAGCCGAAGTTCTCATAAAAGGATGATAACATGATTCAAAGTTAGTAAAATACCTTAAGAAAAAGATAATGTAAAAAGAATAATATCGTGAGCATTCTTGGATGACCAAAAATAATAAAAATACAAAATATTATGATAAATAATATAAAAAACAATCTTAAATTTAACACAAATATAATTTATGAAATACTTTCAACCTTGCTACTAAGGTTGATAACTATAGTAACACATGAAATGAGTTCTTTGATGCAATTAAAAATTATTAGCATATTTTCTTTAATCATCAAACTATTATCTCCATAGAATATCTCTTTCAAACATGTAAACCATCTTTTTCATAATGGGTACTTAAAAAACTATTATTTTATTTAAATTCTTCTATCTAATAAATCTATAATTAACTTGAAATTGAACCCATGTTTTGTTTTTGTCACAAGTTGAGTTTGAGGTGCATGGTTTATTCACTTGTTCTATTGATTGCTTGAACTAATCAAGAAGAAGGATATGGCCAAAATTGGCTAAATGGCAATGTCGTTCTTGCAATTTGTTCTATTGATCAATCGATATGATCATGAATACATATGTAGATAACAAGTACAAATAGGCTTGGGGATAGTTAGTAGGAGGTGTTGTTGATTTAAAATGCTTATCAAATGTGTTATTAAAAATAAGGATCATTTTCTAAAGCTTTTTTGTAAATATATTATTTAATTAAAATGTTAAATTCATAATTTAATTTAAAATTGAGTGGTGCATATTCATGTTATGATATTTTAAAAATAACTTATAAAAAATATTGAAGAATAAAATATTTTGATTATCATGTCATTTTAATTTGATTATAATATTTTAAAAGTCGTCATTTAAAAAACCCAAATGATAATAATACAATTTATGTAAAAATATTAATATAAAGTAATAAGAATAATAAATGTTTTAAAATTTATAAAATATTAATGAATGGTTTAAAACTTGTAAAAAAATAATGAACGGATCATCACTTTTTTGCTAGAAGAACGTAATTACAAAACTTTAGACTAATTATTGATGCACAATCGTTATCATTTATTTTGTAATAATAATACCCTAAAATATATAAAAAGGCCTATTATATATATTTTTATTTAACATGAATTGAAAAGATTTTAGCAACAAATTTCTTATCACAAGTTGCTTAATTTATTTTTTTGACAAAATCAAGATATTAAATCTATTTAAATAAGTATTTGTTTTATTTATTATAATATTTTTTAAATTATGTATTTCATATTTTGTTTTTAAAAAAGGATTAATTAAAGAATTTGATCAAATTGTTCTATTTTAATTAAAAAAGATAAATCATAATAATATTTTACGAGGATTAAATAAATTTTTATTCTTCAAATAAAATGGTAACATGAGATTTTATAATTTAAAAATTAAACTGATTTATTAAATAATTTAATAATTTTAGTGAAATACTTTTAGTCAAAAATCACTTTTATTAAATAAGCTTACCAATAAAAAAATATCTTTTGTTCCTATAGTTGTTTTTATTTGTTAAACATTCATAATTTGTTTTAAAAAATTATTTTTTGCTCTATTCCTAAGTATATTAAATTTATAAATTTTCATAATATTTATTATAGTATTTGTATAAATCTCCAATTTTGGAAAATATTTACAAATTTTTAATTTCTTTGCAAATGCTATTTTTACTTTAAAATATATAAAGAAGAATATTTTTAGTAATTTTAATTGAGAAAAACTTTGCAACAAAATTGTTTTCATTAGGTAATGTCAAACTATCAAATTTATTCAATGAAAGAAGTTAAAAAAAACTATTTTAATAAAATGGTATTCAAAGGTTGTATATCTTTATATTTTGTTTTTAAAAATACTTGTTTAGAAAATTGTTCAAATTATATTATAAGAAAATAAAGTTTTTCTTGTTCCTTCTAATAAAACGATGTTGATAAATATCATCATTAAAGCATAAATAAAATTTATTAGTTGTTGATCCGGAGATAATAAATTAAATTATTTTATAAATATTTTTACTAAATCAGATTTGATAAAGTCGATCTACAAAAACATTATTTTTTTATTTTTTGAATGCGAGTGCGCTGGCTGCACTGTTCAATGGAGCTTTAACTCGCAACCTCGCTGCCCCGTCCATATTAGACGGGTGGATTGCTCGATCGGAAAGAAATCAAGATCGACCATTTGAGGAATGGCGTCGGCGTTCCTCAGGGTAAAGGGTTCCACCGCGTCGGCCCTTCGTGGAGGCCAAATTGCTGGGGTTTTGGTGTCGGGATGGTGGCGAAGGGCCTTCGGTTCGCTCGCTGCTGGAATTGACATCGTCTCCGCTGCTCCGGGCGTTTCCCTGCAGAAAGCACGCAACTGGGACGAAGGTGTTTCGTCCAAGTTCTCCACCACTCCCCTCGCAGAGATCTTTAAGGTACTTTATTTTCCCTTGTTTCGGAAATGATAAGTATTGCGGATTTTTCAAATTACTGTGATTGGATTCATTATCTTGATATTATTCCTATTTGTTCAGGGAAAGAAGGTGGTTATCTTTGGACTACCGGTACGTTTCTCCTTATGAGTTTGATCCTCTTACTTTATAAACTTATTGTTCGATTCATGTATAAAATCATATTTGGAGTCATTGTACAAAACTTATCGTTAGATTCATCGAAAAGTTTACTGGAATTTTCATATGGTGTTTTGATTTGTAAAGACAATGGTTAATGGGTTTGTTTCTGGGATGTCTCTCTGTATTGTTGCCGGAAATAGATATGTTTGTTGATGATGAAGTTTTTGACAGTCAACTTTTCCGCCATGCATCTTCTCCAGTTGTGAGATTTGCAATGACGTGATGGGTTTTGTCTTTATTTGTGAGATACATGAAGTGTTTTTTGGAAAGAGTTAGAGCGAGATCAGGCAAGGCATCATGATATCAAATGTTTTTATTGCTATTTTATTTCTCATCTACAGATCATGTAAATTGCACTTATCGAGACTTTTGCAGTGGATCTTTGTGGGATCCTTATATCTTTGCTTAATTTCTAAATAGCAGTCATTTTTGAAGCTGGCAATTGCAATTATCATCATTAGCCCTTAACACCAACATGCTTCTAAAAAACTTAACCACCCTTCTAGCACTTTTGGAGCTTATTCTTTCTTTGAATGTGGACTTTGCTCGTTCAAACATTGTCCTTCAAAACTCCTCCTTGATGTTTTGGAGTTTGAAGTACCAATCTAAGGATTCAATGGCTGTATGGCTTGCATGCCAATGGTTTTTTCACGATGTTAGCAATTTACTTCTTTGAATTGCAATGTTTAAATGTTTTATTCTTCCCTTGAAAATTATACTTTACTTTTGTTTGCTTGGTTTCACCATAATCCTTTTGGTCTGGCAATTGCCACCGTTGACTTGCTATCACAGATGAAATTATTGTCTCCAATTGCAATTGTTAGATCTTCAAGTGTCTTTTATAGCCAAATTGCTTGTATCCTACTTTTGTAGGTGATTGAGGAACAATTTCTTGCTTTCTTGAATTTTGGCATATTGTTCCCAAACTTTAAAAAAAAAATTGAATTGCTTATTATCATCCACACTACTAACCCAATCTTAGTTAACTAAACCATCAACTCTGCTTGCTTGTGGGCTTTATATTTGAGATTTATGTTCTTGGTGCCTCTCATGATCTAAGAACTCTTTTAGCAACTCCTATGTGCACTTCTATTGTCAACTGCATGAACCTTAACAAAAAACTTGATGTAATGTCAAATTTGGCTGGTTGTTGTCAAGTATAGCAAATTGCCCGCAAGAATTCTATAATTCTTAGGATTACTCAATGGTTGACCTTCTAATTTAGATAGTTATTGATTCATTAGTAGTAGAGTAGTGGTTGGTTTATTGTTCTCCATTTGAAATTTCTTCAAAATATATGTTGCGAATTTCTGTTATGAAATAGAAATTCTTGATTTATCTTGTTGGATTTTAATCCTCATAAAATATCTAATTTCTCCCAATTAAGACATCTCAAATTCGTGCTTCATGCCCTTCTTGAATTTTTGCACATCTTTCTTATTGCTTCCCAGCACCATGAGATCGTCTACATAGAGTGAAATAATGAATGGATCAACTTTTTTCTTGAGTTACCAAGTTAGCTCATTAAGACTCCATTTGAGCCCTTGATCAGCGGAGTAGATGCCAATTATGTTGTTCTAAGCCAGTGAGGTGTGCTGCGAACCATAGTAGGCTTTATTTTTTTGAACTGTAGAGTTCTTTATTGGGTCTAGAGGCCCTATTCTTTTTGCTTCTCACTGTGAAATCTTTAATCTGTTCCACATGAACTTCTTCCTTCAAGTAGCCATGTAGAAAGGCTAACTTGATGTCTAGTTGATGAACTCTCCATCCATCTTGAGTTCCTAGGTATAGCAGTAGCCTAATTGTGTCAATCTTTGCACTTGGAGCAAATGTCTTGGAAAAATCAGTGCCAAGTTGTTGTGCATAGCTTTTTGCTGCCAACAAAGCCTTTTGTTTGTTAATGGACCCATCTGAATTTAGCTTTGTCTTGTATAGGTATTTGACTCTAGTGATTTTCTTCTTTGACTCCGATGATTTGTTTGTCTTTTTTTTTTTTTCAATCATTTGGATTCCCTCCATAGATTGCCTCCATTCTTTATGATTAGAAACTTCCTCAGAGCTTTCAGGCTCAAATGCTGCAAATTTGCAAATTTCAACTCTGTTTGCTATTTGACATATGTTTGCCAGCAAGTGGTTCCTTAGAATTGGTGCTTCTATAGATGAAATTGCGATTGGGGATGATGAAGTTCCATTGGAGTTGTGTTTGGAGAAACATTGGTGTGATTTTTAATGCTAGAATTGTCTGTATTGCTAGTGCAATTATTTTTGTGGCAGCTAAAAGGCTTATTTGCTGTCACTGTATTTTGATTGTCATATTTTTTTTTTTTCGATCATTTGGATTTCCTCCATAGATTGCCTCATTTCTTTATGATTAGAAACTTCCTCAGAGCTTTCAGGCTCAAATGCTGCAAATTTGCAAATTTCAACTCTGTTTGCTATTTGACATATGTTTGCCAGCAAGTGATTCCTTAGAATTGGTGCTTCTATAGATGAAATTGCGATTGGGGATGATGAAGTTCCCTTCGATTTGTGTTTGGAGAAACATTGGTGTGATTGTCAATACTAGAATTGTCTGTATTGCTAGTGCAATTATTTTTGTGGCAGCTAAAAGGCTTATTTGCTATCACTGTATTTTGATTGTCTGTCACTACTGTTCTGTGAAAACCTAATATACTCTAATTCCAAGGTGCTTCTTCATGAACTTTGACATATCTTCTGATCACAAGTTTTTGACTTTCCAACTTGTATACTTTGTAGCTTTTGTCTGAATGTTGTAGCCAAGAAAAGTGTCTTCTACTAACTAGCGTTCTGGTTCTATTCTCTTTGCATTTTGGACATACTATAGCAGATTGATCCAATGACTGTCATATGCTTCTCACTTGTCTTGTGATCACAGAAAGCTTCAAACAATGTTTTGTCCTTGACTGCTCTTGTAGGTTGCCTATTGAGAAGATAAACTGCAGTGTTAATTGCCTGTCTAGAAATTTATTGGCAGATTCTTCTGGACTAACATGCATTCAGCCATCTCAATAACAATTCTATTCTTCCTCTCACTCACAAGATTTGTTGTGGTGTGTAAGAAATTACTCCATCTTCAAGGAATGTTTTGAGTTGATTTGACATGCATTGTTTAACTTTATCAAATCTGAGCAGCTTCAACAGACATCCACTTCGGGATTCTTCCATTGCTTTGAATTTCATAAAATAGATAATAAATCTCATTAGGTACACCTGTCTTATCAGTGTAGTCGTTCAATGAAAAACATAAAATGAGTATTTGACTGTATCTGAATGTACCAACTTCAAGTTCTCACTTTTTCTCCAGGCTTGTGCTAACTAATGGAAAGGATTCCTGTTTTGTTTCCTTTGCTGAAAAGGTTCACATACTCCAATCAAATTTGATAAATCAGCTATATCTCTTTCTAGGTTCTTTGAGTGCAAGAATCTGAGAGATTTTTTATTGTGGTACCCAAACCTGTCATAAATCAGTCTTATCCACACACATAATGAGACTAGAAATAATAGGATATAACCCATTTTCAACAAAAAGTTCTTATTCTTCATATTGCATATTCGCAATCTCATTGTGGTTAGCATCATAGATCTTGCGTGTGCAAAACAAAAGGAATAACCATTCTGAAACATTTGAGCAACATAGCTGATGTTGATTATATTAGTTACTAGCAACACATCAGAAATTTATTTAATACTTTTATTGTTCCGAATTGACAAGGTTCCCTTGCCCACTATATTAGCATAAGCTCTATTTCCCATTTTTACAGAGCCTTTGTGGTTTGGATCAATCTCGATGGAGCTCTCAACTTTGCTTGTCATGTGGTTTGCACAACCAACTGTAATGTATCACACACATTGATATTGTTTTCACTATTTATTGCATCATGATCTGCAATAAACACACCCACTTCCGTTAGCATAGTAGTTGATTAGGTCTATGTTGTTTCTATTTTGGCTTGTATTGTTGTTGATTCTTATGTGATGCAAAGCTTTCTTACTCATCACCAAGGAAGCAGTGCTATGCTATGCATTTGAAGTCTAGATATTGTTCAATTGATTTATGAACATATTATCTAGTTTACTATTGCTTAGATTTTATTTTCTATCATGTGGACTAGTTTTTGATGTTATGATGAGCGGGAATGTCCATTGTGTATCTTGTGTATGTTTTAGGTAAAGATTCTTATCATCAGTTCTATAATAGGTTTTGTGGTTGGTAGACTCAGGGGATAGCACATACAACATTTACACATCCTTTTATGCCCATCATACCACATTAGACCCTTACATTATCAAAATTATCGAAGTATGCTTAATTTTGCTTCAGAGCACCTAATTACATTTGCAATAGCATTTTGGTGCCTTTGAGCTCAATCGTACTTGGGTGACACTTGGGTGTTAGGTAGTTAATCTCCTTTTATGGTTGGTGGACTTAGGTGATAGCACATACAACATTTACATCTCCTTTTATGCTTAGCATGTCACATTAGGCTCTTACATTACCAAAATTATCTAAGTATGCTTAATTTTGCTTTAGAGCACCTAATTACATTTGCAATAGCATTTTGGTATTTTTGGGCTCAATTGTACTTGGATGACACCTGGGTGTTAGGTAGTTAATCTTATTGTGTAGCTAAAGATGGAAAAATCTACTAATTTAATCTCAATCGTTGATCTAGAATGTTGCCATGTGGCAAGCATCGACAATATGATGCTTGAAGACATGTTATTGAGACCTAGGCGCTTGAGGTCATACACTTAAGACTCAAGCGCTCATGCTTCGACCTTCAAGACCAAGGCACTCGAGACCAAACTCTTGAGACCTAACGCCAAAGGAAAAACCGTCGAGCCCAGTCATTGAAATCAAGATGCTTAAAGTCCAAGTTGTTTTAGGTCAATTTTGTGAGGATTCTTCTTAAGGCCCATTATCATGGTGATGTTTGGAGTTCATTAGTAACAATAGAAACTCCGCCTCGTATGCAAACATCTCAGGTGTTAAATCAATGATTATAAATAGTAGTAATTTCCTTCATGCATCTACTCGTCCTAGATATTTAAGTCACGTCCTTTACTCTGTCAATTATAAGAATGCTCCAATGGGTCTATTTTAAGCGGGTGAATCAAAGAAAAGCTTTTGAATTTCTTTTTTATGTTTTTCTCCTTTAGTTGTCTTTGATTTGTTAGGATCTAGTTCTTTCACTCTATTTACTCTACAATTATACTTTATAAAATTCTCAAATTAAGTAGGCTTTTGTTAAACTCTTTCGAACTCAATTTCTACATCAACATTTTTTTACATTATCTATGGAAATAGACAAATTAAAATCGAATCAAAGTGGGTAGAACTCTTTTCGTTTAAGGCAAACCCCAAAAACCCCTATGTTTAGGAAGCGACAAACGTCTATGCATCTCTGTGTCAACCATCTCAAGTCTCAAATTTTTCCTTTTCTTCTTCTAATAATGTCACATCTTGCTTGTTTTTTTTACTCAATTACAAATAATCATAATTAATCAAGTTAAATTAAATTATAGTAGCAATATGGATGACAAACCTAACAACCGGGGGAGGATGACAATAAAACTAAATTTAAATCCATTTTGAAAATCATTTCTCATAAAATAGGACAACAATTACACTATCTTATATATAACAGTTAAAACAAAATGTCAGTATTAACATATCGGATATAGTGTCAAAATATATACAATATTAGTATCTCTCAAAACATCTCTATATAATAAATCACTTAGCTCGCATGTCATTGTAGTCATATTTTTTTTGTGTCTATGACATGACCTTTAATATAAGAAAATAAGTTTTATAAAGCTTAATTAGTGAATTTTTATCTACAATAATTAATTCAAACTCATTTACTTAGATCATTGGAGTTTGCTCTTTTTTAATTTTTCTTTTCTTTTTAATTTCTTATATAAGGCAAATCATACTAAAATTATCACAATATGCTCATTTTTTTATTCAAGTATGTTTTTTCATTTTTGGTCAAGCACCAGAATCCTTGCTTTCGTGCACAAAAGCGAAGTTCCTCAAGCTTCCTAAAATTGCATTTCACACTTCACTTAACTGCCCATCATGCACGTTAAAGGAAAACCAAAGCAAATTATTAGCAGAACTTTATGCAAGAGCTTACTTAGTCTTCTCATCACCGTTGTAACTCCAATACTTTTCCAAACAAATTTCTTCTTACCTCTGTTTTTCCCTCCAGCAGCAACTAGCAGCTTTGGCCGATTTCAGGAAACAACAAAAACTTTGCTGCAGCAGCAACAATCTAGAGAACTTCAACAAAGCAACGATTTCACAAAGTTCTCCCTCTATCTCCATTGCACTGCTGCTGAAACACAGGTTTTCTTGGAGTTTCCACTGCTCTCAACACTTCCTTCTCTTCTTCTTCACTTGCTCTTGCTAAATTACAGCAGCTCTTCCCACTGATTTCTCTTGCCGATCAGCACCCACCTTACTCCCAAAAATCACGGCTGCTCTCCTCACCCTCTCTAGTAATGTCACAAGAATGGAAGGTCTTCCGCTTGCTTCTTATTTCCAAAGAAAACTCTAGCCAATACTAAAGGCAAAAGACCCAAATGCCCTTTCCTATAAGCTGCTTAAGGAGAAAGTATAGAATAGTTGCTTCATACAAACAAATAATGAATGTTTATAAATCAATCTCTTAGCTTTCAACAATTTGGAACAAATCAATTTGATTTTCAAAAATTATAAAGCATATACCAATGGATTCCACATGCTGAACTTTTTTCAAAATTATATTTTTCATCAAAATTTTGAAATAGTTTCAACTGGCATGATTTATAAGATGCCATAAAAATATTGTTATTTTATTTTGGCGTAACAAAATGTCAAAATATGAGCTTTTCTACATATAAAATAAATGTTTACAAGCTCACATTTATGAGCTTCTTTTTTACATATATACATATAAAGAAAACAAAATCTTGAAACCTTACAAGTAATTCTTTTTATCTATTTCAACGACAGATAGTGCTTCACGAAGATCCTTTCCACTCTTTTTTCCTTGGTGATGGAGCAAATTGAGGCGGATCCAGTCGCTGCACAAAAGATGCTAATGTCGGACTCTAGAGGCAATTATCTACTTCCTTAAATCCTTCATTGCATAGCCATTCTCAAATTCATCTCGTCAGTACTTCCTCATTCCATTACTGTTTGGGGTCTTTTGGCTCTCATCCAGCAGTTTTCCCTTTCCACTTTGGACCTAATGTGACATTTCTATAAAGGCAAAGGTGTCTGGATGGTGACAAAATTAGACCCCTTATTTATATCACACATTGGGAATAGATATTTTAATCTTACCAGTTTGATGAACAAACTGCTTTGTACTTTTACATCGAAAGTCAGTGAATTAGACATTCATTAAATATTATTATTGCGAGCAAGAGTAGTTATTGTCCTTTAATCTTCTAAGCTATAGCATGTCTTTCACCCACAATGTGACATAGGAACCAGAAAATGTGGTCTGGTCTACTGTCTTCAACCTCTTATGGTACAAGTGACCCATATAGTACAGTGCAAAATTTTGGCATGTGGTTCAAACAACAAACACACTAAGGTTTGGAACCAAATTTTGCTTAGAACACTATCGAACTGCATTTGCACACAGGTAGTTTAGTTTGAGCATGTTGTTCTTAGTTTTAACGGTTAACATTTCTGCTGCAAAGTGCCATACCATTGCTCTTCTGTTTTACATTATCTATTCTTTTTTCTAAATTTCAGTTTTAATTAACATACGTAGGGAGCTTATACTGGGGTCTGTTCACAACAACATGTTCCTAGCTATAAGAACAACATTGAAAAATTTAAAGCAAAAGGAATCGATTCAATCATCTGTGTCGCTGTTAATGATCCATACACCATGAATGGGTGGGCAGAAAAGCTTCAGGCTAAGGAAGTTGTAAGTTGCTTGACTTCTCCGTGCATTTTCCCTTTTCAATGGCTGGATGAAACCTCTTTTCGGTGTGACTTTTGTTTATATTCTTTTCAAGTACCAATCAAGCTATTTGATTTATATTAGTTTCTATGAGTAATATGTGTTCATTGAAATTTGACGTTAAACTTCTGTAATCTGAACTCACTAAGCTTATCTCCTAATGTAATTATGTTGTTCTTTTAATTTTGTTTTATAATGCGGTTGTAACTTTTGTCATATTCTTTCTTTACTTTTCTAAACATTTCCATTAGCATTTTTCGTCGTTTATACTCATGTAGGATGTACCACTGACAAATTATATCATCACAATTATGTATCAATGTGTATTCGTGTTTTTCCAATGTTTCTATTTGGCATAGAAATTAGAACTTATTCAAATTCTAATTTTCTCAAGTTGCAAAATTTGAAGATTTCTCTAAGTGTTTTATTGTAGACGAATGCAGAACAAATGCAAATATTCAGAATATATTAATATATCAAAAAAGAGGTGAGGAAGGGTAATTATGATGTTTGATTAAAGATAAAATCCAAACAGTGTGCAAATATGTTGGTCTGTCATTGATTGGGTTTTGATCAGATCTTTATCAAAACACTAAAATTGGTTAAGGAACAAAATTTCGTTTGTAGATTAATGCACTGTTTCTTTTCCATTGTTAAGTTATCCTTGTCAGATCACAAGCTCAACTTCAACCTAATTGGATTAACTTGAAACTTTTTGTATATAAAGAAATAATAAATTTCATGAAAAATTATATGATATTTTGGATTTTCTATGTATTAATTTAAGTTTCTATCTTATGACATTTAGACTATTTTGTAGAAGATGAAATCTATATCCCTCACCCAAGATATTAATTTTCTTATGATTGAATCTAATGTATTGATATGTTCTTGTTGGTTTGTTGACCCAAGTAACATTTGCCTTTTTTGGAAATGACCCTTAATAGGTACATATGAATATAGAGTCAAATCAAAATATTTCATTGTAATTTCCATAATCCTTAACCACTTGCAGTCATTCGGTGGATCTTCTTGTTTGAAGATAATCAAGTCTCCTGAATAACAAAGGTTAAGTTTGCTTGGTGAATCTTCTTGTTCTAGACCGGTTTGGCGCTACCCTGGATCGATTCAACATGTTTGGGACTGGTTCAGTGTCATTCTAGACTGGTTTGACACAAAACTGAGTTGACCTGATTCATTTATGCAATTATTAGATGCATCATGGTTCAACTTTCAAGTGATTCAAGCCGGTTTGACACAGAACAGGTGCGGGTCGGGTGGCACATGTTTTTGGACAACACACATGAGATGCTGATGCGGAGCAGGCTCTTGGGAGGATAAAAGGAGGCCTCAAAGCTGGGACCCCTCAGGAGAAGTGGAGAGTGGTCGAAGGGTGGGCTGCTCTGATGTGGAGAAAAGGTTGGGGAAGAAGAATCCCAAAGTTTAGTAATGATGAATTCAGGAGCTTTGTGCTAAGAGCCCCAAGCTTGAGAGAAGTCGAGCTCAACACATGGGGAAGATGAGCTTGGAATCTTGCAGAAATATGCAAGGGGAGAGCTTGGTAAAGCTGCCGTGCGTTCAATAGGTTTGAATCTACGAGAAGGGGCCTTCTATAGTCGTATTCGGCAAATGTCGCCAAACTGGCTGGGCTCCTCTTCCTCTCCTTCATTCCTGCATGATTCAACGGGTGCTCAGTAGTGTACTTGGTAGATATTGTGAATTCTCTCTTTAATCTTTTTTTTTTAATTAATTTAAAATTTGTTCTTTTAGAAACAAAAACCTAAAATTATTAAGAAAAATACAAAAAATGAACTAAATATTTCACAATTTATTTTAAATTAAAGAAGCATTGGTATATTTGACAAACAAAATCACCTCCATAGGTTTTCCGATATATCACCCAGCTTTGTTTTTTTATATTGGCGCTAGACATATCCATTACTCATGCTTACCAATGTTTGTGTTGTTTTGCACCTTTAGAAAAACGATTTAGGAGCATCATGGAGGAATGTTATCGTTGGTTTGAAACCAAATTGCACATTGGGCAAACTAAAATGGTGTAAGATACAGTGAGATGATTAGATGCAATGCCAAGGGTTTTCTTGTTGTATGCAAAGACTTGACTTTTGAAGTTTCTAAAAAATATTATGAGTAAAACAATGCCTTTTTAATGTTACATCTTGTCCCCTTTTTAAGAAAAATAATTTTTTCTTGGTGTTCATGTTGTTATAGATTGACTTTTATGGTGACTTTGATGGAACATTCCACAAGAGCTTGGAATTGGATGTGGATCTCTCAGCTGCTTTGCTGGGCCGCCGTTCTCAAAGATATGTGCTGCTATATTGCTGCAACTATGCTTAATTTCCTTCTTATACCATTTATGACTTTTGTGATATTAAACCTTATAGCATTGCCATTTACTTGAAAGAAGGGACAAACCATTGAGCTTAGACTCAACTTCTGATTATTACAATAAAAACTGTTTTTTTAAGCAAATGCTTATTGTTATGATCATTATAAGTTAGTGATGGATGTTGGCAAAGTAATATAAAATGCATAGCCTCATCATTCATGGTATGTGACATAGATGTGTTTGTTACAGATTCAAAAAATGCAACCAATCGCTTCATATGCGGCAACTAGGAACTCAAAAATGCAAAGAATAGGCAAGACTATGGTTGGAAAGAACATATTCCCTTTGTTGGATTTCACTAAGCAATGCATAATGTAGAAAATACAAAGAAATACATTGATGGTTTCCTAGAACCCCATTTACAGTAATTTATAGTCTTACAGGTTGTGGATAATTGCCTAATCCAACACTAAGTGACAGGTTTCTAACTTCCTCAACTACTAGTTAAGGAACAACAGTCACATTGTTGGAATTTCTCCCTGATCCACTAAAGCTGAGGACTTAACGAACCACCCCTATAAAAAAAATTTGGACGTCCTTTTCAAAAGATACTTAGCAGTCTACCTTGCAATTACTATAGACTGTTGTCTTTCTTTGATGATGTTTTAGCTACAAGTTTCCCCTTTAATTGAATCAAAAAGTCAGTTTTGTGATTTTTCTTGCTTTGCCCAAAGGTCTAAGGATCTAGGATCTCCTCTTCCCAATCAAACTGTTATTGCACAACAAGTAGAATATGCTTAGTCTAGTTCCTTGGGTGTTTTATCTCATTTTCATGATACTTCTTTATGAAGCTCACATGAAAATATATGTAATATCCTGGAAAAAAAAAAAGAAAAGAAGAAAGGACACACGGGCGTCGGACGCGAGGCGATCCGACGACGCCGCGTGCGCCCGTACGACCCGATCCCGAGGGAGGAGAAAGAAAGGGAGAGGAAGCCGTGCGAGTGATCCCGTGCCGAGACCATGCGAAGCAGCGGAGTTTTTTTTCCCGCAGCAGTCTCCGTTCCGACGAAAAAAAAAATCGGAAGAAGGGAGTAGTCCGGCGGCGGCGATTTCAGGTCCCGAGCTCAGCGACGAGGGGAACCGGGTAAGTCCCGAGCCATTTTCTCTCTCTTCCCGAGCGGTTTTTCTCTCTTCGAACCGTAGAAGGGAAAGTTTTTTTTTACGGGATTTTTGGGATTTTCGGGTTGTTGTGCAGCCCTTCTCCTTTTTGCATCCCGAGCCAGGGAAACCGCGGACAGCAAAGGGAAAAAGGAATTTTTTTTGCGGTGCAGCCCTTTCTCGTTTTCCGTGCCGAGAAAGGAGGGTTGCATGCGAGTGTCGGCTTGATCCGAGGGGAATTTCTGAACCGTGCAGCGGTCGCCGGCAGCCTCCGTGTTAAAAAGGGGGAGTCGTGCACGAGGAACCAAAAGCAAGTCCAAGCGAGAAGAACAGATAGAAGAGGCTGCATAAGGGTGAAGAAAGCAAACTCTGACAGCACCTTGTAATTGAAAGAAATGAGAAGAAGAGGAAGGGGAAGGGGAAGAGGCCAAAGAATGGCAGGACCCTCAGGACCTCAGGTAGGTGAATTTATTTAAATAGTAATGTAAGTAGTGATTGTTATTTTATTATAAAAGCATGGCTTTGAAATATTATAGCATTATATGAAAATGAAATGAGAATTTGCAATATGATACTATGGTATAGTAAAATGTAAAGCATGCCAAAGAAAATGTGTAGAGGTATCGATTATGCCTCTTAAAGGGTTAAATTCCCTAAAAAGAAAAGTAAAAAAAAAAAAGAAAAGAATTGACCCTAGATCGCATCCCAGTAGTCCCCGGACATATGAGCACCAGCACAGGATGCTGGGCATGATGAGATGGCATAGAGACCTCCCCCGCATTGCTAGTACTTTGTGCAGGGCTGAGTGCGGAGGGATATGATGAGATCGAGACATCTCGTATATGGCTAGCACTTTGTGCAGGGCTGAGATACGGAGATGGTCCGACGTGATAGAGATCGAGACATCTCGTATATGGCTAGCACTTTGTGCAGGGCTGAGATACGGGGATGGTCCGACGTGATAGGCTTGGCCAGCCACGATATGCCTACGGGCAATGGTCTCTAGATGAGATAGATGTCATAGAGATGTGATATGATATGATAGGGATGGGGGATGTGGATCATGGGGAAAGTCTGGGACCCAGCAAGAAAAGAAAAAAAAAATGAATAAGAAAAAAAAAGAATTGAAAAGAAGAAGAAATGAATTGCATACTTTGCTTGATTCATTGTATGCTGATTTCAGATTTATCTTTGCCATATTTACATTTGAGATAAAGCATGTTGTTGGATATTCATCATGTTATATCCTTGTAGCCATAGCATTCACCTACTGGGCTTTATAAGCTCATTTCCCCTACTTACATTACAGGACATGCCACTGATTCACAGAGAGAGGGTGCTTAGGATGGTATGGGACTTTGTACAAACGTATCTGTTATTTCGTTTTTTGTAATTTTTGTACAGGATTTCCCAAGTGACAGGTATGCATATATTGAAGTTGCTGTTGATTATAAAGGTAACAGTTTTATTTTGTTTGCGTCACCCTCGCCTAGTTTTACAGTTGTGTCCTCAATTATATGCTGCTATGCTCTGATTAGTTGATTTTATCAGTAGATTATAGTGATAGTTTAGGCGGGACGTGACAATATAGGTGGACCTTAACTATTTTCCAACAAATTCAGTTGATGAATTACATTATCGACATTTTGAACCACTTTAAATGGTCCATATTTTGGGATCAATCCAAGATGCACAGGTTGGCTGTTAATATTCTTCTAAAAATATGAAGTCAATTTCAACAACACTTTGTTTTTTACATTGAACTCCACTTTCCTGTTTTTCTGATCGACATACTTAATTTTTTTTTTTTATACAGCTTTTCTCAGGTATTGGGCTTCCTTATGCATCTCTTGCTCATCTCTAGCATATTTATTTGCTGCAGGACATCTTCCACTAGACGTTTGTTGTGCACTCTATAATGGAGTTTTGGGTTGTTGTCCCACAACTCCATTGTTGAAGACTTGTGCAAGTTATGCAATGCTATGCATTATCCAACAGTTCCAATTAATTCTTCCAACTTGTCATGATATAATGCCTCAAATATATTTTCAACAGCTGATTTATTCTCTCAGTTTGCCTATTAGTTTGTGAGTAGTTGTAGAGAATTTCAGATTGATTCCTATTAAATTGAACGATGAAGTTCAGAACATTCTTATAAATCTCGCATCTCGTTCATTCACAATATCTTTGGGCATACCAAAATACTTAATCACATGTCAATAAAATAAATCGGCAGTTACATTAGCCAAAAAAGCTAAAGGTGCTGCAATACATATGGCATATTTTGAGGAGCGATCAGTAACCATCGTCACTGAAGTCATGTCATTGAGCTTAAGGAACCTGCTCATGAAGTTCATGGAAATTGATGCCCCCATGATGTCTCTAGAATTGGAAGTGATCGCAGCATTTTTCCTTTATTATATTTGTCTTGTCTTGTTGGCACACCAAATAAGTCTTAACATAGAGCTCAATATCAGCCTTCATTATAGACCAATAGTAGGAATGGGACAAGAGAGCTAAAATCTTGTCCTTACTAGGATGTTCAACTCACTGTAGATCATGTGACTCTTTAAATAGATCTTTCTACATGCCATCTTTATATGAGATGAATACTTTATCTCCTTTGGAGTTGAAGAATCTATCTTTGATCCAATATTGTTTCACAATTCCCTCTAGGACTTGCTCCAATGACTTACCATAAGTTTCAGCTTTGGTAGCAGTAGTCTGAATTTTGTCTATCACGTTTGTTTCCACCCAAGTAACAATATAGATGCAAGCAAATATCTCTTTTTGACTCGATGCATTAGCAACCTAATTGTCTACCAAGCTTGTGCTTCCACACAAAGTCATATTTAGCTAAGAACTCTAGCCAAGGAGCTTGCTTCTATGCTTTGAAGAATGTGTTAGCAATCTTGTCAATCTACAACTACAAATTCATTCCCAGCAAGTCCACCCTCAAAATTTGTAGTTCATAACAACGATCATTTCTTTTTCATGAGCTGAATTTTTGCTTTGCAGTATTCAATTTGCTGCTTTTAAAAGCAATTAAGTGGTCTTCTTGCACCAAAACTTCGCCAACAGCCTTGTCCAACGCATTTATATGTATGTCAAATGGTAACTCAGGTAGTCAAAGCACCGGTTCATTGGAAATGATGGCCTTGACTTCGTTAAATGTCTCTTGTCACCAGACTACTTTCACCTTTCGCTCTTCTTCAAAAGATCCATCAAGGAGACAACCTTCTTCGAGTATCCAATAATGAACCTATGATAATAATTTGCTAAACTAAGAAAATAGCTCAGGTACCTTTGTTGGAGTTTGCTAATTCACAATGGTTTACACCTTCTTTGGATTCATTCTCACTTGGCGATTGTTAACCAAATGTCCCAAGGAACATGATCTCTTCCTTGGGAAATTGCATTTTTTCTTCTTCACATAGACCTAAAATTATTTTAATCGAGATAATACTCAAATAAATCACATGCTTTTTAAGGAAATTGTTGTAGATCACAATATCATTCAAGTAAACTACAAACTTATTAATGTATTTATAAAAAACATTGTTCATTAAATTGCAAAATATTGTAGGGGCATTTGTCAAGTCAAAAGGCATGATCAAGAACTCAAAAGAGCTATATCGAGTCACACAAGTGGTTTTTGGCTTCATCTCTAGCCACGACTCTGACTTGCCAATATCTTAACTGCAAGTCTAGTTTGGTAAACTTTGTTGTCTTGCATAATCAATCCAGCAAATCATATAAACCAAAGGAATTTGGTACTTATTCTTCATTGTCATCTTATTCAATACACAACAGTCCACCCATATTTGTAAAGAATCATCCTGTTTTATTTGAAACAGCATTGAGGCACAAGCTAGAGCTTTAAATGGTTGAATGAAACTAGCTTCCAGTAACTCCTTCAGTAGTTTGTGCCATTCTATTAACTCTAATGGAGGATGCTTGATATGGTGGATGTGCATGAGGAAGAGCACCAAATAACAGCTCAATTTTATGATCAATCTCTCTTATTGGAGGCAAATTTTTAATTAACATCAAAGGCATGGTGTTTGCAAATTCCTTAGGAATTTCTACAATGCAAAGATTTGCCTCTTGTATTACCATTTTCTTATCAAGTTAAGGCATTAAGGTGTTTTTGGATTCCCTACAAAGTTTATTCTAAGGATTAAATCAAATCATCCAAAGGAATGACCAGCAAATTGGCCTTTCCTGTCCAACTTCCAAAAGTTAGCGGTACCCCATGTGCCGTTCCAACCATAGCTTGAGCCTTTGCATTCACTGTTTTTAGAAAACTGGGACATTTGCTCATCTGCAATCCAAATTTTTTAACAAACCTTACAACCACAAATGTGCATGTAACACCCATGTCTACCATTGTCACAATCTCTTGGTGATTCATCTTCATCGAGACATACGTTAACAACAAATGAGCAGCAACCTCATTACTAATTGTTGTGCTCAGCATTTTGGTTGAATTAGTTACCAAATGATTGAGTAATTGTAAAATATTGACAAATGCATCAACTTCTTTATCAGATTTCTCATTGGTTTTCTCTACTACAATGGTATTAAAGTCTTCTCATTCTTGAGAAAATCTCTAGCACAACGAGGTATGTTGTACAAAAAATAATCTTGCTGATTGATTGAATTTTTCGTAGCTTAGAAGGAAGACGATTTCTACTTTTGTTTGTCTTTATCATTTTTCTCACCCCCGTCGTTGTTGTATCCCGTTTCTATTCCCCTCTTTATTTTTTTCCTTTTCTCCTTAGATTTTTAAGGGGCTTATAAAGCTTTGGAAACTCTCTTAAGTCCAAAATAGTGTTAGTGGTGATTGCACTCAACAAGTCCTTCCCATTTTGTTGGCAAAGTTTCAATTGAGTCTGAGATTGTAACCCAGACAAGAAGTCGAAAACTTATCTTCTTCAGACCTATTGTGGATGTCAAATATCAAGTAACTGTATTCCTTAATATATACCAGTACGGCTCCACTGTGCTTTAGCTTCCTAAAAACTTCTCAAGCCACCCAAGAAGTATTGCAAAGAAGAAATTGATCTTTTATTTCTCTCTTGAGCTTTTCCCATATATCAATTGTTGTCCTTGCAACATTTACATCATTAATGCTCTGCATTCTGTACCATACTTTTGCATCTCTTGAGATACATGCTGGAAATTGTCGCCTTCTTTTTCGTCACATGAGCTATGGTGAAGTATTCTCCAACTTTTTAGCATTCTTGGCCCCGTTGAAGTAAATATGGTTCAATAGTCCTCACAGAGTGTCCATTTTCTTGTCAAGAATTTATGCTTTCAATTGTCTTGCGCATCACGGATAACTTGTAATGCAGTTCATCCTGCTCATGGTGGATTCGTTGGAGACTTTCTACAACCTACTCCAACTTTTCAAGACACTCCAAAATGACGCTAATCTTTCCTATTGGGTGTGGCACCAAAAAGAACTTCCATGAAATCCTTTCTCTGATACCACCTATCATAGGCGTGCTTGTTACAAATTCAAAAAATGTAACAATTCTCTTCCTACATGGTGACTAAGGAACTCCAATCCTTAGTCTCACCGAAACACAAAACCTCACAAACTAAGTAATATACAATGCAGGAAAAACAAACAGATAGACCGAAGCGAAGGGCATAACAGAGATATAATTCTATTTCTTGACGAAACAGATTTTTTTCTTTAAAAAATTTTTACTGATTTGTCATGAAATTAATTATTCATTTGCCTGTGTTTTTCAAACTAATTGGTAAATTGAACTGCTTATCAGCACTATTCATTAATGCATGTATTAACTGAGATTTCTTGGTCTAATTTTGGAGATGTTTTGTACAAGTGAGCTCTGCTATTGATGATTTCAATTTGCGTAATTGCTCCTTGTATATGTACCATTATTACCTCCTCTGAATTCTAGGGTTCTTATCTGTAATTTCCCGTTTTGTTTACTGCAGGTGGTCTGCTTGTGTTGTTGATGGCAAGGTTCAGGCTTTCAATGTGGAGAAGAAGCCTTCGGATTTCCAGGTCTCAGGTGCGGAAGTGATTTTGGGACAGATTTGATCCAATTCAATTGTTTTCTACTGGGGAAAACTCTCTGCTTTCCAAAACTATATCAAAGTTGGATAATTCAAACCATTGTTGATCTTAAAACTTTTTGAGGTAAATGTTCTAATCTGTAAATACTTTTCATATTTTTTTTTTTCATTCTTGCGAAAATATTCTTTTTAAAAATTATTTTCTTAAGAAAAGATTTTTTAAAATATACTTTTAAATCTTAATAATGTTTATTTTATAGCAAAAGTGTTTCTTGTTCAGTTCAAAGCCACTATGGATGGGTCCAATTATAAATTACTTGGACCCTTGAATTGCACTTTTTTGTTAGCTGTTAAAACCATGATTAACTGACCCGTATCCAATATGATACATTTTTGTGATGGAATGAGAATTGGGGTCTGTTTGATAGCACGTGGATTTAACTTGTTTTTAGTTAATTTAATTTAATTATAATTATGTTTGTGAGATTTAAAAAAATTATATTTGGATGTTATTTTATATTATAATAGATTAGAGTGATTTTGTATTTTGTTGTTATATTAGATTAGATGGTTTTGAAATAAATTTGTGTACTTTAAATTAATTATAAGTTTTATAAATTTTTTAAAATTTTTTAAAATTTTTTATTATGATTATTTAGTTAAATTTAACATAATATAATAAATTATTATAATCTTTTATTAAAAATAATAGCATAATATAAAATATTTCAAAGTAATATTTATTTATGTTTAACTATTTAATGCATTGCATAGGTAATTTTTTTTCCAATTATTGTAATATAAAAATCATTTTCTAACATTATATTTGATATTATGTGTTACAAAATAAGAAAATAATTAACAAAAAATATGAAAAAATTGTTATTTAAATATTGTATGTTTATTAATAAATTTTTATAAAATCAATAAAAATATGAAATTATTAAAATGCGTTTTATATTTTTATTTAACAAAATAAATTATTTTTAAATATTAGTTTAACGTTAAATTTTTAATTCTTTCATTAAATTAGTAGTGATAATTTTGATTGAAAAATACTTTGCAAAGTCTAATAAGAGAATATTTGATTGCAATTTAAAGAGGAATTGTCATAAAAGAATGAATTTAAAAAATTGTCATAAATGTAACATTAATAATATATATATATACAATATCCAAAAACAAAAAGTCAAATTATTTTGAAAAAATGAATTAGTTCCCATAAAAATCTTTATAAATTGTACATATGTATAATTTGCAAAGCAAAATCATAGTTGTTTTAATATCATCTTATAATCTTTGATATTGTTTTTACAAATATGTTATAATAATGGTAAGAGATTTAAAACATTAAAGTATATGTTCTCATTATAATAATATAAAATGTCTAAGTAGCTCATATTGTTGCATCATTATTGTACAAATAAAGTCTTTTAAAAATTTGTTTTCAATTTTGACACAAGAAAAATTGCTTTCTTGTCATAATTGTTTGGCATCAATGCTTCTAATGGTAGACTTTATATATTCTTTGATGATGATATATTTGTGAAACATACAATAAGTTAATACTATATATTCTTTGTAGATTGAATGTGGTAGGCTTTTATGTATGTTAACACTTTAAACATTTCTTTCAAAATTTCAAATGTCTGTTCAACAATATTTCTGGGTTGTGCATGATAATGATTGTACAACTCATGCACATTATCATATTTACGTTATCATGTTATACAGTATTCATTGAGATAATACTTTTAAGATTGATATGGAGCAGGCTTATGACAACGTAAAATGGGACTTTCTGCTCGGGATGCTGAAGTTTATGGGTTTCTCTTCACTGTGGTGCGACTAGATTAAAGCATGCATCACTTACCTGAGATTTGGGGTCCTCATAAATGGTGCTCAACTCCCATGGGTAGAGGCGCAGCGTAGGCTCCGACAGGGCTGCCCTCTCTCGCCTTACCTGTATGTTATTGTAACGGAATACCTCTCTACGCTGGTGCATGGCTATGAGACTAGACAGTTGCTCGAGTTTCGGTGCGATCAGCATGCTTCGATGATCTCATAAAGTCTAAGGCTTACTTTAGCAGAGGTATGAGCAGGAATAAGATGAAATTGGTTGCGAAGAGACTCAGCATGGAGGGGGCCAGAATCTCACGTATCTCGGAGTTCCTATTGTGGTGAACCGTCTTAAGAAGGCGGCTTCAAATTCTTGATCTAGAGGATGGAAGCCTGTGTTGCCAAGTGGCCAATTCGCCCTCTTTCGCTTGCTGGTAGAGTTGCAATGGTTACCTCTGTTCTCAACGCCATCCCGAGCCACATATTGTGCCATTGTGTTGTGCCAATTGGAGTCATTAACGAGATCAAGAGGAGAATTAGAAACTTCCTGTGGTGTGGGGGCTAGCAGCACGAATAAGATCCACTATACATCTTGGGATAGCGTCACCTTACCGAAGGCTGCGGGTGGACTTGGGCTACAGGATCTGTGCATCTGGCAACGCGTTCTTCAAATGAAATATTGCAGGTGCCTGCTTAGCCGCGAGGATACTCTCTGGGCGGAGATTATGAGGTGGAAATATAATGTGGCACATACCTCTTCAAAGACACCTCAGAATGCTTCTCATGCATGCAGGCTCGTGCTGGAGGCTATGCCGAGCGCTGTGTCAAACTTTGTGCCGAGAATCAGCAACGGGAAGATGGCGAGGTTTGCAAAAGACAACTGAATTGGTTTTCTTTCTATCTGCAACTGGCCTACATTCATCGATATAAACATTGTGTGGCCGGTGAGCGTGGCCGAATGCATTACTGCGGCTGGGGTTTGGGACGTGGGAAATATACATGCATGGGCTGGTGATCTTCTGCTCGATAGGGTGTTGCACCTTCCCTGGGATGTCTAGACAGGACACGCTGCTTCAGGCGCACACGGAGACTGTGAAGGTTGACAACGAGAGGCTCTACATGCACCTGAGATGCAAAGCTGATGACGACCCCAGGCGGGGCACCAAGCGAGAGGCAGATCGGATGAGGGGATTATGGAAGCTTAGAGTGCTGCCGAGGGTGCGCATCTTCTTATGGCGCGTGGTGGGGGATTATCTCCCTACGACGGTTTGGTTGGCACAGAGGGGGCTGCTCGGGTGCAGCAGGTGCACATGGGGATGTACAGCGGAGGAGTCCTCACAACATGTTTTCTGGGAATGCCAATGCGCTCAGGAGTTCTAGGCTAACTGTCAGGCACGCACGGCCGTGGCCGCGCTTGGGCTTCCTCGAGGGGGGGGTGTGGATGCTAAGCTGACTTTTATGCACCGGGTCATGGACTTCGTGGGTTCACCGACGGCAAGATGCAGGGATGGCGCCGTGTATGCCGTTACATTGGCTACCATTATGTACTACATATGGGAGAGAAGGAACGCGAAAAGGCACAATTATTCCGTGGTCAACTACTGCACCATGTTGCGCAAGGCAAAGATCGATATTATCACAGAAGAAAAAAATTGCAACCTTTACTCATCCATGTCCTGCGGGAACCCATGCAGCTCCTCCGAACTGCTTGTAGCCCATATTTGGGTTCCCCCTGCTGGATGGATAAAAGTGAATTATGACGCCGCTGTTTGAGAGGATGTCGCTGGGCTTGGCCTGGTGGTAAGGGACTATATAGGGAAGTCGTTACTGGTGGTTGGGAAAAGGGTCATCTCACAAGCTGGAGAAGCTATGGAGGTTCAAACAATGCTTGAGGCCCTTGATTTGTTGAGGGATATCCTTTCCCAATATCACGTTGTGGAGATTTAGACGGATTCGATGTCCCGGCTACAGGAGGTTCGTCATCTCATTTCGTATCTGCCTGTGGTGAGTTTCATTGCTGAGGCTATCGAGCGTGCAAGGTGCCTAGACGCGCTGAGATTATCGCACATCTATAGAGAGGGGAATGCGCCTGCTGATTGGGCTGCGCGTGCTTTGCTTCACTGATTTTGTGTGGGATGGGGGTGTCCATTCCCAATCCTCTCCTAAAACTCATGTTATCGGACTTCATGTTTGATCCTCCATGAGGAACATCCGTTTTGACCTTTTGTATGAGGCTTATGCCTCCTTTTGAATAAAAAAAATACTTTTAAACCTCTAATAGGTGTCACAAACTTGTGAATGTTTGCAAAACAAAAATTCAACAAAGATAATACTTTTTGTGAAGCACAATAAACTTGTCTTCCTTTATAGTTTACGTACATATATTTGCAGCAAATCATTCCCATCTTAAAGCAATATAAAGAAATTGTTTTTCAAAATTCACTACAATCAAAATATTTGGGATACAAAATCTTTCCTATTTTTATACCTTGTTTTTTGTGTCTACTAATTATTACTAACACATGCATCTCATTGAATGCACCAATAATATATTTAAAGTATAAGTAAAATTTTGGATTGTGTTACGAGAGAACAAACAACAATTTTTTATTAAAGAATAATTAAGTTACGTGCAACGATAAGAATAATAGAGTATATGATGAAAATATCAACTTACAATTTTAAGTTTTAGAAAAGCTCACACACACTTTTATGTCTATTATCTTGTGCAATAACTTTGTATGAAAACAACTATTTGTTTTATTGTTAACAAATACTTCATGTTAGATATTAAATCACACTCTATTAATAAGTTAACTAATCTTTGAAAAGCTAGTATTGAAATTAAAAAATAAAAATTGTATGCTCTTTGTTAATGTCCAATCATTATCTTAGGTATGTACACATGTTCTGTATAAAGTCTTCATATATTTGATTTTTCAAAACATTTAACAAAGACATAATTTCTTCAATAAATCTTTTTTAAGTTTTGCATCTTCATCATGAAATCTCTTTAACAATTTGATAACATCCTCTTTATTGAATATTGTCAAATCCATCCTTAAAATAACATAAAATAATTTTAATAGTTATATATACATAAAATTATAAATTATAAAAACAAAATAATTAATACATTAAGGAGGTACTAAGATATAAAAGTTTTTATACTACAATAAATATATTACTAAATACAAAACTATAAAATCTTATACATTCTAGTTTCAAAAAAAGCATATCGATATTTATTATATATAAAATTTTCAATCCTATACAATAGAGTTTTCCCATTTAATGTGATGCTAAACATGTATTTTTATCCAAATCTTCAACCTTCATCTCTCTAATACCACTTATTTAGATAAATCTTAATGATGTTTGTTATCATTATGAAATCAATTTGTGATAGATCTTCAATATTTTGTAATATTTTTAGTACAAAAGCAAAAATATATTAAAAATTTATATAAAACATATTTTGAATAAATGTGGAATAATTTCGTAATTCCTTAATTATCTTTTTACTATCGACAATAATGAATTTTTTGTTACTCTTTTATGAAGATGCACACCAGTCGATAAATGCTTTATTTGGCTAATATAGTAACAAATAATTTATATCATATTTTTTTTTATATAGCATATTTTTTTTTTCTAAAAAAAAGATTTTTTATATTGTTTGAGTCCAACATAATTATTCACTACATAGTATTGGTACTCATTAAAATGTTTACCCATTAATTTCTACAGTGAAGACAAATGAATAGTTTAAGGACTGACGTTGTGTCTTTTTGAGGAGATGGCTTAAGTTTTTGCGGTAGACTGATGACTAACCTACTGGATTCTAACATGGAGGTAAAGCAATAAGTAAAGCTACATAATATTCTGCTTAGCCTGTTATAAGACTTCGAATTATAACAACAAATGAGGACCGCGTAACCACGACAGTCGGCGGGACTCCGGGCGGAGTGTTTTAACCTACACTTCAGTTGGATCTGCGCTCTGCTCTCCATTTCCTTCGTTCTCCCGCTTTTCTTTTCATCCCTATCAAAGAGGCTTCGCTTGTGGTAAGTGATTGGTATTCTCATGTGTTGCTTCTCCTTTCTGCCTAAGCTCAGTGTTTTGTATTTGGAGCACTTGTGCTAACCTAGAGCTGATTATGATATGTAAAAGGATATTTTGTCATTGTCCGTATTTATGTACTGAAACTAATTGCAATAGGATTGAAGTTTAGTGAAGGTCAAGAAGCAGGTGATCCTTTTGACGCGAGCATGTCTATGTACCACCTTCAAAATACAGTTGAGGCGAGTTTATATATTGCTTTCCGAAAATGCATCTCTTGGTCGGCATGATGTCATGTATACCTTCTCTTCAGTAGTTTGATGGTTGACATGTGCTAACTTTGAATAGTTTTTCCCATGGTGGTTCAATCACTTTCCAGCTGTTTGGCTCTCTTCTCTGGCTAGGTATTTCAATAATTCTACAATTCAGCCTCCGGGCTCTTTTCGGATGAGCTCCATCCTTCTTTAGCTGGGCCTCATACAAGGCCTTTCCAATAGTTTTTATCGAGTTTGCTTCCTCAAGTATCAGTCCATCTTGTTATTTCTCTTGATTTGTCTTAGTTTGACTTCAAGTGGACATTCTTCACGTTTATCGAGCTTTAGGGCTTGTGCTACTACGTCAAAATGTTCCCATTCCAGCTAGGGGGTTTCCATTTTCGTTGAGTGTCATTGTGGCATGTGCAGTATTTTAAGCTGATAAGATGACCAGGAGTTAATCAGTTCACTTTATTTTAATTCTTTCAAGTTCTATAGGTCTTTAGCAAGTTCTTGTTGTCTATTTTGATCTGATTGTTAAAACATAATTACTTGTTAGTGGCTATGGCCATTGGCACTCCAAACTTGCAAAAGCTGTTAGACGAGAGAGGTTTGTGCATGTTGGCAATGGTTGCTCATTCACTAGTTTTGTTTCAATTCATTGAGTGAAGCAATCAACGAGCTTCAACAAATGTTTAAGTCTCCCTTTGGTTGGCAGGAAGGAACCTAAGAAGTTTTTTTCCCCAAATTGTAAAGGTCCATCAAATGTCAACTAATCTTATGGTATCAATTGGTAGTCGAAGGAGATTGTTGTGAATCTAGCATCACTACCATTTCCAAGAAAATTGCAAAATTCCATCAAATGTCAACCAATCTCATGGTATCAGTTGGTTGTTAAGGGAGATTGTTGTGAATCTAGCATCACTACCATTTCCTAGCAAACATAACAATATCATTGTGCCCTATGGGTTAATGGTACTCTTGATGGACAACCTTAGTGACAAAAAAATTGACTAAAGGAATGGATGCCACACTCCCCAAAGTGGATCATGTCTTCAAATGAGGTTATTGGGTGAGAGACATCTTAATATGGATGCAAATAAGATTTCTTGGCACTACTCGTTGACTAAATGGTATCAAGAGGCTTGCAATCTAATACTTCTCATTTTTTTGTAGGCAAAGTTTCTTTTCTAAGCTATAGGCTCAGAGGATCTATCCATCTTTTTTGAAGGATTGATTTCTGTGATTGACTCCTAGAGACATGGCAAGATTAAATTATGTGTCTGGATTGCCTTATTATCGAACTTGTCTAGTGCTTCTACTACATGATTGTAATCCTGAGTAACTGTCATATTTTTATCTTCTTGAAGTGCAACAGGAGGTTTTGAGCAAGTTGCTAATGTTTTTTCATAATTGCATGTTGGGTATCAAACACTTTTTTGACTTAGTGCATTACTATGTAGGAGTCATAGAGAATCACAACCCATTTGACTATAAAATCTTTTGTCAGCAATAGATCCACTTGTAGATCCTCATGCTACTAGATTGATGGTCATGGGGAAGTCAATAAAATTCATATGCTCTATTGCAATGCCCTTGAGGTTGCTACGGGCAATATAGATTCAGTTGATTTGTTATTTGCTTTCCTATTACTCCATCAATCCATGATTTCTAAGAATGTAGTGAGACGCCAAGTTGAAGGGGCTTTGAGACCACTCTTTTGGTTATGAAGTTCAAGTGCTCAAGATTTGACAAACCATCTTGGCACATTATTTGCTTCATACTCACTAAGTTCCATAAACCATTAGTAGACTTTTCTTGACACTTCTGTGAAGTTTAGGATGTGATGAAGGGTCTTGTTGATTCATATTTTGTTCTCTTGTAATGTGCTTGTAGCATGGTATCATATATTTGCATCTTTTATGACATGAGTGGTTTAGTAGATCAAAAAATGAACACCTACTTACTTTTACAAGGGTGGAGCTAATTGCTACCTTAGTTGCAACAAAGCATAGTGGTACTTCACCTTATTGTGGATTGCTCAAGTCAGAGTAGTGGTAAGATATACTTTGAGCTCTACAATAGCTTTTTTGCATTCTAACCCTAGTCTATCCTAGCCTTGTTGTGTAGTGCTCAGAAAAAGGATATTGATTTGCCTTTTGTTCTTGCAAGTTTTTGCACCTCACTCTTAGTTTGTGGCAGAGGAATTTCTTGGATGATTTGCTTATGTATTTTTTTTCTTTTCAAGAATTGATGAATGAGGCTTCAAATGTAATATTACAAAATTGATAACCATTTTGTTCTTCAATGTCTTAAAGTCTCCTAGGTTTCATAGTGATGGTTCTTGAAGGTTTGGTTCTTTATGAGAATATTATTTGTATAAGCTTTCATGTTTTAACCAATTTGGTTCTTGAAAATGGAGCTAGATATTCTTTGAACAAACTTGCAACTTTGATGCCAAAGGGTATTACCTTGCAATAGAAGTGCTAATGTATAAGCTTTATTGTTCAGAACCTTTAAAGGAAAACTTCTTGAATAAAAGAAACCTTCTTCTTTCTTTTCTTATCATTATCATGCTTCCACTTTTGTGATTGCTACTCTGAAAAGAATGTCTGTTGTTGAGAGCTTGGGTTGAGAACGTCTCATGTTTATATCATCATCTAATGTGACACCCTTTGGCTATAGTAGAACCAATATTGTTGAGCTCATCTATAGTAGACGATATATCGATCTCATAAATATGGATTTTCCAGTATAATTTGACAGACGTATAGAGGTATAACTTTATAGATAACCTTATCAATATAATTTTGGTGATAGCAAACTTCAAATTGCATTATTTTTCAATTCTCGTTTCAGAGTTTTTATGAATTTATCTCAGGGAATAAGGTCATGGATGTATACTCTTTAACTAGTCTTCACAAAGCTTTTAAATATAGGGTTCTTATTTCTAGTGTCTATGATAGCACTAATAAGTTCTTTTTTTGTATTTGGTGAAGTGTTTTTTTTTGTTGTTTCATGAGAGATGTCTATTAGACTCATCATAAGCAATAAGTTTTTATCTATTTGAAGAGGAGTTTGAATTATCGTTTCAGCCTCTGTTGTAATAAGTATTGTCTTTTTTGAACTTTTTTGAAAATAATTTTTGATGTAATTTCCAACATTCTTCTCGTATGTGTCCTTTCTTGTTGTAGTGATCACATTACTTTTAATTTCTGTTTATGAAAAGAGTGTTGTTAGTTGCGGTTATAATAATCTTTGTTGGAGAATACTTTTCTTTTTGTCGCCAGTTTTTTTATTTATACTTAGTTTTCTTGGTATTTGTCCTTCTAGTTTTGTCCCTTGGTGTTCATTTTTTTTATAGCCATTACAAATGTATTGGCTTGCTTGAAAGATTGAATAGAGAAAAGAGATAATTTGGTTATAAAAAATAGTACGGATCTGTAATATATTTTGTCAAAGTTTGCATCTCTTTAATAGATATTCTTAAAGTCACAGTTTGTTAGAATTCGGTGATATATTCTTGCATCGTTTATCTTTGTTGGTGTCGTAAACTATGCCACTTTTTCCACCTTTTCTCCATGTAACCCATGGGATAAAATTATTCTCGGATTAATTTCTTAAATTGGCTCTAGGTTATTTTTGTAATTTTATCATTTCTTAGATGAGTATTCCACTAGGGTAATGCATGATTCGTCATTCTTAATTGAGCATACACTATTTTATCTAATGATGAATAGTCGTATAGAAAGAAATATGTCTATAGTTGTTTCAACCAAGTATCTAATTTTTCTGCATCTATTATACTATTATAAATTGGTGAATCAAGCGTGATGTTTACCTTAAAAGGATTTTGATTCTCATGTATCGAGAAAGTGAGATTGATGTCATTCTCATCTTTATCTCTAATTATTTTGGGATTATTACTTAATTTTGAATTCTTCTAATTAAGAGTATTTTTTTTGGCAGATTTCTTTTAAATCTATTGTAAAAGGAGATTAAGATTTTAGTATCATCTTCATTAATACTTGTATTTATTAGGTTAATAGAATTATCTGTGCTTTCAGACTTGATAGTGAAATGGTCAGCGTAGTCACCTCAGTTAAAGCCTTCTTAATCTTCTAATTCTTTTTTGCGGCTTACTCTACAACTATTTTCTTTATATCTGTCATCGACGTTGAATCGAAGTGTTCTGATACCAAAAATAATATAATCTATTTGCGAGGTGTTCCTGTCTCGATTCTTTGACAGCAGACCTTCTTTTTAAAGTAAAAACAGTGGAAATGGAAGCGTGATACTGACAAGGAGCAAAAGAGGAGAAGAGGTTTTTTTTTGTCACAATGAGATTGAATTTTCACGAAGTTTTGATTTTTAGTATTTTGAATTTTTAAGTTTTGACTTTTTCATGTTTTGACGTTTACAAGCTATTACTTCATTCATCATTCTCATCTTTTCATATAAAAACTTAGATATAATATTTAATTATAAAACAAAAAAATATGTGATTTTGACCAAAAATATAAAAATTCTACAAATTTTATAAAATTTGGCTTGATCCACGTCTGCCTGAGTAGTCACACCCGCACTCCCGCACCCGAACAGCCGCACCACAGGGCCTGTTCACGCACGTGGTAGGTGGGTGACATGGCACACTATATTCGCTTTGCAACAACGCGTGTTACACCCTTTAGCATGCACTCCCACGTGTTCGTGCACAGCATTGAGCCAGCATACTGCAATGGATTGCCTTGCTTAGGGACAAGATTTTCTTGGAATGCTTGCATATTGTTTCGTAGGTTTCTATCATCTTATACTCTTAATCTTCCTTCAACATTAAAGCTACATGGCTAGCCACATGGTGTTTTGACATCTATTTTGGTGATGATTGTTAACATTACCCATTAAGTATTAAGGGGGTTTGTTGTATCTTTATTATCTTGGTCACCACCAACATTTCTTTCTATAGTCACCCCAAATAAGAGGATTCCCTTCTTTGTCTTGTTTGACAACTATCATGAGGCCAAGACCCTTTTTGATTGTACTACACGTTGTTTCTCTTGTTACTATGATGCTTTATCTCCTTGGAATAGAGTAATCTATTCCTTTTGTAGATTGCTTTCTTAAATTATTTTTTTGAGGTTATATACCTCTAGGTACAATTCTTGACTTCCTTGAGAGTAGACAAAGGATGCTTGGAGAAGGGCTTGATGAGATCCTTAGGTTAGAAAACTTAGGGTTATTTTTATGACCTTTGGGTTGAAGAGCTTAACTTTATGTGGTTCATCTCATCCAAAGCAATAGTTGAATTTTTTGATGGACTTACCCTCCTTTTGGGCTATTGTGAAGAGTTGTTGAGCAAGTTTTTCAGGTTGCCAATAGTTGGAGAACTTGATAGTGATGGTTCTTGAAGGGTTGGCTCTTTATGAGAATATTATTTGTATAAGCTTTCATGTTTCAACCAATTTGGTGATCGAAAATGGCGTTAGATATTCTTTGACCACGCTTGCAACTTTGATGCCGAAGGGTATTACCTTGAAGGGGCTTTGAAACCACTCCTTTGGTTATGAAAATACTCAAAATTTGACAAACCATCTTGGCACACTATTTGCTTCATACTCACTAAGCTCCATAAACCATTTGTAGACTTTGCTTGACACTTCTGTGAATTTTAGGATGCAACGAAGGGTCTTGTTTATTCATATTTTGTTCTCTTGTAATGTGCTTGTAGCATGGTATCATATATTTGCATCTTTTATGACATGAGTGGTTTAGCACATCAAGAAATGATGGACAATGGTGGAGCTAATAACTACCTTAGTTGCAACAAAGCATAATGGTACTTCAACTTGTTGTGGATTACTCAAGTTAGAGTAGTGGTAAGATATACTTTGAGCTCTAAAATAGCTTTTTTACATTCTAACCCTAGTCCATCTTAGCCTTGTTGTGTAGTGCTCAGAAACAGGATATTGATTTGCCTCTTGTTTTTGTAAGTTTTTGCACCTCACTCTTGGTTTGTGGTAGAGGAATTTCTTGTATGGTTTGCTTTTGTTTTTTTTTTTTAAGAATTGATGAATGAGGCTTCAAATGTAATATTACAAGATTGATGACCATTTTGTTCTTCTTCAATGTCTCAAAGTCTCCTTGGTTTCATAGTGATGGTCCTTGAAGGTTTGGTTCTTTATGAGAATATTATTTGTATAAGTTTTCATATTTCAACCGTTTTGGTTCTTGAAAATGGAGCTAAATATGCTTTGAACACACTTGCAACTTTGATGCCAAAGGGTATTACCTTTTAATAGCCTAATGTATAAGCTTTCATGTTCAAAACCTTGAAAGGAAAACTTCTTGAAAAGTTCAATCTCATTGTGACAAAATGAAACCTTTCTTCTCCTTCTTTCTTTGCTCCTCATCGTTATCATGCTTCCACTTCTACGATTGTTACTTTGAAAAGAATGTCTACTGTTGAGGGCTCGGGGTGAGAACGTCTCATGGATAGATCCTCATCTAATGTGATACCCTTTGGCTGTAGTAGAACTAATATCGTTGTGCTCATATATAGTAGACGATATCTCGATCTTATAAGTATGGATTCTCCAGTATAATTTGACAGACATATAGAGGTATAACTTTATAGATAACTTTATCAATGTAGTTTTTGGTGATACCAAGCTTCACTTTACATTATTTTTAAACTCTCGTTTTGGAGTCTTTATGAATCTATCTCATGGATTAGGGTCATAGATGTATGCTCTCTAACTAGCCTTTTCACAAAACTTTCAGATATAGGGTTCTTATTTCCAATGTCTATGATAACACTAATAAGTTTTTTTTATTTGTATTTAGATGAAGTGACATTTTTTTTATTTGTAATAATCTTTGTTGGAGAATACTTTTTTTTTGTCGCCAATTTTTCGATTTATATTCTGTTTTCTTGGTATTTGTCCTTCTAGTTTTGTCCTTTGGTATTCATTCTTCTTTTTTATGGCCATTACAAATATATTAGCTTGTTGCAAAGATTGAATAGAGAAAAGAGATAATTTGGTTGTAAAAAAATAGTACGGATTTGTAATATATTTTGTCAAAGTTTGCATCTCTTTAATAGGTATTCTTAAAGTCACGGTTTGTTAGAATTTGGTGATATATTCTTGCATCGTTTATCCTTGTCAATATCATAAACTATGCCACTTTATCCACCTTTCCTCCATGTAACCCATAGGATAAAATTATTCTCAAATTAATTCCTTAAATTGGCTCTAGGTTATTTTTGTAACTATATCATTTCTTAGATGAGTATTCCACTAGGGTAATGCATGATTCGTTATTTTTAATCGAGCATATGCTACTTTATCTAATAATGAATAGTCATATAAAAAGAAATATGTCCATAGTTGTTTCAACTAAGTATCTAATTTTTTTGCATCTATTATATTATCATAAATTGGTAAATCAAGCATGATATTTATCTTAAAAGAATGTTGATTCTCATGCATCGAGAAAGTGAGATTGATGTCATTTTCATCTTTATCTCTAATTATTTTGGGATTATTACTTAATTTTGAATTCTTCTAATTAAGAGTACTTTTTTGATAGATTTTTTTTAAATCTATTGTAGAAGGAGATTAAGATTTTAGTGTCATCTTTATTAATACTTGTATTTGTTAGGTTAATAGAACTACTTGTGCCTTCAGACTTGATGGTGAAATAGTCGGCATAGTTACCTCAACTAAAGCCTTCTTAATCTCTCGATTCTTTTTTGCAACTTGCTCTATAATTATCTTCTTTTTATCTGTCATTGACATTGAATCGAAGTGCTCTGATACTAAAAATAATATAATTTGTTTGTGAGGTGTTCCCGTCTCAAGCCTTTAATAGTAGGCATTCTTTTCAGAGTAGAAACAGTGGAAGTGGAGGCGTGATAATGACGAGGAGCAAAGGAGGAAAAGAGATTTTTTTTGCCATAATGAGATTGAATCTCCCAAAAAGTTTTCCTTTGAGGGGTTTTGAAATTCATTAAGTTATGATTTTCAGTTTTGAATTTCTAAGTTTTGACTTTTTCATGTTTTGACGTTTACAAGCTATGACTTCATACATCATTCTCATTCTTTCATATAAAAACTTAGATATAATATTTAATTATAAAACAAAAAATATGTGATTTTGACCAAAAATATAAAAATTATGCCAATTTTACAAAGTTTGGCTTGATCTGCGTCTATCTGAGCAGCCACGCCCGCACTCCCGCACCCGAACAGCCCTACCAAGGGGGCTGTTCGCACACGCAATAGGTGGGTGGTAGGGCACACCATATTTGCGTGTGCACCAATGCGTGTTACACCCTTTAGCGTGCACTCCTACGCCTTCATGCACAGCATTGGCCAGCGTGCTGCAATGGATTGTCTTGCTTGGGCTAAATTTAAGGGAGCTTTAGGGACAAGATTTTCCTGGAATGCTTGCTTAGTGTTATGTAGGTTTCCATCCATTTATACTCTTAACCTTTCCTTTAGCATTAAAGCAAAATGGCTGGCCTCATGGTGATTTGACATCTACATTGGTGATGACTAACATTACCCGTTAAGTATTAAGGGAGTTCATTGTGTCTTTATTATTCTGGTCACCACCAACATTTCTTTCTATAGTCACCCCAAATAAGAGGATTCCCTTATCTTGTTTGACAACTGTCATGAGGCCAAGACCCTTTCTGATTGTACTACAGGTCTGGTCTATTGTTATTACGATGCTCTATCTCCTTGGAATAGAGTAATCTGTTCTTTTTTGAGATTGCTTTCTTAAATTATTTTTTAGAGGTTATATACCTCTAGATACAATTCTATACTTCCTTGAGAGTGGACAAAGGATGCTTGGAGAAGAGCTTGATGAGATCCCTAGGCTAGAAAACCTAGGGTTATTTTTATGACCTTTGGGTTGGAGAGCGTAACTTTATGTGGTTCATCTCATCAAAGCATTGCTTGAATTTTTTGATGGAATTGCCATCCTTTTGGGGTATTGTGAAGAGTTGTTGAGCAAGTTTTTCAGGTTGTCAATAGTTGGAGAACTTGATAGTGAAGGCTCTCCAAAGTGTGTTAGAATTGGTAAATGGAGGTAATAAGAAACCTCTTAAACCACTCCAAGATAGAACCTTTCAGGAGATTTGTAAAAGAGCTGCAGTGGACAACATTCAATTTCATATGCATTGCCATTTTATCTTCAGACTTGCGGAGGTAGATATCAGGATCATCTAAGTTGTGTATGTGCACCATGGAATGTAGATCGACTTTGGAAACTTCCTTCCCAAGGATCTTGTCTAAAAGTTGTGATATGGAGAAAGGTGGTGCTTTTGGAAAGGGCATATGGTGGAGTATCAATTCTCTCTTTTCTTCATGCAATCTTATAAAGTAAAGCCTGGGGCTAGATCCTTCAGGTTTGAGAGAGGGCATGGGGTACCAATGGTCTCTATGTTCCTTGTAAGCGTAGATTGATAGTGTAGCTTTTGTGGAGGGAGACTTTACTCGAGCCAGTTTTTTGTTGGGGATGCACTTTGCATACGATCTTCTTGGGGCAAATTGTTGATTGGATGAGCCGAGTCAACAACAGCTTACACTTACCATATTGTTTTGCTGTTATTCTAGGGATAGATCGGAAGAATATTTTCTGTTGTAGGAGGTAGATGTGCTGCTCAATGGTGGAGATAGGCTCAGACCGGTTTTGAGATTTAGGAGTGGAGGATTACATAGCGGGTATTGCTGTTAGTTTTTTCCTGAAGTTCTCTGACATACTTTTCTTTCTCATGGATGTTGCTAGAAAGAATCTGATGTAATTTCTGGTGATAGGTGGAACGGGCTGGAACTTATGTTAAAAGCTGTTGGGGATGATGTCCAGAAGTGGAGTTTTGTGGGGGAAAAGTTATGGGGAGACTAAATATAAGAACAAGGAATAAGAATTTTAATTGGAAAATTGATGAGATGCTGTTAGATGTTATTCGATGATATCAAATGATATCTAACAGAATATGCTAGAATTCCATGGAATCCCCCTCTTTTCTCTGCAAGAGGTCTTCTGTATACTTGCTCTTGGCATCAGGTATCTTGGTGGTTAGGCGGGACTTGTAGGTGTAAGCACAATACTTATGGATTCTGGGACAAGTGGGCGCACTTGATCATAGGATGGTGGATCTTTAGGTGCTTCTGGATTGATCAACCATATATTGTTAACGTGGCTTTGTGGATACCATTTTCTAGGGTTAACTGATTTAGCATCTTAGGCATTTTGGTAAGAGTCACGAAATTAGCACCAAGCTGTGTCTCTTCTTCATAGGCTTGTGTTGTGACTGTTGCTTTGGTTTGAGCCAATTATGCTAATTGAACTGTTAGGAATGTAATTATCTTTTGATTCCTTTTTGGTTGCATTGTGTGTCCTAGGACCTGTTAACAGCTCAGGGAGAAATTGGATCTTCAGCAGCCGAAGGCTTGGGTGTTTTTCCTTTAATCAGTTACAATTTCTACAGTGCATAAAAATACTGATTTTTCTTGCTCTTTCCATTGCAATAAGAAAGGTTTTTATGAAGCTTTAGAATTTCAGCCATCAAGAAGCCTTTAGGATCTGTGACAAATTAATCTTCTTTACTTATGTCTGAATGATTGTAACTCACTACTTGATAAGTTTTCTGCAATATTTTAACAAGTTCCATGGAAATTTGCTTTGGTGGGAGAAGTTACAATGTTGATTACAGAATTTTCACCATAATATGATCATTTCTGCAAAGAACATCAAAGCAATAATTACAGCATGTGAATCCGACTTATTTAGAGGCCAATTATGTGTTATTGAACTTTTGTCTTCCATCTGCTAATTAGAGCATATGCTTCGTTCAGGTCTATGTTAAAATTTGATCATTTAGATGTCCTCCAAATCAAAAGAAATTCAAAAGTTCTATTTAATGGAGTCGATAATTGACAAGCTGATATCAAAAGTAATCATCAGCAAGTAGCCATGTGCCATATAAGTGTGTTTGGGTAGGATTAATATGAAATTTTTTTTGAGTATTTAAGTAACTCTTGAGACACATCATCTTAAATTGACTTGTTCTGACTGAAGCGAAACAAATTTAAGTGATGAAGCTTTCTAGGGGTTGAATGAGCCAAATATGAGAGCGCTGTAAACTTTGTTTGAGCTTGTTTTGATGTTAGTTGATATCCACAACTCAAATGTTAGTGTTTGGTTTGTTGATATTCACAAGCACCAAATGGACATGATTTCCCACCTGCTTGGCAATGATCAATCATTCCAGATGATTGCAATAAACTTGCATATTTAGCTATATTTTTAAGTTAAATGTATTTATTTTAATATATTTGTAGTTAACTGAAATAAATGAATGTCTTATATATTTGGAGCTCTTAGCATGCAGAACACAGATGATGAACTTTGATTGGTCAAGTAAACAAGCTCAAAAGACTGTTCGAGATCCTTTTTTGCTCATCAAGTGAACCAAATTGACCTCCTTGTCAAGTTTTCCTTACATCTGGTAGAGGTTACGCATTATGCATAATTTTGTTTAATTTAATCATTTAAAGGGTGTCCCTTTTAATAGAATTACTAGAATGCTATCTGGTGTAGATAAGAAATGAATATCAGCAGTAGTTTGATCCAAAGGCTGCTTCAGTTTGTGATAGCAGTTATGATTTGTTAAGTTAATTAATTTATTTCCTAATTCTTAGTCATACTGTTCTGGTTTATTTCAGGCAGCTTGTTGATTTCCATTATCTTTATGCTGGGTCTTAAGGCTAGCTGGGCTGGGCATGCACCTGTCCCAATTAGCTGTAGTTCTTCTAGAGGAAACAAGCCACGGACTCGAAGAACTAAGGAAGAAAGGAGAAAAATGGTTGAGTTTTTCATAAAGAAGTAATCACTTCTATGGTAGACTCGTTATAAATTATTTTGTATGTTTATTTTTCTTGTTTTTTACTTCTGTTTGGGTGCAAAAATGTGCCGAATGACATTAATCTCTGCTGAGTGATGTTTCTTGTTAGTATTACACATGTTTTGGATAAATATGTTTGCCAGTTTTCCTTATAGTCTATACAAAAGTTGCAATTTACTAATTTTTAAACCGCATATGATATATGCACATGAGTAATGGATAAACACAAGTTTTATATACCATTAGAAGATGGACAACCAATGATATAGATCAGGAGATTGAGTGCCAGTTATACATAGATTCTTTATTGTGAAGCAATGAACATGAGAATAGTAAGAGGCCATTTTCATGTTGCATCTGTCATAATGATTTTGTAGTTTACACGTTTGCCAGGCAGAGATGAGGGAACCTCTTTTAATTTGACTCACAATCTTACAAAACTAAAATAAAATCTCCAGTTGAAGGTTGGATTCTCAAAATATTCAACAGCACTGTACAATATGGCTTCCAAACGCTTAGTAACATAAGGAAAATGGTTTTAACCCTTGTGCCGAAGAGATTAACTAGTGGAAACAATTGCATGGTTATGTAATTTGTCTTTTGTTTGTATTTTTTTTTCTTGAATGAACATTTCTGTGCAGCTCATCATTGTAACATTCTTAGTATAATGTGTGCTTTTGTAACAAAATCACATTTTGGTGGCAATTTGACGTAATATTATGATTGTTTATCATAATGAATGTCGTATTATATAATCACAACCACAGCTTTCATGTTTGCTGAATCTCATTTACTGATTCTGTTGTAATTTGATGTCATTAACTTCATAGTTGATTGAGCATTTTCCATATATCTAATCATGGATTGTTGTGCTATAGCTAATCTCAAGGCATGTAAACATGCAATGTTACTCCTCGAACTAACTAATCAGGGATAGCACTAAAAATTGCCGCTTTACTAGATTTTTTAAAAACGAACAAGAAAAATGACCAAATGCGTTGCAAGGACATTATCCTGCCATGCTCTATTTTCAAGTTCATTTGTTCAGTTATATTATTAGTCACTTAGATTTGATTTTACTGTAATTGTTCCAAGAAAATAGAGAAGGAAATCAATGGAGATGAATAAATAAGTTGCTTTTGGTAGAATTCAAACTTTCAAATAAATAAATTAACCATGATCAAAGATGGTTAAGAAACCATCTAAGAACTATGTTAATTCTTTATCCTAACAAGTCGACTATATAGGTTAATTAAAAGTGTTTTTCTGTAATTTTGAACCACAATAATTCAATTAATTTTGGTGGAGATCGTATGTGCAAATTAACTAATCCTAGATATTAAATATCAGCGCTGCAATCGAAGATCAATTAGACTATAGCAAAATAATCTTATTGTCCTATAAGATTAATTATTTCTTGAACTAACCATGTGATGCCGTTGCTGTGGTATGGTACAATTCTTTCTGCCTTTGATACGTTATTCTTGAACTATCTTTCCACCCATCATTTGCAGTATCTTATGTTAGGTCGAGGTAGGTGGTGTAGAACTTGAGAACCTTTAAGAAATCCTCTTTAGATGAGTGTTAAACATGGAAACATGTGGCTAGATCTTTTTGATCCCTTGGGTCTTTAATCCCCTCCTGCCGGGAGCATTGATGATGTCACAAGTAGGCAAAGATTTTGAAAAACCCTACTTTTCAAGTTTTTAAGTGATGAAAACTAGACTCTTCATTATCTTTCAGAAAACTAGAATCTTCATTACTAAACATTCATCAACCTTTACATGAAACCCTAAAGGGTTCTACTGTTGGAGGCCCCTCTTATAAGATTGCAGTCTTGGAATCAAATTTTAATCTGATTACAACTCCAATTTCAAAGAAAAAAATTCGAAAATCCAAAGTTCGTTCATATCAGCAAACTTTATCGTATGGTTCTTGGAACCATATCATGTTGTCTTCAAAGTCTAATCCATATGATGAGCGTTGTGTAACTATCATACCGTCTTCAAAGTCAACCAATCATATTTTACAATTTGGTGAACTGTACCATATGGTATTCTTCTGTGAAATGATCAAATGGTCTTCTTCTGAAAAACCTGTTTTTACTTGCTTTGATAATGCATCGTGATCTACTATTTAAATGTAAATTTTGTAGCAAACCAACATACCTATGACCTAATAGAATAGTAATAAGGGCAGCCAACTAAATTCTAATAAAAAGAAAAGTGTAATAGATGATATTAATATAATGAAATAGAAGCCGTCCTTTAATTCTAATAAAAAGAAAAGTGTAATAGATGAAATCAATATAACGAAATAGAAGCCATCCTTGTGCTGGTCAAGAAAAAGTTTGGTGACAGTCATGGAGTCCCACCAGTAATGTACAATAGAATCTCAATTTTGCACGGGTTAAGGTATCATTGTGAAAACTTATTCTATGGCGGCCTTTGTCCTAGTGGTCAAACTATCTATGATCCCTGATTTTTTTGTAAGTCTGTAAGCATATTAGGTAAAACCCTAGATAACACGTAATTGGTTTGGTATCATTAATATATTCAAGCTTTTGAAGGCTCATGTACTGATATTATATAAAGTTACATATTGTCATACTCGTGTTAGTATGTCCTGGTCTTACTTCTCAAAAAGTTTTATCTTTCATTTTCTTGTTTCTCATGTCACAGACTTCAGTATTGTAGAGTGATACAAACTTGTTTTATTTGAACATTTCCTCTAGATACCAGAACAAAAATAATGGAAAATTCCCTTCCCTTAACCTTACACACAAGGAAGTTGGTGGATCTTTCTACATCGTACGGGAAATTGTCAGAGATATTATTCAAGAGAATAGAGTGCTGGGTCCTGGGAAACCATCATCAAAAGTACTAAATTTTGAAGATTGCTTGGAGGAAGAGACTCATCTTTTTGAGGAGGATAATAATGACCTTTCCATTCCAGAAAGTGATCATGAAAAGATTTATAAAACTGATTCTATAGTGCAGGATGTTGAAGTTTCTGGTGAAAGAAGTACCAAAATGATCGAAACTTTTTCCTTTGAATATGAGGAAGGTACTTCGTTGGAAGTAATGCATGTGGATCCTAATCTTGAGAAGGATGCTTCTAATGGGATGCTCCCACATGAAAAGTTGGTCAATACAGGGACCAAGGAATCAAATGCTCACAATCTAATGTTGAAGAAGGATTGTGACTCAGGAGAATCTGAAAAGATAGCTGCTTTTGTTCAATTGAGTGATGAAGAAGATATCGTCGATCCTTTTGTTAAGCAACAAGGTGCTTCATATAGCCCTGTTCCTGATTACTCGTTTGCTAGATCAGATATAAAGAATGAGGCCAGGGACTATATCGCACTCATGGCGATGCAATCTTTGGAAGAAAGTTTGGATGCTTCAACTACTATTTCAGAGAGATTGTCAGAAAAAATTTTGTCATGCACGGAGACTACAAATGGTTGCCCGAAACATGATAATGGAGTTTTTCCATCAAATGATGAGACATTAAACCAAGATGATTCCTCAGAAAAATCATGTTTATTGTCTGCCTCCAAGATATCACAGGTTTCGAACTCTTCTGATGAAGTACATTTATCATCTAATTCCTTAGCGGAAGGGGATCTAAACGTTGAGTACCAAACAGCCGGCTTCTCAAGTACTTCAACCACATCAAAAGATTCCAGTTCAATGGGGGCAGCCATGGCACCATCCATTATAGCTGACGAGGAACCTCCCAGAAATATTATACAATACAAGGAGATTTTCTCTATCGGTAATAGTGAAAATCATTTATTAGAAGACAAAAGTATTAACAACTTGCTTTTACAAGCACAAAGATCCCCTGCTTCTGGAGCAACAGAAAACGATGTAAGGCATTCAAAACTAGAATTAAGTTCAGTTGCATCCAACAATAAAATGTCATAGTTTCTATTTTCTTTGTGAATCTCATGGAGTTGTTGATGCAATCATTTATCTAGTGAGCTATTTTGGCTAGTTTAATGAAGCTTTTTATTCCATAATGTCTTGAAACATTTATCAAAGTCTTACTTGAACTTTGATCGGAGTCATTGTTCTTTGCATTCAAAGTTATCTTTCTTGAAAGCTCTGGCACGAGTGGTAGATCGGAATCATTTGATTGATGTTCACCTAAATTAATGGCACTTAGATATAGGCACGAGTAGTAGATTGGCTCTTGTACAATTATTATAAAATAAGACATGAGAAAGTGAATGTTTGGTTTGTGACTCTAAAGATGATTAGAAATATTCATTTCATGTGTTAAGGTTTTGTTTGCGAAAAGATTTTTAATATTTTTTCCAAAAAGGCTCCTTTTCAATCTCTATTTTTATCAAACATATTTCACAAAAATTCCATTTTCTCTCACACAGAATTTTCTAAATGTACCTTTTTTAAAACCTTCTTATGAAATTTCAAATCTCCTTTCTAAATTCATTAGTCATATACAAACGAAATCTAAGTATCATGATAAGCAAAGTATGGACATCTTATGGTAACTCTCCATGGAAATTTTAGATTGAACAAGGAGTCAAAGAAATATCACATTTGCTGCTTTAAGAATATGTTATGGTGGCCAATGCACCAATTGAGTGTTTCCACACACCTATTATTTTGATTTTAGTGCATTATGTATTTTGTTATCTTCTTAGGTAGTTAATGTAACTTCTAATGTTTATCACTAATATAAAGCTTCAAGCTCAAATAAACAGTGGCAAAGCATCCCGTCTTCAAAGGTGCTTAGTTTGGTACTGAAATGCAGTTTTAAAACGAAGTTGGTTAAATGCATGCCTACTTTTCCACTTGCAGAAATGACATGGTAAGTGGTGTTTGTCTGATCAACCTTGGTTTAACTTCTCTGGGCATGGGTATCTTATCTATCTCTTTTCCATAAAGTGAACCCTTAGCTGTTGTCTCTTTCCTCAAAAACAATTTCTTGTTTAAAAAACCCTTTCCACTGAATTAAAAAAGATTGCTGCTTTTTAAGGCATGATTTGTTTGGAGGAGGGAGCTTTTGGCAGCATTTGGTGAGATCTATATGAGCTTCCCATTGTTGTTTTTTTTTTTTTTTGGTTAAATGCTCTTTTTTACTTAAATCTTGCTCCTATTTCTAACATAAAAAGTTTTTTCATGCACCCAATTGTGTATTGTCCATTCTACAGAATCTCAACGCAAAACCATATTCATAGGTCACTAATGAACCTGTCTGATTCTTCTCACTTTAGAAGCACTATTTCACCATATCACCACCCTTATGATAATTTTTCTTCTCATCCATTGCGAAGCCCACCATGTAAAACCCTCAACTTTTTGTATTGATTTTAGCCCAATTTCTTTCCGGTCTTCCCAGTATTTATCTTGCTTGTTAATGGTTATAAAAAAAGAAATGGGCCTATTTCTTTTGAAATTTCCTTGATTGGTCTGTCTTGGAACACGAGTGCTGAAAAAAGAAAGGGGTTGACAGTCAATCTGTTTGGAAATACAGTTGCCTCCCTGCTGTTTATTTGGCATTCCTTAAAAAATATGTTGCTGTAAATCAACATTATTCAAGCTCTTACCCATCTCTGCACCTCCTGAACTCTACACTTCCAGTTTGCTGAAGTCTTTTGGATATCAATCGAATCTTTACTAAAACATATTATCACCTTTGCTTATTGTAAATTATTGTTCTGATTAGCCTTGAATTGTATTGCATTATTTTCTTAATCTAAAATAGTTTTATACATTTTTTGCTTTTTTTCCTTGAACAATAAGAATTCTACCCCCTCCCCCATACCCAAAAAGACTTGAACGAAAGGGAAAAAGTTATCAAATTTTGTGTAGGTGGCTGAACTAGTTAGTAATGAAGATAAGAGGGGATGTCTCTTTGTTGCTAACAGTTGGAAAATGGATGGCTTTCATTGGTTTCATTTCGTTTAAAGAGCACATAAAAAAATTTGCTTCCTGCAGGCACCAAATCATACCTCTTTAATATTGATTTATTAACTTTTTCTATTCTTCCTTCAATTTGTTCCTATTCAATGCTCAAATTATAAGCTCTTGCTTTAATAAACTAGATCCTGGCCATTAGGGTTAGATCAATAACGCATTTTTTATACAGGTGCAATTGGCAGATAAGAAAAGAAGTTTGTGTGATACTTGTATACAACGTGAAAATACTTCAAGCAAATTACTAGAACCTAACATCCTGGAGGAAGTTCACTCAGGACTCGAGGCTGAAAAAGAGACATCAGCCGCTACTGGAAATGATGGAAGTTTTGTGAGGTATGTTCAAATTATATCCGATTTTTGTGCAATAACCCTAATCGTTTTTAAGGAATGTTTATGGTGTTCATATTAGTACCAAGCAATTTAGGCATGGAACTCTTCAAATAGAACTTTGCTTGCTGGTTTTTGATATTTATGTTGGAAATTATAGTGCTATTTACTTCTCATGTTCTTTATGATATGATACATTTATAATTGTATGACCGCACTACCAACAAACTAAATAGCTATGAGTTGTGTCCTTATTATGATGTAAAATTCGCACAGCACATTGTTATATGCAAAATTTAAAGAAAAACAAGAAATAAAATTTGTCAAGTGCATTTTTATATGCAGAATTTAGAGGAAAGGACTACTCAGCTAGCTGCAACTCTAGCTTCTAAGAGATTTGTTGGTGATTAGAAACAATATCTGCCTTACATGTGACATTATTCTATCTTCTAAGAGATTTCTGGGGAACTAAAAATGGTTTGATCTCCTCTTAAATCAAATTTGATGCAGTGCCTAGGCATCATTATTGGTTCCCGGTGATTTACATTCGACTTCATAGTTTTGTTCATTGAATATATCATGATTTTAACATGTTTTTTGTTCGTACATTTTCTTCCTATCTTTTAAAATTGCTTTGGTTTTAGAGATGAATTTTTAAAGTAATGCTGCTTCAATGTGTCCTTTTAACTTTCCAAATCCCTGTAGGCATCCCATTTGGACCTGAACTTTTACGTGTCTGCATGTTCTTCAAAGCTAATTCAAGTTTAAATTCATTTGCAAACAACCCTATCAATAACTTGATGATTATGCCCATTTGTTTTCTTTAAGTTGCCTAACTTTTCTTAGGAGTTTCCATAACATCTGCATCTTTAGCTATATGGTGATTTAATCTCTGCTACAAATTCACCTTGCTTGATCGAGTCTATTAATTTATAAATTTCTTTAATTTCTTAGTCCCTAGCTATATCTTTAATTTCTTGTCAGTACAAGCAGTCCCTCAGCTTTGAAAGCCAGGATGTCGTACCTTTGGAGATCAAGAAACTTAATTGAAATTTTACAATCTAATACCACAATTGTGTATCGAATGTAGAACTGAATCCCCAAAAGTGCACCTTTTGCACATCGTTTGGGAGATTCCTCTGGTTTATGGTGTAGGAGATGAGCGTTTGAAGAACTTGAAAAGGTTTAGGTAATTATCAACATTTCTCCTTCCATGGTTCAATAGTTACAAAGGGTGAATGGGATGGGATGATTACTGGAATTAGCTGATTCATTTTTTGATTCAAAAATAAATCCCATGAGTTTTAGCAAATCTTTTCATGACAGAAGAAAGCTTGAGCAAATTCCCAAGGCTAGAAAAACTCTTAGTTTGAGAAGATAGAGCGGCTAGAAAAACCAAGCAGTTATACAAGCGGTTTTCCCACAGAAACTATATATGCTCTGTTCAAGAACCTTGTTAAAGATAATCTAATAACAACAAAAAAAACTATGAAGAGTTGTTTAACTATTGTTGAAATATAACTGGTTTATATGCATAAGATTAAATTACAAGGATCTATCTGTTCTTTGCTCAAAAATAAAAAGCAGAAGTTGCCACAATATTCCATTAGTGCTTTGTTTTTCTTGATTTAGAGCTGCTAAAGATTCTAATAAAAAATCCATCACAAAATTGATATTCTGTAGCCATTTCATCGTCTATGTTTTCGTCGCAGATCGAACTGGGAGGCTGTGAAAGACACCAAGAAGATAGAAACGAATGCCTTTTGGAATGCAATGAAGGCCTTTATCTCTTCCTTAATCAAATTTTGGTCAGAGTAATTCTTCTTCTTGGTTGTTTTGTCAAGTATGCTCTCTTTATAAGATTTTAGTTCGTTAATTCTTCAGTGAAGGCCTTTATCTCTTTATAAGATTTTATAATCGAGTATGAACCATGTAGCGCGAAGAAAAAGGAGTATTCTTTATTTGAAAGAAATTCTATAAGCTATCTTCTTCTGTTGGTTGTTTTTAGGGTGGTGTTTATGTTAGTTTTTTAGAAAGATAGTTTTTTTTAGTTAAATAAGGGACTTGCTAAAAATCTAAATTACTAATTTAATACAAATATTTGTTGTTTGGGAAATTATTTTGTTGTAATTTTTATTTTTTTGCCAAGTGTAACCTTGAAAGTTCTTAATGTTTAGTCCCTTTTGTAGTAAATCAAATCATAGATTGGTTTTAAATTATCTTCAATGATTTTTCATTAGGCAATATAATCTGCATACGTTAAAAGAAAGGAAGTAGATCTAATGGTGAGAAAAGTTATCTCTTTTCATATGATAGAATGTTCTACATGCCACGGTGTGAAATAAGATTGATTTTGTTCAATATTTAATTAAAGTTTTTTTTAATTTAATCTTTTTCTGATTTAAGCTTTGCACGTGAACAAAGCCATCAAATCTTCATTTAAATTAAACCCGACTTTTTTGTTAATGGTTCAACTCGATTCATGTTGATCTAATTTTTTATTTTTATTTTTTTTTTTCAATCAAATCGCCTATTTTAAAATAAATTTTCAATCATTTTTAATGTAGTAACATTTTTAATATAATTTTATAAATTTATTTTTTTGTGTCTAAGTCATGAATATATTAATTTAATAATTTGTAATTAGGTAGAGTTTATCAAGGCTTGAGTATAATTGCATGTCTTTTATGAGGTTTTTTTTATTGATCAAATTTAATTTAATTTTTCTTTCCTATCTGAGCTGCATAGCCTCACTAATATAAAAATCTCCAAAAAAGTGACTTGCGAAATAAATAAAATATATCATATAAGGATGGTAAAATATGTAGGAAATTCAAATAATTTATTAGGGATCACATCATGGGTTAATTGTTTTTATCTTAAACTCCACAATAGCTGTTCATTAAATTATTAGAAATAGAAAATAATTATAATTGAAATACAGATTAATATTAAATATTCCTTATTCTGGTTGACTCATTCGAAAAGTAAATGTCTAAAAAATAACTATTATTTAAATATATATATATATATATATATATAACTATTATTTAAAAGTTAGAAAAGCTTTTCCTGAAATAAACCATATTATTGAGGCAAAAAAAAATACGGGTCCCCTACGGGGGATCAAACAGGTAATCCGAATACAAGAGCTTGCAAAACGGCTTTAATTGTAATTAACATTTAATTTCTCAAATTCAAATGCAGCTCATTCATTTTTACTTTTTTCTTTTTTGCCTATCAACGTTAAGGAAAAAAGGAAATTATAATCATTAATTTATCATGTTTAATTGTTGACTGTCCTCTTCTACTGAGATAAATTTGTGTTGACGGTGCTCTCATAGACAATTTCTATAATTAAAAGTATTTTAAAAAAATATTTTAAAAAGGGTTTTAAATATTGTACATGAAATAATAAAAAACAAATATTGTAATTAAACAATTAATTTCATAAATTAAAAATATATATATTTTTAAACAATCTCATTATAAAGTCTTAATTATTTTCACATTATCCTCTCTTCACCTAAATGCTCTCCTATCTCTCTATATTTTTTCCAATCTACTTATTGTCTTCACATACTCATATGCCTTAAAAGCCCAACCCTCACAATTATGATCATAATTTGTGACATATGTTCACAAAAATTATCATCTATGTACTAAAATTTGTGATATTTTTTCAAGTATAACAAAAAATTATTACCAAAATGAATCATCTATGTACTAAAATTTCATTTAATTAATTTTTATATATTTCTATTATTGTAGTAAAGTAATATTTCACTCTTTTAAAAACAATCAATTAAAACCAAAAAATAATAATAACATGCAAAGGTCATAAGTTGTCACATATCACAAATTATCACATTTATTGTTCTATCTTATTACATCATTATTTTTTTTACAATTAAATAAATTCAAATTATAATATACTCATTAATCACATAACATTTTGCTTTATTTCTTTTATCTTGTTATTTGTACTATTAATACATATATATGTTAATAAATATTTTTCACATGTTATAAAGAAAATTCATAAATAATAATAATATCTAATACCTCTATTTTTGAAGCATCCCTTACATTGATAACTATATCATCATACATATTTTTTACTAGTTTAGTATTTACTATATTTTGTCACACCTTTCATCACGTCAATATCATTAATGTCATATCATATCTTATCTTAATATGAACACTACTCTATATCATATATATCTCTTCAACATTATTTACTCAAAGCTCAAATCTTATCTTCTCATATAGCATCAACACTTATGTCACCCCTTCTCATAGCATCATCATCATCATCACCTAGGAGTATATCTCACCCTTCACGATATCAATATTTTCAAAATATATCACCTCACTTTATTGTGACATTATGTAATATCTAAGACAAAAAAAAAAGAGAATGAGTGATTATTGAGCGAAGTCCTAAAAAAAAAGAAATTATAAAATAATAAGCAACTCTTAGTATACTTATAAATGGATAATACATGTATAGATAATCCTACATTAACAAAAAAAATAGATTTTATGGTTAATATCTAATACCATGATCTTATAATATCGAAACATATTTTGTGGGAAAAACACACTTAAGTTAAAAGGGACAATCTAAGAGGGCAATATCTTAATACTACAATATAAGATTGTCACACATCAACAATACTCAAGATTGTGTCTCAAATTATTGTGACATCATTACCATCTATGACAATTTCATCTCATCGTGTTATTAACATAACTCAATATCATTGTCCTTACTTTACATATAACATTATCTTTTATATACTTGTAATAATCTCCTCTCAACTTTTCTTGGGTTTGATGTCTCATCATCTCTTTCTTTTTATTTTTTTGTTTGGCTTTGAAAATATTTTTTTATAAATGATTAAATAAATAAAAAAATCATTTGCACGCTCAAAGTTTAAAAACCATTTTAAACCATAGCAAAAATAACATAAAAGACTTTATGATTTGAAATTCATAGCAAAAATAAATTATAAAACTTTACATTGTTTAAAAAACTTAACTATTCGAACAGTCACAATAAAAAACTAATGAAGTCTAAACCAATATAAAGATGTTAAATATGTTAATATGGAGTAAAAAAATAATTAAGTATAACAATTGATACAACTAACAATTTAAGTAAATCAATAACAAAGTTAGGTGCTCCTGATGCTATCTCTAACTGTTCTTTTATATTCTCATATTGGGCCTCATCTTTACTTGAAATTATTAAGTTAAAAGAAGATTGAGTCAATTGTTATTAGTTTAGTGAAAAAAATCATGTATATATATATATATATATATAAAACAACTAATTTTTATGTCATTTTGTATCTTCGGTAATCTCATACAATAAATATATCATTAAATGTAATAAGAAATAGAATAAAATATATATATGGTTTAAGTTATTAGTATTTAGAAACAATCACATGTATTTTTTTTAATTTTTTTCCTTTATCCTTTCTCATTTTATTTAATTTTTAGTTGATTTAAGTCAAGACTTTTCATATTGTATAAAATAAATTAGACCTATTCCAAATAAAAATATCTTTAAATGATGACTTCCTAAACTCATATTTGAATTACATCATTCTAACATGATGATCACTACTTTAAATAACCAACATAATTACTCATTTAAGCCATCTTTGAAAATGTTATTGCAAAATAATCATGTCATTTTGGACAACCAACATTTATGATTTTTTAAAAATATTATTAACCGTTTTTTAACTTTTATTCTTACTCTTTCTGTCTTTTTCTTTTTTCTTTTTTGATTATTCAATAATTATCTAACTCATTTTTTTCTTTAGCAACTATTATCACAAGATTCAAATTTCTTTATGCCATGTTATATTTAATCATTCAAAATAATTAACAATTATATATCAAGTCAATCATAACAAACAACATACTGAGTTAATCATATAAGGAAAAGAAATCAAAATATAGATGACAAGCATCCTCAAGCTTGACAATTTCAGTTTATTTTCGAGTGGATTAGCTAAATTTCAAACAATTTCACATCAAATAAATACATTACTTACCTTAATTTTTTGAGTAATAGTCACGCCATTATATGGATTTTAAAATACGTAATTTTCTTTTCTTTTTTAACTGTTATAGTACTTTTTATAGTACTCATGAGTTTTTCCTCAAAATCTTTGGATTTTTTTGTACAGTTTCTCCTATAACTCTTTTGATACTTTAGAAACACACACACACACACACACACACACACACTCTCTCTCTCTCTCTCTCTCTCTCTCTTTCTTAATCTCAATAAATCAATTTCTCTTATTCTTAAAAATCTTTCAACGAACTTTTCCCTTTTCCTTTTATAATTAACATGCATAATTTCTTCTCCCATACCTCTTATCTCCTTTTAATCAATTATAACTCTTTGGGAGGACAACTCCCCAACTTTACACCTCTTAAAATCTGACAATTTTGAATCATTATGACTACTAATGGTCGATTTTCCTATCTTGTTTGATACGTCAAAGTTTTAGGAAACTATAGATTTTTCAAAGGATTAATTACAATCCTAATTAATTTTAATTTAAGTACTTTGTTGATTATTTGCATTTTTCAATCAATTTATGCTCAAAGAATTTCCCAACAAATTTTATTTAAATCTCTACTTGTTGGCCAATCTTTACTAGATTTTGCTTATATTTAATATTTTTAATAAATTTTCAAAGTTAAACTATTCAATAATTTTTATTTAGTTTTTTCTTTTAAATCTCTTTCGGTTTTTAATTCCATGGTAATCACACCTCCTTTTGTTTTTGTCAAAAAAATTTTATTAAAGTTAACTCAATAAGCTTTAGGTCATGCTAAATTTTCTTAATAATATATTTAATATGTTTGTTAATTCTCAATATTTTTTAAAAATAGTAAATAAATCTCTATTAATCTCCAAACTTTCGCATTTTTAATGTAATAATTTCAATTTTTATCAATTTGGTGTCATTGAACTCTAAATAATATTTACATCTGATTTTTCTAATTCATCTCCCTTTTTGAGGTGTTATATATTCATTTTACCATATATAATTTGTAGGAGAATTATAAAATAGTTCTTAAAATCCTTTATATTTTTTTTAAATTTAGAGAATTCAAAATTATTATTTAAATAATTACATCCACTTTCTTGATATCATAATACTCTCCACTCATAATGAAGTCATATTTAGATAATTTAATACAGAGGCAATATACATAAGCACAAATTCATATAATAATGTTAAATCACTTATACTTCATCATTTTAACATGTTTTGTGCACATAATATACTGTACAAAATGCTTACGTGATTCTAGAGATTAAAGTATTTTATTTATCTTTCTTTATTTTCTTCACTTCTTATAATTTATATAAAACTTATGTTATAATCATATTTATTTATAATTTGTGTATTTTATTTTATTTGTTATACTCTCTAAACTTATAAGAATCTATTGAACATAGCAAGTTCTTCATTTGACTATCATTTGGTGCCATTAGAACATTGGATCCCTCTTATTAAAATGTTTGATGTGCATTTAATGCTTAGTTGCACTTCTTTTAAGTATCCATCAAATTGTCATACTATCCATAAGACCTTTTGATGCTTATAACTCTAGATTCTAATTCCATTATTGAACCTTCAAATCATCCCTTTTCAAACTCTTTAATGACCCATTAAATGGGTATCATACCATTTAATGAATGTCTGATAAAAATTCTTTTGCTTAGTACTTCATCAAATTGTCTCAAAGACTTAGAGTCACATGTTTTAGTGTAATCTCAAGTATTTTGATTTTTTTTCATTCAAAACTTAGTTTACATCACATAAACTTTTTTTAAACTATTCTTTTCTTCAATGCACTATTTTACATGCATAATTCATTTTCAAATTCGTTAAGAAAATTTGGATTGAAAAATAAAGGAAAAATACAAACCTTTAGTGGAAACCAAGCTCTTCTCTTATTGTTCTCTTCTAAATTGAGTTTCCAGTCCCTCAATCCTTCTCTACATATACCGGAATTCCTTTAATGGTTGTTGGCATTGCCGTATGGTCATGAGACCTTTTCCTTGACCCTCTTTCCACCTAACTAGATAATAACCACCCATTAATCCTTTAATTAAAAGATTTATTAAACTTTATTATTAATTTAGTTAATTTTTTATTATTTAATTAATTTAGTTCTTGTTAAACTATCTAATTTAAATGAAATCAATTTTAATGAACTCCAAATATTTATCTCTATAATGTTATATATTTATCTATTGTTGACACATAGATAACAATTAATAGAATCTATTTAAAAAAAATGTCTTATATATAGTGAAAATTTTCACATTTTAGCAATTTTAAAATTCAAATATAATACATTTATTTAATTATATTATGTAATTATGCACTTGAATTTTTGAATGTTATATGATCTTTATGTAATTTAAGTTAAATGGGCCATGCACTTTATTTGTGTAGTCTATAATGCCAAAAAAGATGTTATGATATTTTAGAAATTTTGTTTATTTTCCTTTTATTTTTTATTTTTTTGAACTTTAAACTTTTAATATAGTTATCTTTTTGTCTCTATTTTGACTAGTTAAAAAATATTATAATTTTTTTGCAAGAGAAGATTTAATTTTTTATTCAACATGCTTTTTATTGTATACAATAATTATTATCTTGATTAGGTTGCAAAAGGGTGTCAAAGAATTATGGCTTTCAACATGATAATATATATTGAATGTGTTGTTATTCATGTATTACTTGTCCCTAAGTATTGAAAAATATATCATAATTTTCTAAAAAGAAAATGAAAAAAAACACAAAATAAAATGCATAAAATCTCTATATTCAACATTTAAAGTGGAATAAAATGCGTAAAGGTTTCATGCATCCAAGAATTGCAAATTTCTACTTTAAATCAATGAGATTATATCGTTTTATGATAATAATATTAATTTTTTAATTAGAAATCTAAATATCTGCCATCATAATTAGATTACAATATATCTAATGATATATATATATATATATATATATATCACAAAACAAAATTTATGCAAAATGTGAAATTGCCGAAAGTAGAATATCAATAATATGTAGCTTGAAATATCATTACTATTTTTATTACTCTCAATTGATAAAGACAAAAAGCTGCAGCCGAGTTTGCAACTAAAAGGTGCAGGAAGCGCCGCCTATTTAAACTGTCCCGCTCTTACGGGCACACGCCATCCATCCGCAACTGAAGCAGCCACACTTTTCGCCACAAACAGCGATCTCACACGCGCGGCGACGGCGGGAGCGACCTCCTCCACATTGTCCAGAAACTTGCTCACAATCTCAACGCTCGGATTGAGCACCTCATTCTCCCACACCTCTTCAGCCGACTCCTCCGCTCTCAACAGAACCGCCGCCGTCGCATCCACACGCTGCAATTCCCACCCGTCCTCCTCTACAAACCTCAATATCTTCTCCCGCTGCGCCGCCGCCAGCTTTTGTGTATTCTCTTTAATCTTCTCAAACGCCTCCCTAAGTAACACCTCCTTCTCCTCTGCCGATGCCGCTGCCTCCCGCCGTAGATACCGATCCATCTCCGGCACACCGATCGACCGCCATATCCCCTTCGCGTAATCCGCTCTCCCCCAGTCGAACGCTGCCCGCGCCTCGTCAACCAATCCCCTCTCCACCATCTTCTCCACTCTCTCCGCCACGAAGCTCTCCAGCACCTCCCGGTCGACGTCAACCCACACGAAGCAGCATTCGTACAGCCGGGTGAACTCCCCTCCGTTACCGTCAACGAGCTCCTTGATGTACGTGTTGGACCCGCCTGCCACGATGGGGAGGTGGCCCCGGCGGATCACCTCCTTGACCGCCCGCAACGCTGCAAGGCGGAAGTCTGCGGCAGTGAAGTCGGCTTCCGGGGGAAGGAACCCGAGGAGGTTGTGGGGGATAGTGGCACTCTCCTCCGGCGTGACCTTGTTGGTGATGACGTCAAGGCCGGCGTAGACCTGCATCTTGTCGGAGTTGATAACCTCGCCGCCGAAGCGTAGGGCGAGGCCGATGGCGAGCTTCGACTTTCCAGTGGCGGTGGACCCCAGCACGAAAACCACTTTCTTTTTGGGGACGCTGGCGCTACTTTTCACGAAGAAGGAGGCCATCGGTGAGAACAGGTTCTAGGGTTGGTCCTGAAAGAAACCACGTGCAGAATTTAAACTAATTATGTAAATAAGATTAGGAAAGTTTCCAAATTAATACGAAAAGATTGCATGCGGCAACCATGCATGGATTATATTCGAACATCAAAGTTTGCCTCCTATAATCAAGTATAATAAATGCTCATATATATATATATGGTGAAAAATATTCCTTTTTCCAAATATAAAACAATACCGTTAAGCATTTGAAAATTTTATTTAGGTTACCTTTATCATTCAAATAAATGTAAAATGCAAATATTGGACATCTGCAGTGAATATCTAATTAAAATATAATCTAATTATGCATATATATAATTAAATAGCTCAAATATATAATGCTAAGGTAATAGAAAGGCAAACCTATACGAGTTGCTGTCTCTTGTTCAACCCAACATGGCAACAGACTATTTATAGTGTTCCCTCACACCACTACATAAGAAGATTTTATTTGCTTTTAATTGAGACATTGGATCCAGATACAGATACGGTGTAAAACAATTAATGTTCTTAAAAAATCTTCTAAAGATATGGAAAGCAGCGAATCGCATGCGCTGAATCGAACTTTGCAGCAAGTAGCACTGGTGCATGGACGTTGCTTACCTTGATTATGGGATTATTATTATTATTATTATTTATTAAGTTCAAGATCTTACATAGAAAAGATGCATGTAAACCTAATTTTGACACACTTACTTATGAGGCTCCACGTCATTTATTGTCGTTAACTTCCTAGTGTTTTGTCAAGACATCTTCTCCTACCCAATACCCATTGCTCTCGATTGAATCACACTACGGTGCTCATTGATTTTATCATATTTCTTATTGTTCTTACTATTCTCTTCAACAATTTTGGTGATTTTATTGTTAGAAAATAAACTTAATTAAAAAAATATGATCAAAGCTAGTTAACGTGAATGAAACATTTAGAGATTTTATCAGTTAAGCTGAAAGTTGGTCATGAGTCATGTAGTTGATCAAATTAGTTATGAGTCGTGATTTTGTGATAAAAGAAATCAAATTAAATATATATATATATATATATATATATAACAATGAAATAGTGAAGAAGTTAAATTTTTATTATTTTCTATTTGTTCATCTTCTATCTTAAATTTTTATCATTGTTTGAAATACTCTTCTGACAATAAAATTGTATCAGAGACTAAAAAAAATCTCATAACAATTATACGTAATGTACTTTCTATTCCTTATTTTACTAATAATTATGATAATTAGAGTATACAGATGAAAATATTATTCAAGAGTCAATATATTTGAAAGATTATTGATAAAAGTTATGAAGAGATTTAAGATGAAGTCATCTTTATTTAAAATCAAAAGACAATATTAGCAGACTCAAGAAAGAAAGATAAGAAAGTATTTTTCTTCATTTATCAAGGCTTAGACGAGGCCACATTTGGGAATGTCATTAGTGCAAATAAAGCATAGCAATATTGAGAGGTCTTACAAAACACATAAAAAGTGATGATAAAGTAAAAAGAGATATGTCTCCAAATATTAAGAAGTGAATTGGAAGCCTTGTAAATGAAGGAATCAAATATTATTTTAGAGTATTTCATTGCGTACTAACTCTAGTGAATGAACTAAAAGAAAATGAAGAAGCATTTGAAGGTAAGCAAGTGAACAAAAAATTTACAATCATTACATAGTAAGTATAATTATGTTGTGATAACTATTGAAGAGTCTAAAGACTTAGATACTATAAGATTTTAGAACTTTGGATTCACTTCAAGCCCTTAAGCATCATACTCAAAGGAGAAGCAAACAATCATTAGAATATGTTCTTCAAAGTAGTCTCACAATAAATGAAACAAAAAAAGAATAAAATGGTTAAGAAGGTCACATTCATGTTCATGGTCATAGGCATGGTCAAAGAAGTGTTCGAGGTCATGGAATACATGACAGTGATCAAGGTTGTGATAACTATAATAATCATGAAGAAATCAACCAATATAGTGATAAAAAAATCAAAGAGATGGAGACAAAAGGTATAATAAGAATAGTATTCAATGTTATAATTATAATAAGCATAGGCATTATTCTTTAGAATGTTGATCAATTTTTTTTAATCTAGTGCATGAGAATGTCAATTATGCTAAAAAATGTTGAAGAGAAAACTTGCTAGCAAAAAGAGAAAGAGAATATATAAATCAAATTTTATAATATTTAGACTTTGGAGCAAGCAATCATAGTATGAGCATAAAAATTTATTTTTATGAGCTAGATGAATTAATGGATAACCATATCGCATTTGGAGATGCTTCTAAGGTGCAAGTAAAAGGTATTTATAAGATTCTTATTCAATGGAAAGATGATACTCGATAATCTATCATTACTATGTATTATGTTCTAAAGATGAAGATAAATATTCTTAGTCTTAGAGAAATATTAGAAAAAAGATTTGACATATATATTACTCATGTTTTTATTGCGAAAAATTGAATATTTGTTCTCAATATTAAGTATATTATTACTAAATGTCTAAGTATTGATAATTCTTGACTATAACACTTGAGATTTGGATATGTTAATTTTTGTACCCTTAAATTTTTATCAAATAAAAAAAATGACAAAAGGGATATCATACATCAATATACCAAACAAATTATGTGAGGATGGTACTTAGAAAGCATGTAAGAAGAAGTTTCGTAAAAGAGATTTTCAATAAAGCACACAAATCTTTTCAACTTACACTAATATATATGGACTAATTATTCTAATTTTATTTATAGATTATTTATATTTTTTGGAATTTATTAATGATTTTAGCAAAAAAAATCTTGTGTTTATTTCTTAAAAACATTCAAAAGCATTCCAGATATTCAAAGATTTCAAAGTCTTGGTGGACAACCAAAGTGGCCATAAGGTTAGAGTGATAAGATTAGATTGAGGAGGTGAATTTACATCTAAGGAGTTCGAGAAATATTGTAAAGGTTATGACAAATGGAGGATATTGAATACACTATATTCATCTCAATAAATGATGTAATAGAGAGAAAGAATTGAATCATTTTTTTTATGATTCAAAATAAGTTAAAATTTAAGAAAATGATTAAAGTATTTTAAGTTGAGGATATCAATTGTATAGTTTATTTGTTGAATAGATGTCCAACAAAGAAATTGGAAAAACTAACTTCATAAGAGACATGGAACATATTTAAGCCAAATTTATCAACTTAAAAATATTTAGATGCATTACCTATGCACATGTATCTAATTAAAAGATAATCAAGTTAGATGATAAGAGCATTTTATGTATTTTCATTGGCTATGATGCAATATCTAAAGCTTACAAATTTTATGAACCAAAAGAAAAGAAAGTTATTATTAATCGTGATGTGGAGTTTCATAAAGATGGCATATAGAATTGGAAAAGCAACTCAATAATGATACAAAAAGAAGAGTAAATTATAGAAAAAAAGGTAGAGAAGTTACACCATCATCAACTCTTATATCATCATTATTATCAAATAAAGAAGGCCCTACATTACAATGGACTGGAAACATTCATGATTTATATGAGATAATAAGTCCTCTTAATCTTATTTATCTATTTGTTAACAAAAAATGATTTCTTTTAATGATGCAACAAAAATAAAAAATAGAATAGAGCTATGGAAAATTAGATAATTTCTATCAAAAGGAACAAAACATAGGAGTTTATTAATTTATTGAAGAGATATAAACCCATTGATGTAAAGTGAGTTTATAAAGTTAAGAAAAATGCATGATTAGATATTGAAAAATATTAGACAAGAATTGTAGCCAAATGTTATACTAAAAAATTGAGATTGATTACCATGAAGATTGCTCAAATAAAACAATTTGAATGATGCTTGCAATAACAACTCAAAAAAATGGCAAGTTTTCAACTTGATGTTAAGTTAACTTTTCAAAATAGCCTATATGAAGAAGGGATAATAAAGAAAAGTTTTGAAATTAAAAATAGTATTATATGACTTAAAACAAATACAATGAGTTTGGAACTTAATAATTTACTTATATTTTAAAGATAGTGGATTTATTCAATGTCCATATGAACTTATTCTACATATGAAACAAAAGAAATGATAAATATTATTTGATCCTCTATATGTGGATGACCTTATTTTTGTTGGTAGTTCTTTAAATTATTTGGAGAATTCAAAAAAGTTATGACAAAAGAGTTTAAAATAATAAATATGAGTGTAATGTCTTTTTTTAGATTATAAGTTAAACAACTTGAAGAAAGAATATTTATAACACAAGAGCATTTTGTAAATGATGTTTTTAAAAGGTTTATGATGGAAGATTATAATATTGTCTATACACTAGTTGATTATAAAGTAAAATTATCACAATATGATGAAAGCAATGTATTAAATCTTAGTCTCTATAAAAGTTTGATAGGATGGTTACAATATTTGACTTGCATAAGATCAAACATTTTTTTATGGAGTTAGATTAGTAAGTCGATTTATGAATGAACCAAAAGAATAATATTACAAAGCGACCAAGAGGATAAATAAATTATAACAATGTAGATGAATACTTTATTGTTGCCCTATTGTATTGCCATGTCAAAAAAAGGAAAAGACACATATGGTAGATGATACAATAATTTTTATGTCTTTTATAAAAAAAATTTTATATATATATTATTTTTTATACAATTACATTCTTTAAATGTATAAGACCTTCAAATTCTTGAAAAATACTTATTAATAATGTATTATGTATGTTTTATTGGAAAATAAATAATTCCCTTCACTAAATATTCCCAAGAAAGATAATACTTCATTTTTTTGCTTGGACTAATAAAAATAGATGATTTCTTAGATTAGGTATGTTCATTAACAAATTCTTTTTAAGGATAAATACAACAATTAACATCATTTGCTAAAATGCAAATTATTTCATTTCGTATAAAAAAAAGTAAAAATTACAATTATGATGACATAACTTACGCTAAATTATCAATAATAGATTTTCATCAAGAGAGTTACAATGATAACATGTCGATTTTAGGGAGGGATGCCATTAGAAAATGTGGCCCTAATAATATATTGTTTGTTTTTTTATTATCCCTTATATGATATTGATTAATATTTGGTGGGACTTCATTACATAAAGGTTCACTAAAATATTTTTTTATGAAACTCGAGGCTAAAAAGGTCACGACGTGTGATGGCTTGATGACATGATGTACTAGGGAGATATTCGATTGAGGAGCACAAGAAAAAGGAAGTATGGAAAAGTATTTTATTGTTTTGTGTGTTTTAAAATGTATAATTAATTTGTAAATCTTGTTAATATTCATAACAGTAGATAATGAAATCTAAAGGATATCTTATACCCCTTGATAATAATGTAAATGCATTCTTTTTTTTTTTTTTTTTTTTTTTTTTTTTGATAAAATATTATTGATAAAGCAAAAGGTACAAAAGTTTTCCAAGCTGCGGTGAGCTAGGAACTACATGAGTCCAATTTTAGCAAGAGAGAGAATTTCTGCACTGAGCAGCTGACTAGAAGGTCGAATTAGATAGAGCTTGGCTATGAACTTTTGTGTGTCCCATAGGAAGCAATCAGGAGTAGCTGCTGAACCTTCATGGAGTGCTGAATTCCAGTTTTTCCAGGCCATCCAACAGATAGATGCTGGGATTGAGAAGGCTAAGGAGTTGATAGTTGATTTGTAGGACCACCAGCTGAATATCCGAGGAAGAGTTGGCCACTTTATGTTGATGTCGAGTCGGCGTTCGAACCAAGTCCATGTAGGTTTGGTGATCTTGCAATGCCAGAAAATGTGCTCCAAGGTATCGATCTGGGGGCAGAAAGGGCACTTTGGAACCAGAGATATGCCAATAGACTGTATTTTGGGTGGTAATGGAAGAGCGTCATTAAGTAATCTCCAAATCAAGATGGAGACTTTTGAAGGAATTCTTTTGTGCCAAATAAGTTTGTTGTGATCATATCGTTTGGGAACCGGGGGGAGAGATGTTGCGCACAATATACCATAAGCGGTGGCTGTTGAAAAGGATCATCGGTTGTTGGAGCAGCTTCCAAGCCAATTTAGTTGGCTGGCAAGATCAGTTTGACTAGGCTTGAACCGGTAATGAATATGACCAGAACTGGCCGAACCGGACGAACCGGTCGAGGTGGGCGAACCGGGAAGTCCAGAACCTGCATCTTCCTCCTCGCGAACGAAGAGTAGGTTATTGCAGAAGTTGACCAAGCGGCGCCAGCAGTAAGAGTCGCGACCGGTTGCCCTGATATTATCGTCGCGTGTCATATATGCTTGGATGAGGAAGCGAGACCAAGGGGAAACCGTATGAAGCAACCTCCACCAGAGTTTTGCGGTTTGGGATCGAATTTGCGCCCCGAGATTAATAATGCCGATGCCCTGCTGGCTAATAGGCCTCGCAAGCTTGTTCCAGGCCGCCCAGTGATGGCGGGGACCGATGGAGGACTTGCCCCAGAAGAAGTTGGCTAGCAGACTGTTGATGGTGGAAACTGACTTCAAGGGAGGCGACCGGGCGGTGAAGATGTATGCTGACATGGAAGTAAGAACCAAGTTTATGAGTACCTGTCTGCCGGCCATGGAAAGGAATTTGTTCTGCCACGCAGCAATGCGGTGCCGGATTTTGTCGATCAATGGGAGAAATTGACGTTCGCGGGGCTTTTCGACGTCGAGCCAGCAGCCGAGGTACCGGACCGGGAGACTAGTCGAGTGGAAGCCAAGGAGACGGAGGGTTCGCTTCTTAGCACCTGTGGATGAATGACGGGCATGAATTACGGAAGTTTTCCCGCAGTTTAATTCAAGCGAGGAGGCTTGAAGGAAGCTGTGGAGAATTGTTGAAAGATGCCGAAGTGAGTCTTTCTTGCAAGTGGAAAAGATCACCACATCGTCTGTGAACGCCAGGTGGGTGATAGTTCGGCAGTGGATAGGAGTTGAAAATGATTCGATGCGCCCAGAGGCGAAGGCCGCCGAAATGGATCGACTGAGGGTGTCCAGAGCGATACAGAACAGAGCCGGCGAGAGAGGATCTCCCTGACGAACGTCGCAACTTGGTTTGAAGAAACCCTTGGGGCGCCCGTTTACCAGCACCGAGAGCCATGTAGATTGGAGAACATTGAGCACCAATGAGCAGAAGGTCGCGCTGAATCCCCTGTTCCGGAGAACCGCTAGAAGAAATGGCCATCCAATTTTGTCGAATGCGGCTTTGAAGTCTAATTTAAGTATGATATTGTTATGCTTCCGGCGACTGTTTAGGCGGGTGATCATTTCCTCCATTAGCAAGATGTTGTCGGTGATGCTTCGACCTTTAATGAAGGCTGTTTGCTCGGTTGAGATAATTGAAGGCAGGATGATGGCTAGCCGGGATGCCAGAAGTTTGGAGAGGATCTTGCCGACGACGTTGCAAAGGGAGATCGGCCTGAAATCTGCAGGCGAGGAGACGGACGTGTTCTTAGGAATGAGGCAAATCCAAGCCGAGCCCAGGGCTTTGGGAAGTGCTGATCCTTCGAGGAATGTATTAGCTACGTCCACTAGATCCGAAGCAATGAGCGTCCAGAATTGTTTGTAGAATTTGACAGTGAAGCCGTCCGGGCTGGGGGCGCTGGCGTCGGGCATTGAGATGAGAATTGACCGCAGTTCCTTAGCGTCCGTCGGCCTGGTGAGAGCGTCATTCTGTTCCAGTGAGAGGGATGGTGGGGCGTGCTTAAGAATCTTGTCCATGTCGGGGAAGCAGGCCGCCCGCCCCCTGAAGATGTCTTGAAAATGATTTGTAAGGAGGTTCTCCAGTTCCTCTTCCCCTTCCGTCCATTCGCCATCTGGCCTTTTGAGTTTCTGGATGTGGAGCACATGCCTCTTCGACTTGACTGAGGCGTGGAAGAAACTAGTATTTGCATCTCCCTCCTTCAACCACCGGAGACCCGCTTTCTGGCGCCAGAAGGCTTCTTCGGCGGCCAGACGGTTATGAAGAGAGGTGTTAGCCGAAAGAAGGTGATCTGCGTTTACCGGATTTGGGTCTTCAGATAAGGCTGCTTCCGCCACCCTCACCTCCTGCTCAGCTAGTTTAGTATTGTTGAAAAGATTTCCGTAGGTATTCCTGTTCCAGCATTTCAGCGATGCTTTGAGTCTTGCCTGTTTACCAATGAACTTGTGGATGCCGTCCCCAGCGATTGGTGCGTTCCAAGAATGGATTACCAGTTCCTCTAGTCCCGGGTGAAGAAGCCAAGCGTTTAAAAAACGGAATGGCATTGGCCCCCCTATGCGAGTGGGCAGAGCTCGGAAGAGAATGGGAGCGTGGTTGGAGGTGGTACGCGGGAGGATTTCGCCGACGCCGTTCGGCGCAGCTTCCATCCAAGCAGCGTTATTAAGAAAGTAATCCAGCCTTTTAAGTACAATGGCGCCTCGCCTTTTGCCCTGCCAGGTGTAAGGGCCCCCAATGGTTTGTGGAATGTGGAGATTAGAGATCGTCACAGCTTCGTGGAAGTCACCGACGTCTTTGCTGCGGAAACGAGCAGCACCACACTGATCCTGTTCCATCATAGTGACGTTGAAGTCACCACAGATGCACCAGGGGGAGTCGTCTATCATCTCACATGAGTCAGAAAGAAAATTCCACAAAGGCCGACGAAGGCTACGGCAATGCTTACCGTAAACCGCCGAGAGCCAAACTATCGGATTTTCACCGTGAATGAATACTTGAACTGTCAACACTTGTTCGGAGAGGCGAACTGGTCTAACCCGGCAATTTGCGGACCATAATATCCAAATCTTTCCATTTGATGAGCTGAATCCTTCCTGCATTTCCAATTTGGAACAGAGGAGAGGAATGCTGTCTTCATTGAGGAATGGTTCAATTAGTACAAGGACATCAATGTGGTGGGAGCGGATGAGTTGTCGGAGGCGGCCCGAAGAAGCTTTGCTGGCGGCCCCGCGGATGTTCTATGAGAGTATATTAATCATTGGGGTTGGAAGGCGGTTTAGAGCCCGCCGCGCTTCTGGTACAAGGAGGGGAGATCGGGACTTGACCTCGGTTTTTTGCCCTGCGGGTTTTGAGTTTCAGAGGCGCCAGCGGAGGAAAGTCCATCGACGTTGCATTGGTTTTTCCGACGTCCATTGTCGCCTCAGACATTCATTGATGAGCACTCACCATGATCCAAAATATTAATAAATATTTTTATTATATTCTTAAATAATATTAAAATATTGTTATAATTGTTTATCTAAGAATGAACGTATGACGTCTACCCAACTTACCATAGTACTACAAGTACTGAAATTTCATTTTAATTAATATATGTATTTCATATAGCACAATAATATAGTATTTTTATTCTTTTTTCAATTAAATAACTAAAAATATAAATATAAAATAATAATAATATGCAAAAAAAACTATCATAGATTATATATAATCATCACATAACGTAAACTAATTTATTATAAGATTGTTTCATTAAAGTTAAATAGTATCAAATATTGATATGCTAACCATTAAGAGAACTTCTCTTACATCATTTCTTATGAATCTTGTGATGTGTTTTATTCATACCTACATATGTTAATAAGACTTGTGAAGTTAAGATAGAGTTTCGTGGACTAATAAAAATATAATGTGATAATAGAGATAAAATAAATATGGTATACTACTATTGCACAAATACAAAAAAAAAGTTAAATATTTTTGTTATACAACTTTCTTAGGGCATTTGTTGACAATCTAATCATACTCCCTTTTTTTGGTCTAATTTTTACTAGATCAATTTTCACCATGGTATTAGCATTAACTAGGCCAATGCATATCTCATCATGACATCAACTTTATTTTAAATTATATATGCATCAACATGCCATTCTCGTTATTTAAGACTTGAAAAATATCTCCTCATGGCAACATTTCAACAATAACTATTCTTATATATTTTACAATGATTTTACGTATGATAATAAAACTTAGATTTTATTCATATGCTATTTCTTTTCTACTTTATAATCTTAATACATTTGAAATGTTAGTATTAAACATCGAAGAAATAAACAAGCAAATATGATATAATGTTTGTCATTTCTTTTCATAATTTGGTCTTATTTGTAAGTATTGTTTCTCCTTAATTAATTAAATCTTACGATAACTACATTTTCACTATTTTATAAATAGTCAATTAGTGACCTTTTGCTAATTTATTTAATTATAATGAAAATTTTATTTATTATTTTTTATGTTTTCATGCACATAGCACTCAATAATGTTTACGTATTACTGCTTTTAGTCACTTATTTATGATAGTATTTTCAATATTTTTCAATTACATTACTTAATGGTGATTTTATTAACTTCTATTACAATTTTTAATCTCTTAATTAATATGACTCACAAGTCATTAGTATATCTTTTTTTTTTAATTTTTCAACAATACAATGACACGTTACTTGCATCAAGTTTATAAGTATTTATATTTATGCAATAGTCATAATATATTATTTTCATATTTTAAAATATTTTATTTTTGACAAATTTTTACATGTCTTTCATCATATTTTGTATGCTCATAATTTTATTCTAAAATTTTAATATAATTTTATTACTTTAGAAATTTAAGGATATTATTCAACCAAATACCAACTGGCTATGTGGATTAACAACTGAATAACTTGATTGATTGTTGATTGATCTTCATTCCTTAAGTATTTTATAATTAATTATGAGCAATTGTAGTCAGAAAGAATAAGTAATTGACTACCATTGTTTTTAGTTGCTATTCCATCTGTTTATAATCAATAATATCAATAATTGATTTAATTCTATTTGAAATTTTAACTGATCGGTAGATCATTATTTTTATTTGACAATAGTTATTTTTGGTAGAAATATTATCTTGGTGATTGGTGTTTTTTGTGAGTGAAAAGCTACTTCCATTTATTGTATGTTGTTAAATGCTATAAATCTATTTACAAAAGTAAGACTTGTTATGAAGGCATGAAAACTTATAAAAGATATAATGGAATATAATATACATGAGCTTCAATTTTACTACAAATCATAAACTAGATATTAAAAGAGGACCCATATAAGGTTCTCTTGAATTTATTAGTAATTTTAAATGTTATTAATTATGACCAATCATTTATGAGATTAGTAAGATCTTATTCTATTTATGAGTATTTTTATCTTTTTAATTTTTTATTATTACTTTATTAGGTTATGAAATATTTTTGTATTTGTAATTTTAATTAAGATTTCATCTTTTATATATTCATATCTTTCAAAGAAAAAAAATATAGATATTGGTTTATTATCAATTGAAAAGTAAAAGATTGTGAAGTACATATAGATACAAAACGTCTCATCTAATGAAAACTTAACCTAGCTTTCATCCCATCAAGATTGCAATCTAAATTTGACCCTCCTATTACAATCGCATTGTTGTCGCCTTCATCATCAACGCCCCATATGCATTTCAATAATCCCATTATCAGGCCATCACTATCCCCAATTGCAAACCCATATGCAATTCAATAATCCCATTGTCAGGCCACCATTATCCCCAATTGCAAACTTCTCTTTCTTCCCCTTTCGCCATTGCAAATGATCCTAGATCTTTTAAACACTTATTAGATCCAATTTCTCCCAACAATCCTCAAACACAATAATACTCCCCTAGAGATAGCTAGAAAATGAGTGAAAGTTGTAAAAATTTTGCAATGATTGTTGAATAATCAACTATCCCTATTGATCACAATGGTTGGTAATTTTAGATATTAGAACCCTACAAATCTCAGTTATTGATAATAACCCACCCGTGGAACTATTTTGAAACTCCAAAATCAAACAACCCAAAGCTCAAGACCTTAAACTCCATTGATATTAGAGAAAAAGAAAGAAATACTCTTGACCTGTTCCCAAAAGCTTCACTTTATAAGATTCATTTCTCATAACTATCCTTCCTTTTCCCCGTCTTTGTCTATTTTCAGTTTTGTTCATTTCTTTTTCCTTTATAAAAAAAAGATAATATTTCATAATCAATAATTAGAAGATGTTTATAAGGTTGCTTTCAACCAACTTTTTTTTGAAAAGTAAGCCTTAGTTATGATATGCATGAGTGCCGTGAGACAGTACTTTTTCTTTTAAAAAATTAAGGAGAAAATCAATACCAAGTTTTTATAAGCAATAAGAACTTGTGATCGGGGATTCTTTGCATGAGTTGGCTTGTGTTTTATGCCCTACTTGCGTATATCTACATTTTTTTTTTCTATATATTAATAATAAGGTGTATTCTTCCAGCTTTGATGAGCTGTGCTCATGTAAAGCGTCTTCGTCTTGATTGACCAGTCTGTTAATAATCGTATTAAACAATTATAACATCAACTGGACAGCCTGGTACTCCAATCCCATATCTTATTTCTTTTTAATTAAACAAAATAAAAAAATTGAAACTTCAATCTATGAGCGATGAAGCAGAAAAATTCTCATGCGTGATCATGCAACTCATGGCCTCTGTTGCCTTCTGTTGATGATTTTAATACGATTTTTTTTTCTGGTATTTATAGTTATTTTTTTTAAGAATAATATGGAAATTAAAATTGATTTGCAATCCAACACATCCAAGTCGTACTTGTTGTTATAAGAACGTCTAAACTTTTTCGGTTTACTTAGGAAATTAATATGTTTAATAGATTGGACTCTACCTTTTTTCTGATATATAATAATGTATATAATAATGTGTATAGTAACTTGTAAGCCTTGAATGCTTCTCCAGCCATTTAGTATAAATATGTGGCCCGAAGCGCCCCTTTAGATCCCCATAGAGACTCCAGCTGTTCCAAGTTAACTACGATGGCCTCTCTTGTTTCCCTCTATAAAGCAATACTCGTCGAGCGAAGTCAGATGTTTGGAAAATTCCGGCAACAGAAGCACCTCTCCGACTTCGCCGTTGACGACTATCACCCTTTTTTCTTTCTCTTCCGAATCATCCACTCTTTATACCAACTCCCTCGGCCACTCCCTACCAAGTCGAGGGCCATCTTCATCCTCGGCTCCTCCGGGACCGGAAAGTCCAAGCTCGCCATAGGCCTAGCCCTCCGCTTCCGCGGCGAGGTTATCAACTCCGATAAGATGCAGGTCTATGCCGGCCTGGAAGTCATCACCAACAAGGTTACCCCGAAGGAATGTGCTGGTGTTCCACACCTACTCCTCGGTGAGCTCCACCCGGAAGCCGACTTCACCGCCACCGAATTCCGTCGCAGAGCCACAATTTTGTCGGATGACATTACCTCTCGTGGCCGCCTCCCAATCATCGCCGGTGGCTCAAACTCCTTCATAAGGGAGTTGGTTGAAGGGGACGGAGCCGCCTTCCGCCTCCGGTACGATTGCTGCTTCATTTGTGTCGACGTGGAGCAGCCCGACCTGGACGACTTCGTCGGCGAGCGGGTGGATCAGATGGTGGAGCAGGGATTAGTAGACGAAGCACGGGACCTATTCGACCCCGCGGCGGATTACACAAAGGGGATTCGGAGGTCCATCGGCGTGCCGGAGATGGATAAGTATCTTCGGCGAGAGGCAAGGGCCCGGGAGGAGGAGAGGGCTGCCTTGCTTGCCGAGGCATTGGATGAAATCAAGGAGAATACAAAAAGGCTGACGCGGGTGCAGAGGCAGAAGATCCGGCGGTTTGAGGCGGATGACAGCTGGCCTCTGTTCCGGGTGGACGCGACGGAGGCTGTGAGACGGCGGAGGGATGAAGCGGCGGAGAGGGTGTGGTTGAGGACGGTGGAGGCCCCGGCAATTGAACTAGTTAATTGGTTCGTTGGAGGCGTTAGGTTGGTTAACCGTTGCGGCGGTGCGGTTGCCGCCTGCGGGGAGGAAGTGGCGATCATTGCAGCCATGGGGACCACCAACTGACTTTGTCAACCCAAGGTCTGGGCACATGCTTCGCGGCTCGTAGGAGCATGATTATTTTTATTAAATTGTCGTCTAATTTGTTAATTATGCTTCATTAAAGTTTGAGAACTGTTAAGAGAGAATATTTCTTTTTTTATGCTAAATTGTTGCTTTATAGAATATATCAAAAAGAAAGGAATGTTTGGTCCTTTTTGGTTTTTGAAAGCCTATTAATTGTATGAAGTCAAATCTTATCTTTTTAAAGAGACACTATTTGATTGAGTTATTTACTTCATAGATATTCACATCTTTTAAAATTTTAAAAAATAATATACTTAATCCATCATAATTGAGTGATGCATAATGTTTATATATTTTAATTTTTTTTAAATTTAGAGTTTATTAAATATGATTTTGTTTTATATTAATTAGAGAATATCTATATGTGAAAATTTAAAAGTTAGATTAAAGAGTCATTCTCTTTTTTTAAAAATAAATAAGACTAGTTGAGTCGATTATAAATCTAGTATTTATTGACACTTACATATAAACATGCATAATTTTAAAGTTATTCAAAGCAAATATGTGGAAATGACAATCTCATGAGAAGGGATATTATCATAATAGTTTTTAATGATTTCATGCATAATACTGATTATAAAACTTGATTTCATCTAAACATCTCAAGATCAACCCATCAACCAATCACTAAGTCTTATGTGTGGCATCACATATCACGCTTAGCAAAAAATATGTCTAAATCTTATTGCCCATATCTTCAATATAATTGTCAAGATAATGTCTCTTAATCAATTTTACCAATGTTAAGCATATTTTGAATTGTAAATAAATAAAACAATTATGTGAAAAATCGATCAAATTTCACTTTCCTACCTTTTATTGATTCCCTTCTTTTAATGCATTCTCTTTCTTCTCTAATGACTTAGACCATGTTTCTTATATTTGCCCCCTCTTCTCTCTCCCATGTATTGTATTTTCTAATCTATTTTTTTTTATTTTTGTCCCTTCCTCTCTAACATTCTCTCTTAATCTAGTCCATTCCATTCTCTCTAAATTAGGCCTCAACCCCCATTTCTTCTCTACCCCAGTTGCTCGCTCTTGTCTCATGAAATGCTAATTAACTTGTTATTAGCTAATGTATTAGGCTTTTCAGCTCTTTCTCGATCCTTTAACACTCCTCTTCAACCATTGTTAAGGTTGAGGATAGACTATAGCATGCATATTAGTACAAGTCTCATATGTTAGCAAAGAATACATGAGATACACATGGGCTAATAAAAGGATAAGCAAGGAATGAACAATTTGGAATTATATAATGCTCTTATTATACCTAAATCATCTAAGTGATATTTCATTAAAATTATTTTTAATCAACATTAAATTATATATTTTTGAATAATATATAAAAATATATAAAATTTATATTTTTATCTTTTCACCCTTCAATAATATCAATTAATACAGACCAAGTTAATCATAATGGTTGAACTCTTAATCTTATATAATAATTTTTACTTATAATTATGATTTGAATTAATGACTCTCATCAGATGAAAGTATGATACAAACTATTACACCCTTGTGTTTGATGAGTCAAGCATAAATGTTTATATTTTATTTAGGCTTAATTTTAAGTAAAATTATTAATATTTAATTAAATCAAGCAATGTATTTCACATGTCTAAAATAGTGGTCTCTAAGGACCTTGAAGCCATGGCATACTTCAAGGAAATTTGAGACATGTACTAAAATTTTCATATTTGAGTTTTTATTAATTTTCTTGAAATTGAGATGTCCAATTTTTGAGATTATGAGGCACACTGGTAGTATTAATATTTAAAAATGTTATAAAATTAATAATTATTGAATTTTGATTTTTGGGCCAAACTTTATTGACAAAAATTATAGACATTGGTATTTGATTTTTTAAAATTATTTAGGAATTATTTTTCATAAATCTCTTTTCATAGTCATTTAGAAAACTTATAATAGTATGATAATATAAAATTATTTTGGTACACTTATATTTAAAATTTTAGCACAAAAATTCTTCCAATCAACCTTGAAACAGCTTAAGTCTCGGGAAAATTCACTGTAGCACTGGGCGGGCCGACCCGTCACGCAATTAGCCCGTCCAGGTCTTTTAGAAATTAAAAATTGGTTGACCCAAAAAGAGCGAGCTAAGACCGCCCAAAGCCCGCCGAGAGGAGCACGACGAGGTCAAACTACAGCGGTGGTCAACGATCAAATGAACTGTGCTTGGCTAAGCCTAGCCCGCCTAAAGCCCGCAGAGAGGAGCTCGGCTAGGTCAAACTACAGCGATGGTCAACGATTAATGAACAGTGCATTGGCAAGTCAACCCGACCAGGTGATGAAATCCCGGTCAAGGAAGGGGGGAGCCAGCCCCAAACGGCTAGTTGTTTTTTGGGAGCCGTTGAAGGTTTGTTTTTGAGCTCAATTTTAAGCTCTATAAATAGGGAAGAATTAAGATTTATTTTTTTTTTACCTTTGCTAAATTCTTTCAAAGATTTCAGATCTCAAATTCGAGCAATCACAAGCAAAAACGGTGCCTTCAAGCTCAAAAGGAAAACTGCAACAAGGCGCTTGAAATTTGAGGTTCATGATTCAATTTTTCTTATTTCTATCCTTCTAATTTTTCAATTGTGTATGCCTCCCTTTTCTCTTATTTCTCCTAAGTTCTTTTTGCCAATCGTTGTATTTTTCGTTTTGGGGTAAGGGCATCCCGACAGTAATGCTAAAGCCCCGGGTTTGAGTTGAGCCCGGAGAAAAACTCAAGTAGGTTTGGGATTAGCCGTAGTAAAAATCACAAGTAGATTTGAGGTGAACCGTACGAAAAACCTCACTTGTAATTGGTGCATTTAGTGGATTTTTCCCAACACCGGTTGGGGGTGGACATAGACTCGGTTTTGAGTCGAACCACCTAAAAACCTTTGTGTTCAAATTTCTTTATTCGTGCTTAAAACTTTTAAGTTTTAATTTCGAAAGTTATAATAATTTTTAAATACACAATTCAAACCCCCCCCCCCCCTCTTGTGGGATTTCCTTAGCACGAAACACTTCACAAACTATGTTATTAAGTAAATCATTTATCATTACAAAAATCTCTATTTAATGAATCAAATGATCTATAGGCAAATCATGTATTTTATGCAATATTATTTTGCAATACTGTTTATCAAAATCCCAAATAAACATATGCCATTTACATTAACATGAATTTAACTAAAATAATAATATTATTTATATCATTTGTGCGCATAACAAAGTCCCAATGAGGTAATTTTATATATATAAAGCATAGTTTTCTTGTCCCTTCATATTTTTTTTATAAAACTCACATAATGTGATATGTTTGATCACCTCTCATGACTTAAATTGAAATGGGTGATTGTCCTTACCCTCTCTGATGATTTAAATTAAGCCTTACCTCTTAATCTCTCTCTTCTTCAATCTCCACATCCAATAAATTGCTTTCTCATTGGCCTTTCATTCAATACTTTGATACTAACCAACATCTCTTTATGAGATAGTCATCATTCTCTTCCTCCACATTCTCTAAATCTTAGATCTAGGTAATTGGCAATTTTGACCAAGTTAACCAATGTTTACTTATTGCAACCAACTATGACGAAGAAACCTAATCCATTTTGTTTAGGAAAATATTTCAATGTTCTTTGAATGTTTTTATGAATATTTACACTTTAAATTTATTTAAATTCATCATTGAGGAATCACATTAATTATGAATTATGTAACTTAATCTCAAATAAATATAAAATCAAAAAATTTTTAATGCATGGACTATTGTTAAAGAAGTGAGGGCTACATACTAAAACTATGAGCTTTCCTATGAACTACAATAACTATAGCCATATGATTTAGGCTTTATGTCGGATGATTTCTAGGTTTTTCATTAGATAACTTGATTTATTCCAAATAATTGTTAATATCTAGGACACTAACGATTGATGAACCACCCTCTAATTGTGTGGTGTCAAACTAGAGATGTACCTATGATCACAATATTGAATATTCTAAACATATGAAAACAAAAGGTAATATAATCATAATGACATTAGTTAATCTTTCTATTGTTGTATTTCATATATATTACTAATTTTCAATAATTATGAGTTTCTAAAATTATTTTATCTTTTGTTTATCAAAATTAAGAATCACTTGAATTCCTATATAGTGGCAAGTGTAAACTAAGTCTTTTTAATGAACTCATTGCTATTCAATCCATACTAGATAAATGAAAACGCCAACATAGGCCATAAAAAACCTTTTCTTTATCAATGTCTTGGGCTATTTCCTACATGTAACTAGTTGTGCTTACCTTGCCATGTTTTGTTTAGTGTTGAAACTTACCAAAATAATGTCTTAAACATTGTTTGACAAGCTGAAGGTAATAAAACTCCTCAACTCCAATGAAAAAATGGCTCAGAACATCAATCCTTCAATAAGCAAGAACTCATATAGCAGTATTGTCTTAAAGGTAATTCATGTCAAATCAAGTAAAAATTTTTAGGCATAAATTGAGTAGAAATGACCATTAAGCATAAAATAGAAATATTTGATAATATGATATAAATAAAATATAATAACGAAAAAATTATATAATGAAAAAATAATTTAACAAAATTTATTGGAGCATCTTTTCCTTAAATGGATGCATATTTGAGTGCCTCCAATATTTGAAGTACAAAGATGCTAAATCAAAGTTTGATATTAAGATTGTTGTGAATGATTTAAGCAAAGAGAATCATATTCTTTACACAGCATTGCATCATTGTTATCTATAATTTGTGATAGACCCTACCACTTACATGGTCATAATAAGAGGATTAAGTAAGAATATGAAACAATTCTCATCCATTACTCAAAGAAAATGTGCCTTCAAAGAAATGTGAAGCAATTTTTAGGAGACTTTTTTTTCATTGTATTTTCAGCACAAAAACATCAATTTTGTAGTTATTATAATATACAACATTATCATAATGTCCTAAGATGAATTAAGACATGAAATAATGTAAAAGAAAGAATAAATGCATTTTTTATGAGTTCACTTTGGATAAGGGCATATAAACATCATATCACACAATAAAGAAAAAAATCTCACATAATGAAAAAAGGTTCATTCTCATGCACTATATTACACATAAAGTTAGAAGGATCATCATTTATATTTCATTTTATCAAATGGAATAAATTACTTATTAATACAACATTATATAAACACAATATTATTGTTGATTTTCCCTTATCTTTAGTTGGAAAACTTGAAAACTCTATTACTTTTGTTAATATATTCACATGTATAACAAATTTGGGACATTTAAAACTTGTCCATTGAAGCAATTATCTAACCATTTTTAAAGTCATGCTGACAAGTAAAACTTAATATAAGATTTTAAGTAGCATGTGGAGATGTTTTGAATCCTAATCAACTTGAACCATAATCAGATCTTGTCTCCCATTATAGAAATTATTGGGAGTTATTTTGAGAAATTTGTTTGTTTTATAGAGTTCTATAAATTCTTTCCGTTATTAGGGTTGATAAGAATTTCTCCTTTGCTTACCGTTTTGCATTTTGTTTTTCTATTCTTAGTCATATTTTTTTCATAGTGAATTTTTAATGGAGTTGTCCATTAAAGTACTTGGCTAAATCACTTAAGTCATTTTATTTATATATTTATATTTATTTTTTTACTTGTTTAATATTTGCACTTTATAGGTTCACGAACATTCATTGTAATGCTCTATAATTAAGATTACATTTCCCTGAGAAATGTGGCATTCATCTCAAATTTTTACATAGAATGTCATTCTTTTTTAAAAAATTTGTTTTATTTTATGCAAGATTGAATGTTAGACCTATTAAAAAATGTATAGTATTTAATTGATATGAGGACAATTTCAAATAAATTCATAATTTTCTTGGTACATCTAAGTAATACATTTTTTGTTATTAAATAACAAAAAAGCAAATAAAAAAATAGTAGAGATATGTCAAAAAAAAATTTAAAATTTTTCATCATGTTGTTTGCACATTATGCATTCTTATTTTGTTCAAAAAGGACAATTTAAAAAATATTACTGATCAATTAACTCTTAAAATATCCCAAATGCATAACAAGTTGTAGGTATAAAAGAATAATCATGCCATTAGTTCAATTAAAAGTTTAACCTTTCGTATAATAAAACTTTTAATGAGTTTTTATGAAAAAAATATTTATTAAAAAATAACATATTATACTTCCTCAAGCAAAAAAAATAAAGAATAAAAAATTCAAAAAATAAAGCTAAAATTAATTAGAGATTACAAAATGATATCGAGTCAAATAGAGATAGCAGACCAACAATCAAGAAGTTATGTGAATGATTTATAACTAATAAGCACAAGACTCTCCACTCAAGAAGTGGCAAGGAGTAATGGTAGGCTATGTAGTAGGGCAAGAAGAGCACAAAAGTGTGACAAGTAAGAAAGGTTAATTAATAGCTTAATAATTGCCTTGGTTAATGAGGGAGCTAGTATAGATTGTGTGAGTATCGAGTTGGATGGATAGGGAGACTAACATTTAAGTGAGAGACCAAGCAAAGAAGAGGCATTCATTTAGCCAACATGAGGAAGAGGTAGCAAGTATAGAGCTCGACGATTAGATGGGGAACTTGAGGGAAAGTCAGTGATGAGGGAGACTACAGTTGGGTAAGTAGATTGCAATCAAGTTTGGAGGCAATGATTGGTTTTTGGGAGATGGAAAAGGATGGAGGGTGTGGATAGGTTATAGAGGTGGGTAAAGTGTGTGGTGGTTTAGGTACATTGATAATGCATGGTGCTTTAAGAGGATTGAAAATCACTTCGTTGATGATCATGTGGCATATTATTGCAATTTTGTTTACTACAAATCAAGATAACTTGTTAATAAAAGGTGTTGGTAGTAAACAAGCTAAGCAATGCTCATATTAAAACGAACACAAGATGAGGTCAAGAGTTTTGACTTATTATGGTTTAACAAATATATGACAATAATTTAAATCATTCTAACCAATTTTGTAGCAAAATATTTATCATAATTTTTTAAAAATTTTCAATAGTTTGAATTATTGTCAATGTATGACAACAACAACAATAACAACAACAACAACAACTAGAACAACAAGAACAACAACAATGATGGTTATAAGTATTGTCATTGTATGTTGTTATGTCTAAATTGATGATGTGATAAGGTATTTGAGGGGGGAATAGGCTCAAAATCTAAAAACCAAAACTATAATAAACAACAGATGCATCAAATGGTTCCTACGTGATAACACATGCTATTCCAAAGACAAGATGGGATGCACTGAATGATACTTGTTGAAACGAATCACACAACCAAGTCCTTTGACAAGAGACGTTCCTACTATGTGATCACCTACGATGCAAACTGAGTCTTCGTAGCTGATGATATGTTTAAAAAGTATATTATAGAATACATGCGGTGAGGCATGCATGACAACCCAATCATGTCCTATGCTTCAGCTGAACGTACAATACAACATGCTCGCATGCAAGTCCTGAACTGGCTCTCCTCCTCCCATCCCCTTCAGCTTTACCAGCTCCAGAGCATTCGTACTTCAACCCGAACCTTACTTATCAGCAGGTTATTTATTAAGACAAAACGTAACGCTCGGCATACTAATGCAGGACAACTCGGACCCATTCCAAACCCTAACAAGTGCCCCACGCCCTTTTCGAACTGCCACAGAAATAACTTTAATATTTAATCACAGTTTCTATGTTTATCTTCTGATTTAACGACATGGTCATGACGTCACCATCCAAGTAATGAATACATCTTCTTCCCAACGGTCCAGCCAGCGTTTAAACCAAAAGGCAAAACGAAGAACGAGTCGATAACTCATCTAAGACGTTCCTTTTGATTTTGTATTTTGTACTAAGATGGTTTACGTTTCAGACATACGCAGATGCTGGCTTGAAAGGAACGGCTGCATTTTGATACATTGAATAAGTTTGATGATAAATTATGATATTAAATAAGAAATAAAACAAATAACAGTTTTTAAAAGAATATGATCTTTCACTCTCTAAAACAAAATGGTTTTGCAAGAATTAATTTATAATGTATAGTGAATAATATTAGATTTCAATTAAAGTATTCACAGTTTAGCTTCGATTTTTTTTGGACAACATATTAGTTTTGACTACTTCAATTGACTTTTTCTGTGTATATATAAAACATATATTTATATATATATAACATAGATACTACAATATTTCATATTTTCATATATAAATATTAGGATTTGTTTGTCAATATTGTCGTTGAGTATTACTTAATTAAATAAAATATGTATAAAAGATATTATCTTAAGCATTAATAATAATTTGTTGTATAATAATGAAATTGTATTTTACTTTTTTTATATGAAATAAAGAGATAAAATAATTATAATGTTTTGTTATTTCAAAATAATAATAACTAAATAAATTAAAGTCACACTACTTTTCAAAACAATATATTGCTAAAAGTTCTACATTTGAAAAGCTAGAACTAATGAACGTTTTGGATTGCTAGACAAAGATGATATTAATTGAATATTTGATTAACAAAAAATAATTCTAAAATATTATTATTAAATAATGTTATAATATTATGAATTTGATAAACTATTGTTGCTAGATCTATTTTAAAAAATCAAATGATTTTTTTATTATTTTTTAGTTAAAAGAATAACAAAACTAAATAATTGTATATTGTTATGATAAAACAAATTAAATAATATAATAAAAGGATATTGATGAAGTCACTCTTTTAAAAGCAAATAAAGTTTGCTAACCTGATTAGCATGCATTATTAAAATAAACACGATTAGGTCAAACATGACCTTTTATTTTAAACGGTGACATGTAATACAATCTTTTTCAAACTTTGTTTATTTGAGAGGTCAACAACACTATATTTTGACCTTTGACCTTCAAAGACTACATTGCAATTCAAAGTTAAAAACTTTCTCACTTTTGATGGTCTTTATATGTGATTATTTACTAAAATTTTAACAATTTTTATTTATATTTTGTATTACTATTACATATTTATTTTACTCATATATTCAAACATCAAATTATAATTTGATCTCTAAATGATAATCTCTTGCTTCCTATCAAATATAAGTATAATAGTCACTAGCTTGATAAAAAAAAAGCTTTTTAATTTGTAGATGTTTATATTGTTTGGTTTCTTGACATTTCTTATGAATTATATATGCATGTATTTCAGGTGTTATAAGTATAATTGAAAGATAGTTATTTCATAACTTCTCTTCCAAAATCTAAGATAATTAATGCCTCTTTTTTTGGAAATTTTTTTCACCAATATACTCGTAGAATTTTGAAGTTTTGTGGTTAAACCACAAATTGTGGCCAATGGTCGAACCAAAATACACTAGGTTATGATGTTTGAGGCTCAAGAATGTCGATTATGAGATTGAAGACTTTGCTGGCTATAGTAGGCTAATTTAAGGGAGCATGTAAAAGCATTATCATAGTAGATGATGGAGACTAAGTGTTGATGTTGTCTTAAGCAAACCAGAGTTATTAATAATCTTTTTTGAGCTTGTGTTGCTTAATGGAGATGAAGTGAAAGTTTAGTCTAATTGCCAAAGAATATTCAATTCTAACAACCTTAAAAGAAGCATATTTTAACATTAGATCATCCAAATTAGTTAATAGCACTTAAACAAAACTGTTTGTACATTATTATAACAACTATATAGAGAAAACATTTTATGCAAATAATGTTTTAATTTTTATTAATGTTAGCACTTACTAAAAATAATATAGTGAAAATTGCACCTTTCATAAATACAAATTATGTGTATGACTATTATAAATTATTCACTTTGAGCAAAGTTGTTAGCTCCAATAGTAATCATATAGATGACAACTCATTAAATTTAATTGATTTTCTCATCTATATGTTATCAAACAAAGGACACATGCTAACATAAGACTATGCATCCCATCCAAATGTAAAGGCAATTGTTTGATGTTATCTTGCATATATATCATACTTTAGCCTATTTTTATATTTATTATATTTGTTAATATGATTTATATCTTGATGTTATTTTGAGATATGTCTAGATAGATAATAAGTTATATCTATATTTTTTTAAGTTAGTTATAAGCCTAATAGATCAGTTAGACCACTTTAGACAATCATAAATTTGTGTTAAGCAAGTAACATATCAACTACCAACATTTGAACCATGTTGGGCTAATGGTTATGAGTCGATCACATTAAGTGCTCAACTTGGCCAGAATGGGAAGTGCAAACCACCACTAAAGTGTTAGCAAACTTTAAGTTTTAGCACTTTTTAAGTATTTGTTAGTATTTTTTAAGTGTTTGTTAGTACTTTTTAAGTATTTGTTAGTACTTTAAGAATTTGTTAGTATTTTTTAAGTGTGGTTAGTATATTTTAAGTATTTTATTAGTTTGTTAAGTATTTTTAGGAACAAACTTTCATATTAGGTGAAAATATTTAAGAGATTGGTTATTTTTCTTGTCTATAAATTAATGTAATTGGTTCTTTGTGATGATGAATTTATGAACTTCCTCTTGCTTAAGCTTTTTACTACCTTTTTCAAATTTCTCCCAACACTTTATTTTTCATCAAAGTGGTATCAGAGCGTGGAGAAGAAGATCAAATGCTACAGCATTAAAGGGAGAAGAGTAGATGTAGTTTTTTAAAGGGCATCTTCATTGAAAATATCTGGAATTATGCAACAGATCGTTCCCAGATTGACAAACGACAATTATGATAATTGTTGCATTCAATTTAAAGCCCTTCTTGGCTTGCAAGGCCTTTGGGAGATTGTTATCGATGGCTTTGATTAATCAGATGCTACTGAAGTGGACAAGAAACTGTTGAAAGAAAATTAGAAAAAAGACAAAAGGCATTGTTCTTGATATATCGAGGACTTGATGAAGCAGTTTTGAAAAAGTTGGAGAAGCAACTATAAGCAAAGAAGTTTGGAATAAACTCATCACAATCTTCAAAGGTGTTGAACGTGTGAAGCGTGTACGTCTTCAATCCTTAGAGGTGATTTTGAGCAATCAAAGATGACTGAAAATGAGACTATCTTAGATTATGTCTCACACTTGTTTGCTATTATGAATTTGATGAAGAGAAATGGAGAACAAATCGATGATGTACGTGTTATCAAAAAGTTACTTCGTTCTTGAACTCCTATGTTTGAGCAAGTGGTAATAGCAATTGAAGAATCTAAAGATATATGTAGTTTATCTATTGAAGAACTAATGGGTTCTTTACAAGTGCATGAGCAACAACTAAAGACAAGGGCTGAAGTTGCACAGCTATTGATCAAGTATTAGAATCAAAACTAAATTTGAAAGAAGACAATACCTTGAAGAAAGAGAATTCAACTTCAAGAAAAAGAGGATGAGGTTCATATTGAGGACGTGAAAGAGGTTGTTTCCAAAATAGATCTCAACAAAAATTTAATCAATCTTACACTCAACGCGGGCATGGAAAAAAGAATACTTCTCGAGGTCGAGGACAAGATAAAAATATTGAATGTTATAATTTTCATAAGTTTGATCATTATGCTTCTGATTGTTGGCATAAAAATAATCAATCAAATTATACTAAAACATCAGTTGATGAGTCGAAATCTTTATTGGCTGAAAAAGAAGGTAACGAAAGAGAAGATGTATGGTTTCTTGATTCAGGAGCAAGCAACCATATGTGTGGAAAAAGACATCTATTTGATTCAATTGAAAATGTGCAAGCAAATGTGAGTCTTAGAGACTTATCAAAGTTGAAAGTTGAAGACAAAGGTAATATAAAACTTCACAAAGAGAATGGGTTTCTCATTATTATTTCAGATGTATATTTTATTCTTGATATGAAAAGTAATATTCTTAGTCTTGGATAATTAATTGAGAAAGGATATATTACATATATGGAGAATGATTATTTTCTTTTGTAAGATTCAAAAGGAAGAAGTATTACTGAAGTGAAGATGTTAACAAATCGTATGTTTCCTCTTCAATTAAAGTTAACAAGTGAAGTTTGTTATCTTGGGCATCTTTCAAATGATTCTTTGAAATGACATCTAAGGTATGGTCACCTTAAGTTTGGAAGTTTGAAATTATTAGCAAAAGAAAGAATGATAAAAGGTCTTCCTTTATTGGATGATCCAAATCATATATGTGAAGCTTGTATACTCGAAAAACAACATCGTCTACCATTTCAAAAGAATAATACTTGAAGAGCTAAAAGATCTTTGCTACTTATTCATAAAAATATTTGTGGTCTATTGGTGCCATTATCAAATGGAGGTAACAAGTATTTTATTACTTTCATAGATGATTTTATATAACTTTTCAAATTTTTTCATAGTATTAACAACTTTGACGTTCAACCATTTATGAGATTTTGAGCATTGAATTTTGAAGTTTGAATTAAGTCAATTTACAAAATTATAAATTTAGATGACTTAATTTTTTAAGTCTCCAACAAAGAACTTTAAATAAGGTAAAAAAATGAAGATAAAAGAACATTAAGAAATTTACTACTATTTTTTTAATATGAAATGGCATAGATTAGAGATGTAATTGCCCAAATTAAGGCTAGTTAGTTGTCCAAAAATTATTGGTTTGATTCAACAATGCATGCTATTGGGTGCTTTTGGCATAAGAAATGTACTAAACAATTAATGAACCTTTGTGGTATTCTAAATCACAAAATCATCTACAAATTTCATGTTCGTCACTTTTTTGTTTTAAATTTATTTCACTTAAGGTCCAACCATTGCAAATTTTTCATGCTCAAGTATTCCATATTTTGTTTAAGCATATAAAGTTAGCATAACTTTGTAATTTCACTACTCACAGTCATCTTTAATCCTTTTTAAGTCCTTTGTTAGAGTTTCTTAAGCTATCTTTTGTTTAAAGTTGGGTTTTGTTTCAATTTTAACAAAATTAGGATTTTAGTTTTAGTTCTCATGTTGTTGTACTTTAATCTTGCATTTCCATATTTAATTTGCTTCACATTTTCACTTTAAGTCAAGGAACTATTATGAAGATATTCTTAATAATGCTTCATGGGGTCTAAGTTATGTATTATTATATTTAGGATCTCGTGAGCTTTATTCAAGATTTTTTATCATATAAAATATGTGGATATTATTACACTCATAGTGGTTAAATTCATTGTCAAAGTGAAGTACATGAAAGCATGGAATACTTGATGCAAGACCATTGAAGTAATATTTGGTAGTTAGGTTATCACTCCTTGCCAAACAAAATTCAAATAAATCTCGATAAAGACTCAAACATTTGGAATTAATTGGTTAAGCAAAGTACATAGTAATTACAGAGGACAACTAAAAGCAAGTGAGAGTTACAAAATAATATCAAAATCAGCAAATCATATTTATTAAAATAAAAAATGAAAAGCAATACATATAGCTCCAAACTACCATAAAATAAAAAAAGCTAAAACAATGTATTTGTACAATAATTTGCAAAAAGTTACAATCACTTCCCACATGTAACATATCTTTTGTAAATCTCATAGAATATATGAAAATCGTTTTCACTTAAGGTACTAAGTTATCATCTTGAATTCCTCAATTCTATAAGGATCTATATCCTAGTTTGTAATATAAATAAAAGATAAACATGATATACTTAGCAAAAAAATTAATAACCACTAGAATAAAGGTAATATAAAAATTTAAATGCAAGTTAATAATAAGAAACGAGTAATAAAAAAGGATTATCATGCCCTTATTTTTTTTTTTTTTACTTATCATATGTTTTGATTTCATAACACACACACATACATATAAACACACACACACACACAGACACAGACACAGACACATATATATATATATATATAATATGTACTCACATAAAGTATAATATATATATAATATGTACTCACATAAAGTATAATGTATATAGATAATCTAATGTCATGCAAAATCCTCACATTATAATACATTTTATAATAATATTTCAAAAAAATTAACAACTCAATTTATTTATATAACATTTAGACTACATAGTTATAAAGAGTGTTTTTATAACCTTGCCTTTCATTCTTTAACTCTTTCTCTAATTTTCTACACAATCTCCATTGAATTTCAATAAATTGTTCAGATTCTATTTCTAAAGTTTATGTATTTATTTTTTCTACTTTTTATTTATTCTCATTTCACAAAATTACTTTCTATAAAAAAAGTACTTACAAAAATTATCACAAATGATTCCCAAAGACCTATGCACATTGGGTGAGTTCCATTATTCTTAACTGCAAATTGTATAATCCAATTTTCCAAATTATATTGCACGATGATTAATAATAATGGTTCAGACAAGGTATATATCGGTTGATTGTTGTTACACGCTTCTTGAAGTTGATGTACTATCCAATCAACTTTATTAAATTGTACAATCCACTCATGATTTTAATCGACCCAATTTGACGCAGCAGCGTCTAGTATATTAAGCAAATGTTCTACTTGAAGATTTACTAGTCCTATTCGAACTCAAAGCTGTGCTAGGATTGGCTCATATACTTCTCATTAATCTTTATTATTAGTATCATTGTATGGTTCAATTATAACTCATCCTTGTTTATTACACATTTCAATTTACTTTAATCAGTTTGTCAAGTTATTTATATATACATTTTAGTTTAAGTCATTTGAATAATAATTGAAGACTTTCTATCTTTAAATACACTATATGAAATCTTTTTGGCAGTTTTAGAATTTTTTTCATGCAAAATTTTATTGAAAATTACTTTAAAAAGGGCTTAATTTTGAGTTTTGGGTTATTTCCACCACCGTCTACCATCCACCGCCGACTATCATTGTTACCGCCAACATTTGCAGTCGCAGTCATCACTCACTCATTTCATGTCTGCTCAACCAGCGTTGACCTTCAAACTCAGTAACCTGCTCAACCTCTATCAACTTGATCATGAACACATCGACTTGTGAACCCACGTTGATTCTCTTTGACTTGTATCGACTTAAAAGCTTACTTGAAGTGTTAATGCTTCTACTCTTGCATCGCCCGTCGAAATTGGAACATAAAGCAACGTAGGCTGATCTACCTGCACCATCACAATCGTGCCACCTGTTTCCTCACTACTTGTTGTTATCGCCTAAAATGCATATATTTACTTAAGAACTGCTTAATTCAACTAAATTGTAGCTTTTTAAAGTCACTTTTTTATAGAATTCAAAGTATTTATTTTATAATTTGTAGTAAATTTTAAAATTATGAAATGTCTTTTAGAATTTCAAAAATCTCTCTTAATATTTGAAAAAGTTAACAAATTATTGTTATACTCTTGAAATCTCTTTAAATAGGGATGCTCACAATATTGTAAGGGATGAATTTTTTAATGAAATAACGAACAGTTGTGGGCAAGCTTATGTGATAAGAGCGTATTGTGTTCGAAAACTCCGATAGTATGATTTTAGAGGTGCCTTGAAAAAATAAGCGAGAGGCACAAAAGGGGATTTCTACAAGTGTTACTCAACATTTACAAAGAGCATCAAATTAAAATGAAAGTTCTTAGTCACTTTATTTTATATTTCACAAAAAATTTGATTATCACATCTAATTTTTTAGTTTGTGCATGTGATCATGTGATTCCTTGTTTGACATTCTACAAACTTCACTTATATGTTTACCATACCACTTCATCACCAACTTGAGTACTTGGGTGTGTGATATTCAAACTATTTTTCTTAGATTGAGATCTCTCATGCTAACATTCAAAACAAGTCATTAACTTCCAAAAAAATTCTTACATATATAATGATCCTAGGAATTCTATACTTATAATACTTTTAGATAGACTATTGTATAGATATATTACTTGAACTTTAGCACATCTTAATAGTCTATAAACGAAAATAAGTTTTAACAGATCATACTACATCACAATTCATTTCCTCGTTGTACATGATTAATAGTTTCATTGCATTGTTTAGCTATGTAGATCATACAATATGATTGACCTAATTTTACTGTATCATTGGCACGACCAAAAATAGTAATTGGGGGTCTATTTTACCAAATCATCACCACATAAAAAATGCATCCCTAACAGCACCATATATAGCAAATATATAACTCGAGAAGAGAAAATTAAGTTAAAATCTTACATTTTAGCTGCTTTATAGCAAGAACGAGATCAAAATCTCTTTTTGTTCAATTTTTTCCTTCTCCTCAACTCAGCTCTTTTATCGTAGAGGAGATCCAAGTTCTCGAGTCACATCTTTCTTCCTCTCTTTAGTTATCTTCTCTTCCAACTTCCTTTGCACATCATTTTGGACCAAAATAATGGTAAGGGAGAGAAATGGGGTGCTAGCCTATTTATCAAAAAAGTTTTATTTAATATTATTATTATTTTTTTTTATGTTTTAAAAATTTAAAGAAATTTCAAATTACTTTAAAAGATTATATGCAACATAATATAGATTTCGAGACTTTCACGATTATATATTTAAATTCTAGATCTAATTATTGTCACATTGGCATGCATATTGAAGCATCCAAAACTTCTATAATTCGTAAGTTTTAAATATGTTACACTTGCAATAAATAAATGAATGTTTATTAAAAATATAGCTTATGATTAATTATTGTGAACTATTATAATCTTTTCATCTTATGAACAAATCATCTTAAAATTTAGAATAGTTTAGGATATTGATACTGTATGATTTTTCATTTTCGAAGTTACTTCTTTTTTAGTTCAGTACTTTCAAAACATTTTAATCATGAAAATGACTTTTTTTTTCAATCTTGTTTTTTATTATATGAGAATTCAAATTAATTATTTTTTATAAGACATACTGAGCTAAATTTTAATTTTTTTTAAATCATATTAGATCATATGTGATATACTAGAAACATATCTTTTCAACAAAAATACATGAAAAATATTATGCATGTCTAACATCGAAGAAAGCAAGGTCTCTATATTTGTAACATATTCCACTATTTCTAATATTTGAAAAAACAAAGATAAACTTAGGTTTTTTACTTACTTGTTTTGTTGAATCTAATAACTTCCTTTGAGAAAATTATCTTAAGGACAATATGCTCATCTTCTTGGAAATCTATGTCCTTATATTTTTTTTTTTACTTTAAACTTAATTTTAAAAACTTTTTTTTTACAAAAATATGGTCCTCTCTTTGAGGTGAGGAAAAAACAAATTAACAAATATGAATTGTTTTAAGTTTCTTAAATAGATTGAAGCTTATTCATTTCAATTAAAAACATGTTTTTGTTTTTGCAAAATTAGATTGAAAACTGCAACGATATATATTATTTAAATTAAGGCTATTTATTTATTTCATACCATATTCTTATATCGCACAAAATATGATCTCTTTTTAAATTCTTTCTTAAAATAATTTACCATTTCTTCATTATAATAGAAATCTCCAATAATTTTTGCTTTAAAACTCAAAACATCAAAACTTTGATTTAAACACCAGAAAAATCGTTTTGATTTTTCATGAAATTAAAAAAAATTATACACTGGGAATTAAATATAAAAAGCCTTTTAAAATCTAAAATAATATTTTAATAAACCTAAAAATTCAAATACTGTCATGAATCAGTAGTGTCAAACTCATGGTTCGCAATGCAAAAATAACATCTTGAAAATGTTAATAATATATGGGCTTTTCTCAATGGGCCTTAAATAGTTGATTTTAGTGGACTTAAGACTCTTAAGGCCTTATTAATGTAAATAAAATTTCGTTAACCTAACATAACAAGTTAACTTAGCCCTTTTCTATGAACCTTACTAATACAGAACATTGTAATAATAATTATTTACTACGCATGATGATGGACTTGCTATTTTCCTTTCTAATTTTTTGTTATAGAGTATATTTGTAAGACAATTATTACAGCCTTATGTGAAAGGTTTGATGTCAAGTTTCAAGATGGAGTTTTGTGTTAGTTTTATTTAGAAGATTTTGATAATAATTTTGAAGACTAATAGGTCAGAATATAAATTGAGTTTTAATATTGGTGTTATATAATACTTTTAGATTATTAGTTTAAGGCACTACTAAAAGGCATTTTATTGATGCATTTATAAGTTGCTTAAGGAACACTTATCGTCAAGGTTCGCTTTAATTATCATAAAAATTAAAGGTTATGCATAATTAAAATATCATGATATAAAATTCTTAGGTGGTGACCTATTGGTGAGACAAAATTCTCTAATTTTAGCCAAATAAAAACCTAAAATGAAAATAAAATACCAATATAACAAAAAAATAATATTTAAATTTGTATATAAAAGTATTATATAACTTAAACTTATGTTTCATCATACTATGAACACCTAATTCACACCAAATAATACCCACTCTCACATGTTAGAAATGTAGTCATTCCATGGCATCACAATCTTGAGTTGGCAATATAATAGATACACGTCATGTGATGTGGGCACTAAAGAGATTTGTAAATCTTAGTAAATAATTCTAATAATGTAACTAAATATAAAAAAATTATTGTTATAAATAAGGAAGCATATTTAATAAATCAGAAGCCACACCATAAACTAGCCCTAACATGCAGAATTTTCTTTTAAAAAGTTTAAAAAGTTTGACACTTAGCTATATATAGTAGAAGAGAAGATCAAGTGAATGTATTTTAAGAGATTTGAAAAGAAATTATGCAAGAGAAAAAAAATGAAAGAAAAAGCTTTGGAGTACTATAAAAATTAAGACTTAGAATAAAAATTTAAATGTTGGTGAGACCACTACACAAATTTAAGATATAAGCAAAACTTGGTTATAGTATATTTGTTTGATGTAATATGTAATGCTAAAATAAAATGCTTCAATTGATATAAAAATATTATATATATTTTGAGATATTTGCTATTATTTATTATAATAATATGTTATTAAGTATTGTTTGTTTTATTATTTATTCTTTAAATGCTAAATATATATGTTAAATGGAAAATAGATGATCAACAAATGTTGTTAATAATAATCCAACATGAGCAAGCGATGTCACTTTAGCAAATATTTTAAAGGTTAATTTTTTATCAAGATTAATATGTCTCTAGAAGTAAGAGTTTTGTTATTTAGATTAATATGTCTCTAAAAGTAAAATTGTTCTTAGATAAATATGCCTTTAGAAGTATTGCTAAAGATGTATTATTGGATTATCTAAAGCAAAGTGTTTTAGATGTACAAAAGAAAAACAAGTAAAAAAATTAATATGATTTCTTGAAAAGAAAATTAGGTTTTAAGTAAATTCAAAAAAGATAACACGTCTTTTATTGATTTATATTATTAATATAGATTATGCATGTGATTATCCAATAATTATTTGTTTTATATTATGTTATATGTTTTTGCAACTAAATTAGTTAATGAGTTCATACCTATTTTGGCTTAACATTTTTTGTAAAAGAAAGACATTTTATGGACTAGTAGAATGGAGTGAGAGCACATGACAATTTAAATATATTTCAAGTATGATTAAAAATATATTTTTATGTTTATTTTTAAGCAAAGATGATATCTAAAAAATTATTGACCATTGATATTATATGTATATATATTTTTAAAGAGAAGTGTGAAAATTTTATGTTTTTATTTGATTATAAATAATATTTTTGTTATTTGGTTTCAAAATAATAAATGATTTATGATAATATGTTTAAATCTATTTTTTAGCTTATAGATAATTGAGAATGACTTAAATTCTAACAATGTATCTATGCAAAGATCTACCTAAATGTGTTATAAGTTTAGGTTTAGAAATCTTAAGATCGTTAAGCAAGTAAAAACTTCTCAAAAGTCAAAAATTTGTATTGATTTTTAAGATAAGGGGACTTAACCTAAAAAAAAGTAGTTTAAACAATACACATCTAATTACTCAAATTGATGATGAAGTGATAAGATATATACACAAGTGAAGTTTGTAGAATACCAAACAACATACGATCATATGCACTAACGAGAAAGTTAGATGTGATGATTGAGTTTTCCAAAAGTTGAAATAAAGTGGTAAAAAACTTCCCTAGTAATTTGATGCTCTTGTGAATGTTGGATAATGGGTTGGGATCTCTCAATTGAGAATCTGGCTCGTCTTCTTAAGGCACTTCTAGAATCACACCCTTAGATTGATCGCATGTGAAAAACTCATATTAAACATACTTGGTGACATTATCCCTATTTATAGAGACCTTAATGATAAAATAATAATTTATTAACTTAGAAATATGAAATGATATTTAAGAATACTAAGATATATATTTTAGAATTTTAATGAAACTTTTAGAATCTAAAAGTCAAAAAATTCTAATAGTAAAAAAATATTATAAAAGAAATTCTTTGAATTCTATCAAAAAACTAAAAAAATGATTTAGAAAGATACAAAATTAATTGATGTAAGCAATTCACAAACAGGCATATGGGTTTCAGGTGGTGATAATGACAAGTAGTCAGGCAACTGGCTAGGCAATTAATGCTACATGGGTGAAGATGTGCATGACACTTTTAGTCTAGCTTTTGGGTTGGCTTAGGTCTAAACTAATCAGTGTGGGTTGACAATTCGACGCGTGTTTTCAAGTTAGAAATGCACGAATCAGGTCTACCTGTCTGATGAGTTGGCATGATAGATGGATCTATGCAAGTAGAGTGGATCAATGAGTTCAACGGGTTGGTGAGGGTAGTGACTACGACTTGTAACGATAATGATAATTATGACATATGACAATGAATGAAAGGCGACGATGGAAACAACTATAAACTCATTTGTAAGCCTTTTTGAAGTCATTTTAAACTACTTTTGTACTGACAAAATTATGAGACTACTAAAGGCATATTCTGTATTAAATTTAAAGATGAAAAAAATTCAAAAAACTATCAATTAATCTTCAAAATACTCAAATTAAAATATAAATACAAATAACTTGACATACTAATAAAAAGTAAACTAAAATATGAAATAGACAAGGGTCAAATGTAATTGACTCCTGTAACGACAATGCTAATAGAGACTAATAAAAAATAGATGAGTAAATATTGACATGACTCCTCTGAATAAGACTAAGATGCACCCAAAGAGAATCCTCTATATGATGTTTTATATATTACTACATTAATAAAGGTTTACTTTCATTATGAATTTTTGTAATTTCTAGTATGTTTTAAAAATTGGCATTAAAATATGGGAAGTTCAATGAGGGGTCACCATAAGTACAATCATCATGATCGTCCTCTACGTTTCTCAACCTTCCTTAAATGTCTCTTTAATTCCTTTTATCATTTTATTATGACCTTGTTATCATGCTGGTATGATATACATTTAATCTCATGTTTTACAAATGATTTTCCTTATATGGTTTTATTTTCAACTTTATTTTACTCATAAATACATAGCTTTATATTATACATTTAATTAAATCTTTTATTGATTACGTTCAATTCACACTGATCGTATTAATGTAATTATTTAGTGGTATATAGGATCCATTTCTACTTAGTCAGCTCAGATATTCACTATATCTCGTATTAATATGATTCTAATTATATTACATGATATATTTTCTGATGTCATAACCTAATGATTCTAATTGACTATGCTTATTATACACCCTAGTGTACTTATATATTAATGTTTATTGTAATGTATGATTTGATCAATTAATTTTTTTCAATTAATCATGCTTATACATCCATTACTTTTGTATTATATATTATTGTATTATCTGTATTAACATTTGCTCTTATATATTAATGATCTTGTATGATATTTTGGCCATCTTGTATGGTTCTTATCCTATTTTTTTGCTAATTCACATTCTCCTTAATTCATTCTCTCTCTTGAACATATTGTATGTTATTCTTTAATCGTACTATGTGGTTAAATTCTTTCCTTATTAACCTATTAGATTTTTCAATTCATAATATTGATACACTGGCCACATTCTGTTGTACCCATATAAACTCATAATTTGACTATCTCATCTATAAACTCATTCACATTACTTGCCAACTCTATTTTTAGGTTAGTTGATTGTAATGTATGTTACACCTTTGACATATTATGCATTCTAATTTTTTCTTTCTTTCCATATAAGACTAATCCTACTCATATTAATGATGTAATAATTTGCCATAATATCTTATAAGTACAATAGTTCTTATCATACTAGATGATCATATTTAGTTTATGTTTACTATTCTATCAATTATATAATTTTTTATATCTTACTAGTGATGATCTTCTCTAAGTCATCTTTATCATTCATATGTATATTGTACTATACGATTTACTACCTTTGTACTGTATAATATTTTTTATTTTTTTATAATTTTACTAATATGTTTTCTATCAAAATCATACTTATTTTATTATTTTTTATTATTCTCTTCTTAGTGTCATCAATAATTTTCTAATATTTTTATTTTTGATATCTCATAGTTAAATTTATTAAAATTATTTGCCCTCATTGTTTGGATACTACACCTTAAAGATTTTATTAAGTTAAAACAATACATTTTGGCACTCAATAATTCTGATGCCATGCCTCTCTCTCCTTAAGGTGGTGCTGAAGTCATGTATACTAATTCATTTTACTTAGCTTTTGAAAAAAGTGGGTTATATTTACTTACAAAATATTGTCAAATGTCAACATTTAGACAGTTAAAGAGCCTCAAATGCTTTTCTAATCAACAAGGCAAATATTACTATTATAAGTTGGTGCACTGTTACTTTACACTATCTTTGATTATCTAGATGCACTTGAGATATCTTATCATGAGTACTAGATTTGTTCTGTGAATAATATCATTTATTATTAAAAAAATCATCATTACTTAAAAAACTTATTTGTGTTAATTTCAAAGTTGCCAAAGGTTTATCCTAAAGATTATCATGTTTCTCTTATCTCTAATTAATTGATTATAATTAATGTGCACTTTAAATTTAATTTGGATGATACAAAGTTCAATTTAACATCTTTCTCTAACTAGTTGGCAATAATTGCTTGAAAATTACTGATATGCTTTATAGTCTTTACAGTTTACATATGTGATAGCTATAGTTTTTTTATACCAAAGAAGAGACAAATGAACATTTATTCATTTTTTAATAAAAATAATCATAATCAATAAATTTTCTTGACAACTAGACATCCCTCCATTTTGAATTGAATTTTTGATTGGTTATCCAACTCTCATAACATTACAAGGCTTAACAAACTTATTTTGATAGTTGTGATTTACCTCTTTTAGAAAGAGAGAAATGCTATAATTTCGTATCTGCTTAACCTAACATTAATTTTATCATGTAAAACATTTACATCTACTAAATAAACAAACCCTTAAACTTTTGAATGTGTCATTTCCATTTACTTTCAACCTATAATTATATTCCTCTTGGGCATGCCCATAATCCAAGCCATGTTTGTACGTATTCCCTTTCTTATCCCAACCCTAATCATTCTTACTACAAACCCTTACCCGTTCTTCATCCCAATATTTTCTTGTTTATTCCCCTTACTTCCCAAACTTGTAACTAGCTCTACAACCCATCTTATCCCTTGCTAGCATTCTCAATCCTTACATGCCCATCACCACCTTTTCTAGCACATATCATATCCCACTTTGTAATCATATACTAGCCAACGTTTTTACTCACTTACCCATCTTAGTACAATATCTTGCCACATCTCACATGAATCATACAAGAATTATGGGAAAAACTAAAATGCAAATAATAAGTTTGAGACCACAATAATATTTTTAATAATATAATTAAAAATTAATTAAGATAGATATATAATTGATACTTTATCTAAAAAAAATAATATATTTTCAACCATTATCATTTAAAACATTAATAATAGCAACCATTATAGAGGTAGATGATTATCTTCATGTTGATTAGCAATAATGGGCAATGATTAGTCAATTGTTGGAGATAATGTCCAACTATAGTTGTGGCACTAAGGAATTTAATTTTTTTATATATTATTAGTTAAATGTAAATAATGTGTTGTGAAATTTGTTAGTTATTATTCTAATATGTGTTAAATTCTATAACAAAAATTTAAGTATTTTAGATTTTTTTTATATAAACATTTTCTAAAACGTATATGTAGGACAAATTAAATGGTAACAATTTTGTAAAATTTGATTAAACTTAATTTTAAAAAAATATGTTTAACCCATCACTTGCTTAATAAGTGACAAGCAAGATAGGCAAGGTGAGGGTGTTGCAATTGATTAAGAGGGATAGATAAATGGGAAAGTTGTTAAGGAAAGAGCTTTTATAAGTGAAGACTCAAAAGAAAAATTAAGAATTTTTCATAGGACTTATATTAATCTTAACAAAGTTGACATGGATGGGTTTGCTAAACATTTTTGTTATGTTGGATTAAGCTTTAGAATAAAAATTGGATAAATTTATAAAATTTTGATTAAATAAAATGTTTAAAATAGAATTTGAATTTTTTTGCCCCCTTCAATGTATTTTTTACAACTTTTTGATAAAATATCAAATGATTCAATCGAAACAGTGATTGAGATTGAAGATGTTAAGTTGATATGATTATCAAATAATCTAATTGGTTATTAAAAGTCATATAAAGATTTAGCTATAGTTTATTGTATATGTAGTTTATTAAATTTAATTTATTAAATTTAATAAATGAAAGAAATGTAGTGTTAGATAATGATTAATTATTATTTAGATATTATACTTGGTTTGATTGATATTATGATATTTTGATAACCAACGTGTTGATATATTGTAATTATGTAAACAACATGATATAAATATGTTATATTTCATATGATTTTGATACATAAAGCTACGTACAAAAAATGTGAAAAATAGAAAAAATGCAAAATAAAAAGAAATCTAGCATAAATAATTGATTAAATATGATAAATAATATTAAATTTCTACTTATTTGAGAAGTAAAATATCAAAAAAGAAAAACAAATGAAAGACAATTTGACTAAATAAAAACAAAAATTACTTCTTTGTGTATCTTGTTATATCATTATGGCTTAGATTTCCAAATGACTGATCCATCAATTTTGAGATTTGTTTTAAAAATGATTGATTTGACATCTTGGTTATACTATCTTTGAGTTTTTAAACTCTAGTGATTATTAGATCATTTGGAAAATGATAACTTGTTTTCTTTGTATGATTATATAAATATGTGATGTATCATTCATATATTTGATTTTCTAAAGTTGACATTTAAGGAGAAATTGACAAATACTTGAAGAATATTTATTTTATAGATTCAATTACTAAGTTAATATTGTACATTTTTTTGAAGGCATTTATGATAATTTATATTATTTTCTTATTATAGATGTGAGAATGAATTTAAGTTTTTTTTAATCAGCTTTCTATTCAAGTGGAAGAAGAAAAATTAAAAATGTGAAAAACGTGCAAAATATAAAAACAAATTAGTGTTTGACTGTTTTTATTAAATATAAAAAAATCAGAGAAAATGATAAGCTTTTACTTACTTTATGTGCCAGATTTCTATTTTTTTTTGTAAATAAAAAATTGCTTAAATAAATTTCTATTATCAATGAAAAAGTCTTCGGCTGTTACATGTTTCGTTGAGCGAGTAGTTTATTAACTTTCTGTTTATTATTTTTTCAATAAACCATAAAAGGTATCTTACGCGTTTCGAAATCAGGAAATGTTTTTTGAAAAAAACGAATCAAGAATAATATCATATTTTGAATATTGTATATTTTTCATTAACGATAAAATTGACACCAAAAAAGTACTATACATTTGCAATATCATATAAATATTATTCATTAATATTATTCATTAATATTATTCATTAATATAATTAGTTATTATATTAAAAACAATTATTTTCTTTCAAAATTATTTTAAAAAACAAAACCCGCACACCTAATTTAGTAAATAAAACAAAAGGTGGTCTGAATCAGACAAATAATCGTTTGGGTTCACACATGTTCCGTTTATCCTCAACGGCCAATACGGTATTCTCTTGTCTATCTCTAATCCTGCGCCGCAGGTGCACGTACCGTATCCTCGTCGGTTCCTGTCTCCTCTGAGGGACGCTTGCCGATCTCCCAAATTTGGAGTTCGTGACCAAGAGCTTGACCCAGCTGAGCGTCTTCTCTTCGCAAGCGCCGTTAATGGAATAATATGTAAATATTTTCTTCCCCAAATTTCTTGATTCAGCTCACTCTTGCCGAGGGTAATTGACGAAAGAGATTCAGAGAAAACAAAAGGGATTCGGATTCCGCGGCGATCCGTGGATCTTCGAGATGCTGGCCATCAACGCGCTGGCGGTGGCGAGAATGTTTTCTATGGCGGCCACTGGCGGAGGTAGTGTAATCGTTCTTGAGGCGGAGGACATCCCGTTCGGGTCGATCTGGTGGCTCGCATACGCGGGCATATCGTGCTTTCTTGTGCTCTTCGCGGGGATCATGTCGGGGCTTACTCTCGGCCTCATGTCGCTAGGTCTCGTCGAGCTCGAGATCCTTCAGCGCAGCGGCACCTCGACGGAGAAGGAGCAGGCAGGTATGTTCTCGGGATTATTTTTTTCTTGAACACTCGTAGATCCTCTGCTCCTGCTGTTCAAACATTAATATGTTTTTTTTTTTTTTGTTGTCTGGAATCTGAACTGTCTGTTTTGCGATAGAGATTAGATGGTATTTTTTATTCCCTAAACAATTTATGCCCAGGAAATTCTTTTTCCCACAATAGCTATGACAGGCGAGAGAACTTCTAAGGCTATGTTATTGTATCGTCATCCCAATGCCAATTTTTGTCCTTCAGAAATCCAGGAATCGTTCTGAACACCTTCGAGTCCTGGAGGGGCACTAAACAATCATTAAACCTCGAGTTTAAAATAATAGATAACCTTTTAAGTGCTTTCTTGTATTTTAGATAAAATAAAAACTTTAATGTGGGACTTTATTTTCTGAGACATTTTTTGTGAATGTATAGGCCTTCTCTGTAACTAGACAAGGAATTTAATTGGGAAACTTCTGATTGCTCTGGTATTTGGCAAACTAGAAAAGTTGCTGGCCTCTCTTTATGACATAAAAAAAGTAGAAGAGATGAGCTCAAAAATGATTTATGTTCGTTTTGTTGATTTTTTGTTTGGACTTGTACTTTGTTGAGGTGCTTTTAGGGAAAAGTACATGGACCTACTAAATTCGGAAAATGAGCAACTATGGAGATAGAAAAATTTATTACATGATTAATGATTAAAAGAAATGAATAATATTAGTGTCCTCACCTAATTTCTCTTCTTACAATACACATATTAAAGAATCATGGATATTAAGGGATTGCATAACAACATGCTTCTTACCCCTTTAATAAAAAATAATACAACAATAAATAGTTTCATCTAAATCTGTTGATAAGGACAAATGAATTAAGAAATAAAAGACTACATCAAAGTTAAAGAAGCATTGCTTATAAAGAAAAGCCATTTAATTTTCAAGATACAACTCTCTCTTAAGGTTCAAAGAAATTTGAAGAATCCTAAAGAATAACCTAATGAGTGAATAAGACTCACCAAGAAAAGGTGGATAGTTTAAGAACAGATCAAAACAATCATTTTCATTCTCATATCTTTTATTTTTTTTCTCTTTCTTGTTGGTTTTTCCTCTCCCTAACTAAAGCTTTTCCTAACACAATACTTGGTCTTGTGATGATCTCTTAAAGAGAGAAACCAAGAACTTCTTTTTATAGGATTCCTTCATAGTTACCACATATATCTACTATCATCCACTATATATTGAGTATTGCTATCGATCATCATGTGTCATCTATCACTACGCGTCATTTATTACGTGTTACAATCAATAATTGTAAAATATAGTTATCTAAAATTTACACATAATCAAACTTTTGGGTCTTCATCTTAATTGTCTTTTTTGTTGACTTTGCCAATGAGTTGTAGCTCATATAATACGTGCCTTTTGATACAAGATAAACCATAACAGGAGGTTAATACCATACTTATATAGGGATTTCTTTTTAATTATTTAATATTTTTAACTTTTATTTAGTAATAATGGGTTATATATAAAGTTTGTATGATATTTTTATGTTTTTGTGCATATTTTTTGTGTTTGTCTTATTTTCTTAGGTAAGGGTATTTTTGTTGTTTTATTTTTTATCTTGAGATTTTTATTGTTAATTATTTAAATAATTTTTTGTAGTGTATCAAACCTTTATTTGAATCTTGTACCTCCTCTTTGAACAACAAAGGAACGAAGAAGGGGCTAGACGAATTTCTACAACCTTATGGAAGAAAAGAGATAGTGATAATAGAAGTAGATCCGAATTACAACTCGAATAAACTGCATATCAATCCAAATGAAAGAAAACCTGGATGAGAGAAAGCTAACCCATGATTTTCTCTTACTTGGACAAGCACGCACCAAAAAAAGACAACTCTAGATCACAACTTGGAATGAAAAAATGCCAACCTATGCCTCCCTCTTATGCATGCATGCATAACTAAAAATATTCATGGTTTTACATTACAACCAAAGCATCATATCTTTACTTTCATTTCATAAAATTATTTAAATAATTAACAATAAAAATCTCAAGATAAAAAATGAAACAATAAAAATCTCAAGATAAAAAATGAAACAATAAAAATCTCAAGATAAAATTATTTAAATAATTAACAATAAAAATAATTTTTAATTAGTAATAATGGTGTTTTTTGCTTGTCTTAGTATTCATGATATATTTTGCATCATTAGTGGCAAGAGAAATGTACTTCTATAGTTTGGATTGCCATGAGATATCTTTATTACCAAATTAAACACATCTAGATATATACTTTCTATTATCAAGTTTTATTGCAATGTAGATTCGGTATAACTTTCTAGAATTGATCTTGATCCTCCAAAATGCCAACACATGATGGTACTCTCTTAAGCATATAAGTATTTATTTTATTGCTTTGTAATGAGCCTTATATTTGCTCATTCTGTTAATAGTTTATGCCAAGTCTAGTCTAGATGCTACTTCCAATTGCTAGGGAAACTTTCTACACCTTTTTTGCACCTATAGTGTGGTAAAGCTTCTTACGCTAAGCTTTATATGACATTCCAAAGTTATGGTTACAAATTTACCTAATTTAGTATCAAACTTTTAAGCATTCATCAAAATACTTTTCTTGTGGCGACCATAGGTTGGCTTTTCTAGCTTGTGATAATCTCATGTTGAAAATCCATTGAGTACAATGTAAGAGGTCTTAAACAATTCTTCTTCAGCTTGTTCATCATTTGAATACTGTGTCTTTTGCTCAACATATCATCAACCTATAACAAAAGGATGATAAAGTTAGCTTCAAGGAATTTTTTGGTATATAGACAATGGTTTATAGAAATTGTTATAGCCAAATTTCTTTTACTACTATCATGTTGTTTCCTTTAGCCAATATAAGCTCTTCTTTAACTTGCAATTTAGGTGCTCTTTACATTTTCTTTTAGACGAACCATATAAATTTTCTCTTCTAAATGATCATGTGTAAATGCGGCCCAAAGTTGTACTTGTTGATGCCATCTTCATTATTGTAAAAGTAACCTCATCGAAGTTTTTCTCTTTATTTTTTTTTATTAAAGCTCTCTTTCTAATTGTTATTCTATTTTATCCTTAAGACCCTTTTTTCTTCAATGTTTTTTTGTTTTTAAGAAGCTTTACCAACTCATAGGTGGTATTCTTTTGTAGGAAAATAATCTTTTCTTGCATAACCATCATCTACTATGCTTTATCTTGTTGCATCATTGTTGTTTAGAAAATCTATGGCTTTCCTTCATCAGTAATTGAAATATACTTTAACGAAGGATATGTATTGCGGAGTTGGTATAGTTGAGTAGAATGTCTTAAGAATTGGTTCATCTGCTATATCTTTAGGAGGGGTATGTTCTCCTTGCTAAAAAATTTAACCGCCATTGCTTTATCTTTCTAGCATGCTTATCCCTCTTTTTCTTTTTTTTTTGAGTAGCTAGTATTGGAGATAAAAATGGAGCTAAATTTGGCATGTTACTAGCAATTTGTAAAGGCTTTTCACCCGTTTTAATTTTTTTTATTGTTTAATCCTTTGGAAGATGACATTCCTATTTCCAAGAAGTACCTTCGTCGGAGGATCCCCCAAAATTTGTGGCTAAAATCTTTATTTGCATAGTCTTGGCTACAAGTACATAAAGAATAGCCTTGGTATTGAGTTTTCTCAACATTTTCTTGGCTATATGCATAAAGAACTTGTACCCAAATACTTTTAGATTGAGACTTGGAGATATATTTTTTTTTGTAAAACTCTTTTTTGAACATCACCCTTCAAAGACATTGATGTTAATCTATTAATCATGTGACAAACCATTTGTATGGCTTCTCCTCAAACTTTTGCCATTCTTGTAAGTTGGTCCACTATGTTGGCATTCATGCTTTGCTTCATTATTGTGTTTAGGACTGCTAAGAAATGTCTCCCATGTTGAATCCTGTGTTCAACGTAATAAGATTTAAATGCATTTAAAGTGTACTCGTCTCCATTGTGTGTCTTAAGACACTTAAGCTTATTTTTTGTTTCACTCTTGATTATAAGATGAATTGCTAAGAAGTTTGAAAGATTTTATCATTGAATCTCAAAATAAATAGATCTCTAAACCTTTTTGCAAGCATCATCAATGATAGTCATAATATATTTGTTTCCACTTAGAGTTTCAAATTTAGTAGGGTCATAAATATTATTACATATGAGATCAAGTCTCGTATACTTCTTCTTTGATGTTAATTAAATGTATGTTATTTAATCATATCACATGAATCATATAAGTTGAAGGATATACTTGTTTCATAGGAAATAAATGATAATTTTGCTAAAGTTTGTAATCCCTTTCCATTGATGTGGCCAACACTTTTGTGCCACAAAGTAGGAGATGAACACCTTCAACTTGCAATTCCTTCCTCCTTTATCCAGCTCACCATTGACTTGTATAAAAGTTGCATGAAGATTTTCTTTTGGTTAATGTCAATGAACCCGATAAGCTTGTAACAAGCTTTGGCAAAATAGGTTTCAAATGCTTGTTTGTCCAAAGCAAAAACATATATCAAATTTAGTTGCAAACTTAGAAACGTGTCGAACATCTTGTGGTTTGGTTTGTGTCTTGTATTATTGGTAATGCACACATCACTAATACTTGTGATATTAAAAAAACAACTATTACTTATCTTCATTGTATGAAAATTTTCAGCTTGATAAGATGTGGATAACTTTTTTGATTTATTTGCAAGGTATCTTGTTTCAAGCTCTCGATAATCATTTTATGTCAAAGTTAGAACAACAAAATTAAGTGAAAATGACAATGAATTAAAAGAGTAAAAGGAAGCGAGAGTGTTTTTATCAAATGTTCAAAATGCTTTGATTCACTTCTCTTTACCTTATTCTCACTGTATCAAAATTTTCAACTTGATAAGATGTGGGTAACTTTTTTTATTTTCTTGTAAGGTGTCTTTTTTGAAACTCTCAATAGTAATTTTATGTCAAAGTTATAAGAATAAAATTAAGTAAAAATGACAAGGAATTGAAAGAGTAAAAGGAAGAGAGAGTGTCTTTGTCAAATGTTCAAATACTTTGATTCACTTTTCTTTACCCTTTTTATAAGTGACAGGGCATTATATTTTATTACAAAATATAAATTATCTTAATTCTCACGTGTTGAATACGATTTTACCCTCACATGACTGCAAAAAAAAAATCTATGCTGCACACCAAAGCTTCTTGCAAGTGTTGTGTTCTTGTAAGTTGTCCTTCTATCCAAGTTGATGCGTGTACCACGTGTCGTTGCATGAGTTGCGTGTCTTGTGCATTAAGCGTTTTATGTTGCTGTCTAATGCACACATTGCTTGTCCAGTGTTTTGCCTCGTGCCTTTTGTTGTGTGTTGTCCATCTTGTGCATTGTTGCAGGCATGCGTGCACTGCTTAACACATGTGAAAGTCTTTTTTTTTTTCAAAATAATCTTCCTTAGCGATAGATTACTTAATAATTGAATAAATTTACTATAGATCTTTTGATCATTTTTGTTAGGCACCACATGATATGTAGTTGTGTCTATAACCCACTCAATTTGATTTGGTGTAATACGTACACACTTCAGAAAAACTACCAAGTCTTTAGTTGATAATTATCTTGTGCTGTCATTGCACTTATTCTGATTTTCTTCTTTCCTCTCCCTCTTTAGAAGTTTGCATTTTCTTTTCATGTGACATTCTTTGTTAAAATGAAAGCAAACAAGAATCTCACCTTGAAATTCTTTAAGCCTTTATGCTCTCTAAATTTTCTTTTATTTTTGTTCTCTAACAAGGACATGGGAACTACCAATTTTTAAAGCGTTTCTCCTTGTTTCAAATTTTGCCTCATGGAAAGAATACATTATGAAGTAGAGTTTTGTGTTGGTTGTCTAGCATAGAACTTGAAAATAGTGCTTAAAGTTCATACTCTACCATCTTCTTTATTGTTGCTAGTTGATTTATCAAAACTCTAAAATTTATTTAGATGTTTTATTATGGAGGTATTATCCATTTATTTTAAGTTAACAAATTTTTTAATCAAGAAAAGGTTATTACCTATTGTCTTCTTTTCATTGATTTGAGATTTTCTTTGAGATGAAGGATCTCAAGAATTTAAGTCTTGAGAGAGAAGTCTTGAGTTGTATTGATTTGTAGCAAGGAGATCTTCAGTGCTTTTGATTTGTCCTGAGGGGCATTGCAATAGTTAAAGATTTGATAGTAAGAAAGGCCTCATGGAGCAAGTGCAGGGTTAGCTTAGGCCTTTAGAAGATAACTTAGGGTTGATCATGGTCTTAAGGCGGTGTATTAAGAGATCAATAAGAGATTTATGTACTCGAAGGGCACACTCGTGTTTGTAGGCTTGCTCAAGCAATTTGGACTCGACAAGGAGGTTATGAGAGGAAAGGGAGAGACTCTTGAATGGATGTTTCAAAGTGTTTTTGAAGCTGGACAAGTGACTAATCTCATTAATGAGCACTAGGTGAGATTAATGACGGTGATATAGAGGTGTTGGTAGTTTGGTCAACGATAAATTGGCACAGTGTCTTACCGTTTGGGCCTCACACTCCTCTTAGTACTGAAGCCCTAATGAGTTAGCATGTCAAAATTCTCGTTGCAATCAAATGGAAGATCTCAATGAATTGTAAAGGGAAATAGTGGTTTCATTTATCAGTAATAATCTTATATAAAGGAAGGTCTCTTGATTTATAAAGAGCTTAGAAGGGTATATAGGTAAAAGCATATAGGGATACTAAGGGTCACAATGGAATGCAAAAGGATGCATTACTTTAGCTATAGGACTTGGGAAATAAATAATTAAAACTACTGTATTATTGAATCTCATAGATTTTCAACAAAATCAAGCTTTGAAACCTTAAATTATCGATGGAAAGCTTCAACATTGCTTTCCATAACCTATTCTCAAGTAGCTTTGGTGAAAATTATCTTTGTTTCGATGGTTGGGTGGCCAGTGGTCAACATGATGGTGTGTACGCCTAGCATGCACGTCAGGCGTGTGGGTGGGTTGGCACTGCCAAGAGTTAGAAGTGGTTGCAGGTTAGGTCACAGTTGTCGTGATTGTGAGCAAGATTCGGTTGAAAATTTCGTGTTGTTGGCACAAAAGAAACCGGATTTGGATCGGGTTGGTGCTGGCTTGAGTTGGAGCAGATTGAAATCGAGTAGATGCGGCTATTGGATATGATTGGGTCATCATAGCTGCGAAGAATTTATGCTCGCTCACAGGCGCATGAACATGTTAGCATATTTAGGCATTTTGTATGCAAAGGCTGGTGTGCGAACCCAGGAGGCTTGTGCATGGATGTGGTTCAATTAAGTGAACATAGGCTAGGTTGCTGGTCGATAGCCGGTCAAGGAGGATTGGTGGTAAACAAGCCTAGTGGGCTATAGGTGGGTGCTAAAGGCCCAAACAACAGTCTAAAAGCGAATTTTGAGTTAGAAATGTAATTTTGGGCTCAAAATTGAACCTGCACATGAAAAATAAATACCTCAAATGTCTGGTAGTGTTGGAGTGTGTTTAACTGGATTGTGTTGAAAAGTTTGTAACTGGTGTCCACACTAATATCCTATAACAGGGAAAACTTCTTTGCTTCGCTGAATCATTTGCTCTAAGTTGACCCTCATAAATCTCCAATGCGTCTGATTCAGTCTTTGTAATTTTTCCATTATGATCTGAGTATTCTTAGTGTTTAGCTTTTCCGTTTAATGAATAAGATATCTATGGTAACTGTGGTTTCTAGTTAATGTATTTTGATCATTCAATACCTTTTTAATGTGCTTACTTTTCTTACCATGATAGTCTGGTGGACACTCAGGCGGGGTTCACAATGAGTTAATGTTTGCTTAAGAGACTCATTGGGAATTTCAATTAGTTCCTTGTAAGCCATAAGATCTAAAACATTGAAGGTATTGTCGATGGCATAGTCATCCAGTAACACCACAATGTATGCATTAGGCCTAATCTTTTTTAAGATTTGGAATGTATCGATGCCTCTTGTATATAACTTCCTCAAGGTTCATAGTGGGAACTTTTTGAACTTGATTCGAATCATCATAGTCTATTTTCGAAAATTCTTTATGCCTTTGGTGCACATTGGCTAACTTTTTATATTGCTCATTACTTAAGTTTATTTTATCTTTAATGTGCAAACTTTTTTGTAGACTCAAATGTGCATGCATGAACGAGTAATGGAATAAGATCAACTAAGCTATGAGGTTTGTACTTGTTGTGGGTTTCAAAGTGAATCATTTTTAAAGATCTATTAATTGAGCTATTATATGCATGCTCTGCATGTGGTAATAATAGATCCCAATTTTTCACATTTTCTCCTACCAAACATCCTAATACATTTCCTGAACTTTGATTCACAATCTCGATTTGTCCATCATTTTGGGGATGATAGGAGCGAAGAAATGGATGTCTCTATCTATAATTTTGATTTTGGGTAACCTGTGAATCTTAAAAATTTCTTCAAAGGATAAACGAGTTGTGTGTGAAGCATCATAGATTTTAAAGTGTGGGACGGATCTTGCGATTTTTGTAAATCGATCTACTACCGTAATAATGGAGTTATGTCTACGAAGAGTTTTAGGTAACCCAAGCTAAAGGTCTTCCCATGTTCATGATGGTAATGACAATGGGGTATAAAGTTTGGTGTTTTGACCATATTGCTTGGTGGCAGCTCATGTCCTATACCCGACAACTACACGAGTGACATGTCGTTAAGTTCTGATCATTAAAATCTATCTTCAATAGTCGTAATCGTTTTGTATCATCCAAAATGGCCTGTTAGTTCTCCAGCATTTATTTCCCATACTAAGAAATCTTTTAGTAAAGTTTGAGGTATGCATTTTTACTTTCCTTGAAAAAGGTAACCCTCTTTGATTGTATACTCATTTTTTACTTTGGTTTGATTGGTAACTAGTTTTTTATAAATATATTCAAAATCAATAAAATTGGGGAAGAAGTTAGGTAAAATGGCAAAACTATGATTGTGTCAGACAATGTGGTAACTTCATTTGTCTATTAAGGGCGTCGACAATTTTATTCTATATACTAGGTTTATGTTTTATGACGAATGTATTTCTGAAGAAATTTTATCTACTTAGTTTGTTGTGGTTTTCGATTTTTTTTGAGTCTAAATATCATAAAGCCTCATGATTTATATATATTATAAACTCTAGAGGTAAGAGGTAATGGTTTTAATGCCTGAGAGTTTAGATTATCGTATAAAATATTGTCATATACAACATATTTTTTATGAGACTCATTTAGCTTTTCACTCATTTAGTTTTTCTCCTATTCTTATGCTCGAGGCATCATAGGATGCTTCAAATACAATGGAAAAGTCTAGAAGTTGAAGTATAAGGGCTATGGTCATACTTAATGTCATCAAATGCCTTTTTAATTGCAAGATTCTATTCCAAAATTTCTTTTTCTAAAATAGCCGATTATGAGGATAGTGATGATACTACTAGTAAATCTTTTGTAAATAGTTGCTAAACTATGAAAACTCCTGATATCATGGACTAACATAAGTATTGGTCATTCAACTATCGTCTTAATTTTTTCGAGATCAGTAGACACTTCATCCTTTGATACTATTAAGACTAGAAAATTTACATGGTTGGTAACAACGGCATATTTTTTAAGGTTGGCATATAGTTGGTTTTCATTTAGTGTAGAACAAAGTTTCTTCAAATGCTCTAAATGGTGTTTAAGGGTAAGACTAAAGATTAAAATATTGTAAAAGTAAACTAATACGAACTTTCTTAAGTATGGTTGAAGTATTTGAATCATTATTCTTATGAACGTACTTGGGGCATTATAGATAAACCAAAGGACATAACCAACCATTCATATAGCCCATCCTTAGTTTTAAAAACAGTTTTCCACTCATCCTTAGTTGAATTTTAACTTGGTAGTAATCACTTTTTAAGTCAATTTTTGAAAAAGTTGTGGCACCACTCATTTGCTCAAGTAGGTCTCCAAGCATGGGATAAGGAACTTACATTTTATAGTTATTTTGATGATGATCCCACTATTGATACACATCTTTCAAGATCCATCTTTCTTAAGGGCTAAAAGGGTGGAAATTGTGTAAGGGCTAAGGGTTTCTCATACGAATCTTTTGTTTAATAATTTTTGAACCTGTTGGGTTATTTCCTGGTGTTAATTTGAGCTCATCTTATAGCGTGGTAAGTTGGCACACTAACTCCTGTTGTTAATTTATTGGATATCATGTAGTAAGGGCAAACCTTGGGGTTCTTCAAGGAAACTAGATAAGATGGTTCTACTATTGGTGAAATGATTATATTTGGGATTTCATTTGAAATCTCTCTTATTGCTATGACCTAGATAACGAATCCATGAATAAATTCTTTTTCTACTTCACGTTGTGACAAATTGAAATTTTTCTCATGATTAATAGTTAGTTTTTTTTTTAATGGGCTGAATGTGATCTCTAGATGGGTGTTAATGTGAAAAAAACGACGAAGAAGCCCAAATGGACGAAATTCCCAAATTGGTTTGGAATAAGATTGGAGCACACCTTTAGGGCAAGTTGGCGTAATGCGGTAAAGTTTCACTATTGTTTCGTTGATGTTGAATATAATATGATTGATGTTGAGATGGTGCGGTAGGATACGACAGTGACTTGGCTAGGATCGACGGCAACTCGATTAGGATCGACTAAGATTTGGTAGGGATTGGCTGTGATTCGGTTGGAATCGGTTGCGATTCCTAAGTGTTCTATGATGTGAAATTGATTGTACAAGTACAAAACAACACTTCGTACTTTTCATCATCTGAGAATGCTGAACATATAAAACACTCTCTGGTTTCATACTTAGTTGATAGAAGGGTATACATAGTACTATCAAATCAACCTAAGACAAAAACAATTTGTACCAATATGATACGGATATTACAATTGTGCAACATACAATTTTAACTCTAGGTAACTTGTGATATAGAGTATGAATAAAGAGGCATACAAATACATGAAGGATATTGTATTGTACGATATGTGTGTATGTTGAAATCAAAGTCACGTGTCAACTTAGTTTCAATTCTTATTGATGTCACATTCAACCTAAGATTAATTTAATCTTTAGATCTTATGTTTTCATAGTTATTTAGTCATTTTTTCACTGTTTGACTCGTTTGAAAATAGATAGATATATTATTATACAGGGGTAGGTTTAATGTAATCCTATGTATTATATGAATATCAAATGATAGGTTGAACAATTCCAACAAAAATAATGTGTTGAAAATAAGCTCCAAATGAACAACCACTCCACCAAGAATTAGGACTAAAGGCTCAAAGATTTGTAAGTTGAGCTAAACTTGAGCAAAACTACCATGACTTGTTGACTCGTTTTTACTTATGAATTGCTTCATAAGTCACTTCATCAAGCTCTTCAATAGATTAACCTATTTGGTTTTTAGATGTATAATATGAAAACTCTAAGACTTCAACTCTTGTATCCTTGAAGAACCATCTTTGAGTGTGCAATTTTTCTAGTAGTTGCAAGAATCAAAGATTCTTGAATGAGAAAGTGGCTCTCTTCTACGACCTCCTTTATACCTTCTCGAGTACAAAAACAAAGACTTTTTGACATCATCGTTTAAGTCTATGGAACACTTCCTCTGCTTTGATTTTCTCCTTTGATGGAAGAAGAGAATGAAGATTCCTTGTAAAACATATTGATAATTTTGGTTGAACTTGATGGGCTAGGGGTTGGCCCCTTGCCATTGACAAGGAAACTTCATCATCATCTTATGTTGGTAGTAGGGTGGACTTCAAAGAGCATAGGAGTGCTGTAGGCCCTAGTGTTGATGTCACTGATCCCTTGTGAAGTCACGGGCCTATTTCCTATTCAAGAATGTTTGGCCACTATAGCTTGTGGAACAATGGCCTCCTTTGAGATGATTCTTAATGGAAGACAGCTCAGTTTAAAGAAAAAATCATACGCCAAGGTAAGACAAAAGTGTGATTTCTTTTGGTGGACACCAGCAGAGTGTTTAAGATGCAAAGTTTCATGGAGTGATATAACTTCAAGAGGAGCTGCTAGAGTGGTAGGGTGACAATTCCATAATTGAAAGAGAAGGATCTACATTAGATTTCTGTTGATACAAGCGTGATCAGAAGTTAACAGCTCAATACATTTCTTTCTACTGTACAACTCTTTTGAAGTGTTTGGTAAAGCACAAGGAATCTCTTCCAACATGGAGGTATGCAAATGGCCTTCCGTTGGATACAATACGTGAAGGTTATGAGGCTTAACACAAAGTATTTGGGATTGGAAACTTTTTGAGGATGTATGAGCAAATGACTAAAAAAGGTAGACAAGACCTTAAAGTATGCAATGTATGAATGTGAAGCTGTTAGCTTTGGCATGCCATGATTGCAACTGTCCATTTATTTGATTGGGGACTCCCATTTGACCTAATTTTGTATATTTCAGCTGGTTGTGTTTTTGATGAATCAAAATTTATCAACAATATCATATAATTATTGGCACATGAATTCTAAAATTTGTTACCAAAACATGCATAATTTTCCAATAATCCATGGGTTATTTTATGAAAAACTACCCAAACTTGGGCCCATTCTCCAACAGAATTTGCTTTTGTGAAATATAGATTCAATTTTACTGCAATAGCAGAAGCCAATTAGGCCTTTTAATTGTTAAGCTCATGTTATCTGAGCCATCTTGAAATAGCTATAAATAACCATTCTATGAGACAATGACTGGACATTTTGGGGGATCCTAACTCTTATAAGGTATTTGGATAGCATTTAATTGAGCGTGTGCAGATTGGCTTCTCTTGGTAATGCATCTTATGTTGTTGAGGTCATGCTATAAGTGGGAATGAATGTAATGTATATTAAATGTGATATACCATTTATTGGGTCATAAGATCTGTCAATTGAGCATACCATATGTGGAGGATGTTCTGCAGGCCATTTTATGATGCACTGTACATATCTTATAATCTTTTGACATATGTAGTGATGTGATATATTGCATTGTCAACCTTGTACTCACTAGTAAAGGTTATTTTAGTTCTTTTTTATGTGGAGAAAGTTTGGCCATTTTGCTTTTGTTGCTGCATAGGGTTTTAAGTTTGGGTCGTAATATAAATAAACATCGAAGTCTTACTATGGCAGGCTTTTAGAAATGAATATGACAAATGTCTCATTGTCCATGTAAGGCCCTCATAGAGTTTTTTGTATTTGTCTGCAATATATTTCATGTATTTTTTCCAAATTAAAAATGGAGTAGAAGTTGTTTTAAACATCAGAACTAAAAAAAATCATTATCTAATTAACGTTGCAAGCTGTGGTCATCATGATATTTGATTCAAATAATAACATCCTTTGGATAAGGCATATGGGCTAGATGTTCCATTGATCGAAGTTCTTGTATTAATTTATGGGCGACAAGAAAAAAACTCATGGTATGCCCCTTAAAATAGACAGAATATGTAGGGGTGATTTTTAATCACTTATCCTAAGATAGTTATATGTCAGATTTTCGTGCTATTGACATATAGCCAATATTATTTTAAGCTTCACACTTCAAATGCTTTTTTTTCCTAGAATCAGTTGGCAACTTTGACAAACATTTCATTACAATGTCTTTTATTTCTCCATAAATGTTGCTAATGTTAGGTTTATGCTATCTGTTATTAGTGTTTGATGAGATTTTGTATACGATAAAAAGACCATAATTTTTTCATCTTTATTTATGGAATTTTCTAACGTCTAATATTTGCTGATTTTATTGTTTAAAGTGTTGCATATAAATGCTTTTTTTGAAAAAATACCTGATGTGATGTAGTCCTCTTTTCTCTTTTCTTTATTATACTAGTTTTGTTTACGTTTGTTATGATGGCCTTTGTTACAGCTGCCATTCTTCCTGTAGTCCAAAAGCAGCACCAGCTTCTGGTGACTTTGCTGCTGTGTAATGCTGCTGCCATGGAGGTATTATCTTGTTGCCCTCTTTTTGAAATCTTCTGTCAAGTGATTTTCGTTTACAAAATGTGCCTGGTGATCTCCATGTTGCATATTCTTCGAAGGAATTGTTGTACTTTTATCTTTCTTGTATTGTATTTCAGTGCACAGAATGCAAATTAGGTATTATCTTATGTGACATGTGACACATTTGAATGAAAATAGAAATTAAATAGGACTGGCCCAATACATTTTATGCTAAGATATGAGTGGGATGCATTGAGGTAAAGTGTAGTGATTGGTCAAAACTGATAACTTGACTCTACCTAACCTAAATATGCCCACTTTTCCTGAATTCATCTCTTTCTGGCTTGCTGCTTTCGAGCACTGATGTCATATCTTTCTTCAAAAACCTTTAGCATTTGACTCTCATCACTCCCTTTGACCATATCAAAGTCTCATCATTAGATTGATACAATTCAATATCTGTTCTTATTAGGGAGAGTTTTATCGTGTGAATTTAAGCTAGGTTTAATACATAAGTGACTTATCAATTCAAAAGGTTAAGTCATTAGGTTAGGGCCATCATTGTTGCAGCACAAGGACATAGAAAGCTCAACAGCAACATAAACTTATCACATGGTGTCAAACATGGTCAAAATTAAAGCTCTTTTCATAGCAGTTCTCAAATTTTGACAAATAGATAAAACACTCCAAATTTAATGGACTTTTTTATTTTAGCCATGTCGAGTCATGATACATATCTATACCATTATTGCATTTTGGATCAGATTATTGTATCCTTATGATCTCATGATAAATATCTATACCATTATTTCATTTTGGATCAAGATTATTGTATCCTTATGATCTCCGTGCTGGCATTATCGTAATAAAGTTTTCTGAAAAGTTCTAAAAATATCATAGAAAGAAGATATGAGAAGATTTTGTTCATTAATGGAAAGGGCCAACCATATGAAAGAACCATATCACCTTTATTGCATTCCCAAAATTTTGATCAAGTTTAAGGATTAATTTTAGATTTTATTTTCTAAAGAACCATGAATGTATTTCTTTTTTAATAAAAACTCTTGTAATCTCCTATTTAAAAAACTTTTCGTGAATGAATGAAGAGAGATTTCCTTGTCATTCAAAATATTTTACTTAATGGCATTGTGTTGGGGGAAAGTTTGGTTATTGAAACCTAAATGATTACTTGGTGGCCTCCTCCTATTCCCTTCTTTATCATTACTCTTTCTGCCATCCTGCATGCATTTTGTTGTGTGATTGCTTCCATTTGATATCCAAGCCAAGACCACCTCAAGATTTTTGCATTCTTTGGACATTCTGTTTAGCAGAAAAAGATTCCAATAGCTTCATTAAACAAGGCTTGTTGTTTTGGCCTTTGATATTCTTTAAGCCACACATGAAGTAGGATTTTATCCTTCTCTTGTTGTGGATTTTTTTATGTGGTTAGAGTTCTTTTTTTGTAAACATAAACAAAATTATTGTGTTACTTGCTTTGGCTTATTCAAATATGTTGCTTTTCTTATAAATGTTACAAATATCCAAAAGTTTCCTTTTTTCACAATAATCTTAAAATTAAAATATCTAAAATTTGCATTTTTCATAATCATCTCATTAGTTATTTTATCCTTTGGCTTTTTTACATTTTACTAGCCTAAACTTAACTTGTTTTCATTTTATTTGATTTATTTTAATATTACATGATGCATCCAAAATCAATAATTTTGTGCCATTTAAGAGGTTAAGACGATCAACACACCATAGGATTGATCAATTTACAAATTTCAATAATAAAAAATTGACATAGTTGCTTGTAATGCTTCTACAACTCTTTATTCAACCACGGATATCAATTATTCAAAACACTCCTATATATAGAAGTTTTATCCACACACCGTGATGCTTTATATAACAGGAATATAATTACTCAAACAAAAGTGAATAAAAATTTAGAAAGGAAGATAACTATAAGAGATATGGTAGCAAGTATGACCGATAAAACAAAAAAAAAATGTTAGAAGCACAGATATTTGATGGAGTCAGTAATATAAACAAATGTTTTGATTGTTTAAACAAATGAAATATTTTTTTGACTGTCATAGAATGATTAATTATAAAAATAGTAGATTTGTTGAGTTGAAATTAATTGGACATGTAAAAATCTATTGATCAAATCTCTTAGTTAAAAAGAAAGGTTAGGTAGAAGACCAATGAGTTGGTTGCAAGTAACAAAATTGTTAAAGACAAAGTACTATCCAACGAACTTAAGAGGTTAAACTTCTATCTAGTAAAGAAGAGGATATTGAGGAAGAGAATTGTACAAAAATAGTGAGATGCCTATAACTTAGCATGTTTGCAAGTTATAAAGAGAAAAACTGTAGGTTAGTAAATGATAAAGTATAATGACTATTCTCTTAACCCCAGGCATTAACAGAAGCTGAATCTTAGATCCATTTTATGAGTTAGGGGCACCACATCTTATTACTCGTAACTTTTAAGCATCTTGTCCTAATCAAAATGATTAGTTTTGAAGACAAAGTTTGATGTGATTGCATTTCCATGAATTTAGTAGGTATTTTGCTACATGCATAATGGTTGCATAGCTTGATTGTTATTTATCACGGTGGGGAAAATGCTTATGTTTTCAAATTATTGGCTAAGATTATTGTGCCACTTCTTTTGAAAACCATGGAAGAAACTATAACCAATCAACCTAAATATGAGTTACAATCTATCCAAACTCGAACTTCCAATTTTAACTTAGTCACTTAAGAGCCGATTTGCTAAAACTTGTGCTTGCCATGGACAACATTAGACTACTAGAGCTATTCTAAAACAGTTTATAATACTTCACAGGTTCTATTCTTTATAACAAATGATGCTTCACACTCCAAAGTACTCTTCTTTAGAGAAATAATTAAACTATATGATTTTTCTTCCACCCATTTACCTTTAATCATAACCCATAGTCATAATGTTAGTGTTTGTTATCTTTGAAAACTACTATGAAAACTCATTGAATTAAAACTTAAGATCTTCTTAGCGTTCCATCCATTACGAGCTAAACAAATTGAAGTTAACTAAAAATTTTGGAAATCCTTTGAGATACCTTTGTAGAAAAAAATTTAGAAATTTGGGACTTTCAATTATCTATGTCTAATTTTGTTTATGATAGTATTTTCTTAAAAGCTATTCAAGAAATTCATTTTGAGAATGTGTATAGTTATAATCCGAAGAGACTTATTGGTTGACTTGATATTCTCATGCATACATTTTTTTATTCTACATTCATTTTTTTTAATATGATTTTTAAAATAAACATAAAGAAATTATGCAAAAAATAAAAGCAAATAATGTCAATTATATCAAACGAGGTATTCACGGAATTTCATTGAAGGGGATCCTACTTTAATTACTATTCATTTGGAGTGTTACTCTTTTACCTAACACAAAATATTAATGTATCAGTCTATAGGCTTATCACAACTAATAATAAAACTAGTGTAGATCCTTATTTGCTTTAATTGTCACTGTCATGTTTAATAGCTCAGTGTTTAATATTGAGGATTTTTAACTTTATTTGTATCATGGGATTATGCTGTCTGACTCTTGTGCAAATGAAAATGATAAACAATTGCCAAAATCCTTAAGACAAAAAATTTTTAAAGTTAAAAGGGACTATTTCTAATTAAATGTCTTCTAGCATTGATTTGTATTACAAATTTTCAATTTGTTGGAAAACCAACAACTTTCAAAGGAAACTTGATGACAAGGAAAGAATTGGAACAATTAGGGTCACAACTTATTGTAAACTACCTTGGCTTGAATTTTATAGAGCTGAGTTCTTATCAGTTGGAGATGATGCAACACAAAGTAAGAAGATAGTTTAAGAGTATCATAAACTTATGACGAGGTCTCAAACATTACCCAATTAAATTAAAGCTCTTCCCATGATACTTCTCAAATTTTAAAAAATAGATAAAAATTTCCAAATTTGGAGTATTTTTCAAATATATTCATGAGTCATTGTTCTTCTCCGCTTCACCAAGATTGCATTTTGATCGAGATGATTGCAATTCCATAGTCTCTTTATTGATGCTACCTTAATGAAGGTTTATTAAAAGTATGATGGCAAGAAGAAATAGGAAGATCTTGTTCATGAATGAGATTACCTTCAATATCATTACTAAGAATTCATAAGAAATTTGCATCTTTTCTTCGAAACATCTTAAGGGCCCTACCATATTAAAGGATCTCATCACTTTTATTGCATTCCCAAAATTATGATGAAGCTTTAGAAATAGTTTTAAAATTTTATTTTCTAAAGAACCACTAATGTATTTCCTTTTTTGAGTAAAGATCTTATAATCTCTTATTTAAATGACTTTTCATGAGTGAAGGAAGGGTGATTTGTTTGTGATTCAAAATACTTTGCTTGATGCTATTGTATTAGATGAAGCTTAAAGGTCAAACCCTAAAAGAGAGTTTTTTGCCAATCTTCTATCCCATTCTTTGTCATTATTTTCTTTGTGTATTAATGTCACGACTTGTTGATTTTCCAATATTGGACAATTTTTTTTGTTTTTCAACAAATCTTTCCATATGAAAATTTTTTCGCATTAGATTGACTTCCATCATAAGCTCTAGCAAATCATTGCAAATTGGCTTTATTGCATCATATTGATTATATCGTGCATCAATTTTATAGGAATCGTCCCCATCAGCTCTTTTACTCTTGTCAACTCTATCACCCTTGTTAGATCTAATAAACAAATCATCACCTTTGGCCTATCAACTTTGCCAAACTAATCGACCTTCGATTATGTCGCACCATTTGCTATATCGAACCATCGCCTTCAACTATGTCAAAACATATCAACTCTATCGCTTTCAATTCTTTCTCATAACTTTGTTGTATAACTTATGTTCATCTTAGCAAGACTAACATCTATATAGGGCTTATCTATTGTTAGATCATACCTTGTTAGAATTCTTGATATGAGCTTGTGTCCATTTGCTCTCAGCTACATATGCTTTTGGTATGGTAATGTGTTTATGTTTGAGGCTTGAAATGTGAAAACGTTTTCTTGCTTTTTGTTTTTACAACATTTTTTATTTGTAGTGCATAGCTACACTATTTCAATCATGCCAAGTAAGCATATAAACATAATTTTGCATGTGTGGAAATGTGTCATCTTTCCCTGTTGTATATTGCTAAGATTTTTCTTCCTGACTTGTCTGTATAATGTCATGTTCATTTCCCGGTACAGTCTCATGCTTCATAGATGTTGGTGCTGTCAATCAATCATAATTGATATTTGCTTAAGTAGATCCAAGTTCATATTCATGGCATGTGGTTTTTGTTATTGAATGCATTCATTTGATGTTAATTATGAGCAACTTCAACTTTATAATGGATTTGGATAATGGTGGCTTTGTTCATATGCATTCCACATTATAAACCACCATTGACTGTTAAACTGCTAACATTGAAGTAGAAAGTCCATCAGATTTTCTTTTTTCGTATGTCTTTTCAATTTAATAATTTTTGTCTTCCATTCTTCTGAAAGAATAGCTTTTATAGTTGTGATTCTCAAACCAGAAACCTAATCAAACTAAAAAACATTATTGTTTTGTCTTAAAAATTGATTGCATAGTATTTTTTTAACCAGAGCAGACTGTGTTTAACCTAATGAAATGGAACAACATCATTTTGAGATGAATTGAAAATCTTAATTCCCGGCCATAAAATGGAACCAAATGAATTTATTGTTTTTGGTCTTTTTTTGTGTTTTCATTTAGGGTTGTGGTCTTGCTCTTCAAGGTTAGTTTCGTTCAGTTTGAAAAAAAATGTTTAAAACTGAAGACACATACGCTGAACTATATGTGGTGTTGTATTAATGAGGTTTATTGGAGTTATTGGCATCTTCGGTAAATCATGGTGATACTCTATTTATTTGAGTACTTGCAATTGCAGGCCCTACCTATATTTCTTGATAAGATATTTCATCCATTTGTTGCAGTCGTCCTGTCAGTGACGTTTGTCCTGGCTTTTGGAGAGGTAACTCCTTTTCCCACTGGTTATGTGCTATAGAGCTTATGTTTCCAACATAATTACAGCTGCTGGGTTTACACAGGTATTTGGTTTTTATGTGCAGGTTATCCCTCAAGCCATATGTACTAGATATGGTCTAGCCGTAGGTGCAAATTTTGTGTGGCTTGTGCGTGTTCTGATGATCATTTGCTATCCAATTTCTTATCCAATCGGAAAGGTATTCTAATTACAAACAGCTAAGCAATTATACGTTATTTTGACCTACCCCAATTCAATATTGGTATGCCTCCCTGAGCAGGCTGGTTTATTGTGGGAAAGCAGAGCTACCTGCTATCTTCCACACCCCCTTCTTTCAGAGAATTGAACTTGTGACCCATAATTTGAAGCATATAAGCCCCAAAGTCAGTAGGCCAATGATCCTCATCAATTGAACAAAATTGCAATAACATTGTAATATTAAGTGTGTTTTTCTTAGTATTCTCTTTGTTTTTCAAGTGTGGTGAAAATGCAAACTAATCAAACTATCAGCAAATTTGTGTTTCTGAATGGAAATTGAAGGAAAGCTGATCAACCCACCTAGTTTTTCCACACTAATCAAGAGTTAGTTAATGCATGAAAGTAACCTTATGTTAGTTTTGAATTGCTTGGTAATGTGATGACTTAAATTCATTGACCACGTCAACTTCAAGAATGAATTCTATGGCCTTGTGTTTTTTGGTACTCGTGTAGCCCTGCCCAAGTTCCTTACCCCAACAATGCCCGTTAAGAATTCCAATAAAGTTACATAACTAATTACCTCTCTTTTGGTAACCAGGATCAACCTACATGTTTATTCCGCACTTACCAAAAAATTAGTTCATGTATGAAAGTGACCTGATGTTAGCTGCATGTGTTTAAATTGCTTTGTAATATGATTACTTAAATTCATTGACAAGTTAACAACAACACATTTTCATTGTTTGGCACATTACTTAAACTTGAATGTTATTGAAAAGATATCATTAAACTTGGATAATTATTGAAAAAATATTATCTTTTGTGATGGATTATATTAGAATAGCTTCAAAAATTTTGAAACCTAATTTATATTGTGATGTGGTAATTGAAATGTAAGTCTCTTGATTGCAAAAAATAAAGGCTCATACTCCATCAAAAAAGCTATAGGTTTATTGTATATGATTCCATGATGCATTTTTTTATAAACTTAACGTTCTTTCTATATTTTATTATTGTGATAAGTATTTGTATCTTACACTTTGACATTTGTTTTATTGATATATCCATATCCTTAAATCATACTCATGCATCACAGACAATAAATTACATTTTCACAAATGGTTCATGGTCGGTTTGTTGAAGACTAATGTGTATAGAAAATTTTGCTTAAGCTTGAACTTAACTTCTTACATGCTACTATGATTCTTATCATATTAAATAGTGTGGAATTATGTCCTGCAGTGTATAAGTTTGTACAAAAAACATTATTGTTGTTCAGGATGCTCAGTTGAATGATGATTTATACTCAACCCAAAAAGATTTAGAGTTGAGAATATTAAAGAGAATGTAAAGCACCACCAAGTGAAGAAACTCATAAAGAGTTAGCTGATGTCATTTGTTGATGTAATCGAACAGAATTTCTTAAGAACAGAGGAAATAATGCAATACTTCTACCAATAAATTAAGAAAAGCCTTGGCTAGAGCCCATTAAGGATCTTGTATGCTTATATCTTATTGAGGAAATTTTCTTGCCAATCAAAATGTTCTCATAGGATTGCTATTTTCAATTCCATAGTTCAGTAAGACAAGCTCTTCATAGATATCACCAAAATTGTATGCTGACAAGCATTGTCATACAGCTTACAGTGGTGACTGGAGCTAGATTTTTCTTGCTCTTTTTTGGGTCCTGGTTCACCTTTCCCCATTAATCATGCTAGTTGACGCATAAATAACCCATTTATGTGTATGAACTTTGATGATGGTTTTTCTTTCACAGCACCAGTAGTTGTTGATTATTGCTAGCTATCAATGTTCATGACAGCACCAGTAATTGTTGATTCTTGCAAGCTATCAATGTGCTTGCTATGGAAATCCATATGTACTGTTTCATGTCACTCCCCACAAAACACAATTCGTATGATCATTCAATATTAAATTTTCTACTACCATTTAATTGGCAAGTGTTACCAACGTGATTAAGAAACAATGCATTAAATGCTTGGGCTTTTCTTGGGCTTGACAGCTGTTCTCAGTGACGTTATAATGTTCATTCTTTTCAAGCAAAGTTGCAAAACTTTTACCTTCAATAATTTTTTTTATTTAAACTAGTTTATCTTACATAATGCAGGAAGAATGATTTTGCTTTCTTCTTTCCATAATATTGATACAGCTGCACGATCTGATTTCTTATTCTTTCATAAATCTTCTTAGGACGTTGTTAGAAATATAGATTTAGTACTAGATTTGCAGCTTGCATTTTAACTTCTTAACGTGGTGCCAGCTTTTAGATTGTGCTCTTGGGCATAATGATTCAGCACTTTTTAGGCGTGCTCAGTTGAAAGCTCTTGTCTCTATTCATAGCAAGGAGGTATTCAAAATTTGGAAAAAAACAAAGCACATTGAAATTTATTGTATGTCTATTCGTTTTTGCCTGATGTATATTAAGTATCACGTTTTTCGTTGATGGAAACAATTTAGGCTGGTAAAGGTGGGGAGCTCACCCATGACGAAACAACAATAATAAGTGGTGCTCTGGATTTGACAGAAAAGGTGTCTTAGTAAACTTTGTTTTTTTTTTTTCTTTAAGCCACTAAGTGACATTTATTGGCATTTCTTGTTTTCATATGATTTTCACAATGTTGTGGATAATTACTTCTTTTTGGATAGGTTCAAATACTTGAATATTTTATTTTATAGTATAATAATTATCCATTGATGGATGTGCTCTACAAAGGGGAGATGGAGATGAATCTGCACAGTTTCAACTTTAGGTCCTTCATCTAATGAAGATAAACTAATGTTTCTCATAGAGTTTGTTCTGATCAGCCATCAAAATCTGAAATTTTCAAGTTTGTTTTAGGGCAAATTTAGAACTCAAGAACTTCTTCTAAGTTAATTTTTTGTTCTTTCTTATTGTTGTGTTCTCTTTCCTAGTCCGTTTTACTTATATATGTACAGCTCTTTTCTCCTTTCCATATTCTCAATCTTTTCCCAAAGGTCACCCTTATATTACCTTGCTTGCTCAATGATGATTAACTGGGTAATTTGGAAAAGAGTATGCTGTAATATTTTTTGAAAACATTCAATGTACTATCAAGATATCTTTTGAAATATTTGATGTGCATTTAAATTTGTAATTCTAATTTTGCATATTATTGAATGTGTGATGTTAAATTTTATTATTTTTTTTATTTTTATTTTTTATTATGATGTCAATAAACAGGAAGTCTTTTACTACAATAAGGTCTCATCAATGTTATATTGTATTGAATGTTGTCCTATGAAGTCTGAACATGTACTTAAAATGAGTGCATTTGAAAGAGACTCTATGTAATGCCAATTGAGTAAGAGTTTTTGAGAGATTTGATTTTGTTAGTATGGCTTGTTAACCAGAGGCCAGTTAATACCATTGTTAGAAACTAATTGTTAGAACCTTCTCCTATATATGGAAGACTAGGTAGACCCACAAAGAGTTGTCAATAAATATTAGAAGGGACTAACAAACTTAGATATTAAAGAAAGAATTGTTAATGGAGAAAATGTGGATCCCACCTATTGGTATTAAGGCTAATTATTGTTTTTGATGTAGGTTTTGTAATTATAAATGTTGTTTTTTTCACTAATCAAAATCTCATGTTTAGATGTTTACATAGACTTAAAAATTTGCACCAGTTAACTTGTATGTTTTAAAAATTCATTTTCTTTGAACTTTTTAAGCTCGCCAAATCAGATTTATACAGCATTGATTATAGATGAAACTTCTTTGTCACTTAAAACTCTATATTTCAATATGATTTCAAAATTATAATGTCTTGTACAGTTCAGATGGATCATATTTCTTGTTGTTATTTCACTAATTCTTTTAAGAGAGTTTATGAAAGCTGAAGAACTGTCCTAATGCAGACTGCCGAGGAAGCTATGACACCAATTGAGTCAACATTCTCATTAGATGTCAATTCCAAGTTGGACTGGTGAGAACTAAATTCAACATGCCGTATTCACTCATATTGGACGTGGAGTTGTAATATGCTGTGCAGTTTGCTTTAGTTTCTTTCTACTTTAAATTCTTTAGCTTAGCATTCAAGATGTCTTAAAAAATTATATTTCTTTACTTCATCAAAGAACTTACCACTGATGAAATTCCAAAATCTTGCAAGCAATTTGTTTTTGAGAAATGGTTTTAGCATATAACATTTTCTTTCAGGGAAGCGATTGGCAAAATTCTGGCCCGGGGCCATAGCCGAGTGCCTGTTTATTCTGGGAATCCAAGGAATATTATAGGTCTTCTATTGGTTGGTACCAACTTCTTGCTGCACTTACCATAAGTCTGTATTTTTTTATCCCCTTTCCTCTCTACTGAATACATGTTTATATTATTGTTTTGGACATGTAATAATTCCTTTGGTTATTGCTCCAGGTGAAAAGTCTTCTTACCGTTCGTGCGGAGACAGAGACACCAGTTAGTGCTGTATCCATAAGAAAAATTCCTAGGTTTGTCATGTTTTTTTTATTTTAATTTATTGCTTATTTAGCACAAATCTGCTTATGTCTAAAAATTTATCAGGGTCCCAGCAGACATGCCCTTGTATGATATATTGAATGAGTTTCAGAAAGGAAGCAGCCATATGGCTGCTGTTGTTAAGGCCAAAGGAAAAAGAAAAAGTCTCCCACCCAATGAAGTGAACAAATCTGAAGAAAGAAATGTAGCTTATGACGAATCTAACTTGGCAACACCTCTAATACCAAAAGTAGACCATAAGTCAGATAATTTTGTGTTGGACATCGATAATGATCGGGATAAACATGGTAATGGTAACAAGCCCAATTTGCCATACAGTAACGTTCCAGTCGATGCAGCAATTCGGTCATCAGAAGATATTGATGATGGAGAGGTCATCGGTATCATTACCCTTGAAGATGTTTTTGAAGAACTCTTGCAGGTCAATAAAATCTAACCTAATTGGTTTACAATTTAGTCTTATGATATGATGCTTTCCATTCATTTCCTTAATTCCAAATCAGGCTGTTTCAAATTAAACAGGATTAGTAATTGTATAGTATTGGTTACTCATTTGTGGCTTTGCGTTAAATAAATCACCATTGCAAATAGTTAGATGAAATGTGAGATGCAAAGCCAGAACTTTTTTCTCTTTTTCAAGATTTTGTGCATCTTTTGGAAATATTTGACAATGAGTGTTGATTTATTGATACTGGGTCGATCATGTTTGTATCTGCATTCGTGCAGGAGGAGATTGTAGACGAGACTGATGAGTATGTTGATGTCCACAAAAGGTGATTTAAATCCAATTCATTCATGTTCCACTTTCAAAGCTTTATCTTACGTGAATCAAATAATTTAATGATACTCTCTCTTGCAGGATACGTGTTGCTGCTGCTGCAGCAGCATCTTCTGTTGCACGGGCTCCATCATTAAGGAGGTTAAATAACCAGAAGGCACTGGTAAGTAACCCCTGGTGCTTCTTTTTTGGTAAATGTTTTTGTTCATCTCTTTCAAATGTGCTTCTTGATCCATTTGAGCATATTATTTACATCTTGGATGAGAAGTTATCATTCGTGTAGGAAATGTGTAACACTTTTGTATAGCTATCCGAATAATAGCTACATTTTCTGTTTTTACAGCAAAAGGCTACACTTTCAGAGGAACCATTAGTGTAATACAATGGGTTACACATGCTTCTGTTGATTTTTATGATTAGTATCAATTGAATTTGTCCCATTATGTTATGTACAATTTATCATAAGATCAAACCTTAAGCTTAATATATATGAATATAAATGTGTGTTGGTGTTTAGATATTGGAACACACCAGTCTGACCTCCTAACTAAACAACCAATTGTAGCTTGTAAAGTAAAAAAAATTCCTACTGCCGCAAAAGCTTTAGGTTTTAACTTTGCTGAAGCCTACGATCCATTATACTTGCAGGTGCCATCCTATATTTAAATCTAAAATATATAATCTTTCGGTCTCAGATAACGATTTTGTCCACCTTTTTCCAGGGAGCACAGCATCGGCAAGGACAACACCAGGTTGGAGCACCAAAGAAAACTGGAGAAGGAGATCCAAACACACCAAGAAATGAACTGTGAGTAAGCAAGCATCATCCTGATGAAAAAGTACAGGAATGTGATTAATTTGCCCGATTTAAGGCCGCGCTTCTGGTTCATTGATTTGATTCATGGGTCAGGCCCACGATGATATGTAAGAATAATGGGAATTTTGGTTAGTACGTCAACTCTTATTAATAGCGTTATGTAAAATGGAGTGTTTTTGTTCTCTCTCGATTAACGAATAGTTATATATATTAGTAATCAATGGCTTCTTTTTCTCACATTGTTGTTGGATTTATCGCTTGTTTGTTCGCGCGTCTTTTCTATTTGTGATGTCAGTAGAATTTTTATGCCTGTGAAGCACTTAATGATAGAGATGATAGCGAAGGTTCCCATAGAGTGGGCGACATTTAGGCATCATCCATACTTGTTTTAATTTCTATTTTTTTATTTATTATTCATTCCTTCTATTTGATACAATTCTTATCGACATGGTTATGCTCCAGTCGTTCTTGAGAATCATTATATAGTGATAGACATCTATACATATTGGTGTAATTATGTATTTAGTTTGTATTTTTGTTTATGCATAATTATATATTTGTATGTACATGTGTATCAAATCTATAATTATATTTGTAGATGTGCATTAGATTAGGCATAATAATGATCATTATAATTTGTTTTTGTTTAAGTTTTGAAAGGATTAATCCTGTTTGAACTAATTTTCATAATTGTAGACGTAATTTGGGATTTTCTTCATTGTCATGGATTTGAATAATTCAAAAAATTGCTTGATGTACCTCAAGTTGAATAATTCGTAAGTGCTTGAACTCATGAAAATGAGTTCATTCCCCTTGTTGCAATCATCTTAGATCATTCATACTGAAGCCAATAGTGGTTCAACTTCTTCTTAAGCTTCTTGTGGAGGTGTTGGCATGATTTTCAACCCTAGTGGAGGTGTGGCATGTCAATGAATTGTAAAATACTATCCAAAATCAGATTCATATTGTAGTGAATAAGAAATAATCAAACATATATAGTTTAGGAATGTCTTAGAATATTGAAAAACTCAAATACACAAATATAATACTACAATTTTTATCTAAAATTTTAAATATATCTTAGCACATTCAAAATTGTAAAATATTAATTATAAAACATGATACAAAAAATGAAATAGTTCAAAAATATTATCAAATTATTGCCATATCTTGAAAATTTTTGGTAATCTATAATATTTAAAAATCATCTTTAAAGATTATAATTAAGTTTAGAATCTTTTAAAATCTCCTAATAGACGTAAACTATTTACAACTTGTAGACTATCGATATTGACGTATGTTTTGAATTAAGATAACTTAGTATCATTTTTTTGTTTATATTATGAAGCCATATTTTCATACTTTTGCATTGATGTTGATTATATTTGGTTTTAAATTGGTCTTAGATTGGGTTGAAATATCCAACACATTATTTTTTTTTTAACTTTATCTCATGTATTGTAAAAGCACAAAATTTTATAACGTATAAGATGTGATAAGCATTGAAATTAAACTAATGAAATTATGATTATGTATTTTTTAAAGTGATAAAGTCAATTCTTTGAAATAAGACATTTATACATTTAAATACTAAAAAATTAGAAAAATCTTAAAATATATGTTATAATTTTAAAATTGTTTATAAAATAATTATTTGAATATATTAACAGAAATAATTTTTTAAGTCCAATGATATTGAATTTATAATTTTTACATAACTAAATAATTAATTATAAATTTTAAAAGAATTAGAATATAACTATAATTTTAGAATTTCAAATTAGAACATATTTATAGTTTGTGAAACTTTTTTAAAACTTAGATTATAGTTTCATAAATTTTAGCTTATATATAATAAATTTTTTGGAGTAGTTATACATTTAGTACCACGTGGAACACATGATATGTAATGATATGGTGGATTGATGTTACGTTATTTTCTAATAAACTTTGACTCAAAATTATTTCTTTTTGAAATATTATATGCTTTTACTCATTCCATTTGATAACCTTTAACATTTTTGTTAACTAGTCTTTATGTTTACAAATGAAAATTTATAAGCTTTATTCTCTGCTTTGTGCTTCTATTATTCCTTTATTTCCAAATATATGTTATAAAAATATTTTTTAATTTCATCATACTTTAATTTATGTATGACACATATGTATAAATATTATAAAGAAACATATTATGAAAAGAAATAAAATAAAATTAGTAGAAAATAAAGAAAGAAAGAGTGAGCTGCAATCGAGGCAGAGCATTCTGCTATTTGAGAAGAGTTGTAATCAAAGAGCTTCCAGTTCATGGAATAGACATTGTCGATGAAGTAAACTTTATAAATATTTTTATTTTTACTCTATCGAGTGCAAAAGAGTCCTGGGTTTTTCAATGGGAGAAGAAGAGAAAGAGGGATGATGAGGATATTGATTTCACTAGTAAAAGAGGTGTGCAGTATCAGTTTTCTAAAGAAAGAGAAGGAGAATGTGAGGTTAGCCATAGAAAGAAGGCCATGGTTATTAGGAAACTTTCAAATTAGTACAATGTCATACCTCATATGGTATAAAATTTGGAGTTATAAGGCTATAATAATGTTATATGGCTATCTACTAAAATATATTACTAGATCATTTGTTGAATTGTACTAGTATGATAAGCACTAAATTTTTGTTGAATAGTTGGTTAATCATACAAGAATGATGTTGGTATTATACTTATATGATAAGTTGAGGCTAAGTAAAAAAATATTAGCTGTCATAGATGACGAGATGGTACAATCACGTGGATCATACTTTACGATATTCTTATAAAACTAAACCAAACAAATAGTCAAGTGAAATGAAATAGAGAATTTTACTATGTGGTATGGGATTTTACTTATATAATAAACAATGAATTTACTTATTTATCTATCAAATAGTAGGGTAAGATGGACGAACATACTAGTATGATATAGGGCAATAATTTAAAAGTTTAAAAAAGAATTTACATGATTTTAATTACTTATTAAATATGCTATACTTAGGATATATATTTACTCTTATATGCACATGGCTTTATAGGAAATCAAGAAACAAAAAATGTTAAGAAAAGAAATTGACTCTTGGATTTAGGCAAATAATTCTGGTAACATGTAATGTAATACGCTAGTATTATTTTGGCTGAAGTGTACACAAAATCGAAAGTATCTGTCGTCTCGAAGAGGAGAGTACGAGTTATTCACATTTTGGCTAATGGTCAAGGGTGAATTGAAAGCTAAGTAGTAGAAATTAAAAAGACTCCTAATGAAAAAGCAAAGCATCTCCTAAAATACTCATAATATGTGAAAAATTCAATATAATTTTATAATAGTTTGGTTTGAATGATACATGAAAAACATAAAGCTAGATAATAAAACAAGGAGGCCTTACATGAATGATTAATAAATTTGTATTCCAATATTTTTGTAACTAACAAAAAAATCTTAGCTTAATTACAACATATGAAATTGAGTAATTTCTTTTTCTTGAATACTAAACATAAGATAAAAAAAATCAAATTTTAACTTAAAATTTTGAATAAATACGTTGAACATAAAATGATTTAAGTTTTATATAAAATGAAAATCCTCACATTTATGAAGATTAGAAATTTAAACATAATATATTTATTCTAAAACATTATGCAAATATATACCTAAATATTTGAGATATTACAACCCTCCCTTCTTATAAGAATTTTGTCATTGAATTTCAAAAAAACTTAAGAATACTTTTTTAACATGTCCCCTTCTGGCTCCCATAAAGCCTCTTTTGTGTATGATTTATCTACTATATTTTTACCATAAGAATTTCTTAGTTTCACAATTGCTTGACTTCTTTAGCTAGAATAGCTCAAGCAAGGTTACACCTCCTTAACACTTGGGCATACTCTAATATATGTGAAAGGTTAGAAATTTACCTTCTCAAAGTTGACAGATGGAATAAATTATTACCCCTTATCAATGTTGGAGATAGCATGAATTTGTAATAATCTAGAATTTTATTATGAATTATATATTGTGATGCATGCAATTAACAAGTGGAGTGGATAATTTCATTTTTTGAGGTGCTTAAGAGAACTCGCAAAGGAAATGGGAAGACCTATAAAATCCTTTAAGATTGACAAGAAAGACGAAATTCTGATTTTTCCCATCACAAGGATTGTCCCGATTATATCAATGTGCAAGTATCCCATAACTTGTATTAAATTTGGCATTTTGGATTGTTATCTTCTATAGTGGACCATGAGGTCCTATCCTCTCCCAATAAATAGAACTTATGACAACATTCATCGATGAAATTAAATTAATATTCAAAGAAAATAAAATCAAAAAAATTGTAAACCTTTTTAATCTCACACTAATTAACAAATTATCATATGAGTGTCCCAATATTGAAGGAATCCATAAAATATTCAACATAATGTGATCTCAAATTGAGTTCAAAGTGGGTTCTTTGGATAACAGGCATGTAACTTTCTTTGAAAAGAAAGAAAATTTTCTATAATATTGGTTTCATCGATCATGAAATAATGTGGATTTTTAGATCACAACATTCAAATAACATCTCAATTTTCATCTGAATAGTGAACTTTCTTTAGGCCCAAATTAGATTTTCATGGAACTCTTACCAATTCACTTCTCTAATAAAATAATATTGTATTCTTTTAGCATCAACAAGTGGTATTCCTCTAAAGGTAGATGTTACAACTTTAACTTTAAACATCAACGTATCATACAATAGTCAGATGCTTATTTAATTGTTCAGATGAAACACATAAAACATATACTATTCACTATCTACATAATCAGACTTAGACTAAACCAGTATCACTCTTGAACATTCCAATGCTTTCTTTGACATTGGTCACCATCACTTGGATGAAACATGCAATTTACAGTTCTCTATACGCATTTGTCATAACATACAATGCACACTCGATCGGGTAGGAGAAGGTATGAAATGCCTTGTGCGACTTTGAACTTAGACATTTTCTACTTCGTTCAATAATGAGGTAATTAGTGCATCTCTATCTTTTTGGCTTTACATTAAACCTCATTTGTTTGGAACGTAAGTTTGGGGAATTTTCTCTTTGTCGTAGCTATAAAATGTTAATTACTACTCTCTTCGAACTATACCATCACTTCTTCACTGATTGGTGTCTTTTACATTCTGGTCGTATTTCTATGAGAACTACAAATCACCCATCCAGTGATAATTTCAATGCCTCCTCAGACACAAACTACTATTTCTTTGTATTTTTCAAAGGCTACCTGTTATTGTTCATCAATTAGATCATCAAACTCATACAATGGTAAAAGGCTACCACTTCGATCAATGACTTATGCATAATCTTTTAATCACATAGCGTATTATAACAAGTTATATTAGATGTTGTTCGAACATTTGGTGTTAGTGTTTTTTTTAACATACCACTATAATGCTATCATATTAATAAAAGAAAAGTGTTACACGTGTGGTAACTTATCAAAAAAAGAAAGAAAGAGAAAGAAAGAAAGTATTGTATTCCTTTGTTTACAAATATGTGCTATTTTTATGCAATAAGTTTTTTTTATCAGCAAGTGGTATTTTCTTACAAATAAATGTAATTCTTGGCATAGATTTAAAAAAGTGATATTTTTTAAAAAAATAGCTCTTGTCCCTTCATTTTTATATTTTAAAAAAACGACACATCTCCTACAATACTCATTATATATGAAAGAATCAATATAATTTTATAATCATTTGATCCGGATGTTACATGAAGAATGTAAAACTTGATGATAAAATAGAAATATCTATCATATAAAAAACTATATTATGAATGATTAGATAAATTTTGTTTTCCTATATTTCTATAATTAACAAAGAGATATTGACTTATTTATCACATGTGAAATTGAGTAGGTCTTTTTTCTTGAATTAAAAGCTAAGTAGTAGAAATTAAAAAAAACAAAACTTCTAATTAAAAAATGAGATGTGTCCTACAATACTCATAACATGTGGAAGAATAGATATAATTGTATAATAATTTGGTTTGAATACGACATGAAAAACATAAAACAAGATGATAAAATAATGACACCTAACATGTGGAAATTTATAGTATGAGTAATAAGAAAAATTTATATACCTATATTTCTATAACTAACGAAGAAATCTTAGCTTAAATATAATATATGAAACAAAAGATAGCAAATCAAATTTTAACTTAAAATTTCAAATAAATGTCTTTAGCATAAAATGATTCAAATTTTATGTATTGGATATAGAATATGTTGGATCTCGTCTTTCTAATATTGATTTAAAGATATATGAGTCAGAGAAATTCAGTGTTTATATAATACATTATGATAACTATAATGTTTTTTTCATCCCAAATCTTTTTATTAAATCAACATCCTAATCATTTGACTAACTAAATAAATCCAATTGAGCAGTAGAGATTGCTGTTTTAACAGCTTTGTAAGCAATTTATTTGATTTCTTTGCTTGGGAAAAAAAAAAAAAAAAAAAAAAACGAAGAAGTGGAAAAAATAATAGACTGATGTCGCTGAATTGCTAAGATGGGTCGATTCGTCTCCGATCCTAAAGAAATAAATTCAGCACAAAAATGGCTAAAATATTTGAACTATTTCTCGATTTATGCATGTCATCCTTGAGAAGGGGCCATGCTAATCTTCTCTGTATCGTTCCAATTTTATCTATATTCTTCCCTTTCACACAACATAATATAACCTCATAGTGTTATTACTGTTAACCCATATAGGACAAAAGGAAATTTCGCTTCGCGCCACAGGTCGCTGCTTCGATTCTCGCAGCGCTCCAGTGAACCATTTTCCGAAAGCACTTCTTTTTCATTAATTTTTGGCTCGTTGTTTTGCAATTTGCTTTTGAAAATAATTATTTCTTTTTGAAATATTACCTACTTTTACTCAATTCATGTGAGAACCTTCCACATTAATTACTTTTAAATGTTCTTCATATTTACAAACGAAAAAAATTACATGTTCTATTCTATAGTTTATGCTTTCTTTTTTTACTTTATTTCCTACTAATGACATAAAAAATACTTTTTAATATCATCATACATTTAAGTTTAGGTAATATTCCAAAAAAAAAAACTTTAAAATAATTTTGTTTTATTAAAAAACACAACAAAATTTTAGAATATAAAATCACTTTTTTATTTTTTTAAATAATTAAATAAAAAATATAATAATTATAACCTTCGACATTACTGTTAACTGCTCATTTCAATAACCTTTGGCTCATCGTTAACTGCTCTTTATGTTTACCAATAAGTTTTGACTGTTTTATGCTTTCTATTATTGCTTTATTTCCTACTATATTACATACAAATATTTTTAATATCATTATATATTAATTTTAGCTAAGTTAAATTTAGCTAGATTAGTGAATGATTCTTAACTGTTAGAGGTAAAAGTTCCAAAAAAGATTGTAAAATAATTTTGTTTAATTAGATAACACAACTAAACTAATGATGTTAGAATGCACCATTTATAATAATTGTTTATTCATAATATGATATGAAATAGAATATATATAAATAAAATATTTAAAAAAAAAATTCAATAAATTTTATATATAATAATTATAAATATTAAATAATAATTTATAATTCTTTATTTTTTTATCAATATTCAATGATAAGTTCATATGACATTTGTCATCTATAATTAAAGATAATTGGTGGTTCAAAATTTACTAATACAAACTTGCATACGAAACATATTTCTGTTTTTCTCCTAAATCTATGCTTTTTTTTAATAGTTGTGATTTAATGGTGCATTCTATCTTACATATATTTAGCCAATAATATTATGTGCAGTGTGGCTGGGCGATATTAACCCTATAACTTGTTGGATGTTGGCTGAGATTATTATATTTATGATTAGATCTAAATTACAACTACCAAGAAAAAATAAGACTTGTAGTTAAATAAAAAATAGAAAAAAATTGTAATTCAATTAAATATATGTTCATGTTTTTTTTTACTTATAATGATTTTTTTTAATTTTATATAATCATAATATTACATTGTGCTTTTTATCTGGTGTCATTTTTTTGTTTATATTATGAAGCAATGTATTAATAATGTTTTATTGATGGTGATTATATTTGGTTTTAAATTAGTCTTAGATTGGGTTGAAACATCCAACACATTATTTTTTTAACTTTGTCCCATGTATTATAAAAGTCCAAAATTTTATAACATATAAGATGTGATAAACCTTGAAATTAAACTTATAAAATTATCATTATGTATGTTTTAAAGTGATAAATTCAATTCTTTGAAATAGGATAATTATACATTTAAATATTAAAATATTACAAAAATCTTAAAATATATGTTGTAATGTTAAAATTGATTAAAAATATTATTTGAATATACTAATAGAAAGAATTCTTTAAGTCAAGTCCAATGATATTGAATTTATAATTTTTACATAAATAAATAATTAATTATGAATTTTAAAAGAATTAGAATATAAGTATAATTTTAGAATTTCAAATTAGAACATATTTATAATTTGTAAAACTTTTTTAAAGGTTGGATTTATATAAATTATAATTTTGTGGAGGCTAAATATAAAAACTTTAACTTATTAGATTGTTAAATAAGTTGAAAATTCCTTACGTTTTAGATTCAAATTGATAAAAAATTTAAATAACATTAGATAATGGTATATTAGGGTTAGCAAGATACTATAAGTCATGGATGTGATTAGATTAAGTAAAGATTAAATGTAATGGACTATTGATCATATACACTCACCTAGGAGAAAGATAGATTAACTACTCTATGCCTTTACTTAAAGGTCATAGTTAAATGTTGTTGGTTGAGCTTACGGGAGGACTATTAAATTACGTGATAAGAATCTCTAGGGTTAGTTATAATATATTATATAAATAGTCTAAAAAAAAATAATTATAAATTTAGTCCCTTGGGAAACAAATGATTTGTTATGATTATGGTGGTTGATGTTACGTTATTTTCTAAAACATTTTGACTAGTAAGAGAGGTGTGTAGTATCAGTTTTTTAAAGAAAGAGGAGAAAAATGTGAGACTAGCCATAGAAAGAATGTCATGATTATTAGGAAACTTTCAAATTAGTATAATATCATACCTTATATGGTACAAAAAATTGGGATTATAAGGTTATAATAAAGCTATATGGTTATCTACTAAAATATAGTACTAAATCATTTGGTTTATATGATGAAGCTATGTTTTCATAATGTTACATTGAGGTTTATTATATCCAATACATTATTTTTTTAAGTTTGTTTCATGTATTGTAAAAGCTCAAAATTTTATGACATATAAGATGTGATAAATCTTAAAATTAAACTAATAAATTATGATTATGTATGTTTTGAAGTGATAAAATCAATTTCTTGAAATAAGATATTTATACATTTAAATAATAAAATATTAAAAAAAATCTTAAAATGTATGTTATAATTTTAAAATTGATTAAAAACATATTATTTGAGTATATTAATAGAAAGAATTCTTTAAGTTAAGTCCAATGATATTAAATTTGTTATTTTTGCATAACTAAATAATTAATTATGAATTTTAAAATAATTAGGATATAAGTATAATTTTAGAATTTCAAATTAGAACATATTTATAATTTGTAGAACTTTTTTAAGGGTTGGATTATAATTTCATAAATTTTAGCTTATGTATAATAAATTATGTTTAGGATAAATATGAAAATAAAAAAAATGCAATATTAACTTGATGTCATTTTATTGGGCAAACGATATGATCTTGTATTCCTCAATTATTGTTTATACATTTGATATGAGGCAATGATTGCTTATCTATTTGATATAAGGTGAGGATTACTCATACAATTGATATAAGACAAGGATTATCCATATACATGATATAGGATAAGAATTTCTCATATGTATAATATAAACTAATTATGCCTTTTGTCAAAGGTCATATGATACAATTTTTATTTTGGAGGATAATGATCTAAAAAAACTTTAGGCTATATAATTATAACACATTATAAATAAAATAAATAAATAAATAATAAACTTATCTTTACATCTTTTAAGTTTTATAATAGTCACTTGTTTTTTAGAGTACTCATGATTTATTTTGTTATTCTATATTTACAGTTATTGTATTATTGTTATGAGATTATTTTATTTAGTTACATGTTCTTTTATATTTTTTTTAAATTATTAGTTTACTTACAAAGTATCTGAGTCTTATTAGTATTTATATTATAGATAATATATTAATTGAATTAAAAGATGAGAATTATGATGCTATGAAGGAGGAACCATCACTTGAGATATGAGAGAGGATAATATTCTAGGTGAAGTCATATCATATTGGTCATGTTGGTTATTCATTTTTTATGTATCAGATGATATCTTGGGTGAGTTCAAAGTTTATTTATAGTTTTATATTATGGATTTTCTTTTTATTATCATAATATATTTAGTAACATTTTATAATTAAATGGTTTTGAATTTTTTCTTGTCGATAGGTTCTTACCTATATTTTATTATCACCACAAATCATTTTATTTGTATTTTAACTTTATTTTATCTATATTATTAAATATATGTTTATGTGGGGCTTTGACATACATTATATAATTTGTATTGTATAATTGGTACAATAGGACAATACAATGAAGGTCATTATGATTCATTGAGTAAAAGTTAATGCAAGTCGTTTCCCAAGAAATCTGTATAACATAGTAATGGTTTTCAGAATACATGATCAATTTAAGCGCACTAGACTTTGAATTCCCAAAAAAATTATATGATTTAGGAATATCCATCAGACTATAAGATTGAGCCTTATTCAGCATATTAGACTATTTGAAATGGAGTCATATAGTTGAAATGTTAGGATCTTATAATCCAATGCAATAATTGAATGATATAACACAAAAAAAGTCTAAATATAAGGTCATCTCATCTAATGAAGCAATTATCAATCAATAATTACACAATATTATTAAAGGATTAAATTGTATGATATAAAGCTTTGAATAGTGAATCCCAACAAAATATTTAAACAACTTTGGAACTATTTGTTATAGTAGTTGTAAATTATTTTAATATAGAAAATAAGTAATTTTGTGAAATAAGATAGAATAAAAAGTATTACCAAAGTTTATGACCTTTCAAAGATTAAGAATAAAAATTGAAAACTTATTAATATAATAGAATAAGAATTGTACATAAAAGAAAGACATAAAAAAGTTAAAGAAATTGAAGTATCCTAGAGCTATTTAAATGGTAAGTTAAATGCATATGATGTAGGTAGGTTGAATTATCTAATTATCTTAAATTATTTCTTATTATATTATTGACCCTTAATCATAGTATTTTATTTGAAGATAACAAATCATAAGTATTTTTAACGAATTTGTTTGAGAAATTTTTTATATTTTAGATAGTCATTGCTTGTGTCCATGAGAGAATTTAAATAAGATGAGCAAATATCAAATCTCATAAAGATCATCTTGGTTGAAATAACAAACCATCAAGAGAAATATCTTTAATTTAATTTTAGGTATTTTAATTTTATTTTAATTAAAATATTAAGTTTCATTGAAGACTTTCTTATTAAAAAATAAATTAAATTTTATTTAAATTAACCATCTTAATAAAACATTTATTTTTTTAATATAATTAATCATCTTATGTTGACCCCTTTAAGGAGCATTTTACCTTGATCATATTTTTGAAATTCTTCTTTTAGAACTTGTTACAAAAGGTTTATTATAATTATAATAATTAATAAAAAAGATAATAATAACATTAATAAAAATAAAATACGAAAAAAACATATTGCTAGGTTAGATCTAAATCCAATGTCTAGAGTCAAAGCACAATGTCTAAACCAAACTCGTTGAGGTAATAAGGTTATAACTTAACTTTCGAACATAAATTTTATTGTCTCAAATTGTGGCTTAGATCTCGAATATGTTTATAAATTATTATCTAGTTAATCACAGCCTAGGTCATGGCTTCCCAAGATAACTAGAGGGTATCCAACCCCAATAGGTTGATCAAATAAATAGAAAAACTCTTATAAGCATATATAACTTGCACTTATATGATATGTGGAGATAAAATGCAATATATTATTCATGCAGTCGATTTTAGATTTTTAGGAGTCATGTAAGCCATTTGATCATGAAAATTCGTGATTACATGATCATCACCTCTTCCATTTTTTAAGTGTTATTTTAGTTAGTCATCTGATAACATATTTTCATGACTATACGATCTATGTTTCATCTACACGTAAGATATAAATTTAGTCTTCATATCACGATTGAAATCTAATGGTCCATATCAAATCTTAATTATTAAAAAACACCAGTTTAATGCTAGCCATCCGATAAAACAATCTTTGCGGTCGAAAAATCTATGGTGCTTTTGAACTTGTGGATCATGCGTAACAACTATTTTAGCTATTATTATAAATCTTTAAAATTCTTATTTAAATAATAATTTTTTAATTAAAAAAGTATATTTTGGTGAAAGCAGTAATGAGTATTTTGGTGTTTTTGTAATTATTTTCAGTAGTTAGAAAATGCCTATAAGAAATTTTTTTAACAAATTTAATTGATGAAACTTTTTACAAAATCTAAAAAAAAAATTCAAACCACAAACTTTAAGCTATTAGCAATCAATACTCATTATCACTTCTTTACACTAAATTCTTTAGTCATCAAACTCCATATTCGACTTTCTTGTCAAAATAGTTAAGCTTTTTATTTTTTTAATTCCTAATTAATTCAATTAAAACACTTATGACTTATTAAGCATAAGAGTTATTTTGTATTCATTTCTATTATGTCACCAAATTATTTTCTTTTGTTCCAAAGTTTATTTCATTATAACGCCATAATAGCATATCTTTGTTATTATGTTATTGTAATGGTTTAGTCGACCTGTCTTTTGGCAAAAGACTCATATCGTTTGTTTTATTTTTCCTTGATTTTATCGAAAGTGGACGTATGCTTGATTTTAAGTCGAACTATCTAAAAATCTTTGGCATACTTTTTATTTATGTTGACTTTTTTATTTCATAATTTTTATAAAAATTTATTTTTTAAAAAAAACTAACATGCTTTAAAATAAAATTAAAATTTATTTAAAATTATTTTTAGAGATTTTTTCAAATTTATTAAAAATTATTCTAAAATATTTTTTTAAAATATTTTTTATGAAATCAAAATTGTAATTTCTAACAATTCACCCCGTTTTTGTTAAAGCATAGTTCATTTTCTATAGAATGAAGATCATATGAGTATCTTACATGTCATAGAATCATGTATGTGTGTTTTGATTTACATGGTTTTGCATTGTTGTTATTGAGATTTACGTACGTATGTATGTATGCATATATATATATTAAGTTATAAAAATTAAAAAAATATAGAAAAAAAATAATTGAAATGAAAAACAAAAGAGAAAAAAATGTTGCTAAAGCTTAATAATCTTTAATAATCATGAGAACAAAAAATATATAAAATATTTTCTCTATGACGTTATCTTGTAGTTGACCAATATGAGAAAAAACACACAACCGTACTATAATTGATACCTAAATTTGGGACAACGACATGGCGCAGTCCCAACATCATGAGCATAAAATGCTTGACGATGGCTTAGTGATATTTAAGAAAAAAAATCAATACTATGCTATCATTAGTACTCAGATTGGTTCCACATCACAACAAAGGCATTAACATCATATGCACACGATGCTGAGCAATGTGACCAGTGGCTGAATGATAGATGATAATATGGGATCCTAAGGAATGAGAATAATAATCATGCAAGAAAATATGGGCTCTAAAAAAAGAAATAAGAAAATAAAATAAATTCAAAAGAAAGAAATTGAAAGATAAGATATGTATATGATGTTATTATTATGTGATAATTGTGTGCATACTTGATCATTATACAAATAAGCATTCATTCAATACATCAATACTTTTATACCTTTTGTAGATTATCATGCATTTTTTATTTATTGTTTAATCATTATTTGTTGGCCACATATCTATACTTTTAAACTACCTTATATGTTTGTAGCTATTAATTATTGTGTTGAGTATATTATGCTTAGTACTTATATTATTAACTATGATATAGACATTCATAGAGCTATGGGTCCCTAAGTTAGGACTTAAGATCCTGAGTGTAAGAGAGCATGTTTCACTTTTGACTCTGTTAGAGGTATTTCATATATGAGGACTTTGTTATACTTTAGATAGATGATATCTATGTATTTTATTTTGGTCTTTTTATTATTTGGTAGCTTGAGATTATGTGTGTTTCCTTGTTTTTTTATTTGAGATGATCTAGGATTGTGATGCTTACTAGGATTGTATATGATATTTTTAATTTTGAATATTACTTTTTGCCAATTAATATCAAGTCTCTTCCTAATGAAGAAGTTTGTTAAATTGTTCTTAATTGCCTAACATTTCTTACAATGGCCATAACATCTACAAATTGCTATAATGACATCACATAATAACATTACAAAAAAATATTATTTGAATGTTATAACCATACTTGTCACATTTTACTCATGGTGGTATATGTAGCCAAAATTGATTAATGGTGGGTATTCTACTTCTTATTTATGTTCTACAAAATAGTCATTCATATTTGAAATGAGTTAAGTATTTCTTTTCTACATATATTGTCAAATATTTTCATGTCTTCTCTACATGATGTTTGTTGTGTTTGTTTAGTCCACATGCTACATCACTCATAAAAGAATAACAAAGCATAAAAGATAATTATTTTACCTCTTCATCAATAAAATTATATTGTTATAATGGGATACTTCTATTGTGTTTTGTTTATAAGGGTTTCTTATGCTTTGTCTTTAGCATTATAACACAATTTTTGTCATGCATAGGTGTAGTATACAATAATAAAATTAATAAACTTTAAGAATGATTAAAAACCAAAGAGATATTCTTAGAAATACAAGAACTTATTGAAAAGACAAAAACTTAATGAAGCTATTAATGAGAAATACTAACAGTCCTCAATGTATAGTCAAAATATCCTGGGTGTGGCATACAAAAAAGTTATCTTGAACTCTATAAATGATAGATATCTTTATATGAATGAAGTTATGTTTGTGAAAGAAAATGTGTGGTGAAGAGAGGTTTCTTCTAAAAAGTCAGTGTAGTTAAGTATTGATAATAAAATCCTATCTTTGTATTTGAAATTATTTAAAAATTGATAGTTTTTCTTTGATCATATAATATGCTAAATGTTTTTGAAACCTATAAACTTAGACCATGGAAGTTAGTAGAATTTTATGTTGAAATAAACGGTAAAATTAGTATTATTTAGTTTAAATATACCATCTATGATTAACACAACAAATGTTGATTTGCTCATTATTTTATCTACTTATGTACTATGTTTCTAGTGCAAGTATGTGAACATCTCCATGATTGATAGGTTTGAGAAGAACTTGGGTTGATTCCTCACAAACACCTTATGACAAAATAACATTCAATTGTTCGTGAATAAATATATCAAATCTAAAAGATATAGAAAATTGTTATGTGTTTGACTTTTAGCTTTTTTAGTTGGCATTGCAAAGGATAACAACATAGGAAATAACTTTAGTGTCAACTAAAATGGTAGTCTATCATTTTGAGCTGGTTCTAACATAATATGTCAAAATGATAACTTCTTTCCATGGTGATGTCTTATACCTATTTCAAAATCAATTATAATTTTTTTTTAATTCTTGAAAGATCATGCTTGTGCAATTGCTCAGTTTAGATGGTGGATCTAAGTTGCAAAGCAACATCACTGAGTAGTTTTCTTTCAAGGAAAAGCTCATTTAATGGAGGATAAAGCTGCGAAGAAACATTACTGTGTAGTTTATTTAAAGAAAGCTTGTGCCATTGCTCAATCCAAATGTTGTACCTAAGTTATGAAGAACAACAATTGTGCAGTTTATTTAAAAAAAACACATATGATGGTAATCTTTTGGAGTTAATCCACTTAAAAACTCCTATCATGTTATATGAACTCCTTTTTCAAACAATTGAATTAGACATATAATAACTAAATGATACTCTGAAATATAAATTTATTTTTATTTGATACTTTTTCAACATTGTCATTTTGAATCCAACAAACCCTCTTGATCTTTCATAATATGTAATACATTATGATACACATATAATTAGTCCATGCATAAAGGATATTTAGTTCTTGGACATCAACGACATATTCTTTTAATATGCAAATGAACTTTTTATAACTTGTTGGTTTGAATTTTCCTTTAATTCTTATTAGAAGGCTTCAAAAGAAAGGATCACTTTTTCTCTAATATTGTGTTAAGCCAATCTTTATAGTGTTTGCAAAAGATACAACTTTCACACTGCTTGTATTGATGTTCTCCACTTGTGATAATCTTGGGATAACTAGTATAGTATGACAAAAATCTCCCAGAATAATAACTCTTTCTCAAAAAAATCAAATAAATTGTCATGAAATCTTGAAGAACTCGTACTAATGCCTCTACTTAGTCTTTGTTATCATAGTTGTGTCATCCAAATACTAAGTTTAGAAAATTTAAGGAATTTAGATGTTGTTGCCTTAGTTAAATAATCACAAAGATAATTGTTTGAATCAAATAATGTGCATGGTTCTCTAAATGTTGAAAACCTATTTCCTTAATTAGATTTTAGCTCGTCAAATGACTTTGGACCCTGAATATGATTAAATAATAATCTTAAATAGTAGCATTCCACTTCATGAGGATTGGCGAAAACCACTTAACCAATTTCCCTTCTCATTTTTTTTCTTGCCCAACATTTTCCTAAAGTGTCCTAAATGTATTTCTTGTTTCTCATTAACTTTATTTGTTCTATAAAATTTTGTTCAGCTCAGTTTTCAAATATAAATCATTTCATAATATATTTTGTAAATCTTTATTTTCATGCAATGTAATAAGACACTTTTCTTCTACATGTTATTGCAATTCTTTAATAGATGTATATATCACATGCAAAGGAATATCATCAATTCTCTAGAGTTTCAAGTTGAGAAATCCATTTAGTCTGTTGATAGTTGCTAATTTCATCAATTTTCTTCATAAAATGTTTATCCTTGTCTGTAAATTGAAAAGTTATTTGAAATTGATAACATTATAACAAATTAATATTCTAGTTTTGATGCTCCTCATAAATTCTTGATTCATTAGTCAAATTAGTCATCATTAAAGAATATCGAAGAAGACTAGTATAATATCTCAAATGTCGGTTTAATTATTTAAAAAAATTATTTTGAGGATTTTTAATTTATTAAGTGATTAAACTAATAAAAAATTGAAATTTAATAGTTGATAAGAGATCCTAAGGAAAAATTATAGCATTCAAACTTAAAGAAAAAAAATAAGTTTTATAGATATTTTTAGTTATTAGAATTTTAGAGATTTTTAATATTTTAAAAAAATTATTTAATTTTTTCAAAAAAAATCATGCATTCTTAAAAATGATTACGAATCATAAAAAGAGATGTGAATGTCAAGTATGAAACATCAAATTATTAGAAAATACATGATATAAAATTGTAGAATTCAATTTTGAATCGAGAGTCATATTTATATGAGGAATATTATGATAAATATTCTATGAAAAAAGAATTGTAAAATTAACGAATGATGTCAAAAATATTTAAAAAATTATAAAAAAGTGCATTTCATCTGAAGTCAAGTAATATTATTGTTTTTGTGAAAATTGACATGTTTATAAGGTCTACTTGTAGAAAACGTATTATTTTTAAACAAAAAATTATTAAAAAAAATTAAATAATGTTCATGAGGTTCTTTGTGCTTAAAATAAACCCACAAGAGGGGGGGGATGAATTATGATAAATAAAATTTTAAAATTTTCTTTCAATTTTTTATTTGAATTAAAACTTAAATTTTTAAGCAAGAACAAGAAAGAGTAGTAAAATAGTACACAAATGATTTTTAAGGTGGTTCGACTCAAGATCGAGCCTACATCCACCCCTAACTGGTGTTGGGAAAAAACTACTAAAAATCACTAAATTACAAGCGATGTTTTTCGTACGGCTGACCTCAAACCTACTTGGGATTTCACCTACGGCTAATCCCAAACCTACCTGAGTTTTTTTCGAGCTCAACCCAAAACCCGAGCTTTTGCACAATTGTCGAGATGCCCTTACCCCAAGGAAACAAATACATAAATTGGTAAAAGGGTGTAAAATTAAGACAATATAAAAGAAGTATGAGACACACTCAATACAATACAAATATCAAAGGAAAAACCGAAAAGATGGAGGAATAGAATTTGAGAATACTTGAAGCAAAATCTCTAATTTCGGGTTCCTTCTTGCAACTTTCACTTCGTGAGTTTTGAAGCACCGTATGCACTTGAAATAGCTCAAAATCATGGTTTGAAAGCTTTGAGAACTAGCAATAGTAACCTTTTGGAGTTCTTTATCCTTTCTTATTTATAGAGCTCAAATTTGAGCTCTAAATCCACTCCCAACTGCTTTAAAATGAACTAGCCCTTCGGGTAACGGACACATAGCAGTCATCGTTCGATTTGGATCTTGAAATGGACGTTTCTGATTGAATCTCGATTTTACCGTTCGAGATCAATCCTGTCCGTTGGATCTAGGCGGCCTCGATCTGGGCCATTGGATAACGTGTAAGTTGTCCTAGACGTATTAGAATAATGTGTCCATAAGTTATTTGAATTAAACCTTTACTGCGGTCGTTCTGAATCATCTCACAATTCTGATCTGCCTCCGGTTCGAAGCTCTTGCTTGCCAATTTACTGTTTACGTGCAGCATTTTACTTTGATTAACCTAAGCCGTCAGATTGCTCCTGCCTTGCCACCTTCATTGGCAATCGGATGGGAATTTCGTCCCATATCGCCAAAATTTCGTTGCCATTGCTCTATATAAGGATTCGGGTTGTCCTTACTCTCTCGAGCCGTTTGGGGTTGGCTCCTCCTTCCTCGACCAAGATTTGATCACTTGGTCCTAGTGGACTTGATTTTGCACTGTTATGTTCGGCTTTCCCTGCGAGCTGATTTCGTGCTGTTCCATTCAACTTTCCCTGCGGCCTTCTTCCTTCGCTTTCGGGCTTCGCTCGCCCCTTCGGGTCTGTCGAACGAATTTTATTTTAGTTTATTTATTTAAATCCCTAAAACCTGGACGGGCCGGCGGTCGGTTCGGGTCGACGCACCCAATGCTACAGTGAAAAATCCTGAGACTAAGGTGGTTTTATAGTGTTCTGTGAGAATTTTTGTGCCAAAATTTTGAATATAAGTGTACCAAAATAATTTTATATTATGATAGTGTTACAAGTGTCCTAAGCGACTATGAAGAGAAATTCATGAAAAGTAATTTCTAAATAATTTTTAAAAATCAAATATCAATGTCTATATTTTTTATGGATAATGCTTGGCCCAAACATCAAAATTCAACAATTATTAAACTTATAACATTTTCAAATATTAATACTACTAGTGTGCCACATCATCTCAAAATTTGGACATATAAAATTCAAGAAAAATGAAGAGAAATTCAAGTATAAAACTTTTAGTACATGTCTTCAATTTCCTCGAAGCTTGCGATGACTCCAAGAACCTTGAAGACGACTATTTTGGATATCTAAAGTTCATGGCTTGACTTAATTGAATATTAACACACTTAAAGTAAGCTCGTATGAGATATTTATAAACATTTATATTTGACTCATCAAACACAAGGGTGTGACAGTTCAACAATTATGAAAATTTGAAGGATTATAAAGTTTGATGATTATTTTATTTTAAAATTTATTGAAAAATTATTGGAAGTCATTTAGATTAAAAAAATTAAAAAATTAAATACATCTTATAATTTTATTAAGGTGAAGGTAAAGCTGTGAAGGACAAGCACACTGTATTAAAAAATAGAATTAAAACTTAGTTTGTAAACAAATTTTTCTTTAAAGTTTTATTTTTATTTAGATATTATTTCGAAATTTTTTGTCATATAAAACTTTTATATAATCACGCATATAGTGAATCTAGAAATAGGATTTGAAATTGAGATTTTTGTATAAAAACGTTTTCGAAAAAATAATTTTATGTAAAAAATTTTGATAAAAAATATTTAATAAGAAGTTTTAAAAAAAAAATTTAAAAAAAAAAAAGAAATTGTAAAGCCAAGTTCTGAGTGCTGGTATAATACATTATTATAACTATAATATATTTTTTTTCATCCCAAACCTTCTTATTAATTGAACATCCTAATTATTCGACCAATTTAAAAAATACAATCAAGCAGTAGATGTTGCTGCTCTAACGGCTTCTTTGCTTGGGAAAAAATTAAAAAAAAAAATAAAAATAAAAATAATAAAAAAAAAGGTAGAAGGGAAGAAAAACAATCGGCTGACGTCGCATGGGTGGATTCGTCTCCGATCGCTGGGTCGAATTAAATTCAGCAAAAAAATGGCAAAAAAATTTGGACCATTTCTCGATTTATGCGTGTCATCCTTGCGCAGGGGCCATGCTAATCTTCTCTGTATCGTTCCAATTTTATCGGATGTCTCCGAAGAGACGTCCTTGCTGTTCACACAAACTAATATAAGCTCATATCTTCCTTTCTGTTAAGCCATGTGGGACTAAAAAAAATTTCCTGTTCACGCCACAGCTCGCCGATTCGACTCTCGCGGCGCTTCCCAACAAAAATTTCTATCATGCTATGGAGAATCCTAAATGACGCCCTCCCCCTTCCTCATAAGATCCAAAGAATCGGTATCTCTCTTGCTCCTAAATGCCCTTTCTGTCCTGCAATTGATACCATGGACCACATTTTCTGGAACTGCTCTTATTCCAATCCTACTTGGCTTTGGTTTGAACGTCGTTTGGGCATCGCCAGTCCGCTGCCCTACCATAACAGGATTCTTTACTGGTGGTCGCACTGCTCCACTATAAGCTCCCTTGCCTTTGTGATTCCTGCTACTATATGTTGGATGGCCTCGAAGAACTGGAACTCTGCGATTTTTGATGGTGCCTACAGCCCTCCGGACAAATTTCTTTGGGAATCTCAACGGTTTCTTGCTCAGCTTTATAATGGGGGAACGAGGCATCTGCTTTCTGCAGAAATCCTCACCCTTAGCAAATTAGGACTTATGTAATTCTGTTAGGCGGAAACACTTGTACCTCTTCTTACATCAATAAAATTTTGAAAAAAAAAAAAAAAAAAAAAAAAAAAAAAAAAAACTCTCGCGGCGCTTTTCCGTAAAAACTTATCGCTTGGAGAATCGAAGCAGCGAGAAGAAATTTAATTTTAACCTCATAGGTTTATTAATGTTAAACCATGTGGGACTAAATTAAATTTTTAGTTCTTTAATATAATTCCATTTTATTTTCCAAATGCCGAAATAGAGGCCGGATAAAGTTCCTGCCATGGATCTTTTCTTTGGGGGAGTGGTGGGGCGTGTGAAAAAGTTTATTATTTTTTAAAAATAATAAAATATTTGAAAATTTTGCAATTATTGAGATATTCCTTATCGATTTTTAGTTGTTTGCACGTGCAACTCATAATAAGGTGATTTTTTTGGGATGGGGCTTCCTTTAAATACTATTTAAAAGAAAAATAATTAATTCATCGACAATTATACGAAAACTCGTAAAGAAAATAATTTTCTGGTTTATAATGTGATGTGACGGCGGTTAGTATTTCTCATTTATTAGTATTCATAAATCACATTTGGTGATTTAAAAGGTTTTTTTATTTTAAATATTTTTATATAATTTGAATTTTCAATTAAATTTGTATTTGTTTTATATAATCAAATATGTATCTGTGACATTTGTATCATGTCTAGTTGTATTTGGGTTATTAGAAGTGCCTAAAACACTTTATTCAATATTAGCTTATCTAAATTCAATGCCTACGTTGATATCGATGGTCTACAAGTTAGAGATAGTTTATGTTTGTCAGGAGATTTTAAAAGATTTCAAACTTATTTATAGTCTTTAAGGATGATTTTTAAATATTCTAGATCACCACAAATTTTCAAGATATGTCGATAATTTGATGATATTTTTAAACTATTTTATTATCTGTATCATGTTTTATAATTAATATTTTACGATTTTAAATGTGCTAAGCTATATTTAAAGTTTTAGATAAAAATTGTCATATTATATTTGTGCATTGGAGTTTTTCAATATTCAAAAATATTGCTAAACTGTATATGTCTGCTTATGTCATCTTCGTTGTGATATGGATCTAATTTTGGATAATATCTTACAATTTATTGACTACTAAGAAATTACAAACTTCAACGACACATCTAGTATCTTACTCGAGCCTTGAGTGATTTGGTCCAACATAGCAACTATAGGTGGTTCTTTAATTGCATTTGATGGTCTTGAGTAAGATTGGATGTTTGTTAAATCACATAAGAGGAATGACATTTAAGGGTACTAATCACGATTTTCTGAAACCCACCCTTCAATTGGGCTAGGTCTTATTGTTTTTCATTGTTGACGTTTGCAAGTTTATTATTGTTTAAAATTATAAGATGTTTTTCATTATTAGTTTGTAATGCACACATTTAATCACCATGAATCAATGAAAGTAATAGACATCTCAACTCATCACTAAAGATTAACCACGATCTAAACTTAGTTGTAGTTGATGGATAAAAATCCATCTTAGCTCAAGACCATAGGTGCATGATCTCATTTTATGATTTTGTAATGTTGATGAAAATCAACCTTAAGCTATCACATAGCTTTATGTTTTTCTCATTCAAAGCATGTGAGACAAGGGAAAAACATCAATTTTGATATTTAAAGCCCTCGTCTTATGAGGCTTTGAATATTGCAATGAAGGATAAAATACCTTAAAATTTTCAAAGCAATATGAAGAGGCTTTCTAGGGTTTTGACTTTAAAAAACAAGAATCGATTGAGCTTGTAGCCCTTATATTGTTGGTTTGATAACAATAAATCATTTTATTTGTAATCTAATATTTTTCTTTTAAGTATTTTTAAGATCATATCTTTTAAACTTGTTTGATGAAATATTTAGAGAGTACCCTTTATTACTCAATATTCTCATTAGTAATATATTTGAAAAGATCGTAACTAGCTCAAATATGAAGGTTGAGCCTTTTGGTGAACTAATCGGGTTAATATAATGTCATATCAGTGCATATTGTGGAGTCTTTTTTTATTTTAAATTATAAACTTATGATAATGATAATGAGATATTAAAAACTAAATGAGTGAGTCATGTATATGTGTGTGTGAAACTCATATTAAAAATTCCTTAAAATAAAACACATATGTCAAATAGTTTATCAAACTTTGGATATTGGTTGTATTCATTCACTTATGGCCTTTATATTCATATGATTACCTTTGAAAACCAATTTCGTTAGAATCTTAAAATTACATTCACAAACTTGTTATTATTTCATTTATGAAATTCAAGATAATATGAATCCTTAGATGACATTTACAAAATCTGTTTATCATCTTTAAAATACTTCTTCTTAATCACCTTTGAAATTGAGTTTAGCCTATGGTACATAAAAAGAATTTGGCTAATAACTTATTTGCATGTGGGACAAAAGATAACAAACTTTGTTTACTTCCTAACACCATGTTTTTTCAAATTGATAATATTATAACAAATTAATGTTCTAGTTTTGATGCTCCTCATAAATTCTTGATTCATTAGCCAAACCAGTCATCATTAAAGAATATAAAAGAAGACTAGTATAATATCTCAAATGTCGGTTTAATTATTTTAAAAAATTATTTTGAGGATTTTTAATTTATTAAGTGATTAAACTTATAAAAAATTGAAATTTAAGAGTTGATAAGAGATCATAAGGAAAAAAATTATAGCATTTCAAACTTAAAGAAAAAAAAAGTTTTATAGATATTTTTAATTATTAGAATTTCAGAGATTTTTAATATTTAAAAAAATTATTTAATTTTTTCAAAAAAAATCATGCATTCTTAAAAAATGGGTACGAGTCGTAAAAAGAGATGTGAATGTCAAGTATAAAACATCAAATTATTAGAAAATACATGATATAGAATTGTAGAATTCAATTTTGAATCGAGAGTCACATTTATATGGAGAATATTATGATAAATATTCTATGAAAAAAGAATTGTAAAATTAACGAATGATGTCAAAAATATTTAAAAAATTATAAAAAAGTGCATTTCATCTGAAGTCAAATAATATTATTGTTTTTGTGAAAATTGACATGTTTATAAAGTCTACTTGTAGAAAATGTATTATTTTTAAACAAAAAATTATTAAAAAAAATTGAATAATGTTCATGAGGTTCTTTGTGCTTAAAATAAACCCATAAGAGAGGGGGATGAATTGTGATAAATAAAATTTTAAAATTTTCTTTCAATTTTTTATTTGAATTAAAACTTAAATTTTTAAACAAAAACAAGATAGAGTAATAAAATAGTACATAAATGATTTTTAAGATGGCTCGACTCAAAATCGAGCCTACTTCCACCCCCAACTGGTAAAATTAGTCAAATTAGTCATCATTAAAGAATATCAAAAAGACTAATATAATATTTGAAATGTCGATTTAATTATTTAAAAAATTATTACTTTGGGTGAACCATAAGGGCGTCTCTTTTGAGACATCCGCTAAAATTGGAACGATACAGAGAAGTTTGGCATAGCCCCTGCGCAAGGATGAATGCATAAATCGAGAAATGGTCCAAATTTTTTTGCCATTTTTGTGCTGAATTTAATTCTTTAGGGTCGGAGAGGAATCCAACCATGCGACGTCAACCTATTGTTTTTCTTCCCTTCTACCCTTTTTTGTTAATTTTTTCCCAACCAAATAAGCTGTTAAAACAGCAACCTCTGCTGCTCAATTGGATTTATTTAATTGAAAATCCTCAAAATAAATTTTTAAAAATTGATAAGGAATATCTCAATAAAATGCAAACTTTTAAAGTATTATATATTTTTAAAAATACTAAACTTTTATCCGGCCTATTTCGGCACTTGGAAAATAAAATGGAATCGCGTCCGTGAATGATAAAGTGGATGCCGCAAGGAATAGGTGCCATCTATAATATGGGGAGGATGGAGAAGGTAAATTAACGAGGCGAAGAATCCCCCAACATATCGATCTCTTTAACCCCGATCTACTTCTTCCCCAATTTCGATCTGCTTCCTCTCCCTGTTATTATAAATTTTTTCTTTGATTTCTGATTTCTGTGAACAATTCTGGCCATGGGAACGGAGATTCTACGGGTTCAGGACTTTCTGACGAAACCTGTACCAGATCTGATTCCGCGGTGGTTTAGGCCAACCCTTCGTTCCGGTCACAAGTCCCAAAGGAAGGCACCGGCGATTGGGGCGAGGCGGCTGCGGCGGGAGGTGTTGCCGAGGACAAACAAGCAGCTGCAGCAGCAACAGAAGATGAAGCTGGAGATGGGGAAGGTAACGATACTGAAAAGGGGGCAGAAGCTGGAGGGGAGGGCGGAGAGAAAGGAAGAGAAGGGAGTCGCTGGGGGAGATGAGGTGGTGTGTGGGATTGGGCAGTTGGGGCCGGATCCTGCGATGATGCCGAAGCAGATCCGTCTGGTTCCATGCCGCGCGTTTGGCGAGGATGGATACGCGGGATCTGGTTTCTCAATGTCTCCATCGCCGAGGTCGCTTCCTTTGCCTTCGTTCTCGAGGAAGGGGAACGCAGCGGGGCCGGTTGACCAGTCGGCGACTATGGGCCTCAGGCGGCTTCTGCGCCTCGAGTAGTCATCGTCAATGATGAAGAAGCGGCAGTAGAGGAGGAGATTGAGAGAGTCTGGCTAGAAGACGTACAATCAGTCCCCGATTTACCCTCAAATCAGATTTTGGTTCCGTTGTATTTTTTGCAAAACGGGATGATTGTTCTGTAATTTGAGGGAGAACTGGGCTTGTGAATCAACAATCTATGCCAAAGGTATATTAGAAATTAGATCTTTCTCTCTCTGCCCAATCTTGTTATCTGCTATGAATGGTTCTTTCGTAAACAGGAAAAGAAAAGGATTGATCGCCGAGGTGCTACATAATTTGTTAAACGTTTAACTCGTCATTCTAATTGCTAAACAATACCACCAGTAAGCATCTTCTCCCCAGCGAGAATAGGGTCCCTTGGCGGCAAGGCGACGTTCGATCGACAGCCATAACCAAAAAATTGCAAGTAATGGCTGTGTTTGATCAAATTTTTTAATGGGTTCTTGTTGTGTCTATCTTCTCTATTAAAGTCTGTGGAGGAAATGATAATCTTGTTTATTTGGAGAGCCAAAAACATGCAACTCATGGTCCAAATTGAAAGCTATAAAAAAAAAAAAAGGTTTTGGTAATGAAATGAGGTTTTTAGGGTGACATTAAAGAACCAAGTTGGGAAGATAAAGTCCAAGAGAGGCTTTACTTAAAACAATTCAATTTTCAATGTGATCGTGACATCAAAATTGAGGTAGGTTATACAGGTGTTATAGTATACATTCTTGATGCTTGATGTTTGATAAGTTAAGAGACTTTAATATTTTTTTTTTGATGAGATCATAAAAGAGTAAATTGAAGTTGCTTGATGATTTCATATATTTGTCAATTGATATATTATGTTTGTTTTTATCATATCTTATGTTGATGTATTCGTGTTTGAATTGCATAGTATATGATTATTTTTATAATTTTATTATAACATAATAAATGACACAAAGGTTGGTATGGCAATTTTTAAAAAATTGTTAATTTAATTATAAAAATTGGTAATTATAAAAGAAATTAGAAATTAATTGGGATTATTACAATAGAAGAAATACTATGTTCATTGGGTTTTGAGATCAACAATAAGACTCACAAATACTATAGCTTGAAGACTAAAGGCTTTAAAAAATATGGGCAAATAATAAGAAAATTATCCAACTAAACCTCACCTAATGAAAATTCTCAAAATCTTTTTAGTTTAAGAAAAAAAAGGTCAAGAGATCATTATGAAGGAATAATGAATTAAAAAGAATGAAAAAAATAGTATTTCTTAATTGGGACATGCATGATTATGGCATGGTTTAGTAGCAATTTTTTTATCATTAATTTATGCATTCCATCACCCTTCTTCTTTAGGTCATAGTATTTTCTTTCATTAAAAATTTGATAAAAATATGGGTCTTAAATATATGGTATTTTCTCTATTATAAAATAAAAATTATTTATAAAGAAGTTTTTTTTAAATAAATTGAAATTCTTTTTAAATTAAAAATAGAGATTTATAAATAAAATAAAGAGCTTTAAGATATATGTGTGTGTGTGTGTGTGTGTGTGTGTGTGTGTGTGTGTGTGTGTGTGTGTGTGTGTGTGTGTGTGTGTGTGTGTGTGTGTGTGTGTGTGTGTGTGTGTGTGTGTGTGTGTGTGTGTGTGTGTGTGTGTGTGTGTGTGTGTGTGTGTGTGTGTGTGTGTGTGTGTGTGTGTGTGTGTGTGTGTGTGTGTGTGTGTGTGTGTGTGTGTGTGTGTGTGTGTGTGTGTGTGTGTGTGTGTGTGTGTGTGTGTGTGTGTGTGTGTGTGTGTGTGTGTGTGTGTGTGTGTGTGTGTGTGTGTGTGTGTGTGTGTGTGTGTGTGTGTGTGTGTGTACTTTTTAAATTGATGAAAGAAGCAATATTTTAAAAGAAAAAGGAGACTATTTTTTATGTTTTTGTTATTTATCATTTTATAAATATAAATAAATGATAGTAACCCTATAATAATATTTTAAAAAATGATGATATATAATATAAGATTCTTATAGAACAATAAAGAAAATAGTATCATATTATTGTGATTAATGTTTTAGTTGTTTTTATATCATCATATATAAACTATTGTGAGAGGTAAACTTATTTGATTAATGATGGACACGTACTAGTTTTATTTTCTTTACATTAAAACTTATATGAACCTAATTTCAAAAAGACAATATATTAGTTTTATGTGGCTTTAAAAATGTTTTTCAAATTGAGATTAGCTTAGTTATTTTAATATAAAAAATTATTTTCAAAACCAAAAAGAAAAATATTATGAGACCACTCACAAAATAAGTGGTATTATAATACTTAAGTTTTAAGACAAAAAAAAATAAGAAAATGAATAATCCAAGTTGTGAATATAATTAGATATATATACACAAGGTGTACAAATTAGAAAAATCTGAACAACTTAAGGTAGTGAATATAGTTATGCATTACAAAGAAAAAACACACATTTTGTACTACTAAATTTTGTTTTGTATTATTAATTTTATATTAAATGTGTATTTCAAGAACACTAGAAAATATAAAAAAAATTAAAACTTTAGCATAACAAATAGGCCTAACATATGATACATTACGTATAATATACAACATAATAGGTAATAGAATAAACATTGAACTATGATTGAGAATTACATATGATACATTAATAGTGACACATGATATATTAGCATTTATTTATCTACATATATACATCAGTGACATATTACTATTAATATATCTCAAATATTACATGTGGTCATCCATCATCATGTTTTTAACTTTGGTGTTATGATATCTATTTTTTCTTTTTTTTAATATTTTGAAAACATATAAAAATTATTCTTTTTTTTATAAAAATTATCAACTAATATGTTGCAGTGTGCTCTCTAGTGTGCCTGCAGTGAATCCTTGCACATGACCCAACACACAACCCTGATACTTTATGTTGCATTGTTGATTTTTGTCGTTTTGTTTCCTTCTTTGATTTTTTTCCAAATATTTTTTATTTAATGATCTTGGAAGTGATCTCCTGATCACCAAGAGACCTTATTAAACCTTGTAGAAAAGCTAAAATATTGAAGTAACTTGGCTGTAAAGATAATCTAAACACTTGCAAAAATTAAACACAAGAGAAGCAAATGCATCATAGGCGAAAGTGACAACCCAAGAAAATTTAAGTAGCATGTGAAAAGGGAAACGACATTGTTAAAGGAAATGTTGAAATAAAGAATTAACAAAGTAAAAAAAAACCATAAGTGATGATGACGACATGAAGGTGATGTCATAAATTTTTAAGTAAATTGACATAACGTTTTACCGCTTGAGCCTCGTAGCCCTCCTCTCAATATTGAAGCCTTGATGAATTAGCATGTCAACATTCTTATTGCAATCAACCTTAGACCTCAACGAGATCCAAAATAATTTAAATTTTTACTCATCAAAAAATTATCGTTCAAAGGATAGGCCTCCCTATTTTATAGAGAACTTAAACTCAAAAGACAAAATAGAGACTAAAAAATTACAAAAAATATGGTCAAAAGCTTTAAAGCTTTGTGATAAGTGTTGTATGGAATATTTTTGGAATTTGTATCTTACATATTTGTGATAAGTGTTGTATGGAATATTTTTGGAATATTTTTTCATTATCACCATTGTTTGATTATTTATTTTGTGTCTTTAAGATTTCTGTATATTTTAATTTAATTTGATATTTTTTATCACTTGTATGTATTATAAGTTATTTAATAAAGGGAATAGTTAGCCTAGGCATAATATGAATTATTATTGAGAAGTTTAGTAGGTGTTGTATTTGACAAAAAAATATCTCTAACTCATGCTACAATTGGTAGTGAAATATATGTTATTTATTTATATTTGTATCCATCTTAAATATATTTATTTTTTCAAATAAAGGCTTTCATTAATTCGAAAGATATGTTCACGTTTTAGAACAAAAGTAATAACATTAAGGAGTTGTTTGGGGGTTGACTTGGATGTTAATTGATTACGATGGTGCGATCCGAATGAGGCGCGTTTACTACTGCTCTGCAACGGCACCCACTTAGAAAAAAAATTCGTTGAAAACTCCGGTCGCTGCGTGGAGTTAGATGGGCGATTCTGAAACAAGATACAGGAAATGGATGGACAAAGCGGAGTATAACTGCAGAAGGAAAAGAGCTATCAGTGAGAGTGGGTGCCATGGCGACAATGATTTCTCACCCGCCTGTAGCTTGCTTTGCGTCTTAAATTGGGCGTTTGCCTTCAATAGGAAGAAGTCTGGGATTGTTCACGGCAATGGCCTCTCTCCTATACCTGGTCTTCCTCTTCGCATTTCTTCCTTTCGCCAGATCCGATGGTATACCCTCTTGCCTCTCTGCCATTGTTCTCGATTGATGGAATAGATGCTGAAACATTTTTTTTTTCTTTTAATTTTGTTGCCTCCGAATCTGCTCTTTTGCGTTGATCTGTTTGTTTTGCAATGCAAAATGTTGCATGTTGTATAGCTTCATTTCGGGCTAGATGATATTAGATTCTGGGTTAAGTAGAAATCCCAGGGATGAAATGTCAGTAATCTAAAGAAGTTGGAGGATGTAGAGTGCAATCTTTTTTCTTTCACATCTTTTGCTGTTAGTTTGTTCATAGTTGCCTATATTGTTGTGCTATTTTAGTGGACTAGCTGATCAATAATTCATGTAATGTACATTTAAGGCATGTTGTTTGGACTTTCAATAAAGAACTTTCTAGTTTCATTTTATCTTATGATTTCTAAACGATGTCAAGTTAGTATGAAAATGTGATCTTTGTTGAGTTTCGCATGTAAACTCCGCCAATTTTTTTCTTGTTGCGGTCTCTGTTAAGCCTTTTTTTGGAGCATTGTTTTGATATGTGTCGCAAAGGAATTTGCTTATGATCTCAACATTGGGTGTTAAGAACCGTTTGATTCCTGTTATTTTGATTAAATGATCTACACGTTTTTTTCCCTTTTTTGTGATCTAACAAATTTATGGAGTGTAATTTACCTCTTTTAAGTTAATCCTGGCATGAGAGTTTGCAGATCAAAAAAAGGAAGGAGATATTGGAAGTTAAGTGATGTTTAATATTTGTAATGTTCAAAAGTTAGTTCATATAAATACACCAATAACCATGTCTTTGAGCATATATAGCTAATTCATATTAGTGATATTACTTCCATGTAACTTAGATGGCTTAGTGCTTGTCTGGATTTTCAGGTGATATCATTAATTTTGATTTTTAAGATGACATAGAAAACTGACTATAGAACCTTAGCAAACACCATTATTTTTTTTTTATTTTTTTGGTTCGTAATTCAGGTAATGAAATTGTGTCTCGATCACTATATGCTACAGTTTTTTTTTTTTTTGGAGTGCTTTATCTGCTTTAGGTAAAATCATAATCCATTTGACTAGTAGTACTGCAGTTTTAAACGTAGTTGAGGTCTATTTGATGTAGCTATTTGGTATAAAAATGATTTTTGGAGTTTACTTTTAATTGCTGCTTTAACAAGACTTTGTAGCAGGTGAAGTTTGATGCGGTTTTGGATACTTTTGCAGTGATCAAAAAAGGGCAAATAAAACCTCTTGGAATTAGTTGCTAAACAAAGATTGCCTGTAGTTAAAAGCTTTATAGATCTTAGTTTTGAGTGTTCATGAGAATTCTTCCACAATCTAATTTGAAACACAAATTTCGCCTTGGTCTACCAATGGTTTACCTTACCTAATGGCATATGCTTTGGGTTGATTTATTGTAGACTCATTTGTTTATTGAAACCAAATTAGGATTCTATAGATTCAAGTGTTTCTTGTATTTTATTGTCCCGATGAGCTTTGGTTATGGTTCAAGGGTAACTCCCATTGTGTCTTCATATTACTAAATAGCTCCTTGATGTGTGTGCACTTGGTGGTCTTGAATGTTATGTGAAGGATGATTAAAATTACGGTTGCAAATGAGAGTTTAAGTATGTTAAGGTGGAAAACTTTTATAGGATTTCATAATCCAAATCTCAAGCTATACTTTGATCTAGCAGTAGTTTTGTTTTAATGAATTACGAGATGTATTTTTAAAATTCGAATGCCTTTTTACTTCCTTATATGCCATATGCTTTTTGATTGTTTTAACTTTCTCATGAGCTAATATACTTGAAAATAAGATGAAAAAAAATCATTATGGTGCTTTTCAGCTGGTGCTATCAATGATAAATTCTAAAGGTAGAAGCAGCTTAGGATAAAAGCTGCATACACATTTTTTTAGTTCAGCATTTAATTTAGTTTTTTTTTGGTATATGGATGTCACATTTGATGGTTATAAATGAATGGTGATTATGGTAGCTAGAATGCTCTACTTTTTCTAGGCTATTAGAGTGAGCTTGGGCTTTTACTAGTTTTTAGGCCTTCAATCTGCTGGCAAACTTGTGAATTTGAGTGCTATTATACCCACTGAAGTGGGTTGCTTCTGAAGCAGAAAAAAGCCTTTTTGGAAATTTGCTTACAAATTGCATTGGGATACAAGCTTTGTAGGTCTGTTGACGAGCTCATCTGAAGTAGGAACATAATTCACCTTGAGTGCTTTCTTTGCAACTAAGTCATGGATAAAATAATAATTAATTTGTACACATTTCGTAGTGGGGAATCCGATTTCTTGAAGAAGTGTGATTAGGCTTCACTTCGTTTGCAGGCTTTACATTTGGCTTTAATGTTAGAGTAAGCAATCCTAAGTTGCATTTTGGATATCCAGGATAAAAAATTTAGGTTTGGGAAACTATAGGTCATTTCTAGAAATCTAAGTATCAATAAATCAGACCCAATCAGCATCACTGTAGCCAGGAAGTTGCACACAACATTAGGATTTAGAGTATGCTTTAGATAACACAATGTGCAATTAACAGTTGTCCAATGTGCAGTAGACAGAAGTTGCATAAATTAACTTACTTTGTTCGTATTAAAGCTTGTGTCAGTTCCAGTGAGAAATAGGTATTGAAAGGATCCTGCAACGGTTCAATTTGCCTTGAGGTTGAGAAGGGTTGTTCCATCTTTAATGGATGGTTTGGATGAGGTAGCCAATGGAATTGAAATTGGTTTCTAGCCCAATGTTTTAGCTTACTCCATGTGTCTCTAACGTATGTAGGTTGCGAGAGAGGAAGGCTTGCAGGTGCACAAAAGAGTGTGATTGCCAGGAAGTAATGTGTAAATGCCTTATATCTTTCAAGGAGAGGGTGTTGGACAACAAATGAATGAAATTAACTATTGAGTTTGGAGTCATTCTTGATCATGATGATGTCATCAACATAGATGAGAATGAACTTAATTTGGCTTGTTTTCATATGGAAAAAGATTGTGTAATATCTATGGCCAGATAGGAAGTGCAAAATAATGATTGTGTTTGAATTGGCAAGATCAGCAAACTTTGGTAGAAAAATTTTCGGAATGGGAAAGACTGGCTATAGAGGATGATGTCCAAGGTAAGGTGTGAGGGATGTTGAAGGAGAAGGTCCCAAATGGTGGATGGCATGCTGTGATAGAGAAGAACAGATGGATAATAGAAGGCCTTACAATCCTTGTTTTAGAGTTGCTCTAAGAAGCTTCTTTGATTGAATGTCCTTCACAGTGCAACAAATCGGATGGAAATAAAAAAAAATGTTATTATCTGTGGTCAATTTGCCTATAAGAAACAAATTTTATAAGTAGCATTTGTTGTTTGAAAATTGTGATGAGAGGTGTATGTGATTCGAGATGGACAAACCTGATTCATTTCCAATATGAACCACATCAACCCAGAATAAGAAAAGCTTATCTTTAGGTTATGGAATGTCAGCGAGATGCACTAGAGTTAGAATACCGGATGCTTGACAATAATGAGGTTGATGTGGATAGATAAGCAGCTTAGAAGGCAGATAACTATTGATGTCCGGACAATGGTAGCAATCAATGTTAGAGCTACCATTTGTGTTGCATAATTGACATATGTTCCATCCATGGCCATGAATTGGCAAGATTTGGCTCATTTGGGTTAGGATTGGTTGGCAATAGCTACGGTATAGTACCTTTGACAAAACCCATGACAACATGGGTGTAAACGATCAGGAGAAATTGAGACGTACAAAAAGCATGTTTAACTTTATCCAACTTCAGACTTATGATGTGATACACATTAGCTAGGATGTTGGAGAGCTCCATCAGGGTTGTGGCTGTAATGGTGTTGAGGGTGCTGGACAGGTTGGAACGTAGGGAATAATGCAACTTAACCATTGAAGGATCATTAATTGAACTGAAGGCTTTGATGATAAATTTTGAAGTAAAGGAAGGATCTTGAAAGCTACGCCGTACACATCCTTTTTATTATATATTATATTTGATGGTTATGAATGAACTATGATTACGCTATACTTGAATGTTCTGCTCTGCGTGGATTGTGAGATTGAGGCTGGGCTTTTATTGGTTGAGGTGATATTAATCAAGCCACAACTAAGCCAGCACAATGTAAAATGCCTATTCATAACTGAACTCATTTGTAACGTTCATTTGAGCTTCACACTTTGGTGTAATTTTGTGAAACTAAAAGGCATCCTCCTTTATGTTGCTCCCCTTTTACAGATGCCACTGAGAAGCTTCTTAATGACATCAACAAATACAGAACGTCCCTCAACCTATCATCCTTCATAGAGAATGACAATGCCAATTGTTTAGCCAACCAAATTGCCAAGCAATTCAAAGACCAGCCATGCACTAACACAACCGGTGCAAACACCATCCCAGGCACCGAAGAGCAGTTCCCAAACTATCCTGACTTACTTAGCCACTGTGATCTCAATACAGAAGTAACTCAGGATGCTGCCATAATGCCTGCTTGCGTGCCAAACCTTGATACAGATGATTTGTTGTCAAACTTTACCAAGTCGCAGTATTCTGGAAGTCTCAACGATAGCAGGTTTGCTGGTATTGGTCTGGCTGACGAAGGAAACTGGGTTGTCATGGTTTTGAGCACAGACACACCAACTGGTAGCTTAGCACCGGCAACTGGAGCTGGTGTTGTGCTAAACGCTGTTCTTTACTGTTATTTGGTCATTTTGTTCTTTGCTTTAGTGCTTCTGTTGTGAGGAAAATTGACATACCAACAAGTTGCAGTGTTAGATGATGAGTTACTTCCTGTTCCCTTAAGTTGACGTTTGTAATGCTTTGTTAACAAATGGTTGGAACTGTGCCATAGGTGGCACATTCTTGGTTGCTATTTCAATTTGCACAATTACGTTTTCGCATATTATCTCTTTTGGCATATATTTTTCATCACATTGATTCTTGGTTTTTAATATATCCTCGCCTAACCGTAAGAAGATAATAAAATCTGACTTGTAAATATCATTAAAAAATCCTGCTTATGTATAGTTGGTCATAAACAATTTGATAACAAATAGGCTTTGCTGAATAACCCCAAGTGTCCTTTGACAGCCCCAGTTGCAAGCACTACGAGCTAGATCTGAGATTAGAATTTTGTACAAGTTCAATTTGATCACTATTCGAGCAAAGCCTAGTCCATTGAGTATTAGTTTGAGTTCAATTTAGTTTACATTGATCAAAGTTTTGGCTAATTTTCAAATTTTTGGTCAATTTTGAACTAGTATACATATGCAATCTTGTTAAGGTTTAATTTGCTTAGTTATGAGCCTTCTAAAAAAACAAGCTAAAGTCAATTATATAAAAATTATTTGATTAGTTTTTGAGGAAGGAAGTTGAAGTAAAAATAAGAAGATACAAGCGATTCTTAGAAAACAACTATGATCAGTTGAACAGTCCTTGATAACAATTGAATTTCTGACATGTGAAAGATATGAATGTTGGAAGTGACTAGCAATCTTAAAGCAAAAGTAAGAAAAGTTCAAAAATATTATTTTAGATGAACTTAAAATAAATTTTGTAATCCTTAGTAAATTAATAACTTATTGTTTGATAATAATAGAGGCATAGATGAGATAATGTCCACAAGACATTCTTTAAAAAAACTAAAGCCTTTCCATATGGTAAGTCTATAGAGTTACAACAACACTATATAATGCATGAAATATTATGATGTAACCCTACAATATCATTGATGTGCAGACTACTGTTGAGGATCTTCATGTACAGGTTTGTTGAGATGTGATGTGACTTTATCAAACATTGGTTTGGAGAACCTTTGGCCAAGAAATTCATAAAGGCTAAGGTTAACTAGCCCAATGAGTGTTAAGAACTATTGATTTAGTATATGGAGCTATTGATATCTTCAATGAAAGATCCAAGATAAGCATATACAATGGACAATAGAGGTAATGCAACTAGCCCTCAAGCTTTCATTACATCAAGGATTGTAATTGCAAGAGAATGCATACTGAAAGTAGTTACTACAATGGATTTAGTAGATGGATGCATTGATGTAGTATATCATCTCTCGTAGTAATCACAGTCAAACTTAGATCAACATCTTGTAAAGATATTATAGGATGATTCCAAGGATGTTAGTTACCACATTTGCTATGAATAATTATTTATTTCATTTTTGAAATTTTGAGAAAATTTAAAAATTATTAATGATTTTGGAATTTCACTTGTGAATTATATTATAATTGTTATAGTTTAATTTTTAAAAGTGTTGTGGATGTATATCTTGTGTATGATTAGATTTTTGTGGTTTAGTAAAATTATGTTGTTTCTTATGTATATATATGATAAGACTTGTATAATTAGATATCAATGCAATCTATATTGTTAGTTGTGTAAGTATGATGAATTACGAATAAGTAGTATATTAAGTACAACAAATATTATAGTTAATGACTAATCCATGATGGCAATGCAACTAACGTTAGAAATAGCAAACGAGTTATGTTAAAAATAATGGCTAATGTTACATAATGCGAATGATTGACTACTAATTAACAACCATATTTTCGTTTGATGATTGATCATTACATATTAAGTACTCACAAAATTGAACCTCGATGTTAGAATTCAGTTGCTAAGTTAATCGTAAATTCATCACATTAAATTGCTACTAATAAAATGTTGGTGCCGATGTGTTTTGAATATTGTTGCAACTCTTTCATTGATTGATTAATTGAATGCTAATAGAACCATGAAATGTGTCATTGAAGCTTAAATTGGTGTGGTGAGAGCTTAGGGATTAGGGACCTCTCTACTTGTTAACTCTTGTGATCAACTAATATCTTCATTTTCCATTTTAGGCAATAAAAATTCCTATTTTTTTTTCACCACATCATCCTTCATTGCTTGGGATCATAATAAATAAAAATGATGGTTTTCTTAGAGCCTATGAAAAGTTATTAATTATTTTATCGATTACTATTACTTGGGTAAAATAGAACATTCATCAGCAATGGTAGTTTTATTGTTATACAATATTAATTTTTTAAATACATTATATTGTTCAATAATTTCACTAAACTAAACTCATCTTAAACTATTGTAAAATACAACATTAAAAAAAATTTATAGTTCCTGAAATTTATAAGTACCAAATTAGGATAATGAAAAAAAAAATTCTAGAAAAGCATGCTTTGTGAAAGAAAAGGTTTATGTGTCTTGTAGGTTAGGTAATAATTGTTCGACGTCGATGTTCTGCCGAAAGCATAATGAAATTATTATTAAAAAAAATAAAAGGAAGAAGACGACTCGCTTTCTGGTGAGTTTCGCTTAGACTAATACTAAATAACTAAGAGAAGCCAAACGGAAGTTTTATGTGACATGTGCTCCAATATATGCCATGTGCTTCTTCCAGGCTTTTTCTAAATAAAAAGCGAGAGAAATACAGCTGTGTATATCGAATACCTACAACTTACTTTTCTAACACGAAACTCATCGTGTTTATTAATATTTCTTTTGGTGTAGCCTGGTCGAGTCTCTGCATTGATCAAAATTATAAATTATAAACCTAAATAATAATATTAGTTTCTAGCAAACTGATGACATATATCGGCACTTATGGTCAGAATATCATAAATTTTAAAAAAGAAAAAGCCATTTATAGCAGCTTTTTTGCACCATAAAACTCTATAAATACTAAAATTATTATATTACGTTAAGTATTTGATTAACATGCGATGTTGTTATCAATAAAAGAAACAAGATTAATGACAAACATAAATAATTAATATTGAAGATTTTTTTTAGTTTATACAAACATTGCCAACAATTCTTTACTAAAATTATTTAAAAACATATTAGCTCATTTGTTACATGTTATATTAGAAAAATGTTTGCTACGTATCTATTAATGTGTCTTTCATAATGGCATGGTAGTCATCAATGATGTTCATAAGGTTAAGGGTCCAATTTGCCCCTCTTGAAACCGATGCTTTTATTATGAAATGTAACTAATAACCAATAAGTCAAGAGAGAGAGAGACCCACTATAACTATGGAATGCACAATTGAGTAACCATCAAATCGCGTGGGACGAATGAGAAGAAAAGTCCAACTGATTCAGTACATGCATGAAAATTGTACGAAGTCCTTCCCCTTGAACATTTCCACAACTTCTCCCTTTCTGAGTTCTTGACCTCGCCCTCTCATAATCATCGATCTTGAATCCTCTATCCCTCTCATCACTTAATTATCCATAAGTTTCTTGAATTAAGTCTACAAGACTCTTCCATCTTCCAACGTAGCTCGTTCTCATGTTTCGAAAATCTCCTCGTCCAAGCCTTTTCCTTCCCACTTGAGCTCCCTGTTGCTTTGACCTCTTTTTCCCCTTTTTTCTTGAGAACTCTTGGATGCCTAAACATCTCCTATTATCCTTCTAAGAGCCTTGCTCCCCACTAGCACCTCTCACATATTATTTGAACACACACATACAACCAACTTGCATCAAACCTATATTGATCTTAGCTGGACCTCAACCACTAGTTAAAATGAGTTAGGACATGGTAAACCAAGGTAGTCCTGCATTAAACCCACATTGACTCACATTTACCATCACATAACACTAATTTGAGTCCGACTACGTCAAACAAGGTTAGGCTGTGTCGAACCAGTTTCCTCTCATGCTGAACTAGGCTAGATGAGTTGACCCGATCCACCCCTATATTGACCTAGACTATACCCTTATTGACCTAGTCTAAAGCTGCACCAAACAAAATCACACGGAATTAAAACAAAAACATTAGATTAAACCAAACCAAACAAAACCAAATTATGTTAAATTATGCAATTTCATCCCAACTTTAACAATAAGTCATGAAGATCCCAACAAGAAACTCAAAAAATACAACATGACCTACAAACTCAATTTCATCACCTTTTAAGTAAACTTTTATTCAAATTCTTCAAATCACACTTTTCATATCTAAAATTTTTTTTGTCATTAAGATATAATTAGTATTGCAAGAAAATTATCAGATATCATCTCTATTATTTTGAATCTTGCTCACATTATATAATATTGTCCCCAGAAGATCATTATTGTCATTGTCAAGAATTTCTACAGAATAGTGATTTTTTGGCATCCATGATAAACCCTAGATTATTGTGTTTTTTAATTTAAAAGCCTGTTAATGATTATCGTTGTGTAAATAATATGAAACATGTTTCTATCTATTCGTACCTTATTATGATCATACATTGTTAGTTTTTAAGAGAAACAATCGGACAACTTTATACGAAGAACACATCAACAAAAATGCCCGCCGTTCCTCTTCTACATCTATCGCCTTTCAAACATTTCTTAAAGCAGCACAAAACTTGCTTGTTTTATGCATGAACAATTGAACCAATCAAAGTCGAACTAAAACAGCTGCGGAATCGATGACTCCTCAGCCAAACAGGTCTCCCAGAACAACCTGTTCTCTTCCGCCTCGTCCACCCTCGCCGTTGCCGACTTCGACATCGAGCCGTCCCACACGTCCACGCCTCCCCTCCCCTGTTGCGACTGATGCCCCAATATGCACCACATCCTCCAGGATACGCATCGGCGTTCGCCTTCGTCGTCGTCGTCGTCGTCGCACCTGCCGTCTTCGTTGCCATCACTGCCAGTAACGCAGGACTCGGCATCGTCGACATCGTCGACGTCGTCTTCGTCCTCCAATGGAAGGCGGTTCTCTTCAGAATCTCCGATCTCCTCAATGTTATCGACATGTGATGCAGCCACGGCAGGATCCCATTCCATGCTCTCCCAAATGAGGAAGCGGAAATCCTCGGCAAATAAATCCGAATCCCAAATTTATATGCCCTACCATCACGTGCTTCTCACGTGAATGGGGCGCCTACTGAGTTTGTTTTTTAAAATTTAAAAAGAAAAGAGCGAGGGAAAAAAGCTTCCAGAATGCCACGTTCGAACACGTTATTTTATAATTCCACCTGTTGTTTCTTTTTCCATTTTGTCTGCAAGAAACCGCCGGTTACTATAGGAAAGCAGTGGGTGAGACGAAACCATAACGACAAAGAGTAATTGATTTGGGATGCAAGGCGAGACTCGAAGGCCGGCGCGTCCGTTTCGTGAATGGTCGAATTGTATTGGGCCGAACTGCGGTATTCTGACCAAAAGCTTCTAGAAATTCGACCGCCCAACTCGGCTGGATTAACGAGTTGGATAACCCGAATTGAAGGTAAGTGGGACTTTTGCTCTATATTTATAAGAACAATGCTTACTGGAGGTCCATATTTATTTAAAAAAAGGGGGCTATGCTAGAATTCAATCATTTATTTAAAAAAAAAGTACAAAATGCATGTCAAATTTTATTTTTTTAATTTTCCTAAGTGCATAAAATTTTCCTTAATTTTTAAAAGGATTATAAGCTTATTTGCAAATAAACTATTTTATTGAGTTGTCTTCAAGAGACCATATAATAAGAGATTAGGTCTAGGAGTGTGTGAGTTTTTTTAAAGAAGGAATAGACAATCTACAAAGCAATTGTTGAGCGGGTGTTTCCTTTGGAAATATAAATAACAATTCATCAAGTTGGAGAAATTTTGAATATTTATTGTTTTTAAAATGAGAGATAAATATAATATTTGTAGTGAATTGTTGTAACAATTGAATTTCTCAAGTACAAAAATATCAAAAAAAAAATGATACTTTTTTTTTTGTAATTTTATAAGTGGATTATTTATTAATGTCTAGAGATAACTAAGACATTGATGATTGATATAATCATTAAATACTTTTGGAGGTTCATGATTATAAGGGTCTATTATCTTGATGATTAAGATTTTAACATGATAATCTCTGGAATTTAGATTCTCTCGTGTTAGATTATTAAAAAATAGTCCTAAAATTTACTAGTAGAAAGTGTAATCTAGAAAAAAACTAGCTAAAAGGAACTTGATAAAAATTGTATGAAGAGAGTAAACAAACTAAAATCTCCAATGGGCATTTTGGGCATTGTATTAAGAAATACTAATACTTGTCAATCGAGAAAATTTGAGAACTAAAATGTAACATGAGTTGATAGCATAACATTCAAAATAAATGAAAGACCATGATTTTGGGTGAAAAAAAATGTTATTTTCTTTACTCCATTGTGTGACATTTTCATTCTCTCTTCATATAGATCTATTTTTTATAATTCTAACATCATTTAATGTTTTTTCTAACCAATTTTTATATTTTAAAGTATGCATTTATTTTACTTGAAACTATAAGATTGATGACCTTTCTAAATACATTGGGTTTTAATCATAATCTCAATAATTTTTTGGATTACCCCAGGTAATCCCTAGATCATCTTAAACAAATCCAATAATGATATAATAGCTTCTATTTATTACCTAATGTTCTTTCTTGGGCAAGCCACATTGACCGTCCAAGAAAATTTATAAAGAACTATATGAGACAATTCTTTTTAGTTTAATTTTTTCAATAACAACTTAAGGTTGTATTCTCTTTTTATTGTCTTATATAAAAGGAGAAGAGATTTTTAATTTGGAAATATCAAATACTATGTAAGAATCTATTAAAATGATGAAATGAGAAACGAGTCTTTTTTTATTATTTGGAGCACAATATCCTATCTCCCAAGTGAACTAATACAGTATAAGTAGAAAATAGGTAGCACCTATTTGAAAGAAGCTTGCAATATGTTCTATTGAAATAACTTCCACATTTGTCTTTTTCTTTTGTCGAGTTACAATGAACAAAAATACATGTTTTTTCATTTATTGCATGTTTAATTTGTCACAAATGCTTAAATGAAATGTCTAATTTCTTCCTCTTTTGACTTCAATGAAGAAATTAGTAAATCATTAAATGATACTCTTTGATTACACAAAGAAGATTGAATGGACTCAAAATTCATCATCTTTGACTAGAAAGGCATTGCAGGTAAAGTTGACAATTTAAGCTTTGGCTTCAAAGTCTAAGGTTCTTTATATTGTAATGTCTTTTATGGTAACTGTCTCAATATTTGTTAATGTTAAAAAATTTAAAAATTATCAAAAAAAACTTAGATTTAAAACTAATAATATAGTTTATCCAATGGCTATATTGTTGTTCTACAATTGGCAGGAGGTTAGAGATGACTGTTGCACTTATTATGTGAATTGTAATCCTTCTCCAATTTCTAAGAAACTGGAATAGAGATGAACTTGAAATGATTCAATGTAGTTCTGAAGGAAGAATTCACCATGAACTCAAAAGCTCTTATTGCAGAAAATAATTCAAAGACTGCATACAATTTAGTGCTAAAAAATAAAATTTGACAACATAACTAAGAAAATCTAAGTGAATGCTCCCTTACAAAGATAATTAGAATCAAAGACTCTTGTCTAATCTCTATCTAAGTCCCCAAGAGACCCCAGTTTACGTCTTAGTCTCTCAAGTGATTTACATAAGTAATTCAAATCAAAATGCATAATAAGTTTAACTATAGGGATGAACATGAACTCAAAATTTAAAAATGATATAAAGTTTTGATCAAATTTTATACAAAATTTTAAATGTTGAAAGATGAAATTAATAAAATTAATCCAAATATAAAGATTTGAATCAGTAAAGAAATGGAAAGATTCAATTCTACAAAAAAACATGACTATGAACCATGTTGTATTTGACAAATCAAACGATTAGCGATAAGGATCAAATATTTGATGAGTTCATCTATCCCAAGTTTTGAAGAACTTGTTTCTATCAGTACCTTCAATCACACAACCAATCAATAATCATTGAACTTCTACTGCATCTAAATGAATTTTACCTCCTAATTCGCCATCACTCGATTGTAATAATAGCATGTCTGATTGAGTTGATTAGATGGCCAATCTATGCTAAAATTTTTTGGGTTGTTTTTTCTTATTTTCTTTACACTTTTTTCAATTATTTGTACTACAAAGATTTGTTAGAGGATTATGGCCGCCCAAATTGACCAATAGTTGTTGGCAAATCATGATCCCCATTTCTAAAGTGTTCACTAACAATCGTGAATCAAATAGATAAATAAAGTATCTCCAAGCTCTACTACAGTGTTAAATCTCTATTTGATTTTCTCTTACAACTATCTTTGATAATTCTTGATTCATGTTGTCACTTCTATCACTCTTCATATTAGGAAGTCCTCTTACATCATCTTCATTATCTTCAAATGTTGGAATAATCAAATTAATAGTTTCTAATTGCATTTTTTTTATCATAACTCTTTGATAAAAAAATTGTTTTCTTCTCTGTACATAGAAAGGTTTCTCCTCAAAAATGGTTTTGGTTTTGTTGGTATATTCTACAAAACAGGTTTTTGAAAAACAAATAACTTGATTATATATCTCTCTATTCTTATGATAGTAATGTGTAATAAGTCCATAAATGCTATCATTTATCAAATAATATTTGTGATATTAATGATAATAGATAACATCTTCATCTGACAAGTGAGCGCTCTCAATCATACTATTACATACATCAAGAAATACTACATCACAATTAATTCAATGATAAATGTTTTTGAGATTACATAATTGAAGGTATACTATCTCATCTTCTTATGCAATTTATCATTAGAAATGCATTGAGTAAAAATAAATTGATAACAATATTAGTATATTTTTAACAAACTTATTAGAATTCTATGATACACAAAACATAACTTTCTTCACATCCTTTGCATTCTAATTTATAATATGCCAAGTATTATTCAAGAATACTTTTACACCAATACTAACACCATTGATACTAGAAATATCTTCAACAAAAAAAGTAAACAAGTTCCTTCCAATCCTAAAGACCTTGTTCTCTCTATTCCATGGTGTAGCCAAACTTTTTAATAATGTGTTTTATTAAAAAGTAGGTATTTCAAAATATTGCATGATATTTGCATTTAATAACAATCCTTTGACTTGTTCATTAACAATATTAGTGACGTTATCTGATGGCTTTCTCATGATGTAAGGATAACAACTTCTAACAAGCATCGGTGTATAAATTGATGCTGTCCTAAGCTCATTGCATAAATAGGTGCTATCCTAGGCCAACATTTTAAATTAATAATCATTGTGAATTTTTGAGAAAAAAAATAAATTAAAAATTAATAATATTATTTTAAACATTATAATCTTTGAATTAACTATATAAACATATGTCTTATAAAAATTCAAAATAAATTAAAAATAAATATACAACAAAAATAGAGACAATCTATTAAACACAAAAACCCTAATATGACTCGAGCCTTTGCAAACAAAAAAAAGTGATTTTATCCTTACTTTCACCTTCAAAACAAAAAGTTGAATTGTAAAAAAACAAAGAAGAGGAAAAAAAAAAGTAACTAATAAGCTAATGGCAAAGAAGACAAACACCAAAAGTGAACTATAGCACACACAATTGAAGAACAAACACAAAAACCATTTTTGATTAATCAAATCAAACAAGATGGCAATATATAAATATAATGTAAATAATAATCTTGTTATTATACTACATAAGTCAAATTATCAATTTTCATATATAGTATGAAATAACTTAACTCATGGTGATATAATTGTATAAAATTTAACACTTCGAATGAAAATAATTTTAAAATTAAACTTGTTATAAAAATAATTTGTTAGTAAAAACATTCACACATTGTTTAATATGTAGTGACATGATAATTAATATTTTATTTATAAAGAATATCTAAGAAAATAAGTTACACAAGACTCTTTCATGGCATGTGTGTAGAAATCATAGTAAGTAATCAAGTTGTGTAACATTTCAAATAAAAGATATTACATGATGAACTTATTATGAGAAGAGCTTTTTAAGTGTAATGTTTATTTACAATATATGATCCATATTATATTATGTTTAACATAAATAATTATTATAAGGCTATTAATGATACTAATTTTATGAAAAGTATATTATTATTAATGTAACTATTTAATTTTATCTTTTGTATTATAATCTATTAATGAATTTAAAGATAAAATGATAATCATATCTTCTTCATACTAGTTAAAGTGAATATTCAAATATAATAATAATTGCCGTTAGGATACCTTAAAATGGAGGCTACATCATATGAACATGTGGTTTATGATGCCAAGCATTTGAAGACAATGGTTGTCTTATCTAATTCATCATTAGAGACATTCGACTAATGAGCTATATTTTTTATTCTTATGATGTTAGTATCTTCCATAAAAGAGGATTTGGATTCATTCATAGAGAAGTTTTATTTTATACTTTGCTCATAATCCATTTTTATCTTCCCTTCTTTTCCAAGTTAATTAACCAAATTTATTGGTTATGAAAAACTTGATTATTAGAAGTCATGCTTGCAATACTCTAACTAATGAATATTTATATGATGCACTACTAATGTGAGTTTTTTTCTCTAGTTTAAAAGAGAATTTTATAATAAATCTCCGTTTTTTATTTTCTATTTTGTTTTTATCGATTATCGTAAATTGTTTTAATGCTATTTTTTATAAACAAAGTTAACATAAATAATTTTCTAGGTTTACTTTTTGATTACATTGTAAATGTTTTATATTGTTTTAGTTACTTGATCAAAGTGCTATGTACTAAATGTTTTAAGGGTTATTTAATTAGGTGTTATCTATAATGTCAATATTTAGATGTTAAAATTATGTAGTAGCCTTTTTTAAAATTTATGTTTTATTTTATTTAATATCATTTAATATATTTTTAATATACTTATTGATTTACTAATGGTTGATGTCTATATGTTATCCATATCTGAATAATATCTAGACGTCATATTTTAGTATAAAATTCAAAACTTTAAAATGGTATCATCAAAAAATTATTCTTTTGATTATCTAATTCTATGAAATTGAGAAGTTTTGGTCTTCAAAAGTTATTGGTTTTAAGAAATCATACAATCTTTTAAAAATATGTTATTTAGTTTGATGATTTTTAATATTATGATGAAATATTATTTTTTATTTAGATTTACGACTTTGTTAATATTTTATTTTGCTAACCCATAGCATAGTTATCCCTTCTTTACTGATAGGATAAAATGATTGGATGACATCAATTTACAATGGTAGCATGTTCGACATTAGTTGGCATCAATTGGTGGTGGTCACCTTTGTTAATGACGATGGTAAATGACAATGATTAATGATGGCAATGATTGATGACTTACAACAAATAACTTTTAATAACATGTTTATAAGTTAATCATATATACCACTAATGAATCTGACTTCTAAAAATAGGTTATTTGTGTGTTATAAAAGTTTTAAACTCTATTTGATGCATTATTTTTTTACTAGATTTTGATAAAATTATTTTTTAAAACTCAATCAAATGCTTTATTATATTTAAAACAAAGTACATTTTGAATTTAAAAGATAAAAAATAATATCTAAATTACAAAAATAATTTTATTCTTTTAAAATAATATGAAGAAATTTATCTTACTTTTTGACAAAAAAATAAAACTATATTTGTTATTTTATATTATCAATCCTTTCATTAAATACCTATTGAAAAGATATTTATTTAACAAATGTTTTTAATAGTAACTAAAAATAGTATTTTAAAATCTAATCTTTTATTAATCATATTAATATTTATTAGTAATTATAGCAAATACAATTTTAGCTTAGAGATTTTTAAAATTGTATTGATATTAGATGTTAATAACATATCCATATCAAAAGTAATTTTTTGTAAGCTGATACATTAATAATAAGATAATTAGCAGCCGTTCATAATTATTTATTTTGATTTGAATTACAATTATTGTAACTATAATTTTAGTAATTTGGATCGTCGAGCACAATAAGCATGTCCGATTAACCCATAAATCCGTATGAACTGCTCGCTTATAGGTGAACTTGCTCGGAGCTTCCATCGCAAGCTTTTCGCATGCGTTCGTGTGGGCGTAGGCGGGAACACGGGGAAGCGAACTCTTTGGTATAAAATTAGCTTAGTAGAAAGTCCTCTTGCCTAATCCAAGCTGCCTGGAAAAGTCGGCAAGTCTTCTCCATAGTGTCCTTACGACTTCTCCAACCAACGAAGATGGCTCGGAACAAAGTACGCTGATAGCCCCAATATCACGATGTTACCTAATTGTTTCTTCTTTTTTATTTATTTAGTGCTTTGAAACTTGCATCGGCAATGCCGGACTTTGTCTCGCGTCATGGTTCTCTTGTATCCCACGGTCTCGTGTATGGTTTTTTCATCAGTGCTGTTTTCTTGGACTTCGGAGTTCGAATGTCATGTGATTACTCTTGTATCTTTTGCGAAGGGTTAAGCCCTACCGAAATAAAATAGGAGGGGAAGGGGAGAACGTGTTTGGTCAACGATGAAGCTTTTTTTTTGAAAGAAATTTGAGGTCAATGTCTGCTTGGCTTATAGACTACAAGAGATAATTGGATGTCAATAGGGCAGCAGAAAATACAATTTGCATAAAGGGAGTTTGTAGGATAGAAAAAGAAGCAACCTTAAGACAATCGGTGGGGCGGATTAAGGGGGAACTGGAATCATCAAGCAATTGAATTAGGTATGACCGTTGAATTGCCATTGTAAATTTATTGGATACTAGATATGATGAACACCATGTCCTTCCCAATAATTCCAAAGAGAGGAGGTGTTGAAAGCAGTTGATGAATGGTGGTATACAGGGCTAGTTTGGCAGAGGAAAGAGTCTTGAATGTATTAGTAGAGGATTCTAGGTCTGGTACTGAAAATAGTTCATAGATGCACTAGAGGATTGAAACGTGGTTGAGAGATGGAGTGGGTGTGAGAGCGAGCTATCAACTAGTTGTTCTCTTCCTTATGTTACATTTGACAACTTGGAAAGTTGTTCATATCAATGGCTAGATTTTCCTTTGCAATGGTGAGTGCTAGGTGTTGTGGGGATGTTGGTGATAATTGGAACCTTGGGGGTTTGTTTTTGGTTGGATGCTGATCAATATTGATTCAATTAGAATTTGATTCATTTAACAGCATAATGGTGCAACATGCCTTTCTGGTGGTGGAGATAGGACAAAGATTTAATACCAAATTGGTGGAGGGTGATAGTGGAGAATTAGTAGAGGGAAAGAAAAATGAAATAGAAAGATATAAGAGAGGTAAAGAGAAAGAATATTGACCACCTTCAAACTCTAGTTTGTTTGAATAACCATTGATACAATCCTTTCAAGTTTGGGTATCAAGAACATTAATGATGAAACAAACAATAAACACGGCAATAATTGAATTAGTCAAGCTAAATCTACCATTTTTCATAAACACAATAGGATATTTATACAAGTTGAGCCATGTGTCTAAATCTCATACATAAAACTTATTGATATCTAAAATAGAATTCAAAAATAAAAAGAACATATCTAAATCCTAACAATGATCCATTATATCCATGATATTCATGAATTTAAATGAATAAATATTCTTCATGGTTATAATTATAACATAAGTTTTGGACTTGAACTTTCAATCTTTCTTCATGTGCAATCATGGATTCCTCATTCATGAAATAGGTTATATGTTAACCTGTTTAACCCATCGTGCATTATTGGACCCTTGTTGGGCTCTTTGGGGACATTTTGAAAGCAATGTTTTTGTGCAATTTAATCCAACTACGTTTTGGTGTTGTTGTTGATGTTGTTTTGTGTTTAATGTTCCTCGATAAGACCTTTCCCTACATCAATATTTTCTCTCTTGAAAAAAAAACAATTATGCTAGAGTTGTATTAGGAGGGTTGTTATTCGAAATCTAGCTATTGTTTGGGGCTTATCAAAGTTTAATCTGAACAAGTATAATAAGGAGTTAGGAGGTTTGTCACACATAAAGCTTGGTGATAATAAGTCATTTGTAGGTCTATGACAATTTGATCTCAAAAAAAATGAGAACTATGATTTCAACAATCATGAATATTTTTTTGAGTAGTATCCAATTGACAAGTTTGTACCTCTCCAAATCTTGAGGCTTGTGAAAAAATGTGGTGGTCTAGAAATGTCCCAAAAAATACTCATATTTTTTAATATTTAATAATAAATTGTTGTTAAAAACAAATCCATGTTTAGATGAAGAGAGTTTTATGTTTAAAAATGGAAAAGAAGTGGTTGATATCATAATTTTTAGAGACAAATAAAACAGTGAACAATTGGAGTTTTAATATTTTCTTTGGATAGTATTCTATTGACCACTATATACCTCTTAAGCTCTTGAGGCTTGAGGAAAAATGTGGTGGTCTCAAGATGTCCCAAAAAGATATTATCTGATTTTAATGTTAGATAATATCTCTTATGCAATAATAAATCATTATTAAAAACAAATCCATGGTCAGATGAAAGTTTTATGCTTAAAAAGGGAGAAGAAATAATTGATATAGTAATTTATGATATAACCCACTCATAAATTGAAACGTTGCCTTGGTTTCTTGCATTTCCTTCCTCTGATTTCCTTTTATGATATAGCTCCTTCCTTCTCTCCTCTTTGATTCTTAACAGTAGCAACCCAATATCTCCTATTTTCTTTATTTGTTGTTAAGCTCTTTCTTGCAAAAATAATAGCTCTTCTTTGCTTTATCTCTACTCTTCTTTCTTCATTAGTGCTTTTCTCTCCCTTCTCTTTACTCTCTTTTGTCTTTCTCAAATTTTTTCTTAAGCCACCACCTTCCCATTACTAATTTTTCTATTTAAACTTATCCATGTCGAGGTGGTAATGATTGTTTGTTAAACAATTGAAAAAATAATATTTATGTTTTTTTTATTCAAAATTTTGTAATTAAATATTTTGACATTGAAAAATTACGAACTATTGTTGATTTCTTTTGAAGAGATTTTTTTTTAATAATAAGTTCAAATAAAATTTTTGAATTCGTTTCAAATCATGATATATTTTTCAAGATAAATTTAATATACTAATATTTTAATCAATAAGCATAATGTTTTAAAAAAATTATTTTATTTCGTTGAAATATTCATGATTACAACTATATTGGCTTAATATTATAACTTACAATATATTATATATAGTAAAGCCATCATTGTCCTTAGCATTCACTTATTACCTACTCATCTTACTATATGGTTGTACCAATTGTATGGTACGATCAATACTCTTTGTGAATTTTCACTTTTCATATAGTATGTTGAATTCATTGTATAGTACAATCAATTTATGAAAATTGTATGATGCCTCAATAGATTATCTGATTTTTTCGTTCTTGAACTGACTTATGCTGATTGTACAATACAATTGGACCCATCATACTATATTATTCCCATTGAACAGAAACAAACTCTTTGAAATCATCTCAATTCTTCCCTATGCAATTTCATGAATTCTAAAGTTTTCACAATCTTTCCTAACTCTTATAGTAATACAAACCCTCCAATTCTAGCTTAAATCCAATGAAATTTATTTAGAAAACATAATTGAAACCTTACCTTGGTTTCTTCTGTTTTGTTTCTTTGATTTCTTGTTGTAGCTAGCACCCAATAGCTCCTTCTCTTCTGTCTGATTCCTAGCATTAGCAACTTAGTATCTCGTTCTAAAAAAATATGCTATTCTTCCATTTGCATAGTATGAGGGTTCGTACTCTAATGATCTAGTTCTTTGCTTTAATAATCGAGAAGTTTTCTTCTAACGAGAATTTAAACTAGAATTTATTTTGCAGCCCAACAACTTCCAGACTACCTTTTGTCTTCCATAACTTGCAAGTGACTTCAACCATTTGCTTATAAGATGCCTTCTTCCAGTGCACTAGCCAACCAAGGAACAATTCCATTCAACTACACCAATGAAAACTTCATAAAAAAATGAGATGTCATCATGTTGTGGTAAAAATTCCAAAAGTAAGGAGGATTCAATTTATTTGGCGAAGGAAGACTTTTAATTTAATTACATAAATATGACCAACAATAGCCATATTTTTATGGTTCATAGGGATCACAACATTAAAGACAGTGTTGTTCATATTGTTATGGACTACGTTGTTGGGGGCAAAAGAAGTACATACAAAAGGATCAATGTTAATAGCAATATGGGTGGTAGATACTATTGGGTTATCAAGTTTACCATCCTTAGAAATACAAGAAACACTCATACTATGACAAGAATCTTGAGTAATGATACATACAAGCTTAGAATTATGATTGACTCTCTTTATGTTGTGAGAAGCATTCACAACGATGTAGAAGACATTGCCTATGTTGGTTTGAGCCACATCCATAGCATTATAAGTGGAAGAATTCAAGTCAATATGAGAGAGATGTGTTGTACTAATGCAAAACCCAGTCTTATTTGTGCCATCTTGAATAAAGAGGGAGGCATCTTCCATGATGGGCTGAAGATAAAAGAGTTGGATTTTCCCCTAAGAATAGTGATGAGGAGGGCAAGAGAGGAATCAATAAGGTTAGAGTGAATGGAAGTGATTGATAGGGAGGAGATATGGATGGTAAGTGATTCCTAGATGGAGGGTTGAGAGATGCATTCAAGAGAGGTCAAATACTGATGTAGGCAAGAGGAGATTAGAGGAGGTTCTCCTAGGGATTAGTGGGGTCAATGGTAGACTTCGGAGTTTCAATGAGTATGTAGCAAGAAAAAGAGGGGAGGGGAATGCTGAGGCTACTAGTTGGTAGCACATGTTGTCTGAAAGGTGGAGAGGACCTCTCGACTAGAGGGGATAAAGATGAACCTTAGTTGAGAAGTTGACTCCAAGTAGAATGAAGCATGGTGAAAAGCAGAGCTTGGAACTAAAATGGGCTGGTGGATCATGAAGCTGATTGGCATTTTCTCCTTTGTCCATATTGAAAGGCTGGTTTTTTTTTTTTTTTTTTTTTTTTTTTTTGAGATGAAAATTGAAAACTTTGATTTGTGTTATATAAGTGAACATAGTTTGAGCTGTTGACTGTGTTTTCCTTTTGGATATATTTGGCATTTATTTTCATACTAAGTTGATCTCCTCCTCATCTTCTATAAAGGAATCTGTAGTTCTGGTTCTTGATGTGGGCCCTACAATGCATGGAATTCTTCCTGAAGTTGAATGTCTCTGTACAATGCTTGTGCTTAAAAAGGTAAAACTATATTTACTTTTCTTCTCCTGTTCGGTTTCCTGCCTGTTGCATCTTGTTTAATCTTATAAGCGCCATTAGCAAAATGGATAGTGTGAGTTGAGGTATCTTATCTTATTTGGTGTTAAGTTGACGTATGTTCTTTCACTTGTTTTATTTTTCAAACATGACTATTTCTTGTTCTGTTTTACTGGCACAGCTTATTTATGGTAAGAACGATGAAGTTGGCATTGTCCTGTTTGGCACTGAAGGTACTCCTGCTTTCACAGCTTTTCAAAAACTCACCTTGCTCTCCTTCCTTCTGTAAAAAAGGTGGAAGATTGCCATTTTTCTAGAGAATTCTTGCATGCTGGAAAGTAAATTAACACTTGTTTTTCTCCTAATTTATGTTTCATTCATGCTAAACCATAGTAATATGCAACTTATCCAGCCAATTCAATGCTATTGGTGTTACATTGTACAAATCACGGTAATAGATACATTCCGATATGCTTTCAGAAAATTTTTCTGATAGGCAGGGAAATCTAGGGCCTCATCTGATAAGGAAAATCATGTTAATAATGCCAACTAATCACAAATTGGGTATAGTACTATGAAATTGATGTTTCTTTTGGGAGGATGGGAAAATGCTTTTCCACCATGAACCTGTTTGGAAACGCAGTCTACTATTTGACAGACTTATTCCAAAAGTGCTATTGAATATTTCTTTTCCCAATAAATATTATTTTTTTCCTTTTTACATGGCAATTTAACAAACAGATGCCAATTTTTAAAAGTTGTTCTCGGTATTACTTTTTTCTTAGAAAGTTTTTCCTCTTAAGTAACTATTCCATCGCCTATTTAAATCGCAGTTTAAAAAGCTAAACAATTTTGAAGAGCACTTCTCTGCAATGTTAGTTTTCTAACTAATTTTCTTACTGAACTTTTACAACTAATTTTTTTTTTAAAAAAATTCTATTACAAGTACTATACTAGACTATCTCTGCAAGTATTGTAGCACTTTATTGACTGGCTGAATCTCACAAAATGATTTTTTACTCCGTTTGGTGGGTGCAGTATAATGCAGTGAGGTGTAAACGTAATGAAATTGGTAAGACTAAAATGTGCTGTCGTAATACAATGATTTTTGTTAAAATATGATTGGAAGATGATACGGGAAATAAATTTTTTTTTATAAAGACAATCATCTTTTGGTTTTTTGTTTTAATTGGATGAACTTAAATAGGGTTGGCCACCTAAGATGAGAATGCAGACCTTACAACGAGAATATATCCCCATGTGGTGTTGAAAGGTTGGAATGGTCCAAGTCCCAACTAAATAGAGCCTTACTAAAACCGTCTATCTGATGAAGATTTTTTTCTTGTGGTATATGCACATGAAATAATTTCTAGTTTTTTTGGTACCATGTCACATATTGACAACAGTATCAGCATTATCTCTTTATAGTAGCTAACTTCATTTATCATTCATGTTCTAATGATTGTGCAACCCAAAGATTTTGCATGGATATTTGCCCAGGGTGGATTGTCTAGGTTGCTGTTTTCCTTTCATTGTACCTTGCAATTTTGACTTCCACACGTTGAACCCGTTCTTATATGGAGGCTTTTTATTAAATGCCAATTTTGTTTCCTTGGATAATGAAGTTGTGAATTTAAAGCTTCGTTTGAAGTGTTTTCTTATGCCAAGCAAGTTGATGAAGTTGTGAATTTTAAATTTGTTTGTGGACCAGTAAGAAATCTCTATCCACTGTGGATTGTTCTTAGAAATACTATTTTATGAAATTCATTATGTTATTGAAAGCAATTGGAGGTTTATGTAGTAAAAGAACCCTGAGGGACCAAGCGGACAGATGATCTATGATTGAGATCAAATTGTAGGTTGACTGAATATGCTCGATTTTCAATGTTTTTAATTTTTTTTAGTTTCGTTTTCATTATTTTAGTTTAAGTTTATAATACTTTTGTTGATTTTAATGAGCACTAAAATCTATTCCAAATATTCTATTTAGAAATTGTTCATTTGGAAAATATATTTCATGCACATGTATGCACGTCGCTTCCCATGATAGGTTATGCACACACTGTATGTGTATGTTCCAATTGTAACAAGAAAGGTATATGCACCTAATGGTTTTCTTATGTTTTATTGTTCAAATATTAAGATTGCTACAATTAAACAATTCATATTTTTGAAATTTCTCCCATAGTTTTGTGATAGAAGTAATGAGTAAGAATCGGAAGTGGCTTGAAATTGTCAGTAGCAGTTACTAAATAAAAACATATGCAACCAATTGATGCTTTTTGTTATTGTTAATATGTAATTACTTTACCGTAATTGGTATTTTCACTGCACTTAGAGGTTTAATAAGGTAACTTGTTTTGTTAGCTTTCCGTCTTGAAAAAATTGTATATATAGGTTTTGATAGTTGTTTTTTAGAATATTCACTGATCTTTATTAATGTATGACATACTTTGACACGTTTGTTTTGTTCATGTTACTGACCAACCAAATTATTGTTAATGAAGTCTAACATTTTTAATTTGAATACAGCTGCCCAATCCAAAACTGAACAGTGTACTATCGTTTGTATAGCTGAAAGGAAGCAACTTGTTTGAACGTTCATTTCTTATGAATATATGTTTCCAAGAAGCTGCTTATGATATTATATGTCCATTTTATGTTGTGATTTCTGCTATATTTCTTTAAGTTATGTCTGGAATTTTCAGAGACCAAAAATGAATTGCAAAAGGAGGTTGGTGGATATCAGCATGTGGTGGTTTTACAGGACATCAATGTTATAAATGGTGACATGATGGATGTTTTGCGTATACTTCCAAGAGGAACCCATAATGGTGATTGTATCCTAAGCTGATTTCCATTGTTTTTTTTAAAATACTTTTCCTAGAATTTTTTTTGCTTGTTTTTCCCTTGGGATATTCATTATGTACACTTTTTATCTTCGTATGAGCTTAATGTTTCTTCTTCTTTGGATGTTCGTTGAAGCATATTAGTATTAATGGTGACTGCTTTTGCATATAGTTATTTGTATTTTTTTGTTTACCTATGACTTCAAAGACGTATTTATTGAACTTTGGTTGCTTTAGACAATATGTTTGCTTTATTAATGATTCTGTGCTACATTTTAGTGTGCTACTAGACAAGAAGTTACTCTTGCATGTAGACGGATTCCTTGTAATTGTGCAGCTTCCATGGCAGTGTAACTGTGAAGGGGGTACATGTAAGTCTGTGGGCGTTATGAAAACCTGAAGTTTTTGGTGGTCAGGGTTTGAAAAACAATGGGGTAGTAATGCCTTTAAAGAACCTTAATTTGATATATTGAGCATTCTCACTGCTTTCTGTGATATTTCAATTGTTCGCTTGGATACATTACCCACACATGTACTCTCTGAATGACTTGCCTCCTTGACAGCTTGTCATATATAAGTATATTTTATATCATCTAATGAAGCTTTGTTTTTAATTTCTCTCCGTGTTTTTGCCTCCTTGACAATTTGTCAGTTCTTGATGCTCTTGTTGTTGGAATGGATATGTTGATAAAGAAATATGGACCTACGAACAAAGGGAAGCTCCGCCTTTGTCTAATAACGGATGCGCAACATCCAACTAAAGAGCCAGATGAAGGCTCCAAAATAGATCAGGTTAATACGATTGGCCAATTGATGAAAAAGCATGGAGTGAGGTTGGATTGCATAGTTGTAAGAGTTAATCTAACGAAGGCAGTGCAACAGAACGTAATAGGTGAGAATGTTGACTTACTGAATCAATTTGCAAGGAACACGGTCTCAAAAATCATACATGTCAATGGGCCAACTGCACTACTAGGAGCTATTAGGACTCGAAGCATCTCCCCTGTAACTGTGTACAGAGGAGACCTTGAATTAAGTTCAAGCATGAAGATTAAGGTCAGATGCACTATTTTTCATCCCAAATAAATAGTCAATCATTAAACCAAATAATGATTTGCAAGGAAACTAGTTTGGTATTTGCCTTGAATATGACTGAAAATTTTAATCTGCATCTATGTTCTTTTGGACCATATTATGAGTAGCTTTATATTCAATTTCAATCAAAGTAGTTTCTCTGTAAATGATTATTTTTATATTTTTCGAAGGTATTATTTGATTAGTTATTCTACCGTGTCTTCATAAACCTTGGTAGCAAAACATAAGATTTATGTTTGAGGTGCACAACAAAAAGCATATATTATGTTTAGGTCTTCATGATCATTGGAAATGTGTGAACGATGCAGTTGCCATATTCGTTATGAATTTGGTACATCTGACATTATAGTAGAACAATTGCAGCAAAGGAAGCTTTTGATTACAAGTATATACTTGTTTCATCTAAAATGTTTTGTTGACTCCAATTTCCACTTTTGAGTATTTTTAGCTATTTCATTAAATGCTGTTCAAAATAACTTTTTTCATTACTAAAGCTACAAAAGTACTCTGAACTCCTTTCATAATTATTTTTTAGTTATATAAATTTTCTTTTTAAAAGCCCATTTTCAATTGCAAATGTTGCTATCAAACAGAGCATTAGTTTGGTACTTAACTTGCCTTATATTTAGATGTTTGTGAGAAATGGTCCAATTTCTCAATATGGTGATGCTATCCACATTAGGAAGACGCCCATCATCCTCCCAGTAGGATGTTTCCATTTTTAATTATAGTTCTACGTTGCGTTTGAAGTGGTATTTCCAAACCACATTTTTGGACATGTATTTTACAAATGCAACAGTTGTTCAATTAGTTGCATTTGGAAAATACCTTTAGCCCAAAACAAGTGGGGCTATCGTCATTAATTTCTTGTACCATTTTGGAACTAAAAGAAGAACATTTTGTTCTCCATTGATATCATAATTATTTCTTTACTTGATTTTTATATAAAAAGTCAAAACATGATTTTGTTATCACATAATAAATTAGTCCAATAAATACTTAACAATTGGTTAGCAAAGACAAAACTGTTTAACTCTTAACACCAACACTTTTTAATCATAACTTTTTATTTGTTAATGTAATATTCAGTAACAATTGTCTCATATGAATGCTAGTTTGATAATAATGTTATTTGCTATCCAATGCTGTATCAAACGAATTTAGGTTGAACTTTACAATGAGAAGATTACCATGTTCTAGTAATTTGGAGTGGTGGATGCATTGCCTTGTGCTATTGTTTTGCTTGTTAGTTGCATTAATCAACTTGATGTTTTTCAAAAGCCAAGCTCATGAAAATCTTTGTCAAATAGAGTCTGAACATGCTAGTATCCTACCAGAAGTTTATCATGGCAGAGCTAGTTTAGGCATGATGCAAGGGTTATGTGTTACACATATTCTACATCATTTCTTTTCTTAGTCTTCAACTTTGGGGAACCTGATTTATCTTATCTATAGTGTTAGTTTTCTAGCAACTAAATGTGTCATGCTTAGTCATGATATTGTCTATACCTTGCCATTATGATGTCTCTTAGTCAAATTATTTTTAGTTGATTCTTGATTTCAGTTAGGTCTAGTAGGTTGTATTTTGAATGATTGTACTTTTCTCTGATCCTTACAGGTATGGGTTTACAAGAAGACTACAGAGGAGAAATTTCCTACCTTGAAAAAGTATTCTGACAAAGCACCACTGAATGATAAGCTTTCTACTCATGAATTCAAGGTGGATTATGAGTACAAAAGTCTAGAAAATTCTCATAAGACTGTACCTCCAGAGCAAAGAATAAGAGGCTACCGATATGGACCCCAAGTGATTCCTATATCTTCCGCTGAATTAGAGGCAGTGAAGTTCACTCCAGAGAAAAGTGTGAAGCTTTTGGGATTTACTGATGCTTCTAACATAATGAGGTGAGAGAACTGATTTTTGGTGATAATTGCATGTAATGATAAGAGATTAGCTCTTCTTTATGTACTTTGTGATAGATCTGTTTATTTTTTCTAGATGGAGTATGTGATTTTATCCTGTTTTGTTTTGTTACATTATCATTCTTGATGTCATGTTTTTCTCATTTTCTGTAATGAAGGCATTATTACATGAAGGATGTGTATGTGTTTACTCCTGAACCGGGGAATTCAAAATCAATTCTAGCTGTTTCTTCTCTGGCAAGAGCCATGAAGGAAATGAATAAAGCTGCGATTTTACGATGTGTTTGGAGACAGGGTCAAAGCAGTGTTATAATTGGAGTTTTGACTCCCAATGTGTCTTCTGCTGATAATATTGTCAGTATTATTTGTCCATTATATTTTGTTATTGATGCAAAAATGTGTTATTACGTACTATTCACTGAATAGCACAACAAAAATGTTTATTTTGCACAGCCAGATTCGTTTTACTTAAATGTTCTTCCTTTTGCTGAGGACGTGAGAGAGTTCCAGTTTCCATCATTTAGTAATCTGCCTTCATCTCGTCAGCCAAATGAATTGCAGCAGTATGCTTCAGATAACTTTGTTAGAATGCTAGATCTTGCACCACCTGGCCAAGATGAGTTGCTGAAACCCGATTTAACGCCAAATCCAGTCCTACAGGTTTGTGCAGTCTGCTGTTCTTTCATCTCTGTTCCATCTATGTTGGTAGAATGGTATTTATGTTCTTATAACCTGTATTCTTTTGTGAGACTTTTAATTTTAAGAATGGTATATGAGATAGCTTAAGGTTTGCATGAGGCTGTTATATGGCAGTGCGACCATGAAATGACTCCTAAGTTTGCTGAAGATACCAATTTGTGATCTAAAATTTAAGCAAAATTGTTTTGCTCTTTATGAGCACGAGTGACAACTATGCATCAAATTTCTTAAATGATTGGTTAAGGGTTTTCATACTATTGCAATAATACTTGAACCCACTTTCTCCATGGAAAATTGTGAAGAACAGGTTGCTATTGCAATATAAAGCCATCATGTAGTTGATCTTAGATAGTAAGAATTGGTGTCTTCCTCCAAATCAAGTATTTAATCAGTATAAAACTATTGATAAGCTGCAGTTCATCCATGTATTATCAAAGGGTTTTATATGCTGGAGAATTTTGCGAAGATTAGTCGTGCATCTATATATAAACATCATGACATATGACTTGCAAATAGGGAATTAAGGAGTCTTGTGAATATCAATACAACTGCTGTTAGGTTTTGAATGCAAAAGCTGAAATTTCTTATTTTAAATGTAAATCACGTATACCATCTCAAACAAACTTTGTAGTCATTGAAGTTTTATCAAATGTGGTAGTTCCTATTAGGCCAATTTTACTTTGTAAGATGAACTGCGACTGAAAGAAAGCATTCGCTCCTAGCTGTTTATGAGGATGCAACGCCCTGCAGGTTTTGTATAAAATAGTTTTACTGTCATGGGTCTACCTTATTTCACCGAAAACAAGTACACAATGTGTATGGTGTCTACAGTGGAACGATTTGTGCATCTCTTGTTAAGAAGCATGACTTCCTTATTTGCAGTACGGAGTGTGCTACATAACTTGCAATTGTGGATGTGAGACAATCATATCCTAACTTGCTCTAGCTGGATCATAGATATTATTAGCTCTGACACTCTACAACAGTTAGAAATGGTAAAATTTGTAGAGCTTTAGTAAAGATGCCTTCCACTCGATCAAAGTAGACACATGAGATGTTATGATTTTCTTGGGTAACATAACATTCTGGATAAAATGATAATTTACATTGATATATTTGATATGTTCATGAAAAATATGATTATTGGCAGTGTAGATAGCTTGAAAATTGTCATCAAGTAATGTCATAAGCATAAGATCTTCCAAGAGTGCTTTTACCTACATTTTTTCACAAGTAGTTTGGATTGTGACTCTCTGTATTCAGCTCTTGGGATATTTCTAGTAACAATATTTCTATTTATTAAAATGAAACATTTAGTAGATTTCTCATCTTTTGCAAATCCAACATAATCTGCATCTAAAGCACGATTTCTCATGATTTTTGTTCTTTGTAAATAGAAGCATTTTCCATTAGCTTTTTTGACATATCTTACAATCCTTAAAACTGCATAACAATGTTCAGCATTTCGAGTTTGCATTTGCTAGCTAACAACACTAACTGCAGAGGCAATATTCGATTTGATAGCGCTATGAGATATACGTGTTTTTTAACAAGTTGTCTATACCTAGATTTGCCTTTAATTGTGTTTCCTATTAATCTTCCATATCTTTAGAGTACATTGGAGTTTTAGCAGGTTTGTATCTATGAAGTTTGGTTTTTTTGTGTTAATTCATGACATTTTCTCTAAAAAGTAATTTTTTTTATAAGTGAAATAACACAAGAATATTTGGGATGACCAAAATCTTTGAAAAGAAAATGTTTTTTTTTCAAATATTGTTGTGCTTTAGAATTCACATGTTAATCACTAACTGTAAGAAAAATATAATGTAAACCACCAGGGATAATGCATCTATAAGGTGTATGTTTAACAAAGATAGAGTGATAAACTTTGTTGCTTTGTATATTAGTTGTATGTAAGACCTTGTATGATTTGTCAAACCATGCTTTAGGACTTTGTTTTACTAAATAGATAGGTTTTGCCTATATCAGCTTAGCCTGATGGTTACTCCATGTATATAAATTCCTGATGTCCATAAAGGAAGACATGACTGATAATCATTTGAAGTATTTTCCAATTTTTGGTCATCTACAAATAAAAGAATGCAGGTATGCTTAATTAAGAAATAGTTGAGAAGTATCAAAATCGTCAATATTATAAACTTGAGCAAATCCTGTGGTGACCATTCATATCTTATATCTATCAATATTGTTACATGTTGAAATTTGATGTCATACACTTTACATGGGATAGGCTTGACATATAGAGGATTAACTAAGTCTTTTGTATGTTTCTCTTGTAGATCATTCATTTAAGTTATTATTACCTGCTTCCCATTAGGATCATACAGTGCTTCATGGTATTCTTTGGGAATATATGTGACACAAAAAGGGAGACAGGAAGAATAGTATGGGTATCGTAGAAAAGGGTGAATGTTACCTAGAAGAAAGCACAATTGATAGCTTATGGTTAACGTTGTCACCTCAAAACTTGTGAGATCCATCCATGTGGAAAATAACGGTTTTGAGCAACGTCAAGTGAATCATGATGGTTTTGCTCCACAATACCATTATCTTGAGGATTGTATAAGTAATACGTTTGATGAATGATACCATTTATGATGCAAAAAGATTGATTTTTGAGTTTGCGTAAAGTTTAGTACGTTGTTAATACAAATAATATGAACCAAAATTTTCTTACTATGAGCAATGTTATATTCTTAAAAGTATGTTGACCAAAGAAAATTTTAGACTTTTTTGGTTGTCTCATGGCGAATAATAGCAGAGGCAATAGAAGGCTCAAAGTTGAAAAATCGTGTAAGAATTGTATAATTGTATTATTGTTTGGTATGCGTACAATACCCGAAGGAGGAGCATTCAAATGCTTAAGTGTTTCCTATGAACTTTCAAGAAATCAAAAAATCCATGATCATGAGAGATAATTGACATCATTACACTTTATAGTTATACTAATATGAGTTTTGATTTGTCAAAAGTACTTGAAATAGCCATGATATTAGTAGTGTATGCATATTATTATAGGAGATGACATAAGTAACGAAAAAAACTAGCCACTATGGAAACTATAAGTCTCAATTATGTGACCTATTGGCTATTAGTTGTTGTGACAACAATAAATCTCAAACGTGTGACGCCACTGACCACTAACTGCTATGATTGTAATAAATCTTAATCATGTGATCCATTGGCCACTAATCATTATGATAATAATAAATCTCAAACATGTGACTCATTAGACACTAGCTGTTATGACAATGGTAAATCTTAATTGTGTGTTTCACTGACTATTAGTTGCAAATCAAATAGCATAACTCGATCATGACTCACTGGACACTATATCAATTTCTAGTGATAATTCAAATTCTTAATTTCACATGCATATTATTCACAAGTCATTACATCTCTTTTTCTTTTATCTTTTTATAATAATCTTATCATATTCATGTTATCATACTCATACATTCCTAAATCATGTTAATGTTATAAGCATTATTCATTTATTAATTTATCATGATGTCTATCTAAGTAGCTTACAATTAATACAAGATAAAATAATACTGCATCAAACATACATACATATAAATGTGTCAGACTGCCTACCATAAGGTTTCTTTATTTTTTGTACTTAATTCCTATTACTTGTTGGCAATTTATTGCTTTTCATATTAAACCTATTTAGTAACCACAATGTATTTTTAATAAAGAAAATCATCTATTATAAAACATAATAGTTCAAAAGTTTCTAGAAATTCACAGAACAACTTTGCTGGTGAAGATTATGGTTGGTCAACTTGTTTCTTTGCTAATTCCTAATTTTTGTTTTCACTTTCCCTTCTCTCTTTCACTTATTTTTTCTTCTTCCCTCCCCCTTTGTTTTTTTCTCTCCTTAGGTTCAATTATTCTCAAGCCCCAACATTGCAAATTCGTTGACATTCTTTCTCAAATCAAACACAGCAAGACAAAAACTTGATTAGTGCTAAATACTAACAATCTATAGGAAACTGAGCTAAATTAATAAAAAATGAAATACTTGGTTTAAGGATTCTCAAAATCCTTGCTGCTGCTATTGCTGTCGGTGAGAGGGAAATCGTTGACAGACTGCTCCTTGCTGTCGGTGAGAGGGAAATCCTCTGGTTATGTTGGTTTCACGAGAGGAAAATTGAGAAAGGAGGATGTAGGATGGGAAAGTGGTGGCTGAACAATTTTTCATAGTTAGTGATTTTATATTTTTATTATTAACAAATAAGTAATTATTTATATGTTAATTATTTTTAAACTTCAACAATTCATAATAATTCAAAATGGTTTTAGATTGAGATGAAATAAGCTTGGTTATACTCGTTTAGGCGAGCTCTATCTAATAATATATTTATTTTTATATTTTAAAATATTTTAATTTTTTAATTAATTCGATATATTTTATAAGAGTTTGATTCGTTCTTGGTTTTAAAGATTTGATGATATTATAGATATAATGTCACATAACTTGCAGTTGATGATGTGTAACTAATATGACTTCAACATTAACTCTAACGGGGTTCTTTTACATTGATCATATGTCGTTGTAAATGATACAGTTGGCTGGAGTGAAAAAGCATGTTGTTTGTGCTCTCTAAATGTCTTTTTTTTTGTTTCAGCGCTTTTATCAGTGCCTTGATTTAAGGTGGAAATATCCAGATGGAGAGCTTCCCCAACTTGGTGCAAGCCTTCTTAGAATTACAGGGGCTGATCCTTATTTTCTTTCTGAGCAGATGTTTGAAATCGATAGTTTAAGTAAACAATTTGAATTGAGGGATAATCCAAAGGTTGATACTTTGAATTAGAAAATGTTAGTTAAAAAATCACTTCAATTAATTTGTATTGGTTTATGTGAGCTATTTCTTGCAGAAAAGGATTTCTTCAAAACGATTTAGAGATAGAACATCAGGCTCAAATGAAGGGGAAGCAGTTGCTAAACTTGAAGCAAACGACATCCCAAGTTTGTGTTATCCTTCTGTTGCTGTTGAAAAGATTGGGGATTCTACTCCCATTGAAGATTTCAATGAAATGTTGGCACGAAGAGACAGCACGAAGTGGGTGGGAAAAGCAATCAAAGAAATGAAAGATTATATTTATGGTCTCTTGGAGAATTCTTATAAAGGCGACAACCATCCAAAGGCAGTTGAATGCTTGATTGCTCTTCGTGAAGGCTGTGTTCTGGAGCAGGTAACCACCATCTTTGCCTTTTTTTTAAATATATGTCAACAGAAAAAGCTATGTAACTTAGCTATATATTAAAGTTTAATCCAAATTTCTGTTGTATTCAATTAATTATTTCCACTTGTAGAACTCATATAGGAGACTTGTGTACAGGAACCAAAGAAATTCAACGAATTTTTGAATTATCTACATGACAATTCGAAGACATTGGATCTACTTAATTTCTTTGGGATGCTTTCATCCAAAAATGTCACTTTAATTACCAAAGATGAAGCAGCTGACAGGTACGCTACGTTAAAAAGCCATTTGTTTTGTGCTTACAGTTTGAACTAAACTAATGAATTTTACTTCGAATTTTAATTTACTTTTAAAATAAAGCATTCAACCAAACATCGTCTTTTATTTTTAATACTGGTTTGTATCCATTTCATTTCATTTGTCATCCTCAAGCAGTGATGTTAACTTTGAGGAGGCCAGAAGTTTTCCTGTCAAAAAAGAGTCGATTTCTCAGTAGTAAGCTAAGTGGGTTGTTGTTATGACTCGATTTGTACACACCTCAGTAGCAGATGCCAAATTTTGAATGCCGTTATGTGTCTTAACGGTTGTTTGGTACCTGGAAGTACCTTTTTGTGCATCTGCTTCCTTCTGTTTGGAAATGTTTATAAAGCCCCACTTGTATAAAGTACGGTGACTTTGCATGCCGTTTGTTACTGTGAGATGTCATTTTTGTGGGGAAAAAAAAAAAAAAATGTAGGTTACAGATTATATATTGCATGAAATATGCAAAATTTAATGCTACGTAGATGTGATTGCATACCTTCATTAGTTAACTTTCAATCTTTGCCTGAGATAAATGTGTTGAACCCTTTAAAAAAGCTTTGTTATACCTATAGATCAGAGTGGAACATTTCTTTACTTCGTGGCATTTGGTCTTGTTAGGGCTAATTTGTTTGGATATAAGTTATTGATTGTTTTTAATTAAATTATTGAAAATGTGAATATTGGAATTGGAATTGTAATTGTGTTGTGTTTTGTCATTGAACGTATTTATTTTAATATATTAAAATATTTTATTTGGATTAATGTATTTGCAATTTTTTCTTTTCAAACAAATTGAATTTTTTTTTATGATAACATATAAATGGATGACAACAAAACAAGTGGAGGGCTAGTAATTGGATTGATGATTGATTGGTGACTAGTGGTGTGTGGTCTTGATAGATGGTAGAAGGTGATGATTAATAATGGACGATGGTGTTCTGAGTTGAATGTGAATTTTGAGTAGATAGTGGTGATAGAAAATGGTTGTTTGTTGTCTACATTGGCATTAGGTGATCAATAATTAATTATGATAATAGAATTCTATTCATATCGATGATGATTTAGATTAAATAAGATTTTATTGTTCAATTTTTGTGTAGATAAAATAAATTTAAAGAACACAACCAAATAAGCTTATGGATAAAACTGCCAAATATTTGCTTCATGTATTTGCATAAAAATATTAATTAAATTGGTTAAGAAAAATATGGTGGGTCTTATTGTTAGTTAATGAAAGAGCTGAGTTTAATTATATGTTGTAATAAAATGTTATAAAAAGTTATATATTGATTACTTCTCCAAACCAAAAAAAAAAAAAAAAAAGAAAAAGAAAAAGAATTGTTGTTTTCTCAAAATTGAGTAGATGTCATATTCCATCTTAATGTAATCATAGATGTAGGTAGGAAGGTTGGATAAGTAGAGTACATGTGTTTATTCTTATTTGTATCAAATAAGAAATAAAAATAATTGAATTGAGTGTAATATATTTTCATTTTTCAATGAAAAGATTCAATCTTTTTTCAAATCTGTTTTTGTAAATCTTAATTCAAAGGAGGAAAGTACCCATGTATAGAAAGGTACGTATGTAGTTGAAGAAGTATAAAAGTTCGATGAAACAAAAAATGCATATTAAAAAAGAAGAATTTAAAACTTAAAACTTTATCTTCAAATGTAAAACTCCAACAACACTTAGAGCACAGTGAAAGAGAAAGAATTGAGATTGATTTGTCGATTAAGTGATGCCCTTAGCTTCGTCTCTTCAACTCATTATATAGTAGCAAAAAGGCTTCGTACTCTAGAATTTCTCCATTCCACTAAAATTGCAGATCTCAAATTGTCCAAAACAACAAATAATTATCAAGATTCATTCTTGATTTGTGTCCCACTTGTCCCATCGTGTCGATTTTTGTTCTCTATGATTTAGATTCTTATTCCTTCTATAATAATTCTTTGAAGAAGGTGAAAGATCATCTTGTCTTTGCTTTCATTTTTTTTCCAAGCTATAGTTTTGTTATTACAATGTCAAAATAATTCTTTTGATTGTTCTTCCTGATCTTGGTTATCGTCATGCTCGTGTATTAGATCTAGACACTGAAGTACTTTCTTGAAATGTAGTCATAAATTGTTTTTGAGATTTCTCTAATGCTCTCGTAAGTTTTTTTTTTAAATTGTTTCTTTAGCTGTTTTGTTGCTATATTTTATTTTTATTAATTATTTTATCGATTTATATATATATTTTTAATTTTTTTCTACTATTAAATTCAATTTAATAGAAACTTTCTTTCTTGACATAATCTATTTGCTTCTTCGTTATCGCATTCCGCAGTTTATGAAACAATTCAAGAAATCTGATATTCAATGAAAAATAATAAGAGCAAGGTTCAGATGGTAAGCTGAAATCTATAATTTGTTTTATAATGAGGTTTGATTCAACTAATCCTCAAATTAATCTTATTTTATTTTTAAAAAATTTAATTTCGTTTCACATGTTTTACGCTCATTATACGAAAAGGTAAGAATTTTTTTTATTATTTTTAACATCATTGTTATTAGTCAATAGTGTTCTCTTTGAGATTTTTGAAGACATAATATTTTTCATCGTAACAATATAATGATAATATTCATAAACAATTTCAATACAAAAGATTTTTTTATTAATAAGTTTGAATTGCTACTCTCGATGATATATAAATTATTATGAATAAATAACAAAATATAAATATTTTTGTTTAAATTTTCATTTTTATTAGATCTCTCAATATGATTTTATAGGTCACGATACCCTTATATAATGAAATCTATAAATTTATAATATATTATTTTTACTTTTGCTTGAGTCATTATTGTTTATAGTATAATTTTCAATATGAGTTATTAATTACATTATTTATAATAGCTATTTATTTAAAAATCAATTAAAATTTCTTTTAATTTTGTTTATGAAGATGATTCTTTGATCACAATTGTATTACCCAAAGATGACTTACCTCTTTATGCTTTATCAAGGGAGGGAGGGTATTAAGACTTTAAGATCAATTTTATTATCAACTCTCATTGTGATTCATTGGCACGGAATAACTCATCCATTTTTTGTTTTCTCTTCGCCCTTGCCCTTGTTTATTTTTCTTAGTTACAATAACTTGTAAATTTGGTAATTAAGTAAAAGAAATATTCTCTTTTGATATTTTGAAAGTAAAACAACTGATAATTAAGCTTGTTTACTAATTATATTTCTTAAGATACTATATTTTTTAATATAGTTTTGACTTATTGACTTTGTGGTATTACATTTAATTCTTAATACATTTTTTTAATTTATAAGATTAGCTTAAAAGTTGATAAATTTTTAACTATAACAAATATTTTTTTACTTGATGATATAGTTATTGTTTTTTTCTTAGAATAATCTTTTACTAATTTTTTTTAACATTATCTTTATGATTGAAAATTATCCAATTCTTATGTTTGAAGCATTTGTTTTTATAACCTTAATTGTATAATATGCATGCAAAGTGCATATTTTTTATATTTTTTTTTATTTTTATACATCCTTAATGTTTTGTATTATTGATTTGATGAAAATAAAATTATTATATTATTATATTTATTTTATTTTAATATATTTTTAGATCATATCTCTTAAGATCAAATGAGTTAATCATATGAAGAGTTTCTTCACTTGACTCAAAGGAGTTTAATGACAATATTTATAATATGAATCTTAATTGATACCAAGAGAAATATAAACTTAAGTAGTATTTAAAAAAGATATTTATTGTTTTTATTGGTATTAGTATGTTAAACTTAATAATTTATATAAGACATAAGATTTGGTGAAGTTATGTGTGAATGTTAAATATTTTTTAAAATTATTTTTTTTCGCTTATATTATTTTAATCTTAAGGCATGTATCTCATCTAAGTTGATTTACATATATCTTTACTTTAGAATATAACAATCATAGATTGTATCATTTATTAAGCTTCAATTATCTAACAACTAAAAGGGATATGAATTAAGTGAGGCTATCATTATTTATAATAATTGCACTTGTATAATTTCACCACTGTATAATACGATTAGTTATCTCATGGGATTAGATAAAGAGTCAATCATAGGTGATTTTGAGTTATATACACTGATTATATTGTTCATACCAGTTCATGTATGCTTTATATAATATAATATATTGATTATACTTATACGATTTTTTTTTAGTAAGATTGGATTGTAATCATTCAAGTGATATTAGTATAGCTAACAATTTGTATTGTTATACTACATGATCTTCATATCATATATGTTGTTTTTCTAAAAGGCATTAGAAGTCATATAGTACTGATGGTTGTCATATAGTATGATGGTATTCATTGTATTTGTATAATCATATTTATAAAAGAAGTTGATTTTAGGACTTAGGGAGAGAGTGAGCTGAGAATGCTATTGCATCAATAAATTTCTATATTGGATAATAAAAACTTATGAGCTAGGAAAATTTTGTTTTGAAGAAGTTATATTATTTATACTTATACGATATATTCATCATACAAGTATGATCATTTATGTATTATAAAATCAACTAATTGAATTTACCTGATTGGCTAGACATTGTGCTTATAGTTTCATTATATTTGTAAGATCTATTGGATCAAATAGTATGATCAATTCAGGACAAAAAATAATAAATAGTTTGATTAGTTTTTAAGAAAGCTCAGTATGATCATTTGAGGGTTTGGAGCTTGGGAAAATGCATATATAAAGGAATCCAAACATATTGTTAAAGGTTAATGATTCACTTACATATACTTGAGAAAAGTTTTACTCAAAAAACATTAGTCACATAGGGTGGATTTGGAGAAAGGGCAGATTACTTGTTGAACATTTTCTCTCATCATTTTTAGTCATTAATTCATTTTTATTTTAGAAAAATTACAAATTATTACGTACTTCTTTAAGCAAAGTTGTATATTCATTATTATATTTTTTCTAATCATGTTTTATGTGCCACTTAAGTAAATTGAATTTGTGTTATAGGAACTTATATTAAGTTTTATGTTTCGTTTATTTGCCTTATTGTTGAGATTTTATATTTGCTCTTTGTATTAAACTTTTGGCCAATTGTAAGTCTTTTGGTTAGGTGATTTGTGGGGTCATTTGGTTGGATATTGTAAGCTCTTTTGAGCTAATGTTGAATGTCATTTGACCCAATGTTTGTAAGTTTTTTGAGCTAATATTGAAGTTTCTTTTGGCATAGTGTGAAGTTTTTGGTCTACCTATTATTGCAAAAAATATTTGGTATTTCTATCTATCCTTTTAGTTGGGAAATAAATGTAGATTTGAGATTATATCAAATCATCATACATAACAATTTTTTAGTGCTAATAACAATTTCTAAAATTAGTCTATAACAATCACTAAATTTATAAAAGATTTTCATTGCTAAATTACTTATGATTTGATTTTGACTTAAGTGTAAAATTTGTGTTATTCATCACTTCTCTTGTAGACATCTAGCTCTCAAATTCTCAATACTTAATGTGCACATTATAAAATAAGATTTTTTTATAAAAATCAATAACATGACTTAAAGATCTTAAAAACTTTTAAAAATATATTATATCAATAATTTTATTAGAAACATTAGAAGCCAATTCAATGATTCTTAAGATTAAGGTCAAGAAATAAAACTATTGATTATAATAATTTCCTTTTTATTGATATGATTAATTCATTTTTAGTAATGATTCATTGAAATTTTAGCTGATTCCATAATTAATTCTTAGGAAATGTTAATTTAAATTATTTATCAAAAAATAAAAAGTAAAAAAAAAAACTAATAAATCTTGAACAAAAAAATAAAATATATTTAGTAGATTTTGGAATCCATTGTTAGCATTCTTTAAAACAAACATTTAATATTTCTTTCATAATAATGGGATAGAACTATACAAACAATTTTGTATCTATGTTACCTTTTTATCTTTATTTTTATTTCCTAATTTTTAATTAAAATTTGAAAATATTATTATTTTTTTAAGATGTATAATTAATATATATTATTGGTTTCTGTTTTTTTTTTCTATAATATAACCAACATAATATCGATAAAACCCATAGGGAATATGATCTTTCTAATTTCTTTTAGAAAATTAGTTATTCCATTTTTTTAATAATTTAAAATAACTTCTATTTATGTGACAAAGTCTAAACTTTATAGCAATGTTTTTCTCGTAGAAATTCTCTTCATTATGGAAGAGAAAAATTTTGTTTCTCAAAATGCATTGGAAAAGGCTCCACAAATCTTCTTTTGAAAAAAAAAACAATATTTATTATTTTATTTATTTATTTATTAGTATTTTTATGCTCTGACATCTTATGTAATTTCATAACTCGAGAATTTCTTTTATAAACTTTATTTATTTTTAATCAATAATTATTTTATTTTATTTAAAAATAATTTCCAAAGGATTAAATATAAATTCAATAATTAATTATTTTTTGAATTTTTTAATAGGTCTTAGAGAAATGTATTATCTTAATCGTAATAATATTAATAAGAAATCTAATACTTAACATCATATAAATATATAAGGATAAATTATTAACTAAAGACAATGATATAAAAATACAAATATCATCTTCTAAAATTATTGTATTTATCATTATGTATTTAATTAACATTTTATTTTCGGTAACTTCTCTAAGTGATCTTTTAAAAATATTTTAAAGGCTAATTATTTATGAATATAATGTAATTTTTTTTTGATTCAATTCCGTTTTAGAAATTTTCTCAAATTTCCTTTTTAATATCCCATTTTATTAAAATTATTTCATTGGATGGAAGCATTTGATTGAGAATGGGACTATCTTATTCTTATGTATCATTTGATTCTCATATGAAATTGTTTGATTTGCTCATATCATAATCTACTTTTTTTTATAAATTAAATTTTATTTTATACTTAAAAGTTATAACATAGAAGATTTGTTATAGCATCCACAATCGAATGATTCGACATCTTTGATGAGATTTGCTAATTATCCCGATTCTAAAGGTAGAGATTTTACTAATAATCAATTACCAATGAGCCAGATATTGTATTTGATGTCTAATTAAGTAGGAAGAATAGTGGCACATGTATGAAATGTTAATACAATGAATCATACATAGCCAATGCAATGTGTAGGAAACAATGTGTTAGTACGATGACATTTAACAAATATTGCATATTGTACCATTTGAATTACAAGGAATAGATCTAGATGTACAAGGTGGATGTGGGTACGAGGGGTGATATGATTAGTTGATAACAACAATGACCCACATAGAATTGTACAATATGAAATGCAATTTCTAACTATATGAGACAAATAGAAAGATGTGATATCTAGATTAAGACAATAAAAGAATTAGACAATGCCATTGAGCGAGAATGTAATAATCAAATAAATCTAATTAGGAAGGTTGTAATAGAAGTTCAAGTATGACTTGGTTAGGATGAAGTGGGATATGCTTAGTCAACATGAATGAGTAATAATATAGTAATACAATGGCGTGCTAAGGTGAATAATAGAATAAATCATTTTGTACATGGTCGATGCAATGTGCAGGAAACAATGTGTTAGTGTAATGACATCCAACAAATACTACATGACATACCCTTTGAATTACAAGCATTGGATTTTGACGTACAAGATGGATGTAAGTATGAGGGGCGATATGATAAGGTGATAACAACAAGTGGCATAAATCATATAGTACGAAGAAGCGAGTTCAAACTATACAATTGACAAAAAGTAGATGTGGTATACAAACAGAGACAATAAGAGTATCAGAAAAAATTGATGAGCAAGACATAAATAATCGAATAAGTATAATCGAAAAGGTTGAAATAAAAGTATAAGTATGACTCATTGCTGAGGATGAAGTGGGTCATACTTGATCAACTCAAATGTGAGTGACAACATAGTAATACGATGGTGTGCAATGGTGAACCATAAAGCAGAATGTTGCAAACAATGTTATTTATCATACATTGCTAATGTGAATATAAGGATTATAATGGAATAAATTGGATGCCAATTGTTGCATAGGTAGTAGATTATTTCAAATGATGATGCAAATTATACCATATGAAAGGCTAATGAGTGGATAAGAAGTTGATAGTCATATGAGATGACTTAAAAACAATAGAGGGGTTAGAAGGGAAGTGAATAGATTAAAACCATAAGAAGAAGAACTACATAAGATATGATTAGAACATGGGAGGAGAGAAAATGAGCAACAAGACTGAGGGGATTAAAGGAGCTTTTAGGAAGCTTTAGAACCACTGATTAGACTAGTTTTATAATAGGCAATGATCTTAGGTAGGGATATTACACCCTATATAGTTTGACAAAGCTTTGCATAGTTTTGAGATTTACTAGTTACTATATACTTCTAGCCAATTACACTAAGCGGTTAGCTATTACTTTTCCTTCTTTATAAATATTTTGGTATTGGATACTCATGAAGCTAAGTTGATTAATTTGATTGATAACACTTACCATCCTCTAAAGAGTAATTATACTACTTTACACTATGTCTAGAATCGATATGCAGTTTGGTTACATGATTTTGTTTTCTAGTTCCTTGCAAAGTCTAACATAGTATGATGGTCATTGCTTCTACTACATTGTTTGACTAGTGACCTTCAAAAGTAGAGCGTGCTTTGATTGTTCATCATGTGTGATCCTGAATAATTCTATTGCAACCTATAGGACTACAATTACCTTGAGTTGATCCATCAATGTTTAATTTCAAAGTTTTTAGTGTGGCACCCAATGCATAGCTTGTGTCATCTTACATTTAATCTTTGAAAATAGAGAGACAAAACTTCACTAAACTAGTTGGGAGTCTTATTAAGAGATTTGTATTGAGGGATAACAATTAAAAATATTGGAGTTGGTTGATAAAACTCTATTAATCAGAGTATTGATCACCATGGTTTGATCATCATAAATCGTGAATTGCACACCTTTTATATGCTCCAATAGATAAGTGAGAGGAGCAAGCATACTGCATCATCTCTTACAAAATTTGTGGAACTACTTTTTCACTAGTGTTGTAGTTTTTGTTGAATGACGTTATAATTTCATTCTTGAATTTCCATATGGGATGCAAATACGTTTCACATTTAACTTGATCTTGTGCATTCTAGAAAGGCATGATTCATTGATTTACCATTTGCATAGAAAAGGTATTTGTCAACTAGTTAATGTTTTAGTTTGGAGAAGTTCTCTAGGAAAGACAACAAATTGTTAAGAATTAGCAAACCATTTAAAGTGATGATGCCATTCCAAATAAGTTTTCTTGAATTTAGAATGAGACATTTGCTTCTTAATTCTTCCAATGCTGATTTAATACTAAAGTTACCATCCTTGGTTAGCATCTAATATATGTGATTAGATGTTTTAACTTACTTCATGTACTTCATAATGATTTGTTTAATCCCTTTCAAGTGATTCCATGTTGTTGAGCATAAACCACTACTTTTCTTAAAGTAATATTTAGCTCTCATGAATTGAGCCCATAGGGAATTGGTAGTGTGGAACTTCCAATAGAGTATAGTGCTAAAGACTGCCATAAGCTCCTCAAGTTTCTTTACACCTGAACTATTTTCCTTAAAAGGTAGACTCAATTTGTTCCAACTAAGACAAAGGTGTTTATGAATTTGACCATCATCTCCCCAAAGAACCTATTCATAGCTCTTTCAATTGCCAGTAAGATCCTTTGAGGTAGGCAAGATACTTTAAAGGAATAAAGTAAAATTGACTATAACACATGTTTCACATGAACTAGCTTGCCTCTTATAGTTAACGATTCCTTCTTTCAACTTACCATTTTCTTTCTAATATTGTCTACCAAGTGCTGAAATGAGCAATCTTTTTTTTGTCTTTGATTAAGATACTTCCAAGATACACAATAGAGAGACTTGTCTCTTAAACTCCAAAACCTCTGTGAAACCTTCTTCCTATCTTGGTTTGATATCTTTACTGTCTACAATAAAGCAATTTTGTCCATTGATTTATAGACACGACAAAACTTGAAGCTCAAAGATTTTTTTAATATTTGTGATTGATTTCTTATCACTTATAAAAATCACAGAATCATTAACAAAACTCAAGTGAGATATGATCTTATAATCTCTTGGTAAAGCACAATTCCTTACTTTTCCTTGATTATGAAGATTGTTTAAATTATGACTAAAGATTTTTGCAACTAAAATGAAAATCAAAGTAGATAATAGGTTACCTTGCTTGAGCCCATGAATTGCTTGGAAGAACACATTACATTTGTTATTGGTAATGATAGAATGCCAATTTCTTTTGAGAATGTTCATGATGAGATTGATGAATCTAACATTAAAGTTAAACTTGTGCAAATCCTATCCTAAAAAGTCTTAAGACAAGAACGTAGAGGTCTTTTAAAAATCAAACTTAGTTATGTATTTGTTACTTCTGGTTTTGCCGAATGATTTCCTCAGCTAATTTCTAAGCTGTATATTCTCATTTATATCTCTATTTGTCACAAACCTTGATTGCTATTATGAGATTAATGTTATGATAAATTTTTATAGTCTCGACACAAGTAGCTTAGAGAAGATCTTTGTAAAATTTGCACAGATATATAGGTTTGAAATCCTTAAATGTTGTTGGGTTATTAATTTTGGGAATTAATACTAATTTGGCCAAGATATTTCTCTTGGAATAAGAGAACCTAAAAGAAAGTCATTTGCCATGTCTAACACAAATCATAAGCCACTTTAAAAAATATTAGACCATCCAAAATAAACTATTAGATGCTTGATTAAGTCATCTGACTACCACCTTCTTCTTCTTCCACCATCCCATGAGTTGATAAGACTATCTAATTTAGTTGATTTGACCATCTAATCTAGTTAATCAAACCATTCAATTCAGTTTTATGATTAGTAGATGATAAATTTTAAGCCTTATTAAACTTTATTTTAACATAAGAAGCAAGCAATACCAATAAAAAACTACTGTTTTGTGCTTCCTAATTAAGAATCTAACTTCATATTTCAAATAATCCCATGGAATCAAAATTTTCTTCATGAATTACATTTCTTTTTGTTTATTGAACATATCAAAAGTTTAGTCCCCAAGGCTCTTAAACCCCACTGATCTCTTGTACTCAATTTTGTAAGAATAAAAATATAAAGTGATGACATAGGCATGTAGTTGAAGAGGTTAGTTATGTTGGATTAGACGAGGTAATCAATGTTTTGGCTAGCAGTAGCACAATATCCAATTGGAAAAATGGTGTGGAGATAGAGTGTGTAGCCATAACAAAAAGGAAAGGAGAATATGAGATTGTGGTGTTAGAAAAGTGGAAAAAATGATGCGACCTACGAGTGTGGCTGAGACTTAAGAGGAGTAGCATATTAACGAGTAGTGGTTGATTTGTTAAGTAACAAAATTCAATTGACAAGAAGTAATGGTAATGTTGGACATGAAGTGATAATTGAGCATTAATATAGAGAGTACAAAGTGCAAGGAAAGAAAATGCAATCTAAAGTACAAATATAAAAATAAAAGGTTTATCATAGACCCATCATATGAACTTAGACAAAGAGAGTTAGTCTTAGGCTAATCAAAGAAGAATCATTCAAGAAAACAAAGGAGTTTTGGGTCAACATTTTTAACTTCAAATTAAGGTTTTGAAGCATTTTTATAGAAGGTTTCCAGATAAAGCATCGAAGAGAAGCATCATTTATGTATTATAATTGTTAATTATTGGTTGGTAATTGTACTTATTGGATTAATGTTTTATATAATGATGTGAAACTCTATAAATACATGGAATGATAAAGTAAATGTCTGATTCTAATTCCAATTGGTTCTATTTTTTTTGGTGGATACTTCTTGGGTTTTCTTTGATTAGTCACACTTCATCTTCCTTTTCTTTCTTCCTCCACCTCTTCACTTTGTCATCTTCCAACTTCAAAGTTTTACTTTTTCATTAACCTCCATCTTTTCTATTCAAAGCAAGGGACTTATCCACTCATTCCCTAAGAGGGAAGCTATTCTTCCCCTCTCCCTTGCTCATGAATTTGGATCAAACCAACAGGAAGGCTCTTAAGATAGGGAACCTCATCGCTCTTATTTGACCTCCCCAAGGTCCACATCTCCACAATGCTTCCCTCTCCAACCTCCAAAACCCTCTTACTATCTTTACCATTCACAACCTTTATCGAAACCCATAAAAACCTTTTTGTTAGGCTAGCTTCGATCACCCTCCACCTCCTTGTGGAAATCCATCATCCAAATGGATCAACCACCATCTCCTATCATTTTTGCTATCAAAGTTCTATTTTCATTTACATCATTTAGCATAATTTCTTTGTTGTCCTCTACATCATTTAATTTCAAAATTATAAAGGTTTCAAGAACTCCAAGAACTTAATGGGAAAAGTCAAGTTCAAGTGGAGGTTTATATTCTTCGTTGATAAAAGCAACAATGAGTAGCAACTTGGGATTTTTTTCGTTTTACTAAGGCAATATTACTCATCATTAGATTTTGATATTTTTAATTTTGGTAATGCGTATTCTCTATTTTAGACAACACTAAATTATATTTTTAGGCAATTTTATGGACCATTACATCTTTTAACCAAGTGCCTCCACCTTAAAGCTAGACAAAGTATTTTGCTTACACAACTCCATCTCTTGTTTGAAACCTTTTATGAGTGTGTTTTACTTCTAAAGCCCTCTTAGTGTGTGGATTAATTCATAAAATGCAAAATTTAGAGATCTAAATTATTGACTTAGAATTAAGGCAACAACTTGCTTATTGTGTCAATTTAAATTGTTGCTTTGTATTACACCACTTATCAACTTTAACAAAATTCATAAAAAATAATTAATTTTGCTAAAATCTAGTTTTTTATTTTGCATCATTAGTCTTCTCTTTATTTTCATTATTATCTTTTGGACTATTATTCATTCTATATAGTAATAATGTCATATTGAATTGCATCCATGAAAACAATAGAAGATTTGATAAAGTTAGTTGAAAATTTGGTAAAAATAACACATCAAAGCCAACCACAATATCAAGACTAAGTACAAACTTTATGACATGAAAAGCTAAATCGAGAACTTTATGGATAATCTACAAACTTAAATGTAAAATTTTGCATTGAAATTCCAACCTTGACCAAAGATTCCTATTCTTCTTGTGCATGAGATTAAGAAAGAGGAAGAAGTTGAAAAAATTTTAGAAAAAAGAAGAAGATATTAGGAGAATATTTGTGCCTAGTTTTAGATCAAACCATAATACAAATTCATATTATCTTGAATTGCCATAGATATGCTACTTAGGCTAGCTTTTAACATTAGAAAAAAATCTACCATACAAAGGAAATATTACATCTATGGATTTGCAAGCTTACTCTTGTGTAGTTTCTTCATGCAAGTTTATAGTTAGGTGGAACGATTAAGAAATAAGCGAAGAGGAATGTTTAATGCAAAGTAAATAAACAAGTTAGCTATACATTTGATGGAAACAACCTCAATTTATTTTAGATTAGGCATTACAAACTTGTTGTGTGAAACTGCTAGTAAAGTAATAGCATGAAATTTTAAGTGATTCTATCCAAAATTGGATTTATATTTCCTCTAATCAAAAGGCTAGAAAAATGCATTAAATGTTGAGCCAAAAAAGATTATACAAACACTAGCTTAACACAAGCTTACACTCTAACTTAAAAAAACGTACAATATTGACTTAATAAAAAGTGTACAATATTAGCTTGATAAAAACCTATAATATAGCCAAAAGACTAATAAGAACAAATACAAAGTCTTAATAAAAGGACAAAGAAACTGAATATAAAGTATGATACAAAGATCTTATAACTCAAGCATAATTTAAACAAAAGGTACATTATAACAATGTTAAAGAAATTCACAAATATATATAATATTTTTTTAAGTAAGCATATGAAAACTAATAACTTTGCTTAAACAAGAAAGGTTGCAAAAAATGAGCAATGGTTAAAGTCGTAACCTTAATGATATTCAATTGATGCTCTGCACATAAGTATATAAATGAACATTAACCCTTTCTCATATGTTTTAATGCCTTTAAATAGCCCTTAAAATCCTCTCTAATGACTCTAATCCCTCTCAAATAGCTATAATTAAGTTTTATAAAAATAGTCAAACTAACTCTTATAAATTTGAACTGATCATATTATCCACCAAAGGGATCATATAGGTATGATATAATACTAAATATATCATCCAACCTAATGGATTTGTCTAACTAGTTGTTTCCTAAGCACACAATAAATCATACTAATATGTTGAGGACATCATACTTATATGAATTACATAAAATCTCTTTGATTCAATTTCTAAGCTCTTAAGAATTTGTAGTACAATATGTGATCACACACTTTAATGAGTGCTACAATAGGCTCACTTCATTGACCATAATAGATCGTATTCATTGATAGGTGATTTATACTCATATGATGTAAAGTTATTGACTTAATGACCAAGTCCCAAACTTTGCCTATAAGAAAAATGATATTGTATTAGTATGAATGTGATATCATATTGGTATGATGGATTTCAACTTATAAATAACTTAAGTCCTTAACTAATTAATATATTATTAAATTAATTATACTTGTATGATAGTTATATTATACTTGTATGAAAATATTGGACATTGCTTGATACCATCCTATATTTGATCTTCTAAAATAATGGATCATATAAGTATGAAAGGTCTTAATAACTTTAAGCCTTAACATTCACTTCTTAGGTAACCAAATGATATACATAATAATATAAGTATTATACCTATACAAATAATATACCAGATGTATATAACTTAAGAACTCCTCAACTGACCACTATTTAATCCTATATGATACCAGTCATATTGTATAATAGTGACATCATACAAATATAATTAGTATAATCAAAGCATACCTTAAGATATTTTACAAACCAAAGATGTTGATTATTTCATTTACATGTAAACTGATATTTCTAATATTCAATAAGGCATAAGAATATGTAAGTAAACATTTATAAAATGTATGCCTTAAATTTAAAACAATATAAATGAAAAGATGATTTAAAAACATTGAAGTGCTCTCATTCAAAATTTAGTGAATCCAGAGCTTAAAAAACTATTATAACTTTAACATTCTATTACCAATAAAGAAAGGATTAAATAAAAATTTTCTTTAAGCATTGATCAGGATTATGTTTCTCTTAATATCAATTATGGTTTACACTTAAACATCTTCGTTAAACTACTTGAGTCAACTGATCAAATTCTCTGCATAATTAATATATTTTTTCTTAAGAGGCATGATCTGAAAGAAAAAATATTGGTAAAACTAACATAATGTCTTTGTTGTGTGTCACTCAAGATCTAAGAGGGTATTGAGTGTTGATTGATATCTTAAATAAGAAAACACTAAAGTAAAGAGTAGCTCCTAACAATCTTTAGGTAGAGGGGTATAGAGATTAATTATTTTATATTGTCTATTAAGAAAGTGAATCTAATATTTATATGGGATATCATAATTATAAGATTTGAGGCACCTTTTGCGAGTATAACTCACTTGGGTTAATGCAGACCAATCTAAGGAAATAATATCTCAACATAGTGAGATCAAGATGTTATATTTGATATCAAAATTAAACCTTCCTAGATTGATGAAACTAGTAGGCCATGACACTCAGGATTTAAGAGGATAGGGAGTGAGTATTGGATGATATTTTAAGAGGTGAATCTTTGAAACAAAGAGTGATCCTTAGCAAACTTCTAACTATATGGGTATAAAGGTGAATTTTCTTATATTAGCTATTAAGATAATGATGATATTTATATGAGATTCTATGATCTTATGATATTGAGATAACTTTTAAGAGTAAAACTTAGTTTGGTTGATATAGGACAATCCAAGAAAATAATATCTTAATATAGAAAGACCAGAATATCATATTTTATCATAAAAAAATGATACAACACTCTCTCCTTTTTATGATGATAAAACTATTGAGAAAATGATTAAATTAAAAGATTAAAAAAATATAACATCAAAATGCTTCATTTTTATTCATGTTTTCCTTTAATATATGTAATTGAAAAAATTGATAACTAATTCTTGTGGTGCATGAAATTCTTTTTATTTCTCAATTTTTTTCTCCCCCTTTTTATCATGTATCAAAAGATAAATCAAATATGAGACCAAGAAAATAAAGGGTACAATTATACTATTATTGTGAACATAATAATTAATGATTAAGAGTAAAATTAAATTATAGGTAATAGTAAATCAATAAATAATCACACAAGGGGTTTGTTTACATAACTCCCTTATTTGATGCTATGTAAAAACTAAAAAAAATCAAACTTTTAAAAAAACAAGTTAACATGCATCCAAACATTTCTCTCCATTTCTAATTAAAAATAAGGAAGCATGCAAAGAAGCATAATCAAATTAAAATTTACATTTTGGAACTCAGATGAATTTGGATCCAACCACTCCATAATCATTTGAAACAACTTTGCTAGGTAAATCATGCTCAGTCTTTTTAACCCAAAGTAAGGTGTTAGATTTAACATTAAGTCTAATCTTACAATTCTTAAAAATATAAGATTTATTTAAGGAATAAGTATAAGAGATGGAGCATAAATGATACTATCAACATGCATAGATCTTGGATGTTTAAATACAAATATCTTATACATGATGTAAAATGAAACACAATTGGAATGTAAATTTTTAGTTGTTCATAAATAAGTTTTCCTTTTGCATATTCACAAATAGTTCTAACTAGTTCATCTCTAGTTTTATGAAGTTCGTGCAGATACCTTGAGTTTTTTTTCATTTAAATATTCACACAAGTCAAGATAATTTTATATTCTTTCTTCAATTTCTTATGCTTCAATGAAAGTGATTGAAAGGCATTATCTAATTCAAGAAAATTATTCTTTAGCATTTTTTATGAAAGAGTTTTTAGACCTCATTATCTTCATTCTTAGATGAATTATCATGATATGCAATGTTGTTAATGCTGTTTTTGCTTTTTTCGAGGAGCGTAGACTGCCGGAGGGCTGGAAGGACACCATTGTGGTCCTTATTCTGAAGAAACAGGGCGCTTGCCGGTCGGAGCATTTCCGGCCGATCAGCTTATGCAATACAATCTATAAATTGGTGGCTCGAATCCTTGTTGGCAGATTGAAAACGCTGCTGCCTAGTCTTATTTAACAAGAACAGGGGGCTTTTGTCCCCGGGAGGAGCATCTCGGATAACATAAACATAGCCCAGGAGATGGCAGCGAGGATGCACTCCTGTACCGCTGCCTCCGGCCTCATGGCAGTGAAAGTCGACATGGAGCAGGCCTATGATAAGGTTCGATGGGACTTTCTGCTCGAGGTTATGAAGGCAATGCGTTTCCCTGTTACTTGGTGCGAGTGGATCACAGCGTGTATTTTTGGTCCAAGGTTTGCTGTTCTCATTAATGGAGCGCGGCTTCCTTGGGTGGTGGCGCGTCGGGGCCTTCGGTAGGGCTGCCCACTTTCTCCCTTCCTCTTTGTGATGGCTATGGAATATCTGTCGTGCCTGATGCGGGAGTATGAATCCCGACAGTTGCTTAGCTTCAGACCGGGGATGCACGCGCCGCGGGTTTCCCACCTCCTGTTTGCGGATGACGTGTTGGTGTTCGCTCCTGCATCAAGGGAGGCTGCGAGCGCCGTTCGTCGCATTCTGCGGGCCTTCGGGGATTGAGCTGGCTTGAAGGTTAATTTCTCCAAGTCAAATGTTTACTTTAGCAATAAATTCAGCAAGAAGAAGTCCTACCTCATCTCTCGGAAGCTCGGCATGGAGCTTGGCCGGTCCTTGACGTACCTGGGGGTTCCAATTACTGTGCGGCGTCTGACCAAACATGATCTGAGTTTCCTCGTCCAAAGGATCGACACTACTGTGATTAGCTGGCGGGCCCGGGTGCTGTCACTTGCGGGCAGGGCGGCGCTGGCGTCCTCTGTTTTATGCGTTATCCCCAATCACAACTTGCGGCACTATATGGTGCCGGCGGGGATTATTGCAGACATTGAACGACGCATAAGACAATTCCTCTGGGGTGGCACGAGCAACGCGCCGGCGTTGCACTGCACGTCTTGGGACTGCGTGACTTTGCCGAGGGTGGCCGGAGGGCTTGGCCTTCGGGATCTTCGCATTTGGCACCAGGCCTTGCAAATGGGGAACTGCAAGCGCATCCTTGGTCGTGATGCGGGCTTATGGGCAGATATCATGAGGAGGAAGTATGGGTTCAATGAATCGTTGATGAAGGTACCCCGAAAGGCCTCTGCTGTGTGCAAGATGATCCTGGAAGCTATGCCGGCGACGATTTCGTGCTTTGTGTGGTGCATTGGCGACGGCCGGAGGGTGAGGTTTGCGGAGGATAATTGGCTCGGCGTCCTCCTTATCAGCCGCTGGCCAACGTTCATTAACACGCTCGTCTGCTGGCCTGATAGTGTTGCCGAGTGCATCAGGGCCGACGGCGTCTGGGACGTTGAGGCGATCTCCAACTGGGCGGGCGCGGAGCTCATTGACAGAATTTTGCATCTTCCGCGTGCTCGGGATCTCTAGGACATCTTGCTCCAAACGCACACCGAGATGGCTAAGGCTCACACCGACCGGATCTACGCGCAGATCAAGTGTAACGAGAGGTCTTCCGCAAAGGGTGGTGGCCGACGCCCTGATGAGATCATGGGGAGAATCTGGAAATTAAAGGTGCTGCCGAGAGTCCGGGTTTTCCTTTGGCGGGCGGCCGGCGATTTTCTGCCAACGGCGACGTGGATGGCTCGCCGGGGAATCGGCCGGGATTCCTTGTGTCCCTTTGGCTGCACGGAGGCGGAGTCCCTACAGCACGCGCTGTGGGACTGCCCGCGTGCCCGTGACATGTGGGCGGCCAGCCATGCACGGCACGTGCTGCTGGGGCTGGGTTGGCCCATGGGTGCGGCGTCCGGGTTCAGTCTTTTGGACAGGCTTTTCCGGCTCATGGGGTCTCTGGCTGCGCAGCGCGGCGTCGGGATGCGTCACGTCGCAATGCTTGCCACTACTATGTACTATATATGGCTGAGGAGAAATGCTTTCAAACACAACTGCCACGTGCCCACTCCCAGCTCGTTGTCACGGACGATCAGGTTCGAGGTTAACACGGCTCTCACGAGGCATCTCATCTATTCATCTCTGTCCAGCGGGAATCCTGGCAGGTCTTCGGATTTGCTCGTTACGCATGGCTGGCTTCCCCCCCCCCCAACAGGATGGATTAAAGTCAATTGTGATGCCGTAGTTGGAGACTCCATAACTGGCCTTGGTGTTGTTGTGAGAGACTGCTTGGGTAGACCTCTCATGGTGGCAGGCAAGAGGATGATCTCAGTGGCTGTTGACATGATGGAGGCCCAGGCTATTCTCTTGGCATTCGACCTTCTTAGGGGATCCCTTTCCCAGTATCACGCCGTGGAGATTCAGTCTGATTCGATGAATGCACTTCAGGTGGCTCGGGATATGGTTACCGTCCCCAATAGGGAGGGGGTGTTTGCTGTTACTCTTCAGTATGTTAGGGAGATGGAGGCTCTCCGGTTCTCTCATATCCACAGGGAGGGGAACGCTCCGGCTGACTGGGTTGCCCGTGAGGCTTGTCTTCATGAGTTTGTTTGGGTTCCTGGGGGATCTCTTCCTCAGCCTCTCCTCAAACTTATGTTGTCTGATTTTTTGTTTGATCCCCCTTGAGGATTTCACTGTAAAACCTGTGTGGCATAGCCACCTTTGATATAATGTTATATCTTTTCAAAAAAAAAATGATATGCAATGAAGCAAATGATTTCTCCATCATCAACTTCCTTTTTGCTTGAAGATTCTTAGTACTTTGTGATAATACGTTAAAATTTGCTTTTCTTTCTCACTCTCTACACTTCTTAAGGAGGATTTTGTTTCCTTTGAATCACTCAATGCGGCCATCATGTCCTTCTTTTTCTTCTTCTTATCTTTCTAGTAGCAGGTCTTCATTCTCCTCTTCTTTATTGATTTAGGACAATTGGGGTGGTAATGTCCTTGTTCTTAATAATTATGATAGCATATCTCAACTTTCTGTCCTTTATCTTTATGATTCTTCCTTCTTCTTCTTCTTTAACCACTTGTAGCCATCATCTTTAAATTTTTGTTATATTTTTAGAAAGTTCTACCTCATTATTACATGGAGAATCATCATCAAATATATGTTGTGTAACTTTCAAAGAAATATCCTTCTCCTTGGATTGTTTGGGATACACTTCTTTATCTTTTCTTTTCTATCTCCATCTCATTTGTCATGAGATCTCTGATTAACTCATTTAATGAGTAATGATCCAAGTTTTTGGATGCTTTGATGAGACAGTTACCAAGAAGTCAAACTCCTTGGTAACAATCTCAAAATCTTTCTCACTTATTCAACATTAGAGAAAACTCTATCAAGATATGAGAGATCATTTATAATATTAGTAAAAAAGTAACATAATTTTAAGTATTGCTTTTTCTTGCATATAAAAAATTTCTTAATCATGCATAAGCAAGTTGATCTTAGATCCTTAACTTGGCTAGTCCCTTTATATATAATTCAAGCTTCTTCTACACTTCATCAGTGATCTTAAGGTTAATTACTCTATTTAATTTGATGGTCAAAGGATCATAATGAAGCATGCTTAAATCCTTAGTGTTGAGTTGAAGTTTATATTTCTCTTGTGAAGTAAGATCACTTAAAGCTTTCTAACTAAAATACCATCAAACATGTGATAGACTTTAAAGATTAGAAGATAGAGAACTTTAATTCTAGAACTTACTCCATTTGTGTACTTAAATTTGAGTTGGTATTGTGAATATTATATTTTAGTATTTTTAAAAACTGATTAAGGGTAACTAGATGAGTTTTTTATAAAAAAATTTGAATCATTTTGGTGTTTACCTCCATGTTATTCTTAGATTTTGTACTTATCTTATAATTTTTATTTTTTATCACTAATAAAATACCTTTAAGTCCTAAAGTATAAATAGAAGGTCTTCTAAAGGTTATAGGGAAAAACATTTAGAGATAGCTCATCTTATTCTTATAATCATAATTTTATAAAGGAGCATCCCTTTAAAATTAGATATATTATGGATAGTTTTAATCAATAAAGTTTGATTACTTTTTTAATATTTTTTATATATTCTCTCTCTCTCCTTCTCCCTGTCCAATCTCTTTATAAACTCTGAGATTTCTTTTTGTGAGTGTTTTGATTCTTGCTTTGTTTAGACTAAGAGTATTAGGGTAATAAGAAAAATTATTGTAGTGAGAACTTTTCTCATTCAAGTTATTTTACAATCCTACTTAATAGACTATCTTTTCACAAGTTCTTGTTAACCTAGAGTTTGCCTCTCAAAGTAACTTGTATTTGGAGAGATATGAGTCACATGACCAATAGGATATTAGAGTGAAGTATGTGTTTAAGATTTAGGAATTTCAATATAATTTAGTTACTAAAAGGTGAAGGTTATAATAAATGGTTATAAGCAATAGAATTGATTTGATTAAGAAGAAGTTCTAGCATCAATCTTTTAACTTGACATGATGAAATTATTATTTTACTAGATGTGCATCATAGTTGGAGCATATATTAATTTGAAGTAAAATTTTCATTTCTTAATGAAGTGCCTAAGAAAGATACTTATGTGGAATAATGAGAAGGTTTCATAATAGAATTTGATGAAGAAAAATTATACAAAAGAAAATAGATCTCTATGACTTCAAGAAGCATTAAGATTTTGGACTATTTCATTTGAGATTTATTTAATAAATAATTGGTTCATAAAGTGGTCATATGAGTAAGCACTGTATACAAAGATAAAGAGAATAGAGATGTACTAATTTCTTGCCTTTATGTTAAAAGTTGACCTTTTATAAGAAAGTTAAAAAAGTATGATTGAGGAATTTAAGTTGAATATGTTCATGGAGTTTATGACAAATAGTTGATAAAGTCCTTGTTTCTCTTCAATGAAATTAAAGCATTAACAAGATATTATCTTTGACTCCAAGTAAAAATATAAAAAAGAGATTCTAAGAAGTATGAAATGTAAGAATACAATATAACTAACATTCCAATATCAACAACCTTGAAGGTAGAAAAAGAAGGAGAAAAACAAGTCATCTTAACTCTATTTAGAATTTTAATACACAAGTTAAGGTTTTAGCTATTACTAGATTATATATAATATATAAATTTGAACTTTTTAAAAAGTACATGTGAGGTACTTCCAAAGTGAATTCTTGGTTATTGCAAAGATATGATGAAATTTGCCTTAGAGGAGAAGTGAGTTACTAATTTGATTATTCAAATAGCAACTAAGAAGGTGATCATGATGAACATAAGGACATTATGGGTTCCATCTTTTGTTTGGGACCTCTATCTTCTCTTGATCATTAATAATATAATAGATTGCCATATTAGCTTCTTGTGAAGTAGAATATATAGCATCAACTTCATGTACATATGAAGTTATAAGGTTAAATTAATTAGATACAAGAGTTTAAAGATGAAGATAATTATGTTATCATATTGCAACATAAAAGTGAAAGTTATACATATATTTACAAAGATATCACTGATTGAAATGTTTTCCAAATAATTGGAATGAAATTCATTCATGTTTATAGGTAGTTGGTGATCGATACTTGATGAGGGAGATCTAAGAAAGAATAATAGATTCTATTCTAGAGAGTAGTAATAACCTACCTTATATATTTATGAGTTCCTAAAATGATTAATGCGTGAATTTCTTTGGAATTAATATCATGATCTATCTTAATAGTCATTTGGAGTATCAAGTGAAATATGATTTTAAAAATTATAAGACTTATTGCTTTTTCTCCTCGCTTAAGTTTAGTGATTTTGTGCATGTTCAATAAAAGAAAGTGAATGTGAGCATGGTGTGAAGTAGATCTATCTTAATAGTCATTTGGACTTATTGCTTTTTCTCCTCGGTCAGGATGAAGCGACATAAACTTGGGATTCAGAAGCTTCGTCGATCGGACGACTCATGGACGGAGGGTGTGGAGGAATTATCTCGTTTTCTTCCGCTTCATTTTCAGGAACACTTCACTGGCACAAGCGGTTGTAGCCAGGCGATCGCCGACTGCTTGACTTCTTCCATGAAGAAGGTCAACACGGATTTCAACGACGCTTTAACCCGGTCAACCGATGCCGTTGAACTGGAAAGAGTACTTATGTCTATGGCGGCGTCTAGTTCCCCGGGCCCGGATGGATTCACGGTGGAGTTTTACAAACGCTTTTGGGCAGTACTGTCTGAAGACCTTGTGGAGGCCGCGAACGATTTTTTATTCGGAACTCGCATCCCAGCGGCGGTTGGCGCCACGTGGTTGTGTCTGATCCCCAAATCCCCGGCCGCGTCTTCTCCCTCCGACTTTCGCCCCATTGCCCTATGCAACGTGAATGCAAAAATCCTTTCGAAATTACTCGCTTCTCGCCTGGCTCCTCTTCTCCCGACGATTATTTCGGAGGAACAATCGGCAGTGGTCAAAGGACGATGCATCACCGACAACATACTTTTAATGGAAGAAATGCTGACCCGGTTGAACACTCGACGTCGACATCGCAACGTCATTCTGAAGCTCGACTTCAAATCTGCATTTGACAAGGTTAACTTGTCGTTTTTGATTGCGGCGCTGCGGGCAAAGGGTTTTTGTTCGAATTTTTGTTCGATGGTTATGAATCTACTGGAGGCAACCCGTCTATCGGTTTTGCTGAATGGCTGCCCGAAAGGCTATTTTCAACCTTCCTGCGGTGTTCGGCAAGGAGACCCGCTCTCACCTGCATTATTTGCAATTGTCATCGACGTCTTCAGTCAGAACCTGTCGAGCGCCTTCCAATCGGGGCGCATTGAATATTTTTCTTCCCCCCGGCAGTGTAGCCCGATCTCACACCTGGCGTACGCTGATGATGTAGCCATCTTTACAACCATCCGCAAAGCTTCTCTCCGTCACCTTGCTAGAAGCATCAACACGTTCCTGAAGGCTTCCAGGTTGGACCTCAATAAGGAGAAATCGTCCGCCATACATGCCAAGTCTTCATCCTTATCTGGGAATGTTCGTGTTAAATCCATCCTGGGTTTTCCCTCGGCGAAGATGCCTTTGCTTTATTTGGGCTGCTGGCTTGATACCAGGCGTTCCCGCAGCCACCTGTTCCTACCTCTGGTTGACCGAGTGAAATCATGAATTGCGTCTTGGCAAAACAAACTCCTTTCGATGGGCGGGAAGAAAGTTCTTATTAACAATGTTTTGAGCTCGATGTCCGGGTACATTGCGGCTGCAATGGCCCCTCCCATGAAATCGGTAAGGGCGGTCAATAGCTCGCTTGCTCACTTTTTCTGGGGCAAGACAAAGGACACAAATAATCATCATTGGGCTGCATGGCACAGGATTGCGCGGCCTGTGGATGAACAAGGTATTGGTATAATCAATTTTGAGGTACAGGCTCTGGCGCACTCGGCGAAGCTGTGGTGGCGGCTCCTCCACACTTCTAATCTTTGGACCAAGTTTTTTTGTCAGACGTATCTCACGAGGGAGAACCCATTCCAGCTGAAGCATCGCGTTTCTCCCGTTTGGCGTAGCCTGGTAAAATTTAGGGCGTTGTTTCCGGTCTGTTCGGAGGAAGAAGACGACGGCTCGCCCACGAGTTCAGCTCGGGACGCGTCGCCCGGTTCGGTTGGCGCGTCCGGTTTGATTGGCGTTTCCGGTTCGGAGCTGGACCAGATTCTTGGTTTAGTTCCATTTGGTTTGAACTTGGTGGATGAATTAAGCGGTTTGGTGGGATGGCTTGATAAATGCTCGGACCCGTATGGAGGATTTTCCTTTGCAATAGCCTATGACATCTTGAGCAAGATGATGTTACCTTCCATTCCCAAGCATTATGATAATCGACTCCTCTGGCATTCTAGAATTCCGGAAAAGGTTTCCATCTTCATGTGGCGCCTATTCAACAATGCGCTGCCTCTTCCTTTGAACTTACAAAAGATGAATATCTCACTGGCGCCGAAATGCCCTTTCTGCCCCGACGTGGACACAATGGAACATATCTTTTGGCGCTGTCGTATGGTATACCCAACTTGGCAGTGGTTTGGCCGTACCCTGGAGGTCTATGATCAAACTAATCTCCTTGAGCTGGTGCAACATTGGTGGTCACACAAATCCTCTCTCAAATCACTTGCATTTTCAATTCCAGCAGCAATATGTTGGTTTGCTTGGAAGACAAGGAATGCGGCACTCTTCTCAGGCACATGCTGTAGGCCAGACAAGTTTCAGTGGGAAGTCCAAATTTTCTTAATTTCTATGTACCACATGCGAGCTGGGAAACTCCTTGGCATTGAAAGTCTCCTTCTTAGGAGACTGGGTCTTATGTAATATTTCTATCAGTAATAAAAAAAAAAAAAAAAAAAAAGTGAAAGAATGGCTCCAATAACACTATATTGTAACTTCTATGCAGTATGTGAAATGTGCAATGCATCTGGTAAAAAAAAAAAAAAAAAAAAAAAAAGTGAAGTAGCAATTTAGTTGTCTACCAAATTTGGCCATTAATAATAAATCTCTCCATTATAATTATAAAAAAAATATAAGGAGATGATACATACCATTGTGAAAAGTTTGAAGTCATTCAACTCAAGTAACAATTCCTTTTGGCATTATTGTTGTTGGTTCTTTATAGATTTGCTTAAATATCAATAGCTTACCAAATAATGTTTTACCTGTTGAATTTGTTGTTGATCCACTTTGAAATCCTTTTTATTACATCAATTTCAAAATCAATTTTTTTGAAACACTTTTTTTTCAAAATGAAATTGAGTTTTTAATTGATCACATTTAAAAAAATATTTTTTTAATCCAAAAAATAAAAACATATGAACATATCAAAAGTTAATTTTGTCCTTCCAATAGCATACCATGGAAGGTTTTGCTTATAGAACAATTGTTGATCCACTTTGAAGTCCTTTTTAGTACATTAATTTCAAAATCAATTTTTTTAAAATATTTTTTTTTCAAAATGCAATTGAGTTTTTATCTAATCATATTTCAAAAAGTATTTTTTAATCAAAAAATAAAAAAAATATGGAAAGATCAAAAGATAATTTTGTCTATTAAAACTATTTTTTTTTTAAAAAATTAACTTCACTCTTTCACCAAAAACTTGAAAAATACTTTGATTATTTTGTAATATTAATCATTACATTAAATGCTTATAAAAAATCTATTAATCAAACACACAACTTTTTAATAATAATTTATAATAACACTTTAAATATATTTTTGTTAATCAATTTAATATTTAGAAATAACTATAAAATGTATTACATAAATCTTATATATTTTTTCTTTTGTTTTTATTTTTTGCTAAAGTATAGATATAGACACATTTCATTGTCGACGAATAAAACATTATATTTGACATATAGTGTTTTGTTTGATTATAATCTTTTAAAACTATGTATTTTACATTTCATCTGCAAAACCATCAAAGACATACAAATAACATCAACATAAATACTTGATTATTTTCTTATACAATTCTAACACTACTTATAAGCACTTTTCAACAGTAACTTTTTATCAACAAGTTGTTTGGAAAGGGCTGTTCAAACAAGCAAGCCTATGGTGGAGGGAACAAAGGCAATGATGAACAAGCCAAAGTGGTGAAGGAGGAAGCATGGTTGGTGATTGAGTTGCAACTTGGAAGCACATGAGAGGCACATCATAGGCTTCATTGAAACATAGGAAGAGAAATGGGAGAGAGGGCCCTCCCCCTGCTTCCCATTCTCTTCGTCTCCATTGCTCTCTCTGCTGATGCTTACGAGAAATTCCAAGTGGAGAAGGATGCATAATTATGAGCTTGGATACCATAGACAATGGATATCTGGCCATATGCTTCCCTCTTGGTTTGTAATCATGGCAAAGGAAATGACCTCTGACAAGTGAAAGCAGCCTCTCTCTCTCTCTCTCTCTCTCTCTCTCTCTCTCTCTCTCTCTCTTTCATTCTCCACTGCAACTTTCCACCCATCTTGAAACTTTGAGGTTAACCTAAACTCAGTTTGGCACAGCTTTGAAATCAAGGTTTTTTGCAACAAAATTGCGTTTCAAAAGGAGGTAAAATGATCATATTTGAACAAAAAAATAGATAAGAAAAGTAAAAGACAGTTTTGACTTCTCAAAATAATGTTGAAAATTTTCATTTGTTCTTGCATTAAAAAAATAAAATTATGCCTTTATCATTTCATAATAACAGATATTTATTAAACATTTCTGAATAATATATTATCAAACAAATACGTTAATAATATTTAATAACAATAGCTTATGACTAGTTTATTTACTAATAAGTTAAAAAAATAAAATTTTATATGAGATTTTGAGAAAACAAATTATATTTTGGGTCAAAAGATGTCCCAAATGGATCTTTGATACAACAATGTTTGTGATGGTTTTTATAATTGTCAAATTGTGAAAAGACAGTTATTAAACTTTAGGCTTGTGTGATTAAACACATTTTCATACAATTAAAAACAATAAACACATATTTTTGGAACAACAAAAGTAAATGAATGGTAAGTTCATAGATATTGATAAGTAAGATGCATCTGTAAGCACTTTTGTATATGTTAATTAATGACTTTTTCCAAAGAGGAAATAAATTGGCATATAATATTATTTACAAAATAGTTTAAAAAAATCAAAGAATTTTTTTATGAAGCAATTGAGAGGTTGTATGTGTTAGTTAAGTACTATTTCATTTATGTGATTATGTTTTCAAGTATTCTCAGAAATTGTTTTGTTTAGAGATAATATTATATTATTTAATATTACATAAAATTTTTAAATATTTGATTTGATTGATATTTTTAAACAATATTTTTAAATATTAGAATTTAATTTTTAAAAAGTGACATGTAAATGATATTAATATTTAAATACCATTAGTTAAATGTGATAAAAACAAGATTTTATTTAGTATTATATGAAAAGTCAGTTGAAATAAATTGAGAATATACATATAAATAAATAAATAAATAAATAAAAAAAAAAAAAAATATATATATATATATATTAACATAAGTAATGAGCATTGTTGTTTTGAATTGATTAGTTAATAAAAAATTTAAAAATTTCTATAAAAAAATTTTACTTAATTTTTTATTTTTCAATAAAAAAGCATTTTTTTCAATGAAAAAGGTTAAGATTACAACGTAGGGGCAACATTAGCTAAAAATCCTACTTTGTTATTGCCTAGATCGTGTAATCCATGATGATGAAATTAACAATTGATAAGTGAGCATCGATAACCCAGTTAATCCTCACAATAGTTTGATCCAGAAGATTACATTGAAACAACATATAATATCATGTTTTCTAATCATACTTCACCAAAATATAGATGATTGACTTCATCACAGTATGAAAGTAGCAACATATGAACAATAAAGAAGTCGACTAATCAAATTTGGCTTAGAAAAATATGTTATCTTAGCGTGTAGTTGTTGAAATGTGAACAATACCTGCTTACAATGAATGTCATTGTCTGATCTGCTAACTGAAAATTATCGTAGCTGTCCAATGATCTGTTTATCACATGTCTTGTCGTATTGCCTGAGTTAATTTGATTTGCTAGAGCAACCTTACTATCTCACCAATATAACCTTCATTGATTTGTACTTCTCTGATGCCAATCTAATGGTTGTTTCCTAAGCACAAAGATATCTAAGTATGAATAGTAAAGGTGGACATTATTTGTATTTGTTCAATACATAATTGTAAATCATCATCCGAGTATGAAGCCTAAAAAATGTGAACAATAACAGTTGGCATGAAATGTGCTTATTTGATGCATTAAGAAGAATATATTGTAACCATTCGATGAGTCATCAGCTAAATACATTGTCAAATCAGTCTGATGTATAAGCATGCATTATATCAACTCTATAAACACACTAGCCATATGTACTCTAAGAGTACTTTCCTGATGTAAATTCAACATGTCATTATAGTACTAAGATATCAAGTGAACAGTACCACCAACCTTTTAGAATTCTTATCTAAAGTCGTATGAGAAAATATTATCATAATATGATAATGTTCATTATGAACAGTAATAGACATTTTGCCATGATTGAACCACACGATAAAAAATGTTATATTGTACATCAGTTGAATACATAACTGGAGCTTAAAATAATCGATTTGTCATACCATATAATATTTGAATAAATATAGTAAACTAAGTTCTCTTAGGAGCCTTAACAATGGAAAATATATGTTTTAAGAGACATAGTAGTACGATTATTGAAATTGAATTGACTTGAATTTTCATAGAAAACATAGGCACGAATAAGTAATTCAAACCAAAAGTAATTATTGTAACACCTATTTTGTGTTACCTTACCTTACCGATATATCAGATGTCTATCTAGACTAAGTGAATCATAGAAGAAAACTATGAAGCTGTTGGAAGTGTTGTAATGATTCTCCATCCTGAAGAAGAAGATAAGCTCCATATTTTGGTCAGAGTTGTTGTCAATAATTTGCTTGGGTTTATTATTATTGTCATGTAATATCATGCTAGTAGAATGATTATGAGAATCCAAGCATTCAATTATCAGATTTGCAAAGTTGCTAGATTGGACAAATTGATTTTGCATAGCCCCATCTAGTTGAACATCTCCATTATTGTCTTGAGTGTTTTATTTAATCAAACATAAGGGATCTTTAACATGCCCATTTTAATAAGTCCTTATAATGCTTTGGGATAACTTTGCAAACCAATTTGCAACTACGTTAGCTTCCTTCAATACATACTGATGTTGCACATTCACTTTCATTAATAGTTAATTTATAGTCTTCATCTTCTCTTTGACATTCCTAGATATACCTAAATTATTATTGATCATATCTATGACTAACTTGTAGATAGTCTCCATGGTAATGCTTATTTGGTTAAAACCCAAGCTATGACATAGTTGAAGACCCTATAAAATAACAATAACATTAACTCCAAATATAATAGAACCCATATTAGATTTACAAAAGCCTTAACCATTCTGTTATACTGGTCCTTTATTATATCATAGCCAACAATGTCAAATTATCTGTGGTCTTTATCACATAAATTCAACTTGAGACCATTATTGATAAGAGGCTCTAGCTTACAATCTACATCCTTTTCTACAATACCATTTGGATTGGAGGTAACAAATGACATTGAGTTAATAAATTATCTTTTGAATTAGTCTAAGACAATGGGAAGAATTTGAAAGTGTTGTAGAAAAATAATTTTAATTTTCAAATTATAGTTTCAATAAAGAGTTTAATTTCCTAAAAAAATTTGATGTTATAGGCTTTCTAAACCTCCCAATAGATCAAAAAAAGGATAAAATAAGCAACTTCTTTGTAGAATTTATCCATAGTTGGCTACTTCCACCAATTATATATCAAATTTGTAATTTTTTTTAGATTCTTCTTTTTAATTCTTAGTATTGCAAGTCAAAATTTCGTGGATTTTACTACACTTGCAAAATGCATGATCAATAGAATCTTCTTGATGATAATATTAGCACTTAGAAGTAAGTTGGATATTAAGTTTTAAAAATTGTTTCAAAAATAAGAGTAACTTGTTTAGAATTCTCCACATAATTATTGTGATCTTTAGCGGTATTTTGGAAAACAAGATATATTGTTGGATTTAAAGATCAAAATCTTTGCTCTAATAGTATTTCATGATGATTGTAAGCTAAATGTTTCATTAATATTTGGTGTCTAGCAGTGTGTATCCTCAGGTTCCAAAATCTTAATGTTTGCATTATCACTTCTTTGATTTTTTTCAATGTATTTCCATGTATTAGAAGCTCTTGTTTTCTATTTTGAGTAGTATATTTGTCTCTTATAAACTTATCCTAAATCAAGTTTGAGTACAACAACTTTTAATAATGTTTGATACTAAAAGCAACACTTATTTCCTTCAATTTTTTTAGACTTAACCCATTCTCCTCATTTGAAAAACTAATCTTTCTTTAACTTTTTCAATGACGACTATAACAATAAGAAAAGTCTTCTTACAAGAAACCATTCATTAAGCAATCAATGCGATTTAAAATTGAATTCAGTGGATTGGATAACATTATTGTGAAGATAAGTATCAAGGTTAGGACAAGTTTGATAAGAACCAATCTTCCTCTTATGGATGTAATCTATGGTTCCAACCTACAATCTTATTATTTATCTTATCAATTAATTGTTGGTAATATGTGACTATTTTCTTACCCTTGGATAAGATAGAACCAAAATAATTGAAAGAAAGTTTGCCTTTTCTAAACCATATAACATTCCTTAGTTGTTGGCTTTTCCTTAATATTTCATTTTTCCTACATATGAAAAAGCAATTTTGTGAATTGATAGTTAGCCTAAAGCCATCTTGGAATTTTCTTAAAAATTTCATCACATTTGCGATAGTTTTTTATCTGCATGCATGAAGATGATAAAATCATCTACATAAGCAACATGTTTGAGTAACATCTATGATCCATGAAGTAAAGCACTTTGCCTTGCTTAAATAAGCTATCGAGTCCCCTACTCAATTTTAGTTGCTAACACAAAAAAACAATAAGGATAGAGGGTACTTTGCTTAAGACCCTAGTTGTCTTAAAGTATCCCTTGTATTTTCATTAATATTGATGAAGAATCTGCTACATTTAATTACATTCATCACTTTTCTTATAAACTAAGAAGAAAATCCAAAATATTGAAGGACATATCACACCATGAAAAGAGTATCAAATACATTTTTGATGTCTAATTCCAATATGCAACTGCTGCCTCTAACCTTCATGTTAATGGAATCCATCATTTATTGTGCTAGCAAAATATTATCTACTATGTCCCTTCTTCGAACAAATGCCCATTGGTCCTTTGAGATCAAATATAAAAGAATTGATTATAAGTTGTTAGCAATTAGTTTGGTTAATATATTTGCAAAATTGGATAAACAAATTGGCCAATAATTAGTAATAGATTATGGTTCTCCTTTTTTGGAATAAGAACAATATTCACACTAGCTATTGTATTTTGAAATAACAAACAATTCATGAAATTAGATGCAACCTTTAAAACATCATTAGCAATAATATGCCATCACTTAAAGAAGAAGTTGTGCATTGAGGCTTGATGCACTTTGATGATCCATATCTCAAATAATTTGCTTTAACGCCTCAATAAGAACGTCTCTCAGAAGGGATTCATTGGAGAAATCAATTGTAATAGTATTCAATAAGTTGCGCTATTTCCTGAAGGCAAAGCCACCAACAAATCCTAAAAATGTTTAATAGTAGTGTTTGGTATGTAGTACTCTTCAATTAGCTAATTACCACTAATATCTTTAATTTGTATAATTTTGAACTTATTTTGTTTGTCCTTAACTATAGCATGAAAGAACTTTTTGTTCCGATCTCCCTTTTTCCAATTAAGAAATTTTATTTTATAAACTCCAAAATGTCTCTTCATTTTTTATTTTGGCAAGAAGCAAATTCTAAACTATAATAAGCTCCTTCCTTGTCTCCTCATTTCGGTTAATTTCAAATAGTCTTTCTTTTTCTCAAAATTCTCCTTACCAACCTTTAAGGCCTCAAATATGTTATCAAACTAATTCATGTTTCATTGTTTTAGGAATTTTTTCAATCATTTAAAGTTGATAACTAGCAAATTTATTCCATCCTAGAACTAGGTAAATTCTAATTTCCTTCCAATATTTCATGAAGGAAGGATAGCTAATCTACAAGTTTTGAAATTTTAATGGTTTCTTAATAGAGTTGGAAAGGATAAGAAAGGGAAATAAGAGAGCAAGTGATCGAATACAATTTTGGTTAAATGTAGAACTTTTGTGTTTGATATAAGATTAAACCATTTTAGATTCACTAAAACTCAGTCCAATCTCTTCCAAACTCATCCACCTCTCCTTACAATCGACCAAACATCATTTGTCAATATTTGGCATGTTAAGCTCTTATGCCAAAAACACATATTTTATTATTGTAGTTATTGATACAATATTCAAATTGAAACTTTCTTTTAAGACATTCCATTTGACTTCCATTAGCTATTGGTCCAAGCAAGGAAATAATGTTAATTTGATTGGACCTAACAATAGATTTAAGTCTATTAATAATGTCTTTTGCAACCATCCCTCTTATGTTGTAAATCAACATATTAGTCATAATGTGTTGATAATTCTATTATTTGATTATTTTTTAGCTTGTCCTCATATTCCTTGCACTAGATTATTGTAGAACCACTTTTTCAACATCTTTTTGTCACTTTTGGAGGTATGTAGTATGAAGTTAGGGAAATCTTTAGTGTCTTTCTATAATAGTTAAGATTTGAAGGCTCTTTCTTCCAAGTTGTCACTAAATTTTGTAAGGGATCGAAGAAAGCTATGATTTGATACATTATAAGAATGATTCGTGTTAAATGCTTTTGAGTCTGATAAACCCCCCTTGTTATCAAATTTGTACTTGATCTTGATAGAGATCTTATAATCATCAAAAAATTGATATATCGACTTGTTGGATTCAAAAGTTTTGACTTATTTTTTATTCAGTTATGCTATCAATTTCTTTTCCTTAGCCCCTTCTTCTTATAATTTTCTTTTATTTTTCAAGGGACACATCACAACACTATCAAATTTTCCTAGTGAATCATGTACTCTTCCACCTTCTAAGTATCCAAGTTAACTTCTACTATTTTTAATGGATCTTTTGCTTGCTATAGAACCACAGGTTGTGTCTTCTTCCATATTGAATTTTCAACCTTTATTTTCTTTATTTTCTTAACTTCTTTATTTTGTTTGAATTGTTGCATAGAATATCCTTCTTTACAACATCCAAAACAATACCTAGAAAGGTTATCATATGAAATTGTTTACCAAAACCCTTATCGCCTTCCTGTTTTTTGTGATTCTAATTCTAATAGATAGTTCCTTTGCTATGTCTACTTCAACACAAACTCTTGCAACATGAGGCTATGTGAGATTCATAGTAGCAACATCAATTTTCAAAGGAGAGAGAACCACAAATGCGATGAAAAACAAAGCTAGATTATTAGTATATTAGTTATCACTCCAAAGAAATCCAAACAAGAGCCAATGATAATTCTACATTTAGCTAAAAATTAGGTGTCCATTTTAAAATCCTCATTAGAAAGCTAGAAATAGACCAAATACTTTGTAGCCAACAACTAATGTAAAAGTCATCTAGAAAAAAAACATATTAAAATGTGTTGAATATCCAAATTATCAACTAAAAAATTCCTAAAAATCAATCTTCTTAAATTCAACTCTGAAGGATTCCATGTTTAGTAAACTATGTGAAACCTTTTCAATAAGTATAATCTTGAATGGGATAGCCATTTTCTGAGTCTCATCCTCGTCGAAGAATACCTCAAGCTCTCCTTTAAATGATGAAATGGGCTTGACCTTAATGAATGAAGATCAAAACTTTACCCCTATCACAAAGGAATAGTTTAATGAGGATATATCTCCCAAGTTTCCCACAAATGACTAATCCCCAAGGTCTGAAGGCCTTAAAAAATAACTTAACATAATAACACTTTCTCATTTATAAATCATCTTTTCATCTTGATTACATTTTCAATTTTTGACCTTAACCTATTTAGAAAATATGAATATCATTATTGGTAAGTTGACAGATAGACGATGGGTATTATATCTACATTTTTGTAGTTGTGTTGTAAAAATCCTATGTTATGATGCTTGCTAATGGAACTAAATTGTTCCTTTTAAAAAATTAATTTATTCCCTCAAAATTAAACTTCTCTTGAGTTATTTATTATGCATGGTGGATAACATGTTTTAGAGTGAAGATTAAATAAAATTTCTATTCAATTCGATGATATTGCTATGTAATACAATTTTAGGAAACATTTGGTTTGCAGATGCAACATGCCTTGTGAAAGTCGATTAAAAGAGTCATGTGAATTGTTTGATAACATGTAATATCGATAGACTTTTCTAGTTTAACTTGGATTAGTTGTAGTGTTTCCTTAGAATCCACATAATCACTAAATTGTCTACAACACTTCTCAATACAGGATGCATCTTAGGGAATCATGATGATCTAGTTAGCTAGTTGAACCATACATGAGTCTTCGTAGAGTTTCAGTCTGAAGATATCACTATGGGCATAAGTTTGAATCACATTAGAAATTCTTGATAGATAGTGTTGAACCTCATGAGTCTCAAAGATAATAAATTATTTTAACAAAAACAAATTTTTAAATACTTGTTTTGTGATCTAACCTATATACTTAATGTATTACATGTTATCTTAAAGATAAGTAGAAAAAGATATTACTTATCATGATGATGATGGATAAAGACTTGAAAGTTACAAGTTGAACCACATGCAGGTAAGAATAAGAAAAACATCCACCATAAAGATTCATATGTCTAAGAAGAATTTCAAGAGTTTACATGATTTAGGACATATGCAATGATTAAAAAGTAATGTTTCTAAATATTTAAGAGGTTGCACCTCATTATACTTGAACATCTTATATAATAAAACAATCTTTTAAATAGTTTAACTCTAAGGACATGCACTTAAATATTTTTTTTCAAATTGCATACTAATAATACTTTTGTGCATGGAAATGAGTTCTTTTACAAGGATTAATTATTAAATAATAATGAAAATTAAATTTTCAAAGAAAATTAAATTTGCAAAGAAAATTAAATGATTGGTTGAAATTGTATTAACCACTCCATATAGTACTTTAACTATATTTTGAGTGTATAGAGAAGAAAAAGGAAAGTCTAACCTAGTGTTCTAACTAATGCTTTGTGCTATTGTATGGTACAATCAAATTATTCTATAGTACGACCAATTTAAATGAACCAAGTACTTAGGATCAAACTATGTGGTAAGATGAATGGATTGCAAAGTAAGCAAAGAATTGAAAGCTCATGATGTTTGTATGGTAAATTCATTTCATTTATTGTATGGTATGATTAAATCATGGAGGATATATAATTAACTATAGGATTATTTGGTTCTATAATAATGATTATATAATACAAATCTATACATTGTATAATAAAATGATTATAAAATGAATAAAATGCTCAACTAAGAATTGTATTTCACAAAATTGAGAATTCAATGTAAAACATTACTTATTAATGTAGAGTATGTAAGGAACAAAATGTGAGCATTTTATGATATAGTTATTGTATCATACAATAAGAATGGAAGCAAAAATTTGCAATGGCTAATTTGATTAGGACAAAAGTTGAATTTACTTATTATTTGAATATTGGAGGTCAACGAAGGATTCATTTGCAGTATAAACACTATATAAGCCCTAAGCCCTTCTAAACCACAAAATTGGATTTATGATGCATTGGAAAGTTTTGGGAAGAAGTTGAAATACATGAAGAAGCTTTTTTGAGTGTCGTAAGCTAATCTTGTTAAATCATTTGAAAGAGTGTGAAAGTATATGGGATCTCATTTTTGGATCATTTGAGAAGTTTTTCTAGTGTGCGTACAAGGTTTTTGAAGCTATTCCATTTAATGTCTTTCATCACTCCACATCACCAAGCTTTTGATTAAAAGTGGTAACATTAATGTTTAATCTATTAGCTATTGTGATTGTATTTATATATTTAGTTCACAATCAAGTGAACTTGCACCTTAGATTTGTTTCTTTGTAATTTCTCTTCTTAGACTTATTTCAAACTGTATAGTTTGGAGAGGTTGTCCTTACTTTGAGTGTAGAAAGGTTGGTTAAGCTCTAAATTGAAGAGCAAAGAGTGGACTTGTTTATGGTTAATTTGGGAAAAGCCTTGGTATGAATTAGGTTTTTCCACCTGATTATGGCAAAGTAATGTTTAGATAATATTGCTCAATCTTGTAGCTTGGGAGTGAATATAGATTTGGGAATAAGTCAAACCACATAAAAATCTAGTGTCTTAATTTACCTTTCTTTTTTTTTTTTACATACTTGTATGTTGTCATATAATTTGATATATCTTGTAACAACTTGAGATAATTGTAAAATGGAGGTTATTTGAAAAACTATAATTTGAACAAGCTTTGCTTGAGCATTAATTGAAAAAAAAATATTTTCTTCCATCTCACATCACTGATTCAACGCCCCTCTCTCAGTGTATTTTGTACTTCCAATAGATAGCCAGAGATGGTTACATCAAATATTCTTTATGTTCTTTTATTTTCTCTCTTTTTCTCATATTATCTATATTTAGTCCCACATTGTTTTGAGGAGAATTTTGTCTATCAAATTAACTCCATGTAAGACAAAACTTAGTTGTTTATTGCACTTATGGTCTTCACGTTTAATCTCACATATGAATGAAAACTATGGCTTGTATGAAAGCTATATAAATGGGAGACTTTAGAGAACTTTGCAATTCAATTTACTTGATATTGAGATCCAATTTTAACCCTATGAGGAAGACCCAAGTAGTGTATCCAAATTGATGGGCTTCGCGATAGTGTTTGGGAGGGTGGGTGTTAAGCCTCAAAGGGAGGAGAATCATAAAAGAATTGTAGTCTTATTCTCTCCTCGCCCTTTAGATTCTCTCTCTAGTTGGCTGAATTGAGCGAATTGCTTAAGATAAAATCTAAATTACCTAGGTTGATTTACATGGATTGCCTGTGTAATAGCATTGAAGAATGGTTCAGTCTATTTAGACTACCTTGTGTGGTCACATAATCACACAAGATTGTTACTTTTCACTTACCTCAAACAATGAGTTGCCATGCTATTTCTAATCAGTGGTTATTTTGAAATCGATCAACTAATAGAAAAGTCTTGCTTGAATGAAGGGATGGATGAACAAGTCAACTCAAGTAGGAATCAATTTCAATGCTTTTCGTTCTGAACTAGGATAATTACTAATTATGTCTAAGAAGTTGTTCATCTGGGGTGCATATCATCATATTTTCTAATTTTGTACATGAGTCTTGGCTATCCAAAGGTTCTTAACATGTTGGAGGTCCTAAGCTAGGACTTCTACTAGATTAATTAATTGAATAAGATTGATATCTCCCATCATTAGCTTAGCTACTTAGAGTTACATGACATATTTCATTCAAATGGCCTTGCAATAGGCAATCTATAGTAATTAATTTCTTGCATCAATTTGGTATAACTTAGGTGCATGCATTCCATTTTATAATTGATGAGAGTATTTTTTGTCTGCTTTCTTTTCACTGTAATTTCACTTTAATTTTGGCAGAATTACTTTTAGTTTTGTTGGAATTTCCATTTGGATTGATTAATTGAGCATTGAGTGAAGCAAAGTCATCCTTCATGATTATGGTTTTGTATCCTTCATAATTGGAATTACTTTTAGTTTTCTTAATACTAACATGCTTAGCCATTTTTGTCAGTATCAGAAAATTGCCGCCAAAAGAAAAGAAAACTTTGGCACTCACTCCATAGACCATTAGTAGGTCATTCGTCATAAATAAATTTAATTGCAACAAAATTTTAATTTTTTTTTATTTTATCATCGTACTTTAAGTTCTGCATTTATGTTTTGTAATTTTAAATTCTTTCATTTAATTTCCTTTAATGTTTTTTTTTTTTTGCTTTATTGCTTGATTACTAAAACAAGACAATTTTTTGAAAATTGATATTCACACAATTAACATAGACATAGTAATTTTTTAAAATCACTTTTATTTCTTATTTTTATAAAACAATAAAAAAAGAATACTGTAATTCTTTTTTACTAAACAAATAATAAATTTAAGATTTTCTTTCTTTGATTTCAATTCTAAAACCTTTTTTAAGTTTTAATCTTTACAAAAGTTACAACAAAAGAAAAATTTATATGTTTACTTTTTTATACCATACTTCACAAAATTTAAAAGAAAAAAAAAACAGAAGACAACAGAAAAAATGAGAACAAAAGTTAAACAATTTTCAAAAAAGTATTTTTATAAATTTTCTTCTTCTCCGTGGCCATGTTACACGCTCATTTGTAGGTTGATTGCAAACCTCTATGAGATGAGAGCTCAATATTTTTGCAACATTTCACCCAATATATAGCATTAGTGGTTGTCACAGATTGCTGTTATCTAGTGACATTAGGTTCCCTATGTTATTGCAAGGACAATATAAGACCACATGATGGGGTTGAGTAGATCAAATATGGATCCTATCAAGCAAATTTTTGAATATATATAAAAAAAATTACAAGATTTTATGATGGCAATGAACACAATTGACCCTCCAGTTGATAGATGTCATTCTAGGAACAAAGTCAGGATGACCATGTGCCCTTTCCCAAATTAATGTGTCTTCACAAATGCATACTTCACGCTTAGCACATCATACACAACCTCTTATACACACATGTTGGCACACAAATGAGAACAAGGTTGGTCATGTGGTACTAGTTTTTGGGTCATGTCCTCTTTTAGGTCAAGCTTTCCCGATCAATGGTTTCCATGCAAGGATCGCATTATTGTTTTTGACCTTGAAAGTTGTTGGGTTCTTGTTGTAGCTTCTTGTAAGGTGATTGAGTTAGGCCTTCGTTACCAAATTTCGAACCCATGCCTCGTCCGAGCAACCACTTCCCACGTTTGGCTCAATTTATGGTTCTGCTGTACTGAGCAGAAGCAATAATGGAAAGGCCATATCCACGAATTTCTTCAAAATTATGCATTCTTGACTGAGTTTCCTCTACTTTTTGAGCTTATGAGTACACAGTATGAACAGCTCTTTTCTATAGTGAATACACAGGCATCATGCAATTCCAGCTTCAGTCTACTCAGTGGTTCTATAATGATTGAATAAGACAAACCTGCAGATTCCTTGTTTCTTATAAGAATTATAATTTCCATTTTAATGTTGTATTGGCTTCCAAACCTTTTCCTTTACCATATATGCATCACATGATAACTCCAGCTGAGTCATATAATAATAACCAATAATTGCCATTTACTGTCCCTGGAAGATTAATTGGAATAAAATCATTAAAAAAAAATGATCATGCAGGTGTTACATCTAACAGAGGATGCAATCATTTTTGCATGAAGATTTAATATTGCTAAGCTTGAATGGGTCTGAGATTGATCAGCGTGTTTTCATCACAATTAATGAACCCTTTTGAAGGGTTGGATATTGCCTCAGACCAATCACTTAATGATTTTGGAGACCCGGTCTGATAAGCAAGATCAAACTTTGGTTTAGGAGTTTTTTAGTTTATATCATGCATTTTCATCGCATACATGGATTGTGGTTCAATTCGTATTTTGTTGTGCAATATTCCAAAGCACAATTGTTAGGGTTAGGTCTTCCGTTTTAGAAAACTGAGGAAAAAAAAAAGAGAGATGGAAAAAAAATTGGATCCTATTTTCTTTATGAAAGTAATAAAACTGCCTCTTGAGAGCTAAAGAGTGAAATAGACAAATTGGGAACATATTTTTTGTGTTTCATCTTGAGATGACTAACACGCATTGTCTTAAGGACTCTATCATCTCAATTAGTTTGTATCTTGTGAATTCTAGAGTAGTATGAACTATTTTACACCTTTTTTAAAAATGAATCCAAACTTTAGTCTAAAAAGAAAAAAACAATAATAAAACTAATGTTGACCTCAACCAAGATAAGGCAAAATAAGGTCATTGGCTAACAAGAAAAGGACATATACATAGTACCATTACTCCAACTACACAATAATGGCAAATAGAGTCATCACAAAAGAGAATTGAGGGATTCATGATGCAGGGAAGCCAGCCAAGAGGAGCTTCTCCCAACTTTGAGCTTGGGACCCCTCCCTTTGCCACCCCTCAAGCTGTGAACCAACTCGAGTTTGGACGGCCAGTGGATGAGAACCTCCATGCCCCAAGCTTCATTCCATTTCCGCCACCACCACCACCTCCACCTCTGCAGACGATTGCATGTACCTTTTCCTTCAAAGCTCCTCCTTCTATTGCACATCGTGATGTAGAGGTATATATGTATATATTTATGTGTATATATGATTAATTATATGTATGCATGCATACTGTTTGAAGCTTTTTTTACTTTGGTTCCAACTATTGTCAAAGTTTAACATGGATCAGGTGGGAACATCAGATTTGTTGGGTCTTGGAGATCAAAACCCTAGCTCGTGGTAAGCCCACTGTGCGTTGAATAGAATATGAGGAAAGGAAGCAAGTTAGGTCATGGTTTGATTTGGGTTTGCACAGGTGGAAGAGCTCATCAGGGAGAGGAAAGATGAAGGTGAGGAGGAGAGTGAGAGAACCCAGGTTCTGCTTTCAAACAAGAAGCGATATTGATGTACTGGACGATGGATACAAGTGGAGAAAGTATGGACAAAAGATTGTGAAAAATAGCCTTCATCCAAGGTGCGTTTGCCTTTCCTTCTGTAAACCCTAATTTGCATAAATTAATTATATTTAACTATAACATAAAGAACAACATTTTTAACTAAAATATACATCTCAAGAAGTGTTCTAATCTTAAATTGCTTTGGATTTTTTTTGTTTTTTTGGGTTTATATAACGTATGTTTAATAAAATAAGCGGTCATAACATTTTTACTAATTTTTTTATTTTATTTTATTCATTTATAATTTATTTTATTTAAATTATTGTTAATTCTTATTGTCTTGGGATTTAAATTAATTAAATGTTAATATTTAGTTAGATATAATTTGAAATCAAAGCAGTATTTAAATTCTAAAAATCCTATCGACGTAAGAACATACAGTTCATCAATTTACATCTATGGCTGTTAAAAATTCTAATTTTAATAGCAATGATTTTTTTTTAAAAATTTGCATTTGTTTCTCTTGATAATTTTCGAATTTATTAAGGAATTTCCCTTAATATTCTTAAAATATCAAAAGGAACAGTTTACTCATGCAATTACTTAAGATTTTTTTTATAAGGACAAACTTTGGTTTTTCTTTTTGTACTTAAATTGATTTCACCAACTGATTTACTTTATTGGTAAGCAATGTGGTTTGGATTAAGGTGGTATTGATATCTCAGGTAAAAAAGAGGGAGTTCCTCCGGAGCATTTTGATTTATAGTTTCTTTCTAAAGGGTAACAGCAAGATTGGGTTGTCAGCGAATATGGAGGAATAGAGAATAGTGGCAATCATCATCCTTAACAATCAAAGGCATGTTGAGTATGTCAGGTTAAGTGATTTAGGTAATTAGGATGTCAAGCAAAACTTATTAAAAAAAAAATGATCCTTAGCAACTAAATCATACTCATGGCCAAGACCTTACTTCTAAAACATCACTCCCAAATTGTGATGGCCAAGAAAAGGTGGCAAGTGGTGCCAAAGAGGAGTGTTGAATGAGAAAATTTTGATATATGCCAAGTTGAACAAAACTAATGAGTTGTAATGCAAATAGGCAACTCACAAATGCAAAGAGACAATAAGACACATTTTTAGTTGAAAGAGGGAAAAGGAAACCTAATTAGCTACAATATTAGCTAAGGCCACGAAAGTGTTACACATGCCACCACAACACACCTCATTATAGAACCACAAATGTAATGATGAGGGTGGCAAGGGGATGAAGAAGGAGAGGCAACAACCCACTAATAGTAGTTAGCAACAATGAATAGTCATCAAAGAACAACACCCAAGCTAAATAAAATCTTCACAACTAAACAAAACATTTAGCTATTGGTGATATTATTTTCAATTGCAGATAACCAATTCATTGTTATAGAAACATTTCTATGACCAATAAAGTCTTTGTAAATATAGTTACAAAAAACTATGTGGAAATGCTTTATATTGATATTTGTGACAATTTTTTCATTTTTGACATATTAGTTTATGATAAATCAAATCATTAATTTTTTTAAACTAGTTAATCTCAAATACCACTTATCCACCATACAAACAAAAATGTAATATAACAAACTATTTAAATAATTATAATTGCACAATGTTTTAAAAGATATGTAAAAAGTAAAAAGACAAAAATATAAATAAATAAAAATAGAATTTTGATCACAAGAATTTAAATCAAAATATGCAATGTCACATTCATCCTTGGAGGTTACAAATAATTAGATGTGACATTAGAGCTCAACATTCGTAGCCATGATACGAGAGTTATATCGTCTAAGCATGCCAATCTTAAAGAAGCTCCTATTGTAACTCATTGATGTGTCATTGCATGGCTTCTAACCTTGAAGGCTACAACAATATCTCACCTGCATAATAGGTTTCTAGGGGAAAGCACCTACATTATATTTGGAAGGATCACAATCTTGCATCAAATATCTATGTCAATGTCATCTAAGTACAAGGATAATCATAGCACTTAGTTATTATCCCCTGATACCTCTCTTCTATAAATAAAAATGAATATTTAAAACTATAATGAGTTAAAACAAACAATGACTAAATGTAAGTACAAAATACATACAAGTATTGTTCATGTCAAATAAGTCACTCTCACCTCTCAGGTGCATATGCGTGTGATCGAAAACCTCAAAATGGGCACTTCATAGTTCAAACCTAGGAATACTTTATGAAAGAGATACACTAGTGTGTCTAGAAATTGATTCATGAAAATCTATCACAGTTATTCTTAGAGTCCTCTAATTTGTAGAACCACTCAATTTTCCAATGAGCCACAAGTGCATGCAAAATGTTATCACTTATTCAAACTAGGCCATGATTGATAATCATTGTAGTGTCATTAGTCTTAATCCCTTAATGCCTTATTTTAAGCCCTAAAAAGAGGTCTCCAAACTTAGTTTGCCCAATGTTCTTCTGAACTTGATGGAGCAAAGTTATCAAAAAATATTGAGTTTAATAACAAGCAAAATCATCACCATAATTTATAGCAAAAACTTCCCTTCTTTCCACCAAAGATGATAACCTTGATCTTTCTCTTTCTTAATAAAAACACTCATACCAACCTCCACAAACCTTAATAATCTTACCAATCTTGTTAAGTGAACTAGAGAGATCTAGATTTCTTCATGACGTTACTTTATTTTTTTGCCCCTCTAATCATAAGTATCATTTAATATGAAACAATTAGATTTTTCTATGTTATTTCACATTTATTTGAGTTTGATGTGGTCTAATTGCATTGTATTTATTTCATTATTTAGATTATTTACCTATAATATTTTGAGGCTTGTCTAATTAGGATCACAATTACATTTTGGTCATTTTGATTGATAGGCGGTCTACAAACACAAGAGAAGGATTACTAAATTGTCTTTAAAAAATCTTTTTCAATTATTGTAATATTTTTTAAAGATTGGAAAAAAATATTTATAGATTCTATCCCCAATCATTTTTTTAGAAATCCTTTGATACTTCCTATTGAGCTCAAGTTATAGTCTTTATTATTTTAAGGATACTCCAATTTGAGGTTATAAATTCTCTATTTTTAGACTCTTTCTTTTGTTTGTTTAGAGTTTTGCATTTCATCCAAGTAAACTTACCAGTGAGATTTGATTTAACTGCATAATCTTTGCAAGCAAGAACTTTGGTAGAAATTAATTAGAATTTAGTCAAAGTTAAAGCCATTGAATATATCAAAAACTTATAGTTCTCATAGATCCTAGAAAGTTCTTTAAAATATGTTATCAAAGATCACAATTGATAAAGAGTTTGTGTTTGGTTCATATATGTGTAATATGTTAGTTTCATTAGCATTTTTACTTTGTGAAATCATAATGGACAAAATTCTATGATTAAATGGATCTACAATGTGACCTACTGAGGACTACCATTAGATCCCAACCCAATAAAGCTTATTAAGTGTAATATGAAATTGCATTACTTTTTACACATTCTCAAATCCATTCAAATCCATGTTTCTTCTTTGTATAAAAAAGTTATTCTCCTTAATTCCAAACATAATTCAAGACTTTATCTATTACTTTCCAACCCTCCAAATAAATCGTTCATGAAAGGTTCATGCTACAACACCAAAAATGTTTCTTTAGTTTTCTTGAATACATTCAAAAAATAAGTGTTATAGGATATATGAAATGTGATATCATAGCCTAAGCTTATGTTATTTCCTAATAATACAAATTTCTTGCTTGTTGGCATATCCATCATACAAAACTTAAACCATGGGTACTTCAGAAGAGGCATATAAAAAGAGTGATAAATTACAAGGGCATATGGGAACAATGACAAATGCATTTTATATTATTCAAGCATGACTAAATAAATGAGTTCCTAAAATTATGATAACAAGTTGATGATGTGAATCACCCATCTAGTGGATGAAACCATGGATGATAAGACAAACTTAACCATTAGAACACAAAAGATATGCACTAGAAATATGTTACATAGTTAAGTGCCTATAAGGTCTCCAAGAAAAAAAAAAGGCAAGTAAGTTGAGGCATGAGCAAAACCATGATCAATAGGATAAGGATTCATGTAGTTAAGCCATTTAAAATAAAGGTACAATCATTTTTGGTTAGTGAAACAAAAGCTTTTATGGTTAAATTGGTTATGTATGAGTTAATAATTTGATTGACACCATATGTCGAAGTTCCAAACTGGATTTGCTATGGTAAAGTTAATAGGTTAGATAAAAATTTATTGGATATTAAAAAAACTAGTTTGATAAGAAGGCCACAAAAACTTGGGAAGAGATGAAAGAGTTGTTCAAAGAAAAATGTTACATTACTACTTATCATAAGATATTACTAGATGAACTATATAAATTCAAATAACAGTCCATGAGTATTGCAAATATATGAATTAGTTAAGAAAAAGCATAACCAAATGTAACCTAAATAAGCCACACAATTTCACTGTTACAAGATTTAAGAATAGTTACATTTTAAATTGGCTTGAGAGTTATTAATGTATAATATTTCTTTTTTGGCAAAAGCATAAAATGAATAATTGGATTGTGTGAGTTATCTAAAGACAAATAAGATTACGGGTGCACTTAACATCAAGGAGATTTGTAATTTAATACTTAAGAAATCATATCCAAGCTTCCACTTAAGTAGTTTTAAGCACCTTAAGGAACAATATTATAGAATGCAAAAATAAAAAGGAAATTCTAGAATCATTAATGTTGTTCCACATCATTGTAGTACCAATGTTACAAATGTAAAAAATATGTGACAACAGAATGTCCTAATTGAAATCTTTCGAGTTTGGTCATTAAGAAACCATAAGATGATAAGATACATAGTGAGAAAATCATAAATTTTCAAATTGATCCATGCAAGGGATCTATGATTCAAAGGAGGCACCACATTATGGATTTTAACCATCAACTCATAATTAATATGAAGATTAGAAGAATATATCAATTTTTTAAATGTATTTCAAAATAATGATAATATTTATAAATTAATGATCAATACATAAAGTTTTATGAATGTCATATTATAGTTAGTATGAATAAAATGGGATTGACACAAGATTCACATCACTTAGTAAATGTGGGTGGATAAAACTTCTAAGATAGTTAAACAACAATGTCATGCTACTTTAAGTTAAGAATATATGAAGATGAGGTATGATGTGATATAATCTATATGACCATCATACATATATGCCTTTTGACAAACCATGGTTATATTTTTGGTTGGTTATACTTATATCTACATGCCAAAATACAAGAAAAATGAGAGCAAACCAATTATCATCCTCTACAAAAAAAGTCTACGTAAGAACTAAAGCCTAAAATCCTACATGATTAATCATTACTTCTTATAGTTCTATTACTAATGATGAGATATTTATCAGATTCCTTAATTTTACTCACATGAAAAACATGAACCAAAATATTAATATATTATAATAATTTACATTAAATAAAAAATGAATCTTAAATGATAATTTGAGATAACTTGGATTGGTTGACTTAGATAAATCATTCTACTTATCAAATATATGTATATAACATAATGTTTTGTAAACTTTTGATATAGTAAAAAGGTACGATATTATTATACGACAACAATATAACCTATAATAATTTCTTAAACTTGAATCAATCAAATCAAAACTCCTCAAAATTTAGTATATGCATAACACTTTTTAAATTTGGAGAACTTCTTAATGTTAATCTTGAGAAGTTATAATTCATCATTATATCATCATGATTATATTGATGGTACTAATTTGATAAAGGTATCTAAAATATTCAAAGATATGAGTATAAAAGCCTTCAAAAAGTAGATAAGAGGTATGTTTTTATATTAAAAAATATATGAGAATAAAAATTTTTAAGAAATAAGTAAAAAATATATTTTTATATTAAAACTTTTGTACTATGAAAGTCTTTAACAAATAGATAAGAAGATTTATTTATATTAAATAATTACATGTAATCTTCTCTTGAGTTTACTTTAATAAGTAAACTCTTATTTTCTCTTTTATTCTCTCAACTCTATTTCTTTTTTATTTGAGTTATTTTACTACAATCTTCATTCGTTAGCAACCACTTCATTCCATCTCACACTATTTGCATTATAATTCATTCATTTTTTATTCTCTGGTATTGTAATGGTTATTATAACTTCTACACCTATGATTCTTACCTATTAGTTTTGCACACAAATGGACTCACTTATGCTACCTGCCTACACCACCATACCAATCCATGTATTAGATAAACCTTTATATAGAATGAAAAATGTCATCTATCTTCTTTCACATTTAAAGTTTCATTTGACCCAATCTTTTTCTTTCTACATCATTTAGTAATAGAGACAATGTCTATTTCATTTCTTGAAAGTATAGATAACATTAAAGAAAAAGAAGAGATCTTAATTGCTTCATTAAATCAAGCTTTATTGATTGGTACTTTATTATTAATTAAGCATACTTTTCATAATATCTTTTCCTTCTCTTGTTATATATCTTAAATTTTCTCATCTAAAAAAGGGAGTAGTAAGTCTTGTTACATATTTACGAATATTTGATTTTGTCATCAAAATAGTTTTAACTCTACTTCATAAAACCAAAATAGCACATTATCCTTATTAAAGTGCAACTTATTAAGAAATGGTCTACTTCATCAACCTTTTTATCAAATGCTAATTCTTGTATGAAATCTTGAATGACTTGCTTGCTTTAGTATGACTTACTAAAGAGAACTATTTTATTAATGGTATAATTTGCTTGCTTTGGTTTACTCTAGTTTGTTGCTTGCTCTTCACTTAAATATTACAAGAGAAAAATAAAAAGGATCTAAACAAAAAAATCTTAAAAAATATTATTCTTTCAAATCCATTTTATTTATTATTTTACATTCTTGGGCTTTATTGTATTTTTATTAGCAAAAATTTATTTTGTTTTTATTATGCTTCAACTTACTTTTCACATTATATAATACCTCTCAAATTTGTAATAATTAACCAATAAAATGGCTTAAAAAGTCATAAATCTTAAGTTTGAATAATTAGGAAAGTTTCAAATTAAAAACTTTAATAAAATCTTTTTCGATGTTTGCCCATCTTGTCATTCAAGTGCAAACCCTTTAAATGCAACCTAGTACCCCTATCTGAGCACTTCATGTTATTTCATATGAAGGGGATCTTAATATCTAACACAAAGACCAAATGCTTAAAAGAGACCATGATAAGCCACACTACAGAGATGTTAACATAGAAATCCATAAAAGGTTAATATAAAAAAACCAACTTTTGATGGGGTTCATAACCTAAAAAAAATCTTATATTAGTTCAATTAAATAGAATACTTCTTTAATTAGTACAAGAAGGATGATTACAAATGAGTAAATTTTATGAAAATAAAGCTCATTGGTTATGCAAAAATTTATTGGTCAAATATTATTACAAAAGAAGAACAAATAGATAGAAGAGTGATGAGTTGGCCAAAAGCAAAAAAATTTTAAGAAACAAATATTGCCTATGGCACCATGATAAGAAATTTCATTGGCAATCCTTGACCTTATTTCAAGGATTCTTAAGTGTGAATGACTACATTTAATTTGAGGATTTAGTAACTAAGATATAATTATAATGATTAACAACTAACTAATAAATTTATTTAAGAATTATGCACAAAAATTAGATAAGAAGTGAAACTTTATAACCCATAACTTTAGAAGATGTTTTTTTTTTATCTAACTCAATTAATAGAAAGACACAAAAGCTTACATCATCTATTGACAAGGTTAAATCTTAAACTTTTCCACACATCATGCCAAAAGTCACTCTTAAATCTAATGCAACAAAACTCTTATAATGCCAAAAACTCAACATCTTACCCATCAAAAGGCTACCTTTAAAACCCTAAAGGAATAAAGTAAAGTCATAATTTGCTTTAAATATCATAAACTTGCCACATGCAAAACCAATACAGAGAATAAATCTTATACATAGAAGAAGTAATTATGTTGAACTTAAACCAGAGGAACTTTAAGATGAAGATCAAAATTTTATCTAATAAATAACATAAGATAGATGATAATGAATACTTAAGGGTCATGAAATACTTGTTAATGCTAAAATTGATGTAAAGGATTGGAGGAGGAAAAACTTATTTAGTATGTTTGTCATAAAGATAAGAGAGTAAATTAGTCATAGATGGTGGTAATGCTATGAATGTTATTTCTACATATATTTTAACCATGGCCAGTCTCAAATAGAACCCCATCCTATTAGGTCAACCACTCTTTCTTGCTTATGATATGTAGAAGTCATTTTCCCTTAAAATGGATATTTATTAAGACAATGAGTAGTGTGATGTCTTCCTTATGAACATATCACATATCTTATTTGAAAAACTATAACTTTATAATAAGAGTGTTATTCACTATAGTAGAGAGAACACATGTGTATTTAAGTTTAATGATAATAATATCAAACTATTATCCTTAAACCCATGAAAAAACTTATAATCCATAAGACCTAACTTGAAATACAACTTACACAACATTAGCATAAATGTGCCAAACACAAATTAATTACCTTATTGAGAGATGATTTCTATATTTATAGACTTATAATGATTATTAATAAACTTAGTTTCAAGAGCTTAAGTAAAAGGTTTTCTAATCCAACTTTATTCTTTATCATACATATGAAAGAATTTAATAAAATAAAGATTGAGACATCCCATCTACTTTTCATACTTGATCTTCTATCTTAATTTAATAACATTACTCCTAAGGAGCTTTTTAATGAGAAACCTTCTATACAAGGCATCTAGTATGTCATTGACCAAATACCTAGATCTCAATTGCTAAACCTTTCTCATTATCAAACAAATATCATTGAACTTGCAAAACTAAAAAGAGAAGTTGATAAACTACTTTAGAAAGAATTCTTACAAGAAAGCCTTACCCTATTGTATTTCTTACACTTCAAACTCTTAAAAAGGATGGCTTGTGACATATGTGTATTACTAGTAGAGTCATTAACAAATTTATAATAAAATATCAATTTTTGATCCCATGACAAGATCACCTATTAGACCTTGTTTTTTATTTAAACCACTTCTCCAAAATAGACCTCTATAGTAGTTATCATAAAATTAAGATTCAACTTAGCAGCAAATGATTTTTTTTAAAACCCTTGATGGTCTTTACAAGTGGCTAGTGATACCTTTTTTTATTACATAGAAAGAACTTATAAGTTGTTAATTTGGTTGTTGTACATTTCATTCAGACTCTACCCATTGATAATAATTATGCTTGAGCCCTTTCTTAGCATTTCAAATAGGTGTGAAAATGCTATTATCACCCATTGACATGCCTTTATAGAGTTTATATATTATATTTGTCTATTAATGAAAGCCAAATTGACATTGTACTATGAGAGTGTCATTGTTGAATCTGTAGATCATATTAGTCTGATAAGAAGCTAGTGTATATCATTATGATATGAAAAAGTTTTGAATAAGTTTGTGCAATTAATGTGGAACTATATTTGTTTGATTTGTATGGGCACTATGATGAAAAAATATAATGATATCAATCTTAATTTCACTAACTATATTAGACTAAAGAATTTTTTTTATAAAAATGCTTTAGTACGATGATGCACCTAATCAGGCAGTGATGACTTCTTTCCTCTCAAATGCATATAATATATTCATACATTTGATGAATATTGTTCTCAAGCCATTCAAAGGAAAATTCTTAATCATGTGTTTTGATGACATCTTAATCTTTATTCATGATAAGGCACCCCATTTAGAACACCTTAGAATTTATTTTAAAAATTTTAGGCATGAAGAACTATACATAAACCTAAATAAGTTTTAAGCTTGACCACATATTGGTGCTACAAATAAGACTACAACTAAGACTTGGAGGGATGGTGAGCTTTTGTTAACTTCTGATAAGCTGGTGTACATGAACACCTTTACCAATCCAATTACTATAGCACTTTACGAAGTGTTGTGTAGTAGTTTAGGTATGAACCAAATTATCTCAAGGATTGTAAAGTGTAAAGTCGAAATAAGTCTACATTGATCCTAACTGTCGTTGCCTAAATATGCCTTAAAACAAGTTAATCATGTTGAAGAGCACAAAGGGTAACCTTGATCCGAGGAACTACTATATAGTATAAGGGAACCACCATTGTAGAAGTTCAAGCAAAAGATTAGTGTAATGGCAGACCAGATCAATTAAGAAATCATACTATGTTGATTGAGAGTATGAACTAGACACAAATCAGATAAGTGTCAGACAAGTCTAATCTTAACATGCATTTGATCAATCTGCATTGGTTTGTATACTTAGCCAAAGACAATCTTGTAATGAAGTTTATCTCATGTAGCATTATGTTAAATTTCATAACCACACAATAAAGGGATGAGTAATGAGCACCAACATATTTCTTTGATCCATAAAGATGATTAGCCATAACAGAACAACCAAGACCCAAAATAGCAGCAAATGATAGATATGATCGATCAACTCTAAGTGGCTTACTAAAGCATTGACTATCTTTGATTCAAATGTCAATCCAAACTGATTGAGAAACTATATTGCTTCAACCAAGAAGATGTGTCTCATTAGGTAAGTGCAATCATTGTATTGAAATCTTCTTATAATAGAATATTACCAACACCAAACAAAAGTGCAATGAACAAATCTAATTGGTCCATGTATGGCAACATATTGAGCTAAAGATAGACTTGCTTTAAAGTAGGATATTATGCAACATGGTGATGAATTTAATAACCTTATGATGCCTAAATGAATTGTGAGCAATATTGTAATTGTCTAAATCCTGGTGACCATAAGAGTACCATACTAAGCCACTAAGAAGGAGCGATGGACCGTGAAGGAACCCTTACTAATTCAAATAGAATGGAGGGCTTAATGTATTATTTGATGAGATCCATCATGCTTAATTGATGCCATAGAACCTGTCCTTTTTTGAGGTAGCTCGAGAGGACATACATAGCCATTAGTTAGGATGTAACAAATAATGTGCTTGAAAAATCTTTTCATATGATTGAACGGTAGAGATTGATGAAGGCAACTAAAGGACTGGTTGAGATTGATGAATGTTCCACCTATATAAGTCAACCTTTATGATCTTGTAAAGACACTTCCTCCATTAGATTGAGGGAGCACTCATTGGATGATTTTCATAATGGACTCTATATGAATATATAGACAATTCTTCTCATCCAACTTAATGGAAATTTGTTGTGCATCCAACAACAAGGAATGGAGACAATTATTGGCCTACTAATCTAAATGATTAGCCAATGCAGTACCTTATCTATGTGTTGTAATTGAATCTCTTTTAAATAGAATTGCTTGATTTGATTCAACATATTTAGCATAGGCTAAGGGATTCCCATGTTACTCTAGATCATTATGTGGATTGACCAATTATCTAATTCTATAATAATGTTCATTAATCTCAACTTATCATATAAAGTTAAACCAAATAGCACCAACATGGCTTCAACTTTTGTATTTGTTTTAGACCTTACATAAATTATGAAAGCATTGATGGTTTTATCCAAATGATCTATGATCATGCCTCCACAACTAGAAGGATTAGGGTTCCTATTAATTAAACTATCTATGTTTAATTTGACAAAATTCATTAGGGGGTCTATTGAACCACTTTTGTGACTTGAAATTTAATCTTAAAAAGATAGGGAATTAGACCATTATGTATCGATTGAAGTTCTACTAAATTGTTTTGCACGATTGGATTGCATTTAAAAATGACATAAATATCATTGTGAACTCTATTAATTAGAGAACTCAATAGAATTAATTTCTTAGCATGTAGTTTAGAATTTCTCTTTTTTTAGATATTCTAATAAATGAAAGATGGAAGGACTATTAAAACTTCCCTAATTATAAAATTTGAGTTACTATCAAATGTAGTAGCATCTTATACATCAAGTAGAAGTTCTACTTGTAGGTGTATTAGTCTTATTTAAACTCAGAGTTATGCCACTTTTGACTCATTTACTTCTTGTTAGTCTCAACTATTATTTTCATTGTGAGGGTTGATCACAGTTAACCCTTTGTTTATCATATATTTTAATTTGTTTTTTTATTATTCATCAAGTTATTTATATTTATATTTTATTTTGAGTCATTTGAAGTCAATTGATAGTATTTCAAATATTTTTAGCTTTAAATTTAGTCTAAGTCATCCTTATAGTAGTCCTTAGTTCTATCAGTAAAAAATTTGGTTAAAAATGATTTAAAATTAAGTATTTTAAGTTGTTACTATACACCACCATTGCACCACCTCACACATCTTGCCATCTTGATTAACCGACATTTCCTGCTAGTATAACCCTTTGTATTGGCTTAACCTGTGTTAACCCATGTAGCTCACTTTGCCTACTCAACTCTCCCTGACTCGTTGATTTGTGCCAACTCAAGAAAATTTACTTGATCCCATGTTGACCATCACTGATCCACTCTGACTTGCATTAACTCAAAAAATCTGCAAACCTGCATTAACTCGTCAAATCATGTCGACTCGCTTTGAATCATGTCGACATGTGCTAATTAACGAACTTGTGTTGACCCATGAACCCAACTTGAGGAGTGATCTGTCACCTTACTGCTCATCAAACTATTTCCTAAAGTGTACGAAGATTTTGAGAACTACTTATTGCATTTAATTTTATAGATTTTCAAAGTATTTTTGGGTAAAATTTGAAGTACAATTTTTTAAAATTTTATAAAGACTTTTGGAATTCTTAAATGACCCAAAGAATTTCAAAATATGACCCTTAGTATTCTTAAGTAATTTTTCATATTTCTAGGCTTAGAAAATTAACATTATAATCTTGAAGACTCTATAAATAGGGATACTCACCATGCTATAGCTAATAAAATTTAAAATGAAGTACTAAAGTACTCTTACCAAGATTGTTTGATACGAACATGTCATGTGCGATCAATCCAATGGTGTGATTCTAAAGGTGCATGGAAGGTGAGTGAGATATTCAAAAGGGGAGATCCTAAGACATTATCTAACATCCATAAAAAGTATTAAATCTTTAAGAAAATCTTTAACCCTATTATCCTTTATTTCATCTTTTAGGAAAAAATTAATTATTGCATACAATTCTCTAGTTTGTGTGAGTGAATGTGTGAATTTCTTTGTTTGTATTTTAAGAACTTCACTTATGTGTATACCTTACTAGTTCACCACTAACTTGAGTATAATTAGTGTGGTTGCTAAATCATTATCTCTTTAGGTTGAGATCCTTTATGTTAAAGATTTGTGTAAATCCTTAACTTTTGAAAAAATTCTTACTTGTTTAATGATACTTGGATTTTTTTTTATTAAAAATTAAAGCAATTTTGGTAAGTCATTGTACATATATATTGCTTGAATCTAAGCATTTCTTTATTATCAATGAGCCAAAGATAGGTTTTAGTATATTATCTTCTGTCACTATTATTCCACTAATGCTAGAGTATTTGATGAATGATGTCAAGTTGGATGTGTGAGATGACAAGCTTCTTAGCAAAGTGGTTCTAAAAATTGTGTAGACTAAGGACCTCCAATAAATGCAAGAAATTGAGAATCCTTGCATGTGTAAAAAAGGCATTTATTTGCAAATTGAAAGTTCAGCTTCCTTAAGTTATTAGGGAAAGGTAGTAGATTATTTAGGTTCGTCCACCTTAATAAGGAGATTTTACGAGGAAAGTGACTTCTCAAGATGATTTTCCTTGATTTCTGGATATGACTTTTTCTTCTGAGTTGTTTCCAAGATAAGTTTATATTGAATTTACCATCTTTGGTGAGCGTCCAATACTTATAGCCATTTGAGTCAATTTTTTTTGGTATGAATTACAATATAATGGGCATGTTTTTTTATATACAAATCCAAGTAGTTGAGCTTACATTGTTGTATTTTCTATCGAGGTATTTATCTCTCATGAATCTGGCTCAAAGGAAGTTTGAGGCGTAGACCCTCTAAAAAGAGTTTGACACTGTATGCTTCCTTTATTTCTTTTAACATTTGAACTCCTAACCTATTTTCTTCTTGGAGGAGGCTAATCTTTTTTTTTATCTAGCCGAATGGTGCTTGCTCATTTGATCACAATCTCCCCAAAGAAAGTCATTCATCACATTTTTAATTATGTGGATAATCTTACTAAGGGAGATGATATCTTTGAGTAAAGTGGTATTGATTAAAAGATATGCCTTACCAGTACAAACCTATCACCCATTGAGAGTAATTTCTTCTTTCAACTAACCATTTTCTATGAATTTTGTCAAGCCAATGTTGAAAGTGACCCACCTTGTCTATACCTTTGAAGAAGGTGCTTCCTAGTTAAGGGATTGGAATGTGTTGTCTTTTAAATTATAGGAGATCCTTGATGTTGTTCTCCTACTTGAGCTTTATGTTTTTACTTCTAATAAAGAAACTTTTATGTTTGCTAATCTACAAGCCTAAAATATCCTAAAGTTCAATGAGGAAATTTTTTATATTTTTAATAGTGTTGCACCCTTGAGAAGAGCATAAAATCATTAGCAAAAACCAAATAGGAAATAAGTTGACAACATATGTGTTTCACTTTACCTTGCATATTCAAGTTGTTTTAACCTTTGCTTAGTGCTTCAACTATTATGAGAAAGAGTGAATGAGATAGAGGATTTCCTTGCTTTAATTGATAGGTAGATTGGTAGAAACCATTCCCTTGCCCATTAACAATGATCAATAGCTAGTTTTTATTGTAGAAGCTCATGAAAAGATTAATAAAGGTATTATTGAAGTTAAACTTATGCAATACTTGTCTAAGAAAATCCTAAGATAGGCTATCAAATGCTTTCCTAAAGTCAAGCTTGATAGTACATGTATTACCTCTAATCTATGATTTTAAACATGAACTTGCTCTTATTCAAGAAAGATATTTTTAATGGTTTTTCCATCTTCTATAAAATTTAATTGCTCTATTGAGATGAGGGAGGATAGGAAAATTTGTAGCCTCTACCAATAATTTAGAAATATTTTTTTCAAAAAAGAAATACAGATGTAAATTGGTCTAAAATCATTAAAAGTTATTTGTTAATCAAAATTGGGAATCAAGATTATGTTGGCACTAGTGAATTCTCTAAGTAGAGGACTATCTGCAAGAAAGTCATTAATCCTACATACACATCGTCCTAAACTGTGGGCAACGTTACTTGTAAAGGAAACCATTAAACACATCTGGTTTAAGTACATCATAAAAAAACAATTTTTTATATTTCATCCTTAGTAGTTGGTTGAATTACAATCTAATTACTTTTTTAGCAAGAATAGAAGGGGAATAAACCAAAGCATCTCACCATTCTACTTACAAGGGATAACAAATCAATGAGAGGAAAAGTAATCCATTATAACTTTGGCAATGATCATTTTTTGAGGCCCAATTTCTACTTGCATCTTTAATTTTGTGCATAGTAAACTTCCCTTTCCTATTTCTTATCATGTTACAGAATAATTTAGTGGTTTTGTCGCCATCCTTGAATCAGTGCTTGCTTTCTAATGCCAATACATCTCCCATATTTGGTCACTATGATCAATTAATCTTGGGCTTGGTTAGTTCCAATCTTAATAATTCACTCTACAATCCTTAGAATTTATTTTCTATCTCCTTAACTTGCACTTTTTCTTTTTGAATATTTTAAAATATAATACCAAATTGAGGTTTATTTCATTATTTAGGAAGGGATTTAAGACTCTCATAGTAGTCAAAATTCATTCTCCTATGAAGGACATCTATTTGTCTAATACTTGCAAAAAGTTCTAGCAATGCAAATACTTTATTTTGTGCATTTTGATCATATTCTTAAGACAAGAAGCTGTTGCCAAATTGAAAACCCTCCTAATGTTTAACATTAGGATATTATTCATCATAATTTATAGTGCCAGCATTTTGAGATGCCCAAAGGCTTGTTGTAATTGTTGTGCGGCTAATCTCTTTCCATGCATTCTTCTTGTTGGCTTTTCTCTTTAACTTGTAGCTGGTGACCACTATAAAGCCATCCATGTTGATTTGAAATAGCTCGAGAGACCTTGCTCTTCTCAGTAGATCCTCACTTAAGTCTTTAAGTGATTGAATGTCAACTTGATGCTTGAGCTTCACATTGTTCCTCACTTGTAAGTCATATTGATATTATTTATTCTTACTCTTTGATTACTCATTAAATTTGATCCTACAATCATTAGAGAGACAATTCAAAGTACGATTAAGTTCCTTGGCTATGGGTTGATGAATCGTGCTACAGTGTGGAGAGTTGTTCAATTCTTTATTTCTTTCAATTGCGAGGGGCTATTCCACACTAGGAATTCCTTCTATATTATCATTTATAGTTCGTATACCTTTAATTTGTCATGCCAATTTTCTATTATTGCCCAACCTCTGGGTGACAACACCAACTTTGGTTAGAGTAGGTGGTTCTCATTGCTTATTGTATAATAAGTGGAAATAAACTCAACTTCCTCATTTCATGCATCAGAAGGCGGGCGGGGGGGGGGGGGGGGGGGGGTGGGTGTTGGGGGCAAAGTGAGGGAGAGGAGGTGTACTGATTTTTGGCTGTTTGCATTGAAGCAATGACTACCCTTGTTCACAACTTAGAAAGTAATTAGGAAAATTTTCATACTCAATTTTTTGTAAGAATCCATTATTGCTCCCACACTCTTTAAAATGTTAATTCTTAAAATGACTTCTTTAACAAGATCTACTTCAACATAAACCCAAGCTACATGAGGCTTAGTTAAATTGATTGTTGTAGCACCCATCTTTAATGGATTTCCAACTATTGACACAACTGAGAAGAGTGTCTACATGTTGAATAGGTTGATTGAAATGTGCTCTAGTGAGATCCATAGCAAGGATTTGATGTTGAGACGAAAGTTGGGGTGTCATTTGAGGGCCCTCGTATGAAAGTTAGTGATTTTTTAAATTCTATGCATTCAGCATCTATTGTAGTTTGATTTTTATGAGAATCTTAGGAGCACATGCCTATTATCTAGCAGGCTTATTGTGATGAATCTAGAGAAGCCAAAACAACATTAAATTATAGTAATCAAGTTTTGGTGTTATTTCACTTGACGGCATTTACCTTAGTTTTTATCTTTGTACCCACTACATGACTTTCAAGACACCACATTTTGAAAGGCGTTTACCAATTATTTGGGAGGATTTTCAATATTTTTTCAGAGTTTAATGTTTTTACCACATTTCTACCATCCATATGTTTACTTCCATTTATGTTTTCCCAAAAGACAAGTTTACTTAGGTTAACTGGTACTCATTCAAGGATATACTACCTCTTCATTATTCTTCTATTATTTATTCTATAGTTGCCTTTACTTAAGGTGATTCTAATTTAGACTTTTTTTACAACAATTTGGTGTTAGATTTTTATTAGACTTCAAATGGATTGTCTTTGGATCTTTCAAATGATAACGATAATTTGGTTGACTATAATTTAGGATTTTATTCAATATATGTTTAACCTTCTAAGGAGTGTATTACATGAAATTTGGAGTTTTACCACATCTTCAATTACTTTAATTGTAAGGTTTGATTACAAGATTAGTTGGGTTCAATCAAATCATGTATGAAAACCTTCAAGAATCATTTTCTTCCATTTTCATTAATTAGGATTGATCCCCATATTACAACAATCCCAAAGTCAAAGTTAAAAACATATGAAAATAAAAATATGCTTGGATATGATTTATAACCTATGACAACATAAACAAATGTCTTATTGATTCTGAGCAAATAAAATGCTATGTTTCATTAACTGTAGATTAAAATTAAAGAGTACAAATATTAATCCTAATGTGCATTGTTTATAATAATTCTAATATCTATATTTATTGTTAGCCCCAATAAATTCTTTATGCATAATGATTAACAACACTAAAATTGCAAAATTTCACCAGTTATTTATAATCATTGAATATGATTCACTAAATAATGAATGGAGCAAACTCAAGCATTTCTCAATGGCATCTATTTCTTTTGTAGATTAGAAAGATTTCTTTAACAAGTTACAATCTAGAAAGTTTCGAGATTCCCAACTTGTTTAATCATTTAATGCACACTCTTTATTTCAAAGGTTTTCTAACTATCACATCATCTTGAGGACTCAATTCATGTTAGCATTTCATGAGACATTTATAAACTTTCTTAAGTATCAAATGAAGCTTGAAGCATATGTGGTGATCCTCTTGGTATAGAAAACATGTTAACTATATGAGAGTTTATGCCTACCAATGTGTCAAGTGAAGAAGAGTTTACTCATCTTTCGAGCACTCCAGCTTGTGGGTCATCATAACCCATTTTATCAAGTTAAAAGTTTTAGCTATACTTTAACCAATCATAACAATTGATTATACAAAACATAAAAAAATAACATACATCCCAAACATACTGGTTTATCAATAAAATCATAGGACAAGTTTAAAGGTGTATTACATTATTGTGTAAAATCTTGGATAAAGGTGTGTGCGGGTGTTTTTTTTATTTGTTTAATCTTAAAAGAATTATCGTTGCATTTGGTCTATCGTTTTGGCAGGAGTTACTACCGTTGCACATATAATAACTGCCGAGTGAAGAAAAGAATAGAGCGTCTCTCAGAAGACTGCCGAATGGTGATCACTACTTACGAAGGTAGACATACACATTCACCATGTGATGACCAAAATACATCAGACCATGAACACTTCAACCCATTCTAATTGATTAAAAATCAAGTGGTCTGACCATGTCTACAAATATCAATTTTTCTATGTTCCATAATTACGTTCCATGATATTTACATTTGAATCTTTTTATTTTAAGGAATTTGTTTTGTATTATTAAAATAGTAGCTTCAATTATAGAAGTTATTTTCCTCATCAGAATTGTGGTAAATTTTATTCGATTTTGATTCATTTTTTTATGCCTCCAATCTAAACCAAACGGTTACGGAATAATGCAGAAAGATGAGCCAAAAAAAGTTATTAAGTAATAAAAGTTCATTAACGCAAGGAAAGTTCATTAGCCTAATGTTTAGGAGTACAACATAGATTCTATAAATATGATCAAATATGTTACTGTAATAGATAAAGTTAGTGAACGCTTTAACACAATAAGGCAGAAGATGATTCCGTTTCAGAGGGACCTGTATTGCTCGATCAAGTGTGAAGCATGCAGACGAGATGTGGGGATGACAGCGCAACCCAAGTTCTTCAAATACGCAATCTGAGAAACAAACACGGCAAAGGTTAAGTCTGAATTCCCAAGGAGCATCAACTAACAACCAAAAACAGAAACGAATTCAAGCATTTGAACAAATGCAATCTCAATCAGCTTTCAGAACAAAATTGAAGATGAATAATGATTTCAATTATAGCTGCTCCAGCCCCCCACCAAACAAAAAAAAAAAAAAAAAAATTTAAAATTTAATGTTTTCTTCATTCTGTTAACGTTTCAATGTTAAAGTTTAAGGATGAGAATTTGTACAAAAAGAACTGTAGTTCAAAAGAACCTGCTTCGGCGTTGCTTTGGCTGATCCCATAGAGTTCTCAATTCTTTGTTTCTGGAAATGTTCCTGAAAAAGAATATAAAAAAACCTTAGATGATAATCACTTCATTGTAAATTATGCAGAAAAGTGACTTATCCTACAAGCTCTTCCTGAAAGAAGGCAGTGGGCCAAATCATTCTAAAATACCAATAACACCATGATAGGATTTTACTGTTTAATTAATCCAATTATATGTTTTAAGCTTCATTTACAACTGACCTGTTTTTCTCTCATAAAGTGAGCGCGCCGGTGGACTGGGATTTGCTCCCATCTCAAAACCTTAACCATGAAAAAAATCATATTATAGTACAAGGAGAGATCGAGTAAATATATCTTACAGGTCACAAAGTCATACATATTGTGCGTAATGGATTGCTTCATTGCTACTTAAAATGGATTTCAAAGCACGCATGACGTCCTGCAAAACAAATATTAAAATGAGTTTAATGCTCAAAACAGTTATCCAAAACACCAGTTCTACATAACGAATAATTTAGACACAAAGGAAAATCGTGAGAATTCATTTGGCAAACATATGCTTCATTTATGCCATAAAAATGTACTGCAATCTTGGCGTGAGCTGAAGTTAGCCACTACGCAAAAACAAATGAGAAGAAATAAATAGAACCATTCATTTATCAAGTTATAACCATTTAATAGTCCAAGGAATCCTTGTCATAGAAGTAAAAATGAGATGATGAGTTTGATACATGGCATTGTAAGTAGCACAATCGTTTTACTGCCCCAATCAATTACAAACTAGCTTTATGTAATAGTAGATTCATCCCATGTGTGCTATAAGATGCTAACCAAGATGCCTTGCTTCCACATCTCCACTCCTGAGAAAGATGAACTTGTCTCACTGAGAAAGCTGAACTTGTCTCACTGAGAAAGACGAACTTCGGTTAAAGCTTCCTATGCAAGGTATTGATCCAACCCATTCACAAATAGTAGTGTGACATATCGTGGCTGGGGATACTGAAAGAACATATTCGAGAAGGCAAATGCCAAGCATATCAAACCTTAGAATGAGCTAAACAAGTGAAACCCTAACAAGTTAATATAAACATAGACACATGCATATACCTACACACACAAACATACACATGCATGCACTCATGCATGCGCATAGACACGCATAAACACACACACATGGGTCGATAACAAGTTAAGCATCCATAAAGATAAATGCTTATAAACACTTAACTTTCTCCATTATTATAAACTAAGAGGAAAAGGCTAACGAAGAGAGGTTCTTATGTCTACTACATTTTTTTCCAAATTTTATGTTAAAAGATTCAAAATCACAAATTAACAATACTTGATATATATTCTCAAGTTTAGTTAGGGAAAAGTTTTCAACAAATTCTATATTAATGAAATTGTGGATAAGAGCAACTCAAATTTTCATTGATAAACAATATAATAATAGAAGATACATAATTTAGAAAATTAAAAGTAAACCATACAAAATACGATGTTTTTTCATGGCTAGCATTCTACACATTAGATCTAATTTATTTGACTTGAATATTAAAGATCAACTAAATCCAAAAGAGCTCTTTCCGAGTAGAGTTGTAATGAGAAGTTGAAAGATCTCCCAAAGATGATAGCATGCAAGAATTGTAGAAAAGCAAAAAGATAGTTGATAGATTTTTGTCAAGAAACAATCCATTAGATTGAAAAACTCTCAACAATAACTCTTGAATCGGTGAAGATGTTGGCCTAAAATGGATTTGTACAACCGGTGCATCATCTCACGTGCCTGGTGTCTCTATCGCAACACTATGCAAATTCTCCATCTAGAATAGACAGCTTCAAAGCTTCAAGTTTGGACATTCATCACTGAGTAAATATCACCATATGAGGGTAGATCAAGTTAATGATGATATTATTAATCCACTTGAGGACTTGAAATTGGCCAATACTAGATAGGATAGGATTGAGCTTTCTTCTTTCTTCATGTGCTCCTTGCTGCTACACGAGTTGTCCAACTTCAACACAACATTCAATTCAAAGTTAGCTGTGCCTCTTTCAAATTCTATTGTGTTTATTCTAATTACTTCTCAGTATCAGAGAGTATCTTTCCTGAGGCTTCATGGAATTTCTTAATTTTTTGCTACAATGATCGCTTTAAACTCACAAAGGTGTCGATATTGAACTCCAAGTCAACAAGGCTTGATATAAGATCTAAAACAAACTTCAAAAGGATTTCAATTTGTTGAATTGTTGATGCCTCAAATGTAAGCAAACAAGACATTAAGTATGCATATAGTTGGATAACATGGCATGTATTTTTGAGAGCTTAGTTTATTATAAGGGGGCTACAATTTAAGAACTTATAAATTGTCACTCTTAAATGAGAAGTTTTTCATTGAGGAGTTTACTACTTTCAATAAACATAGAATATATTGTTAAGTATACTCACAAAATAAGAGGAATATCTTATCAAAAGCATAAGCAATATCTAATTACAATAAGGAGAGAAATTGTATAGGTAATGAAGAATAGATTTGATGGTCATTCTAGGGTTTTTAAGTTTTCCTTTGATTGTCAGGGAGTTTTAGGACATTATTAAAATTGTTTTGTTAGAAACCAAGGGTTCCCTTATCCAAGAAAAATTCCTAAATGGCTAATTTAAATAGATGAATGTGAGTGCTTATTAACACAAAATTTTGGGGTGATTTAAGAGTTTTGACTCCAATTACATTGAATAACATCATCAACCACCATGGCCAAACACTACACATTCATAAGAATAAGCAATATTATAGAATTGTCTCCAAGCAAAATTTGGATGATTTAGATTTGGGTCTAACTAAGAATATGCCCTCAACTGAAGATCAGTACCTTGGCCTAGATTAAAAATATGACCAATAAAAGGTTAATATTTTTATGAGTTTCAACTTAACCAAAATTTTGATTTGTACTCAATTGTTAGTTTTATGTGAATTTATCTACTTTGAGTTGGATATCTTTTGAGGCTAGCTAAGGCAATAAGGATTTAGAGGACCATTGGGACAATTTGATCATATCAATCTTGGGTGATAGTTTTGTAATTTTAGAAAGCATTTTTTAAGAGTTTTAGAGTACAAAAACAATGACAAAAAACTGTCTTTGAAAGTAATCTTTTGGGATATTTTAACACAATTTTGTTACTAAACTGGTATTTTAATAATTTGATAACTGGAAGTTATTTTGAGAATTTTGAAGAGTTGAAGTCCAAAAGCTATTAATAATAAGTATTCAAAACCATTGAGGCAATTTCAAAATGTTTATAGCTTGACTTGACTCAATTTGGACTTCATTGTGTCCTTGTATGTTATTTTGATAATTTTTTGCTTGTAATAGCATATTTGTAATTTTGAATATTTTGAAGTCTAAAAAATGTGCACTAAAACTTTGTCAAAATATTGGAACAAATCTAGAAGTTTTGTATTGATTTCATTTGATTTGGATTTAGCCTATTACTTGAAAGGTCTTTAGCATTTTTAGTAAGAAATTGATTTTTAGGAGGTTATACAACTCAAAATTTCATAGCAATCTTACTAGTCTAACAGAATAAATATGTAGTATAATATAAAATTGGTTAGGTTTGGAGTTAATTAATCACTTAAGGATGTTTTGATCGTTTCAGATTTTGGGGCCAATTTGAGAACTTTATAAAAATTAACTTCATGAAATATTAGGTATAATTCTAGAACATTTGGAGAATATTTTGAAATTTTGTTAACCCAAGGGATATCATCATTTTGCATTATCACTGGCATTTGATGTAATTTCATTAAATTTTGGGACATGGAAAAAAAGGCTTGACAACATCAAAGCTTCCAAGAATATTTGCAATATTTTTAGAAATTGTCATTTTTATGAAATTTTCATCATTTCAAGAGCAATTTTTATAACTATGCACCCAAGGATAATTTATGAATTTTAGATGATCAAAGTAATACAAATAAGAGTACTTAATAAGATATATTTAAATCCTCTTTTATAAAACCAATATATTTTAAAAACTTAAAATGGTAGTCCTTTATATTTAATAAGATTATAAGGACTATTTGTTTAATCATACAAAGAGTCCAAGTATTTTAAAACAACTAATCACCTCATGACCAAAGATATCTTTTTCAATATTTTAATATTTTAAATATTGATAAAAATTTAAATGAACACAAATAGGTTTTAGATGGTATTAATGATTTATGAAAGCTTACTTATCAAAAGCCCTTATTTATTTTACTTGAAATTGGCAATGATTAATCGAATCAAAAGAATAAATGGATGCCAAAACCATTAACCACCATGAGACCCAAAAACTCTAGTGTTTCAAAAAACAAATTATGTTTTTTTACTAGAATTTTTAAATTTTTATTATTCTATTACCCAAATTTGGAAATATTCTTATCAGAATTTCAAAAACATTTCTCTTACAATTAGTGGTAAAAACAATTACAACTAAGGAGCTGCTATTGTATTGATAAAAAAACATAATCCAAGCCTAAAGATGAGGCAAAGCTTAGAGAGCTTCCCTACATATTGATTATCCTAAGGGAATAATTACTATGCTTAAGGTGCATCACGAGGTAAGAATATAAATAGCTTAATTGTTTGCATTCCAACCACATGGATGGCATCCAAAAATGTCAACATTGATTAAGTTCGATTTTTATGACAATAGTTCCCCAAGTTTCCAAATACTTGCTCTTTTTTCATGAGATTTTGTTGTTGCAAACCTTTAAGAATGGCTTAAGCCGAGTCAAATCAACTCAAATGTGGTTAAATGGCTTTATTTGGGTTTATTTTTGGCTAATTGGCTCAATTTGGCTAAATGTCTTAGTTTAGGGTTCGATGTGGGTTCGAATAAACCACACTTGGTGCTAGATTTCCCAATTTGATTAAGTTTAGGCTTGATTTGTGCTTTATTTAAACTAATTAGCTTAATTGGCTCAACTTAATGCAATTTGTACTCAACTAGGAGCAATTTGAATCTAACTAACTCCCTTGTCTTATAACAAATGAAGTGGTCCAATTTAGCTTAAATCTAGCTCACCTGGGACTTTTGTTCACCTCATACCCTATGATAAGCTTTTGATAATATACATTTAAGAATGCAAGCATCATTTCTATTAAATTTTATTTTCTTGGTTATAGATTCTTGGGGACAAGAGAAGGTTTTATATCTGCAATTTGGAACCCAAAATGCAAGGTTCATCAAGCTAAGGTAGATTGAACATCAACTACCAAGTCATGGTACTTGAAAGTTAAAGAATTGGTAAATCTTATAGTTAAGAGGGGGCTTAGGATCATACATTGCTTCAAAAGAATGATTAATCATTACTTTTTTAAATCTACTTTTATAATTTATTTTATGACATCTTCGAGCAAAATTATTTTGAACACAAACTACAATTTCATATTATCATAAATGTTTTAACTTATTAAAAACAATTCGTCAAATTTTTATAATGGTTCCATTTTTAAAACATTGTACTAATTGAATGGCACATGTGCAAATCAAATGCATGATTCTCCATCCATTGCATTATTCGTTTGCTCAATAATGCCCCTTGGATAGGACAATATTGGCAGTTTTAAAAGTAAAAAACACAAGATGGTCGAACAGTGACACCAATCAATCAAATAATCAAACAAACCCAAAATTTTCAAGCCATGAAGGTGGTCGAATGATGCTTACATGTAATCTGAGAGTTTAACAATTAGTTGGAAATTTGGGTATTACATATGTCAAACATCTAACTTTGTTTAATAGGACTATCCAATAGACTACAAATATTTGATGTTTATGCTAATTAGATGAACAATCTTGGATCACATGAACTTCAAGCCTACAAAGTACATCATGAAAATACTTTTTGAAATCAAGCCATGACCAAAGGATGGTAAAATACTAAAATTACCACAACATTCATAATCAAGTCTTGGATTATGAAAAATCACATTCAATTAGAATTTTAGAGTAATGCAAGAAAGTTATCAAAGGAGAAAATCATAGCACGCTCTAAAAATATTTTGAACCTCGAGGGATATTTGAAATCAGATTTGATTTCAAAGTTTCTCATGTGTGATCATCTTAAGGAAAACATTCCAAAATCTCTCTTGTAGTACCCTACAAGATAATAAGTTGTTTTACTTGATTCATAGAACTTTTCATAATAATGCTCTGTTTAAATTGCTTAATTTGTAATCTTATTGATTCCTTGTCACTCTTGAGTCAAGAATCATTATGTAGGATCGTTTGATCCAAGGTCCTTTTGGGTAGCTTTAGATCAATATGAGTAGTTTATCTAACCCCACTCGAGAAAGATTATTTACTAGAAAAGTTTAACATTTATGATCAGGAGTGAACATACATTAAATATTAAGGGAATCACTAAGAAATTTCATTGTCTTGATTCTCTTACATTTTATTTTACCAAGCACTAGCCACATAACACTACAAATTTTAATTCAAAATCACAATATTTCAACAAAAAGAAATTAGTATTTTAATTTATTGCAATTAATCCACCCCCCTTCTCCCACCATCCCCATCCCTTCTTTTATGGTGAGTAATTTCACATCAACTCAGGTTGGACACAGTTGAAGATTTGGACCATCTAGACTCCCACTTAGCTTAGTTTATTCAATATGACTTTATACAATCAATCAAGGCATGGGTTGGGCAGCTCAATTTGGTCACTATGGTTTGGCATGGTTTACTTAACCCTTAGGTTGGGCTCACACTCAAGATCAAGTAAGGATTGGTGTGATTTAGCCTTAACTAAAGTTAATTAGACTCAATTGATTTGGTCCAGCTAGCTATGATATGGGATAGGTATGAACTAAGTACAATAAGCACGAGATTGGCCTCATGGCCACAAGATGTGCAATACAGTGTACAATACAGACTTCTTGTCTTAGTTACTAAGTTGTACAATTGTTTAAATAACCAATTGTAAGGCCTCAACTAGGCATAGGATTGGACACATGACCATAAGATTGACCACAAAACATGGTCTAACTACGAAGTTGTACAACTAGCTATTTACATAGCTAACTACAAGGCCACCTTCCTACTCAAACAAGCATTCTTTTCCTTTTCAAAGGGCTGGTGGTGGCACAAGGCCAACAACTAGGACAAAGGTAGAAGTGACAATTTTAAAGGATGTGGAATATTGTACTTTAGAGAAGAGGGCAACACCGTTAGCAATGTCAACCAAGGAGATAATGTTGCCAATGAGGTTTGGAGAAGCTGAGCTAGTTGAGCTTGGTAGTGGAAGCCGAAGTTCGCATAGAGAGGAAGCAATTATGGACCAAAGACTAAAGCTCAAAAGGCTTGTAGAGGTGGTCAAAGAAAAAAATCGAAGGCATCTTGGGAAGGAGGTATTGCAAGTGAATTTGAATGATGTGGCAACAATGCTTGAGTTAGGCTATAAGGTTGGACATGTGGGAGAGAGGTGATAGACGGCCACAGTGGCATCATCATTATTAATGGTGGCGGCAACTAGTAAGATGGGATAAAAAGGGTAACAAGCCAATAGAGAACTAAAACAAGGGAAAGGGGGTGTAGATGCTATGAGAGAATATGAGATAAGAAAGTATCAAAGACTTTTTTTTTGGAGGATTATTAGTGAGTGAAGGGAAAGAGATAAGATGAAAAGGAATTAGAGAGTGAGATAGAGAGATTTGCAAAGAGAATTTGTTAGTAGGTATTAGGATAAAGGGAGCAAAATTGATCTTGTAAAATTGTATTCTCTAAAGTACGCAAAAAGTATTTCATCCTAGTCCACAAGACATTGTGAGGGCATAGACTACCAACAAAAAGACCCTATGAAGGTGAGTGGAGCAAAAGTTAGGCATAGAATGTGTTAAAGAGGTAGAAGTTTATTGTTGTTGCAAGATGAGATGTTAAAAATGAGTTCATTAAACATTATGATGTGAGATAACTTTTACTTTGTGTTCATGAAGACTTCATTTATTTCTATCAAATAACCACAAAAATCTAGTTTGGCACAAGTTAGCTAGAATGTTTAAAACACATCAAATGATTGAACCATTAGCACAGTTAAGCATATAACGTAAGGTTATGAGCTATGCAAAACACCTTAAAAGAAAGAATTAGAACCTTATATGAATGGCGATAATAACTAGGGACTAACAATACGTATTACAAAAGTGGAAAATATGAGTATCACAAGTTTTACACATGCACAGAATAAAGGAATAGTACAACAATTCACACCAATATACATTAGAAGCAAAAGGCTTGAGGATTTCATTCAATAGATAGCAAATCGTCCTAACAAAGAAGGGATTTTCAAAGGGATCTACACTTTATTGTCAAGATAGGTATGTTATCAACTTGTGCAATCACTATCCATCTTGAGATGGTTAATAAGAGATCACCTCGAATGGTTGCAAGATTGCATATTACAAACTATGTGGAGCTAACATGTGTAATGTTGGACCATTTTAAGTCAGTTAAGGTAAAGAACCTAGGATTAAAACAAAAAGGTATATACCAAATAAAGGAAAATAAGATTTATAAAGAAAGTTGTCTAAGCTACTATAAAGAGATAATGGTAAGGATCTCTACCCTTGGGGTTCAACAACCACCCACTTGAGTACCATAAGAGCCCACAAATTAGATTTTTACTTTAGTAACAAGAGACAATCTTATTCAAGAGAAAGTGACTAAGCTAAAGTTCAAAATAATATATCAAGTGTAAAAATAACTCGTAAGCCACCCTAGGCCTTCATAATAGCCATGAAATGCTCATGCATGATGTGGGACTAAACATAAAAAACTGTGAAAAATGTCAAATGAGTCGCCTTATATCGAGATTTCTTAGAGATCAATAATTACTCTAAACGATGTAAGACTAAAGACACATACAATAAGAGAAAATGTCAAAAAATAAAAAGGTACAAATATGATTGAAATGGACAAACCTATGTAGATAAATAACTACAACATACAATTAATCAAGGTTCGCCAAATATCAATAAACATCCACCTAGTGCAAATAACCTTAGATAGTCCCAGATGATGTCTGCTGTCCAACTAATGCATATAGATCATGACATAAGTGTGGGGATGTGTTGCAACCAACTCACGAAAGATTTATCTCTGGGGAACACCAAAATCAAAAACAAATGATCACTACTAGGGAACTTGAAAATGTCAACCTGCAATACTGAAGGCAACCTTATTGCATAAAATAGTTCAAAGAAGCTAGCCAAGCCAAGGAAATCTAATCGAAACCAATTCTAGGTCTAGACTAGGCTATACCTAAAATGACAATCTATTGAGGTACATTGTGTTGTTACATCAGATGTGAAGCATGACATGGCATTTGACTTGGCTAGAAAGGTGGAAGAGAATTATAATAATAAGAAAGCATTTTTTTTTGTAGTTTTCGTTATTACTTTTCTTTTAATTTTTTTTTTCCAAATAGTATTGTTGTAAGTGATGCACAACAACTTTAGTCAAGATTTCTATCAAGTCATCTATATCTCTTGAATAGCATATACATCATTCACTATAGATTAAAATAGAATTCACTAGTCCACCATTTCCCCCTATAAGATACAACCAAAGTAGCCTATAATGTATCCAAATATACTGGAAGAAGAAACTTCTTGCTTCACATGTCACATCTTGTTGACATTGTAAGACTATGCCCATTTTCTAGAACTTGTCCTTCACTATTAGCAAGTACACCTTATCATTGGAACTTCACAAAAGAAATTTATAAAGATACTCTTCTATAGATGATCTAGCATTGAAAATAATGTACACAACCATATTATCTATTTACAAACATATGAAAGTATGCATACTTTAAAAAGATTCACTACCAAGTTCATATGGCATGCATATCTCTACAAGTTTTGAGTTGTTTTGATCATTCAAAGGTGACCAACTGCCTTTGATGGTTAAGCATTTACCATACATATAAATTGATCCCATGTTGAGGTATGTTAGTTCTTTTAATTGAAACAACAACAAATTTCTAAATTGGAATTCATGTGGCTTCCTCACTACCACTTTGCCAATAACACCAGCATAACTAGGGTCATTATCGTATTTCAACATATATTTTGGATCATGACACACATGCATAAGGTGCTTGCTGGGGGTTTTTAAGAGCATATATGCTAGGTTGATTTGGAATCTTTTCTTGTTCTTATGATAGTTGAAATCCTACATGTATGTCATCAACCTTCATTATAGCTTTCTCTAGTCAACAAAGTAGTCGGTGTAGTTGGAGTGGATATCATCTCCTTTCCTAGTAAGATCTCAAATGTTCCAAGACTTGATGTAATGCCAAAAGCTTTTGTTCTTATGCCAAGTAGATCTTCAAAGCCTCTTGCAATAGATCAAGACAATAAATTACAGGTCTTCACTATTTCATTAGGATGATTCCAACAATATTAAACATCAAAATCAATTTTTAAGGAATGCGGAATGTTTGGCAAGGCCAAACATGCCTTGCAAATGTCCTTTAATAGAAAGAACACATCCTCAAGGTCTTCTCCCCACTAGAATTTGCAGTCAAAACAATTGTGTGCAAACATTATTGCAATAATCTCAGAGAATCCAATAAAGAAAATAAAATTCTTGACCTCAATGATGGTTCTCAACCTAGGACATTATAGTATAGCTACATCCAAGACAAATCGATCTTCATCTCTTTTGTTATCATCCTTCAACACTAGGTAAACCTAGGTCATATGACCAAAATAACACTTGTTTGAATTCAACTTCAATTAGTGTTATTGGAGATTGAAAGATTTTCACGAGTGCTCAAGTAGCACTTCTTTGCTTCAAATATACATCTAGAAACCATTGAGATATACAAGTACAAAGTCTTCAATATAAGTTCACAAGATGTTGTACAACATAGATTTTTGGCGCATTGCAAAACACAAATGACATTACAACCACTTACATAGCCCTTGTTAAGGCCTGAAAGCAGTTTTTCATGCCATATTTAAAGGTTATGAACGAATAATAACCCAAATTCAAACCCAAGTTTTCAAATATCATTGTGTCATAATTGATTAAAAAGTCATTGATTTATTGTAAAGGGTACCAATTTTATATGGTTATCTTGTTCTCTATATGACAATTGAAGTGAATCCTCTATCCTTGTCTTTCCTAAGCACCATTATGAAAGGTAATCCACAAGGTGAGATGCTTAACTTTAGCACTCCACTCTCAAACATATTTTTCACTTGCTTCTTTGTGTCCTCCACTACCAAATACATTCCAATATTGAGCATTGGATACAAGTTACATCTCATTATATAGTACTTGCTTAGTTTTAAGATTCATGGCACTTTAAAAGGAGTGGAGAATTTTTCTACAAGCATTCACAAACATTCTTTTGAGATTAGCTAATTGGTCACAACTCTTCCATTATCCTTTTAGAGTTGTATGAGTAGGGTAGCTTCACCAGCTGCCCATTTTGACCTATCTTGTAGTTACGAAGTCAATAGTCTACATCCCTCAATCTTAGTATGAGGTAAAAGTTAGTGATTTTGTAACGACTTGTCGCCATACTGATGTTATGATGGGCGGGGCATGACAGATTTATTACCATTTAATTATCATAATTTAGCAACCTAAATTTTTAAATCTTAACTAATTGAGACTTATGCGATAAATACATTTACTTGAATATGTAATATTTATATTTTAATGTATACAGACATATTTTAAGATTTATTTTCAATTTTGAGTGCATCTCGAAGTATATGCAAATATATAAAGTATTTTAGAAATCTAGTTTGAGTATACTGTTCGAAAAAAATTCTACATGAGAAATTTATTTGTATGTTATTTCTAATTTTTTGAAGATATTTGGAATATACAAGAATTTTCAAACTTAATAGCAATTGATGAACTTTCATATTATTTTATATTTCTTTAATATTAGAAGTGGATAAATGTTACTTGGGAACAATGTATGACCTATGTAAGTTGCTTAGAGTAGTAGTTCAAAGAATCTAAGGCTTGGGAGGAGAAGTAAAGAGTAGCTAAGAGAAGTAAAGGAGAAGATCAAAAAAGTGCTACAAAAAGCAAAAACTAGGACTTGGAGAAGCTGTAGTAAGGAGTTCCTAAAAATCTTAAGGAAAAAAGAATAAAAAGTTTTGGATTTGTTTCCATAGGAAAAGATCCATTAAGGTATAAATTTGACTATGTTTTTCCCTTAAATTATGTATGAATTATGTTTTGAGTTGCTTGAAGTTGTTTTTCGATTTGGAAAGGATTTGTGACTACTACAGTGTTCGGTCCATGGTTTACATATTGTACATTGATGTATGGCACAACAGGTCCCACGTACCATAATTTGGGAAAAGCCATTGGTATGCACCCTTTACTCGAGTGTTCTAAATGGTATGCCCAAAATATGATAGATATTATGAAGAGGTTGATGTACCGCACGTTGAGCACAACATATAATACGTTGGAGCGACCAGACAGTATGTTAATAGAAAAAACGACATAATTAAAGAGGAACCTTTGAGGAACAAAAAGCAGCCACAACGTGTGAATGTTTATTAAACAAAAGCAAGCAATGTACGATAAACTATGTATCCTTTGATGTTCAAGGGAGTAGAGGAAGGAAAGATTTAAGCAATTTTCGTAATTATGAATATATTCCATATGAAAAAAAATAAGATTTGAGCAAATGAAATAAAAGCTTATGTAGTTATTATAACAATGAAATTGCTAAAAGTATCAGAACATGAATAAGAAAGTGAAATTAAATACAAAAAAGAACGAACAATGATCCGAGAATGAGAACCTAATGATATATGTTACTATATGATATAAGACGACGAGAGAATATTGTGATTTTCTTATAAATTATCTCATGGCTAACCAATATTGAGACTGTCGTCGTTGACACGATGTAGGATTTTGATATGCGAGTTGGCATTAGACCTTATTATTTGCTATCACTAGTACTTTTGTGTAGGGCGAAGATAGGTAAAAATTTTGCAATTGCTAGTACTTTGTGCAAGACAATGATAAGCGGAGATGATGTTATTGAGACGGATGGCTAACTATAGTCTGAGATTCAGAGATATAATGAAGCTTGGATAATGATAATTAAAGAAAATCAGGGCTATTGCAAGTGAAAATATGAAAAACTAAGAAATATGAGAAATGATAATATATATTATATAATAAAAGACAGACATACATACATAGATTTGATATATATATATATATAGACGGATGGCTAACTATAGTCTGAGATTCAGAGATATAATGAAGCTTGGATAATGATAATTAAAGAAAATTAGGGCTATTGCAAGTGAAAATATGAAAAACTAAGAAATATGAGAAATGATAATATGACAAATATTATATAATAAAAGACAGACATACATGGATTTGATATATATATATATATATATATATATACACATATGTGTATATCAACTGCATATCTCTTTTGGGTATTTCCTAAATATTATGCATGTCTATTATGACTCTTTTATTTACACAAAGTTGAGGGTAACTAATAACATTTGACATAGATCATTAAGAGTGAGTAGTCTTGTTTTTAGCTCCGTGATGTATAGTAATGAAGTTCTTGTAATGTGTATCTTATACATATTTGGTGTTGTATATGGATATTGATACAAGTCTTTATGGATGGTGATAGCTTTTGAGGTATGCTTGTGTGTTACTATTATTCAGTTTTGTTTTATTATTTTGCTGAGAAAATGTAGATTTTAAGGAAGAACCAAGCATGACATGACATTTAATATGGATAACATCTCAATGCTATAGACAAGGTACCTCAAACATTATTTTATAAATATCAAGAGTATGGTTTGATATACAACCTCATCAAAATACTACTCTATGATGGAAAACTTATCTTTGGACTTCCTCTTATTAAGAGTCTTTCAATCCTTTTGTATCCACCGAATTAAAGCAAGGTCATACATAAGCCAAGACATTGTACAAAACTTATTGCTATTAGATTCCTCGTCATTCCAAATCAATGATAATGCCCAAAATCTCTCATCTTACCAGCACCTACAAAGGCAAATAATTCATCTCAAGAAACTACTGCAATGCATGGAGCATCAATGACAACATTTTGCAATTGCATGACCTTTTTTTGCCGTAGCACCCATTCTTCAACTTCTTAAGAGACAATTCTATGTCGAACTTTCGATATGTGCTGTGTGATTGACCACTAATCATACAATGTGAAAGCATTTGGAATAAAATGTCAAAGTCCAATGTTGAAGCATTTACTATTTTAAACCTTCTTCTTGATTATCCATACATAAGAACTCACCTAGTCAAGTGCCATGATGGGAGATAGCCCAAGATCCATAATAGCATGGAAGACTATCTCAAAGCATACTTCATCAAACTTTAGGACTCGTTAAGATAAAGATCTCCTTATAATGCTTGAAACCACAATTGTATAATTTTACAAAGATTGTTCTTGGAAAATATCATAGAATGAGTCATCTACATTTTTTCGTTGAAATTTTCTAGGGGTAAAACTATTGTCAAAATGAGAAACTTGAAATTGGTTCACATCACCTCCATGTCATAGTGGAGTGCAAATGCATGTTGCACTATGAAGCATCTAACTTATAAGCTTAAGTCATGCAAACAACCTACAATTATCATTAGCAATCAAACTGATTGAGAAAATCATGCAACATTTGCTTTAACATGCAACTAAATTCTCATTCATGTGCCATTACAGTTTCTTATTTTTCTCTTGTTTCCCTATGCAACTAATGTGACAATCAGCTATCATTGTTGCCTTGCCTAGTTTCCACCATATGCTTCTTGAGTTGTATTGATCACCAAAATGAAATCCTTTTTCATAGCAAACTTTGGGGTAAAAATACAACTATGTCCAAGGATTCCTTGGAAAAATATAAGGATTAGCACAGAGATGTGGTGCTTTCAATGAAGAACAAAAGCTTGCACAATTAGGTCAGCCCCTTTTGGGAAAGAATGATGATGCTAAGGTTTGGTTGGATAATGTCTTAAAGAAGAAGGGAAAATTTTCCATCCCATTTTGAGTGGTAAGTTTAACTTCTATTGACTTCACCTTGAGTCCTTAGTATATTGCCATAAGAGTACTTACAAATTTCTAGGATTCCCAACATATGGATGGCAATTGTTGGCATAGTAAAAGACAATCTAAGCAATAAGCATACCAATGATAGACTCTAGCATTACGGATCAGCTACTAAAAAATACATGCTGCCTACTACTCTAATGTTTAATGGATATGTTTTCAAAAAATGATTAACAAAATTAAATTTTGAAATCACTGTGCTAGTTTAACTAGAATTTCAAACTTATAGAATAGTAATTGCCCTCTAAAACTACGAAGCTGGATATTCAATGTTTACTTCTACTTTTATTTCTAGAAGTCCATCCATATCTAAAACAATATGGTGCAAAATCTCATTAAATTTGAAACAAACATAAACAGATGTCCCCTTGTGAAACAAACAACATAACATTCACATGTGACAAAAAATCAGTGCAAAACACTGCAATTGCACTATTAGTCAAGAAGAAATAATGACAGTTTCTCACTGGTCTAATTCGTACACAAGTTGATAGAAGTTATCAAGATTACAAATTTTATCACTGCTCAAATACAATTTTGACTTTGCCCTCAACTTCCCAAAAAAAAAAATGAAATCTTGTCTATAAAATGTTATTTCTTTTATTTTGAAAAGATCACTTGCGTTTAGTGTTAGAGAGAACATGTTAATCTAACATGGGGTAAGATGTTGCATAAATGCTGCCACGAGTTACTGCACATTTGAACCAATTACCATGGTTAAATTAATCATGGATAGCCAATCATTTCATAAAAATCATTGTTGCAATGAGGTTGCAGAGTTGCTATGCCATAAAAACAGGACAAATTTCTATATCAAATAAGTCATTTGGAGATAAAAGGAACGCTGGTTTATGTCCTAAAAAACTTCTGGTAGAGAGGCTAAAAAACGCCATATCACATGGATGGACTAAGAAATTAAGGATTGTAGAATTAGAATGGAGACATCAAGAACTAGTCTTCACTGCAAGTAAACCAAAGTAAAGTACATTTCTATGTTTTCAAGTGCATTTGAACTAATCGTGAGGGGAGATGAAAAGGAAATCAAGTAGGAAAGTATTATCAGCTATGTTACCAAGAAGTTCTCCACATGTTATCAGGATGAGCACTAATACACAGGCAAGATGAACAACAAATGAACAATGGAAAAATAGATATCAGTTCACAATTAATTTGCTGACAACATGGATCGAGAAAAAATCAATGTAATTACAGAGATAAAAAAAAAAGATGAGGAATGTGAAAACCTTGACCTTGTGCTTGTATGTTTTATTACTCAATCGCTCATCAATCACAAAATTAACCTGTGGCCACAAAACAAATTTAAGGAAACAAAAATAGAAATCTTAAAATAACTTCATGTAGTAAATTCAAATGACCTTTTCAGCACAATACAATTAGGAAACAAAATAATAGTTTGCAACTTCAGCTAGAAGTTGTGAAAGAACGTGCTATGAAAATTCAAAAAGAACTACAATTCTACCTTGGAAAATGGAAAAAATAGGCTACTGGCACACTTTCTAATTTCCATATACCACGCAATGAATCGTTGAATTTAATGTATCAAAACTAGATGGTTTTTTGAGCAAGAAGTTATAGAATGAGAAGATAGAAACCTAAGCTCCTTCGGTTTTGAATAACTAACCAGAACCAGATTGGAAAAGTTCATAAGATATTCAATGCTAGCGGTTAGAAAGACAGCAGATAGCAAAGCAACAAAAAAAAAATGTTTTTGTTAGAAACCATTATGGGTATGTAGAACTCTTAATAGCAAGCATTAATCCCAATTAGTGAGCTGATTATATAATCTCATGAAGTCACTATGTTCAATCCATTAACAACTTTTATTTAACCCAAAAAAAAAAAAAAAAAAAAAAAAAAAAATCCTTTGTACTAGTCTCTGACAATGTCAATTTTAGTCCATGTCTTCCTTTGCTATAGAAAGAAAGTCCAATAACATGCACTCTTACTAGAGGTAGTAAACGCTAATGTTTAACATATCATAATAATTTAAGTTAACCCTTATAAGCTAATCTACAATTAACATTACACCAATAATCTCCCTAATATATTCATTTCAAATTATCTCCATTAGTTTATAACCGATCATTCAAAATAACAACCTCCTCTCTATAATATTCATTTTATTTGTATGATTAAACTTCACAAGATAACATTCAATATTACATAATACTATCAATTTCAATGCAGTCTTACAAACATAACATTTCAACTTAAATGAAATATTTCTCTCACACAATACACCAAAAGCACTCATCAAACAAAATGGGATCCTATTATTTACATCCACATCAATTGTTCCTAGGTAAACTAAGCTTTCATTATTCAATATTTAGTGATCGTCAATAATAATGTTCATGTCATTTATACTCCTACTTTGTCTAAACATGCAATTCATATATTCAATTTTATATCTATTAAGGAAAATTTTTATACACTTGCTTGCCATATACCCTTTCCAAATATGTTAAAAAGTAATATACTATCAACATAAGAAAAAACATCATGATAGTTCATCTTGAATATATAGGAAAATTGTGAAAAAAGACTTTTATTGCACTAAAAATAAAATATACAACACCTTTTATAGATGAGAATTTATCTAAAAAGTAGGAAAAAATGGTCAAACTAAATTCCTATATAAATAATCTACCAAATAAAAGGGTTCCTACATAAATAGCCTACACATAAAATGAAATAATATTGAAAAAGAATAAAACTAAAATATTCTATGTGATATCAAAATACTCTACTAAATCTAAAATGTAAATATCAAAATATTCTACATTTTTCCCTCAAATTGGATTGTAAATATTGTTTAAGTCAAGCTTTGAACTTAAATCTTGGTGAGGATGTTTGCTATTTGAAGATATGTTGGAAAATATAATAACTTGATTATTTCTTTTTCTATCTTCTCTTTCATGAAGTGACAATCAATTTTCATGTGCTTCATCATAACACTGGATTTTTATTAATACTAATAGCAGACCGATTGTTACAAAATATTATCCTAGGTTTTTTAATCATAATCCTCAATTCTTTTAAAAATCTTCTAAGCCAATACATTCATATATATATATGCCATTGTTTTGAATTCAATTTTTGAGTTGGTCCTTTACACAATAGTTTATGTCACTAAATCCTCCAAAATATATGTACAATAATCAGAAGTTGATCTTCGATCTTTTACTGATCTAGCCTAATCAACATCATTGTATATTTTAATATTTCTGTCTGATAATTTTCTAAAATAAAAGTCCCTTAGAGTTAATTTTAAGTACCTTAGAATCTTATAAACTATCTCTATGTAATCTTCATTTAGATTATTCTTAAAATTACCATAACAACAAAAAAAATGCCAAGTCTTTTATGAGACAAATATATGAGTTTTCTCACAAGCTTTTGATATCTACCTTTATCAACCGGTGCAATAACTTCTTCGATTCCTAATTTAGTTATTGAGTCCATAAGGGTGTTTGCTAGCTTGCATCTAAGCATTTATGTTTCTTTCAAAAGATACAAAACATATTTCCATTAAAATACTAAAATTCCTACTTTTGATCAAACTATTTCCATTATGAAAGAATTTAAGACTTTCTAAGTCTTTGATTTCAAACTTTTTAACAATAAGGTATTAGACAAAGTTGATCTTTTACTGCTAATAACCTACTAAACTGATTACGTCCATATATATGATAAGAATGACAATTTTTTTCCTTTAGATGAATATTTAACAAGAGAGTCTGATTAAGTCTATATGAAAATCTTCTTTGGTTCTAGACTTTGTTGATTGTGGTTTGTGTCTCAAATCCAAGAGGAAAACTTGTATAGACTTCTTTAACCAAGTTTCGTTGAGAAAGTCATTCTTGATATCTAATTGGAGTAGTTAATCCAAATGTATTGCCAAAAATAGGAGATCTCAATCCATGTTAAATTTAGTACAAAAGCAAAGGTTTCATCATAATTAATTCCATAGGTATGTGTGAATCCTTTAGCAACAAGTTGAGCCTTGAATCGATAAACTTTTCCACTTTTTTGAATTTAATTATGAAGATTCATTTGCAACTGATAGGCTTTCTAACTGGTGGTTATATGATCTTCTATGTTTTATCATCCTTTAGTATATAAATTTCTTCTTCAACAATAACATTATATTCCAATATCTTAAAAACTTGTATGGATTTAGAAATTAGTATAATCAAATTGGTAACCAATGCCTTATATTTATTAAATAGAACTTAATATAATACAAATTATAAATTAAGTGTTTTGTACATTCACTAATGCCATTTCTTATTGTAATAAGTAAGCTACTATCTTTTTAAAAGGCTTAGGTTTAAGATTACCTTGTGGATATTATGATCTTTAATACAGATCCAAACATTGGATTTGCTCAATAAGTAATTGATTCTCTATCCTCTTGGAACCTTTTCCTCTTAGAGATAAGGTCTTTGTTATTCTTAGATTGAGTAATACTCAAGGAATGAAGACGTGGTTAAATAATGTTTGTAGAAGAAGGGGTTAAAAGCCCAAGTATCTCAATAGGTGATTTAAAATATAGAATAATCAATTCACTTTGATGAGTAAGAACATATGACTTCAGTTAGTTGTTAACTTGTTCCAAGGTGCTAATTTTCGTATGAAGATCCCAAAGTAAGTATTTCTATGCCATTTTCTTGAATATCAATTTGCGATAATATTATTAGTATTCAAAGAACATAACATCTTTGAAGTTATAAAATTTCGTTGTTATTGAAAAATAGTATTTATACTTTTAAGATGAGAAAAGTATCTCAAGAAAATGCACTTAATGACAACATGTCAAGTTTTACCTAGTGTTGTTATAAAAGTGTACAAAAGAAGAATATTTAAAGATTTTGAAAGGAATGAAAGACATGACATGATTGGTTGGATATGTTTTTATTTAAGTGTGATGCCTAGAAGAGAGATAAATTATAATATTTTAAAACTTTATATGCAATAATAAAAAATATTCTGACAACTTTAGCTTAATGTGATTAGAAAATGACTAATAATTAATTTTACTAAGTAGTTAGTTTTTCAAAAACCTTTGGGTGAGTTGCAAACTAAACAATATCAAGTCAAAAAAAGAAAATTACATATAATTTTTAGATAGTTTAACCGAGCCCATGCCTACATCAACCCCTAGTTTAATTACTAGACTTCCACTAAATTAACTACTCCCTTTTACTGCAACCGATACGGATGAACCTTATACAAAAAAGATCCACAAAGGGATCTATAAAGTACTTAGAAGAGCCACACGACAAACTCAAAAGAGTTATTACAACAACTATAAGAAGATATTCAACACTTATACAAAATATAACTCAAAATCCCTACATATTTCACTTGTATAAGCAATATGAGATAATTACTAAATGAGATGAAGAGATGCTACTAAGAAATGTAAAATATTTTGATTAAACAAGGAATAAAACACAGTTAGGCTCTCAAACAATGGGTTGTAAAGATGGCTCACTAAATCCACGTTATACCTAGAGTCAAAATATTGTTTCTCTTCTTAGAGATTTGCAAGTAGGTTCATTAGCCTTTTTTAATGCATTAAATATACTATTTATACTCTTAATCTGATTAAGAAAGCATTTAGAAACTTCTACGACTCAAAAACAATATTTCCAAAATGATTAACTAGCCGTTATAAGCGTCTGTTTATGTTTTGTATTGCAAATAGGAGATCAACATAGCAGATATGTCTATAAGAAACATCACTCGACAATATGCCTACATGAATTGTATATTACAGTCATCTAAAGTACATTGTACAAGTACGATACAATTCATCGTACTGTAGAATGTATGTTTTTCACACAAACCCTTAAAAACTATCTCAGGTTATCAAAACTTCACAATAGACGAGTATTAGGATTGTACAAGTACGATACCTTTATGACATAAATATATTCAAGTTAAAGATCGCATACATTCAATTAGTGGATTGTTAATGTATAAAGAATTTTCCCACAAAATGCTTTTACTCTCGAATTTTTGGATGTTTCGTACGAGTACAATAGTACGATTATATTAGTTTGCAAATGTTCCATTAAGAATATTTAACATGATTTTTAGTTTAGTTATTTTTACAATTATGTGAGGTAAATGGTTAAGTACAAGTATTATTTCATATTGTATGATGCCTGAATTTGTTGAACATAGAAAACAACCTGGTTTTGTATATAGGAGATAAAAAACATTATCATAAATAACCAAACAATACTTGATTAACCTTGTGAAATGGAAGTCCTACCAATACGATGAGGTTATTGTACATAGACAACATACAGTAATAATTGAACCTAACATGAGACAGCAAAAAAGCAGATTGTATTAATATAATGAAGGACATTGTTCCTTACGAACATTATGCAGGTTTCAAACAGAGACATATCTCAAGTGTGTCTCAAAGGATGCATGTTTCAGATTAATCCAATAACTAATTTAACTAATTAGTCCTCAAGGTTTGAATGTTAGTTTGGAATTTTTCTGTGTTTTACCTCATGAGCATTAATGGTAACTTAGCAGTTTATATTAAATGAGATATATATGTTAAAATATAAGAGTGAGATATCTATAAGATAGGGAGTGAATTGTGCAAATTCCAAACTTAATCGAATTCAATAACCTAAATAATTTTATAAAAAAAAGTGCTTTCTTGATCTTAATTGCTCTAGTAAACAAGTTTTAGAAATTATTCTTAGCTTTAATAGCTTACTGTGTAGGAAAAAAAGTAAAAAACACAAATATTTTTAAGTAATTTAATCCAAACTTGAATTTATATCGACCTCTAACCCCCCAGGTTAGGCAAAAACACTAAATGTCTTTTGCAAAGGCGGGAGAGCCAAACCCCACATCTAGACAAAATCATACAACATTAGTTCTAAAAGGCGTACAATCATTGAGTCAAAAGACCTTACAACATGGCCAAAAGACCAATAAAGAGATCAAAAGCAAAGTCTCGATTATGAAACAAAGAAACCAAATAAAAAACTTAATATAAGATCGTATAACCCAAGTTCAATTTGAATAAGAGGCACGTTAATAAATACAAACAATATAAGAGTGGATTTTTGCACACTAAAGTATGTTGTAATTTACAACTTAGCCCAAATAAGAATGAATTAATGGCTGGAAATGATGAGGGAAAATGTCTAACATACAGCCTTGGCTTTCTTTAAATACTCTCTAAAAAGAAGATTTTCACGAAACGATTATAATCAACTTTTCTAAAAACCAATCAAACTACCTATTACTCATTGTTTCGAACTAATTGAATTGTTTGAACCAACAAATTGTACAAGTACGATGGAAAATAAACGCATCATCCAACCTACTAGGTTATTCCAATTAGTTCATTTCACAACACACAAAAACGCATAAGACTCATACTTATATGATGCAAAAGTCATACATGTATGCAAACACAAATCATTCAAGTCCAATTTTTTTCGAGCACTCTAGATTTTATTGTTTGGTACGAAAACACAATAGTATGAAACTTTCTCAGTTCATACCCTCTTTGTACATAACAGATCGTATTCGTATGATTTGTGGATCATACTAATATGATGCAAATCGGCTCACTTTTTTGCCTAAGTCTAAATCCAAACTCTTCGATAAAAATCATCATATACATACGATAAGTGATATCATACTATATAAAGACCATCAGTCTCATATGACCCCTAATATTACTCAGGTAAACAATTAATGTACTTGTACGATATAAAGATCACACATGTACTACAAAGCAAAAGCTCAGATCATACTCACATCGCTCTGTCCAATCAACCTCATCAAACATCTTTAGGAAAAATTATCAACGAAATCTCCAACCAGCCATTCCTTCTATTCGGCCCTGTCAACTGCACGCTCTTTAGATGATGGGCCACATGAATCGGCCTAAAGGCCTCCCTTCAAGAGAATCCGATCTCCCGATCAAAATAATAAATACATATAACTTAGGATTGCCCACGACCAAACCTTTATCCGATCCCATGCGATAATTAGCCGAATCATGCGATTAGGTCAGCATACAAGAAGATTAGTATACATATGTTTAGCTTAAAAATCGTCCACTATAAAAGTTGATCAAGTCATGCACATGCAAATCTATGTTTTTAATAATTATTAAGACATATTTATATGTAAATAAAAATGTATGAAATGCATGACTAAAAACTAAAGTAATATGAGTAACAAAATGATTTAACACACTCAAACTCATCAAATCCAATTCCTCGTGCAAATTGTTATAAGTTTAAGATCCTAATACCAATAAAGACAACGCAATAAAGATCTTCTTCAAATACTACTCAAGCTCGTGTTTCTCTTGATGCTAATTACAATTCATACCAAAAACACAAACATTAAGCTCTTGAGTCAAGTAATCAAGATCTCTATATAATTGACTTATTGATCTTAAGAGACATGATCTAAAAATACTTAAGAAAAGGTATAATAATAACAACACAACGTTTTTGTCATCATTAAACAAGTGGTTTAAAGGCTAAGGGTTTAACAACATACAATCCAGTTATGCTATAAAGTGATGAGTGGAAGGTTTAAAAGTCTAACAAAGTTATAGAAGATGAGCTATGGATGGATAGCCACTCCACAAAAAACTATGTCTAATGGTTCCATAATTTGAAAGTTAAGCCATGCACTTGTGCAATGCCACCAACAGTTCTTAACTTGTCTTCACTTGTGGATTGCTCACTCTTATATATTCTCAAACTCTTAATCTCTGTTCTTCAACATCTTTCACAAATAATTAGTAAACAAAAAGGTTTTATTTTGTTATTATCAAACCTCATGAGGCATAGAGCCAATAGTTTTGAATAGAATTTGAAAGAGTTTAGAACTTCAGAACTTGAGAGTGTCCTATTAATGAGATAATATGCAATGAGTTTAGCTTCCTTTCAATATTGTTATGGTACATTTGTGAAGTACATAAAGGATTTGGCTACTTCCAAAAGATGTATGTTTTTCATCTCGATTACAACATTTTATTGAGGCTTGTCAACACAGGAGCCTAAATGAACAATCCTTTGCCTTACCAAATAACCACTAAGGATAGAAGTAAAATATTGCTCTACATTTTCTATTTTCAACATTTGTATTTTTGATTGAAACTAGGTTTGAACAATCACCTCAATTGTTATCAAACCTATCTCTTATTTTTCTTTAATTAAGAAAGCACATGCAAGTGTTGAGTGATCGTCTATAAATATTATTGACTAATGAGTTCTAATATTTCTTTATTGTAGATTGTCCCTAAATGTCAATGTGAATAAATAAAATGAGTTTGAGATTACTAATATGATAGGTTACAATAGAAATTTTGAACATGTTTTAGTAAACTAACAAATTTCACATTAAACCTTATTCAAATTTTATTATTAAAAAGTGAGAAAAAATTCTTAAGATATATGAAATTTGAATGTCGTAACCTAAAATGCTATAACATGATTTCACAACCCCATTTTAAATAAAAATATAAACTAAATTTTGATTATACCCACTAAACAATCAAGATTATGAACTTTTCCTTTAGATTAATCATTCATCTCAACCTAGTGAAAAAATTTCAATATGAGTCAGTTTATTGATAGACAATAAAGTGCAGGTTATTTGAGGCACTTAAAGTATTTAGTTGAGTGTTTAGTTTTTTAAAATTTTCATTGCTCCAAAACCAAACACTTTAGAAAGTGATCCATCCGCTATACTAATTGCCATGTTCCCATTGCAAGGCTTGAAATTTGTGAAGACCTCTTTAACTCTAATCATGTGATCTAACACACCGGATCCACAATCTATTAATTCAAATTATTTTACCTAACACTCAAGGCAATGATAAAATTACCTTTCAAAGCTAAGGATCTAGCTCCAGTAGAATTAGTTATTGTGATTATTTAATCAACTACTTCAAAATCCTCAAATGCACTCAGCTAAATGGATTGTGCTTAGTTGGTACAAAACTTTCTTCCCTACTAGCAATGTTACCCTGGCTCTCTTCAATTCATCTGTGAAGGCTTCTAATTGACTGATGTTTGGTTAATCTTCCAACATGTGACATTGATATGATCAAGCTTTCGACAATACACGCATTATGAACATTTCATTTTTTGCACGTCATTTTTGTGATTCCGATACCTACGAACAATAAAGGTAGAATTTTCCAGCTAAGACACAGTAGTTTGAGACCCAAACATGACCTTCATCTTGCTTTTTTTCTCTCCAAACTTTAGATAAGGATTCTTAGAATCTAAGTTAAGGTCCCATCCTTTAAATTCTTACTCAAACTTCATGAAGGTTCTTGTTGAGCCCATATAAAAATGTAAATATAATTTTCTTTTCTTACTTGATTTAATCTTCAAGGCATCTCTATGAGTGTTCCTCACACAATTCTATCTGTTGCTCATATAATGTGAGTGGTTTGAAACGCAAGGTGCTAATCTAACCTTGTCACAAATCATGTAGAATATTTTATCTCTTCAACAACTCTTAAGTATTTTCTTTATTTTAATACATTTCCTTTGCTAATTCACAAATTGCTCTCTCTATTTCATACAGAAGAAAATTTTCTCCTATCTGATTAGTCATTGAATTAATCAAACAAGACATAAGCATACTATTTTCTACCTTACAAGTTATAAACTTTGGATCATCTACCTTTGGAGGAACCACTGAACTAAACAAGTAATCATCATTAACTTCACTACATATGAACATTATCATTGACCAGGACTATTGGAGAGAACTAAACAAGTAATCATCCTTAACTTCACTATATATGAACATTATCATTGACTAGGACTATTGGAGAGAACTATTCCCAATGATTTTGTGTCTTGTAGTGAGGATTTGGTTGTCGTTTGATATTTTGCCAAGATTGGATAACGTGATTTCATGATAAGAGGTGACTTCAAATATTGTAGCAAAGGAAGTGAGTCACTCTATTTCCATCCCATATTCACCATTCAAAGTTCTTCCTAAGAAGATGAAGCTAACAAACAGCAAACGAAGGGTGCCAATGGAGGCTTTCAAGAGGGAGAGAAAACTAAAATGGGAGCCAAAATACCATGTTAGGAGGTCGTGCACCAACAACTAGTGGGAATTCATGTAGCTGATGCAGGCTTCATAGGTAGATTACTATTGGTTCATCTACAATGCTAATGACATAGAGATTAACATATATGTGTCGACAGTTTCCACTGACATGGAGCTCCAACAAGGACAAATCTATTTTGTGTTGCCAAAATCGATGCCTTCAAAGCTGATGCAAGCCAAGGAGATTAGGAAAGCTTTGGCTTTATAAGAGTCATGGCTAACTAAGATAAGGCCAAGGCCATCTTGAACATGTTGAAAGGCGAGGAGCAGCCAAGGTCGTCGATAGTGCCCGGTTTCTAAGACCTTGGTAGAGAGCAGGAGTTTGGCTCTAACATCAAGAGAAAATTGTGAATATGAATTTTATTCCTTGCTTTAATAATGTAACATACAACCCGTTTTATAACTGAGAATTCTAGTATTATGAAAAAAAAAGGCAACCTAATACGCGTCCTAAATAACTTATGCTAACTCCTTTCTTCAAAGTATAGCTCATTGGCTTATTTCTTGCATAATTTACATAATTCTAAAAATCCCCTTTATTTAAATAAATACAAATCCAAATATTTTCCCTCTACTTATCTAGTATCTTTTACTCTTCAAAACAATATTCAACAACTTAGTTAATAAATTGGGATTTCAATAACTAGTTGATGTTCACCTTTTACTACTACACTTGAGAGTTTTTACTATCACGCATGTCACTCTCGAGCTAACCATCCATGAGCTTGTCCTCAACCGCATTGTCTGCCTAGCCAACCCTCAAGCACATCAATCAAAATGCTTTGACCTTCAAGCTTTGAGTTACGTACACTCATAAAAAGGCACCTGATTTTTGACTTGATTTATAGCAAATGTTTATCATTAAATTTCTCTAAGAATATCCACTTAAAAGATTAAAAGTTACTTTACAATTGGATTGATTTTTGGTATAAATCAACGTGCAATGAGCCAAGTTAGGCTCAAATAAAAATACCGCGATCAATTATGAGCTATACCAAAATCATATAATAGTTTGAGATATGATCGAAATAACTATATATCTATATATATAATTATGTATTCACCAATATACTTATATTTATACAAGAAAAAGAATGAATCTATAGAATAATACTAGAATATATTAATGCATTTCGCATAAAAGAATGTATAATTGAGAGTTCGATAAAAAATTGAAAATCAAAACAATTTTGACCCAAAACAAGGTGAAATTGATAACCAACATACCATTAGCTCGAATAGACATTAAATTGAATCCTTCTTGTCCAAAACTTGAAATAAACTGAGAATAAATTGAGAAACCTTGATCCAATCTCAAGCCTAGGATAAGTCTAGAAAGGATCAACTAGACATCAAATTATTAACAAACTTATACCTCCCAATAAGTGTTAGTTTTTGTTGGCTCATAAACAAACATGTTTCCTAGGGCCTAGAAACATACTATATGTGATAGGATCAATGTAATGTACATTGACATAACATACCTTAGCACTAGACAATCGCGTTTTGGCAAGATTGAAGTGATACTATGTTAAGAGCCATCCATCCTACAGAAGTGATAAGCATTGTAAACATAAATTAGTAGTAACTTAGGGTTTTCAAAAAGTCTTACATGCTTTTTAGAGACCCTTGAGAGCGTATATAGTGCATCTCAACCCTACCGGATTCAATGAAGATAGTCTATAATTGATTTTTCTGATCACATGTGCTAACTAACAAAACAAAAACACTCTGCCAATTCAATTCATGGGACAAAAGTAGGTTTGAGTAAGAACTTAAATATCAAAAATGTCTGCTAGAATCATTGAGATTGTAAAACTAAAAAGAGGGCAATTTCTATGAGAATAAAAAAATAAATAAAGGCGTAACATAGGTTCCGATTTGACATATAACTTAGTCTCCATATAAAGGAGCCCATTTGAGAAGGGAGGCACAACCAACTATTTTATTTCTTAAAATTTTATTCAGAATTTAAAGAGCAAAAACTCTTTTCAGCCCTTTGAGTTAAAAACAACCAAGCAATGGCTACAAATGGAACTGGAACGACATGTTTCTTATGGTCATTGAAAAAACATTTATATATAAAAGTAATGAATTTATAAAACTATTCGTATTGGTGATCTTATTTTCGAGCCTATCTGCTAGACAAGAAAGCACATCAGGTCATTGTGTCAGAGGAATACTAAACTAAAGAATAGTGTAAACCAAACCATAAATAAAGAGAGAAAAAAACGATGGCTTCAGATTTCTGGTTCACCATTTTATCCACTTCGCACACATCAGGAATCGGAATTTGGTAAATGAAGAAAATTGTCCTTTTTATTTACTACATTGGTTTAATCAAGTCACATACGTGAATGATCCTCTAGTCCCTAACTGCTCCAACTCTTTTTTGCATGGGAACTTGACATTTAATGGAGTAGGTTATAGATTTATCAAATTTACGGTATTTCACGATGACCAGGAAAGACAATATCCCTCCCACTTGGTAACTGTAATATAGAATGATATTTGAAGTGTCATACAAAATATTCTGCATGCGTTAATTGAAGTATAAGCAAAACGACCAACTTAATCACATACAACAGTCAAAAAAATAAACTATACCTAACCAAAATGTAGTAACAAAGCAACGAATTGTCTCACATGAGAACAAACAAAAAAAACCTTATCGAGCAGCCGCTTCGGATCTTGAAATGCTTGCTTTTTTGCCCATTGATGAAATAAATGTGAAACAATAAGTCGTTCTTCAATGTTGAAGCTATCAAACAAAAAAGAAATAAATGGAACAAACACAACGCAATATAAGCGCCATAAGTACAAAATGAAACATAAAGTACCTTTTCAAAAAATTATTACCAACAGAAGCATCAGGAAGTTCTATTGAGATGCATTGATCTACTTCATTGTTTTTGGCAAAATGGTTCACAACTATTTCTGATCGTTGTACACATTCAGAATCGCTAAGATAGGTTTCTCTTTGATGATGCTGATCTCCCCGTTTATTTGTGCATGCCTCACCCTAAACATTCATTTATCCAAAAACAGAAATGACATTAAATAGGTTCCATTATTTATAGAGTTGAAAATGACAAAAAAAATCCTCTTGATAATCAAAAGCCGTTCAGACTCGAATATATGGAGCAAAACACCTTGTTACTAAGTTAATTGAGCATGAACTCCTACTAGTTATCTAAAAGAAAAATATCTTCATATTAGCCTAATCAGTAAGATCTTTAGATATACAGTATGTGTCATTTGCAGAACACTTCGTTCTAGCAGAAAAAGAAAATTGTTTCCATGATCTGAAATCCTAAAACAATTTCTCGAACCATAATAAATATCATTATTTATCATGCACCTGAACTTCAATGAGATGGCCTGGGATTTCCTTCAAAAACCTTGATGGTTGAAGCAGCTAAAGTTAAGATGAAGGAATAATATATTAGAAAATAGAAGGATTAGCTATCATGTAAGCACAAGGGTAATGCATACCTGGCAATTAGAGTCCATAGTTACATACAAAATATATAACTTGTTACGAGCACGAGTCATTGCGACATAAAATAACCTTCGCTCCTCCTACACAGTAGCATAAATTTCCGTCAAAGAATGAGAAATAACAGATTTTATTGCTAACAAAGTGAATGACAATGAAAAACAAACTCAGATAGGCAGACCTCTAAGTTGGTGCTATCTTCCTTCACAGCGCAATTGAATTCATTAAGTAAAGGAATTTCAGAATCATTTGACTGCACGCAGTGAGATTGGAGCAATTATGGATTCAGTTAAAATGCAAAATGTATAATTGAAAATGCAGTAATTTAACTCAAAAAATCAAAGTTGAGATTTTCATTCGCCCAAATCAGCATTGGGGATTTCCCCATTCTTTCTTCAAAAGTCACACGACGGCCCTTAATCCAAATTCAATTCTTTTAAATTGCCTTATAAAGACCTTTTTTACAAGCATTGGGCTGAGGATTAGAAATATGCTAAATCATGATCACAAATGGATTTCAAATTACCCGGGATTCCTACCAGAGGAGACTTAAATGATTCCTCACGATCTCTATCTTATAATGCAATTATCAAAAAGTGGCCAGCTAGCTTTCGAAGTAAGCATGCCTTAAAAGTAGGAAGCTAGCATTCATAAAGTATTTTTTAAACAGGTTTAAAAAAGTAGGCAGCTAGCCTTCAAAGCATGCAAAGCTACTGGAAATACTCTAGGTACAAGGTGATCCAGGCACAAGGGAAGTCTAAAAATCTGCATTACACTAACGACACCGACGACAGCAAAATCTGTATAAAGAGACGGGCAAGAAATCCTAACTGCGACAACAATAATTGACTTGTCAAGCTGAGGGGTAACCGAAGCTGAGGGCAAGAACACCAACAGATAAGAGGTTGTTGAAGCCTAGAAAATAATACAAGGCAGCAAAGGAACTACTTAACAAGACCCAAAATCAGGAATGATACCAAGAAGCTAACAGAGGCCCCAAAACCTCCTCGATCTAAGCATATCAAATCAAAAACTTGCAAGGCCAAACCTTGGAGTAAAACATGATCTATATCTCCATCTCTCCAGAAATGGTTGGTACAAAGCAAGAGTGCCTACCAAAATCTCTACCACTGTAACTTACCCCCATACAATTTAATATGCAATCACAAAAGTCAAATGAGCTGGAGTTGGTACACAAAGCAGGCGCACCTTTTGGAAAGCAATTTAGATGTGGCTGGAGTTAATCTCAACAATCACACAAGTGAGATCACTAGGAAATGATCTGGATGAGACCCATGTTCAAAATGGACAAAAAAGAATGATCTAGATAAGCCCATTGATGCAGATCAGTTACTGGAATATTGTCATGCCATGATACCAGTTTGACAGACAACTGATAGCCCACTGTGAGATGTGACAGTGGATATACCGTTAGTATGGATGACTTTAATTTATCTAGAATTTTATATAAAGTTAACAAGATGCTGGAAATAACTAAAAGATAGACCCAGCATAATTGTCATAAAGTAAACTAGGTTAAAAGAATATGTAGAAGATAATAGGGTAGGACTTGCATGGGATTAAGTCTAACCCAAGAATAAACCTAAAGCAACATTGTAGTATAAGAAATAAGTTCAGTAAGTTCAAGATCAAATTAAGAACGTAATGAAGCAAAACATGTGATACTCAAATGCATAGTAAACTTATGACTATTGGAACTCTGGAAAATGCCTCAAATCAGAAAGTGATGAAAATGAAACTTATAAAGGATTAAATGTAAAAGATTGCAAAGTTTCACTTAAATCAAAGCACATTTCATATGTCAAAAGGATCCAATAGTAAACATGAACATCAATTTGCAGAATTTTTTGGACAACCTAATTGATCTTCAAAGTTATAAAAAATTGCCTTCCAGTCCTTTTTAATAGAAACTTTAAACATGAAATTCGTTGAAAACATAACATACTATTAACTTTCACAATTTTGGACCTTATAGACATGGATTTAGCTTAAATATATAGAACTCAAAAAATTTCTTGATCAATGATACCTTTGTTCAAGCTATCAAACTATCATTTCTAGTGAAAATCACATAACGCTTTTAGCAGAACTTTGAGCAAATAGCATGAACTAATATTCCGGAGCATTTCAACACCATTTGCTTAACAAGGGTGAAGAAACAAACAACCACTAACGCAAATTAACAAAATCTGAAATAACGTTGACATTGACCTTCAAAGGATGCATTGAAATTCACATAATGAATCAGGAATTGAAATTCATTGAGCATCCCATAGAATTTCTCCAAGAAAGTTTTTAAACCATAGCATCACCAAAGAACATTAATGAATCCAAAGTGAGGATTGAAATTCCTGAAGTTTCATCAAAATCATCCTAATATCTTCCTTAGGCTTCGATGATCAATGCCTCAGGGTGTATATACAGTACAAAGGTGTCGGGAGCAAGCATCAAGCAAGGGATAAATCATGAAAACCACCTGAGACAGACTGAGATGACCTCCTCAAGCTATCTAGCTAGTGCCTGGGTGTTCTAACCAACCGCAGGAGGCAGCTGACACCAATCAACCACCCAACAGCATAGGTTTGATCATCAAATGCTTTTGACTCAACATCTGACTGCTAGACGTGGTTTGAGAATCTCCCAGAGTGGTCCAAGTAATGCCAAAAAACCAGAAACAAACCAAAACAATTTGGAATCCATCTAAGCATGTCTCAAGGTAATACGAGATGCAAGACATAGCAAAACACTAATAACGTGAAATACAACAAAAATACATAAAATAATGTAAAATGTATGAAATCATGCATAACATAATCACCACCGCCATGCCTCATCCTCTTTTAGCTAGAAGATCGATCAGATATGGAAGAAGTTGGACAATTCAAAGATAAGTTTGAAATCGAAGAGATTGTAACACAAAACAATAACTTTTTGAAATTCTATCGAAAAGCATATGAAAATGACCTAGTCCCCAATAATAGGCCAAGCAACCACAATAGACAAAGGAAAACACTGTCAAACCTAGATGGCTTGACATTTTGAGAGTCAAAAAACAGTTATGAAGATAATTTTGTTAAGTTCGAAAGGACTAGGCTTTCTCCAAAGGGAGAAATGACACAACGGGGATGTGCTTTACAAAGATGTGGATAAGATTCAGAAAGGAAACAAGAAAATGTTGCAGAGTAAATGTCCAAGACAATAATTAAATTGACAAACATTCTATAAATCCTCATAGATAAAACAAAGGCCATTCTCACCTTGTCAATCAATCGCCTTAACCCTCTAGATGACCCAAGAGGCTCCTATAAAGACAAAAGCTAGTTCTTGAGACCCTAGCTTATGCCTCATTGAAAAATAAAAATCATTAAAATAATTTGAAGGTGATAAATATAATGGTCAAGATATGATATATATGTGACTAAGTCTAACCAAATAATATGCATCAACAAATGAAAAAATTCATTAAATTTTGTATAAATAAGAAATGTTGAAAAGTCACATCTTCGTTGCAAAAAAGATATTCTAGTATGTCATAGAATTTGAGAGTTTGACAACTCAATCCTATGGTAACTAAAGGCATGACATGGACTTGCCATCAACAAATAAATTCCTAATAAAGCTCTAATACATCACATATTTGCATTACGTTATTATACATAAATGGCTAACTTATTGATACAAGATAAACATCACAGATAATCTACATGAACCAAAACATATCTCAATCATATAGGTTAAGCCAAAGGATAAATCAAATAGTCAAAAACTTAAACCACAAAGCTACAATAGAGCAAAAAAAGAACTATATACTTTTTGAAGATGAAGTTTTTATTATTTTTTATCTTCATTTATTTTCATATTTATGAGTCATGTAATAACTCAATAGAAAACTATAACTATTGAAAGCTTTTGTTATATCTTAAGTTAGTTATGATAGCTAAATTAATTATAATAGTTAATAAATAGTCAAGGTAATTAATGTGTGATAAAGAATGACTTTTTTAAGACATTCTTTTTCCTAAAAATCTCACTTATGTAATTCAAAGTTTTTAAGTATTTTATCTTCATAAAAATAAAAATTAGTTGAGATTTTCTCATATTTTCATATTGGGTCTAAAAGTTACTTGAAAGTCAAGTAATCAAGGAGAATTTCAATCAATTTGAACTAAAGCTTTGAAGAGTTTTCAAACCTAAAAAAACTCACCCTATGCCAAAAAGAGCACAATCCTGACTAAAAGAGTAATGCTTATCCCAATATCTTTCTTTCACCATGTTTTCTCACCTCTCCACCTTCAACTCACAGCCATAAAGAGTCAAAAACCCCTAGTTGAAGGCATTCATTTCCTTCCTAACCTCGTGCTCCCAATTTGCTATCAGAGCCTTGGTTACCTACACCATCACTTATGAGTTGAGTTAAATCTATATTTGTAATTTGGAACAGAGGTCAAAAATAGCTGTCTACAAGAATGCCTTCCTTCAACCTAGTTTTCAAAAAATCTAGAATACCATAAATGTGTTTTGCATAGGAAATACACTACAAAGATCCTAGTATTGTGCAAGCACTTATGCTAAGGCTTCACAACTTGTTGAACACACTTTTTAGTCCATTATCTTTGTTATGATATTAGTAAATTTCGTCATAGACAATACACCTCAACAACAAATTATTAGTAATATTTCCAAAAAACAATATTAACAATTAGAGCCAAAGTTATTTGGCAAGAAATTACTAAGTCCAAACTATACCTAGAATCCAAAGAAAAACCAAAACGTTTGTTCCCAAGAAGGTTAGAACCTACCTACTGCTATTTTCATGAGTCTCACATCTAAATTAAATGATCAAAGGAAGAAACTATACTGCATTAAAATCTACATTATGTTTACAAATTCTAAAACCATGAGGTTGCACCTAAGAAAAAGCAAGTTAATCTTTATAAAGGTAGTTGTTCGATATTTCAAATAACAATGCTAGCACCTAAAACCAAATCAATAGTTTTGTTCTAATCACACATGTGCTTTGTAAAGAAACAAAAGCAAGAGCCATTCAATATAGAAAGAAAGGAGGCTTGGTTTCTATCTTTGCAAGAATCACCAAGGCATCATAGTTTTACCTAGTAGGGCTGAATAAAATTAACAAATTCTCGCCCCTAGTGCTCTATCTTGTCGGGTTTCTGTTATGCCTCTGGTGATAGGGAAGGCTTCCTCTCTTGTTTCCAATGTTCTGTCTACTAGGCCTGTTGCATTGGGGATCGGGCTGAGTGGCCAGGATCCAAGAATTGTGGTAAACACAAAGGGTGATTATTCAAACATGTAATTATTAGATGTCAATGAAACTGGCTCTCCTTGACATGATTCTTCAACATACCCATCAAGTGTTTGGAGCAATACTACAGAAAAGTTTTTTTTTCAGTGCTCAACCTAGGTCAAGGCTAGGAATTCGCCCAACATGAGTTCAATTGTGAAGGACATTAGACAATGCGCTTCACCGACCCTTATTATGGTTAAGTATTGCCATATGTGACAGCATTCCAGCACCATGAATATTGGACTGGTTGGTGTGGCTTGGTCCAAGTCATCTTTGAGCTATCCAAGTATTAGCAAAAATACTAAAGTGGATGCTATTACAATGCAAGAGCCCATTGTCTTGGCTAATGCTTCTCCTGCTCCTTATAGTTTTAAAGAAGCCCTTAGTGGTGGATTGTTGGATGGGTCTCATCCCATTAAGACTAGCTCTACTCTAGGTCATGACGCATGTACGAACCTTTCTTGACCTAAGTTGTTTAGCAAGAGAATGGGTAAATTGCTAGAATTAAAAATTTTAATTTCTTGAAAATATGTTCCTTTTTATTTTGATAATGAAGCTTTAGAAATTGTGAAATACTAAAGTACAAAAATCTAAACGTGCATACAAACGATTTTTAGGTTGTTCGGTTTAAAATCAAGCCTACGTCCACCCCCGATAAAAACCAGACACAAAAAAAATTATATGAGCCTTTCGTCAAAAGACGGGTAGGCTAAACCCTTATAAAAAGAAAATAAAACAAGCTACAATAGCCTTACAACAAAATAGAATTGGCAAAAAGAGGAAAAAAACGACTATGATTCGCAAAAATAAATTCTTATGCTTGGCAAAATATTTAACAAAATACAATTATTTTAATTTAATTAGCTATAAAATGAGAAAATGAGAGCTTAGCTAATTTGAAGATTAATCAAGAAATTTGAAGTTCGTTGAAGAAAAGCGCAATGCAAGGAGCTGACGATTAGCAACGGCTACGATTTGCTTTGAGGTCATGACTTTGAGAATTCTTCTATTGAATTTTGTAAAACTTTTTATCAAAAAATTTTGCTAAAAAATTCTCCTCTTTATAGACATCTTTTAAAAGCTAAAAGCACTTACCAAATACCCAATTTAGTCGTTACATTTCCGCTTCCATAATTTTTAATTCAGAAATTAATATTAAAAAAAATTGCCCAAAGGCTTGAAATAATGACTAAAAGAGTCACTGTGCTGAGGCCATTGGATCGGACCAAACTACGACCATTCAATCACGAAAACTGCACGATTGGACGGACGGAATTTAATCAGTGCCTTTTAGAAATATACATTTGATCTGGGCTATTAGATCAGAATCGCGATCTAACGGCTGGATTTAACTTGTCGAGCAAAAGAAATACATACTGTACGATCGGACGACTGAAAGAATTAGCGGGTTGAAAAATTAGATATGACGGTGATCGTTCGATCATGAAATGCGTGATCAGAAGGCTCACGTCACTCCAGCAACTCGAGGAGTTTGCCGCACAGTAAAAGTAATACTTTTAATCCCACATGATGTATTTGAAAAGCACTTTTCTTAATATAAACATTCTGGCATGTGCTAGAAGCAACCTGATTTCAAGGTTGTCTGCCTCCTGGTTCGTACAGCATTTAATCATCTGTGCTTCAGAAGATTAAATACGAATTCAGAGGGTAATGCCCCAATCCGAGCTAAATTATAATATGTCAAACGGGTTCGGGATTCATGCCCCGACCCAACTCGAAGATGTTGATCAGATGATTGAGAAATGTGTATTTGGATCACGAATACTAGAAATGAAACTTAATTAATATTTTTGTGTATTGAAAAATTAATGTTAATCAAGCTTAAAATTCTAAAATAAAATTAAAATACCTAAAAGTAATATCAAAAAATATTTCTTAGTGATTTACCACTTCCACCAAGATGATTTTAATGGGATTTCACTTTTGTTTCTCTTCTTTAAATTCTCCCATAAATATGAGCATCATTTAATTAGAATCTGAAAATTCACTAAACCAAATTCATTAAAAATATTTATGGTTTGTTATCATCAAATAAAACACCATGACTGAGGTTTATACCACAACAGATGTCACCTATATGGTGTCTCAACTGCGAAGGACCCATCTAGCTTAAGACCATGAATGCCCGTGCCTCCTCAATGTCGGAGACAGGGAGCCTGCACTCTTAGTCACTGCTTGGAGATCCCCAATTAAGAAGCTACTTCTTCTATACCAAACCTTGGAATGGAGGTTATGATGCAACGTGTGCCCTAAGAGATTGCGATGGGTGCTCCTCCATATAGCCATCCCTCCAACTGCTCTTCCTGCTACCCATGCAATTAACAGTAATCGAGACCTGCATGTTACTCACGTGCACCCAACTTGTCTCACTATTGTGATGTCTCTTGCAGTGGATGGTTCATCTGTTTATGGTTCAACTTCAAATTGGCTCATCAAAGGTTATTGTGGAAGCTCATATATCAACACTCCATGAGGCTGTGATTTTTTCAAAAGGGATGCAATCTTCTTGCCCCAACGAGATTGCTTTTGGGACTGCTAAACTCATAAAACATCTCAGCATTAGACTAATTAAGTCACTCCAAAATGGAAAAAACAATATCTAATTAAGTCAGCATTAGACTAAACGTCTAACAACTTCAAAGAAAAGAGTCAAGCTATCTTGATGGAGTAATGACCACTTGAAAAAGTTCCACCCATGATAAGTATACATTCTCCTTTTCATTTGTCAAAAATATGACTTAACTTGGCCAAAAGTTTTCAAAAATTAACATCTGTTGCACCCTCAAGATTTTGTTAACTTGGATAAAACTATCCCTCTAAGTTCAATTATAATATAACACGAGCAATCTTGAGAAATTATGCTTTAACAAGCAATACAAATGCTTGAGATATAAAACATAAAGAATTTCTCTTTTCAAGAAGGAAACAATCTCAAGTTTGAATATTTCCAAACCACTAGAGATCCCATATCACTAACAAGGTTTGTTTCTCAATTGACCTCTAGAGATCAATTATTTGAAACCATCTTTGATCAACATTGACTTAATGATGAATCTAACTCATCACAATAAGTCTAATCACTCATCCACACCCTCTCGAGATAAGAACATGCCAAGGCAAGTTCATAAATTACAAGATTCACAACTTAACCTTATCAAGTATGGGTCTTCACTTGAAACTTGAAATTCTTTCAAGATATCGTAAGTCGAATCAATGTAAGTTAACTTACTACGTGAATCATCATAATTGGATCATGTTGTTCAAAATATCCAATCGTACACTAGTACTAATCCCAAATCTACTTTGACAACCCCTTAAGTAAATCATAATAACTTAAGACGTGAAAAGATTAAGATAAAATTCATATATCAAAGTTCGATGAAAGCATGCCAAGAATTATATGTGACATATTTATTGAAAGGGCTACATTTTATACATCAATAATCCTTAAGAATAAGCCAAAAAGAAGTTCTTAACATAACTAAGCCTCGTCTATGTCTCTCAAAGTTTGTCAATCTTGGTTCAAGACCTAGGGATGCAAGTATCCACTAATCACTTGAATCATTTGCTTCTATTTAATCCCTTGTTAACTTAATAAATTATTTGAGACTTGACCAAGCTCAATCATGATCTTTTTACAAAATGCCTTCACCGTTGTTGTGCAACATGAAAATCTTGAAAGCATAACCTTGACCTTTCTTCTCACCTCCATCACTGCTTTACTTCCACTACTTCTCACCTTCATCATTGCACTATCGCATGAAGGCTCGAGAAGCATGGTCTTAACTACACGCCTTCTTATCTTCATCATCGTTTTATCGTATGAAAGTCTCGAAAAGCATAATCCTAACACCATCTCATTTTCATTAATATTTCATTATATGAAAGTCTTTAGAGGAATCATCACCTTTATCATTGTTCTATCATATAAAGATATCTATAAGCATAATCTTGACTTCTTTTCCTTGTCACCTTCATCATTATTTTGTTATATGAAGGTCTCAAAAGACATAGTTGCAACTCCCCCTTCTTCTCATCTTCACTATTGTTCCATTGTGCAAAAGTTCCAAGAGGCATAGTCCTAACTTCCTCTCTTCCATACTTTCACTATACCTTTATCGTGTGAAGGCCTCAAAAGACAAAGACCTTGCTTCCCTCCTCTTTATCTCCATTTACCAAACCAATGTGAGAGGGTCAAGATGTCATGTCTTTACATCTCCTCAAAAGAAAATCTAATATTTTTGCAAAGTAAAGATCCAACCATTCTTCTTCTTGCCTGATTCAAATTTTTTTTGACTTATCTAGCTTTTCCCTTCATCGATTATATCACTTAATACTTAAGGACTAAGGTTTATCAGTTTCACTGACTCAACCAACTTTTCTCTTTGACCATTACCTTCCCAATCTCTAGGCATGGTCTTAGGCTTTATTCTTTTAGATGTCCAACCCTTTATGAAAACACAACCATCCTCGTTACATGCACACAAGTTATAAATGAATAGTAACAAAAAGAAACAAGATATACCTTATGTTCAGGAGAATCCTCCATAAGTAAAATTGGCACTATCACTGGTGCCCTCTTGAATGAAGAAAAACATAAGCTTGAATGAACATGCATTGCACTTCCCTCCATCTAGTTTGGGGTCCTTCGAGGCTAAACATGTATAGTCATTTGACATGACTAGATTTAAAGCCAAAAGCCCCAACATAAGCTTTTGAAGCCCCAAAAGCAAAAATTAATATTTTCTTTTTGATCACGTCAAAAGAAATTTTTGCTTCCAACTCCATCCTTCCCCCAATAGACTTCATTCCCTCCAGCCAAGTCTTGCTCTTAAGACTGGCTCGGTGAACATGCACTTCATTATCTACTTCAAGCCATTATCTCACCGAGAGGCCACTCGACTTGCTTTAAAGAAGGTGATAAGCCAACCAACTATCAAATAAGTTTTTTTTTCTCAAATTTACAGTTGCATGCCACCCCTTGTTGATTAAATGTGTTGCAAAAGTTCATAAAAAATATTTCATTATAACATAAATAATAATATAAATAGTTAAGAAACCAAATGAAGATGTAAAATTCAAAAGATAAATCTCAATCATAAATCTGAAAAGCAACAATGCAACAAACATCGATAACTAACATCCTAAGGCAAGACCCTCGAGACTCTGTTGCCCCTAAAGACCCAATCACTCGATTTTCAACCATCAATACCTTACTGCACGAGGTTGAACACTCGAGACCCGATTGCTTGAGGTAAGATCATCAAGACCGTGATACATAGGCTGCACACTCAAAGACTCTGTCACTCGAGGCTAGACCCTTTAGACCAAACACTTGAGATCAAACCCTCTAGAACCAGTCACTTGAGATCAGACCATCGAGAACTAGTAGCTCGAGAAAGGACACTCAAAAACTAGTTTCTTGAAGCCAAACCTTCTAGACCTAGTCGCTCAAAGCCAAACACTCGAGACCCAGTTGCTCAAGGTCAGACTTTCGAGACCTAGTCACTCGATGCTAGATCTTCGAGATCTAACCACTCGAGGTAGGACCCTTAAGACCCAAACACTCAAGGCCAAACCCACCACTTGAGTGAAGAACCTTGAATCCGAACCATTTGAGGTCACTTTATAAGGCTTCATCTTCAAGCTCAACATCCCAACACCAACTTCATCCTACAATTTAAGCTAGCTCATTCACATTAGCAAAAGCACCTACACTCACCCAGAAAGATAAACATTATCAAAATGATTACTAAAGCTTCCCCAATAAGTATTATCAAGACAATGGCTATAACACCCCTATGTCCTGAATAATACTAAGACACATCATTCACTTGTCAACTAGGGTTCAGTTTAAGACAAGAATGATTATTTGAGACTTTCTAACTTTCTTCTATTTGCTTTCTTCTTCTTTATCCACCATCAACCTATAAGGATCCCAACTCTCTCTCCTTGCTCTTTATCAAACTCCTAAGATCCTCAATTAAGTTTCTATCAATTATTTTGAATCCAAATTCTACTTAAACATTATGAAAATATTTAAACTCATATATATTTCAACAAATATTATGTTAATCAATAATAATTAACTTTTCATTCTTTTTAGCTTTAGATAATATTTAATAGGAAAGAAGCATTTATCTTTTGATCAAAAATAGTTTTAAAATACAGCAGTGCAATTGCATTGCTTGGTCTTTTTTTTTTAATTTAAAACTATACTATTTTGTAATTTCAATAAACAATATTTAGTTTTCTTACAAAAATCATTTCAAGAAAAATATACTTCAACTTTGCTACTTGTTAAAATACAAAGCAACACTATTAAATCTTGACATCCAGGGTGTGTGGCATGGGATGTGGTTAAGCCCCTTAACCACAGCTATCATGTGGGCCAGTTTCCCTTCAAATCTAGGTTGTGATAGGAATGAACAAAAATTAGGCAGATGTGAGCCATGTTAATGATTTAGCAAACATTACTTTCGACAGATCCTTCTATAGTCACAAGTTTTGCTGCCCTAAGCCCATCTTACACAATATAATCAAATAATGTGGTACTAAAAAGTTGCAACACATCATTATGGTGTCCAAATGCAACGATGGGTTTTCTATTACCTGTCATGTCACTAAATAATGTGGTACTAAAAAGTTACAAAACATCATTACGGTGTCCAAAGGCAAGGATGGGTTTGCTATTACCTGACATGTAACTAAATAACCAGAGAGGAAAGTGGGACTTTGCCAGTCTTTTTTTTGGACTAATATTTACATGTCTAACCTGCTATTTGTAGGTAGGCTTCCAATAAAAGAGCCATTAGTTTCAACACTTGTTTTACCATGCATCATTTAGAACCTCTTAATTTTAGAAAAATTAGATTGGAAAGAAGATTCAACCTCAAAAAACCAGATTTTATCTAGCACAAATTATTGAATATTTTTTCACCATATCCCTTCACGAAAAATGATATGAATTATCAATAAGGGTAAATAACACTAGAGATTTGATACTGTATTCTTCCCGCTCATACATGTTAATGTGTGTTACATGATAGTTCAAACCATGCAATCTGACTTACTACAATTTCTTCTAGTTTGAGAATAATAATGTCATGTCATCAATGACATGCATTACAGAAACCACGCCCCTTGTTACCAATCAATAGAAGGTATTTCAACTCAATTTAAATTTGCATGATTATAGACAAGTTTCTTGCCAAAGAAAATTTCGTTGTTGATTGAGAGAGAAATCATTTATTTAGCTCATAGGAATTTTTCCTACCATCAAATTAAGCATGAAAATCTGGATGAACGCAAATCAGTAACATTATTCATAATCAAGATTTTAAAAAGTCAACCCAGTTTACTAAACAACTGCGAACCTCTATTCTAAGAACAATGGAGCAAATAAGGAATTTATTTTGTAATAAAAAAAGACTTCATAAGAAGATAAAGAACAAAAAACGATATCCAACGTACCTTCACAATAAAAACTATGTCCCATTCCAACCCTTTTGACTGCACGAGGGAAAAAAAATAGGCATCTTAGCATTTCCAAAACTGATGATCAAGTTTAAGGGAAAAAAAAATAAAGATTGACTGAAGAAAAATGACCTGATGAATGGTAGTCAAAGTGACAGAATTGTCATTATCTTGCCTACGGGACCTAAAATTTTCTGTTTCCCTCACAGATATGAACCCTAAGAAGGACTTAATTAGTTCGACACAGCCAGTATCATCTCCAATGCCTTCTTTAGTAGTATCAGTTCTATAATGCGAAGACAGAAAATCAGAGACATCGTCCAATAAGTATTGTAGAACCTGCAGAAATCATTATAGGAACTCAAAGCTATACACTATCTACAAGAAACACCGGAACTTTAATCATTTAGTATTAAGACCCAAAGCCCATTATCTGGAAATAAGTGAATCAATTGAATAGACATAAGAAGGAAGGTAGGAAGACATAGAGAAGGTTGACAAAAGTTTACTAGAAACTTATTGTAAGACCATGATCGAGTGTTAATGGCCTGAAGCATTAATATGACAAAACCAAAGGCCAAATGATAGGAATTTCGAATAGAATTGTCAGAATTAACTGCATAAACACAGCTGGACTGGTACCAACATTTTATTTCAAATCCCAAGAATTGAATCAATCAAACAATGACCCAATGTAAAAACTCTCATTTCTCCCTTAAACTAAGTTTTGGCAAATTCTAGGAACAGTAAATTTGAAATATAATGCATATTAATACGGATGTATAATAAAGGTAGGGGTTTATTTCCTTTTCCCGGTTCCACAATCCATATGAGCATATTTGACATGAACAAACTCCAGGATATTCCTATCATGAATGTCTGCAAGTTGGTATTATTGCAAATGGAACAGGAGTACAAAGATTTAATTTTCGATAAATGGAAAATAAGAGCTTACTGTTTGGTCATTGGTACAAGAAAATCCCTGAGTCTCCAAAATATCAATACAGAGTCCATAGTTTAGGAATGCTTACAACAAGGTCCCTCATTTAATAATTTTGCTAAAAATTGATGCTTTTTAAAAATTTATGCAATGGTAAGCATGATAAATATTTTATACTTAACTGTAGCCTATTTTAATCATTCAAGCATCGTTCCAGTAGTATTCATGGTGGAGATCATTCCCATGCAGCTAGTTCACCAAATCTGAAGGTGTGACCACTTTTGTTTCATGATGTTATATTTGTTTAACCATTTTGATTTTTTTTTTTTTGTTTGCCAACTGTTTAGCTGTTCTTCAAAAGAATAACTTTTGCAGTAAGGATATTTCATTCTTTATGAAAGCATTCTCCTGTACTAATAGCAAGACAAGCTCTCTATGCCAAGCTGTTATCCTTTGGTGTGCCACCGTTCTTTTGCTTATGCAATGGCTATGCTTGAACAAAAAAAAGGTCTAAATATTGTATGTGAAGTTTCATATTCTTTCCAGTGCACAAACTAGAATGAAGACTTAATGCCCACTCGAGAAAAGAATTACCTTTACCACCAGTAGTGAACAATGAAGACCTCCAAGTCTGTAGACAGCCCTGAACAGTGTTCATCTGCCCTTAAGATAGAAAATATTGTGTTTTTTTCCTAGTGCAATCACTTGGAGGAAGACAAGGTCATTGAACATGTCTCCTTCAATGGTTGTGTGCACCAAGGCAAGTTCTATGCCACTAATAGTCAAGCTAAATACATGAAGCAAGAGTTGCTCAAACAACCGAATGTATTCACAAAAACTCAGCAACAACAACTAGTTGTACAATGTGCAGTCATATAACAATCAAGACGTAAGAAATATGTAATCAACGAATGGAAAAACTGGTTAAAAGGTCATTATCAATATGATTTATCTAAAAAAACTGGTCTCAATTAATACCTAAAAAATGGTGAAATCGAATCCATCATCGTCATAGGATTCAAAACAAGGAATCAATCCAAGCGGATTTAGATAAATATACAAAAGACCAATTCATTCATTTTGGTAACGTCTCAAAAATATGAAATTTTGTAAATGTGAACTGAATGTTAAAGTATGTTATTGAGAAAAACTCAAAGAACTTCTTGGTTCTGAGTCTGAAATATTCCGAGCTAAATTGGAATTTATGTAAATTATAGAAGAAAAATTAATACTTTAATATATATATGCATACATATTTCTTTCCATAATATTTATTATTCAAATTTATTTGTTGGGTATTCTGCTTATTAATTATTCTATTTACATAACCAAACATGCCACCAACACAGAAAGGGAAAGAGCAGGATGGCAATAAGATGAGTAGGCTCTCATTATGAGTTTATCAGAAATGTATAAATATATGGGCTAAATGAATAGAGAATTGATAATTTTCCTAAGTATAAATTAAAATTATAATTATGGACATTATAAATGTTATATGATAACGTATAAAAAAAAATGATAACTAGAAACAAAATTGTCATACCTCACATGAGGAACGGTTTAATGTATTCATTTTCTACACAAGTACTCTAGACCTTGTGGAAATTTGTAGATATTATAAGTGGGGCATAACAATAATAGTTAAATATTCCATTTTACAGCCAAAATACTTGCATGTACATGTAAAATGTGCATCTTAACATCACCCCTTATCTACTTAACTCATTTCTCATCACATTGTAGTTCATGTTTGGATCAACAAAATGACACCTCAAGCTTCTCCAACACAAACCTTTACATTGACATGTTGCTTTTATCTTAACTTTCAAAAGTATAATTTTCTTTATTGTATATAATTACAAGGGTAATTCTATCAAATAAAACACTTTCAGGCACATTCTACTCCCAATCTATGGCATAGGCTATAATGTATCTACATTTAATATTCTACTCTTTCTTCAAGTTGATACCTTCAAAAACTTTCATTTGTTGACCATAAATTTATATTGTATTTGAACACCTCAACTTAAACATACCAATATCTATCTCTTAACCATAATCATGATTAGCTCAATGTCACTACCATTATCACATAATTCTCATAATAATGTCAGGATACCTTCATTTGCATCTTACATTGGCAACTCATTGCTTGCTTCCCATATGTGGACCCTTTGGCATGTTCACATTGAAAGTTTCCTTGACAAGGTTCATTATAGTCTATAATCAAAATCTAAATGCATCTCCAATTGAACAATGTGTCATTGAAATGAAGACAAATGATTACAATCATCTCCACCATCTTCCAACAATTCAATTTCATCCAAAAGAGCATTCTATCATCAATTGATGATTCGCTTTCATCAGCACTATTACACCCACCATCTCTTCTCCACCAATTCCTTGTCTTATGCCATCTACAACAAAACATTATTCCACACATACAAACCAACAAAACTTCATCATATGAAGCATCAAAAATATCTAAAATGTCCTTATTAACAATGATTTTACATTACCAATGACTCCAACTGAAAAGATACTCCAATTGTAAATTAATATGAATTAGCAACTTTTACAATAACATCTTCCTTGTCAAGCCAAGCATTATCTTTTACCATAACTCGCCTTCGTTGCCAAACCAAGCATGCAAATTCAGATTAACATTAGAGTCCCCATACACATTATACATACTTGGTTTGACTATTTGAAATGCTCAAATCAGCAAAGAATAATGTGTCTGCAACATGCAATTTATATTAAGACATGTCTATCGATATATGGTTTCAATAAAAACTGTAAGAGCAGAATGGTCGTTAGAGGAATGCTTGAGAATGGGAAGCGAAGGAAAGCTGTATGGACTAGAGATATGCGGGGCAAATTCGTTTGAACGTCCTCAATCAAACCACAGGTAACCATCAGTTGAGCATGTTGCAATTGATGAGAAAAAGGATTTTAGGGCTTTTAGTTCTAAAAACGAGTCCACATAGAAAAACAGGAAGAAAGGTGAAAATGGGTTAAGGGTATACATGATGATTCATCTACTACATAATGACGTTTATACAGGTGATAGCCTACAGACAACTATTCCTCAACTATGGAATTTATATGCCCATTTTCAGAGACCTATTTTAACAAGGTCCATATAAGTGGGACTCATTTGCAATTTACCTTTTGATTTTTCCTTCTGCTCTTTTGGTCTTCAATAGTAATTTCTAAGCACACAACAACGCCCACCCAAAAATCTGGGGCAGCATTAGGCCAATAAAAACGAAAAGAAACTAGCAAACATTATGTTGTAAAGTCTCAGAGTCCATTTAACGCTGGCAGCTTCATAGGGCTGGTCAACTAAGCACATATTCTCATGAGTGGAGACCAATGAAATTCAAGATAAGCAACTTGAATGAAGTATATGCAGGGCAATGACAATTAATGCAAGCTGTTAATACACTACATAAAATTTCATGCTACTTACAGATCTTGGGTCATTGTCTTCATTTAAAAACTTCCCATCTTCGGCATCAATTATGGCACGTTGTTCAAATATATGCTTCTACAATACGAAGAGAAATAACAAAAATTAACGAAAGAGGTGCAAAAAAACTGGTACAAAAAGAGTATTAGAGCAAACAGAATTGAAACCATGTGCACTAAGTGCTGTTAAAAGTAGTAAAGTTTAAAAAAAAAAAAGCAGTGTAAGTTTAAATCTAGAAGAAAATATGAACATAGCAAGGCTTCGTTTTGGCACAGACTGCATCAAGGTCTCGCAAAATCCAGGTTTTCCAAGGAGCCTCAACAGATGCACCTTAGTCAAGTACTGAAACAGAATTATTTTAATAGATAACTGTGCAGCCTCTGCTTTACAATCCTACAAGTGGGTAGTCTGAGGCTGAATTATAAAGGACTATTGGTGCATTTCACAAGCTTTTTCAGTCACTGAATTGCTACATTCAGTTCCCAAAGCACGTCAAAATGGGAGCATGTAGTATTGGAATGTTATGGATGCAAGAAAAACATCCTTGCTAAAACAAATATGCTCAAGCTACTAGGCAACTATATTGATCATTATCCAAAGCCCTCAGAATCATCCTGATTCCAGCTTTTTAAATATCTCTCATAAACCAGAAGTATGTCTTTACATGTCTAGAAAAGCACAGCAAAAGAAAAATTTTACAAATAAATCTTAAAGTGAAAAGCATCTAAATTATTTAATACCTGAAGAAACTTGAGAAATCGAGACAGAAAACAATAGTCATTAGTGATAGTTGAATATGCTAGGTTAAAGCTCCAAAACATTAACAATAGGAAACTCAATCCATATATTTAGGATACTTAAAAATCTTTGACATCCTGAAAAACGCAATAGCGTTTACTTTTAGAAGAGAGATTATTCATAAATCTCATAGCACTAGCTATATATTCAAGTCCTAAGAAATAAGATAGCACTATGTTAAATGACAGTCACCATTATCGAATTGTGTATTTTAATAAACTCCCTAGGGTTGGCCAAAAAACCATAGAAAAAAAAAGTATTGCAGAGGCAGACTGAACTAACAAATCCTGACAATACGTTATATGCTTCAAATAGGTTCCAGTAATCAAAATACCCCAAGCATTTTAACTGGTACGCCCTAATCTGATAATCAAATAATTATAAATAACCTAAGAGAAGAAATCAAATCTTCATTTTGCTGAAGTTCTAATTCTCTTTTGCAAGTACATGGCAGAAAGAATTTATCAAGTTTAATATGCTTTAGAATGGCATTTAAGATTTAACATGATAAGGATGTAAAAATACAGAAACAAGCCTTAACACCATTAAGCGAGGACGTTGATATGAATCATTGAAGTTTTGGTGATAATCAAACATCAACTTCTCCATAAGTTTAAACAACAAACATCAAAATCTTGCAGTAATATCATTTTGGTTCTTTCCACACAAATATTTTAAAAAAAATCACTTGACCTTGGCATAAATGCCAGATTTCCATGAAAATCTGCCAGTACTTTCCCTCTACTTGATCTGCATGATCCTGTAGGTGAAGTCCATGGATGCATACAGTTGTCAAATATTTCAAGTGGATTTCTTTGAGGGTTCCCCACTCTATATAATGCTCAAAAAAGGAGGCAAAGGTGGTCAAATGACCCAAGCACAACGTCTGCCATTATTCCGTATCATCATCCTTGCTATTATAGTCCCTGACCTGCCCATTATTACAACACCAGTTCCTTGGCAATCCTCAAGCCCAAAAGAAGAAGAAAAGCTCACTACAGCCCCTAAATTAATTCCTTTTGGTTGTTTACATGGCTAAATATCCACCATGACCCTGACTTCAACATGTAAATGACAGAACTTTTCTTTTGTTGGATCGGTTTAATGGGTGGTACACACATGGCAAAGTCGCTTGATAAAAGCAAGGATAGACAACTTATTAATCCTATTCCAATAATCATTCACACAGAGCAAGTCACTACATCCCTGCTATCACACAGCATGTCAAGCATTTGCACTGCAAATGAGATGACATACTGTCATGTTGTTGGTTGAAATTGTTATAAGGTATCAAACTTCGTTCAAACCATCACAAAGTACTCGCATGGGCAAGAAAACTAACAAAACGAGATAAAAGCTAACAAAGTTAGTTCATCTTAACCAATTCCAACAGTATCATATGACCACAAATCCATAAGATACATTAAGTTCAATAAACCAAATGTATCATGCATTTATGCAAAATCACAATTTTTTGTATTTTATATTATCTTTTCTTTAGTTATGTTACATAACTTGCCTTGCCTTGGAGGTTCAAGCTTTCCCTCTAAGAAACTTCGACATGCAGGACGTTTTGGGTCAAAATCAAAACACCTCCTGATTTTTATTTTTCTATAAAAATAGTTTTTTAAAATTTAAGATTAGTCATTCAATAAAATTAAACAAAAATTGAGTAACTCATCTTTTACCTTTATAAGAAAGATGTTAGGATTAATCTCGAACTTTGGTTATATTTTATTTAAAAAAATTTTATTTATTTGTAATTTATTTATAAGTAAACTAATCATAATCTAAGAAAAATTAATTCAATCGTTTTGTTACTTATGTAATAAGAGGTATTTTATTTTTATAAAATGTTGTATTTTAAAACACTCACATATTTTATTTTTCTTCAAATAATTTTTTTTATTTCTTTTAATTTACTTAAAGAAAAATTAGTTCATCATTATCTAGCTTATATATAACTTTTATTTAGCAATATTATGTAAAATGACATTAAATAAAAACGAAGTTCATACAATCCAATAAATGTTATATTTTTAAAAACGTAACTTTATTCAGATTGTAAATGTTATATTTTTAATTTATATATAGTTGATATAATATTTTAACTAATACAAAAATTATAAATTAAATTATAATTTTCATATTTTCAACATGTTTCATTTTCATATATTTTTATAAAAATTTTAGTTACTTCTATGAATTTTCTCAACATCTAAAAAATATGATTTAAAAAATAAAACTAAAATAAATATATTAAAAAATTGATTAAAATCATCACCAAGACTGACCAAAACTATCGAAACAACTAAAACTAATTTTAACTGTGGACCAAAACAAAAGCCAAAACCAAAAGTAGAGCATTGGTTTTTTTAGAAAGAGTATTTTAGAATTATTATATTATAATCACATATTTTACATGTGCACACACATTAGGCAACAATAGTGTTTGATAGTTTTTCTTAATTTGAGAGATCTAATTGTTTATTTTGAAAATGTGAAGAACCTATTCATACAAAGAGCCAAACTAAAGGGAATTATCAACAATTTTCCCAATTGCTAATGTGTTTTGCTTCTGTAGTTGAGGAAATGTTGTTTCTCTTTCTTCTAAAAATTGCTGGTAAATTAGAATTTAAGATAAAAATTTTATTCTCTTACTTGAAAGCGCATGTGATCAACCTACCATTATGATTAAAATGATTAATTTCTTACTAAGGTTATCTTTATAAGAATGAAATATTTTTGGGTAAAAGATCACATCACCCTAAACACAGGTTTCATAAAGGCCTAGTTTAAGTAGAACTAGACATCTTTTGTTGGTCAAATTTCTATTCAAAAGGACATAGGAGGAACACGACAAGATCATTGTATAAACATAATGAATATTTATTCAACCAACTAATATACATACAGATGGAAAGCAACAAGTATACCAGAAAACAACAAAGTAAGAAAGAAATTTGTGTTAGTCATAATGTTTTGAACTAACCTGTGGCAGCATATTCACAGCAGAGGAAATGACAACTGATATTGATGGTTCCTAGCATAGAAGTATTATACGTTAGGCTCCACTTGTTTTTAGCTGTACTGCAGACATATTGTACTGGGATGAAATAAATTATTACAAGATTTATGAAGGTGGACAATTTTATCAACAAAAATGTTGTACATCAATAAGATGCAATTAAAACGGTGCACAAGCAATAATGATTTTCACATGCAAGAAAAAAAAATCAGCTTATGTCAACTTTAAAGAAAATAAAATAGGAAAAACTAGAATGAGCTTCTACATAAAACCGCAAAATTAGCAAACATAGAGACAAAGAGAGAAAAGAAGAAGAAAAAGAGTATATCAATGAAAATATATTGTTAAAGTATATGCATGTATAATTGTAATATCCAGCAAAACAGCACTAATCCATAAACGCTACTCAAGCATCCTCTAAAACATAACTGTAGTTATAAGTTGTCTTCAGTGTATAGTCATTAGTGTAATTCAGCTCCCATCTTTAGCAACAACCATTCTTTATGCATGACTACACTTTTTACAGCATCTTAAAACTATTGAGACTATTGAACATAACCAGTAATAATGCATTAAAAAAATACTTTTGAATATAAGTATAATAGGTCTCACAAATCATGCATTTTTCCACAAGAAAGTTTAAATGAATCATTTTTGTGGCATCATTGTCCCATTACCATTTTTTATTGATATCCCTAATATAATAAAACTTCAAAACCATCTTGGCAACCGACAAGGATAGACCTTTGAAGTCAGAATAACAAATAGCTAATTCTTTAGCCTCAAAAACTTTCACTTCCTGTCGCATTTTCAAAAGAAGAGCTCTTTGTTATTGTCCATGATTTTCATCCAGGAACTCATAAAATAAATGACCAAACTTTATATGGCATGCGATTCAGAAAAAAGCCTCAAATATGCTTCATAAGCATGATATAAAAACTCATCTTAGTTAATAAGGTCCAGTTGTGTTTATCATAGAGCTGCAAAATGCAAACCAAAGCTGTTAAGGCATAACACCATAGTTTTGGGTAGGGGCAATTTCTACACATTTACATTCATTTTGTTAAATAAGCTTCATAAGCATGATATAAAAACTCTTATCTTAGTTAATAAGGTCCAGTTGTGTTTATCCTAGAGCTGCAAAATGTAAACCAAAGCTGTTAAGGCATAACACCATAGTTTTGGGTAGGGACAATTTCTACACATTTACATTCATTTTGTTAAATAAGCTTCTAAAGCATGATATAAAAACTCTTATCTTAGTTAATAAGGTCCAGTTGTGTTTATCCTAGAGCTGCAAAATGCAAACCAAAGCTGTTAAGGCATAACACCATAGTTTTGGGTAGGGACAATTTGTCCACATTTACATTCATTTTGTTATAGATCTAACAAATAAATACTTAACAATGGCCAAGACAACAAACTGTTTTAAAAAAAAATATATTCAATTGAAAAAAAAATCAAGCATAATTGGCTAAATTTTTACTTATGTCAGTGCAAGTTGATGCTTCAACTTGGGGAGTTTTTAACCATTCAGAAACTTCCATAGATGATGTATTTTGAGCTCTAATCATGGAGTTCAGAATTATGATATTCTTTTTGTGAACTCCATTCTCCTTAATATTGGTACCACACGACAAAAGATAATAGCAGAATAGAGACCAAAACATGCTTGCAAGTGACATTTATATGGGATAACTACCTCAATAAGGTCTAGAAAAGTGAGACAATAGAGCCATGGGTGTGGCATCCATCAAAAGTAAAAGCATCCAAGTGCACAGCTGAAGACAAGGTTTAAAAGAAGCTTTCCATCAAAAGTAAAAGCATCCAAGTGCACAGCTGAAAACAAGGTTTAAAAGAAGCTTTCATCAATGACTATCCCACAAGATTTTTCCTTTTTATCAAGATTCGTAATAAAAACCATACAGCTGAATAGGTCAACAGAAAAAGCAAATCATGACATAAATAGATGAAAGTAATTAATTTGTTAATCTATGAGATGGTTTAAACCAACTGAGAAGATTATGAAATCTTAAATTAAACTGCTTGAACAATAGATGATTACTTAAAGAGTATGTAGAATCTCCTTAGGTTTTCAAGGTTATTCAATAGTACCAAATAAGTGTTTGAGCCAGCTGATATTGTCGATCCTTTCTTTCTGTCATCATCTCATTGTGATACTTTCTTTAATTCATTCAAAAGCTTTTCCTCTTCTTCTATTATCTCTTCTTTTAAGATCACCATTTGTGTGGAAGAAGATTAAAATTGTCCAATTTGTGAAATCGATAGATTCATGTTCTAAGGTTATTGAGTGATATCCTCTTGAATTTACATAATACATTTTGCTTGTTACTGTTTTCTTCAAGTATAAAGTGGTTATAACACGTTCTACTTAACCTAAGCTATGGATTTCCATTAGAATGCTACGAGCTTATCTTGGAATAATTTAGACAATCGTTCAAGCTGATATGGGGTGAAGACGCCACTTTTGCTGCTATTATATTTGCCCTTTTAGTCCACTTCGTGCTTATAAAGTCTATATAGTTTCTCATAACATACTGCTCTGCACCACAAATGCTTGTTGTTCTGTAAAACAATCTCCACTGTGCGACTTAGCATTATTTTTGACAAAGTCAGCCTTTATGTTCCACAGGTAAAGTGTTAAAAGTTTACAAAATGCAGTTCTACCTTTCATAGGTTTTAGGATGAGATTGACAGTCTCAAACTTGATTTCCATGACTCCAAATTAATAGCTTCATCAGTCAAAGTCTATCTCATACATAAGCTCATAAAAACATCTGAACCCAAAAAATATCCAAATTTTTATCAAGTTTATCAATCCACAAAAGTATGGAACGTGTTTTTAAAGAACAAAACAGAATACATGTCACATGGAATGGTTAGCATCTGGGATTATTTTCAGAAGAGATAAAATTTAACATGTCAAGTGGGAAATATGTTAGTATATATTGATAACAACAAAGAATGTATACAAAATTGGAAAGAAAAATTTATGTAACTCTGTTAATTTCCATACTTGCAACATTTTCGGATCTACCTCTGGCCCAACATGACCTAAGAAAGACAATTGAAAGATTTTCTTTGAATAAGAATCCATTTAGAATTACAAATCACCTCAAACAGTGATTTCGTGGAAAGGAAAAGGAGGGAAAGGCCCTCACAAAATAGATGTTCAGGTTATGATAGCATGTGTCCAACAGTGACCCAAAAGCATCTCAACTTTTCAACAAACACAAAAGCAATACTTAGAGAAGTTAAATGACTTGATTAAATGAAGCACACTATGAAACATGAATGTTAGATACACTTCTTATTCCAATATTAGGACCATTTAACATCCAAAAACCACAAAAAAGCCAAATAACCAGAATAAAATATTTTATGGTTTTATTAAAAAAAGCCAAAAATATTTCGTGCACAGAATACAATGAATGATTGCAAATATGAAATATCATGCGGCATCAGGAAAACATTTTTCCTTCAAAAGATTGATAAGGAAACCCCTTTAAAAAATAAAAACTCTTCAACAACTTACTTTTATTCGAGACTACACAATCTAGTGGCTCTTTTTTCTAATAAACAACATGGTATCAGTTCATTATACAAAAAATATACCCTTGAGAAACATAAATACAATATCAATTAAGTATGCTCACAAGAGCAGATTTAAAATCTCAATTATAAGCATAAAATGCTTAATGCAATAATAGAAAGAATTGGAAATACACATGATTAATCAATAAAATAACCCCTATTTTCATATACAAATAAATAATCTGGTCAGATTACAATACTCAAAGGTTAGAAACAGAGCATCAATGTGTCCCTAGTATATAGCAACATGACAAATTTCAAAACAAGATTGTTCAATATTTAAAATAGGGTTGCAGATTGATATAGTTTTGAGATATTTCAACAGCACATTGAGGCTTGCAAATTACACAAAAACAATTACGTAGCAAATATTCAAATTATTTCTATCATAACAGTACCCATCTTTTCCTTTTAGTTTATTTTAAATTTTTAAAGCATTATGATGTTTTTGGCGAAAACATTAAACCTTCACATATGCAAATAAGAAATATGGGAAAATAGGAAACATAAGTAACTATTATGACCTTCTTTCTTCACATTTTTAAAGCTTAAATTGGACACATTCATGACATATCCAAAGGATGCCCCAAAGTTTTTAGGTATACTAATCTCTCAAACACAAACACGTTGCCCTCTTTAAAGAGTATGTGTTGAAAAATAAAATACTACGAGTCTATCTATTCAAATTGAGTTATTTAATACCTTTATTGATAGGAGCAAAAATGAGCAGCTGTCAATAGAACACAACAGAAAATTTCCCATGTATCCTTAGCATGTAATAATTTACCCACTTTATAAAAGTGTTCATTAATATAAAGGAAGCAACACATTAACATCAATGCATGATAATACAGCTACAGAAAATGCAGTCATGAAACAATTAAAAACTAAAAATAAAACAAAAAACTTTACCCTTCTTACAATCTTTGATAACATATCTAATGTGGACAAAACCTTGCGTCCTTGTGTCAGTTGAGTCCTAAAATAAAAACAAAATGGAAAGACAACCAATATTCAAATAAGATTTCAAAGAATGATGACTAGGTGTGTTGCTCTTATAACTAAATTCAAAAGGTATATAGTGTTGAGAACTTGAAACAATAAAAAGAAATGATAACATTTTAAGCGGATGCATAGACCTCAAAGTATCATTATAAAAGCACTATACCTAATGAAAAATCAAAATCGATAATAGTATCCACCTAAAAGGATTGAAAAAATGAGCCAAAACTATCTATTTTCAACCAAACCATTTGTTCAACTTAGAATGACATAAAATGCTCTGTGGTTATGTGACTTCTATAACTTGCATCAACACTCATTGTAAACATGACGCCATGCTTTGATGTTAAATTTCTATTATATGTATTTTATTAAAGGTTCACACCGATCCTTTTCGTAAATCAGTGCAGCATACTTCATATCAGTCCCCGACCCCACAAAATTTATTTGTATAATTTCTTGCTCATAATATATATAAAAAAGGCCTGTTTCAATAGGGTGGAGCCAAAACCTAACTAGGTGGTAGCTTTACATCTTAGTAAAGCGCCAAGGACAAAAAAATCTCTAAGAATCTTGAATATAAGGTATGCAATTATTACAAGATATCATTAAAAAAAATTCAGCTCTAGCCCCTAGGTCATAGGTCTTTATACAATCAAACATTTTTAAAGAACAAAATCCTTAATTTTATTTTATACTTATAACCCAAAAGATATGTATTGATGCCTAAGCAAATCTGTGGCATAAAGATGTGAAGGTAGACCATGAGAGAAGTAGGGGTAGACTAGTAAACCACATTTCTAACTCGATTTCTTTAAAATACACCATAATAAATTGTAGAAGTTTTTGTCTCATCACTATTTATACATATAATAAAACAAAAGAAGAGAGAGAAAGAGAAAGAGAGAACATAAATAAGTAATTTAAGAACTTGATGATAGCCATATCTCTACACTGAACAAAATAACCATCAGTACTATCATCCCATGCCTGCCACATCTTCTCGATTATGAAACGGACAAGAATTACCCTTTTAGATCTCCACTAATATCCCAAAATTTATTAAAAAAACATTTGCTAACTAAAACCAACCCAATGCCATTCAAACCAAAAACTCCTAAATAATTCTCTCATATCAACAATCCTTAATAAACCTCCAAAGTAAAAAAATGCTTTTGAACATATCAAAATACCTATAGTGAATAGAAACTTAAAAAAAATTCAAGAATTATTCCACTGGATGTGTGACGATGTTTTACATAGTTTAAGAGTATTGTACCTTTGTGGTTGATAATCACAAAATCAAGTTTTTAATTACTAATAAACATTTGAGGTGTTATGTGTACATAAATTTAACTAATGAATGCAGTGAATATTGAGTAATGTTCATGCACTTGTAGTTGGTTGAAGCTTGAAAAACCTTGCTCATGGTTAGTTCAACCTGTAAATCACGAAACAATGAAGAAAAATTCCTAATAGTATGACTATGCAAATTGAAGCTAATCATTTACTACATTTACAATTATTAGATTGTTAAACCCTCTCCTTGATAAAATGTGGAATATTAGAATTGCATTTCACTCTTACTTATGCATTCACTCAAGTAAAATTATTTTATGTTATTATCCATCAAGAGTTATAATGTTTAGGTCAATGAAATTAATCTTAAAATAAGTTGGAGTGTCACTATCTTAAGATCATATAATACAATAACTAATATCGTATTTGTACAGTCTATGTTGAGGTTTATAGTAACAACTAAATTTCAAGTTATCATGGAATAATTAAGGTACAATAAGTCCATCGTACAGATGTGATAGTCGTTTGGATTTACAATAAGTGTGCAAACTCGATCATACGAGGTATCAATCTTATACGTGCCTTGTTCATATTCTGAGAGTTGAGTAATTAGCATCATTATGAGTACGAAGCCTACCTTGTACAAGCATGTCATTCATTTCCTCTTGAAATCTAGTCACATATAAGCCATGTTGTGGTCAAATATGAATGATACATCGTATCAATACAACCACTCGTATACAGTCCAAGCTATGTGGTGTTTACAATTGCTACATAGTACAACACAAAGTAGCATATCATAATTGTACAATTCATTCCACTTCATAGATAATGCTAAAACACTTAGCATAAAAATGGCTTAATCATATTATACAAATTCGATAAATGTATTATATGAGTACAATCATTATCTAATATCTCAAATAAGTATTAGCATACGATGGCAATCCAAGTATCGCATTTGTACAATTCATCCTGCTTTGTAGTTAGTTCAACAAAAACTACATAATGTTATCGTACAACTATGATAGCTCTATTTTATGTGTATGATTGTATTATTAAATATTGATAAGCTAACCGTTGCATGATCGTACAACAATTCATATCACATCATATAGAATTTTCCTATAAGCTTGGCTCTAAGCAAAATGAATTATCATACAATGATGATCTATTATCACACTTGTATGATTATCTTAAATGTAAGAATAAATTGCACGCACTTTTGTGATCCTAGTGATCATTCAGAACGATGGTTTAAGAATTTAAACTTATATACTAAACATTATTGCCTTACAATACAATATTAATCCTCGTACTTGTATAATAATCCCACGATAACTATATTACACTAGTCGTACCGTAGCATCGTCAGGGCGATCTTAGTCTTTTACGTATAGTCATTTTACCATCCAGTGTTGCATTAGTATGATCAGTTGCCAGAACTTATAACGACTAGTTATATCACTTCAATAAAGTCAATCTAGCTTTTGTGATTACTTTATTCGTGGAGATTCTATCATACATATAAATATACATGTTTTAAGAATAAATTGATGATGATAGAAGGTTCAAGATTATTAGTTGACTATTACACACAACATTCTCTACATACTATTGTTCACTTATTTGTTAGTTCGCATAGCATTACTCTTGTGTATTCATTTGTAACATACTTTATATTACATTTAGTTCAAGTGCTACTATTTACTTAAGAGTTTGAGGAATAAGCTATTTTGCTTTAAGAGCTATAAATCTGGTTATTTTAATTGTAGAAATTTTTTCAATCAATTGGCTTGTGTGTGGCCTTGTGTGGCTTGCTATTGTAAGCTTAATGGAGCTGGTGCTTAATTAAGTTGTGATCTTAGTGTTGTGAGGTTTTGAGGCATAGTCGTCGGTCAATAAAAGGCAAACGTTTAATGCAAGCTTGGTTGGATCAACCAATAGTAGATGTAGGCCAAGTGTTTGTGGCCAAACCACTTGAAATTTCTATAGATATTTTTTTTTTGCTCATTCACATTCTTACTTGCTACTTAATCTACGATTAAGTATTTTAAAAGTCAAGTTTGTTAATAAAGTTCAATTATTTTTATCATAACCTTGTGCTTTAAAATAAACATTGCCTTTAAAAAACTTGTTTTATAAGAAAATTTACAACGGTATAATCTGCCCTTCTCTTGTGGGCTTTCAAGTGTTTTCAATTGGCATCAAAATCAAGTTGTATTAAAAGAAAAAATTCGTAAGTTAAGATCTGTTTACGGTTTTTATGGAGTGTGAATTATCTCTATTATCTTTAACTCTATGGATTTCTCTCTTTTATTTGTGGATAAACATTATCTTATTTAGAAAAATATCTTAAAAACTTTTATTCAAAAATTTGATTATGATTTATGAGATTTTTTTGTCCACTCTTGCATTATTCCTAATGAAAGGAGTGACAAAGCATGCACAAAAATATAATTGAATGCAAGAGGACAAACCTATTTATAATGTGCTTAGTCCAAAGAAATTGGTACAAAAATTTGTCGTTTATCAACTTGCTTTGAAGCAATGCAGGATTGTATGGTGTTAACCAATCTCAAGCTTCCAATGAAAACAAGAAAGAGATGAAAAAGCAAAAGAAAAAAAATAAAAGAAAACAATGAAACTCATTCAATACAATTCAAAGATGAGCTATGAAGACAAAACTATATCAAATAAATCATTTTCTAATATTGATTTACCTATTGATTGTGATGATAACTTGTCTATCAACTTTGATGAACTTGTGAATAAACATAAGAAATTGATTAACATGTTTGCTAAGTTAAAAATAAAATGTAACAAATAAAAACATCTTCATTCTTTAGAAGACCAATGTGATGAGTTCAACGAAAAAAATATTCAACTTCAAAATGATGCACTCTTGCATATTTTTGCTTTAAGTAATTTACAAGGCAAGCTTGATGAGTGTGAAAGATTAGTATGTGTAACTCTTGTATTGATGCTTTGAAATGTGAAAACACTCAATTAAGAAATGAAAATTCTAAATTTAAAGAAAAACTTACCTTAAATTGATATGAAAAGAACTTAATGACTTGAATATAAAGTTTGTTGTTACTCCTTTAGGTGTATCTTCTCTTGCTCAATATCATTCACATATGTCACATCATGAGAAACTATATATTATATGAAAAGAAATAATGCTCATTTGCATGCAAACTCTATTATTGCACCTCATTTCAATGGTAATTATAGATTGAACAAATCATGCATTCACATGCATAATGCAACTCATTTTTTTTTTTTTTTTTTTTTTTTTGAATAGGATATATCATTATATCAAAAGTGGCAATGCCACACAGGTTTTACAATAAGATCCTCAAGGGAGATCAAACAAAAAATCAGACAACATGAGTTTGAGAAGGGGCTGGGGAAGAGATCCCCCGGGAACCCAAACAAACTCATGTTGACAAGCAACACAGGCAACCCAGTCGGCAGGCTCGTTCCCCTCCCTGTGGATGTAAGAGAATCGGAGAGCCTCCATGTCCCTAACATACTGAAGAGTAACAGCAAACACCCCCTCCCCATTGGGGTTGGAAACCATGTCCCGAGTCACCTGAAGCACAGTCATCGAGTCGAACTGGACCTCCACGGCACGATAATGGGGAAGAGATCCCCTAAGAAGGTCGAATGCCAGAAGAATGGCCTGGACCTCCATCATGTCAGCAGCCACTGAGATCATCCTCTTGCCAGCCACCATGAGAGGTCTACCCCAGCAGTCTCTAACAACCACACCAAGGCCAGCCATGTAGTCACCAACCGCAGCATCACAATTGACTTTAATCCATCCTGTTGGGGGCGGAAGCCAGCCATGCGTAACAAGCAAATCCGAGGATCTGCCAGGATTCCCGCTGGACAGGGATGAATAGACAAGATGCCTCCTGAGAGCAGTGCTCACCTCAAACCTGATCGTCCTGGACAACGAGCAGGGCGTGGGCACTTGGCTATTGTGTTTGAACGCGTTCCTCCTCGACCATATGTAGTACATGGTAGTGGCGAGCGTGGCCACGTGACGCGCACCGTCGCCGTGACGCGCGGCAGGTGATCCCATAAGTCGGAAGAGCTGATCCAATACCCAGAATCCGGAACCCGCACCCATGGGCCAGCCCAGCTCCAACAGCACGTGACGAGCATGGCTGGCAGCCCACATGTCCTGGGCACGCGGGCAGTCCCACAAAGCATGCTGTAGGGACTCCGCCACCGTGCAGCCCAGGGACACGAGGAATCCCGGCAAAGTCCCCGCCGAGCCATCCAAAGCGCCGTGGGAAGAAAATCGCCGGCAGCCCGCCAAAGGAAGACCGGACCCTCGGCAACACCTTCATCTTCCAGATCCTCCCCATGATCTCGTCAGGACGCCGGCCGCCACTCCTTGCGGAAGACCGCGCGTTGCACTTGATATGCACGTAGATCCGGCCACTGTGAGCCTTCGCCATTTCGGTGTGCACTTGGAGCAGGACATCCAGGACAGAATCCCGAGCACGCGGAAGATGCAAGATCCTGTTGAGGAGCGCCACGCCCGCCCAGCTGGAAATAACCTCCACATCCCAGACGCCGTCAACCCTGATGCACTCGGCGACGCTATCCGGCCAGCTGGAGTGCATATTAATGAACGTTGGCCAGCAGCATATTGGGAGGACGCCGAGCCAGTTGTCCTCCGCAAACCGCACCCTCCGGCCGTCACCAATACGCCACACAAAGCACGATATTGCCACCGGCATCGATTCCAGGATCATCTTGCACACAGCAGAGGCCTTCCGGGGAACCTTCATCAACGGATCATTGAACATGTACTTCCTCCTCATGATGTCAACCCATAAGCCCGCATCGCGTCCAAGGATACGTTTGCAATTTCCCATTTGAAGGGCCTGGTGCCAGATGCGAAGATCCCGGAGGCCAATCCCTCTGGCCGCCCTCGGCATAGTCACGCAATCCCAAGATGCATAGTGCAGCACCTGCGCATTACTCGTGCCCCCCCAGAGGAACCACCTTATGCGCCGTTCAATGTCAGCAAGGATCCCCGCCGGCACCACACAGTGCCGCAAGACATGGTTGGGAATGGCGCACAGAACAGAGGACGTCAGGGCAACTCTGCCCACAAGCAACAACACCCGGACGTGCCAGCTAACCACAGCAGCATCAATCCTTTGAATGAGGAAATTAAGATCATCTTTGGTCAAACGCCGCGCAGTGATGGGGACCCCAGATACGTCAGAGTCCGGCCGAGCTCCATGCCAAGCTTCCTTGAGATCAGGCGGGATTTCTTCTTGCTGAATTTGTTGCTGAAATAAACATTAGACTTTGAGAGATTAACCTTCAAGCCAGTGCTGTCCCCGAAGGCCCGCAGAATGGGACGAACGGCGCTCACAGCCTCCCATGACGCAAGGGCAAACACCAGCACGTCATCCGCAAACAGGAGGTGGGAAACCCGCGGCGCGTGCTTCCCCGGTCTGAACCCGAGCAACTGTCAAAACTCTTAGTCCCGCATCAAGCACGACAAGTACTCCGTGGCCATAACAAAGAGGAAAGGCGAGAGCGGGCAGCCTTGCCGGAGGCCCCGACGCGCCACCACCCAAGGAAGCCGCGAGCCATTGATAAGAACAGCAAACCGACGACAAGAGATGCACGTTATGATCCACTCGCACCAAATGATAGGGAAGCGCATTGCCTTCATGATCTCGAGCAAAAAGTCCCATCGAACCCTGTAGTAGGCCTGCTCCATGTCGACTTTCACAGCCATCAGGCCAGAGGCGGCGGTGCAGGAGCGCATCCTCGCTGCCATCTCCTAGGCAATGTTGATGTTATCCGAGATGCTCCTCCCAGGGACCAAAGCAGCCTGCTCCTGCGAAATAAGACTCGACAGCAGCATCTTCAACCTCCCAATAAGAATATGTGCCACCACCTTATAGATAGTGTTGCATAAGCTGATCGGCCGGAAATGCTCAGGCCGGCAGGCCCCCTGTTTCTTCGAAATAAGGACTACAAGGGTGTCCTTCCAGCCCTCCGGCAACCTGCGCTCCTCGAAGAAAGCGAGTACAGCATTGATAATATCACGCCGCGTGATGTCCCAATAGCCCTTTACGAAATCCATCGTGATCCCGTCAATTCCCGGGGCACGATTCCTTTTAATTCCTCTCATAGCCACGATGATTTCATCTTCCGTAACCCTGCGGCAGAGGCTAGAACCCAACTCATCGCTGATGGATCCCGGAAGCGAGGTAATTGGGGGCAGGGGCGTCTGGTTGCCATCACACCATTTCCGTTCGAAATAGGCGAGGACAAGGCGCCTAATGCTTTCGGGGGAGTCCGCCATGTTGCCGTCATCATCCATCAGGTAGGTAATGCGATTCGCCCTTTTCCGAGCCGAGGCCGCATTATGGAAGAACTGCGAGTTGCAATCACCAAGCTGTGCCCAGTGCACCTTGGCGCGCTGCCACCACCACTGTTCTTGGTGAGCACAGCCGCGGTGGAAGGCCGTAACCATGTTCCCAAGCCGCATGTGGTCCTCCTCCAAAAGGCCCTCGCTTGATTCCCTCTTTTGAAGCTCGTCAATGTCCCGTTCCAGCTCCCTGTTTCGGTCGATAAAGTTCCCCACCTCCTCGCGGCTCCATCTGCGCTACGCCATCAACGCGCGCTTAAATTTCGTCATCACTACCTCCATGCTGTCTACCTTAGCACGTCTGCGCCAAGCCTTATTAACCACCTGGAAAGATTGAAGGAAATCTAGCCACACACTGTCAAAGAGAGGCCTGCCGGATTTCGACCAACTATCCCCGCTTCCCACATTAATCAGCAGTGGGCAATGATCCGAACCAAGCCTACTGAGGTGGTGAACCGAACAATCAGGAAAGGCGAGCAACCCAGCAGAGTTCATTAGAGCCCGGTCCAGACGCTCGAGGATGCGCGCGCCACCCTGCTTCCCGTTGCACCAAGTAAACCTGTTGCCGGAGAAGCCCAAATCAACAAGCTGGAGGTCCTGCATAAGGTCGGCAAGGTCCTGCTGATCCCTGCCAAAGATGAAGCGCCGCCCACCACGCTTCTCCTCCGGTGCCAATACTAAATTAAAATCTCCAGCGACGAGAAGAGGCTCGTCGCCCCCACAGGAGTTCCGGACAGCATCCCAAATGATCCAGCGCATATGGTTGGGGCCATAAACGAAGAAACAGTTAATCATGTCGTCAGGTTGGACTTTGACTGCACATGCCATGGCATGAGACGAAGCCCCAGTAACCTTAAGATCCACCCCATTCCTCCACAAAATAACAAGGCCGGCTGACATACCCTCCGAGGGGTAGGCCGCGAACTCCCAGCTACTCCCGAGGAGCCAATCTGCATCTTGTCTAGAAAAGGTCCGCACTTTAGTCTCCATTAACGCCACCGCAGCGACATTCCGCTCATGAACAAGCCTGCGCAAGTAGCCCCTGGACTTCCTCTTTTTGACACCCCTTATATTCCATACTATAACATTCATGAATAAGAATATCGTTAGAACAAGGATTTCCTGTAGCCGTGCATCAGCACCTCCCAGAACCTCCACCATCACCACCCGTGATGGCCACTGCGCCCCACGAAGCACAGCCATGGCCCGCCCAATTAAGTCGCGCTTCCGCCCAGGTCCTTGGGCGTGCACTCCTCTCGAGCCACCAATGACACGGGTAACTTCCCCCTGTCTCCGTCCCCTCGGGCCACCCGATCCACACCTTCAGCCACCGGGGCCTGACCTCCCAAGCTCGCCAACTTTTGGTACACACGGCCCCTAGATTGCGAATTCCGCCTGGGTCTGCTCCTCCCACGTTCCCTCGAGGGGCTACGGGCACCCCTGGACGAGCCGGCGTGCTCCCGCCCACGAGTTCGTTTCACGTCCTTCCTGGGGCCTTGGCTTGCCTTGGCTGTCGGGCCGCTCCGAGCAATTGCACCCGTTTTCCTGCGCCGAGGTTGGACGAGCATCCATGGTCCCAACCCATGTGCATCTTCCGCCACCTCGAGGTTGTCCTCCCCGCCTTTCCTCTGGCCCTGTTTCTGCCCATCTTGGAACATTCGCCGTCATCAGGGTGATCCACCGCCTTCACCAGCTGCGCATCGCAATGGCTACTAAGTGGCCAACATGACCGCACGAGAAGCAAATCCTCGGCAGCCCCTCGTACTCGAAGCTCTGGTAGGTTCTTCCAAAGTCACCGTTAAGCCAAACGCCCGGCTTCAATGGTTTGGAGAGGTCCGTTCGTACACAGACCCGAGCGAAGGATGATCTCTCCATTGCAGCAGTCCACCCGTCAAGGAGGAATGGTTCTCCTATCGCCTTTGCGATGCGCAATATATTGTCCACATCCCAGTAAATCAAGGTCAGACCAGGGAACCGCACATCGCATAGGAGTCGCTGGGTCTGAACTCATGCATCCAAATGTCCAGGCCCATAGCTTGGCCGACGATTTGCCACGGCCCCCCAAGCCACACATCATTCCGGTCTTCAATAGATTCGAAATGTAAACAAAAGCAGTTCAAGGACAGATCAAACACTTTGAAATTCTTGTGGTGGCCCCATCTTTTGAGCAGCACCCGAGCAATGAGCGGGAAAAGCAGCGTGTTCCCATAGATTCGACCCACCAGGTCGAATTTGTGAAAGTCTATTCGCCGTTGGCAAGCTTCAGAAGAGACAAGGACCTCACCATCCTCAGCAATGTCAGGGATAGCCGCGGCACGATCCTTGACATCAATATTGGCCGGGCACATGAAGGAATTCTCCAGGTTGCCATTTTGATTATTGCAAGCTGTCCAAACATCTCTAAAGCTGACCTTGGCAGGCAAGTTCTCCACAGCCCCCTTCATCTCTGCATCTCCGGTAAATTTGTTCGCCTTCGCTCTCACACCCTTCTTCGCAATGTCCTGGGCCTCCAGTATGGCTTCATTCCTAGAGAAACCCTCAGCCTCCAAGTGGATTGGAGGTAGGGGTCCCTCATCAGATGGCATTCCTCCTTCTGACGATGAGGAAAGGCACTCCCGCATTGGGGAATTTCTCGCAGTAGTCCTCGCTTTCCGGCTACTCCTCCGAAGCGTGCTTCCCGCCATCAATCGTCCAATTAGGGCTGCAGGGTCCCTCACGCAACCACAGGGACGAAGGGTATGATGCCCCGCAGGAACCTAAACCGATCAAGCCTGTCCCAGCACACCCCGCGTGAACCAGAATTCGAATTCAAAAGAACCCGGTTCACGCCCATAACAGTCGAGCGCCCCACGTGCCACTCACGCGTGAGACCAAAGATCGTTGACCGTTGACCGCTGCCGCGTCTGAGCGACACACCGCAGCTCCCAGCCACACGGTGTCGCCAATACCGCCCGCCAACTGGCGTCCAAAAGCCCGCCGCGCGACGCCTCAGTCCTCGCCTTCGACACACCACCTCAGTCCTCGCCTTCCCATATTCATGTAACATTCAAGGTTATATGTGACTATTGTTGTAAGCAGACATATTTCTATAGAGAGCCACATTAAGAAGTCCATTAACTTGATAAAAAAATAAGCATGAATGGTTTCCTAAAAGTACTTATGTCAAGAATATTTTTGTAAAATCATCTCGATCACACACTACCACTTACAAAGTTAAAATGACTTTGGTTCCTAAATTTAAAGTATAGGGAGTTGTGTAGGTGTGTCTCCATAAGAAAGATCTATAGAAACAAACCTTGGGTTGTGAGCTTTACATGCTTACTTAACAAAATTTACATTTATATATAAATATGATTCTTACACTATGAATAATAATATTTATATAACATATATATAATGAACTTAAATAAACCATTAATAAACTCACATATGTGATAAATGTTATCTCATTTCAATGAGTTAGATAAGATGACAAAGCTTAGATCAAAATTCTAATTTGACATGATGAATAACTAGTGAAGTGTGTTGATGGATATGTAGGATCAAGGACAATGACAAATCTTAGATTCATAAGTTCATTGAACAAAAAATGGGAGTGATTTCACATTAAATTGAAAATTATAACTTGTCAAAAAAGGTAAGATCTTAGTGTTATACCAATACGTCTCATTGTCAAGTTGGATTATATATACTCAAATATAACTAGATTATTGTACAAGAACAATTGTTTTGCAATTTCAGCTGGCTTGGTACAATATCTCCACTAAACAAACACAAGCAATGTAAGTTCATGCCAATAAGAAGTCAGATTAGTACCATAATATGTCATATCAATATGATTCAAGCTCTAAGTACCTGGTTTGAAGGTTGATATAATTCACACTCATACGATTATATTATCGTACACATACGACATGCTATCATCTACCATTAACCAGACCTTCGTCGATCATGCATGATTGTATCACAAATCAAGTAGAACTTCTACAAGTAAAAGTAATATTGATATTGGACTAGTACGAATACTGAATCTCAATAATATGATTATTATCATTTGAGAAAAGGTGACAGAAATATCACTCAAACATGTATGATCATCTGATCATTCATGTACAATGATTATATGAGTAATATTTATAATGATATTTAAAGACGCATCATGAATCATTTTGTATGATCTGTTCGTTTGTACAAGTATGACTTAAGTTTATCAAAATGGTGTGATCGGTAGAGTATTTCTCCTGAAAACTTAATTGGGCATGGAAACGGGAGGTGAATCGTCTCGAAAAGTGTTCAATGGCAATCCTTCATATGATCACGTTCGAGATTGTTTCAATTACCACAACAAACTTATTTGGAGTGGATTCACTTCATCTCTTTTAAATATTTTGTGCTCATAATCATCTTTGCTTAGTCGTGCTTTAGGTAGTATGTGTTATACATAAAGAAGACTCTTGCAATAATGCAATAATATTGATCTTATCATCAAGTCTACAAGGCCATGCACAAAGAAATCCCAACCGTTGACCAATTATGTGTTTGATAAAGAATTATTTAGAACTAAGGATGACAAGGAAGCTTATAAACAAATTAAGGATTACGAGATTAGCATTCCTAAACCTTTGAATGCTGAATTAGAGCTTAAGCCTGGTGGTTTGATTCTATTTTATTTTGCTGAAACTAGGCTTAAGGATGTACTTCAATTACAACATCCACTCAATAGCCATATGATCAAATATTTTTATGCAAATATGGAGATCAATGAGGACTTTAGTATAGACAAATCCTATTTGTGGAGGACCATAATTGAGATCACTAAAGATGATATAAATGGATTCTTTAAAAATACCTGCATCTAGTTCTACTATTTGACCAAACTATGAAAGCTCTAACTTTGATTGGACAAAGATTAACAAACTAATCTACAATTTTAACCAAAAATAATCATGTTCAAAAAGGTGAAGTTCATTAAGATACTTACCTAATTCAACATTTCTTGAGTATCATCATGCCAAAAGATGGTGATATAAAACACATCACTCCATGGTTTTTGCTTGCTACCTTTTATTTCTTAAAAAAGGAACCTTTTGATCTAGTGGAAGTAATATTTAGACTAATGAACAAGATTCTTGTGATAAAAAATCACAAGCATAAGAAGAAAGTTAACCTAAGCTTTGAACATTTGATTGCTTCAATCATCAATTTCAAGCACAACATCAGGTCTAAAGATGTGGAATACAATCCAAGAGCTTGAAAATGAAAAGAATGTAGTATTTCAATGAGTCAAATTTAGTGCAAGTCAATGGAGCTCAAATGAATGAGGTTCAACTTTCCATTGAACCTTATCTTGAATCTCAACCTTCCAATGAAACTGCACCTCAACATGATCAACATCATCCTGCCACTTCTTCAGAAGGAGCTCTTACATGCATCAAATGACTTACTACTTCTAAGGATCAACACATTAAGAGTCAGCTATGAATGATCAAGTTAGAAAGCTTGAGGATCATTTTTCCCCCTTGAAGAGTGTCATTCACAATCAAATTGATATCCTCTCCAACTCAAGTATTCATTTAATTAACAAAGTTAAAAAATCAACAAAAAGGAATTAAAGAACATTATTAAATGTAATATATATTTTAGACCATTTTCTCACTAGTTCAAACATTAGCTGGTGATCTTTGAATATTTTTACTATTAGTGATTATTAATTTCACTTATGTGTGCTCTGTGAACAAGTTAGTTGTGATGTCTATGTGTGAATAATCACTCGTAAATCTTTGTTTTAATCCATGTGTGAACCCCTTGACTCATCTTTCATTTGTCTTTATTATTTGATGTCTAAGAAAAAAGGGAGTGCATGTCTGAAATGCATTGCATTAGCATTCAATGCACCCCTTGTTTGTATCATTGCTTAAATGTCAAGAATAAGCTTTAGGTTGAGAACAACTTATTGAAACTCTTAAATCATGTTCCATATTTTTAAATTGATTGAGTAAGCTTCATCTCTCAATCTCTTTGAATGATTACAAAAAGGGAGAAACTAGATGTAAAATGCTAGAATTCTATAACTTAAGAGGAGATCAAATAATACGAAGGGAGCTTAATATTACTATTGTTGCTAGCTGCTGGAATATGAGTTATGTTGAATGCACAAACGCAGAGGGAGCTATTTTGTAATACTACTTATATTTTTCTATTTCAATCTATTATAGTGTATGTTATCGTTCTAGTTTTGTGTTTAAAATTATTTATTACAAAATATTCATTTTAGCATTAATTTTATAATCATCAAGAGAGATATTATTATACTCTTAAAATTGATAATCATAAAACCAAACTTTTGATTACTAATAGATATGTGAAGTATTGTGTATGTACAGATTTAGCTAATAAATATAATAAATGTTCAGATGGAGCAAGGTTCATGTACTTGTAGTTGGTTGAAGCTTGAAAATCATTACTCATGGATAGCTCAACCTACAAATCATAAAGCTGTGAAGAAAAATTCCTTGTGATGTGTCTAAGCACCTTCAAACTAATCATTTACTATATTTACAATTTTTAGATTGTTAAACCCTCTCGTTTATGCAATATGACACATTAGGATTACTATACATTCTTACTCATGCATTTATTCAAGTAAAACCATTTGTTGTGTTATTATCCATCTAAAGCTATAATGTTTAAGTTATGAAATTAACCTTGAAATATGTTAAAATATCATTAACGTATAATTGTCTAATGCGATGTCCAATATTTTACTTATATAGTCTATGTTGAGACTTATAGTAACAACTAAATTTAAAGTTGTCATGACATCATATAAGTACGATAAGTCCATCGTACAAATGTGATTGCCATCTGGATATAAAATAAATATGCAAACTCGAACATAAAAAGTATCGACCTTATATGTGTCTTGGTTGTATTCTGAGAGTTGAGTAATCACTGTCCTCGTATGAGTACGAACCCTACCTTGTATGAGTACAGCATTCATTTCTCTCAAAATCTAGTCATATATACACCATGTCGTGGTAAGACATATACGATACATCATATCAATACAAATACACGTATCAGAGTCCAAGCTCTGTTCTGTTTACAATTTGTTATATCATATAATACGAAGTAATGTATTGTACATTGATGATTCATTCCACCTCACAAATAATGCTAAAAGACTTAGGATAAAAATGGTTTAATCATAACAAATGAATATGATATATGTATTATATGAGTACAATCAATATCTGCTATCTCAAGTAAATGTTAACGTATGATGGCGATCCATGTATCATACTTATATGATTCATCCTTAAATTGCAGTTAATTCAAAAGATTTAGAACAAAAACTACATAATGATGTCATACAACTCCAATAACTTTATCGTATATGTATGATTATCTTACTAAATATTGATGAGTTAACTGTTGTATAATTGTACAATAGTTCACCTTTAAACAATTACATCATACATGATTTTCCCGAGAGATTGGCTCTAAACAAAATAAATTATCGTACAATAGCAATACATTATCACACTAGTATGATTATCTTAAACATAAGAAATAAATTGCAAATACTTGTATGATCCTAATAATCATTCAGCACGATGGTTTAAAAATTTAAGCTTATATATTGAACATTGTTACCATACAGTACAATCTTAATCTTCATACTTAAACGATAATCCCACAGTAACTACATTACAATAGCCGTACTATGGCATCATCAGGGCAACCTTAGTCTTTTGCGTATCACCATTGTACCGTCCCAGTGTCGCACTAATATAACCAATTGCAATAACTTATAATGACTAATTTTATCACTTCAGGAAAGTCAATATAGTAGTTGTGATTACTTTATTCGTGGAGATTCTATCATAACATATAAATCTACATGTTTTAAAAGTAAATTGATGATGATAAAAGATGCAAAATTATTATTTGCTATTACACAACATTTTTAACATCTTCATAGCTGTGCACTTATATGTGATTGTGACATTCTTATGCTTAGTACACATAGCATTACTCTTGTGGTATTCATTTGTAACATTTTTTCTATCACATCTAGTTGTTTGCCACTTAAGTGCTATAAATCTTACTGTTTTAATTATAGAAAGTTTTTCAACTAGTTGACTTGTGTGTGGCCTGTTGTTGTAAGTTCAATGTAGCTGGTGCTTGATCAAGTTGTGATCAAAGTGTTGTGAAGTTCAATGTAAGCCAAGTGTGGCCAAACCACTAGAAATAACCATGTGCTTTTCATTCTCTCATTCACATTCTTGTTACATAATCTACAATTTGTTTTAAAAGTCAAGTTTTGTTATTGTTATCATAACCTTGTACTTAAAATAAACTAGTTTTTAAAAAACTTGTAAGAAAATTTACAAAAGTATAATTCAACCCCCCCCCCCCCCCCTTTCCTTTTTGTGGCTATTCAAGTATTTTCAAAGAGATTTTAGAACTTAAAATTTACCACCAAATAATTAAATAAAAAACCTTTTAATGGCAAAAAAATGTCAAAATCAAGCAAGGATTAGTAAATTTGATAACCACGATAGTGATCAATAAAATCACTATGAATACTTTTATGACCATCAAACTTTTTTGAAATTAACAAATCACCAAAACAAAAGTTTAAAATAGCTGAAATACCAATGAACTACAAAACACGTCAAAATGGAGCCAAAATTTCTTCAATAATTTTTTCAAGGGTCTAGATAACTTGTAAACACTTTTTCAACCTTTAAAAACTTCTGAAATTAATAAAATGTCAAGAGCATCAAAATTACCAAAGTGTCTCTCATGTGCCAAAAGTTCGCAAATTGTTCCAATAAGCCTGACAGAACTAATCATTTTCTAGGCTACAACTGTTACAAAAATACCAAAATGCCTTTGGGATGCAATATTTTCACGATGTCACATTAGTATGAAAATAGCCAAACTGCTCATAGGCCTCCACGTTAGGGGTTATTTGAAACTGTTAGGCACAATTTTCGAGCTTCCAACTATTCAAAAATGTAAAAAATACCATATGCACAAAAGGAATTAAAGAATGCCCAAAGACCAAATGCCATAAAAACTCCTAAAGTTTTCAAAACTGCCCCATGGACAGTAGAAGTTGTTTAATACTCACTTATTGAAGTCTAGACATATCAAATCTATAAAATTACCCTTAAGTCAAAACGAACAAAATGCCTTCGGTATCCCTATACAAAAACAGGAATAATGCTGCACCGTCGCTTTAAAAAAAGAAGTAAAAGAGATAACTCAAGCAATTAATAAAGAGATAACCTTTTAAATGTTCCAGAGATCTTTGAACCAAATATGTCATTGGCCACCGAAAGAAAAGAACTTTTTCTTACTGATGATATCTTGTCTATATAGTCAACAATCTGAAGGAGGTTAACTTTAAGTAATTATCCCGATACAAAATATGACAAAGGAGAATTGCAAGTTTAAAAAATTAAAATAAAATATAAAAGATTAAAGAGCTAGAAAGCCACCTTTTTTCGTTCCATTTTATCAACAGGAAGTAATGCCTTGAAAGCACGCCGAAATGGATTATCACCACAACCAGGTAATGTTGTTTCAAGCAGGGCCATGACCGCCCTTATTACCTATCAAACATACGATAATCGGCTCTCCGTTATGGCAATCAATGCATCCTTAATGTTGACAAATTAGGTAATCAAAAGAAATAGAATTGAGTAGGCAAGTATCATTGAGGAATGAAAACATTACTAGTATAGAATGGAAACAAATATGCTGATGTATTAATCCCATTATAAATCACAATCTTCAGCAAAAATTAAAACATGTAATAACATAGAAATGAATATAACATCCCAATGATACTCGGACAAATTTACATTATAATTTAATATTTATTTTTAAAATTGTATTTATTTGGGACATTATTACAAAGGTTATAGTAACTGCAATGTGGGACAAATCCTAAAAAAAAGGACATGAACATAAAAAAAATTATTTAAAATACCAAACAAAATTAAGAAAATATGAAACTAGTATAAAGCAAAAAATTTGACAAATAGCTAATTTTTTTCAATAAAATGATAGCAAATTGGAATGATGTAATAAGAATTTGAAACATTTGGATGATATAATAATGAGCTATTATGGTGTCAAAATGGGTTTTTTAGTATTTGTTTTAAATTTTGGTTATGAACGTCTGAACAAAATATTGGGTTTAGTTTATTTCCTATGCAATGAAATATACGTTTAAATGTTTATAATACCTGGTACCTTCATATTTTAAAAACAATTGCTTAAATGTCCATAACAGAATGGTACAAAAGAATGTTTCATTTAATCGGATTTCCTTAAACAGTTAACATATGGATAAATTAGAAGTTAGCAATGCAGATGCCACAATGAGTGTACGATTTGATGCAAAGACATGACTTTTCATCCACATAATATAATCAACCAAAATTGAATAGCAGGAAGGTGAAATTCACCGCAACTTTTAGCTGTTACCTCTAAACAAAACAATCATTCACTCTTATCATCTCACTTCTGATAGATTCATGGTTTCCCATATGAAAGAACTAAAGAACGCTTTCTGGAATAATTACATAATGGGTAAAACTGAGTTTGGCAATATAGTGGAGAATCCCAATACAAGAAACGTCTACAGGAACAAGCATACTTCTGAAATGAGAAGCCAACAAATAGTATTATCCAAATTTCCAAATATCTGTGTCATGATTTAAACTTTATAAAGTGCATCTTTGCAGTGCCAGTGAGATCACAACTCGATGTGCAGGTAGATCTTTTTCAAAACAAAGATATACAAAATAAAAATGCAACTATATTTGATGAAAGAGTAATATGCAGACCTCCAGACTGTTGTTAAGAACACGACTTGCTGCAACTTAAACTAATGCCTTAGAACAACTTTACTGTAAATAATTACGATGAAAAGGTCAAAAAATATGAAAAAAAAACCTTTTTCCTGTAGAAAGCAACACCATGAACATTAAAGGGTATCTTTCTGTCCCGAAACGAGACCTGGAATGCTCTACCAGAGATCTACAAGATGCAAGACTTCAGAAAACAGTTTTGCAGAACTTTTCAACAGCAGCTCAAGAATAATAAGATGATTCACCTGTCTGCGATAGAGAATTGAAATATTGCCAAAACAACAATTAGTGGCTGAGCTAAAAGATGTGATTTCCATTACTTTATCCACAACAAAGGAACATTGTGCGTCTTCATTATGGCATTCTACAATAGTTATCTTAGTCAAGTGAAGGATTCAACACTAAATTTCATATAATATTGCTATTAAAACACTGTTGTGCTGTATTGTACAAAAATTGCTACTATGATATATTAGAAATAGCAATTCTATAAATGAAGTTCCTAAGAAATTTGAACAATGATGTGTCTGTAATCAGTGGCATTTGCAATTTCTAAAAATAAAAGCAGGTACGAAGTCCTACCCTACTTGAAGATAATAAGCAAAAATACATGAAAAAAATATATAATGAACAATTCTGCCACATGATGTCAAGGATACAGGAGAGCCACTGCAATTATCGGTTTCAACTTGTTTAAGCTGACTTCGCTTGACATTGTGATTGATAACACATGATGCAGCCTCCACGATACAACGTGTTGACCGGTAATTTTTTGTTAACTTAACCTGAACATTGAAAATGACACCTTTGGAATTCAGAAAGAAGTGCTAGCAGGTTCATCATTTAAGCATGCAAAAGCACTCTTGCAGAACATTCAATTCTATGAAGAATATCAAACCTCTTTATGAGTTGGAAAGTCTCTACGAAATGAGCCAAATCCACTAACATCAGCCCCATTGAAACTGAATATAGACTAAAACATGCAAAAAAAGAAACAAATAAGCTATGATTTCCATTAAGACGGTTCTAACATTCATAGTAATAGTATAATAAGCTTATAAATAACTAGTAATAGCTCTAAGCTCTCTAAAGAAAAAGTGACATGAATATCAACCAGGAAGAACTGAACCTGATCTTCATCGCCAACTATAGTAATATGATTGTGTGAACCTAATAGCCTTAACAGCAAATATTGCATAGAACTCGTGTCTTGAAACTCATCAACAACGATTGCCTTCCACTTATACTGGCACTCTTTAAGAACTGCAAATTAGCAAGAACAAAATAATCAGCAGAAGAACACATTCCATAGAACAAGTACTTCTGTAGAACCTTCATCAAAGTCAGTAAGCAACTTCACTGAAGAGTTTATCAAGTCATGGTAATCCAGTGCATTGCATGAACGAAGTATGTCATTGTACATTCCAAGAATCAGAGCCTATCCAGAATAGTAACAAAAAGTTTAGACAAAGAAAAAAATCACATCAATTCATCAACAGGGAAGCAGTTGTGTTAATCATTTTACTGAATTGCTAGAACAGAAACAAAAGACTGGCAAGAATAGGGAAACAAACAATAATCACCCCATTCTTTTCACCACTTCTGTTCAAGTCCTCGGGAGTCTTTCCAGAGGCCTTAACCTGAAAAATACATTCCATTTTATAAAGGACAAAACCAAACAGTATGACCACATTAGGCTTAACAGGAGATTGAGGTGCAAAAGATAGTATGTTATGCAGACAGCATGTTCCTGCCAACCCAAATAGCCTGAAGCCAAGGCTTAGCAACTTTGTTTGGCATTACATCTTCTTTAGTTATTGAATTATTTTTCTGTTATTCCGTTTTTATGCATGTTGGCTCTATTCTACCAAGTATTCCTCCTAACCTCGTGTTTCCAATTCCCTGAATCACCAACAATAGCCTAGGAAGAAGTACCAGGCTAACCTACTATCAAAGAATTACCTAAATGTTAACAACGAGATTTCCCAACTTTTTTGGCCATCCTTAAAACTACAAACCGCCAAGTGTAATATTTGAAAGGTTTAATGTAAGCATGTCAAAGCCCTAAATACTATAACTCAGACAAACATAAACAAGTTTAGGTCTCAATCCATTCATAAATCTAGCTTACATTTCATTACGAGAGTTCACAATTAAAAGTCAAAAATAAACTAGTGACGTATTCTGCTATAATCATAGACCAATCTTCTGTTTACACATATCATGGAAAGCCCCTTCTGATAAATGCTTGCAAATTAATAATCCTGGGATAATTGTCGAATCTTTTAGTTACACTAGAATCAATTCTATGCCACTTTCAATTCAAATCAGAAAAAAAAAATCTTGGCCAACTAATTTCATTTTAGCAAACAAAAACTCTTGAAACTAGGACATTAAATAATATTCAACAAATAATTACAAGAATACCTAACATTTTGCCATTGCCTGACATGATTAAACTACAAACCACTTCAAAACTGTTTTTCAAGTATTTTATGGCATCCACACCTGAAGTTTCACTTATAAGGATGTTTAAGGTGATGAGTTCCTGATAAGATGAATATTAAAACACGAAACCCTATACCAAATTGGTGTCCGCCAATGCCAAATTATCAGCCATGTACAAAAGCACAAAATTCTCTAGGAGAACAACATTGAAGAAAAAAACAACTTTTCAATACAAAAACATGTAGTTCATGTCACAAATTAACCCTTTTGAAACTTTTAAGGCTTTAGCATGATGTTAGAATTTAAATCAAATCTACAAGAGTAAAACTTGCAGTTCAAAGTTGACATATGAATATTTCTTTCAAACAAGAAATGAGATCTAAAGCACAACTATAAAAACTGAAATGTTTAGAAATAATGCATAAGTTTTAGAAACCACTTTTTAATAAGTGAAAATTACAATCAAGGAAATATAAATACTAAAAGGAAGATAACGAATTGCACAATAGGCACATTGGATGTTCGGGTCAACCATCAGCATCACACAAAAACCCTTTAGATTCTTCTTTTGCATAACGGAAATCAACATCATAAATCATAACAAAACATTGAATCTAGTTAGCAATATTTAAAGGCTCGTTGAAACCTAATGATGACTCAAAATAACTAAAATAACAGAAAGATGAAACAAAAATATAAATATGTTGCGAGAAAGAAAGCTGAATTCTTTCTCAAATACAGCTGGTTGTATTGTCACTTATGGTAAGTCAACCATTTGAAATTTACAATTGCAGCTAAAAAAACAGTTATGTAATGTACATGATAGGCATCTATACCAGTATGTTATCCTTAATGTACTACATGTATACCATTATTTCAAAACAAACATTATGCAAACACTTTGGCGATACAATAATGCCAATAATTAAATATGACCAATATTTAATATCACATATGACTGGCTATGATGCTAATGAGATGACCATAAATTATAATGCATAAAAAGATCTCTAAACTTAGGTTAATAATCAGTAGGACTTGCTCAGACAACAGATATCTAAAGGTGCATGACACTACATTGAGTTTCACTGAAATAAATGCAAAGAAAAGAATTACAATAACAATAACTGAACCTGCATCACAAATTTTAGCCATTTTTTGGACTTTTCTTTAAGAGAACGGGCAATATCACAACTCTGAAGCTCTTCACAGCCCTCAATTTCTTCACCTTTCTTCTCTGTATCACTGGTCAGTCGCAATGCTTCTATCACAGCCCGTCTTTGCTGCCCATGACCATATATCAAAAATTCAGCAGTGCGCCCCAGCCTGTAATGCATAAAGATATCACAAAGAAAGAATTTCACAGGACAAACTTCCTGGTTTTTCCATGCCCATGGCATATTTAGCGATCAAATTTGTTAATCTCTTACTAAAATGCCATAATACTTTCAGAAGTTTTATTACCAATATTATAGGAAAAGGAATAGCAAGAATTCTCTGAGCAAGTTCTAAAACAACGACAAAATAAATATAATATTTTAAACATCAATCACAAGAAAGAATCTGAAGCTATGTTTGATGAAGCTTGCATAGAATTGTTAAACAAAAAAAAAAATCAAACCAAACAAGCATCATGGAAGTACAAATTGAGCGTACAGAAATAATTCCATCAATTTAGATAAGCCCAAATATCATTAAAAATAAAGGCCAAATTCCAAGTACATCCAATGTGAAAAATATCCTCACTTCTGATAGAAAAAATATAATCGATATGTAAGATCTTAAAACATAACCAAGGTTCCTCAACAAAGGACAGCTCAGAAGCAAGGTGAACAAAATGGCTATCATTGTATCTAAATCTATTGATTGAATAACTGATTCAAGGCCATTAGCTTACTGCTTTGGCCACTAATGAGATCACAATGGTACTCGCTTGGTATTTTCACAGAAAACATTGGTATCATTTCATCATTTATAAGCAACAACAATGCTAAAGCAATCCACAAGTTTAAATTTCTGAGCCAAAAAGGCTGATAAATAAGCTCTAAAAATTACTTGGCATCTCACATATAGTACTGCATCAATTTACACTTCTAAGCTCAAGAACCAATTACCATATCACCCATAATAGTGTTACCGTGACTTCAGTAAAGTTGAATAGAGAGTTTTACCATTATTCAAACTGACAACTTCAGTAAACAGAAATAAATCAATCTGACAATTCCTCATTGTTAGGGACCCATTTGGTGAAGTCAAGCTCCAATTATGCTAGACTGTATTGTAATATAACCATTGTATCCTCACAAGAATAGTCAAATAAATTAATAAATATGTTGCCCATGATGGTAAAGCTACAAAAAGGCTGCCCATGCAAAATCAAATCCTTTTAAGCATAAGTACCCATATGCACTAAAATTATGATATGTAATCATTGAGAAAGTAAAAATCAAAAATGGCTTTTCAAACTGGACTAAACAACCAAAAGAATGTGCGTTGTATATGCCAGAAATAAGCATGCAAGGTAAGCCATGAAACAAGCCATTGTAATATGCCAACAATAAGCATGAAATAATGCCATGAAGCAATGAAAAAGATTGAGGTATAGAAGGAGGATGGCATGAGAGGATCACTAATCATCCTTTTCTGCATTTATGCCTGCCAAGAAAATTTAAATTTGGATGTGAAACACGTGGGCAATTGAGATCACAGGATGTATACTTTTCAGCATGTGAACGACAAAACTGTAGGCAAAATGAATGAAATGTGCTGATCTCCAGTTCCTTTGCAACTGCCTTTCCAACAACTGCTCCAATCCTATCTCTCATCTCAGATACAGCAGCAGTTGTGAAAGTCATGGCCAGTATATTAGCAGGAACAATTCCCTGAAAAAGTACATTTCAACAATTACAAAGAGATCATACAAGTTCTGACACAGCGTTGCAGTATTTATCATTACCTCCTTCAAAAGAGTCAGCACACGCCCAACCATTGTTGAAGTCTGAGTCAGACAAACAGGGTCAAATCACAATGCAAAATAATTCAAGGATGAATTCGATATATTGAGAATATAGAAACCAACCTTTCCACTACCTGGACCAGCTACAATCATCAATGGTACCGTGATATCACTACAAGCAGCCTCCCTCTGGGCATCATTCAGTGATTGCATGTAATCATCATACTTTTTTGGTACGGGATCAGATTTCACTTCCTCATAAAAGGACAAACTTTTCTCTAATTCATAACCATTATTCTTATTCTTCTCTGTGCTGATCTTCTCAATCTTCACGCAGGACCGCTGCTCACAGATATTGTCCACTTCATTAAAGAATGATTCGTCCAGCTCCTCATCAAGAAAGTTCGACAACGGTGTCAAATATGCATGCTCAACCGGACAAATCCCCGATGCCTTGATTGGAGTACTTAACCCACTTTGGAACTCCAATTGATTCTGGATATCCAAAAGAGGTGCGCTGATGGGAGTACAGCCATGACGATTTGAGACATCTGTGCCGCTGCATCTGGAAGGTGAATATACAAGGAATTGAAGAAATTAATACATCAAGTTGGATGTTAGAAAGAGGAATGAGAAAGCACACTTGGGAAATGGAATCCCGGAGGCAAACTCGAGAGGTCTTTTGCGGCCTAGAAGAGCCTTGGCAGCGCGAAAGTTATCAGTGATGCGTGCCCTTTGCTTATCGGTGAGAGTCGCCGACGCCTTTGGCGGCGGCGGCAACTCGTTTTCTTTGAGCATGCAATGAGAACGATGCGCAAACCCTACGAGATGAAAGAAGCAAAAGCCACGGAGACCATGAGAAAACCCTATAATGAGAGTTGTTCATACGAAATAGGAGTTGAGAAAAAACAGGCAACGAAATTACAGTATGCTAGGGTTTGAGAGGGAGAATGGAACGAGACAACTCGACGGGAACGACGGCATGCTTTGAAGCAAGGGCGGGAAAAATCGATTGCAATTTATATCAGGAATAAATTTTTTTTTAGTTAGTCGCCAGTAAATTTTTGTTGTTAGATATAACAATCAACAAACTTCAAATAAAAAATCATAAATGGATTTTTTTAACATGTGATTTATTTGAACAAGAAATTTATTACTACATCTGTGATAATCTTTAAAAATCATTAAACATAAAATATAATTCATAAATTGATGATAATTAACTGTACCAGTAATTAGGATTTATAGTTTTGTTTTTTGAAAAATTAGGATATATTTTTTTAATATATGATTGTAGCTAAACTATTTACGTTTGAATTCTTAAAGAAATATTACATTTTAGTCTATTGGATTACGCATCAAGAGCCAAGGTAAATATTTTTGTGCAGAGACACTTTTTTGATATTCTCTAACCCAAGCTTCTGAACTATTATCTTGCCAAGTCTCTTGTCTTTTCTCTATTCCAACATTTGCATTCCTCCAAAACTATCACAAACCATTTTCAACTGTGCCACTAAGTTTGCTTTTGTTGCAAATGGATAAGGTCGCTTAGCCAATCTCTTGATAAATATGTCGCCACGTTAAGCAAGTTTTTCCATTAATGATCATTTCCTTCAAAAGATTCCAGAATTATAACAACTTTTATTTTTCTAGCTAAATTTAGTTAATTACATACATTTCACTCATGAAGCATTTGTAGATGATGGTGAATTATGAGTTGTATGATTTCATTTTAGAAAACGATGATTAATAATTTTAAAACAATGATTAATTATTTTAAAACAATGCATTATTTTAATCTCAAAGAAAATTATGACAAAAATAAAAAAACTTGATTTGTATACATTGATATAAAGCTTATTGTTAGTCAAATAAATTCAACAAAATTTATATTGTTTCAATCAGCTCTATTTAACTTTCAAAGTATTTGATTGATGATTAAGCAATAAAAATAAATCAATAATAGCAATAAATAAGACAATAATAAAATCAGATTTGAGTTAAGCAAGTTATACTTTGATTCTCAAAAATATTTTTTTACTTTTCCAAACATTTTTGTTGTTAATTATGAATTAAACTGTAATATATAAAGACAACAAAGTACATGAACATAGAAGATAAGAGGAACAGAAGCTTTCAAATGGTTCAATAAAACCATTGCCTATATTCACTCGTAGTTTACCCAACCAGGCTTCACTAATCTAACTTTCTATTACCCAACTAGCAAGTTACCTAAAAATCTCACAACACTTAATCAACTTAAATAAAGACAGCTCCACTAAGTTCACAAAAAGCTAAAATCACATACACAATAGCAGTTCCATTGAGCTTATAAATAGGCCACTTATGGCCACACACAAGCTAAATGCTTGATATAATCACAACTAAAATATTATGATAGATAGTACTTTAAACAATTTGTATAGTAATTTATACGTCGATTGTTCAAGAAAAAATACAATACAAATGCTAAATGAGTGAGGTAAGACATTAAATATATACACCACTTAGAAATAAAATATAAATTGAGCTTAAAATGTTGATGCAAGTGAATTTTAATGCTCTAACCATAAGTCAAGAATATTGTTAAATAAATAGATCAATTAAAGTATTTCAAGTTAAAGCATTATCTTTTTGTTACAATTTTTCATTTTTTTATATGAATAAGTGCATTAGATGCAAACAAAGAAGTTGCAACAAATAAAATTGCATTCCTGAAAAGCTTCAACTAACCATTATGCTCCCAAGATTTAAATCATATTAGTACAGCAAGAATATCATATCATAAAGATAAGGACCAAACAATAATCATCTTGACAATGTGTCCATCTAAACAATTCATTCCTATTAGCATAATATATCGTATATATATATGATGATGATATTATACAATACGAATATAAAAAAGTCACTCCTGACCAAATTCTAAGTTGTTGGAAAAATGTTGTACAATATAAGATCGTAAAGATGATACGTTATACTAAAAGCTAATAGTATTAATCAACTAGCATCAACAAATTTAAAACAATGTATCACATAAGTCTTAAATGACTCTTGCATTATAGGACTTCAATACAGTAGCAAAACTTAATTTTTGATAGTAATTATGCTAGTCCAAAGGAAGATCATCACATACAAATATTTTCACAAGAGCTGAGCTCCCAAAAAAACATATTATCTTGTGATTATATATTATAAATACTTGAATGATACATATATTAATTAATTAACATAATCGTATTAAATAATAAAATTTTACTTTATTAACATGACAGTAAATGTTTTGAAGTAGCCATCGTACAAGTTCGATATATAGATTATCTTAGTACGATGTGTAACATATTTTAAGTAATGAACATACTATTATGATATTATTATAGTATTTATATAATGCCAATTTTATGCTTTTATTTTTAGCAGTTATCGTATAAGTTAGTTGCATTAACGCTCTTATACATGAAGTGTTTTTATATATTGTTTCATATACTTATACTATATAAATATCTTACTCGTACATTATAGTAAGCACATCCAATAACGAATGTATAATTAGATGCAAATATTTTATATTTTATGATGTATCAAGCGAGTCTATTAACTAGCATATAGTTGCGATATAAATACTTTGTATTATATAATGTAGTAAGTGCATCTATTAACTAACATATAATTATGATACAAAGAGTTCATAATGTATGTTGTATAGCACTTGTAAATCTACACATAACAAAAAACATTCATATTAATATGATGTAGAATCATATTGTTCTAATCATTACTAATCCTACACACTTAACCAATCTTGAGAGAAAATAAATAGCATACTTATATAAACAAATCTTTGTATTCATACGATACTATGAGAAACACTGTTATTAGAAATTGAACAACACATATATGTGATTGATACCTTGTATCACATTTCTAACTATTCTTTAACTAATGATAATAACTATGTAATAAATACATCGTACCTTACAATGCCATGATGACTATAGAAATCAGTTAAGATTTTAAAACCAAAATATATATCTAGGTATGATATTTGACATCGTACTATATGACAAATAAATAACAAACAACATAACTTAAATTAACATGTTTAAGCTAGATTTTTTTAACAAAGACTTAAGTTAGAACAACCTAAAGTAATATTTAATAAAATTTTAATATAGTTCTAGTGATCATAACAATACCAAAAAAAAATATTTAGCAAATGAATATATACAATATAATTCTAATTATGCTACATAAGTATCTAGATAGTTTTGATAATCTAATCATATGTAATATATATTTAAAGATCTTTAAATAGTTTAGATACCTTATAAGAAAAAACTTGTCTAGCTCTAAAATCTAAAAGTTGAGCCAAATTTAAGCAAAGCTATCAACACTCTTTGACATATCTTTACAAATAGATTACTCTACAAAATATTTAATTAAGTTCTTTAATTAATTAATCCATGTTTGATCTTAAAAAGAATGACCTAAAATACACTCAAGAAAAAAATATTATAAATAATAACACAATGATTTTGTGTTCATCAAATAAGTGATGCACAATCAAATATTCATATTATAGACAATTAATAATTGAGTTCACAACTTCAATATTAATATACTTTATTCTCATTGCATGTCTAAAATCTTCCATATTTAAAGAATTTAATTTATTCTCAAGTTTTATGTACTCATATTTCTTTTTTTTAATTTTCACATCAAGTGTTATTGGTTCCTGTTTTTTCAAAAATTTAAGCATGGTGCTTCATGGTGATTATATAACTTAAAACAACTTTTGAGTATATAAGTCAAAGCTTCATTATTATAGGATTCAAGGTTTATTTGTAAAGTAAGATATACATTAATTATTACTTATGCATATCATAATATTTATTATAAAAAAACTTATAAGATCCAATTTTACAATAACTAATCAATGTACTCATTTCATTTTAATCCCAACTTTTCTACGTTTTCTATACAACCCATCTAAAACTTGGTTATACTTCTTAAAGTTTGATTCATCCTCTCATCAAGATTATGAAAGGCATTAATATTTTAGATTCATATTATTCTAATGAGTTTCAAAAAGAACTTCTAAATTACATATCTCTATTCTTTAAAGACCTACTAAAATAAATAACAATAATTATAACTATATGCATCTTTCTAAATCATTACACATTATAAATTAAAATTCACATAATATTCAAATATGCTAGGTCCTTAATAGCTTGTTGTTGAATTGTTTATGTTTTATTAATTCTAATATTCACAACAAATATTCAAACTACTCACATCAACTAAATGAGATATTATACACTATCCATTCTAAACAAAATTGTTTGGTATATACTCATTCCTAAGCATAATATTTTATCAATAATTGTTCATCAATCTTATTGTCTTATACAAATAATCCTTATAATATTTGATGTTTTGACTTTTTATATTCATGTTGCATGCTATACTTTGTTGTGAATCTCATTCTATTCTTCTTAAATTTATTTTTAATTTTAAGTAGGATACTTTGATCAAATAACACCTTACAATTAATCTTTTATTCTACCAAATTTGCTTTGCTTCTTTTATTTGTATTTCATTTATTTTACTATTGTTTTGTAATATAGAGCCAAGATATCAAAATCTCTCATACTTTAATTATTCATGAATTTAATTATAATATGCAGGTCATTTGTACTCCTATTCTTACCAAACTTAAATTTGCATTCATAATCAAGTTTATATGTGTCATCCTTATAAAAAAATCACTTATCAAATGTCTAATATAGCTTAAACTATTTAATGTTATCAACATCTATAAGCCATAAACAAAAAGTATATATCATGATATTTCATCATAAATTTAATTAGCATGAATGTTCATGCGATGACCCTTCTCATTGAACTATAATTTAGACTTAATTATTTAATCCTAACCAATTAAGAATTTTATTTTTTTTTTAAATTTTAATTTTCAAATAGATAAAACCTTCATTATATTTTATTCTTTTTCTCATATATATATATGCAATAGATTTTAAAAACATAACATTCAATATAATTATATCTACAAATTTATATATATATATATATATATATGCAATAGATTTTAAATACATAACATTCAATATAATTATATCTACAAATTTACATCTAGATAGTTATATATGGGTATATATTCACAAATATTCACCCTTGTTAGTTTTTTATTTAGCCAACTTTAGTTAAAAACATCCATTTGTATTTATAAGATTTTTTAATATTGTATCTTCAACATAATTAATAATTGAGTTCACAATTTTCAAGATTAAAATGCTATATAATTGTAATAACTCAAAGCTATACCTTAATTATGTCTTTTCAACTCTATATTTTATGTGTGATACATATACATTTCAAATTAAAAATGCAAAAATATAAACTAGTAGGCGCGTTTAAAAGTGTGGCAAAATGACAATAATTGGATCTCAAGTATGGTCATGTTATTGTGAATATCTCATCACAAAAAATTTTCAAATTTGTGATTTATATTTTTTAAATGCCATTTAGATTTTTAGTAGAATTTTAAAGGATAAAAATGATAATAAAATACACTAATATAATGGATACATAAGTATTCCAAATGACTTATCCTCACATGCTAAATGAGAGTATAAGCCCTTTCTAGTTCTTGAAGGCTATTTGAACGTTTGGAAATCTTGCGAGAAAGCATGAAGGAAGGAGAGGAAGAGGTTAGAAGATAAAGGCAATCATTTAAGCTTTTAGATCTTGATCTCTCAAAAGAAAGAGCAAGAAGTTAATCCTAATTTGTGATAATGATAGTTTGAGCTAAGATCTCATTGATGTTTTTCTCTCTAAAGCTTGTATTCATCATTTGGATGAATGAAGAAAAAATTTCATAAGGATTAGGTTGTTGCCATGTAGACAAAAACTCATTTTTCTACTAAATGATTATTTAAATCATATGATGCGAACATACAGTAGGAGTTGACAGGGAGATTTTCTGTCAGGCGACTATGGTCAATGTAGTCATCATACTGGTATGACCTAAATATTAGATTGTGCGAAGAGCATATATTATTACCCATATGGTGTGTCCACTCGCTAATTAGAAAAATTAAATAGATGGGTCATACTTTTATGATACCCAGTATTCATACATGCATCATACTAATACGACTGTATTATCGAATGACTACAAATGGGGTTGGTTATTGTGTAAATATATTATCCATTATATAATATGAAATTTATAAAAAACAATACAATCCAAATATCTCACTATGCATTAAATAACTAATCATACTAATACGAAACCCCTTTTTCCTTGTACAACATGGATTTTGAAGGATTAATAAGGATTAGTTGTATGATTTATTGTTTGACTAGTGTTAAGCATGAATAGTTTAGTATGATATCATACATTATATTATATGATGTGAAATAAAAATTGTAATAAAGGCATAGATCTTATAAAACAAAATGGAGATTAGACCAATATGATTATTCAATGAATAAATTTATTATGAATTGTTCAGATGATCACTGATATGACCCAATTATTGTCTTAGGTCATACTAGTAAAATAGTGATATTAGACTAGCACAATTAGTATAATGTAATTGATCTAATTATTGTAATGTTTTACTATATAATATGAAGATAATAATAGCAAAAATGGTAGTTTTATTGAGTATAGCTTTTGGAGTATTCTTTTAAAATTGAAAAATTAGTATTATTAATAAATATTTATATGAATTATTATAAGGAATGAGGATGACTGATAAAAGAAAAGGAATAGTGATAAAAGAAGTATATCAAATCTACAAGAAAGCTAAACCAAATTAACTATTTTATAAATTAGTTATGAAATATTTCTTGATATTATTGTAAAATTCTTGATGATATGAGCATTGCATGGCATAACATCTATTTTGTATATGGTTTGATCTTATTATGACACTGGAGGACTATTGGTATATACATTTGTATTTAATTATGCATGTATAGTTATATGAGTATTATGATGATATAAGTCAAAACATATGATAAGATAAAAAAATAAAATAAAAAAGAAAGAAAATAGATTAGTAAGAAAAAATATGACGCTATCGATCAACGAGTTGATTGATGTGATATAAGTCGCCTCTCATGTCGTGGTGCTCAAATATGAGACCATATGAAGGCCTTAACTTAGTGAAGACGAGATACTTTACTTTTGAATATCATGGATACTTAGAGATGAGATTCTAGTATTTTAAGTACCTACAACCCCATCAACATAAGATATTGGCATCAAGAGAGAATTACGGTGTGCAACTTCACTCTAAGATGTTGTAGATACTTAAAGATGGGACTTCAGTATTTCAAGTACCAAGTATGCCTTCAGCATATGATGTTGCATTATGGGGCAAAATTTAATAATAATGATGGATTTTACCTATAGTATCATGGTACTCAAAGATGGGCTATGACATTTTAAAGTATCAAAATTTGTGATTATGAGATACGATATGAGATCTCCAAGTACTGAGATAGGGGGTATGAAACATGTCTAGGCCCAAAAAAAGAATAAACATATAAAAAAATGAAAAAAAGAAAATAAATAAATATAGAAGAAAGAAAAATAAAGTAAAATAAAAAGTATTATTTACTTATGATGAGTTAGATATTTATATGTATATGTATATGATCATATAAATATTGTAATATTTTTATATAAATTATCATGTATTTTTTTATTTTATTATTCTATCTTATTTTTTAGTTATTATATTTGTACTTTATGCTAATTTATTATATGTATCTAGAGATTTTTTATTGAGCATATTATATTTATCTCTTATTTATATTATAAGATATATTGTTAACACATATCAAGCTAAGGGTCCTTCAAGAATATTTTAAGAATTATGAGTTAAGAGACTAATATATTGAGTGAGATGAGAAAGGTTGTAAACATGTGGGTATAATTATATTTTATTTTGGATCTCTATTTCAATATTAGTTTTGGGTTTTCATATTGTATGATAACTATTTGAATGTTAAAATATTTAGATTATCATAAATTTTTATGTCATGCTCACTAATTTTAGTAACATGTGTCATCTATTTTATATTACAAGCTCTTATTTAACTTAATAGATTTGTATTATGGATATATTTTTATTGAATTGTGTGGATTAATACTTGATTGGGCATAACAAGATGGTATTAGAGCCTATGATTAGAAAAAAATACTAATAGGTTTTTTTACTAAGGACACAAGTACAACATGCACATAAATAAAAATAATGATGGTGATGTTGTCTTACTTTTGCATGAGAAATTTTGAATAAGAAATAGACTAATACTTTTTTTTCAAGGAAGAAGAACTTAAAGAGAATTAAGAAGTGCAAAATCTTAAACTAGTGCTAGAAGTAGAAGAGGAGATATAAGGCAATCTTTTTCACTTGATTTATCTAATAGCCATAAGGAAGGATATAAAAAGCTAATAAACTAACTGAATAATTTTATAGAATGCAACCTCCTTGAGAAGTCAATCTGTATGAAGTGGAAAACATATTAGTCAGACTGGTTAAATCTTTGAAAGCATTGATTGCCCTCAACATTATAAGGTACCTTTAACAGTAATGTTATTAGACAAAGCTACCATTACTTGGTGGGAATCATGTTACTAAGTTAATTTTTTAAGTCATATTACAAAGGAAATTCCCCAAAAAGAATTTGTTGAAGAATTTGAAAAATGATTTGTATCATTATTACTAAAAGACTAAATAAGAGAAGAATTAATAATGTTGGAGTAGGGAATTATAATAATTATTAATTATGAGATGAGATTCTCATCTAATCCTTTATGTAGTTAGCTTAGAAAAACAAAGTTGTTTTGCTTTCTGATGTGGCTTAGAAGAATTTGTTATGGCTATTTTGATCGCTCATAAAACTTCAAAGTTTAGCAAACTACTGGAGCATGCTAGATCAATAGAGCAGGATTTCGAAATATTTCAAATTCATAAGATATCAACAATTAAGAAAAGAAAGAAATAGCTAAGCCTACAAAATACTAATTTTGTTTAAAAAGATGTTTTAAAAAGTTAGAAGAAGTGGATGGGTTAAGAGTAAATAACCCAATTGACAAGATTTTTGTGTGCTAATAGCCAGATGGACATGGGATTGAGTGGGGAAATATCTTTATGTTCAATGTGTAGAAAACTATATTATGGAGTATGTTCACAGGTGGCCAAACCAAATGCTTCACATGTAGAGAGCTGGATCATATAGCTAGAGGTTGTCCACATGTGGGACCAAAGATGGTTTCTTCTCTATTAAGTATTAGTCGCACTACTGAGAAAGGAACGGGTAGCACTTCAGCCATTACCTTTGGTAGTATAGGTTGAAGACAATCAACAATGTGGGATGTTTAGCTCAAAGTTTATGCTATTACATATCAAGAGGCCCTGCACTCTACAGATGTGACTGAGGGTATACTTTTATTTCAATAGTTGCTTGCATATATTTTATTTGATAATAGTGTTTCACATTCATTTATAGCATATCACTTCTTTAATACATCACTGATTTCTTTTTTTTTCAAAAATTTAATCATGATACTTCATGTTGATTATATAACTTAAAACGACTTTTGAGTATACAAGTCAAACCTTCATTATTATAGGATTTGAGGTTTATTGTAAAGTAAGATATACATTAATTATTATTGATGCTCATATTATTTATTATAAAAAAAACTTATCAGAAGCAATTTTACAATTACTAATCAATGTACTCATTTCATTTTAATCCCAACTCTTTTAGGTTTTCAATACAACCCATCTAAACTTGGTTATTCATCTTAAAGCTTGATTCATCCTCTCATCACCATTACCCAAGACAATAATGTTTTAGATTCATATTATTCTAATGAGGACCATTGAGAACTTCTAAATTGCATCCCTCCATTCTCTAGAGACCTTCTAAAATAAACAACAATAATTATAACAACTATTTGCATTTTTTTTGAATCATTATTCATTATAAATTAAAATTCACATAATATTAAAAAATGTTAGGTCCTTAATAGCCTCTTGTTGAATAATTTATGTTTTATCATTTCTAATATTCATAAGAAATATTCAAACTACTCGTATCAACTAAATGAGACATTATCCACTATCCATTTTAAACAAAATTCTTATATATATACTCATTCTTAATCATAATATTTTAGCAATAGTTCATCAATCTCTATGTCTTTTACAAATAATTATGATGTTATTTGTATGTTTAGACTTTTTATATTAATGTTGCATGCAATACTTTGTTGTGAATCACATTCTATTCTTATAAAATTTATATTTTCTTTTAAGTATGATGTTTCTATCATATAGCATCTTAAGATTAATCTTTTTTTTTTTTTTTACCATTTTTGCTTTGCTTCTATTATTTGTCTTCCATAAATTTCACTATTATTTTGTAATATAGAACCAAGATATCAAAATCTTTCATACTTTAATAGTTCATGAATTTAATTATAAATGCAAATCAATTCTATTCCAATTGTCACCAAACTTAAATTTGCATTCATAATTAATTTTATATGTGCTAAGATAAAAAATGTTATAAAATGTCGTTTATTAGATATTTAATTTTATCAAGCTACGTAATCCCATCAACAAAAAATATTTATCGTGATACTTCATCACAGATTTAATTAGCAATAATATCCACTTCACACTTAAGACTTAATTATTTGATCTTAACCCATTGGAAACTTCATTTTTTTTTCTAAATTAAAGTTCTCAAAAGGACAGAACATGTGCTGTATTCTGTTCGTTTTTCTTTTATATATGAAACACATTTCAAATACATAATATTACTTGCAATAATATCTACAATCTGCATCCACACTATTATATATATGTCTACATCTACAAAGATTCACCAATGTCAGTTTCCAACAAAATTGAGTTAACTACATATATTTCACACATGGGGATTATATAGGACTTTTTATTATTGTATGTTTTATACGGTTAAAAATTGAGTTTAGATAACTTTTAATATGAATATGTTTTATAATAATAAAGTTCGACGTTAATCATTGCGCATATAAAATCTTCACAATTTGAAGAATTTAATTTATTCACAAGTTTTATGTGCTCATTCCTTTTTTTTTTAAGTTTCACATCAATAGTGTTATTGTTTATTTTTTTTACATAAAGTTAAGCATGGTGCTTCATGGTAATCATAAAACTTAAAAAGGATTTCGAGTATATGATTTAAAGACTTCATTGTTATAAGTTTCAAGGTTTCTTTGTAAAAGAAAGTGAGATGTATATTAATTATTATCAATGCATATCGTATTATGTATTATAAAACACTTTCTATGTTAGCAATTTTGAAATTACTAATTGGCATGTTCATTTCATTTTAATCCCAACTCGTTTAGATTTTTTATGCAACACATCTAAAACTCAGCTATCCATCTTAAAACTTTTTTATTGTGTATTAAGAACTTCTGTATTATATATCTCCATTATGCAGAAACATTTTATAAAAATAATAACAATAATAAGTTATATTAATTATATCCATTTTTTCAAATTATTATACACTATTAATTAAAATTCACATAATATTCAAATATTTTAGATCCTACTAATCTATTGTTGCATTTTTAATGTTTTATCATTTGTAATTTTTACAAGAGATATTCAAACTATTTGCATCTACTAATTGGGACATTATCCTCAATCTATTATGAATAGAATTCTTTCGTATATACTCATTTTTAATTATACTATTTTAGTTATTACCATTCATCAATTTTCATATTGTATACAAATAATTCTCATTTTATTTGTATGTTTCGATTCTTTATGCTAATGTTGTATGTTATACATTGTTTTGAATATCACGCCATTCTTATAAAATTTACATCTAATTTTATGTAGGATGTTTCTATCATATAACACCTTATAATCAATCTTCTATTTTACGAAATATGCTTTGTTTCTATTATCTATATTCCATCAATTTTTCTATCGTTTTGTAACATAGAGCAAAGATATCAAAATCTCTTATTCATTAATATTTTAGAAATTTAAATAATACGGGGTCATTTGAACTCTTATTCTTACCAAAAGTAATTTTGAATTCATAATATATTTTATACATTTTAGGGCAAAAACCCATATAAAATGTCATTTATCGATGTACAATATATTTTAAACTAACTATTTTTTATCAAGATCTGTAAACCTGTCAATAAAAGGTTTATATCATCATAATTCATCATAGATTTAATTAGCAAAAATGTTCATTTGATAACCCTTCTTATTGCACCACGATTTAGATCTATTTATTTGATGCTAATCCATTAAAATCTATATATATATATATATATATATGTGATAGAATTCAAATATATAACATGTCATGAAATTATGTCTAAAATACAAATCCAAACAATTATAGAAATGTCTTTATCTACATATATTCACCACTATCTACAAATCCATATTAATAGTTGTATACATGACACAAAATCAAAACAAGTATACTTTGAATTTATATACAAGCTGCAATAAAAGATTTCTTTTTAACAAGTCATTTATATATTTATTTATCTTTGCATTATGATTTTGATGTACTTAAAATATTAGTGTAAGAAAAATAAGTTCAGTGAACTTCCATAGACTAAGTATGATACATTTAATAAATAAAAATATGTGAAAAATAAATAATTAATAAACAGAAGAATAAATAATTAATGTCTCATTTTTTTTTTCAAATCATAATAACAAAAATAACATGTTATATAAAGATAAGTCACAACTACAAAGAAATAAGCATACATATATAATCTTTTGTTTATTTTCATTCATTTTTCATGTTAATATAGTTTCCATTTAACATAGGAGATCAATCATTGATACTAGAAACTCGATCTTATGACTCACAATAGCTATTATGATAGTAGAAAATTTTAATATTATGACTCTCTAATCATTAGCTATTATAATAATAATAAATCTCAATCATATGACTCATTTTCTACTAACTATTATGTTAGTAGAAAATACTAATCATGTGACTCGCTAGCCACTTGCCATTATAATAGAGAAAAATCTTAATTATGTTACTTACTGGCCACTAACGATTATAACAATGGTAAATCTTAATTGTGTAACTTATTACTTAGTCACTAGCTACCATAATAATGCTAAATCTTAATGATGTGATGCTTTGGTCATTAATTACAAATCAAGTAACATAACTCAATTACGTCTCATTGGTCACTATATCTATTCTAAGTAGCATATCAATGTTTTTATTTCATAAACACATGATGCATAAGTCATTATATATCTTAATTATATGTTTAATTTCAAGCTCATTGAATCCAAAATAAAGAAAAAATAATTGAGAAGACAAAACAACAAAAATTATCAATGTAGCATGAAATAGTAGGACCATGCATGATGGCTCATTATAAGCATGTAAAGAGTGTAATGTTGCTCTCTAGTTAGCGTCATTACTGAACGATGTGGTCTCTTGAATGTTTTGCATAGTGTTGCTTCATGTCACATAAGATGGGTGCATTGCTTTTCGTGCGTGAGAGATAGGTGCACTAATCAGCCCAACGCAATCAACACACACATAGAAGGCTTGTTTGCACGCATGAATAATGCATTGGTGTTGCCATATGCACGAGGGTGACCAGACACTAGTGCAATTAGGAATGGGATTTGTAGAATTTAGAAAAATTTTATATTTTTTTGCCACAACCACATTGTTTTTGTTTTATAATAACATATTTATCCCAACCCCTATATAAAGGGGTAAGAATAATATATGAAGCAATTCAAAACTTAAGAAATAAAAACTTCATAGATTCAGAACTCCTTAAAGAGAACTTTTTTTAGGAATTCAATCTCCTTATATTAAAACTCTCTTCTCCTTCTTCACTTATTCCTCACCATTATCATGCTTCCAGTTCCATTATTGGCACCCTAAAAAAAGGTTTTTATTGAGAGCTTGAGGTGAGAACTCTTTTGTAGACAAATCATATCTTTCTTTATATTTTTAACTATAAAATCTTGCAATACTTACAACATTACATTTTTTTCATACTCATGTGCAAACTAAAGTATACAATCATTTCATGCAAATAATAAGCATTTCAAGCTATAATGCTATAACTAAAATATCATCATGCTCACATGTCTCAACTTCATTTGTGCGTCATTCATTTTATTAATTTAGAAAGCCAACTACATGAGCAGCACAACAATTAATGGAAGATAAACAAGTAGACCACATTTATATTCTCAATTTATTTTAATCAATTTTAGTAAAGTAAATTTTTATGCATTCGAGCATCAGAATGATTGTGTAGAAACACCTGCACTTCGTTATACTTGTCCTTTAACACTATGTGAAACATGCACACATATATAAATATGTTAATATGCCTATCTCAAGGTTATCGAGTGCTTTCTATTTTTTTGTTTTTTATGCCTAGTTTTTATTAATTTTTGGTAATTTCTTGCTCTTTAAGTTCAACCTATTTAGTGATTACAATACATTTTAAGAAAAGAAATTGTCTATTATAAAAGATAGTAGTTTAAGATTTTCCAGGACCTCACCAAATTACTTTGTTGATAAAGATTTCAATTAGCTCAACGTGCTTCTTTTCCAAGCCTCAATTTTTGGTTTTTCACCTTCCCTTTCCCAGGGCTCCAACTTTCTTGAGCATTAATCTCTACAACCTATTGCATTCTCCCTTCAAACAATCTTATATCATGATAAAGTTGTGATTAGAACTTAATACCATTAATTTTCACCACATTGATTTGACCTACATTGAACAAACCAAGCAGCAAGACAGCAAATGCAAGGTTAACTTGAAAAATTGATGGTTTGAGCAAGCAAGGAAATAGGTAATCGAGAAGGAAAAGTCCTACTTACTAAAACAGGATTCCACCTCCTCAATTCGGCATAAGAGAAAGGGATCTTAGTGCTTGTGGTATTAAGCATCATAAAGAGAAGAGGGGTTCTCAAAATCATGAATTCAAACATTTAATTAATAAGTAATATTAATAATTTATTTATAACATTTTAATGATTACAAATTCATAAAAATTCTTAGTAGACTTTGATTGAGGTAAAATAAGCATTATTGAACTTATCTTATTGAGCTTTATCTAAAAATATATTTATTTTTATATTTTAAAATACTTCATTTTTTAAGTAATTTTGTATGTTTTACAAAAATAACTAGATTCATATATTGTGTTAAGGATTTGGATATTTTACAATTCTTCTCTCTTTTACTCACACAATTCAAAATAATTATGGATATTTTTTCTCATATATTCTTGGGCTCTCAAGTAGCTTTATCTTCTATTTGCTTTTGCTATTATACTTTAACTATAAGGATTGCTCCCTTCTTAAATTACTTGATCCCTTTGACTATAATTCTTATGGTGTTTTCTTGATAGCTTAGATTTGGATGTACTTTCATAATGCTTGAATCATAATATACAATATGTAGTTGAGTACAACATATCTTCTTAAAGTAGAAATATAAAATGCATTATGCACACCAAGAAATTATGGAGTAATGATATTATATATGCTAGCTCTCCAACTTTTTCTAATATATGGAATATCTTAATGTACCTTGGCTTCAACTTTTCTCTTTTTCCAAAATTTAGTTAAACCATTTATTGGACTCACTTTCAAGAAAGCATATTCTTCTACTTAAAACTCAACCTTTTTGTGCTTTACATCAAAATACTTATTTAAACCATTTTATGTTTTTTCTATTCTTTTTTGAATCATTTGAAACTTTTGGGTAATTTCATCTATCAACTCTGGTCTCAAGTGTGTTCTATAACTTGCTTCATATAAGCAAAAAGGTTATTAACACTTATTTTTACACAATGCTTCATGGGATTCTATTCCTATGTTGAAATAATTACTATTATTAAAAATGAATTTCATCAATGTAAGTGTCTTAACTATCATCAAAATCTAATATCCATAATCTTAATATATCTTTTGGAGTTTTTATAATCCTTTAAATTTGACCATCCATTAAAAGATGAAATGTTGTATTAAATCTTAGATGGCTAACAAACACTCCATGTACACTTCAAACAATTGCAAGGTAAACCTTGAATCTTTATCATGTATAATTACTTTGTAACAACCCATCTAATCTTAAATGTTGATCCATATAAATTTGTGCTAGTCTTTCAACTGAGTATGTAATTCTAATGAAAAAATGAGATAATTTTATTAATCTATTTACAATGACCCATATGATATCATGTCCTTGATTAACCCTTGGTAGTCAAATTATAAAATCCATTGATATTTCTTCATACTTCTAATTTATAATAAGAAATGGTTGCAACAATCCACTTAGTTTTATTGTTTTATTTTCATATGTTGACATATTATATATTTACTAAATAATCACCGGCATTGTTCTTCATACCAAGCCATAAAAAAATCTCTGTTTTAAGTTTTAGTACATCTTTGTTAATCATGGATATATTGTATATCTTAGTTCAGGGGCTTTTTTTATTAGAATTTTTTTTAGTCTCTTATTGAAGGAATGCATATTCAATTTTTATAGAACAATACTCTCTCTTCACTTACATAAAGTTTGTCTCTTTTTCTTTAACAAATTTAGCCTTTATTTATTGAATGTCTCATATTTATCTTAAGAATCTTTCAAAACTTGACCAATCTATTATAATAGTTAATAGAGAAAGTTTCTTTTGATAATTGCCAATAACATAGTCAATTCTAAATAATTTACTTTTATAACTAATAGTGCTTATTTCAAACTAAATATTATGCTAAAAAAACTAGCCCTCTTACTCAACACATTTGTTATAACATCGACTTTTGTTTGATGATAAATAATTTTCATATTATAATATTCAACTAGTTCCAACCACCTTCATTGTCTTTATATGTAACTTTTTCTATGTGAAAAGATAATTTAGATTTTGGTGATAGGTAAAAAAATAATTTTTTATACTATATAGTTGGTATTTCTAAATATTCAAAGTAATTATGATTACATTAAGTTTAATATTATGTGTAGGATAATTTCTTTCATAGAATCATAGTTTTCTTGAAGCATATGTTATTACTATATCAATTAGTATTAGTACACACTTAAGTTCTTACAGAGAAGTATTAGTACATATTTAAAATTTAATCTCTTTTTTAGGTAATGTTAAGATAAGTGATTGGTTAACTTCTTTTTTAAGGTTTAAAAATCTTTTTCACAATCTAAATTTCACTTAAAATATATTATCTTCTAAGTTAATCTTATCAATAATATTACAATTTGAGAAAATCCGTTTATAAATTTTTAATAGTATTAAATAAATTAAAAAAAATTCTTAGTTCAAATACATACATTTGGGGGGCTAGGTCATTCTTAATAACTTTTACTTTCTATGAATTAATAAAGATCTCTTCTACACTGATTACATGCCCAAGAATGATATATTGTTTAGCTAAACGCCATATTTTAAAAACTTGACATATAATTGATGTTCTCATAACCTCTATAATACCAAATGCAAATACTTCTCATGATTTACTTCACTTTTATAGTAATTAATATCATCGATAAAAATAATAACAAACTAATCTAACCATTACTTACCATATTCACTAAGTCCATGAAGGCTACTATAGTATTTGTTAATCCAAATGGCTATACAACAAATCCAAAATGATCATATTTTATTTTAAAAGTAGTTTTCTAAATATCTTTTTAAATATTAAATTGATGATAATTGTTATACCCGGTAAAATATTATAGGTTTAATCTTCAATAATTCGAATTGGCTGGGATGATTTCAGATCGACAGTAGGTTGAGCCAAGAGCTCAATTGGAGGCTATTGGAATTTTTGAAATTTTCTGGGGATTTTTCGGAGCACCGAGGAATTTTTAAGTAATTTTTCCTATTTAATTGGATTTTTGGAAATTCGAATATCTATTTAAATCGGTCCATTAAACCGGAAATTGGTTTTTACCGCGCATGAACCGGACTGGAGCGGTTCAGCGAAGGCGGGGGCGGTTCGCCGAGTGCGTTTGCGCGTGCGTTTGGATAAGCCGCGGATAAGCGGATCGGACGGACGAGATCAGCGGTGGAGATTAACCGGTTGATCGGGGTTAAGCGGCGTTATTAAAAGGTCAACCGGCACTTAATGGGTTCTTAACGGGTTAATACCGGTTTAAAGCAGGGTATTTAACCCGAACTGTTCGACTGTTAGGGTTAGGGTTTCGAACGGCCGGAGACGAAGCTTTCGCGGCGAACGGCGATATTTTCTGGCAGCCTTTCAAGGGGCTTTTTGTACCTGGAGGTTCGCGGGACCGAGGAAAATCGATTGGTACCGGTTTCGTTCGGCGAGGAGCAGCGGTTGGTCGCGTGCGAGCTTCACCGTCGCCGGAGAAGAAAGGTAGGAAATTTCAGTTTAAATTAGTTAAATTGGCAAATTAAAAATATGGATTATTTTGCAATTAGCTACCGGAGCATGCGAATTGTGGTTTTTTTGAAATTTATTAATGCAAATTATTGATTTTAGCATTTTAGGGTTTTCGGAAAAATTACACCCGCCGAATTTGGAAATTTTACCGAGCAATTGTTGATTCGATTATGTGCTTAATCATGTTAAGATAGTATCAAATGCTGAAATTTGTTTAATTTCATAGAATTGTTAAAATGAGGATTGGATGAAACTTCGGCCGAAATTTTGATTTGAATCTTAGAAATTAGTGCATTATTGACAAATTAGGATAGTACGAACATCGGATTTTACTTCTCTTTGATCTCGGTCGCCGAAAATCGACGGGGAAAACGAAATTTTCTGGAGGAATCGTCCGCTAGGGTTTCGCGGGCGCCGGGCGGAGGAAGGAGATGGATTAGATTAATTTCGGTTTAGTTAATTAAGTAATTGTAATTATTCAATATTTATTAATAATTAAATGCTAAACGTCGGCTGGAAATTGGATTAAATATTCGGCCGGTGGGTCCTCGATTCAGCGGGATATGGGCGAACGAACGGGCGGAGGAAAAGATTTAATTCGGAAATTAATCCGAATTTTCGGGAAATATATGGAATTTAAAATTTAATTTCGGAAATTAATCCGAATTTTTGGAAAAAGGATATATGTGGAATTTAAATTTTATTCGGAAATTTATTCCGAATTTCGGAAAATGGATAAAGGGCGGAAATTGATTTTGGAATTTAAAAAGTTCCTGAAGTGAGAAAAAGGTGATTTTAGGAAATCACATTGCCAAGTTGAAATTTATTGTTGGAAATTATCCATAAATTCAGTGTAGCTAGATTAGTTGGAAGGAAGTGTGACATTTGGGTAAGTGCTACCAGAATAGTCAGAATTTTGGTACAGTTTGTGTTGCTTGGATGGCAATGGCATGGTTTGAGTCAGTTTACTCAGTGTTGGCATATTTCACGGATTGGCATATTGGACTGGACTACTATAGACCCTATATGATGTTTTAGGGTAGTTGTGGTAGGTAACTGTGCGGTTCAGACTTAGCTTCCACAGTGTACATGTGACTGGTAGGCGCCATGCGTGTTTCGAGTGGGCGAATCCCACTGGCATGCTACCTGGAACCCCAGGCTAGGTTGTGATGCGTGTTTCGAGTGGGCGAATCCCACTGGCATGCTTTGCCTAGGCACCATGCGTGTTTCGAGTGGGCGAATCCCACTGGGCATGCTATATAGACGCTGAGGTGTCGGGTGCTAGGCATTATGATGCGTGTTTCGAGATGGGCAATCCCACTGGCATGCTTTGCCTAAGCACCGTGCATGTTTCGAGATGGGCGATCCCACTGGCATGCTACCTGGAAGCTCAGAGGAGAGCTACTCTGGTGTGACTGGGGTGACTGTGGTTGGTCAGAGTCTGGGACTGAGAGTGCCTTTCCACCCTACATTGTTATGCTGTATTCCTATACTTTTGCTATTATCCTTCTCTTGCATGTGAGTTTTTACTAGCTGTCTTTCCTACTGGGCGTAGCTCATTCCTTTTTATCTATATTTTTCCAGTGGCTCGGCAGACTTGACGCCACCCAGTTTTAGGTGGGATCGTGATCAGTAGGCTAGTGGAGGAGATCTGATCTGTGATTTTCTGAGACATTCTGGTTAGTTGATTGTTGCTGTTGGATGTATTCAGTGAGACTGTTATTTTTGTCTTGTATTATGTGAGGGTGATTCTGACTTATGTATCTAGTTGGATGATATTGTATTTGTTGGACTTGGATCTTATTCTTATGATGTAGTTTCCATTCACTGTTTTACTTTATTGTCTTGGTGATATAGTGTGTGGAGTGCCATAATTTATCTGAGGATGTTATGTATTTTATTTTGATGGTGAGGTCATTACATGACTATGGAACTTAACCGTGGGGGTTCAGACTTCTATTAGACCGGTTCTCCTACTGGTATGGGTTAGGAGTATTGGGTCTAGTAGGAGTAACATTGCGCGAGTTCATCAGTTAATTCAGGAGTCATGAATCCTGATTTGACGGTGTACCCGGGAGATGGGATCCACATTGTTAAGGAAAGTAGGTGTGTAATGATGTGTTATATCCTATATTTTTCGTAGGCTACTCAGGTTGGTATGGGACGATCTGAGCTGTCTATATGTAAAAAAAAAAAAAAAAAAAAAATGTATGCCAAAAATCAGCCTAGGAAAAAATGGGGTGTAACAATAATCAAATCTCAAATCAATTTTTGAGATTACTTTAACTCAATGTAGTTTATCAAATAACTCATCTGTTTTAGGAAATAGATATTTATTCTTAATTACATTCTTATTCAATTGTCTTTAATCAATACTTATTCTTAAGTTATTATCTTTCTTTTTCATAAAGAATATAGGTGCACCCTATAACAATACCTAGGAAAAGCAATTTTCAATTAAGTCTTACATTTGTACATTGAACTATTGTAGTTTAAGAGGTCTTATCTTGCATGATGCCTTAGAGATTAGTTTTGCTGTTGATATTAAATTAATGACAAATTTAATTTCTTTATCAAGCAACAATCCTATGAAGTTTTTTGAAAAAAATATGGATACTCACATATAATAAAAACTTCTTGCAACTATAGTTTCATTTTTTTTTTCAACTTCTCATGTTGAAGCTAGGTAGTACTCGCATACTTTTCTTGCTAGTCTTTTAGCCTTAAGGATAGATATTATAATGTTATAATCAGTTTTTTAAACTATGAGTGTAACCAAATCAAAAGAATTGTATTATTAAATTATACCAATAATTTATATTATAACATCACATAAAGAGTATCATGCTAACTATCAAACAAAATATTATCATCTATAAGACCAAAACATAATAAAATATTAATTAAATCAATAACCACTTAAATCTAACCTAATTTGGGACAACATCATAAATAACTATTAAAATTTGATAAAAATCATAATAACTAATTACAAAATCTAATAAAATAGTCCAATAAATTCTCATGTCTAAATACATACAACTGACAATAAATAAGAATCAAATCTATTACTATCAATGATAAAATAAAGAAAATGAATCATTCAATTGATGTACTAACTTTCATAATCTCTAGCTTGACTCCTATAGAACTCTTAGCTTTATGTATAAATTTATAAGGGGGTGAGTTGGGAGGCTCAATAAGAAATCTTTTAGTTATATTATAAAACTAACATGTAATAATATAAAAATATATAATATAGTAATTAAGTAAAACATGTAAATGAATAACATCAATTATAAACTATCATAAGACATCACTATCTATTAGTTAATCTAATATGCATCCTTGTAGTGTGGTTAACCAAATAGTCAGTGTCATTCTTTGATCTAATACACTCTTATATCAAAGAGAATCATGATAAAACTTAATACTCTTAACATATCATATAATCCAACACTCTATAAAAAAATTACTTATCTCATAAGCCAGCCTTTAGAAGTCCTTAATAATTACATGTATTCCTTTCCACAACATAATAAATTATACATTTTCTCATGAGACTGAATATATAATTATTATCTCCTAAGATTATTTATAAACTAGCTTTTAGCCAATCTTAGAGGTTCTTATCATACAATCTGACACTCTTCCTACATGCTCAATTATTTATCTATAACTACCTTTAAGTTAGGAGACTAAAATAATTAATTCATCTATCTTCTAAGTAAATATGTATAATCAATAGTTTATTATATATGTTTACTTTAAGGTTTTATATTAAATCTTAATTTCAATTGTTTAGAATAATTTAGCTTATATTTTTAATTTAATATTATCCTAATTTTATCTATGACTTTTCTTATCTTGGCTAACCTTAGTGTTCACAAAGCCTTGGCCTTTAGCCTTAAGTTCTATATAGAGTCGAATACTATTACAACTAAGTTTAGTTTCATATAAGTATAATTAGTGGCCTTTATACTCTTAAGATAATCCTAAACCAACATACCCATTATAAGGCCTCTCTTAAGAAACCACACATCTCTCCGATCACTATCTAAGATGTCAACACATGGCTTAAAAGCTAAAATATGATCATTCATGGCCTTACCCAAATAACCTAGTTAACCTAAGGGTATAGCCACCATCTTTGCTTTATTATTTCCTTGGCTAAACCTAACACATTCCTAAGTCTTATTTTAAGGTCTTCTATCTTTTATATGATCTTAATCCAGAGCTTAACTAATTAAAGATTAATTTATAATATACATAAAGATTCACCAATGGTATTTTCATAGCCTATCAGAATCTTCCATTATATGTTCCTTTCATGTGAATTATTTCAATCGCTTTAAGCTTATTTCTAAAGCTAAACTTCTCTTATATAGTCATATCTAAGTACATTAAATTTCTAATTTAACTATACTGAGGATTGTGAAGTATTCATAAAATCTTTACCTTAAGGTTTGACCTTAACTTTAGCATTTTTATCCATAAAATTAATTTTATGCTTGTTAACCATATCCCTACTCAACCTAGCCATCTTTTAAAGCCTTAAGTAGAGCCCTCAAAGGCTTTCTAACTAAAACTCAAGGGCCATACACACCTTAAAGGTCTTTTAGGTTCTCTTAAGAGTTGAACGTGTGCCTCCAATTACTTAGTCAAGCAATTTTTTATGCTTCCCAACCAAACCTAAGTCAAAGGTTTGGTTAGCTACAACATTATCTAAGTTTTCACTTTATTTTCAAATGACCTTAAATGTTTTATGACTTAATTTATGGTGCAAATTATTTCATATGATATTTCATCTATGGATTTAACAATAAAACAAAAATTCTCACCTTCTCATGCTATTAACTAAATTATAAGTAATGTGAATTACAACTTTAATGTCTCTCATCAAATATGCATTTCAACAAAAATAAATTCATCTAAAAAATATAAAATCAAGTCTCAGTTCCACCTATTGCTTGTTTCATCATGTCATGAAACTCTTATTTAATCATGAAATAAACAAGTATACATTGCATGAAATATACATTATCATATATCCATTCTACTTAAAAAGAATAAGGATTTACTAAGGATCTTAACTTTCAACAAAATATAATAAGAAAAAAGGTTATCTTCTCTAGGTTATGAAGGTGAAATTCAACAAAATTTGTATTCCTATGATTTGATAATTTTTTAATATTTATTATGATAACTTATGCTTAATATTTACAAGCTCAGTCAACCAACAAGGCATAAAATTTAGCAAATCTTTAACTTACTCCACATAGTCTTGTCTCATTTAAGAAGTGTTTTGCATCAATAAATTTTTATTCTAAATTCATCTTCTATATATATTTATAATCAAAGCCAAAAGAGTAACGTATGATCATGGAATTTGCTTTACATTCATAGGTAAATGTTAATATAAATTTTTAGCATGATTTAAGTAGAAACATTGTATAACAAAGAATGATAATTAACTCATTTTATTCACTAAAATAAATCTCTCTTAGTTAGGGTTAGAAGAAAACTCCTCTTTAAGCAAGTTTCATGAGAATGAATAACTAGTTATTAATTTTCCAAGATTCCACATTCATCATGGCCAAGTAATTCAATTTATCTTATCTTAGAACTTGTCTAAATTTATTGTATGAACTCAATGGTCATTCTAACAAGAAAAATCATGTAAAGAATTCCTCCTTAGATCTTTCCTTTCTTCAAATCTTGAACCCTCAATCTTATTCTTCCTCGTAATTTATATTTGTTTTCTCCTTGGTATCCTCTTTGTTGGCTTCACCAAATTCTCTCTTTATGGCTAGATTTGTTAAAACTCTTATAAGCACATCTTAAGGGGTTATGTAGCATCAGCCACACCTCCTTAAATCAAATATTTATTTTAAGATAAACTAATTTTGGTTTGGGGTAACAAGAGTTCACCTTTTTAATTTAACCATCTTCTAAATAATCCCCATTTTAGTCAGCCAAGTAAAACTCCTAAAATTTAAGAATCTAACAAATTATTGCTAATAAATATTTCAATATTTTTTTCCTTTCATATATTTTTTTTAAGATATTCTTAAATATATCATATATATATATATATATATATATATATATATATATATATATATATATATATATATATATATATATATATATATATACATTTTAATCATCTTATCTTCAACAAATAATACTTAAACTTTAGGAATTTATCCATATCTTATTATGTATTCATAATTTGATAATAATAAGGATAAGAGATAAATTAATAAAATTATAATCTTATTTTAAATCTTTATGACAATTAAGGCTCATATGATGCTACTTAAGTCTTGTCACTCCATCATATTTTTAATTTTTGAATTTAAAATTTTAAAATTATAAATTTAATTTGTCCATATTTAAAATTTAAACATATTCAAATTTTAAATTTTAATTAAAAAAACACATACCTCAATTAATTAATTTTAATAATATAGCTAAGAATATTGGGTATAACATGTAGGTACTTTTTTGTCCTCATCGAAATAGATCTCATTAATGCCATTGCTCATATGGATATTAATTTCATTTTCTAATAGTCAATAATGACTCGATGAGATATTAACCAATCTATACTTAAGTTGATATCAAATTTTGATAGATTTATAATAATCAATTAAAATTTGAAAGATCACTCATTGATTTTTATATTTTATTTGATATATTTGTCTACTTTTGCTTTCACTCAAGGAAGAAATTTTATTGAAAAAGGATTTTGGTGCGGACACCAGTTACATTCGAGACTTTCGACGCGCCCAACCCCGTCAGGCACGATATAGCTCGAGGAATTTATTTTTGTGCAGGGTCAATTTGGAGCTCGAAAATAAAATATATGCTCAAAAACGGACTTTTAAAACATTAAAAACGCTCACCGGCGACTCAGATCCCACCGCCCCGCCGAACGCCGTCCGTCCGCCGCCGTCCGCCGGCCGTCCGCCGGCCGCCGCCCAACATCCGCCCCGCAGGCGCGCGCGCACGCGCGCTCAGCCAGGACCGCGGCGCGCCCCCGCGCGCGGGTACCGCACCTCGGCGCCACGGCTCCTGCGGAGCGCCAGCGACCCATCCGCCTCCAATCGGGTCGGTATCGGGTCCGCCCGTCCCGATTATGCTTTCGGGTCACCCGCCCGCCCTCGCGGGTCGGCGCGACCCGAACTCCGCCGCACCCGCCCACGCCGCGCCGAAAGCACCGACAGCAGTGCCCATACGCGCGGCGCACGCGCGCGGCGCACATGCGACAGCTCAATCGTCTCTTGCAAGTTCTAATTAAGTTTGGGAACAGCTTATTTTAAAGCTTTTATGTATTTTTTTGTACCCTTAGGCTCCCTATAAAAGAGAGGCCTACCCTTATGTTTAGAGGATGCTTAGTGAATGAGAATTTGTGTTTTCTTGCATCTTGTTGAGAGCTCAAGTGTGAGTGCATCAAGAACTTCGACGTGCTGATTCGTCGAGGCTCCGATACTGGAAGGAGGGGTGTGAGGCCCAAGCGGTGAGACGCCGTGCCAGTCCATCAACCATTCTGAAGCAATATCTTCGCGCATCACCCACGAAACGCAAGTCAACTTCCGTGCTAACGGTACGCTCGGAAACTTCCCGCCACTTCCCTTACTTGACGTGTTTCCTTCGCGGATTTTGGATTTCCTCGCTGTTCACTTTCCTACTATCCGATTTTCTTCGTTGCCTCTGGTTCACTCTTTTTCGCGTACTACTTACCTCGTTATCTTCGAAACTAGTGTTGATTAGTTCGATCATCCGACTCTTAATTCTGTGTTGAGCGATCTTTCAAAATTTTATTTTTCGAGATCGGTATTATTAACCCATCCCGAGTACCCCGTGTCTGCGCCGTCGAGAGGTAGCGGGCCTAGCATACGGAGCAACCTCTGTGTTGCCCACGGTCCCCTCTTGGCTAGGATCGCCTTGGACGGGTGTCTCAAGCGTGTTACCTTTTTCGAAATTTCACGTAATTTCCCACAAGTTTTCTTTGTTACCTTAAAAGTTTGCAGGTTAATCGCTTGTATTGCTCAATAAACAAAAGCTTAAATCCGTCCGGCATCAGATTTTCTAGTCCATGTAATTCTAGTGATAGTCTTGTGACAAAATTAATTAATATGAAAAAATATGATGCACCACAGTCGAACAACAGTAGTATATGTATGTTATATAGTAAAACAATACTTGTGATGATATTAGGAGATGTAGGAGCCTTCTTTTAAGGGAGAACATAAATGTCAGGATGTGCATTATGTTGTTGAATTGTAAAAGCTTGTCTTGTCTGGTACCACATGCAACATGAGGTGTACTAGTGGGTCCTATAACCATATAATCTTTTAGGTTTTGCAATCCATTACTTGCATGCTAGCTTTCCTTTTCCTCAATATACTTTAAACAATGTATGGCTATATGGGCTAACTGTTAACATTTAAAATATTTAATTGGCTTATGTTTATGGCAGTCCCTTTAATGGAAATTTTTAAAAAATTATTCCTTGGGGGTTTTTATTGATCTTTTATTCTTCAAAAGTAATAGAAAATTATGACCTTATTTTTATAGTCCTTAACTTTTTAAATTTAAATCCACTTTCAAATAAATAGTTTGGTTCTTTTCTTTTTCTAAAGTTTTTCCATGCTTCTTTTGTAGCTTGATCTTGTCTATTTATTTAAGCGAAATTTCACTAGTTCTTTTTATGAAATGAAATCCAAAGTAGTCATAATGCTTTTAATAAAATCTTACAACCATTTTTTAAACATATAATATCTTTTTTATTTTATAGCTATCATTTTTGGAAAATACATTGTAAGAAACAAAAACTATTATTTATAAGTTGTGATGGTCAAATTTTCTTAATACAACTTATTTAATTCATCACACATGTCATTCTTCAAATCTTTTTTTTTGCTTTGATTAGCACTCTTGCAGCACTTTTCAACATCAATGCTACCAAAGAGATCCTTCTATTTATTCCAAGGTTTAAGGTACAACTAATTCATTGCAAGTATCAAATTAGTTGTCATAATGACTTTAACTACTCTGATTTAATGTTCTTGAATGTCTTTGCTATGATTTTAATTGTTTAAATATCACATCATATAGGCATCTCTCCCTAAGACTTCAAATAATGTGATACCACTAATAATTACAACAATCCTTCTTGCTGCATTAGGATTTAGAATTAATTATTTAATCTAAACCCATTGAAAGTTTTATGGGTTTTAAGTTCTAGATTTTAAATGGATAGAACATCTCTTATATTCTTTCTATTTTTTGTATACATGACAACATATTTCAAATACATAACATTTAACACAACTACATCAAATCCACATCTACATAATTATACACACACACACACACACACATACATAGATTCACACTATCCATTAATTCATGTAGATAGATGTATACATGATAACAAATTATAATAAGCATAGTTTGAGTTTATATACTAGCTATAATAATAGAATTTCTTCTTATCAAGTTATTTTTTTATTATTGTTCATCTTTGCAGTGTGATTTTATTGCACTTGAAATATTAGTGTCAAAAAGTAGTCACTCATTTTTCTAGATTTCAATATGAAGACATCTATTTATTTCTTCAAAAAATTTCCAAATGTATAAAAATTATTATTTGTTTTTTTATAAAAATTAGAATTGAAGCAAGCCTTTATACTTTTCATATCAAATAATAGAAGCATCTTTTACAATTAAGCATAAGTATGAAAGTTTTTACATTTCTTTTTAAAAACACATGCATATGCAATATCAATGTTTGACAAATTCTTTATATATCATTTTTATACAAGTAAAATAAATATCAAAATCACACATCTAATGATAATTATAATATCTTCTAAATTATTATTTCTCAACTCTCACTTCATCCTAATAACTTTGTGAAGCACCTTGCTTTTATTTAAAAATATTATGCCAAAATAGACATGACCCATCAGACATTGCCTCAATATTAAATGTATGAACATACTTGTAAAGAAATACAATATTTAGATAACTACATACTAAGTCATTTATAATATTTCAATATGATAAAACAAGAGAGTAAATAATGAAAGATAAGGTAGTTTTTATGTAAACCTTTTATCACATTAATTTAGAGCTTTTACATATTTTTTTTATTCCTTCTTACTTTTTCATCATTTTAAGGAGTAGCATAGAGAATGACCTTTTTCATAAACAAATTAGATATTTTATGAATGCATTAGTCCAAACTTAAATAGTTCAAATGAAGGTTTCTATAGCTTATCTCTAGAATCTATTATTCTAGAATATAATATCACCACTTTGAATAACCTCTCATTCTTTTATTTTATACATTACATTCCCTTCACCAAAACTTATTTCCATTTCTCTTTTCATATTCATTTTTTTATTTTCTTTTGTGACTATTATCACAAAAATACTTTTTCTTTCTATTTTTTCTTCTTTCTTTTTTTTTATAATTGTTATCAAAATAATATTTTACTTTGAATGTACCTTTTATAAACATCATCACAAAATTATAAAAAATAAAAAAGAATTATAATCAAAGTAATATGTCATACATGCTTAAGCAACACAGATATAAATATAAGACCATACTGCAGAAATATTACTATGTAACATTCTCAATAAATTTTCTTTGTGACTATCTCTTAAAGAAATATATTTCTAGCAAGCTTCATGGATCAAATATTTTCTCATATGCATATCTTGTATATTCATGCATCATCAACATGATATTTTATTAATCATTAAAATCTCTAGCCTACAATACACATTAGAAACAAACATAAACATATAAGTATATGTTTTTTCTTTACATGTACCTTTAGTTGATAATAACATATTTTTGAAATTAAGATTAATAGGCATCTTTCATACGATATTTTTACATATCTTTCGAGTACTCTAACATAGCATTATATAATACAACAAATAATATACATATAAGTGTAAAATATTTCTACCTTTTAAATCCATATAGTGGTCTCACCAAGTTTATATATTTGCTTTAAGTCTCGATTATTACAACACTTGAGAGTTTTGCCCTTTGGTTGTCTTTTTTATGCACTTAGCTCTTATTGGAGTTTTATTTAATACTTAAGAGCACTGTTTTTTTCTCTTTTCTTCACTCCAACATGAGTGGTTAAAGTCAATTACACTGATACATGAGTAAAACATTCTTCTCATGCTTGGAGTCACTACTTTTATACACAACAAATGTCTCTTTACATTCATGTCCATTTATTTCCCTCTAATGAATGATTCTTTCAATTTTGCATCTTTTTGACTCCATTTTCACTTAAATCTAATGATTTTTAGTCAATTATCTCAATACTTTATTATTTTGAGTTTTAAGATCCATTTAATTTCTAATAATTATGAGTATGATTACCCTAATTACATCATTAGATTCTCAACCTAGCCAAAATCTATCATAATCTTTTTTATCATAGTATTATGGTAGCACTATCATACTTCTATATTACTATCATTTCTCTTAAATTACATGAATAATTTTATAATGTTCACATGATCATATTATAAATTTTTTCTTATTATATTGTATGACACCTATTAGTTGACTATCTCCAAGTACTCTCTCTATGTCATACTGCATGATATGTTTTGTTGTGCTTATATGATTAATTCTTTGTATCTCTTTAGTAAATCATAATTAATAATTATCTTGTATGTTATGTTCTTATATCCTGATCATATGATAAAATTTGTTTAATATATTGGTACAATCAATCTATCATATCTTCCTTAGATGTTTTCATATTGAGCTTATTTCATTTTCTCTTTTATGATCATATTTTATGATATACTTCTATTATGATATATGATCTAATACTTACATGAATTTGCATTGAGTGCATATTTTCATACTGATATATTTATCTTATAATACTTGTATAATTATTTGTTAGGTTATACAATCTTTCATATTTTTATAATAGTTTAGATGTACATGTACGATAATCATCTGACTTTAATCTCTCACTTGATCATATTATACTATTAACACTACTGTACTATATAATATATCTTTTTTGTACTATATTTATTATACACTATATCATACTTATATGTTAATGATCATGATGTCGTATGATTTATTCATTTATTAGTCAAATATTTAGACTTAGTTAATTTTTTTCTTAACCGATTGTATTAGTACATTTGTTACTTTTGTTTTATATAATCATATATTATCTATACTAATTATTTTTTCTTATGCATTTATAGCTAAGTAAGATGGTCTGATTATCTTATAAGGACTTTAGCTCACTTTTGAGTGTTTTCATATTTTTCTTATGTTTATTTTATCTTTTACTTAATCATATCATGTGATACTTCACTATTTTGTTGTATAATTAACCCATTTCTTACCTAACATGTTCGACTTCTTTAATCTAAAATGATGATGTAATATAAGAAATTCTAATGTAAAATATTTTAGACCTTTGCATTTGTGGTGATCCAATAAAAAAGTAAGTAATAGAAATTGAAAGGTCTTTTATGCATGCTTAAGTTTGCATCTTTCATTAGATTCAACATGCTGGAAAGGTTAAAGTGAAAATTGTGAAAGTTATAAGATTTTGGAGTAGCATGGCTTCTATAACTTGTATTCCTTTGAGATATGAAGCCATAAAGAGTATTTATAAAAATTATTGAGTAATGTATACCAAGTGGATCAATAGCTATTGAAAGGTATTGGATGGTTCAACCATATGATCAAGCAAATTAAATACTTTTGAGAAATATGTGTTATCTTTATAGATGTATAAAAATTTAGTAAAATCATCTAATTGTTTGATGATTTTTTAAAAATGAGAAATAAGTCTTTATTAGTCGCATCAGATGATCTGATTCCTGTTTGATATCAATCGGTAGGTCTAATTGAGATATCAAACAAATGATAGGGCCCTCAAAGGAATTGATGATGGGTCATACAATGAATGCTAGACAGTTCGATATCATTAAAATGTACTTTAGCTTATTTGATTGGATAGTGAATGATTTAATAATGGTAAGAATGTATTTGTCTGATGGATCAACTATGATTAAAACTAATGAATAAAAGATGGTAAATATTATTGAGGTTATGAAAATAAATATAGTGTATAGAAAGTCATGAAATACATTGATTGTGTGAAGAAATCATAATTCATGTATGTGCATAAGTATATATGTTGTGAACTTTTAGAAACCTAATAAAATAAAATATTAATTGAAATATGTGTGTGCATTGATAGTGAATAAAAGATAGTAAATACCATTAAAGTTGTGAGAAAATGGAATGCATAGAAAAAGCATGAAATGCATTGATTGTGTGAAGAAATCATAATGAGTGTATGTTGTGAAATTTTATAAACATGGGAAAACAAGAGAATAATTGGAATACTAAAATTAATTAAGTAAATTATATGATTCAACTATGTATTAAATGTGATGTAATTTTCATTGTTAAAAGATGATCCTTACTATAAAAAATTATGAATTATGTAAAATAAAATGGATGATTGATGCATTGAGTTTTTTGTGCACATGTAATTAATTTATTTACATAATGATTTGTCAAGTGAAGGAACACTTATACACTATCAATGCAAGTTAAATATTATAATTATATTGGAAGTGCATAAATAATGCGTGTGCATGAAATGAGAAAAATGAAAATACTTTAAACTCCTACAAGATTTTGGGGCTAAATGGAAGAACTATACATTAAAATAGGGCTATATAAAATAACTCTATAAGGTTATGTAACAAAATGTGGATAAATGAGAAAAACTTGTTTACCTATATACATTGAACTAGAAGGAAATCTAAATGATGGCTGTATAAGAATTGGTTATGAATATTGATAGCAAAAAGATCAAATTCAATGAAAATCTATTGTTAATTTGATTTAATTGAGAAAGGATTACTTACAATATATTATTATGTTATGTATGATATTAACTATGTTGCAAGCAAAATTTTATGAGTTATATATAAAACTAACATGTAAATAATTATAATCATTGTACTTGTTATAAAATTAATGAAATTAATTTAAAATTATATTCATATATATTAATCTAATAGATTTCTTTGCAAGTTTCTTTAAATAATAAATTATTTTAAATCGTTATATAATTTTTTTTAAAACGCTATATAATTAATTGTCATCAGATTTCATTAAAATTTTGTTTACTATTTTTGTTCTGCAAAATTCTCTAGTTTTACGTACTAATATCAACCGTGGTTCATTCGTTTTTTGACATTAATAATATCTATTTCTTCAAGGAAAAACAACTGTCAATATCGGGATATATTCTTCACACAGTTACATTACAAGTATCCGAGCGCTTTCTTTAAAACGAGTAAAGGAAAGCAAACGATCCCAGCAGATCTGGATTCAGTTTCCAGTCTACTTATAGTCCACTATAAATCGACTAATAAACACGGCAAGCCAAGACTACTTCGCGCTTCAGTAAATAAACACTAAATGACACATAATAAATGAGTTGCCTCTAAATTACTACAAAACACGAAATATATTCTCAAAGAAGAAAAAAAAACTCCAGTAATTTTGGATCGAGTTCATCTTCGTCTCATGCTTGGAGTAGAACTTAACGAGGCTGTGGGCTAGGGCTCGGTGACGCGAGCGAAGAGCACGGAGCTGAGCTGCTCCTGCGTGTACCCGCGGCCCGACATCTTGACCGTTGCTTGCTGGATCATCAGATCCTTCACCACCGACACGCTCGCGTAGTGCACATCTAGGTCGAGCTCCCTTAACGCCGCCATCATCTTCGCCGCCGGGTGGTTTCTCCGGTGGCACTGTACGCGTATCATCGCCTCCGGGCCAAGTATCTTCACTTCCACTTCCACCCCCCCGCACCGTCCGCGTCCGTTCGCTGCCATCGCCTCGTGCTCGGCCGCGACCCGACCGGGCCCCGCTTCGCGATCCCTCTTGAGCGCCTCGATCTGAGACTCGAGATTCTCTTTCTCGCATTCTAGCGACTGGAGTTTTGTCCCCAGCTCTTTGATGTAGGAGATGGCGTCGCCGAGCAGAGATGCCTTGTCCATTTTGGACACGTTGGGAACCACCGCGCGGAGCGCGTAGAACCGCTGATTGAGCTTCTCTCGCCGCATCCTCTCAGCCTCCACGTGGTTGAGGGGCTCTTCGCGGCCATTCGCTGGCTTCCGGCCACGCTTCCGTGGTCGCTTCTCCGGCTCGATCACCCGGCTGCTTTCCACCTCGCGGATGGAGGCCTCCAGATCTGAGTGATCGGAGTCGCCGGCGGGTGCTACGAGGGGCACCTGGTTGGTGGAGGCGGGGCAAGCAGGAGCGGAGGCGAAGGAGAGCATGCCGTCCTCGTTGCTTTCTCGGGACGTGGTGGCCGTGGCTGAGTTGTTGTTCTTCTTCTCATTGGGAATCTGTTGATGAGAGGAGAAAAGTCCCGCCGAGACGGGTGCGGGGGAGGAGTTCCGCTTGCTTGCCCCGCAAGTACTGAATTCGGGCTTAAACGATTGTCGGGTGGCGCCGCTGTTGATGCCAAAATCGGAGAAGTTGAGTTCTCTGGTGCTGCTGTAAAACGACGGCTGTTGCTGTTGTCGTTGGCTTCGCTGTGGTGGTTGCGCTGCAATTGAGTCATGGGTTTCTGTCAGGCTACTGATGGTAGGGTTTTCCAACCGAAATTGCGATTTCGAAGCAGAGATATCGGCGATTGCAGGGGGCACCGAATCCTTGATCTCGATGAAGGACGGATCGGAGATCCACAGCTCCGACGGATCGGTATCTCCTTGGTCTCCTGGTGCCGGCGTGACTGGCTGTGACGATAGCCAAGATCCGGGAACCCCGCCGTCGATGCTTCGGAGATTGAAGAGAACCTTTACTTGGTTGATCATTTCGGACTCCTGGAAAATGAGCTCGGTCGACCCGAGCTCCACGACGCCTGTCGCTACAGGAACGCATACCAGACATTGGATTCCCAACGCCTGCGCCTGCCTCGTGCGCTCGCATGGCGCAGCGGCGAGCCTTTCTCTGCCGGCAATCCATAGCGGGGCACCTCCGAAAAAAGCCTGCCCGGGGAGCCCGGTGCCGTTCGGGAACGACTGCGTCATGGACACGAGGAAGAACCACTCCGTGTCGGTGACCTCGTCGTCGATGGCCTCGTCCGGCGATGATCCAGCAGGTCCGCCAGAGATCAGCGAGTTCAGGTCCCGCAGCACGCGTTTCCGATGCTCCTGCTCTGCGGCAGTGCTTGGCGACTGCGTGGCGTTCTTCCGCCTTTGCTTGTCCTGCTCGCATCCCTTGTAGTATCCGTCGCCCCAGCCGAGAAAGGACACGCCGGAGCCAACGTCGACGGAGTGCTGCCAAAAGATGGCGTAGGCCCAGCTCTCCCTGGTCCCATCGATGATCATCTGGAGCCGCTGCTGCAGGCTATCCTGAGTGAATAAAGCCTGCGAGGGGGCGGCGGCGGTAGCAGCGGAGGATTGAAGCATGGATTTCCCGGGGTCATGCAAACGGATGAGATGGTTTGCTGGCGCCGGCGCCCAGGGGAAGCCCTGGCCGTCGGTGGAGGCCATGAAAGCTTCCATCATGGAGGCGTTGTCGTCGGCCCACAGGTTCATGGTGAGAGCATCAAGAAGAGGGCGGCTAAGCTGGGCAGAGGAATTCTAGATAAGAGTTGGTGGTAAGAAACGCGGAAAGTGGCACGGAAGGTGGGACGATGGAGCATGCGATGTGCGAAATCGGCGGAAAGGCGTGTGTTTTTGGATTTGTGGTGATGCAGGACGGCTTTGGATTCACACCTCATAGTCTCTTCATGCCTATCTTTTGGCTACAGGGTTACCCCTAGTTCTCATTAATTCAATCATCTCTAATAAATAGCTAAATATTATTTTTTTGTTGTTATATTCGTTTTCAATATTTTTTTTTTACTTTCCATGATTTGAATTGATCGATTATTTTAAAAAAAAAAATCGAAATATGTAAAAGTAAAAAAACTATGTTATATTTATATTAACTATAGTAATTTATTTTTAAGACTCATTTGTTTAATAACTTCAATATTGAAGTGCATAAAATTCAATAATAGTTTAAAAAAAATAAAGAAACACCGAATAAGTTATTCTTCATAAAAATATTCTTTAACATAATTTCTTTGTTTTTTTTCTTTTTCTATTAATGTTTACTTATTCGTTGATCTTATATTATAATAACCAAAAAAAACCTAATTTTAACATTTTTTTTAATCTTCTTTCCTTCTTAATCTATTGAAATAAAAGTCAGTTCAATTTTTCTTGATTTAAGGTGCTGTAATTTGGCTCAAAATATGTTTAGCATATTTTCGCAACGTATTGTGCTTCTCCTCCTCATAAGTGTGGTGGCTCGTAAACTTGAAAACGGAAGTTTATATGTCAATTTTTCATAAAAAAAACTTTTCGATTACTTCAAAACTAAGCGTAATTTCCCCGAAAAACTGTTTAAAACTCGTAGTTCGTTTTTGTTTTTTTGGTAATGTCATTATGGGAGAAAGAGTGAAATCGTATGAGCAATATTTAAAAACAGATTCTTGCTACATGGTTAAAAAAACTTAATTAATCCAAACAATATCCATGATTTTTGTTGTTATTACCCATTATTCTATTTGGGGAAAGCAAATGTTCATGATAACATAATAATTCGAAAAATCAATTAAATTAAATCACTAAAGTACTTAGCATTTTTTTTTATTAATCTGACCAAGCATGCTCTGACATTTTTCTTAAGGCTCAACAAAGATAAAATCAAACCAGATACATGTTCACATGTTGTCATTTTTATATGAGAATGTCAAAATTGGCTTCTTTTTTGTATCAATCGTGAGAGTCTTATTTTGATATTTAAAATAGAGTAGAATGATAAAAACAAAATTGTCATTTAATTTTCTTAAAATAAGATAAAAAAAATTATAGATATTGAAAAGTAGTTGAAGATTTTTAGTTATTTAAATAAAACTTAGTAATAGGATCCATGCGAACTTTATTGGTCAAAACATAATTTTTTTAAACAAAAATGTATAAAAAAAACATATTTGTTAGTTCAAAACATGTTGATGTAAACTCAATAATAAATAGATTCATTGTTTGTTGTAGTGCATGTTGGAAAACTTGTTACTTAAGGAATTTAGCTTGCATCCTTCATTTATTTTGCAATGAGATCATAGCATAGTGAAGATAGTCAAGTTGGGAAATACGATTAAAATGCAACATTATTGGTCATATGATTGATTGTACACCCATTTAATTAATTAAAAATTAATAAATGTATAACATTTCTTTGAAAGGATCAAATCTATGCATGTGTGTGACATTCATGTGTTGTAATTAAAGAAATTATTTTGTAATGCTATAATAATGTGGTAGAATGTAATTACTGATAATTATATAATGAATCTTATATTTTGAGCTAAATTAAAATAGTATTAATTTGGGCCTAAATGAGAAAATCTAAAAATTTGTAAATTTGTCAATGAATAAGCTCAATGAAAGGAGTGTAATGGCTTAGTTTTTGAAAATTTTTTTCTCAATTAAATTTATTATAAATTAAGGAAAGGAATATGCATATGTGCATATGTCTGTGTATGAGTTATAATCGTTCAACACTTATCCCCTCATATCTTATAGCTATGTAAAAGAAGTTGGAAAGGTTTGAGAACTTAGGAAGAGGGACATTTAATTGGGCATGGGTCTAGTAAGTAGAAAAGGGGAGGAGAAAGGACACACGACCTTATAGATAATTAAGAAAAAAGAGAAAAGAGTTGGTTGCATATCATAGTTCTACTTTTAGCAGTAAAAATTGAGTAAAAGGTGAGTCTAGGAGGTTAAAGGAGGAACCAATATTTTCTTCTATTATCATGGAAGAGATAATGAATGGAATGATTTTGGCTTTGCATCCACGAAGGAAACTTTCAGTAAGGTTTTTTGTGTTTAGAGACCCTAAATGCCCATAGTTTAATTTTCATGGGTTCGGTTGAGATTTAAGAAAAGATTAAGTTTTTGTTGTAGAATAGAAATGTTTAGAATTTGGTACATAATAATTATCAAAAACATAAAATATGTTAAGCTTAAGGTAGGCCAAAAAACTTTTTTTTAAGTGAAAAATATATGATACATTTAGTACAAGAGAAAATTATTGTTAGAGAAATGGTAAAGTTCCATGATATGAATAATAATTAGTAGACCTCAACATACTATATGTCAATAATAATAGATGATGCATTTAACCTAAGTAGGAAAGATGCAAAAGAAAGGAAATAATTATCTAATTAGTTGAAACTTATTTTCTTGAGCCTAACGTATGGTACATTGAGCATAGCTCAACTATCTGAGAGAAGGAGCAAAACATCTACAAGGTTGAGAGAAGACTTAACGTATAATATGATATAGTAAATGTATTGCATACTAAAAACGAAAAATGTGTAGAATATTATGAAATGTAGGAATAACATATGAAACTATGGAATAACTTGTTAATGAAATTACATTTGATTTGTGATGCAAGGTTGCAAGGGAAAGGAGTAGTTGGAATGAGCTCATCTCCAAGGTTTCAATAAATAAATATGTAATCAATAAAATAAGAAGAAAGAATTATTTAAATAAAATGGGAACATTGGCATATACACACCATGTTATCATGATTATATGCCACAAAACATAAGATAATATATGGAACGATTTTGTATATGTGAAATTAATAAATTTAAATGCATATCTAAATTCCTTTTATGTAGGACAAAAGACATGATAATAAAACAAAAAAAAAAATAACTAAGGGATATGAAAAAACTACAGTATATGAAAGAAGGTGAAATAAGCCTTTTGGTGCCTTACTATTATTATTTATATAATATGAAGATATAGAAAGATAATAAAATAAAATAAGAATTTCTCAAATGTACTATCCTATAATGATTAAATGAAGAGAAAAAGATCCTAGTAAAGGATATAAGATATGATGAGACATTGGTAGCATATTAGGCTTAAGTTAACATCAATAATCTCTTACTTAATTGAATTAGTGGTACACAGGACCATGAGATGACATCAAAGATATTTACTCAAAGATAGTAACAATATAACAAGTCATAAGATGACATCATAAACCTCTTATATTGTCATCGCTAGCACTTCTTATTAGATCTTGATGTGCGAGTATGGCATGTATGATATGCCCATGAGTAAAGGTCTATATGTTGATAAGATGCCACATAAAAAACAAAAAAAAGAAAATGAAAATATTAGATAGTAATATTGAGTTGAAATGAGGCTCTAATAAAGAAAAAATGAATGAAAATGTAAAAAACACAAAAAATGAAGAAGAAAAAAGAACACAAGTAATAACAAGAATAAAGATAAAATAACTATACATACACACACAAATATCTGGTTATAAATAATGGTAATTACAATTGAAACATTTGGTACTAATTTTTATCTTGTCTTAATAGAGTATTAGTGACTTATTATTATACATTGAGTGTAATACTAATACAATGATGATGTGTTATTCGATTGACTTTATATTTATTTATTTTTCTTATAGTCATCAAAATGCTACTTATTATTCATATTTATCTACTAGGTATTTTGTTCACAATATATTTTATTTGTATTATAAGATAGACCATCAGTATTATAATAGCCCACATTTCTTTGACCTAAGAGAAGCTCTAAAATTAAGCCAATAAGATTCTGATTATATATAATTGAGTTTGATCAAGTTAATATCTTAAAATATATTATTTTTATATAAATTTATTAAAATAATAATAAAATATTAAGGAGTTTATCATAAACTCATACTTAGTTAAAAATATTATTTGAGCATATCAATTAAAAAAATTCTCTAAGATGAACTCAATGACATTAAATTTATAACTTTTGGTGATCTACAACTGTTTTTATGAATTTTTATATGTATTGGTATAAATGTAATTATCACAAGGTAGCTTTATGGGAAAATTTCAACAATTTCAACTTAGGTCAAATCCTATGAGCAATAAATAGATTTACAAATATTGAAATATCTAATGGACGATGAAAGATTTATAATTTTACAAATTTAGGCTTAGGGCAAAATTAATTGTAAATGATAGATTTGTAAATATAAAAATATTGGATTTTGTCAAGGTATATTTACAATTTCTAAATATTGATATTGAAAGATATAAAAAAGGTAAAGCTTATGTTTATAAACAATGAAAAATAAGGTTCTTTCATGAAAATGTTGCACCAAAATTATGAGAATGGTACCTTTGAATTTTTTATAGTGACAATGTGGATAAGATAAAAATAATTTATTCGACACTTCCTCTTCCTAAACTTAATCCAATATGGAGCTTCAATGAGTTTCTCCTATCATGACCTTGTCCTATTGGCCTATAAATAAGTTTAATAGATTCAAGAGGAGCCAAGTTCAAGTGAATCTCAGGTGGTTTAATGAGCTTGTTTCATAAAAGGAAAACCAAGGGGGAGGCTGGGTTACTGTCATTCGAGGAGAGCTGTGGAGCTCGATGCTACCAGCATGGTAAGTTCAAAAACTATTTTCCATTTATGTAGTATATAGTTTATCAGAGGAGGAGTAGGGTGTCAGGTTTCTTACGTAGGCATGTTGTACAATTATGATGGTATTATCGTACAGTATGTTGAGCTTACTACAAAGTTATGCAATTGTTGTCAAATATGATGGCTTTAGATGATTTTCTAATCATACTAGTCGATACACGTAGTTATTGTTGCATGGATGAGTTAATCGTACAAGATAATATGAGTATCATATTTTATGATTAGGTTTAAGAAAAGTTGGTCAAATTAGTAGATTTCAAGTCACTAAATTTTAACATAACTGGATTATACGATATGATTCTCTTATTGTAGCAACTTAATAATTGAATTACGTTAGTAGACAGGAATAAACAAAATAAAATGATCAAATATGATAGGATTAATTATATGGTGCAATTATTAAAAAAAATTTCTTATTCTTGAAGTATAATTATATAGATCATGTTGAAAGATCATAAGAAAAATACTAAAATATAAGTAGTTGCATGGAAATGTACAATGTTATATTTTTATTGTAAGGTATAATAACTTTATCATATTGTAGATCAGACTAAGCAAAAAAGTTAAGTAATAAAGAACAAAGAAGATGTAATGTATGATACTGGTATAATATTGTTACTATATAGTATAGTTTAGAGGACCACATAATATGATTGATAAATTGTACAACTATGATCTAAAATAAAAACTTAATAACACAAAAAAATTTTATAAGAATAAAATGACTTAAGTATGTTATTTTAGAATATATATTAACTATTTTATACACATTTTATTGTATGAAATATAGAAGAGAAGATGACAAAGCAAGACTTTTTACATAAAATCATAAAAGAATAATAAAATAAGAAAAATATAATATAAATAGTACTTCAAATAGAATGCAATGTAAACTATCTTTAATATCTAAACTCACATATCTATTCATGCACATAAACTAGCATATTGTTTCATAAATGAAAAACGAGAATAAAAATTAGACTCTTAGAGACATTATCCTCAACGCTTGGCCAACATGTCAGATCACAAGATATCGATCTTTGAATTTAGAAATCTATATTGTGTGCATGTTATGACCTCAATATACACATATACACATTAGAGTAATATATTGAATCACGGGATGTATATATCATATTTTTCAGGTGGCATTAGGTTTAGCATGTTAGGTCATAGGATATCGATTTTTGGATTAAATATATGTCTAGTGTTATGTAGACAGATGGGATGGTTTCCAATTAAATGTCATTTATCAGTTTAATTATTGCATCCATTAAGGATCCTGATGATTATATAAAATCTTAAAAATTAGAAAGAATAAAAAATTGACATTCAAGTGTCGTCTAATTTACTTTTAATACATATAATATCTAATATGGTTTTCAATTTATACATATAATTTATTATCATAGTTTTAAGATATGAATTCTATTTTATTTATCATACTTATTTATTTATTATGACATTACTTATATTTGTCTATCTTATTAAATTTATTTATGTAGACCTATAAATCTCATTAGAGTTTACATCATAAGTTATAAATTAGGTCATGCATCTATTATACTGAGGTTTGAGATTTTGTTGTCAAGAGAGAGAATCATACTTTTGAGATGTGAAAGTGGAGAAGATTTTAGGTTGGTATTGATGAAATAATGATTTTAGTTCTAAAGTTATTTATATATTAAGATTTTTGTTTTTAAACACTACTTTTACATCTATGGTTTTATTTGTATTTAAAAAAAATTATCTTATCATTAAGTCTTCACTTATGATTTATATTCTCACATGATTTTTTTGCATTTAACCCTGATTATATTAATGGCTAAGTATATAATTAGGTGGGACGTATTTGATTCTAAGTTTTACAAATGATTTATCAGAATGAATTTATTATGTTTATTTTATTATTCTTACTATTTCTATTTTTTTATTATTAAAATTATTCAAACTATTTCAAAAATCAAATATGCAATCTTCTTGCATTAAACTATTTCATCAATTAATATAAAGATCAATTGGTCATGATAAGCATACAGAGAGTGGTAATCAAAGATGATAGTTAATGTGTATGTATGTGTGTGTGTGTGTGTAATGATTTTTTTATATAAGTTAAACTTATAACTAATAGCATTATAAATATTATAATAAAATTATAAAAAAGAGAAAATAATATGGTAATGAGAATTAGAAGTAATATCATATAATTTTTTTGATTATTATGAAAATTAATAATTAATATAAGAATATCACAAAATGTGTTCATGTTTGAGGATATCATGAAAATAGAATGAAAAAATAATATAAAAACACTGAAAAGAACAAGTTAAAAATGTCCAAAATCAAGGATTAGTTGGTTGATTTTAATTAAAGAAAAAAAAAAGATATTAAGAACAAGTAATATAATAATTTATGTGCATAAAAAGTAGTATATATTTATTAAAAAAGATAATTGCTATGCAATACATAAATAATAACGTAAAGATTAAAGTGTGAAGATAAATGAGTATATTGGTATGAAGATAAAATTGGGAAATCAATAATGTAAATCGTACATTCAATGAATCACAAGTCAAGTAATAAAAAACTTGTACATTTTTTAATGGCTCTTATATGCTTATTTTAGAAACTCGTTTATGTGAGGAGTGCATTAAAGAAAGATACATAATCAATTTTTAAATGATTTAATCTAAAATTAGATCTACATCTATTCTAGCTAAAAGGCTAAGAGAACACTAATATGCCTTTCATAAAAGTGCAAGACCAAACCTTATATTAAACCAAAGTTTCGTACAATCAAAGGGTCAAATGATTTTACAAGCATTGAGCAATAGGGTAAAGAACGTTAAAATCACTAGGCTAAAAGACCACTATAATGACTAACGAAAAGACAATATCAAAAGAATAATTCCCAACAAAAGGTACAATGTAAAAGATCAAATTACAAAGTATTATAACCTAATATAATTATCAAGAGACAAATTAAATTATTCTAAAATAATATAATAATTATTTTCAATCGAGCTCAAGTGGTGTATACTAAAGAAAAGTCTAGATAAATTGATATCTACACTTGAATGCAATTTCATTATTCTTCCCTTTTTGTGACAACCTCTAACAAATCTTTGTTGGGTTTGGTGACATATCAATTAATTCTTTTACATAATTTCTTTTAATTTAAAAAAAACTTTTGATTTTTTTTTAAAAACATATAGCACAACGAAATTGAAACCCTTTTTAATAAACCTTTTTTTAAAACATAGAAGAAGCAAAATAAAATCTTTGTTTGGAAATGATCACATTAAAAGCAATATGCATTGAAACATAATTATCTATAAGAAAACCCATTTAAACATTAATACATTTGTGACATTTAAAACATAGTCATCCATACAACTTTAAACAAGATAAGTACTGATCAACAACATGATTAATAATTCTATTAGTTGATTTTCTCTAAAAAAAAAATCAAAGGTGTGAACAGTACTTCTAATAGAATTTTAGCATCTTCTAGATCATATCATCATATGTTAGCTCTCATTACTTAGTAGTCTGATGGTGTGGTTAATTTTGATTAGAAAGTGTCAAGTCAAAAAAAAGTTAACCAAAGTCATATATTACTCGTATAGTGGCAATGCATGTATACATATGTAAAAAAATAATATTTTTGTAGCCATAATTATAGATCAATTATAAGCAATATAATATAAATAAAGCATATGAATGAATAACAAAAGTAAATTAAATTTTTATGTTAAATCTTTTAACATTTTATCTCGTCATCTTTATAAATTTGCTTATTTCTTTGAACTTTTTATTTTCTTAAGCATTGACTCAAGGTTAGACTATTTTATAAACAATTAGGCACATTTATAAACATATTATTTCATACAAATAGTTTGTATGAATGACCTATTTGGCTCATCTTTAAAACCATTATTCCAAAATTATAGTCATCACTTTAGATAACTATTCATCGTATCATTTTTTGAAATTTTCCTTCCTTTCTCCAAGCCCTTTTCTCTTTTATCTTCATTCTTATATTTCTATTACAAAAAAAGTTTTTTCTCTTTCAAAAATAAGAAGTAGAAGTTTTGTAACATTAAGTTGGGTAAATTAATACAATAATAAGAGAGGAAATAAAAAATAATATTTTTAAATTAAATAATCTTAGAAAATTATGTATATTATAATATAAAATAGAGTATTTAATAATAAATGTGTATGTATAGGATTTGTAAAAAGTCAAGTGAAAAAGAGAATTCAACAAATGCATTTTTATCATGGATTCAATTTGGTAAATTTGGTAGCTACGTTATAATTTTAATATTAAAATATTTTTGATATATTTTATAATTGGTGCATTAACACATGCATTTTCTTATCTTTTATATTTTGTTATCATATATGGTTATCTTGGGGATATGATATATATCCATCAAATTGGAATAAAAGAATAATTTGAGATATGAAATAAATGATAAAGAAATGTGAAAAATATGATAGACTTTGGTTTATGACAGGATATATGGAGCAAAATTTGAAATATCATAATATTATGTAATTGTATTTTCTTATGACATTATTTTCTTAACTCATTAGTATTATTTAGATAGTTACTAATATTTTGATATGAACTGACTACATATAGGTTTGAGACTATACCTTTATATAATTTGGTGCAATTTATAATATGACCTCATTGGATTTAAAATTAACATTTTGTATAGGTTGACAAAATATTAATCTAGGATCCCATATCTCTATTCATGTTTGGTGTTCAATGCTAGCTCTATCTAAAAATTAATAAGGTTTTAGTCCAATACCTTATATGGTTGGATATTGATTTTATTTGTGCTTATATGTAGAGGTCTTTAGATATAGTATTAAATATTTTTAAATAAAAAAGATAATAGTTAAAAGGGTAATCACATTTATAAGGAATAAAAGTTGATATGGATGTATATTATCTCCATGGTTTTATGAAAACTTGAAATAATTAAACAAATGTAAGAACAAATTTGTGTATAAATTTTTTATTTTTATATTATGGATATTTGTTGTCATATTATTTCTTAGATACCTATTTCATTATGATTTATTATTTTTTATTACTTCATAAATTGTTTTGTTGAGATGTATAAAGTCTTATTAATTTTTATATCATAAGTTTTGCTTTCACATTGTATGGAGATGAGGATTGTAAAGAGATACATGAGAGTCATATCTATTAAACAGTTTTGATATAAGCATTTTGCGAGATATATACTTATATGGTTTTATGTGACATAATAATATATCTTTGAGTTTGTTTTATAGTGGTAATCTTACTTTGCTAGTTATAGTTTGATATGGAATTTTTATGTTACGAATTTTTATGTATGAATTTTTGTGTGAAAAGGATAAAAAATAGTAGAATAATTGATTTTAAATATATTGAGATATTAGAACTTGGATGGATTTGTGTTTTTGTCTTACCATTAGTCCTTATCTAAGAAATAAATATGTCATTAGTTTTAAATGATTTTTGAATAATTTTTAATAGTTGATATATTGTTTTAGTAAGTCTAGATTAGCCCCTAGCATGTGACTCTTTACAAAAATATTTTTTTAAAGTTATAAGCCAAATGATTATAATTGCAATTACATGAATAGATTCCATAATTGTTACTTTGGCTTGGTTGATAAAAAACATGTGATGGTATGATCAAAACAATCATTGATGTTACATATCATGTTGATTAAAAAATTTCTCTTTTACTTGATAGTCATTGATTAAATAGAATGAATTGAGTTTATGTTCATTGATCTAGTTAATCATTTATTATGAAAATCATGAAACAAAGAGTTTAATGTAAGAATATAATTAAATACAAAAAACCAAGTTTGTTGTAAGTGTAAAGATTTCATAAAAGTCTCGAAGTTTATATGTGATATTGGAGATTTCTTTCTTTGTTAGAGAAAATGTTTTTAAATTTTTTTTTATCTTTTTCATAACTTTCTCACATTCTCTTTCCATAGATTTGAAACCATCTTTTTATGTGCACTTAAGTTTGTCTTTAATGTTCAAGTTTAAGACAATATCTTCTAAAATGTTTGACTAATAATGTTTTGGAACTAGTTTAATAACAATTTGAGATTTGGTTCACAAAATTTTCTTGGTTAAAAAATATACTTCAAATTCCTCTTTCAATGGATCTAAAAAATAAGTAAATTAATTCATAAAAGAATATTAATTATTATTGATCATTTCTATTTATTGTTTGATCAACAAATTAAATATCTTATAGAATTATATTATGTCTTAAAATGTAATTTTTACCTTTAATTTCTTCAATGCATCCTTTCATATTTCATGTCTAGTTCAATTTTTATTATAATCTTTTAATTTAAAGGTTTTTTTAAACAATATGTGTTGTGGTCTTATTATCTAGGTCTATAATGGTCTATATGCATTGATAGGATAGTTATAATCATGTATCTTTTTTTATATATTTTTAAATTTAGATTCAAGAAAAAATTGAACATTTATGCCTCTGTGTTATGATGGATAGAAGTACTCCATGAATATTGAAATCATTTGACTTTGTAAAGCAACATTGTTGTTAGGACAATAATAGTCCTTGAACTTTATTTATCAAAGGTAACAAGTGTGATAAAAACCAATTTAATTTCATCTTCTTTGGAGAATCAATGATTTAAAAATTTGAAAAACTATAGAGAAGTTTTTAATTCTCTAGTTAGAATACAAGAGCAATATTTAAGAAAAAATCTTTCGTATATCATAATGATAAATCTAAATATGACCTATTAGTCTTATTGTTAAGTCATTTATCAACTTTCTCATTATTGTCAAAAGAAATCTTCCATCATATTTCTGCTCTAAATAGAGTCTTCGACTTTATCTGTAGCATAATTAAGATTTACTACTACTATTTTATTGCCATATTTAAAAAGAATGCAAAAATATTGAAAAGCATTTTGTTCTATTGATAGGCATCGATTCTTATGAGTTTCTAGCATCCTGTCTTACATTAAAGCTATCTGTCATACAATAGAGAGCTCATATTCCTTTTCTCACCTATCAACAACACGCCTTAACAAGGAAGTTCCTTATGAAACGCCTCAATTGTCTTGGTTTTCTTACATTGGTCCTAATATTTCGATCCCATCTTGTAGAACCATTAATCAATATCTAGTGTAAGTTCTCTCAATAAATCTCATATTAAATGAAAAGCTACAACTTGTCAATAGTTTAATAAATTTTGAATTGAGTTGAAATATTTTAACTAATAAAATTTTAATTATGCATAAAAACTATCCCAAATGCTCAATATGGCCCTTAGGCTTACATCATATTTCCTTCATACTTAAATAATAAAAAATATTAAATTAAATTCACTAAAGTTTTGTTAAATTATTACGGGAAAATGAAATTAATTATTTATTTCCGTTTTTCAGACTCTACGAATCAAACATCTATTTGTTTATCTCGTGTTCGCGATTCTATTTTTTTTTTTAAAAAAAATATTAAATTATGTAAAAAATCTAAATTTGAAAATTCTGTATCGGCCTCGTACACGAACATTTCATTAATTTATGGGCAGAAGCGTAAATCGATAAAAGGTGATGGATGCTTTTTTAACCGAAAATAATATTTATGGATTTTCTCATCACGTGAGTTTGGAATTAGCACGTGATAGAAGTTTTTACTGGACAACTGGTTAACTTTTTATTTATTTAATATTATTTGATTATAACTATATATAACCAATAAGAAAAAGATAGGCGGGGGAACATTCAGCACGCCGCGTAACTTGTCGTGCAGCCACAAGGCAGCAAGATTTTAGATTACTTTGATTTGAGGAAAATAATGTGATAAAATAAAGAATTAAAAAAAAAATCTATGTTATACACAACTTTTCCATGGCAGTAATTTCCGTTTACTGCACTTGTAATTTTTTATTTTATTTGTTTTTAAGAATAAAAGTTTTCTTTATTTTTTTAAATTCTCAAAATCACATAAATACTACCTTGAATACAAAATAAGTCGACTTAAAATATTTTTTTGAATAACTAAGACAATAAGATGAGATACAAAAGAACATGTTATTAAGTCTCCTACAAGTTGACTTTTTGTTTCATAAGTATTACACAGTTTGAGAATGAGGTGAAGATAAGAGTCAAATAAAGAATGGCATCAAATTGAAATTGCTAAAAGTCTATACTATGAGCTTGACAAGTGTTTCATAATCTTATGAGAATAACATGATGACTAGTCTCCCTGGGTAATAGTATCTAGTTAATAGCGATAGACATTGACAATGTTATACTCTTGACATTTAGACAAAAGTTAACAACCTTAAAACAAGAAAAAACATAAATTTTATTAGGACTAATAAATTGCAACTTGGATGAGAAAAATTAACAGAATCTCACATTGGCATTGTAACATCCAATGACCAAGAACATGCATATAATAAGTACAAATCACATTCGTGCCAAGAAGGCATGGTCATAAGAAGCTTAACATGCATGGTCATCCCAAGAAATTTTGAGTTCAATTTAGCACAAAAGGACAATATCAATCCATAATGAATATGAGTGTTAATTTGTTAGGACCCAACCTAATCATTTTAATTAATTAGAAAATTAGAGATTTTGTATAGATTAAAATTATGTGAAGACCTTAAATCTTAAATTTAGACATGATAGTGTCACAAAATACTAAATACTAACTAAATTAATATTACATAAACAAAATCACCAACATAATGTGATCTAAAAACAAGCTGTACAAAAATATGTACAAAATTCTAAACTAAAGTTTTATCATATTTTTAATTATTTAACCTATACCAAATATTATCAACCCTCAAAATTTAAGAATGGTTCCTCTTCTGTGATATTAAAATTTTTATTTCTTAGTATAATAGATATATGACATGTGATGAAAGTATTAATAAGATTTATAAATATTTGTACATAAATCCAACAAAATAATTAAAATAAAGAAATGCTACAATAAATATATGTGTACAATGAATAAAATAGAATTCAAATTATAAACCCTTATGACAAGCCACATGTATCAATATAAAGCTATGCCAAATGTCATGTGTTCTAAAAGTAATTAAGACAAATACAACTTTCTCTATTTATTTTAGTTTTCAATGTTCTATATAATTTTGGGTCTAATTCTCTTTGAGTCATATTCTTCTTAGATTTAATAATTATATCAAGTATGGATCTTCAAGAGACATTCATCTCATTTATCTACATAACACTGGATAGATATTTGATTAGAAGATTGATAACTTACGATCCAATATACTCGGCCTTATGCCACCAAGCATGTATAATACATATACATTGCAATACAACATGTTGGGGTTGGTGTAATATATATATATATATATATATATATATATATATATATATATATATATATATATATATATATATATATATATATATATATATATATATATATATATATATATTAAGGTCATAACATAGACATTAAGCATACATGTGATCTAAAGATTAATACTTTGTGATGCTATATGATGAGCTTAGTGATGAGGATAATGACTCCTAGAAACTTATTTTTATTTTTATTTTATATGTGAAATAATTATATTATGTTATATATATATATATATATAATAGATATATTAATCTATATTTTATGTTCAAAGTTAATAAACATTCTTATCTAATTTAATGTTATTTATTTTTCTATTTTCTTTTATTAAAGTATTATTTATGATGTTATGAAAAAATCAAATGAATAACATAATTAGTAAGGTGAGGTGATAAATATTGTAGAAAATCATAACGATTATGTTAAATCATAAAACATAAGAATTTTTTATCAGAATAAAATGTAATACTAATAAAATTACACAAAATACTAATATCATACTACATCATAAGTTATCAAATTTATCTATAAAATTTTGTTAAGTTTTTTTTGTTCCATTCTCTTTTTCTCAAAATTTTTAATAATAAAACTTGAATAAAATAATCAATATATATCTTACAAATACCATAATTTCTAAGTCATTTTATCCCCCATAAATTACTCTTTTTATCTGATGTTTTTATTTGAATTATACTTGTACAACTTACTAATTATATTAATTATATTATATAATCCTATAAAATGTATAGTATAATATTGATATTATCCCAGCATAATGGAGTACATTTAGTCATATAACATATTTTTATCACACATTATACTAGTATGATCCTCTTATGATAATATATGATCTATAAATCAGTTGTTACACATAATCTGAATAAAATAGTATGATATTACATATAGTACTCTATGATTGACCTCTCTATGCTATAGTAAAAATGCACATTGTAGTAGTATGAGTAATCCTAACAACCATCTTATTGCTTTGTTAAAAGCTTTTCATATTGTAGAATAGTACCAACATAATTGTATGATGTGCTTTCGTGGTGAACTCGAGACATTCTCCTGTTTTGATGGACCCAACACCATATAAATCAAAATTGATTGTAGAACTTTCCTTGCAAATAATGTTAATCCCTCAAATAACATTCATCGAATAACGTAATAACTCCTCATACCTTCGATTTCTACACACGAATAAATTAAATGGCATAACTGAGCTCACTAAATTAATTTTTGATCTCGCCTAAAAATACATGCTAATAGCTATATAAAGGAAGCTTATGTAGTAATAGAGTATTAAGTCTCTTTTATATTTGATAAGTTAAGTCATAAATATTTATCATTTTATTCTAATGATATTATTTAGTAAGAATTAAATTTAGTTTTAAAGAACAAACCATGCACCTTTACAGATGATAAATTAGTGGTCTTTAATGATTGAAGACATGAGCATCAATTTTGAAAATATTTTCTTTTATGTTATGAAATAAAATTTTAGTTTGTTGATTATAAAACATATTTCCATTCATCTCACTTTCAAGTCATAAATTAAGCATCTAATTTATTCATCTTTTTCTTAATTTAAGAAACTTATAAGATTTTATTTCTCATTTTTCTTATTAAATCTATTTAATAAATCATTGCCAAATTTTATGTCAATTATTAAACTTTGGGTAAATTAAAAAAATTAACTCTATTCAATTTTCTTTATTAAAAACAATTTAAGCTACACACCCCAAGTATGGCCCAAGAACAAAGCATTCGGGCCGACCAAGCCCAAGCATCCAAGAAGCTTCGAGTTAGGAGAATAGTTGGAACCAAAGTAGTTTAGACCTGAATTTTGTAAGGGTGCATTCCTAAACCCTCTTGGGGTAAGGTAAAGGATTGAGTTCGGCCAAACTTGACTTAAGTACGTGATTGGGTTGGGTCGGACCCATAATCATTTCTATATATTTATGCTTTACAATCTATATTGCTAAGTCTAGCATTAAATAATATCACTAGATATATATGGTTTGAAGATATATACCTGTGGTTCACAGTATCTGGCATAGTGTCAAGCATAATGTTCTTAAGAATCAATTTTATATTTTTCATATTTTAATATTCTAGCCACATAAATATTACCATCCAAGATATAAAATATATAAACCATGCATACCAATTAAGATTTTCAAGTTAATTATTATGTCAATAATACATAAAAAGTAATGTAAAAAACATTCAAATGTCAATAATGTATAAAAAAAATAATATAAAAAATAAGTCATTTTATAAATAAACTAAGAATTAATTTACTAATGTGTTTATATAATAATTATTAAGTTTACTTAGCTAGAGAGAAAAATGTCTTTTCTCACTTTTGATTCTCTTTGATTTCCTATAATATCATTCATGTATACAAGTCATTATAAAAACATTTATTATAAAATACCTAAAACTTTCATATCTCGATACACTATATCATAGGCTAATTATAACATTATTAAACCCTTACTAATTTCCATTATAAGCTTTCTCAAATGCTTCATCCTTCTTCATCTTGACTCTTCCTTAATTTTTTGCTTTTATATCATATTCTTATATTATTTATTTTTATTCTTTTTTTAATTTTAATTTTATTATATTTTATATATTTCATTTATTTTTTTTATATTTCTAAATTTTCTTCTCCCTCTTTTCCTCGATTTTTTGTCTTCTGCCAAAAACAAATTGACCGACTAGGCAACACAACTCTTGAATTCAATCTAATAAAGGTTTATTCAAAATCTCAAACTAAACCAATGGCAACTTCAATGAGTCCTACATGTGCATGCATGCCTAACCAACCCCATGGTTTAAAGCATTTGACATGACCCAGCTCATCAGTTTGATAAAACCAAACCCTTTAATGAAATCAATCTCACTCTCTTCTCTATCTCTCTCTTTATCTCTCTCGTTACTCTCCATCTTCCTCTTGTACTAATCAACACCTCATTCCCCATCCTTTGATAAACTTGAAGCTCATCTTGTGACTCTCTCTCTCTCTCTCCTCTCCACACAACAATTAGAGGCAAATTCATGCAATAACAATACAATGAAACCAAGAAGATAAAGGTGATAACTCGCAAGCAATGTTGGACCCACGAGTCAGAGCACCCTCTTGACCAAGGCTCTCTACAAAGGCACAACATCAAGAGACAACAAGCGTGAGCTCTTACCATGACCCTAACAATGATAGCAGTGTTCCCTTAGTGACTTGCTCGACTTCTTGAACAATTGCTATGCACAGTACTCGACCCTTATGTGACATAAAGCTAAAATGAAACACATGCATAGGAAGAACAAATTACATGCTTATATGCCATATTAAGGTAGTAATTAAAGTCAATTAAAGGAACTAAACTACTTTAATTAACAAATATTATTCTTTTGAGTTGATTTAGGGTTTGTTTTTCTACCTCAACTATTATTTATATTTATAACCTTCAAAAGTTATTTATTTATATATCTATCTACCACAATTTTAATTGTCCTTAAGTCGATGGTGATAAAACTTATGAAATTATAATTTTCTATCCAATTTTAAAAATTTTATTTATATCTCATCTTTTTTAAAATTCATTATTAATTATTTAACTTAAAGAAATTAAAAAATTCAATGGTTAAAGTACATTTCTATTAGTAGATATAAATGATTTTTTTAGTTAAGTTTGAAACTGTGACAAATATTTTAAATTTTTAAAAATATTTTAATATATAAATATCATATTTCAAAAAATTGATTTTATCATAATAAAATATTTCTAATTATAACTCTACTAGTTTAATTCTAAAATTTATCACATTTTATATATTATAAAAATATGACTTATAATTATACACTTGAAATTTACAATTACCATTTGGAAAATGGCAAATTGATGCCAATATTAATCGATTAACAAACATTGAAAATTTTTTCATATTTTTAATCAAACTTTACTTCATCCTATGTCAACCAATTAAAGGATATTGTAATATTTGAGAATTATTTAATAAATATCTATGAACCATACAAAAAACTTAACATCTTTTTGAAATGTCTTTCAATTTCAATGAGTATTTTTTATTGTCAATTTGCATATTATCAAACGCATTAATAAACATAATACCTAATAGACAAAATTAATATTTAAAAATTATTTTTATATAATTGATGCTTTGTTAGCTTTTTTAAGACTAAAGATAAATACTTAACATATCTATCTTGATTTCTTTAATAAATCAAAAAATTGATCTACAAATTTTTATTATAATTTGGTTAAAAAATACTTAAAAGATTTATTAATCAAAATCATAAATGGTATAAAGGCTTTTGTTAATATAAATAACTGTATTGAAGTTTTATAATATTCATAATTTTTTTGCAAATGAATTATTTTGAATATCATCTTTTCTTATTTGTTATTAGCTACATCCTAATCTCAAATTAACGTTGAAAAATATTGGTACCTAAAGTAAATGATCAAACAAATTATCAATTTTTTTTATAATAACTATAGGTTGTTAATGACAGCCACATTACCTTTTCGATAATTGATGCAACATCACATCTTATGGCTATTGACTTTGTTCTTAGCAAACAATATCAAAACTCCTTAACATGAAACAGTAAGCCTAATGAATCAACAACTTGCATGTGGGTTTGTAGTTCCTCCATGTCATTGAGAACCATTTGGTAAAGAGCGATAGAGCCTTGTAAAGTAAGATTTATGACAACTTAAATTATGTCCATTACATATTATCCTCATGTGGTCCACAAAGAACTTATTCCTCAATCCATATGATCATCACTTATTCGCCTAAAATCCAATTATCTTGATATATGACGATTAGAAATCCAAGACAAGGTGGAAGAAGCCATTAGGAAAGAAGGTTTCGAACCCATGTTTCTTTAAAGTTGACCAAGTCAAAGAATTCACACAAAGGACTTGTTTTCTCTTCTCTCTTAATGGAGAACTTTGCAGACTTTTAAAAAAAATAAAATTTGTTAAAAAAATGCATTATATAGCTCTTATACTAAATAATAGAGAATTATAATTAAAAAAAAAAAAAACTGGCAGTCGCTGTTGGCCGCGGCCGACCAGAGGAGTCAAATGACGTTTCGGGGCAAGCATGTTTCCATGACCCCACGCCGCCGCCCACGAGCTATGCGTGACCAATTTCTTAACTTTTTTTTTATTCTTTACGCAGCACCATTTTCAAATTTCCAATTTAAATATTTTAAAAAAGTTGTTTTTATTCTTTGTCCGTGCCCTGGTTCTGGTGCATGCATCTCGCATGAAGCTAAAACCTGTGGCCAAAGTTTGGACAGCGAAGACTCCTTTCGGTTCACGTAACGACTTTTGTGTTATGAATCTTTTTTTTATTATTTTTTATTTTTATTGAATTATGAAAGTTATTTATATGTTTTCTATCAATTAACAATACCATTTAAATATATGTTAAAAAATATGATGAATAAGGCGTATAAAAGATAAAATTATTATTGCTAGATTTTTTTATAGAGATGTAAATTAAGAGTAATAATTATGATTGAATAATTAATGTTTTTTTTTCTTAAATTGAATCCCACCTGGGGTTGCTGCCTACGCTGCAGGGGACCGCACTTGCCATCAAAGAATACCATTATTAGACTATATTTCGCTTATGAAAACTAGGCTTTGATGGATGACAGTTTGTAAGGAATTCTTAGTATTATTTGACGTTCTTCTTTAAATTCGAATAAATCATGTTGAATTTTTGATACAGCATTAGAATCTTACTTCGACATAAATCTAAAGTTAGTTGAAATGTCCCATTAAGCACCGGCCTTTGAATATTATCGGGTCCAACTCAATAATCGTTTTCACAAGCATGAATCATAACAAGTTCTCTCGAGATTTATGTCATAGGTGATAAAATACAATAATAAATCTAATGGAGTTTGAAAAATTAGATAGTAATTTGTGTTATATAATTTTATATTTAATTTTATTATTCATTAACTTTTTTAATTAAGATAAGAACTTTTCATAATATAGATCAAACACAATCACTTTTATAAATTGAATATTTGATTAATGATGTTCACTTGATGTTGTTTGGGATTAACTTTAGAATTCTAATCTATTCAAATCAACATGATTTATATCATTTACGTATATAGGAAACTAATACTTATATATAGCAAACGATATTATGAGAGTAAAATTTTGACTACCACAATTTATTTTGTATATTTTGCACAAAAGTCTAATGGTCGAGATGAGTTATGTGTCATTTGAGTTTATCGGGCATAGCAAACACTTTTTGATTAGCTTGATGTCCTTTTACAATGGGTCTTTCAATAATTCTTTAATAGCACGTTATGGGCTTTCTCTAACTAGTTCCAATCATTTCCTTACAACTATCTTTCAAGGGAGTTTTAATGTTATTTATTTGGTTTTAATTTTTAAGCATATTAAATATTAGTAAAATCATGTATCGTATGAAGCAATATCATTACGATTCCCAACTGATGAACATTAAAAAATATTTAACAATCATATTGGTTGTCAACAGTTCTTGCCTTTGTGGAATTTACAAGGGTTAAGGACACTGTTTAAGGTTATTACGAGCTTATCTTATATTTATCAAAAAGATGTAAAAATATTAATGAAAGTATTTACAATAGTTCAATGATGTAGTCTTGGAGATATTGTAGATATATGAAATTCTCATGATAGTTTCTTTAATTTAGGGCAAGGCTACATTTTGAGAATGCTTGGTTGGATTTCCCACAGTCTATTGGGGTGGTACACCATGCATGGGGCCGCCGGGCTGGCGGAAACGATATGGAAAAGCTTTCAACAAAATTTCACCGCTCCCTTGTAGCTCTGCGGAGGTGGAGTAGAACAGAGGTGGGGAATCTTGTTGATAATAATGTTGTGTTGGAGAGACGGATCAACAGTTTGCAAACGAAGGAATCGGAGGAAGGACTGAATGAGGAAGAGAACTCGTGTCTTGCACAGTTGATCTCCACATTTCATCGTGGGTGTGCCCTTGAAGAGAAATGGTGGTGGCAGCGTGCGAAGCTTCACTGGGCGCAGCTGGGGGACCGCAATTCCAGATTCTTTCATGCAGCTGCGTCTGATCGATGGCGTAAGAATCGCATTACTCTGCTCAAGGATGTGGATGGTAGAGTAGTGGATTCACCTGAGAGTATTAATGCCGTCATGTTGGCCTTTTTTGAGGATAAGTGGCATTGTGAGGATCGTCAGCTTCCGCCGTTGAACGTAGCACTGCATGCCGCTGTGAGCGGCGACATGACGGAACAGCTGTGCTGCAAGGTTACGGAATTGGAGGTCATCAACGCCATCCGAGGTATTAGTAAAAACAGAGCTCCGGGTAATGACGGGATTTCGGCTGAGTTCATACATGGCTTCTGGGAAATCACTCGCAAAGACATCACCAATGCGGTACTGGCCTTCTTCGAAACGAAGCGGATGCCGAAGGAATGGAAGGAGACGTTGGTGGTCCTTATCCCTAAGCGACAAGGTGCATGCACGCCGGAGCACTTCCGCCCCATTAGCCTTTGTAACACAATTTACAAGGTGGTGGCGCGCATCCTTGTGAACAGACTCAAACCATGGTTGCATATCCTTATCTCGTGCGAGCAGGGAGCTTTCGTCCCAGGCAGAAGCATCTCTGATAACATTTTTCTTGCACAGGAGATGGCCTCTCGCATGCACTCCTGCACCTCCAAATCTGGGCTCATGGCGATCAAACTGGATATGGCGCAAGCTTACGACTGTGTGAGATGGGATTACCTCTTCGGGATCATGAAATGCATGGGGTTCCCTCCGCTATGGTGTGAGTGGATCGCAGCCTGTATATTATCACCAAGCTTCGGGGTGCTTGTCAATGGCAATCGGCTTCCATGGGTTGAGGCGCAGAGGGGACTCAGACAGGGTTGCCCGCTCTCGCCATATTTGTACGTTGTTGCGACGGAATATTTCTCAGCGTTGGTGCATGATTATGAGACAAAACAGTTGCTTGGATTTAGGCCGGGGCAGCATGCGCCGCGGCTTTCGCATCTGCTTTATGCAGATGATATCCTCTTATATGCGGAGGCTACGTGCAGGGCAGCGAGCGCGGTGTGTAATGTTATGGAGGAATTCAGCGAGGCTGCGGGTCTCCAAGTCAACCTTTCTAAGTCCAAGCTCTTCTTTAGCAGGAAGAGCAGCAGGAAACAGACCAAGCCATTGGAGGAGAAGCTTAGCATCGCACGTGGTTCCTCCCTTATATACTTGGGGGTGCCGATTGCGGCACGACGGCTCAAGAGGAAGGATTTTGATTTCCTAATTCAGAAACTTGAGGCCTGCATTGCTTGTTGGCGGATACGGCCTTTGTCTCTCGCTGGTAGAGCTACGTTGGCCACCTCTGTCCTTAACGCTATTCCGAGCTATATTCTCAGCCACTGCGCCGTGCCCATGGGGGTCGTTGATGAGATTGAAAAGAGAGTGAGGAGTTTCCTGTGGTGTGGGGTGAGCAACATGCAGTCGATGCACTATGCGTCCTGGCATCAAGTTACACTGCCGAAGGACGCTGGTGGCCTTGGCCTTCGGGATTTCCGAATTTGGCAGCGCATCCTGCTTATGAAGCAATGTAGACGCCTGTTGAGCCGCGAGGACAGCCCTTGGGTGGACGTCATGAGGCGGAAGTATAACGTGATGCACACCGTTTTGAGGATTCCTTGGAATGCTTCGCATGCATGCAAGTTGGTTCTGGACGCAATGCCGACTGCTGTAGCAAGGTTTGTATGGAGAATCGGCGATGGGAAGAAGGCCAGGTTTGAGGAAGACAATTGGCTCGGCTTCCTCCCGCTCTGTAGCTGGCCTACGTTTATTAACATGGCGACGACCTGGCCGGCTAGTGTGGCTGAGTGTATCTCCGCGACGGGGGACTGGGATGTGACCAGGATTCGTGAGTGGGCGGGAGCACCTCTGCTTGATAGGGTGCTGCATTTGCCCAGGGCCCGATCATCTGAGCAGGATATTCTCGTTCAAGTGCATACGGAGAAGCAGGCAGTTGATAATGGAAGGTTATATCGGGACTTAAAAAGATGTGCTGACGATGGCCTTAGTTGGAAGAAGAGTCGGAGTTCTGAACAGTTGAGGGGCATATGGAAGCTGAAAACGTTGCCAAGGGTGCGTATGTTCTTGTGGCGTGTTGTCGAGGATCATCTTCCCACGGAGGCTTGGCTTGCTAGGAGGGGAATGGCGGTAAACAACCGGTGTACCTGGGGCTGCGCGGCTGCGGAGACGACACAGCATGTATTTTGGGATTGCCCGCAAGCTCAAATTTTCTGGACGGACCTGCATGCACGCGACGCGATTTCCGCGGTGCTGAAGTATCGGACTACACATGCCGGGTTGACTTTCGTTGACCGGCTTATGGAGCTCGTCGCCTCTCCGGCGGCAAGGCGATGGGATGTTGCCAATCACGCCGCTTTATTGGCAACTTTCATGTATTATATTTGGGAAAGACGGAACTCACGACGGCATAATGGCCATGTCGAAATTCCCAGTTTTTTGATGCAAAACGCGAGGCTGGAGACCGTCGCAGCTGCAAAGCATAGCAGACTTTACCCATCCATGTCCAGCGGGAACCCTTGCAGTTCTTCGGAAGTGTCAGTAACCCATAGTTGGGTCCCCCCCCCACTGGATGGATTAAAGTAAACTGTGACGCTGCATGTGGCGAGGTCTCTGCTGGTCTTGGGATTGTGGTGCGGGACTCATTGGGCATACCTTTATTGGCGCTGGGTAAGGGGGTTGTCTCGCAGGCCTGTGAGGCCATGGAGGTTCAGGCTATGATGGAGGCTCTCAAGTTGTTGGAAGGTTCCTTGGCCCAATACCGTGCTGTGGAGATACAGACGGATTCGATGTTGGCGTTGCTTGAGGTTAGGAAGACTGTTGCTAACCCAACTGAGGTTGGACCTTTTGCTGTGGCCATCGCACACGCTAGAAGTTTGGATGCCCTCCGTATCACTCACATCTATAGGGAGGGGAATGCGCCTGCTGACTGGGTGGCACGTGATGCTCATTGCCATGACTTTGTTTGGAAGAGGGGTATGCCTTTGCCTAAGCCCCTCGCTAAATTACTGCTGAAAGATTTTCTTTTTGACCCCCCGTGAGGGTCTTTATCTGTAGTATTTTGTAAGGCTTATGCCTCTTTTGAATCAAAAAAAAAAAAATAAAAATAAATAAAAATAAAAGATTCAATAATTTTAAATAAAAAGACTAATTCTAAATTCTCTCAAAATATATATAAAAAGACGAGTAAAAGTTTGGTGAGAGATAAAATTTTTATTAGTTAGTAAAAACATAAAAAGATAATATTTAAAATTTTGGAGTAAAATCTTTTTCTTTTAAGAAAATTATATAAACTTGAAGTTTAATATATTATTTACAAATTAATAAATTGTAATTATGATATTTTTTATATTTTGTTCTATTTGAAGAACTAATTATAAATCCTAAGTAAATTTTTCTTGAAATTTTTAAGTAGTAACTAAGTAAGAGTTTTATCTTAATTTTTTTTAATTCCCATAAATTATCATTTAGTTTGATACATGAGTTGAATTTTTAGGAAGTATTATTTAGTAATTATGCTAGTGTTTTATTATTATTTTAGTTTCTTTTTTATTTAAAAAATTGTATAAACTTATACATATATTTCTTTTATTATCATTTAATTAATTTAATCTAATATGAAAAAAATCTATATTATCTTATTATTATTTTTGAATTATCTTAATTAATCTATTTAAATATTAAATCTGCGCTTATAAAAATATTCTTCTTATTATTAACTAATATTTTTGACATTTTGAACATCTAACAATACTATCAAAGCAAAATATTAAAAATTTATAAATCTATAATGAAATATAGTAGAAAATTTATATATAAATTATACATTGTAGAAACTTTATTGGCTGATTATTAAGTAGAACTTTATTTATAATTTTTCCTATTAAACAAAAATAATATTTAAAATAATATATTACACAAAATTAAAATAAATAATATTGAATAAAATATGCTAAAACATAATATTAAGGAATATATAAAATAAACTTATTTTTTGGGTTTTTTTGGGCCGTTGAATAAGGTCGGAATAATAATTGAGTTTGAAAATTGGCATTGAAGCCAACTTGCGGTTGCCTGTGGTGCAGGGGACCGCAATCCAGTTTTGGTAAATGATTGTTTTTAAAAAGTTCGCTTCTTCACATTTGGATAAATCCTATTTTAGAATATTTCATATTGGGTATAAATAATAAAACGAAATAATAAATCATATGAAATTAAAGAAATGAAATAGTACATCTTATTATGTAGTATATAAAATTTATTATTTAAATAAAAAATAGATTTCTTTCTTTTGACTTCCAAATTAAATGGATTCTTAGTCATATTATTGCTTTAGAATTTCATTGTAATTTGGCAACTTAGTTTGAATGAGTTGATCAAGTTCAATAAATTATATGGATCGGCTAAGATTGGGCATTGGGTGACAAATTCAAACCTGGTTATAACAAATTTTGTAGTTGATAAAGTTTAAAGAATATATTATTTTAGATGTGACTATGATTTTTTTAAATATTGCATAAAATTTTTTTTAAAATATTAAGCTTAAATTTTTAATTAAAATTTTTATATTTTAGATTTATCATTAAATTGATTTTTATTCTTACTATTTAAACAACACAACAAAATAATAACAAATATACTATAAAAAAATCCATAATATTAAAAATAAAAATAGTATCATAACAACTTGAATAACATAATAGAAAGTAAACTGCTAAGTTAATAAATTAGGAGTTGTCATTCTTATTATTCTCATGAGTCTCATAATATGTATCATCTTGATCTAAAATATTATATCAAAAGATGTATTGAATCAATTGCCATTCACTTAGTAATAAAAATAATATAATATTAATATAAAATAATGACTTTTAAGTCATGTCACATGCTTAGATTCATATCATGTAATAAAATGTGAGTAATAATACAGCACTCTGACTTTTCACACCATGATTAAAATCTAATTGCTCGATTCTAATCCATTAAATTTTTTTTCGTCAAATTTAGTTTTCAGATGGACATAACTTTCCTTATATTTTATCCATTTACATATATATATATATATATATATATATTAATGTTTTACATTATTTTTATTTATATATCTACATCAATACAATTATATATTTCTATATCTACACATCAACCATATATACAATATCAATATACATAGATTCATGATTATCTATTATATCTATATTGATACATTAAATTTAGCAAAAAAAGTTTCAATGGGTTAAAATCGAGCAATTGTGTCCTAATCGTGGTGCAGTGAGTTAGGTTGTTATACTATTGTTTCATATGTTATTATATGATATTAATCTCAACATGTGACATGACTCAAAAGTGATTACTTTACATTAAAATAATTATGAGTTCTTGAGTTTTGATTGGAGTAATGTGAACAAACGAATTTATCATTTGATTAAGATCAGTCATGTACATAAGGTAAAGTTTTGGACTACATTTCTAGAGCTATCAAAAGTTCAAATACGAAAAGAATGTAGTATTTTTTAGTCACATTTAATGTAAGTAAGTGAAGCTCAAGTGGATGGGGATTAGTTATTTTTTTCTATGAATGATGGGGATAAGTTGAGTATAAAAATTTATCATAGATCTCAACCTTGAAATGATGTTACTCCTCAATAAGAATCAATCAACATCCACTTCTATAGTTAAAGGTTCTACATCAAGTGCATCAAATGACATCTTTCTCTTAAGGATCAATTCTCTAGAGTCCCATATGAGTGTATAATTTAGTAATCTTGAGGATAGCTTTTCACTATTAGAGAATGCTATTTAGATTCAACTTGATATTCTCTCCAACTCAATAACTAACTTCAATAACAAAATTAAAAATGCTACTAAGAAGGATTGAAAAATATTATCAAGAAATGTATTGTAATAAATATTTTAGATTGTTTTCTACATCAATTTTTGGTCCTTTTAATGCTATGCTTACCTGTTGAGTCTTTATAAATTCCTTGTTCTAAAATATGCATGAATTTACTACATATTCCATTTGCTACCTAAACAAGGAGGTGACTGGATTTGAAATGTTAATTATTTAATAGGAATAGATGTATTGAAATGCATTAGTACTTAATGTATCCCTTGGTTGCATTTTAAACTAATTGCATAAGTTTTATATCTCTTTAGTCCCCTTAAATGATCACAAAAAGTGGTAGACTAGATGTGAAATGCTAAAGCTCAATATTCTAAGGGAAGCTAAATATTACGACTACTAGCTACTATTGGAATATGAGCTTAATACTATTAAATATTATTGGTGGAATGTCTTTGCCATTTGTTGTTGTGTTGAATGAATAAATGTAAAAGGAGTTACTTTGTAATGCTTGAGCTACATATATTTTCATATTCTATCTTGTTACAATATATGTTAGAAAGGTTTTGTTTGTGTTATTGTATTGAGAATATGAAGTCTTGAACTTAATTCATTTTGTTGTAGTTAATTTCATTAATGTTGGGGGAATCACTTTCTATGTTTATTTTTCTCAATCTTGGTTGTTGTAGTGCATTGTTTTTATTTTGATATCATGATTAGCTATTAGTTTAAAATGTAAAATCTTATTTTAACTTAATAATTATTTTAGTTTACTATTATTAAGTTCTTCATAGCTATATCTTTACTCTATAATTCTTTGCATAGAAAAAGCTTTCTTTTAGCATTGGTTTTGTAATCATTAAGGAAAAGATATTGAGTTTAATGATCACAAAACCAAGCCCTTTATTATTAATGAATATTTTAAGTGATTATATATATGTAGATTTAGTTGATGAATGTAATGGATGTTGAATAAGAGTAAAGTTAAAGCAATTTGAGTTGAAAGAACTTTGGAAACCTTTACTTTTGGTTGGCTTCTCTACATATCATGGAGCCATTATCTCAACTCTTGGTAGAGTAGTTTCCCATTTGGAGTTCTTCTTCAATATGGTTTGAATTATTAAATCTATCACTTGATATTTATATGGTACTTCTAATGTATTTCTTTAACTCATAAATGCATTACATTAACAAATTAGTTTCTTGAGTTATAAAATCCTCTAGAATTACATAACACATAAGTAATATCAATTCAAATAATTTAAAATTAAATTTAAGCTTTAGGTTAATGAAATTAAGTTTAAAATAAGCCATTCTTCTTAATGCGTGATGATTGTACAATACAATGGTTAATATCATACACATATAGTCTATGTTGAGACTTATAACAACAAATGTAGTTGAAGTTTGTCAAGGTATTATATAAGTACGACAGATTTATAATATAGATGTGACTTTTTCTAGACTTAGAATTAGTATGCAAACTTGGTTGTAGAAGATGTATGCTTTGTACATGTGTTTATTTGTTGTTTAAGAGTTAAGTATTCACTTTCATCATATAAGTACAAAACTTTTTTGTATGAGTATGTAGTTTATTCCCCCCTTAAACTCATTTTATATATAACCTTAGCTATGATCAAACATATATAATTAATATATCATATTAATATGATCATGTATTTAAATCAAATAATGATATTATTGCTTCATACATAATGCAATATAACCAATTATAACACCATCATTAAGTGAGCTAGAATAAAGAAGCCAATGCCAAAAAGTCTCAACCCTTTGGTTGCTATGTTTCAGATGAAGAGTTATTTAGATCAAGAGTATACATAGAGGTATTTGATCAGATAAAAGAATGCATAATTAATATCCTGAATCTAATTAATGTAGAACTAAAGCTTAATGAAGGAGATTCAATCCTATTTTTAATTTTTCAACATAGGGCTGGATGATGATTTGAATCTAAGACATCCATTCAACAGCACAATGAACAAATACTTCTACAAAAATTTAAAAAAAATTTAGGACTTTAGGATAACTAGATCATATCTTTGTAAAACATTTATTGAGCTTACCTAAAAGGATATTAATGGTTTCTTCAAAATTTCTGCATCAGGTCCTATTATATAGCCAAACTATGAAAGTTCAAGTTTTGACTAGATAGAAGTGAACAAGCTAATCTATAACCTAACAAAAAATAATGACACATAAAATAGTCAAATAGCTTACATAGTTCAACATTTTTTATGAATCATAATTATGCCAAAAGGTGGTGATAGATAGCACTTTATTTTGTAGCTATCTCCTATTAGTTATTATTTTCTAAAAAGAATCATTTGATGGTTAAGATAATTTTTAGGTTGATGAACAAATTCTTATGATTAGAAACACAAAGTTCAAGAAGAAAGTAAATTTTGAGTTATGAATATTTGACTACAACTTTCACTAGATCAAAGCATTTAGATTACATTCTTAAGGATGCAAAAGCTTTAGATATGAAAAGGATGTAGTATGTTGTGTAAATGCATGTTGGATAGATTGCAACATGTCAAGAAGATGAGGATTAGTTAGCTATTGAAGTTTATCAAAAATAACTTTCTTTTGTTATTGCTTCTCAACCTAAGCCCTTCAGCCTTTTACATCTCCTATTGAAATATCTAATGACAATGCATAATATGAACTTATGATTTCTAGAATAAATTCTTTAGAATCTTATATTAATGTTGAGATCAAAGAAAAGAAAGAAAAATTGTCTTGGAGAGTGTAGTTCACAAAAGAATAGATTTTATCTCTAATATAATTACATAGAAAACTTGCTTGATCTAAGTGATGGGTTAATTATTAAATTGTTGGACTGTTTCAATTGGCATCAAGTTGTATCATTTTTTGTATTAATTTATTTTCTTTATAATATATTCTACTAATTCTTTACCTTGTTATTTGATTACAGGAGAGAAATATAGCATATGAAAAAGCAAGAGAAAGCTATTAATTGATTATGTAATACTTGAATTAAACTGTCCCCATGAGTGTTCGAAAAAAAAGAGAGAAAAAGTATGTAATGCTAGATTCTAAAATGGTAGATTCTAAAATGCATCAATATCATAAGAAACCAAAAGGAATCAAGTTGATGTTGCAACTAATAAATTAATGCTTATAACAAATTGTGTCCTATGTTTATGATGAGTATTTCTAGCTGAGTGCATAAATGTAAGGGGAGCTATTATGTAATGCTTAAATTTCTTGTTCTCTATAGTTTGTTGTCTTTGTGTGTTGTTTATATTCATAGTTTGCCTCACAATAATACTATTCTTACTTCTTATAATATGTTATCTCTATATGCTATCTATATCAATAATCTACTTTATAATAATACTTCTACTTCTTAACTTAAATTTTTATATAATAACATTCTTGTTTTAACACTATTTTTATAATCATCAAGGGGGAGATTATTACACATTTGAAGATGATGATAAAAAAAACCAAGGTATTGTTTATTAATAAATAATTGAAGTGTTTATATGCAAATATTAAATATTATATGGAATGGGTGATTGAAAAGGAGGAAGGCACAAAAACATTGTGTTGGAGGAAGTGAGAAGGCCTTTGCTCATAAACATTTTGGCTTAGCTTTCAAATCTTGGAGCTAACTAGGTTATCACTTGGGGTGTGGCTAAATATCTTAGAGATCTTCATTAACATAATTACTATGCTTAGTAATATAAAATATTTCTTTTATAATTAAGTAGCACATTAAGATTACATCATATTTTTAGGCATTCATCATTTTATTAAATCATGGCTATAAAGTTTTCTAAAATTATATTAGTTTTTTGATAACATCATTCAAGCTGTTATAGAATCAATTCTTGTAATAAAATATCCCTTGAGGTGTGGCTAGATCTCTTGTAAACCTTCATTAATATAATTATTATGATTAGCAATATAAAATCTATCTTTTATAGTTAAGTAGCACATAAGGTTTACATTGTATTTTTAGGCATGCATTATTTTATTAAATCATGGCTATAAAGTTTTCTAGAATTATATTAGTTTATTGATAACATCATTCATGTTGTTAAAGAATCAATTCTAGTAATAAAAAAATAAAATCAAACTTATGATAGAAATGTTCTTCAATGTCTGTTGATTACATAATACAATGTCTAATATCGTGCTTATACGATATGTACATGAGCTTACAACTATAATTGAAGTTTTGTCATGAAATTATACATATACAATGAGTTTATCACATAGATATATTTGCCATATAATAAAAGAAGAAGTGCAAGTTCAATCATACAAGGTATTAGACATATACGTGTATCATCTATTTTTTGAGTGTCAAGTTTCCATCAATATTGTATAAGAATGAAGCCTTATTTGTTATGTAATCTAATTTCTCTTAGAATCTATCACATGTTTAAGCTAGTAATGTTCAAACATGTATGATTATTATACTGTATCGATACAACCTTATCATATTATTATAAGCTTAGTCATACGCATAATAAATGTTGATATGATCACCAAGATTTACTATATGTTCTTATATTAATTATATCATATAATATAAAGTATCTTATTTGTATAATTCTTTTCATAGATAAGATAATGTAACTGACTTAGGATAAATATGTGCATACTATATCACATGAATACAATATCTATATCGTTATGTATGATGCTTGTCCAATTAAACTAAACATTAAAGTTCTTCATTATAATAGGATGGTGATCTAAGTATTACACTTATATGATTCACTATTACACAAGACTTATGATAAGTATAATATATAGTTATCATACTATTACAATAATGTTATCAAGTACAACTATTTTATTAAGCATAGATAAGAGAATTTACTAAATGATTGTACATTGGATCGTTCTCATATGATCACATCGTACAACGTTTTCTTAAGAGCTTGAGTCTTGGTGAATAAATATCATACGATGGTGATATTCTATCAAACATGTATGATTTATTTAAACTATAAATATAAACTGCATTATACTATTATTATCTATGTGATCAATTAGTATGATATATCTAAGAACTTAAGTGTTACACTATGTATTGGTATCATATAATGTAGTGCTTTTCTTGAACTTGTATAACATATTTTTTTATTCAATAGAGTTAGTCATATCACTAGATCATTAGGATGATCTTGGTTTCAATTCTCATCAACTTGATACCATGATTTTAACATACAAATATGATATATTATTGAAACCTCTAACACTTAACTGAAGAGTTTAAAAATATGAACTTAAGTGTTACACTATAGTCTTTGTAGATTCTTTATTTAGAAAAGGAGATTAAAAACTAATTAAAAAATTATTTTGAAAGGTTAAAATAGATGACTTGAATATGGTATATACAAAATCTGAACATGAATCATTTGATTGGTACATCTAATTCACTCTTGGTTGTTCTCTCATTTACATTATATTGTAACAAATTTCACTTTTGTATGATAATCTCTCTCGCATCATTTAATTAGTATCACTTTGTCTGGAGAATTTTATGATATAAATCTTTGTATAAACTGTTTTTGAGTTTTATATATTTTGTTTTAGTTGTTGAGTGTTGAATCAAGTAATTGAGTTATGTGTGATAAGTGAGGTCTATAATTGTAAGCTTAGTGGAGCTATTGTTGATTAGATTGATCAAAGGCTTTGTGATGGTTGTGGCTTTACTCACCAGTTGAGCAAAAGATGCTTGTTAGTAAAATTTTGGTTAGATCAACTAAGGGAAAATGTAGATATAGTGTTTGTTGTTGAATCACATGAAACTTAGGTGTGCTTTATTATTTATTCTTATATGTCTCTATTTGCATTATAATAAACTATGAACTTTTATAAAGAAAGCTCACAATAATCAAGTTATTTAGATGAATTGTTATATGAACAACAAGAAGTTGGCTTAAGATTCATGGTGAAAACAAAGGAATAAGAATTATACTAAAGGAGAGGTCACACTTCCATTAATAATAAGTTAGAACTTATGAAAGGCTAAAAATGCTAAGCTTTATAAGGAGTTCAATCATACAATAAACTCCATCATCAATAACATTATAGCTAACTATTAAAACATTTTATATTGCTTCCTATTGGTTCAAACATTCTAAGATCACATGCTTACTCTAATGGGAATTACCATGAAATTCAAAACCAAACAAGTCAATATTATTGAAGCAATTAAATGGTCACCCCATTTTAAGTATCTTATGAAATTAAACTTTGCTAAAAGCATGTTGAGTTAGAACTTGATTACAACTTATAGGAGAATTATTTGTAATCACATAGAAAAACTAATACTAGCTTTCTCCTTGTTTGTTGGGAACTAAATATTGATAGAAGTGAAAGGTATTATTTTACTCATAAGTCTATAATTATGCAATAAAATGGATTTACATAATCTAATTATTGAAATGGATTGTTAAAATTTTTTTAAAATAGTTTAAAGTTAGGTAGACATTCATTAAAGGTTATTAAATATTTTTTAAAAAATTAAAGGGGAAAAGAAATCAATAAAAATACAATAGAACTTTATATATAAAGAAGAAAATAAACTACAAGGATTTCTAGCCAAAATAGATGCAAAATAATCAACATCTACAATTTAAGCTAACAATTCATTCTTAACTATTATTGCAAGGCTTTGACCAAGCTCAAAAACCTCCAATACCCATATATTTGAATATTGTATGAGATATGAAATATTAACTCTCAAAACTATTAATAATACAATAGGGAAAATTTTGATTTTACTACAATGTAGAAAATCATAATACAATATGAATTCAACCCTCATATTATATGAGACATCAATGACTCACTTGCTTACATCATCTACTATGTCCACACAAGCTTTTGAGGCATCAGCTAAGTACGTTTGATCACTGTTCATTTTAAGAATTGACCATTTTAGTATGACATTCTTTGATCACTGATAGGAAAGTACGTTCACCAACCAGCACATGTTACTTGGAACAATACTACAATACTGCACTCCATCAAATCGTCACAATATGGTAAATTGAATTTTTAGAACAAAAATCATATTATCACCCTCATATATGAAATCAAACTTGTACATTAGTACACACAAGATTCTTCTCTATAGACAATTACGATCAAATCTAGTCTTCTGATCAGACGTGTCCACCCAACCTTTGTGATTACTATTCATTAGGTGATACTATTGTATTGTTTACTAATACACATAGTTATACACACGCCAAACTAATACATAGTTTATATGCACACATTATTCAATTAGACACGTCATCATACTAGTATCAACAAAATGAACTTTCGTGACATCATACTTCTTTATCGAAGGGCCCTTAAAAATTAGACAAATACAACCCTAAATTAATTGCATGAATTTATTTGATGCTTCTTCATCCAACAAGCCATCTTATTAGATTGAGATGATCCCAAAACACTAGTGATGGCACTCTAATTTGTAGAAAATTTTGAAAGGCTAGAATCAAGCATTGCATTAATTCTAAAATGTATTAGCTATATCTACAATTGTACTCATCTTTCTATGTAATAAGTATTATACCAAAAAAATTTGCTTAATGTTTAAATCTTAAAGCTTACCTAAAATATTGTATCATAAGAAATCACAAAAGGCACAATTCACAAAAGCACAAGAGGACAAGCATATTTATTGTTTTTCCTTGTCTTAAGAAATTGGAAATCAAAATATATACTTTCTCAACTTGTTTTGAGGTGATGCAAAAACTAGATAGGTTGTATGGTGAGAATTAATTCCAAGCTTCAAATGTAGATAAGAAGTTGAAGAATCAAAAGAAGGAATATAAGAAGAATAAAAGGCTAACTAAGTGCATTCTAGAGCCAAGTTTAGAAGATAGATTCATATGAAATAAGTCTTATTCTGATAATGTTTCATCTACTAAATGTGATGATAACTTGCTTATCAATTTGATGAACTTATAGATGAACATAAGAAACTAGTAAACTTTTTTAAGTTAAAAGTGATATCTAACAAACAAGCGCAACTTATTGAAGCTTTGCAAATCAATGCAACTTGCTCATGGAGAAAACTAAATCAAATTATGAAGAACCAAAGTTATATTTTTATTCATTGAATTCTTCACAAAATAAATTGAATGAATATGAAAATAATTCTTATGTAGTTTCTCTAAAAACTATGTTATGGATGAAGAGTTCTTTAGATCAAGAGTTGACTTGAAGGTGTTTGATTAAATAAAATAATGCAGGATTAATATCTTGAAATTAATTAATTCAAATCTAGAGCATAAGGAAGGTGACCCAATCTTATTTTATTTTGTCAAGGTAGGATTAAAGGATGTTTTGAAGCATCATTTAACAACATAATGATCAAATACTTTCAACACAAATCTATAAATTTTTTGAGACATCTTTGTAAGACCCCTGTTAGGATCAGCAAAGAGGATCTTGATGGCTTCTTCAAAATTTCTACTTTGTAGTCAAATTGTGGAAGTTCAAGCTGTGATTGGTAGAAGTGAATAGGGTGATATATACCCTGACCAAAAGTGGCCACTTACAATAAGTCAAATTTCTAATTTAGAGAACTTACTTATTTCAACATTTTCTAAGAAAAAGAATTATGTCAAAAAGTGGTGATAAACAGCACATCCCCCCATAATTATCTTTTACTACTCATTCTTATTTGAAGAAAGAATAATTTGACATGATTGAGATCATTTTTGGTTGATAAAAAAAATCTTGTGGTTAAAAACCCGAAGTACAAGAAGAAAGTAAATTTTAGTTATGGAAATTTGATTACACTTTTCACCAACTTTAAATATAGTATAAGATCAGATGATTTAGATTACATTCCTAGGCCATAAAAGCTTTAGATATGAAAAAGATGTAGTACTTTGAGACAAAACATGCTGAATAGATTACATTAACTTTGGAAGATGAGGATTGGCTAGCCATCAAAGTTTTTCAAAATAACAATATTTTATTGCTATTACTTCTTAACTTGAACCCCATTAGCCTTCTACATCCTTGTTTGGAATTTCTATTGAAAATGCATCATATGACTTGCAACATTTTATAATAAATTTTTTGAAATCTAATATTGATGCTAAGCGCAAGAAAATGAAAGAAAAATTCTATCTTGATGAGTGGAGTTCATAAAGGAAAAGATTTTCTCTCTAATGCAATTACAAATTTACTTAGAAAACTTGATAAATTCTCACCAAGTGACACATTTATTATTAATTCGTTGGATCTTTTTAATTGACATCAAGTTGTATTAATTTTAATATTAATTTACTATATTTATAATATATTTTATTAATTATTTACTTCGATATGTGATTGAGGTGGTGACACAAAGTGTACACGAAAGTTAGAAAAAGGTATTTACTATGAAATGCTAGAATTAACTGTTGACAAAGTAGTATCCCGCATATTGTACATGGGTTACTTTTGGAGATATACTAGTCTTATTCAAACCCAAAGATGTGTCAAGATTAGCTCATCTACTTCTTGATTGCCTCTGCTATTAATGTTATCAGGGGGTTAATTATAGCTGATCCATATTTATTATTATAGCATATTTCAATTTATCTTTAGCTTATTTCAAATTATTTTTAGTTTATCTAGTTATTTACATCTGTCTTTTTAGTTTGAGTTATTTGGAGATCAATTGACAACTTTTCAAATGCTTTCATCTTAAAAATCTAGTTTAGGCAGTCCTTGAAGCAATCCTATAATTGGCTTAGTCGATGGAGGTCTGTGAGTTAGTGTGGATTGCGTCATATGAGAAGTGATATGGAGAAAATAGAGTGGCAACAAGGTTAGTAGTGAGGCAGCATAATTAGGTGGCATGGGTGAAGACAGTGAATTTGAACTGAAAATTTAAGCTAAAAACATTAAAAAAGCTACCAACTAACCTCAAAATAACTCAAAATGAACTATATATACAAAAAATTGGATGAACACATTTTTTCTTATAAAGATAATGCATCCAAGCTTTAAGAACAAAAGATTTTGTGAATAGTTCTAAATCATGAAAAAAATATTTTTCATGTAGTCTCAATTAAAGAAATGAATAAGTAATATCAACTTATTTTGGATAACAACACAACATAAGAATGAAAAAAATGTATTAGTATGCATCTTAAACTTGCTATTACCCTTCGACAAAGTTAAAATAAATACTAATATCAACTGAGTCAATAAATACTAAAAGCTTTCCTCGCATATAGAATTTCATACTTAGCTTCCATTTCAATCACCTATAGGATAATTCTATCTTTGAGAACCATTTAAATTTTTTTTGGGCTTTGACAAATTTAGTATTTTTTAAAAATTTTGAGGATCAACAGATTACCCAATAGATCTATAAACATAACAATTAATAACAAAATTTGATATTTGAAAAATTATTTACTTGATGCTCTCTTTACTTCCATAAGATCAATCATAAATACTTAACATGTCCAACTTGATTTCTTCAAAAAATTAAAGTATCATTAATAAATTTTATTAAAAAATGATTTAATATTATTTAAATTATCTATTCATAAAATCCATGAATAACATAAGAATTTTTGTTAATACAAATAATAATGTTAGAAATTTGTAGTGTTCATACCTTGTCTTAAATAGATTATTTTGAATATCTTTCTTTCTATTTTTTCCAAAAATGATATTTTAATCATAAATTAACCTTGAAAAATATTATTATATTCTATAATTGATAAATTAAATCATCAATTATTGTGAAGAATAAAGGTTATTAATGTTAATCTTATTAAATTTTTTATAACATGTGCAACATATCCTAAGATAATTAACATTATTGTAAGAAAGATAAGAATAATGATAACAATCTTAGAATATAATGCATAGATTACCAAAAATAAATAAGATTACCATTGTTCTTAACAAATAGTGCCATAATTCAATTGTGTCAACAAATACTAAAAGCTTTCCTCATACATAGAATTTCATACTTAGCTTCTATTTCAATCACTTATAAGATAGTTCTATCTTTGAGAACCATTTAACAATTTTTTTTTTGGGTTTTAACAAATTTAGTATTTTTTTAAAACTTTTGAGGATCAATAGATTACCCGACAAATCTATAAACATAATAATTAATAACAAAAATTGATATTTGAAAATATCTTTATTTACTTGATGCTCTCTTTACTTTCATAAGACCAATCATAAATACTTAACATGTCCAACTTGATTTCTTCAAAAAATTAAAGTATCATTAATAAATTTTATTAAAAAATAATTTAATATTATTTAAGTGATTTATTCATAAAATTCATGAATAACATAAGAATTTTTATCAATACAGATAATAATGTTAGAAATTTGTAGTATTCATACCTTGTCTTAAATGGATTATTTTGAATATCTTTCTTTCTATTTTTTTCAAAAATGATATTTTAATCTTAAAATAATTATGAAAATAATTATTTTATTCTATAATTGATCAATTAAATCATCAATTGTTGTAAAGAATAAGGGTTATTAATGTTAATCTTGTTAATTTTTTAATAACATGTGCAACATATCCTAAGATAATTGACATTATTGTGAGAAAGAGAATAATGATAATAATCTTAGAATATAATGCATAGATTACCAAAAATAAATAAGATTATCATTGTTCTTAACAAATAGTGCCATAATTCATTGTGATGAAACACTAGGTTTAATAAATTTGTTTAATAACTCTTATATTTTTATTTTTTTTAAGATTATTAGGAACCATCTCATAAGGAAACATTGAGATTTGTTTGACATGAAGAGTACAATTTATGATAAATACAATATCTTGATCAAACAAAACCATTAAAAAATCCTAAGAAACTTGTACACCACTATAGTTTCTATGTATTTAATATGCTTCTATTCAATGCTACTCATAGTTAACATATATGCTACACAAAAATTTAGTAAACATTTACAAGCTTTTATGGCAAACATCATGAGTATTTTCTTCACGTCATGAAATTATGTTACATCATGATAAGTTAATAGAACATATTTTCAAAATATATGCAAACCCTATTATAGAATCGTAATCAAATTTGTTGAAAACTCTTTCTCTTTGATTGACACCTCTAAAAAAATATGATCATTAACTAAATTCATGAGTATTACACAACATTATTATTAGTTATTACAAAACCTCTTAATACTTATTGATAATTGTATAATTAATATTTTTGATAAAAAATGAGATACTCCTAAGTTAAGTAAAATGATAATAGATAATTTGTAAAAATATAAAATGCTTATAATCATAAAATACTTACAATCACACGAAGAGCTAAACTGTATCATCTTATTATCATATAACTCATCATATTATCATATAACTCATATTATCATATTATCATAGTCTCCATTATCCTTGTAATCTGTCAGATCATTTGGGTAATCATTATCTTTCTTTTCTTTTCTTTTTTTTATCATTGATTCTAATTTATTTTTTTTCATATATATGTCATATCTTAATATATTTAAATAAAGACATTAAAAGTTAGCAAACAATTATGATATAATAAAATCAGAATATATGAAATTCATGTATGTCATTCAAATTCTCACATTCTCATGCATATCATAATAATAACTAAGAAAATTTAACAACATATTTATGTCATAATTATCTACTGTTCTTACCAGATAACTCCAAGGAAACTCTTTCATCATTTTTTTTATTGGGTCTCTTTATTTTTTATAAAAAAACTTTTTTAATTATTATTAATAATAATTCAATTTTTATTATAAAAGTACTTTCAAAAAATTCTGCCACTCATGTCGCAATGAACTATTCTCTTTTTATTTACTATCATAAGCAATCCTATCGCACCATATGATCTAACTTTACAACGATCAGACCGCTGTATTGCATTGTATAAGTATGATGTTTTTGTCATACAAGTATTATACCTGACATCATAGGGTCATACCAAGGATTAAACAAAAAATTTAAACTAAGCCTATTAATCAAATAAACATATCAATCTGATTCTCATTTCATACTTGCATTATCCATGTCTTGTGGATATTTTTGCTTTAACATCATAAAATATGATATACCATATTATATTGTGTATTCTATGCCTAATAATAGTCAAACAATAAATTTTATAACTAATCTTTATTAAGTGGTCCAAGAATTGATCATACAAATCTGGTCTAATGCTTGTACTAGTATGATGATATAAAATCTCCAATAACTAATCATATTAGTCTAATTCATATTTTATAATTGTATAATACACATTATATGTGAATAATATCATAATCTCGATCGTAATAATTTGATAATAACATTGAACAAGTATGAATCATGATCAATATCTTATACTTCAACATTTTAATCTAATATACATGTTATACTAATACAATCCAAGTAGTTAATCATTAAAATGAGAGATCGAATAAACAATCTTAGGGTAATATTGCATGTATTCATCATACTATCTAATCTTAATTCATTCTAGTATGATCATAATGACTATTTGATTAGTCAAAGATCAAACATACTATTCTTATTTAGAAACTCCATGACACATCATACTATCTAGTCTAAAAATAATACCAATATGATCTAAGTAGAAAAGTCATAATTGCTTAAGCTAGAGGACTCTTGTCAGCTTCTACTACAAACTTGTGCCAAATGATCTAAATGAATATATGATATAATCAACATAGCCAAAACGATGATTGTCTTTGACACCCACAACGACAACCCAAAACTTACAAGGTCCACTTCCTTAATCATATGAACAACCAATATATGTTAAGGGATGGAAGTTATGATGTGGTCATTCTTTGAAATGAAGTTTCCATATGCCAAGGTTCAAAATATCTCTTTTTCTTAAGCTCCTCTTTCCTTTTTGAGCTCACTAAAACAATTTGAGAAACCATAATTAGAAAACCAAAAAGCTTTCTTTCACTCTCTAAGCTCCTCCTCTCCCTACACTCCTACTTCCTTATTCGTCTTCCAATAGTTACTATTAGTTTTAGGGGCACATGAGAGAGCTTATCTTCTCAATTACTAAAATGATAAGTTAGTCATAGTTTAATATGATAAATTCCCTTTTTATCTTTAAAAAGTTTCTAAAAATCTAATGATCAATAAAATATAAATTAATCTATGAATTTATTGTGACAAGATCTTCATAATGATATTCAAATCTAAGATTTAGTTATTATTGTCTTAACACACCTTTCAAAATGCTCATTAGATAATATATTTTTGGGTTCAAATATGCAATACACATATCTAATATATGAATTATAAATTTGAGAAAATAATTGAGATTAAGTTAATAGGCCACTATTAGAATTCAACCCATAAGGTTGATGCCAATGCAATAAAAATAAGATTGATAAGAATAATGATAGCAAAATAGAAAAAAATATATAGACAACCAATTTATATGGAGCGACGCATATTAAGCATACACTCATAAAGAAGAAAAAAAGATGCACTGTAGCCAAATTAACAAACACTAAGTGTGAATTTACATAGGAAATGAACAAACTCATCCAAATATAGCCAATATTACAACATCGAAGAGTATTAACTTTTTCAAAGAAAAAGATAAGACTTCTTAATCTCTTACACAATAAAAAAACTCAAAGAGAGTAAAACCTTTTTTGCTTCATGATATTTATAGATTTCAAATATCATATGTTTATTATCAAAAGCCTTGTGTTCATATTTAGCTCATCATAGTCATATTTTTTTTAAATATGATTGTATGATTTTCACTCTTAAATATGTAATAAATATCATCTTCTAAAAGTCAATTAAATTAAGTTTCATATTTTAATTCATTAATGGTAATAGGTGGGCACAATTTGAGTTAGAAATTTAATAATCACTCCTCATTTAACAAACCTGAGCTTGTTTCCTAAATTACAAATTGAACAAGATCTATCATCTCAAAATTATCTTTAGAAGCAAGATTTTTTGTATAATTCTACTCATAATCTAAGATGAAATGTTTATCTTTTTATTTTCCACCTATTTGGCTCAATGTTCGATATGCTCTACCTTTCATGTCGTTTCAAACTACTCTAGTTAGACTATATATTAACAAGAAACCAACAACTAAATTACTTTGTTTAATTAAAACACCTTTATTTAAATTATTTCAACTAATTTTTATTCATTTGTTTTCAATTATAGTTTTATTTTCATTCATCATTTTATATTTCCTATATAAATGCTAAGCATGTCATTGGCATGTGATACATTTTCTTATACTCATAAATTAACACTTTTATGAATCTTTTAGGAGTTGAATTAAGACACAAATAAATACATATAATTATAAAATAAAGAAGAAAAACTAATGCTCAACATCTCTATGTTGAATTTTTAAAGAATAATACTTGACACATTTGTTTAAGGTCAAATGAGACGATGATTAAACTTCAAAGATGTTGGTTCTTATAATGACTTATGAAAGATAGGAACAACAATAATGTTATGGATCAACCAATTTATTGTTGTATTTGTGCTGTGTTTAAAAATTTGAATTTCGAAGTTAAGCATAGCTAATGATAATGAATTACTTCAGTTACTTTTTACTTATTTGTTTTCTTGAGTATTTATTAATCCAATAATGAGATTTTAAACTAAAACAAAACTAGATGTAAAGAACCAAATTTTAGGGAAGAAAAAAGAGTGAAGCAAACTTAGGATTCTTTAAATCATTCTCATCATAAATTTTAGTTGATAGATGATTATAATAAATATTCCATCCCTCTTTGGAGGAGAAATGTGAAAGAGCTATAATAGATGGTGTTGGATTGTTGTATTAACTAGAGATAAGTCATTGATATTCATAAGATGTGATCTCTCCCACTCTTATAGAATTGGCATAAAAAAATAACACATATTTAGAATATTCACACATTTAACGTAATGACAAATGATGCTAAACAAATGCATTCATATAGATTTATGTAATGAGCCCTTTAGATGGATTATTATTGTTTGTTATTAGATATTATCACACTTCATATCAATGACTATTTAAGGTCTTATTATGTATATATAGCATGAATGCATTTCATGTGACACCAATGTTATATGTTTGAGCTTCAATATCATTAGTTGGCTTTTTTTTGGTACTAAGAAGTGTCATTTGGTTTTTTGGTACCATTTATTTTTGTAATTTTTAGTTAATTAATTTTAAAGATTATCTATCTTTGAGAATACATACACTTAGTTTTATTAAAATCATATAAGTACATATCATTATAGTTCAATATAACATTAACTAAAGAATTCTTCAATATATTATTCTTTGTTCTCATAGTTTTTAAGTTTTTTAGTATCACATTATATAGAGGAGCTCGTAGCACCAATATACTTGGTTTGTTGCATTAAAAAAATGATATAAAAACAAAAGTTCTTTTTATAAGTTTAAATATATTTTTTTTTTCATAAAAGTGACGCAAAAGTCATTGTTGGAACTGTTCACAGAGCTTTTAGGAGAGTACTACAATTTACTAATAAAATGCATTCTATTGCCATTATATTAATTAAAAATTTGAGAATAAGGAAAAAAAAAAAGGGCATTCGCTGCCGACGGTGGCCACCCAATGAAGACTTTTCGCCGCACGCCTGATTCCATGACCCAAACCCACCCACGAGCTTCGCGTGACCAAATTCGATTTTATTTTTATTCTTTAAGTGTATTTCCAAATTAAAATATTAAAAAAAAGTCATAATTGTTTTATTTATCGTCCGTTGCGAAGAGAACAAAACTTGCCCTGGTTTTGGTGCATGCACCTCGCATGAACCTCATTTATCACGGAATGATTAATCAGTTTTAGAAGTTTGTTTATAAGTTCTCTATCAATTAAAAGTAACATTTAAAAATATATATTATACAAAATCCAAATGAAATAATACATGATAATATGAAGGATAAGATATATAAAAATAAAACTATTTTTTATTTTTTTTGTATAGACCCATAAAGTGACAAGTACTAACTATTTTTGAAATTTCTCTATAAAAAAGTAATCATGTTACATAGGTAATTTTTTTAAAAATTGAACCGGACCTGGGCCGGCTGCCTATGCGGCGGCTTATGGGGAAGGGGACGGTACTCGCATTCCAAAAGTACCATTATTGGAGCATATTTTACTTTAACACTCAATTTTGATGAATGTCTTTTTTAAGAAAATGATTAATATATTGGCATGGATTTTAAATATTTGCTTCTTTAGAATTAGATAAGTCTTATGTTGAATATTTGATAAAATATTAGAATATTAAATAAATAATCAAATGATTTATATTTGATTTTTTTAGGTTAATAATACAATTGACTTTTGACCTTTAAATGAATTTATCACATATTGAGCATTTCCTAAAAACATGGCGGCTTCCAATCAAAACAAGTCTAAGAAAGCCCATTTAATAGTCAAGATTGGGCTTCATTTGGGCTTAATTAGATATAATCTATTCCAATCCAATAATTTGATTTATCGAGAGATATCAATTTGACAACATTATCTAATATGGACTCTTCATTAATTAAACTCTCTATAAAATTCTATCAAATGTGTGTAGCTTTTGATATGCATAATTTTTATAACTTAAGAGATAAGATATAAATCGAAAGACACAGTCATGCATAAGAATTTTCATAAAGTTGAAAATTATTGTTGAGTTTATTGGTCATAAGATTTTAGAGTTAACGAAAGAATTTTTCTTAATATGGATAATAGGCTAACCTCTTCTCAACAATTTCACTTATTATTGTTGCTTCAATAAATAATTAAGTCATTGTACTTATCAACTTAAGCTTTTTTACTAATGATTGCTCAGTTATGGAGTTTGAGCATTATTTTATATCTCTAATTCGTTCAACTCACTTAATATGAATAATATTATTTATTTATATAAAAAATAATATTTGTACATAACTTAATTAAAATTTGAAAGTAAATTTTTACTGGCATGATCTATTTTGTACATTTTTCACATAGTTTGTCGGTTAATATAAGTTATGTTAGTTTTAATATTATTGAGTAAAATTATCCCTCTTCTACTAACTTGATCTCCTATCCAAATGGTCTTTATGGGTAATTCTTTAATCCTAAATTTAGTCTTTTCTCAAATTACTTTCCATTCCTTTTACCTAAATTTTGATGACATTTCTTAAGATCATTCTCTAAGCATCTATAACATCAAAAGAAATTAAGTGATATCAAGAAACAATCATTAAGACTCCCAATTGTCTAACTTTCCAAAAAAAATTCAATAATCTTGTTGGCGATTAGATTGCTCACATTCATGAAACCCATGAGGGAGAGAATATGGTTTTTGGCAAGATCTTACTTTCCATTTACAAAGAAGATGTAGAAACTATTTAAAACTATATACAGTTGTTCAATAGTGGAAGCTTGGAGGCATTCTAGGTTGAAGATGCTTGTGTGGTTTCTCTAGTTTAGGGTTACATTCATCTGTATTTAGTAAATCTCTTTTCTAATTTTTCTAGGACTTTATGGCCTCTATTGTTCTCATCACATTTAAGTAGTCAGATCCTACTAATATGAGACATTCAAATGAAATCTATTGCAATATTGGATGTTTTATCAATCCACTCTTAAAGAAAATAAGGAGAAAGAGAAAGCTATGGAAGAGGATGAAAAACACATTCAAGTTAGATATTCAACATAAACCAAGTGTAAGTGACTCAAAAAAATTAGTAATGATTTCCTTTAAATTAGATAAATCCATGAGTGAATTTGCCATCTCAATCTTCTAGTAAAATGTATTGATATGAGTGCAAGACTCCCCCTTAAATATGTTAGTTTAGATTAAAACATCATTAAGCATCAACTTGGTGTAAGGTATAAAATAGTTCACATTTGAGAATGCAACTACCTATTTAGCATTGAAAAACAAACCATCATATGAGAAGAGCTTAATAAACTTCTTTAAGACCTCATTAGTCTTCATCAGTATCTTGAGTTTGTGCTAATGAAAAAGTCCAATGAAAAGAATAGGATAGGCATTCGCTAAACTCATCTCAAGAATCCTTATTATTATGATTCCTACCCATGCCATGAATTGATGCCCTCATGGATTCAAAAGAAGAACTTTGGTATTTAAATTTTCAAATTTCATTATTAAATTGTCAACTAATAAAGATAACATAATTTCTCAAAGATAAGCCTATATTCATTTTTTACTTCAAAATATTTTATTATATTATCATGTTGGTGTAACAGTGCAAAGTTGGAGCAACTTACCATTACATGATAAACAACATTTTTTGAAGCCAAAAAGGGGAGGAATGTGAAGTTTACATTGATAACATCCTCATTAAAATGACAACTTCTCTCAACCTTCTTGAATATCTTTAAGAGAAATTAAAACTTTTTAGAAGGAATAATACAAGGCTTAATCCTTTGAAAAGTACCTTTAGAGCTAAATCAAGAAAATCCTCAATTTTTATATATCTAAGAAAGAAAAAATATAAAACCAAAGAAGGGCAAAGCCATTATTGAATATCATCCCCAAAGACAACTCCTTACATGTAGTGTCTTGATAGTAGAATGGTTATCATGACTTTATTTACTTCTTGTCTTGGGGATAAGTTTATCAAAGTTTACAAATCTCTTTTTAAGTTAAAGAAAGCTTGTGTGGAATAATAATTGTAAAGACATTTTTAATTTGAAAAAGTATCTATGCTTTCCTCTAGTGTTAATTAGCCTACAAATCAAAAGACTTTATATTTATCCAATAATGTAAAAAAATTTTGAATTCTTTTCTTTCTTAAGAACAAGATAGGATTCAAAGGCTTCTTTATTACAAAATTCATGTTACAAAGCTAATAAAATCTCTATATGCTCCTCTTATGAAGCTTGTTCTTTCCTTTATAATGTGATTGAAATGGCTATGATTATATTTTCAAGACTATGAAATTATCATCATGGTGAACAAACTGTTAAGACTATTACACTATTCTCCAAACATGATTGTTCAAATTTAGTAAGAGTAGTAGAGCTAAACGAATTTGATTTTTTTTCTCACTCTAAGGCATGTTTTAGGAATATTAAGGTCCCACATAATCTATCCATAATAAATAATAAAAATCAAGATAAAATACAAGTAATAAAACATATAAGGATAGATAAAGCACTAGACAAAAACCTAATAGTATGAAAAAAAACTCTAAAAATACTTGAATATTAAAGTATAACCATTTTATCTTAATTATATTGATATATAACATAACAAAAGAAATATCTGATAACCACATGTATACAATACTACATTCTACAAAACGTCATAATACTAAATACAAATAAACATTTCCCAATATATTAGCTAATAATTATCATCATCTCTCATAACATCAAAATCTTCATCTCTTGATATAGTAATGCATTTCTTATGATATAAATATTAATAATACTCTAAAAAACTTAATAAATAAACTAATAATATAATAAAATATAAAATATGATATAATTGAATAAATAATATTTTAATAATAATATAATAAATAATAATCATGAAATAAAAGAATAAATCATAAATGATCAAATAAATCAATAATCATACTAGAACTAAATTATATAAAAGTAAGTTTCTCATTTTTCATTTCTTTCATACCTAATATTTTTTTAATTTTATGGTTAAATTTTTTTTTTCAATTATTATCCTTTAAAACCAAGAACCAATACCATATGACCTTAGTTAGTAAGCATAATAAGTCTACATCCATCCATATGAGATTAATCCTCACCTTATATCATAAATGGGCAATCCTCATCATATATCAGACATGGGCAATAATCTCCCTATCTTACGAGGTCATGACAACTATAAGGGTATCCTACTCAGTAGATAATGTAGATAATGTCTTTAAGACATATTGCTAGCAATTATATTTTCTTTCCTTTTTTGATAATGACTATGTCATATGGTCATGTACTAGATTATTTTCTTAACTATTGATTATATGCATACTTCTTATTATGTAAGTATTTAAACATGTAATCATCTATATTTTCATATCAAACATTGAGTATTCAATGTCATAAACAAATAATATATGATTCAAATACCAATTTATTGTGTCATATTCCCTTATAAAGGAATTTAATAAAATAATCTACATGAAATCCATTAAAATATAAATAAAAGATATTTTGATATTTACATCACAATTATTGTATTTATCTACCTAAATTTGTAAGAAATTCTTTTGTATAATCTCCTCTTCTTAAGTTTTCTACAATGATATGCATGTATATGGATTAGCATACTATTATACATACAACAATTATCAAATATCTTTCTTTGTTTACATAGCCAAAGAATCATTTCTATTATTTTCACTATGGTCAATATATCATAGTTGTATGATTCTTACACTATATAATATGATCAGTAACTATTTCTCAAATCTAAACCTCTTTTAACTAATTGATTATACAATATAATCAACTAGATAATACCATGTGATCAACATTCCTCAGTTACAAGATTTATCCATTCTAATCTAATATCTAGCTTAGCATTTCAAACTAAATAATCAATCTTGCTTTTTTTCTTTATAATTTTTTAATTTATCATATGATAAAATCACCAAAATCATTTGGGACAATTAGCATTCTCTACCAAACTTGTGTGATTCAAACCTACAATCCTCTACTCTCTATTAATCATACAAATGTGATCCTATACATCATACAATACCACCACAAATCTCTTTACCTCCAAGACTTAGTCGATCTAATTCTTTCAAACCTTTATTGATTTTATAATGTAAACCCCTATATCATACTTGCAAGATCTCCTCTTAAGTCCCTGTTTGACTCCTTATCAAAGTAATTTGAGTGCCTCAAACCACTTTAAATTGATTGGATATTGTACAATATGATTTCTTTTTCTTAACAATCTTGTTAGATTCAAACTAACACTCTCTATTATCTAATTAATTATGCATATGATATATCACATCATACAGTATAATCCTCCTCTTCTTTACCCATCACGTTAGTTGATCTAAGGTCTATAGATTGTATAATATGATCGTTGCAATCTCAGTGATGCAATCCAAACAAATTCACCTACAACCAACCCAACATCCATCAATAAGTATGATGCAAACCATCATCTATGTATGATTGTATTCTCCTTTCCCACCAGAATTAATCGATTCATCCCCCACATAAGCTTTGGCTGATTGTCCAATACACTCAACCTATCATAATGATATGATCATCTTTTAATTACTTGTATAATGAATCATCAAACTGATGTGTTTCCTTGACCTAAACTAACTTAAATAGATCATATAAGTATGCTTGAACTTGTTGTACTTATATAATGCCATTACATGCTTAATCCTACCAACCTACAACCCATTATTCAATATGATTTAGGTAATCATCCAGTATGATCAACTCACTAATATCTATATGATGCCTTAATGGATTATTCCAATCCTCTTATTATAGTCATAAAAAACTGATCATACAAATATAATTGAACCTATCATTCTTGTACGATATTACACAAATAACACCTACTTCATCTTAAATCTCTCAGTTCCTATCCAAGTCACTTCTAATCACATGCAAACCATTTTGATGTTAATTCAAACTCAAACCACAACTTGAACATTTCCTCAATTTGCATAAGACAAAATTGAATTCACAAAACTAGACTTATATTCTTACCTCTTCCTTGTTTCATTACTACTCCCTTATTCTTCTTTACTTTTCGCTTATTATAAATTGCCCTTCTCCTTTTTATTACTTCCAAATCCTTCCTCTAAGATGTAGCAACAAATTCCACATTTGTTTCACTTTCTCCTTCCCCTTTCTTAATCTTTCTTTCCTTACACAAGCCCTTCTTCTCTTTTTTCTTCTTTCTTTCTTCTTTTCCCACCTTCACTCTCATCCCCTTCTTAAGTCTCTTCTTAGCATGCTACTCAATACAAATCAAGGATCACATTTTATCCTATCCTAATTGAGGCAATGAATTTATAATTTGTTATCATATAATTTAGCAAATTACCTTCTATATTCTTTTCTTTTAAAACTCATAACTAATTATTATATCTAAAAATTACAAATTCATACCCAATGGATTTTTCATAATAAATTTTTTTTAATGGCAAACTCAAATAAAATTTTTAATATCATTTAAATAAATAACATATTTCTTAAGATAACATCAATTTATTAATATTTTAATCTATAAACATCTTATCTTAAAAAAAATAATTTTATTGCATCAAAAGATGTATAATTATATCTTGCTAGCTTAATTTTGTGGTTTACATCATATTTTTCAAAAAAAAAATCTTAGGAGGCTATGCATTACTATATTATTTATAAATTTAAGTTAAAAGATGTTTGTTTATGACACATTAAGAGACCACAAGGTATTCTCTTATTCTTATATGTCCTAAGGATTTTACCTTTTAACAAGCTATCAAAATAGCCTTTATGGCAATAATTAATCAAGTGATGTAAAATCTTTTCTCACAAAGTGATGCAGGATTAGATGGCATGTGTAGTAGTTTAAAATTCTTTAAATATTAGTATCCAAAATTGTAAGTGGTAACACATTAAGTATTAAACATAAAGTTTTATAAAATGATTTTTATCATATTTAATTTCACACATAAAATAAAAAATTTAAGACAAATTTTATGTGAAATATTTTAATAGAAGAAATGATAATTATAATTTTATATTATTATTTATAAAATAAATGTCAAGCCACCACCTCACTAAACCATTATATAACAAAATTAACATCAAATTATTCTACTACTACAACATATAGTGAGGATAAAGAACAAAACCCAAGGTGGGGACCCAACGGTGAGACAAACACAAACTCCCAAAATCCAAAGTATATATATAAAGGCATGTTTTAAACATTTAATCACACCAAAATCTTTCCTCTCTCACACATCTATTGAAAATGGCTCTTCTATAGCAGCACCATTCCCATCTCTCGGTGTAGTGGTTTCATGACTTGTGATGTAAGCACTAAATGAGATTTTATAAATCTCAGTAGATAAATCCACATAATTAACCCAATATAAATAAAAATACATACCATGAATAGCACAGATGAATCATATGCATAAGAGAAAATCATACCATATGTCATATATATATATAAGGTAATGCCAAATGAAAAACCATAAAGAAATGTTAGTTCCTTATATAGTGTGTTATTACCGGGCCCAATTCCCTTTGATGCATTATCCTCTGGATCCAATCATCAACAATAAATGACCTCCAGCCGACATCCAACCAAGCACATAACACTAGGCAGATATCTGATTCGAAGATCGATACCATGCAACACATGCTGAGCCTCGCGCCACCAGGCAGGCATGGTACCATACCCTGCAACACATGCTGAGCCTGGTGTAAATCATCATGGAGTCATAGCACATAACATACAACACTAGGCAGATATCTGATCCAAAGATCGATACCCTGCAACACATGCTGAGCCTGGTGTAAATCATCATGAAGTCATAGCACATAACATACAACACTAGGCAGATATCTGATCCAAAGATCGATACCCTGCAACACATGCTGAGCCTAATGGTGAGGATAATGTTCTCTAAGAATCTATTTTTACTACCATTTCTAATCATAATTCCAAACAATTATGCCATATCAAAAGACCTTTCTTTACATATTGTTTCTTTCTTTGTATTCCATTAGCATACCATGTTATTTCTTCATTTTCAGTTTTCATGCAAATGCATAAGTAATCTATATCATAGTGTTTTTTCCTTTTTATGTCATAAACAACATATACAACAATCAAAATACTATAACAGCAAGAAAAACATGTAAAAATATATAATATTATGCTACATCACAGGGTTAGGAATTTATCTACCTGGATTTGTTGTACCAAATTTTCTTGCCCACTTCTAATTTGCTTTCTTGATGTCCTACAAAGCCATTGTAACAAATTAAAATATGTTCATTAACCAAAAGTGCTTTCTAAAAATCTTTCCCAAACAACCCCCAAAATAAATCCTAAAATCAGCTTACGCGGGCGCTGGACCGCCGGCGCTCAGCAGCCCGGTTCAGCAGCGTAACCCTGTCCAAAGGCGTGGACCGGCTTTTTGCTCTTTCTCTCTCTCTCTCTCTCTCTCTCTCTCTCTCTCCTGTACGTCCAGCGAAACCATTCGAGTTCGCCGGCGAACTCGAAATCTCTTGCGTCTCTCACTGGTCAATTGACCGCCACTCACCGTAAAAACTTATACAACCCGATGACGAAGCAAACAAAATTCTCACCTTCATCAGCCATCGCCGTCGGGTGCCGGAAATTATAAAAATTCCTCGCCGCCGTGCCTCGCCGTCGTGTTCGCAGAAGTGCATTTGAAACGCATATGGGTCGGGTTTTATAACGCGGTCGGAACCGACTTGCCATGAACCGCATTTTTCAGAAAACCCCTTCTAAATTTAGTATTTGCAAATATATCCTCCGCCAAATCGAATTTGAACTAAGTCGACATTTAAAAATTACAAATATATCCTCAACGTTACAAATTTATCCCAAATCTTTAAAAATTCATAATTTATTTATTTGAGCTCCAAAAATTACAAATTAAACATCGTTGGATTCATCTTAAAAAGCTCTTTCTTTTAAGCAAATAAAATAAATAAAATAAAGAAAACTAGGACTGTTACAATAAAAGTTGTTGAAAGAGTGTATATTTTTTGTGATGATGTCTTATAAGTCTATTGACATTGACATGTAAATCACCAAAGATAAAAAATGGTGATGAAGTAATGGTTTGGGTTAGTAAAAAGCTTGACTAAAAAAGGTAATAAGATAGTAGTAAACTAAGATTTGGAGCCTTATTGAGGAAGGTAGTGATTTGGAGATTAGATAAAGAGTGTGAAAAGATGAATGTAGACTTATAGGTGCTTGAGAAAACAAGAATTTGTTTTATTACTGACTCTTTTAGTGGAAGGTCTCTCACATTCAATCTTTGTCTCTTACAATGAAATTTTGTTGTCGACTCTCTTGATTGAAGGTCTCTCATCTTTAATCCTTGTCTCTCATAAGGAGAGGCGAAGTTGAAATCTCTTAAATTAAAATTAAGCATACATACTTTGCTCACAAAGATGAAGACATTGAAACAAGAGAAAAATTTATTCTAAAATATTCATCTTTCATATGGTGAAGATCCTTATTTATAGGGACCTTAAAAGTTCATAAAAAAGTTTTAAAAAATAAAAAAATGAAAAAAAAAACTACAAAATTAATTAACATTAAGCAATTTCCATATTGACTATTTATTTTGGGCAGCGTTAATGGCGAGCGATGAAAAGGCAGGAGCACATTTAGTGTGGCGTAAGTAGAAGGCACGAGGTTTCGATTTTGGTGGGAGGTGTGGGTGGAGCGGCACTGAAGCTTGGGTTCTGCTTTTGGGCCGGCATGGATTGGAGAGAGTTAACAAGGTTGAAGGATCAACGTGGGTTGAGCGGGTTTCAAATTTCAAGGGTCAATGTGGGAGTGAGACGAATGGTGGTGGCAACTGACAGTGGTGGTAATGACAACTATCAATGACAAACTCCGGACAGTGACGAAAACAACAAAAAACTCAATTTTAAGAATTTTATGAAATTAATGTGATGCCAATGGGTGTGTTTGTGAGCTAACGTTAGATGCTCTTACTTCACTAAGGGTTTTGTAAGCTTTTTTTGGAAAATAATATTACATCTACCAATTAAGAAATTTTATAATCTTGTTGATTACAATGTTGTAATTCTAAGGGTATTTCTATAAGACATACAAAATCTAACATGAAAGTTGAAGTCACTCTTATACTTTTTGAATGATGAAGTCATGTGTTGGGCAAAGAAAAAAAAATTATGAGCTCCCTTCAATACTGTGGGTTTGTCACATAACAAAAATACTATGGGTTTTGCCGCATAACAAAATTATTTGACAATTAAGGAGATTATTTTTTCTCTTTTGAAGGAGAAGCAAGGCTAATAGTTCAATTGGAGGATCTTAACTCCTTAAGTGTAACACATAAGAATCATTGCTAAAAATTTATCCTAAGGTATAGCTTATATAAGACAATGATGTGCAACTGTTATGAATTTACTTGTAGAAATCTCATTGAAGATGAATGTTAAAATAAAAAAAGGTAGACAAAAAGATCAATTGAGAAATGTTTCAATAAGCATGTCTGAAATAGGACGTTAATTCTCTTGGATTGATCCTTAGAAATGCAAAATTGCTTAATGATAGGAGGGCATCCTTTCAAAAAATAAAAAAAAATAAAAAAAAAATAATGATAGGAGGGCATTTATAAAACATGTTTCAAATTGAAAATAACCTTATATTGATACTCAAATTCCAACAATCTATTTGACCAAGATGACTTGGAATAGAAACATGGAGTAGGAATGATTAGAAGAAATTTATGTAAATACTTGAGTTGAAATAAAAAGTTTTAATTGTTTATTGCGCTAAATAAAAACAGTTTGATGGCAACAACTCTAGAGAAAAGATTTGACCAACTTGTGCCTTTATTCTCAAATCCATCTCATGAAAAAGAAATTCAATGACAAAAACTCGAGATAGAGGCTACAAATAACATGTACTGACAGTCAATGAGATTTATCTTAAGAAAAATAATTTGGTGATAAGGGCTAAAGGGAGCAAAGCCTTAACTAATGATTACTCTTGTCCTTGAGATTTTTCTTGATATAAGTTGATGATAATGACTTTACTTTAAAGAAAGGCTTCAATCAATGTGTTTCTTGCTTCATGAGATACATATTAGAAAAATAACTTTAAAATATAGCTTCAAGGGGAGCCTTTGGACTAGATGTTTTTTGTTTCTCAATATCTATCTAAACATGACCACAGACTTTGAAGGGAAGCTCTAAGGATGTGGTGGCAATGAGGGGATGATGCCTTGCAAACCATTACTATGCAATCTAATCCTAAGTGAAAATGCAGATAACAATAAAGGAGAAATAATGATAAGAGACTTAAATTTTTAATGTTATGATATAAATCTTAAGAAGTTGGACAGCCTAAAGTAATCAATTTTATAAATATACCTTTGAAACTGTTCAAATTTTTAAACAATTGTTCATTAGATTGCAAAGTTTGCTAATTTGGCATAGTTATAAGATTTCATTTACTTAAAATTCATGAAAGTAAAATTGTCATTATTTTAATGCTTAAATAATTGAAAATTTATTAGATGCATAATTACTTATATGTGAATTTATTTCTATATATTAATACGTGTTCATAACATTTATAGTTCAATCTAAAAAGTATATCAATTATCAAATATTATACAAAAACAAAAACTAAGTTATGCAACCAATAAACATTTACTGTAACATTTTTCCTCTAATAGAGAATTCTCATTCCATAAAAGTGTATTGCTACAATTAGATTCTATATATGACGTATTACGAGTTAAATGCACTAAATGTCTACTTCATATACATGATCTGCCAAACAATTTTGTTCCCTTCAAGCACAAAAAGATTATTTGACACTCGTTTTGAGAAGAAATTTTTTATTTCTTCAAATTTTCACAAAAAGATAATTTTATACGAGTAAAAGAGAAGTCTTACACGGCATTTCAAAGAAGTATTTCATTTTTTTTTATATAATTTCAACTAAATATACTTTGTGATTTGCATTCAACAACGTTACTAACATTCCACATTCTTTTTAATGTCCAATATAGCGGCAAGCAAAGCGATAACTCTCCAACTTTTATAAGAAAAACAAATTCATTGACGCAAAAACAAGCCGTACAGAGACTGATTCTTTCAGATATAAACCAGAAATAAACATTGACTAGTGACTAAAGATTTAGGAATTATTTGGATTAGCTTGCCAGAACTTAGGTTTTACAAACAAGGAGATGGGCAAGCATTTGGGATTATAGTTGGCACAACATAAATACATTTTGAAACTAATACGTAGGTCAATGAACCAATCCAAAAATAGCACTACTATATATTTAACACCCAAACTTTTGAATCAACTTTTAAAAAATTATTTTTAAAAATTTTATTTCAAATAAATAATAAATACTTGTAATCAAAACTTCATTTCAACTCACAAAAAACACGCATTTAAAAAAACTTACAAAATTTCTTTCACTGGTCTTCTTTTTAAATTCACAAATTAATTGTAATCAGATCTTTGGATAGGCGATCAAAACAAACTGCATATGACAATTGAAGGACTGCAATCTGAATTGGCTTCAAGAAGCAGAAGGAAAACTTAGGCCAAAAAGACATTATATTCGTTGAAAAGGATTCTATTCCAGGCTTTAACTTGGGTCTCTCTCAAAACCCTTAACAAAGCCTGTGATGGAAACTTGAGTGCTGTTTTAGAAGCAACCACTAGTTTCCATCTTCATCGCAAACTTTGTTTTTAAGGAATGCTTCGTGGTAAAAGCCAAGCTTTAAAAGCAGTTAAGAATGATGGGATCCTGGAGCCAACCATAGCTTCACTTTCTTGTCCAAACCAGCCGAGGCCAAAACAGCTGCTTGGGTATTCCCTGTAAGACATCACAAAAGCCATCAAAATAAACAATCAAAGCAATATGGTCGAATACTTGGTTGTGTTTGGCACATTTTTGTTTTCCAACAATAAATACTATAGAAAGTTATTCTTAAAACCATTTTAAAAAAACTGATATCTAAAAGCCCTGTTCAGGATGAAAATTATATCAAAGAGACCTAAATAACTGGGCACATATAACAAATTGGTTGGAGTTCTCTGAGCCTATATATCATCAATTTATCAAATGCCTAATTTTGCGAAACTATCAACAAATTAATTACGTAGAGAAATATGAAAATAGTTTGACAGTAATAGATGTTCTAGTTTTTATAACAGTGAAGAATAATTACCCATTGGAATTGTTTGAGGAGCCCAAGCAATGCCGGAAATGTCATCTGTATGGTGATAAACTATGGTGAATATGCATAAATAACAAGATATAGCATAAAAAAAATAATCCAACTATAAAATTCAAGAAAAATGTCATTCATGCTAAAAGCCAGTGCATTGCCTTTTATTTTGCGTCTATATTTGTGATTCTTAGATCTCCAAATCCCACAGTAGGAGGGAGAGAGACAAGAAAATTTTATGCCCAAAAGATTAAAACAAACAAGAGCTAATGAGGCAGTGATCAAATTGAGACATAATAGGGATAGAATAAATATATGCACCAAAAAATCCAATTACAGGAACTACGACGAGAAAATGCTGGTTTACTAAATTAAGGAGTCCACGCCTCATGTAGAAGCGCCTCATGTATAAGCTCGGTTGAAGAGATGTGTTCTTTCTTTGATGCAACCAATCTACCAACAAGGAACTACACATGGTTGTCAAACTAGAGTTGTGTGAAAAGGAGAATATTGAGATAGAAGCACTAACTTTGATAAAGGCCATACTGGTAGGCATTAACAATATGAATTTAAAATGAAAAAGGGATCAAAACTTGGATTGCTTTCCCGTCTATCACCTATAGTTCTAGTCTTGCAACAAGCAGCTCCAAGGAGGAACAGAGACCGAGAGATGTTTGGGTTTGGTCGTGGGGAGGGCTTTACTTGGTGAGTGTTTTCTGCAGAAAAGATGCACAGCACATCATGGGGATAAAAGGGCTATTGTAAAGCATATTCTTGGAGAAGGATAGAGTAAATACTGCTTATTTTGGTTAGGACTAGAAGGTAAAATGATGAGAACGAGAAAAAAAAAAAAAAAGAAATGTTTTATTTACCCTTTAGGGTCCCCATTCAGTAGGAGCATTGGACACTTACACATATACTTGTGTAAAGTTGAGCTCTAAGCCATTGACACCCCTAAAAAGTTTGCCATCATTAAAAGTTCTGCTGTCATCTTGTCAAATGTAATTCATGTATGTTTATAAGACAACTTCTTAGTACCCCTTGAAAGCTCTCTCGATGGGTATTCCCACCCTCCACCCACACCAACTCTGTTCTTGATGGTTGTTACACGTACTCTACAGCCATGGAAGCCTCTTGATCAAAAGGTTCAAGAAAATAAAAAAAATATACCTGCTATCACACAGAACACTACAGCATATCTCATCTTATCTTCATTAACAATCTTACGGTATTTGGTATGACCAAACCAAAAAATAGTTGACAGCATGAACCTCAAAATTTTCAGACTGAACTTTGGCTGAGAGACTAACAAGAACAAGAGCGCCATCTTTCTCCAACAATGTCTGCCGTAATAGATCCCTACAATTGGCATTCATTTTGGGAAGTCTTTATACGTTATCTTTCATTGCCCTCCAACAGATTCAAACCAAGTATCAATTTATTTTGGAAAGAATCATAAACAAGCTCAATGGCTGGATGAGCAAATACCGTTCTTTAGCAGCTAAAAACAACCGATTTAAGGATCTTGAAATTTTTGAGCCACACTTTCCCCATTATCAAGGTAATTCTTGATCTAATTCACTCAAACTACAAGTTTATACACCCAACATTTGTAGTGGTTGGGGCATCCATGATATGATTCGTTAAGAATTTGCCCAAGGCTTTAAAATGGAAAAGTGGATGAACACCAACCACTTTCTTTGCAGTAGTTTCTAGACTCTTGCAAATGTTAATAGAAGCCATACCTAGAAATGCTTCAGAGAAATTCAAACAAAATGGTTCGGAATTCAATTCCTCCTTGACCGTTGGATATATGAGAAAAATGTTTTCAACATTCAGGATGGTTTTGGTTTTCATCGTGACTCTTCAACAACTCTTGCTATTCTTAAGGATCTTTGGAACATCAACAAAAGGATAAAACCAGCTCTATCCTGCAAGTCACATGCCACATTATTCCCAGTTAGCATCTGAGGGAAACTGTACTTTGGTCAGACAAGCCTCCATTGCTTTCAATGACCTCTAAAATTCCCTAATTGATCCTGCTCAGGATGATCATTTAATTCATCACATCTAGTACTTACAAAGTCAAAATGAGATGTAATCTTCTTTTTTTGGAAGGCTACGAAGGGAAAGCTCAAAATATCCACCTCTCTCGCTCCAATTGTTATTGGGCAAGTGTGCTTATGTTATTTATGCAACTTCGATCTAGATTGCCAGAATCACTTCATCAAATGTGGATACTCTTATGGGATTGTGTCATACTAATTCCAAGAAATTAACAACTTGACAGATATTCATCTCATCCTGGATGCTTATAAGTGGCTGATTGACTACACCTTCAATCATAGGGCAGTCACCTGATGTAAACCTGCTTTAGTGTCAATTTCTGCAGCATTTAGAAAGAAACAATGGAGAATATTTAGAGCAGCCACTTCTAGGACCAATATGATACCATGTATTGTTGGGTATCGTTCTATATCATGAATGGAATCTTTGTTGTGTAATCGTTGCACTAATGTCTGTGATTTGTCACTCATTTGTTCATGTGCCTTTACACGCGCTGGTTCTCTGTGCTGATTGTACATGCTATGGAAAGCCATTAGTAAAAAACTCTCTTAAATTTATTAAAACTGGCTTAAATTTATAGCACTTTGAAGCGATTTGATTTGTGGTTCTACAACTACCATAGACAGCTAAGCATACTGTACCCTACTAGCTAGCTAGCCAGCCAAAGGAGATTTAGCAGACAAAAGAGAATTAGAGCAAAGTGGCCCATAAACTCCATGTCTGGACTTGTAACTCATCCAGGCCAGCAATGAGAACAAACCTGAACCGCAGTTGATAGTCTACTCAGACCATTGTTCCATCTCATCCTCATTTTTATAAATTTAATCTGCAATGGAATCAGTTTAATTTATGCGGTTTCCTTTAAGATTTGGCTAATTAATGCATGTAGCTTTATTGTCTCCAAAAATACATGCTAGCCTCCTGAGGAATTTCCTATCAAAACATAATATGTGGTCCTAGGATTGTTTTACTAAGTATCAAGGATTGTGACTTCAAAACAAGATCACAAAATCCTAAACATTTTTCTGGTTGATTTAATTATAATTGAAAGGAAGTTACAAGGTCTAACTTATTTTTCCTGTGAAACAAGACTTTACATGACATAAAACTACGGTAAAAACACAGAGTTGTTTGTTTCAAAAAATGAAGTGCTAACAAGAGAAACCAACAGCAAAGCAGTCTCATCAAAGTAGAAAATAAAATCACAAACCTTCGTGAGACTTATCAGCTGTATCCAAAACCTCCCCAGTTTCAGCACATAACCATTGCAATATAGGACCACTAGTGACAGCCAGAATTTTACCATCAGGCGAGATGCTCATACGTTCATATAGCGAAGTTCTACCATTGGCATCTTTAAGGGGAATCTTGAACAATTTGAGGGTCTTTGGATCCTCATCTAGGTGATAGCGAACTTGAAAAAAATTTAAAATAAAAGGTCAGTTGCATAAACTAAGGCATAAAATTTAACAAAAGAAAAAAAAAACCTTAGTGGTACGATAGCAACGCACTGTAATGTCTGAAAGCACCATGACATATACTTTTAGTAGCAAAATTACAGTGCGAAATCTATCATGAGGCTCAACAACAAATGAAAAGAAATATAAAATACAACTTTAAATGGTACTACAGATTCCACATTTGAAAGACAAGGGACACTGCAAATATCATACAATTAGAGGTTAAAAAATCAATAGGTATAGGCATTGCTTACAAGTCGAACATATGAAAATGTCAGAGTTCAACTTAATGTGCAATGCATATCAGATATGCCTAGTAAAAAAAAGAAAGAAAGACATTGATTTGAACTGATCTTTGCTTGAACCAGACCAAACTGAGCTATTTTAGTCCAGAGCCAAATCAATTCAATCTCCTCACTGATCAAATGGGAGGATTTGGGATTCAGGATCTCCGAAAAAGGAGGCACAAGAAGGAGCAAGCAAGTGGGAGAGATGAAGGCTTTGGCATGTTGGCATGCCACAGGGAATCTTTGCCCTCTTATAAGATGGCAGTTAATCTATATCATTGAACCACCAGCGGAGTATTTTCCTCGTTTGTTCCTAAGGAATTCTAGCAACCATAGGCTTCAATTTTTAGACATAATAATTTCATAAATTAATTGCTCTTATGATCTTCATTAATATGCTCGAGAAAGAGGTACTTGTTGTGAAACTAAATATATTTTGAGTAAGTGAAATAAATCAGGGATTTTAAGAAATAGTGAAAATTAATAAAATCTTATCAAGGATTTGAGCAATTAGAGGGCTATCTATGCTTATCAATGAGTTATCTATAGAGATTCTATCTGAAGTTCATAAATTAATTGCTCTTATGATCTTCATTAATATGCTCGAGAAAGAGGTACTTGTTGTGAAACTAAATATATTTTGACTAAGTGAAATAAATCAGGGATTTTAAGAAATAGTCAAAATTAATAAAATCTTATCAAGGATTTGAGCAATTAGAGGGCTATCTATGCTTATCAATGAGTTATCTATAGAGATTCTATCTGAAGTTCATAAATTAATTGCTCTTATGATCTTCATTAATATGCTCGAGAAAGAGGTACTTGTTGTGAAACTAAATATATTTCGACTAAGTGAAATAAATCAGGGATTTTAAGAAATAGTCAAAATTAATAAAATCTTATCAAGGATTTGAGCAATTAGAGGGCTATCTATGCTTATCAATGAGTTATCTATAGAGATTCTATCTGAAGTTCATAAATTAATTGCTCTTATGATCTTCATTAATATGCTCGAGAAAGAGGTACTTGTTGTGAAACTAAATATATTTTGACTAAGTGAAATAAATCAGGGATTTTAAGAAATAGTCAAAATTAATAAAATCTTATCAAGGATTTGAGCAATTAGAGGGCTATCTATGCTTATCAATGAGTTATCTATAGAGATTCTATCTGAAGTTCAGACTATTCTTTTAAATGTGATGATGATAACAAGAAAATTTCTTCGTCAATGAAGGTGAATTGATGATTTGATTAGAATAGTATTAAGATAAGTAAATTGGCATATAAACATGCTTTATACAAAAGGATTTATATTGTATAAAGAAATTTAATGGAAATTGGTCATGGTATGGGAACTATAACACACTCTCATGCTAGTAATAATTAACTAGAGGTTTAAAATTTTTGAATACATAAAATAATTGTTCTATGAAGATTCTAATTGGAAATTGAACGATGCATCATAAATTCCATGAAATGTTCTATAAAATTCATTGATATACAAATGAGAGATTTGAATTTTATTTAAGATATTTATGAATAATTGTAGCAAAAAAAAGCAAATGATTTTAAAGATTGGCATTTATAGTATGATCAGTATGAAGTAATGGAATGCGTAATGTCAAAATTTTGAAATTAAGGTGGTTGAATCAACAACTATTAATTGAAGCCATTTGGTGTGTTCCAAGATAGAGTTTTATTAATTAATAGTACAAAGAATTAGGAATATAATTGCTCAATTTGGTACTTTTAAGGTTTTGATTAGAAAATAAACAACTTTACATAGGTTAATTCAGTGGATGTTTGATTAAAGGAAATAAAATTTTATCAGTAAATGGATTCATAGATATACATGGTTTGAAGTTATACATCAATCAAGGACAAAGACAAAAGAAGGTAATCTATTTTAAAGTGGACTTCCAGATTTGTGAACTCTGGGACAATTGGTAAATAAGGTAAGTGATGGGAATTATTAGTGGATTTGTATTTTTGGGGATTATTCTTTGAATAGGGATAGTTCTCATAATTTATGCAAATATTTAGAGAGTCTCAGATTCAAATCAATGAATTAATGTTATTGGGCTCGATGTAGTCAAAGAACGTTTTATTAGTTTAGCGTGCTTGTGAGTGAATTAATGGCGGTTTTGAAATCATCAAATATTATCCAGCTCGGGCATTCTGAAATGGTTTAATATAGAGGTTTTCTTAAAGGTAGTGGACAGGACATATCATTTAATGACAAAACAGAACTTTTTTACAGACAGTACGACTACTAGAACATTAAAGATGGCAGGTCTTCAATGTTCTGGTTGCTCATAGTTTTTTGTCATGCATTCATGATCCTATTGTTTAAAATGCATGAAATTTATCAGAATTGATAGTGTTTAAAAAGAGATCAAAGATTTGTTACATGCACTTTTTATAACTAAGCATGAATGAAAAATGATACAGCTAAAGAGTGAACAGGCTTGAAGAGCACTTTGTCTTGAGTTTGGACCAATGGGTTCCATAGCAATAGAATCAGGTTCTGAGGGTGATTCATCAGGAGTACATTTGGCTGCTGCATTGAATCAGAGAGATGGCAATCAGCCATTAGCACCAAGCGAGAGTTCTCTTATTTTTCCATATTCACCATTTCAAATGAACATTTTCTGTCAAATTGTTCATAGTCAATTGTTTATGTTATTATCACAAAAACTTTAACATTAATGAAATTTAAAAAGCATAAAGATTTGCAATTCACATGGGGATAATCATATATACCAATTAAAAGAAAAATAATCATTATTCCTTTTTTTGATAAACCAATAACGATTATTCTTCAAAACTATATGCAGTGTAGATTTTATTAAAACATGATAGATGGTGTTTGTTACATTTTGAGTTAGTAGATTCAATCAATGAAATAATAACACTTTTCTAAGGCTCACATATCCTTATAAAAAAGCAAATACTCGACCAAATCAGAACTATATCTTTTGTATGTGAAACAATGATACAATGGTTATTTTTTATATTTATGATTAACAATTCTTATTTAATTCAATTGCCGTTTCGGAATCTTTTTGTATCCTAATATTTTGACATTTGTTGTATGTGTATACACATGGTATCATAACCATGCTTCATAAATTGAACATCATATGACCCACTACTTGCCATCCAACTATGAATTCCACAATCTCTACCAGTTTCAAGTTATCTATACCAGTTTCAAGTTACAGCACAACACAAAATTAAATTGCATGCATAAAGAATGGAACTACAAAGAAAGGCATTCAATATCACAAGCTTTATATCTAATGTAAAAAAGGGTGCTCCATTTGAATTGGCATGCTTTCATGATTTTATTGTAGGATATAATTCCAGCAATTTAAAAGAATCTGGGAAGCACAGCATTTCCCTTAGAGTTGATTTAGTGTTTTTTTTGGGGTGAAATATGAACATGCTACTACTAAGAAGCAATTTGAAATCAACATGATTTTGAAGTCAAAGCCTAATATAAGCATTTCATTTTCACACATAACACGAGCAAAAACTAATTTACACTACTCATCACTAGAATATCATCAAACTAAGTAATATGACTAGGATCTATAATATTTATCATTTTGACAACATCAACTAAAGAATTCATAACAATTTAAAACTTCATCCAATCAATTGGGCCCTTAGGTGCCATTGCCTGCAGAATTGACATATGATCCTTTGGCAGGCAAATCACTAAAATTACATAATCTGAATGAATTAATCACATTTTTTCTAATTTAGAAAATTTATATGAACTTAGTAAACTGTTTCTTTTGTGTTCAGGTGATTTAATATATGGATCTATTATAAAATTAACCTAGATGGATGATTTGCATAAACAATTATTTATCATAGCTTCACAACTATAGATGAAAAAGAATTAGATGAGGTTAGCAAAGATACAATATGATCAGCCAAAATCTACTACTAATAAAACAAACAATGAAAATAAGGTATCAATTAAGAGAAATATATGCAAGAACAACTTGGAACAAATTCAATTCTCTTAGGATCGATTGGAGACATTTTTTTGATGTTTTGAGAAGTCCACAAAACAAGGAAGCACTTTTGAAGGTAAGCATAACAAATTCGATATTAAAGAGGGATATAAAGACATATATAAGCTTCTCAAAGTAAGGAAGGAAGGCCTAACTCTTCAAGCAAAATCTATAAAAAAACAATGATAAAAAAGTACTAATAAATAATAAAAGCATCAAATCTAAATACAGTCATTTTTTAAAATTTTTCAACGAAGGATGTGCAAAGATGATTGATGTAGAGAGGCTTGGTTTTATAACAAAGTAGAAAATTTTCTTTTTTATTAGTAAATCCATAAAATGGAGGTGACAAAGGTCTTATAGAAGTTGAAATAGAAAAGCAATAGACCCATATGAAATCCCTACGGACATGCAAAAATATATAATAAAAGTGTATCTCCTTGTCCACCACATTATTTAAAATTATTTTAGAGCATAAAAAGATATTAAACGAAGGAACGAAATTCAATAAATATTCATAAGAAAAAAAAAAGAATATACAAAATTATGTTGAGTATAAAAAAATTAATTTGTTTATATAATATATTAAAACTTTTGGAGGAAGAGGTTGAGCATAGATTACTACATGACACTAGCATATCTATGAATAAATGCGGTCTTATATACCCAAAAAGCATGCATAAATACCATAAAATTACAAAGAAGTTTAGCAAAGGAATTTAGGAATATAAAAAATTTTAATTTTATTCACTTTGGTAAAAATATGATAAATCCCAAGACTACTTTGAAACTATTTGAAGATAAAAAGTGTTAATATTGAATATATTGAAGTTATTAAAACATGTAAAACAAAGCAATGACATCGATATGTATTTAAGAAAAAATGACAAAAATTTTCCATTATTGTTAGACCTCTCAAGTAACCATTTCAAATTCTTATCTTTTTACATTAGCTATAGATATCTAATTAGGTTACAATGCACCATGAACTTTTGATCGATACATAAACTCCAAGGACATTTTGAACTTCATGATCAAGGTTTTTACAAAATGTCTTCATATCATCATTAGGCATCATTTAAACATGACCTAGCTCAAAGTTAAAATAATCTACACAAATATTTTATGGTGAAAACATGGTTCAATTGTTCTCTGTAGCTACTTGAAAAAGTGAAGACTGTCCCACCATGACTTGAAGAGTTATAGCACATCTTGGCCAAGTTGACCATCCTCATTAGAGGTGGCTGATCATTCAACGTACAATTTTATAACTTGTAGTAATAAATTGGGCATCCAATGAATTCCACAAGACTATAGAATTAAAATCCATTTAAAATTAAATAGATAAGTCCTCATAAGACCATTGATATTGCTTAAATCTATTTAAGTTCATATAAATTTTTATTAATAATTGCAATACTAAAATATTAACAACAATCACTGATAACTATGACAATGATTTAATAGTTTTTAAATAATAATAACTTGAAATGTGACTAAATGGATAATTTATAAAAACTAATCCAATAAAACGATATAGCTCTTCTAAGTTTCTAAATATATAGATTTTTTAAAATAGATTTAAACAAATTTGAATGGTATTAAACACCCCAATAAATACTTGTAATAGTCAGTATTAAACAGATTGTCAAATAATGTCCCAGAAAAGAGAATCATCAGACAGAGCGGGCTCTTGATAGATTTCTAAGTGGAGGGGTATAGGGATGATTAAGTCCCTTATCAACTACGTGAGAGTCAATCTTAAGTTCTATAAGAAAAATCACAAGTCTTTTAGAGGCAACTCAGACTTAGATCCTACGAAAGCTTCAAGGTTAAGCATACTAAAATTGGAGTAGTTTTAGGTTGGATGACTAAACCAAAAAAAGACCCCTTGAATAAAGGGAAAACTTAATTGGATCTAAATAATATCTCATCAAGAAAACTGAAATGTTACAATACTGATTATAATTTAGAATAAACTAATATAATAAAGCCTAATGACAATATGACAAAACTTAGTAAGGTATAGGCATGCCAATGTAAATCTTCTAGAAGTAGACCAACATGAAACCTTGAGCTTTTGGAACCTCAATAGAATGAACTTTATTCTTGACTTTGCTGCAAAATGTCACAACTTCATTAGATATCTTTTTAAGTATGACCTAGTTCAAAGCTAAAATTGTCTACTCTTACTAATCAAGGTGTAGTGAACATTGGTCACGTCATCTTTCCTTATTGAAGGATAAAAAATCATTCAAACATATATTTGGATAACAATTATCCTCTAGGATAAATTAATCTCATAAAACCCAAAGATATGGTGGCATGGCTTAAGAAGGCACGTGCATGCTAATGCAAATGACCTAAGAGAGTAAAATACAATTGAACTCTGAGCTTTAGATCCTTCCATAGACTCCATGGACATTTTCAACATCAAACCTTGAGCCTTGTCATCCATAGATTCCTTGATTTCACTGCACACAACTTTGTAACATCCATAAGGAAGCATTCAAGAAAGACACAATTGGTGTGGGAGAATACTATTATATAGGTTATCAATATTCACCTTATGCAAATTTTTAAGTGCATATTTCTTATGCAGAACTACATTTGCTATAAAAGCTGATCAATAACCATTTTCAGCCCAGTTTTTAATGTTTGGAATTAATTTCATTTTTGTATTTACTTGAAAAAAAATGTATTTTTCAAAGTTCTCATGCTGTTGGAAACTTAAAACAAAAACAAAATTCATGTTTGAATGCTTTCTAGAAATGTATATGTGAAGGACCCCTAAACTTAAGCCTTAGCATAAGATGCATGGCCAAGAATAGCAAAATCAAATTTACTACATAATAAAATTATAAGGCATCATGCACTATAGACACATAGGGTTCAAAATCCAAGCCCTAGAAGTATGTCCCCTTCAAAAAGAATGGAAGTTAATAGCATGATTGATCATACGATATACTTTTACATCACCATGGGGTAGAGAAATCAATTATAGAACAACTCCAAAATTTGAGGCAATGAAAAATGAAATCCCTTAATATTTTAGCTACTCAATGTTTGTTATCAATTGTTGGAATTTGGGTGTCATAGAAAATATTAGATTACCAATCATAATGGCAATCATTTGAAAGTTTTCCAGAAAGATAATTACACAATGCCCAAAACATTTGGTTCATATATTTCCAAATTCTACTATGATCATTGTGCCTAAGCTCCTTAACTATCCCATTATGAAATTGATCTATAATAGTGCCGGCTATTATAAATATCCAAAATTCACATGACTCATGACATTTTATAGGCATTTCCACATTGACAACTATCAGTTAACGTTTGATGATAGATGTTATAAATAAGTATGCTAAACGATTAGTCGCCTTCAATAAAGGCAAGCGACTTGACTAATAAATGCTACATATTTGCAACTATAAGCCTATTATAAATTTGTAGCTGCCATCCACAAATGATTAAACCATGATGTAATCAATACAAAATTGGGTAGCAATGTGAAACAAATAAGTAGAGCAATCCAAAGTGTTGTTATTGTATTCTAAATTAGCATGATCAAATTGATTCATCTGATCAAGTCTTTCCCAAAGACCAACCATGTTTGAGCAAACAATTTTACTCCACCAAAACTAGCAAGTCAAACAAAATAAAATGAAGTTTGGTGATGCAAGAAAAGAATTTTTGGAAGATTCCTTGAGACTTCATTTTCTAGTGCCTTTCACTGACACCTTGACAAATGCAACATTGCTACAGGGAGAAAAACTTTATTTCAAAATGAAGTAACTTAAAGAATGTCTTCACAAAAAAACAATTTTCATAAAGCATAAAAATTATTGTTAAAGTCAATCATTTGATTAAAAGGTATTATCCAGAAGCTGTTTCCAAATATTTCAAGGCAGCATGCTTGCAGTGGAGGAACAAACAGCTCAAAACATAGATTTAATGTTAAAGTTTTGATATTTTGGACACATTTGAAAATTAACAAGGTTACATTCAAAAACAAGTCTACTCGATTAAGACCAAAATAATGCGGTAACTTTACAGATCAAAGCCAATAAGAATAACTTCAATACATGTCCTTTAACCACCAAAATTTTGTCCCAACAAAAACATATGTTACTTTTAAAACAGCATCTTGAACATTTTTTTCACTAATCAGAGGCCTAAAAATTTGAAATGACGAGCACACACAAAAAGCTCATGATAAGAATGTGTATTAAACTAGAGATATTCTTAAACAATACGGCATAATATAAAAATAACTAACTTAGAAATCATTTTCAGCATATACCTATGATATTTTAAGATATAAGAAACATTTAAAGACATCAGGAATATTTCAATCCAAAAAAGAAACATCTAATGCCCAACAAAAATGGAAAATTGTGAAGGAAAAATAGGTTAAACATATAAAGTGCCATTTATTACAAAAAAAAATATATTCATACACTAAATCACAAAATTAAAAGCATACAAGGCAGTTTCAACATTTTTTATTTTTTAAAAAAAAAGACCATAAACATACACAGAATTTTAGTATTTTCTTCAGAGTTAACTTCACACGCTAAAACAATGGCTGAAATTACTTTTGAAAGCAAACAACTTTTAATTGGCCATAAATAAGCCCAAGTTTAGTAAAGCTTTCATCAGTTGATTTAAGATTTTGATTTTGACATGGCAGCAAACTTGTCAGACAAGTTAGTTAACAAAACACAAAAAAAATGTGATGGCTAGGCAACTAACAAATAGGGCCAAAGCAAAATAACTGAAACGTATTGTCTTAGAAGGGTTAGCTTAAGTATTTTGTCTAACAAAATATGTTGTGTACTAAAAACATTATCAACTCCAGGAAACAAAATTTAAGGCAACTAACTCCAAAGTAATGCAAAATATACAAAGCATGACTGAACAGAGAACATGAGAGCAATGCAGAACTAACTACCAAACGTATCATAAAAAATCCAAGTATAAATTTCAACTTTTCAGTATTATTTTATCTTAAATAAATTTGCATGTTATTGGTTTGAATCACAAAAAAAACCCTCTTTCAAATGCAGGATAAGATGAGAATCGTAAGAACCGCATGCATAAGTATACCATTCCCAGTTGCTCTAAATTTATAAAGGAAAATACTAATACAATAATGCAAATATTCAAAAAAATATTAATCATGAGAAATATTAGCTTTAACAATTAGCGCTAACACATTAAAATCCTATTAAAGGAAAAGATATCCTTTAGTTAATTTAGAGTCACATACCTTCTCTAATAAGAACATTCTCATAACCAGTTAAATGATATAACTCTCCTATATTCAAAAGCAAATCAAAATAAAAAATTACAGTTATTCTCAGTTAATCATGAATATTTTCTGAATCCATCATATCATGCACAGGACACAATATATGATCACAATTTCACTAAAACTTTATTTGTAATTCAATCCAAATTTATTATTATATAATTGAAAACTATGTAGCATATCTACAGGAAAATGCGGGAAATATGGAAATGCAGCAACAAAACATTAACGTTGCAGCACCACAAAGCATCAACAACAATTGAGAACAGCCAAGAAAAGATTTAACAGATATTGAAAGCATGTAAAAATAAAATTGTTTAGGTACCATTTCGCATACCATTGATATTCCATAGTCTGATGGTACCATCTTTTGATGCAGTAATGATTTGCTCCGAACTTGGAGTGAAGCACAAACACGTGACAGCACTCTGACCATCAGAAACCAAAAAAAAACAATTATCAATGAACTTAACAGTACAGTAATTGGAATCTAGACATTTGCCCAAGTGATTGGGAGACAAATCCAGCCAAGAAAGGTGTTCAAACCAAGCCCTTCGTGATCCAAAAAATAAGATAGGAAGAAACAAGTGCAAGTGGAGTACACATGGAGGTTATTGAATGCAAATCTAGGTTAACTTTATGGAATGCTAATCATTTGTAGTTGAACCCAAATACCTTAGATTGAATAACCCATACAATACATGAAACCCAAGTTAAACTACGCAAACAAAAAAAAGGTTAATTTTACCAAGTCATAACCACCTCATGTAGCAAAATTGACTTGTTCAAACAATCCTCTCGAGTTGAGGTGATTAATTCATGGTCTGGCTAGAAATTTAAATCCCAGCTGAATTCAAATTCCACTAATCATAGGATTAGGTGGCACCCCACCAAGATTAAAAATTTGTTAACCTTGGTGTTAGGTAGTAATTTATTAAAGCAACTCAAAAATGTTCAAAAAATATAAAAGCATTGTTGAAAAGATCACATTAGAAAAATGCAAAACTAACTGCCAAACATGAAAGTCAAAATTGTTTATCTAAATTACAATTACAATAGAATTAGTTAATCAACTTCTACCTCTAGTAATTTTGCATGCCATTTGTTTCATTTGCAAAAAAAAGCTCTTTTCAAAGCAAGGTAAGATGAGAAACACTACGTGAGTAGGAGCCTATGGATTATGTTGTGGCTGATTAAGAAGATTGAGAACTGCTTAGAGACTCAAATCTCTACTAAATTTCAAATCCCATGATCACTGGATGAGGTGGCAACCCATGCAAACTCAAAAAGCAAGCATTGTTCATCTTGGCTTATTAAGGAAACCAAATGAGTGAACCATGCAAAGTTCCATTACCTCTGAAAAGACAGCATGATCAAAGATGAGGGATAGACAATCTAGAAAAACTTCACTTCAGGCTCATAACAAAACTCTCTGTGAACCATTATGATGCTTATTTAAAGGAACCTTGACGAAAAGAATAAAGAAAGAGTAGCCATTTCTTTTGAATCAAAAGCTCGTTACTTCATGGTAAAAAGTTATGAGAGCATCTCACCAAGAGGGAACCAGAATACCCAGTCCCTAGAAGCGGTGGCTGGCCCTTATTCAAGAAAACACCGAGCTCTTCCACTTCAACAAGCAATGATCAGCTTTCAAGAACTCTACATTGAAGAAATGTTGTCACTCTCCTGATCTCCTCTAGCCCTTCTCAAAGATGACCATGCTTCAAAGCTCATGAATAGACAAGAGAAACAGAAATGAACATGGGTACAACCTAAAGCCAATTTCAACGCTTCATCATCACCTTCCAAGACTCCAAACTAGTAATGTCATTCATCCTAGGGCATCTAAGAGGAGCTAAGGAGACATACGAATCAAGCAAGGGGACATAAGGCTCATCTAAGGAGGGTGTACAGCCACATCCTTGCAAATAAAAGACAAGGCAACAGATAATCCTAGGTAAACAATAACAAAGAAGATACCTTCTTTTCCTTTTACTCCAAAAATCCGAGCCATCAAAGGCTCCTTTATGGTGCACGAGAGTTCCCCTGCTCAGCTCCACATAAAAATTGGATGGAAAAAAATCCAGGACCATATTGTGATTTGTGGGAATCAAGATTGTTGCAACTTATCAGAAGTTCATCAAAGGTGCAAGGAGCCTCCTTGTACCAACCTAGAAGCCCAAGAAAGTGCCAAAACAAGAAGCAAGATGAGAGAAAGAAGGCAAGAACATCATGGACAAGGTTGCTAAGTTCAACAAAGCCATCACAAAACTTCATCTTATGATCCATGGCTTCACGACCATGAAGAGCCATGTGACGGACCCAAAGAATGATATAAAAATAGTAAAAGAGGTCAAAGGAGTAAAAAGAGTGAGAAAATTCACTTTCTCATGGTAATAAAATGAGACATGATCAGGAGTTAGTTCCACCCATTTGGTAACGAAGACCTAAGAAGCTCTTAGGAACCAACGTAAGTGTCTTGAAAGTGGGAGGACATCTCTATTGCAAGGAGCATCATAGAAGTAAACAGAACAAGTTTACTCATATTTTGGGATTTTATTCTGTTTGAGTTAATATGCATAAGGCCCTACTTGGATCTATGATTTTCCTGATTATGCAAAAGAGGAGCCTTTGCATTGTAAAGTAACTCTATAAATTGATTGTGTTATAAACATAAGTAATCATTAGGGTATTTTCATCAATGAAACTAATTTTAAGTTTTTCCATAAAGGTATGGTTTAGCTCTCCATGGCTCTTCTCTTTGCTGAATTGTTCGGAGAATCCATGTGCAAATGGAGGGAGAAAGCATTGCAAAGGGGTGAGAGATCCTGATCACCTTAAATCATTTCATTTCTATCATTTTACAACTACATTAGGATCATCTTCTTTCTTCTTCATTGTATTATTATAAATTGTAATCTCAAAATGTGCTTTATTATTATCATCTAAATCCATCTTTGCTAAAACTTGACCAACCTATGCTACTTCAAACCCAATATGCTTCTAAAAAGGAAGAGGGATACAAAGATTTTACATCTCAAAAGAGGAATCCCTTTTGGTTGGATATACAATTTTGATCAATCTTCTCCTAAGAGAAAAGACTAGGAGAGAGAAAGAAAGATAACAAAACAAGAAAGTGGAATAAATTAAGAGTTTGTGAGGTGTTGAGTAGAGAGAGATTGTAGAAGAGGGGAGTTGTGTAAAGAGAGTACAAAGAGAAAACAAAAGAGTGGAGGTGGGTGGAGAGAGGAAAGAGAGAGAGTATAGAGAGAGAAAGGGGGATAGAACAATAGTTTGAGAAAGAGTTAAAAGGATAGAAAGGGACGAGTAGAAAAAGAAGAGAAATTGCTTAAGAGAGAGAAGGGTTTGGCTAAGTAAATACCTAATGTAGAGAGATAATATAAAGAAAAAACAAAGAGTTAGGTGGAGTGATGAGAGATAAACAAAAGAGAGGGGATGAAAGGTAGAGAGAGGTGAGAGAAATTGTGCCAGATAGGGTTCAACTAAAGGGTTAGTGCATGTGGAGAGAGATTATAGAGAACAAAGGAGATATAAGTAGAGGACAAGTGGAGAGAGGAGAGTCATCTAAACATTAGCTTCCTCCAAAATTTTCATCTGAGCTAAGTTGAGACACTAGAGAGATAGAAGTTGAAAGCCATCTTGTAAAAATTATCATAAAATCCTCAAGTGTCATTTTATTTAATATTTTTATTTCTTGTTGCTATGTATCTCATTTGTATACATCTCTTTATTTCCAAGCCTCTAATAAGTTACAAATAGAGTTAGAAAAGATAAAATATTTGATAATTCCATTGGATCTCACCCAAATCACCCATTTATCCTACTAAAGAGGGGTTTAGTTTCAAACTTTGATTTGAAAACAAATCGGAGAAAAGAATGCCAATGAAAATAGAGAAGAGAGTGAAATAGAAGGCCATCTATGCCTTGTTGGGAGGATCTACTATGCAAGCATAGAATAGATCTCAATTTGAAAGATTTGCTGAAATTATTTAAGACCAATTTTTATTTATCCCAAAAAAAGAAAAATTAAGTTCTAGGTTATAACACTTGCTAAAATAAAAGGACTAAATTATCTTCACAACCTAAATTCAAAATTAATTGGATAAACAAAAGAGCGAAACAATGGGAACAGTGCACAAAAGGCACTGTCTACAACAAAATAAAAGCATTCTAGTAACTTGACAGCTCTCAAAAACTTGTTATGACCCAAACTAAATAACTTAAAAGAGACATTTTAGACTAGTTATTATGCTCTTTTTTGAGCTCTTGCTTGTACTTTTGTCTATAGTCTATGATTAACTTGATTTTTATACATTATAGGCTCTTTTAAATCTTCTTGTGCTACATCAACTCTACTCCACTATAAAGAATAATTCTGAAATCCAAATAATTCTGTAACAAGTTTGGTGTTAATTTCTACCCAATCAATCAAGAATCCTCTAATGATGATTGATCTAATTAGCAAAACAAGAATTAATGCAGAACATTGAAACTAAAACACTTATCAATGTATATACTATAAACTTCAAAGAACTTGCTATCAAAAAGCAAAGAAAACAAATCATCACTTGGGTCACTTATTAAAAGTTAGCTTACAAATTTCTTCCATGTCAAATTTCATTATATGACAAATATTATAGATATTATTGATAAACATGTCATGAAACAACTCTAAAACATGAACATTTGTATTTACCTTTTTGATAATTTTAAACTGAACATAAGCTTTTGCATATAATTTTTTATATTTGAAGATAAGAAAAATCTCTCAGAGCACACATGTATTGGCATAGTCATCTTATTAAATTATCTCAAAGTTTTACTTCTATCGACAACCTCAACATATTCTAAGTCAATGGTTTCAATCTATTGCCTTAATATTTTATGATAGTTATGAAAATATCATATAAATATAAATGCATTATCAAAAAAAAAAAAAGAGCAGGAACATTCATCAAATCAATGGGTCTTTTAAGATTTTGGTCATAAATTATTTCAAAAGATAATTTGATGGTTTAGGAGATTGTATTATTATAAAAAAAATTTAATTATGGTTAAGTTTAGATTCCAATTCTTAATACTTTTTCTAGCTAAGAACTTCAGTTCCATAATAACTTATTACTTTAGTTTTTCCATCAATTTAAGTGTAGAATACAAAAAAAAACTTTAACTTTGTATAATTTCTATAAGAATTTTTAAAAATAATAAATAGACCAAACATCTCTATTTGAAACTACACTATTGAATAGCCCATACAATCTAACAACTTAAAAAATAATTTAGATATATAAGATGTACTATTAGTCTCCTAACGAGAGATACAAGGACTCATCTTTCAAAACTTATCACAACAAAAATAATATCATTATATCTAATATTCCATAATAGTCCTAATACAAAATTCATACAAAAGTTCTCTCAATGTCTACTTAGAACTAGCAAAGACGTATACTGACCAAACTTTTGCTTAGTAGTTTTTAGCAAGTTTATAGACTTGACATTGAAAAACAAAACAATCAATATCCTTTAATAAGGCCAAGAAACTAGATTTAAATTAAATAATAGTTTTGTCACGACCTGTGTAACCTACTATTTCTCCATAATGTAATTCCATCATTAAAAAAATAACCTTGTGAAGAAGTCTCAAGAAGCACATAAAACTTCTTTAAATGGACACCTATCAATTATGTAGAAAATGTTATGCCAAAGTGTTGGTTTGTCTCACATGTTAGCATAAATTATATAAAAGTTGAGACAAGATAGATAATCTTCTTTTAATCAGCTAAAACCTAAAATAATAAATTTTAATGATTATATAATTAACACAACTCAAGATAATGCATTAGCATGCTTATTATGGTTTACATTTCCAAACAAAAGGATAATCATGTAAAAACTCAACCCATTTAACAAGATGTTATGAATACTAATATATTTTAAGGTATGATAATCTTTGATCATAATAAAACCATTATGGATGAATAATGTCTCAAATGGCTTAAAATTTGAACAATGAAATAACTTTTTATTCTTTGTTGTAAGTGAAACATCATTACTTTTGTATCATTTAACTTCTCACTAAAATATGTAACAAAATGTCCTTAACTCAAAACTCCATTACCAATTCCAAAAGCAGCAAATGTCACTTCAAACGCCTTTAAAATTTTTATAGCTTTAGAATAAGAAAAGTCATTAGGACATCAATTTAGATAAAAGAAACTTTTTTGACCTCTTTATCTAAAGAAATTTATCACTTTTTAATAAATCAATTACGAGTATACTATAACTACACTAAAATTCTTAATGACCTATGAAACCTATAAATCTTAATAAGACTTCCTAGTACAAGTTATTCTATTATTGACTTGATTTTTACTAAATTAAGCTGAAGGCCTTTAATAGACACAATGGAATCTATAACTTTCACCTTTATCTTCATAATATACACATTTCTTCAAATTTAAAAATAATGTTTCTTTCTTTAGCTTTTAAAAAAATTAAGAAAATGTAAATATGTATTCTCATATGAACGATAGATCGAAAATATCAAAAAAAAAATGTCACAAGGATTTTATTATAAAAGGTTTTAGAAGTGCTCATCAAATACATAGTAGTAATAGTTGTATTTAAAAAAAATATAACTAGTTATTCATTTAATCCATCTAGAATTTTAAAGGCATCTTTTATTCATCTCCAAATCCAATATTAATCTGATGGTAATCATTTCTAATGTCTATCTTTGAGAATAATTGACACAGATACTAAGTCCAATATATCATTAAACCTATAAATAAGAAATCTACATTTGATAGCGATCTTGTTAATTGTCCTAATAATAATACATATTCTTTAATTTTCATTCTTCTTGATTGTCAACAAAGCATGGATAACATAGAGATTTAAACTTTTTGTAGAAAAAGTTTTATCAGGAGTTCATCAACCTATTTCTTACTCAATTAGATTACATCCTTATAATATAAAAGATTTGGTAATAGTGACATGACAAAATTAATAATATGTAAATCTCTCTTAGGCAATAACTCATTTGGTAGCATCTTTGAAATAATATAAGCAAACTCTTGTAATAAATTCATAGGTTTCTGGAAATATATTTCCCAAGTAGTTCAGGTAAAACTTCCTTCATGTAAAAGGGATACAAATAATTACTTTGAGAAATCTTTCTTAAGGTGATTAAAATCAATTTTTTCTAACCACTAATGTTGCTTTTCCTTCAAATAATCCTCTTAATTTGGTTAAACAACTTCAAGCTTCCTAATATTAAGGAATGTGAGGAGCTATAATTTCTACTTCTGTCAAGTAACAACTCTAATTTTAAAGATAACTTAAAAGGTTGAACTTTTTCAAATGACCTTAAAGCATGTAAGATAATATTTTTGTAATTTAATTTGAACACATAAGTACTCTCTTTTTCATAAGTTATCACTCTTAGATTATAAAAAAAGCCTCCTTAATAAAATATTTGTCATGTCTATATGTAAGACATCACATTAAATTGTATCTATATATATTCTTATTTTTAAAGGTAACAGACATGTAAATATGACTAATAAGAATGTGTAATTTACTTAACTCAAAATGACTGCAAATAGAGCTCAATCTTGAGTTTAATCTCTTTTAATACATTTGCAAAAATCACATTCAGGTCACCTCCTAATTATGACTAGTCACAACTTGTCATTACAAGATATAAAGATACAAAAGACAATATTTATTTTGTAATCCTCAACTACTCCTTAAGACATGGACAAGCTTCTCATGACACTCATATGCTCATCACCATCCTCACCTTATCCTTTTTCATTAATGAAGAAGGTATCTTCTTTCTCTATCTTTTTATACTTATACTAATTTTTCTTCCTCATGATTTAAGATATGCTTATAATGATACATTTTATATCCAAATTGTTTGCATCTATAACAACACTCAAACCTAATTTTGGGGGTTATTTAGATTAAGACCTTAAGTACCAGTTGAAGATGAAGGTAAGCCAAGCCTACAACAGCCCTAGATGTCCTAAATGCTAACGCCTAAAACTTAAATCTACTATTTATGGGCATGAGCTTCATAAGTATTTCCACCAATTGAACTAAGTTACTTTTTCGAAGGATTGAGGATAATGTAACTCCATTTTTCCAATTTCTAGCCTAAAGCATGAGATAAATATATTAGCCAATTACCAATTTGCATTAGAAGAATTTATCAAGCCAATAAGTTTTCAAAGATATTAACATACTCCACAATCTAGCTCTTCTATCTTAAAATGTAAAGTCATACATACAACCTTTGATTATGATATCTACGACAATACTTAAATCTTAATATTTTTTTAATCTTTTATCAATAAGGAGTTTTCTTGCTTATTCTTTATTCCTTATCAAATGTGTTAGTCTAAAATATCAATTTTAGTAGAGCAATTCAGTATAAGATATCTCGAATTGCTCGTTAGTTCAATATTAGTAAAACAATTCCTCTCGTAGTCATCAAATCTATACTAGTCAAAAAACTTTTATTTGGAAATGCAATCAAGAAACTTATTAAGGCCATAAACAACACAAATATTTGTGGCTTAACATTAACCTTCTTATGGATTTTCAACTATTCATCCCTTAGATTCTTAGGAACTGGTAGCCTTCTACCTCATTTATTCTCCTTAAGTGTGTGATATTAATTCTCAAAAGGCTCATCCAAGAGAAATGGGGTTAAGTTCCTATTTTTGTTCACCATAAGTTCCTTAAATAATTTATGAAGGTCATTCAAAGTTGTTCTATCTTATCCAATCCATTAGATAAAAATTCCATTACATAATGCAATGTATTCATCTTATTCTTTAAGATTTTTAAAATTTTAATCTTATAAAGTTTTACTAACATAAAGATGTAAGCAAGATCTCAAGATAATAACAATATAAAAAATATATATTTTGTTGTTTAATTTAATAATTACTACTATTATTTTTTAAATAATAATCTAGGAGAAAAGAAAATGATTCTAAAAAGAGATAAATACGAGGAAGCAATTACAAAATGATAATGCAAATTTTTTTAATAAAAGTTTGATAACAAAAAGTTCCTAAACAAGTCAAATTGTCCAAATAGCTACGCAAACAATCCTTATCAAGAATAAAATTCAAAATTCTAAATATTAGTTTGTATTTTAAGTGGGCTTAAATTATCAAGTATAACACTCTTAATTGTCTAAATAGTTATTAAAGTAATCTTTATCAAAACTAAAATTCAAAATCCTAAATACAAGTTCGTATTTTATGTGAGTTTAAGTTATCAAGTGGATCACTCAATTCTCTCAAAAGATTAAGGTAGGCTATGTTATTTTTAAACTAGTAACTTGATTTTAAAAAATAACTAAATACATAACCCATCATTCGAATTGTAACTAAACATGCTATCATACCGATCTCACATAAAAAATAAATGACAATATAAAGGAAATTACAATAAAGTTTCCATAGACTTACTTTTTTCGGTAGCTTTCATATTTTGTAATCTCATCAACCTACAACCAAGCATTTTAAAAGATAGATCTATTTTGATGTGGCAGAATCTTTTAAGTTATTAGATTATCTAGACTCCTCAAATTGTCACAATGGATAGAACAAAGCAAAACCTTCACTCTAATACAACTAATAGTGGTAGATGCCCTCAAGAAAAAATAAGGACCACAAAGAGAAAGAAACTGGCTAGAGAGAAATGGTAAGAGTTTGTGGAAGATAAAGAAAATGATGACCAAGAAAGGTATGTTGTATAAAGAGAGAAAACAAGAGGGAGGAGAGATGTAGAGAGTAAAGAAAAACATAAGAAAAAAGGAAATAGTTCAAGAGAGAAATAATGCAAGTGAGGTCCAATAGGTGCCTCGGGTAGAGAGAATAAAAAAAGAAAGCAAGAGAGAAGGTGAGTACAGAAAAGAAAAGAGAAAAAGAAGAGGGGGTACGAAGAGCGATTAGAGACAGAAAATGTGAGAGAGATGGGGTAGGCAAAGAGAACATTGAAAAATTTAAGGTCACTTATGCCTTCTTAAGAGGAACTTTAATACATGTATGAAACAAATCTAAATTTAATAGGTTTTTTGAAACTATCCTAAATCAATTCTCATTGATCCTAAAAATAGAACAAATAAGTTCCAAGTTATAACTCTTACAGAAGTAAAATAATTAAATTATCCTTATAACCTAAATTCAAAATTAATTGGATAAATAAAAAAATGAAACAACAAAAAACGTTAACAAAAGGCAACCATAGTACCTGGAATAAAAATTACATCTTCTAAAAACTTTGCAACTCTCATAATCAAAGGATTAAGGCTCAAACTAAACCATTAACCCAAAAGAGATATTCTATAATAGTCTTTTATATGCTTTTTAAACACTTAATTGCTCTCTAATGTATGACCAATGATTAATATAATTCATATGCACCATGGGCTCTTTTGCATTCTCGTGTTGCATGAATATGTTAGATCATAACTTACTAATATTGAGATGTCTTTCACGATTAAAACATAAGCATGACTTTAGCCAAAGCAGACAACATCTCAACACTTGAAATTAGATCATGAAATAATGATGTTAAGATGATATATTCCATAATATGACATTATTCAAGGACAAACAAGATAAAAGCTAATACAAGGAACTAATGAGGGATGGAGCATTTGCCACTAGACAAGGAACAACTCTCTGTAAACTTCAAAGTTAAAAGGACACAAGAGATAATGATAACTCAAAAAATGAGATATGATAACTCAAAGAAGTTAGTGTTCATTGCTTAACACAAAAAATGAGTATTATACGAAAAGATCTTTCTCTTGGATATGATATATGATACATTTATCATGTTTTACGTTTTTAAGTATTGTAATTATATTTAATTGTTGTGTTATTACACCAATATCCTAGATTTTGGCATGTCATATTTTTAAATTTATATCATATTATATCTATATCATTGTATCATACCCTGCTAAAAATGAAAAAAAGACAAATGAGAAGCATTATTTTTATAAAAAGAATTTGCAAATACATATCAATGACAATAAGAATAAATACAGGCCTTAATCAAGCTGAATGTGGCTGATTACATGAATTCTCTTCACTCATTGCACTCTATATGTTACCAATTCTTCCCCAAGGCCTAAGTACATGAAGTCCCTTCTAATCCTCTTGCCCTTGGAACATACTACAGCCACAAGTATAAAGAGATGGCATCAAGGTACCAAGAAAATCCAATCAAAAGACTTTGATCTTCTACTTTACTCACTTGAGGAAATTCCAGCAACTCACATAACCTAAAATAACATCCGATAGTCTATGATCAACTTGTCCATATAAACAGACTATTCTAATAAAAGCTGCATTCTGTCAAACCATTCACTAAAACCCACTAACTAATTCAAAATTAATTCTAATCATGGGGTTCTTTACCTTGTGTCCTTTCAACATCATAACTTTTAAAACCTCCTTCACAGAACCATCTTTTGAATAGATGATTTCCCAAACCTGCATGGACATCACCAACAAATCATGGTCAATATTAAGAAAGCAGAGCATTATTACTGCAGTCACAACATTTAAGAGTACTACAGAACATAAATAAAGAATATTGAACAAAGTAAGCATTAATATAACTCCATCTACTTCACAAATTCAGGAGGAATGCTTAACATTAAACGTAGAAGGAACATGCGAAAAGAATCAACATTCAAATTTCTGGTGTCTAATATTCTGAAAGCAAGAAAAACTACTTGCAAAATGGAAGACAAGGATTCTCAGTTTAAGTCTAGGGAAAAAATAGACAGCTTTTTTCTAGGTTGTCAAGCCAGATCGGTCAGTTTTTTGGTATGCTCTAGCAAAATTATATAAAAACAAAAAATATGGTCAAACAAATATAACTAAAATCTAAAAATAGATAAACAAATGAAAAACAGTCAAAATAACATATTTTCCCAAAGATAATAAAGGCAGTTGGATTTTCACCAAGTAGATGGTCTTTGCCTATGGAAAAATGAAGTATATAATACAAAGTTTAAAATAAAGATATGACTATGGAGAAGTATTTCAAAGCAAAATCAAACCTTCTACTCATAGATATCATATAATGTTAAGAAAATATGTTGCTCAGTTTGTAGGGCCACAGAGCAGTTGCATATTTAGTTTAAGGTATTCAAATAAGTAATTTCACACAAACAAAAGTGATTAAATAACATGTTTACAAGATAAATATGAAGAAAAGATTTAGTAATGCTACAAATAAGTAAAACTATAGCAATTTTGATCACGTTTGAATCCCTTCAGTTGCGCCAAGTTACATTGCTAATCGTTTCCAGAGCAAAAATACCTTAACATCTGCAGTAAAAGCTGCAGCAGCTAAGAAGCGCCCATTGGGAGATATAGTAGCCATATTGTTCTTCAACTGATTTGTGTCAATAGTTGCCAGTTCCTTTCCATTTTTCCCATGCCACAACTTAATATCAGTACCTGAAAGTAGTTGCATTTCAAAAATAGGTATCAAAGATTGCTCATATTATTCCAGTGAATTGCATTGGAACTAAATCTTTTAAGGAACTTATGACATAAAAAACAACCTCATTGTCCATAGGGACCATTACATCTATAAAAACATTAATTAAAAATGGAAATGATCTGAAAACCTTATCGGATACTCTAGCAGTGCAAAAAAGCATACACAAGAAATACACTATCGTGCTCACTCTCAACAAAGAGCTAATACAAATGACAGAGTTCAAAATTCTCAAATAAAGGATCTCATCATGACCATAGAAAGGGGATATTTATAGGCAACATTTTTATAAGAAAATAGGTTACAATAGTTACAAACATTATAACAGTTTAACGATCAAAGCTTTTGAAGACTTTGAAAATTTTCCAAGGGACTAGTTCAGTAGCAATCTCATAAAACTCCTGTGCGGTCAAGAATATCTGTAGTCAGCAAGGAGACCCAAGGCTCATTCAAGAAGAGCCTAGAAGCAGACTTCAGAAAAATGCTAGCAATACTTCAAAATACCAACTTTGCTCTTACACGTTTCACTAATCTGACATGTAGGAAAATATACATTTAAGATAAAGATGATAAAAATTGCATCTACAGTGAGCCCAAGCTCACCTGACATTTATGTACAAGGCAAGGAGTTGCAACATCATCAAGTCGCCACATGGCACATCGATATCTCTGCAACCACCACTACATATAATGATGTGGATATGTGCTAGGTTCACCCTTACACTACTATTACTTTGCTACTTCAAAAGAGAGCAACTTCCTTCGATTCTCCAATAGAACATATGCTCAAAATTGGTAAATATTTTTGTAAAGGAACAGCCAAGATGACCAAGTCAGAAAGACCTCTGGCCTTTCTCCTCCCAAGTCAATGATCATCACCATGCTATCCACCTTCCAAAGAAAGCCCCAAACATAACCAAGAAACAGGAAAATTAATTTGCTACAATAGAAATGACCCCTACCCCTTTGAACACCAAAATACAATCATCAATTGTCATTGAGCCCATTCTAGGTGTGCTATGAGGAGAAAGAGATGGCTTCATCAATGACAATCTTAGAATTCACTAATAATGATATCCTGAGCATGTTGTAAGAGATGGTGCCAAACATTCCAACCATCATGAGGTTAGAGAGAGGGAGAGAGCTCTATTAACACCCTCAAGAGAATTGACTTGGAGATAATGAAGGAGCAATAGATTGCCATTTTCATGACTTCACCCAAAGTAGGAGACCAAACTTTGTAGACTATGTGGTTAAAGAATATCCATTAAACAAAAAAAGAGACATCATTAAAGAGATTGGAAGAAGTAGCCTTAAAAGAGGCTATCCTAACTCCTCATGTTGCGAATGAAAGCAACACCATAGTGGTTCATAATCCCAAGCAGCAGTTCTCTCAAGAAACTCTAAATGGGGAGAGTGACCAATTGACCATGATTGTTCAAAAATTCTGCAGCGGCTAAACTTATGGGAGACCCAAACAACCATTCAAAAGAAGAAGATGGAGGCTTTCTATGCCTCTCAAGATGTCAAAACCTTGGTACAAGTCAAAGATTCAGAGATGGAAGATCTCTACACCACTATGAGACACTCTCTAATCACCTCATTCTCAAACTAGAGGCACTAGTTGGTCTTTGTAAATGGACTGCCAAAGGAATTCACAGGGCCACAAGATGTGAATGAAGAGGCATTGGCCCAACCAAAGTTCTCGAGGTATTAAATTTAGCAAGTGAAAGAGAATTTTCTTAGAGATTCGAAGTATATCATTTGCTAAAGGCAAATCGGGAGAAACTATGTCACATGGCAACTGAAGGATATCTAGGAAAAGTCATCAACAACTAGGAAAGCGCCTTCCAAAGCTGGAAAACAGAGGTAGAGGAAAATAAACAAGTGTTTGAGACAAAGAAAGTTGCTTACTAATCAAGGAAAAGGAAAATATCTCCATTGTCACTTGCTTCAATAGCAATTGAGGGGAACAAAAAGGCACTAACCTGAAGGAAAGTGAAAATAGAGTTCAGAGGAGGCAAACGTTAACAATGTGCTACCCTCTTCATCGGCGTATGGTCAGCTCAGAGGCACGAAGCATTGAGGAGTGAGTGCCCCCTCGACATAAGGGAATGGAGCCTTCAAGGTTTCAAGCCATGAAAATTTTCCTCCGTGCAAAACCATGGTGATGGAAGGCTTCGAAAGCTTGTCAAAGTTATCTAATCTGTTAAGACTCCCCAGTGATCATGGGCCCAAGCTCGGGAAAGTACCCAAGATAATCACCCAAATGACGGTTCAAGCTATTTGGGGCTCACCCAACTCAAGCATGCCCTTGTAAGACAAAGGAAGCCATAGAAGGTGGTGGAAGAACTAAACAAGCTAATAGGCTAGTAGAATGATCACTAGGAAAGGGAGAAGTTAGAGAAGGAGAAAGCTCAAAAATAAGTAAAGAAATTGAGGAAAAATTTTGGCAAAGCAATGGGTAGCCTTGTAGGAGGCCTTTTTACATATGAGAATAAGTCATAAGGAGCTAAAGAACTTGTAGGAGGAGCTAAAAGAGGCTAAGATCGAGAAAGAGCTATTGAATGCAAAGGTGACATGACAATTTTAAAGGACAACTTCTCTTTCTATGATTACCACATGCCCAACACCACCATATGGTAAATGGAATGAAATGTTGAGAGATAGGGTTTTCATAAGACTAAAAAACTAAAGCATCTTTAGTAGTTCAAACTACTCGGAAAAAACTATCACGATAATCCACCACTTTAAGCCAAAACGATACCACAAAAGAAAAGGCTCATATAATTCATGTAATAGAGGTCACTTGCTTTGATCCTTTAGAATGCTGCCAATACCCATCTCTGACAACAATTTAAGAAGATTTCAAAGACCTACTTAAGTGGTTAGAAGACGAGAAACCTTTTCTTGCGAGTGATTGAAATTTGCATGTATATGCTCTTTTCTTTTATTTTTTTGGAGAAAAATATGTTGCAAACAAATTTCTATATAAAATGAAAATTATCTTGTCATATACCATAATAATGAAAATGCAAGTACAATGTTTGCAAGCAAGGGTAGTTCCTTACCCTTGCCATCCAGGTTACAAAAGAAGAGCCAAAGTTGTAAGATCTAAGATATCACCAAGAAAACTAAAAATTGAAAGTATACAAATAAGGTAAAGCCTACTTAAGTGTTCCTTAAACCTTGTAAATAAGAGTGCTTGACACTTATCCCAAATAAGAGATGAGCTAGGGTTCACAAAGCAAGTTATATTTGATTCAAAAAGTGCATGGGTTAGCTGACACTTTTTCATTCAAAAAGCAAGAGGTATTAAGAAGGATGTCCAAGAGTTCCTTAACCTTATCTGAAGGAGTGAACTCCCCATTACAAAGCCACAATTCTCATATACAAGGAAGACTAGCTCCAAGTCTTGATCCACTTGATTGATACCACACAGGTGTGCCAAGAGCTAGTGCACCAAAGATGCTCAAGCCACTGATTGGACTTTAATTGATCTAGCACTATGAAGTAGACCATAAATAAAGACTTTTTATTACAAGATAACTCGACAACCCATAACCTTTAAGGATAATACAATTTTAAATTATCTCTACTGCAGGTACGAGAGAGTTCATCACTATCTCTGATTTACATCTTGAGCACTCAATCCTAGGATCCCTTTGATGATGTAAAAACCTTCCCAAATAAGGTGAAAGCTTCTCAATACTCTCTTATCATTGAAAAACTTCATATTTGCATAGCACAAAGTTGTCACGAGAGAATGTATGCTGGCAAACATGTCGATTAAAGTATTTCTCTTTCCTTTCTTGCAACCTCATGGTTTCTTGGTGCTACTTTTCTTCAAGGACATTCAATTCCAAAGTTTAGGCTTGTTCTACAACTCTCGTCCAAGATTTCCTAGATTAAGTCAACAAATTACTACAATAGTAGTAGCATTTGGACTTAAATGACTAGTTTAGTCTCAAAGGTCAGCCACCAATCAAAGAAGATATGGACAATACAAAGTTTTAATCCATCTACAAGTACTCATTAATCTACCTGTAATTCAAATGGGCAACGACAGAATGATGCTCAAGAAAGAATCTCTAGCTTTCAAATTTATATGATGTGTGGAACTCTACAGAATTGTTAGGGACCTATTTCATACTCTCAAAATTTAAATGAATCTCGGTGAAAAAGAAAAACATAATAAAAAATGATAACACAAGGAAGAGCTGAACGCACAACTTTTCTAAGAAAACCCAATAAACAAGATAAAAACAACATAAACATGGCAACAAAGGGATTCAACTAATCATATTTTTCCATTAAGTGGGCCAATGACAATTCCATAAGAGATATAAGCTTCAAGAGATAGTAAGAAAGATCATAGATTATCATGGAAGAAAAAGTATGGAAGCTTGGGGAAAAAGAAAAACATAATTAAAAATGAGAATAGAAGGAAGAGATGAACGCACGTAACTTTTCTATGGACCATAAATAGGGTAAAAACAACATAAACATAGCAACAAAGAGATTCAACTAGTCATATTTTCACATAAAGTGGGCCACTAAGATTTCCATAAGAGACTTAAGCTTTAAGAGATGGTAAAAAAAGGTCTCAAGTATCATGGAAGAAGAAAAAATATTAAAGCTTCCTCTTTTGAGAGTCTAAAGATTTGCACAAGGATGCTCAAGGAGTAAAATTGTTCTTCTATATGAGTTGAGTTGCTCAAGGCACATGGATGATAGGTGATCTTGTCATAATTGAGAATGATGTTCTACTTATAGGTGAGCAGCAACAATGGAAAGTTGGAATGTTATCTTGGGAAGTACTCTTCTCTGAAAGATGCTCTGATAAATGAGTCCAACACCCAAGGTGTTCTAAAGCCATTAAAATGTCTAAATCACTTTGCCAAAGTGCACAAGTGATACACTGATGCATAGCTTATCTAGCAAAATACTATCTATCATACACATATCGAGTTGAAACAATCAATATCATGTCATGGTTACCTAGTTGACCCAGTAGAGAATTAGCATGATAATTGAGTCACAAACTACAATCATGTGTAATCACCATAGGTATAATTAAAGGCATAATATTTAGCTAGATCTTCTACAAATACATATTCTAATAATAGCAATGCATGCGGACACAAACCCTACACTCACAGGATAGCTAGCAGCTCTAGTTGACAAATTATGGGTAAATCTTCCTTGAGGATGCATCCATTATCCAAATTTCTTACTTCTTCTAAACATACTCTAATTGATCCATGCACGCGACCCAAGATATTTCAAAGTGAGGTCAATTTTGATTTGCTTTATGGTCCAAAACTCATTTCTCAAGCACTTGTTGAGGAATTAAGCTCCTTCCCATTGAATTAATAAGCTTTGCCCATTTCCTTTATATATACATTTAGGTCATCTCCATCATTTTATAATAAGTTGTGCATCTTTTTATAGCAAGATTTTTCTTAAAGAAGAATCATAGCGTAAAACCTTCACCAAATGCATTTCTTGTCACTTCATGGCTGCAACCTATTATCTCCATCAATACTACATGCAAACAATTAATAAGTTACAAAGGCTACACGACCTTCTTGCCTCAAATGAAACAAGCCTTAATGTGTCGAGACTTCTTAAAGATAGAAAATATTGTGATAAACTCTTTACTCAATTGACATTGGGATGAAATTGAACCAAGTGCTAGACTCTGGCATGCCAAACTAATAGCAAACAATTGACACTTTATATCTTCTGATATTCAATCCACACCTAGTCCCTTATGTGTTGGCAACCTAGAAGCATACCGAGTTAACATTAAAACTTCAACAATAAGTTCATCAATTAATAGGTAAGATGCATCACTCAAGTAGTCATTTTTTTCCAAATCGATTGCCATATCACTAAGAAAGCTTCATCCACAATTTTAACTAAGGCAAAGTCCTAGTTTTATGCTTAGGAAAAGCATCTTCACCATGCTTACTATGACTCTTACATCAACTAGAAATTGAACCAAATGTCACAATATCCATGATTGGTTGGGATACAAATAGTGGTGGTACATGTTGAGCAAATTTTAAGGTAGCTATTGGAGTTGGAGAAGAAGCATGAGTTTGCAAAGAGAACAATCTTGAACATAAGGGAACACAAGAGGTACAAAGGGTATAGTATAAGATCTTGAGAAAGGAGTAGAAAGTGCTGGAGGTTGAAAAGAAGGATGGACTCCTTAATAGTTAGAGGTGAATGAAAATCCTCCTATAATTTGAGGAATATGTAAGGGTTTCATTGGTTAATAATATGGCCCATACGTTTCTATAAGTGTTTTGGATGCTAGCAATGGCCCATAAAGGTTGCACAACAAATTACTATCTTCACAATTCTTTAATTTCATCAATTAATTTCCACATCTAATTGAGAACAACAACAAAAGTTTCCTAGTTAATCACTTCGCAAATCAAGATATCAAGAGTTCAATTGTCAATGGCTTGCTCAATTTTTTCTATCAATGAAAGAACAAAGTCTTGAGTTCGACTCTTAATGAGAATACCGATATGCTGACTTGAAAAAATATCGACTATAAATAGCAGATAAATCATGCTGACTAAACGGTTACTATTAGGACTTCGTGCCTTTACAATGTTAGTCACAGGATAATCAAGCAAAACGAGATGTATGATGAAAATTCATACTCAAAATCTTCATTACAATATAAGTTGAGTTATAAGTAGGATTCAATAAATTCCAAATTGCACAATAGTTTCTCTGTCCTATATCATTGCTATTATCTCTTAGCCTTCCTCTCTGACTCATTTTCTTTAATTATGAGGTCCCTTTCTTACTAGATTCTAAGAGGTGATTTCAATGCTCTACATTGAAAATAGTTAAGCATCAAAAATCAATGGATGAATTATTACTCCTTAATTAACTGGAAGCTTTTAAATTCATAACTTCGTAAATAAAATCCAAATTGAATTTCAACATTGCAAAATCTGAGTTTGTAGGCCAGTCAATCAAAAATAATTATAAAATATCTCACTCACAATTATGTCACAATCAATTGAATTGGCCAAATTTACGGAATGATATTGTGCCACAAAACTAGTTTATTAATAGAATCCAGGCAAATGAAAGGCAAATCATAGCTTTTTCGAAGAAAACTTCCTTTTATGCCTTCATCTTTATTATTTAGTTCATCCCTCTTAAAACCTAATATATATATATGGATAGTCAAGATGCAATGCCATTTTTGAGATATTAGCTAGTAATTTGGAAATTAAATATCAAACAAGTTTTAATATCTTTGATAAAACTAACTTTAATAAGCCACTACAATGCTCAATAAGGCACTTCACTTTGTATGTGAAGAGGGAAAACCAAATCTAAGAAAGCATTTGGTGGGCACCAAAGAGGAACAGATTAGGGGATATAGGAACTTACAACTCCTAAACCCTGTTATTTATGTTCTGTGTTTATCCAAATCATGCACTAGGTGGGAAAAAAATATTTTCCAGTCAGCTGATTTCATCCATCTTTGTCTAAAAAAGCTTGCAATCAAGAGAACTACGAACAGCTGAAAATTTCATCAGAACCATAAAAAAATTGTGAAATTAAAACTGCAAATGATCTTTAGCTCTGAATTATTCCTTAAAGCAATAAGTGAAATCAAATGCATCACTTAATGCAGCAATAGTAGAAGACAAAAATAACCAAAGGTTCCAAACCTTCTGAGCATGAAGCAGTAATCACGCTCCCATCTCCAGTTCCATAAGTTGCAGGGACCCCAACAAGGGTCAGAACAGACCTCATGCCATGTATCTTGTGATGCTCCCATTTGATCTCTGGAGCAGGAACCTTGGCTTGCTGCTTGTTGCAATCACCAGCAGGTTTCAGAATGACATCCCCATACATATACAGGGAGGAACCCGAAAGGATCTGAGCTGCCACAACAAGAGAGGAAGCTCCCTCAGAGAAGGCAATGCCATTAGGATGCGCCCCAGCAGGCAGATTTATCCTTAGAATCCTGCAATGTTAGAAAAATCATGAGACAATGTAAACAGCTCCTTAATTTATGAATAGTTAACAAGAGGAAGAGTGATATACTTGAAACTCTTACTGCAAGGATCATCAACCGTGAAAATCCTGACAACACCATCCAAGGAAGCTGCGAAAACTAATCATCTTGAAATCAAGGCTTTACTGGCAGGCAATAATAGATATTAGCTAACAAGCTCACTGGTGGCTAGATAGCGGCCGTCCGACGAGAAACACAGCGCGGTAACAGCATCAACGTGGCCCTTGAGGGTATTGACATCCAGAGGGTGATGCCGCTTGTTATGGTCCTGAACTTATATAGATAGAACAGCGATCAGAAGACAGCGAGAGCATAGTGAGCGAACAGAATGAGAACGGAAAAGGAAAAGTTACCTTATCTGTTGTATGAGGGTGGTGAGATCTCGCATGTTGCTTCTTCAAGGGGGGCGGAGGGGGTTTCACAGCCTTCTGGTCAGCGTTATTGATCTTCGACGCCTCGGATACCGCCGAAACCTCCGCGAGCTTCCGGCGGCGGAAGTAGTCGGCCAATAGGAGCAGGGCGAGTACCCCACCGACGATGGCGGACAACAGGGGAATGGACACGGCGGAGAGTCCTTGAGCATTCGGCGTCGGCATTCTTTATGACACGATTTACGAGAAGGTGTAGCGGGGACCGGAGCTGCGGGGAGCTATGGGAAAAGAAGCCAGCAGTGAAAATGGTTATTTTTTCCTATCTGTTTTTTTAAGTTAAGAAAAATGTAAATTACAGTTTGATGATAATAAGTTTCAAATATTCTTATTTCTAAAATTTATTTTTATCAAGTATTTTTTATAAAACTCTATTTAAATTCACAGCTTTTTTTTTCAAAACTCACTATTAACTATCAAAGCTATAATTTTTAAGACTAATAATTTTATAAGTTTTAAATTCTAAAATTATTTTAGAATTTAAGTAAAATATATGTACCTTCAAAAAAAGTATTTAATATAAATGTATATATTCTATTTATAATAAATAATTTTAATTTACTTGATCAATATAAACATCTATAATAGACCATCTCATAAATAATTAGTATTTTTTATCAAATACGTCAATAAGAAACATCTTTTAAAACATATATATTGAGCATATTGGTAAGAAATATAGACACATATCTTTCTTGTGCTAAATAAAATGAGAAATAAACAAAAACTTATTGATACAAAATCCTATTATGAGATATCAACATATTAACATAAGTAAGAAAAAAAATAAATTATCACAAAAAAAACCATATAATTATATGACATAAATTGATCATATAAAATCTCATGAAAAAGATTTAAAAAATTTACATAACAATCCCAATTTCTTATTATCTTAATTGAGTTATGGCATGGTATTATGGACAATATAATACTTTCTTTTTCTTGTAATAATAAAATTCTTTTTTGTTAATATAATTTTTTCATTTAATATTTTTATATTATTACTCACTTTTTTCTCATAGACATCATCCAATCTTTTATGTACCTTATTATAAACTCATAAAAAAATTTAATAAAGTTAATGTACTATCAATCTTTAAAATATTATTCCTAGTATTTTTTAAAATTAATTGTAGATTATATATATTTAAATATAATAAAGTAATTATTTGTTAATATTTTTTATCATTGACTAAATTTGACTATATTTGTCTCTCAAAAAAAAATTATTACAAATTTATATTCTATTCTTTATATATAGAATTTCTAAAATCAACTCTCTCTATCCATATAAAATGGGCACATCGTTATTGATAAGAAAAACATAATAAAAATTTGTCTCAACCAAAAAGATATATAAATAAACAACAAATCCTCCAACATCCACTATCTAAAATCATAAAGAATGAACAATATGATAATTGACCATGAGACCTTATGTTAATGAGAGGCAAAACATCAAAAGAGATAAAACAACAATAATAATGTTTGCTACATGAAAAATCCCATCCCTAGTATTCTTGGTGGTGTTATTCATTATCATAACATCGCCTTAATAAATGAATTTCCAAGTTAAAGTGTCACCCTTCCTATGTTGAACTTTTATACTCCATATATAACCCAAAATGAGTTAACCTATAATGAAGGAGACATCCTTAGGGACTAATTGGACAATTTCAATACAAGAATATTACTCTAACCCTTGAGATAATGGATGCCAAAGCCACCATTCTTATTGGTCTTGCAAGCAACATTTCATGAAAGATTGAGGATGGAAACTTAGAGGGGTCACCTCTCAATAAAAAGCCATGAATAAGCTTTTTAAACAAACCAACAACATTGTGATGAAGTAAAGCATGGAAAATATAATACATTATTATAGAAGTGAGAATGTTATTTATGAGAACAACCTTGTCATCAAATGAAAGGCCCTTGGTACCCTAAGAGCATATCCTACCTAATTGGCAAGATGACATGTTTGAAGTTGACAAGGTAAGATGATTTTTGGCTAAAGTGGATTATCATCTTTTTGAGAACTAAATAATTGTTCATTAGTAAACATTCTCTTATATTTTTGGATAATATTATTATTGAAATAAATAAATGATTTGGTCTTATTGATCTTTTAGCTAAAACTAGCACATTATGTCTCTGAGATTATAAAGAATTCTCTAGTCAATAAATAAGTAGTAGAGCATAATAATAGGACATCATTAATAAAAAATAAATGAAAGATGAGTGTTGTTAAAGGGTTGATCTAAATCCTCTCCAAGGCCCTCATCTTCATTTGTTGTTGGATTTATAAGAAAAATAGTTGAGATATTAAGATGATATGGTACAAAGATATAGAATATTTCCATTTAAGTCTATGGTTCCCATAATCATCCATTTACTCTTAAAATCTACTATTTTTTCAAAGTTTCAAATAATGTAATTGAAACTCACTAGATTTTATTTAGACATAATTTTTTTTGAAAACTAATATTTCAACTACTAGTGATAAATCTCATATGGGATTTGACAAACTTTTTAATAAAAAAAAACTAAACAATTTTTCATTGCATATGAATATTGCACATCTATTTTGTTTTTCAAAATACCAAAAAATAATTGTGTTTGAACCTCTACTTTATTTCTAATATAACTTTTGACCTATTGTTTTATGAAATGCCATTGTATTTTAATCGCATGTTCATACCTAACTAGCCTTATTATATCCTCACCTTGTAGCATTCCCATCACAACCATGAAATCAAATAAGGTCTTAATATTTTGTCTTTTTTTTAATTTAAAGCATCCATCATATTCTCATGACAAATTAGCGCATGATCATCCATTGTTTTACACAAGAACCATAATATAGATTGCATTAATATAAGTTAATTTAAAATGTCTTTCATGTCACTTTTAAAGTAGTTATTAATTGAATTAGTGAGAAGTACCTCATTCATGTATGAAAAGAGAAGTGGCTTTTGCAAAAAAATCTAGAAAATATTTATATTAGTTTTATTGAAGGTTTGAGTCATTATATAGAATTATGGACATTCTTGTTCATTGAATCATAAGGTATCAACTCATTCATGAATAAAACAGAGCCTTTTGAAGAAAAAATCAAAAAACATTAATACAAGCTGCATGTAATATAATATTTTTTTATTCTATTAATCTTAGTTATCAATCTTATCCTTATGACTAATTAGTGATTATCTATTCTTTTCAACAATAAGAAAAATCAAAATGACATTTGTAGAACTTGTGTTTAATGTGGATGTTATTATTAATGATTGTTGAAGTCTTTATTAGTTGAGTCATTGTGGATTAACTCATTCATGCATGGAAAGGGAAGAACTTTTTAAAGGAAAAAAGAATACAACATCAATGAAAGCTATATTATATATGAATTTTGAAGATTTTATCCATTGAACATTGGGAGATTAATTCATTCATATATAGAAAGAAAATTGACTTTTGGATGAAAGCTTAGACATCATTCGTAGAAGTTATATTTAATGTAAGATTTATTACACATGATTTTTGAAGCCTTTATTTATTGAATTACAAGGATCAACTCATTTAGTTATAGAATAGAAAGTGCCAATTGGTGCATTATTTAAATCAAAAGAGGAGATTCTAGGGTTGGTTTGTAAAAGCACAATCGCATTTAAATAATTTGTAAATATACAGTAAGAAGCACAATTCATGAGCTCCAATGTTAATGGTACTACTAATGCCCAATCACAGAACAAGCGGCACTATGAGATAATGTCATAAGAGAAACATATTTTTCAGTATTATTTATTCCTTATAGGATGCTAGACTTAAAGCCCAAACTTTTCAATTCTCTTTCTTTTATTTACTTTTTTCGTATCACATAAGGATTTTCTTTTATTAAGTAGATTATTCTCAATTTGTGAATATATATACATATTACTTTGATGGTCATGCGTAAAATTGTTGGTATTCACATTCTTATACCTTTTTATCACAAATAAACAATACTATATCAAGTCAATTATGCAACATTATTTGTGAATAATTATAATATGCATGCACTAATGTTATGTCATGTTAGTCACTTCAAGATATGTAATATACAAGTATAAATGAACAATTGTTCATATTATATTATTTAATATAATAATTATAAAATATTCATTACTTGTGATATTAATTATTGAAAAGAGCTAAAAAATGAGTTTGGATTGTTCTCGTTGGCTTTTGTCGCTTCAATCGTCGTCTACCATGTATCGTCACTGTCAACTGTGGTGTTGCAGCCCATGCTGACTAGCGTGTCTACTGCATCGACCACATTGACCTACACAACCCACTAGCCCGAGCCAACCCGCTTTGCTCGCTTGACCTATTCTTGACCCTTTATCCCATGCCAAACCTTTAACTCGCACTGATTTGGTTTGACCACAATCAACCTAAAAACTATACCTAAGGAGTCATGCATCTTTCTGTCTATATTGTTTGCATCACTAACCACCTCTTCATTCGTGTACCACCTCTTAAAATGCATATGATTTTTGGGAACTATTTAATTCAATTACTTTTGTAGCTTTTTAAGTCAATTTTTTTTTACAAAATTTAAAGTATTTATTTTGCAATTTATGATGACTTTTAGAATTCTAAAATAACTTTTAGATTTTCAAAAATAATTCTTTTAGTTTTCCAAATATCATTTTGTATTCCTAGGTTAAAAATTATTATTATACCATTAAAATCTCTACAAATAAGAATGTTCACCATGTTGAAAGTGATGAACCTTTATTAAAGTAGCAAAGTGTTATTGCTAAGTATGTGTGATACAAGCATATTGTGTGTACGAAATCTGATGATGCGATTTCAGAAGTGTCATGGGAAAGTATCAAGTCACTAGAAAAGTTTTTAGCTATTTTATTTCATTATCAAAAATTATATTCATTGTGTCTAACTCTCTTGTTAGTGTATGTGATCATGAGAATTATTATTTGGCATTCTATAAACTCTACTTGTGAAAGTATCTTGCCACTTCACTACCAACATGAGCACTTAAATATATGTTATTTAAAACCAAATTTCTTTTAGGTTAAGTTCCCTTTGTTAAAATTAATACAAGTTTTTAGTTTTTAGAAAAATTCTTACATGATCATAGAAATTATGATTCTAAATCTGCAATATCTTTGGGAAGGCCCTTGCATAGATATGTTGCTTAAATCTAATAATTTCTCAATTATCTATATACTAAAATATGCTTTTAGCATATTATTTTACATCAATTTTATTAATGGGTCACACAAACTCACAAAGCAAGGCCTATCTCTGTAGTTCTAAAATATAGAGACATACCTACAAACTATCTAAGCTTTAAATTTAAAAACTCAAACCTTCTTGAGTTCAATAATGGTAGGATGTACATATTATGGCTTTGTAAAAAAATTTTCTAAAATTAGTTTCTTTAGACATCCACTCATATCTATTAAGTTTTAAATTTATGGATTTTCTAATTAGACAATCAAATATAAGATGTATAAATTTAGAATAATAATTACATACAATATTAGATTTAATTGATAATTAGATATATGCAAAGAAAGAATAATTAATGTATTTAACATATGGATATATGATTTTTTTAATCTATAATTATCATGCAAAAATATATTATTTTTTCACATGGTTGTAAGATGAAACATGTTTAAACACATGTGAATCATTCAAGTAAACATTATCCTTTTTCACATAATTGAATGAAGTAGTATATGAAGGCACATATGAATAATTAAAAATAATAAATAAAAAAATAAACTAACATACTTTGACTTTAGATCATGTATTTTTTTCAAGTGAATCAAATTTCTCTAGTTCTTCTTTAAGTAAAGAATTTCATTTTCTTAAATTATTTTTATCTACTTTTAAAGCATTATTACATGTAATATGCTTAGATAATTCATTTTCACATTCTTTATTTGAAACTTTCAAATATAAAATATTAGAAATATAGGCATAAACTTGATTAATCAAGAAAATATTTTTCTCTTTAAGTGCATCACATTGTCAAGCAATTCAATTATTCTGGATTCATGTTTGACACAAATTTTCTTAAGATCATCATACATATTAATTAATTTTTATTCTTAACAAATAATTTATTATCAAAACTCGTGGCTAGAATTAAAAATACTTAATACAATCTTCATAATTCATCTCTAAATTGAATTTATTCTTCTGCCTCTTCTTCTTTTTATGTTTCATCTCCTTCTTGTCATCACTAATATATTGAGATTTATTCTAATTACATAACCAATCTAATTCTTACATCATGTCAAAACAAGTTATAGTCATACACACTTTCACAATAATTTTATGAGATAATATATAAAATAAGTAATTCATTCTTTTAGTATTTAATTAAATTAATCTTCTTAATCTATTACTTTTATCTTTGAGAAGTACAAAAAAATGAATAAAAAGATCTTGCAAATTATCATCAATCTTTTGAACAAAACTGTTTAAAGACATTTTTTCAAATAAAATTTTTTTACCTTTAAATAATTGAGTACGACATGATAAAAATCCTTCTCTAAGGTTTCACAATTATCAATTATGGGTAAAGTCATCCTTAAACAATTACATATAATAAGCATATTCACAATAATAAGTAATTTGATTATAAAATAAAAAAATGATAATATTATAATTGAAATTTAATAAAATAATAAAATTAACAAATAATTATAATTAATAATATAATTAATTTATATACATAAATAAAGGATCTCTTTAGTAATTTTACTCACTTATTATAGGAAACTCATACTGATACTAATTAAAATAAAAATAAGTATGTGAATCCTGTAAAAAGGACATGAATTATAGATTTTAAAATATTTTTTTCCAATTTTAGAATTGTACTTATTTTAAAAAAATATATATACAAATAATTTTATGTTTATAAATACTTTGATTTATAAATATATTAATTCATAATTTTTATGATTAAAAAAATAAAATAAAAGTTGAAATGGTACATCAAATTTTTGGATAATTCATTTCAAACTAAAACCTACGTCTACCCCCAATTGAGGTTGAGAAAAATTTCATTGATACAAGAGTAACAACTTGAGATTTTTTTCTGTAGTTCACTTCCAACATACTTGAGATTTTTTTCTATAGTTTATCTCCAACCTACTAGCTTTTATAAGTTCAAATACAACATGGGCTTTTGCTAGCTTAACCCCAACTAGGTTTTTATGAGATCAAATCCAACTTTGACTTTCAAAAATGCTAGGTTGCCCAACTCAAAAAAATAACAAAAAAAATAAATTTCTGATAAAAATGTACAAATTTTCATATACTGTTGATGAAATAGATGGAATCAATAATCACCATTAGATAGTGCTCACTAAACGGACGATGGTATTATTAGTGCTATTCAAAAGGGCAAAGGTGAACTCCATCATGCAATTGTGAAACTGCACGATCGTATGGCACTAACTCACTCTAGATTTTGGAAGTAGACAAGCACCAAAAGATTAGTCCTATATTATAATGAAGAAAAAAAGCTTTGTAATTTATAAGAGTTTGTGTGAGAGTATATTCCAAGCAAAAATGGGGCTAGCTCCTTCCATGTGTACTTGGGATTTCATCATCTATGTGTGCTTGTACATGTTATGTTTTGGGTATGGGTCTAACTTGAACCATATGTAATTTGATTCGATTTTAGCCTGAGTTTATCCTCAATCTTGTCCCAACCAAGTTCAGAATGTATTGGCCGAGATTAAGCTAGACCCGATTTCATTTCAGCTCTCTCCTAACTCAAAAAACTTGCAAGTGCCCTTTCAGGATTACTTGACCCTAGAGCTTTACATTTGGGCACATACCAGAGATGTGGCTTAAGATAATTTTTTTAATTATGAAAATTTTAACAAAACTATTTTTTTTAATTTAACAAAGTTTAATAGCTGATTTAATATAAAATTTGGCAAAGATGTATAAGTAAAATTTAACCAAAAAAAGAATAATTGAAAATATGTTTAATAAATTAACAAATGGCTAAAGTACGAATTGAACTAAGAAAAGAATGATTAAAAAATAAAATCCTAATTTTTTAAATCATGGAGATGATTAAATAATTAGATGCTTGAGTTAGGATTTGAAAGTGAGATGAATGAAGATGTGTCGTATAATCAACATGTTAATATTCAATTTCATAATAAAAAAGCCTTTTCAAATTTGATATATATTTTCAATTCTTGAAACTTATTAAACATTTTAAGGTACTTTGAAGACTATTAGTTCACATCTTCTAAAGTTCATGACTTATTCTTTATATGTAAACTTATTTCATACTAAACATGTTCATTAGAATAAAATATTAAATATTTTAAACTTGAATAATCAAATATAAGAGTGACTTAATAATATGAAAATGTATGCTACATGTAATATGGTTATTTCTTACATGACAATAAGATAGTATGCTATGTAGTGAGCATATGAAATGCTTATTATGTATTATATGTAAGTAATATATTGAGTACATATGAAACTATAAAGAACGAAACATTGGCTATTAAGTCATGTGAACTATAGGGTTAAAAAATGTTTATAAAAAGAATAGAGTGGTTGATATAGGATAAAATTCTAAAATCAATTTTAACTCATAGATAATTAAGAAAGACTTAAGTTCAAGTATTTTACTCATACAAGGGCTTACTCAAAAGTGTTATAGGTTTAAAATAGAAAATCTTAAGATCATCATCGAGTAAATAAGAATTTTCTTAAAAATTGAGAACTTGCACTAGCTTTAACGTAAAAGATCTGAACCTAAGAAAAAATGGTTTGAATAACACACACCTAAGTACTCGTGTTGGTAGTAAAATAGTATGATATATATATAAGTGGAGTTTGTAGAATGTGAAATAAGGAATCACACAATATTAGCACTAATAAGAGAGTTGGATATGATGAATAAAATTTTTTAAATATGAAAAGTGATTAAGAATATTCTTGATAATTTGATACTTTTTGTAAATGTTGAATAATGAGTCAAGATCTTCCATATTAAGCCTCTCACTCACCTTCCCAAGACACATTTAGAATCATTATCATCAAAATTTTCACACACAACATGCTCCAATCACACAAGCTTCATGGAAGCACTTCGCTACTTCATTTAAAAGTTTATCAATTACAGAATGGTGAGTATCACTTCATAAAGATCTCAAAGGTACAATAACAATTTGTTAGCCTAAGAATATAGAAGAATATTTTTAAATACTAAGAGACATATTTTAAAATTTTAAAAGATATTTTAGAATTTCAAAAGTCATCACAAATTTAAAATAAATACTTTAAATTCTATAAAAAAAACTAACTTAAAAAGGTACAAAATTAATTAAATTAAACAGTTCCTAAACAATATATGCATTTCGGGCAGGGGTGACATGCATGAATGGCATGGGCAAAGAGGTGACCCCTCGGGTCTGGTTGTTAGGTCGATGTGGGTCAAAGATTATCAGTGTACGTTGATAGGTTGGCACCCGTGTTTTGGGTTAGACGCATTACAAAATCAGATTTACACGTGTTAATAAGTCGACACAAATAAATGGGTCAGTGAAAGTCAAGTAGGTCAACAAGTTTAATAAGGTTTACATAAGTTGTGCTAGCTATACAAGTCAATATGTTAGACGACTATGGTTGCTAGGTGGTGGTAATGACAATGGACAATAACAAATGATAGGAGACAACGAAAGATGATGGAAACAGAAAAACACATTTTTAAGCTCTTTTGAAATTATTTTTTAACAAAATTTTGTACTAATGAAATTACGAGACTTCCAAAGGAATTTTTTGTTCCAAATTTAAAATTGAAATTATCTTAAAAGTTATCAATTATTCTTTAAACAATTGAAATGAAACTGTATATGTAAATAACTTGATGAATTGATGAGAGCAAATTGAAATATGCAATAAACAAGGGTCAATTGTAATTGACCCCAAAACGACAATGATGATGGAAACTAATGAGAATTAGAGGGGTTAATCTTAACATGACTTTGAGTTTGAATAGGACTAGTGTGTCTCCAAGTAGAAGCTTTGTATGATGTACTTGATGTTATTATGTCAGTGGCTAATAAGCAATGTTAATAAAAAAAGGTTGAGAAATGCTTAAAAAAGTAAAGATTGTGGCAAATGAATTGTGTGATCTAATGGATGCACTATAAATTGATAATGATGTGTGTGTAAATAAATAAATTTTGTTTTCAAAGTAGCAAAGTAATTGTTGATAAGAGGACACTAATTGGTTGTATGGTCTAATAAGAGAAGAAAAAGCTTGAACTTCATAAGGAATTCACTTGGTTAAAAATAAATGTGCATATAAGTAAGATCAAATTATTAAAGAAAAACATGATAACCTAGTGTTTGCATGTGAATATTTATTCTTTAAGTAGCTATTTATATATAGCATGTCATTAGCAAATAACTATGATAAATACCTTGAGTGTGACTCAATTGATGTGATATTCCACATGTGATGTTTGTGCTAGTTGTTACCAAATGAACTTATGATGGTGCCTCAACCTACATTGGCTAGCATTTTTTAGGTGTGATGGATGTATAATAAGAAGCATCAAGGGAATAATGAGTTGAGTTGAGGCTTATAAAATGATGAAAAATCATGTAAACGATCGAACATTGTCACTCAATTTTATTGTAATATTTTGTAAGTATTATGTAAAGCTACTAATGTTGTATTAAGGTATTTTTCCTAAGGAATATCTATAATATTTCTCTATTATTTTGTATATGCATTATTTCTATGATGATAAAACTATAATTTTTTTACTGTTAATTATAACATTGAATGCATAAAGAAATGAAGAAAAAGAGATATTCAACACTTCAATCAACAAAGAGCCACTAATGCATGTGACACTTAGGTATGAACCAAGGTTGACATCATGATGACATAGACTTTTAATTTGTTTGACAATGATATTTATGTTTGTCTAAAATCATATATGCTTAGATTTTTCTTTGTTATTATGGTGTCATCCCAATTTTATTTTAAAAAACAAATTAAGTTGTCATTAAAATTTACAACATTTTTAAAAATATAAATCTACATAGAAAATCCTTTATGTAGAAATTCTCGTCTTAAGATCATCTCCCTTAATAAAAAAAAACTTATTTATTTTGAAAGATAGTAAAATTGTTCTATTACTTAAGTAAAACCCATTCTATTTTATAAAGTCACTTTGATTTAAAGTCAACTCTTTTGAAAGTATAACGAAATAAAACTCTTACAAAAATTTCTTTTCATAGTTCATATTTATTTTACATCCTATATTCAATTATCTCACAATAGAAATATAATTTGTATCAAATTTAACATAGAAAGGATTTACCATTTTGTGAATAAAAGTGTTACCAATTATATCTAACATTATTTTACAAATCTATATCTCATTATAAACTCTTACTATTAAACACATACACCCTAATGATTCCAATCCATTGCAACAAAAGAAAAAACATACTTTACTAGTCATCTTCCTATTCATTATTCCCTAGATTCCCATATAATGTATCAATATGACAAGAAATATTATAAACCAAAAATTTGATTAAGCCAGCCATCATAGAATCAACAAGAAAATTACTTAATCTTGTATGCAAATCATTATAGTCTATGTCAAGTTACATGTTTGGTCAATTTAATCACATGATCATAAGATTAACATATATAATAATAAAATAATCATAATAATCATGCACGTGCAAAATAAAATAAGAAAAACCCTTTTGTAATTTGCTTGGATCTTTATTCTTATATTACATATTTACTTGGTCAATTGACTCTTTTTAGGTTATTTTGGTCTAACAATTACATTACTATATTGAGATTGGTATCTAAATATTTTCATTATTGGGTTATATTTTAGAATCATTCCTCTTTAAGTTACATAAGGTTGTAATGTTCTAGAATCCTACTTCTTTGAGTTGTACCTTTCATGAGTGTTATGTCTATCCATAGCCCTATGCGCTTTGTCCTATTTTTAGGATGAAGATCCATATGTATTTCAAAAATGTTTATAACAAGCTTATGATAGCATCAAATTAATGAAATCATGATGGCTTTGCACATGAATTTTCCTTATTTGAGAAATTAATGGAAAAGAGAGAATAAAAATAGGGAGATGCTTCAGTAAATAAGCAAATGAATTTAAATTAATTATAATATATGTAAGTATTATCATATTTATGAAAATATATAATTCAACATGACATCCTTTACTCATTTATTTGTGTTCTAATATATAGTATGGATTGTAATTGAAATGATATTATATATGTCATAAGCATGGAATAATTGCATGTGTGTGTATGTGTTGTTTATATGATAAAAATATCAAAATATAAGAAAAGAGAAAAATGATTAAAAAAATAAAATATAAGAAAAAATGATATATTTGGTTATATAAGCTCATGTGCAGATTATTTATGATACTACTATAATATAGAATAAAATAAAAAATAATATTAGAATATCTTTGAGACATCATCTTTTGACTATTATGATTTGTGTTTGGCTTCTAACAAATGATATAAGATGATAAGAAAAATTATTTGCCATATTATGCGATGAAATCAAAGACCTCATTCTATTGTGTTAAGCTTTGCTATTAGTAATAATTTGTACAACATTGATGTGAAAATATAAAATGATTGAAATAACTACTCAGTTATGAAATGCTAAAACAATCAAATATATATATGATCTAATATGTTGCCAAATAAAAATAAAATAAATATAATATAAATTGAGTTGAAATAAGATAAGACTACATGGAGATGAGATAATGGTCATTCGAACAATGCTACATTCCTATGAATACAAGAAAATGTTGAGATTAGCTAACTTTGGTTTAAGTGATATATTAGTTAAATAGTATAAGCAAATATTTATTGCCTTATTAAGACATGACTAGATATGATCAAAATAAAGGAGCTAAGATGTTTTCTATTTGAAAGAAGATTGAGGCATGCAATTTAGATTGATCCAATTTCTCAAAAAACATTTGACTTATAATATTAAAATCTTAGAAGCAATTAAAGAAAAAGAAGAAAGAGTCATCAAGAGTTAGAAGTATCATTTCTTTTAAGAAAAGTTTTAAAAAGAATAGAGGCAGCAAGATATTTGGTAAATTTTGCTTAAGAAAATTGAATTTAGTTGTAACTAGCATTAGAATAGACATATAACCCAATGAGAAAACACTTATTGTACAAAATATGAAATATTTCATCAAGGCACTTATTAGTTTAGGCTTGGAGGATAAATGTGATGTTCACATGTGAAGATATTGGCCATATGGCCAATTTGTGTCCTTAAGTAAGAGTTGTATCGAAGGTGGCTTCATCCACTAAGTTACTAAAAGTACTAGTGGAGGTGGAGCAAGAAGAGATTGTGGCACTTTATCTATTATTGTATTAAGGGGACTATTAGAGGGTAGATTATAGGTCAAAGTAGTCAACTAGGATTTTATGTCATTTCATAACAAAATGCTCCTTGCTTTACCAATTGATTTCAAATATTTTATTATTTTATTATTTTTTAGTATCAGTATAATTTGATACATCCTACTCATTTTATTTCTCCAAATATATGTTATTATTTATCAACAAAATTATAACATTTCAACAATGCATTTTTAGTTAAATTATCTTGTGGTGGAACTAGTTAGAAAATATCTAATTCATCAAAAACTAAGATGGGAGTAACAAAAGCTTGATGGCTTGTTAAAACCTTTGCTTATTCCTAAGTAAATAAAGAAAGCATTACTATAGACTTGTTGGTTGGTTTGCCTAGTCATTAATAAGGCATGATTGAATATAGGTGATAATTGATAGATTAATTAAATATATTTATTCCATATCAATTAGAGTAATATAAATAAGAGGAATAACTAGAATTTATATGTAATAGGTTGTAATATTATATGGGATGCCAAAAGAGATAATATAAAAAAAGATCCAAAATTTAAATTGCATTTTTGAAAGAATGTGTATCAAGCTTTTTTGCTTAATTAAATTTTAATACAATATTTTAACCTCAAACAAATGGTTGAATAAAGAAGAATAAAAAAATATTAAAAGATTTATTGAGATTGTGTGTTTTTGATTTGGAGAAAATTATTATCTTTATTAAAAAATTATAGATAACAACTATCAAGTTAATATAGTAATAGTTCCTTATGAAGTTTTATATAGAATTAAACATTAAAATGTTTATACCAATATGAGGGTAAAGAAAGATAAATTATAAGATTGGATTTTATTGATGAGGCAACTGATAAAGTAAAGCTGATTAGAACTACATGTAAAATGCTCCAGATAGAAAAAAAAACTTCAATAAATTTAAGAAAGATCATGTTCTCCTTAAAAGTTAGTCCTTTTTTAATGTGGTTAAATTTGATAAAATATAAAAGATAAAATTAGTCCATTCTAGATTATAGGAAGAGTATGTCAAGTAGCCTAAAAAAATAGTTTTATCAATATAATTAACTAGAATTTTTTATTTGTTTCATGTCTTTTTAATAACAAAATATTTCTTTAACTTATCACATGCCATCAAATATGTTGTAGAAAAAATTTGAAAGTCTATTAAATGACATATTAAGAGAAATTGATTCAAAATTTGAATAAAAAAGATAAAATATTAAAAAACAAAAATAATTCTTATGATTAAACTGTTCTGACAAAATCAAATTGAAAGACAAGTTATGTGAAAAGTAGAATCATATATGAAAATTTAATGTTTAAATATATTTTAAATTTTAGGATAAAGTTTGTATAAAAATGAAGGATTATATTGTCCCAAGATTTTGTTTTTTTTTTTGTATTATGTAAATGCAAAACTCATATATATGATTGTATAAATATAGCTTAATATTTAGACATATGTTGAGTTTTAGGACAAAGTTTGTATAAGAATGAGGAGTTGTAATGTCTAAATATTTTGATTTTTGTGTTAAAGATGTGCAAATGAGAATAAATAAATTATTAGTATTTAAGTACTAAAATTAATATTTTAAGAATTTCATGCATCATAATAAAACAAAATATTTTTGTTCATATTTCAAAAAATATGCCAATTTATAAAATATCTCATAACATATGGCTTTATAAAGTTTATTAAGAACTTATTCACACTTGTTTTACAATTTTTAAAACTTTATTTGATTTATTATGATTTTAAAAATTCAAAGAAATAAAATAATAATTTATATAAGAGGCAACTACGGTTTTCTTAAAAGAAGCAACATTAAGTTAGTAATTTATACTTTAATTACCTCAAAGACATAAAGATAAGTAAGAATAATGGGTGCAAAAAGCTCGTGTAATAAGGAAGAAATTTTGGGTTGCTAAAGAAAACCAAGATGAGCAAGGGAGGAATAAGAGTTGGGGCACTTACCATGAAGGAAAAAATAAGAGAGCCATTGGCTATTGTTATATGGATAAGAAAGGAAGTGGCAACTATGAGTATAACTAAGAATTTCTACAAGAGGAGAAAATGAGCGAAGTTATGACTAGAAGACTTTCTAGCAAAGAAAAAATATAAAGTAATAGAAAAATTGGAAGAGCTAAGTTGTTATAGGAAAGGAGAATAAGAAAGTAAAAAGGAATTTTAGAAAAAACACAATTGGTAGCTACTGCTGGAAAAAAAATTAATCGAGAAAAAAGCATAAACTTTAACCATTGCAATAAAAAGGAATTTTTTTTCAATTTTGTATAATTATGTGGTAACACTCCCATTTATATGTTTTCAATGCCTATTGTAATTAGAAATTGCTTTGGTGAAAACTTTAAGTTTGAATAAGAGTTAAATCTATGAGATATTGTTTAAGATAAAATGGTTTTTTTATAGTTAATATCTATGAGGTTCTAGGTATTTGACTTATTTGAAGCTAAAAATAAAACTTTTGCACAAAATAAAGAGAATGCATAGTGTTTCATGCTTGTACATGTATGGTGTATGATCTTTGAAAATTGATGTAGGGTCAAACATATCATATGCTAGACATGTCAAATAGTAAATTTAATTAAAAATGTTAAGTAGATAGAGCTAATCTACAATCAAGGCCAAAGCATACTATGTAAACTCTAACATATAATATGTCAGGCACCCCACCGACATCAATACCATTAGATCACAAAATGAACATCAAAGTCACGAGATACAATATCTAAGTGAGGAAAAATAAACAAACCATAGGTGGGGACCCGACGGTAAGACAAACACTAACTCAAAATCCAAAGTATATATATAAAGACATGTTTTTAAACATTTAATCACACTAAAATTTTCCCTCTCACACATCTCTTGGAAAAGGAAATCCACTCCCACCATAAATCTATCCCCTCTCACATGTCAGGAGTATAGTCCTCTCCTGTACTATTATAATCCCCAGCTCTCGGTGCAGTGATTTCATGACCTGTGATGAAGCACTAATGAAACATATATATCTCAGCAGATAAATCCATTATGTAACCAAGTAAAATAAATCTCCAGATATAAAAGACAAGCCGTGAAACATGATAAAACAAAATCCATCTCATAAGCGGTGAAAAATAAACCATATGAATACCTTCTTATCAAATGTCATGCAGTATCAAAAGTAAACCAGATAAACATGTATACCAAATTTCCATTTCCATTATTTTATATGTTATATACTTACTGGGCCCGATTCCCTTCTGAATCATTATCCTCTGGATCCAATCATCATATCAAATGACCTTCAGCCGGCATCCATCCAGTCATAACACTAGGCAGATATCTGATCCGAAGACCGATACCCTGCGATCTCATCCGCTAGGCCTAGTGCCACCAGGCAGGTATAGTACTGATACCCTGCGATCACATCCGCTAGGCCTGGTGTCATCAATATATACGAAGGTCATGGTACACATACACACTAGGCAGATATCTGATCCGAAGATCGATACCCTGCGATCTCATCCGCTAGGCCTAGTGGTGAGGATAATGTCTCCAGGAATCAAATTTTCATTTTTATTTTCCAACCATGTCACACATGTGATAAATATGCCAAAACCATATCAATATGTCCAACCAATTATATTTTATCTCATATTATGCTTTTTGTTTCAATTTCCTTTTTGTCATCTTTTATGCTTTCAGTTCAATCAGAGAATAACACCATAAAACATATATCAAGTCATGAGATAAAAATCATGTAAAGAAAAACTGTAATACAGCCCGTAAGAAACCATGTATCGAAATATAAATAAATACTATTGTGCTTTATCACAGGTTACGAATTTATCTACCTGGATCTATTATTGCAGGACCTCTATTCTCAATTTCTGGAGTCCCTACAAGGTCACATGTGCAAAATAATTAAAATAAATAAAAAGGTTTTAAGTCACAAAAACAGCTTTCTAAAAGCTTTCCCAAACACACCCCAAAATAATCCCAAAAATGGGCTTACGCGGCACTGAACCGCCCGCTGGACCGCCCGCGCACGCTCGGCGCTTTCTAAAAGCTTTTCCAAACAGCATTTTTCCCAAAATTTCTTTTCGCGGTGCTGGACCGCCCGCTCCCAGCGCGCTGGACCGCGCGCTCTCGGCGCTGGACCGGGCGTGCTCGGCGCGCTGGACCGCGCGCGCTCGGCATCCGGTTCAGCGTAACCCGGTCCAAAGCCTGGACCGGTTCACGCCGCCCCTCTCTCTCTCGTCCGCCTCAGCCCGAACCCGGTCTCTCTCTCCTCCGCCTCAGCCCGAACCGGGCGCCTTCCGGTTCGGTTAACCCGAACCGGTTCAAACAGGATCATCCCTGTTTCTCACCCGACGCTGCTTCCCTCTCTCCTCGCCGCCGCTCGCGTCCGGCGGCTTCTAGCCGCTTCCACGGTAATTTCTCGTTTCCCCGAATCCCTCTCCGGGAAATACCAAGCTCCTCTCGACTTCTTTCGCACTCCTCGACGACCAGTTTGCCGGAAAAACATTCCGCATCTCGCGGCCGACAACTCCGGCCACTCCTTCGGCAACCCAATACGTCTCCCGCCGAAAATAAACATTCGGCCGGCCTCTCTTACTCTCCCCCCACTCAACAGAACCCCTATACAGCAAAATAAAACGAACCATCTTACCTTGCCGCAGTTTCTCCGGCGAGCTTCCTAGCTTCCCAGCTTCCGTTAAATTTCCGGCAACTTTTCGCAATCTCTCAAAATTTTTTTTTCCAAACAGCTTCTGTGCTTAAGAGGATTAACTCACCCGGGCTGATATCCTCGCCCGGGTGGACACGTATGTGTTAATTTTGCCTTGTACCGACACGTTCGTGATTTTTTGCAGAACACCCCTTGAACTTTTCCAAATTACAAATCTACCCTGGCCTGGCCGACAATTCCATATTTACAAATTTACCTTCCACCATCTGATTTTAAACTAAGTCGGAAATCCTAAATTGCAGATATATCCCGGATCTGAAATCCTGAAATTACAAATATATCCAAAACTTTAAAAATTCATAATTAATTATCCAAAATTCCAAAAATTACAAACTTACCATCGTTAGACTCGTCTCAAAGAGCTCTTTCTATAAAAAAATATAAAAAATACAAATAAGAGAAAAGTAGGGCTGTTACACAATATGTCAATGTTGGCTACAATATGTTTGAGTAATTCGATTATTTGTTAAAAAGGAAATTTGTCCTTTGAGAAAAATGAAAATTTGTGCTTAAAGGAAAAATTTAATTAGCAAGCTTATAATAACATCTAATTGATGAAATTTTGATGGTTTATGCATTTATATTTCTTATGTAAGAATTATAAAAAAAATAAAGAATAAAAATAAAAGAATTCTTGAGAAACTAGATAGATAAATTTAAATTAATTATAATATAGATAAGTATTATTATATTTATGAAAATACATAGTTAAGTGTAGCATCCTTATGCATTTGTATTTTGATGCATAATATGAATTACAATTTGTGTGGTATTATATATTTTATAAATATAGAATAACTAAATATATATATATGTGTGTGTGTGTGTGTGTGTTTATATAATAGAAAATCATAATATAAGAAAAGAGAAAAGTAACAAAAACTAAAAGGTAAAGAAAAAAAACAATATAATAAGTTATATAAGTCTCAAGTGCACGTTAGTTATGATAATATTATGATATTAAATAAAAATAAGAAATAAAATTTAAATTTTTTTGAGAAATTATCCCATGATTACCATGGTATATAATTGGTTTTTATCATATAGTATAGAGATTTATAAACATAAGTTATAAACTGTGCTATAAGATGACATTAAAGATCTCATTCTCAGTTACAGTTAGTATTTTTTGTAAGACATGATATGCTCAACTCTATTACTAATAGTATTGAATCTTTAATTTTTACATCGCTAGCTTGATAATAATAAAACCATTATATTATTTTATTAATGATTTTTTATGTATTTTAGGTTATGTGTCTCAAGTTTAAAAAACTAATCAATTAAAGCACTTAGTCATTGACTCAAGGTGCTAATTAGTTGTGTTTTGGTGCTAATCATAACTGGAAATAAGAAAAATACAAAATTGAATACACAAGAAAAATATTTTTATGAGTCATCTTTATTTGCATAGAATATAAGAACTATAATAATTTGTTTTAGATACTAAATTTGATAAAATTTCAAATCAATCTTAAATGCTTTTAAAACTAATAATATACTTATTTGGTATTTCTCACGTCATGTATTTCATTTAGGTTACTTTACATATAAAATATGACTTTAATTTAAGAAAAATTAATATATTATATGAGTTAGTAGAACTCTTTCAAGTAGAAGTTGAAAATTAAATGAATTGAGTTAATCTAATAAAAATGATATTAATTGTACTTGTATGCTGGCCTCATCATATAATATAATTAGTTCACCATGCAATTAGATAGAGAATTAACATATGCATAATCCTTGTTGTATTGATGGAATACGGTATTTATATAATAAAATATTTTTATCATGCGATCAGTTCTTTTATAAATCAGATAAGTAAAAACAAAAGTATAGATAGAAATTTGTGTTGTAGTACAGGTATGATATCCTTATCAAACATGTTTGATAATTATTTTCTTGAGAGCTATAAGATATGAAACTAATTTGATGTGTATTTTATGATAGTACTCATCATACATGTATGATCATATTTAATAAAGAAGTGTAATTTGTGACTTAAGTAGTTAGTGTATTAAAATGTTTCACACAAATAACATGCCATCATTGCAGAGGTATGATATCATGTTAACAAAGAGAGTGTGAACCAAAAAGTACGTCATATTAATATGATTTTTATCATCTAGTACAATCCTCTAAAATCTTAACAGATGAAAAATTGAATCTAAAGATTTATACGCTTCATACAAATACAATGATCTCATTATGATGTTTTGTTAAGTATTAAATGAACTAACTAGACATGTCTAATGTGTTAGACAATCTACATACAGTGATATTATACTTTTATGATCCTTTTATCGACAATATGATCAAATATAGGAATGTCAATAATAACTAGTTTGATATATTTTTGAAATTTTTTTTTATATCCTTTAGAGGGTGTATAGCTCATATAAAGGGATTCAAACATAGATAAAATGTTAATATTTTTTTGCATATCTTTGAGAAAAAGTTTACAATTTGATATTCATTAGAAAGGGATTGAAAGAACAACAAAATTGTGTTGATACTAATATTCTTTATCATTTCTAACCATCATTTTATCATATTGCATTAAGCTAAATTGGAATTTTCTCTTCATTATTTTACCATGTTATGATGTGCCTCTTTGTAACTATAATGGAGTTATAAAACTATTATATTTGAGCTTTATTTTGATTCGTTATCTTATTATTAAGACTTTACATTTGAGCTTATGTTGGTCTTTTAACTTTTGTTATTAAGTATTTTTTGGCCTGATGATTTGCAAGTCTTTTAACCCATTGTCCTTGACACTTTTAGGCTAGTTATTATAGAGTCATTTGGCTTGGAACTTTGTGGATCCTTTGGCCTATTGAGCGGTTTTATATTTACTAGTCTTTAAATAAAAGTGATTTTAGTGTAAATCTAATATTTTTACAAAAAATAAATATAGATATTAGTTTGGATCAAATTCCTAAAATCTCTCTTCATTTTAATTGTACTCTTTCATAAAGAATTTAATAATGAACAAAATTTTATAAAAAGTTTATGAGAATCATTAATATTAATAAAAAAAATCTTTCATTGTAATATTTGGGATTGTTTAGATTTATAATTTTCACAATTATCCCCTCTTGTGTGGAGATTAGATTCACTAATTCTCAAGAACTAGTAATTTATAGGGCTAGTATGTAAAGATGATATGATTAGTTAGTTATGATATACATAAAAACTAAGATCTAGATATAATATAATAAGATATTAAATTAAAAATAAATACAAATAAGATAAAAATGAGATGATATGAGATAATGGTCATTTGAAAAATTTGGGCCCATTAATGTTGAAAATATGAAAAGTATGAAATGATTGAAGTATAATTATGAAATAAAATATTACAATTATTTGAGAAGCATAAACTATTCATTTATGAACATAAGCATGCTTTTTATTTGTTTGTTTATGAATATTATAAACGATATCATGCTTTTATTAATACTTATTATTATCATTATATATTAAGATATTACTTGTAGATAGAAATTAACATTCTTGAGTTTTATAAAAATATTTTTTTTTACTTATATATCATGCCATCCAAGCACAAAGATAGGGACATTAGTGTAGCATGTGAGCAATTTGATGTTAAGAGATGTTGATGAACATTGATATTGAGATTTTCTTATATGGTTTTGTTTTTGGTATGTTGATATTGAAATTTTTTTAGTAGAAATGCATGTGATAATCTTGTTGCCATTGTGTTTTATAAGAAATAATTTTAAAAGTGGTTTTAAATTTTGTATTCATCATTGTCTCTGAATATTAAATTTGTTTCCTCTATTCTATATATTGACTTAGATGTTAATATATGTATTATCTGGAAGAAAGGATATGTAGAGTGTGTCTTTAATACATTTGTTGAAAATGATAGAAAATTTGGACAAGCTAACACACTAACTAGATATCAACAAATACATATCAAGCACACAAGCTAATACATTAGTATAGCTAGTAAGGGCGATCCAAATAACAAAATTCCATCAACATGAAGAAGTTGAGTGAGAATGGGAGCATTAGATCCTGATCATGCTAAAAGTAGCTTGCTATTGAAAGAGAAGAGAAAAAAGCATAGAGCAAAGGATGAAAAGTTATAATGAGAGATAATAACCCTACTTGAGCCCATGCTTCCTAATGATCTAGTTGGCTCTATTGCCATTAATCAAAATTAAGCACACCTAGGTGCACGATAGATTTAGTAATCTTCTTACATCATCACTCTAGAAAATCAAAGTGATGAAGCATGAATAGAACGAACAACAACCTAACTTGATCATAAGTCTCATATATGTCCACTTAAGTGATATCAATCTAGAAGATGAAGCAAAGGTCCGCAACTTGTAAAAGGGCTCATGTGCTAAGAAAAAATTATTAAAGATACCCTTACCCAATATATAAATGCCCCCTACTTGCACTTTAAAAGATGTTAGAGATGAAGCTTCATCTTATTCACAAGGATCTTCAAAATTTGTACATGGTAGTATAGATGATAATTAGTGGAATTGATCATATGAAGCCCCAACAACCTTGGGAAGAGAACCACTACATTACCATTCAAACATTAGGGCATCACAAAAAAAGACAAACTATGCACAATAAGAACAAGGTCCCTTTCAATCACATGCCAATAACCCTTAATGAATGAGGTAATGATCTCCTCCATGCCTAAGGCTCAATTAACTAAGAGGGTATGCGTAGACTGCATGATTGTGAGGCCAAAAACTAAGCAATCAATGATACAAGCTTTCTCTGTTATGAGACAAGTGTGAAGGGGAGGGAGCATGGTAGGAATGTGCTAAGGAAAGGAGGTTTACCCCTCATTTTTGCTAGCATTAGTCCATCAAAATAAAGGTAATGGCATAAGGATATAATGTGAAGGTATTAATGCAATTTGTAAGGGTAAGGATATGATTGTTTGTTTTCTACTTGTAGGAAATTCATGGAGGAAGGAAGGATTGTGGTTGCTAAGAATGAGACATCTAACTTTAGCATAATGCCACCACCAAGTTTCAAGTTAAGCAAGGTTATTATTATAGTTGTCTACCACTAGAAGCATTGAGTAGTGATCCTCATTAGTGAACTAAGATCTTGAAACTTTCATAAGGCCATAGATATGTAATTCATCAAATTACAAATTCTTGTAAGTAAACCACAAGGAAGCCCTTAAAAAGCTTGACCCATGACTTCCAAACCACAACTCGAATAAGAAAGTCACAAATTCTTAAATTGGGGTTCCCTAAGGGGCTTTAGGGGACCCAAGCCATTAAGCTAAAGGAGGAGCATGCTATGATCTCAAGCAATGTGAATGAGCACCTAAAAATAGTAAGAAGTCCTATAAATTCATAAACATTATATCAAGTTGAGATCACTTCCTAGTACAATCCAATTTGTTGTTGCATCATATATAATGTTAGCCCTCAAAGAGGATTTCAAGCAAATCCATAATAAAAAAATCATTAAACTCCTACACAATAGACCCAAAGCTACTTCTCTTATTATTGGCACACTCCAACCCAACTAAATCCATGTAACATAATAAATTACATTCATCATACAAATTTTATTAGGTAAATCAGATATAATAGTATATGATTAAGGACATAAGCAATAAAATTAATAAGAGTGGCATAAAAGCCATATCAATCTCAAGCATCATACTAATTAAAATAGCAATACATAATATATAGCTATCATAATATATGAAAATTTGGAATACAAAGTTAGTACAATAATCTAAGCATAAAATAAAATAGTCCTTATATACACAAGAGATCTTTCATTCTCACAAAATATATAAACACAAGTCTTAGGATCATATATTATCATCTAAGAATCATTAAATCTGTAAATATTATCATCTTATCATATATTAAAAGTGAGAAATAAGCACAATATGTTCAATAAAAAAATGACTAGCTATATGAAATAAAATAATAACATAAAAGAGTAATAATATACTTGACATTAAATAAGTGCATGACCATTGACAAACAAAATTAGTGTCAAAGTATCTATGACACATGCATTCAACTTAAGTATATATATTATCATATAATAATCTTATAACATATTTTATTTTTTTTGTATTCAATTTTAATTAGTATTTTATTATTTCTTTTCCAATTTTATTCTCTTGTAGGCTTAGATTCTATTCAATGAGCTCTTTTTTGCTCCAATAGTCTCATATCATATCTCATTATCACTTAACCTTGACCTTTGATATGTTGTAGCCCTACTTTTGAGTATCATGACACCAAGAGTACAGTATCTTATTTTGTAGCAATCATCATTATCAAGATTTAATGTTGACATAAAGTGAGGCATTTAACATGTCAATGTCCCATCTTTGAGTGCCTACAACATCAGGGGGTAAAACAAATCATCGTGGAATCATCGCACCTACTAACATTTTGTGCTAATAAGGAATGAGGCTTTTGACGTGCTGGTAGTGCCTATGACACTCTAGAATAAAGTATCCCTTAATCACTGAATCAGTACCACTGACATGTTGATCCCCACTTCTAAGTACTACAGTACCAAGGGTAAAATATATCATCCTATATTTGATTTGTCAATTTAAAAGATAAAGTCGTAGATTTTATTTTTTTCTTATGATTTATTAGATCACTTGGTTAGCCATTATCTTTTTCTCTTTCTTTCTTTTCTTCTCATTTTTTTCTTTTATTTTATTATATGTTTTGATTTATAATATTTACACATATGTGTCATACATCAATATATATATATATAAAAATAATAAGAGTAACATAATAAAATCAAATATATATAATTCATTCTATCATGCAAATAGTTACATTCTTATGTGGTCATAATGATAACAAAAAAAAAATTAGTAATTCACTTAACATCATAATTATTTAATTAACTTACCAGTTGACACTAAGAAGTCATTTTCATCACTTTCTCTTTTCTTTATCAATTCTAATTTTATGCATAATTCACATTAACTCTTATCAATAATAAATCAATTTTTATTAATAAAATATTTTTAAAAACTCTTTCAAAGCATATATTAAAAAAAATTATTTGCTTTCATATTTTTGCTTTCAAGTTGTAAATACTATCGCCCTTATCATACTATACAATCAAAGGTTTACATCTAATACAATAAAACGTGCTTTAAGAAAATAAAAGAGATTAACTAGGTGAGTTATCACAACACTCTTAGGATGAAATTAAAATTGCCATCAATAATAACAAGGGTTGCCTTATTAAGGGTGTTAATGATCTCATCACAAAACTAACATAAACTATCCAAATCATAAACATTATGCTAAGTCTATATAGATACATATATTATAAAAGCCTATAATAGACCAATCACTATGCTAACTAATAAGTGGAATTCTTATTCATAATATCAAAATCCTACTTTTTAATATAGTAAATATATGACCTAAGATATAAATACTGATGAAGCTTTAAAGACTATAACAAATAAGATAATAATATATAAAAAATAATAATATAATAAAAAAGGTATAATTATATCATAATAACAAAAAACTAATTAAATAAGCCATGATTCAAATAAACTAATAAATCTAATAGAAAATATAATATGCATATGTTTGTTGCTTTATTTTTTCATTCTTCTTTTATTATATTTTGCAAGACTCAAAGAAAAGTTCAATATTTTCTTAATTCATTATATTATCAATGAATAACTTAAGCTTTTCCCTTTTAAATCACTATCTTCTATAATCAGTATCATAAGACCTCAGAAGGTATCGTCAACCTATATAAAATATATCAAAATTGTGTAAACATATGCGAGATGTCTTCATCTTATATCAAGTATGTGTGACATCTTACTCTAATTATGTATATCATTATCATGTAAAAGTAAAGAATCCTTATCATGTGAGGTCATATTATGATCTCATAACATATGACAATAATATTTTTAGGGATATACTAATCATTTTATTTAATTCTCTTGTTTCATAATTTGGTATATCAGATATTCACATTCTAAATTATTTCTTCATTTATTATCTTATAAAATTTTCTATTATATTTCATGTCAATATTCTTGTTATACAATGTTACAAAGGAGTAATATATTTATAAAATGCTTGATAATAAGGTGATATAAAAATTACTAAAAACATATAAATATTTTTTATGCTTGAAAAATAACATAAGAGGAATGTCATTTGATAAATAATATAAAATATAATTTACTAGCATATTTATATCACAGTTATCTAGTATACCTATCCAGAATTGACACTTGACTTACTTTTTTAAGCACAACCTTTCCTTAATTTCTTATAATACCATGTAAAGCTAATAGTCAACATATATCCTATATGTGACATATTTAATAAATATTTAAACTCGTATTAATATCTTTTAGACCCTTAAGTTGCTGCCAAAATCATGCTGTTATGATTCCTTAATCATATTAAGCTATCATATAGAATTAAGGAATTTGTTTTATATATATCTATATGATCCCAATATCATACAATATATCTAACTATGTAAATTATTTTCTATCACAAAATCCTACAAGTATGATCCACTTGTCGCATCATACGATCCCCACTATTTTTCGTTACTTAACCTATTCGTCTAGTCCTATCGCAAATTCTATATGAATATAGTACAATACAATACATAATATCGTACTTTTTAGTCTTATATGATCCTCATTTATTTTAGCATATTTCTTTTGAATGTACAATATGATCCATAACATCATAATGTACGAATACAAAATACTTTTATTTTATTTTATTTCTTTCTTTCATTAACTACTCAAGTAATCTATTGATTGTATTGATATGACAAAACATTATCATGATTTATTAATTAGTCATATCTTTCAAACTTAACCATTTATTTATCTCAAATCAATTGTATAATATAATACCCATATTGTCTTGTATGATTAACCCATGTGTGTAATAATAACAATGCTTCTCATACTCATACAATATAGAAAATCGTTTAATATGATATCTTCACAGCTCTTTGTAGCTTTCAAGCCAAGTTATTTGTACTAAACTATATATATTATTATATTAGTACCAAATTTCTTATGATAAAATCCAACACTCTTCTCTTTCTTCAATAAACTTGACACCTTTGCCTCTTTCTTTAATGAAATCAACCTTCTCACCATTGCTCTCTCATACAACTGAGGCCTCCCTCTACTTTTCTCATTAAAATTGACCTCTTCTAAAATATTGCTTCATCTCCTCCCCTCACAGCAACTCAATAGAAACTTTGCATAGTAATAAAAAAAAATGAAACATAAAAATAAAGTATGCCTATTAGCTGCTAGTAGAACCAAGAGTCACAATATTCTCTTGATCGAAGTTCTTTTTATAGCTCACAATAACCCATTGTAGTTGCAATAATGTCTTGCTCGATGTTCTAACTAGTTGAATGCTCACATGAAAATAGTTCATGCAAGGGTATTTTATAATGTAATAGCTAATTATTGTATATTTATTTTTTTTATAAACCTAAAAGTTAGAAATTTGACTACAAGCGCACATGTTCTTAACCACTAATAATTGTTATCGAAAAACACTTTTTAAGCTATTATCATGTCCCCAAACACACTTTCTTTCACATGGAAAGTAAAAAAGACTTTAGATATAAAAATTAATATTGTCTTTTTAATATTTTTGTTATTTACAAATCTATCATCTATCACTTGCATATGGCATAAGATGAAGTTTTCGAAATTGCACATCTATATTGTCTCATTCGACATTCAAATATTTACAAATCTATTCTCTACCAATCAGATTTAACATAAGACAAATTTTAAAATTATAAATCTACCAAGAGTGATTTTAATAATTACAATTATATAAACATCTTTAAAAATTCATAAAGAATTCTTTTAAGTATCCAAAAATTATAAACTCAATATTGTTGACTTTGTTTTAAAGAAAAGTTTTTATTAATATATTCAAATAATATACTTTGACTAATTTGAGCTTATGACACATTCTTTAATATTTTAATATTTTTTAAGTATAAATATTATATATAAAAATTGATGTAATCATGTTTAATCATGTTTTAATATTTCTAAGAGATAAGCAAATTATGGGAATGATTTCTAAATAAGATATGGGGGTAATAGTTAAAGAATCTTTCTTTATAGTACTATAATTCAAAAAATTAGTAAACAAGACAAGGAGAAACAGAGAGAAAGAGAGAGAGAGAGAGAGAGATAATATGCTTTTGCTATTTGTAAGTGGTGAACAATAAGGACTCTCTCTTAGACTCATCATTCTCAACGTGAGAGAAGTTTGGTCAATGACAAAAGCTAAGACAGCATATAATGAGACTATAGAGCTCCAAAACTACTAACAACAACCCCACTTGATATCTTTTATGACGACAAGTAATGTTTACAAGGTGTAGGGGGTAGAGGCTAACTAAGGAGTTCTAATTATTGAGGATTGATGACTCTTAAAGGAAAAGATAAAGCCCACCCTTGAGTTACCCCTATACTAATGAGGCTAGACTAGAGTCTATAGCATTGTATTTTATGACGATGAAATACTTTTATTTTATTTTATTTATTTATTTCATCTACTAATCAAGTCATCAACTGATTGTACTGATATGACAAAACATCGTACCATACTATCTGTTCATTAGTTCAACCTTTTAAACTTAACCAATTTCCTTTAATCTCAAATCGATTGTACAATATAATACCCATATTGTCTTGTGTGATTAACGCATCTATGTAATAATAATAATGCTTCTTGTACTAGTACAATATAGAAAATCTTCTAGTATGATATCTTCACAGCTTTGTCATAGCTTTACGACCCAAGTTGTTCACATTAAACGATATATACTATTGTACTAGTACCAAATTTTCCTTCAGCAAAACCCAACACTCTTCTCTTTCTCCATTGAACCCGTCACCCTTTTCCTCTTCTTTCAGTGAAATCAACCTTCTCACCATCACTCCCTCATACAATTGAGGCCTCCCTCTAATTTCCTTATTGAAATCAAGCTCTTCTAGAATATCACTTCATCTCCTCCCCTCACAGCAACTCAACGACAACTTTGCATAGTAATAAAAAAATGAAATGATGAAAATAAAGTATGCCAATTGGTTGTTAGTCAAACCATGAGTTGGAATATTCTCATGATTGAAGTTCATTTCATAGCTCATAGTAACCCCTTAAAACAACATCTTGCTCAATGTTCTAGCTAGTCGAATGCTTACATGAAAATAGTTCATGCATGGTTATTTTATACAGTAACTAATTATTGTATATTTATTTTTTTATATACCTAAAAAATTAAAAGCTTGACTATGAGCACACATGTGCTTAACTACTAATAATTGCTATAAAAAACACTTTTTAAGCTATTGTCGTGCCATCAAACACACTTGCTTTCACATGAAAAGTAAAAAAGATTTAAATATGAATAACATTCTATCTCTTCAATATTTTGTTATTTATAAATCTATCATCTATTAATTGGACTTGACATAAGATGAAATTTTTGAAATTACACATCTACATTGTCTCATCTCACATTCCAATATTTGTAAACCTATTCTCTACCAATTAGGTTTAACCTAAGCCAAAACTTTAAAATTACAAATCCATAATGAGTGACCTTTTAATAATTACAATTATATCAATATTTTAGAAATTCATAAAAAATTCTTTAGTATCCAAAAATTACAAACTCAATGCTATTAAATTTTTTTGTAGGAAAATTTTTATTAATATATTTTGACTAAGTTTGAGTGTATTACATATTCTCTAATATTTTTATATTTTTTATATATAAATATTATATATAAAAAATTGATGTAATCAAGTTTAATCATATTTTAATAATTCTAAGAGATAAGAAAATTAGAGGAATCAGTTCTAAATAGGATATAGGGGTTGAATAATCGAAGAATCTTTCTTTATACTACTATAATTCTAAAAATTGGTAAACAAGGCAAGGGGAACCACACAGAGAAGGAGACATAATGTGCTTTTGATATTTGCAGGTAGTGAACGATAAGGACTCCCTCTTAGAGTCATCACCCTCAACTTAAGAGAAGGTTGGTCATTGACATAAGCTAAGGCATCATGTATTGAGACCATGGATAATGACCTCAAAATGCTTACTCCCCAAAGCCTACAGAACCTCAAAACTACTAACAACAACCCCACTCAATATTTTCTCTCGTGAGGGGTAATGCCTACAGGGGGTAGTAGGCACGGGTCGACTAGGGAGTTCTAATTATTGAGGAGGGTCTATGATTCTTAGAGGGACCACAATGTGGGCATTATAACCAATCAGGTTAGGCTTGGTGCCATGACTCCATCTCTCTAGAAATTTGGTCTAATGAAAGATAAGACCCACCCTTGAGTTACCCCTATAATGATGATGCTACACTAGGGTCTATGAGCTTAGTTGCTTCATTGGAAGGGTAAGGATGAATCCTTAATTAACAAAGGTAAGGGGAGTGAGCAACTGATGCATCTGGGTCATAGGTGGAGGATAGGGCAAGGGTAGTATCAAAAGGGCCGTACTACTAAGATAGGTAGTGTGCGTAAGGTGGCCAAGGGCCAGCATCATCCCCAGTTCTCCTCAATGTCCAAAGGATCGGTATGCTTAAGCAAATGGCCCACCAAACCACATTTGAAACAAATAATAAATAAATCTTATACACGAAACATTGAAAAGATTTCTTATAATGCCCTTCTACCCACACTCTAAAAATGAGGGATTTACATAAACCAATCGTACCACAAATGCGAGAAACTAGACAAGCTCAAGATTCATGATAACTGTACCCATTTGTAATGGAGGTGTATACACCCACCTCAATACGAAGTAGGTTTGATTTGCTCTAATAATACAACAGCATAAGACATGGGACTTGAATTCATATTAAGATAAACATAAATGTAGCTTTGGCTAGATAAAAGTTTTAGATTAACTTATCAAATCCTAAGATATGCCCAACAATTTCTCCTTTCACAACATACTAAGTTCTAATCATCTTTACAATCAAATCAGAGAAGACGATTTACACATAATTTCATCACACAAAAATCACTCAAATGACTCATTCAATGATTGAGCTCAATTGTTAGTCAAATAAAAGAAATCTTCCTCCCATTAAGAAAAACAATAAAAAATTTTCAAAGCAAACATTCAAACAATCCATTTTGACATTATTCAACACATCTCCATCACCCAATTGAGACACAAAACCCAACAAACAAACCCATCGCCAACGTCAACCGCACAACACGGGCTACAGTGATGGGCCCAACAAAAGATCCAACCACCACATCTTGACCCAAAATAGAGCCACTCAATGAGGGCAGCCGACCTACAGCATGGGGCACGATATCCCCAATCAAGATAAACAAATTGTTTTAATTATTAAAAATTATATCTTGAAATAAAACTTTAAATGAATATGATTTGTTTGACATGCAAAAATATCAAAGAAGCATTTAACTGCTTCATCGAGCTTGTTGCCAGAACTCGTTGGAAACATCAAATAAACCAAACCGCAGTCAATCAGTCAACAAGTAACATTAGAGATTTTCCAAATTGTACCACTCCCACACGTATTCATTAGGTCTATAATTTTGAGTTTGTCTCAAGATATCAATTAGGAGCATAACACAAAAGGTTAAGAAGGTTCAAAGAATCAATCATAGAATTTCTTCCACCTCACTCCCTATTTGTTAAATAATATTGCCAGCATGCAAGAAGTTCTCAAAACAAGACCACAGCCATTATCAACAGCCTCGTCCAACTTGGTTCTCCTCCAAACCAATTCTACACAGCATAAGCCTCTCAAAATTTGCAAAGCATCAAAGAAAATGCCCACTAATTCACGTTTATATTACATCATGGGCTTTCTGGTACAACTATAATGATTGAAACGATGAACTACTAAAGTTGTCATACTGCGAATCTCCAAGTAAATGGAGCCAGCACAAAGCTGTCATTCCCAAATGCCACATGCTTGGCACGAGAACAGCTTAAGATACAAGTCCTCCTTAGTGGACAACATATAGTGTCACAACTGTGCATCAAGGTCTGGCTTGGTTGGGTACTCCAGGCCTTGCAGGGCTGGAATCTTCCTAAAGTCCTCCTCTGAGTAGGTTGGGACGAGCCAATACTTCTTATCGAACCCAAAAACCTGATGCAAATTACAATATGCAGATTACCTATATTACCATACAATCCATTGAAGGTACAACACATATAATAGAAAAACACAAACCTGCTCAAAATTTCTTCTCCTTCCCAAGTCATACCTCCACTTGGGTGTTGTTTTCTTTTCGTATGCCTTAATGTACAAAAGAGCTTGTTAAAATCACAAGAAAAACTGTAAAATTAAACAAAATGGAAAGAATTAAAATGTGAAGGACTAGCCTCAATAGTAGTTGTGTTGCTCATAACCAAAGATATGTGCATGATTAGGAATCCCAGGACGCTCAGCATGAAAGCCAAGTTAAGTACTAGGAAAGAGAGTCAATCAAATAACTTGGATTCTCAGCCAACTCGATGCAGCCACCTAATTGTATGGGCAAACTACACTTACCAAATGTGAGGAAAGTGGTTGCAAGCATTCCAGGAGTTCCAGGAATTTCTCCATCGTTGAAGAAGGCAATAAAATGGGGAAGAAGTGATATAGTAACCAAAGTTGTTTCCAGAAATGTATAGAACTGCATAAACAGCAACAAGAATATTATAAATGTCATTCAACGAGAAATGAGCTTCACTAAACAAACATGAAAAGACAGTTTGAATTACATCAACATGATAGTATTAATCGTATTAATCGACTATGTATTTGGGAATGGGGTTAGGAAAACAACATGAGCTAGCCCTGTGAAGGGCATAAAAGGAAGAAATCCGTTGGACTAACCAACATTGAGTTTCATGAGACTCCATATCAGTTGAAGATATACAGATATCAACAAAGAAGCTAAAAGCCTAACCCCAAATCCAGTTCATTTGCATCAAAATCAAGCAAAAAATACAACACATAGGAAATTGCACTTTTCATGTGAAGCATAGGGTTTATTCCTATATGCGTTATTATACATACATACAAATCAAGTTGATAATATACACGAAAACAGACAAATACTTCTTCCTCTCTCTCTCTCTCTCTCTTTCTCTCTCTCTCTCTTCTCCCTCCCTCCTACCATTAGCACTTATCTCTGATCCCTTTGTTTAGGAATGAAGCTAAATAACAAAAAAAATACTATATTTAATCGCAAAACTTATTCCAGTAGAAAAAGTATAAATATGTTTAACACAAGCAAACAATAAATAACTAGCTTTGCATGGAAACCAAATTAAGCAAGGATGGCATCTACAAACAAATAAAAACACGTTTAACTCAACACATGGCATATACATCAGTTCTAATAATTGCAGGCAAAAAGAACATAGACAGCAGCAACACAGCTCACATTACTGTAATGTGACGTGCAGAAGAACATTGCAAGTGGACTGGATAAATGGTGGAAAAGCAGCTTTTAAATATGCCATGCTGATGAAATCATCACTACCATAAAGAAAATTACATTAGAAATCTTATTGAAAGGAAATTTTGATTTGGCATTCAAAATAGAAAACCCTATTGTTCATAGAAAAACTAGCATTAATCAAAGGCAATTGTAACTCCTTATAAATATGGATCTGAAACAAAATCATTCAAGAAACAAGACTAGTTGTGGTCTTCTTAGTCAACATATCATTACAAGCAAAATAGCATTCAACTTCAAAGTGCTTAGTCCTTCCATGAAATACAAGATTGCTTACAATGTAAACGATAGCCTCCTGTCACAATTAAAAAATCATGGGTTCTGTAATTGACAAGTTAGAATAACCTAGAGGAACTTTTTCTCCATATCATTATCAGCCAAAAGAGTTTTTTATCCAAATCATCATCAATCAAAAATGAATTTTTTTATGTAGATTATTTTACAAATAGATTAGATTATAAGTCTATATTCTACATCAATACTTAATCTAGCAGCAAACATTCAACTTATTGCCTTTCCAAGTAACTAGGTTTACCACCTGTAGCTTGAAGTTGACCTTTTGTCTTGCGCTGCTGAACCAACATGATAAGCATCCGAAAAGTCTTATAAATTTAGACGTCCATTCCTGATGTAGAAGAATACCGTTTCTGCAGCTTTATTGGAAAATCTAAGAACAGAAAGAATTCCTAGTACCTATGCTTAAGAGAGTTTATGTGTGGGCTCACAACCCCACCAAAAGAGACGTTCGGCTCAGCGTCAATAAGGTACAACAATTCTCACCTTATCTATGACAACAAGAAACGCTCTCATAGGGTTATCATATTTTAAGTTGTCAGTAGGTGTCAACACGCTTATATCCAAGCAACTATTTTCATCAAGGAGATCAATAGCATACTTTCTTTGATACGAGGAAACACTTTTCCTGTTATAAGCAAACTTAATTTCCAAGAAATACTTGAGATACCTCAAGTCTTTAGTTATAAAGCATTTTTTACTGTTTAAACTCTGCAATACCTTCTTCATTATTGCAATTCAGAAGAATTTCCTAAATATAAACAACCTAGATGATGAACCAACTGATGAATATGAAATGAGGAATGAATGATTAGCAGTGTTAAAACGAAGTTTAACCTCCATAAGAACCTTGGAGAATTTGTCAAACTAAGCGCAAGGAATTGGATTAAGGTTTCCATCAAGAAAAACATCCTTAACAATGCTCCCTAGAGATTACTTCATATACACATCCTTAATAAGATTTCCATCAAGAAAAACATCGTTGATACCCATCTATAGAAAAAGTTAACCATTTTTCATAGCAAAATATAAGAAGATTCAAACCAATTTGAGTTGGGCAAGAGAGTTGAGGAAAGCTTCACAACAAGAACTATGAAAATACAAACCATATTGAACTAAGCAGGTAAAGAAAAGATATCAAAGTAGTCAATCTCTTAAGTACGGCCTTTAGTGACTAGATAAGCCATATAAATATCCATACGGAATTTCGTCATGGATCAACATCTTTGCTTGAGTAGCTCCAGAAACAAAGGGAAATGATATTTAAGAGTATACACCTGTTGGTGAGAGAGTGGTACTATAAAATTTCAGAAGAACTAACAGGATGAGCAAAGATAAGGGATGAGCAGCGATCATGCCCTATCCAAGAATAGGTGTTAAAAAATCGTCAAAAATAAAGAAATGTGATAAAGAGATCATATCAAGGGAGGTACATTATCATTTTGTTTTTGTTGTCATTTGTTTAGAGGCATTAAAATCTAAAACCCAAGATGTGCCATAATAAAATGGTGCTGCATAGCTTAAGGATGAGGTAACATGAGAAGCCAATGTCTAAGGGAAGTGAAGAATGATCATAGCTTCCTAAGACACAATGTCTAAACAAGAGATGTGATTGTATAGTGAAAGTTAAATTTCTGATAAGTTGGGCCAAGGATGGAAAATCATGCTTCTCCCAACATAGATTAGCTGAGTCATTGCTCCAACCACAACTAGAATAGGGAGACAAGGCTAAGATTACATCCACCAAGGCCACGACCCCTCTCTCAACCAAGTTGACTAAAAAAAATAGAAAGCATGGAAGGCAAGTTAGGAGTGGTGGAATCAAGCATTAGCTATTTCTAAACACGTTGAAGAATCTAGGCTAGAGAGGAACTTGAAAACAAGAATTGTTCACTCCATATCTTCTAGATGGTTGAATTTAAGAGATATGGTTATTAATAAAGAAGCTGATCTTAGTTTCCTTGTAGATTGCTATAATACTCTTAGATAGACCATACTAGTTTGTTGAAGGGAGAAAAGTCAAAACACAAGGCATAGATGTGATAGAGCATTCTCTTAAAAATATGTAAAGCAAAGAAAATCACACATTGCTTTTGTAACCTCTTAGGAACATGACTATAATGATAAATGATAACTCCAAGTTATAGAAGACCAAAATAAGAATAGCATAATTAATAGTTTAGCAAGTGATAGATTTCATTATGTCATGATAGTCAATAAGGAATCCCCTTAAAGAGGTGTAGCTTTCCATTAGACCCCACTAGAAAGCAAAAGTCCTCAAACAAAGAAGATAGTTGGTACAGTTGAATTTGTTGTTGGTATTAATTGTAGAGGAGAATATGATATCAATAAGAGAATAGATAAAAGCTATGAAATCATAGGTTAAGAAGTCAATGGAATTAGAAAAAAATTAAAAGAGGATTTACATGAAAATAATATTAAGACATATAAGAAGGGTTTTTGTTAGAGCATTTAGGAAGAAGTTGCAAATTCACGGCCCTATAAGTAAGGAACTGCATCTAAGAGGAGCATCCATTGCCAGAGATGAGGCAATATATAGGGTTAAAATTCTACAAGATGCAGTGCAAAGTAAGATAAAGGAGATGGAACAGTGAAAGGCATGGAATTAACAATACTCAAAGACCATGTTGAAAGAAAATTTTGATATGCATTCAAAAAAAAAAGACTCTATTTAAATAGAAGATGAGTAAAACAAGCATTAATCCAAGGCAATAAAAACTCCCAATAAGCACAGATCCAAGATAACACACTTGCCAAAAGCACATAGATCCATATAACTAATGATCTTATAACTATAATATTGTATAACAAGAATTACACACTAAATGTTCACATCATATATGTTCTTGAATTAATGATTTAGGTACGAATTTGTGTGGCAGTACAAGTGTTTTAAGGTTCTCCATTACTCAAATTATCTAAGCACAAGCAAATTTATTCTTGTAGATCTAGGTCGAAGGAGATCTTTACTTCATCCTAGCCAGCAAAAAGCAAACAATTGTTGAATATTCAATTGAAAAAATTTCAAAAAAAATAAGCAGAGTAAAATAAAAGTTGAAAAGTGGTCAATAATAAATAAAATAAATACAATAAGTTGCAAAGTAAAAGAAAAGTTTTAGAAGGAAAATAAAAAAAAGGATACAACTACACAATAAATAGCATGTAGGAGTATATTACAATTTTTTTTATAGCTTAATTCTAGATCTCCAACTACACATGCACTTGTTTTTTTTTCTAGATGTCGAAAGACAACCTCCGATTATAATGCCACTTAGCATGAATTTAAACCATAGTTAAGGCTTCTTATAGTATTCAAACCAATTATTAGAATTGACGTAATTGATTTAGTTTTTATGTCAATATCAAGTCCATAGATGAAATTCATTCACGGTTAGTGATCACAATAACTGTGGCCTATCAACTCTATTGATGCCAACATCAAGAACGTAACTTGCTCTCACTTTTGTGTTTAATGAGTATTGATTAAGGAAAGAGCATTATGTCAAGATTAAATAATGGCATAACAATTAACTAGTCTATCAAAACAACATAATTAGTTCATTATATTGACTTAAAATAGTTTGCATTGCATACTTTCTTCTATACACATATGGAACCCTCATTCTAGACTTGTTTTGCATCACATTTTATATCAAAACCAGGTCAATAAGAATAGCAACTAAGCAAAAAAAAAAGAACAAAATGTTCAAGATTCAAAACCTGAAGATTTATCATATCATAAAATCACCAAGGAAATTTTCAGCCATCAATCAGGATATTAAAATAGATTAATAGAGATTTTGAGATCATGTTCTACACAAAAGTCTACAACATGGTTGTGACAATATAGCAAGCTTAATTGCAAAATATGCCATAGTTAACAATAAGCTGTTAGCGAAGTAAACATGAAATGGTGTAAAGACAAGAATACAACATTGAAAACAGAGACTTTTGGTCAATTAAAGATAGAGATGAATAAGGCATAAGTACACCACACAACATCATAACTTAGCAATACAAAATTTAGGTTGAATAAAGTGAAGGAAGAATGACACATGGGTACACCACATTATATCATATAAAGCATCAAGCATCAATACCCTTAAATGTAAAATGTGATGAAATGATAAAGAAAGCAAACAAGGCATAATCTTGTTTTACTACGTCATCATGTGCTTAATGGTGGCATGCATCTCACTTTACTTATTAATTGTACTATATAATGCATGTGTTTTTTTATCCATGGCATTTTAAAGTGATTGACGAACTTAGGTTTTCATTGATTATTAGACATAGAAGTACAAATGTAAATTTTGAATGTCAAAAAGGAAAAAGAAAATGACATGTCTAAAGATGATTCAAATCTAAAAATGTATAACATTCACATAATGATTCAATATTTTATGCTAATGATATAATATAGATCCCTGAAGAACGGGCTTCACGCAACAAAGGGATGGGATATAGGACGATGGTATGAAGAGGAACTTGGACACATGGAAAGGCACAGATGTGCAGAATAAGAGGGTTGAATAGAACATAAGATTCATAACACCAGGTTTCAAGACATTGGATATGAGTATAAGATAGGAGGTAGGATGGGATCAAATGGTTTTATAATGTTGGAATGGTTGAATTTTTTGGGACATGATGTACGAGTTATAAGTAAAAGTTAAGGCATGGTAACCTAATGAGATATGATACATGCTAGGCATGGAGAATAAAACAAAATGCAAATCATGGGAAAGGATGCAAATGAACAAGATATGATGGGTAAAATGAAATCATATATGAAAGTGATGGGTTCAATATATGATAGAGAGCTATGAAAATAATGCCTATAAGGGGTAATGTTATGTGACAAGTGAAAAAATATAAGATATAGAAGGTTAAAGGCATAGTGTACATATAGATACTAGATTGTGAGGAACAAAGTATAATATATAAAAAGAACTTAGTATGGTATATGAACCCCAAAGAATATGTTAATCAAATAGAAGATTGACAACATAACAAATTTACAATAAGACTAAAGTGACCAAACATGTCAAGAAGCTAAAGAATAATGTGTTATGTTCCTTCCAGATGACTATATGGGTACAACAAGTGTTATCTTTAATGACCAACTAATTTTTCCAAGACAAAATAGTCAAGAAACATCTTGAACCATGGTGTTCATGAGAAGGTATGAGTATTCATTAAACTACAAATCAGGTAATTTTCTTGAGAATTCACGAAAGAAAAATAAATAGCCATGAGACACTTGACCAAAGTTGCACAATTTGCAAAGGCCAAGAGAACTTAGGGCAATCACCTCCAATATGTCCTTGGTTTTCAAGCACTTAATACAAACTACAGAAAGGAAAAAAGCTGAACCTAACATCTTTCATAAACCATGTCAAATAAACTATGAGTTATCAAAGGTAAGAGCATTGTTGAAGAGGGAGTGTTACATAGTTAAAACTAAAAGTTGACTTCTTGTAGAACCCAATAGTTGGTTTCGATGGGAAAGGACATCGTTCCACTAGGAGGATCACAAAATTATCAAGAAAGTTTAAATAACTTTTCCTATGTGATATTTCTACACATTCATAACACCACAAACAGTCAAAAGTAACAACGTACAAACAATTTTAATGCAATGGGACTTATTTATGACTAGCACATCTAGGACAACCCTTCATCAACAGCCATAGAAAGAGAGGTGTCATTTCAAGCAATAGAAGACTAACTTCATCTCAATTGATCCATGAAAGATAAATCAATAACAAAACATATAGATCATGTTTAAGACTGCTGCAATGAGGGAGAATGTGAGGCACAAAAAAGGAGCATCCCAGTAATTTTAAACAGAGATAGTTGTTCCTAGTTTGACAAATGAGCACAATGACTTGCAACAAATCTACAAGGAATTCTGCATGTCGAAACAATTATAGACAATGACATGCATAAGAATTTTGTTGCTAATATCCCAAAAAATGATAAAGAATTCTACCATGAAACCATCATGAACAAGTTTCTTTTCTGAGGGGGATGATTTGATGCTACAAAAAATCTCCTCGGTATGTATAGTTGGGATAAGAAAGAGATTTATTAATGTGACAACCTTCTCCCAATGCAATCTATTGAATCTAATGACAAGGCTATTGCTATATGGGCAGTAGGAGTGGTTAATCACAGTTTTTGCCATGCTCATGTGAAATGAGATTAGATTTCCAGCATCATCCATTAAACTAAGGGAGTTATATCTTCTATTTTCACTCATTTGCCTGTAGAGGAATTTAATGTAGCCTTGTCCCCTCCTTGACCTACCAAAGTTTTACACTAAATCCCTTACTTGATATTCACATGTAACATATTGCAAGTAGCATCCTCCTTCCACCTCAATGGAAATGATGCACCAAGTAAAGTTTAACTGAAAGAAAAGTAGGCCATCTATGTGAAAAAGCCCTGATAAGATAGGAAAAAAAATAGAAGTGAGTAAAACTTAGACTAGAAAAATCCAATCAACCTAGCACATAAAAATTCCATTACAATTTTGACAATCAAAAGCAATGTAGCAATGTTTTGAAAGGCAAAAACATGTGAAAAAAATAACTTATTTTTACAACTTTTCAAATAAATAAAATGAAAAATGATTAACAAAAGAGAGCATAATTGGCTTTGCATTCCAAAGCATGAAAAAAAATCTTAATGTTGATTTATGCTAAGAACACATAAAAGTCTCTATCCAAGTTCTGATTAAGAGATCCAACTTGATGAAGAGGAAATGATATCAAAAGTGTACCAAGGGAACTCAATGCAAGAAAATTGTAAAGGGTCAATCCAAGCTTCCACAAATAGGATAGAACAATATGATGGTAAAATCAAGTTTTCTAACTTGACTGGATTACCATCCAATTTTCTAAGATTACCTAGCACTCTTTTGATCAATGCCAAAAGGATCATCTAATCAAGTACTTATGTGTAAACTAATTGGACTACACAATCTTCTTAATCAGGCTATTCAATTAGACAAGACTATGTTGGAACAAATAAGCCAAAAATTTCTATATTTTTATTAAGATAGCAATTGACATAAGGTAAGTTGGAGATTCAAACCAAAGATCCAAGAGGGGTTTTGGGGTTCTTATTAGAGGGAACTTGAAAAATTTTCTAGAGTTTAGCAAAATTTGGGAAGATTTGTATCTTTTTTTAAAAAGTGTAGATGTTCATTATAAGTATAATAAGAAACATTTTGGGGAAAAGTTAGAGCATGCAAAAAGCAACTAGAATACAACAAGAGCAATGTAGGAGAAAACAATTTCAAGAGAAAGAGAGAGAGAGAGAACAAGAGAATAAGATCTAAGAGCCCTTGGATGGACAAGTTCTAGATATCGTTGAAGAGCTTGGAAGAACAAGAGTGTTACCACAAAGGAAAAAGGTTGTTTAAGAATCCTTTGTCACAAAGAGTTTCTCATATGCCTAATAAAGTTATAGATTTTTTCCCATATTTCACACGTGCTTCTCATTACATTGTGTAATTTCTAGCTACCCAATTTTATCATCAACCTCACAAGAAGGATATCTTCCTACTAAGCTTGCTATTGTGTTACTCAATCAATCTAACCCACCTCAACCCTTATTGAAGTCAAGTTGATTCTCTTTCATTGGTCTAGAGAGTATAGATCACGCATAATCCCTTCATCGCTATAATTAGGAATTCATTTGTAAGATGACCCATCTATCAATGTAAAAATGACAAATGACCACTTCCAAAAAATAACAAATACCAACCTCTTATAAAGTTTTTGTTAAGATTTTCTTAATAATGATATACATAAAGAAATATAATAGGTAAATTTTATTAAAAGTATCTCTAATAATTAAAAGTGTGCACGAAATAATATGCTATCAAAACATCAAACAACAAAAAATAGAAATCAAGTGAATCTAAGGATAAGTTTGGTCAAGCATTTGGAAAAAACGTTTTCAGGCAGACATGGCATTTCTAAACACAATATTTGTCAGTTTGGCCCAAAACACAATGGGGCCATCACATTTCTAACATTGTGCAATTTTAGAGTTACAAAGGACCATTTAGTTCACTAAAAATGCCACAATTAGTTTTCAACTTATTTCCTTTATGAAAAAGTAATAGGTAATTTGGTCATCACATAGCAAATTAATCCAAGAAGTACTTCTCAAAGAAGATACAAAACGAAACCCTTCTCAAAAATATTTAACACCTTTCAAACTTACTTTTCATTAACTAGCCTAATATTCAGCAACAATTGTGATAAGAAAAACCTAAAGTAATTTTCTTTGAGCTATGATAGTAGTGATAAAGTACTACAATGATTCTCGACTATGAGAGATTAGTGCTAAGAAATTGTAATTACTCATATTTTTGCATGGTAAAACATTTATCCCAAAGCCATAAGACAACTATAGGCTGAATTGAATAGCTTAACATATTAATAATCATATCTATTCATTCCTTTTGCAATAAGACGTGTTGCAAATATATAGAACAAAAAGTACGTCAGTTGCAACTACCAAGTTTGGTGATGATAAAGTAAATTGAAAAAATATGCTGCAATGTACAATAGCAAGATAGGAAGGAACAAGACACGTTTTTCTGATGAATCATATGACTAGTATTTAAAAAGCAAGCATCGGATTTAAAGAACTTACCAGAAAAAGTAGAAAGAATTTATAATTTAATGCTCCAACACAATTTACAACCCATACACAATGATGGTCCATTTTCAGAACACACCTTCCACCTGATACCAAGACTCATGCATCAAAAAAGAGAAACAATAAAAATAGGGAATGTAGGCAAGCCACTAAAGGGAAATAATAAGCACAATTTCATCAAAGCAAGACAGCTCACAAACTGAACAGTGATGGCAACGAGGTGGCTTAAATTGGTTACACTTCCGACAGAATCTTATTCTTGGATCTCCAGGGTCTGAAATAACTGTAGAATGCTGCAAATCCAACATTGGGTTAATGTAGTCTGAATCAGCCAAAGGAGCAACTTCTCCAGCCTCCTCGTCCACAACAGGCCTCCATTTTGGTGGAACACTGCCCGGATCCGTAAAGACAACAGAAAAGTAACTCCATAATAGCATCATCAACTGCAAAGTCAACATCATCAATCCATTAAATCAATAGAAATTGCTACTATAACAGTCTGACTTCGTTTTTTTTTTATTCCTTCTCATAGTTTGTATTTTTTCTCCTACATGAAGCGCATGGTGCTAACTGTTCTAAAAAATAGGTGTGCTGAAAATATATTATATTTTCCCTAAATTAAGGTTCTGGAAATCACAGGGCTGAATTTTCAGATTTCAAACACAAATAAGAATCATTGCAGAAGCAAAAAAATAGGACAAGCTAAATTGGGCAGATTATACAGGAGTTAGCGAAATCCAACTATATAACTAGCATGAATCAATATCCATATCCACATTGATGTTCTCCTTCTCCTATTCGATGGAATGAAAAGCCAGATAACTGGATAAAGCGGAAGGGAAGCTTCAGGATTGAGAGTTAACCTTTCCTTAGGTTCCGGATGAGCTCGAAATGCAAAAGTAAATCAAACCAAATAATGGTCTCAAAGACTTAAATCCCCTACATATCGGATGCACAAATATTACTGAACATAAGCAATCAGGATAAAGGCACCTGAAGTATTAGTTGACTAAAACAATAACAGAACAACATGCAGCAAGTTAGGAGAAAGCAATCGGGAAAAAAAATCAGACCAGGAAATGGAATAACGCTAGGATGGCGAAGGCAGTGAGAGAACCAAAGCCTCCGGCAGAAAAAAGAGCCGGGCCGTAGTTGTTGATGACGACTGCATAGTAGGTGACACCGACGATTCCAAGGACCATAAGGATCATCACCGAGCCAAGGCCACGAAGCACCGTACAGAACTTGAACACGTTCCATGCCATCAGTACACTAGATCTGTGCATTACGATAGCACGGTGAGAAAAGAGGAAAAGAAAAGGTTTCTCTCCCTCTTCCACTCTTTATTTGACAGATTTCTCCTTCTATATCTGTTGTCTATGTACCCGCAGAGCTAGGGTTTACGCAAGAGAAGGATTGGAGCTATGACCAATGGTCGGCAATGTCCATCACAGCCAAGGAGGTTGAAGAGCCCATTCTCCGGTCAACCAATCGGGTCTGAATCACGCCGATTGTTTATACCCGCATTTAGCGATATTAGTCAGGTAACTAAAAATTCAGATCCGATTTGTGCCTACGAGTGAAATTTTTTGATCCCCAAAAAACACTCGATCAATTATTATTAGGAAAATCAAAAAAATAAAAAAATTATATGTCTGATATTTGTGATAAATAAGGATAAATATCTAATATAAATATCAAGTTAGCAATGATGTTGAAAGAAAGACATTATTTTAGGTTAAAAAATTGTGCATTTATATAGTGATAACAAACTATAATGATTATAAATATCGAATTAATATTATTTATTTTATATTAATGTAGAAATCTTTGAAAATATATGAAAAAAAATTCCTTTAATAGATTATTCATAAAAATTTTTGGATTAAGATAGATCATAATTTGATACGTTAACATACATAAGAATCTTTTTTCAAAAAAAAAAAAAAGGGATAAAGTAGTCCTTTTTTAATAATTGTAAAAATTTGACCAAAAAATTTTCGTCTTTTATTAACTTTTTCATATTTTTTAGAAAAAAATCTTGAGTTAGAATTCACGTTAAGAAGTAACGTTAAAATTTGAAGTAAACTAAAAAAATTTGTGTATAAACCATAAATTTTTATGTATAATAAGAGTATGCAAGTTAATAAAATTTTTAATATTAATTAGATATTTGATTATTACTAATACAATTATCATTTAATTATTTATTATTTATCCTAAAAACATTCATTTATATCTCATATGTATCTTGGTTAACTAATTTAGGTCCCCCAATTTTTATAATTTTATTTATAAGAATTTATTTTCTCAAGAAAAATTTTATCATATGAAAATATCTTTTGATATTTTGTATTTTTATTATTGTTATATTTCAACATTCTCCTTCATTCTAACACATGTCAAGTTTTTATGGAGTTCAAATTAGTCATAAAAACTATTAAATTATCTTCTAATTTATGTATTATTTAATAAATAGTTTACTTTTTAATCAATGTCATTTTATATATTAGAATAACATTTGTCATTCTGATAAGTTGTGGTAAAATATTTACATATTTATGGCTAAAAGATATTGAAGCTAATTAGTAAAAGAAATAATATAGAAAAATAATAAGAGTTTAAATTAACAAAAATAGAATAAATGAGTAGACAAAATGAATGAAAAATTATATTTTATGAAAGTTGTTATTTAATAAGAGATATTTTTCATTTCACAATAAATTTAGAATTGCATTTGTTAATTGAAACTTGTTATTTCTTTTAGTTAATATTTGAATTAATATTAAACATTTGTTGTAGTTCTTGCTTGATAGACATAACACATTAAAATTGTTTTGCTGATAATTTTTTAATTGAATATTATCATTATGAAGTCTATTTTTTAAGGTTATTTTTTATGCAATGTTTATGAACCCCACGTTTAAGATTTAGATTAAGTGTGATTCTTCAATAGTTATTTGGGATTTATCTCGTCGTGAGGCAGATAAGTTTCTCGTGTGGTTACTTTATATATCGTTGTTGTCATATACTCTTTTCTTGATCATTGGATCACATATATTCCACATAAAAGAAACATAGCCATTTGATTAGATTGATGATTATTCTATCTTTCATGATTGTATGTTTCAAAACCTTAATTATCACTTCCAAGGAACAACAATCTTACTTGTATGATAATGGTATCGTACATGTATGAATAACATATTTAATTAACTTAATCTAAGATTACTTATAACCAACTCTCTCTAATCTCACGAATAACTAGTCATAATACAAGTACAAATTATGCAGGTTTCACTCACTTCATTTAAATGATAATTTATGCTTCAATGAGCTTAATTAACTACTACAATTAATAAGCTTTATAATATTTTAAGATAGAATTATGTTAATTAACCTATATGTTATGCATGACTTAAGACTAATGTAATACGACTGAAGAGACAATTTTAAAATGTTTAACACTCATACTCAAAATCTTACTAAATCCTATTACTTCAATATAAATTATTATAAGCTTACATTCTAAAACCAAAATAAGATGACCTAATAAAAATCTTCTCTTTATGTTATTCAAGTTTTTATTTGTCTTAATACTAGTTATAGTTTATACTAAAACACTATTGTTAAACTCATTGAATTAATTGACCAAGTTTTCTATATAATTGATTTATTTGATCTTAAAATATATGATTAAAAAATACTTAAAATAAAAATATTAATAAAAATGATATAATTATTTCATCATTATTAAATAAGTGATATAAGGATGAGGGGTGAAATAATATTATTATACTAATATCCATCTAAGTATAACCTTTGTATTTATATCTTTCTTATATAGAATACTTATCATATATCTATATATGATGAAGATAATATTTTAAGAAAACTCAATTTTTCTAATTTTATTTAATTTCATAAAATATAACTTTTTTTGAATATTATGTTATATATATTATTTCTTTATAAACTAACCTATGATATAAATTATTCTATACACATACTTTATCATAAAATAAGTAAATAAATAATTTATTAAAATCTAAAACCATGTGTTAATATGATATAAATAACTATCACTAAGATAATTTAATCATATATTAGAATGTAAAATATAGAATAACATAAAAATGTTTTGATTTAAGAATATTATATATTAATTTAATATTATATTTATATCATAATTATCAATTTCATCTAATTAAATTTGAGATGACAATTTTTTTCTAAAATTCTTATGCTCTTAGCTCCTTATAATATGTTATATATACATAAATTACTAAATATTCTTCTTTAATATATAAATATAACACACTTATTATTAATTATACAAGCTTAAAAGTATCTTTTTTATTTCTTCATTTTTATCTTATCAATATAATAGTCATTAACCTTATTTAATTATTTGTTTCTATATAAAACATTCATATGATGTCATATGTTAGGTCTATTATATTATACTATTTCTATAAATTATATTATTGTTTTAACCTCTATTGATCATTATATCATGTCTTACGATATAGTATGTTTAGTTATATCGAACACTCTAATAATATATCATACATTTTTTATCTCACTAATTTTTAGGTACATAATGGATATTGAAATTAATATATAATAAGTCTAGTTTAAACATGTGGACAATCATATTGATTTATAACTAATTGTATCATATGTTGGGTCTCACAAAATTTAATTTAATTTAATTTTAATTAAATTTTTTACTAATTCCAACCCTTAAAATTTCATTTCTAACATTTACAATAAACAAAAACTTTATTCAAATCTCCAACAAAAACAAATAACCAATGGAGAGAAAATATGAAATTCGACTTACCTCTTTTATTTTGCCATTATTTCAACATTTTCTTTCTGGATAGCCCTACAATAGATCTTCCTCTCCTCTTTGATTCCCATCTCTTCCTTTGAGTTACAACAAATGAATTTCAATCTTTCTTGCACTCTTTTTCCTCTCTTTTATACTCCAACTCTTCTAAATATCTTCTCTGTCTTCCTTCTTTTCTCTCTTTTTTTAGCTTCTTAGGCAAACTAATCCTCTCTCCCTCCCTCTCTCTCTCTCTCTCTCTCTCCTTTTCTTGTTGATCATCTCACATAGTCACTCATTTAATATCTTTTTACTATATTAGAGATAATAATACCTAATCTGCATAATTATCAAAATATCTTCAATAATTAGAAATATGATATACATATTTTTTCTTTAAAAATTAATATCTAATTATTTACAGTTCTAAAAATTATAATTTATTCTTTTAGATTTTTCTTAATGAATTTTTTTCAATAATATTTTTATATAAAATTTTTGATTTTATTTAAAATCATGACACATATTCCAAAATTATATTAATTTAGTAATATTCTAATTAATAAATATAATATTTAAAAAGTTAATTTTATTTTATTGAAATATTCATAATTACAAATATAATATTTGAATATCAAGATTTATAATATATTACATATAATGTTTTTAAAATATTACACTTCTATTTTTTATGTTAACATTGTATAATTCAATTTTTAAAACATTAATTGACTTAAAAATGTTATATTTTATATAACATATTATTTAGTTGATTCAAAGATGAAGTATGAATACATTTTTATAGATATCTTTTATAAATTTATGAGCACCACTCTCTACTTGTAGTTATTGGAGGTGGTGATAAGTAGTGAGACGACAAAGCTCGTTTGATAATTGCGTGATGATGGGACTTGGTGGGCAAAGGAGGATTTTGATGCAGTGGAGAAAAAAATAGAAATTACTAAGCTAACATTATCAATAAGTATAAAAAATTATTTTAGTTGTCAATGTTTTCACTAACAATCCTAAAAACAAACACGTTTATACCACAAGGCAAGTCTGCTAAGCCATTAACATGTTTGAAGCTTGTGAACAAAATTTTTAAAAATTAAATATACATACATACACACACACGCGAACACACACACACACGTAATCACGCACGCTCGCTCAAACATGCACAAATACCGTTCCATCAACGCAGGGAACGCTCGCCTTCCGAAATCCTCCTGTCACGTTTGTTTCTTTCTTCCACTCCGGATTTCACGATTTTCCATGACGATGGCGAGTGTACGCAGCGGCCTTGTCCTGCAAGGATTCTTCTGTGCCTCCCTTATGTCGAGGAGTGCCTGGAGAGCTGTCTTTTGCCCCCCTTCATTGCGCGCAGCTACCACGATCGGGAGAATTCGCTGCCAGGCCTCCGAATCAGGCGAAGTAGGGCAGAAGATGTCCTCCCGTTTTTCCATGATGCAGCAGGTCTTACAGGAGGCTGAGGGCCGAGCTCGTTCCGCTGGCTCCGAGCCTACCCCGAAGGTAACCTTAGGTCAGTTAAATACCTGTTTCAATCGCAGGAAGTTCTGTTCTGCATTATCAAGGAGTTAATCGGAGAAAAATTGGGATGCAAAAGAATATGCCTTGAAAAGTGAAATTAGTTGACAACTGCTTTGATTATGCCTATGTTATTCACGCTCATCAGCTTCAGATTGGGGTTTGCTGTTTTGACTGAAAGAATTGGTTTCGTCAATAATTGGTCGAAAATTGGTCATATAAATCTAGTTTCAAGGGATTCGGTGGGTTCTGATTGGTTTTGGTAGATTTTTAAACTTTGAATAGTGCTTGTTAATTGTTAACCCAAAAAAGACAATCCTGTTTCCATGCGTACTGGAGATTAAGAAGACGAGAGAATGTTAGATGACAAATGTGCCAAGCCATAACGTCATCCAAACATAGGATGGAATAATTGAATCTAGATAAAGAAGTAGATTGATCTCTAAATCCTCCTGTATGGTCTTAAATAGAGGTGCTGAACCATAGGATGAATACAATTAATTTGGTAAATGATCAAAGTGTTAATAAATAACTAATTCTTTGGAACTTATTATGTAGAATCCCCAAAATGTTCCTTTAATAAGATCTGTGTGTCTGATTTTAAATTGTTTGGAAAAATGATCTTTATCAACATCATTGATTTTTTTGAACCATTGTAAAGATATTGATGACTTCTATAAATGGGGAGAAAGAAAAAGAGGGGGAGATGAAAAAGGTCTAAGGTTAGAAAAGAAAAAAATAGTTTATTTTTTTAATACCATGTTTTAACTCAACCCAAGATAATAAAGATTTTAGGCAAAGTTTCAACTTGGGTTTTGAGCCTTTTCATGGGTTTTTTCACAATAAATTTATTTGCCTATAATGCTATGCTTTTTTTACTTTCTTACTATTTGTGTTGATTTGTTATCTTCTTTTTCCATGATCACAATCAAACAATTCATAATGAAATTTGTAAATTTCATGTTAACATTTTTTATGTTCTTATTGTTAGATACAAAAAAAATTATTTTTACTAATGTTAGTATCATTACTATTGTCGAAAGTCGTGGTTTTGTTGCATAAAGTTAAACTTTGGATAATATTTGTTTGAGTTATGTCATTAACAAAGAGATTTTTGCCACAATATTAAATCAATTGCAAAATCTAATAAATATAATTCGAGAACACTGAATGGATACAAGGGCTATCCACTTCCTTATTGAACTTCCAAACTTCATTAATAACACTAAATCAAGCTAATTTTTCCTAACAACTCAAACTTCGTTAGAAACCTATTAACTTAATTTGCTTCAGATACAATTGCTCCTTATGCTTCCCAAATCCAACTGGAGTATCATTTTATCTTGATTGCCAAAGAGCAAGGCCACCCATCTTTTGCTGTCACCTCCTTCATTTTCTGCTCTTCCAATTATCCCAATGATTATTTCTAATCTTTATCCAAAACTTTATCCTTCATTGCAAGGACCTACAACTCCTAATTCTTCAAACAACAACTACTTTCTCTTTCACTCATATAGTTTATTCTTCTTCAAACTATTGAGCCAAGAAGGGAGAAAAAACCTTTGCTTTTGTTTCAAGTATAAGGAAGAATCTAGAAGGAGAGAGTATGCCTCTACTAGGCGACAATCGACTATCTTCTAATGGACAGAACCACACCATTTGGCACAAATTTCACACATTTATGAAACAAAAGTAGGTAAGGGTTTTGGCATTAATCGATGAGTTAATGGATGAAGGCCTCACAATGATATCATGTTCCAAGCATACCAATCTATATGGATATCATAGATTCCATGGATCACATGATCACTTTTCAAATGATAATTGGTGTTTTTTGGATCTCTAAATAAATCAAGTGTTTATTACTTTCCTTAACTTTGAAAGCACCATCCCAAGGTTGGTTTTAAAGTTTTGTGCCACCCTTAATTACATTATATTAACAAGTAAATAAACATTTTATATTGACCTTTTCAATTACTATGATCTCCCAAAGGGTAGAACAAGATTTATTTAAATTTGCAAGGAGAAAAATAATTGTTGAGAGACTTTTTTAATAGGTTTAGTTCTATATTTTGGAAATAAGAAGTTGCACTTTTAACATAACTAAATTAGCTCCTTGGGAAGCACTGCAACCCAACTTTGAGTGTAAAACTAAATTTTTAAGAAAACCTTTGGTCAAGTAGTTAGATCTTATGAACATGATAAAAAAGTATATTCAAAGTTAAGAGGTTTGTCGATCATATTGGTCGACTGAAAAATGCAATTATGGTACGCTTGACAAGCTTTTAAGAAGATATTTTATTGATTATTTTTCATAATTTTAGCACTTATGATAAGAAGCAGCAAGAGTTGGATGTGTAGGCTAGATTGAAGATCCCTCTGAAGTAAAGGAAGAAGAGCTGGATATTGATTAGTCCAAAATAAAGTTTCTTACATTATGTGTCATCTAGAAGAAGCTCTAGTTGTCTGAATGGGGCATGGATGGTATCCAAAACCTGAGCCAATGGTGAAGCCATTTTCCACCAGAGATCTTTTGTAGTATTGCATTCATGCTAATCATGTGCTTGACACTCGAGATTGCGGGGCATTGCACATCTTGGTTGAGAAACTTCCAGACAAAAGATATTTGAAAGAATTACTATTTCAATCTATTGAAAGTAATGTCAAGAAGAATGGTGTCCACCCTATAGACAGACATTTGGCGATGTGCAGTGTATCAACTAAATAATGTATAATAATTTACAAACGATGTCAATAGAGTTAGCCTAATTAGCATGACCAATAAATCCAACAAAACCAGCAATGATATTCTTAATTGTAGTATTAGTTGAATTAGGATATTAAAGTGAATGTGACCATCTTAGCACTTTTAGGAGGAAATTATCAAGATCCTTGAAGCTCCTCTTTAGAACAAGTTTGTTTTCAAATACGAGTAGAAGTTTACAACAACCCTCTAAGCTAATCTTGATAACATTTGGTATGAAAGTGAATGTGTAGCAGTTGAATCAAGATAGTAAAGAGAATGTATTAGATATCATCTTACAATTTTTAGGAGAAAGCTACCAAGCTCCTAAAAGGTCTTTTCTAAAGCAAGTTTGTTTATCAAATAGGAGTAGAAGTTTATGACAATCCTCAAAACTAATGTTGATAAAATGTGGCATAGAAGACCTCCTGACCCAAAGTAATCCTTAGAATAAAGTTGTTGTGAGAACAACCATGATTACCAGTTGGAAAGAATGAAAAACTTTTATAAGTATTCAACATAGTCTCTAGCATAGCCTTTGATTAAATGGGGATAAGGATTGAATTGTGACAGGAGAAGAATTTCTACTTTTTTTTGGTGAATGAGTAGACCAATCACTACCACTAAATTTGAGAAAGGAGCAAACAATGTAAACATGTGATTGACTTCACTATTCTTATAACACCTTCAGCATATCGTGTTGTCCTTGAATGTATGCCTCTAAAACAATTTTGTGCAGTAGTCTCAATTGTTCATATTTGCATTGTATTCCTATTCGTAGATGGAGTTTTGCTGATTAGGTGGGACCTAGAATAATCTAGAAATTGATAGTTGGATATGCTCATTTTGACCCCATTTGAGAGAAATCAAAGAAACTAAAAAAGAATTTATACAACTCAAGGATCTTATCATTCAAATTCCTATAACTGATGAAGCAGAATGTATAATGGTTGTAAGCTCTAGTTTGAGCATAGATGGAAGGATAAAGTGACAATTACTTCATGAATTTATTGATGTCTTCACTTAAGAGTTATTTTGGTAAGAACACTGATTAGGGTTTTCGATGCTTAGGAGTCAGTCAAACACGCATTAACACTTCTAGACTATCATGGTATCTATTCTTCATGTATAGAGTTAAGATGGAGTTTAAAATTATATTATAGACTCAAAATTCGTGCTAGGAACACAAAAATGACAAAAAATGACCAGTTAGGTCCATTTTGTTGGCTCTATCCTCCTCTACTTGCATCTGGTCTGACCTAACTCGAGGACGGCCGACTCGTACTGTGTTTGGCTGAAACCGATTAGCCAACATATCTCTTGAGCTTGTTTCGGATCGTTAGTTTGTGCGACTCACTAACGTACCTAGATCTATCGCATCGCACCAACTAGCCAGATCGATTGATTAGTAGCACAGTTCTTGCGACCATTAAATGTACCTGGATCAGCCAGTCAAACTAGGCATCATAATAGTTCACATGACCCTCAAATACGGATATGTTGACGTCGCGTCGACCTATCAATCAATCCATGACAAGCTAACTCATATTTGACCAGTGAATAAAAGGGGATTCGTTGATGCTGCACTGATCTGCCAGTTCAACTTATCAGTAGAACGGTTCGCGGACCCATGAATGCACACGATTCTGTTGACATTGTGTTGACTTGATTCGATTCGCAACACTGCTAATGCATCTTCACCCCGCCAACCCGATCGGTGACACGTTTACCTGGATCTAACCCGTGACAATCTGCACAAACCTAGATAGCGTTGAACAAAAAATATAGCTTTTCAAAAAACTGTTTGTCAATTGCTTTGATCGCATAACTTTTGAACCGAAATGATGGCTTTTCGAAAAACTATTTGAAAATAACTTTGATCATAGTTTTGGCAATAGTTTTTGAGAAAAGAATTTTTTGAAATTGAAATGATTAACTTTTTATAAAGTTGTTTGGTAATAGTTTTTAATCTCAAATTTTGTATTTTTTATTTTTGTTTTCTCATTTGTGCTTAAGCTCTTTATAAGAGAGGCTTACCTTTTACAAATGATGATATTTCCATGAGTGAAAATTCCATTATTCGATTGCATTTTGTTGAGGTTTAAGATTGATCGTGGCAAGAACTTTGACGTGCTGGTTTGCTAAAGCTTCGTATTAGGAGGAGGGTGTGTGACACAAGTGGTAAGATGATGTGCCAGTTTACTTACAACTCGTTGACATTGTCTTCTTACCGCCACTGCATAACGGTTCTCTTTCATTTTATTGTTTCTTTTACTTCGTCAATTCCCTTTGCTTCGTTGTTTCCCTTTCACAATGTAATTTCTTATTCACTTCGTCATTTAAAGTTTACTCGAATTTTCCACCTCCGCCTATTGTCACTTATGTTATTCTTTACAGTTTGGCTTTTTAAAGTGTTTGAGATTGCCTGTGCGTGCAAATTATTTCGTCACTCCGGTTTTTGTGAGATTTTGTAGTCTTTCCGTACTTTCAATATATGCATGTATGTCCTTTATTTTGTTTTTTTTTACCGTGAGGTCAATTTTATCATGCCCCTTTTCGAGTATTCCGTCTTTATGCTGCTGAAGTTGTGGGCCTAGTATACTGAGTGACCCTTGTGTTGCTCTTGGTCCCCTCTTGCCTAAAATTGCCTTAGATAAGTGTTTCTTGTGTATTGATTTTTTGGATTTTTCATGTTTATCTTTTGTATTTTTTTTATTTTTAATATGTGTAAGTTAATCTTTAAATTGCTCATTACAGTTTGTATCACTTGTCCAATATAATTTTTTGACATGTTAGAAATTGATTAAAGAGACAGTATTTTCTCAATATAACACATGGAATCGATCCAATGCTTAAAAGAAAGCCTAACTTTTATAAGAATTGATAGGAACCACTTCTAAAAGAAATAAAAAGTGACTTTATCTAGGTTTATTAGGGGTTTTGTATCCAAGTTGGTTGGCTAACATGGTTTTTGTAAAGAAAAGCAATTACAAATAGAGAATATATGTAGATTTTAAGAACTTGAATTGAGCTTATCCAAAGCACTATTTTCCATTGTCTATTAATAGATGCTCTTATAGACTCAATAGTGGAGTATTTAGTCATGAGTTTCCTAGATGTATTTTTTTGGTAATAATAAATTTATATAATTGAGCATGATAGCAAAACTACATTTATACTTTTACAAAATGATGTCATTTGGGTTAAAGAATATCAGTGCAATGAATTAGAGAATGATTAGTGCCGTATTTCATAGCAAAAGAAGACTTTATATTGAAGTTTATGTGGATGACATCTTAGTGGAAAGTCAAAGTGTGGAGCCAAAAATTTAAAGGAAACATTCAATTCATTATGAAAGTGCAATATGAAGTTGAACTCATTAAAATGTCATTTTGGGCATCCAATACAACTTGGAAACACCTGGCACTGTCATGTTGCATAATATGGTGCTTTTGATCAACCCCATATATACACAAGGCTACATTAGCCTTTGGTGTTTATAATTTATATTTCTTATACACTTTAACATACCTACCTAAGGGTGAACTTCATAAGTAATCCTTAAGTCTTTTACAAAATAGACTTGTTTACTAATCTTGATCTTGAGTTGATTTGGTCTTGACTCCATTGTTGTAGTCTATTGGCGCTCAGTTGTGGATGTTGGCTATGTCATTTCTTAGATTAATCTCATAGCTAATGTCATGGCCAAATGGTTGGTCATGTGTTTGATTGGTAGTTGGGCCTAACCATGTACTTGTAGGTCACAACACATGTTTGCCTTGGGAATTTTTTCACCCAGCCTCCAAAGCTTTTGAGCAGATCCCTGATCATTAGGTGCCTTAATTAGTGGCTATTTATGACCCTTGTATTTTGGTGGAGAAAATGCACTTGAAAAAGGTATGGTGTTTTGGAAACTATTCTACTACTTGGGTAAATTTTAATGCTTGGTCCCCTCTTATCTTGTCATTGTCCATTGACACTTAATTGTAGACGTTAGCGATGTTGTTTCATAGCTTGATCTCATAGCTAGTGTCAATGCCAAATTGTTGGTCTCGCGTTTGACCTATAGTTGTTCTTAATCATGTACTTCCAGGTCATGGTGTATGTTTGCCTTGGGAATCTTCTCACCCAAGCTCCAAAGCTTTAAACCAATCCCTGATCAATAGGTACCTTAATTAGTGGGTATTTAAAATCGTGGTATTTTAGTGGAGAAAATGTGCTTAAAAAATGCTTTAAAAAAATATGGTGCTTTGGAAATTGTTCTCCTACTTGGGGGTAGATTTCAAGGCTTGGTATTGGCATACAATCCTCTAGCTTGGTAAATTTGATGTTGATGTGATATATTTTTCCTTTGATTACCAATGTCCTTGATTTGTTCTTAATTCCTCATTTACCTTTCTTGTCCTAAATTATTAAGGAGCTGTGTTTTACTTAAAAGTTGCATCTACGAGTATAGTTTTGGCCAATTTAAGAGTTTTGTCTAGTATTTGGCTTAATATAATGGAAAGTGAAGCATTGGTAACCAAGTTTTTTATTTTCTTAAATATCTAAATGAGCTTCTTTTGTGTGTGTCAAAAGAGAAATTAAAATTGGTTACATCTTGCATACATTTCTCTAAGATTATTAATTTTATTTTCATTTCTTGGTCAATCTTCTATTTGGTGAACCATGCACCAAATTTTGAGTTCTCATCTAATATAATGAGTGGGACTTTATTAGATGTTGGGTTAAGTGACTTAATAATATCTTTAAATAGTATTAATAACATTTATAATTTTGTTTTTCAAATATGATAATGAGATGTCATTCAAATTTGAATGAAATATAGATATTGATTATGTTAATATTCAAAATAAGAATAAAAAATATTTAAATAGTATTAACCAAATAATAAAATAAATCAACAGGTTTTAAATAATATTCATATCTATGACTTAGAAATTATCACGCAATAATGTTCAATTAAATACATTTTAGCTTTGTGCTTAGAAATGTGCTAGGAAATGCCTTGATCTTTTTGACATGATGTTTCTGTGGTTCTGCAGATCATGTTGTTGTTAGTTTTGCTAGAAGTGGTGGACCTGGTGGTCAGAATGTGAATAAAGGTTTGTCTGCCTTGTGTCCCTCTCCTTTTAATGCCGATGGAGGTCTTTCTCTTCTATATCATTGTCATCATAAGCTATGGAGTTTTGGTGAGGGGTGGGATTGTGGGGTGGAGGAGCCTTATCCCAGTTTTTTGTGGCTGGATGCTCTAAGCATGTTTTGTTAAATTAAATTTGTTCTCTCATTTCTTTCATGGCAATGTCTTTCTAATTTATACGTTAAACCTTGAATAGATATTTATTTTTGTGTAGCAGTATATGATCGAAGCATGCCGGTAGCTTTATTTGTTAGAACAACTTAAATTAATTTTTCATTTTGTGTTTTTTTTGGCTTTTTATCACGGTTCTCTTTTATGGATATGTGACAAAAAGAGTTAGTTCATAGAAACGCACTGATGGAGATAGTTCCGAAGGCTTTTTAGCATTTTAGACTAAGAGGAAGCGTTGTAGAGGATGGAACCTAGAAGAAATGTGGAAGGCATTAGGGTACAGTCGTATGCTTGAGAACGGTTTTTTTTGTTGTGGCTTGTTAGGCGCAATCAAAACATCGTTTAGTTATTGAGCATTGATTTCAGTTTCTTTGCAACCTTTCCTTTTTTTTTTTTGTTTTGCAGTGAATACTAAAGTCGACATGCGTTTCAATGTGAAGAATGCTCATTGGTTAGGCGAAAGAATCAGGGAGAGAATTCTTCAAATGGTTGTTGACTAAACTTCTAACGTTTAGCCTCTTTTTTACATTTTTCCTCATCTTAGTAACATTTTCCATTGAAAATTCTGAATTGCCACAGGAAAAGAATCGTATTAACAAGGACGGGGAACTTGTCATTTCTTCCACAAAAACAAGAACACAGAAGTAAAATTTAATCCATTACTGCTCCGTTCTTTATTCTCTCCTCCAATTTGAATGATGAGGACTTGTTGCCAAGCATTTGGTTATGCCCAACTATTCTTCTTCCAGGCGTAACATTGAAGATGCTTTGGACAAACTGCAGGTTCACTGTAGATTTTATGTGAAAATCTCACTGTTCTTTGCTTTTGTAATTTTTGCCTGGCTTTTTTTCAGCATTTACTACTCCAAGCTGTTTAATGTTTTTGTTAAATAGGAAATCATTGATGCAGCCGCATATGTTCCACCACCCCCATCAGAGGAGCAAAAGAAAAGGATTCAAAAACTGTTAAGTCCCAAACTTTCTTTCATACATCAATGCGAAACTTTCCTTCCTGATCACTGCTGATTTGATACCTTGCCGTTAGCATTTTAGGGTATGTTTACTTAGTGATTTCCTAAGGTAATTATTTTGTTTCTCTTCTTTTTCATTGCAAAACCTGTCAAAACAATAAGCTCCTTTTTTTTATCAAAAGCAACTTTTTACAAACTTTTAAAAACTCATTTTCAAATCGAAGACTTGCAGAAAAACAAATTCTTGTTTGGTCTTATAGTACCTTCAAACTTAACATTTTTGAACTGACTTATATTATGAATATTAATCATAGAGCTGCCATAGAGGAGCAGAACAGGATGAAAACTAAGAAGGCTCTTTCACAAAAGAAGGCAATTAGGAGGAATAGGGATAGCTGGGATTGACTTGGTGTCTTTTCATCACAGCTATAAAGCTATTATTGCACAATTTCTTTTTTTTGTCCTTAATTTTATAATGGAACATTATAACTTGAAATATGTTGTTAATCATCCCTTTCTCTTTTTTCTTCTATAACAACGTTATTTGGGTGTTAAATGTTTCAGCGGTAAGAGATATAACTCCATTGAGAACCTGTTATATATTGTGCTTGCAGGACAATAATGTCCACTGAACATGCCTTAGCATATATAGTTCGATTGTTAATGGTAACAATGTCAGTCTATTTATTTAAATTTTGAACTAGACTGAAGTCTCTAACCCATCTTTTGGGATTAAGACTAAACATAAGGTTTAATTTATGAGTTATCAAAACAAGGATTTAAAAAAGATGTTTTGAAAAGAGGCTTTTGAAGAATGAATTTTACAACATTTTGAACACAAAATAGCTTTTATCTGTGTTTGGATCACTGTGATTGTGTTTGCATGGTTTAGTTATTTTTAAATTCCTCCTTTTATTGTGAAATAAAAGACTTGTGTAATTTGATAATTCAATTTTCTAGGATACTAATTTAGTTTCATAGAGAAGAAGGCTACTTGTTAAGGAAGTTTTTCCTATGTATTTCAAAATTTTCCGTGGGCCTTGTATCCTACATATAATTAACCTTACTAGAGATCCTATTGACAATGGAGTGTTACTTTTTTTTAGCCATTGTCTTGTAGATATGTATGCTATGCTTTGCTATTATTGACTTGTTTCCTTCCTTTGCAAATCTCAAATGAGTTGTTTGATGGAGTAATCACTCATGTTGAATTATCACGTTAATGCTTGGCTAGGAAACCTTCGATTTTGTCTCAGGGCCTCAAATATTTCACATCAATCTTGATCTAATTTATGTTTAGTAGGAAACATGTTCACGTTTCAGGTTCAATTCATGGTTAGCATGTTGTATTTTTATTCGATCTATGCTTAAATATGGATTTTATACCTAGCAATTTGTAAACCGTAAGGAGTATTCGATTGAATGTCATTTTATTTTGAACAATATTGTTATCCTAATGTCAATGTTATTTCTATGTTAGTATCATTAAAAAAATATGTTAATATGTTTTTACTATTTAATTTAATGTTATTAAAATATTATATATGTATATATTTGTTATATAGACTTTGAAAATGTTGCAATGTGAAGATCATTTATGAGACCTTTAGACAAAAAAGTTAGGGGGTCAAAAGAATAATAAATTTATTTTTAAATTACAATCAGTTTATGATGTTAATCTTTTGAAATATATTTGGTTACAAATTATTTTTTCTCATTTATTGTTATAAACATCATCATAATACCTTTAAAAGAACAATCAAGAAGATGAAAGTGGTTGATGATAAATGAGTAAATAGTAGGTTGAGGAATATTTGGTATAATTGAGGCAACATTAATCTTTTAAGAATATCACTAAATATTATTTAAGAGTAGAATATTAATAAGATGTAAGTAATTATGATAATATTATGTTTAGTGATTGACTCAATCCAATAAGAGGAAGATAGCTTGAGAAGTCAAGTGTCTTGGGATGTATCGTTAACATCTTAAGGTAAACTGTACCTCCCTTGGGAAACGATAACAGTCTCGGGGAACATTATCGAAAACAAAGGTCTTGAAGAGTAGTTACTATGTCTTGAAGAACATCGTTAGAACTCAAGGATTTTTAGAAAAACTAGTGGAAAGAGCATTAGTAGGAATTTGAGAGGCAAACAATATTTAAGCATGACCTCAGACCATTTTAACTAATAAATTGAGTGCCATGATGTTTGAGTTAAAGAATTTTAATATTTGTGAGATATCTATAATTTAAGGAATGTTATGAGTAAAATGATACCATTTTTATAAAGGCATGTTATATGAACTTTCTAGATATGAGTTATAAGGGTATGTTCTTATTTTTTATTCTAGACTTCTGAAACTATGTAGAAATAGAAGAGTTGTATTTTGTCATCTATCTTGCCTCTCTATCTCTTTCTCTCTCTCTCTTTCTCTCTTTCTCTCTTTATTTTATGTTGTTAACATTCAAACTAGTCCATCATACTTTTCATGAAAGTCTTATAAGCATCTTCTCATCAAACACTCAAGCAATAACTTTGGAGGAGAACAAATCATTTGGTATTAGTGCCTTATTCAAATATGTATGGTTGAAAGTAAAAGATGCTCCTAAGAGGAGTCGAGTCAAACATAAAAGCACCAAACGGAGAAGGAGATTCAAGAAATCTTGTGTCAATGGTGAACATCAAAGATTCTAATTTGATGTTGGAGCAGTAGGTTTAAGAGAATCCAAAAATTTTGGTGTCAATGGTGTTTGCAAAAAATCTAGTTAGACATTATAAAAACAGATTATTTTTATTAAATTCTTCATTGTTTCATTTTTTTTAAAAAAAAAAGCCTTTTCAAAATCTTGTTTTTAAACCGCCTTTAGAAAATCATAAGCCGTATATAGTTTTGAAATTAAGAAATTAAAATCCGATTGATCAATTATTATAAAATAAACTTTTTTGAATTAAATTTTAAATTTGGTATAAAGAAATTATATTGTTCTTGCATACGATTTGAAACCCAAATGCCTTTTTGAAAGTTATCGTAAACTAGAGCCCTTGTTGGAGAGTTGCTTACAAGTATCAACAAGTGATGCTTGCAAAGGGCTGGGCTGTTAAACTTTGTGATGAAGAATGATAGTTTGTTAGTTCCAATTACATGAACTCTTAGATGTATTCTTACTTTGCTTTCGAAAAGGGAGGATTTGACAAGATGATCCTCAAGTCATTTCAAAGGATCATAAACTTCCATAGAAGAAATGTGGTCATCATAGATGACATTTAGCTATTTAGAGATTATCAAGTTTTTATATTGCATTATTTTTTTAATGATTTTGGGTTTTTGTTCATTGCAAGCATATATTTATCATTATATTTTATTTGAAAACATGTATGTAATATCTTAAGAGCTCTTCTATAAATTAAAATATAGTTATATTTTATAAAATTGTATTTATAATTTTAAAATGAATGAAAATGTGAGAAACCCAAAAAGGGGTGTTTTGAGTGTTGTATGAGCATGATTCTTAAGTGAGAGAGATAAATATTAAATATAATATAATAAAATACACATAATATAATAATATTATTATATGTGTGAGTGATTTATTAAATTATATATAAAATATGAAAGGTTGGAGAATGTCAAGGTGGTTTGATAAGTCATGTAAAGGTTGAGAAATATTTGGATTGTTAATAAGTTAAACAAAAATAAGAGAATATATATGAGTGTTTAATGACTCGCATGAATTATAAAAAGGGTTGAAAAATACATAGATGATTATTAGACAAGTGAATTATGATAACGCTAAAAAATGTTTGGGTGGTTAGTCATAAAACTATGAAATAGCATAAAAAGAGCGTAGATGATTATTAGGTCATGTGATATATAAAAGTCTAAGAATGACTAAAAAAGAAAAAATTGTGACTAGTAATAAGTCATGTAAGATAATGAAAGATACTCATAATGACATTTGAGTATTTATTTCTTATGCACTTATTCATATGTAATATATGATTGATATTTATATGTGATAAAGACATTGTATGTAACATAATTTTAATTATTTTAATGTTCATACATGATGTTTATGTTAATTATTACTTACTAAGTTTATGACTTAGCTTATGTTGGCCAACATGTTTCATGTGTGGGTGATATATACTATGGGATGATAAGGGGATGGTAGGTTGAGACGAGACTTATCTAGAATAGATTGATTCATCGTCTATTTCGACTTCTAGAATTCCTACTTTTCTAAAATTGCCATACAACACAATTCTTATTACAAACTATGCCTTTGATTATCACTTTCTTAATATAATACCCATCAAAGATAGTATTTCCTTATCATATTAAGCTTATCTAATTATCTAACTCAACCATATTCCAAAAAATTCTCAATCTGGACCAATTAAAGTTTCCTTCTTTTCATTATAGCATAATACTAACACATCATATCCTTAATTATCCATAAGATAATACATTGACATACAAGAAGCATTTCTCTAAAATTTTATCAAGACTCGCACAAGATTAAGACTCTAGAATTATTTATTTGAATGTTATGTAATATTTTTAAAAGCACAAATGTTGTATTATTATCAATGTTACATTAGTTGATATAAACTACATGAGGCTATTAGTAGTATAATGGTAACTTTACCTTATGGAGAGGTTATTAATATATATTTCTTTTGTTCTATTGTCTATGTATTTTACTTTGATTATAGAAATAAGAATTTCTTTAAGACTTGTTAGGATTGTCACCTAATAAAAAAATAAGTTTAGAATTGATTTAATTCCACGTACTAAATCGATCTTAAAGGCATAATACAAAATAATGCTTGTAGAATTACAAGAGGTGATGACTTAGTTTCAAGAAATGATTGAAAAAGTGTTCATTAAGTCTAAAATATCCCATGTGGTAGACTTGTATTATTTATTGATAAGATATATCATAGTATGAGAATGTGTATTAACTACAAGGAATTGAATAAAATTACTGTTAAGAACAAATATCTATTATCAAGAATTGACATATTGTTTGATCAATTGTAAGGAGTAATAATGTTTTCAAAAGTTGACATGTGTTCTCTTGAAAATAGAAAAAGACTATATTTTAAAGATTGCATTAAAAAACTAGGTATAAATGTTATGAGTTATTGGGGCTTTTTTCATTTGATAAATTCTCCAATAACATTATGAACCTCATTAAGAGGGTCTTTAGACTATGTCTAGATTAATTCATGATAATGTTCATGGATGTCATCTTGATTTATTCAAGAGATAAAAGGTATATGAAAGTCAATTAAATATGGTGATCCAAAAGCTAAGGGAGCACTAGTTGTACACAAAATTTACGAAGTGCAACTTTTAAGTTCTATAATGTCTCATTTTTGAGACATGTGACAAATGTAGAAGAAAATTTTTCTAGATTCACAGTTATAATTGTTGATTGGCTTAATTTTATTCATTTTTTTTAAAATCAAAAGTTTTCTTGGATTAGTGTGTTATTATAAAATTTTTGTCAAATATTTTTTTTTCAAATTGTTGTACCATTAGTAAGCTATACTTAGAAGGTGTTTTCATTTAATTTGAACCTAAATTGTGAAAAAAGTTTTTAGTCTCTGAAAGCAAATTTTTTTAGATCAATCTTTTCTTTGCTTGAAATTAACCCTAAATTTGAGGTGAATAGCAATGCTTCCTTACAAAAACTAGGATGTGTGCTTATACAAATGTAAATGCAATAGCTTCTTCAATTGTATTTACATTAAAGATATGAAAAAAATTATTTTTATGGGATAAAGAATTAGATATATACAAATCATCAAAGACTTAAATATATTTTATTCAAAAAGAGTTAAATTTAAGCCAAAGAAGTTAATCAAGCAAATAAAATATTAGGAGCAAGAGATTATATATCATCCATGTAAAGCTAATGTTTTGAGTTAGTTTGAATGGCTTGATTTTCACTATCAAGAGGCTTAATCAAACATTGAAATGGCTTATTTGCAATTAAATGTCATGTTTTAAGCAAACAAAAGAAATGTTTCTTAATTGATAATTGTAGTAAATTGGCTTAAGAGCAAAAAAAAAAAAAAAATCTCAAAATAAAGATAAGGAGTATAGAAGATAAAATCTAAAATCCTTGAAGTAAAAGGCAATGATTCTAATTCAAATAAAAGCAGAATCTTGTACTTGAGAGAGAGATTATATGTTTCATCTAAATTTGAAAAAAAGAGAATTTCGATAAAAAAACTTATGATGCTAAATGTGTTATTCATCTCAGCATGAAAAATAGACTCAAAATAAGCATTTTGGTAGCTTAATATGAAGAGGGATATAAATGATTAAGTGATTATGTGACATTCTCCTTCTTTAAAACTTGGCTATTTCTATATTTCTCTTAGGGAGTCACTCAAATCTTTTTTTATTTTTAATTTTAAAATAGTATCAAAATTGTTTTTAGAATAGTAGAAGTATTTCTTAAACCTTTGTAAACTAATAATAGAAGTGATATAAAAATCAATAATTTATAACTATTAAAAATATCAAGTTTTTTACATTATTTTTTAAAGTCACATGTACATACAATAGAAATGGCTTTACTTGTATTTTTTCTCAAAAAATGGTAAGAAATACTTCGATTGGTGAATCTTCTATAATATTTCATAAGCTAAACCTTATTTCTCTTCTATAGTTCTATATGGCATCTTTTTTGACTTGAAAGTATTAGACTAAAATAAACATGAGCTAACACACACTAGTAATGATAAAAATATATAATATAATATAAAATAAGTAATTATTAAGTAATCACTTGTATCATCTATATTTACAATAATATAAATCAATAAAATATGTGTTCTTTTTTTTTCTTTAAATTTATTTTAAGCTCAATTTTATCTTTAAAAAATAAAATTAATTTCTTTACCCCTTTGATCTTTCATGTTTCTTAAATATTTTACTCTAGAGAGCATAATGATATCTCTTTAGTAGTACTTTCAAAGATATATATTATTTTGAATAGTGGTCTTACATTCAAAGACAAGTTATTTTTGTTGTATCCTTTGATGTGATAATCACAAAACTAAGGTTAAGTGTTTGCTAATATCTTGTTGAGTTCAATATTATTTTAGTTAAATCTTAAGAAGTATTCTAACAGTCTAGATTTGTTGAAGTAAGGACTGTAGCATAAATAGTGAATATAATTTGATGACTCAATCTGTTGACTTTGATGCCAAATATAATGACCTTTGTGGAGTGGCTTATCCATAAATAATATTATTTTTAAATTTTTATAATTAGCATGTTAAACCTTTAATTTCTTTATAATTGTGGCACATAGAATTATTATCTTTCATTCATTTGTGAATTTAATTCAAATTATATTTTATTTGAAGGTATTTGAGTTCTTAAAAATCTTATAAATATTCAAATATATATATATATATATATATATATATATATATATATATATATATATATATATATATATATATATATATATATATAAATTTTATTATTACAAAAATAATAATAATAAAAATTTTTCCTAAGCTACAAACACCCAAATTATTAAGCTCAAAGGGCTTGGGTCAAGTGGCCCAGGGCATAGGCCTTGGGGACCCACAGGCTATGAACAAGACCAAATTTAAGACCGATTAAGTTCAAGTATCGATCAAGTCAGGTTACTGTTGTTGTCTCTTGGTCAATTTGTTTAGGGAATTACCTCTGAATCTACTTAGGCAAAACGAATCAGTGTATACTCGTTAATAAATATCGATAAATTGGGTTAGGTATGACCTGTAGATGCGCACTTGCGACCCACGTCATGATTTCTCAAGAACACCAGGTGGTAGCTAACACCATTAAGCTAATTATAGTATGTAACAGATGTACTAATATGTACAACACACTTCAATTATTTCATAATGTGAAACTAAACAAAAGTTATTACAAAACTTGAGATTTTTGCACCAATTGATCACGCGTTTTAACAATTGAACAATTTAGATAGTGTCCACATTTGTAAACATTTAACTTTCTTCAGTCATTCATCTGGATAGTTGATCGAATGGGTGAGAGTCCCTTCGCTTGCATGAATAGTAATCTTATCATCATTATTATATATGTGGCTTTTGAATCCAACACTCTAGATCTTATTTCACTGTGATTAGATCTGAAACATTTATCATTTAAGTTGATTCAATAATTATCACTCCATTCTCTTAATTATACAGTAATTGTATCATCTTCTTCATCTATAATGGTTAGCTTTTTGAAAAGTAGATTCTAGTATTTGAGAGAGTTATTTTTAGAGTTTTTTTTATTTCAACTATAAATAAGATTCATTTACCAAATATAAAATCTATTAAATCAAACTTAAAATTTCATGAGTCTAAGTGAAGTTCAAACAATAAGCAACAAATTTTTGCACAATTACTAGAGTTGTGGATTTTTTTGAGTCTCTATTTCTCTTACTTTTGTTCATAATCATTTTGATATTTCCTGGTAATATCCACTTCATGTATTAGTAGTGTCACTTTTGTTTAAAGAATTAAAGACCTAGGGATCTTTGTAAACAAAAATTATAAAATTTCAAAATTTTTATGTATCACTTGAATTGGTATCTTATTTGGAGCACTAATGTATATTTGGTTTACCTCTATTGGGTTCAACAAAAGAGAGTGGTTAGTGGAAGCCTGATTGATGATCAGGGTGGATGTAGGCACTGGTTTTGATCGAAAGACCTAAAAATCTTTTATGTATTTTGTTTATTTTTAAGTACTTCTATTTTGTAGATAATTTTTATAAAAAAAATTTTATTTCAAGCTCAAAAATTTTTATTCTAATTTTTGAAATAAAAAATTTGTTAAACATATAATTCACCCATCCCCTCTTGCTTTTTTTTGTCTTACATATTTTACAACAAGTGATGTTAGAGTGAGATTTCTATCAAAAGAAAGAAATTTCTTAGATCCTCATTACTCTCCCTTATGTTGAGGATAATACCATCTTGTTGGAGAGACTTCATCAGATCAACCTATTTTTTTTGAAGGTAAGTTTTATTTCCATTGAAAAAATTGTATGCATTTATTTTTAAAATTAATTGAGTTAAAAGTTTGGAATGTTGTTGAAAACATGTTTAAGATTTTGACAAAAATTATTGATGGAGAAAAAGTGAAAACCTTTTAGTATACTCACCCTTGAAGGAAGGCATAGAGTATAACTTAATTCTTATGTTATTAATTTTTTGTATCATGGTTTGGGTGCCTCCAAATATAATTGAATTATGAATTTGAAAAGGACACATGAGATTTGGTCTAAAGTTGAAGTTACTTATGAGGGTACTTCTCAAGTTAAATAGTCTAAAATCAACATCCTCATTTATGGGTACAAATTATTTTGAATTAATATAGATGAGAGTATTAAGGCTATGTTTATCAGATTTATAAATATTATTAATGATTTATCTAATCTTTGCAAAGAGTTTTCTATTGGTGAATAGATGAGAAAGATTCTGTGAGTTATTTCTCAATAATATGATCCATTGGTGACATCATTGAAAGCAAAAAAAATATTTTGATAATATCATTACATGAGTTATTGAGACAATTTTTGACTAATGAAATTAAGCTTGCAAGAAGAAGGGATGAAGAACTTGTGATTAAAAAAGAAAAGAAAAAGAAGAAAGAAATAATAGTATTTATAACTGATTTCTCTATAGATTCAAAATTTTTAGTCTCAAGTGAGATAGCTCTTATTTCAAAAAGCTCATCTAGATTATATAATAAAAGAAATACATGTAAATATTTTGAGAATAAATAAAGGGAATGATGATCTCTATGAAGAAATAATTTGTTATGAGTATAAACTTTCTAAGCATACAAGGCAAAATTACGTTAACTATAAAATTACCCTAACTACAAGGAGAGAGAAGAAAAGTTTCAAAAATAAAAGAATAAGAAAGCTATGAAGGTATCTTGGGATGATTCTGATAATTCTTTCTTTAGTGATGAAGATAAGGAGACTTTGATTTGTCTTATGGCCAAGGACAATATTATGGTTGCAATATTAGAAGATGAGGTATGTTCCTCTCCCTTCTTTTTGTCATTTTCTTTTTGTTGATTACAAAGAACAATATATTAGTGTTTGCACAAAGTATAGAAAATTAGCTTCTAAATACTTTAAATTTAAGAAGAGCAAGAAAACTATTTAGATTTGTGTAAACATTAGAATGAGTTGAATGCTAATTACTTGCATATGATTAAGGTTAAAAGAGATGAAAAAGTTTTTATTATTATGAAAAATAGATACTTAGTTAAAGAGTTAATGATTTAAAAACTTTACATGATCATTATAGGATCTAAAAATACTACATATTCTTTTACTTCTAAATGTAGTTTATAATTATTACATGAGAATTAAATACATTCTTATTTATTATAAATTTTAAATATTGTTGATAATAAGTCTCTTAAATTTGTATAGATTAGAAAGGATAGTTCAATAAATAATCAAGTTAAGACATGTGGACCAAAAAAAAGTTTAGATCTCAAAAACTAATGTTTGATTTGTTTTATAGGTATACCTTTCTTCAAGGACCAGGGGAAGTATGTAGTACTTGGATAATAGATACTCAATGCACATGACCAAAGATGTATCTTTATTCATCCACTTGAAGTCTTATGATGGTGATGAAGTTACTCTTGACAACAACTTCAAGAAGAAAGTTATTGAAATTGAAACTATGGACAACTCATATTTTATAAGAAAGGTCTTAATTGTTCAAGACTTAAGATATAATCTTCTTTATATTAATCAATTATGTGATTCAAATTTTAATAATTTATTTAATAAAAATAAATATATTATTAATAAAGATAATGTTTCACTTATCTTTGGAAGAAAAAAAGATAATACATATGTTTTATTTTTATACATGATGGAGGACAGTGGTTTAGGATGCCTTACAATACATTATAATAATTATACATTTTGGCATAGAAGATTGTCATTTAAGAAAATCATTTTTTGAAAAGTTTTTAAAGTTCAATCTAGTTTTATCAAATCTTAGTTGATCAAATGATAATTATATGACCTGTGACAATTAGAAAATTAAATAAAAGAGATTTTTAAACCACTTAAAATTTATGGGAATTCTCTTCCCTTCCATGTGATCCCGCGGCTATTGGTAAGGCGCTGGGGACATCTTAAAAATTTCAGGGTGCTTGACTTAACGTCAGGATGTTTTTGTTTGCATATTGACACCATTGATGATAGAAACAAGGTTTGGCTTGGAGGACCCTAGTAAGTTGCGGGACAAGCCATGGGTTTGGACATCTGAACCGCATATGTCCATCCGTATGTGAAAAAGACCATGTGTGCACCAGTTTGGGTGAGGCTTCCTGCACTCCCTCTCATCTATTGGGATGTTGAGAACATCATTAGGATCGCAAAGACTATTGGAGAGCCTTTTTTACTCGACGGCTGGACGGCGACCTGCAACGGACGTCCTTTGCCCAGGTTTGCATTAGAATCGACTTGTCTAAACCATTAAAACCTGGAATGTGGCTATGTGGTGAACTGTGTAGGACCTTTCAGCCATTTGAATATGAAGGACTATCGAGGATGTGTTTCTCATGTGGCCATGTTGGTCGTGCTGCGGAGCAATGTAAGTATGATCCTAAGTCTGCTATGAAACCAAAATCACGTCCTGCACCAAGTTGTGCAATTGTGATTGAATCTATGGTGGCCGTGCCTGTGCATGGCCCTCTGCATGACAGCACACATGCTTTCGTAACAGCCCCCCGACATTTGGCTTGGTGCGTGAGCCTACGCACGCTACTGCGATAGGGCCATCATCTATGCGCAAGCCTGTTGATGCAGATGTGCACACTACCGTGCCCTCGCAGATGCATGAACCGAATGCTGTTGATGGCTACACTGTGTAGGTGATTGTGGATGGGGAGACAAGACGATTGCCAAGGGGTATGCCTGACAAGTTGGATATGGATCATTGTCAGAATGCTAAGGAAAGTTTAGTGAAGGAGGGCCTTGGACCATGGATGCTCGTGCAGCCAAGGCGCCGAAGACTCTTTGCAAATGGATGAAGAAGTGAGGCCTCAAATAGGATAACCCTACATTGAGGGAGGTGCCTAAGAGTCATGGGAGTTATGATGGTCGTGGGATAAATGGTGCAAGAAGGAGGAATATATCAACTGTGCGTGGGCAGGAGAGCAATAGGAGGGTTTGGGCTCACAACAGCTCAAGGAATAGGAGCTAGGTGGCGGTGACTAATCAACTTTTTGCTGGAAGTCAACCTATAGATATTCTGATCAGTGAGGCGAATGAGGGGAAAATTATTGTGCAATCTACTATTGAGGATGACATATATGCTTATGATGTATCTCAGGCAAGGGGTTGAGGAGGGGGCTGCTCTCCGCCTACACTTTGTGGAGTGCAGATCTCCTTCTTTGGTGAGCTGTTGTAAACTGCAGGTGACAGTGAGAATTCCCGAGCGAGTTGTGGCGCCCATGGTTAAGAGGCTAGGTGCTTGCTGCAGCCATGGTGGGGCACTTAGGCGTTGCGCCTCTGCGTGGTGCACGGAGGTCATTGTGGATCAGTAGAATCCTCTGTGCGTACGAGGTAGTGATTGTCATTGTTTGGGGGCTATTTGGGGACTGCTTTATACAATCTATTATGAAGATTGCTATATGGAATATTAGAGGTATCAGAGACAGAAAATCAAGACTCTATCTACAAAGATTTGTAAGAGATCAGAATGTGGCTGCAGTTGCATTGGTGGAGACCAGGATGCAAAGTTTCAGCCGTAAAGAAGCTGACGTGCTCTTGGGAAGGGACTGGCTATATGAGATACAACCTTCAACTGGGAGGTCTGTGGGCATTGTTGTTTTGTGGAGGAATAGACCAACACTCAAGCTTCTTAAGAGCTCTCTACATGTGCTGTCTGTTCAGATTACGCATTCGGGCAATGAATTGATGAACTGTTGCTTTGTATACGCTCCAAAGGAGGTCCACAAAAGGAGAGTTATATGGGATTTTTTAAGAGACGAAGCCAAGTCAAGCATGCCTCTTATTATTACTGGTGATTTTAACTTAGTTATGTCTCAAGATGAGAAACGTGGGAGGAAAAATTCATCCATAAGCAGGGTCAAATTGAGTTCTCCGAATTGATCCATGATCTTCAGATGGAGGATTTGGGTTTATTGGAAATATTTACACTTGGTGCAATGACAGATCAGGGGGAGCATGAATATGGGAGAGACTGGATAGAGTATTGATGAATACTCAAGGTATGCAGGTGTTTCCTACTGCCACAATTACTCACATCTCTCAGATTGGCTTGAACCACTATCCGTTGTTGATAAATTTGAGGGGAAAGCAGCAAATTACGAAGAGCATAAGGATACAATTCAAGAGTACATGGTTGAATTCCTCACAATTGATAGGGGTGGTGATGCATGCATGGAGAGTGGGCTCTCGTGGCAATCGAATGGGAGGACTTTCCATTAGATTTGCTTTGGTTGCCCTCCCGAACTGAAGTAAAAGGGAGATGAGGGGACTTATTAAAAGGAACAAGGAGTTGGAAAGTAGAATTAACTCCCTTCAAATGAAAGAGTCGAGTGCGGGGCTGGATGTTGAGGAAAGTGCTGCCCTTGGCCAGCTTATAACTGAATTTCACAAGAAAAGTTCACTAGAGGAAAGATGGTGGTGGCAACATGCAAAAGTGCAGTGTGCTCAACTTGGTGACCATAACACATGATTTTTTCATGCTGCAGCAACAACTAGGTGGCGTAACAACCAAATTATGTGTATGAAGGATGATAAGGGGGAGACTATTACTTCGACTGATGGCATCGGTGATATTTTAACCCATTTCTTTGAAGCAAAATGGAGCAATGACATGGAGGCCTCTCCCTTTCGACATTTCTCACCGCGTGCATGTCTATCAGATGTTCATGCGTGCATGCTTACTCTTAGGGTCACAAAGGACAAGATCATTTGTGCGATTATGGCCCTTGGGAAAAATAAGACACTTGGGATTAATGGGATCACTACTGAGTTTTTACAGGACTACCATAATATTACTCAAGAAGATATTGTGCAGGTGGTTATGAAGTTCTTTGAGACTAAGCAAATGCCTACATCCTAGAAAGACATTAATTATTCTTACACAAGAAGCAAGGAGCTAATAAGCCTGATCAGTTTCAACCAATTAGTTTATGCAACATGATCTACAAAGTGGTAGCCAAGGTTCTTATGGAGAGACAAGGTAGTTCTGCCATATATTATATCACAAGAACAAGGTGTGTTTATCCCTGGTCGAGCAATTATAGATAACATTTTTATAGCACAGGAGATGGCATCCAGAATACATTCCTCAGCATCCAAGACAGGTATGATGGTCATCAAAATTGATATGGAGCAGGCCTATGATAGAGTCAGCTGGAATTTTGTGTTGGATATGATGCACTTCTTTGGGTTTCCTACAGCTTAGCGGGAGTGGATTGGCGTGTGCATCGACTCACCCAGATTTGAGGTGCAGTTAATGGTGTCAAACTTCCTTGGATTAAGGTGCAAAAAGGTCTTAGGCAGGGGTACCCCTTATCCCCCTACCTTTTTACTATCATCACTGAGCATTTATCTCCGCTCACGCGAGACTACGAGGTGCGCGTGTTGCTTGGTTTTCGTTATGCGCAGCGTGCACCAGCCGTGTCTCATTTGCTCTATGCAAATGATATCATGATGTGCATGCAAGCTGTGTCTCACTGATGAATGCTTGTTTGATAGAGTAATGCATGTGCCATGAGGTTAAAAACATGCTAAGGACATGGTGCTTCAATCACTCACCGAGTCAACCACGATCAACAATGGCAAACTTTATGTTCACCTGATCAATCGTGCTCGCAGTCTTGCGACGGTAAGGCCTCTGCATGATTATAACCAATTTAAGTGGATATGGAGACTTAAGGTGGCTCCCAGGGTTCGTGTCTTTATCTGGCATATCATCTGGAAGTCCCTGCCCTTGGTGGCGTGGCTCGCGCACAAGGGCCTGGCCGGTAGTAACAATTGCCTGTGGGGTTGCCCCGTCGTCGAGACCATTAGTCATGCCCTCTGGGATTGCCCACATGCACAGGAGGTGTGGGGCTCGTGGCATGCATGGGACACTGTTGTGGCGGTGTGTGGTGGCCCCTGTGATTGCAGTGGAGAGTTTTTTCTACAACACTTTTGCTGCTATTGGGAGGTGGCTGGTCATAGTCGCAGTCGTGATATGCTACACGTTGCTACAACTGTCACCACTCTTCATAGTATTTGGGTGAACAGATGTGCTAGAAAACACAATGAGCCAACTATGAACAGCACTATGTTAATTCGCAAGGTTCGTATGGATGTTACAATTGTGGATAAGTGACATAATGAGTATGCATCTAAGCTCAATGGGAACCTCTCCAACTCGCCTGAGTTGACCGCAGCCCTACATTGGGTTCCCCCTCCCGCTGGATGGATATTGATTAATTACGACGCTGCGGTTGGAAATGATATTGTTGGAGTGGGTATAGTAATTAGAGACCATCTGGGCAGGCCCTTGCTGATTGTAGGCAAAAGATTCATTTCACAAGCTAGCGAGGCCATGGAGACTCTTGCTATCCTAGAGGCCCTTAATTTTGTGAGACACTCGTTCCCAAACTCTCCCGCTGTGAAAATCCAGACGAACTTTCACATAGCTTTGCAGGAAACTCAAATCATGCTATGGCACTCACCTTTGGGAGGGCATTTTCTTCCTGCACTCTCACACTCCATGCGTCTGAGGGCATTGCGCATTGGCCACGTGCATCGAGAGGGAAGCTCTTCTGCGAATTGGGTTGCACATGCTGCTTGTACCTGCGAGTTTGCGTGGAGTGTGTAATGCCCCTTCCTGAGTGACTCCTTAAGCTTTTGTTATCTAACTTTTTGTTTGATCCTCCTTAGAGGACCCTTTGTATTGGCCTAGGCCATTTCATAAATTAGAACCCAATTTCAGAGAAAACCATTAAAACTTATTTAAACCTATTTGATCCTATTTATCTAGAGAGTCTTAGTAGAAACAAATATGAGTTGATAGTTGTAGATGGCTACACTAGGTTTACATGGGTTCTTTTTGTTAGAAATAAAAGAAAAATATTTAAAATATTTGTAAGATTGAATACCATGATTGAAAAAGAATGTGAAGTTAAGTTAGTCTCCATTAGGAGTGATATTGAAGGAAAATTTAAGAATGAGTTATTTGATGATTTCTTTAACAAAAATGGAGTGAAGCATACATACATTTTCTTTACCTAGAATCTCTAAAAAAATATCGTAGAGAGAAAGAATAAAACTTTGCTAGATGTGATAAGGTGCATATATAATGAGTATAGTGTTCTCAAATATTTTTGGTTAGAGACAATCGATGCTATTTGCTATGTATTTAATAGAATAACATGTAAGCTTTTATTATATATTTCTTCCTTTTGAGTTACTTTATGATAAACAGCCCAAGATATCTTATTTTTATGTGTTTGGATGCAAATATTTATTTTAAATAATGAAAAGTGATTTAGATAAATTTGATGCTAAGTTTGATGAAAGAATTTTTCTATGGTACTCACCAACTAGTAGAGTTTCTAAAATATACAATAAGAGATCACTAGTTATGAAAGAAATCATCTATGCCAAATTTGATGACTCTCTTATTGAAGCATCTAGTAGCCATCATCAAGGTGATCATCTTAATGAATTAAAAGATTTAGTCTTAGAGAAGAAAGTTTAGAAGATATTATTGAAGATAATGAATCAATAAAAAAGAAAATTAGGTTGAGAAATAATTGAGACATTCTAAGGATCTTCCTAGTGAGTTAATCATTAGAGACATGAAAGAGAAAGTTAATACTAGAAGTTCTTTTAATCATGTGATATTTGTATCTAATATTGAACTTAGTTCTATACAAAATATTTTTGAAGATGAGTCTTGGATTATTATAATGAATGAAGAATTAATATAATTTGAAAAGAATTAAATTTGGGATCTTTATATAAGACAAATGATAAAATAATAATTGGTAAAAAATAGGTCTTAAAAATAAGTTAGATAAAAATGGCAAAGTTATAAAGAATAAAACTAAATTAGCATACAAAGGTTATTATCAATTTGAAGAAGTATATGTGGATAAGCTTTTGCTCCTATAGGTAGACTTCAAGTATTTAGGATCTTACTTGCTTATGTATGCCTATGCCAAATAATTGTTAAGAGTGCATTTTTGAATGAATATATAAATGAAGAAGTGTTTGTAGAGGAATCCTTAGGATTTGAGATACATGATAAGATAGATCATGTATATAAATTTAAGAAGATATTCTATGATTTAAAGCAAGCTCCAAGAGCTTTGTATGAAAGATTATGCATTTTTCTTACATCAAATAATTTTCATAAATGTAAGAAATATAATACTTTATTTATTCAAAATTTATCAAAATGTTAGTTAATATATCAAGTTTATGTAGATGATATAATTTTTAGAGCCTTCAATAAAGAAATATGTATGAAGTTTTCCAATTTAATGAAAAATGAGTTTGAAATAAGTATAATGAGAGAGTTAACCTTTTTTAGGACTTTAGGCCAAAAAGTCAAGTGAAGAAATGTTTATTTCTTAAATCAAGTATTTGATGAAGTTGTTAAAGAAATTTGGTTATGAGAATGTGAAGCATAGGAAGACTCCTATTAGTATAAATACTATCGTATATAAAGATGAAGTTGGAAAACCTATTGACGTAAAATTATACAAAAGAATGATTGAATCATTATTATATCTTACTATGAGAAGATTGGATATTGTGTTTAGTATAGGTATGTATATAAGGTTTCAGATTAGTTTTGAAGAATCATACTTATAAACATATCTTTAAATATCTTATTGGAATTAAGAATTTTTAAATATTCTAGGTGTGAGTTTGGATTTGATTTAATAGCTTAAATAGATACTGATTTTGTGGGTGACAAGATTGATACAAAAATACCTTTGGTATATATCAATTGATTGATGGTTCACTAATTTCTTAAGCTAGTAAAAAAAATTGTGTGGCATTATCAACAACAAAGGTTAAGTATATTATTACAAGAGACTGTGTTGCTCAAATTCTACGTATTAACAAATTTTAGATTATGACTTAGAATTTACATAAATTCCATTATTTTGTGATAATTTAAGTGTAATTTATTTTGCTAAAGATCCTATTCAATACTTGAGAACAAAATACATAAAATTAAGATATCACTTTATTAGAGAGTATGTGTAAAAGAAAGTAATTCAATTATCTTTTGTGTCATCGTCTACACAATTAGTTGATATTTTTGTTAAGCTATTAGCTACCAAAGTATTTAGCAGACTTAGATTAAGCTCAGGTGTCATTACCCCTTCGAATAATTACAAAAGGGGGAGAAGTTAGTGCTAGAATTTAGGAAGAGAGTATGTTAGAATTTAAGGAGAGAATAGGCTATCATACAATGTATACTATAATATGAAATATTAAATTATTTGATTTATTTATTAATATTATATTTTCTTTTAACATTAGTTTTGTAATTCTCAAGAGGGAGATTATTATACCCTTTGATGTGATGATCACAAAACAAAGGCTAAGTATTTATTAATGTCTTGCTAAGCTTAATATTATTTTAGTTACATCTCAAGAAGTATTCTAGTGATCTAGATTTATTAAAATAAGGATTATAGTATAAATAATGAATATAATTTGATGGTTCAACATACTGATTTTGGAGCTAAAGATAATGGTCTTTATGGATGGCTAATTTATAAAGAATTTTATTTTAAATCTTTATTATTAATATGTTAAACCTTTAATTTCTTCATAGCTATGGCACATAAGGCTATCATCTTTCATGCATATGTAAATTTGGTTCAAGTTATTTTTATTTGAAGACATTTGAGCTTTTGAAAATCTTACAAATATTTAAATATTTTTTTATATATAAAAATTTTATTTATTATAAAAGTATAAAAATCATAATAATAAAAATTTTGCTTAAGACACCAACATAGAAATCGCTAAGCTCGAAGGCATCAGGTCAAGTGGCTTAGGGCATGAGCTTTGAGGACCCATAGGTCAGGAACTATAGTCAAGCCCAAGTATCGATCAAATTAGGTTACTATTACGGTCTCTGGGTCAGTTGGTTTATGGCATTACTTCTGAATTGGTTTATGCAAAATGAGTTAGGGCAAACTTGTTAATCAATTTTGACAAATCAGCTCAGGTAGGACTCATAGATGCATGTTGGCAACCTATGTCATGACTTCTTAAGAACACCAAGGGGTAACCAACCCCATTAGACTAATTATAGTATATTGTGGATGTATTATCAGCACAAAATACTTAAACTATTTTGTAATATGGGACTAAACAAAAGCTATTACCTAACTTGAGATTTCTACATCGATCGATCACGTATTTTTGTGATCCAATGTTCCAGATCACGTCTGCATTTGTGAATAGTTAACTTTTTAACTATTTATTTGGAATGGTTGATCAAACGACTAAGAGTCCCTTCGCCTACATGAAAAGTAATATTATCATCATTACTATCCATTTGGCTTTTGAATTCAACACTCTAGATCTTATCTCGTTGTAATTAGATCTAAACCCTTTATCATTTAAGCTGATTCGATGATTACCATGCCATTCACTTAATTGGACTGTAGTAGTATCGTCTTTTTCTTCTGTAGTGATTAACTTTCTAAAAAACATATTCTAGTCATTAGAGAGTTATTTTTGGAGGTTTTTGTTATTTAAACTTTAAATAGGGATCATTTATCAAACATAAAAACTATCAAATGAAACTTGAAAATGATCATTTACTAAACATAAAAATTATCGAACGAAACTTAAAAATTTTCATACAAGTCCAAGTGAAGTTCAAATCGTGAGTAACAAATTTCTATAGAATTATGGGAGCTACAGATTTTTGTCAGTCTCTATTTCTCTTGCTTTCGTTCATAATAATTTATGTATTTTCTAGTAACATCTATTTCATGCATTAATAGTGTTGCTCTTGTTTAAAGAATTAAATGTGTAGAAATTTTTATAAATGAAAATTATAAAGTTTTGAATTTTTTGTATAGATTAAATTTTTTTATTTTTGTGTCTCATTGGAGCACTGATGTGTGTTTGATTTACTCATATTTTCTTTGATAAAATGGAGTGGTTAATGGAAGCCCGATCAAAGATCAGAGGTGGATGTAGGAACCGACTTTGGTTGAACAACCTAAAAAGTTTTTGTGCATTTTGTTTATTGTTAAGAAATTTTATTTTGTTAATAATTTTATAAAAGAAAATTTTATTTTAAGCTCAAAATTTTTCTTTTAATTTTTGGATTCAAAAAATTATTTAAACACACAATTCACCCCTCCTCTCTTTTCATTTTGCCTCACACAATTTACAACAATTCCTGATAGCTAAGCACTTATTTTTGGAAACATGTTATTCTAAATAATAAGTTAACCTTTATAAACAATAATTGATTCCTTTTATATTATATCATTTTGTTATATCTTTTTTAATTTAATTATATCAATATTTTTATTAATCATCTCTTTTTCTTTAAATATATACGACATGATACATATTTAGTATATAACTAATCAAAACATATAACAAGATAAGTATGACAACTTGTTATTACAATAATGATGACAAGCATCTCTCATATATTCTTCTGCACATATCATTAAAAAAATATAATATTATCATACTCAAATAAATCAAGCATCAAATCATCAAGTCAATATGTTATTATAAATCATAAAGTAAATATCATTCAATTGATATTTCACATATCATTTGAGACTTCTAACATAGCATTATATTATATCAAATCAAATATATTAAGTACAACTTCTATTTGCTTCTCAAATACGAGTAATGATCTCACTAAGGCTTTGAGTTTTGTTCCAAGTCTTAGTTGTTGTTGTTCTAAGATTTTTTTCCATGATTTTTGTATAAATTTTTTCAAAATTTCTTAAAAACACCTTCACTTACTCTTTTCTTTTCTTTATTAGTTATAACTAAGTGTTGACCTCTCAAATTCTCCCATAAAGAATTATCTCTAAGTCATAGCCAATCCTTCTTTTATATTTGTCCTCATGATTTTTTATGTTTTTGACCATCTAAATGTCTCTAATTATTATGTTGCTTTATGTGATTGTCTTTTTACCTTTTATTCTCTCATTTACAAAGATTTCTCCTTAATTAACTCACCCCTATGTCATTTCTTGGTGTCATTTTAGGGTTTAAGATATATTTATTTTCTATTAATCATATATGTATGGTCACCTTAATCATACCATATGATTCTCAACCTTGCTTAATTTCTTTTTAAGTTCTACCTATTATATTATTATGATATTATTATCTTATGTATGTGATACTCTCATTCTTTTTTTATCGTACAAAGATTTCATTTATAATGTTAGTCTTCACATTGTTATATTGTATGTTTTTTATCATTGAACTATAGAAAATCCATCAATTGATATTTTTAAGAACTCTCTTTATGTTATATTATATGATATTTCTTGTAGTATTTGTACGATCAATTTCTTGTATTTCTTTTCTAAGTCATAGTTAATAATGGTCTTGTATGATATGCTCTTATGTCTTGATTGTATTGCAATCTAAGACATCTTCCTTTAGTTGCTTTCACACTATAACCCACTTCATTTACTTGTGCATGATCATATGATATGATATTCTTGTATCATATTATATGATCCAATACTTCTATAGATTCGTACTAAGTACACAAAGTTGTATTGATTTGTGTTAGTCTTGATGTTAAGTTCAACACTATCAAAGTTTTATATTTATTTCTTTGACACTATATGATATTATATTACTTGTACAACAATTTACTCTTATGCATTAATAACCTAGTATGATAAATTGGTCATCTTGTATGATCTTTAACCTACTTTTATGCATGTTCATACTTCTACTAAGTTTATTCTCTCTTTTACTTAATTTATTATTTGATATCCTATAATTATATTATATGATCAAACACTTTCTTATTTTGTTGAACTACTCCAACTGATATTAGTGATACATTGACTACACTATTTTGTATTTATACATTATTGTATTCATATTTGTTTTAAATAATTTCATCTTATGACTTTGTTCACCTAATAATTCTCTTACTCAATCGTACTATATAAACATATGATATCATACTGTATTATATCTTAAAATCTTGAACATATTTAAAAAATTCTAAAAAAATTTATAAAAATTTTCAAAATATATTTAGATCAAAATCATACTTTATAATTCCTCTCTCCTTAAGATTATTAATTATTTCTTAACATCATATATATTTTTTAAAATAAATTGCTACCACTTTTGGGATGTTATAGAGCTAATGAAAGATATGACAATAAGTTTATAACAAGTAACAAAAGCCATGAGGATTATTGTAACTATTCTTTATTGCTATGTGTAAGTGGTTGGAGATGTTAACAAACTTTTTTAAAGGACCTTCATAAACTATCTAATGGTAAGATGCAATGTAATAATTATAGATAGACTGACAAAATGTGTAGAATTTTTTTTATTGAGACTACATTTTCTTTGGAGAGGGTGTCAACTTTATTTTGATCAAATTGTGTCATTGCATAGAGCTCTTAAAGCTGTAATGTTTGATAAAGATTCAAAATTTGCTTCTTTTTATGGAGAAGTTTAGTACTTTATTAAATTTAGTATTACATTCCATCCTTAATTTGATGGATAAATTGAGATTACAATTATGACACAAGAAAATATTCTTAGATTGTTTATCCTTGACTATGAAGGTAATTGGGATGCACATCTAACTTTGATTAATTTTACTTATAACAATAGGTTTTAGTCTAATATAAATTTGATCCTATATGATGTGCTATATAATAGAAAATGCCAATTGCCATTATGTTGTATGAAAATAATGAAAGGCTTTTGGTTGGTTTTAAATTAGTGGAAGAAACTACAAATAAAATCCAATTAATTAGAGAAATAATTCGAAACACACAAGATTGATAGAAAAGTAAATCAATGTTAAACATAAAAAGGTAGAATTTTAGAAATGTGGGTATGTGTTCCTAAGATTAAGCTCTATAATGGTGTATCACGATTTAGAAGGGGAAAAATTGGAAACCATGATAGACCTTTGCAAATTTCAAAAAGAATTAGAGTTGTTGCATATAGAGTATCTTTACCTCCATTCATAGCAAAGGATACTTGTGTATTTAACATTTTAACTGATCTAGCTATAAGCTGTCCTCATCCTGAGCCCTTGTTAGCAGATGTTTGTAAGGTAGCAGCAACAAAAGTGAAAATATGATAATAGAAGGAGAAAGAAAGGTGAAAAGGAGAAGAGGATTTTTTCACATGGATATTGAATTCTTCAAGAAGTTTTTTCTTTACGGGGTTCAAAATTGATGAAATTTTGATTCCTAAAACTTTTTGAATTTCCCAAGTTCTAACTTCCTACAAATTCTAACTTGGTTCATATATACTCCTTACCCCTCCAAACATGTGTGCTCTTGCCTCTGCACTACTATGCATGTTGTACCCTTTGATGTGATGATCACAAAACAAGGCTATGTATTTACTAATATCTTATTGAGCTTAATATTGTTTCAATTAAATCTCAAGATGTATTCTAATAGTTTGGGTTTGTTGGAGCAAGGATGATAACATAAATAATGAATATAATTTGATTGCTTAACCTACTGACTTTGGAGTCAAGAATAATAATTTTTATGGGATGACTAATCGACAAAGAACTATATTTTTTAAATATTTATGATTAACATGTTAAATTATTAAATTCTTCATAATTATGATCATCTTTCATGCATATGTGAATTTACTTTAAGTTTTATTTTTTTAAAGTCTTTTAAGTTTTTAAAATCTTTTAAATATTAAAATATTTTTTAATAAATTTTTATTATTATAAAAATAAAAAAATTGTCTAAGCATCTAACCCCACCACCCAAAAGGTTAAGCTTAAGTGGCTCATAGAACTAGGCATGGGCCTTGAGGAGTCATAGGCTAGAAGCTAGACCAAATCTAGGATACATCAAGCTTGAATATCGATCTAAGTCAAGATTATTGTTGCATTTTTTGGGTCAATCTATTCAGGGCATTACTCTTGAACTAGCTTAGACAAAATGAGTTAGGGTGAACTCATTAATTAGTTTATGAAAATTGAGTCAGGTCAGACTTGTAAATATGCATTAGCAACTCGAGTAGCAACTCGAGTAATGACTTCTTAAGAACAACACTAAATGATAGCCAACCCCATTAGGTTGAATATAACACACAGTGGAAGTATTATATGCACAAAACACTTGATTTGTTTTCTAATGTAGGACTATTGAACTGTTTTCCAAACTTGGTTTTTTGATATTACCCAATCATGCATTTTTGTGAATCGAATGGTCCAGATGATGCCTGCATTTGTGAACAGTTCACTTGCATCTAGCCGTTCATCTGAGATGGTTGATTGAATGGCTGGACGACTCTCTGCTTTTGTAAATAGTATGCGTGCTTATCATCATCATTTATCTAGCTTTTGAATTGAATGCTCCAGATCTTATCTTGTTGTGATTAGATCTAGACTATTTATCGTTTAATCAAATTGGATGGTTACTGCTCCATGTGCTTAATTAGATGACAACTGTATCATCTTCTTTTTTAGTAATGACTAGCTCTCCAAAAAGCTGATTCTAGTCATTGGGGGAGTTATTTTTAGATTTTTTTTATTTTAGCTATAAATAGGGTTCATTTGCTAACTATTTTAATTAATTGAATAAACTTGAAAATATTTCATACAAGTCTAAGTGAAGTTCAAATCGTGAGAACCAAATTTTTGTTCAATTACAAGAGCTGTGGATTTTCATTGGTCTTTATTTCTCCTACTTCTATTCATAATCATTTCTATATTTTTAATAACATCTATATCATTCATTAGTAATGCCACTCTTGTTTAAAGAATTAAAGATGTAGAGAATTCTATAGATAAAAATTATAAAGTTTTAAATTTTTTTGTATAACAAAATTTTTTCTTATTTTGGTATCTCATTAAAGCACTTGTATGTATTTGTTTTATCCCTATCAACTTTGACAAAAGATAGTGGTTAGTGGAAGCTCGATCGGGGTTCCAGGGTAGATATAGGCATAAGTTTTGGTCCAACCACCAAAGTGTTTTTTTTATATTTTATTTATTATTGAGAAATTTTATTTCATTGATAATATTTATAAAAAAATTGTTTTTAGCCCAAAATTTTTCTTCTAATTTTTGGAATTAAAAAAATTGTTAAACAAATAATTCACCCCTCCCCTCTTATTTGTTTTACCTCACACATTTTACATCAATGTGTACTTTGATGCATCTATAGCAGGTCTTCGTGCATGGATGCACCTACAACGTGTCTTGCAGCTTAGTGTCGCCTCATCAATTTTTGTTATTTTTTATTATTTTGTCTCGTTCCTTTATTTTTTTCATCCATTCTAAATTCAATGATCTTGAAAATATTCTTTTGATCATAGGTTCTTTTTTGAGATTTAAATCCTATCAAATCTTTTTTGCTGAACTAATATTTAATTATTTTCTTTAAGAAATTAAGACTTCTATTGGTCTCAAGTGATTTTTTTATTTTGTTAGTAGCACATAACTTGGTAAGTGTTCATTAGTCTCTTCATTTAGTCAATACCAATAATGTCTTTTGTTAATACTTTTTATCTTGAATTAAAAGTTTTGTCATCCTTTGCAAATCGATGCCATTGTGCTTATTGATAGTAAATGACATCTTAATCCCAAAAATAAAAATGTTTTAGTATTATTTGGTATATATTTTGAGGTATTACTTTATAGATAACCTTATCAATATAGTTTTTGGTGATCACAAACTTCATATTATATTGTTTTCAACTCTCGCATTGGAGTCTTTATGAATTCTCCAAAAAAAGTAGGGTCTTAGATATGGTGTAGTCTTTAACTTTAGTTTTTTCACAAGACTTTTTGATATTAGGGTATTTTCTCTTCTAGTGTCGATGATAACACTGACAAGCTCTTTTTTCACTTTTATTTGGATAGTAGTGTTATTTTGTTTGTTTTGCTTCATGCGATATCTTTTTTAGACTCATCATAAAAGATAAAGTTTCATTAACTTGAAGAAGAGTTTCAAGTACCTTTTCAATTTTTGTTGTAATAAGTGTGTTATCATTCTTAAACTTATCTAAAATTAATTTTTGATAATTGAAGCTCGTGTTAATAGGAGAACTTAAAGAAAGAAGGGAGCAAAGTGAGATCCCATGAAAATCATCTTAGTTAAGAGTAACAAATCACTAAGAGATTTATTTTGAATTAATTTTAAATATTTAACTTTTATTTGAATTAGAATATTAAGTTTGATTGAATCATTCTTATAAGATACAAAAATTAAATTTTATTTAAATTAATCATCTTAAAAAATATTTAAGATTTTAATATCTTTTGATAACACTATATTAACCATCTTAAAAATTATTTTATCTTGATTATATCTCTAAAAATCTTCTTTCATTAACTTGTGACAAAAAATATATTATAATAATATTAATTAATTTGTAAATTAATAATATTAATAACAAAAAGATAAAAATAAAATAAATAAAAACTTAAAACTATTTAATATATCACCACCTCTCAGAACTAAATAGTAAATCTTAAGTTGGAGTATTACTCTTCAAACTATTTGCTGTAGTAATCAAGTTGGGACATAACTCTGAAACTCGTTTAAAACTATTGAATCAAGGCATCACTCTTGAATCCATATCTATTCAATTAATCAATTAGTAGCAGCACGAGCTGTGATTTCTTAAGTGAGCTAAGGGGGGTCTTTCACCCTCAATAGACTAATTAAAAGACATAAGAAACACTTAAATAGAAATAAACATTCTTCGTTTAGGTGAGATAGGAATGTTCCTTTCATGCAAGTGACCTCTAAATTACGAGAGTGATTTTCACATTTGATCATGCACTAATTTGCTTTCTTAAATGTGTTAATTCAATCAACCAACTTATTACACAATTTCATGATTGCACGGTTCAAAATTTATTGGCATGAAAGATCTAACTTTAGTTGTAAGATCACGATTGAGATCTGACGTCCAGATCAAATTGTAATTTCGAAATAATGCCAATTTAATGCAAACCATTTAATCATGTAGCTTTCATAGTCGAACTCTAGAAAATCTTTCCAATCTTGTATCTCTCTACATAATGCTATGTAGCTCTCTATGTAATGCTATCTTCATCATTAGAATTTTTATTTAAATAAATGTTTTTTATTAAAATTAATGTTGACCTATTTTAATTAAAACAAGTGGTAATGATTTGGTCTGTTTGATAAGTGCTTTTTAGTTATTAGAAATATATAAATAGAAGATTTTTTTAACATATTTTATTAATAAATCTTTGTAAACTTTGAAGAAAAATTTCAAGTTATTTAAATTGTTAGTCATTAGTGCTCATCATTACTTCTATTTGCTTCATCCTTTAGTCATCAAACTTAAAATTCTATTTTTTTCTCAAATTAACTTGTTCTTAATCTTTACTCCTAATTAATTTAGTTAAAACACTTGTGCCTGGTTAGTATTTCATTAAGAATAATATTTTTATTTGTATTATGTTTGATTTTATGTCACTAAATTATTTTTTTATTACCAATTTAATTTGGTGCAAGGATATGTAGCATGTCAAATTTGTTTTGTTATTGTGAGAGTTTAGCCTATCTAGTTTTTAGCCAAAGGCTTATATTGATTGTACTTTATTTTTACATAGTTTTTATCATGAGTGAACGTATGCTTGATTTTAAGTTGAATTACTTAAAAATCATTAATGTACATTTTAATCTTTGTTGATTTTTTATTTCATAATATTTTAAAAAAATATTAAAAAATTAACATATTTTTAATAAAATTAAAATTTTTATAAAATAATTTTTAGAGATTTGCTAAAGCTTATTAAAATTTATTTTAAGATATTTTATTTAAATAATTGTTTAAAAAATATAAATTTTTATTTCTAGTAATTCACTTCTCTTGTTGAATCACATTTCCAATTAAATATTAATAGCATAAATAACTTTATTGATAATTAAATATATTAATAAGATAAATTTAGTGAAGTTATAATTCAATACTCACATAAGTTGTTATCACTTATCAATCTATTGAGCACTAAGAAGTTGCTCAATTGTATTCCTTTCTTTAGTTATGGATGAAGATAATAATTGGTTGACGAAGGAAGTCTTAATGGAGGAAGTTAAAGAGATAGTATTTTAGATGGATCAACATAGCACCCTTAGTCAACAGCTTGGTTTTTAGAGAGATATGCTTCCCATAAATTACTTAAGCCACATCCCCTTTTATAAGTATAAAGAACTTACATATTTTCAACACTTTTTAGATAAAATAAATAAGAAAATAGAAGGTTGGAAGAAAAAGCTATAAACTATGGGAGACAAACTTAATATTGTGAAGCATGTTCTTATCTTAATATCTTTTTTTTTTCTGATGATAGTCAATCCCATTCTCAACATCTTGAATATAGTTAAGATAATCATAAATGGTTTTTTTAGGGTGACTCTAAAAATATACATAGGTTCCACTAGACTAGATAGGGAAAAGTTAACCTTCTAATTGAACAAAATAGATTTTTATCTAAAAACATTGAAGAGGTAATTTTTGCATTCTCACCAAAAACATATTTGAAAATTGCTTTCAAACCACTCATTATGGTCACACTAAATGAAAGATAAATATTTGAAGTTAGGGAAGAAAGATAACATATTTGACACTTAAAAATGCATAAAAAGAATTATATCATTTGGTCATTACACTACTTATTTGATTATAATAAAATTATTATATTATATTTACTAATATTTTTTAAGTACTAATTTCATATCATGCATCTTAAGTACAATTAAGTTGATAATGTAGAGTGCTTGATCATGTGACTCAAGGAGCATAATGAAGGGATTTGGATGTTAATCATAACTAACACCAAGAGAAATACAAGCTCAAGTAATACATGGTGAAGATCTTTATTGAGTCTCTTTTTGTTTATAATTAGACTATCAAAATTTATAATAATTTGATTGAGATGCTTAAGATTTATTTAAGACATATATTTTTATTTTATTTTATATATATTGTCTACCTTAAAATATTATATTTATAGTAAGTTCATCAAGTATTAATGCTAAATCATGTTAGATTTAAAAAGGGATTGAATTCAGCGAGATTTGTGTTGATAATATTAATCGTTCTTACTTAATAAACCCATCATAAAATATAATCAATGAATAGTTGGATCAAATAAAGTGTCGACTGAAGGCAATCCTAATTAATGGCTATTTTAGAACTTTAATAATAGTAAGATATACATATCACATAGTATAGTGATTATTTACATAAGAGTTTGATTTGTAGTTTAGTATTCTTGAAATTTGTGTAATATGATATTAACTTTCATATTAGTATAATACCTTTATTAAGAGATCATATAAGGGATCAGACCAAGCATGGAAGAAGTTGACTATCTTCGTGCATATTCATCGTAGTCATGGGATCCATATATCTATTTAGTGAGAGTTTAGGACTTAGGTTGTGAGCATATTTTTAAGGTCATGTAGCATGATATAAGTTTCATATAGTATGATACTATTTTTACCAAAGAGCTTGGGAAAATTTGCATTGTAATAATATGATGCTCATATTATATTTATATGGTATCTTCTTATTAATATAAATGAACTTGTCATACCTATTGTAGTGTAGGATTATGCATTGTATAATAATTTCTTGAGAGCTCAAAATTTAGGTTTACATAGTTTTATTCTAATCATACTATATGATGTCCCTGTTATGTCTATATGATCCATTTTATGTAGAAAAAATGAATTAGTTGAATAATGATGATTGACTAGATGATGTTGTTAGTAGTGCATCATACTTGTAGGATACTTCAGATTGTATGATACGATCAATTCAGGATGTGAATAATGACTAATTTGATTAGTTTTTCATATAAACATTTAAGGATGTTTTGGAGTTGTTATAGTGTATTCTTATGAGTATATAAAGGCATTCAAATGTGATAGAATTGATTAATATTGGATTAGAAAATTTATTATGATTAGATTCATTATTTCTAAGAAGAATAAAAGGATAAACCATAGAATCTAGCTTGTAGCACCCAACTCATCCATCTTTTTCATCCTTGAGCCATGTTATATTTTGTTATTTTTTGTATATTTATTACATTCTCTCTTGTATGAATATTAAGCTTTATTATATATCTTATATTGATTCATTTAGCATGTTTTTTCCATAAGTATTTGTTTGCTATAAGAATTATTGTATTAAACTTCTACTTAGTTTTCTTGTCTCATCATTGGGACTTTTACTTATTATTTTATTGGCTTTTTATTAATCCTTGATTATAAACTCTAAACACTTATTAAGCTGATGTTGTAGAGTTTTATTACATCAATATTATAGACTTTTATAAAGTTGATGTTATGGTGCAAAAGATGGAAGTTTTTGCAATTACATAGAAAGTAGTGGAACATTTTCTTGGTTTCTTGCAATAAATCATTATGAAAAGCAAAAGGATTTTCTTTGCCTTTGATTTGCAAACAGATAATAATAAAAAGGTTCATAATCTTGTGATCAAAATGGTATATAAAGTAATCCTTAAAATGGTGTAAGAGTAGATGAATATTCCCTAAAAGCTATCAAACATTATCAAATAAATCACTTATGAGGTGGGTATAACAATAGTTCATTGGAGTTATATTCACAAAGAGGGTAATGAAGTGATGAACTACTATGCTACAATGGCAACAAAATCTACAAAATCAAGCACCTAGAAATCACAAAATATTACCAAGTTATGTAAGGCTTGTGCTAGATTGGATAAAGTCTAACTCCCATATATTCAAACTTTATACAAGGTGCAAAGCATTGTCCAAGAGGATTAGTCTTGATACGATGTGAAAGAATTGGAGTTTCTTTATATGTGTAAATCTTTTGTATAATATGATAACCACCATTGTACAATGTAAAACATCTATTACTTACATTGTCTCAACTTCATAAAAAGATGTTTTGATTCACCTTGTCATTAGCCAATTATGCTTAATATGGATAATAGAGTAACTAAGTATGGCAGAATATTAAAAAACCAACTAATCACACAACTACAATAAAAACCAATCAATAAATTAGACAAGTCCACATAACACTATTCAAATAAGGGCTTAGTCATATATTTATGAATTTCACAACAAAGGCATCATATTGGTACAACTTGGTATTAGTTATATTGTTCATCATTGGATATCATTGTACCACATGATGCTTTTAGATTTTACATCAAATATGTATGTTTATGGACAACTTGTACTATTCATCTCAGGTCTACATTGTACCATTACATTGCCTCCTAGCTCTTCGTCAACCAAATACACATAATGAAGGTCAATCTATGATATCATAAAATGGAAATGGCATGACCTTTTGCATTTGGCAAGTATGCAAGTGGACACTATTTGCTTCGATGCTCCTTCATACTTTGACATTGGTTACCATCTCAAAATAAGACTACTAGGATAAATGAACTCAAAGATAATGCATTAGTATTTTTTAAATGATGCATTATAATGCATTTACTAATAAGTTTTCCAAAATTTTTGATGGCACATTGAAAAGTGACCATATTTATCACAATCTATATCAAATTAGAGCATTTTTAGCGAGCAATTACTGTTTTGGTCTACCATCACTTTAAGTCGAAACAACCCTACTCAATAGGACAAAAGCCACATATCTCAACACTGATAAAGTGCTATTATGTCATCATATGCAAATATCTACTTAGCTCAGTCTTCAATGACTCTTAAAATAGCTCACTTAACTAGTGGAAATATTAAAACTACATTGTTATCAACTAAATTGAATTGGATATAGCCTCATCAAATTGTGCCCTCTATGGGTTGTAATATCATGTACTATAAAATTTTGGTTCTTCAAAAACAAGATTATGGACATATAAAATTGATGAACCAAGATGTTATGCAAATGCCTATGCCTATGCATTCTTTATAATAATTGCTTTTACTACTTATGTTACTAATATAAGGTTTATTTACTTGAAATCTTAGGAATATACTTCATTCTATTATTTCCTTTCTATTTGATGCCTGCATCATAAACTTGATGCATATTGATAAATAACAAGTATTTCATTATTCCTTCCATGCCTTTTGCATTCTAGATTGCTTAATGGAGAATATCCTTATTTTCTTTCCCTGCTACAATACTTACATACAATATGTCACTGTGAGACCACAATACATTAGCACCTGGTACTTTACTCTAAATTAACCAATTAAGAATTTTTTTCTCAACATACAACACATTAAAGATCACATATTGTATGTGAGCCCTTTAACAACATACAACAAACTGTCTCGACATACCAAAAACACTTAGTATACTATACATTATTTAAGATTTATAATGCCCTAAGCTTACAAAACTAGCTTTTATCTCAACAAACCATTATGTCTTCTCATCAAACCTTTACAATTGAGCTAAATATACCTTACATTGAATTTCAATGTATCTTCTATTTTTTCTTAGGAAAGCGATTCTCACCTTTCCTAAACTTATGATGATATCATATGTCGCATGTTGATGTATCGTACATTATTTTCTAAATTCCATATGAACAATATAACTCAACCATTTTTTAGCTAAATTTCTTTTCATACAAGATAGAAACAAAAATAAGCTAAACAACTAACTTAAAAGCTAAACACTCATCTTATTCATCCTTTTCATTTTTATAACAACTTTTATTTTCTTTAATGATGCTTTTCTTCTACTTCATTTGATTTACCTCCTATAGCTTTTATAGTACATGAAATTCTCCTAACTTATTTTCCTTCATAGCTCCTCCCTATTTCTTGGTTCAAAACTTACTAGAAACAACACTAATTGCTAAAACCAACATATGTAACCTACTAAAAACTCTCTCTCTCTTCTTCTTGTAGACTTCCTTTCCACTTGGATTTCCTCTCTCTTCTTCTTGTAGACTTCACTTGGATTTCCTCTCTCTTTCTTCTAGATAAATGCCATACTATTGACAACTTTTCCCTTCTATTTACCTCTCAAGCTTCTAGATTCTTCTCCTTGCTCTTATCCAAAAGTATTAATAGATTAATAGCTAGGAAAGACTATTAAGAGATTTAAGCCACCCTTTATATATATATATATATATATATATATATATATATATATATATATATATATATATATATATATATATATATATATATATATATATATATATATATATATATATATATGTTTAAAGGTGTATATTCCTTCCAAGATTTACAACAAAAATTAAGCTTTTAAAATTACAACTTAAAAGCCAACACATTCTATTTAAGGAGCTCTTTCAAAATGGTTTGTTAACTTTAATATGTTAAGTAACACACTTTTTGAGAATAAAATAAAATAGTATTATTTTATTTTAGCGTATCAATTATTAAACTATATAACTTTCTTACTTCATACATTGTTATTTACATGCTCAAATCCATAATTAGAGCTTAACAAGGCTGTCAACCAAGATACAAAGCTGGCATGTCACATTTTTCCCCTTTTGAGAAATTTCATTCCAAGTTTAAGTCTTTATATCCAATTCCATTTCTTAAGTGTTCTCTCATTTAATTTGATTGAACCAAAGGACTTTCATCATTTGAATCACTTTATTGCATAAGACTTTGTTATTTTGATCTAGAATTTCTATAAGTTTTTCAATTTTAGTTATATTTGGCTAAAATACAATGTTTTTAGAGTCAAATTTTATAATATGAGGGTGACCAAAAATATACTTTTGTAATGAAGATATGTGAAAAATGTTATGGACTATAACTACATGTAAGAGTAACTCTAATTTATAAGCCACTTGGCATACCTTTTTTGAAATTTGAAATGGGCCAATATATTTTGGTTTTATTTTTCTTACCTTCCCAAATGTAAAAATGTTCTTTAGAGGGCTTACATTTACACACATGATCTTTTTCTTGAAATTTCACGTTATATTGCTTTACATTAAAATATTTCTTTAGCTCATCTTGGATAATTGAATTCTTGTTTTGATTAATTTTATTTTTTCTAAAGCTTCATTAATAATATTAAGCCCAAACAATCATCATTTCTTAACTTTGAACTAACATAATAGAGATTGACATTTTATTCTATTTAATGTGACAATAAGTCATATCAATATTTTATTAAAAATTATTATTATAAAAGAATTCAATTAAAGATAATAACTTTCTTAATCTCTATTAAAATCTATAACACTTAATCTCAATAGATTCTTTAGAGTTTTTATGGTTTTTTTTGTTTGGATATCTGTTTAGAGTTAAAAAATATTACTAAAATTCAATTTGGTGACAAAATCTTTGTATAATTCTCTTAAAGTGAGAGGTAAACTTTGGATCTTTATATGATATTATTACTTTTGCAATTCATGGAGGTGCATAATTTGATTTATATAAATTTTGAACAACTTTTTTATAAAATAGATTTTTTTGTAATTATGAAATGCAATAAATTAGCTAATTTATCAATAATCACTCATATGTAGTCATGCGTTACTAGTGATCTAGAAAAATATACTAGAAACTCTTTTTCACTACAATCCCATTTCCATTCTATCATAGGAAATTGTTACAAAAGTTTACTTGGCTTCTACTACTTTATCTTTACTTACTATAGAACATTTTTTTAGTTCAGTTTTTGTCACATCTCTTTTATGCCCTAACCATCAATATCTTTGATTTAAATTCTTGATACATTTTTTTAATCTTGGACAATGGAATATTTAAAATTATGAGATTTTTATACAAAAATTTCTTTAAAATTTCATTTCATCAAAAGAAAAATTAGAAACATAATATTCTTTAATGTTTTGAACCAGTTTATACATTTCTTTATTTTAACATTGATTTTCTTTAATGGAGTTTAACAAATTAGGTTTTTATAGTAATTAGGATAACAAGGAAACATTCGTATGCATTTTTTCTTTATAGTTGATATTATTAACACTAAATAAAATAATATTATATTCTAGTCTCATTATGTTAAGATATGATCTCTTTAGTTTGTCCTACCTTAACTTAAATAGGTTTTGCCCTTAAAGAATATTTCTATATCTTAAGATCATATCATCTTATATAAATATTAGAATTACTTCTTTAATAACTAATATAAGATAATTAATTTACATCTCATTTAGATGGCTATAATGAGTTACTTCTTATCTAATAATTCTTATGTTAAGGTATTAGTTAATGTTTACTCTCAACTCTCTTTGATCTTAGGTATTATAGATATACTAGTTTCTACTAATTTTATCCTTAAGTCACACCAAATATGGCCAACTTTGATATCAAATGAGACATGCTCATCTCATTATATCAATGTATAGGTTTCTTAAGTCATTGTATCATAATCCAAGTGAGTTTTGACCTTAAAAGTTGCATCAACTTATGAAGCATATGGCATCTCGCATAAATATAAGAATTACTCCTTTAATGTCAAATATAAGATAATTCTTTTCTATATCTCTTCATCTATAAGTTAATGAGGAGTTACTCTTTGCTTAGTAATTCTTCTTTAAAGATATAATGTAATACTCACTCCCCTTCTTTGATTTTAGGAGTTCTAAATTCATTGCTAATCAATTTGAGATGAAAGTAGGTAACATCTACTTTTTATGATAGGTATTAGACTATTTACCTTACCATGATGATATATAATTTTAAATCATAATCTTTATTAACTTCTAACAATCTTCTTTGTCTCAAATTTAATTTTTTGAGTAACTATATACTTTAAATTTTGTTGATAAGTAAAAACTTCATATTTCATACAATGTAAATAATATCTCCAACTTTTTAGAGTAAAAATAATAGTTGCCAATTCTAGATTATGAACTGGATCATTCTTTTAATATGGCTTTAGATGATGAGAATAATAAATACCCTATAATTTTGCTTTAGTACACATCCCAACCCTGAATGATGCACCAACCCTAAATGATGGATTGCTAAAGATTTAAGACCCATTATTCTCTTTTGATATACCAAGAAGTGGGGTTATCAAGTTCTCTTTTAATTATGAAAGCTATTTACACAAGTTGAATCTCATTTGAATTAAGCATTTGTTTAGTTAATTAAGTGAAAGGGATAATTATTTGAGTGAATCTTTTTATAAACTTTTGATAATATTCTATTGACTTTAGAAATCTTCATTCCTTTGATGCATTAGTATATTGGGGCCATTTCATAATTGCTAATAGTTTAGAAAACAATTGGTGATCTTCTAATATTTGTAGTATAATATGTAAACAATTTGTATAATCCATTATAGATTTTGGATGTACCAAAAAATTATTGATCAAAATAATAACAATGTATCAAGATATTTTTTAAATTCTTTATTCATAAGATCTGTAAATATAATAAGTGCATAAATTAAAATAAATAGTAATATAAAAAATTCATAATATCTATACATCACCCTGAAAGCAGTTTTGGTAAAATCTAATTCTTTGACCTTTAATTACTAATATCCTAACCTCAAATCAATCTTAGGAAGATAGTTGCACATTATGATTAATCAAATATAATATTACTTATTTGTAGAAGATATTTATTTTTCACTATGATTTTATTCAATTCTTTATAATTAATACACCTTCTTAAAGTGATATTTTTCACAAATAGAAAAGGTGCTTTGCTAACTTTGGGTCTAAGAAAATCTTTATTTAATAGATTTTGAATCTATTTTATTTTTTATAATTCTATTAAAGCCATCATGGAGCCTTTCATAGTAGTTTTGTTACTTTGATTAACCAAATTTCAAAGTTGATTTCTTAATCTAAAGGAAGTTTAGGCAACTCTTTTGGGCATCTATCCCTATATTGATGTACAACTAGTACATCCTATGACTCGTTAAACTTTTGATCTAGCACTAAAATATACAATAAAAGCATTCTTTTCCCTTGGATAACATATTTTGTGCTTCCAATATATAAATTAAAGGATTCTTCTTCCTTTACCATATTACACCATTTCTTTCTTTTTTGCATTTTTATTTTTGCCATCTTTCTCACACAATCAATTCTTATTTAATATTTATGTAGCCAATCCATAACTAGTATAATGTCAAACTCTTATTAGACAAGTTGATGTAGGATTGAAGAAAATTGCTTAGTTAGAAAATTCGTGGCTGATGCACAACAAAGAGCAGGGTCGTCTCCCTAAGGGACACACATCCTAGATACGAAGAGGGTTGAACGCAAAGGGGCACCAACCAATGAAGCCTAACTAAACTAGGATCGATAGCGGCTAAGAAGTCGCTAAATCGATTACGGCTACACACTTTCAAACACTCAGAAATGGGGAGTACTTAGATTGGTTAAATACCAGTTAAAACTTAAATATAATTTATAATAGAAGTTGCACTTCGCAGAATGAAAATATATTGACGACAAATTAATAATCTAGGAATTGGAAATTACTTGTAAAAAAGGAAGACGAGGAAAACGAAAACTTCAACTTGAAGATGGTTGAGCGGTGAAGGAAGATGATAGACTGGAGTGGCGTTGTTACACCCCATTTTTCCTAGGCTGATTTTTGGCATACATTTTTTTTTTTTTATATATAGACAGCTCAGATCGTCCCATACCAACCTGAGTAGCCTACGAAAACATAGGATATAACACATCATTACACACCTACTTTCCTTAACAATGTGGATCCCATCTCCCGGGTACACCGTCAAATCAGGTTCATGACTCCTGAATTAACAGATGGACTCGCGCAATATTACTCCCACTAGACCCAATACTCCTAACCCATACCGGTAGGAGAACCGATCTAATAGAAGTCTGAACCCCCACGGTTAAGTTCCATAGTCATGTAATGACCTCACCATCAAACAAAAAGATATATAACATCCACAATAAAATATGGCACTCCACACACCATACTCCAAGACAATAAAATAAAACAGTGAATGAAACTACATCACAAGAATAAGATCCAAGTCCAACAAGTGTAACATTATCCAACCAGAAACATAAGTCAGAATTACCCTCACATATTACATGACATATGAGAATAACAATCTCATTAAATACATCCAACAGCAACAATCAACTAACCAGAATATCTCAGACAATCACAAATCAGATATCCTCCACAAGCCTGCTGACCACGATCTCACCTAATCAGGTAGCGTCAAGTCTGCCGAGCCACTGAAATATGTAACACAGGAATGAGCTACGCCCAGTAGGAAAGACAGCTAGTAAAACTCACATGCAAGAGAAGGATAATAGCAAAGATATAGGAATACAGCATAACAATGTATGGTGGATAGGCACTCTCAGTCCCAGACTCCGACCAACCACAGTCACCCCCAGTCACACCAGATTAGCTCTCCTCTGGGCTTCCAGGTAGCGTGCCAGTGGGAACGCCCATCTCGAAACACGCATGGCGCCTAAGCACCCGACACCGCAGCGTCTCTCGTCAATCAATCTCCTGGAGACTATAGACAGATCCAGTCACAAAATCTCTAGCCAACGTGAGACACCCCTGCCACCCTAAGGCGCGCAGGCCTACACACTTGGCTAGCCACTGCGAGACACCCCTGCCACCCTCAGGCGCGCAGGCCTACACACATGGACCAGGAGAGATCGACTCAGCCACCGTCCCAAGGAGTCCACTACCAACAACTTCCATAGAAGCTCACGCCCCTACAGTCATTGTCAATCCTCTAACTCCAAGATTCGGCAACATATGTCCAGGTACGACAAGGCGCATACCAGTCCACATGTATACTGTGGAAGCTAAGTCTGAACCGCACAGTTACCTACCACAACTACCCTAAAACATCATATAGGGTCTATAGTAGTCCGGTCCAGTATGCCAATCCATAAAATATGCCAACACTGAGTAACTGACTCAATCCATGCCGTTGCCATCAAAGCAACACAACTGTCAATTGCTGACTGTTCTGGTAGCATCCATGTACCATGCCTCTGTCTGACTGTTTCCAACTGTACTGTCATCACTGATAACATTTTCCCTACTTCAGGAAGTTTTTAAATCCCAAATTCAATTTCCGCCCTTTATCCATTTTCCGAAATTCGGAATAAATTTCCGAATAAAATTTAAATTCCACATATATCCTTTTTCCGAAAATTCGGATTAATAAATTCCACATATATCCTGTTTTTCCCAAAAATTCGGATTAATTTCCGAATTAATTTAAGAATTCCAAAAAAATCAAATTCTGCCCTTTCTCAATTTTCCGAAATTCGGAATAAATTTCTGAATTAAAATTAAATTCACATATATCCATTTTCCGAAATTCGGATTATTTACTGAATTTAAAATTCCGTTATTTCCAATATACCGCCCGCACTTCCGTGAACCCGGTTCTCACCGCCGGTTCGGCCTTCGCGCTGAACCGAGAACCGCTTCTCACTGAACCGCGCCGAATCCCCTGAACCGGATCTCGCCACCGGTTCGGGACCCTCGCGCTGAACCGCGGCACCGCCGAACCAATTTCTTAATAATCCGTTAATCGGATTAATTTTAATTACTAATAAAATGGCGTAAATACCATTAATTACTTAATTAAATTTGTAATTATCTAAACCCTTCTCCTTTCTCGGTCCGAAGCCTGCGAAACCCTAGCCGACGCAATCACCGACCAAATCCAATTCTTCTGCCGATTTCCGGCGACCGCGAACAAGGAGAAACAGAATTCTATGTTCGTATTATCCTAATGTTTCAATAATTGCCACTAATTTCTAAGGTTCAATCAAAATATCCGTCGAAGGAGTTTCATCCGATCCCTAATTGACAATTTATGAAATTAATGATTCCAGCATTTGAAACCCACCTTAACATGAATAAAGCACATAATCAATTCAACACATGCTTGGTAAAATTCCGAATTCGGCGGGTATAATTTTCCGAAACCCTAAAACCTAACATGCTAAAATTATAATACTGCAATGCATTTCCGACTTCAAAATTTCAATCACATGCTCAGATAGGCATTAACAAAATATTCCATGCTTTAAATTTTGCTAATAACTAATTTAATTTCTGAATTTCCTACCTCAACGACGCCGGCGACGGTGAACTTCGTCCGCAGCTCGCCGCAGCTCCTCACCGAACGAATCCGGTCTCAATCGACTCCCCTCGTTCCCGTGAATCTCCAGGCACAAAAAGCCCCTTGCCAGGCCGCCGGAATCACGCGCCGTACGCCGGAAAAATCTCTCTATCGGTCGGTCGAACGAACCCTAATCGTTTCGCGAGGGTTTTATATTTCTGGTCGACACGGTGAAACCCATTACGCGCCGTTGACACGCTTTCGACACGGTAAGCACCCGATACGCGCTGTCGACACGCTATCGACACGGTAAGCACCCGATCAGCCGGTTCAATCCCAACCGTCGATCACGACCGTCCGATCCGCTTATCAGAACGCACGCGCAAACTAACTCGGCGAACCGCCTCCGCCTCCGCTGAACCGTTCCGGTCCGGTTCACGCGCGGTAAAAACCAATTTCCGGTTTTATTTAAATGGATTTTCGAATTTCTAAAAATCTAATAAATCTAATTAAACAGGGAAAATTACTCAAAAATTACCTCGGTACTCCGAAAAATCCCTAGAAATTTCAGAAATTCCAATAGCCTTCAATTGAGCTCCTGGCTCATCCTACTGTCGATCTGAAATCATCAAAGCCAAGAATTAATTTATTAAAGATTAACATAAAGATTTTTACTGGGTATAACAGGCGTCTCACCACTTGGACCTCGCGTCCCTCATCCCAGTATCAGAGCTTTGACGAGTCAGCACGCCAAAGACACTCAGAGCACTCACGAACTCAGAATGGAAGCAAAGAACACTCAAAAAGTTTTCATTAACTGTATATCCCTACAATAGAAGAGGACTTCCCCTTATATAGGAATCCAAAATGGTACAAAAGACATTTGACTCATAATATGGGAATACTAAAGGACACATGGGTAAATTAAAAGGCACCTAAAAATAGACTCTTAAAATTCTGAGAAAATTAATGAAAATTCATGTATTTATCCCTAATTTCGGATGGTTGGAGGCGCGGCGACGTTTCGGCGGCGGTGCGGTCGGCGCGGGCTGGCGTTACTCGGCGCGGGCTGGCGTGGGTCGGCGCGGCTGGCGTTACTCGGCGCGGGCTGGCGTTACTCGGCGCGGGCTGGCGTGGGTTGGCGCGGGTCACAGTTCGTGAGTCTGGTGTGGGTCGGAGCGGGTCACAGTTCGCGGTCTGGCGTGGGTCGGCGCGGGCTGGCGTGGGTCGGCGCGGGTCATCCGGATGGCTGGAGGCGGGCGACGGCGGAGGTTGCGGCGGAGGCGGCTTTCGGCAGCAGGAATTTAGATTTTGGCCTTGTTTTTTTGTATAAGACCTGGTCCTTGGTCGTCGAAAGTCCTTCTCGAACATGATGTCCTCATCACAAGTGGTCATGTGGTACCCTTCTCTTATTAATTGGGTAAAGTTAAACATTGCTGGTAAAAAATTATCATCAAAAGTGGCACTAAAAGAGATAGAATTATCAAGAACAATTTAGGGGAAATGATTTTAGATTTTTTTTACAATTGAGGTGAATAAGACATTGCTAGAATTCATAGCAATATCTATACTCAGTGGTTTGCAATTATGTAAGCAAATGCTTGATTATTAAATTGAATTATCATGTGTTATTCAATCTGATGTAAAAAAATTAATATAGCATGAAAGCTGGCAAATTACATTCTACAAATTAGGAAGAAAATGAGCTTGTTTAACATATAGTGGAGTCTGATATACAAGAAAGTGACAAGGTAGCCAGATTCCTTACTAAATTAGTGATAGAATCAAATTCATCACTTATAGGGGAAGGACATTCAATTCCAATGCATTACAAAGCTCTAATAAATATGGATAAATTATAAGTTCTATGCATTCAAACATCATACAAGGTACATGATTTAAAATACTAAATGTGTTGCCTAATACAATGGGGGTAAAATCAAACCATAAGTATTGTATGCATATTTTGTATAATACGTTACTTGATTTTGAAGTGCATAAACTGTTAGTTGTAAACTAGTCCACCTCAACATTCCATGTTAAGTTCGATTGACTTGATATCAAATAATCGTGATGTCTTTTATTAGACAAGTTCTTCCATAAATACGACTTATTGTTCATGATCGATGGAAAATGTACTATTATGAATTCATAAGACAATATAGTTGAATATCTATGATTAGCATAATAGTAAATATTATTCATTTCAACACCCAATTACATCAATATGGTTTTATCTATTGTTAGATTAGACAAGTATGTAATAAGGACAATAACATCAAACTATAGTACTATTATAAAGCATTGCTATTACAAATTGTATGCTACCTTTGTTAGAATTGGAAATCACCTCAGTGTACTATTTGAGAATGTACAGAATAGTATGGAGGAACACACAAAATAGTGTGTGACAAACAACAATGATCTAGAAGAACTATATCGCCATTCAAATATGAATTGTTGACACAAATAGTAGTCATCAAGTGACACAATCATTATGTAGTGACCTAAGAACCAAGTTGATTAGACATTCATAGGATTCAAATGTGAGCACAAGTAAAGATTTTCAAGTTTTGTACCAAATAATCTCAATCACTAATTACATTGGATTAATATGATCAACAAGTTTTGCAAGGATGCTAATCTACCTCTTTGATGAATTGGATATGCTTAGCAGACAAAGATGATTACAACTGACAATAACACAACATTTTATCATGTATAGGCACATGCTTTGCAACCATTCAATTGATGTGATCATACCATAATGGTTAAAAGGAAGAAGTTATTAACAATCTACATTATATGTATCATTAGCAAACAATATTGTTTGGAATCAACTTATAAGGCAATCTCTAAGAAATTGGCTTGATGAATGAAGGTTCAACTTTTGTTAAAAGAAAATGTACTAGTAATTTAGTTGGAAACTCCTTTCCAAGGATTTTAATATCCACACACACATATTTATTTGTTTTAATTTCATGAACCATTAATAATTTTTTTTATTTAATGAGATTGTAAAAATAGTAGATCATTTAGATGGCAAGTTGTAAAAGAATGTTTTAGAAATTCTTACTAAACTATCTCATTCATGTTTTTGAAAGAAAGGTATAAATGAAACCCTGACCATGAATGCCAATGGGAAATAATTTTTCATATGATGGGCTTAGTATGTTATGAAGACAACTTGCACAATGCATAAAAGTCTCTGATACGAGCCATGAGTTCAAGCAATGTGCATGCTATCATTGGACATCCCCCAATACGGATGTCAACTAAGGTGTAATGAGAAATTATGAGAAAGTGATCCAAGAATTGTAGGCTAAAAAGTCCCAAAGGTCAATGAGTATAAGAGATTGATGATCTAAAACTCTAAGGTGTTGATTACTTATAAAGAAAATAAAATGAATCTTATAAGAAATTATATTTTGAGTGCAAACATTTTTTTAATACACTATAACATTGAGTTTAGAACTTTTACAATATTATTTGAATGTTGTAATATTAGTTATTTGCAAAACATGACAAGTTAGATGTATACTAGTTTTGGTGATATGTGAAATCATTTATTTCTTATAATGATTCATATTGGCTTTTTTATGGTTTTTTGGAACTTAATTTAGCTTATTCATTATGATGGTACATCATGTTTAAGAGATATTTTGTATTATGAAAATCTTTTGGATTCTTTTTATAGATGGATAAATTTTATTTTATCCTCTTTTCATTTTAGTTACTTAAAATAAGTTTCATGATATGGCAATATTTTGCCTTTGATTTCATTTGAAATTTCTCTTTATTTTCTCATATTTTTCTTTCTAAAATGTGTTGTTATGCACTTGGGAGAATTAGATTAGAATTTGTAATGTCATGAACATATCTTTTCTTTATTATGATTATTATAAAATTTTGTATTTAAATATATTATGAGATTAATAAAATTTATAGAGAGATGAATGATAATAAAAAAATTATTATGACTTACTTGGTGATCTCATCCTCTATCTCTCTCTTTCTCTCTCACTTCTCTCACTACATTCTTTCTCTAACATGCTCATAGTGAGAGACATTGCTCCTTGAGAGATGGAATATAATAAATATAAGTGTCACATAAATATGTAACACCTTTTTTGACTTAAAAGTATTTGACAAAATGTAGCATGAGCCATCTTATATTGACTTAGTGCCAAAAGTATATATACTTAAGTGAAAAATATAATATTTGTGTAATTGTATGCATTGGTTTATTGAAGTAATAAACCAGGAAAAAATATATAAATGAATAATAAAAAAGAAAGAAATTTTCATATGAAAAACATTAATTGTATTATTTTTTATTACTTTGTAAATTCATTCATTTTTTATTTTATCTTTTTAGGGATTTACTTAAAGAAAAATCATTTCACCAATGAATAGGTATGTTTAGAAATATATTATTCTAACTTAAATAATCTAATTGATTGACTCTTTTGACTCATATCTATAATATGCAATTCCAAAATGATAGTTATCATTTGAAAACCAATCATCCTTTCATCTTTGAAAATTTCTTTCCCTTCACCAAATATTGTTCTCTTTTTCTTTATCTTGCTTTCCTCTTTTTCTTTATCTTTATTTTTCTCTTTTATATGCATATCTTTGAAATCAAGATTAATCTTTCTTATCTTATCTTTTCTTTTTGAGCTTATATGTTATGTTACATGAAAAAAAGATAAACTTGTAACTAAATTAACAAACATATCATACTCAATCATTATGGAAAATACAATACATGTGCAAACCTTACAAATTTCAAAGGAATAAAAAAGTTTTCAAATGATATCATCTTTAAACCTTCGCTTACTCAATGCAAATACCATACATCAAACATCAACCATATCAGTCGATATTCTATACAAGCATCTCCAAAATTTTGCTAAATAACTATAACACTTGAAGACCTCTAACCTACAAACATCAATCAACATATATATATATATATATATATATATATATATATATATATATATATATATATATATATATATAGTCACACACACACACACATTGTAAAATTTTTTTTACTTATTGTTTCCCTTTGTAATGGCCTCACCAAAAGTTAGATTTTTTTCTCCAAACTCATGGGTTACCTTTGAACCTTGCATATACCACCATGGTTTCTTTTCCAAATCACTTGGAGCACCTTCTCCTTTCTCTTTCTTCCTCTGTTGACTTTGGCTATGTGCTAGATGTCTCAACTTTTTCAAAAATCTCTCCAAGTCTTGGCCTTTACCTCTTTTATATTTATTCCTACATCTCTTCATATTCTCATCCACTCCAATGGTTGTCTCCTTTCATATTTGTGTCTTTTCATCTAGTTGCTCTCTTAATGCTGATGATTCACCATAGATTGGACTTATTCCATTAGACTTGGTTAATTTTTTCATTCTTATTTGATCATAGACATAGATTTTCTACTTGTGCAGTATTGCATTGTCTAGCTCGACCCAATGATGCTATACATAAAGATACTTACTTATATGATAGCTAGCTATACTCATATGATAATTAGACGACTTCTGTACTTGTTCACATTACTCTAATCTCTTTCAGAGTCTTACTTAATTGTACTATATGATATTCTTTTATCGTATTGTACGATATAATTCTTTTCAACCTATAGGACTGGTTTAACTCCTTGTGACAATGCAGTGTCCATCATTTGATCGCACTGATACAATATTTCATTTCTTATGATATAATCTACTTTTATTTTTGTAATTTAAATTTACTTTATTTTATATTGTATGATTTGTTTGATTGTATTATATAATGACCTCAAAAAAATGATGATTTTCATAAACAATTCAAACAAATTTATAAAAAGTTTCAAATATATAAATAACTCAAAAATATTTTTATTTCACAAATTAAGGATATTACAATGTGTTTGATGAGTCAACACTCTTGTGCGGAGAACTACATCACATACCAATGGTGAAATTGATTAAAAAATGATCTTGTTAATTACTTTAGCACGTGGCCATATGTTCTTTTAATCCAATATTTAAGAATTTTAAAATTTACATATTTATGCTTAAATAATTGTTTTAAAATTTAAAATTGTTCTTATCTAACTGATTGGAGATCTAAATTTTGTAAAATTTTAAATAACAACTTGGAATAATTTCAACTATGGATAGGTTTAAAGTGAGTTGCATGGATTTAAAGGTATTGAAACCCTAATTAAAATTAGGAATTAAGTCCTTTGTGGAAACTAGGATAAAATTGCCTTAGAAACACAATGGTTTCAAGGATTGAAGATTACTACAAAAGTTTTTGAAATAAAAAACAATCTTAATTTTTCAACAATAAGAAAACTCTCTTAATTTGGATAAATTTTAAAATGTCGATCTTAGATTTTCTTCCAATGCTTGAAAGCATGTTTCTTTTAATTATTATTAAGTTGTAAATCATGGCACTTGAAAAAATAGATATGTAGGAGATTAAAAACCTTGTGATTTATAGTGTTAGGTAAGTTAATACAAAATAAAATTAGGTAAGTTAAAATAAAATAAAATTTTTATTCAAAATTTATTCAAATATGCTTTCTAAGACTATGTAAAATGAGGAAGAACAAAACATGTGTTTGAGCACATTTGCAAGTCAAGAAAAAATATTGTAAAGACTTTCAATTCTTAATCCCAAGTTGTTGAATTTAGTTTGAGCACTCAACCACATGACCCAAGTTTGATTTCTCCATAAAAATAAGCAAATGATCGTGTCAATGTTCTAAGTAGGAAAGTTTATCATTAATGTAACATAATAACCTTTGAGGGTATAATAGAAGAAATAAGGAGATTTGTAGATTTTGAAGGATGCTAATTGATTTCATAATTAGAGAAACTTTAGTCATAATGAGAACCCTACTTGATCCTCAGGTAGATTCTAAACTTAAGATATACTTATTGTGTCACACAAAGAAGAAAAGAAGAGTATCATAATCTTCACCAAAGAGTTGGAGCATATACTGCACCAATTCAATTTTGTCTCAATTACAATTATATAAAAAGTTAAATAAATAAGGTAAAAGAGTAACAAAATATGATATCGCGAGTAAGGAAAATGGATAGCGACCACCTTGAGTGGTATTCTAACTTTTTGAATTGATTTTCTAAGAACTAAAGGCAACTTAAATTAGAAAATTACCACAAAGTATGGGTGACCAATAAAGGCTTATTTGTCTCCTTTGATTATATGGTATGTTGGTAGGTTCATATAGTATGATATAGGTGAACATAAAATCATAAACTAAATCAGCTTGACTTAAACCCTAATCCTATTGCATATGTCCCAAAATGATTTAAGGTATATGTTAACATATGATTAACTAAAAAATATAACAAAAAGTACATGTACTAAAAATGACACACTCATACTAATATCTATTATGATGAAGTAGTTTAGATGCATTGCTCTAATTATCAAAGAATAGCCTTTGATAAGTGGCTAAAGAAGTATGCCACATATAGAATCTCCTTGTTGCCCCTTAGGTTCGTATATGTCACTATCCTTGATCAAGATTGTGCTATATGAAGAATTTGCTGCAAGCCTTGTCATGCAACTTAATCTCATTGATCAATATGAACATCTAGCATTAGAAGTTTAATGATAATGAATCCTTTGATAATGACTCAATTATGAATAGAAGCAGAGTTGTCAAATCGATTAGTCATTCATTATAAAATAATTAGTAAGCATGTCACCAATTAGCATGATTTTTGACAATGTTGGGAAGAAAACAATAACTAGCAACCATACATTTGAAGGATCAATGATTAATAAAAAGTGGAGCCATCAAATCCAAAAGATCAAGAGCAAGAAGCTTTTAAATAGTTGTAAAACCAACAACTTATCATTGGCAACAATTCATGATGACGATGGTTAGCACATAGCGATTTTGTGTGTATACTGGTTGTAGACCAATCAAGGGTATAGATTCTCCTTCAATGTGCAAATGATCATAAGTTGAAAGTAATATTAATCATTTTATTATTGAATTCTATGAAGTAAAAGAAAATAGTATCTCACCTAAATGAAACAAAATGACTTCTTTGTTTAGAGTGAACCAAATGCAAGCTCAAGAAGTAACTTGCTCGAATTTTTACTTCATTTTTTCATGTATGATGAAATGAACAAATATTAGCGGAAACAAAGGAACGTTACAATTCTTGAGAAGTAGGTAACATTCAACCTTTATCATCGGTAAGGTTTCTGAAATCAATCGTCTTTATTGGAAGATTAGGATAACAATTACACGTTTGCATAGGTCAAAAGTTATTGGATCCGATGCAGAAGTAGCACAAAAAAAGAAAATGAACCCTTCGAATTCCCGCTGACGTGGAACCATTTTACTAAAATGGAGTTCTAAATTCTCCTCTTTGCCTCCCTTTGCTCCCTAATCCATGGGTAAAGATTTGTTTTTGTTTGGTCCCAATTTGTTGACCAGATATAGCGGCAAGAGGAAGGCGGAGCACCCGCGACCCTATCGAAATCTCAGTCACGAGCTCTCCTCCGCCTCTCTCTCGAAATCCTTATCCAAATCATCGCGCCATCCATTTGTCTTCTTATTCCTCTGCTCCACTTATGCCGATTTCTCTTTCTTTCGGTCATATTACTTTTTAACTGCTCTCCTTCCTTATCATCCCTTATCTGTTTTTTGCAAGACGGGTTCTTACTCGGCTTTGATTCATCATTCATGGGGCTGATTATGAATTCCCTGACTGCGGTCCTGCGGAAGCCTACAATTGGAGGCATCATATCGGAGCTATTTGTCTTCGCCGTGCCATTGTGGGTCGCCGTTTTTGTTGGGCTTGTTGTTGCCTGGGCGTGGAAGCCCAGGTGGGTGGCTGGGTTGATCGCTGGAGGTAGAAGAAGTTGTGTTTATGAGCATCAGTTGAACCCAACGGAGGGGTCCAATGGCTATGAGTTGCCGTTGGCACCGCCGAGCTTGGATTCTTCGAGTGCTCGTCTGCCCAATGGCATTGGTTATCTGAAGCCAAAGCATGGTTCTGAGATGTATGATAAGGTTACTGTTGATCCGACGTAAGCGGGTTTATTGAGTTCTTTTTATTTTTTATTTTTATTTTTGTTTCTCAAGGTTTTCTTCTTTCTTGCATACATTAATCTTGGTTTGTTAATATGAACGGTGAAACCTCTTGCCTAGGGAAAACGAGGAGCTGGCAGTGACCTTGGACGATTTGCGGTACCTCGATGCCCTTGTTGACATGACAGATGGTGGACCTGCTTGGATTCAGATGATGGATAGGAGCTTACCTAAAATGAGCTACAAAGCTTGGCGTAGAGATCCCGTGGTGTGCTGCGTTTCTTTGGTTTCCTTAGTTTAAAGTATAATTAAAGTTAAAGTTTGTCAAGGGTCTTAGGTGGTATAGTCTGTAGTCTTTCATAATGATTCATTCTTTATGCTTAATGCAACAGAAAGGTCCTCCACAGTATCGCAGCAGAACTATCTTTGAGGACGCAGCTCCCCAACTTGTGAGGGACTTCTTCTGGGATGACGAGTTTAGGATAAAGAACAAGTGGGATGACATGCTTCTGTACCATTCGTCTTTGAAGGAGTGTGCTATCACTGGGACAATGTTGGTTCATTGGATTCGGAAGGTGAGAGTTCAATCACTGCTGGCTGTTATGTGAGGATGGCTGAGCATATTGGCTTCATTTTCTTATGTTCGGTTGTGTTGTAGTTTCCCTTTTTCTGCAGTGACAGGGAGTACATTATCGGTCGTAGGATATGGCAAGTAGATGGTGCTTATTACTGTGTCACCAAGGTATGCTGGAAAACAGCTCTTCGAGTTTCTGTTTATTAATTTTGATAGTTGAATTAACTGTAAAAGTAATATTTTGCATCTTTTGTAATAAATGAATGCTTGATATTTTTTTTGTCATTTTATGTTAGGGGAATAACACCGTTTGGGGTTGATTTACAAGTCATAATTATCAATCGAAAAGCCTAAACCAGAGAATTAGGGTCCTCACTTTAGATATCAACACAACTTATTAGACATGCATTGCAAAACTTTTCTTCATATGTATTCTAATAGATTTATCCCTCACATTACAATCTATTTACATTGGATTCACTCCAAAGGAATCAAGTGCGTACATTATTATCTGTGTTGCATTTTTGACCGTCACACCTTTGGCTCTACAAAAACGTTGACTTAGGCTCTACCACCATCATTGACTTTGTCAAACTATCGCTATCTTATATATCTCCTATTTTTGGCTTTGTCTAATTATCAATATCAACTTGGTTGCCCATTGTATACTTCCTTGGCCAAACTGTCACCATTGGCCTTGTCAACTTGCATTGTGAACTTTTCCAAGACAAAAGGTCTAATGGTTAGACATAAGATGATTAATGTGTTCTCTTGCATCCTTAATAAATATAAAAAACCCCTAAGAAATATCATCACTATATCAAGGGATTTTTCATTATCAAATTATGGTTTTTCAAGAAGGATACAAGCAAATGACATTCTCTCAAAGTTTAAAGCATTTTTTAAGTTTTTAGAATGCAAGGATTCATCATATTAGGGCTTGACATGTATTATATATAATAAAAACACTTTAGGAAAACCTTCTCTCTCAACTTGATTGGTTGGATGTTTTGATCACATAGTTGAATAATCTAATCGGCTGTTCATTACATGAGATACTCTTTTGTCATTACCATCTCATCTCTTGATTGGATTCTCAGACTTTGGTATACCTATTATCAACATTGTTCGATTGCCAACCCTTGAATGTGCTTAGCATCACCACTTCCTAATCTTCTGTTAAATCTATCATTCAATAATCCGTTCAGACTTTCAAATATTAATTTGATGCTTCGATTTGCTTATTAGTTGGTTGAATCATCTATTGTGAAAATCTAAAAGAAATAATATCTTTCTTCATGCTTCATCAATCTTTCACTTGGAGAATGATCTTCAAAAAAGATATTATTGATGTCCTCATTTTAATATGTTTCTTGAATATAATTGCAATATCTTTGTGCAACACATCTCGTTATCAATTAACATGGAGACCAACTGAGAATGCACATGCTTAGTATTTCGATAGTAACTACCTTGTTAACAATATTGGTTAGGTTTCTAATACCAAGTATTTCATTAATAATGTTGTCTAATCACTTTTTAGTTTTTTAGTATGATGATGTTTAAGATGTTCATATTTTGTTCCGAAGTGATAAACAATCTTTTACTTAGAAAATGATATTCAAAAAAGTCATATTATCGATATCATCACATCAATCCTTTTCTATAATCCAACCTCCATCTCTTGGCGCAACACATCTCCTTATCAATTAATATAGACACTAACAGAGAGTGGATATTTTTTTGTATTTCCATAGTAATTACTTTGGTAAGAATTTTTTATAGGTTTCTAATAGTAAGGATTTCATCAATAATAGTATCTTATCATTTATTAGCTTTCTTGTATGATGATTCTTGAGATGTTCATGCTTTGATCTACAGTAAAAAGCAATTTTCTCTGCTAAGAAATTATTCTTATTATTGTTATTTAATACTACAGTATTATCTTGTTCTTTGCCCATCTCTTTCAAAAAACTCTTCAATTAAATTATCTAATTCTTAATCTCAGAGATAGCTATATGTTTTTTCTCATTAATTAAAAGTGAGTTACATTAATGAAGCATTGAACTATAATTAACATTAATTCTGCTTATGGTAAAAGCATAACACTTGGTAGTCTTCCCATTATCTAGATCATCTCTTAAAACTCTATTTACACATTCTCATAAGGGAACTTTTATTCTTTTTGAAATATAATTCTATATCTATAATACCTTTAAGTTATATGAGCAACCACTTGATAATTTCCATTGCTCCAAGCCTAAATCTATCATGTGTCTAGTCAAAATCCCCACTGCATAAGCAATATTTGGTTTAGTATCCACCATAGCATAGATAAGGCTACCAATTGTTAATGCACAAATTACATTTGTTTTGTGCTCCCGTTCCTTATCATTTTTTTGGTGAATACTTCTTGGATGGTTTGAAATGCCTTCCTTAAGGAGTGCTTTCGTCCTTGTTAGCATGAACTTTTTCATTAATCCTATAAACCCACTTGCATTATAGAGTTCTCTTCCAATTTGGTAATAAAGATTACTTCTTAATCTTTGTTTTTTTTAGTGTGTTTGACTCATCCTTAATGGTAAACCCTTATTTGATAGAGTTTTTAACTTTTTTTCCTTTAGCAAAACATTTTGATTCATCGAAATTAATAAAAAAGTATAATATATAGAGAATTTCCCTCTACAGGGTTTTGCATGTTCTTGGACCTCTAAAGAAGTTACAACTACTCTAAATTCATCCTTAGAACTAATGATAAAATTTTTTTACTTCAATAGTGATTTCTTTTGCAACTTCATCTCCTTCTGATTCTTTTGGTGCTCCACTAAATTCCAAAGAGATCTATCTATATTATTACTTTTGTCAAAAGTTACATTATTAGTTCTAATATTTCTATTTTGTTCATCATATAACCTATGGCCAAAACCATTATCCCTATGCCCATTGAAGTAATACCTTATTGCTTTAGCATCTATTTTACTTCTTTTATTAGCATCCATATGCACAAAAGAGACATTCAAAAAACCATTAAGTGTGAGATTTTTCTTTTTTATTGTTCTTTCTTCCTTGGATAACTTGAAATTTAGTGAATTTGAGATGTTTCATTTAAGTTTTTGTTTATTGACCAATCTTGCATAGTCTCATTTTATGAGTCATGCTCACTCTTTTAACATCAACATTCTATTGAGGTCTGTTTGGTACTATTTTGATTATTTTAATATGAAAATGTATTTAGAAATCCCTGAACTTTCTGCCTTGCTCACCACAATTTTTACTGTCAAAGTTATCTCCTTAATCTAACACTTCCTACAAGTAGAAAAACATTTAGTTTATTTCTCATCTAAAAATAAACTTATACTTTCTTAATGGAGTCAGCAATAAAAATAACATTGTAGTAAGATACTCCTAGTGAATGTATTAACATTGGACCTCAATCATGCATATGATCCAACTCCAGATTGTTTATCTTTTCCCTTTTATTTCTGAAGAAATTAAATCATTTTTGCATTCGCATAACATAAACTTCATAAAAGGACAATATCTACGGATTTTTAATCCAAGCAACAAACTTTTTGAATCTGTCATCATGTTTTGCTTCATCATTCATGTGGCCAAGTTTGCATTCTCAAGGCTTTGAATTCTTCTGTGTTTGTAATAACTACAATATCCTTATTGTGTTTAGTCGTGTATGATGTATCCAACTTTAGTTTCCCTTGTACAAAACAGGGTACATTTAATGATTCTTGAGCATCTATGGCCAAAAATAGCGTTGCAACTTGTATTATCTAATTGACCAACAGAAACTAAATTTCGTCGTAGTTGATGCCATTCTCCAAAAAAGTACACTGACAATTTTAATTGACATATCACTATTTCTTGCAATCTCTAATGATTCATCATTAGCTAGATTAATTCTTTCAAACTTTTCTGTAATGTAGCTTTGCAATAGTTCTTTGAATGGTGTTGAGTGAAAAGATGCCACAGAATCTAATATTGAAGACTAATAGGATTGTCAATTCTTAAGATCAATGTATCTTGAAGAACCTGTAGATTATTCAAGAGTCTAACTATGTTTTTTTTCTTTTTCTTTGGGACATTGCAATCGTTCTTTAAATGGCTTTTCTTATTATAGTTCCAACAAACAAGTTCTCTCTAAGGTCTTGATTTGCTTCTTTTAGACCTCTTTTTGTTACTTCCTTTGTCTTTCCTTCATTATTAGTTTAGTACTCAAGATATTGCCTCATGTTTCACTAGATTCTCCCTTGCGAATGCTGACACTATAAATCTCAAATCATGAAATTCTACAGCTTTAGCATTTTTTGATTTGATAAACCATTAATCATCGTTGTAATTGCACCTCATATTTTAGGCAAAGAAAATAACATAAATACTTTTACTTTCATTCCCAAAACCATGTACACATAACTTCAGTGTTGTAATGATGTTGAATTCTTGATATGATCTGTTATAGAAGTTCCTTTAGTCACCTTCAGATTAAAACAATAGTATATAAGATAGGCTTTTGTTTGATGCATAAGACTTTTCATAGATATTACATAAGGCCTTCAGCAAGTCTACTATTTGTTTTTTCATACGACGATTTGAAAGTCACTTTCTTCACCAAAATCTGTAAGATCAACCCTAATGCTTGTCGTTTTGATAGGTCTCATTGTTCTTGCTTAATTGATTTAGGCTTCACTCCTATTAAGTGATGATATAATTACTTTCAATATAAGAGATTTTTAGTTTATGTCTTCCAAAACTCAATCTTTGTTTTGTGCATCAACCAAGAACCTTGTGTTGATACTTAGTTTTAAGGAATAAACAACACTGACAGCACATCTTCCCATGAACATTCCACAAGAAACAGGTGGACAAGTGCAATGTAAGGAAAGCCAAAGATGCAAAAAAGAATATAGAAAGCATACGAAGAATTATGTCAAAAAAATTTTAAATCAGGGAAAATTACACTATCACATAAGGTGAAACTTTACTATTAAATTAGAGTTTTTTAAGAGCGATACAAGAGGATGACTCTCTCCCCCACCTCTTGAAGCATTCTTTGAATTTTTGAATTAAAAGGATTCATCTCATCAATGCTTAACAAACACTATTTATAACAAAGAAAATATATAAAGGAAACCAAATCTTTCCACCACCTTGGTCGAGCAATTTAGTCAAGTCTTCATCCCTACAGACACCTGTGTTGTTATCATCCATCCTATTGTCAAGACTATCGGATCTCTAATTCAATGGCCAACCCTTTTGATGATTGCTCATTGCTGCTACCATCCATATAAGTTGTTGAGCGATCTGATCTTCAGTTCAATCCATCATTCTATGATCCCATTGAATGGTCCAACGCTTGATCACATGTTCTGATTTTCCATTTGGTGGTCCAATTTTTAGCTCCTTAACTTTGGGTGCTTGTTATAAGGAAGTTCCAGTAAAAGTATTGCAGATGAGGTATATGCATGATGATGGGTCATATGCGTGAGCTCTCCTCAGAAGCAACGTATAAGAAAACTCAATGAAAATAACTGAATTTTTCATTTCTTTGTGGCGGCTCTCTTCCTTCAGAGTTTAAAACTATAAAATTGTTCGGTTTTGTTAATCCAGTTATCTTCCTGGTAATCGAATTAAAAAAAAACCCATGATAGACGTTATAATATCTCATAAATGACTCTACATTATCGTTACATAACTTGCAAATCTGTCCCTTTGCTTCTTTTTCTCCATTTGTTTTTACAAAACTGATGCACTTCTCGAATTTCTCATTTTTTAAGTGCTTATTTATGTTCTATTGTATACCATTTCATTTACCTGGCAACTTGTGAGTTGAGAAAAGGAAGTCTATTTTCTAATTCTACAAATCTCTAACCCGTTCCCTTATATCATTAAAAAGTTGGAGTAAAATATGTTTTCTAATGAACTATATGTGCCTTACTTGTTCCTTTATCTAATACACCATAGTTCACATCATTAAACTTGTAATATGCAACATCTTCAACTAAAATCCCATTGCTGATTCAGGGAGTGCCATATACTGCAATACCTCGGCAAAATAAACCCAGGCGGGTTGACTTGTATTACTCCAGTTGGTGCATTCGAGCCGGTAAGAAGTCTTGTTTGCAAATGACGTTTCCATTAGCTTTCTAAGAGCAGTTTATGAGCCTCCACAGCATTTAAAGGCAATTTTCTAAGCTATATTTTTCATGTCATAGCTGAATCGCAGCGAGATGAGCGCACGACTGCTTGCGAGGTGCTTCTGTTTCACTACGAAGACATGGGCATCCCTTGGGAGATCGCGAAGCTTGGTGTTCGGCAAGGCATGTGGGGTTGCGTCAAAAGGATAGAACCGGGACTACGGGCGTACCAAGCCGCTCGGAAAGCCAACGAACCGCTCTCCCGGTGCGCTGCCATGGCGCAGATCAACACAAAGGTGTCTTTGGGCTGCCTGCTGTCATTGGGAGCCTGCAGCGAGTCGTACGAGGAGATTGCAGAAACGGAGAAGGCGAAGCCATGGGGGAAGCTTCTTTTAGTTGGCGGGGTGGTCGCCCTCGCATGCTCGCTCGATCGCGGTCTGCTCACCAAAGCCATCATATTCGGCGTGGCGAGGAGGTTTGCGAGGATTGGGAGGAGATTATGATGTGGAAGATGGAATGTTTGGGGAGGTCGGCTACTGCTTTTCTTCTGCCGTGGTATTGTGTAGGAACGATGGAGCCCAGCTTGCCGGTCGCAGCCGGTGCGAGGTGTAGGGCAATTTTTTTTTTTTTTTTTTTTTTGGTTTTTTTGTTTTTTTTAATTCAAGAAGAGATGATGCATGGGAGGAAATTTTAAGTATCTCATACAAGTATCTCAATAATCTCGATTCCACTTAAAATTTCCATCTTGTATGAGATACTTTTAGTTATAAATACAAGCTCTTTGTCAACTTCATTAATGGTTGATCTGAGGTTTTCTCTTGAGCAAGTGAACCTTCTTTTTCAGTTATTTGATGAATGAAAGACAGCCACTTTGATTTGACGAATACATGCAAAAAAAACATATTTTTATATGTATATAAATTAAATAGTAAATGTATTATTTATACATTAATAAATATAATAATTTTCTTTGTAAAATTATGTGCATATATAGATATATAGACTCTAGTGTGTGCATAAATTAAATTGTGGGCAACATTGTTGACTTTTTAAATTTGTATGAATGCAAATTAAAAATTTCATGTATAATTTTGTTTACACAATGTAAAGATACAAAAATTAAAGAAAATTTGTATAACTAATTATTCATATGCACATAAAACAAATCACATATAGATATATAAATGTATAAGATTACTCATGTTATCACCTTTACTTTTTTATTTATGCAAAAACAGTGGGTGTTGTCCTTGTTATGGCCACAACAATTTTGCATTTAATAAACATCATTTTATTTTGGGATCACCATAGTTTTTCACACAAGTTAGGAGTATCATGACACCTAACAAGATCATAATATAGTTAAATAATGAGTTGGAGTACCATTCACAAATAATATCATTATGTAAAAAAATTTAAGTATATGATAGAATACTCAAAAGGTTGTCCTTCCAAATCTTTTTGACTAGGCATGGTTGTTGAGGCTGTTTATTGGATACGAACATAACACAAATATTATAAACCGAATGATTTGCACTCATAAATGTTCATTTAAAGAAGCATAACAGATTGATGCTTCCTGAGCTCTAATCTGTTGATAAAGAAAGAGCATGTCAATTTTGCTAGTAAGAGCTTAACAATACAGCTAAGATAATAAGAGGTTATACATAAAACTTATTTTAAAGTTTAATTAAATTTGAATCAGACTGAGTTTAAATCAACAACCATGTCAGATTAAATTATTGAGGATTGCACAATGAGACTCCCAGTCTATATATAAAGTAATGTAATTATAACTCGTATCATTTATGTCTATTTTTTACAGATAAATGAAATAAATTATGAGTGAATCATTACTTCTTGAATGTTATAATGCCATTGAGGGTCTCACATATTGAGTGATTAAGAGTGAAGATAAAGGGCTACTGATGCAATGCTTCAACAACAAATTGAAATAGAAATGCAACTTGGGTAAACCAAAGGGGAAGGAAATGAAAGGTTAGGACAAACTATGAATATGTGGCTAACTAGGGTTGTAAATTGATTAGGCTTTGAGAAGACAAATTGTAAGATATGCACACGATTTAGAAGATGATGACTTTGATATCATATAGAAGAAAAAAAGTTAAAACGTTTTTTAATAAAAAAAAAAAAAAGAAAATTTGATGCCATTTATACGAGGTCTATATTAAAAGATGTAAAAGATAATGAAATCTAAAATGAAAATCTAATTAAACACAAATATTTAATATATTATCTTTGTCATAATATTAATGAAATGTAAATTAAAATATAATATTATATTCTAATAGTTCTTTTATATAAGAATGCCAATTCATAGAACATAAGCTCCTTATTGCATCATAGAAAATTAAAATTTGTCCTAAATTAAACATACAGAAATAATAAATGAGAAGAAATCTTGGCATTAATGTACATAAATCAGAACATCTAATTTAAAAGAATTTCTGCTCAATCTAAGATTCTGTAGAATTTGCATTGCTTGAAGAAAAATTGAGCTCTCATGCACACCTTCGATTCATCTTTGGATTTATTCTGTACTATTTCAATTTGCCGCCCTAGTTGATCTTTAAACAAAAATCCAAACGTAACGATTTTTCATATAGTTTTTTTTGGTGGTTTTATTTTATTTTATTTTATTTTATTTTATTTTTTTTTACTTGGAATTCAATGTTTTCAGTGTGCATAACTGGTTAACCAGAAACCAATCGAATTGAAAAAGCTATGAATCAAATAGTCTAAACGCACAGCATTAATCGCTTTCGGTCTTCCTCACGCTTATTATCTAAATTATATTTCATCATTTTCCCATCCTTCAGTTCTGTAACAAGGAGGGAAACCTACTCATCATACAACTCTTAAAGTTACCATGATACTCATATTTCGATCACAATTAACTGTAACAGGAGCACATGCATCCAAAACATGGACCCTAAGAAACAAATTGATTTAAAGAAGGTTATGGTTATGTTATGAGAAATACAACCTCAACAACTGCAACATCTAATATATGGTAACTTGGGTTTGTTGGAAAGAGAGACTGAATTCATATGGCAAAGTCAATAGACAATTTCGCAGGCATAGGAGAAAAAAAAAAAAAAAAAGCAAGCTTTTAAAAAGGTTGCATATGCCTTAGTTTATTCATGAAGAAAAACTGCAACTACAACCGCAAATGCATGGTTTGGGGTCAAGAATAGTTAGGATTTTAGCCTTTTGTGCTGATGCTCATCTTGTACATAAATGCATGGAAGATGTCATCAGGGGAGCTTTGAGGTTATTGTTGAACTCGTGGATGAGTTTGGGCAAGTGTTCATGAGGCAATTAGGGCAACACGATTAAAAAGAAGTCAAACCAATCAGCACTGCAGTGTGGAGGGATAATAGGGTGAGAAATAGATGCATAAGCATTTACATGAAAAACCCAAAATGATGCAAAAAACTACGTCCTTGCTTGCTCTAACGGGTTACAAGTTTCCTCTTCACATAATAAATGACCTATAATGGAACTCGAGAGATGGAGACCATCAAAGCAGAGAGAGAAGGAAAGCTTGGAAAAGACAGATGATTGGAACAAGAGATTGAACAAAAGCTTTTCCTTGCAACTATAGTAAATCCTTTTATAATAATGGCAAAGATTATTTGACATTGTCAATAGGATGCAATTTCAAGCATAGTTAGCCAATGGTCAGCTTGTACAACATAAAATGTTAAGAAAACCAACACTGTTATCAGTTTTTTTATTATAGTGAGGACAGGAGTAATAGTATGCAGAAGAGTAGTTCTTCCATCAATTTTTCAACAACATGGAGACAAATGAGTTATCAAATATAAGTTTTTAGCCAAGGGTTTAGCTACCTTTGTTAGCCAGTCCTCCAGATAATGTGCACACCACTGTCTGTATCCACAATTTCACTTAACTCCCCAGTTTTGAGAGCGAAAGCAGTTTCCTCAAAAGGCTTCTGCATCTGATTGCGTCCAAAGTAACCTGCAGCAATCCACAGAAAATTTCATTATAGCTCAGCAATGAGGAAACCGTGCTTCCACTTATGCTGGGAATGTTATCGGTGAAAATTAATCCATGAAAAAGGTTGTCAATTTGACTGAAAAAAACCCTCTTGGTGTGATTTGTTTGCGTTTCTTTTTGTGCATTGCCAGTAAAAATGACCCCCAAGTCTTTTCTGGACAGAAAAGATGCTATGGAAAGTTTGTTGACGAAAATTGCTCATAGAGAAAGTAGCTAAAAAAGAGTAAGAAAATTTTTTCAGAAGTCCGGCTGCATTTATTAAGAGTTTGAAAAGCAATTTTTTCCTAATGAAACTCTAAAGAACACAATATTTACCATACGATATTCATAACTTCTCACTTCTACCAAACTCATTTTTCCAAAACCTTCTTTTAAATCATATTTTCAAAACTTCTTTCAACAACAATCATCACTATCGAACAGGAACCTATTCCAAAGGTGGAGTGTTGGAGTCTTTCTATCGATCGGTCATGTCATATAGGCCCAAGTCAGAAAACAAAGGTCTTTATATTGGGAAAACAAATGCACCTTTTGAACCGGATTTTCAAACATAGAAAGTGAAGCCTATTAAATGCATACTGGGATACGCAACACTAGAACAACAGGTTACATGTGTACCAGATCATGCTTCTCTATCAAATAATTTGTCCCTAGCTTGAAGAAAGATCCTTCTTAACAACTGCTTTCTGGCCATGTCCATGATTATCTTCTCTCCCCAACTGACAAAGGTGGAGTTGGTATTTCCTCCTCATTGAAGCTTTATATTACATGTGCTTTATGGTTAACCTGACGCCACTAGTCCTTTTGATGCTTTCCACAGAACTTCCTGCTTTCATAGTTTACTTTTCATATTGATCTCACTTCTATAATTTACCTAGCCAGGAACAATTTTGCATATCCTTTGTCTAGATGAGGAAATGCTTCACTTTTCATGCTATCATATGTCAATATCATCAAATAGTAACCAAATGAAACCTAAAATCTATGGGTTCAAGATTGATTAACTACAAAACAAAGATCTACTCATTCATCATCTCCTTCTGTCTTCATAATATTCAGAAGGTCAACAGAAAGGCAATCTGTTTTCAAGGAATAGCATTAAATCTAAGATGTACTCACATAGATTAGCCATTGGAGGACTTTCTCACGAATACATAAGCGTGACTATTTGACCAGAATGCATCCAATCAGCCACAAAAAAATTAAAAATTCCATGCAATGATAGCAATTGTAATGGCAGAAAAGCATCATGTTTTATATAAGAAAGTTTGGTAGGCAATATCAGAATTTTCTAACAAAGGAAACATTTCTGTAGGGCCCTTTCATAGGTTTCTATAACAGAAAATTCACATTGAATGGATACAAAACCATCAATCATTATACAGTAGTATCCTTTTATTTTGACTTAGTTTGATTGATTAAAGTTAACTTTCATCCCAGTAGAACTTGAGGTATTCCAGGCATGATTTTACTTTAAAAGTGCATTCAATATATAAAAGAAAACATAAATCCCATGCCCTTCACTAAAGAAGATTAAAAAAATTCACAAAAAAAGATTTATTTGCTTCATTAGTATTCTACTATAATAGATAAATTCACACTCTATCGATATCCAAAATACACTTGAAATGTCAATCCAAGCCAATTTAGAATTGCCCCAGGGCACAAGTGAGACAAGGCACCATCAATGTATCTTGCCAAATGAACATGGTAAAAAGACATACGTCATAGCAAATTCTTCAAAAATATAATTTTTTTGCTATGCTAGTATTAGCTTGGTTGCCTTTCCTAACATCACTTGGTTCCTGTTTAGATGCATTCTTGTCATACAATCAGTATTTAATATACACTAATGCCTGTAATATCATAAAATAAAATACTTTTTACGTAGGTGTTATTTTTTTATTGTTTCTATAAAGAAAAATGAAATCACATCTTTGTACTTTCTTATTTTAATTCTTTTAGAAGCTGTGATGATTTATGTAAATAATTATAATATGACTATCATTTTTCATTTAATGAATTGATTTCATAGAGTTATGCATATCACCTTGTTCTTCTATCTAAATTGGATAACATTTTTATATAGCCAAGCATTTAAGTTTAGTAACTTAAAGAGATTTCTTATGTTAAAATGTCCCAGTAGAGTTTTTTGAATATGCTTTCTAAGAATTCACATGTAAGAAAAAATATCAGCACACTGCCTCTGACCTTGGGCAACTTCTAGCTTAAACATCATGCTGTCTTCTGTTTCCTCAATATGTGCATGTATTATATGTATATGGTAGAAATTTGCATAGATTAAAATGATCATAGGCTTAGCATTACCAGCCAAAGCCAACCCATCGGTCAATGACCTGATTACCTCACTAAAACCTTTCTGCATACAATTCACATTGATCAAACCATCTTTAAATTTCCCATTTCAAGTATGTGTACAATCATTCTCATCAATTTCACTGTCATATGACATCACAAAATTGATTATAATCCTGCATTGAAATACAATTTATAGAACAAAATCCATAGTACACGTGGTTCCCCACTATGCATCCCTCTGCAATGGATGCAAGCTACAGCCACAGAAAAAATGAGCCGAATAAACCTAGAATGCTAGAAAACACGCCTATGGCTATTTACATCAAGCAGTTCATATTTTAAAGAATACCCTCTTTCCACACTTTTTTTTAATCCCCATTCCAACATACCATTACCTTATACTAAAAATTTCACTGAACACTCGCCACTCGTGAAAAAAAATTGGGAAATCTAGACGCGGAGGTTCAGCAAGCATGTAAGAATCGAAATTACTCCTGACTTGACAAAAGTTTCCAGAAACCAAACAATCAGGGAAATTTAAAATTAAATAATCACAGTTCTTAAACTGTCAAATAGAGAAAAGTGGCAAAAAAATTTCTTGAACAACATCTGGAATAGTGATTAGATCCAACATTTGCGCTCAATGTATTAATTTTTTATGAGGCTTTCAAGAACAAGAACAGATACGCTAAAAGGCGATCATCTGCAGAGAGAAGCCAAGAGCAACAGTTTCAGAGAGAAAAAATAAAGACGATTAACGAATGCTAAACTTAAAAGACAACAAAAGAAATAAGATAGACAAGATCCAGGATCTAACCTAGGTCACCGCCGCGCTTGGCCGAACTGCAGTCGGAGAAGCGTGAAGCGATCTCCTCGAAGCGGGCTTGTCCAGAAATTATGCTATCCCGAAGACCATTCAGCTGGGTGACGGCGGCGTCTCTGGTGGTAGCGCAGATGACGCGACCATCGGGGTCCTTCCACGACGCCTTTCTCCTCGATCCTTCGTGCTTTATGAGGATGTGAGAAACTCTAACCTGTTCCTCCGAAGCCATCTCCCCTTCCAATTCTCGTCGGCGGACACCTATTCGTTTCGCCCTGCACAAAGGACTGAAGCGATAGTCGTGAAAAAGATCGCTGAACGAGGCTTACGATATATTGTTATGATAATAATAATAATAATTTATTATGATAATAATTATAATAATTTATTATGATAATAATTATTATAATTTATTATGATAATAATTATAATAATTGTTATTATTATTATGATATTGTTATTTAGTTGGTAGCTAATTCTAAGCTTTAAATTATTTTAGAGTTTAAAAAATATGATTGTTATTCATAAATAGATATTAATTTAATATTGTTGAAAAGTGTCATTTGTGAATTTTAAAAGTAATTTGATGTAAATTTTTTATATTTTATAGCTTCTTTGTTTGAAAACAACTAAAAATAAGAAAAAAAATAAATAAAGTTTTTTCTAAAAAAAGTTAATCCTATCAAGATAATAGTAGAATAATATATATATATATATATATATATATATATATATATATATATATATATATATATATATATATATATATATATATATATATATATATATATATATATATATATATATATATATATATGTATATTACTATTTCATTTTAAAATTATTGAAGTCATTTCTATCTTATTGTATTATTGAGTATTATTATTAAATACATCATATTATCAATTAAACATTTCTATCATTGACTACTTCATCGTAAAATCATAATATACAAAATCACATTGTCAATTAGTCCTTAATAGAAGCACATTGAAAAAAAAATAATATATATATGTAAGGTCATTATTTTAAAATATTAATATATCTTTTTGGGACAAACCAGATAATCAAAAGAAGATATCTCTTTAACATAATAAATATGGATCACGACATTATGGTTTAATAAAGAATCAATTGTTTGGCCTGTAACATTGAGATCTAAAAAGTATGAGTGATTGTTTGAATGATATTTTTGAGTTGCAATCATTATATAAAGACTAACTCTTAACAGAGCTGTATTAAGTAATCACTTTCTCATTAAGAAGATCAAGGTGGAAACTGCTGCAGCGACAGGTGTCTACATTCCTTATCCATCGACGTCCAGCGGGGAGCTTTACCCTTCGGGGACCTTTTTAACTCTTTCTTGGCTCCCCCCTAACGGGATGGATTATGGTAAATGCGGCTGTTAATGGGGAGGTGGCTGGTGTTGGTGTGGTTGCACGCGATCACCTCGGATGTCCTATCTACATGATGGGTAAGCGTTTCACATCTCAGGCCTGTGATGCTATGAAGGTTCAGGCTATTCTGGAAGCTATTGTGTTGATCATGACTAAGCTCCACAGTTTCCCGTCGGTGGAGATCCAGAGTGATTCCACCAATGCTTTGCACGAGATCAAGCAGTTAGTTGCGTACCCCAAGGAGGGTGGAATACATTCTGATGCCCTATTTTTTGCGAGGAACATGTCTACCCTGCGGTTTTCACATATTATGAGGGAGGGCAATGCCCCGGCCGATTGGGTTGCTAAATCGGCTTATATTCCTGATTTTGTGTGGGACAGGGGTATGCCCCTGCCTAACCCCTTGCGAGAATTTTTAATAACTGATTTTGTGTTTGAGCCTCCATAGTGGAGGCTAGTCTGTAGGCCTTGACCACTTTTGAATCATTTGAATCAAGACTAACTCTTAATAACTTTTTATATAGAGAGATACAAAAATAAATAGTCCAACATTTTAACTATATACATAAAATCATCTTAATATATCAAAATAATTTTGGGATAAAGTCCACTTCAAGCAATATGGGATAGCCAAAAGGAGAATAATATATCGAGATAGTAAGGCTAAATCTTGACACTATATGATCATCATCGATCACTAGTAGTTATCGGAGAATGTGATTATAAGTGTGTCATTATCACCCACTTTAACTTTAAGCTTTTCAACAAATGAAACAAAAATTATATTAGGGTAGATATGATAAGTTAAAGTTTTCCAAATTTGATGACTATTATTTTCCAAATTTTCACATCTTTTGGATGACGCTTTTTGATTAACAAGGCCTACCTCTTATAATAAGTTCAAGTAACTAAGTGTATTGCAATCATAAATTAAAAGGAACTCATAATTAAAGATTTAATAATATTCTAATACAAATCATGTTTTAATGAACAAAATGGATTATATTTTATTAAGATATTATCTTAAAATAAATTATCTAAATTTATTTTTGTGATATTATTTTTTCAAAAACATAATATTTTTTTGGATATTTAGATATTTGAATTTGAGACACATAAATGTTAAAGTAAATGTAATAAAGAGGCATAGTATGAACCGTGAGATTCTATCTACTTTGAAAAGGTTTTTGCTTCATAAATTTTGTCTATGACTTGGAGTTATTATCTTAATGATTGGAACTTTATCTTCTTTATCATCTTTTGATATGATTACTATGAGGTCTGGCTTAAAAATTGCTCAAGTATTATATAAATTTAACATTACAATCAAACACACACTTATTAAGTTTTCAATCTTTTTAAATTATACATTTATATTCATGTTTTAAAAATAATAATTTCACTCATTTCTTCACAATAAAAAGAAAAATAATAAGAATAATAGAAACTTAAGAGTCACTTATTATCTTAGACCACATACAATCATTACACATTTCATACTAACTTATTATAATATTGTTTCATTATAGTAATTTAGATCTCAAATCTCAATATGTTCAATAATAACATAACTATTTCCTATCTCTTGATATGCATCGTTTATATCTACATATGTTAGTCCACATTTATCAAACTAACATAAAAAGCTTATGGATAATACTATTATGAAATCACATATAACATTATAGTAAATAATACATATTACAGGTTGAGTGCATACTCATGTAATATATTTAATAATCACATATTATTAAAATATCTCTTACATGAATCAATAATTAATTTATTATACACCTTGTCTAATCTATTTCTTATTAGGTTATGCACAATTTTTGTGACATCATCACCACTAAGATTATATTAATTAATTTTGTTTATATTATGATATAGTAAAATAAATTAGTATCTTACTCACATGTTGTCTATTTATGGCATTAAACATTTAGTGATTTATATAAAATTATGGATATTTACATGTTAAATACTTATATAATAAGATGCATATATATAATCTATGGTTAAGAAAATAATATGGTATATGAACATTTGGCAAGGGTCATTATTAATAGAGAAAATGAAATCTAATAACTGATATTCTTTCTCAAAGACATTATCACTATCGACTTGGCATAACCAATAAAACACAATAAAATACATCTAAAATAAAATTTTTTTAGGTAAAATCAAAAACATTAATGTAAAATTAAGAAAGTTAAAAAAAATAAGAGCGAAATATTATCATCTGATACATAAAAAATATGGATAACGAATATGACCAATATGATATGACTCTACTTAGAATACTATCATCTCTAATATCTCAAGTGATAGTTCCTCCTTCATAGCATCATAATTCTCATCATGTAATATAGTGAATATATTATCTATAATATAAATACCAATAAAATTCTAAGATACTTTATAAAAAAATAATAATTTAAAAAACATAAAAGAAGATGTAACTATATAAAAGAATCTACTAACAATAATATAATAAGTATAAATATGGAATAACATAATAAATCATGAGTACTCAAAAAAATAAATGACTATAACAAAAATTAAAAAGATGTAAAGATAAATTTATTATTTTCTTATTCATTTTATGTATAATGTGTTTTATTTATATAAACTAAAGTTCTTTTATATCATTATCCTTTAGAACAAAATTTGTATCATATGACCTTAAAAAATTCTACAAATTACAAATATATTTTGATTTGAAATTCTAAAATTATACTTATATCATAATTGTTTTAAGATTTATAATTAGTTGTTTAATTATGCAAAAGTTATAAATTCAATGTTATTAGACTTGTTTTGAATAGTTTTTTTCTATTAATATAATTAAATATTTTTTAATTAATTTTGAAATTATGATATATTTTTTAAGATTTTTCTAACATTTTAGTATTTAAATATATAATATCCTATTTTAGGAAATTAAATTTACCACTTTAAAAAAACATAACCATAATTTTATAGATTAATTTCAAGATTTATCACATCTTAAATGTTATAAAATTATGGGCTTTTGCAATACATGAGATAAAGTTAAAAAAATAATGTGTTGGGTATTTCGACCCAAGCTAAGACCAATCCAAAACCAAATGTAATCAAAATCAATGTAACATTATGAAAACATAGATTCATAATATAAATAAAAAAATGACACCAGATGAAAAGCACCATGTAATACTATGATTATATAAAATAAGAAAAAAAATCATCATGAGTTTCAAAAAAAACATGAACATACATTTAATTTGATTACAATTATTTTTTTCTTTAACGACAAGCCTTATTTTTTCTTGATAGTTATCCTTTAGATCAAATCATGAATATAATAAGCTCAGTAGGTATCCAATAAGTTATGGGGCCAACATCGCCTAGCCGCACTACACATGATACTATTAGCTAAATATGTGTAAGATAGAATGCATCGATAAAGCACAACTATTAAAACATAGGCACAAATTTAGGAGGAAACAAAAATATGTTTCATATGCAAGTTCATACCACTGAGCGTTGAATTGTCAACTATCTTTAACTATAAATGATAAATCTCACATGAACTTATCATTGAATATTGATAAAAAAAATTTCAAATATTATTTAAAAATCAGAATTATAATATATAATAGTTATTAATTTTTTTAAAAAATGATTTTATACTATTTATATCATTTTATTTCATATAACATATTTTGAATAAAATAGATTTTTGAACACATTCTGCATGGTCCTTGTGGATTGTATAATGTTAAAAACTCTTACGTGACAAAGAAAGGTTATTACAAGAGTCATTATCAAAAACAATTTTGTTTATATACAAACCAAGGAAATGATATATTTACAATCTTTAAAAGGAAAGGAATTGGCAGCCAAGGTAACAAAATGATGTTTTTACTGGACAATAGATAGTTGAACATTTGTCTCATATCTATTAGCAAGATTCGATTATCACAGAAATGCTGAGGTTTTCTCAACAATTTCATCAATTAAATCCTATACAAGTTTACTTACAAAGGTTATGACCAAAAAACTTTTCAATTTACAGACAAGAAAAAACATTCTATGAAGAAAATTGTTGAAATTAGCAACTATCACCAATTAGATGGATTTCTTAACCTGATACTCTGAAGAATTGATGATATTCCTTTGAATGAGATGTATACATCTATTAAAGCATTGCAATAACATGTAGAAGAAAAATGTCTTATTATATTGTATGAGAATAAAGATTTACAAAATATATTATCAAATAATTTATACTTGAAGACTGAGCTCAATGAATTTTATAGAACAAATAAACTTGATGAGGAACAAGAAATACATTTAGGACTCTTTAGGAAAATGTTGGGTAAGAAGAAAAATGAAAAGGAAATTGGTCAAGTGGTTGTGTGCCAATCCTCATGAAGGGGAATGCTATTGTTTAAGATTATTATTTAATCATATTCAGGGTTCAAAGTCATTTGATGAGCTAAAATCTAATTAAGAAAATAAGTTTACAACATTTAGAGAACCATGCACATTATTGGATTCAAACAATTATCTTTGCGATTACTTAACTAAGGCAACAACAACTCAATTACTTTCTTAACTTAGTATTTGGATGACACAATTATGATAAGAAGACTATGTAGAGGCATTAGTAGAAGCTCTTCAAGATCTTATGACAATTTATTTATATTTTGAGGAAGAGTTATTATTCTTTGATATTTTTGTCATGCTCTACTAGTTATCCCAAGATTATCACAAGTGGAGAACATCAATACAAGTAGTGTGAATGTTGTATCTTTTGAAAAACATTATAAAGATTAGCCTAACATAATATTAGAGATGAAGTGATCCTTTCTTTTGAAGACTTCTAATAAGAATTAAAGGAAAATTCAACCACACAATTTATGAAAACTTCATTTTCATATTAAAACAATATGTCGCTGAAGTCCAATAACTAAATATCCTCTATGCATGGACTAATTAGTATGTGTATCATAATGTGTTGCATATTATAAAAGATTAAGAGGGCTTGTAGGATTCGCACACCCAAAGATGACAATGTTGAAAAAGTATTAAATAGAAATAAATTTATATTTTAGAGTACCATTTAGTTATTATAAGTCTAATTCAATTGTTTAAAAAAGGAGTTCATATAATATAAGTGGAGCTTTTAGATGGACTAACTCCAAAAGATTACCATCATGTGTTTTTTCTTAAAATAAATTGCATAATTGTGCTGCTTCATAACTTAGGTCCAACATCTGGATTGAGTAATGGCATAAGCTTTTTCTTTAAATAAACTACACAGTACTATTTCTTTGTAGCTTTGAGCCTCAACTAAATGAGCTTTTCCTTGAAAGAAAACTACTCAGTGATGGTGCTTTGCAACTTAGATTCACCATCTAGACTGAGCAATGGCACGAGCATGGTCTTTCAAGAATTTAAAAAAATTATAATTGATTTTGAAATAGGTATAGGACATCAACATGGAAAAAATTATCATTTTAGCATATTCCATTAGAACCAACTCAAAATGATAGACTACCATTTCAGTTGACAATAAAGATGTTTCCCATGTGCCATCTTTTGAAATGACAACTAACAAAGCTAAAAGCCAAACACATAACATTGCTCTATATCTTCGAGATCAGGTATATTTAGTCACGAACAATTGAATGTTATTTTTTAATAAGGTGTTTACGAGGAATCAACCCAAGTTCTTGTCAAACCTATCAATCATGGAGATGTTCACATACTTGCATTAGAATCACAGCACATAAAGTAGATAAAATAATGAGCAAATCAACATTTATTGTGTTCATCATAGATGGTATATTTAAACTAAATAGCACTTATTTTATCATTTATTTCAACATAAAAATTCTACTAACTTTCATGGTCTAAATTTATAGATTTCAAAAACATTTAGCATATTATATATACAAAGAAAAACAATAATTTTTAAATAATTTCTAATACAAAGATATGATTTTATTATCAATACTTAGCTACATTGACTTTTCAAAAGAAACCTCTCTTCACCTCACATTCTCTTTCACAACCATACCTTCATTCATATAAAGATATCTACCATTTATAGAGCTCAAGATAACGCTTTGTTTGCCACACCAAGGACATTTTGACTATGCATTGAGGACTGTTAGTATTTTTCATTAATAGCTACATTAAGTTTTTGTCTTTCCAATAACTTCTTTAAGTGCTTCTGTCATACCAAGAACTTCATTAAATGCTTTTATCTTTCAAGACCTTAATTAAATGTTTTTGTCTTTCTAAGAACGTCTCCTTGGTTTTTTATCATTCTTAAATTAAGTTTATTAATTTCAACATTATATACTACATCTATGCATGACAAAGATTATATTATAAAGCTGAAGGCAAAGCATAAGAAACCCTTATAAACAAAACACAATAGAAGTATCTTATTATAGCAATATAATTTTATTGATGAAGAGCTAAAATAATTATCTTTTATGCTAGTATTCTTTTATGAATGATGTAGCATGTGGACTAAGCAAACACAACAAACGCCATCAAGAGAAGACTTGAAAATATTTTACAATATATTTAGAAAAGAAATACTTAACTCATTTCAAATATAAATGACTATTTTGTAGAATATCAATAAGAAGTACCATTAATTGATTTTGACTACATAGACCACCATGAGTAAAATAAGACAAGTACTATTATAACATTCAAATAATATTTTTTTGTATAGTAATTTGTAGATGTTATGGCCATTGTGCAAAATGTTGCACAATTAAGAATAATTTAACAAACTTTTTCATTAGTAAGAGACTTGATATTAATTGGCAAAAAATTATATTCGAAATTTAAAATATCACATACAAATATCTATTAAATATAAAATCTAACAATTTTTATGTCACAACTCGTTTATCATATAAAATAACTAAAACCCAAAAATATGAAGTTACTAATTAAAAATAGAGCAACAGGAAAATTCCAAAAGACAACCCAGAAATTAAGTGAAAATGATTGTAAGCATCACAATCCATGGATTATCAATAAAACAAACAAGTAAAGGAAACACACATAATCTCAAGCTGTCGAATAATGAAAACACCAAAATAAAATACATAGACATCATTTATCTGAAGTATAAAAAAAGTCCTTAAATATTAAATACCTCTTATAGAGCTCAAAAGTGAAACATGCTCTCTTACACATAAGATCTTGAGTCCTAACTTAAGGACCCATAGCTTTATGAATATCTACATCATAGCCAATAATAAAAGTAAAAAAGCATGATATACTCAACACACAAATTACTAGCTACAAACATATAAGGTAGTTTAAAATTATAGATATGTAGCCAACAAATAATGATTGAATAATAAATAAATAATGCATGATAATCTGTAAAAAGTGTGAAAGTATTGATTTATTACATGAATGCTCATTTGTACTATGATCAAGTATGTGCATAAGTATCACATAATAATAACATCATATACATATCATATGTTTCACTTTTTTTCTTTTGAATTTATTTTAGTTTATTTTTTTATTATTTTTTAGGGCTCATTTTTTCTTGTATGATTATTATTCTCATTCCTTGAGATCTTATATTATCATTTATCATTAAGCCACTGGTCACATTGCTCAGCATCACGTGCATATGATGGTAATGCCTTTGTTATGATGTGGAACCAACCTATGTACCAATTATAGCATAGTATTGATTTTTTTTCTCAAATGTCACTAAGCCAAAGCTTTTTATGCTTATGATGTTGGGGCTATGCCATGTCGTTGCCCCAAATTTGCGTATCAATTATAGTAGGGTTGTCAATTTTTTCTCATATCAGTCAACTACAAGATAACATTATAAAGAAAATATTTTATATTTTTATTTTTTTCTCATGAAAGCTTGAGAAATATTTTTTTCTCTTTTTTTTTCATTTTATCATTTCTTTTTTATCTTTTGTTTTAATTTTTATAACATATATATATATATATATATATATATATATATATATATATATATATATATATATATATATATATATATATATATATATATATACACATACATATGTAGGTAAATCTCAATAATAATAACATGAAATCATGTAAATCAAAACACACATATATGATTCTATGCCATGCAAGATACTCATATGATATTTATTCTATGAAAAATGAAGTATGATTTAACAAGAAGAAGGTGAATTGTCAGAAATAAAAATTTTGATTTCATAACAAATATTTAAAAAATATATTTTAGAGTAATTTTTAATAAATTTGAACAAATCTTTAAAAATAATTTTAAATAAATTTTAATTTTATTTTAAAGCATGTTATTTTTAAAAAAAATAAATTTTTATAAAAATTATGAATAGAAAAGTCAACATAAATAAAAAGTTTGCAAACGATGTTTATGTAGTTCGACTTAAAATCAAGCCTATGTCCACCTTCGATAAAAACTAAGCAAAAACAAAACAAACGATAGTGAGCATTTTACCAAAAGATGGGTCGTCTAAATGCTTACAATAATTCAATAACAGAGATATGCTACTATGGCATTATAATGAAATAAACTTTAAAACAAAAGAAAATAATTTGGTGACACAAAATATAAATTAATACAAACAAATTTTATGCTTAATGAGTAATAAGTGTTTTAATTGAATTAATTAGAAATAAAAAAAATAAAAAACTTAACTAATTTGAAAAGAAAGTAGAATCTAGAGTTTGCTGACTAAAGGATTTAGTGTAAAGAAGTGATATGAGTACTGGTTGTTAATAGCTTGAATTTTGTGACTTGAAAATTTTTCTTTAGTTTTTGTAAACTTTTTATCAATCAAATTTGTTCAAAATTTTTTTTATTTATAGGCATTTTCTAAAGACTAAAAATAATTATAAAAGCACCAAAATAGTCATTACAGCTTTCACCAAAATATAATTATTTTAAATAAAAAATTATTACTTAAATAAAAATTTTAAAGACTTATAATAATAGCTAAAGTAGTTGTTACGCATGATCCACAAGATTGAAAGCACTATAGATCATTTGATTGCAAAGATTATTTGATTGGATGGCTAGCGTTAAACTGGTGTTATTTAGTAATTAAGATTTGATATGGACCATCAGATTGCAATCGTGACATGACGACTAAATTTAAATCTTGCGTGTATAAGAAACATAGACAGTGCAATCACAAAAATATGTGATTGGATGACTGACTGAAATAACACTTAAAAAATGAAAGAGTATATTGCATGATCATGTGATCACAAATTTGCATATCAAATGGCTTGCATGACTTCTAAAATTTTGAAATCGACTATACAAAGAGTATATTGCATTTAGCCTCACATATCATATAAGTGCAAGTTTTATATGCTTGTAAGAGTTTTTTTGTGTTATTTGATTAGCCCATTAGGGTTTGCTACCTTCTGATTAGTTAGGGAAGCCATGACCTAGGCTGTCATTAACTAGATAATAATTTATAAACATATTCGAGATCTAAGCCAAAATTTGAGACAATAAAATTTAGGTTTGGTAGTCGAGTTCTACCCTTATTACCTCAGCAAGTTAGGTTTAGACATTGTGCTTTGACCCGGCACATTGGATTGAGATCTAGCCTAAAAAAAGGTTTTTTCTTATTTTATTTTTATTAACGTTATTATTATTTTAATAATTAATTATTAGATTATAATATACCTTTTGTAAGAAGTTCTAAAAGAAGAATTTCAAATATATGATTAAGGTAAAATGCTTCTTAAAAGGGTCAAGATAAGATGATTAATAATATTAAAAAACTAAATGTTTTGTTAAGATAGTTAATTTAAATAAAATTTAATTTATTTTTTATACGAATGTCTTAAATAAAGCTTAATATTTTAATCAAAATAAAATTAAAATACTTAAAATTAAATTTAAAATATATCTCTTGATAGTTTATTATTTCAACCAAGACGATCTTTATAAAATTTGATATTTGCTCATCTTCTTTAAGTTCTCTTATGAAAACAAGTAATGATTTTATAAAATATAAAAATTTTCTAAAATAAATTTATTAGAAATACTTAAGATTTATTATTATTAAATAAAATACTATGATTAGTAGTCAATAATATAATAAGAAATACTTTAAGATAATTAAATAATTCAACCTACCTACATCATAGGTATTTAGTTTATCAACTAAATAACTCTAGGAGACTTCTTCAATCTTTTGACCTTTTTTATCTCTTTCTTTTATGTATAATTCTTATTCTATTATATTAATAAGCATTCTATTTTTATTCTCAATCTTTGAAATGTTATAAACTTTGATAATACTTTTTATTCTTTCTTATTTCACAAAATTACTTATTTTTTATATTAAAATAATTTACAAATACTATAACAAATAGTTCCAACTTATTTAAATATTTCATTGTGATTCACTATTCAAAGCTTTATATCATACAGTCTGATCCTCTTATCATATTGTGTAATTATTAACTGATAATTACTTAATTAGATGAAATGTTCTTATATTTAGCCTATTTTTTATGCTAATTATATCATTCAATTATGGCATTGGATTACAAGATCTTAAGGTTTCAACTATAACTCCATTTCAAATAGTCTAATATGTTGAATAAGGCTCGATCTCATAGTTTGATAGATATTGTTAAACCATACAATTTTTTTGAGAATTCAAAGTCTAGTGAGCTTAAATTGATTGTATATTCTAACAAATATTACTATGTTATATTGATTTCTTAGGAAAGGGCTCACACTAATTTATAATCAATGAATCGTAATGGTCTTCATTGTATTGTCCTATTGTACCAATTGTACAATTCAAATTATATAATGTGTCAAAGCCCCACATAACCATATCTTTAATAGTATAGATAAAATAAAGTTAAAATGTAAATAAAATGATATGTGATGATACTAAAATCTAGGTAGGAACCTATCGATGGGACAAGATTTAAATCCTTTTAATTATACTATATTACTAAATATATTATGATAATAAATAGAAAATCCATAATATAAAATATTAAATAAACTCTGATTTCAACTAAGATATCACCCGATACATAAAATAAAATATGGATAACCAACATGACCAACATGATATGACTCTACCTAGAATACTATCATCTCTCATATCTCAAGTGATAGTTTCTCCTTCATAGCATCATAATTCTCATCCTTTAATGTAGTGAATATATTATTTATAATATAAAATACTAATAAAACTCTAAAATACTTTACATAAAAACTAATAATTTAAAAAATATAAAAAATATAAGTATCTAAAGAATCTACTAACAATAATATAATAACTATAAATATAGAATAACAGAATAAATCATGAGTATGAAAAAATGACTATAATAAAATTTAAAAGATGTAAAGATAAATTTATTATTTTCTTATTTATTTTTATTTCTAATGTGTTATAGCTATATAGCCTAAAGTTTCTTTTTATATCATTATCCTCTAGAAAAGCAACTTGCAAGTTTCGTCCCGGTGATGGTAATTAGTGTCGAAGAAAGCGTTGGAATGTTCGAGAGTGATGCTGGTTTCGTCCAAGTTTGATCATACATAGACTGAATAATATATGTTTTATGTGTTTCATCTGACCAGTTAAATTAGCATTTGGCTATTATATGATACGTTGATGTTTAAAGTTTGAAGTTGCAATGTTCACCTTTAAAGGAATACCACTTGCTGACGTTAAAGAATACAATACTATTTTTTAAAAAGTGAATTGGTAAGAGTTCAATGGAAATCTTAATTGGGGCTAAATAAAGTTCACTGTTCACATGGAGATTGAGATGTCATTTGAATATTCTAATATAAAAATCCACTTCATATTTCATGATCGACGAAACCAACATCATAGAAGACATGCTTTGTTTTCAAACCTAATCGCATGCCTATTGTCTAAAGAACCCACTTTGAGCTCATTTTAAAATCCAATTATGTTGAATGTTTTATGGATACCTTTCATATTGCGACTCTTATAAGAGAATTTTCTAATTAATGTGAGCATAAAAAAGTTGACCATTTCTCTGATTTCATCTTCTTTGAAGATGAATTTAATTTCATCGATGAATGTTTTCATAGGTTCTATTCATATGGCAGACAGATAGATTGGCCCATCCAGAACCTCAGAAAATGAGTGATTGGGAGAGAAGAGGACGTTAGGGGCCACAATAGGAGATAACAATGCAAAATGCAAAATTTAATATAACAAATATCGGGATACTTGCATAATCATATAACTGGGCCAATCCTTGTGATGGGAAAATCAGAACTTCGTCTTTGTCGGCGCTTCTAAAGGATTCTATATGTCTTCCCATTGCCTTTTCGAGTTCTCTTTAGCACCTCAACGAAATGAAATTATCCACTCCACTTGCTTAATTGCATGTATCACAATATATAATTCATAATAAAATTCTACTAGATTATTACAAATTCACGCTACCTCTGACATTGATAAGGGCTAATAATTTATTCCACGTGTCAACTTTGCGAAGGTAAATTTCTAACTGTTCACACGTATTAGAATATGACCCAAGTGTTAAGACGGTGTAACCTTGCTTGAGCTATTCTAGCTAAAGAAGTCAAGCAACAGCGAAACTAGAAAATTCTTATGGTAAAAACATAGTAGAAAAATCACACAAAAAAGAGGCTCTTGGGAGCTAGAAGGGGACACGTTCAAAAAGTACTCTCAAGTTTTTTTTTTTTTTTAAATTCAACAATGAAATTCTTATAAGAAGGGAGGTTTGTAATATCTCAAATATTTAGGTACAGATTTGCATAGTGTATTTGAATAAATATATTATGTTTAAATTCCTACTCTTCCTGAATGTGGGTATTTTCATTTTATATAAAACTTAACGAAGCTATTAACGAGAAATAATAAGAGTCCTCATTGCATAGTCAAAATGTCCTTGGTGTGGCATACAAAAGGTTATCTTGAACTTTATAAATGGTAGATATCTTTATATGAATTAAGGTATTGTTGTGAAAAAAATGTGAAGTAAAGAGATGTTTCTTCTAAAATATCAATGTAGCTAAGTATTGATAATAAAATACTATCTTTTTATTTGAAATTATTTAAAAATTTTAGTTTTTATTTGTACATATAATATGCTAATGTTTTTTGAAATCTATAAATTTAGACCATGGAAGTTAGTAGAATTTTTATGGTGAAATAAATGGTAAAATAAGATCTATTAAGTTTAAATATACCATCTATGATTAACACAATTAACGTTGATTTGCTCATTATTTTATCTACATAGGTGCTATGTTTTTAGTGCAAGAATGTGAACATCTCCATGATTGATAGGTTTTACAAGAACTTGGGTTGATTCCTTGCAAACACCTAATGACAAAACAACATTCAATTGTTCGTGACTAAATATACAAGATCTAGAAGACATAGAAAAATGTTATGTGTTTGACTTTTAGCTTTGTTAGTTGTTCTTGCAAAGGATAACCACATGGGAAACAACTTTAGTGTTAACTGAGATGGTAGTCTATCATTTTGAGCTGATTCTAATGGAATATGTTAAAGTGATAACTTTTTTTCGTGGTGATGTCCTATACCTCTTTCAAAATCAATTATAATTTTTCTTTCAAATTCTTGAAAGATCATGCTTGTGCAATTGCTCAGTTTGGATGGTGGATCTAAGTTGCAAAGCAACATCACTAAGTAGTTTTCTTTCAAGAAAAGGCTCGTTTAGTGGAGGATCAATGCTGCCAAGAAACGTTACTATGCAGTTTTTTTAAAGAAAAAGCTCGTGTCATTGCTGAATCCAGATGTCAGATCTAAGTTATGAAGCAACACAATTGTGTAGTTTATTTCAAGAAAAAACGCATATGATGATAATCTTTCTTTTGGAGTTAATCCATTTAAAAATTCCTCTTATATTATATGAACTCCTTTTTCAAACAATTGAATTAGACCTATAATAACCAAATAGTACTATGAAATATAAATTTATTTCCATTTGACACTTTTTCAACATTGTCATTTTTGGGCGTGCAAATCCAACAAGCCCTCTTGATCTTTTATGATATATGCGTTATGATACACATACTAATTAGTCCACGCATAGAGGATATTTAGTTCTTGGACATCAGCGACATATTCTTTTAATATGCAAATGAAGTTTTGATAAATTGTGTGGTTGAATTTTCCTTTAATTCTTATCATAAGGCATCAAAAGAAAGGATCAGTTTTTCTCTAATATTGTGTTAGGCCAATCTTTATAGTGTTTTTCAAAAGATACAACGTTCACATTGCTCGTATTGATGTTCTCCACTTGTGATGATCTTGGGAGAACTAGTAGAGCATGAAAAAAATCTCTCAGAACAATAACTCTTCCACCAAATAACAAACAAATTGTCATGAGATCTTGAAGAGTTCGTACTAATGCCTCTACATAGTCCTGTCATCAAAGTTGTGTCATCCAAATACTAAGTTGAGAAAATTTAAGTTATTGAGATGTTGTTGCCTTAGATAAGTAAGTAATCATTCACTAGAATAGCTAAATTTAATTTAGCTAAAATTAATGTATGATGGTATTAAAAATTCAATTTATGTCATATAGAAGGAATTAAAGCAATAATAGAAAGCATAAAAGAGCAAAAACTTAATGATAAACATAAAGAGCAGTTAACTATGAGCCAAAGGTTATCAAAATGAGCAGTTAACAGTAATGTCGAAGGTTATAATTATATTTAATTATTAAAAGAATAAAAAATGATTTTATATTGTTTATATCTATTATATTTAATATATCATATTTTGAATAAAAAAATTATTATAAGTTTGTATATTCTAACATCATTTTTTTTGTTATTGTTCTATAATTAAATAAAATTATTTTACTATTTTTTTCACAAGTTTTAGATAAAATTAATATATGATGATATTAAAAAGTATTGTTATGTGAGAAACAAGAAATAAAGGTAAATTTTTATAACAGAAAAGGTAATGAATTGATAAAATTTAATTTTTTTATAAAAAAGTTTTTAATGAAGCTTAATATTTTAATCAAAATAAAATTAAAATACCTAAAATTAAATTCAAAATAGATCTCTTGATGATTTGTTATATCAATAAAGATGATCTTTATGAGATTTGATATTTGCTCATCTTATTTAAGTTCTACCATGAACACAAGTAATGACTATCTAAAATATAAAATTTTTTTCAAATAAATTCATTAGATATACTTAAGATTTGTTATCATCAAATAAAATACTATGATTAGAGGTTAATAATATAATAAGAAATACTTTAAGATAATTAAATAATTCAACCTATCTACATCATAAGTATTTAACTTACCATATAAATAGCTCTAGGATACTTCTTCAATTTCATTAACTTTTCTTTTATCTCTTTCTTTTATATACAATTCTTATTCTATTATATTAATAAGTATTCAATTTTCATTCCCGATCTTTATAAGGTCACAAACTTTGATAATATTTTTTATTCTTTCTTATTTTACAAAACTAATTTTCTATATTAAAAGAATTTACAAATACTATAACAAATAGTTCTCAAGTTATTTAAATATTTTGTTGGGATTCACTATTCAAAGCTTCATATCATATAGTTTGATCCTCCTATCATATTGTATAATTATCAATTGATAATTGCTTAATTAGTTGAGATGTTCTTATATTTATCCTATTTTATATGATAATTATATCATTCAATTATTGCATTGGATTAAATGATTCTAAGGTTTCAACCATATGACTCCATTTCAAACAGTCTGATATGCTAAATAAGGCTTGATCTTACAATCTAATGGATATTCTTAGACGAACAATTTATTTTGGAATTCAAAGTCCATTGCACTTAAATCTAGGAAGGAACCTATCGACGAGACAAAATCCAAATACATTTAATTATACCATATTACTAAATATATTGTGATAATAAAAAGAAAATCTATAATATATAATTATAATAACCTCTAATCTCACCTAAGATATTATCTGATACATAAAAAAATATGGATAAACAACAAAACCAACATGATATGACTTTACCAAGAATACTACCCTCTTCCATATCTCAAGTGATGGTTCCTCCTTCATAGCATCATCATTCTCATCCTTTAATATAACAAATATATTATCTATAATATAAATAATAATGAGACTAAGATACTTTGTAAGTAAACAAATAATTTGAAATAATACAAAGAAAATGTAACTAAATAAAAGATTCTCATAATAATAATGCAATAACTATAAATATGGAATAACGAAATAAATCATAAGTAATAAAAAAAAACAAATGACTATAATAAAACTTAAAAGATGTAAAGATAAATTTATTATTTATTTTTTTTTTTTCTAATGTGTTATAGCTATATAGCCTAAAGTTTCTTTTCAGATCATTATCCTCCAGAAACAAATTGTATCATATGACCTTTGACAAAAGGCATAATAAGCTAATATTGTGCATATGAAAAATTCTCATCCCATATAATGTACATGAGTAATCCTTATATCAATTGTATGAGCGATTCTTACCCTTTATCAAATAAATGGGCAATCATTACCTTATATCAAATGTATAGACAATAATTAATGAATACAAGATCATATTGTTTGCCTAATAAAATGACATCAAGTTAATATTGTATTTTTCTTTATTTTCATATTTATCCTCCACAAAATTTGTTATAAATAAGCTAAAACATATGAAATTATAATCCAACCCCTAAATAACTTCTGTGATTTATAAATATGTTCTAATTTGAAATTCTAAAATTATATTTATATCTTAATACTTTTAAAATTCATAATTAATTATTTAGTTATGAAAAATTATAAATTCAATATCATTAAAAAATTGATACTGCACACCTCTTTTACTAGTAAAATCAAATTCTTCGTCATCTCTCTTTCTCTTTTTCTTCTACTAAGAAAACCTAGGGCTCTCCTACACTCATTACAATAACAACAAAAATATTTATAAAGTTTACTTCATCGATGATGTCAATCCCATGAACTGGAAGCTCCTCAATTACAACTCTCCTCAAATGGTAAAATGCTCTGCCTCGATTGTAGCTCTCTTTCTTTATTTATTTTCTGCCATATTTCTTTTTATAATCTATTTCTCTATAACATTAATACATATGCGTCATACATAAATTAAAGAATGATGAATTTAAAAAGTATTTTTATAACATATATTAAGAAATAAAGCAAAAATAAAAGTATAAAGTAGAGAATAGAGCTTATAATTCTTCATTTGTAAGCATAAAGTGTATTTAACAATAATGTTAAAGTTATCAAATGGAATGAGTAAAAGTACATAATATTTCAAAAAGAAATAATGTTGAGTCAAAGTTTATTAGAAAATAGCGTAACATCAACTCACCATAATCATAGCATATCATTTGTTCACCATAGGACTAATTGTACAACTCTTCCTTTTTGAGACTATTTATATAATATATTATAGCCAACCTTGGAGATTCTTATAACTTAATTTAATAGTCCTCCTGTAGGCTCAACCAACCACTTTTAACTATCACCTTTAAGTTAAGGTGTAAAGTAGTTAATCTATTTTTCTCTTAGGTCAGTGTGTATGATTAATAGTCCATTACATTTAATCTTCACTTAATCTAATCACATCCATGACTTGTAGTATCTTGCTAACCCAATATACCATCACCTAACATTATTTAAATTTTTGTCAATTTGATTCTAAAATATTAGGAGTTTTGAACTTATTCAGCAACCTAATAAGTTAAAATTTTCATATTCGTCCTCTACAAAATTTATCATACATAAGCTAAAAGTTATGAAATTATAATCAAAGCTTTAAAAAAGTTCAACAAATTATAAATATGTTATACTTTTTTAAAGAGAAAAGACAAAGGTAATTTTATAAATTGTTTAAGGTAAAAGGGGAATGTTGTATTTAATTCCAAATCCCTTAACTAGGAATCTATATAAAAGGAAGCTTTGGTCATGTTAGGTGTGGTAAGAAGAAGGGATTTAGGAAGGAAGCTTGATAAAGTGAAAGAGAAATAAGGAAAATAGAGGAGAAAAAGCTTGAGTAAAGGGAGAAAAGCTAAAAAAAGGGAAGGAGAAAGTATAAATGAAAGCAAAACCCTGTTATAACTAAAGAAGTAGTTGGGAATCATAAAGAAGAAGGGAGTTGCTGGCAACCAATTTCAACAAGGGAAAGTATAGAAACAATAGCTAGCCAAGGCAAGGTAATGATTGATTGATATTCTTTTAGCTTATTCAATTTGTTTCTATGTAAATTCAAGTGAGGTAAGGTTGTTGAATGAGTTAAAAAGAAGGTTAAATGCTTTAGAAAAGAATTTGATGAGATAAGGAAGAGCTTAAATTGAAAACCAAGATATTTGGACTAAGGAAGGTGTTCCTTTAGTAATATTTATAAATACAATGGGTAAATAGTGTCTATATGTTTAGCTTTAAACAGGCTTGAATAAGGAATTGGACCAATGTATTAAGGTGTCATACATCAAAAAGCTAGATGATACTCAATGAAATTGGGTGATGTATTTTATGTCCATAAAATTTGAGTAAGCGATAGCATTGTATAAGTACAAAGCATTAGAATGTACTTGTACGATCAACCTAAGTCTGTTAAGAACAAAGAATCAAGTGATTTTTTTGGATATAATATAAGTAATTAAGAGGAGGTCATACTAATACAATGGGTTGATTGTACTAGTTAATTAGCTAAAAGATAAAAGAAGGCTGGATCAGTTAAGTTTGGTAGGAAAAGAGAACACGCTCATACATGGAAGATGGTCTTCATCATATTAGCCAATGGGTGTTGAGTTGGTTGGAGGTTAATTGTATTTATTATACCAATACAGTAGCATTAATCATCTTGCATGATCATATGATTTTTAGATTAGCTAATTCAGTAGGTAAAAAAAGACATGGTATATTGTATTGTACGATCAATTATAGAATAAAACCTCGAAAGTTAAATCGAACATGTTTATTAAGCAAGTGAGTTCGTATTGTGTGATGACTAATATCATACTATATGATTCATTTAAGGTGGTTCAATTCAAATGATCAGATTAATTTGATAAGGAATCATATAGGAGTTAATGAGTAAATCAAACAAGTATAATGTGGGTGATCATATTATATAATAAATTATTTTTAGAAGAGTTAGAATGATTGAATTAGAGAGTTAAAGAGTTTCTTGATCATACTATACAATATCTAAAATCGTATTTGTATAATCAATGAACTAAGCATTACAGTTGTGATCAGATAAGTCTGGAAGGTAAGCAGTATAGAGATCGTTTTGCTCATTTGGATTTGGTATGATATGTTGGGAAGTTAGACACTAGGATGGATTAAATGGGTCTAATAGGAAGATTGCTTATCATTCTAAATGAATTGGGTTATTGCATAATTTGATTAGTTACAAAATTATGAAGAAAAGAAGCAATGTTAATCATATTAAAAAAAAGGTGGAAATTATATAGGCACAATGTGTACTGATGAGATAAGAACTAAAAGAGAAATCTTTGAGATTAAATAACTTATGAAAATAGTCGGTAGCTTCACTATATCAAGAATTATATAATGTTTGTTATGCATGCATAACTTTGTACAAAACCCTAAGGAGAAAGCATTTGTCAAAAAAATTTTATCTTAGATTTAAGTAAGTAAACTTAATAATAGTAATATAAATAACTTATGATTTAATAAGGGGGTGAATTATTAGGAATTTAAATTTTGATATCTCAAAAAATATTTAAAAAAAATATTTTGAAGTAAATTTTAATAAGCTTATGCAATTCTCTAAAAGAGATTTTGTTTAAATTTTAATTTATTTTATAATGCATTAATTTTCTTTTAATAAACAAATTTTAAAAAAATTTTGTTATAAAGAATTAATATATAATTACAAATCATACTAATAATTTTTGTGTATTTTGACTTTAAAAAAATAAGCCTATAGTCATCCTGACAAAAACAAAACAATTAATAAAAGTTTTTTGCCAAAAGATGGGGTAAACACACAACAATGAAAAAAAAGTGATAAGCTATAATGCCTTGAGAACGAAATAAAAATCAACAACAGAAAGAAAGAATTTGACAACACAAAATTAAACTTAATACAAACAAAACTTTATCATTGATGAAATGATTAACGAGGCACAAGTGTTTAAATGAATCAATTAAGAACAAACAAATTGAAAACTTAGCTAATTTAAGAAGAAAATAGAAATTAGCATTTAATGACTGAAAGGTGTAACGATGGAATTAACAAAGAGCTTCAAGTTTTATGGCTTGAATGACTTGAATTTTTTCTTCAGAGTTTACAAAATTTTCATTAAAAATTTATTAATCAATTGTATAAAAAAATATCTAATTTATAGATATTTTTAATTACTAGAAGTAGTTATCAAACATACCAATTAACTATTAGTTCTTACCTTAATTAAAATATATTGGTGTAGGTTTTAATGAAAAACTTAGGCATTAATATTTTAATAACAATACAAATGGCTCTAAATTAACGACTAAAATAGAGGTTACCAAATGGTCTGCCATAAATCATCAGGGTCATTCATTCCGGATCAACGAAAATGGGAGCCTCACAATCGAAAAGCATACTAACTGTTCGATCACAAAAACTATGCGATCAAACGATTGGATTTCAATTGACATTATTTAGAAAATGGAACTTAAACTAGACTTTTATATCTCAATTATGATTGAATGACTAGATTTAAATTTTACACATAAATTAAATGCGGGTTATGCGATCACAAACTTGCATGATCAGACGACTGATTGAATTAATGCTTAAAAAGAGCGATGAGACGATGACCATTCAATCGCAGAATAGCTTGATCAGATGACTCCCATCTCTCCTATAATTTGGAAGTTAGCTGCATAAATAATGTTTTGCAAGTTAGTCCTACATATCCCATTAGCACATATTAAACAATTTATAAGAGTTTTCTATAGTAATCAAACATCCTTAACATTTGGGGTTGCTTGCCTCTAATTCGTCTTGGAATTGGTCATCTACTCTACCAATATCGACTAAAATTGATTAACAGATTTAGGACTTATGCTCCGATCTAACTTATATAAGTTTGAGATTGATTTCTTGACCCGATTACAGAGGAAACGGGTTCATGATTATAGTATTACTTGAGACTTATAGTTAATTTCTAAGTTAGTTTAAATAAGTAAAATTAGGTTTTTCTTTTTTAATTTTATTTTAACTTTTATTAAAATAATTTTTATCTATTAATAAATTATTATTATTATTATTATGCTCTTTTTGCAAAGGTTATTAAAGCAAGATTTTCAAATATGTGATCAAAGATAAAAAGATTCTTAAGATGGTCAAGATAAGATAGATCAAGGTTTTAGAAACTAATGCTTTTTAAAGATATTTAATTTAAATAAGATTTAATTTTATGTCTTACCAGAATGATTTTAATCGAACCTAACATTCTAATCAAAATAAAAGTAAAATACTTAAAATAAATCTATTAACGATATATTACTCTAACTAAGATGATCTTTATGATATTTCATCTTCACATTTCTTCTTCTTTAAGTTTTCTCATAAACAAGAATATTGAATATTTAAAAATTTATTCAAGTAAAGTTATAAAAAATATTTAAGATTTATTATCATTAATTAAAACAACATAACTAAGGGTCAATACCATAATAATAAATACAATAATATAATTTATTTTTATTCTAAATGGTTTGATATGGAATTATTTTATTAATTTTATTTATATTATGATATAGTAAAATCAATGAGTATCTTATTCACATGTTGTCTATTTATGATATTAAATATTTATTGGTTTATATAAAATAATGGATATTTACATATTAAATACTTGTATGTTATGATGTATATAAATAAGCTATGGTTTTTTTTTTTTTTTTTTTTAATTAATTTTGAAATTATGGCATATTTTTTAAGATTTTTCTAACATTTTAGTATTTAAAAATATAATATTCTATTTTAGAAAATTGAATTTACCACTTTAAAATATGCATAATCATAATTTCATTAGTTTAATTTCAAGATTTATCAAATCTTACAAGTTATAAAATTATGGGTTTTTTCAGTACATGAGTCAAAGTTAAAAAAACCAATATTTTGGGTATTTTGATCCAATCTAACGCCAATCCAAAACCAAATGTAATCAACATCAATGTAACATTATGATAACATAACTTCATAATATAAAGAAAAAAATGATACTAGATAAAAAGCACCATGTAATATTATGATTATATAAAATAAGGAAAGAAACAATTATATAAGTTTAAAAAAAAAACATGAACATACATTAAATTTTATTACAATTTTTTCTTTTTTTATTTAATTATAAGCCTTGTTTTTTCTTGATAGTTTTCCCTTTGATCCAATCATAAATATAATAACCTCAGTATTTATCCAACAAGTTATGGGGCCAACATTGCCTAGCCACACTACACATTGTACTATTGGCTAAATATGTGTAAGATAGAATGCATTGATAAAGCACAATTATTAACAAATAGGAACAAATTTAGGAGGAAATAAAAAATATGTTTCATATGCAAGTTCATACTAGTAAATTTTGAACTGTCAATTATAATTAACTATAGATGACAAATGTCACATGAACTTATCATTGAATATTGATAAAAAAATAAAAAATTATAAATTATTTTTTAATGTTTATAATTATTATAGATAACATTTGTTAATTTCAAAAAATGATTTTATATTATTTATATCTATTTTATTTCATATAGCATATTTTGAATAAAATAGAATTTTGAACATATTATACATGGTCGTTGCAGATTACATAATGTTAAAAACTCTTTCGTGACAAAGAAAGGGTATTGCAATATTCATTATCCAAAAAAATTGCTTATATACAAACCAAGGAAATGATCTATTTACAATCTTTAAAAGGAAAGAAATTGGCATCCAAGTTAAGAAAAGGATGTTTTTATTGGAAAATAGATAGTTGAACATTTGTCTCATATCTCTTAGCAAGATTCGACTAGCATAGAAATGTCAAGGTTTTCTCAACAATTTCATCAATAAAATCCTATACAAGTTTACTTACAAAGGTTTTGATCAAGAAACTTTTCAATTTACAGACAAGGATAAACATTCTGTGGAAGAAATTGATGAAATTAACAACTATCAACCAACTTGATAAATTTCTCAACCTAAAACTTTGGAGAATTGATGATATTCCTTTGAATGAGATTTAAAGCATTGCAATAACATATCAAAGAAAAATGTCTTATTACATTGCATGACAATAAAGATTTACAAAATATACTATCAAATTATTTATACTTGATAAGAAGACTACGTAGAGGCATTAGTATGAACTCTTCAAGATCTCATGACAATTTATTTCATATTTGGAGGAAGTGTTATTGTTCTGGGAGTTTTTTGTCATGCTCTACTAGTATCCCAAGATTATCACAAGTGCGAACATCAATACAAGCAGTGCGAATGTTGTATCTTTTGCAAAACACTATAAAGATTGTCTTAACACAATGTTAGAGAAAAAGTGGTCCTTTCTTTTGAAGCTTTATGATAAGAATTAAAGGAAAATTCAACCGCACAATTTATGAAAACTTCATTTACATATTAAAAGAATATGCCGCTGATGTCCAAGAACCAAATATCCATTATGCATGGACTAATTAATATGTGTAACATAACGTATTACATGTTATAAAAGATCAAGATGGCTTGTTGGATTCGCACACCCAAAAATGACAATGTTGAGAAAGTATCAAATGGAAATATATTTATATATTAGAGTACCATTTAGTTATTATAGGTCTAATTCAATTGTTTGAAAAAGGAGTTCACATAATATAAGAAAATGGATTAACTCCAAAAGATTACCATCATATGTGTTTCTTCTTAAAATAAACTACACAATTGTGGTTCTTCATAACTTAGGTCCAACATCTGGATTGTGCAATGCCACAAGTTTTTTCTTTAAATAAACTACATTGTAATGTTCCTTCATAGCTTTGATCCTCCACTAAATGGGTTTTTCCTTGAAAGAAAACTGGTCAGTGATGCTACTTTGCAACTTAGATCCACCATCCAGACTGAGCAATGACACAAGCATGATCGATAAAAAATTTGAAAAAAATTATAATTGATTTTGAAATAGGTACAGGACATCACCATGGAAAAAAGTTATCACTTTAACATATTCCATTAAAATTGGCCCAAAATGATAGACTACCATTTTAAGTGACACTAAAGCTGTTTCCCATGTGGTTATCCTTTGTAATGACAACTAAGCTAAAAGTCAAACACATAACATTGTTCTATATCTTCTGGATCTAGTATATGTAGTCATGAACAATTTAATGATATTTTTTCATAAGGTGTTTGTGAGGAATCAACCCAAGTTCTTGTCAAACCTATAAATAATGGAGATGTTCACATACTTGCACTAGAAACATAGCACATAAGTAGATAAAATAATGAGCAAATCAGCATTTGCTGTGTTAATCATAGACGGTATTTTTAAACTAAATAACACTTGTTTTACCATTTATTTCAACATAAAAATTCTACTAACTTCCATGGTCTAAATTTATAGATTTCAAAAACATTTAACATATAATATGTACAAAGAAAAACTATAATTTTTAAATAATTTCAAATACAAAGACAAGATTTTGTTATCAATACTTAGCTACACTGACTTTTTAGAAGGAACCTCTCTTCACCTCAAATTTTCTTTCACAACCATACCTTCATTCTAATAAAGATATATACCATTTATGGAGTTCAAGATATCATTTTGTATGCCACACCAAGGACATTTTGATTATGCATTGAGGACTCTTATAATTTCTCATTAATAGCTTCATTAAGTTTTTGACTTTCCAATGACTTCTTTAAGTGCTTCTATCATTTCGAGAACTTCATTAACTGCTTTTATCTTTTCAAGACCTTAATTAATGTTTCTGTCTTTCTAAGAACATCTCTTTGGTTTTCAATCATTCTTAAATTAACTTTATTAATTTCATCATTGTATACTACACCTATGCATGACAAAGATTGCATAAACTCAAGATAATGCATAAGAAACCCCTATAAACAAAACACAAAAGAAATGTCCTATTATAACACTATACTTTAATGATGAAGAGGTAAACTAATTATCTTTTATGCTTTGGTCTTCTATTATGAGTGATATAGCATGTGGACTAAACAAATGCAAAAAACATCATCTAAAGAAGACATAAAAATATTTGACAATATTTTTAGAAAAGAAATACTTAACTCATTTCAAATATGAATGACTCTTTTGTAGAACATCAATAAGAAGTAGTATACCCACCATTAATCGATTTTTACTACATAGACCACTATGAGTAAAATAAGACAAGTATGGTTATAACATTTAGATAATATTTTTTGGTAATATTATTATGTGATATCATTTATAGCAATTTATAGATGTTATGGCCATTGTACAAAATGTTGAGCAATTAAGAACAATTTAACAAACTTCTTCATTAGTAAGAGACATGATATTAATTGGCATAAAGTAATATTCAAAATTTAAAATATCACATACAAATATCTATTAAATATAAAATCTAATAATTACTATGTCACAACGTACTTATCATATAAAATAAATAAAACCCAAAAATATGAAATTCTTAATTAAAAATTAAGCAAAAGGAAAATTCCATAAGACAACCCAAAAATTAAATGAAAATGATGGTAAGAATCACAATCCATGAATCATCTCAAATAAAACAAACAAGGAAACACACATAATCTCAAGCTACCAAATAATAAAAAGACCAAAATAAAATACATAGACATCATCTATCTAAAGTACAACAAAGTCTTCATATATGAAATACCTCTTACAAAGCTCAAAAGTGAAAAATACTCTCGTACACTCAGGATCTTGTGTCAACACTGAGGGAACCATAGCTCTATGAATATCTACATCATAGCCAATAATATAAGTAATAAGCGTGATATACTCAACACACAAATGAATAGCTAAAACATATAATGTAATGTAAAAGTATAGATATGTAGCCAACAAATAATGATGGAACAATAAATAAATAATGCATGATAATCTGCAAAAGGAATGAAAGTATTGATGTGTTGCATGAACACTCATTTGTACTATGATCAAGTATGCACATAATTATCACATAATAATAACATCATATACATATCATATCTTTCACTTTCTTTCTTTTGAATTTATTTTATTTAATTTTTTTCTTATTACTTTTTTTAAGATATTTTTTTATATGATTATTATTCTCATTCCTTGGGATCCCATATTATCATCTATCATTAAGCCACTAGTCACATTGCTCAGCATCGTATGCATATGACGGTAATATCTTTTCTATGATGTGAAACCAATTTGTGTACCAATTATAGCATAGTATTGATTTTTATCTTAAAAATCACTGAGCCATTGTCATGCATTTTGTGCTGATGTTGGGGCTACGTCATGTCATTGCCCCAAATTTGGGTATCAATTATAGTAGGGTTGTGATTTGTTTTCTCATATCGATCAACTACAAGATAACTTTATTAAGAAAATATTTTATATTTGTATTTTTTTCTCATGATCATTAAAGATTATTAAACATGAGCAATATTTTTTCTCTTTTTTTCATTTTTTGTTTTAATTTTATAATATTATATATATATATATACACACAAGCAAACACACATATACATATATACATAAATCTCAATAATAGTAATGTGAAACCATGTAAATCAAAACACACATACATGATTCTATGCCATGCAAAATACTCATATGATTTTCATTCTACAGAAAATGTAGTACGATTTAATAAGAAAAGGGTAAATTATTAGAAATAAAATTTTGATTTCATAAAAATATTAAAAAATATATTTTAGAGTAGCTTTTAATAAATTTGAACCAATCTCTAAAAATAATTTTAAATAAACTTTAATTTTTTTTAAAGCATGTTATTATTTTTAAAATATAAATTTTTATAAAAAAATATGAAATAGAAAAGTCAACATAAATAAAAAGAATGCCAAAAATTTTTAGGTAGTTCGACTTAAATCAAGCCTACGTCCACCTTTGATAAAAACCAAGTAAACACAAAACAAATAATATAAGTTTTTTGACAAAATACAGGTCAACTAAAACCTTCCAAAAATGTAATAACAGAGATATGCTACTATACCGTTACAATGAAATAAACTTTAGAACAAAAGAAAATAATTTGATGACACAATATAGAAATTAATATAAAAAAATCTTATTATTAATTAGTCATAAGTGTTTTAATTGAATAAATTAGGAATAAAAAAAATAAAAAAGTTAACTAATTTGACTAGAAAGTAAAATCTAGAGTTTGATGACTAAAAGATTTAGTGTAAAAAAGTGATAATGAGTACTGGTTGCAAATAGCTTGAATTTTGTGACTTGAAAATGTTTCTTCAGATTTTGCAAAAATTTCATCAATCAAATTTGCTCAAAACTTTTCTTATTTATAGGCATTTTCTAACTACTAAAAATAATTACAAAAACACCAAAATATTCTTTACTTTGTTCACCAAAATATAAATATTGTAATTAAAAAATTATTATTTAAATAAAAATTTTAAATACTTCTAATAACAGCTAAAATAATATTTACGCATGATCCACAAGATTGAAAGCGCCATAGATCGTTTGATCGCAAAGATTGTTTAATCGGATGGCTAGTGTTAAACTAGTGCTTTTTAGCTATTAAGATTTGATATGACGACTAAATTTATATCTTACTTGTAGTTGAAACATAGACCGTGCAATCATGAAAATATGTGATTGGATGACTAACTGAAATAACACTTTAATAAAGTAAGAGGTAATGATCATGTGATCAAGAATTTACATGACAAATGGCTTACATGACCCCTAAAATTCTAAAGTCAGCTGCATGAAAAGTATATTGCATTTTAGCCCCACATACTGTATAAATGCAAGTTATATATCCTTATAAGAGTTTTTTGTGTTATTTGATTAGGCCATTGGGGTTGGCTACCCTCTGGTTAGCTTGGGAAGCAATGAACTAGGCTGTCATTAACTAGATAACAATTCATAAACATATTCGAGATCTAAGCACAATAAAATTTATGTTCGATAGTTGAGTTCTAACCATATTACCTTAGCGAGTTAGGTTTAGAAATTGTGCTTTGACCCGAGACATTGAATTTAGATGTAACCTAGAAATAGATTTTTTTTCTTATTTTTTATTAATGTTATTATTATTATTTTAGTGATTAATTATTATAATTAAAATATACCTTTTGTAGCAAGTTCTAAAAGAAAAGTTTCAAAAATATGATCAAGGTAAAATGCTTCTTAAAGGGGTAAAAAAAACATGATTAGTAATATTAAAAAAATAAAATTTTTTATTAAGATGGTTAATTTAAATAAAATTTAATTTGTTTTTTATAAGAAGGTTTTTAATTTAAATAAAATTTAATTTTTTTCTTAAAAATGATTTTATATTATTTATATCTATTTTATTCATATAACATATTTTGAATAAAATAAAATTTTGAACACATTCTACATGGTCCCTGTGGATTGTATAATGTTAAAAACTCTTGCATGACAATGAAAGGGTATTGCAATTGTCATTATCCAAAACAATTTTGTTTATATACAAACCAAGGAAATGATCTATTTACAATCTTTAAAAGGAAAGAAACTGGCATCCAAGTTAAGAAAAGGATGTTTTTATTGGAAAATAGATAGTTGAACATTTGTCTCATATCTATTAGCAAGATTTGACTATCACAGAAGTGCCATGGTTTTATCAACAATTTCATCAATTAAATCCTATACAAGTTTACTTACAAAGGTTATGATCGAATAACTTTTCAATTCACATACTAGCATAAACATTCTATAGAGGAAATTGATGAAATTAGCAACTATCCACCAACTAGATGGATTTCTCAACCTAAAACTCTAGAGAATTGATGATATTCCTTTGAATGAGATGTATACATCTATTAAAGCATTGCAATAACATGTAGAAGAAAAATGTCTTATTACATTGCTTGAGAATAAAGATTTACAAAATATATTATCAAATGATTTACACTTGAAGACTGAGCTCATAGAATTTTATAGAACAAATGAACTTGATGAGGAACAAGAAATACATTTAGGACTCTTTAGGAAAATGTTGGGCAAGAAGAAAAACGAAAAGGGAAATTGGTGGAGTGGTTGTTGCCAATCCTCATGAAGGGGAATGCTAGTATTTAAGATAATTAGTTAATCATATTCAGGGTTCAAAGTCATTTGATGAGCTAAAATCTAATTAAGGAAATAAGTTTGCAACATTTAAAGAACCATGCACATTATTAGATTCAAACAATTATCTTTGATTACTTAACTAGGGCAACAACATCTCAATTACTTAAATTTTCTCAACTAAATATTTGGATGACACAACTCTGATAGGAAGACTATGTAGAGACATTAGTACGAATAATTCAAGATCTCATGACAATTTATCTGATATTTGGAGGAAGAGTTATTAATTTTGGGAGATTTTTATCATGCTCTACTAGTTATCCCAAGATTATCACAAGTGGAGAACATCAATACAAGTAGTGTGAATGTTGTATCTTTTGTAAAACATTATCAAGATTGGCCTAAGACAATATTAGAGAAAAAGTGATCCTTTCTTCTGAAGCCTTCTAATAAGAATTAAAGGAAAATTCAACCCCACAATTTATGAAAACTTCATTTGCATATCAAAAGAATATGTCATTGATGTCTAAGAACTAAATATCTTCTATGCATGGACTAATTAATATGTGTATCATAAGGTATTATGTACTATAAAAAATCAAGAGGACTTGTTGGATTCGCACACCCAAAAATGACAATGTTGAAAAAGTATCAAATGAAAATAAATTTATAATTCAGAGTACCATTTTTTATTATAAGTCTAATTCAATTATTTGAAAAAAGAGTTCATATAATATAAGAGGAGTTTTTAGATGGATTAACTCCAAAAGATTACCATCATATGTTTTTTCTTTAAATAATCTACACAATTCTAGTTTTTCATAACTTAGGTCCAACATCTGGATTGAGCAATGACACAAGCTTGTTATTTAAATAAACTACATAGTAATGTTTCTTCATAGCTTTGATCCTCCACTAAATGAGCTTTTCCTTGAAAGAAAACTGCTCAATGATGGTGCTTTGAAACTTAGATCCACCATCGAGACTGAGCAATTGCACAAGCATGACCTTTCAAGAATTTGAAAAAAATTATAATTGATTTTGAAATAGGTATAGAACATCACCATGGAAAAAAGTTATTACTTTAACATATTTCATTAGAACCAACTCAAAATGATAGAGTACCATTTCAGTTGACATTAAAGCTGTTTCCCATGTGGTCATCCTTTGCAATGACAACTAACAAAGCTAAAAGTAAAACACATAACATTATTCTATATCTTCTAGATCTGGTATATTTAGTCATGAACAATTGAATGTTATTTTTGTCATACATTACAATTATACCTTCATTCATATAAAGATATCTACCATTTATAGAGTTCAAGATAACTTTTTATATGCAACTCCAAGGACATTTTAACTATGCATTGAGGACTCTTACTATTTCTCATTAATAACTTCATTAAGCTTTTGTCTTATCAATGACTTCTTTAAATTTTTCTATCATAGCAAGGACTTCATTAAATGCTTTTAGCTTGTCAAGACCTTAATTTAATGTTTTTTCTTTCTAAGAACATCTCTTTGGTTTTTTATCATTCTTAAATTGACTTTATTAATTTCATCATGATATGCTACACCTATGCATGACAAAGATTGCATTATAAAGCTCAAGAAAAAGCATAAGAAACCCCTATAAACAAAACACAATAGAAGTATCCTATTATAACAATATCATTTTATTGATGAAGTGGTAAAACAATTATCTTTTATGCTTTGGTATTCTTTTATGAGTGATGTAGCATGTGGACTAAGCAAACACAACAAACATCATCTAGAGAAGACTTGAAAATATTTGACGATATATTTAGAAAAGGAATACTTAACTTATTTCAAATATGAATGACTGTTTTGTTGAACATCAATAAGAAGTAGAATACCCACCACAAATCAATTTTTACTACATAAACAACCATGAGTAAAATAAGACAAGTATGGTTATAAAATTCAGATAATATTTTTTTGGTAATGTCATTTTATGATATCATTTATAGCAATTTATAGATGTTATGGCCATTGTACGAAATGTTGAACAATTAAGAACTATTTAACAAACTTCTTCATTAGTAAGAGACTTGATATTAATTGGCATAAAGTAATATTCAAAATTTAAAATATCACATACAAATATCTATTAAATATAAAATCTAATAATTACTATGTCACAACTTGCTTATCATATAAAATAAATAAAACCCAAAAATATGATATTTCTAATTAAAAATTAAGCAAAAGGAAAATTCCATAAGACACAACCCAAAAATTAAATGAAAATGATGGTAAGAATCACAATCCATGAATCATCTCAAATAAAACAAACAAGGAAACACGCATAATCTCAAGCTTCCAAATAAGACCAAATTAAAATACATAGACATCATCTATCTAAAGTTCAACAAAGTCCTCATATATGAAATACCTCTTGCAGAGCTCAAAAGTGAAAAATACTCTCGTACACTCAGGATCTTGTGTCAACACTGAGGGACCCATAGCTCTATGAATATCTACATCATAGCCAATAATATAAGTAATAAGCATGATATACTCAATAAACAAATTAATAGCTACAAACATATAATGTAGTTTAAAAGTATAGATATGTAGCCAACAAATAATGATTGATCAATAAATAAATAATGCATTATAATCTATAAAATGTATGAAAGTATGGATGTGTTGCATGAATGCTCATTTGTACTATGATCAAGTATGCACATAATTATCACATAATAATAATATCACATACATATCTTATCTTTCACTTTCTTTCTTTTGAATTTATTTTTTTTTTTTTTATTTCTTATTTCTTTTTTACGACCCATATTTTCTTGTATGATTATTATTCTCATTCCTTAGGATCCCATACTATCATCTATTACTAAGCCACTAATCACATTGCTCAGCATCGTGTGCATATGATGGAAATGTCTTTGCTATGATGTGGAACCAATCTGCATATCAATGATAGCATAGTATTGATTTTTTTTCATAAAAATAACAGAGCCATAGTTAGGGTTTTACTGCTCATGATGTCGGAGCTACGCCATGTTGTTGCCCCAAATTTGGGTTTCAATTACAGTAGGGTTGTGATTTTTTTCTCATATCGACCAACTACAAGATAACATTATAGAGAAAATATTTTATATTTTTTTCTTCTCATGATCATAAAAGATTATTAAGCTTGAGCAACAGTTTTTTCTCTTTTATTTTTTCATTTCATTCATTTCTTTTTTTATCTTTTTTTTAATTTTTATAAAATAATATATATACATACACACATACGTACATACATACGTATATCTCAATAATAATAATGTGAAACCATGTAAATCAAAACACATATACATGATTCTATGCCATGCAAGATACTCATATGATATTTATTCTATAGAAAATGAAGTATGGTTTAACATGAAGGGGTGAATTGTTAGAAATAAAAATTTTGATTTCTTAAAAAATATTTAAAGATAATATTTTAGAGTAATTGTCAATAAATTTAAGCAAATATCTAAAAATAAGTTTAAATAAATTGTAATTTTATTTTAAAGCATGTTAGTTTTTTTAAAAAAAATTAATTTTTTTATAAAAATTATAAAATAGAAAAGTCAACATAAATAAAAAGTATGCCAACAATTTTTAGATTGTTCAACTTAAAATCAAGCCTACGTCCATCTTCGATAAAAACCAAGCAAAAATAAAACAAATGATCTAAGCCTTTTACCAAAATACGGGTCATTAAACCCTTATAATAATGCAATAACAAAGATATGCTACTATGATATTACAATGAAATAAACTTTAGAACAAAAGAAAATAATTTGGTGGCACAAAATGGAAATTAATAAAAAACCAGTTCTTATGCTTAATGAATCTTAAGTGTTTTAATTGAATCTAGAGTTTGATGACTAAAGGATTTAATGTAAAAAAGTGGTAAAGAGTATTGGTTGCTAATAGCTAGAATTTTGTGGCTTAAAAATTTTTCTTTAGATTTTGCAAAATTTTTATCAAATTTGTTCAAAAATTTCCTTCTTTATAGATATTTTCTAACGACTAAAAATAATTACAAAAATACTAAAATAGTCGTTACTGCTTTCACCAAAATATATTTTTTTAATTAAAAAGTTATTATTTAAATAAAACTTTTAAAGACTTATAATAATAGCTAAAATAGTTGTTATGCATGATCCACAAGATTGAAAGCACCCTAGACTGTTTGATCTCAATGAACGTTAAAGTGGTGCTGTTTAGTAATTAAAATTTGATATGGACCATTAGATTTCAATTGTGATATAATGACTAAATTTATATCTTACGTGAAGATGAAACATAGACCGTGTAATCACAGAAATATGTGATTGGATGATTGACTGAAATAACACTTAAAAAATGGAAAAGGTGACGATCATGTAATCACAAATTTGCATGATCAAATGACTTGCATGACTCCTGAAATACTAAAGTTGACTGCATTAAGAGTATATTGCATTTTAGTCCCACATATCGTATAAGTGCAAGTTATATATGCTTATAAGAGTTTTTTTATGTTATTTGATCAGCCCATTGGAGTTGGCTACCCTCTAGTTAGCTTGAGAAGCCATGACCTAAGCTATCATTAACTAGACAATAATTTATAAACATATTCGAGATCTAAGCCACAATTTGAGACAATAAAATTTATGTTCGGTAGTTGAGTTCTAATCATATTACCTCAGCAAGTTAGGTTTAGACGTTGTGCATTGACCTGAGACATTGGATTTAGATCTAACCTAGAAATATGTTTTTTCTTATTTTATTTTTATTAATGTTTCCATACTTTTCCTTGTTGAAATTGGCAACTTGGTTGCCAACAACTGCTCTCTTCTTTATGATTCCCAACATCTTTTATTGTAACAAGGTTCTACTCTCTTCTATACTTTCTCCTTCCTTTCTTTTAGCTTTTCACTCTCTACTTGAGCCCTTTCTCCTCTATTTTCCTTATTTCTCTTTCTCTTTATCAAGCTTCCTTCTTAAATCCCTTCTTATTACGATACCTAACATAGCGAAATCTTCCTTTTATATCCGTTCCTAGTTAAGGTGATTTGGAATTAAATACAAGATTCCCATTACACCTTCAACAATTTATAAAATTATTTCTTATGTCTTTTCTCTTCAAAAAAATTAGAACATATTTATAATTTGTAGCGAATTTTTAAAGGTTGGATTATAATTTCATATATTATAGCTTATGTATGATAAATTTTGTGGAGGATAAATATGAAAACTTTAACCTATTAGGTTGTTTAATGAGTTGAAAACTCTTTACATTTTAGTTTCAAATTGATGAAAAATTTTAATATTGTTGGATAATGGTATATTAGGGTTAGCAAGATATAACAAGTCATGGAGGTCATTAGATTAAGTGAAGATTAAATGTAATGGACCATTGACCATACACACTCACCTAGGAGAAGGATAGATTAATTACTTTACACCTTGACTTAAAGGTAATAGTTAAACGTAGTCGGTTGGGCCTACAGGAGGACTATTAAATTACATGATAAGAATCTCGAGGGTTAGCCATAATATATTATATAAATAGTTTCAAAAAGGAAGAGTTGTACATTTAGTCCCATGGGAAACAAATGATATGTTATGATTACGGTGGGTTAATGTTACGTTATTTTCTAATAAACTTTGACTCAACATTATTTATTTTTGAAGTATTATGTACTGTAAAATCATTCAATTTGATAACTTCAACATTATTGTTAACTACTCTTTATGCTTACAAATGAAAAATTATAAGCTTTATTCTCTGCTTTATGCTTCTATTATTGCTTTATTTCCTAATATATGTTATAAAAATACTTTTTAATTTCATCATTCTTTAATTTATGGATGACACATGTGTATAAATGTTATAAAGAAACATATTATAAAAATAAATAAAACAAACTTGGTAGAAAATAAAGAAAGAAAGAGTGAGCTGCAATCGAGGCAGAACATTCTGTCATTTGAGGAGAGTTGTAATCGAGGAGCTTCCAGTTCATGGGATCAACATCATCGATAAAGTAAATTTTTTTGTTTTTATTGCATCGAGTGCAAGAGAGCCCTGGGTTTTTTAGTGGGAGAAGAAGAGAAATAAAGATGTTGATTTTACTAGTACGAGAGGAGTGCAGCATCAATTTTCTAAAGAAAGACGAGGAGAATGTGGGGTTAGTCGTAGAAAGAAGGCCATGGTTATTAGGAAACTTTCAAATTAGTACAATGTCATACCTCATATGGTACAAAAATATGTGGTTATAAGACTATAATAAAGCTATATAGCTATATACTAAAGTATATTACTAGATTATTTGTTGGATTATGCTAGTATGATAAGCTCTAAGTTATTGTTGAATAGTTGGTTAATCATACAAGGATGATGTTGGTATCATATATATATGATAAGTTGAGGCTAAGCAAAAATTATTAGCTATCATAGATGATTAGATGGTACAATCATGTGGATCATACTTTAGGATATTGTTATGAAACTAAACCAAACAAATAATTAAGTGAATGAAATAGAGAATTTTACTATATGGTATGAGATTTTACTTATAATAAACTATGAATTCACTTATTTATCTATCAAATAATAAGGTAAGATGGACGAACATACTAGTATGGTATAGGGAAATAATTTAAAATTTTAAAAAAGAACATAAATGATTTTAATTATTTATTAAATATGTTATACTTAGGATATATATTGACTCTTATATGCACATGGCTTTTTAAGAAATCAAGAAACAAAATATGCTGAGAAAAGAAGTTGACTTTTGGATTTAAGTAAATAATTATGGTAACTTATAATGTAATACATTAGTATTTTTTTTGTTGAAGTGCACACAACATCAAAAGTGTCTGTTGTCTCGAAGAGAAGAGTACGAGTTATTCAAATTCTTGTTAATGGTCAAGGGTGAATTGAAAGTTCAGTAGTAGAAATTAAAAAGACCCTTAACGAAAAAGCAAGACATCTCCTAAAATACTCATAATATGTGGATTGTTCAATATAATTTTATAATCATTTTGTTCGGATGCTACATGAAGAACATAAAACTAGATAATAAAAAAAGGAGGCCTAACATAAATATTAATAAATTATTATTCTAATATTTTTGTAACTAAAAAAGAAATTTTAGCTTAATTACAATATATAAAATTGAGCAAGTGTTCTTATCATAATTGTGTCATCCAAACACTAAGTTGAGAAAATTTGAGTTATTGAGATGTTGTTGCCTTAGTTAAGTAATCACAAAGATAATTGTTTGAATCTAATAATGTTCATGGTTCTCTAAATGTTGTAAACTTATTTCCTTAATTAGATTTTAGCTCATCAAATTATTTTGAACCCTGAATATGATTAAATAATATCTTAAATAGCAGCATTCCCCTTCATGAGGATTGGCAACAACAACTTGACCAATTTCCCTTTTCATTTTTCTTCTTGCCCATCATTTTCCTAAAGAGTCCTAAATGTATTTCTTGCCTCATCAAGTTCATTTGTTCTATAAAAGTCTGTGAGCTCAGTTTTCAAGTATGAATCATTTGATAATATATTTTGTAAATCTTTATTCTCATGCAATGTAATAAGAAAATTTTCTTCTATATGTTATTGCAATGCTTTAATAGATGTATACATCTCATTCAAAGGAATATCATCAATTCTCCAAAGTTTCAGGTTGAGAAATCCATCTAGTTGGTTGATAGTTGCTAATTTCATCAATTTCCTCCATAGAATGTTTATCCTTGTCTATAAATTGAAAAGTTATTTGATCATAACTTTGTAAATAAACCTTGTCTAGGATTTAATTGATGATATTGTTGATCAAACCTCAGCATTTCTGTGATCGTCGAATCTTACTAATATATATGACACAAATCTTCAACTATCTATTGTCTAGTAAAAACATCCTTTTCTTAACTTAGATGCCTGTTTCTATCCTTTTAAATATTGTAAATATACCATTTCCTTGGTCTGTATATAAAAAAAAATTTTTGGATGACTCTTGCAATACCCTTTCTTTGTCACACAAGAGTTTTTAGCATTATATAATCTACAAGAACCATGCAGAATGTGTTCAAAATTAATTCCAAAGGATCTGGGATTTCATCTTTTGATAATAATCCTGAACTATCATGATAACTAAATGAATCTTGATTAATAATCTTAAATCTTGGTAGAAGTATCAAAAAAGGAAGTGTATGTGGAGGTTATCTTTTCTGAAATTCAATAATATATAGAAATGTTGTTGCCAAATAATGTTCTTTCATGATAACCATTTCCCTTCCTTTAAATTCGTTTTTAACATTCTATTAGCTTTGGCTTGCTCTGTGAAAATTATCTAATGTGTAGCTCATTACCAATTTCAAAGCATGATGGGTTGCAAGTAATTGTTAAAAATATGTCAAACTTCTTGAATCTTTGCACTAATGTCATTGCATCAGGATATCATTTTTGTAGATATCAAGGACAAGGGAGAAGTATTTTCTTCTAATCGTTTGCATCAAAATTTCTCCATTTGTAACACCTTTATTAATTCTTTTGTCAATTTGTGTGAGAATATAAGATTTTATAGAAGATTTAATTTTTATAAAATAATAGAGTTTTGGTGCAATTACTCATTGGGATGTTGTTTCATCCTTTTCTTTTTTGCTTGTGTATCCTCAGGTATTATTGTGGTAGTATCTTTCTTATAATTAAAAGAACTACTGAAAGAAAAATAATCATGTATACAAGGAATGAAATGTTAATAGAAGAATAATCACAAATAAAGGCACAATTCTTCACCAAGTTAATAAATTGTGAAGTCTTAGAAATAAGAAAAAATTTATTTCAGAATATATTTAGATATAAGACCATTTGCAACTTAATCCATTGGAAAGCAGACCTGTTTGGTGGTATAAACCTTCTCATATACATGGGATTGGGGAAGGATTTAAGCCAAAAGGTTTAATGCTTGCAACATTATATTTTTTTTATGATTTTGTATGTGTATATGTGTACACATATATTTGAATGAAATATATAGGTATCGCAATGTTGTTTTCCTATTAAACATGAAGTGCAAAATTAATATGCTTTAAAAGCAATGAATGATAATTTTATCATACTTATGAAGTGAAAATACAATAATTATGGCACATTATCATCTCATTATCATACTTAGTTTGAATTTGCAAACATTGCATCATCATTTTTCGCAAATATTAGTGCATAAAATATTCAATTGAATTTGTATCCAACTATTCAAAACAGTAAAATTTACATCATCAAATTGAATAAAAATCCATCTATCTCAAATAATTTAATTAAATTACTTTTTTAATTTACTTAAAATTTATTTATTTTGCACAAATCAATCACTTGAATTAAAATATTATGTTTTATTTAAAATATCACTGTTTCTTTGAGTTTTCTAAAATTTCATATTTTGGTCTTTTCTAATTAGACCATTAGATATTTGAATCGAAGAATTGGATCTTTCATTCAAATGGATGATGCAAGGATGAAGAGCATTCGATCTACAACCACCAATTTAAGTCAAAAGTTGACTTGATCAGATTATCTAAACATCTGGGTTAGATTGTTGGATCATTTGACTAGACAAAACATTCCAATCAATCAAACATCTAATCGGTCAAGTTTTCATTAAACTTGATTTAATATATTGATCAAATTTTTTATTTAAAAGATTGGGCCATCTAATTAATTGATAGAATTATTGAAATCTATATTGATGACTTTTGAGGTTCATTAATTAATTCTATAATAAAAATCAAAGAAAAACAAATGCAAAAACCAATTCAAATAAACCATTTAAAGTTTTGGAATATTCAAAAAACTTCAAATTTTACTTAAATTCCACAAAATAATTTTTAAAAATTTAATTAACAAACTTTAATTGATTCTATCTCTACTATCTTCCCTAGTCAACAAGTGATCTTCCTATAGTCTTGTATCATTGATTGCTTCAATCTAATAGTATACCTTCTCTCACTCTCTCCCTCTCTGAACTTCATGCCCTTATCATTTTATCTTGCTTTAATATATTCTTTTTTGAGAGATGGTAAATATTATTATTATTATTTTAAATAATAATTAGTTATTTAATTATTACTTTGAAAAAAGTCATAGAAACATCAAATAACTCTTATATCAATGAAGACCATTTTTAGACTTACCTTGATGAGTAATTTCCAAATGTCTCATTTTCAAGTTTTATGGTGGTTTTCAATCATGATAAGGACAATAAAATCAATATTTTTCAACAAGAATAAGTAAATAAATTTTCTACCATTTCAAATATTAACAAAAATCTTATTATTGACTCTTTTAGATTATTTATCTCAAAGTCTCCATTGAATTATAAAAAATGAATAAAAAACCCAAATGCTCTAGAAAAAATGACTTTAAGTCCTAAAGCAAAAAAAATCAGTTAAAATGCAATTCTCGTTAGACCTATAAATGAAAGGCTACTCATTTGTAGAATGCAACAATAGGGTAATCTCAAGGTGCAATCAAAAGCCATGATGGTTAGCAAAAAGTTAGTTATTGTTACCTTCAATGATTTAGAAGCCTTCTTCTCCACAAAGTTCCTTGCGATTAATCCCTCTTCCTTTGATTTGAATTGCTCCCTCCTCTTCAATGCCATGATTCATAAAGCTTCAATCACTAAGGCTTAGATGGTAAGAAAACAAAAGGACAAGTAAAATTGAGAAAATATCCCTTGCTTAACTGCATCAAAACTTTTCCTCTAATTTCTTTTCTTCGTCCTTTCTGAATGGCTTTCTTCTTTCATTTTTATAAAATCACCTAAGATAACTGAGAGACCCATTTATAGTTCTATAAAGAGACTCACTTTTTAGCTCTTCCTTTCCCTCAAATGATCACAACTTGTACATTAACCCTTACATTTGTCATTCCCCATCACCTTTTTACTAATTCAGTTGTCAAGAATTAATATCTAGTAGTCATTTCATGTCTTTAGTTCGCTTAAGTCATTAGGTATTTAAAAAGATTTGAAAACTAGATTCTTATTGAGGTTTAATCAAGATCTTATTATTACCATATTTCTTGAATTATGTTATCTTAAAGACCACAAAAGATTTGTATCCTATCTTTAAAATTTTCTTCTTCATGAGCTCTAATTATTGTAAAATTTAATAATATTTTAGTATTATATGATATTTTTAATAATTTTCTTTGCTAAAATTTTATATGATAAATATTATATATTTTTTCTATTTTAAAGATTATTATTTTATTTTGTGACCATAACATTTCTTATTCACATTAAATTATTTTAAATTGGACTTCTCTATGAGCTCTATTTCTTAGTCTCATTTTATAACTTATTAGCGTTATTTGATATTTATTTTAATTTCTCAAACATACTAGTTCTATTATTCAAAGTATTATTAATTCATATTAATTTCTTATCTTTTATTTTATAATCTAAACACTAATTTTCATCAAATTTACATCGTTGTGCTCTTGTATTTTGTGCCTTCATTTTAAAACTCACATCCATTAGGATTTGCACTTATTTTTTTCACAAGTATTGTTAACTTTTTCATTTTAAATAAGTCACCAAATTTTTATAACACTTATTGAAATTTCAAATGAATAAATTTATATTTCGCAAAGAATGTTTATAAAAAGAAATTTATATTTCAAATTTTTATAACACTTTCTTTCATTTTTTTTAAAAGAAAACTTTTTTCCCAAAGAGCCGCACATGTCTATATATGGATCCACGTATGCAACCCTTTAATTTGGGAAAAATAAGTTTAGAGAATTAAGATTAAAATCAAGGGTTTAATAATTCTATAAGTTTATATTAGTTTAATTAAATTTCTCATAACCTAGTTTCTCGCAAAGCCACATTTATCTTAAGAGATATTAAGAATTAATAAATAATTTAACTAATACTTTGCCCTTTTCTTAATTCTTTCTATTTTTTATCCAAATGGTTCCCAAAATTTCATTAGCTATTTTTAAAGAAACTATTCCATAAGCACTACATATTATAAAATTTTGATAAATTTTTTAGTATCATTTTATATTTTTAATAAATTTTTTATTCTAATAATATTAAAATATTATTATAAATTTCATTTACCTTAAGTATAAAATAATATCCAATTTTGATAAATTTAGTACTAATAAATTCTTAAAAATCAGAACTTTTATATTTAAAATTCACCTCCCTTTTTTAGGAGTTGTCTTTGATCGTGTCATAAATTTTACTACTTCAAAAAGATTAGGAATAATTCTCAAATAATAAATTGGATATATTTGCTAACTTAAAAATGTTACAAGGCTATGTTGGATTTATAAGGCATACCAAGAGATGGTAAATTGATTGTACTAATTTTTATAAAAATCTTTTCAAAATGATACTTAAGTAAAATTCTTTTACAAGCTTTTTAAGATATCTATGACTATAAATAAATAAGAATATAATTCAATATAAATAAATAATAATAGAAGATTTTATATGGTTTGACTCAACTCAAAAACTTACATCCACCCATAAGACAAGAAGCTTAAGTATCACTTAAATTACCTTTTTGTGGTAGACAAGTGAGGTGTAAAGTATCACTTAAATTACCTTTTTGTGGTAGACAAGTGAGGTGTAATACTGGTGAGTTTTCTCACACGTTAAGCACAGTCAACACTATACATTAAGTAACCTAAAAGTGGGCCAATTCTCTCCACACTATACAACTTTGAGCTATTGTGTATAACTTAAGGTCAAAGAAAAGAATACAACAAAAAATCTAATATAAAGTATAACTTCATTCAATGAATGGTTGCACAAATACAAGTACACAATCTAATAAATTGAAAAGTAAGGTTATCAATTTAAATAAAAAAGTTATTGTTATTTTACACATGCAATAGGAAGTTGCTTAAAAGATGTGGAATAGAACTCTTTAGTTCATCTCTTTAAATAGTAGATATTACAAAACAAGTTCACTACTCTCTTAGGAAGCTAACTTAAAGATCTCCTAATTAATGCTAAGAGCATCAATCCTTTATATTTCTACCCAACCTTTTATTAATAAAATGTTGTTGTTTTTAGGATTTATATTGGCAATAAAACACAAAGTAAAACCTCATATGACTTTTAATTTCTCATAATAACTAAAGTAAATTTTTTAATTGATCAAATTAGTTGTTGCATATTTTTTCATTTGTATATGTATTAGATATTACAAAGAATATACCATATATTGTTTATATTTTATTTTATATAATATATATTGTATGATAAAAAATAATATATTTTATTTTTATTTAAGAAAATACTATGTAATACATTATCATATGTTAAATGTTTACGTACTTAAGGAAATATGATTAACATATACTTCTACTATTTATAGAGTTCACCATATTCCTTTTAATCTTATAAATATCAATTTTTCTTAACATATAATACGTAACCCTATGTTCGAAAGAGACTTTTTTTCTTTTTTTTTCAATATCCTCACCTTATGATAACATTTTCTTCTTTTCTCTTTCTGTAATCATCTCTTAGTTCTCATTAAATGATTTTTGTAAAATTTTAGAAATTTTTTATATTTATCAATAAAAAATAAGGAAGAAAATAATTTGATAAACAATTCAAATGTTGTACTTCTCATAGTCTTATCAATGTTTTTTTCAATTAAATTTTGAATTAACTTTTTAACTTCCATGCTTTCTTATTATGTGCTTTGTAAAATTTCAATTCCTATAAGAAAATATATTATTCTTTTTGAAGCCAAAAGGTTATTTTTTACTTGTCATGGCATGAAATCCATGTATTTGTGGTACTATAATATTATTTTTTTTAATTTCTTATCAGCCTATAAATTCAATATCTTATCTTTTTTGTATTAGGCTATCAATCTATATTGAGACAATGGTGAATTCTTTATCAATATGTGATATCTAAAGATTAGTGTAAAAGTTATAGTACTTATTTTTTACATAAAAAATATATTATCATTTAATATGAGTATCACAAATTAAAAAGGATTAAAAAAATTATAAAAATTTTAACATAAAAATCCTCTAAAAGGAAGAAAAAAAAAACCATGTTGTTGACACGTTTCCAAACGCCCACTATGACAAAATATAGAGGACAAAAGGATAGAAAATTTTTCTTTTATGAATTCTCACAAACTCACTTTTCACAAAATAAAACTTTTAGGATTGATAATATTTTTCTTGTATAGGAGACTAAACTATCTATAAAAAAATAAGAGATTAAATTATTTATTGAAGAATTGATTGGAGAGAAGTTCTATTATTCCAACATTTTTATTCTTAATATCTAACAGATGAAACTAGTAGTGAGTATATTCATAGAAGATTGACATTTAAGACAATATCTTTCATGGCAACAATTTTGATGATTTGTCATGTTTATGAAGTTTTTAAGTGGAATACATGTAAAAATGAAATGAATTGTAAAGGAAGATGGTATATATTGAACAAATTTAAGACAAGAAAATCTCATTCAATATTAAAAGATAAAATGATTCTACTTGATAATTCATGATTAAATATTATAAAAATTGATATTAATTAAATTATTGTGTAAAATTTTCAGTCTTGTAGATGTCACATGTATGCATACTAATTAGTAAAAAAAATTTAAAATAAAACTATATTATTAAATTAATAAATATTATTTAATATCTTTTTATTTCCTTACATTCTTGCACTTATGAAAATCTATAAGATTATGAGAAGTCATTTTCTACATTTAGACTATTAATTCTTTTGAATGATGGGACCAAGGTGATTTATTTATTTTTTAATTATTTATACAAGTAATTAAATGTCTATCATTATTTAATTTTTATTATTGAAGTAATTGTCATGTTTGTAAATTATTATGGCCTTGAAGTATGATAATGATGACTTGGATTTCTTTTATAACATGTTATGTGCTTGAGGTCTCGAGATATGTTAGTATCTATTATTATGATGTAAACTACTTTCTAAACAAGTTATTAGAATATTTTTTATTATGAATTAAAAGTTTTTTTTGGATTAATTTACCAGAATGACAAAATTTGTTAATTTTATAAAAATGATGGAAGCAATGATTTATAAAAGAATGGCTAAAAGCATAAATATATGATGAAGAAGAAGCAAATAAGAAAAAAATTATAAAGTATCTCTCTCTAAGAATATCTTTTTTTGATGTGTGATATAGACAAATATTATTATGATTATAAGTAAATTTAATGACACAATTGGTCATGAAAGGCATAAAAAAGGACTTAAACTGAAAAAAAACTTCAAAACACCATTCATGTGATCTATAAAAAAAAATCAAACTTTTTATTGTGAAAGAGAAGTATCTCCCAGACCAGGGGGAGGATTCCAAGTAGAAGTACTCGAAGCCCCCATGTGCCAGACATTAAGAGGAAGTCGCTGCTACTGGCTAATGATAAGGTGCTGGACGTCAATACCTGTGATGATGCTATATATCGCAATGAGGGTTAGGAGGATCCCCTCCTCACTGCACTTCGTGAGGTGCAGTAAACTTCTCAATCCCATGAGGGGACATTGGCAGTGGATTACTTATCATGGGCGGAGGGATATGGAAGCACCTACATATCTGCGGTGCTATAATTTATCAAGGTCGAATAGGATGGGCATTGCCTTGTTGCTTGACGCTCTTGCTGAGACCTTGGAAGGCGGAGGGCTGAGGCCAAAACTTTGGCTGGTGCGCTATGCTCCCATGATGCGGAGAGGTACAACTTACACCTTTTTTAATGAGTAAAATATTAGTATGGAATATCAGGGGCATCCATGGCAAGAAGTCGCGGTGCTTCCTTCAGAGGCTTGTGCATGAAAGGAAGATTGGTGGGGTCACCCTAGTAGAGACGAGAGCCCAAAGCTTCATGCGGAGGGACGTTGACTGGCTGCTTGGCAAGGACTGGAACTATGTGATGCAACCTTCGACAGGGAAGTCTGCTGGCATTGTCCTTCTATGGAGGAGCTGCTTGGTGGTGAAACTCATTCATTCGTTGATGCATGCGGTCTCGTTTGAGGTTGGCATGAATGGGGGAGCAATACTCAAGTGTTGTGCTGTCTATGGGCCGAGGGAAACCTTGAAACGCAAGGAGATGTGGGACTTCTTGAGGGAGGAGGCTGAGAATGCTGGCCTTCTACTGGTTGCTGGCGACTTTAATGTTGTAATGTCACAAGGTGAAAAGAAGGGGGGGAAGGAAACTTAGATACAGTAGTCTGCAGCAAGAATTTGCGGACGTGATACAGGACCTTCAGCTGGTGGATCTTATGTTTACTAGGAACAAATTCACGTTGTGTAATGGTAAGGAGGGGGGCGCAAGAATTCTGGAAAGGTTGGACAGAGCACAGATGAACGTTACAGGCATGCGTGTATACCCGGGCTGCTCTTTTACTCACCTGGCGCGGGTCGGCTCAGATGACTGTCCTATTCTCATTGACATGGAGGGTGGGCGTAAGCTTGATTGCAAGTGCCGAATTCAATTTGAAAGCATTTGGCTGCAGTTTCCAAAGGTAATTGGGGTGGTTCATCAGGCTTGGAGCAGACGCACCAAGGGGAATTATATGGAAGTCCTAACAACCAAGTTTCAGAGGTCACTTGTGGCGCTATGCAAGTGGAGCAAGTCAGACGTGGGTGACATCATAAGTGGCAATGTGGATTTAGAAAACAACATCAACACATTGCAAATGAAGGAGTCACTAGAGGGATTAAATGCAGAGGAACACTGGCATCTTGGGTGATTGATTTTGGATTTCCATCACGGCTGCACGTTGGAAGAGTGGTGGTGGTGGCAAAGGGCTAAAATTCATTGGGCCCAATTGGGAGACAGTAATACCCGCTTCTTCCATGCTGCCACCACCGTGCGTACTCGGAATAATCTCATTGCCCAACTGAAGGATGATTTGGGCAGCATGGTTACTACACAGGATAGTATGTGCATGATCTTGGAACCTTTCTTTCAGAAGAAGTGGGGTGGTGGGATGACTACACTACCTCCTCTGAAGCATGTGCCGCACGCCAGCATTAACGACGCCCAGGCAACCATGCTGTTAAGCCCTGTGACTGAACAAGAGGTTATTTCGGCTATCAAAGCTGCCAGGAGAAACAAAGCCCCCGGCTTGGATGGGGTTACTACGGAATTCTTCCAAGGATATTGGCAGATCACTCAGGGGGTGACACAATTCGGGCTGTGCTCTCCTTCTTTGCTGGGAAGCAAATGCCTAGGAGTTGGAAGGACACACTCATCATTCTTGTATCGAAGACTCATGGCGCCTGCAGGCCAGAATAGTTCAGGCCAATAAGTTTATGCAACGTCATCTACAAAGTCATTGTGACGGTTCTAGTTGAAAGGCTCAAGCTGATTCTTCCCTACCTCATATCAAGAGAACAGGGGGCATTCGTGCCGGGAAGATACATTGCAAATAATATATTCATAGCCCAGGAAATGGCTTCGCACATGCATTCATCCTCCACGAGGGCTGGGCTCATGGCAATTAAGGTGGACATGGAGCACGCCTATGATACGGTGCGATGAGAGTGTGTGATGAATATATTGAAAATTATGGGGTTTCCGTCCATCTGGTGTGACTGGGTTGATGCTTGTATCGTGAACCTGAGGTATAGAGTCCTGTTCAATGGTGTTCAGCTTCCTTGGATCCATGCACAGCGCGGCCTGTGCCAGGGGTGCCCGCTTTTGCAGTATTTGTTCACAATCGTGACGGAGTACCTCTCAACAATCATGCATAACTATGAATCCAGATCATTGCTTGGTTTTAGATGTGGGAAGAACTCTCTGCCTATTTCTCATCTGTTGTATGTCGATGACATCCTCGTTTATGCACCAGCTACACGTGCTGTTGTGCACGCAGTCAAGAAGTCCATGCAGGAGTTTTGTAAGGCCACGAAAATGAGGGTTAACCTTGCGAAGTCGAAAGCCTTCTTTAGCAAAATCACGAGCACAAAAAGGAGGAAGGTGATTGCGAGGAAACTGCAAATGGCGCTTGGGGAAGATCTCTACTATCTAGGTGTTCCCATCTCGACAAAATTAATCAAAAAGGAGGACGTTAACTTCATGATGTAGAAGATTGACGATCAGGTGATGAAATGGCGCATTAGACCTTTATCACTCGTTGGGAGGGCTGCCATGATCAAATGTGTCCTTAATGCATCCCTAGTCATCTGCTAAGTCATTGCGTCTTGTCGAAGCGTGCTATCGACGCGATGGAGCGGAAGATAAGGAATTTTGTTTGGTGTGGTGCTATTGGCGCAAGAAGGATGCATTATGCTAGTTGGGAGAATGTCACCTTGCCCAAGGATGCGGGAGGCCTTGGCCTCCTGGACCTGCGCACTGGCAGCGGGTTCTGCTTATGTAACATTGCAGGAGACTAACAAGGAGAACCCTTGGGTGTGCATTATGGATACCAAATACGGTGCTGCTCACACCCTTGTTAAGACACCGCGAGGAGCCTCTCATGCATGCAGACTCGTTGCTGCTGGCATGCCGTTCGCCCTTGCTAACTTTGTGTGGAGAATTGGCAATGGCAAGGACGTTTTATTCACAGAAGACAATTGGCTCGGTGTGCTCCCAATTTGCTTGTGGCCCACGTTCATTAATATGGAGGTGGATTGGCCAAGACATGTGAGTGCATGCGTTGCCGATGTGGGTGTTTAGAATGAAGAATGCGTCCGTGCCTGGGCCAGCGACCTCCTCTTTAAGCGCATTATGCACTTGTCATGGGCTCGGAATCGTGACATACTCTTGCAGTCGCAGACGGAGTTGCCCCAGGTCAATAACTCAAAAATATACATGCAATTACGTTGCGATAAGGCGGGTGGCTGCATGGGAAACCCTAATGCAAACACGGAGCACCTTAAGAAGGTCTGGAAAGTGAAGGCACTGGCCAGGGTGAGATTCTTACTATGGCGATTGGTAGGAGATCATCTCCCTACTACAGCTTGGTTGGCCCGCAGGAGACTTGCTGAGTGCAGCAGCTACGTTTGGGGTTGCAATGCTGACGAGACGCCGGAGCATATTATATGGGAGTGCCCGCGTGCACAGGTGTTTTGGAGCAGCCACCAACTTCATGGGGCCGTCTCTACTCTTGGCCTTCGCCATGGTGAGGGCACTGGGATATCCTTTTTGCAGCGATTTCTTGAATTTGTGGCGGCGCCTATGCGGTGCGAAGCTAACAGTGTGGCGCATGCTGCAACCTTAGCCACGACGATGTATTACATTTGGGAGCTCCGCAATGAGAAGAAGCACAACGATGAAATGCCAAATTACAGTCTCATCCTGCGGAAGTTGTAGATCGAGATATCTCTGCTTCATATAACTCGCCCATCCATGTCCTGCGGGAACCTGCTCAGTTCACCTGAACTGATCGTAGCCCAAAACTGGGTTCCCCCTCCCACTGGATGGGTTAAATTCAACTGTGACGCGACCGTTGGTGATCATTTGGCGGGCCTCGGTCTAGTGGCTAGGGATCATACGGGGAAGCCCCCTGCTGGTGATCGGGAAGAAAGTGTTCTCTCAAGCGAGTGCAGCCATGGAAGCTTATGCTATACTGGAGGCTCTTGAATTGGCTAGGACTGCGCTTCCGGAGGTTCAGGCCATCAAGCTCTAAACTGACTCGACGCTGGCCATGCAGGCGGTGCGTACAACTCTCGCCCAGGTGCCCACGGGGGGGTGTGTTTGCTAAATCAATTCTTCATGCTCGGGACCTTGATGCTCTTGTCATTACGTACATTCAGAGGGACGACAACATGCCAGCGGATTGGGCGGCACGCGCTGCTTGCCGTTCCAACTTCGCTTGGGGATGGGGTATGCCTCTCCCTGAGCCCTTACTGAAGTTACTGCTACTTGACTTCCTGTTTGATCCTCCGTAAAGGACGTTGCATGTAACGATGCCTCCTTTGAACGAATGAAGAAGGAAACTTTTCAGGAAATACTTCAAAAAAAATTACGCTTTACTTTTTATGAATTGAAAAAACATTTATTAATATATATTTGGTTGTTGTTTTGTAATTTTTAATTAAAGACAAAGGGAAGCTTTAACCAAGATGCACGAATTCGTAAAGGCGGCGATTGTATGATTCCCATGGTCTCATATGCTTTGCCGTTGAAAATTTCTTACCGTTGAAGCTCTCCGGTCTTCTTCCGCTTGCTGTTGCTGAAGCGAGAGGCAGGTCTCCATCTATTTTTCTCTTTCTGTTTGAAGAATTCTTTTGCGCTTGTTGCTCTGCTCTTTTCTCTTTGTTCTTGCCGTAGTTTAAGGAAAGGTAGGGTTTTTTTTTTTTTTCATTACAGCGAAACTTCGTTGAGAGATCACTTTTTTTATTGTTTTGGGTTTTACTCTTTTTGGATTGTTCTTTGAACGCTGTCGGGTTTCTTGTTGAGGGATATTGGTTTTTTATATTTTATCTTCTTCGGATTTATAAGGTCCTAAAGTGAATCCTCCTCGTTTGCTAGGTTCTACCATCATTTAATCTGATTCTGGTTCTTGCTGACATTTCTTTGCTTCATTTGGTGACGATACGTTAGTGCCGCTCGCATTTATTATTTGATCGTTTGCAGGCCATTGTTGCCGGTGTAGTCATTATTCATGGTACGTTTTTCAAAATGATCGGATCATTTGTCTTCAGAATCCTTGCGTAAGCAGTCTCTTGAAATTAGATTTGGCAATGTACTTTTTTTATTTGGATTGGAAGTTTTTTGAGAAGAAACTAATCCCTATTCTGTAGATTGGTTCTTGGATATGCTTATCCGGCATATGAGTGCTTCAAAATTGTGGAATTGAATCGCCCGGATATTGAGCAGCTGAACTTTTGGTGCCAATACTGGTAAGTTGTTTATGTGAGCAGGAAAAGTAATGTTTTGAGAAACAATTCCAAGATTGTACACATCTAATAGTCCTGCAACTCTTGTTTTCTTTTTTCTTTTTTTTTTTCTTTTTTTTTTTCTTGAAACAAGTTTTGAACTTCCATGAATTCCTATTACGTACAGGCTTTGCAAAATTTCCTTTTCTTTGAGGAGATCGGTTGCTCTTTCTTTCTGACATTACTGCAGGTTGTTTTTTGACTTTTTCTCTTTGTATAATTTCCAGGATTCTAGTTGCTGTGCTTACAGTACTCGAGAGGATTGGAGACACTTTCATATCATGGTGTGTAATACGTGCTTCATGGTTATATAGTATTGTTCAGCTTTTCACTTCTGGTCAATGTATAAATTCAATATTTCCTCCTCTTTGTTGTAGGTTACCAATGTATAATGAAGCAAAGGTGGCATTCTTTGTATATCTGTGGTACCCAAAGACCAGGGTATAGTCTCTATATTGTAGGATTTGTAGTACTTGTTTTTGGCACCAAAAATGCAAAAGCATAGCCATTTAGAGGCATCAACACGAATTGAAAATAGTAATATTGAAAAAGATTAAGAAAATAGGAAGACTAAAATTATCATGGATAGCCTTTGAAATAGGTTGTCGATGCACTTCCAAACTTATGATAATCCAACAGAATGTTTCAAACAAAGAATAGGAACTTCTCCTTCTCTAATTCTCACAACCTCTTTTTATGTAGCATAAAATCTCTCAAAAGTCATATTTTTTTTTTCTTGGATAGGAAACTATCCTTTTGTAGAATAGAACTAGTTTGACCAAGTAAAAATTCTTTTCACTTTCAATTGATTGGGATCTACTGTTGTTTCCATCATCTTGCAAGTGGGATGCTATGTGAAACTTAGGGCCAAGTGCTAACCATGATTTGACCGCCTTTTTGGGAAGTTTTGTTTTTCAATCTTCATAAAATATTCATACCTACAACATTTGACAATACAATACTTTATCAGTGCTTATAAATCATGAGATGACCCCATAACACATTCATGTCGATGGGTTATGCTACTCATATCATAAGCAATTATTTCCTTTTTATAGAGCTAGGTCCATAAACTAGGTTTTATGCTGTAGCTAGGTCAAAACACGTTTTGCTTTCTAATGGTGGAGACGACAAGCTTAGGATCTATGATAAATAAATCTTTTAACTGCTGTTTATTGTTTTAAATTTTCAATAGCACTTTTTCTTTTGTTTTTGTTAATTATTCTTTCTTCATTTAAGTTAATGTTGTTGATTACAACAGGGAGCAACTTATGTTTATGAAACCTTCTTCAGCCCTTATGTTTCAAGTCATGAAACTGAGATTGATCATATCTTGTTAGAGCTAAAAACTAGGGCTGGTGATTTTGTTATCCTTTATTGGAAAAAGGCTGCAAGCTATGTGCAGAGTCGGACGTTTGAGATACTCCAGTACGTAGCTTCCCAAGCACCGTCGCAGGAATCAAGACGCCAACCTACTCAGGTAATGGCTAATATGTTTGTTGGTTTTATAATTTCTTTTCATATGAAGTTTTTAAGCAATTGTCCTTGAAAAAGTTCTTGGTAGGTATAGTTTACTCAATTAATATCATTAACCCATCTTATTAGTATGAAGTATTGAAATTGTTAGAATAAAGGTACTTGCAAGCTGAGGTTGCTTGGAAACAAATTTGTAAAGTTGGTTCTAATGTCTTTGCAATTGTGGATGTTGTCCTTCGAATAATGAAATATAAGTTCACATTTGCTGTTAAGGGGCCAGATCATGAATTTTTGTTGATTTTAGATGCCATTTGAGCTTATTGAAGACTTATTGCTAGCAACATTTGAGGCAACAGATTTTTATTCTGTGGCATACCTGATCACTTCAACAGCATCTCTTGTTTATTTGTTTTTTTACTTGACTCTTTATTTTGCAGGTCCGATTTCTTCGATATAAAGTCAAAAATTCGCTGTCACATATACAGTTCAACTTTTATGATTGAAATTTAAGTGAAAGTTTCATTTCATGGTCTCTATCATATAGTTTAAGCCATGAGCAATAGAAAATCATCTGCACTTAATGCCAAGATATTTGGTTGAAGAGGACATTTTTCTTTTGTGGAGGGAAGTGGTTAACCATACTCCCAACAAAAACATGGCACCACTAGGTGTGTCTTTCCTGCTTCACCCTGTGTTTGGCTTGATTCTTAGATGTTGGCGAGGTGTTCTTATTTCTTAACACTTGACAAAATGGAAATGCCCAAGTATCTTGGTCATCATGCTTCTGAATTTTTTTTTGTCAAGTAATAATGACGATACCCTAGTGGTCAAATTGGTAGGACATTATACTTTTGTGCTGTTAAGTACTGGTTTCCCGCATATTTTCACTGATTTTCAATCCCAAAGCCAAAAAAGTGTTGTTCTTTGTTGTGATAATCTCAAGTTCCAAAGCATGCAAATGCCTTGAATTGCCCTGAGTTGGCAATCATACACTAATGAACTAACTGGGTTTGAAATCATATTTTGTTATGACCTTCCCACACATATCAGCAATATCTAATGGTTAAGTAGATTATGGATATTTTTAATTGGTTTCGTTAGGAAGAGTTATGTTATATGAAAGCGTGGCTCAGTGTGAACCCAATAAGCAAGTCGCTTCTATCAACTTAAAAGCATGTCATTAACTACCATTTTGTATTTTAATTCATAAATGTATTATTGAATATCAAATATAAGGTTGTGCACTATGTGTATACAAACATGTTTTAATACTAATTTACTTGTCACTTGTGTTGTACCGTGTTATTTTTGTCTTTCAGCCTTGCAACTTAGTGTCTTCCTTAGAAAATTTGAAGCTTCGAAATTTGAAAAGCTCGTTATTGCAGCAGCAGGCGCAACCAGAGGATCCAGGCCATCAAACACCATTGGTGACTATGACTCAAGATAGTAAAATTGCAGCAATACCTTCTTCGTCCCAAACAAATTGTACTCCTGCAATATCCACCACAAAGGCTAATCAAGAACCCGCAAAAGATCGAAGTCCTCCTCCAGTCCCAACTCCCAACCAAGCAGAGTCGCCTTCCTATAGTAACACCAAGCTTACTGTTTCATCTCCACCATCCACAAGTGAAGAAGTAGATCAAGTCGATGTTGGAGCCGTCATCACAGCTGCAACTGGCAAGAACTCTGCTTCTTTGAGCGAGAGCCATTTTGAAGAGGGTGTGCGAATTACTCGGGCAAGGTTGAGGAAACGAAATGCTGATTTTGGTCCCTCTCCTCGCTAGGGAGCAACTATCATCTTCTAGATGTTGCTTAGCAACCAATAGATGGTGAAGTATTCCAGATAGGAGCAAAGCTATCATTTTTATAGACTTCACCCATCATGTTGAATTCTTTCATTACATGTCTTTGGATTCATGAGGGAAGCAAAATGAGGTTTCTCATTCTTGTCATGCGGATTTAGAAGCTAAAATGGTTTTTGAAAAGAAGATTGACGCTCTTTCCTGTATGGTTTTCCAAACATCTGAAGCTTATCACTTGCAACTCTGGCGGATATGTTAATCATGTGAGGAAAGCAAGCACACACGGTTGCTTTACCCCGTAAAGTTAAAAGTCTCTATGCCAAACCTTTGCAGCAGATAAGCCAAGTAAACTTATCCATCTGCTTTAGTCTCATGTGAAGGAAAAGAGAAAGAGCTGCCTCTTTAATTTCGTGATGTGGCTGCTTCTAATACGTCCACGAATTTGTCTTTAAAAAAAAAAAAAAAACGATATATTGTTCGTGCTTATCGCAACACAAATTTTCAAGGTATGCATCTTTTGGTGCCGAAAAAAAGCTTAAAATGAAAAATTGGTAAATGAATTGTATTATTGTATACATATTATTTAAAATAGATTAAATTTATGTCTATGAAAGCTAAATTGAGAATTTTGTTTATATTTAATGTTTTTTGAAGCAAAATTGGATGAGGGACCAAATGAGGGTTTGAATTGCTATTTTTTCTTTTTATGCTTTTGCTATGACATCCAACGATTATTTTGTTTTGTAAAGAGAATGTGAGCAATCCTCTTGTAAGGCTGCGATGTCTAACCCAAGATATTCTTCTTACATGTCTAATGAGATCAGCCCCGATTTCATGTTACATGAAAAATCTATATATTCAAGAAAAAATCATGATCAAAATGAAGTATAAAACTGTATTATATTTGAAAGTAAAAAAGCAAAAGAAAAACTTGTAACTTTACAAAAAGGTATCTTAAGTTCTAGAAAAGATAGGGTGCTTAAGAGAATTGATGATCATTTGTATGTCAAAGAGCTAGAACACAAGAGGAGACTAGGATTGAAATCGGTATTTTGGATTGTTTGTCCATTGTTGGTATTGCTTGGTTCTTAAAAACATCTTGTTGACGGAAAAATCTATTGCTTAGCAAGATGTGCATTTGATAATAACAGATAGCTATAAATGAGGGCAAAGTCTATGATCGTCATTTCATCATAATATAAGTGTTTATTAGATGAGATATTTGTATATTCATTGAGTTTTCTTAAGTGTTACAGATTAATGCAAATAGTTGACATAAATGAAAAGAGGTTAATGGATGAATTCTAAGGGGATGCTAATAAAAAGTCATTAATACTTATAATGAAAGTTTCTCTTTCATTATAAGTAACTCTTATAGGAACATGAAACCTTGGGGCATGAGTGGACTTTTTATTGATGGGGGTTATCGGGGCTCACATCTCAAAATTTTGCACTAAAATGTTGATACCAAACTGATCATGATAAGGTAAAGTGTATGTGTGGTAACTCAGTTCGACATACCATAATTAATGCATATTAGTTTTTAAATGAACAAATCTCTTACTATATACCATTTTCTTATATACATATACATCAAATTTTGAATACATTATATTTGTAATATTCAATGTAGTTTATATCTATATATTCACATTCATGTAGTTATATATTTATATATGAATACATCTATTCACATATATAATATTCAACTTCACAGACTCATAACTATTTATTACATCCATATAAATACAGGTGTGCATGATATAAAAATTATAATAGGTATTAATTAAGTTTATAAATAAAACCTTTATAAAAGCATTTCTTTTTAGCTAGTCACTTTTTATACATGTTTTGTCATTACATTGTAATTTCAATACACCTGAAATAGTAGTATCAAAAGAATAAACTGAGCCAATAATCATCGATTCAGTAGATTGCATTTAACAAATAAATATATCAAACAAATCAATGCTTCAGTAATGCTTGAAATATTATAAGTTATATAAGGATATATCACACTTACAAAAAAATAAGTATACATATGCAATCTTTTATTTGTTTTTATTCATTTTCTTGACATGGTTACTTATCGACATTGAATCTTATGACAATTGTGCTACTTCTCTTTCTCTCACTTAGTATTGTAGTTACTATTTTTTTTAATTTACTTAGATATAATAAAAACTCATTTATTAGTTATCTTTTATATTTTGAGCACAAGGTGTTCAATTAATTAAGGGGGAGGAAATTGTTGAAAATGTTTTTTATTTAATAGATTGAAAAATTTTGGAAAGAAAAAGGGGTTCTTAAAAATTATTAAAAAAAAGAGAAATTGTAGGCGCTTAAGAATTGGTTGTTGGGGGAAAAATTTGAAAGCAAGCTAAAAGAAAAGAATAAAAAATTTGAGGAAAGATATTATTATGACTATGGAAAAAGAAATTTCAGAAAATTCTCGATAGCAACTGAACCAAGTAAAGAGGAAGAAGAAAAAGGAGTTGAGTTTAGGAAAGTTAATGTAGATAAAAAAAATTGTAAGATGTGACTATTATAAATAAGAAAAGTTATTGATGGTCTATATACATAATACATCTGGTTGATGAACATTAAATTATTAATAAGAAGTCCTTATTTTGAAAAACTAAATTTGTATAAGCTAACTTATTTTTTTTATTATTGTTTAATCTGATTAATACTTATTTTAAGCTTTGGTTGAAAACTTTGTAAGATTTTATCAGAATTTCAAAATTATATATAAATTCAACTTATATGTAACATCGTACTTATTTAATTGCTATAAGACAGATTTAGACTTCTGTCAAAGTCTAAGTTTGAGCCTATAATACTGGAGATGTTCAATAGATTATTAGAAAATATAAAAAAATATTATGCACCATGTGTGGTATTTTAGAGCTATTCAAATATTGGCATTCCAAACCTATAACATAGATTATTAAGATGAGTAGATGACAACATTTTAAATATTAAGTATAAAATACTACAAAGTAGTTTTTATCACTTCCAATTTCATACATATAAATTAAAAACTTTAAGGCAATTATATTTCGAGTATTTTAATAGAAAAGAATCTAACTTTAAATTACTACCTAAAAAATAGAAGTTGTCAAACGATGCTCACCATTTTGTGGATGATATCTTGTAGTTCTATAAGCATTGGTGTTTGAAGCACTAAAGGGTAAAAAGGTAATAGGATGTGATTCAGGTTAGTAAGAAAGATTGGGGTGTTAACAGAAATGAGAATTTGTTTGGTTATAAGCTTTCTTGGTGAAAGGTCTCACCTTTGATCCTTGTCTCTTACAAGGGATTTGGCTATTAACTTTCCTTGTGGAATGTCTCCCACATTCGATTCTTGTCTGTCACAAGGGAAGTTAGAATATCTTTAATTAGAGTTGAATATATGTATTTTTATTTACAAAGATGGAAGTATATAAATAAAATAATTTTTTATTTTATCATTTTCATCTCTTATAGCTTAATGAGCATCCCAATTTATAGAGATCTCAAAAATTTATCAGTAACTTTTAAAAAAATAAAAATAAATAAATAAATTAAAAAAATTAATTAAATTAAGAAGTTCCCAAACTGGTTGTGCATTTCAAGTGATGAAATGATAGGCGGTGAAATGGTAGGGGGTGGGGGGTGAGTAGAGTGATGGAGTTGTCAATCTGATTTTCAATAGGCATGTGTTGGTGAGACTGTGGGTTAGCTTCAGTTGTCATAGATAACAGGTCAACTCAGGTCAAACATTTATCAAATAGTATTCCTAGGTCAATTTGGGTCAAACGGGTCAATTAGGGTAGTAGCTACTAACGATGAGGGCGACAGATGGTGATTAACGGTGGCAAGCAGCAAAATCAGTAAAAAATTCAATTTTAAACATTGTTAAGTAATTTTCAACCAAATTTTATACTTGTAGAGTTGTGGAACTTATGCGACACCATCAAATGTGTATTTGTGGACTAATATTAAACATTCCTACATCACTAACTATATATTCATTTGTATATGAATCGATACAAAATTAATTTTTAAGTTGTTGCATTTTTAATCATCAAATAAAGTATAACTATTAGATTGATTCAAAAAATAACAAAAAATTATTTGATAAAATAATTTTTTTAACAAAACACAAAGTCTTAGATCGAAGCATGGTTTTAAAAATGACTGGTTTAAATCATTTAAAAGATGAGAGAAAAGTTATATGAACTTGAAAGGTGTCATCCTTATTAGACAAAGCTTTATATGTTTCAATTAATTACTTAAAAATTCTTCTATCAAACTACATGATATTAATTAGTTTTATTTTAAGATAAATAAGCTATAAATTTTCTTTTTACAATAAAAATAATAAATTAATGTTATTTTTTATAGTAAGCTATTTGAATATTAAGTTTGAATTCTTAAAATAAAATAACTAAGGATTTTTTATATATTAAAAGGTTTTCTTTAAATTAAAAAAGTATCTCAGGTCTCAAATAAAGAAGACATCTTAAAAGAAATGAGGTTATCAAAAAGAAGATATTTCATATAGATATTAAAATAACTTCAAATTAACTAATATCTTCTTTTATTTTATTTAAAATAAAACTATAATGTGACACAATATCTAAACAATTACAGTCAAGTAATACAAATTCAATTTAACATTTATGTGGTTAGTCATTTGGCAACTCAAGGTGTAGTGTATCAAATCCTTAAACACACTAGGTTGACCAAGGTAACCTCTAAGCACTTGAGATAGTTATTTCAAATTACTCAAGATTAGTTAATAATGTTCATATAATCTATATTTATTTATTTGTTTTCCTAATACCTCTTCTCAAGGTCTTATAAATATATTTTATTTAACAATTTCAAAAAAAAAAATTGCTCTTTGTATTTGGTGATGTACCTATCATAAGATAAATGACAAAGTCCAAATCATAACCATAATATGAAAAGATTGCAGATGAGTCATTGTTGTGCTTTCCTCCCAACATTTTTCTTTAAAATTTGGTTTTTCTTTTTTGCAAATATTCTTAAATCTCAATCTAAGAATAATCTCTTATTACTTTGGTTTCTTGTAAAAAATAACACTAATATGCATATATGCTAGTTTGGGTTTTGTGTTTTCTTTTTTTGATCTGAATAATACTTTGTTTGACTTTGATTTGTAAAAACTCCTTCAATTTGTTAATTTTTAAATAACTTTAAGAGATATGTTATATGATAGATCTAATGATTATATTTGTATGATTATTTATAAATTAGTAAATCATAATAATCTTTTTTGTAATTTGTCATACAAATTATTGATTGTGCATCCTATAATTTAACATTACCTAAAAACCATCATTTCAATAACTTTTGTGCACTTTACAAATCCTTGAAAGTATGAGTATCATTATGCTATAAGTCAAACACAATTTAGATATTTTTACTTTGTTAAATTGGTGTTAGACATAGGTACTTATATCATCTAAATATATATCTATTAATAACTCCATTTTTAGAATATTCTCAAAAAAAATATCTTCATTTTTTATTAATTCTTTGAGAACATTCTCTTATGCTCAAGGGGTTATAAATATCTCTATCATTTCAACTTTTGAGTGCAAAGCAATCAATGGATTCTATGATCAAGACTTGGTTGATTTTCGCAAAGGTTTCCTCCTCCTCGAATCATAATAATTTAATCTTAAAAATATTTATAATCTTTAATCATAATTAGAATTTTATAAAAGTAAAGAAAATATCATATTTTTTAATGAGAATTTGGAACTGTATGGGCTGGCGCTTGGTTTAAACTTGGGTTTGTTCGAGAAATGTCCGATAAAAAGCTATTTATTAAAACACTAGATTTAAATAAATATGTATTCTTAATTTAATTTAATATACTATTAAAATACCATAAATATTTTAAAAACTAAACGAGGACAGGGATCAAGAAATGTCGACGACTACCGCCAACCATCGCCACGCGTCCTTTTGTCGAACACTTGCGAGGCTTCCGTCGCCGACCATTTTTCTGTGCCTTTACTTTTGCTATAACAACTCCTGTAACCAGCGTCGAAATTCTCCCAATATAGAGCCGGACCTCAGTAGTTCACTCTCGGTAGAACAGAAGGGAGGCGACGACGAGGAAGGAGATGGCAACCGGGTGGTTTGGGCGGAGAAAGAGCGGCGATAAGGCTGTGGTCGACGGCACTAGAATAAGAGAGCTAGTGGAGGATAAGGAGGCCTTCAGCTCCTACGTGGAGCACAAGTTCGAGGAGCTTGACCGCGACTGCGACGGAAAGCTCTCCATGCGCGAGCTTCAGCCAGCAGTAGAGGACATCGGCGCCGCCCTAGGCCTCCCTGCTGTTGGCTCATCCCCCAGCTCTGACTACATCTACGATGAAGTTGATTCTAACCATAATACCTTATTCCTTTTTTAAATGGAGGTTAAATTATTCACCTTTCTGACGGATGTCCGCAATAACAGGTCTTGAATGAATTCACGCATGGGAAGCAAGAGGAGGTGAGCAAGTCCCAGTTCAAGGAGGTGCTCTCTGACATTTTACTGGGCGTTGCTGCTGGGCTTAAGAAGGATCCTATTGTCATCCTGAGGGTTGATGGGGAGGATCTCAAGGAGTTCATTACGAGTTCGAGATTTGAGTACGAGGCAGTGGCCATTTTCTCCCGGTTTGAATCCTCCGGGACTTCGTTGCGCAAGTGTTTGACAATGGGTTTGGAGCATGTAACAGTTGACAAGGGAATGCCACCGGTTTCTGATACGTTGGTAATTAAGCTTTGGCCTTGGTGTTTTAGCAGCTTGGAGTGGATGTGTAAAACTGCGGTTTTCTTGGTCTATGTTGTTGGATTTGGTAATAGGTTTTCTTTGTTAAATCCTACTGACTGTTACATGTTGTAAGTGCCTTTTTTAAAATGCTTATGTAGGTTTCTAGCAATGTTGTGGAGCCTGTTCTTAAATCATTCCCTGATGTTGTTCTCGAAAGGCCTGCTTCGCAAGAGGCCTTCTTGGAACACTTCAAAGCATTCCTCTTTGGCATCATTCAACGTCTCCAGGAATGCCCTGTTATTGTTGCACACAGTGAGAACACTTTCAATGGAAGAGGCATTTGGAGGTTGCTCTCTAACAAATTCGAGTTGGATAAGGTTATCTTTTTAATGCTATTAACAAATGCAGTTTGCTGTTCTTATTTCGACTTCTATAGTTTCGTTTATTCTTGCAAAACTAAGCAGTGTGACTTCTGGAAAGTGGAACATGTTTTGACTTTATAATAATTTGGCTATTGACATTAGTGCTCAAAATTTTCTTTAAGGACTGGACATTTCTTCATAGAAGCTCCTATATTGCATATATTGGTGTATAATAGCTTTTTTTCACTGCATTAGGACTATTGTTTCTGTATGAACGTCAGCCAATGCCCATTATGTGAATTAGTGAAGTAATAATTGTAGAAAAGAACGAATGATTATAAACCTCATCAAATAGAAAAAATCTCCTAGCCTAAGAGAAGATAGTGAACTAAGGATCGATTTCTATTTTTGGTGAAGAACTTATGCATGTTAAAGCTTGAGGCTAGTCTGTGTAAACCTTATTCTTTTCTTTTAACAAAAGGAAGCTATGTTAGGAATGCTGATGTAGTCGGGTGATGGATTTTTGAGATTCAAATTAAATTTGTCATGTACTTGTGCAGTTTATAGGTCAGGGAAGATAGAGTTTGCAGCAATACTGAAGATGTTAAGCAATGTATGAGCTTTGAATTTTTAATTTTGATATATTTGTAATAGTTCTAGTGATCACCAAGAAGAAGGTGACCAGGATGGGTGAATAATAGGTAGATAAGACTAGTTTGGGTTCTGTTTGCTTAGTTGTGTGAGGTGGAATGTATCTATTGGATCAACCAATAAAATCATTTTGAATGAGAAGCAAAAGTATCCCTGCCTTCTTTCCCCCAAAGTTTTACGCATGCATATTAATATTTATTGAGTATAGAATAAGATCTATTTATTTTTGTTCTTATATTCTTCTAAATTGAATAGAAAGAACTTGAAATGGTAGAGTAAGGAACAATTTTCTTTCTACTTGATATCATTGAAAGTAAATGGAGGAAATACAAATAAATATGAAGACTTTCCTAATATTTTTAAAAAATGGCTGTAGAAATTGAACATAAAAGGATAACTAAAACTCAACTTCCAACTGGAGTTGGAATGGAGGCAAAGAAATTGCTGATATAAACAGTAAATACACACTGCTTCTGTTGATGTAGTAAATAATCAAATTGAGATATTCTCAAATGTTGAATTTAGCTCAGTTTTCTAATTGTATATAACTCCAGTTCCCTTCTCTTCTAGTCCCTTGCTTCCCCTAGTAATCTATTCCTTCATAGCTTCTGAGATAAGATAAGGGCTAAAAGTCTTCAAAACCCCGAGTCCTGGGTCAATAAATCAGCCTCACATCATATCAATAACGATCTAGTTCTTCTCTCCAATCAAACTCTTCTAACCTTATTTGGGAAATCAATCAGGATCATTCAATTTGGAAGTAAGCTGATATCGAAACTAGCTCAAACCAAGATGAATCTAAAGCATCGGATGCTTCAAACTATGCCTAATTGGATCAAACTTTGTGATCAAAAGAAACTTATCTAATAGGCTATAGTGACAAAGCTTCTTATTCATAAAGAAATATCGAAGCTAAACAATTTTATTTGATTTGAATTTATTATGAGACTATTAGCTTTAACACACTAGATAATTAATTGAGTATATAAGATACTCCTTACCATTGTAGTCCTCCTGTGCTAGAAAGATCCCTAGCAAACTTGTTATAGCAAACAAATTGTTGATGATAGTGGTTCCCCACCATTAGGACTAGTGGATCTATAACTATTTATGAATAATAGGAAATTCATCAGTTTGATATTTTAAACAATGGTTTCTAAGTTGTTTTGATGAGGGAGTCTCATGAATGAATAGCTCTTGCTTTGTTTGGATTTTTTCAGTGAATATAGATAAATTTTAGAAACCAAGTGGATTCTACTTATTAGTTAGTGTATTATTTTTGAACTTACTAATGAGTTCAATCTAAAAATTGGATGCAAAATATTTATGGAAAAGATTAATATTTTATATTTTTGAAGTGTCATAAAGTTCATTCTAATCATCTATGTAATCAAATGTAGTACATCACATTGTATATTTAAGCAAGTTTTTATTTTTTTTACCACTATACTCGTACATTGTGCGTACTCTATAAAAGAAAATGCATAATGTTTCCATCAAATGATGATAGGGATCACCTCTTGTTGCTCTGCTTTTTTAGTTGTTGTATGAAATATGGAAGGATCTGCCAAAGGATCGGCATCATAAAGTTTTACGAGACTACTTGCGAATAGCACTTGATAAAATTGCTGCATCAGCTGATTTACCTCCTTATGGTGCTGTAGCACAGGTAATTGAACTTCGTCCTTATAGAAATCTCATATTTTAATTATTATATAATTTTATGAAATTTAAAGTAAAATATAGACTTGATGTTCATACATCATTTAGTTGGCATTATCTTCAATCTAGTCTTGATGGTCATTCATGGTCTTCATAGTTAAATGTTTGAAGACACGGCCATTAAAAAATATAATTGAAAGTATATTTGCTTGCTTATCACATTGAATTTTTATGAATGTCACTTAATGAAAACAAAAATTTATTTTCTTTGGAATTGTAAAGTAGTAGAGTAAGTTGAGATGACATTTGTAGAGGAATATTGCACTAAGAATGTGAGTCTTCTTTATCGGCATGGTATTTAGTTGAAATCAACAATAACAATGATCTTAATCCCATTAAATAGGGTTGCTTACATGAATTTTTTGGTATTATTGAGTTTTATCCTTCCATGATTTTTCTTTAAGATTGAAGCATGACAAGTCTTATTTAATAGTTACTTCATAGATTGTTTTGTTTTTCTTTCCTTATTTACATGAGAAAATTTTAATGGTCTTCTTATACACACGAAAAATGTTTGGTCTATATTTAATATGCTCTTAAGATATCTTCTTTTAAATTTTTCTTGTTAAGGGTGTTGTATTGAATGTGGGTTTAACAATAACTCAAAAACCTTAAGTTTGTGGATGTAGGTCAAGTAAGTTCTATTTTAATATTTTAATGTTATACTCAATTTTTAATATTAGACTAATCATAATCTTTCTTGTACTCAATAATCTTTCCTTCAAGTGAGACTCACCCACATTGTCTATTACTCTTTTTGTAACTCTAAAATTTTTTGTTAATCAAGTTTAGTATCATGTCGAACATCGAGGACTCCAACATATTCCACCACTCTTGTATTGCATGTTGATCACTCAAGCTACTCAACCATATATGATCTTACCATGAGAATTATGCATTAGTCACTTGAACCAAGCTTGATGGGTTCAATAAATGCTTATCAACATAATAATGTTATCATACTCATTAAGAGCTACTCAAACCTTTTTTTGGGGCATTTTGTGGGTCACCAAAGCTTTGCGCAACTATGATAAAACTACTAAATATTCATTAAAAATTGCACATATCATTTCAATCATACTTGTCCTAACTTTGATGTCACTTGTTAAGGGAAATGCATTTCCATCAAATAGAATCCCAATTGGTTTGGTTTGTTTTGAGTAGTATTTAGGTGTTTTGAGTAGTATTTAGGTGTTTTGTCTATTTGAATTGGTTTGGGTTGGATTTGCCTCATCTCGATTTGTAGTTAAGGTTCCATCCAATTGGAATTAGTTTTTGGTTTGTGGGTTTTCACAACCTAGTTGGTAGCTATTGATTCTATCTGTTGGGACTAGTTTGGATTTCTAGGTTTCTCCCAATCTATTAAGCAAACATTTGATGTGTGATTATATCTTCTTATCTTCAACATCTCAAAATGGTGGGATGCCAACCTTCTTCATGTATACATTCATTTCTAATCTTCTCTTTTTAAAGTATATTTATTCATCTATTTTAATAGCTTAATCTATTTTGTACTTATTTTATTTGTATGTTTGTATTTTTTGTATAAAAAGTTAGTACTATAGAACATTTTTTTTGACGTTTTATCTTGTTATAAAAGTTACTTGGAATCTTGACATAATGCATTATAATGTATAATGCATTAGAATTAGTTCATTTTATTCAAAATTGCAATCCAACAAATGATTCATCAATTTTTCATTATTTTGAAGTGCATAATTGAGATAATGAATTATTTTCATAATCTAATATTTTCTAATCACAAATTATAATATATTTTTTATTTGTTCTCTTGTGCTTATTAACATGCATTTTATGTTTTAATGTTGGATTTGTTAAGGTGAAAATTCTTGGATTCCAAGTCATTTTGTAAAAGTTAGCTTTTTAAAGCCCTTTCTCTTGTGTTATTAGTGAGTGTGATGTCATGAACTATGAGCATTGACCATTATACTTATTTTGAATAAGTAAGAATATCATTACTAATGCAAAAAGATAAAAAAAGGAATCCTTAAAATAGAAAATATACTTTAATTTTAATTGAGAAATTTTTAATTAATCCTACACACATAATTACTTTACATGTCTATGTGTGTGTATATACAAATAAATACATACATATATTTTTATATGTATGTACATATACATATGTATATATAACTATGAATTCAAGAAATGCTTAACTACTTTTTTTCTACGACTGAACACATTTTTCTATAGTTTTTTCTAAATCGATAAAAATTATGTCAATAATCATTTTTGCCTAAACTTCTCTATTAACAATTTCAACCAATGAAAAAATTTTAGGATTGGTATTGTCAATAACTAAATAAATTGATGTGAGATTTACTAATGGTCTTGTCATTACTTATGTTTAATTGCTCTGTCACAATTTCTTTGCCAATTATTAAATTTTGTATCCTTTGTTTTTGTAAATAGATATTTAAATCACTTCTACACTTGTCGAACATCTTTTTTGTCTGTAAAAGATGTTTGAAGAAATACTTCTATATATTTTTTTACACTTATAAAATCATATTTGGCCAAGATGAGACAATTTTATAGAATATTTGTGTTTTTTTTTGTTGTTTGGACTTTTATTATTGGATCAATTCCTTGGAGAAGCTTGTGATTAGTTGGTAATCAATGATGAGATGATACAATAATCTAAGTGATGCTGTTTAAGACCCCATTGTAAAAACGTTTTTCATCAACTTTGCTCCAGAAAAGCATATCAAATTATTGTTTTAATTTATGCACATAACACTCTTTTATTATAATTTTAAGAGATATTTGCTGTTTTTTTTTTTTGGATTTTGGTTGCAAGTAATTTAAACTTTGTTTGATACCACCAGCGCAGCACAGATGATGCTTAGGGTAAGTTTGACATTGTTTTGACTAGTTGGCAAGGTTGATAAGCCTATTTATAATAGTCGAGTGATAATAACAAATTATCAAACAGAACTTTCTAGCAGTACTTAATCCCAGACTTAATAAATCAATTTTTTATTTATCAGCTTAATATTCTACAATAATCAATGGGGTAGTACTGGGTTACAACAAATGAGCGACAAGTAGTTTAGTTCTTAAATAATAAATTCTGTTAGGGTTTGACCACCGCTTCAGAAAAAAATGAATTAATATTTAACAAACTTCCCTTTTAATTCATTTTTTTCGACACACCGATTTGTTCACGATGGCGTATGAATGTTTCTCCTGATAACGCCTTTGTGAAAATTTCAGTTAGCTGCAGATTCGTTGTGCAAAACTTAAGCTGTATCTCTTGACGCTCGACCGCTTCATGAATATAATGGTACTTAATATTAATGTGTTTTGTTCTATCATGATTCACTAGATTTTCATTAATAGCAATTGCAGATTTGTTATCACAAAATATCGTTATTGATTCTTCTTACTTCTCACCAATATCTTCAAGAATTCTTTTAAGCTAAACTGCTGGTGCTATAGCACGAGCTGCTGCTACATATTTTGTTTTGGTTGATGACAAAGCCACTATACTTTGCTTCTTTGATTAGCACAAACAAAGACTTGATCCAAGTGAGAATGCATTGACCCGACGTACTCTTCATGTCATCTATACATCCAGCCCAATCACCGTCTGTGTGGCCGAACAATTTTGAATTTTCAATTGACTTGTACCATAGTCCATAATCTGATGTACCTTTAACATATCAAAGAACTCTCTTAGTAGCAATGAAATTTTGTTGGCTCGGACTACTCATGTATCTTGATAGTAAACTGGCAGCAAACATGATATCTGGTCGAGTAGCTGTCAAATATAATAAACTCCCAACTAGACTCTTATAAGTGGTTTCATCTGTCTTCTTTGCTCTACCTTCCATTTTCAACTTCTCATTTGGCATTAAAGGAGTTGCTACTGACTTACAATCTTCCATCTTGAATTTCTTTAGAATGCTTTGTGCATGTTTTTTCTGTGATATAAAGATGCCTGTATTATCTTGGCATACTTTTATACCCAGAAAATAATACAGCAAGTCAAGATCACTCATCTGATGTGCTTCCATCATATCTTTCTTGAACTCTTTTAGCATCTCCTCATTATTGCCGGTGTAAATCAAATCATCAACATATAATGAGACAATTAAAATATTCGTACTTCGTTTCTTGACATATAAAGTTGGCTCGCTCTTGCTTTTCTTAAATTCTTTCTGCATGCAATACTTATCGATCTGACTGTACCATGCTTTCGGTGCTTACTTTAAGCCATACAATGCTTTCTTAGCTTGTAAACTTTGTTCTCTTCCCCTTCAGTGAGAAATCCTTCTGGTTGTTCAACATATGTTTCTTTTTCAAGATAACCATTCAAGAAAGCAAACTTGACATCAAGCTGATACAATCGCCACTTCTTTTCAGTAGCTAGAGCAATAATTGTTCTTATTATCTCTAGCCTTGCTATAGGAGCATATGTCTTATAATAACCAATGTCATATTTCTGTTTGAAGCCTTTTGCCATGAGCCTCGCTTTATATTTTTGAATTGTACCATCTGGGTTTAGCTTTGTCATGTAAACGCATTTAACACCAATCACCTCACACTCTTTCGGTCGATCTACCAATTTCCAAGTATTATTCTTTTCTATCATGTGAATTTCATCTTCCATGGCTGTTACCCAGTTCTTGTGTTTTCCAACTTCTTCAAAGCTTGGAGACTCAATTAGTGAAAAATTACATGACTCGTATATTTCTGTTAAACTTCGTACTCGTCTTAGAGCTGACTCTGGTGTTGTTAACTCTTTTCCAGAGCTAATACTAGATCTTGAGCTTGAACTCAAACTTGACTCATCTTGTCTTTGAGTGTCATCTGTACCATGCATCTATATCACTGAAGTAATTGGTTGTCCCCATGAGATAATAGTTGGTGATGATTAATTTTCATGTAACTTTTCTTCTTCCTGATTCCAGGAAGCTTTCTCATCAAACATGACATCTTTACTAATTATTAACTTTTTCTTTTCTAAATTGTACAACTTATACCCTTTTGTTCCATCAGCATATCCAACAAATATGTCTCTTTCACTCTTGTCATCCAATTTCAATATTTTCTCGGCTTGTATATGAGCATAAAACACACAACCAAAGATCTTCATATGATTGATCACAGGCTTCGAACTACTCCATACTTCAAATGGAGTTCGATTTGGAACTGATTTTGTTGGACATCTATTCAAGATATAAACAACAGTATTAATTACTTCTGCCCAAAAAGTATTAGACATACCCTTCTCTTTAAGCATTGATTTAGCAATCTCAACAATCGTACGATTCCTTCTCTCAGCTACACTATTCTGTTGAGGAGTATAGGTAGTCATCAACTGGCTTCAAATACCTTGTTCTTCACATAAACGATCAAAGTTTCTTGAAGTAAATTCACCATCTCTATCGCTTTGTAACACTTTAGTTTTGTGATTGCATTGATTCTCAACCATAGTCTTGAACTTTTTAAATACTTCAAAAACTTATGACTTTTCTTTTAGAAAATAAACCCATGTCATCCTCGAATAATCATCAACGAAGATTAGGAAATACCAATTTTGACCTTGCGACGGTGCCTGCATTTTTTTCACATATGTCAGTGTGGACTAGCTCTAGTGATGCACGTGCTCGCCAGGATCCTCCAAATGGAAAAGAAGTTCGATGTTGTTTGCCAAAAAATATATTCTTCACAAATGCTCGATGTTGTGTTGATAAAAGGTAAACCTTGTTCCGTGTTTTTAACTTTTAACAACTTTCAAAAGGAACTCAGCGAGGAGAGAACCGACGGGCGGCGCGTTCACGGGGGTGGGTCTAAAGGAACTCAGCGATGCAGTTAGAGCTGATGGACCCGTCGCCTCTGGATCTGCTCTTCGCTGTCCTCGCCGGCAAGCGTGGATGGTAGTGCGCGGCAGAGGATTCCATTGCTGGGAATAGGGAGCTTATTGCACTGCTGGTGACCGCCGTCGCGGTTCATTTTGGTTGCTTCGTGTTGCTTCTGTGGCGGCGGTTAGGCGGACAGAACTCAACCGCCAAGGCTGAACTGCTGCGGCCTGCGACGAGCGAGGTGTTGGAGACGGAGGTGGATGACGGTAAGAAAAAGGTCGTAATATTCTTCGGCACGCAAACTGGCACGGCGGAGGGATTTGCTAAGACGTTGGCGGAAGAAGCCAAGGCTCGGTACGACAAAGCAAGTTTTATAGTAGTTGATCTGGATGATTACGCTGGCGACGATGATGAGTACGACGAGAAGATGAAGAAGGAAAGCTTGGCCTTGTTCTTCTTGGCAACGTATGGAGATGGTGAACCAACCGACAATGCTGCAAGGTTCTATAAATGGTTCACGGAGGGGAAATTAAGGGGCAATTGGCTAGAAAACCTTGCGTTTGCTGTCTTTGGGCTTGGCAACAGGCAGTATGAACATTTCAGTGAGGTTGCAAAGGTTTTGGATGATATCCTCGATGAGCAAGGTGGTAAACGTCTCATTCCAGTTGGTCTTGGTGACGATGATCAGTGTATTGAGGATGATTTCACTGCATGGAAAGAACTACTTTGGCCAGAGTTGGATCGGCTGCTTCGTGATGAAGATGATATTGCTAGTGGAAACTGTTATACGGTTGCTGTGCCAGAATACCGTATTGTATTCATTGATACTACAGACACTCCACCTGAAGAGGAGAGTTGGAATCTTGCTAATGATAGTGCTGTTTATGACATTAGCCATCCTTGCAGAGCAAATGTGGTTGTGAGAAGGGAGCTTCATGGTCCAGCTGCTGATCGTTCTTGCATTCATCTAGAGTTTTGCATAGCTGGCACTGGTATTAAATATGAGACAGGAGACCATGTTGGTGTATATGCTGAAAATTGTTTGGAGATTGTGGAAGAAGTAGAGAAGTTATTAGGTTATACATCAGATACATTCTTCTCCATTCATTTAGGCAAAGAAGATGGCACACCGCTAAGTGCAGGTGCTTTAGCTCCTCTATTCCTGTCTCCATGCACATTGAGAACTGCATTAACTTGTTATGCTGACCTGTTGAGTTCACTCAAAAAGTCTGCATTATTTGCTTTAGCTGCTCAAAAGAAGTGGCGATTGTATTAGCTTAATGTCAAGTCTACTTTCTTGAATGGCTATCTTGAAGAAGAAATATATGTTGAACAACTAGAAGGATTTCTCGCTGAAGGGGGAGAGAACAAAGTTTACAAGCTAAAGAAAGTATTGTATGGTTTAAAGCAAGCACCGAGAGCATGGTACAGTCAGTTCGATAAGTATTTCATGCAGAAAGAATTTAAGAAAAGTAAGAGCGGGCCAACTTTATATGTCAAGAAATGAAGTACGGATATTTTAATTGTCTCATTATATGTTGATGATTTGATTTATACGGACAATAATGAGAAGATGCTAAAAGAGTTCAAGAAAGATATGATGGAAGTATATGAGACGAGTGATCTTGGTTTGTTGCATTATTTTCTGGGTATAGAAGTATGCCAAGATAATACAGGTATCTTTATATCACAGAAAAAATATGCACAAAACATTCTAAAGAAATTCAAGATGCAAGATTATAAGTCAGTAGCAACTCCTTTAATGCCAAATGAGAAGCTGAAAATGGAAGATAGAGCAAAGAAGACAGATGAAACCACTTATAAGAGACTAATTGGGAGTTTATTATATTTGATAGCTGCTAGACCAGATATCATGTTTGCTGCCAGTTTACTATCAAGATACATGAGTAACCCGAGCCAACAAAATTTTATTGCTGCTAAGAGAGTTCTTCGATATGTTAAAGGTACATCAGATTATGGACTATGGTACAAGTCAATTGAAAATTCAAAATTGTTCAGCCACACAGACAGTGATTGGGATGGATGTATAGATGATGAAGAGTACGTCGGGCCATGCATTCTCACTTGGATCAAGTCTTTGTTCGTGGAAATCAAAGAAGCAAAGTATAGTGGCTTTGTCATCAACCAAAGCAAAATATGTAGCAACAGCTCGTGCCGTGGCACCAGTAGTTTGGCTTAAAAGAATTCTTAAAGATATTGGCGAGAAGTAAGAAGAATCAATGACGATATTTTGTGATAGTAAATCTGCAATTGCTATTAGTGAAAATCCAGTGAATCATGATAGAACAAAACACATTAATATTAAGTACCATTATATTCGTGAAGCGTTCGAGCGTCAAGAGATACAGCTTTAAGTTTTGCACAACGAATCTGCAGCTAGCTGACATTTTCACAAAGGCGTTATCACGAAAAACATTCATACGCAATCGTGAACAAATCGGTGCGTTGAAAAAAATGAATTAAAGAGGGAGTTTGTTAAATATTAATTCATTTTTTTCTGAAGCGGTGTCAAAAGTGGTGGTCAAACCCTAACAATCCAGCTGTAACGTAGTTGTGAAATAAGTGTATTTTATATTAGCTTAAGCTTAAGTCGGCAATACCTTATATAAATAGGTGTTATATGGCTTGTGCGGTGTGTAGAAAAAAAAATTGGTGTATCCTGTGTACTCTTGCCTTATTAAGTAATATAAAATATTACTTAACTTTGTCGCTTCTTCTTCCTCTCCTTCTTCCTTTTGCTGCCAAACCTTAACAACACACCTTTTATGCCATAAGTCTGACAAATCTTCTGCTTCAGTTTGTAATGCCACTTCTGAAGCATAATTGATTTTCAACGGAAAGTTTCTGGACCTTTCCATTTCAACTTTTGCTAACAACCGATTTTTGTTTTTTCGATCAAATATTTTGCAACTATCATCTTCAAAATGAACTGTGTGACCATTTTGTGATAATTGTCCAACACTTAATAGATTTTGTTTTAAATCAGGAACTAGCAACACGTCTCGAAGAAACTTTGGCCCTATCTTTGTTTGCATAAGAATACTGCCCTTGCCTTTAGCTTGTGCTAGAGAACCATTTTCCATACGCACCCTAGTTTCATAAGAAGCATCATTTCTCAGAATAATTTTTGGTTACCTATTATGTGATTTGTGCAACCACTGTCCAGGTACCAAGTATCATATTTTTCCTCTTTTGTAGAATGCCACGCATAGAAAATAGTTTCCAGATCCTTCTTTTCTTCAGTAAAATTTGCTCGATCACGGACTTGACTTTTACAATACTTTGCAATATGCCTGAACTTTTTACAGTTATTGCACATCTTTTTCCAACATTTTGACGTGCTATAATTCGATTTTTTGCATATGTCACACCATAATTTTGAATTACTAGAGCTTGATTCTCTTTCACTTTGACCTTGTTGCTTTGGTAAATCCTGTCCGCCTTTTTTTTCCATGACTAATAACTGAATTGAGCTTCAAAAAATTAACAGAAATGCTGAAATTTATTCTGAATAAGTAATAACAAAAAGATATGGCTCTTTTTTTTTTGCTTCAGATGCAGCAAGCCATGAATGCCTTTGAGAAATAAGTTGCAGGGCCAAGAATGGTATATCATAATTACTTCCCTACTAAAGCTTGCAAAACCTTGTAAACTGAATCAATGCTCTTAGGATGGTTAATCTTCTAACAGTCTTCCTGTATATAGCATTTAGTCTGTAACATCTGGAAACAATGCTCATTAAGCTTTCTTGATGTTCTCCATGGTGGCCACTAGGGCTAAGGGCCTAACTTAGTCAAAACTACCTCAAAAGTAGAGTAAGGTTTTTGTTGATGGGATGGCTAAATTATGTCAACATTTGGGCAAAGTAGGATTGTAAATGTTTACTTTTAGATAATAAAATGTAACTCATGAACCTTGCAACCCTTTTTTTTAACCCCTTCATGATTCTCCTTCATACATTGCAAGGGTCTTGAACCTTTCCTGGATCAGGAATTCTTGTTAGAATGAATGAAAGCTAAATGGGTTCGAACATACTATTGAGAGTGACCTAACTTGATTATTCTTGACCCCAAAGTCATACTATTAATCTCAAGCCAGTACTGGCTACAGTAATTTGTAAGTAAATACATTTTTTTTTAGTTTATGGTTACTATTTCCTCTGCATTTCCTTTGGCTATACCTCATTAAAGCAAAGCTCATCTGAATTGCTGCTGTTTATATGATTTTCTCAATTAGCATAAACTATCATAACACCTCTGCACTGTAAGTATTATAGGTGGATGGTGTTGTGAATGAGGTGCTAAAGATGGTCAATGCTGGCGATGAGAAGCTAATTGACGAAGAAGAGTTCAAGAAGTTGATGAAAGAGATTCTAGGGTGTATTCTGCTTCAACTTGAAGGTAGCCCCATTTTTGTTTCATGCAATTCGGTCGTTCATGAGACCTTAGATTCCTCCTCGACCCTCCTCCCGCCATCGTTGGTAGAAATGTCTCATGATGTGTGATGATCATTTGTCGAGCTAGACTTTTGTGGAAGAATTTGTTCGGTTTAATGAAAGAGCAAATGTTCCTTATCATTGTGGAGTTTGTACAAAAATGTGAAGCCTGCAAATACTTGTAAGATAAATAACTGCAACTCAGTTTGGTTGTGCTTAAGAATAAAAGAACTTTTTATGAAATCATAGTCCAGTAGAAGATAACTTACTGGTTTGTAACTATAGTGATGTTGTGATTGAGCACAGACAAAACTCTAATGTTAATGGACCTAGTGAACCATTCATACATATAGTTAATTTTTTTCTTCCCCTTTTACTTGGCAACCATCCTTTTGTTTAGTGATAAAATCACTCATCATTCTCTTGATTTACTTGTTTATAGAGTTATGGACAATTGGGTCAGTTGGGTATTTTCATTATAATGCTGTGTTTGAAGGTTTTGGGAACCTTTGATGCCTTCTGAGAACATTGGGAAGTTATTAGTTTACGTAATAGCTTGATTAAAATTTCAACTTCATTTATTAGGTTCATATGTTTAGTCAAGGTAGTTTAGCACAAATTGAGTAGAAAAGTAGTTTCTATAGCTATGGATGTACTCTTTCTGTGATTGGCATATGATATATGTTCCAAGTGTCTACTTATAGCTCATTATATGATACAATTTATTAAATTATCTATTATAATACACAATATTTTATAATATAAATTATTTTATTAAATGTTTGACAATATATATTTATCAAAAATATAATTTTTAAAAAATTATTAGATATGACAAACTTTAGAATGACATAATTAATTTGATTTTAGAGGATTAAATTAAGTAAAAATAATCATTTGACAGTATGTGGCTTAACATCTCAAAACTTGCATGGTTAAGAGTTTTTGCTAGAGAAGTGTGGTATTTTAAAAAAAAAAGCTGCTGCTAAATATACCCTAGCTTAAGGCACATCAAGCTAAGTTCATTGTAAGAGATCATTAAAATTAACTTTCAAATAACATCCATTAAGTCTTTTTATTGAGCAAAAAAATTTCATTTTCAAATATTCCTAGATAAGCATATGTACAAATATACAAATTTATTTGCAATTTCATAAAATTTTATAAACTATATCATTTGTTTTTGTATCTTTCAAAATAATTTATTATCATATCACAAACTTTGTTTAATTTGACCAATAAATTAGACAATTCAACAAGTTTATCCAAACAACAAATATACAATCTTTTTATTGGGCTAAACATTTGATAATTCAAACATGTGACTAGATTGTTGCAAAAAAATATATGAAATTTAGAGATTTTTGCACATCATATCTAATTATTTGAAAGATTGGTTCAATCTTTGTAAGCATCCTTAAAATGACAATGATCAAGAGATTAGTGACTATTATGTGTCTAAAACAAAAAATTGTAATGAAAAAATAGAATTGTTTTTGCAAAACCTAAATGTAAAAATACAAGTGATAATGATGCTTTTTGTTGGAGTATCATATTTAATTGTTGTTTTCTACCAATTGATCTATATGATTATTTTGTATTGCATCCTTTTTTTTCTTAAATTCGCATTTTTGTTGCCCTTAAGGTAAGGTAAGCTCCTTAGTTCCTTTGGGTTTTTTTAATGCTTCTTTGAGGCAACATTATATAGCTCTTTAAAGATTTTTAATGCTTTCTTTGATGCCATTTTAATTTTAGTATTTTTTGGGTGAAATATTATTTCCACTAAACAATATGTGTTATAAAGTTTTTATCTAGCAACTTTTCTAAATTATGTGTATGTTAAACTCAAATAGTCGGTTAGGTTGGACATAGACCAATATTTAGATTAAACTATCAAAAAAATCTCGTTTGTCTATTTCCTTACCATGCTTTCACTTTTTCATTGTGATTTTGTTATTTGCAAGAATTTGAATCGAGCATAAATCACTCATTCCAATGAATGTAATGCTTGCAAATTCAAACTTTTTGTAATAAAGTTTTTCATAGGTTGAGTTCCATCCTAGAAATCTTTGGATATATTTTACTTTTTTTTTTCTTTTGTAGCCATATATCCAAGAGATGTTAATGCAATGACATGCACATGATCATATATTAGTATAAATTCCATATAAAATCATGCACCATACATTAGTAGCAATTCTCTAAACATAAAAGTTCAAATAAACTTGAAAGTAATGCAATCTTTCAAGTTATATTATGCTGGGTGCAAGAAAATCCCAAAACTTCAACTAAGTTCAATTCCCTAAGATGAAAATAACTCTAAATTATTGGAATGATAAAATACAGTGGAAATGTGATAAGAAATAAAATAGACAACTTAAATGGAATCAAGTAAGGATCTATGTTAATGGAATTTAAAATAATAAACAAGCAATGATGAATGAGGAAAATACATAAATGACAATACTTGAAACAACAAAAAACATGAAATGATGCAAATTCATAGCTTGCTATTATTAGTAGAAATTACTATTTTTTTTGTTCCATTGTAAATGATGCAACTTGTGTGCATGAAATATTGTACTACATTTGAACATGTTATGATGATTTCTCAAATTCTATGCACTTGAGATTGATTGAGGTAACCATGACCATCACATATGGTGAAATACTAAAAGGCTTAATTCATTATAGGTTCAAATTTTATAAAAAGATTTATTTACCTTCTAAAAAATAATGGACAACGAAATATGTTTGAGAGATATTCTTACAATAATTAATAAGTTGATTTTTATTGAATGCTCCATTTTTTAGTAGAATTTAAATATTTTGGTCCAATTAAAATCATGATGTCAACTTAAAATCTTAGCTTATTACAAGTGAAAGTTTTATGCTCTCTCAACAAGTATTACAATCATATTACATTAAATAGGCATTAAAGAAGAAACATCAACTATAGAGCTATTTGTAAAATAAAGTGGATGATCATCGACAAAAATGAAACTATTAATAGGGCTTTAATCTCACCATCTTCTTAATCAAATAAAAAATTTGAATGCCATCCTCAATTAAAATATTGAATAAGGAGATTAAACCTAACTGGAAATCTGATGGTGTGATGAAATCCCCAATATTAACTAAAATAAAGCTACAAAAAATAATTACTAGCATGACATAATTATAATATAATACTGTAAGAAAATATATACAAATTTTAAATTGATGTTCTATTATACTATTAATTACCCAACCAATACCAAGTACTATCCACTCTCAAATCTCATGAATATGATCATCTCCCATAAGGTCAATTGCATAAATCTTAGTGTATTGGATATATGACTTATGATATAAATATTAATAAAATTTATAGATCTTAATAAATAAATCTAATAAAATAATTAAATATAAAAAATATCAAATAAATAGGTAAATATGATGAATAAAACTAAAGCTACATCATAAGTTGTGATGATAAATCATATGTATAAATCTAAAATCATAATAAAAATCAATTGTATCAAAAGTAAGCTAGATGAAATATAAATACAATTTTTTTGTTTATTTTAATTTTTAATATTTTATATAATTATTGGACCCAATTTTCTTTGAATCATTATACTTACTAAATTCAATAATTATACCAATAAATCACCTCTAATTGTTATATCTCTTATTTATTCACATAACAATAAACAAAAAGTTAATTCAAATATCGATATCTTATGATCTAACGTGTTAAGCTCAGTGCCATGAGATTGGTATGATACTTACACCATACGATTCAACACTGAAGTCATAACACATATATTAGACAAATATTTAATCCAAAGATTGACATCCTATGATCCAACATGCTACACCTAATGTTAAGGATAATGTTTTTATGAATCTAATTTTTATTTTTGTTTATTATATATGAAATAATTATGTTAATCCATATATATGAAGTAAATATACTAGTATAAATATTATTTTTAAAACCAAAATGCATTCCTCTATTTTAATTATTCTTATGTTTCATTCTTTTTATTTGATTATGTTTTATGATGTCATATAATATATAAAGTCATAAAAATAATAAACTATGTAATCAATTGAGTTATGCAATAAGTAACATAGAAAAGCATAAGTTTTTACTAGCATAAAAATATATAGTTTGGAAGAAAACATATAAAAATAAAAATAATATTATTCTACATTATAGGTTATAGATTTATCTATCAAGTTATATAAGTAGTTCATTTATTTGATCCTCCTCTCCTTTAAATTTTCTTCATATATACATAAAATGGTCAATAAGTATCTTACAAATAGCATGCTTTTTAAGTCATTTTATTCCTATAATTTACTTTCCATGTTCTAAGATTTAGTTTTTGGATCGTACTTATGCGATTCTCCAATAATATCACATGATCATCCAAAACTAAGAAATCTATACTATATCATACTTATATAATACTATTATTATATCGTACTATCCTCTTTGTTTCCAGTTACTTAATCTATTCATTTGGTCTAATATTTAACTCATGTAAAGTTATCATATAATATAATAACCATATTATAATATATGTTTCTATAAGATCTCCTTTTATTTTAGCAAGTTTCTCATGATCACTTGGTATGATTTATAGAATCATATTGTATGACCATTGAGTAATTTTATTTTTGTTTGTTTCATTTTATTTCTTTCTCTCACTAATTTATTTGCATCATCCACTAATCGTATTGATACGACAAAAACATCATGTTGTGCAATTCAATTATATTAACCAATTCGACCTTATGGGCATAACTACTTTTCTTTAAAGTCAAGTCAATTGAACAATATGATAGCCATATTTGTCCTATGCAATTAAAACATCTATGTTATAATAATGGCACTTTTCATACTAGTACAATCTAGAAAATTATTTAGTATGATATATTTCATATCACTCTCATAGCTCTGCCACAGCCTTGATCCAAGCTCTTCATACCAAATGATATACACCATCATACTAGTACAACATTTTCCTACGATGATCTTGATAGTCTTCTCATCTTTCTTCGACAAATCGGACATCATGTTGCTCTCTTATTAGTAAATCAACCATCTCACTATCTCCACCTTACATTACCAAGGCCTCCCTTTATTTCCCTCATTGAAATCGAGCTCTTTCTGAATATCTCTTCATCTCCTCCCCTCACAACTACTCAACAGCAACTTCGCATGATATTGGAGAAAAATGATGAAAATAAATTAGTATATACCTTCGACTATTGGTCAAAATCATATCGAGTAATACCCTATGGATCAAAGCTTTATGTATCTCATAGTAACATGTTGCGATAACAAACAATGTTTTGCTTGATACCTTAACCAGCCAAATGCTCACTCAAAAACACTCATGCATAGAAAAAGAAATGATAGTTTATAACACAATAGTCATCACAATAGTTATTATATATTTATTATTATTAATTACTAAAAAGTAAAAAAATTTTACTATGAGTACAAACATACTTAACTCTATAATTACTTTTAAAAAATACTTATTAAGCTACTATTATGTCACCAAAAAAACATTCCTTTCACATGAAAAGTGAATAGAGACCTTAAGCACAAATATTAAAATTGTCTTTCTGATATTTTGTTATTTATAAATCTATCCACTACAAGTGCATTAGACCCTAAGCTAAAATTTCTAAAATTACAAATCTACCATAGTGCATTCAATATCTCAATATTTGTAAATCTATTATTATTTTAATATTTTATGTGTAATGGTATATTTTATAAAATTAGCTCGATCAAATTTAATCATACTAATCATTATGTTTTTTGGATTAATTTTAGGGTTTTTTTTCTAATCTAGGATAAAATTTAATGGTTGTTGCAAACAATGTCCATCAAGAAATTTAAGAAATAATCTTATACTAGTTGTTACAAATCTTGACCTTTATAATCATTAATATCACTAAGAAAGCACCATTAACACCCATAATAAAGATTGAACTAACTTTGATGTATTAGCATAAAATAATAATCAAAAGAGAGTTGTATTGATAATTCTTGTACAAAAAAACATATTGAAGGGGAATTATTTTTTAATAACAATGATGCAAAAAAAATTAACTCATTATGACTATTGATGTGAAAAGAAGATCTAAATAAATTAAACAAAGACTTAAGATAAAAAAGGAAGCTAGATCAGATGAAATTTCCAAATATGTTTGTGAGAGAATTTGAGCACAGTTTGAGATTATTGGTACAACAATGAGAGATTTTGGTTTAGAGGCTTTAAGAAGTTATTGTAGGTATACAATATTATTGAAAGTAAATTGTCACCATTAAGATGTCTTGACGATGTCGAAAAGAAGATAATGCGGTCAAAGTTAAGATTGTGCAGCCAGATGCTATGACAGTGTTCGAGTGGTGGTGATATGGTTAAGAGTGACAGCAACATGGCCAGGCTTTATGGCGATGTGACATGCACTAGTACGCCTCCACTAAACCTAGACAGTGCATGTGAATAAGCTGAATAGTGGTCCCAAGTAGGCTCAAATAACAACAATTAGGTGAGTGTCAACTCAAGTAGGCATAGGATAACATGGAAAAGCTCAAGTAAGCGTGGGCTACTGCAGGTTGACTTGGGTCAGTGTGGGTTAGCACAAGCCATCATGGGTTAGCTCGGAGTCATAGTGGGTCAACACATGTCAGCTCGAGTTGAAGTTGTCAGCATGTGTCAGTGTAAGTTGATGAGGGTGGCACATGTCAGTGCAGGTCAATGCGAAAGGCACATATTGATGAGGATCAACATGGGTCGACATAGGTGGTGTGTGTCGGTGAAAGTCAACGTGGGTGGCATGTGTTGTTGTAAGTTGACCAAGCTTGCACTACTAGTGTGTGTCGATACAGGTCAATAGGGATTGGTATGGATCAACATGGCTTGGTCAGCTTCCAAGCTTTCTTTAGGCAGTGCAAGCAGCTTTTGAAGAGTTGTAGTCAAGCATTGTGTCTAAATGCCTAAATAATGATGGGTTGTTATCAACTATTTAGCAGATAAAGTAATTTTTCCTATAAAGAAAGAGAAAAGTTGGTGATGCCATTTAAGGCTCAAAAGTGTGAAGACATAGGACCACTTTTGGCATGGAGGAGAGAAATTAGGTAGGGTTTTTGGTCAACTTAAAATTGTGGACATAGGGATTCTAAACCTCATTCAAAGGCAACTCGACTTGCCAATGATCTCTGACAATGAGAGAAAAAGGCTTTAGTCACACTAGAAGGTCTTCCTATAAGATTTCTTTTTTTCCCTCACCTCTTGTAGTTGACAAAAAGCGAAGTGGTGCTCGATGAATTGTACTAAAGCCATGTCAAATTCCCACTTCCCTTCTTTTCCCCAGGGAACCCAATGAAGTGCAATAGGTTTTCCCATTTTTATTACATTTTTTTCATTTGACCTCCTAACTTTTCATATTATCATTTATATTGTAATAAAGAGTTATCGATAAACAAACAAATCTACTTATAAAACTATTGAGTTATCTTCTTAGAAAAATATCATTTTTTATTTCACCATAAAAACTATCATTGGTAAATACAATCTGAAGTGTTTCGTGCTAAGAAAATCCCACAAGAGGGGGGGTGAATTGTGTATTTAAAAATTTTATAATTTTCGAAGTTAAATTTAAAAACATTTAAGCAAAAGTAAAGAGAGTTGAACACACAAATTTTCAAGTGGTTCGACTCAAAACAGAGTCTACGTCCACCCCCAACCGGTGTTGGGAAAAATCCACTAAATGCACCGATTACAAGTGAGGTTTTTCCTACGGTTCACCTCGAACCTACTTGGGATTTTTACTACGGCTAATCCCAAACCTACTTGAGCTTTTTCCGGGCTCAACTCAAACCCGGGGCTTTAGCACAAACGCCGGGACGCCCTTGCCCCAAAACGAAAAATACGAAAGATTGGCAAATGACTTAAGAGAAATAGGAGAAAAGAGGAAGCACACACAATCAACAAATTAGAGGGATAGAAATTGAGAAATAATTGAAAAACCTCTAATTCTAATAGCTTTCTTGCCGCTTTGCTTCTTGAGCTTGGATGCACCGTTTTTTGCTTGGATGCTCGAATTTGAGATCTGAAAATCTTTGGAAAAACTTAGCAAAGGTTAAACTGAAAAATACATCAATTTTTTCTATTTATAAAGCTCAAATTTGAGTTCTAAAAACACCCCCAACGGCTCCAAAAATTAATTAACCGTTTGGACAACAAACGGAAAGCAGCCACCGTCCGATCAAGCACAAACAACGAACGGCAGAGATTGATTTACGCATTTTACCGTTCGGGCTTGATCCTGAGCATTGGATCCGGGCGCGTGATCGAACGGTAATGATTAAATCTCGCGATTTACTGTTTACTTGATTTAATCCCGTGCGTAGGATCGGGCGCGTAATCGAACGGCACGGATTAAATCTCGCGATTACCGTTTACGCGATTTAATCCCGTGCGTAGGATTCGGGCGCAGAGATGAGCGGCGCAGATTCTGCCTTACGGGATGAATCCTGTGCGTTGGATCCGGGCGGGCTTGATTTGAGCCGTTGGATCCTGCGAAGGCTGAAACTGGGATTTTTAGTCCCACATTGCATATGCGGAGGTGCTGGAGCGCTTTATAAGAAATCCCCCCTGTTCATCTTGCGAGCCTCTTTGCGGCCGGCTCCCCCCTTCCTTGACCAGGACTTAATCACCTAATTCGGGTTGACTTAGCCAAGCATTGTTCATTGACCGTTGACCTCGTTGCAGTTTGACTAGCCAGGCACTGTTGATTTGAATGTTGACCAGCGCTAGCCGAGCTCCTCTCGGCGGGCTTTGGGCGGGCTTTGCTCGCCTTTTTCGGGTTAACCAAATTTTATATATATATTTTTTATTTCTAAAAGATCTGGACGGGCGGTTTTCGCGCCGGGTCGACCCGCCCATTTCTACAGTGCATTTCCCCGAGACTTCAGCTATTTTAGGGTATTTTTGACGAATTTTTGTGCCAAATATTTAAATATAAGTGTATAAAAATAATTTTATATTCTTATAGTATTATAAGTCATTTAAATGGAAAAAATCAAAATTTAGTATTAAATAATTTTATAATATTTTTAAATGTTAATACTACTAGTGTGCCTCATAATCTCAAAGTTTGGACATATCAAATTCAAGAAAAATAAAAAGAAATTCAATTATAAAAAATCTTGTGCATGTCTCAAAATTCCTTGAAGTATGCCATGACCTCAAGGCTCTTATAGACCATTATTTTAGACATCTAAAATACATGGCTTGATTTAATTAATTATTAACAATTTTACTTAAAATCAAGCCCAAATAAAATATACACATTTATGCTTGACTCATCAAACACAAGGGTGTAATACAATCATGCAAGGACTTAAGGTTACAATAGTATTTCTAAAGATGGTGATGTGATAAGAAAATAATTGAGCTTTTTTAGGCTTTTTCCAAAGATAATGAAAGGATAGAATACAAAACCAACTATTCTTGATATTTTCATGCTACTAATAATTATTGAAAGAGAGAGAGACGAGGTCAAGACCACACTTCTTGAATCCATCATGTAACGGTGCTACAACAAAAGGAAAGAAAGGAGCCAAGAGCATGTTTTTATAAGCCTTCATGTGATGGGAAAATGATGAAGGATGAGGCCATCTCCCTTGTATCCTTCGTGTAAGGTTACGAGAAAAAGAAGGGGCAGAGACCATCTCCCTCGATACTTTTTGAGATTTTGGTGGCTACAAAAGACAACAAGAGTGCATTAATCAAACTTTAAGTGGGCTTTATGAGTAGTTCTTAGCTATGTTGATTAAAAGAATAGATATATAAATCATGCATCAAGAACCAATAAAATATATTAACTTATACTTTTGGTCACCTTTACCATTTCAAGGATAAAATTTTTTTAAGTTGTCTCCACTTCAAGTCCATGGGATCTCAATACCATCTTCTATCTTAAGTTAGTAAGCATTCAATCTAATGATTTCTTTAACAAGATATAACCCTCCCAATCTCGGGCTAACTTATCAAGCCCTTTTTATCACTTTAAAATTTCACATTTTTTGAAGAAGAGGTCCCCTACTTTAAGAAGATATCTTTTGATGTGCTTATCGAAGTACATTTCTATGCTTTTCGTTTTATTAAATTATTTTAAGTGTGCTTAAATGTATTCTCTTCAAGAAGATCTAGCTTAAGTCTTCTAGCTTCTTCCTATGTTTGCTAAGCACTGGTTGTTTCTTGGCATTCTTTTAATATTTAAACTTATAAAGTAGAGTGGTTGATTTCTATTAGGAGCATAATAGAGAGGATGATGATTCTCTTGTGGTAGTGGAAGGAATGGTTTGATATGCCCATAGAATGCCATGAAGCTCATCGATCCAAGCCCTTTTCTTATTTTCTAGGTGAGGCTTCAAAATCTTTAGCAAGCTCTAGTTCACTACTTTAGCTTGGCCATTTGTTCAAGAATTGGCTATAGACTCACACTTTAAGTGGCAATCATATTTATTGTAAAAGCCTTGATGTCTCTCTATTTGGAACATTAAAGCATTATCAGTGACTATAGCTCATGAAATTCTAAATTTATTGAATATATTTTCTTAAAACAATTATGAATTTTAGTTATTATTTAACTGATAAGAGGGTTGGCTTCAATCCATTTTGAGAAAAAATCAATTAAGAAGAAGAAAAACCTTTTTCCCCTTTGGTTATAAAAAAGGTCCCAAGAAATATATATCCAATATAAAGAAGGGTTAAGAAATGTTAATATCTTTCATTTGGAGCTGTCAGTTATCAAGGAAAAAGAGTATGAACCTGGCATCCTTTGTATTTTTTTAACAAACAAAGAGATGACTTTTTGTATGGTAGACCAAAAGAATCCTAGTCTCATAATTTTCATTATCAAATTATCACTAGAGGCATGGTTATCACATTCTTTTGAATGTAATTCTTTTACAATGTCTTTGATCTTAGATGGATGAACACACTTGAGTAAAGGCTCAAGGTAAGACTTTTGATAGAGTTGATCTTCAATTAAGACATATAATTGGCTTATCTCTTGATTCTTCTTATATTTGATTTTTTTATAAGGGTTTATGTCTTGAGCTAGGCTTCCAAGAGAGTTATCCAACAAGTCTCTTGATGTTGAGGATTATTACTTTTATGCTCTTAACAGATGGTTTTTCAAGAGGGGAGAAACCTTCCTTGGGGTCCCCTTATTTGGTCAATAGGTCTACCTCTTGATTTTACTTGTGAGAGATTAGGGTGAGGCTAGTTTGATTAAACTTTTGTAAGATGATTTGTGCCACTACCCTATATTCTTTTAGAATGATATCTCTAGTTTGAAATGAGTCATTAACTTGGCTGACAACTAATTATGAGTCACTGAAGATCAAGAGGTGTTTGACTCGCAAAACCCAAAATAAATTTCAATCAAACTATTAAAGCTTAATATTTGGCTTGGTTATTTATAATTAGGAGTTGATTTTGATCTATCATTTTAGTTTAACATCTTTTGGATTATGTAGGACAAAGTTAATATCACATGAATCTTGTCTCAAGGCTCTATCCATAAATAGCTTCCATATGTCTAAAGGAGGCTCAAGTTTTGCTTCAAGGGAAGTCCCTTCAACCAAAAAATCAATAACTAGAGATTCAAGGGATGATCAAGATATGAAATTTATCTCAAATTTGCTGAGCTCAATGTCTTATTTATATAATATCTCTAAGACTTTAGTTGACTAAAAGATGTATTTCAAAGGCTTATCTGTGATGACATTGATGATGTAGGAATGAAAATATTGTTGCAGCAATAGTGCAAACATGAGAATTTTCAACACAATCTTTTCCAAGGGAGAATATCTTATTTCTACATATTTTAAAGTATTAAAGACATAATAGATAGGTTAAAACATTTATCTTCTCAGATTAATACAAAGCTGACATCTGACTTTGAGGTTACTAAGCAGACGAATAATAATTATCTAGGTACAAACTTTTTAAAATAAAAATATGAGATATATAGGTCTTAAGTTATTGAAAGGTTTTTCATAATCCTTTATTCAAATTAATTTGGCCTTGTTGGTAAGAGTTTGAAGAATGGTTAGGCTTTTTCTCTTGACTTAGAGATAAAACAACTAGGTCTTATGCACATCCAGTGAGGCACTGGACATCCTTTGGAGTCTTAAGACAGGGCATGTCAAAAAACCTTTTACTTGTTAAGGTTTGGTTAGATTCCCTTCTTTTATATCATATAACTAAGAAAATTTTTTGTGTCAAAAATGTAATTTAAGGGATTTAGCTTGAGATTAAATTTTTGGTAAATCTTAAAGGTTTCTCTTAATATTATAGATGTGTGTCAAAAGAAATACTTCTCACTAGAAGATCATCCACATAAGCTTCGAGATTTTGATTTCTTATTCTAAAAGTCAATGTCAATCATCCTCAAAGTTGGTAGTTAATAATAGTTTTATCTTCATCTTTTTTAGTCATCTTAATCTAGTGGTATTGAGAATACATTTAAAAACTAAAGAATGTGAAGCAAGTGACCAAATCCATAAGACCATCAATTTGAGGCAAAGGGTATGAGACTTTTGGGCTTTTATGGTTAAGTTTTTGCAGTCCACACATATACAATATTTGCCACTACTTTTCTTTATGAGTACCATATTTGCTAACAATTTAGGATAACAGAGTGGTCGAATGAAACTAGCATTAAAGAGTTTTATTACTTCTTTAATTATGTTTTGTTTTTTATGCGACTATCAAAACTTTTGAATCTATATGAATTGTTGGGCTATTTAAGGGTCTACCCTTGGAATTTCTAAGGATTCCCATGCAAAAATATCAAAGTACTCTACCAAAAACTTAAGGGTTGCCTTCCTTTTTTATCATTTCAATAAAAAATAATTACAAGCTTTATTGAGTTAAATGGATTGAGAGAAAATGAGACAAAAAAGGAAGTAGAATTAACAACTTATCTTTCAAGGAATTTAATAGATGACTAAACTATTATTTTCATAGTATTTATGCAGTATTTTTTTATTATAAATGGTCCCATTGTACTCAATCCACCCATGAAAAAGTATTAAATTTCACACTTAGGTGTGGTGTCAGGATGACTATCTAGAATGTGTTCATTAACCTTCCAAGGATAACATTATATGTAGAAGAAGCAACAATGATAATGAAGTTGACCACATGCATGGCTAAGCCAAAAAAATTTCCAATAATTATTGACAATATAATGGTTCCTTCTAGCTTTAGAGACTCTCTAGAGAAATCTACAATGATCTTATAATCGAGAGGATAAGGTTTCAACCAATACCAACTTTATGAAAGTATCAAGAAAGAGAATATTAGTTGAACTCCTGGTGTCAATAAGCATGCAACAAACTTCAATATTGATAATTATTTCCAAGATTACTATAGCATCATCATAGGGGCTACCAAGAGATGCCTTTGGGTTTAAATGATACCAAAACTAAAGGCTCTTTCTATCTTATTACATTAGCAATCATAGTTCATCCTGGTATTCTGAAGATGGAGTTCATAAAGTGGGACTACCTCCATCTAGTGATGACATAAATGATCCTAAAAAGGGTCTTGTCTTTGTCTTTTACCACCAATTGAAGAGTCTAGTCATCTTTTTCATTTTTTATGACACTTGGTCTTGCAAGTTTATTAGAAATAGAATTTGGTTAAGAGACTTTTACCTGATACTCTTGGAGATAGCTTTTCTTAAACAATCTCTTAATTAAGGTTATGAGGACCTTGTATTTAAAAGTTGTGTGGATATGATCTTTATGATATTTGTAGGATTTGTTATATTCTAATTATTTTTTAATAGTAGTCTCAATTTCTGATATAATCCATCTTTTTTAGTGACTATGAAAAATTTTTTCAATTGTGCACTAAGAAAGTGATGAAATATTGAGCTTAGTATCTTTGTCGATCCTATGGAGCCCTTCAAGGGTGTCAACTCTATCTTTTTTACCCTCAATCGAGGGACCTTGGAGGTAACAATAAATTTCCTTATGATCTGCCAGATAAAGCTAAACAAAACTTCTTCTCATTAAAGAAACAAATAGTTCTATTAAACATTTCTTGTAAGAATTTTAGTAGATATCTAATTAGGTTTTTTTGAAAATCTCATGGTTGAAGAGACCTAATGAGGATACTTAAGGGAGAAACATCCTAAATGATATTTTGGTTATACCAATGTTGCCAAAATAGATGAGGCTCATCATTAGAGGGATGAAGTGTTCTTAATCAAAAGTAAGATATTTGTAAAATTAAAAGATCAAGTTAAGGATAGAAGAGGGTTTTAGTTTGGTAGTCTTACATTATTAGGTATAGATAAGTTGGAAGGATATTGGTACGAAGAGATGTGCACCAAATGATTTTTCAAGTGGATGTAATATAATGAGATTTGAGTGTTATGGATAAGGCCTCAAATGAATCTTTATTAGAAGGAGAAATATTTAACATATTTCGTATTCTTTCTCTTGGTAGCATGACCAAACTTACTCTAATTTGTTCTCTTATAAGCATGAGAACAACTAAGAGAAATCTTGTAAAATGTTTCATTTGTTGCTAAAGTAAAAAGAAAAGATTACAAGTAATCTATTAAAGAGGTTCTAAAATTTGTTAAATTTGAGGTATGGGTCTCCACTACTCATTGATTGCGACTGTTAAATGGTTCCTTTTTAGGAAAAAACACAATTTTCACTTGGTTTTTTATTTCAATTTTCTTGTTTGTTCCCATAAACAATGCTAGAAAATAATGATATGAAAAGTGATTTAGGAAAATTAAACAAAACTTAAGGTAATGTTGAGAAAACTCGATCAAGCAAATTTTCAAATATGTTTGGGAGAAAATTAGAGCACATTTTATGACAGTTTGACATAATATTAAGAAGCTTTAAACCAAGTTTCTATAGGTATATGATACTATTGAATGTAAATTGTTACCATTATGATGTCTCAACTATGTCGAAAATGAGGAGGCATGGTTGGTGTTGAGATGGTGTGGCTAAGAACCGTGACAATTTTGGACGGGAGTGGTAGTGGCATTACCAGGCTCAAGGCGACGTGATTAAGCACTATTATGCTTTAGTTGGACCAAAATGGCACACGTAGATGCACTCGTAGGTGGATGGTGGTGTTAGGTAGGCTCCAATTAGCACAGGACAGCTCAGGTCAGCTTAAGTAAGCATGGGCCAATGCAAATTGACTTAGGAAGGCATTGACTAGCACAAGTTGACTCAAGTTGATATAGGCCAGCATGGTTTTATAGTGGGTTAGAGTGGTCGACGCATGTTTGTACAAGTAGATGTGGTTGGTGCAAGTCTACGCAGGTTACACGTGTCAGCATTAGTCAACCAAGTTGGCATTATTCATGCATGTTATCGAGAACCGACAAGGTTGGCACATGTCGTGGGTGGCTCATATTGGGTTAATGTCGAATAATGTAGATGGTGCATATGGGCCTTGGTTAGCATGATTCGATGAGTTTGTGTAAGTCGGTGTGGGTGGATCAAGCCAACACTATCAGTGTGTGTTAACATGAGCTATAAGTCAATGAGTACAGGTAGCTTTTGAAATTCTAGGATCAAGTTTTGTGTCTAAAATAGCTAAATAATGATCGAGAGCCACCAACTCTTTAGGATATGAGTGGAATTATTCTTGTAGTTAAAGAGAAAAGTTGGTGAAGTAATTCAAAGGCTAAAAAAAGCAGCTAAGACACTATATCACTTTTGGTGACAGAGCACGGAAGTTGGCTAGGGTTTTTGGTGAACTCAAAATCATTGAAGTGAGGATTCTGAACATTGTTCAGAGGTGGCTCAACCAATGAATTATCTTCAGCGATGAGGACAAAAAGCTTTGAGTGTATCGAATGGTCTTGTGCTAGGTCATAAACATACACCCATTGACATCACACTGCCTCATTCAAACTCAAAGTTATACCTAAGTCAAATCTTATTTTAATTAGTCATCTTTGTTAACCATTGGGGTTGACTAAAGTGCTCTATTTTTTCTTATTATTATCTCTATTATTTTGCTCTATTCGTCCAAACATATTTCACTGTATAATATGTCATCATCGATGTCAGTTCTTGTGTATGCTTCACTTACTATCGTTAGTCATCCACCATCCCTGATCGTTGCTTCCTAATGGACAACATCACCTTGTTTCCCACCATTGCTAAGCTATCCATTACTCCCTGACCATTCACAATCACTTGGCCACCCATCAGTGACCACCCTCTAGCTACCATCAACCGTGATCATTTGTCTCGTCAACTACTGGTATTCTGGTTGCATCATCATTTATGTCTAATCATCATGTTGTATGGTTGCATAATTTTTCCTGTTATAATTTTTTCATATATTTTTATTTTTACATTTAATGTGGTTGACTTACTTTGAGTTTACGTTATAAAATTTTAAAGATCATTTTAGATTTCCAAGTGATTTAACTCTAAAATAGTCTTTTCTCGTTCATTTTATATTTAATATGATTGACCTACTATGAGTTAATATCATAAAATTCTAAATATCTATTTTAGATTCTCAAGTGATTTAAATCTAAAATTATCTTTCCTTTTTTTATGTTTATGATATTTTCTAAAGATATATTTTTTGTTATTTTCATGCATTGAGTTCTCTTTCATCTATAAATAAGAGAAGTTCTTGCATTATAATGTAGTTATTGATGAACAAAAATTCTCTTATTTGTGTGCTTTCACCTTTATAAGTAAAAAGTGTGTACCCAACTCTAGTTGGAGAGAGTGCAACTTCCCCTTCTATTGTAAGAGACAATGATTGAAGGTGAGAGACCTTTCATCAGGAGAATCAATAACCAATGAAACCCTTTTGAGAGAATGGAGTAGAAGAGAGAGACCTTCCATTCAGAGAGTTAGAGAATGGAGCAGAAGAGAGAGACCTTCCATTCAGAGAGCTGATAAACAAATAAATTCTTACTTCTACTAACACCCATAAGTCTTCAACTAATTGATACCCTCTTCAATAAAATTCTAAATCTTAACCTACCATCTTGTTACCTTTTTAAATCAAGCTTTTCCACTAACCCAAACCACTACATCATAGCCCTTTTCCATCTTCGGTACTCTATACGCCAACTCTTATGGAACTACAAGACATCATCATAAAAAAGAGCACTCCTTTAACATTCTTTATTTTTTAAAGAATAATCCGAAGTTAAAATTACTTTTCTTCTATTAAAGTACTTCACATTGAGTTTGTATTAAATTATCTAATTTATGTGTGATATTGGATGTCACAAAACCTACTTTATAGAATTTTATACTTAATATTTAAGGTATTGTTATCGACTCAACTTAACAATCTATGTTATAGCTTTTGGAATACCAATTAATAATCCTAAGATATCCTACACATCACTAAACCTTAATTAATATATAGTATCTTTTGCATTCTCTAATAATCTATTGAGCTTCTCTAATATTATAGACTCTAAATTAGATATTGATAAAAGTTTAAATTTATCCTGTATCATTCTCTCTTCTCTTATAATCGACAAGAAGGTAGATCTTATAGGGGTGCTCAGTGAATGGCACTAAAACAACTTAAAATTCCTACTTTTCTTCTTTATTAGGCATGGGAGCTTTTCTTGAGGAACCTAATAAAGTGTGATAGATCTCTCATTTCTTTCTTTTTATGGCATTTTTTGCTTCTTCATTAATTAAAATAGAATATATCACATTAAGTTTTTATTATTAAATTTATTAATTATTTATAAGAATTTTGAATAAGCAAAAAATTCACTTTTAAATCCCCTTTATCTGATGCTCCTCACAATCTCAAATTTATTTCATGCATTGGTGCACGATGGAGGGTGCCATATAATTGTCATGGAGCCATGGTATCCACAACAATATTCAATAGGAGGTGCGATCAATGTTTGGCATCACTGATAAACACTTGAGTTATCCATGACCAACCTCTCAAAACTAGAACCTTAAGACTATACTCTCGATGTTAGAACTCTAAACCATTTCTCAAGGCCAAGACCTCTAAGAATTTCTCTCAAAGATAAACCCTCAATATCAGCCCTTCAAGGCTTGCTCCATAAGGCTACTTTTTCATAAGTAGTTTGTAAAGAAAACTCTTTAATCATAAATCTTTTTTGTTGAATAGTTGAGCTCCTACATAGCAAATATAATTGATTCCAACACTCAATGAACCCACTTGAAGGTTAGAAGTAATTTTTTACATCATTAACAATCTAACTTCCACTTGATAATCTTAATTAATTCTTTCATATCATCAATGGTCAAAGCTCTTATATAAAGGTTATAATTAATTAAGACATGCTAACATTATTGTATCTTTTGATCATTGTATTACTTATTTGATTATAACAAAATTATTATCTTATATTTATTAATATTTTGTTAAGTGTTGATTTTAAATTATGCATCTTAAGAGCAACTAGGTTTATCATGTGGAGAGCTTGATCATGTGACTTAAGAAGCTTAGCATAAGTGTTTACATGTTAACCATAACTAATGTTAGGAGAAACATAAGTATGAGAAACATGTGGAGAAGATCTTCATTGAGTCTCTTTATTTTGATAATTAGCATGACAAACCTATAAAAGTTTACTCGATGCTTGGGATTTTCTTAAGGCATATAGTTTTTCTTATTTTACATATAATATCTATCATAAAATATTACATTCATAATAAGTTGTATCATGTATTATGGTTAAATCAAATAATATTTGAAAAGAGATTGAATTGAGTGAGACTTACATTAGCTAAACCATTTATTATTGTACGATGAACCAATCGTACAATATGATCAATTAATAGTTGATCAAATAGAGTGTTAACCAAGGGTAATCTTAAGTAATGAAGCCATTTTAAACTTTTTATATAAATATGATATGTTATACCCTTAAGGATAATGATCATAAAACTGAGCTCTTTATTACTAATAATTATTTAAGTTTTGTGAACATACAGTAATCTATCTACAAGATGTTCTTATCTTAAGTCCTTAATAAAGAATCTTTTCTTAGAGTTATAATAGTGGAATTGAAATATGAGAATGACAAAGAACTAAAAAAATGTGAAGATAGTTTTGTCATAAGAAGATGAAATTTCTCAAGAATGTGAAATTGTTTCATTCAACTTTCATAATCTCTTTATATAGGAGTTTGGATATAATATTTTATTATAAAATATATATTATTTTAATCTATATAAGAAATATGATGTTTTGACAAAAAATTACAAATTTTGAAAACATTGGGCTATAAGAGGATCTACATGCATGTGAGTTGTACATTTGTGGATGATTACACCATAGGCATTGTTCATGTGCTCAGGTACTAGTCTCCCATATAAAGTTCCTTAATGTGACGGTCCCACACAGTCACACACAGTTAGTATGAGTGGGTTTTTAGGGGCCACACTAGCATCCTATGCATAGCATGTGCCTTGCATGTTACAATACACGCTTTGATGTACTAGCAGTGAGCATTTGTACACTACTGCATGCTCGATTCTCATCACCTTGTGCCACTCAAAGATCTTTGTCATTTTGTCTCCTCTCTTAATTTATTTCTTCATTTTTGGATTTATCAATGATTTAATGTATATATGATTGAGCTTTTTATCATGCTGCTTAAACTTTGAATGTAACTGATTTTGTTTGGATACTCTTAATCAAAGTTGGCTTATTGATTAGAGTAAAAATCTTCCATTAGAAGTGGATAAAGATTGTCAAACTTTTCCCATTTATGGCTTAATTTTCAAATCATGGACTCGAGGACCAAGCTCTTTGTGGCATAGCTAATCCACATGAAATTGTTCCTTTTACTCAATTACCAACTTAGAATGTTAAACCTTATCCTCTACAAAAGTGACATAATTACAATTACATTTCATACTTTAACTCATACATTATATTATTAAATATTATCTAGAGTTATTCACTAAAATTACACTAGAATATTGTTAATATTTTTATAAGTTATTATAAGTTAACCAAGAACCTCTAGTTAGAAAAATCCAACAAAAAAATTGCTTAAAACATGTTTAATCAAAGCGTTTTATTTACTTCTTAGTGGTCATACAATACAATGTCCAATATCATATCAAATGATTTGCATTTTAACTTAAAATCTCAACCAAAATCAACATAATATCTTAGGATATGATGTCATCATTGTATAGCTACGATCATCAACTTAACAAGCTATTAGAATCCTAAATCAGGTCGTACAAGGTATCAACATTTTACATGTGCTATTCAATCTCTAAGGGTATAGTTACCATTATAATTATATAAATATAAAGATCATTTCATATAAGTATGTCATTTATTTTCTCTTAGGATAAACTTTGTATAATATATATGTTAATCTACAAGTGTTATATGTCATATAGTACAAAGTCCATGAGTCATAACTATACGTTTGTGTGTAAATTTTTTATAAGTTTTTTGTGACACTTATAGTACATATTAATATGATCATTTTATTATAATAATATGCCTTAGCTTATTTTTTCCTTTGTTGTAGTATAGTATGAAGTCCATGCATCATATTTATACACGCTTGAATTACTGTGCTTTAGTGTCATACTTGCAAGATAAATTTACCGTATAAGTATGTAGACCTACTCTTTTGTTTTTTTCCTAATTTTAACATGATCTATGCATCATATTAGAAAAATTAATATTAAAATCATTAGCTTTTATATTTCATATTCTTTGATGAAATTCTATAATGATAACAATATCATGCTAATACGTTCAATTGTTAAGAATTTTTACAAAAATACTAGGATGACTTATGCATTATACTAGTATGATTACTGTTAAAAAAGTTAGCTAATATATATTTTTTCAATTATTTATTATCATACTATAATAATAAGTAGTATCATATTAATAAGTTTAAGTGTTAAGAACCTTTTGTGGATGTATAAGAATGATTTAAAATTGAACTTTATATGTCAAGTTCAATACATTTTTATCATTGTTATACAAATACAATATTGTATATCATATAAATATTATCCATTCAAGTTAATCTAAATAAAATTTGTCTTATATAAGCTTTCATAGTGTATGATCACAGTATATAATATTTTTTAAGAGCTCAATCTCTTGTGAAAATATGTATCATAAGGTGGTGATCTACTTCAAGACCAGTAGATCAATTTAACAAATGAGACTTGATTTTAGAGCAAATTTTGGACCAATTTTTGTTATAATTATACAATACATATATCATACTAGTATGATTCATACTTACTCAAAAGTCTACTTTAAAGACTTAGTATTTGTTGGATATTATTTTTTTATACAACATATCATACAATACAATCTTATATTATATAAAAAAATTTTAAGAGCTCAAAATTTGATCATGTGATTATGTACTGTTCATATTATTTGATGTTATCATCATATAAGTATGATACATTTGTACTAATAAAAATAAACTAATTGAATATGCACATCATGGAATAATCATTATACTAACATTATCGCCATTATACGGTATCCTTGACAAGGTTATATGAATTGGATCCTAAGAACATAATGACAGTTTTGAGCTCTTAGAGAATACATTTTTTAGCTATTATAAGTTCCATGATTAGGTTGAGAATTATGTTTAATATAAATAGATGTTGATTTTTAAAAGAATAGACTAAAAATATATATTACAAAATCAAGAAGTTGAAAGTAAAAAGCTAAACTAATGAATTCATTTCAATTGTAAAAATTGCATTGAACTTGCAATACTTTGGTCACTTACCTGCACTTTACTTCTTGCTATTTATATTAACAATATTTGTTGCATTAATTTGTGATTATTTGTTAAAAATGATTTGAGGTATAGGACTTTGTATGCGTTGAACTATAAAGAGCTCATTCCAATTAATTAGCCACTATTTTTTGTGTCTTCATTAAGCATCTTATTATATATGATTTATGCCTACCTATTATGACAAAATAGAGTGATTAATTGAAACTCAATCAATTTGATTAGTGATGAAAATAATATCTAATTAGGACAAACTACCATAAAATTTTTTGTGTGCTCTTCTCTACCTGTTACTTTTGCTTCGAATTTATGTTTCTTTACTTAGTTATTATTTCAATATTATTGTAAAAGAAAAATTTTTTCACAAAACATTGCCCAATGATTGATTTAAATACCTCTTCACCCCCCCCCCCCCCCCAACCCTCTCCAGTAACATTTATCATAAAAAATTTATATCACGATAAATTTATTATAACTTGCATTGATTTTTACTTATGAAGTCTAATTTAAGATTAAGTCTTCTTGATTCTTGTATAATATGGTATCATATTTTTTATTGGTACAATATATTCATGAGAATAAAACAAAGGATTGGGTCAAGCAATGAGAAATTAGAATTTATTGTATCATCATACAAGTACAATATTCATATCGTAATAATAAGGTACCATATGATGAGATAATTTTTTCATGCAATAAGGTGATACTCATCATAATTATATGATCCATTTATTTGTTTACCAAAATTTTAAGACTTAAGCTATGAGCATTCTGATTTTGGTCATATAATACGATATCAATTTTCGTACAAGTATAACACCATTTCACTTAGAGCCTGATTTTGAGACTTGGTTATATATTGTGCACATTTTAATGATAATATTACAATTTTTTATCATATTAATAACATACTTTATGATTAGAATAAACAATATTATCGTAAGAGATACCATAGTGTATCATGCATCATATAATAGTTTCTTAAGAGCTCAAAATTTAGTTTTGTGTAATTTTGGTCTAGTTATATTATACGATGTCTATATGGAAAATGAATCAATCAAACATTGAAAATAAATTGGATGATGCTTTTAGTAGTGTGTCATACTTGTACGATCTCTTGGATCATATAGTATGATCAATTCAAGATATCAATAGCGATTAGTTTAATTAGTCTTTCACATAACTATTTGAGGTGTTTTAAAGTCATTGAGAGAATTTAAAAAAGTATATAAAACCATCAAACATGATGAGATAGACTAATGCTTAATTGGAAAATTATTGTGAGAATGTTTGAATGGATTCATCATTTTTAAGAAGAACAAAAAGATAAGATTTTTGTATTTAGCTTAGAACACTCATCTTAACCCTTCTATTCATACTTAAGCTAAGTTGTACTTTACTATTTCAATATCTTGTATCGATTCAAGTAGTGTATATTCAGCTTAATTATTCATTGGTCATAGGAATTATTATATTAAGCTTTTACTTGATTTGCTTGTTCTATTATTAGGACCTTTACTTGTTCTTTATTGACTCTTATTAAGCCATAATTGTAGGCATTTACAAAGCCAGTGCGTTGGCATTTGTTAAGTCGATACATTGGCTTTTAATTAAACCATTGTGTAGGGTTTTATCAAGTTGTGTTGTAAGTTTTTATCAAGTCAATATTATTAGCTTTTATTAAGCTAATATTATAGATTTTTATTAAGCTAGTTTTTTAGTAGATTATCTTGCTATTTGGTTTGGATGGATGTAAATCTAAATTTATGTTAAATTACTTAAAACTCATTGTGTATTTGTATTACAAATCAACAAGTTTTTACAAGCCAAATAATATTTTCTAAAAACAAGTATTATAATAGCCAACAATATTAAAAATAATAAAAATTTTTATTACAAAGTAAACTGAATTATTTGAGTTGACTTAAAGATTTAAATTTGTACAATTCAATACCCTTCCTCCCTCTTATGGACATTGTGCTCTATAATTTATAACAAATAAGATACATATATCAGTCATACATGATTAGATTGTTATTAATAAATAATAAAATAATAGTTATAATTGTGCATATGCAAAGGAATGTTTGTACGCATCATTTATTTTGTCAGTTATAAATAATCCACCAAGGTTCCAATTTTAGGGATCCATTCTCTGATCAGTATTCTAACCCCTTAGTTGATCTCTACAAGTTTCCTTCATAGAAAGTTGTTTTCATCCTTTTACTACTCTTATCTTCTTCCTTTGCCATTGTTGGCCTATCAACATCTAAAGCTCTCTCCTTTAGCCTTGTAATCCTATTAGGGCTTTTCATAAAATAAGTTCATACTATATGTTCTAGAATCTAAAATTAAGATTAACATCTGTTTATTTACACATCAATATTACTTAAATAGGTAAGTGTGTGTGTACGTGCGTGTGTGTGTGTGTGTGTATACAATACTAGTCATCCAAAAATGTTAGTATAATGTAGCCTTCTAAATTATAATAATGAGGCCTTATGAATTGCTACAAAAAGATATGAAAGACTATTAAGTCCTTGTAGTTTAAGACCAAATATTTGGTAGATAATGAGTTATTCTATTTCATGGTAGCATGTAAACATAGCATCGTTTTTTTAATTAGAATATTATGTTTGTTATATATGTTGCAAACAACAATGATGATAGATGATTTTTTATAGTTTTTTGTACTCATAAATTGACATCCACTTGAAAAGCACAAAGAGTGCAGATTCCTTCATCAATTTTAAGATATTCAACTATAAAAAGAAGAATAAAATAAATAAGCTCACAAATACTTATATCTAAAGATAAGCTAGCCCATGACCATGAGGAAAGATAACCTCCATAAGGAAATAAGCAATCCCAAGAACTTTAATGTAAGAAAGAAGTTCAAAATGCAATAAACTACTTCCTCATGACTAAGGACAATATAATCAATTGCTATTACTTTTATAAGTTGCTAAATATCTTTCATTATTCTTGTAACTGAATTAATCCACATGATAAAAACTTGTACGAGTTAGTTGGTTTAGTATAGCCAAATAACCAAAACCATAATAAGAGTTCCTGCGATTGTCGTTTCAACCAAAACTCCATTAGACTAAACTCTTGGTGAAAATACATGCAAAATACAAATAATGAGCAAACAAATGCAACTAAACACTAAGTAGTTTACAAAATCAATTAAGTGATAGATTTTCACCCTCCATGTGCTCATGGGTCTAGTAGACTAAGAGCATTAAATTGATTAGATTGATGCTAGGACATATGAATTTGTAAATATGTGGATTTTAAATGTGTTTGTGTAGCAATTATATTAATGAGTTCATATAGATAGAAAGAAAATGGCAATGCTTTGAAGTTAAATTGTTACTTTTGGTAATATCAAGTGTCATTTTAAATAATTGTAATGAAAATTATGATAAATTAAACTTTACCCAAATTTACCAAAGGTAAATATTCATAACAACATTTATAAATATTTGCAATCATTTATCTTGCAATGATGGATAATGATCATAGAGACACATCTCGTGGTGAATAGGAATTTTTGTAAAAAGTTTAAAAAATATATAATCATCATATGTGATAGTTATATATTTGATAGTTTTTATATACATACATAGTTTACATATTTACAAAATAGATAGCAAATGATCAATTTTCGAATAAAAATATTATAAATAGATGTTTTAATTATAGAATCATGGAGTAAATTTATTTTAACACTCAATGTGTCCTTACCTCATGTTTTCCATCAAAATCAAGCCCCTTATATATTCAAAGAAAAGATTCATTTGAGATACTTGTGAATCAAGTGTCTTGGCACTAACTCTACATCAAGGTTTTCGAATTGCTAAAGGAAAAAAATAGATACAAAAGATCGTTTCTTCAACATCTTATGTTTTCTACTCTCTCCTAAAGTGTTCGAAATAATTGAGGAGATTCAAAGTGATTACAATAATTGGTGTAATACCATAGTAGTTAATGATGATATAAGAATATATATTTTATTCTAAAGTTAGTATTCTTTTAACAAGCACAAGTGCACGTTTAATATCTAATATTTAAGCATATTCATTCTACATAAAACAAAAGATCACTCTTGATTCGATTAGCTCTTGTGCTTATATGCACACATATGCATTTTGTCCTTTTGTAGGCATATGAGCATACAAGTGCATGTGCTTATTCTTGTGTGTGCACAAAATATTATCTTTTTCTTTTTGTTATAAAATATGTATAACAATTTTTTATGCTCCTAATATTCAAATGATTAGCATGTTTTGTTTCATAACTTATGTCACATCACATTTTTCAAAAAGCCCAAAAAATGCCAATGACATTATCACATCATTAAACACTAAATATGGATATACAAATAGATACAATAAATTCATATTAAGGATTTTTTTTATTTAATGATATTTTTATGTAATACAATGCTATCAAATGATTTTAAGTATTTGATTTAATATATTTAAATAATTTCACCATTAATAATTAAAAAAAATGATCATTTAAATGTCACCCAAAATTAAATAATTCAAATATCAATCATTGATATTATAAATAAAAATAAAAATAATATTAAAATAACAATAAACAAAAAATTCAAGAAACTAACATCTAAATAATAATGAAACTTAGTTGAGACTATCATGATTTAATTTCACCAATAAGCTGCATAAATCTAAGTTACAATCGTTATGTTAATGTTTTTTATGTTCAAAGTATTTTGCAACAAGAAAGATATAACAAAGAACTAAAACCAACTAAACTAACATCCACATTACATTTAACGGGGTTCAATAACTCAATTTTTGCTCTTAAATCACCAAATAGTAGTACCTCAATTTGGGTGTATACTACACCCAAAAAACTGCAACAGCATGACCCAAATATTATACTACATAGCACACGCCAAAGAATGTTCCACATCAGAACCCTACATCCTACTTCCCATGAAGCTTTACTTGCTCGAAAGCTTCCTTCTGTTGCCTGCCTTCTTCGAGATGAAGTCACTATCATCATCACCATCATCATCGGCGTCGGAGTCGGAGACTTTCTTCCTTTCCTTGGATGTTTTCACAATTGTTTTGGAGGTTGCAATGCTTGTTTTCTTAGCTTTAATGGTTGTAGATTTCTTCACTGAGATAACCTTGGGCTTTGATGGGGAATTGAGTTTTTGATTTTGGCTCTTCAATAGTTTCTTTTCGTATACCTTACGAGCCTCTCCTGCAGGTAACAAACCCCACTCCATCATCCTGTGGACAACAGGTTCGAAGGTAATAGAAAGTTAACGATCTGAGAAATGATAGAAGAATAAACAAAAGCATGGCTATTAAAAAATAAAAAAATAAAAAAAATAAAAAAAACATTTTGTTTTAGCTGCCTGTAAGGAGAAAGGTGTTCTAATGGCTAATTCTTTGAGTGCAGCAGAATAGAACGCATTTTGAACTATAGCTGAAGGGCTAATCGCTTGGCAAATATGTTCAAACACCTCCATTCAATAATCTCTTTGCTATTCATATATGATATCTTTTCAAGAGCTGAGAACAGCAATTTTTGAAGCACTTCTGTGCTTATCTGCATAAACTATCGCCAAACTAAACATTGACCCTCCAAATTCATTTTCTGGAAAAAATGACAATTCTTTCTTCAGCATTTATTGAAGTGAAATTGAAGGGGAAACAAAGATTGGAGAACCTGAACAAGTTTGTAACTGTGAACAGAGTTTTATGCATTTTTAATGGAAACATGTACTTTCTTCTACGGGTACTGAAAGGACAGACAAGTCAAAACCAAAAGGAAAATCAATTTGGCATGTTAGGGTCATCTTCAATACATTCTTTGATCCGATTAGTTAAATCCCACAAGCATTCTATCACACAACCTACGCAAATACATCCCAAAAACATAGTTTGGTAATCCATCATAAAAATATTAAATTTCTTAATCAGATCCTATGGAAAGAAAAAAAAAAAGAAAAAAAAAACCGAAATGGACTGAACAGGTTCCTGCCTCTTCATGGGATCACTGAGATCACATTTCATGATCTTCTTATCCTGCATCAACTACATCTTGTTGGAAATGACACAATGAGAACAACATCAAGTACAAAAACGGCGGAGACACAAAGGACAGTGTTATACACAAGTTCCAGCAAGCAAATTTACCACAGCTTCAACGGTTGGTTTTATCCTCTTAAGGTCCATGTCAGGATTGAGGACATCAAGAGGATAATATAAGAATTGCAATACCAAGAGCTGCAAAGGGATGGCGTCTTTTCATTGCTTAGAGGAGCTAAAGATTGATGCAAAAAAAAGTCCTCTCAGGCTAGCACTATAGTTACCCGGTAAACATTCCGGGGTTTTTGTAATGACACTCCTTTCCTTTGCTTGCAGAAAGAATTGAATTGTAACTTAAATATATTGAAGCATGGACCATCAACAATTGCCCAAAAAAGCACAATTTGCAAGGATTGTCACGTTTCTTATGTGGTATACGATGAGAATTCGATGTTTTTGTAATTCTCGGAAGGATTATTGGTTGGGACAACAAAGGCTTTGTCTTCTGTTAGCAATGGCCATAGCAAGGGTACGATTACTAGGAATTGCTCCTATCATGCAGTTCTCTTATGTATTCCTGAATGATCTAACTGGGTTGCCGCCAGATCAAGATATTAAATTTGCCAATGACTTGTTCATTTGAACTACTGAATCAAAGCTGTCGCATCAGATGGGTGTTTTGGGGCTTAAGGAACTCAAAAGTTCAACCACAGAAGTTGCATGGAAGAGGCATCAACAGACTCATTCATTGTCATGACTTCAGGAGCTATCATATTGTTTTAAATGAAAAAGGTTGTCAACACGAGGCTATGCATCGAGTCCAAAGACCTAAACAAAATGATCATGAAAAAAAGGTAACCCCTTTCCAAAATTGATAAACCATTTAACCAATTCTAGGGTGGCATTTCTTCTCCAAGATTTATCTTAAATCTAGCTAACACCATCCCACGTCTACAGGCAACCAATGTTGACAGCCCCCCTATACAGGGTATTCTTCCCTTCAAATTGGAAAGACTATCCAATTCAAAACAAGGTATTTTTCAATCAACGATCAAACGACATAAAAAGGTGCACAAGACAACTGGTAGGATTCATTACACCATTATGAGCTCTTAATGATTCTTTGATTGTGTTCTTATGTCGCATGGTAATGTTTTGGCTTATTCCTCAATGTAGCTTAAGGTACATGACAACTATCACACTTATCATCTCAAGCCCACTGCTATCAATTTTATGCTCAAGATCTCACAGCACTATCTGTATAGAATTCAATGTAACTTCGAAAAATATTTTCAAGTAGGAGTTAACTTAGGGCAAAGACAATGGTTTGTACTAATGCAAAACTATGAGTTACAGATTCAATACCACAAGAGGATAGATGTTGTAATTGATGCTCTTAGTCAAAAGTCATTAATTGGTGCAGTAATTGGTACTCAAGATGGAGCAACTTCAGCTTAAGGAAATACCAGCAGGAAGTGGATCTATTTTGGATTAAATGCCCTCTGAATTATGATCCATGTTCAAATTCTTGGACCCCAATTAGAAGATTCAAAGATGATGCAAATAAGAGATCAAGTTCAATCTGACACTAGTTCAGAGTTCAGTTTAAGATAAAGCTAAAAAATTAAGATATGGAGAACAATTATGCATCCCAAATCATACAAGGCTTCAACAAGATTTACTATGAGAGGCACGTTCTACTCCTTAACTAGGCCATCTAAGAAGCAAGAAAATGTATCATGATCTTGAACAACCCTTTTAGTTGTTTGGCAAGGAAAAGGTATGGCTGACTTAAGTGTTGACCACTACAATCCTATCAATCTATTGCAGTCTCCCTCTATTCCAAAATATAAGTGCCTGAGATCATTACAGATTTTGTGATTGGTTGATAATGGCATTGCCAAAGCAGTTTTATGGGACATATGGTGCTAGGAAAGCACAAAACATGGAAGTAAATTGTCGTATTTGAAAATTTTCAGTAATAGATGTAAAATCTTTGATCAATTTATATTATGAATCACTAGCAATTGCACAATTTTAGACTTTTATAGAACAAGTTAAAGTTATATTTCATAAAACTCCTGTTAATTTTCAGAGTCACTTTGCGTGAGAAATGCTACAAGCAAATGCAAAACAAAACAACACTCAAGTAGTTCAAACCTAAACATGTCCCTACGTCCATCCCCAATCTAACTAAAGATATCTAATTTGATTTCTATTGGACATATCATCCATCAAATGGTCTGACACATATCAAATAACCATCAGCTAGGACATTCAGATGATCTGATAATTGTCTGCCAGAGATCCTTTTCCAAATTAAGTTTTGTCATGATTTCATATACTGTATGGCAATAAGAAAATACTTGAATTAATTTGCTTAGCTAGGTAAAAATATTTTGCAACATATGTAAAATCTTTGATCAATTTATATTATGAATCACTTGCAATTGCAGAAGTATTTTATAGAACAAGTTAAAGTTATATTTCATAAAACTCCTGTTAATTTTCAGAGTCACTTTGCGTGAGAAATGCTATCAGCAAATACAAAACAAAACAACACTCAAGTAGTTCAAACCTAAACCTGACCCTACGCCCATCCCCAATCTAACTAAAGATATCTAATTTGATTTCTATTGGACATATCGTCCATCAAATGGTCTGGCACCCATCAAATAACCATCAGCTAGGACATTCAGATGATCTGATAATTGTCTGCCAGAGATCCTTTTCCAAATTAAGTTTTGTCATGATTTCATATATTGTATGGCAATAAGAAAATACTTGAATTAATTTGCTTAGCTAGGTAAAAATATTTTGCAACATATGTAGAGCAAATTAAGGAATAAATCATTTGTATAAAACCTTAGCTTAAATCATAACATGTTGAAATATTAAGAAAATATACTTAAGATTTTAATGATGACAATTTTTTGTTCAACCTATTGAATTTGAAAAAATTATGACCACAAAACAAGTTTGCAAAGCAAATTAGTTGGTGAAATTACAGCATAAGCGACAAAGTTGCGGTGTAAATATTCATAATAATATGCCTTGAGTATCATGTTATAATAACAATAACAACATAACAATTTATTCTAATAATGTCAATATTTGCATTTAATACTCCAAAAATAATATAATATTTATATTATTAGTTTTTTTTAGTTTTGAAGATGGGAATACAATGGATAAAAGTATTATGTAGTATCCATGAAATAAAAACTAGTTAATTATCCAATGCTTTTAAGTATAACATCATACAATTCCTAACATGAAAATGAGAACATATGAAAGGCTCAAGAACAATAGAAATCACATAATTGATAATGACAACAATAAATCTATATGAACAAAATAATTTTATAAGTTGAGTTATGATAAGTTGTTCCATGGAGATTTTGGAAAAATTATTTATTTAGAGAAGCTTAAAACTTACAAAAAAAATAGAAATTTATCCTTTTATTGACAAATCTATAAAATAGATGTGAAATAATATTCAAAGAAGAAAATATATAAAAGGCTTGTATATCATTCTTATATGTGTAAAAGTTCATAATAGAGTAGAATATGTCTCTTTTTAAGAGAAGAATAACATATATCTTCTACTAATCAAATTATTCAATATTAGTTTTGAAAGCAAATATGCAATATGAGTGTAGAAAAAAAATAATTTATTCAAAAATAGAAGGATATCTATAATTGTGTAAAATATAAGAGGATTATGTCAATGATCCATACTTCTGATTTTTAGAAGAGTGATTGTGCATTAATTACAATATGTACCAATATATCTAAAAATCAATTTGGTTTTCATGATAAGATCTGCTCTTAAATCTATACACAAGCTGTGTAGTTTTACAAAGACTATAAAACATGGATACAATATGAAGATATGGATATAAGAATACCACAAATGAAAAAAAAAATGAGATAATAATATGCTATAACATGGTGATAGAATATGACAAGGATAATTAAATATAAATATAAAAATAATAATCTTATCATTTAACATATTCAAAAGAAGTGTAGCTAAAATTTGGTTGAATGCTCCACCTTTTGTAAGGCATAAATTTCCAATGCTCACATCTCACTTAGGATCATATTCTAACAATTAATAAATCTAAAAGAAAAAATCCTGAAAACCAAATCACCACTATCAAACATATAATGATAAGGTACATTTCAACATTTTTAGAACTATTCTAATACATATTATATCATACAATATGATAATTTTATAATTACTTTTGTTCTAAAGAACATGTCAACCAAAAAAATAATCTATCACTTTCAATCTAATATTGAATAAAAATCTATTACACCACATTGAAGAAACTTGAATTTTCATTTCCTTTTTTTCCTTCATGTATATAAATATTTAAATTTACTTTTTTTATATGTATCAGTCTAAAAATGATAAATAATGGATAACTATCTAGCAAAAATTAGGAAATATGAATCCATTCATTTTTTTAAATCTAAAATGTAAAGGAATATAATATTCATATCTACTAAGAATATGGAAGTACTAATACAAACCAAATCTTTGGATATATAAGCCTCAAAAAAGTGTTTCACACAATGAAGATGTTTAATGCAAGAAAGAATCATCACCTCTTGAATATTGATATCTAGAAAAAAAAACTACAATAAATCATAATAAAAGTGCTTTAAAACCTCTTGTAAACGAGGCATAGCATATATTAAAGTAATTATTATAATACAAGAATAATGTAGGTACATAATAAAAGAAGAATTACTAAAAACTATTTCTTATTAGAGTTGAGTTATCAACATTTTATCAAATCATAATAACAAGTTGCATGTTTTTAATGCTCTTCTAATTAAAGATGAAATACCAAGTTGCATGTTTTTGTTGATTATATTATTCTTGTCGACAAGGTTAAAGATGATGCCAGGGAAAATCTAGAAGTATTTATCACATCAAGAAATCCTAATGGGTTCCATCTAAGCATTTTTAAAGTTCAATATACAAAATGAAATTTTAGCCAAAATAGAAGTACAAATAAAATGCATATGACAATTGGTGATTGTAGAGGAATGAAATGTTTCACTATCACAACTCTATAATTCAAAATAATGAAAAAACTAATGAATATATCACTAATAGAACCTTAAAGTAGTAGATGAAATGGATAAGTACTAAAGTGCTAAGTAATTTAAACATTCTATAAAAATTTAAACATATGTTATAAGACTACCATTAGAGCGACAACGATACACAATGTTGATTATTATCTTACGAAGTACAAATATACAAACAAAAAAAATATGCAACAATGAAAATTACATGAAGCTACTATAAAATGGACAAGATGTTTGCATGAGGAGTGAGATTCAATTTATCTCTGATTGAGGATGAGCTTTAGGAGAATCAACTTAAATCATTTGAGCATATTAAATATATATCTTATAATGCTTCAATACAAGGTCAATTATAAGAATTCTCTCATATAACTAGGAATGAAGGAAAAAAAAGGACAACAAATGTTATTAGAAAGGACTTGATGTGCATAGGCAATAAGGAGATATTGCTGAATAAAGTACTATAGTATAAAAAGATTCATATAGTCAATCTTACTTAATAGATTGTTGTAAATGGTTTTGAAACTCATATAACTCAATACAATAGAAATATTACTTTTTGTGCTCAATATTCCTTTTAATAGTTTACATGTGATGATTTTCACATAATTAACATGCAAAAAGTTAAGAAAAATTCATTTAAAATGATGGCAAACAATAACATAGGCTTAACAACATCATCACTTCAACACAATTCAAGGTTCAACACTGCAAGAATGGCAATCAAAGCTTTAATAATAACAGCTTTATGAGGTGGTGTAAACTTTTCCAATGGAACACCTAGACATAGCTTAGTGAAGGGGATTTTGACATCTTTCCACTATAAATTTTCTTATATTCAAGTATAGATGATGAGAGATCTTTAATAAATGAATGAGATATGAGAATTTTGATTTAGCTAGAAGTAAAACCATAAATAAATTGGACCAAAAATGGCCTATTAAAGAGATATCATTCATTTTCCTTTGTTAATTTTAGAAAGAGGGATCTCTATCTTCAAAACTTATAGTGCCCACCGAACAAGCAAATTCGCATACATCCAAGAAGAGTCGAATTCGAACTTCTTGTCATTTCAATGATTTATAGAATTTCAATGATCAAAAGAATGAGAAATATGATTGAAAGACTACGTTATCTTGCAAATAAATATCCTAAAACAAACATAATGTACAAGATGAAAAAATAACCAAAGGTAGGTTAACCATATAAGTTGATGTATGGAACAAGAGATAGACATAGCACAAACAAATTTGCTGATCTTGCTTACAAAGAGCATGCATACTATATTTAAGGTAACATAGAAAATATTGAATCATTCGGGCATGATAAAAAAACCACAGTTTTTTTTCTACACTATACGACCTCATTACCTATGCTACGTGATTATGAGGGACACATACCAAAACTTTAGCCACATGTACTGAAAACATTTTCAAATACATTTCATTCTTAAATACTCCTTTACAAGTTCTGCTTATTTGGGATCTTATTGTGTCACTAGATAACAATGGGCTCAAATGAATTACATAAATTAGTTTCAAAATAAACAAATTATCTCAAAACAATATGAAACTCAACAACATGTAGTCTCACCAGAATGCTGCCATTTCACTTGTAGGAACTTTCTCATAAAGGGTTTCATAGAAAATCCTCAATGGATCTCTCTGCAGCTCCACAAAAAAAGGATAAGACCTTTAATGATAAACGTGTTCATTAAAAGTATAATTGTAAAAGTATAAGGAAGCCTTGCCATCAAATTATCATTGCAAAAGTAAAAGGAAGCCTTGCCATCTCAGGTGGATCGTGCCTCTGACCAGGAAGTTCATAGACTTTCTTTTCCTTCTTGGAAATCTCATCCTTTTGTCGTGAAGCTGCAACCTTCAGGTTCTTCACTTTCTTCTTCTTTTCCTCTCTTTTCCTCTTTTTATTCTTCTAAACAGATGATATACAATGGAAGAGTCAGGATACAGATAATCCCAGTATTGCAACGCAGCAAGAGAGAAAAATCAATGCTTCCCTTCATACAATAAAAGAAAAAATAAACACCTTTTCTGGCTCTTCTTCTTCTTCCTCCTTCTTAGTAATCACAAGTGGTTCTTTTTTCACTGTTCTAGTTCCGGAATTTTTCTTCTGCTTTTCCATAATCAATCAGTATATATTCGAGAAAAGAAGAAGAACAAGTTTGACAGCGTCACTATGCGGGCAATGTACCTTCTGAAACTTCTCGTCCTCAATATCTTCGCCTTCTTCCTTCTTCACTTTGGGAAGATTGGACGGCATTTTCTTTCTACTCTTGGAAAGAGAAAGGGGAACATCGTCATCATCATGCTCAACTTTGGGTATGGCATTCTTCCCCTTCTCAAGCTTCACGTCCACAACATCTTCGGGCGCTTCGTTCTTCACTTTGGAAAGACTGGAGGGCATTTTCTTTCTACTCTTGGAAAGAGAAAGGGGAAAATCCTCATCATCTTGCTCAACCTTGGGTATGGCATTCTTCTCCTTCTCAAGATTCTCGTCGACAACATATTCGGGCTCTTCGTTCTTTACTTTGGGAAAACTGGAGGGCATTTTCTTTCTCCCCTTGGAAAGAGAAAGTGGAACATCATCATCATCTTGCTCATCCTTAGGTACGACTTTCTTCGCCATCACCGACTTGCCGTTGAGACCACCTATGGGGCCGTCGAAATCGTCTGCCTCTTCTTCCTTCCGGGCTTCCTTAGCTATTTCGAACATCCCTGATCTTCCCCTAGAAAATCAGAGTTTGAGGCTATTGCCGCGTACGAAATGGGAAGCACGGCAACACTACGAAGGTGGAAAACCCTACTCACGAACGTAAAGCTCAACGGACGTTAAAAGTCGGAAGTTAGAGGTGAAAAGTTTAAATAAAATACTTTTATAAGAGTTTCAAAACAAGCAAATCTTAAGGGTTCTCATTGTACAACATTTGCAAATATGATTTTTCTATAAAATTATGCTTTAAAATATTATCAAGCCTTCATCTATCATTTTTAATTTTTCTAAAAATAAAAAATTACAAGGTGAACAAACTATACTTTTAACCTCCAAAATAATATTTAAAAAGGTCATTTCTTTTTAAAAAAACTAAAAAATAATTTTATTATTCCATAATGGTAATTATCATTGAGTGTTTTTTATTACCCATTTTAAAAACATTGTTTTTCAAAAAATTTTCTTTGAACAACTTAATATTTAACAATAATCATATTAAACCAATCATTTGTTTTGAAACAAGCTTGGAAAAGTTATTTTACTTTTTTTTTTAAATTAATGTTTCAAACCATAAAGATGATACTAATCAAACCACATAATACTAACCAAATCATAATTTTTCAATAATACTTTAAGATGATATTTTTTTTCAAACCAAAACTATTTATAAATCAACATGATATTCAAAATAGTGATACATGGTTGGAACATGATACCATAAGCAAAAGTTATTTTTTAAAGATAAATTATTTTTTAAATTTTTTAATATATAAAATATAATAGAGATATAAAAATTATATAAAGAAATGATAAAAAAAATTATATTAAACTTACCACCTAGGATGAGAATGTAGCATCCTCTCCTCCTTTGCAAACAATTTTGCATCCTAAAATGATGTCGAAAGGTCTAAACATAAAAATCTAACCTTCAAAAAAAATTAAATCCTAATTCAACATTAGATGATATCAAATTACTATGTAATTGAATCTTATTAGGTATAAAATTTTGATTGAAATATCAATTATAAGTGAGCTCATGAGTTGTTTTTTGGGCTAAAATAACATTCAATTCAACAAGAAATATTACGTCTATTAAATATTTTATATTATTAATATGCAAAATTTTGTGAGATGTGCTAGTCATCTATTATAATTGTATAAGTTAATTGTCAATATTTGACATATTAAATATCTATTTATCATAGCTTGACATAAAATATTGCATTATTAATTATTTTATTTTATTAATATAGAAAATTATGTGCAACCTTGCAATCATCTATTGTATTTGTATAGGTTATATTTCAATATTGGAAATTGGTAAACAGTCTAAGATTTTTCAAGAGGTTTGATGTTTTCTTAAGATTATATTCTTTTTATATTTTTTTTATATTTTTGTGATTCAAATGCCTAGTTTTTTTTTAGTTTTTTTTTCATGAAGATTTACATGAATTATGGTGGTATGATGTGAGTATGACATGACAATCGTGGTGCAATGCCTACTATAGACAAATAGTGGTGGTGCATCCAACCTCTCATTTCTCTTGGGTTTTGTTCCATTTTTTATATGTGTTGAGATGTTGTTAAAGATATATCTCTTTAATTTGGCTTGAAATTTGTGTGGTTTTGTGTGATGTTGACTATATGTTGATTCAAATATTTCTTTCTTACTCGTTAGAAAAATGTTGTACTTATTTGATGTTCAATTTTATCGTAAGATTGGCTTTATTTTTCACAGATGAATCAAACTTTTGCATGAAAATTACAAATATCAACTTGTAAATGCTATATCAACAACGTCACTATACAACTCATTATTCTCAAACTTTGGCATACGCAAGATAGGAAAAGCCAAAAACACTTGAAAGCTAAATCATTGACAAGTTGAGAAATTTTTAAAAAGCTAAAAAGCATGCATATGATGCATAATCCCTAATCAAATATTATTTTACTAGCACCTCAAGCTAATCAATAATAATTAAAATCATACATGAAAGTAATCAAAGTTTAAGTTAGCATAGGGTCAAATAAAGAAATTATTTGATGATTAAAATCATGCCAAATTTCATGACAAAACATTAAGATTTAATAAAGGTGAAAGGAGAGTACTTATCATTATAGGGCTCTCCAAGGGAGGTAATTCAAGTTGGGATTAAAATAAAATTATTTTGAGATGATGTTAAATTGTTTTAGTGTATTTAAGTTACCCATTAAGTATAATTGGTTAGGACTACCAAAATAGTACTTTCATTGCCCAAGAGTGGTCTTTTCACTCAATCAGAACAAACATAAGATAAAATGCCAAAGAAAGTAAAAGCTAGTGAGAGAATGTTTACTATTGTGTTGGTTTAAGTTGATGGATTTTGTTAGTCCCATGAGCCAAATTGGATCAAAATAGTTTTGATAATAACAACATAAATGTGTTGGTAATAGATCATTTAACATATGCAATATTTGCTAAAAATGTGATAAAAAGGATTTTTTATGGAACTTCAAAGGTTCATATTAAAAAATTTATCAATCATTTTAGCTCTTAGGGAAGTGTTGATTCATATGACTTTCAAAGAGCTCGAGCATTTTTAGTCTTCAAACAAACAATTAAACTTTTGCATGATGATATTACATGAAGTCTTAGAAGCAAGGACAACATGAATCAAGTTTAAAGACTAGAAAATCAATATCAATTTGGCAAGGTAATTTTTATGATTAGTTTGTGTAAATTGGTTTACCATTGACACATTGTATTTTATGTATTTATATTTTTTAAAACTAAAAAATGAGTTTTTGCATATATTTTAAAGTAATTATGTGCACTCAAAAGATTAAGCTTAAATATCTCAAAAAATCAAAATGTTCAAAATCTTGTATTGAAGTATTATACATTAACCAATGAGGCATCAACATCATATAGGGAAGTACGATATGTTGCCAATAAATTATGGAACATAGATAACCATTTTAAGAAATGTTCTCTAACTTAATATTTGTGTATTATACACCAAAATTAATATGTGGTATATCGTACTAACATACAATATATCTCTAATAAAATATAGTACATGGATGCCCAGTTAATAAACATCCTCAAAATTATAATTTTGTATGACACATAATGAATAAAATGCAAGGCATGCTAATAGATGAGTACAACACACCAAGTTACTTGGTTTTGACCCTATACTTGTATATAGTACATCAATATTCATGTATGCCAACATTGATAAGAATCAATAATAACAAAAGATTATGTTTGATAATGAAAAAAAAAAATTGAGAAGACTTAGTAGCTGTTAATAGCATGTATCATCTACAAATATGACTCATGCCTTATGAAAAAACCCTTCATTAACTTCGCTTGAACAATATCAATCTATCTCTTACTTTGCTTAAGAAAAAAGTCAACTTGATAAAGCTATTTGTTGCCATGTTTAAAGAAGATTTAGAGTTCGACATTCTACATTTTTTAAGTATAAAATATGTAAGCTTGTTACTACACTCTTTCATCACATGGTTCATATGTTGTCAATCTATGATCATATGTAAATTTACTTGCATGATAGTTTGGCGAGGTATTATTTTTTTTGCTTTTTGCAAAGTTTTATAAACCTATTATAAACATTTAGACTATGGAGGTAAGAAGACTACTTTGGGTTTTTAGAGTATGGAGACGAGTTTTCTTTGAGAATTGATATGAAGGAAAGAATGTTAAGTTTTAACCTTAAGTGTAAAATACTTGTGCAAGTACTTTTTCCAATAGCTATGACAAAAGAGCAAAAGAAAAGATTAAACCTAAATCTAGCTAGATTGAAACTAAATGTATACTAATTAGCTAAAAGCATAACCACATAAAATATTGAGGTAATTTTTCATTTCTTGCATTTTAATTCCTACACTCCCATGCTTATTATACTTCAAATATTATTGTCCATTGTGTTATGAATTAGGTTTTGTCTTATAAAAAATTTACACTCAATTCATCTCCCCTCCATTTAGGTTTTGTCGTTGATCAATAGATTTTATGATAAAAACTCTCACTCTGAGCTTCAATGTGTTCTCTATTAGGAAATAAGATTAACTTGAATTAAGTTTGGCTTAATAACAAAGGTGTGATTAAATTAAAGCAAAGATTAATTTAGTTAGAATAGCATATCATCAAAACAATTAGTATAATTCACTCGTAATGACATCCTTACCTTAAACATTAAAATACTTTTATATAGAACCTTTCACATTTAAAACGAAGTGCTAACATGATGTGGAATTAATGCACACAAGTGAAAATTCAAGAGCCACTTAAACAAGCCTTACAACCCCAAGGTGGCTGGTGGATAGCCTTCAATGGTTGGTAGGAAAAGCTTGATGTTATTCGAGTATTTCTTTAGTGGTTTGCTAAGGACTAAACAATAATATATCATCACAATGTTGTTATCATCATGATTGTGCATTTATGATCATGAGTTAAGAGGGTGAAGAGTCATGAAGAATATTATAATCAATCTAAAAGTAAATATATGCCTAAAAAATTTTGAAGTGAACCCACTAAATGACAACTTTTAGGACGATGTTGTAATAAACATAGAAAATGTATTATGATTCGAGAAATATTAGGCTGAATGAGCAACCATATATTTATTTAAAATTTTAATCTAGTCAAATGAAGTCTAAGTATAATTGAATTTTAATTCTAAAGATGAGATTGATAAATCAAATCACACCACAAAAAGAAGGATATCACAAAGACCTTATCATCCGATGAACTTAATAATGTCTCATATATGAACTTTTATCACTAATTTTAGAGTTAATTGAAATTAATGATTATGAATCTTAAACATAAATTGCCCTTTAATTATACTCAAAATTTAGATTTGTAGTACAACTCTAAAATGGTTAAATTTAACTTGAAAATTACTAGTTGAATAAACAATTCAAGGCTTGGCCAACTATTTAATTTGAAGCAATTTTTTAATATAATTTTACGAATGTTAAAAGTGCAAAAATTTTAATTGGAGAGTTCGCACAAATAACAATAAATTTGAATAAAATTTTGAATGCCAAAAAAAGTTATATAAAATGCAAATTTAAAATTATCTTTAAGTGGTTTAAAACTAAGGTTAAAAATACTAAATTGCAAAGACAATTTTTTTAAGCAAAGAATATTCCCTTCCCTGACAAATAAAATAGTTGTTTATATACGTAATTCAAAGAATTGATTTCTAAAAACCTTTTTGAATTTAAAATACAAATAAAAACTTTTCAAAAATAGATTTAACACTCTTCAAAACAAATCAATTATCAAACCTTGAGTAGAACAAAGTAGCACAGAAAATAAAGTATAATCGTGTATCAAATTCATTATTTAGGAGTTAGAACTTGAAAATGTAACATTTGAAATAAAAATTAAACATACGACAACTTGACCAATAGATAAATTGTCTTGACTAACAACAAATTAATGAACTAAATCATCATTTGTTGAAATGATTTTGAGCTAACAACATGGGATATCAAGGAAGCTAAAATCACAAAAAAGAATCCACAAATATACTATGAAAGGGGTATTCTATCAATAAACTTTTCAAACAAATGGATTAAAACAATCAAACTATCAAAATAATAAAAGATTTCCAAATTTCCTAAGTGGTTTAGAGACGATCATGAAAAATACTTCCAAATTTAAGACAAGAAAAATCTCAAAGAAGCTAAAAAGGTCCTAAAGATTGTTCAAAAATCATTTGATTGCCTTTCGACAAAATTATTCATTTTCAAAAATGTCAATTTCATTTTCACACATGATCGTCTGACTGTTAACAAATGGAAGAGGGAAAGGGAAGGAAACCCTTGATGAAGAAATGCAGCTTACATTTCAAGATCATTGGCTTAGAAAGAAAATCCTTTTATCTAGAAAAGAAGAGAGACCAATCTGAACCTTTTCTCTTTGCCATATTGCTCATGCATCTCCAAACAGAATCCAATGTAGTGTTCTCATCAGATCTTAAGATTTTGTTAGACGTTGAATTGGATTAGGATCAATCATGACTTGAAAACTATGAACTAATCCATGTCTGTTCTAAATCTGACTCATTTACATACATACCAACAAGCATAAAGCTCCAACATGTGGAGTTTCCCTGTTGAAGTCACCATCTCGTGCTTGCAAAGCTTCCTTGCCAGCACATTTCCTATGTCCTTGTCGAAACCAATAGGGCCAAAGGGAAAAAAAAAAGTTGGAACAGGCATTTGGACAAACAGTTTGCAGGCAAACAGCCATCCCCATAAACTATGAATATGAAATCATCCCGTGGCTTTTACTTAGCTTTTTCACCTAAATTATGTGCAAGTTTAGGTAATTATAAGAGAATGGCAATGTGCAATGAAAAAAAGGGGGGTTTTTGTTTCGAGATCAGAAAGAGAACTGCTTGCCGACATAAGTCTGGCCGAAGGACCAGTCACGTGGTGCGACGTTGTAGGCGGTGAGGACAGCGCCATCGCTGTTGGTGAGCTCGAAGGAGAGTGGTTGACCCCTGAGATCCGCCCCAATGTGCCAATTCTGCCCCCAATTCCTTCCCATAGGCAGCCACCCCGTAGCCGTCCCTTTCACCTTCACCGCCGTCACGTCGCCGGCGCCGGCCACGTTGCTCACCAGCACCGCCACGAAGAACCCCCGCCCGTCGATCGTGAACCGCACGCCGCCCACCCTTAAGCACTTTGTCCTGCAAGAAGTTCCGAAGATCGCCACTGTGGGCTCCAGATCCATACGGAAGAGAGGGAAAGAAGGGGGGAAAAGAATGTCGACCTGCGGTATTGGATCGGAAGCACTCCGGCCTTCCAGATGGCAATCTTCTCGAAGGCAGCGATGGGCATGACGAAGTGAGCGTTGGGGGGGTTGCAGAGCCCGCCGGCGTCTGACGGGAGGCCGAAATTGGGGGCACAGAAGTTGGTGGCGGTGAGCTCGATGGAGGTCCCCGGAATGCAGTAGCGGAGCTCCTCCACACACCGCACCTCGTAACAGGCGCCGCAGGCCTGGCCTTTCTCAAACAACACGGGGCTTAGTCCCACGGTGGCCTGGCCGTATCCTGTGTTTCCCAGATCGCCATAGCCGCAAGCTCCACCTGCCATTGATGGAGAGATCAGAAGAGAAATACGGAGGTAGAGAAGCTGGAAGGAGGGGATAGCACGTACCGACGGTGTCTCGAGGATCAGAGGCGGCGTAGTAGGAGGCACGCGCGGGGCGCCACTCGGAGAAAGCGGAGGAAGAAAAGAGAGAAGGGGAGCTGTGAGCGCCGGCGAGACGTAGGATGGGTAGAGAGAGAAGAAGCTGCAGCAGGCGGAGGAGAGTCGACGGAAAAGGCGGCGGAGGCGGCATTTATGTTATTTTCTTGTCTGGAGCGAGGGTTTTCCTTTTTCGGGGAGAGGGCAACAAGGGCTGTTGAGTTATAGTAGTAATAACACGGAATAGTTTTGTTTTACATGGAAAAAGGGTGGCGGTGAAGATGCTCCACGCCGGACTTCCACCCAAGAAAAGCTCATCGTTCTCCTTTTACCGTTGATTTGCCATCTCAACCTATCCAGGAGGTGCGCCGATAAGATAATAATATAATTATGCAATATAGTATATAAAAAGAACTATCTTTCTATTGCAGTTGATATGTAAATCATTTAAATAAACAAAAAAATGTTAACTTTAATAAATATCAAAATAAAATTCTGAAACCAAACATCTCTCTATCGCACAATCTCTTATTTAGTCTATGTAATTTAAAAAAAAATCACAAAATAAGTTTGTAGAGCAAATTAATAGGTGAAACAATTTACTAAAGTTTAAATAAAAATATTTGGAGCATAATTTGCACAATAACATAGTAAGAATATCATTGAATCATATCAATAACCACATAATAATTTGTTCACATAATGTAAAAATAATTTTCATTTTGTACATGATGTTCTAAAAATAATATGATTCTTACATTGTTAGTTTTGTCAATTGCAAAATGAGAATATAAGTGACATAAAAATATGCAATATTCTCAATAAAACTAATAACAATCTATTGTTTTTAAGTATAACACCCTCCAAATTATAATAATAAATGAAAAACACAACCAAATAGAAAAACTAATTAAAAGCTTAAATTAAAATACTTAAATTATTATTTCACATATATACAGTTGTATATATCATATCAAATCATCATTGTCTCGACCATACGATGACATAACTTATGCAGTAATATAGTAGTCATATCAACATATTTATGGTCACTATGTCATAAGAAAATTGTTGTTGACCTAATTAATAAAGTTGCCCCCGATTTATTGATCTACCTTATTAAACACAATGCATATTGAATATCCCCTCCCATCACCAAGATAACAACATAAGATAAAAATGTTAGTTTTACTTATTTTATTTTTTTATAAAAATAACTAACGTATTTTAAAATATAAATTAATACGAAAATGAATTTAAATTTATTTGAAATTTTTTATTTTATTATTTGTTTAATTTTATTATTTAAACCATTTTAATTACATTTTAAATTTATCATATTTAATAATTTATTTGGTTTTGAGCTTTAAGATTAATTGGATTATGATCATTTTGTTAGAATTAAGATAAAATTATTTGTAACACTCTAAAATTTGATATGTTATCATAATGTTAATATAAAATTTATGAAAATTATGTAAAATATTTTAGATATTTAGAATAATTATGCTTTTAGATAAAGCTCATTTAGACAAATTTGAAGTTACTTTTTTGTTGTCTTGATCACAGTATGTTTAGATTAGTGATAAATTATTAAATTCTATTATTAAATAATCTATAATTTTTAACTAATATTATTATATTATATTTAAACTCTTTTATCCCTTATTCCCCAAGTCAAAATTATGAGTTGCTTGATCCCTATTTCTACTTCTCATGCACAGCTAACTGCATAAAGGAATGGAAAATAAAACCTTTGTTTTTATTGTTGGCTATTGAATTTCATTGTACTATTAAGAGTACACTTAGGAGAATAAGGATTTTGATTTCCTTGTAGCTAACTCAAGTAGATGGATCGCCAAGATTATGATATCAAATGATGAAGGAGATGATGAGAGAAGAAGAACATGTGTAACAAAAAGAGGATGACAAGGATGTCAAATGAAGATAAGTCTTATCCTTTTAGACATAAGCCTTACTATTCTAATAAATGTTGTGCTCTTTTAAACAAAATAATAAGGGGAGGGGTAAGACCTTCTAAACTAAAAGTTTTTAAAGGTTTTATTTTAAATTTATTAAAAGTTTCTAATTACATGATTTCCAAAATATTCATAGACCCAACATGAATAAAAAAGACAAACTTATTGAATGTACTTGCTTAATTCTTATTCATAAAGATAAGATACTTAAAATTTGAACAACCTAACTAATTACCAATTATTATAAATAACTAAAAAATAATAAATTTTTTTAATAGTTATATTTTTTTATTAAGTATTACTTAACTCAAAAATATAAAAATAAAATAAATAAACAATGATAAAAACTCTATCTTGAAATAGACAGCTTAGTACTTCTATTGATATAATCTCTACTTGGTGTTTATATACTCTAACTAGCTTAATCATCATTTGACTCAATATGCAAGTATATGATAAGTCGTGACTCAAGTGTATCATATATTAATGCTTGTCTTATATTACTTTTCTCTTACCTAAAAAAAATTATTTCACTGAGTTGAAGTCTAAATAGTTTTTAAGTGAGTCAAAAACTAATTTCTATAATTCATTCATAGTTATCTATGTATCCTATAAAAGTGATTAATCTTTCCATTTGATTATAAAGCTATGTGGAATACTATGGCTTAAAGAAATCTTATTAGTCATAATACAATCAATATAAACAAATTTATGAACCAAATCCTACTATAATTAAGTCACACATATTAGACTTAGCTTATAAATTCCCTTTCTAAATAATACCTTTAAATAATTATAATTTTTCAAAATTAAAAAAGCATCACTTATGAACATATCAAGAGAAAATTCAAGAATATAAACATTATTATTAATATTCCTTAAACTATTTAAAGAACCACAAACTCTCACATGTTATTTCTTGTATTTGGTGGATGCTAATCTCCTAAGACGAATGCATAATAAAATATATTCACGTTCTTTAAATTTTCTAATGATCCTACTTTGATTCATAGTTTTAAAATATCTTAAATTACTAGACTTTATCTTTTGTTTAACCTCATCATACAAAGATTTGTAATTATAGGCAAATGAGAATGCACAATTAGAATAAAGATGATATGACAAGCTAGTTAAATTAACAAATTGACTCAATTTTATACCATAGACAACTTAATTTGAGATAATATTATAATATTAGATATTATATTATTATTAAAATTTTAATATATTCTAAATGTAAATCATATTTTTATTATTTTTTATTAAAAAAATTCTTAGTAAATTTTCTAAGGTTCTATTTTCTATTTTAGTTTTAGTATTAACTTGAGGATGAAATATAGATAAAAATTTAAGTTTGTTTTTATAATTTAATATATTTTTCTAAAAATAGAAAATAAATTTGATATTTTATCAAGAATAATAGTGTTATGTTATGTAATCTAATTTTTTTATAAAAATAATTTATTAATATTATAAATATTATTTTTGTTGTCAAGAATGAAATAATTTATTTTAAAAAACTCATTTGTTATTATAAATATATAATTATGATGTTTAAAGGTATGTGATAATCTTGACATATAACAGAATTATATTTAAAATTCATTTGTAATTTTATTTTAATTATAACATAAAATACATATGAATGATTTGGATAATTTTAAGATAGGTATAAAAGTCATATAATCTTAATTTGATCTAAAGTTTTACTAGTATAGACGTTCATAAAAATTCATTTTATTTTAATAAATTAGTGATTTGAGTTACACTATTTCTAAAGTCTTTAATAAAATTATGATAAAAAATAGCTAATTCATAAACTTTTAGAAGTAGCCTAATCAATTATAGTTTTGGTTTTAGATGACTCTAACTTTAACCTATATAACGAAAGTAAACATTAAGAAATTCATTTTATTCTAAATAATTGAATATTTCTTTAAATTTATATATAATTTCTCTTTTCTCGATATTTTTAAAGAAGTTCCCAAATAGTTCAAGTGATCATTTCCATTACGATTATAAATTAAGATATCAACAAAATATACTATTAAAAATCTACCAATAAATAGCCTTAATAAATTATTTATTAGTTCCTTAAAATTGTTGATGCATTGAATAATCCAAAAGATATAACAAACCTTTTATATAATCCATTTGGTATTTTAAAAACATCATCTATTCATCACCAAGTCTAATTTGAATTTGATGATAACTATTTCTAATATCAATTTTGTTAAAATAACTTATATTAGATACTAAATCCAAAAGATTATCAAGTTTATGGATAAAAAAGTATTATTTAGTAATAATCTTATTTATAATTTTTTTAATATACATTCTCTTTTTATCATTCTTTTTAAGTTTTAACAATATAGAAGCAATACATATACATAAATTTTTTCTTTAGAACATTTTCTTAAGAAGGTCATTTACTTGTCTTTTTATCTCTACATTTTTAGTTTGATTTATCATATAGATCTATAATATATAGTATATCCCTTAATAGAGCTAATTTATTTAGAAGATCTTCAGATGTGATATTAACAAATTCTTTAAGAAAATTAGAAAATTTTTCAAAAACATGTATCTTAGATGGTATAAGTAAAGTTTTTTTACACAAAAAAGAAATAAAGAATTAATAGATGCAAATTCTCTTTTTAAACTATTAAATCTCATCCTTTTTATCTTATAAAGCATATTTTTAAAGACATTTTTAACCTATAAAGATGGTAATATGGACCTCTAATAGATTAAAAAGTAATAAGGAGAAATATCTTTTTCAAAAGGCTTCATAGGGAAGAATCTTATGTTTTGACCTTCAAATTATAAAAAATAAATATTTTCTATCATAATTAACCTCTCATAAGTCATATAACCAATATCTATCTAATAAAAAATATGAACTATATCTATAAAAAGAATATCACAACATGCTTTACCTTCATATTTACTTATTTTTAGTAAAACTAAGTATCAATTTGTAATTAAAAATAATGTGTGATTAATCCAACTAACCTAGAAAGATTGTACATGATGCTCAATTTCTAAATTTACTCTTTTTAAAGTATGCATGAAGTTTATATTTATTGTATTTCTACTATTAATAGTTTACCTCATTGTGTCATCATAATAAGTTATAAAAATATTAAATTTATTTTTATGTTCGATATATTTTTTTCACCTTAAGATAAAGATAAGCATATAATGACACCCATTGGTCTATCTTCTTCTTCATGATTATGTTGCTCATTAATGAGGTTTGTTGCATCCTCAATAATCTCATTTGTTTTAATTTTAGGTTCATTTTTATCTTAAAATATAGATAGTTATCACATAACATTATTTTTATTTTTTGTTTCATCATAATTATCTACATAATAAGTAATAATTATGTTTACTTTAATGATATTTTAACCATCACTTTGTGGTTTATCTTCTTCAACACAAATTAACGTTTCATAATTAACCATTATATGATATAACTTTTCACATTTATAATATTTTTCTTCTTTTTCTTAAAGATTCCTAAGTTTTTGTGAACTAGATGTAGAAGGTGACATTTAAAGTTTAACAATAAGCTAAGTGCATTTCTTATGCTCTCTTAACATTTATATTTGTTTACTAAAATAGCAAACATCTTTTGTCTTTTAAAATACAGCACTAAGGTGAAGACATCCTCTAGAGTTGGTAGGTTATGTAAGGCTATATCATTTTTAATTTTCATCTTAAGATGAATCATTTATAAATTTATTATACAATTACTAATATGGGTCATCACATCTAGTCTTATACATTGAGTCATTAAATTGGTTATTATGTTTAATATCTATTAAATTATTTTACCTTAAGCTATAAAGTGTAGTATGAAATTTGTAATCATGAAATCTATGATAGTATTTCATCATTATGACAATTTTTATTCCATGTCATGTGATTTAAATTCTATCTAATATATCTTATTTAAAATAGATGTTATCTTAACAAACTTTATCTGAATCTACTAACTTTATTTTAGTACTAGTTTTTAAATTTTCATCAAATTTATACTATTCAAAAAAATCTTCTAATTGAGTAATCTAATCTAAAAGTTGAGTTGGGCCACAACTTCCTCCAAAAGTATGAATATCTAAGTTGATTTTGCCTTGGAATTTAAAATTATCATTCGTATGGTTTTTTTTATTTATTCAATTTTTATTATTTCTTAGTGGTCTAGGTTTATTATAAATTTTTCCTTCAAATTATTTTTCATAATTTTTTAGAAGGATTTTTTGTGCATTATAATTTTTAATCTTAAGATTATTTATATCCTTATGTAAATTATGAATTACTTTTGTTATAATTATTTGATTTTTAAAATTTTTATATTTATTTTTCAAACATCAAATTGTTTTATTTGATTTTGTTGATCCTTATTAAGGCAAGCATCGTATTTAATCATTGATGTCCAAAATAAGAATCGTTTCAAAATTCTATCAAGTAACTTTAATTTGGTTTTGAGTTAATATTAATTGACTCTAAGATGCAATTAAAGAAACTTCAATTTGATATTGAGTCATTAGATTAGATCGAGAATTGAGATCCAATGGTTAACCAACTGACGAGTCGGCATTAGGACCAGGTATACTTGTAGCATGAAAAACTCGAGCCCTCTGACCTCCCCAGGGCTCGACCACTCCCGAATCACGTGTTAACCCTTCACCCGGCGTCTCTGAGCTCCATTCGAAGCGTCGTCGCCGTAGGGTTTTCCTCGCAACAAACACCGACTCGTGCTCCGTCCGCCATTGATGGCCGTCGTATCCCAAACACCGGACATACTCGGCGAGCGCCAGTCCGGCCAAGATGTCCGAACTCAAAACGGTACTGCTCTTAGCACTGTCGGATCCTCAATTTTTCCCTCGTAATTGTATTACTTTCTCCTTGGGATCTCACCTTCCCTTTGGTCTAATCTAATCTTGTATCTTATCTGTTTCTTACGAGGAGAAAGTGGTGGCGTGCCAAGCTGTTGCCAACATTGTCAAGTCATCGCTCGGTCCTGTTGGTCTCGACAAGGTAGAAGCTTGCTACTTCCGTGGTCCTTACGGGACTCTGGTTGTTTTCATGTTTTCATGATTATCTTATTACAGCTTATGTTTTGAGCTGTTTAGAATAACAATTATAGATATGATCGTTTTCTGCAATCCTTAGTAGCTTGTATCTGCGGTTGTTTCTTGAATTGCAAAATCTTTTTAAAGTTGTGCTGTCAAACGTAATCTGATTCCAATGTGCTTAATGAAGGAGTTTGTACCAGTTTAATTCACTGTTATTTGTGTTTAGAGTGACTTGCTCTTCTTTATTTTTTTGTATGTCCTCTTCTATACTTTTGTTAACTAGAATTTTAATCTTTTAAAGTCCTTGTATTTGGGATACATATGAAAGTTGGTTTTACTCACTCATTTAACAGTTTGAAATGCATGGGCATTTCACCATTAGTTTACCTTGCCAACTTTTATTTCTTTGTTTCTTTTGACACAAAAAATTTATGTTAAAGCTAATGGGTCAATTTGTTCAGAATTGCAATCAAGTGGTTTATGTGGTTTGTGAGACTTGGAATTTTTATGATGGTTGAGGAAGGCTAAATAGGTGGTGATGCCTATGTCTCTTCATAGAGTTGAATGGGATATGAAGGACATACGGAGCGACATTGAAAAATGACCGATTGAGTGTTTCTTAGTATAGTAGCATTTTTAGTTTTATTTGGTTATAATGAGTCATGCAAAGCATGTATTATGTTTTTAGTTATTTTAACACATTTTTTATTTTTATATTTTTAATTATTATTTTATTAGATAGCGGTATTTTGGATATCTTGTTTTTGGTCTAGCGTATCTTATTGTAAGCTATTTAATTCCTTGTTATGAAATAGAAAATGAGATATATTGTTTAGTTGTCAAATTGTGACTGTAAAATTTTCTCATGGTACATGAGTGCACAAGACATGAAGAGTGCATATATTGGCTACCCTTTTTTTGAATTGTAATCTAAAGTTACCTCATTGTTTTTGTCATTTTCCTCTCTTCAATCGTGATCATTGGTATCAGAATTGGCATTAGAGCCAAATCTAGTTGTAGGATTCTCATCCTGCTTATCCTCAATCATTTTTTAGATCAAAGCTTATTTTGTGATATCTCAATCATTATAATTATTATTTTGTTAGTTAGGGATAATTTTTTCATTTTTTGGATCTGTAGCATGTCGATGTAAACTATTTAAACACTTTTTATAGAATGGCAAAGGAGGTGTGTTGTTTAGTTGCCAATATGAGATCATGAAAGTTTCTTGTGGCACATGAGTGCACAAGACAAGGAGAAGGCATAGGCTTGCCTTTTTTGGTTGTGATATTGGTTTATCCCTCCTCTGGATTGTGATCTAAAGTTACCTTATCATATTCGTCGTTTTCCTCTCTTTGATAATGACCACCAGCATCAAAGTTAGTTGCCAATATGAGATTATGTAAGTTTCTTGTGGCACATGGGTGCACAAGACAAGAAGGCATGGGCTGGCCTTTTCTGGTTGTGATATGGGTTTTTCCCTCCTGGATCGTGATCTAAGTTACCTTGTCGTATTCGTCATTCTCCTCTCTTTGATAATGACCACCAGCATCAAATTTGATATTAGTGCTAGATCTAGTTGCAAGATTCCCATTCTGCCGATCCTCAATCATCTTTGGGATTAGAGCTTCTTTTGTGATGTCCTAACCATCGCAATGGTTCAAGTTGGTATTATAGCTGCCGCCATGACCAATGGCTGCTGTTGTAGTTTTACCCTCACATCGGTCAATGATTCTGCTTGACATTGCTGCTAGCCAGCTTTGCCCTTCCGTAGGGGTTCCCATGCCTTGGAAACCAATCACATGTTGAACCTGAAAGTTGCAGTCCCACCCTCTACATCATTTTTTTAGTATTAGAGCAGATTCAAATATAGTTGTATGATTTTCATCTTGCCCATCTACTATCAAATTTGGCATCTTCCACCATCAGTAACCCATGTTCTTTTCTATTTAAGAGTTGTAACATTTGCTTTCTTGAAACTTGGTATTTGAGTCTTACCACTTTTCTTCTACAAAATGAAATTCTCAATAAATATTTGTCAGTAATGTGGATTACCTTATAGATGCTTGTTGATGATATTGGTGATGTGACAATTACCAATGATGGGGCAACAATACTAAAGATGCTAGAAGTAGAACATCCTGCTGCAAAGGTAGTCAATCTGATTTATCACGTTTTGCTCTGTTTTAATGTCCAGTCATTTTTATACAATTAAGGTGTATTTTTTTATTCAAACTTTTGGAGAGTTAGGTTCTCGTGGAGTTAGCTGAGCTGCAGGATCGCGAAGTTGGAGATGGAACAACCTCCGTTGTTATTGTGGCTGCAGAGTTGCTTAAGGTGAATAAACAAATTGCATTTCTGCAGTGTTTGCCAAGTGGCAATATTTTTTAAATTTAACTTGGTATTTTTATTCCAGAGGGCCAATGATCTTGTCAGGAACAAGATTCATCCTACATCAATTATTAGTGGTTATCGAGTAAGATTTATACTAATGCTATATTTTGAGATCATGAGCTTTAATAAATGTATCCCTTTCAGATACCCCATTTCATTTCCCAATCACAGTTATGAGCTTTTTTCTGCATGTTAGACATTTGTTCATAATTTTTTTGTGTTGGTTAGCTTGCAATGAGGGAAGCATGCAAGTATGTTGATGAAAAACTTGCTGTCAAGGTGCGAAATTAATGTTGCCATTTCTGCTTTTTTTTTTTACTTTATTACATTGACTTTTCATAGTCTTTGAAATGCATATTCAGGTTGAAAAGCTCGGAAAAGAATCTCTCATAAATTGTGCCAAGACTAGCATGTCTTCAAAGCTCATTGGCGTTGATAGTGACTTCTTTGCAAATCTTGTAAGATGGAGATTATAGTTTATCTTAAAACCAAGTGATTCATTATGTGATACTGATTTTATTTATTTGCTTCTATTTTTGAAGACTTGTTCTTTAAATTTCTTCCTTCAAATTTTTTTCAATGACTAGCTTTCAGGAGCATTTCAAGTTCAATGTGCATTGTATTCATATTTCACGGTTGGCCTCCCTATTTTGCAATCAAATTTAGCAACTTATATGGATTAATTGGGTGCTTGATTTTTTTGCATGCACTGCTCATTTTTCATCTAAAAAAGATGGCGTCAAAATTGGTGAAACTGATCCAAATCAGTATCTTAGGATATGCTTCTTTGTGAATTGTGTCAGGTTCCTGTGAATTTCTGTGAAATGGGCACATCTCATGTGGTTTGTGGATTGCATTGTCAATAAACAAGGCAAAACAGTGCCTCCAGCCTGGTGGAGATTAACTGGCTCACATAAACTTTAAAGTGGAAAGTGGAAAATTGAGCAACTTCAATTCTTACAAGAGGAAAATGGCTTAATTGGAAGCTTTGTAACCATTTAAAGGAATATCCCTATATTCTTTGGTTTGTGTTATAGATCAAGTTTATCAGTCTATTTGCTGTTGATATGTATAGAGTTTATACCATTGACATAATTATGTGAATACAATTAGAGTTTGATAGGCTAAAGTTACATTTCTTCATTAACATGAACTTGCTCATTGGAATTTAAAAATAGCTTTTATCATAATCTTTGTTAAAACTAAATTTTGTGCATTATTTTTAGTGTAAAATTATGATCATCTTTAAATTTATATAAATCCTTTTAAAACAGCACCAAAATCAATAACATAATTTCAAGCCACTGATACTTCCAAAAAACCTCTGTTGAAGTCTGAAGCTGAAATTGTGTTTTAAAACCAATCTCGCAAGTCTTTTTTTTTAAAAATAATTGTAACAAGTTCCCGAATCATTAGTAATGTATCCACTTTATGCACTGGAAAACTTAGTATATTATTTCTCTATATAGCTGTCTCAAAAGATACAATGTTACTAAGAATAGTTGAGCTTAAATGAAGGTGGATGCCAATTGTTAAATTTTTAAGCTGGATGATCTTGTTATTGAAAAGTGATGGACCACTATTAATCAGTTTGGACGTGCTGCTTGATGTTTGTTACTTTAATTACACTGCTGGTAATTTTGTTTCATCTTATTTATGGTGTTTTCTCTTCATTTGTCAAAATTTTGGTTCAGTAACTGGATCTATAGTGTTATGATGGGCTTGTGCACCCACTCTCCATCCTCCTTCCCAAATTCAAATGCAATTGCATGTCATACAACACTTCTCCCAATAATCAAAATGCACAAACTGGCATACTATACGGAACTTGAATTCTGTGGAAGTACTTATGCCTGCAATTAGGAGCTAGAGTGCCAGTTTGGCTCTTGTTATTCTGTTGTACTTTTATTTTTTTTCTTTTTCTTTGTGTTTGCATTGGTGACTCACCTTTCTTCAGGTTGTTGATGCTGTTCAAGCTGTGAAGACAACAAACGCCAGAGGAGAAGTGAAATATCCAATCAAGGTTAGCATCATGTTGTTTTGGCATATGAGATTCCTTTTGCATTTGTCTTGCATGGATTTTTTATGGCATTTTTATTTTCTTTTTTTTGGTTCTGCAAGTTCATTTACTTTCTATATTTACAACTTGCTTTTAATGTTCTACTTCTGAATGTTGGGTTCCTAATTAGAAAAAGATAAATTGTCCATGATTTCTTTGATATGGATTTGCCTGACCTAAAATAATAGAACAATATTTTCTCATTGATTTTCCAGTCTCACGGGGCATTTAACAATGCATTACAGAGCTTCCTAAATTTTATGTTATGTTGCAGCCTTTGGCATAATTTGCTTTAGATTTTTCCTGTTTTTGAAGTGGAATGAGAGCATAGAATGAATTGAAACAATGGTGACATTATTGTGCTTTCAAATGCTTGCAAAGGCACTAAATTGAGGTACCAATTCATTTATCTCTGTAATGTTGTCTAGCCAATGCGAGGCATTGCTCGTGCAGCACCGGCTTTGCTTGCTAGGTGAGAGGTACTAGGTGTTTGCATTGATCCCTTAACATTTCTCTTAGGTTTCCTAAAGCATCATTTAAAAGGATTGTGGACTCTCCTAATGGCTTTAAAGAGTTTTTATAGCTATTTTGTGCTTTTGTAAATTAATCTATTAAGATGGACAAATTGCTTAACATCTTTTTCTCATGATTAGATGCTATTGAGTTTTGCATGGATGATTTCAGGCTTTTTATAATTTGTTTCATATATAAATAAAAATTTTCCTATATCAACTTCTTACAAAATGAGGCAGAAAATGATGAAGCAATCATAAACTCAAGCAATGATGAAGGCAGGATCATTACTGTATGGTACAAAAATGGTTTGTATGTTATCAGTAATTTTTGCTTAAGTGCAACAAATAAAACAATCAGATTAGCCAAGACAACATCAACATCTGAACAAATCACTCGCCAAATCAGTCTTTATTTTCTGAGTTAGGGAATTTGAGTATAATGCAATCAAATGAGCAGAATAAGATATTGCCGTATGCTTTCTTAATTATAACAGTTAATGGATGTTAAATTTCCTTCGTAATTCAAAATAAAAGGACTTGCATGCCTTTTAGCCATAATATGATCCATTATTTATGGTTTTTAGTGAGATTTGGGCTAGGATATAGTTAAGAAAATTATTTGAGAAAGCATCAAATAAGTTTGGGTTTACTAAGCTGATTTGGCAAGAGGTTTGTTGAAAAATAGAAGTGAAAGGCAGTTGCACAAATGGATTAAATTTGTATTTAAATTACTATTGGTGAAAGTAGGAGGAAGCAAAATAATTTGTGTACAAATTGTGAGTTAAGTGCGATTGGTGTGATTAAATAATTCAAATGGAGAGGTGTAGGAAAGTAGCAAATGATGTGATGACTGCATGAACCTGGAAGGAAGTTCATGTGAAAGCATTTGGCCTTCCATGTGTCTTGCGATGATGTTATCTTCTCGCCTGTTGTGTTACTTATTAGTAATTGATAGATGTATCTTATTTAGACATTTTTTTATTCAACTTTGGATTACGTTACTTATCAGAGGAAGATGTGTGTTAAGTGTTTGTTATTATACTCTCCATTCCTTTCACCATTTCTGTTTTCTTGTTCTCTCTATGTATTGGAGCTACAAAGCTAGTATTTTTGTATGGGTACGTGCAAAAGCTCATATTCTTATTTTTTTGGGTGCATGTAAAGCTCATATTCTACTATTTAGAATTTTATAGATTCAGTTATCTATTTTTAATCTTGTTATGATACCATCTTTCATTTATAAATTATTTTGAAGTCTCTTCTGACTTATGATTCGTCTTATGTACTCTTCGTTCAATTAATTTTTTTTTAAAAAAAATCTCTCTTCTGTATAGGGCATAAACATTTTGAAGGCTCATGGAAAAAGCGCCAGAGATAGCTACTTGCTAAATGGATATGCTCTAAATACAGGCCGTGCTGCTCAAGGAATGCCTAGTAGAGTTGCACCAGCTAGAATTGCGTGCCTTGATTTCAACCTTCAGAAGACAAAATTGCAAATGGGTGTTCAGGTCTTGGTATCTGATCCCAGAGAACTTGAAAAAATACGGCAAAGGTAATTATATTAATGGTTTTGTTGTTACTGAATTTTGCGTATGCGTTAACCTGGATCTTTTGGGACCGACTATTACAGTTTTTGTTTCACATACTTTTTTCAAGCATGGTTGTGTATGATTTTTTTCTGCCCACCCGTGTATGCTTTGCATCCTTTCAAGGAACCATAAATGGAGACTAAAGGCAGAAACAATTATATGCATGTTCTTTAGGTTGTTTTGGACTTGTTATGGCTGTGTAAATGATTATTTGATACAAAGGATCTAATTACACCCTTCAAATAACCCATTGGTTTACACAGGTAACAAATTAGATGATTGTCTAGGATAGGCCTACCAAATTGTAATTCAACTTTTTTAATTACAAGCTTCCATCAGAAGTGTCCTGGGATAAACCGTTTTGGACATGCATCTTTTTGTTCCTTTCTCAGATTATTTGCTTTGAAATTCTTTAGAAACTCAACACATTGCTATCTTTATTGTTTAAATAAGTTCACAAATTTGTTATAAAGCCCAGTTAACATGCTATCTTTATTGTTTAAATAAGTTCACAAATTTGTTATAAAGCCCAGTTAACAATGACTTTGGTTAGCTTTTATGATTTTTTATTTATGAAAGGAAGGTATGTCAACGTCCAAGTCAACTCGTCTTTGTATATTAGATATTTTATTATTTAATTATGAAGTGAAAGCATGACCATGGCAAATGCTTCAAGCGAACTTTGTAACAATTGTGCTCATTTCATTGTTGAATCTCTTAACTATCATATTTATTAGATTTTATTATAATTTTGTTCTCTTTTAGGGAGTCTGATATAACCAAAGAACGCATTGAAAAACTTCTCAAGGCAGGAGCTAACGTTGTTCTTACAACTAAGGGTATTGATGATATGTCACTTAAGGCAAGCATTTATTTTGATCATTTTGCTTTACATTTTTTGTTGCAAAATTTCAAATTTGCATGTCTAAAATTCAAATTAGCATTCTCTATTGTAATTCATATTTTGAATGGTGACCTCACATTAGGACTAAAAGGGTTGATTTTCTGCTTGATGTATTATGCTTTATTTTTGGGGTAAATTATCTAATACATTTTTCTTCACATTTTCAAGTTTTTAATTACCTTACTAAAGTTGCCATTGTGATATGCTTCGTTGTTTTTTAAAGCATTGTTATAGTCATATAGTCAGTGCACAATATTCTATCTTCTATTTTCACAAATATTATTTTAAATGTCTACCATTTTTCATGTCAAATTGGGCCAAAATATTAATAAGATGTGTTTTCTTGAAATTCTTTTTATTGTGCAATGGTGCATAAGGTGCCAAATATTATTTAGCATCCCACCATTTATAGAAACTTTGACATCCTAAAGAGCATAATTGTAATTTTTTTTTTGGCCCAAGCTTTTCTGGTGAGATCTTCATCGCTTAGGTAATTCTTAACTTAATGATGCCATGGAGGTTGCATGCAAGGGGCACGTGTATGCTTCTTGAGCAAATCTCCTGCAAAAAAATCCTTTGAAGTTGTATTTCCTTCTGTTTGTTAAAGTCAACATCATCAAAAGTAATTAATTCTGATCTTTATTCATTGAGGTTATTCCACACATATGCTTTCCCAATACCTCAATTTGATTGTATCCATTTTTTTAGCACCACTTATTGCTACAACATCGAAATTTTGACATCCTTCTCCATCCACTTTGTTTTACCTCTTTAGGGTTATGATTTTCTGATTTGTGCAAATTATCTCTCTTTGATTGTAATGCTACTAGTTTTTATTTAGATGATTTAGAGACTGAACACGTGGTGCAACCTGCTTGCTTATGGAAATTATTGTAGGTAGTCTATAGTTGCATGAACCCCACATTCTTCCCCACTCTTTCGAGTTTTTGTACTTGTGAAGAAGTTTTCTAAGTGTGTCATTAGTGATGTTGATTGTGTTTAATGATTTTAGTGGCGTTAGCTAGTCTTATTAGTTGGAGTTGTATGCGTACAAAGAGTCTTTCCAGTATGTAATGAAAATCAATCAAAATCTAGGAAAAAATTGAACTTTGCTCGAAACAGTAGCTCTCTTGAATTAGCTATCGAAGATTGCTATTTTGAATGAGTTATGCCACATCTTGCTATCGAGCAATCATGTCCATGGCAATTTATATCAGAGTACGTCTTCGTTGTCTTCTACTGATGATGAACAATTCAAGGAGTGTTATTACCAGCATTTGACTATGCGTTTGACTATCTTCTATTCTCATGCCTTGTTTCATCCCTCTATTGTCAAGTTGCCTGCATGTCTACTGTGTTGTGGACTATTACAATTGTCACCTGTTGAGTTCGTTTGTCTCCTTCCTAGCCTTGAATGATTCATTGTTATCAGGCATGACCAAAACTATTTGACTTATACTTTTTAGTAATTTATGCCTTAAATAACTGTTGTTCATTGATGTTGTCCTCAATGACTACAAGGAGTGAGTCATCCATTAAGTCTATATATTAAGTTGAGAAAAGAAAACCAAGTCATATGTGACTTGAAATTCAATGTTGGGGAGTTATAAGTTGAGTAAACTTGTTTGTGTGCTTGTAATTGTTTATAAATTTTGTTTAGGGGTGTTTAGCTAAGTGCTATTTGGATAACATAGAATTGTAATGTTATTTAGATTTTTTAGTGCTATTTTAAATCTAATTAATGTATTTTTATTGTTTGACTCAATGTTATCTAGATAGTCTTTTATTGTTATTTTTAACATCAATATTATCATTATCACGATATCTCTTAAATTTTGTGGAATAATTTGATGTCCTTGTTTAAGAGAATTATAATTTTTAATAATATTTAAAAATATCACCAAACAAAGTATTTGATATCTTAAATAACAAATTATTAGAAAATGATGTTGTTAACCAAGCACTCCCTCAATAAGATTACAATGTCAGTTATTTTAACATCATTAAAATGGCGGACACAGCTTGTTATGCATGTAAAGGCAAGCTTGGTTATTGCTTGGAGGTGCAATACTACTGTTATTGAAAGAGTATGCATGAGGACCACCATTAAACTCGAAAAATTTTTTAAGTGCTTCGTTTATGAATATCAAAGCTCTCTAACAAGAATATTTTGCATTGCTTACTTTAAATGGCATCATGTCTATTAATAACATAGTTGCATAATTTAGATGTTTGTCTATTTCTTGAGGTATGATGAATGATATGATGTTGCTTGCACAGCTGATTTGAGCACATCTAATGAAACTGATGACTGATTGTTAGACTGCATTATTAAAAATGGTAATAAGAAAAATACCCAAAATCAGCTCCTTTTGAAATCAGAGGGGAGTTAATTTGAGATGTCTAATCTCTTAAACCTCAAGTGATGTTCTGAAGCAAAGATAGAATATCACTTTGTCTTATTCATTCATTCAAATAGCCAGAGGGTGGGCAAAAACGTATGAAGTGGACATTGAACTAATAGCTATACTAACAATCCTAATTGAATAGAGCGTCTACCAACTGCAAGAGCTATCCTTTTGATCCTATCCAAGACTTACTCAAATAGCTAATAACTGAACAACTAGAGTTTTGTTCTGAAATCTATCCAAAGGCTTACCTGGCAGCCATGTGTGCAAAAGGAAATGTGCTGGCATGAACTGATTGAGGTGGCTAGATGTTGCATGCATCATATGCAAAACTTTATGACTGAGGTATTGTGTAAAATGTCATAAAAGCTGTAGAAGGATGTGTTGCTGTAGACTGTGGTTGCAGTGTTTGGAATGTGTAACTTCTATTTGAAGATGACGATTAAAACGCCCATTAGGACTGCCATTTGTTTTTGTTTAGACATTAGCTGGTTCTCAATAGTGATGATTACCTATTGCACTGGACTCAAAGTATAACATGATATTAGTTTTTTGTTCAACATAATTCTGAAACTTTCTACTACTGGCATATATTGACAATTCTACAAAGATGAGATATTTTTTAACCCACAGACATCATTATATGAAGTTAACTTACAAATACCAAAGAAATCCATCACAAAAATATTTAATACCCACAGAAATTTAAATCCCAAACCTAGGAATCATGTAGGTCAATCTCAATGGTATTTTAAAGAGATTAACAATAAAAACCATCTTAAAATATTTCTTTAAAAGTGGTCGAGCTTTTTTTTGAAGTGATTGTTTACAAGACAATCAATGTTTAATTTATGAAAAACATTATATATCAATTTTTTATAATTTTTTGATGTTATGCAATGATTGTTTTAGACAATTACTATATAATTTTTCATATGATTTATCTTTGAAATATTACATAATGGTTTTCTTAATTAAATCTACTTTATGTTAAAGTATTATACGATAATTTTTTCACATCATTATAATATATCTAATAAAAATACTTGTGCCCGTGAACTCTACCTAGTAGTGAAAAGCAACTTCTTCCAACCCTCTTTCACATTTGTTTTGATACCTTATTGTTAGTCTCCTTGTCTCTTGTCATTGATTCTCATTGTTAGTTAGTTCTTTCTTTATGTTGGTGGTTGCAATGCCATTATACCGATTTTGTTATAATTTAGGCTTTGGGAATATGATCTGTTTTTTTTCTTTGTTCTCATTTTCTTAAATTTTATGCTAACGGTGCCACTAAATGTTTTGTGCAGTATGAGTTTTATTAATGGAATCTATTGTGGATTATGTATTTTTTTTTGTTGGTTAAATGTGGTTTCAGTATTTTGTGGAGGCTGGAGCGATTGCTGTTCGGCGTGTTCGAAAAGAGGATCTGCGCCATATTGCTAAGGCCACTGGTGCAACTGTGGTATGTTTTTGTCCGTCAGCACGAGGATAGATTAGCTTTCCTACTATTTTTCTTTTTGTATATCCTCACAGTTTCAGTCTAGCTACTATTTATGTGAACTACCATCAAAGAATGTTTTCTTGTTTTGTAAGCCATGACTTTACTTGATTTTCGTCTGGTGTTTCTTTATAATATTTATTCTTTTTAAAAAAGAAATTCTTGAATCGATTTTCCATTGATGTGAATCGATTATATCGTAGAATTTTTGCTTTCCTTCAGAAGTTTGTTTGCACCAATGTGATCATGCATTGAGTTTAATTGAGGAAGAAATACACCATGCACAAACTTTCCAGGCTTCAGATTTGAGTTTTTTCTTTGCATTGACATTAGATTTTAGCATAAACATTGTGATATGATAGCAAGAAAACACTAGTTGATTGGTACAGCTTTCTTTCCTGTATTCTTAAGCAGCATATTTACAACTTAAGTTATACCTTTGTTTGTTCCTAATTTTGCAGGTTACGACGTTTGCAGACATGGAAGGGGAGGAAACATTTGATTCATCATTCCTTGGACAAGCAGACGAAGCTGTGGAGGAACGAATTGCTGATGACGATGTTATAATGGTGAAGGGCACAAAAACTTCAAGTGCAGTGAGTTGCAGACGACAAACTATGCTTGTTACAAGTTTTTAAGCATGCTCAAAGGTGCCATCTTTTTTTATGGTTGTAAAAATTAATAATCTCTCAGGTATCGGTGATTCTTAGAGGAGCAAATGATTTTATGCTTGATGAGATGGAGAGATCTTTGCATGATGCATTGAGCATTGTGAAGAGAACGCTGGAGTCCAATATGGTATGCAAAGCAGCGAATCACAATAACTTGATCAATATTTTTGTTTAATATTCTTTTATTTTTTCCCCTAATATTCCTTCCTATATTGCTGTTTTATGTCCTTGACAGAAAAATCTAACCTATTGTCTTATAATGCCGAAGTTATTAAATTTATCTGTGCTTGCAGTTGTTTGGCATGAATTGAGTTAATTTGGAAAGAGTATTGTAGCTGTACATCAATTTAAGTGTGAAATTTATACCAGATGTTACAGTTCTACTTACTAGTACTTTTGTTGAACATGGGCGAAGTTTGAATTTTGAACAAAGATTTAACTTTTGAGTTCTAAGTAATAACGTGAAATGTTCTATGCACCATAATGTGTGTTCTGGCTAATATTTGGTAGTTCATCAGATTTTCTAATTTTTTCCTTTCTTTTTCTTGTAATTCATTTACCTTTCTTCCTTTTGATCTCAAATGCTCTTCTTGTTTACTCTCCCAGAACTACCCACATCAGTTCTCTATTCAATTGACTCATCAACTGTTGCTAATATAGGTTGTTGCTGGTGGTGGAGCCGTGGAAGCGGCCTTGTCGGTATACTTAGAAAACCTTGCGACAACTCTGGGCTCTAGGGAACAGTTGGCAATAGCAGAGTTTGCAGAGTCCCTGCTTATCATACCCAAGGTTGCTAAAAAATGCCCATTTTATGGTCTATTCTTTTGTCAAGATTCCCAATCTTATCTACTATTATGACCTATGTTTCACAGGTACTTTCTGTGAATGCTGCCAAGGATGCAACAGAGTTGGTGGCAAAACTTCGTGCCTATCACCATGCTGCCCAAACCAAGGCTGATAAGCAACATTTATCAAGGTATAACTTATTTGATCGCTTTTAATACATAACTGTTTTTATAATCAAAATTAGCTTATAAGAAATGGTTTTAGGGCACTACTAGAACAGTATCTTTAGTTTATGGTTGCCTTAATAGACATTTGATGTTAAACTTATTATAAAAAAATAGTGAAGCTTACAGGTTTTGATACTGTATTGCAAGCCAGGACAACGTATTGGCTGTTATGCTCTCCTCTCCTTAGAAAAACTATATAATCAATTTCACTTAGTGAGGCTTTGATACTTTCTGAAGCTTTAATGATGAAATTTCTTGGAAATCTTAACATAATAAAGTTCTGAAAACTGTCCTTTTGGAATTTATCTTTTTCTCGATTACCTTTCTTTTGTTATGTGAATGATGCACTAAGCCTTATCTCAACTGTATATTCTGTTGCAGCATGGGATTGGACCTTTCAAAGGGAAGTATACGCAATAATCTTGAAGCAGGAGTGATTGAGCCGTCTATGAGTAAAGTGAAGATCATACAGGTGAACAACATTACATAGTACCTCCTGTTTGCCAAATTAAATGAAACAATCTCCCTTTTTCACTTGAAATAAAATGCATTTGAACTTTATGATACCAGTTTGCTACTGAGGCAGCCATAACAATTCTGCGAATCGATGATATGATAAAGTTGATCAAAGATGAGCAAGAGGCTGAAGATTAGAATGGGTTCTCATCTGCCGCAAGGTGTTTGCCTCTTGGGATAGACAATTTTGTGCCACATTATTTCCTGTCATGAGATCTTACTGGTGTTTTGAGACTCAGTTTTCCTTTGCTCTTCCCCTTAGGAAAAGTTCTGACTACCGTGGTCTGAAATCTTCTTTGGATGATGAGATTAAAAGAGATTTGTTTTTTTTTTTGGAAGAAATTAAATGATATTTAGGATGTTTTTATTAATCTTAAATCTGATCGATTGTTGAAAGAAATAATTTGCTGGACTTAAATGTGAGGTTAAAATCTGTGAATAAGGTCTCATCGCTTGACAGCCAACCATCTCATGTGTTCTACTTCGGTCTTTGTTAAGCCATTTGTGTTCTATGTTTCAAGTTAAGCTGTACTTATTCCCATTGGAAACAAAAAATATTGGATTAAAAAACATAATACAAAAGAAATATTGAGAGAGCAACAACTCCATACTTAAAAATATTTTATTTAAGTGTCTAATAAAAAGAAGTCTACTTCATCACTAATAAAAATAAATGAAAAATAAAATTTTTTTTCGGGAAAACAACCGACTTTGCAAGGTAACCAAACCAAACCCTAATACTTCAAGTTAACTTTGAAGTCAAGCGAGACGCTGCCGTCCCCATCGCCGACAATAACTGTGTTCTGTCCCGCTGGCAAAACCGTCTCCGCCGTCCTCTCAACAATCCCAAATGCCTTGCAGACATTGAGCTTCACCCTCGCCACCGCCTTCTTTCCTGCCGGTACAAACACCCTCTCGAACGCCACCAACTGTTTCAGCGGAGCGTCGAGCACGCCCGCCGGTGGTTTTGTGTAAACAAGTACTGCGTGACTTCCGTCCACTGCTCCGGTGTTGGCCACCTCGACGTCGAGGACGAGGTTGTCGGCACAGGGAAGCGTGTTGACTTCGATGGACGGGCAGCCCGGCACGTCGACGCCATCGGCGTAGTGCAGTGGCGGGCAGTTCTTACCTGGCCTGATTTTGACGTCGATCCAGTGGGCCGACGACGTGACGTTGTAGCTGAACGTGCTGTAGCTCAGGCCGAACCCGAAGGGGAAGACTGTTGAGCCGTTGAAGAACTTGTAGGTACGGCCCGGGAAGCCAAGCTCGTCCACCGGCCGGAGCTTCATAGATGACATGGGAAGCTTATCGATGTAGTCCCCATTGTACCAAGTAAGAGGAAGCCTCCCACCTATATCATTCATAAGTGTTTTTCGAAACTCGATTAACAAACAGAGTTTTTGGAGTGGTATATGAAATTATCGTTACCCGGGTTGTAACGGCCGAAGATGACGTCAGCGATGGCTTGGCCGCCCTGTTCGCCGGGATACCCAGCCCAGAGAATGGCGCCGATCTTCGGGTTTTCTTTCGCGAATGAGATGTCAATGCCGCCGGCGGACATGATGACGAGAACCACAGGATGCTTAGCGGCCTCCGCTACCTGGTTGATGAGCTGCGTTTGCAGGCCGGGCAGAAGGAGATCCGTCCTATCCTTACCTTCCGCTTCCACCCCAAGATCGATCCCGGCGAAGATGATCGTGGCATCCGCCGTCCTCGCCGCATTGACCGATTGCTGGATCAACCCACCGTCCCCGCACGGCACGTCCCAACATCCATGGTGGAAGTCCACCTGCACTTCTTTGGAGAACGCCTCCAACGGAGACACGTACCCGCACGGAATCCCTGCAATCCATAAAGCAGATTTCAAACATATCCTTAATCTGTTTGCAAACCATTTGCCAAAAGCGCTTTTTTTACTTTTTCATTACCTTCGTAGTTACCAATCATGACGTTGGTGGCGTTTCCATGTGGACCGGTGATAACGAACTTCTTCTTCTTGTTGGACGTCAGTGGCAAGGTGTTGCCTTCGTTCTTGAGGAGAACAATGCCCTGCCTCGCGGCGTCTGTGGCCAGCTCGAGGTTCGCAGGAGTGCAGATGTCTTTGACACCGAGGGATTTATACACTTCGGAACCGTCGAAGAAGTTGAGTCTCATGAGAACCGTGTACAGGTTCTTGAGCGCCATGTCGATGCTCCTCTCCCTCACTTTCCCTTGCTCCAACGCGGATCCAGTGTAATTCGGGTAGTAAATCCCGCAGTCCAGATCCAGTCCCGCATTCAGGGCCTGCGCCACCGTGTCCTCCTTTGTGTCGTTGAGCCAGTGGTGCCCGTCTGCCATCGTTTCCAGCGAATCGCAGTCCGACACGATGTAGCCGTGCAGGTCCCACTCCCCTCGGACGGTCATGTTCAGAAGTCGCGGATCGGCGCAGGCCGGGATGCCGTTGACCCTATTGTACGAGCACATGACGCTGCTCACGTCGCCGTCCCGCACGCACATCTCGAACGGCCGGAGAAAGGTCTCCGCCATGTCTTGCTCCGTCACCCGCGCGTCGAAGTGGAACCGGTCCTCCTCGATCCAGTTGTCGAGGTCGTACGCCGCGTAGTGTTTGCAGCAGGAGGACACCTTGAGCGGCCGCGCATTGGGGACCACCCCCGAGCCTCCTTCTTGGCCTTCCACGTCCTGCAAGCCGCGGACGTAGGCCGCGGCATAGACCCCAACCGTGAATGGGTCCTCACCTGGCGTCTCCAAGATCCGTCCCCAACGAGGATCCCGTACCACGTTGACATTAGGGCTCCAGAAAGTCAACCCTGCGTGGCCTACATTGTACATCGCCCTTGCCTCCGTCGACACCACCTGTAGGAGTATTTTCGTAAGTTTGTTATCCCTACTTGCATGCATGCAGGATTTGAACTACGTACCTGACCCAAGGTTTTCCAGAGGGATTGGTTGAAGGAGGCGGCGGAGAGAATGACCATAGGGAAGCTGGTGGCGCCAGGGACGATGTCGCCGAAGTAGGTGGCGTGGCCGACCCACGAGACGCCGTGGAGGGCCTCCGACCACCAGTTGTAATTGGGGAGGCCGATCCTTGGGGCGCCCAGGGCTTGGTCTCCTAATTGGGCGATCTTCTCTGCGAGGGTCATCCGGTCGATGAGGTCAGCCACCCGGTCGGGGAAGGGGAGGGTGCGGTCGCAGTAGGCGAACGTATCGATGTTGAGGCCGAGGGAGGCGAACCGGTCCTTGTCGCATACGTGGGTGTAGTTGTTTCCATTGGTATGGATAGGCCCCGTGGTGACGCCGGCGGCCGCGGAGTTGAGGAAGGAGCAGCACAGAATCGCAAGGCAGAAGAGGAGGGCGCAGGAACTAGCCATTGTTTGGGCTGAATCGGATTTGGGTCTCGTCTCGTCGGCTGTGTGGGATGTTATTATATAGTTTACAAGAAAATTTTCGATTTTTGATTTCGATAATAATCTGAAATTTTGATAATGACGTAAATATTATCAAAATCTTACTATAAATTTAATTATTTTTTTGTTCTACTTTATTTGATATCTCTGGTTTCCGGCCTCAAGATCGGATACTTGTTAAGAGTTTTGTAACTGATGTGTAATATCTAGTTCAGAAAAATTATATTTCGAAAAATAAATTTAATGATTTATTAGTATAAACAATTAAATTTAAATATTTTGATATTACGGTTTCAGGCTTCAAAATCGGATATTTGTTACTGTTTTCTAAATAATGAGTAATATCTACTTCAGAACAATTATATTTCGAAATAAAGATTTAACGATTTATTAATATAAACATTAAATTTAAATATTTTGATATATCAAAATCGGATTTTCATTAAGAAAAATTGTATTTCGAAAAATAAGTTTATTGATTTATTAATATAGATATAAATAAATAGATTTCATTGTAGTAAGTCGAAGAAAATGGATATCGATAGAAATAGTGAAAATAATGATTTTAATTTTACTATTTTAAATAAAATTTAAATATGTAATTAGAATTATTGATAAACAATGAATCGTGTAGTTTGTTTTATTTTAAAATTTTAAATTGAGAATTTTAAGCTGCTTGTTGTAGCGATTTGCGGAAATTAGCTTAGATAATCTAGAAATTATTTAGCCTTTTCAAATAATTTAAGAATTTTTAATGAAAATAATCAAATTTGAAGATAATGTAAATCCATGCAAGCGTTTAAATTTCATATTTTAAAAAGGTAGTTTGCATTTAATTTTTATTTAAAATTTATGTTTAGTTTTCATATTTGAAATCTTATTTTTTTTTTAATCGACTTAGAATTTGCCATGTTACCTTATAGATGAGCATCACAAAAAATTGCTTTGAATTCTAATTCTTAAGAATATATTTTCTTTTTTAAAATTGATTTTTCTAAAAATAAATTGAGATTTACTTGTTTGAGTTCATAGTTCAAAAAAATAATAATTTGATTATAAAAGAATTAATGATATTTATTAAACATATTTTATATTTTAACCCACAGACATCATTATGTGAAGTTAACTTACAAATACCAAAGATATCCATCACAAAAATATTTAATACCCACAGAAATTTAAATCCCAAACCTAGGAATCATGTAGGTCAATCTCAATGGTCAAACTATCTTAAGATATTTCTTTAAAAGTGGTCGAGCTTTTTTTTCAAGTGATTGTTTACAAGACAATCAATGTTTAACTTATGAAAAACATTATATATCAATTTTTTTAAAATTTTTTGATGTTATGCAATAATTTTTCATATGATTTATCTTTGAAATATTACATAATGGTCTTCTTAATTAAATCTACATAATGTTAAAATATTATACAATAATTTTTTCACAAGGTTATAATATATCTAATAAAAATACTTGTGCCTGTGAACTCTAAGTAATAGCAAAAGCAACTTCTTCCAACCCTCTTTCACATTTGTTTTGATACCTTATTGTTAGTCTCCTTGTCTCTTGTCATTGATTCTCATTGTTGGTTAGTTCTTTCTTTTCGTGTCATGAATGTTCTTAACCATTGACCATGAATCATCTTTCATTTTCTTTTGCTTACAATTTTTTTATAGACAAAACATCTTTGTCATTCAAACCCTATACCATTGCTAGAATCCATCTTAGTCATCAATCTTCTCTTCCATCATTGTATTTATTAATTAAAACCCTAAGGAAATCCATCATAAACACTATTAACAACTTCATAATCGAGCCTCTGTATTTGTTAAGTTTTTGTTTGAACATTTTAAGTTAGTACTAGTGCCTCTTTCAAAAATTTTGGTGTCAAAATTTGATTTTTAATAGAACAAAAAATTAAAAAAAAATCTTGTGAAATTTGATTTTTGTTTGTTTAATTTAGATTAAATTTTTATGGAATTTGATTCTATTCTATTTTTTTTTCATAGTTTTATGTTCATATCATATCTTACATGAATTATGAGCGTCTATATATTTTATTATTTTTATAAAAGAATATTGTTACTACAAAAAAAATTAAATATGTTAATTTATTAAATATTTGTTTAAGTTCAACTCAATAAATGTATTCTAATATTAATATTACATAGTTTCAAAGATTTACAAAAAATTCTATAACGAAGACATCACATATACCTCAATAAAAGTATCATTAACATAAGTTAATGACTAGATTTTCATAATTGATTAATAAATTTATATATTAGTTTGCACCTATTGATTTTTCATTATTGTTATGTATTTGAGATGATAAAGATAATTGAACTATTATAATTTTTTTAATTATTACATATGAATAATTGGAGAACATATAACATGTAATTGATATTATAGTTATTATGTATGCTATTTATTTTTGAGAAAATTTTGATACATCTCAACTACTATTTCCTATGCATTGATGTCATTGTTTCTTTTTTTTCCTTATCTAAGAAAAAAAAGAAGAAATTATGTTTTATTGTTTGAAGTTAGAAAACTAAAGAAAAAAAATCAAAATTTTCTCTGAAACAAAAAACCATACAAAATAATTATTATTTTGATAACAATTTATATGCTCCTAAATGTGATAAGATTTTCAACTTTTTAAAAAATAAGATAGACTATTCATGTATGATCTTTTACGAATTATAGATTCCTAAATATATTGTTATTCATTAGATTGGTTGCATTGTTAGCTTTTTATTCAAATGCGAGGTTGTAGAAATGTAATTTACATTTCAATTGTAGATTCTAATGGAGAGATGGTCTCGGGGCAGTGTGCACCAAAAGCAAGCGAGTACGGGAGTTCAGGCCCGATGGCTGAAGGCGCGGGCCGGGTGGCCCGAGAGGACGGAGACAGGGGAAATTGCCCGAGTCTTTGGTGTCTCGAGAGGAGTTTACACCCATGGATCTGGGAGGAAGCGCGACTTAATTGGGCGGGCCATGGCTGCGCTTCGTGGGGCACAGTGGCCATCACGGGTGGTGATGGCGGTGGTTCTGGGAGGTGTTGATGCACGGCTGCATGAGATTATTGTTCTAGGGACCTATTCACTCATGAATTTCATCGTATGGAATATAAGGGGTGTCAAAAAGAGGAAGTCCAGGAGCTACTTGCAAAGGCTTGTCCGTGAGCGGAACGTTGTAGCCATGATATTAATGGAGACGAAAGCACAGACCTTTTCTAGACAGGACGCGGATTGGCTTCTTGAGAGGAGCTGGGAGTTTGCGGCATACCCTTCTAAGGGCATGTCGGCTGGCTTTGTTCTCATGTGAAAGAATTGGGTTGACCTTAAGATCACAGGGGCTTTGACTCATGCCATGACATGCGCAGTTAAAGTCCAACCCGACAGCACGATCAACTGTTTCTTCGTTTATGGACCCAAACATCATCATATGCTCCGGGATATTTGGGATGCTATCCGAAGTTCCTCTGGGGGTGACACGCCTCTTATCGTCGCTGGAGACTTCAACTTGGTAATGGCACAGGAGGAGAAGCATGGTGGGCGACGTTTTATTTATGGCAGGGATCAGCAAGATCTTGTTGACCTTATGTAGGACCTCCAGCTTGTTGATTTGGGCTTCTCCGGCAACAGGTTCACTTGGTGCAACGGAAAGCTGGGTGGCGCGCGCATCCTCGAGCGTCTGGACTGGGCTTAATGAATTCTGCTGGGCTGCTCGCTTTTCCCAAATGTTCGGTGCACCACCTCAGCAGACTTGGATCGGATCACAGCCCACCGCTGATTAACTTGGGCGGCGGGGATCCTTGGCCGAAGTCCGACAGGCCTCTCTTTGACAGTGTGTGGCTGGATTTCCATCAATCCTTTCAGGTGGTTCATAAGGCTTGGCAGAGACGTGCTAAGGGTGATCGTATGGAGGTAGTTACGACGAAATTTAAGCGCTCGCTGATGGCGCTGCGCAAATGGAACCGCGAGGAGGTGGGGAACCTTATCGATTGAAACAGGGAGCTGGAACGGGGTATCGACGAGCTTCAAGCGAGGGAGTCCAGCAAGAGCCTTCGGAGGAGGACCACATGCGGGTTGGGAACATGTTTTCGGCCTTCCACCGCGGCTGTGCTCACGAAGAGCAGTGGTGGTGGTAGCGCGCCAAGGTGCACTAGCACAACTCGGTGACTGCAACACGCAGTTTTTCCATAATGCGGCCTCTGCTCGGACTCGGGTAAATCGCATAACCTACATAAGGGACGATGACGGCAAAATGACAGACTCCCCCGACAACATTAGGCACCTCATCCTCACCTATTTTGAACGGAAATGGTGTGATGGCAACCAGAGGCCCCTGCCACTAATTATCTCGCTTCCTGGTTCTATTAGCAAAGAGCTGGGCTCCAGCCTCTGCCACAGGGTCACGGAAGATGAAATCATCGTGGCCATGAGAGGGATAAAGAGGAATCGTGCCCCAAGCATTGACGGGATCACGATGGAGTTCTTATAGGGCTATTGGGACATCACGCGGCGCGATATTATCAATGATGTGCTCGCTTTCTTCGAGGATCGCAGGCTGTCGGAGGGCTGGAAGGAAACACTTGTCGTCCTTATCCCCAAGAAACAGGGGGCGTGCTGGCCGGAGCATTTTCGGCCGATCAGCTTATGCAACACCATCTATAAGGTGGTGGCTCGTATTTTGGTCGGGAGGCTAAAGATGCTGTAGCCGAGCCTTATTTCACAGGAGTAGGCTGCCTTCGTCCCTAGGCGGAGTATCTCGGACAATATCAACATTGCCTAGTAGATGGCCGTGAGGATGCGCTCCTGCACCACTGGCTCTAGCCTCATGGCTGTGAAAATTGATATGGAGTAGGCCTACGACAGCGTTCGGTGGGACTTCCTGCTCGAGGTGATGAAGGCCATGGGGTTCCCTCTCATTTGGCACGAGTGGATCACCGCGTGCATCTCCTGTCCACGGTTTAGTGTTCTCATCAACGACTCACGTCTTCCTTGGGTGGTGGCGGGTCAGGGCCTCCGACAAGGCTGCTCGCTATCGCCTTATCTCTACGTCATGGCCACGGAGCACTTGTCATGCCTGATGCGGGACTACAAGTCTCGACAGCTGCTTGGGTTCAGGCTGGGGCAGCACGCATCGCGGGTCTCTCACCTCCTGTTTGCGGATAACGTGCTGGTGTTTACCCCTGCATCACGTGAGGCTGCGCGCGCCGTTCACCGTATCTTGCGGGCTTTCGTGGAGAGCTCTGGCCTGAAGGTCAATCTCTTGAAGTCAAATGTTTATTTCAACAACAGATTCAGCAAGAAGAAATCCCACCTGATCTCAAGGAGGCATGGAGCTTGGCCGGACGTTAACGTATCTTGGGGTCCCCATCGCTGCGCGGCGCCTGACCAAAGCTGATCTCAATTTCCTTATCCAAAGAATTGATGATGCCGTCGTTAGCTGGTGCGTCCGGGTGTTATCGCTTGCGGGCAGAGTTGCCCTGACGTCCTCTGTCCTGAGCGCTTTCCCCAACCATGTCCTGCGGCATTGTGCGATGCCGGCGGGGATCCTTGATGATATGGAACGACGCATGAGGAGGTTCCTCTGGTGTGGCACGAGCAATGCGCATATGGTGCACTACGCGCCTTGGGACTGCTTGACTCTGCCGAGGGCGGCCGGAGGGCTTGGCCTCTGGGACCTCCGCGTTTGGCACCAGGCTCTTCAAATGAGTAACTGCAAACGTATCCTTGGACGCGAAGCTTGCTTATGGGTTGACATCATGAGAAGAAAATACATGTTCAATGATCCGCTGATGAAAGTTCCTCGGAATGCCTCTACTGTGTGCAAGATGGTGCTGGACTCGATGCCGGTGGAAATCTCATTTTTTGTTTGGCGCATTGGTGATGGTCGGAGGGTGCGGTTCGCGGAGGATAATTGGCTTGGCGTCCTCCCACTTTGGGATCCGGGTTCCAGGTTTTGGACCGGCTCTTCCGGTTCGTGGGCTCCCCTGCAGCGCGTCGTGGTGATGGTGCTCGTCACGCCGCCATGATCGCTACTGCATGTATTACATATGGGCTAGGAGGAACGCCTTCAAGCACAACTTGGTGCCCAAGCCTTGCTCGTTGTCTAGGACGATCAGGTTTAAGGTGAACACTACTCTCAGGAGGCATCTCTTCTATTCATCCCTGTCTAGCGAGAATTCTGGCAAATCCTCGGATTTGCTTGTAACGCATGGCTAGCTTCCCCCCAACAGGATGGGTAAAAGTTAATTATGATGCCGCGGTTGGTGACTACATGGTTGGCCTCGGTGTGGTTGTCAAAGACTGTTTGGGGAGACCTCTCCTGGTGGCTGGCAAAAGGGTGATCTCCCTAGCTGCTGATATGATGGAGGTCCAGGCCATTCTTCTGGCTTTCAACCTTCTTGGGAGGTCTCTTCTCTTGTACCGTGCCGTGGAAGTCCAATCTGACTCGATGACTGCGCTTCAGGTGGCTCGTGGCATGATTTCCCACCCTACTGGGGAGGGGGTGTTTGCTGATACCCTTCAATATGCTAGGGGCATGGAGGCACTTCGGTTCTCTCATATCCACAGGGAGGGGAACGAGCCTGCCGACTGGGTTGCCCGCGCTGCTTGCCTTCATGAGTTTGTTTGGGTTCCCGGGGGATCTCTTCCTCAGCCCCTACTCAAACTCATGTTGTCTGACTTCTTGTTTGATCCCCCTTGAGGATCTCATTGTAATTTTTTGTATGACATTGCCACTTTTGATATAATATTATATCCTATTAAAAAAAAAAAGATTAAAGTTTTATGTAGAATTTGTAATGAATAATTTATATTCAATTAAAGAGAAATTGATGTCTCTATAAAATGCGAAAATCTAAAATTTTTTATAAATATTGTTAAAAATATTTATTCTTTCGCATGATTGATGTTAGCCATAAATTATGAAATTTCGTAGAATTATAAAATAAAAAACGAGATGAGAAGTAGATTAGCAAATATTGTTAACATAGATATTAATATTGAAGATATGATCAAAGATGTATCCTTTTAAATAATATAAAAGGTATATTCATAATCATTATAAGTTTAAAACTTGCATGAGTGAGAATTGTGTGGTAAAGTAATAGTATAGTTTTGTAATGATCTATACAGCATAAATTTTCTTAAGATATTTATAGATAGTAATAGTACCAAAAAGTATGAAGAAGGCATTGCATGAGATAAGATTTATGCTATTAATGTAAAACTTGTTAAATTTTAATTCATATATTAAAGAGTATATGAAGTAGTAAAGAAGATAATCTATTTTAAATAAGTTAATGTGTATATTTAAAATAAAATCGTTAAAGTATTCCTTTAAGTGATTCAAATATGATATTAGTGCTCTACTAGATGAGCTTGAAGGTAATTCTTTTGATCTAACATATTTTTCTTGTAAATTTTTCTCTTTTTGTAATCAAGCATGTACTAGATGATATATCAATTATTTAGAATAATATAAATTTTTTTATCATATATATAATAAAAATATCAAGTGCAAAAGATAAAAATTAATATATATAGAATATAAGTGAGCTGGTGGTAATGATACAACCAAGATTAATAATATTAGACTTAGCTTAGTAAATTTTAATCTTATTAAAAATAAAGATTGTTTTTTTCTTGCTAATTAGACTAAGAAAATATTTTAAGTTAAAAATCATAATAATTCACAGTGAGTTGTACGAAACTATAGTTGAAGATATGTAAAAATAGGACAATAATTAATTAATTACCTTAGATGTTTAGGTTTATAAGAGGCATGTCCCCATCTACACAACATCTCTTTGATGGAGTTTCTAATTACTTTATTAATGATAGAGACTTAATCTAGTTTGATAGGCAAGGAAAGAAGACTAAACATTGAAAAAAAAAACTTAATACAAGCCATTCTAATTTTGGTTTATAATACCAATCCCATTTATAATTCTTACTACCATGTCTTATTTGATTTTTATATACCATTATTATAGATAATAGACATTATTGTTTCATACTTCAAAACTATTAAGAAAATATTCATATCATATGTTTGACATGCTAGACAATTGTTGCATATTTTTCTTCACAATTATTATCTCTATTTAATTTCAATAATATATAACAAATTTATAATCCTTAATTATTATGTCTTATTTTAATATTTTAGCTTGATAGTCCTTCTTCATAGTTGTAGAGTATTTATACTTATTGTATTTTTATTTTCAATAATATTGTAATTTTATCGAAAGTTAACATTATAATTATTTCAATTTCTAATGTTTAACTCTATACATAAAGCTTTAATCTAGAATATTAGGTGCTATTTTATTTGGTGAGACTAAATAATAGAAAAGTACCCAACATATTCCTTCTTATGGTGGTCATCTATAAGCTAGAAGCAATATCACATGATGTATGAGTAAATCAAACAAAACATTTAAAATCCAAAAAATAAAAGAAATGTCTCTAAAATAACCCAAAATCTTAAATAGTTATCCAATAATTGATTATCACTTATGAATCATTAAGAAAAATGCAAATATATGCTATATTCAGCTTAGGAATAATATATCAACAAAAAATATTATAATTGACCTTCAAAATTAATGATCACTACAAGAGAGGTTCTAACAAAGCCAATTAATTATAGAAAGGTTGACACCTATAATGAAGTGGTTCAAATGTTATGATTTATCCTAATTAAGGTTGAATATAATTAATTTTGAATTTAGATTAACTAAATTAAAAATGCAATCTCTAGAGGTATGCAATATTACTGCATCACATCAATTACTAAATTTTCTTGATTATAGACATTAAGGTTCTCAAGGTTATGGAAATCGAACTTAGTTCCAACACAATGGCTATTATTATAATCATTTCAAGGCCAAATATATACCATCCAAGCAAAACTTCATTCCATGCTATCATTATAGGTAAACAATGTTTGCTCCCACAAGTAATGGCTACCTAAAAGCACTTATAAACATCAAGTGATACTACAGTACATATCATTTTGTCAATATACTCCAAAATAATAACAAATCAAAGCCAATCTTCTTCTAGTAATTAATCCATTCAAATGCATATAAGTACATGGTTGTGATATAGTTTCTAATCCTATCTTCACCAAGCTTGTAGCAACTAAATTGCAATGACATCAAGAAGTCATCCACTATCTCAATTTATGAAATATGAAAAAAATTCACTTATGGTTTAGAACCTTACAATGGCCTTCTCGATGTTCTATTATTGTAATTTGTTCAGAAGCTTACATCATATGATTTAATCATCTCCCCGGTTTCAAAACTATTCTGATCATGGGACTTTTATGTTGTAACACTTATTGAAGAATGAAGAGCAACCTATAAGATGAATTCGAAGGCTAGCATTGCAACATAGCAACAAGTAGGACTTCACTGCCTTTAGTGAGGCAATCCAATAACTTTCATACAACTCCTTACTCTTTTTCTCGTGATACTTGTAATCTTTTCCCCTCTTCTCTCAATGCTCATTTCCTTTGTACAAACTTTGAAAGTAAGTTATGTACTCATAAATGATTAGAAGAGTTTTTTTTATATTGTGTGCCAGTAACTTTTTTCCTGTACTCAAAGATTTATATATAAAAATCATCTAAACCTTTACTTAATTTCTCCTTTGGCATGCTCTCCTTAAGTTATTTGCTATCAGAGTTTCAAACGCTATTTTTAAAAGAGCTACTTTTTATATTTCATTTTAATCAATCAATTTTTAACAAAACCTATAATTTTTCTCACATAAAACTTTTTTTCCAAAAGTTTTTTTTAAAGCCTCGTTTTAAGTTCACAATCTAAATGTAAACAGATCCTTAGCATTTTTGTTACTCTCCCAAAATGTAAAGTCACTACCTTAGCATTTTTTTGCTCTCCCAAGCATTTCTAACCTCTTAGAATGTGAAGTCCCTAGCGAGTTTCACACAATACTTCTAAAATATATAAATCTAAGCATCAACACTCTGATAGAAAATCTAATATGTGTCCCTCGAAGAATCTTTAAGAGTTCGAATGCCATGTTGACAGGGGATAAGACCGACCAAATGAAAATTATGAGAGAGAAAAAAAAATCTTTTCTTAATCATTTCTAGCAAAAGTAACAACGAGCAACAATCTTCTTTCTCATGCTCCTCTTCCTATGAAGAACTCAAATCTATAGAGAATAGTAAAAATGCAAGAAAAGAGGGGTATAAACACTAATTTCTAATTCAAAAACCTTATAAGCCCCTTAGTTACAAGAGATGAACTTTCAAATAGCAAACATTTGCTCCTCAAAGCTCTCTTTGTTGGATGAACTTATCTTAAAGGTTCACGATTTCCTTGGAGCCTCTAGCCTAGATGATCTCCTTGTCCCTTGAATGTCTTTATAGAATCTTGGAATAAATTTGATAAAGAGGCCTTCCAAATAAACCTAGAAATGAAGAATTAAACAACCCCAAGGATCTCCTTTAATAAATGCACTACCCAAAACCATCCTTATTCCCTAAGTTTTGAATCCCCAACTAACTCTAGATTTGTTCATTAAAATCATAAATTTGAATGTAATCTAAACTAACTTGATGAAAAGGCCATCCACAAGATCAAAATCTTTGGTAGCCACCTCCTAATCCTTTGATTAGATGGTCCAAATAGTCTAACAAAATTATAAAACATGCTTTGTCTCCATTATCAAATCTTTGTAAAACATGCTCTATCATCAAATCTGGGAATTGAACAGTCAAATCATGCACAGTCTATCTTGATTAGGTGTTTGTTTTGCATCTCTCTCATCCTAATCAAGTTTAATCCCCTAGTCACCTACATAATTATAACCACATGAAGGTTAGTTTTTTAGGCAACTCAAAACTCCTTTAAGAAAAGGTCAACAATATATCAAGAACAATCCAATACATACCAAAAAAAACAAAAAAAAAAAATGCAGCTCTTAAAAAGAACCCAGACTATCTAAATTTTCCATGGCACCTAACTAGAACAATAAATTATCACTATTTCCATCCTTCTCCACTTTGAACTTATCATCATTCTTGCAAAGCCATTTTCAAACCAATAGTAGAGTATTTACATCGCATTCAAAAGAAAACGTCAGGAGAGTCTTCCGAAATGACATCAAGTAGCTACAAGTTATTTTACTGGGAAAATGCATAGTGAATATTATATTACAATCATTTATTAAGTAGCAAAACGAAGTACAGATCATAATCTATTATTTCACCTCAATTGAATGTGAAGAAGTTTAGCTGACAAAGAACTTGGAAGTTATGAGATTTTAGATTCCATAACAATGTGTCATACAAATATAGGCAATTTCAAAGCAGAATAGAATGCGAGGATCTTATAAAATGTTCACGGCATCAAGCAAAGGCGACATCTGAACGTAATACATACTTGACACCCTTGGTAACAGCCCGAGCTTCATGTAGCATGCACTTGGCACCATGGAGATGAAGAAGAGCCATTCCCACAGTTGGGGCAACCTACCCGATTTTACAAAACCAGAACAAAACAGAATAAGCGCTAATTTGGTCTCTAGCAAATTGAAATATGAAAAAGAAAAATTACTGCCATTTCAACGTAATTTTCGAACCCTTTATAGGTAAAGCTGTTTTCACACAAACAAATGAGTTGGTCTTTCAGACTTCATTATTTTCAAAACATTGCATTAAAAACAAATGAGGATTTGAAGTGGGTTATAGGTCACAAGGGAAAGACAACCAAATGTGCCAGGAGGCCGCTTCAGTAGTAACTGGATGCTGGTTGATGTATAAATAGACGAAATGAGAATAAAACAAAAAAAAATAATGTTCTTGTAAGTAGCTAAGATGAAAGGGTATTAAACAGTTAATAACATACCTCAGCTACAACCCTTTGCTTTTGGTCATAAAATACAGTCTCCCCACCAACCAGAGGTTGCACGGAAGGACCAGTATTGCTCCCAGAGTTGTTCTTCCCTCTTGGGCAAAGATTGCCACTGAGATATACTAATAGAGTGTAGTAAGTTCGAAGACCCGGTTCAAGGAGTACACTCTCATCAATATGCTGGCCAAAGTGCTGACCAACATTATATCTACAGAAAAAACGGATTGTCAATAAATACACAGCAACATCCAATACACTTGTTTGAATAAAGAATTATAAACCATATAGTACAATCAACCATTTTTGAAGACATAGAGGGAAAAAAAGATAAAACTCTAGTGCATTTAGATTTAAAGTAGGAAAACATCAACCATTAATTTGTAAATATATCGATAAATGAGGATAAACAATGAATTTCTCCATAAAGCCACTGCATCTTTAGCTGTCTAGCCTGTGCTCAAGTCCATGAAGATAGGATAATCAAATAATCAATTAATGAACCTATTGTGCTCTTCTTTTTACGTACAAAATTGAGTTCATGTAGAATTGTTAACATAGACCAAAGAGAATTAATGAGATAAAAAAGAGACTTACAGATCTCCATCACCTGTAGAATCTAATATTTGAATTTAAACCAACAGCTGCCATCCCATTTATTCTGATGTCAGCAAATATTTTTTTCAAGCCAGATTCCCATAAACCTTGGGCAAGAAGGGGATCAATAACAGCTATCCGATCATTGTCTCTATAAGCTTCACCATTGGCTGGACCCAAACTTCCCTGATGGGTGAACCCAATTGCCTCTGCAGCTTCAATGAATGCCTTTGCTTCACAAACCGTCAGAAAGTTGGGTATCTGCAAGCTTCCCAGAAGAATTTTATTAAGATGAAATTGATAGCATTGTCTGTTTAGGGCAAGCAAGTAGTGGAGAAATTTTGTTTAATTAAACAAAAAGGATGCATCATTCGTTCAACTTTACAATGCGCACGCTTCTTTATCAGAAGATCGAAAGTAAAGTCAAATTTTGGCCTAAGCATTCCATCAAACGTACTAAAAAGAAGGGATCAACATCAATGTAAGAAACTAAAGATAATTCCTAAAGTTGAACAGAGAAACTAATAAGACAATGGAATTAGGTTGAATCTAAGAATGTAAGTAGTTTAACAGAAAAGTTAAGTGCATTTGGCAGACATCATGGTCTATATGAAGAGAAGTGATTTATATTTAAAAAAATGGTGGGTAAGTGAGAAGGCTTAGAATATTAATACTTGAGGATTCACGCATTGACTTTTAGATAACGATTAAAATAGAAATAGAGTTGGTATAATATTGGATGACAACTTAAAAGATGATATAATGAATGTTAAAAAGGAACAAAAAAGGAATACCAAATTTAAAGATTGTTATAGAAGATCAAGCTATCAATTTTATTCATGTTTATGTCCCCTCAAATTGTATTGCTATTGTTAAGGAAAAAAATTTGGCAAAATTTAGAAAGAATTAATAAAAGGTATCCCTTTACGTAATATGATATTAATTAAAGAAGATTTGGATGGAGAACGGACATAAAAGAAGGAAAGCAAAGAAATTTAAAGCTTTCGTGGTGTTTATGGGTTTGGAGAGGCTAATGAAAAAGATAAAACTAATTTAAAGTTTACTTTAGCACATGATCTTATGAATGCTAATACTTTATGTAAGAAAAAAGAAAATTAATCAATTACTAACAAGCATAAAACATCAATGGCACAAATTAATTGTTTCCTTCAAATAAAAATTCACTTAAACTGTAACAATTTTAAGATCATAATAAAAGAATGATTAACTACTCAAAATGGACAAATGGTCTTCAGATATAACAGTGTCAACAACAAGCAATATTCGCATTAGGTGAGGTTGGTTATTTGAATCCCGTGATGACATTGTGTGCTATGCATTAGCAATCATTCATTTATTTATTTCTCTATTTATAGAGAAAATTTTAACAACTCATATGTCCTAATAGATACATTATGTGGTTGAGCATTTACTATTTTAAACCATTCACACTAACCATCCCTAAACTTATTCTCAACCATTGCTATACAAACATGCTCTCAAATGTACCCATTCCTAATCACATCCTTTGACATATAGCTATGCATCCATCTTTATATCCTTAGCTCTACAATATTCATTTCATTTGTATATTTTGAGACCTCACATGCCAATAATGCATACCATATAAAATTTCTGATTTCAATACTAACACATTAATTTTACCTTCAATCATAAGTGAGCCATTTTTATCACATAACACACAAAAAATATTAAACCATTTCACCTCACTTACATGGATCTTATCATTAGCATCTCTATCAATCTTATTATTGTTTTGAAAAAAAACCCAAAACAAAGAAATCTCTTATGTTTAAGAGCTTTTTATGATTTTAAATTATAATCTTTACATCATTTGAACTTCCATAAACCCCGTATTCTATACACTTGATTTTAGTTTAATCAGGACAATTTCTTAGACTCCAAAAGTTATTCTTTATAGATTTAATTTAGCTTTAATATCTTTCATAATTTTATCAACAAGTACAATTTCATCAACAAAAAGCACACACAAATGTAAGGGCTTAATGTGGAGTCTTAATGAAGTTTAAACTGTAATAAAAAAACTCTTTAGTTAGTCCTTCTTGAGTACATAAATAATTCATTGCTCTGTTATTTGTTAAGATTTTCTTTCTAATTCTTTTAATATTCTATTATATGCTTTATCCAAATCAACATAAATTAAGACATATTGCCTATAGGTCTCTATTGTTTATCTTAATTCTTAAGTAGCTTCAGCACTTTTTAAAAATAAGTAGATTGACTGATAAATTTGATGTACTTAGTAAGTAGTCCTAATCAAATTTTTGCTCTAAATTATCATTCTATATAAAAATCTATAGGCACATTAAATAAACACTAGAGATTTATATAGTTATTTTAAACAGGTCTTAAAAAAGTTATTTAGTTACAATATTTATGAATTTTTTGTACTTATTTGATAATTTTTTAAACAATAAAGACCTACTCGAGAATTATAAAAATCTTGGAGGCCTAAAAATCATTCTAAAAAAAAATTTAGTGAAAATCCCCTTTCATTGCTCTATTAAACCTCTCAACAAATGTATAGCCATAATAGTTCACCTTATTCACAAAAAAGCCAAACCAATTTTGGGATATAATACTATCACATCATAATCTATGCTTAATTTCTCTCTCTAATTGCTTTAGATATCCACCTAAGAAGTTGTAGAAGCAAAATGTTAGAATGATATCCCATGAGTAGCATTTCTAGATTTATTTGTAAGAGCTTTAGATATGTGCTTGATAAATATAAGAGGAATGCTCCAAATTACAAAAAACTTAGTGGGGAAAGGAAAAAAATAGTATGATGAGTGGTTAAAGATGTGGGAAGTGAAAGTAAAGAAAGAAACTAAGAAATTGAAAATTAAAGATGCCATTTGTTTTGATTATTACAAATTGCGATTGGAACATGATACTTAAAATAAGAAGATACATAATGATACATTACTCTTTGACTTTTTAAGAATTGGATAAACTAAAAATATAATAATTACAAATATAAGATAGTAATTTATTTAGTATTTTAATCCTTTTTTAAAATTTACTAGAAGGGCTTGTATGAGGTGAATCACATGCAGATAAAATGCAGTTTTGATTAGAGAATTATATCCAAGTACAATAACATGAGTTCAAAAATACAATCGTGAGATCTTAGTGACCAATAAAACCAAGAAAGGGATAGTAGCCACTAGCCATTATGTTGATGCGGCTACCTTTATCAAGAGTTCCACACTGCTCCAATTGCCATCAGTAGGAACAAATGTTCTTTCATACCAATGAAAACCGTGCTAATTCCCACTTATAAAAATTACATTTAACCTCAATAATCTATCACTATCGGTGTTAGACTAGCACCCAGTGACTTAGCACAACTCAGTCCATATATAACCTCAAACGAAACTTAACTGCAAAAAATATAGGGAGGTGCCCTATCGCTTCATTATTCCATTCAGATTGCCGCAGGATCATTCAACTTAAAGGGTAACGAACGACAGGCAAAGAATGTATCACAGGAAATCATTTTTCTACGACAGGCAAATCAACAAGTTCTCATTGACAGAAAATGCAAATGAATAAGAAAGAAAGCATTAATCATATTCACAGGGCATCTAATCAAATGGCGGTCGGATCTAAAGCAGTAATTTGCGAACCATACCGTAAAGAGATGATTACTCTTAAGTCGGTTGATTTGAAGGTCCTTCTTAGGTTTAATATTGAGCCAATTCACTGTCGTCTCCTTGCCCGATTTCTTCTTCTTCCTCCCCAATTCATCTTCCCTCCCGGCCATCTTCCCTAGTGATCGGAAAATTGTGCGGTCCTTCGAGCCCGTTTTGACTCTTTAAGTGAAAAAAGTTGATTGGACGCTTCGTTTTTGCCTGTGACATGGGAATTCAAACGTTTTAATGTGCAAATTTTATAAGTATAGATATTAGTTGAAAATATTTTTTAAAATAAAAAATATGTAGAATACGTCTATTTTTATTACTAAGTTCTAAAAATATGAATAAAAAATAAAAAAAGTTGTACTATTTTAAATAAAAATTGTATAGATAATTGATAAAAATATAAGGTGACAAATTATAAAAAAAACTTATTAAAACACAAATTATGTGGACATATAAAAAGGTATGCATATTTGAAAAAGCACATGCCTAGATATGAACAAAAACATATGTCAGCAAATTCTAAATTTGAATTAGGATTTAGTATGTTTAGGATGGTTAAATTAGAAATATAGCTTGAGTAGAAGGTAAGAATTAAAGCAATATTTGAGAGTTATAAAATTTAAATTAATTTTTTTTCTTAACTTAATGAAATTAAACTTTAACAAAACCTCAAAAAATTAAGTTTTTGGTGAGGACACCAAGTCAATTTTGAGCTCAGAACTAAATTTTACACTCAAAACGGACTTCTGCAAATTATTTTGGATTCAACACTCGCTGGCAGCTCAATCCCCACCGCCTCGCCGGCCGCTGTCCGCCTGGACGCCGTTCGCCCGCCGTCCGCCGGGCCGCCGTGAGCCGGGCCGCCGTCCGCCACCTTGGCCCGATCGTAGTCGTCGCCGCCGCCGTCGCCGGCCGCCCCGGCTCCGCGGTCGCCACCTGCTCGGCCGCCGGAAATACCCGCGTGCCTGTAACCAGCGCTGCCGCCGGCAGCAATCTTCCCACCGCTGTCGCCGTCGCCTGCTCTGCCTCCGTCCCCGACCCCCATTGCTCTGCCGTCGACCGCAGCTGCGTCGTCGCCAGCGCAGACAACCTCGGCTCCGCCGTCGTCCGTCCGCCGCCGTCCGCCGGCAGTCCGCCGGCCGCCGCCCAACAGCCGCTCCGCAGGCGCGCGCGCGCGCGCGCGCTCAGCCAGGGCCGCGGCGCGCCTCCGCGCGCGGGTACCGCACCGCCGCGCGAGGATCGGCGCGACGGCCCCTGCGGGCCGCCAGCGACCAGTCCGCCCCGATTATGCTTTCGGGTCACCCGCCCGCCCTCGCGGGTCGGCGCGACCCGAACTCCGCCGCACCCGCCCACGCCGCGCCGAAAGCAGCGCCCACCGCCCATACGCGCGGCGCACGCGCGCAGAGCCCTCGCTCGCGCGGCGCAGGCGCGCGGCACAGGCACGCGGCGCACGCGCGCGGCGCCCATGCGACAGTTCAGCCGTCCCCGTTGCAAGTTCTAATTAAGTTTGGGAACAGCTTATTTTAAGGCTTTTATGTATTTTTTGTACCCTTAGGCTCCCTATAAAAGGGGAGCCTACCCTTATGTTTAGAGACGCTTGGTGAATGAGAATTTGTGTTTTCTTGCATCTTGTTGAGGGCTCAAGTGTGAGTGCATCAAGAACTTCGACGTGCTGATTCGTTGAGGCTCCGGTACTGGGAGGAGGGGTGTGAGGCCCAAGCGGTGAGACGCCGTGCCAGTTGAGAGCTCAAGTGTGAGTGCATCAAGAACTTCGACGTGCTGATTCGTCGAGGCTCCGGTACTGGGAGGAGGGGTGTGAGGCCCAAGCGGTGAGACGCCGTGCCAGTTTACCGACCAATTCCACTACCATCCCTCTACACGCCATCAACATAAACACAACATCTTTATTTCGCATTAACGAATACGTTAAGAAGCTTTCTAGTTACGATCTTTATTATTATTATTATTATTTTTACTCTGCCTTTCGCAAATCTTAGATTTCGTCTCCTTTCCTATAATCTTATTTTCCTTTGGGGTATTTTTCGATCGTTCTTTGCGTGCAACTACTTCGTTACCTTTGTATTTCATGTTGACTTAGTAAAACTTTCCAAACTTTAACTCCGTTTTGTTTGACCATATATTTTCGGGAGTTTTCGAGATTAGCATTATTAATCTTTTTCAAAGACCCTGTTTTGTGCCGTTAAAGTTGCGGGACTAGCATACGGAGCAACCTCTGCGTTGCCCACGGTCCCCTCTTGACTAGGATCGCCTTGGACGGGTGTCTCAAGCGTATTACCTTTTTCGAAATCTCACGTAATTTCCCACAAGTTTTCTTTATTTCCCTAAAAGTTTGCAGGTTAATCGCTTGTATTGCTCAATAAACGAAAGGCTTAAATCCGTCCGGCATCAGTTTTCTTACATGATAAGACAAAAAAATTTATGTAAAAAAAATAATCAAAACTCGTTGGACATGTCATTACATATGATATGATTACTTTTAAAATATTATAAAATACTTTACATAGTTTTATAAATTTAATAAAATATTTTAAAAAATTGACCTGATTTGGGTACTATTATGATTATGTTTATTTTTTCTTGTATGAATGATTTTTTTTTTGAGATCAATTTAAGTTTTTTTTATAGGATATTTCATGATATGGTATAGCATCTCTTTAGGGATAGTTTTTTAGATTCTTTCTAGCTTACGTGTGTAAGATATATTTAAATCTAACATTATTCAGATCCACTTCCTCTTGATCTTGCAAATAAGATTAGAATCATGGGAAGCCTGAACTTTGCAATTAGAAGTGAGACACGTAGTTGTGTTGTTAAATCATCTAAAAATTTCTTTTTTATTTTCCTTAATTTAAGTTTTGTTACACTAACATATCACTTGTGCATAAGTTTTGTTTAAAAAAGTTGCATAGTTTATGAAAGGCCCAATTACAATCTTTCTAGTATTTGTGAAGTACTCTTTAGCCTCTACTATAAATATCTTCTTCATGACCAATGAAGACCTTTTTTTGCGTATAATCATAATGATGATATACTATTTTAGCTCAAAATTAATAAAGTTTTCATTCTATAAACCTATCAGTTAAGATAGTTAATTTAAAAAAGAATTTGAACCATCTTATTATTAGTAATGTCCATTATAAAACCAAAAAATTCAAAATTTTTTTTAAAAAAAAAATAAAAAAGAAAGAAAAATAATAAAGATAATTAAATGTATAATTCTAACTATTAAAAAGCCTTCCTCCTTCATCACTTATCACGAAATTACTTCCATTATAATATGAATAATTTTAGAGTTCTCATAAGATCTAAGAGTATTTTTCTCTAAAAGGTGTTTCGACTTAAGATTATGATATATCATGTAAATATTGTGATCTCCCGCTTAGTAGAAATAATTCATCCCTACATCTTACGAACCTTACAAAGGAGTTGTTTATTATTTAATAATTTCTTTCTAGGGACATCACTCAATATCCACTCTTAGCCTTATTTGGGTGTTACAACATTGGTGGTATAAGGCAAAAATATGATCATGCTTCACAAGAAGAGCAATGCTATCATGCCTTGCCTATATTACTCACTAAGTCCACCAAAATCATAGTACTTTGGTAAAAAAAAATGACATTTTTTAGAAAGGGAGTGACAATACTTTCTCTAATTTGCATTTAGTATATGACATCTATGATTATAGTTTAAAGTTTAATTGATGCATAAGATAACTAATCCTTCTTTATTCATGTAAACATGCACATATGCATATTCTCTATTATTACACATTGAATATTTATTCATCTTCGATGCCATCTTAATCTTTCTCTCTTAGTGTAATGGTGGCATACTTTGTAATGTAAGCAAAGAAAAAATTAACAAATTTCCCAATTGATAAATTAGAATAATAAATAAAATTAACAAGAATAATCTTTGTAAAATTATTTTAATATAGTATCATCATGACACTGACAACATAATTTACTTCTTTCATTAACACTTTACTAAATTAACAAAATTCAAAATAAATAATTTTATTTGTAATTCATTCATTATACAATCATAAATAACATATATTATTTGTTTCATTTTCATGTCTATTGATGTTGCTTATATATTTTTTCTCTTTTTTTCTCCTATTTTATTTTATTTTATTTCTATTTATTTTCTTCTTAACCATTACCTTTCAATTATTATTTTTATCAATACCTTGTTTCCCCTTAATATTAATATCTTAAAGTTTTTATCAACTTGGCCTAATATATTTCTAGTGTTGTATTCTTTTCTTTTCATTCCTAACATTTGTATATTATCAGTGTTAACTTTTTTTTTCTTTTTTTGATTCTTGGCCAAGTTTATTACCAATTTTAGCTTTCTTCTTTTTTCCTTTTTCTTTTTTCCTTTTTCACATTTGACTCTATTTATTGCTAATGTCAATTTCTTTTTATTTCTTTTACAACGCTATAACGCCTTTGAGGAAATTAAAAGCTCACTTTCTTATTTTTTTCTTTTGTCTTGTCACTTGTTTTTTCTACCTTTATATTCATTTCATTTTTTTCTTATTATTGTTTTTGTTTTTATATTCATTCTTTCATTGTGTAATAAAAGTTTAGCTGTATATACAAATATACTCATTTTGCACATATTTAGTAAAATTGATCTTACCACTTACTCTATATTATATAATCATACTATCATGCTAAATGCATATGTTGATGCTTCCTCTTGATTTTAATTTCTTTTCTCACTTATATTACCAAACTAAATTTATTTATCTAAATTTTTGTGGATAGGTTTCATTTCAAGATATCTTTTCTTTTTGATATATACATTAAAAATTAAATTTAATTAATAAATACCAAGCAAATTTAAAATTTCTTTTACCATCCCTACATTCTACCATATTTAATCATTGTGTTTCTTAAACATATTATTCATTTGAGTGGACTATATTATTCATTAAGGATTTTTTTACAATTGATAAATTGTTTGATTCTTTTCCCAGAATATTGCCAAGCTCGATGTACCATACGTTGTTTATAAGATATTTTATATTAGCCTTACGAAATGTCTTAATTGACCAAATGATATTCTTTTTCTATTGCACATTTTCCTTTAATCTTGTCATAACATCTAAAATACTATTTTTGTATTATACAATTTTCTTAAGAATCTTATTATTAGTTTTGTTGAGTTTAGCAAATCGTATATTAAATATTATTATATAATTCCTTTCTCTTGGTAAGATTGGATTCCTTCTCTTCTAAGCTTAATATATAGTATTTATAGGCCAACACATTCTATGTTAGCTTTAAAAATGTAATTCTTTAAATTGAAATATAATAATTTCCCATTGAATTTGGATGCCAAAAGAATAGTACCAAAGTTTCATAGGGTCTAGGCATCAAAAATACCACTCAAGCGTGCTCAACAAATCAAAACCAATTCCAACAAACATTTTCCATGCCTTTTCCTTAATCCATTCTTCTTACTATCACTTAACTATTGGTCTTCATATTTCCCTTGTTTTCTTTGTTTCCCTTTCATCATGCTTCATATTTAACTGTATTTTGTAAGTTTTATAAGAGATATTTTGTATGTGAATACTTTTACTTTTCAAACAGTTGTCTTAATGTTGTCATTTCAGCTTTTACTTTATATGACCACATTGAAATTATGTGCTTAATTTTCACTTACCCATTTAAGATGTTATGTGATTTAAGATAATTTTATTATTATTTTTACTTGATTTTTGTTTATGTTTTATTATTTTCTATATGCACTTTTTTAAATTAATAATTTAAAATTTTGAATATTTTATCAAGTTTTATTGATCAAGAAACTTGTCTATATCATAAGTTTCTCATTGTTCTATAGAAAGAACTATAGATGAAGTGATAAATTATACAATATTATTTCAAGTAAAACTAATTTTACTCATTTTTGGTTTGGTTTACTGCTATCTAAATTTTTGAGAATGAGTTTTATTCTAAGATTTTTTTTTGATATCTAAGTCATGAATTGGATATAATTAATTAATATAAAGCTATTGTTGAATTTCTTTTATCATTATTGTATTCTATCATATTTAACCCATTTTTCTTTCTGAATGTACAAAAAATTGAGTGGGACACATTATAAGTTAAAACTTATCTCTATATCTAATAGATCATTCGATTCCTGTCTAAGACTACTACTAGGCTCTTGTATTAAACATTATGTATAACATAACATACATCAACAATGTGAAAGGAGGTCTTGAATGATTGGACAATCCTTTTTTTTGCTATAACACATTTCCTTTTAACCTTGTCATAGTATTCAAAATAATATTTGCATATTATATGATTTTCTTGGGAATCTTAATATTATTTTTGCTAAATTGAATGTATTATATATTAATGATTCCTATATTATATGTTTCTCTTAATAAGATTGGATTCTCTCTCTTTTGAGCTTAATATATAGTACATTACATGCTAATGTATTATACATTAGCTCTAAAAATATAATTCTCTAAGTCAAAACACAACCATTTCTCATTAGATTTTAACCCAATGGACAACACCAAAGTTTCATGTCTTCAAGGCATCAAAAACACCATTCAAGTGGTGCTCAAGAACTTAAAACCAATGCCAACATACATTTTCTATGCTCTTGCCTTAATCCCTTATTATTATTCTTCTTCTCTTATACCTTTTGCTCTTCTCTCTTTCATTTCCTAAAACTTCTCAAAAGAGCTTCCTTAAGTGGCTACAATCAAGAACAAGAACTTAGATAAGCTTAGTTTCTAAATTCACAACAAATCTGATTGAGCTTGAAAGTTATAAATTAAGAATCAACAAAAAAGCTTAAATGCATTAAAAATGTTAGTCTTACGACATAAGTATACAAGCTATCGTTGCCAAATTTTACATTATCTCTTAAAGATGTTACCCGACTTAGTGCTTCATAGCAAATTCACAAAATCTTAAAAAAATGGTTTTTGATCTCTTGGTATTTAATTTGAAATTTCTCTTCTATGATGCCCTTCTAACTCAAATATTTGTAATTCATGTTAATAAAGAGCAACATGAATAATAAAGAGAAAGAAGATGAGATGATAAATATGTTTTTTATTATTTAGTTTCTAGAGAGCAAATCTTGTTTCAAAGTAAGCTATTTTTAGTTATATTTTAGAATCTCATTAGATGGAAGCTTGCCAAGCATCTTCTTAGATTTATTGTTGACAAAAGTCCATAGATTATAGTTTCAAGGTGTAATTTGCAAGACAAATATTTCTATAAATATATTCATACATTATTTAAACTATGAATATATATAATTTTTACTAACACAATCTTCAATTTACTTTCACAATTTAATTGTAAGCTTATTTGCTAGATTCATAGAATAAAATTTAAAGAATATCGTTAACTAATACATGCATTGATTAAATATTCATGATTTTTTATTATACACAATATTTCTTAATAACAATCTAAGATGTGTAATAATTAATTATGTACACACATATAGACATAAGCAATCATATATATCGTTAACATATACTTTGAAGCATATCAATTCATATCATCTCACATTTATTTATTTTATATCATGTACAATGTAATGTGTCAAATACAACTATCACACCAGATCACATGATAAGCATATTTTATATTTGATGATGACAAGTAGACCAAATGCATGCTTATAAAACTCCATTCTCTGTTGTGATTGAAAACGCACATTTACTTTTTTTGTTAATTTAAAAAAAACCAATTTAACTCCTTTAAAATATACTTTTGAAATTCAACAAAGATACTTTCAATACAACTTTAAAACATCCTTTTTATTATTGGACCAAAATTGATTCAAACTAAAAATAATTTGATGTTTTATTAATTTTTCATTTTGACGTTGAATTGTCTCTTGAGTAGCATATAGATCCTCTACTACCATATGTACATATACATTTATTCACAATCATAAATACGTTGGAACCAACCATGACTTAAATCTGCTCGGAACATGGCCATGGCCAACTTCTTTGCCTCACAAATGATATCAAATTCTTCAATTCATGTTAAAATTAATTCTGCAGAACCAGCACTCATCATGCCATGCAATTTAACATCAATATGAATTTTACAACCAAATCCCATCAAAATAATTAAAAAACAAAGTGGAAACAAAATCACAAAATCACCAAAATTTATCATAACAAATAATACAAACATGATTCCACAAAGATTGATCTGAAAATTCATAACAAAATTCAACAAACGTCTAAACAAAAACCCTAAATGAAATGCACAACCTTTTCAGAAAATACATACACTGCATCTACAGGAAGCTTGTACTAAGCGAGTGATCATTCAAGCTGGTTAGTATTTGCGCACGTGTAGTGCCAATTTGGTGAGCAATATCCAACTGTTCCTCCAGTGGCAACATTTCATAACTGCAATTATCAACATGGAAGAAACTTTAAACATCATAAGAAGCCAAGCAAAAATTTGTTATCAAGTAGTACAATTCCAAAAGCAGCCATAGAAAACAAAGGAAAAAAAAAAATGGTTCAAAGAGTTAATAATCATTTATAATTTGAAGAACTTCGTCAAACAAAGCCCATCTGAAATATGGTTGTTCAATATATAAAACTTATCAAGAAGACTTCTCCAATGTATATCATGATAATGGCTTTAAAAATTTTACTTGCAAATACTAAATCATTGGAGGAATATTGGACAACAGCATGTTACTGTAGAAACTGCACATAGCTCATCTTCTATAAACAAAGTTTCTATTAAAGGGCATGATTTTTCTAGCATTAGCATGTGAAGCATATAGTGAATTGGATATTGCCACACAAAATGGAAATGATGAGATCAACTTACTGGGATAAGAGTTCGAAGTCTAATATATTATCAGGACCTGGACGATGTGCCCTTCCATTTGCTCGGAATTGTCTAAATGCTCTAGGATTCAGTCCACAGACATGAGGAACTGCATCAACTAATTTCTTCTGTAGGGACTGAAGCCTGCGGAAGGTTAGTTCATCAACTGGGGAAACGCAGCCAATGCTCCCATCTAGTGAGCTAAAAAGAAGGGCAAATCGATTAGTTTTGTCAGCTCCGGGTGCTGCAATTGATCGATCAGAGGAAGTAGGCAACATCTGCAATCTCAAAAACTTTGTTATGTGAGCTCCAGCATGAAAATCTGCTCTAGGAAGAAGCTTCTGTCCTTTCCAACTTTCCAGCATTTTTGGTGCATAGTAGAAGATCTGCATGATAGGTAAATGTAGAGTTCAGATCACGTAGGCGCAATTGCAATTAAATTCAAAGAAGGTTTTCATGTTAGTTTTCTGCATGAGTTATACTATACTATTCCAAGTAAAATGTTAACTAACGCAGCCAACTGTGAATATGGATGGAGTAAATGCTTGAAGAAGTAGTTTGTGACAGAAACTTGAAACAAGCTTGTAAAACCATTTTGATGACATCAAGAAAATCAAAGTCGGGGAAGTAATTCTCTTCCCGAACGTGTTACGAACAGAAACTTATTAAAAAAAAAAGCATATAGCAGAACATCGAACCAATTAGACTCCATATTATACACCTGAATATTTTTTTGATCATCTGAAACTACAAGACTCAGTGTAGTCCCATCAATCAGAAACTCAGTTGCACAACAATTGAGAGAACCAAAATCCTTGGCCAGCAGACTCAGTTGAGCACCTTGCTCTTTCCAATTGACGAAGTATATGCTCTTGTGTATGTCACCCAACAGAATAAAGTTTTTTACCTGAAACAAAGAAGAAGAAGAAGAAGTTTGGTTAAGGTAACCTAGTTCAATACATTTTGGGACACAACTCCATTCTATCTTCAACCGTTAAACATTGCACTCTATTTTTAAAAAAGAGGTTGGTTTGATTAAGGTAACCTAGTTGTAGTTGTTTGGATTTAATCACACTAATCGAGGAAGAAATAAAAGGAATTAGCCATGATGAACATAATTGAACAAACAAAATGAAAACCTGAGGTAAGAAATAATAGGAATTACCCATAATGCAACATAATTGAACAAATAAAATGGAAACCGGAGAAAGACGTAATTGGAGTGATTTCTGGTGTTCTAACAAAGGACTATCGACTGTTTGAAACTGCAAATTTGAAATGACCTTCAAACAAATTATATGAAGAAAACATGATCTGCACTTTTTCAAATAAGATAAGCTCACATAAAAAAATGACACCAGCTTAACGTAAAGGTCTGCAAGCAGATGTTTGCATTAAAATCCAAGTTGAATTAACGAAAAAACTACAGTTGTTTTCTATGAATGAAATACAACGTCAAAGATGCGATTAGACAAAAATAACTAGCTAGCATATATTCCTTTAAGTGATCAGGTCAATTCAAAAATACAAGAAATCTATTCTCATTTTGTTTTTTTTTTGATAAAAAAAATCTAAAAATAAGGGCTGAGAAATATGAAAATAAGGGCTTCTGTTTGTAAAATTTGTCAAAAATGTTGCTCAATACATAGATGTGGACGAATTAGAATAATTTGTTCCAATCCAAGACATAAACAGAGACAGAGGTAATATTTCTCAAGCAAAAAGTAGCATGCCCCCAAGAATAGTCATGATGACTACTTATCCTAATAAGGTAGAAAGAAAACGGGCCACACTGTTTTGCTGATAGTACACCAATAATGAAAGCTTAAGCATTACATAATTAGTGCAAAAAATTCGTAAGAAACAAAAAAATGCAAAAGATTTGATTGATTAAACAGACATACAATATTCATGCTCACAACATATAGAGGAGCATCATAGAAAGCAACGCCATTAAGCTCAGTGCCAGTCCAGTTATGCAAGGTGATTTTAGGGCCAGATGCTATGAGCAAGTGACCCTGAAGAGATGCTAAAGCAGAGATAGCTCCCTTCAATTCTTTGGAGTACACTTCTGATACCTGAAGAAAATAAAGAACAGAGATCTACTCTGAGAAATCCATTACTTAGTGAAGCTTAAATGGAATAATGCCAGATTTAATTATTACAAAATAGGTCGGTAATTAATCAATGAATGCAGAAAAATGAGAAGGATTACCAAATTATGCGAGTTCTCACTATTCTTTCCAATAGAAAACAGCAAAATACGTCCTCGAGCAGCAACATCTTCTCCTTGCACATATGCTGTTCCAACTGCCATTAGCATTTCATTTTCTTTTGTTGCTGAATTCTGAAAGAGGCAAGACGCTATATTTGAATTCCAGGAATCATGAATTGGGATCAAATGCGGCATTTAGAATGATGGAAAAGAGGATATAAACTTTACTAAAGATAAAAGGAAAGAATTTGGTACTCTTTATATAAAATCAAAAACATAAATACACAAGAAAATGAGTCACTAAAAGAAAACTTAACAAAACAAAGAATATTTGGCCTATGATTTATAGGTCTATATCAATGAACTATAAATTAAAACTTAATATATTCTAACACATACTTTCAAACCTGAACATATAAATCAATCACACTCAGCTTGTAACAATTCCTCCCAAAAGGCTTGAAGGTAAAAGTTTTAGTCAACATATCAATTAGCTGATTGTCAAAAGTAGTAAAAGAAATGCAAATATTTTGATCATGATAGTCTCTTTAAGGAAATGATGATCACCTTTAATATATTTTCTTCTTTCATTGAAGATTAGATTTCTTGCAATGTGAATAGTAACTTCATTGCCACAGTACATGGGTAATGATTCTGTATACTATAACAAGTTCTTCACGTAATATATTCTAACACATACTTTCAAACTTGAACATATAAATCAATCACACTCAGCTTGTAACAATTCCTTCCAAAAGGCTTGAAGGTCAAAACTTTAGTCAACATATCAATTAGCTGATTGTCAAAAGGAGTAAAAGAAATGCAAATCTTTTGATCATGATAGCCTTTCTAATGAAACAATAATCATCTTTAATATATTTTGTTCTTTCGTTGAAGATTATATTTCTTGCAATGTGAATAGTAACTTCATCTTCACAGTACATGAGTAATGATTCTGTATACTATAACAAGTTTTTCATGTAATAGCTTAACACAAAATAGTTCATAAAGTCTGAGCCATGACTGATAAATAGTTTCAACACTAGAACAAGTTACTCCAAATTGTTTCTTACTTCTTTAAGTGATCAAATTTCCTAAGTGCAGTAATCTAAAGTTGATCGTTTATCCTTTTTTGAGTTAGCATAGTCACAATAAGAATAAATTTTAATCCATAGATGACTATGTTTTGTAAAATTTAGTTCCTTTCTAAGAACTCCATTGACATATTTTAAAATCCTTATAACAAAATCCTGATGAACCTGCTTCAAAATGTCCATAAATTGACTAATAATACTAATGCAAATGGAAATATCCAATCAATCAGTTGTTCAAACAATTCTCCCACTAGTTATCTTAAGCAAGATTTATCTTCCAAGAGTTTGCATTATTTTCATAGAAATGCATATTTAGTTGATTGGAGTGCCAACAAATTTGGCATATAATAAACAATTGGAATGGAATTATAGAGATAACACCTTGGGAGAGATAGGCGAAATCACATTCATAATAGCCACCAATTTGTTCCTCATTTTTAAATCTTGAAAAACACAATAATTAGGTTAAAAGATTATGAAGTAATCTGATTCTCATAATGTTCCAATTTGAGCATAACCTAATCTCTCTGTTTCATCATTTAAGTCTCACATAAAAACCTTAATCTCATCCTCTTCTTGCCATCCTCTTTACTAAGCCTCAACATCCTTAAAACTTCACCGTTTTATACCTTGAACTCCGCCTTATCAAGCCTTAAAAGGCATACAACGTTTCTCCCCACATTCTCTTATTGCTACCATTTGCCCTTCATGTTTCTCTCGACAAAAAAAAAAAAAAAAAAAAAAAAAAAAAAAAAAAAAAATGAGTGATTGGAAAACGAAGCCTCTCCAAGATGCCACATGAAGCCACTTGGACTACGATAACCTTATTACATGAAGCCCTCCTTTGTGACAACCTTCTTCGTAACATGTCCCACCAAAATCCCTTCAAGGAAACTATGAAATCATATTCTTTATGATGTTCCTCTGAAAGCACTTCAAGGAAGCCATAAGATCACGTATATAGTCAACATTCTTCCAAGGAGCTACATTGTGGGGCTACAATATAGGAAACTTCTTTCGATTTGGGTCACATTAGATATTTGGTTCTTGACTTAAGGAATTTAATTAGAGATTTTCGAGTTAAAATTGGATCTCTTAATTTAGGGAGATATTGAACATAATCTTATAGGGAGATCTATAAATAAAAGAAACAAAAAAGGGCGCCTCAAATTGATAAAAACTGCAACAAAAACAGGCCAAATAAGCTATCACATGCAAATATCGAAATGTGCACAGATAAACAAAATGGTGCAAAAGAAGATTAAAACATTCTCAAGAATTCAGCTAAGAGATTCATATTGAAGTTTGATGGGATTGAACTGGATTGATGAATTGATTTTGACTAGATGCAATCTTTTGATTCCTCACATTGTTTTGATCTTGTTAATTGGAAAGTTGGAAAATAGTAAAGTAAAATAAGGACTTATATATAAGGTCAATTCAATCAAGATAGACTATTTTTGCCCTAATTAAGATACTTTTCTACGGTTTAAATTGACTCAAAATCAAAAGAATGCACATACTATCATTTTCTATTGAGTGGATTGGACTGTTAACATGGAGGATAATTTGGAGTTTTATAAGTTTGAATCTAGGTAAGTACAAGCTAAGATGTTATGACTTAAAGTGTTAGGAGAAATTGGTACAAGGGGGTTATTGATACACTTCTGGATAATAGGATTTGGAGAGAGAATCTAAACAAAAAAAGATGACCTATCTAGCTAACCAATTTAGTTCCCAAGAGGGGTTCTCTTTTGCCCATCCTTGATTTATTCATGAACACTTCCAACTAGTCCCAAGGTGTCGGTCTTCGACTAGAAAAGTAAATGCTTTAAGCTTAAGAAATTTATCACCTAATAGGTTTATAAAACTCACTAGGATAAACAATATTATGAAACCAAACAAAACAACAAGCCACTGTTATCACTACTAGTGTTTGTTAGAGCTCACTGAAAAGATCTCTTTCTAGAGGATCAATAGTTTGAGCCCCTTCTAACTCATAAGTTTGGTAAAAAAATGTCAAGTTTTTTGGTCTTAGCCCTCCGACTCTAATTGAATTATATGCAAGATAAGTTCACAAAGAGTGATTGGTAGGATCGTCCTTTGACTTGGAATGTCCTTAAGAAGTCAAACATAAGTTGTAATTCCATTATTTTCTTTAACTACTTTGTCCTATCTTGGAGGCTCCCCAATTGTGACAAGCTCTTGGCTCCTCGATTACCTGATGAGTCGCTCAAAAATTGAACAAGGATCATTATTCCATATGAGAGCTTTGAATTCCTTGTATAGGCATCCATGCTAACCAAGGCCTCTCCTTGGGGATTTGATCTAGTTTTCCTGTTGATCCTATTCTGAAAACATCAATTCATAAGTTTTCCCTTCTAAAAGGTTCTTCACTATAGCATGCAATCTTTGTGGAAAACCTCATTTTGTTTAGTGTTGATAAGGAGTCCACCTTCAATAGCCTTCATTGTACCCTTAACCAATATAGAATTTTGACTTGAAGTGAATCACTCAAATAGTACTTTTTTATTTGTTTCTTTTGCAAACAAAACAACTTTCACAGATCAGCAATTGCCATTTTCTTTGTAGAATAATGAAGAGAATTCCCACTGGAAAGGAATAAGAAGAAAAAAGAAAGCATTTGAAACAATGTGGTAGAAAGTAATATGCAACTTGAAGGATATGATTCATTGTGGATTCTTCCATCCACCATTTCTATAAGGATGAAATGAAGATGCTTGCGTTGACATAGTTTGTTCTATCAAAAGATGAAAATTTGCATTGCTGATTCAAATGAAGTCAGTTTGATAATGAATTACTCTGCAAAAGACTATAGAGGGGACCATTGAGCTAGCTGACACCAAGTAGGCTGCACCCATGAGAACTCAACATAAAAATTAAATCCCAAGAGGGGGGCCCCCTTTCACCCCAAAAGTCATCCTATTGATAGGCTTCTCATAGGTTCATAAACTATTTCCAGAAAAAAAATTTCAGTCCAAGATTAATTATGCTTATCGCTATCTTGCATACTACAACAAACTATGCTAGAAAATGTATACATTTTCAGCAATTCAGTCCAAAAAAAACTTTTTTTTCCATTCTAATTGAGTTAGATAAAAACAAATATGGAATGCCTCACGTCATACAGCTACATCCCGGAATATGTACCTCCCATTTCCTTTGTCGAATCATAAAGCAGGTTGGGAAACCATCAAAGGCCCTAGTGGTCGAATGATTAGCTGGTCCATGCTCATCTGTTTTCAGTGTAACCCGAGGGCTCTTATTACATTAATGCTCTAGTAATAATGAACTACTCTCTCATTATAGGATAAATCAATCCCTAGCTCTCAAGTAAGGAAGTTCAAAGCAAGGTTAGATGACAAGTTTTTCCTTGAGTTTTTTTAGAATGTCAACACCCATGTTTAAAGAAGTGCCCAACATTTGTTGAGCAAGTAACATAGATTTTGGTGAAACTAGCTTGGAAGCATCAACGTTTGATAGGTAGGGAATAGTCACAACTTAGTTTGCAATCCTTGTTCCATCAGGTTCTAAAATTCAAAGGTTCCTAAGAGGTTCCCCCATAAAAAGCTTTCAAACTAAAACATGTGGTAAGGTCTCTCCTTGTGAGCAGGTTTTGTTAATTTATTGGGCTCTTCGAGGACACTGTTTCCACTTCTATGACAGGTTATTTCTTCATTTTTTGCCACAATAAACACCAACTGTTGTCTATTTATCTTATAGAAATAAAAAGGAATGACTAAAAATATGTCTATAATAATTGGTTGCATGATCTATTATTACAAACACAAACATTTACTAAATGATCCATTTGGTAATTGTATTTCTATGATCTATTTAGTATCCACTAGAACACTTAAACAAAATTACCTTTAAATTGGCTAGTTCAAGCTACCTCCAATGATGGCAAGTATTCAAAGTTTTTATTGCAAGTCGAGAAAAATTAGATCACCTTTCTATCGAATTCTCCTCAAATGGTTAGAGCAAGAATTCTATCTCTTATAAACAGTGACAAAAAGAAGATTATATATCTTGTTTTTTAAATAGTATGAAGTCATACATCTCTTTCTTTATAATGTTTCGTGCATGGGATATACTCCATGAGATATATTCCCAAAAAAGGAACTCCTTTCAATTATATGAGAAGGGCTTCAACTCCCACTAAGAATTAGCTCCAATTATTATTAGTATTCTAACTCCTTGCAAAGAGCTCTTAATGAGATAGCTTTGTATCACTCATTGTTTGTTGATCCCTTCTAAAGAAACTATTGCGATGAAATCCTTTCTAGTCTCAAGAGATCCTTAAAGCTGAATCAAGTTTAAGAAGCTTTCTTGGGCCAATGTTGTCGATAGCTAAGTCCCCTCTAAATGGTTTTTGACTAAAGATTGTGGTGTTACCTTGACCTTAGATGAGCACAACGAATTCAAGCAACTTTAACAACATCAACAACATTTCCTTCACATTCCTCTTTCAAGCCATGTCTATTACTCCGTGTCTTCAATGCTAGCCATGATCAGCCTTGAATGTTAGATTTTGGCACAACATCTGGGATTATTGGTAATCATTCCACCTGATTCACATCAACTTTATCATAGTGATTACTTATTCATATCGTAACTAATTGTTATTCACCATCAAACTCCTAGTTTATATATTACTTATTTAATGACAACAAGAATATTATCTTGTTATATTAATGCTTTTTATTTAAATGTTTTAAATCATACATCTTACGATAAAAAAGGTGATCAATTAGAAAGCTTTGCGCTACCTCAAAGGTTTCAATATTAGTGTTTGATGAGAATGGAACGAGTATTAAATATAAAGCTTAAGTATATTTGAAAAAAACTTTTATAATCTCTTTATTTATTTTAGAATAATAAGACCTATAACAATACTTTTGAATAATGAGATTTACGAGGAGGATTTGAGTGTTGTGATTAAAGATTTTCTAGAACTTACTCTTCCAAACAACTCATCACACTGGAGCATCTTTAAGCATGCATTCATGTATAGTTCTTTAATTATAGAAATACCTTTTAAAAACTCAACGTAATAGTTTATATTAACTAAACATGCTGAAAATACATAGAATGCAAAACTTGAGCATTGCTCAAAATTGATTTTATCATACAATACAATATTCCCATCATACAATAAGTTTACTTTAACATAGAAAGTGAGTTGAGCAAATGGTACGTTGAGCAAACATTAGCAAGCAAAATTTTTGTATGATACGTTAACCTTTACGTACCGTACAACAATTTCAATTAAAACTACTTTATGCGCTAGGGGATCAGATAATGGACCAAATATTTAACCTAAACCTGAGAATTTTATACAATATAATAATACTTGTAGTATGGTACATGCAGTAAATGTAAGTCAAGTTTGTCTAGAGTGACCTGAACTCGAGGATTTCATATAATATGCTTTTATTTAACATATAGTACAGTTAATAAAAATTGACACCTAATATATAGTAAGATAATTAGATCATACAATATATTTAGTTCATTTTTTGTAACAGCTTGTTCGATCAAAATTCAAGATATTCAAAACTAGTTATTAGAAAACCGTTGAAGGTGTTTGGAGCAATTGAAAGCAATCCCTAAACTTTATAAAAGACCTCCAAATTTAATAATAAAGCTAATAAACATTTGCATATAGTTTAAAAAAACTCTCTTGAAGATCATTGTTGAAATTGAAGATTTTGTTGGAAAACAAAGCTTCAACAATACAAGATATTTTCTATCCATCACAGACTTCTTGCAAGTTTGTTTCTCATTGAGCTAAATTGCATAATTCTTCTAAAGAGTTTTACATCAATTTAGTATGCCTCTTGATATTAGTATTAGGCTTTTAGAATTCTGTATTTGAGCTTGAGCTTTTACATTATATCTTTTGTCTTGTAGTTAAGATTTTACCACTTGATTTTACTTAGGTTTTTGGTCACTTTATAAAGTCTTTTGACTAGGTGATTATAAGACCCTTTTGTTTGGTGTTACAAGCCCTTTTGAGCCAATGTTTTAAAGCCCTTCGACACAATGATTGTAGTGTCAAACATGCATTTATAGGTTCCTTTGGGCTAATGTGGGGTTTTATCTACCCACTTTTTGTGTAAAAGGTTTTTTAGTATTTGCCAAGTTTTTTAGCCAAAGATGGATATAAATATAGTTTTGGATCGAACAACTTAAAGGTCTATGACACCATTTATTTTATTGTACTCTCCAAATAAAATATTTAAAAATTAACAAGAGTTTTTAAAGCAAGATAATAGAAGTAATTAAGAAACTCAAAGTTTTTTTAATTTTTTCTTATGATTATTGAGATTGAAATTTTAACAATTCACTCTCATTTTTAGTGGATAATGAACTCCAATTTTCCAACACATGTCTTCAAAGCCAACAATTGTAACCCTTGAATGTTAGATTTTGGCACATCTAGTATTATTGATAACAATTCTACCTTTTTCACATCAATTTTATCTCAATCATTATTTGTTCATATCGTAGATGGTTGCAATTCTCCAATTATAGGTGTAGGATCCATTTTAGCATAAAAAATCTTTTCTTTTGGTCATATCCTCTACACCCATAAATTTCTTATGAGACTTGTTTCTACTAGCCATCTTTTCAAGAATGCTTCATTGTTTTGGTACCATGAAGAGAAAAGAATAAGAAGTTTGCATGATAAAAGAAAGGAATTTAGTATCCTATCATCCAAAACATAAATGCAAAAAAAGGAAGTCGCTAAGAAAAACCTTAAAAAATAAATAATATTATGCCTATTATTTATAGATTTATATAAAAAAAATATAAATTAAGGTCTGATAAATTCTAACAAAATGGATTTTGATCCTTTGCTCTAAATCCAATTCTTCAGAAGTAATAAGTTACAACCTTCAATTAAATAAAATCAAACATAACAAGTCACAAGAAGAGTATAAATAAGGTTACCACTTGCATAGTGAGATATTTTCAAAAGAATGCATTGGAATGCCAGATCTTGTTTCCTAGTTGTGGCTGTAATATCTAATTAAGTTTTTAAATTTGTTTCTATTCACCATGTCTTTTATGGTCCTAAATTTACTATAAGTTTCTTTTCTAGTAGTAAATTTATTAAATACATTATTGCTTTAATACCATGAAGAGAAAAACATGTTTGAACTTAATTGATTCTAAAAGAAAGAAATTTGATACTATTTATATATGATCCAAAACACAAATGCATAAAAAAATAAGTTATTAAAAAGAAAATAAAACAAAGAATATTAAGCTCACTACTTGTAGATCTATATGAATAAAATGTAACTTTAAGCCTAATATATTCTAACACAATAGATTTTAGTCCCTTGTACTAAATGTCATTCTTGAAATGCAATAAGGTGAAATTTCAATTAATTACTTAAATCTAACATAATAATTCATAGGTAGATACATACAAATAATGTCACCATTCGCACAGTGAGGGCATTTTCAGAAGATTGCATTGGAATAGTAGCTCTCGTTTCCCAATTCCCACCTGTCTTTTCTGGTTCTAAAAGGCGAACTTCAAATTCCTCAATAGTATAAGTTTTTTGGAGGTCATCTGAACTTGAATTTTCACGTTCAATTTGACAAGCATCTTGGTCTAACATTGACGACATAATTTGGTTTATTGGACGAACAACCTGGATAGATATATAACATATCAAAGTCACAAAGATATAAGCTTATTTAAGAAAAAAAAGGTAAGAAAATGACACTTATCAAAATCGAAATTGAAATAACATACTATTAAAATGAATAAAGAGAAACCAAATTATAATGCAACAAAAATTATGAAAATACTTCAAATATATAAATATTTTTCCTAACAATGCTTTAATGGAGACAATACTACATGATCAATATAAAATATGATAATAAACACATCTAAGAACTATAACTAATTTGAATTTGCACTAAAATTGGAAATCAATATTGTTCCATAAGTACTATCAAGTATCTCTGTTGATTAATCATCATCCAAAAATGTAAGGAAATCACAAGCTCTAGAAAGCCTTGTAACAAATTTAATCATTTCAATTACAACATCAAATAAAACAATTGTTTGTTGTCATTAATGAGTATATCATCCTTAAGTGTTGTGATAAACAAGTGGAAAAAAGAAAATTATTATCTATGATTAATTTATACCAACCTTCTAAAGAAGTATTACACAAGCAAAAAAGGAAAACAATTAACAAAGAGAATGGAAGAAATATTTTTTTTGCAATTAACCTTTCCCCCACCATTTTACCCTGCACACCCACAAAACAACTCCCAACATCTAGTCTCCCATGCCTTATTATTATTTCCAATCTAAGTTCTCTACTATGTTTTCCCTTACTTGTACCAACCATTGCATTACATCAATTCAGCTACAAGGGCATTCTTCTTAATCATAGACAATCATTCACCTTACCCTTGGTTCTTTAAAAACAATTTATCAGTCTATCCTTTGATGATGTGGCCAACATTTATAATGCTATCATTTAACGTCGTGCATTATTCCTAGTTTTCAAGAATATGGAGAACGACAAGACACCCATCTCCGATCGCTCTACAAATCAACTCACCTGTCATCCACCCTAGCATTCCATAAAACACATCATTTTCCTAATTATGTGTTTTTATGTTATGTTGAGCCTTCTTTCTCAAGAAACTCCACCTAATCTTGTCTTATTGGATATCTCTAGTCTACTCATCTTCTCTATTAATTAATTGGGCTTAACCTTCAACTTCTTTCAGATGAACATACAAACAAAAGGAATTGATCATATAATTGATAATTTACATGATTACTCCTCCAATATTGGTAGATTGAAAAATTAAAATAGAAGAAATGGTAACTTGTCATGCATGATTGTCAACTAAAAAACTTTACAATCCAAAAAGAAACATTTTCACATATATAACCACTTCGCTTTGAATTACTTAAACTTGAGATTGTTAGGCATGGGATTTATTTGGTAATAACAAGTTTAAAGTACTGATATGAAAAATATATGAAGGTTGTTAATTAAATATGAAGCATGATGAAAGGAAATTATTTGCATAATCCAATGATAGACCTTTAAATTTTTCCCATGGCTTTATCAATAATTGCCAACACAATATTGATTGAGTAGCCACTATTGTGAAATATAATGTTCAAAGGTGCCTCTATCCAAATAAAAAATATGACGACTTTTGATTCATTGTTCAATCAGTGATATGATGAATATCTTCGAATTTACACCATAATTAATCCTTGCCAACACTATCAACTTCAGTTTTACAAAATTTATTCAGTTGGTAGAATCCTTAATCCTTGAAAACCTCAATCCTCATTCCATCCCCTTTTTACTTTCTTGAACCATCTTAGCAATCTTCTTGAAGCTAGATAACTTCTAAATATTGGCTTAAAAAAAAAAAAGAAAATTTGAACTAATTAAATAGTTTGGGGTATTTCTTATCTGATTCCTTGTTTATACATATTTTAGATTTTTGTATAATTTATATATCAATTTGGGATCTATTTTGGAAATAATAAACCTAAAAAATTTGACCTAATATGACCCACACATTATGTTGTGTTAGAATTATGACTTTTTATCAGATCTATATCTTGTACCATCAGTTACGTACTCTTTCAATTATGAATAAATGCTCTTGTTCTTAAAGAAGATATCGAGGGTAATGTGGGCAAGGTGGCAACATTGAGGGTCATGTGGGGCTTATCCGATTTCCTTCTTTCTACAATCATCACAAATCAAACCATCCTTCCAACAAATGTTAGGAGGAATTTGTCTATCCTGCATTGTCTCCTCTAGCACAGTCAAGGATTGGTCTCTACCTCTCGTGTCACCAATGTACTTCAATATATTGTTGTTGCCTCCCCAATAAGTTGCTTCTACACATACAATAGGTAGTCATCATCACTTCTTTTCTCTTCCCTAATCCCTAAACCTTTACAAGTACTTATTCATGATGGTACCCATTGCACCTTTCTTGACAATTGCATTATATTACTTTCATAACTTCACCTTTCATGCATTATGGGTTCCTAATTTCCCAATCAATCTTCCTTCCATTAATAGCTTTATTAAATCACAAAAACTTGATGTTCTTTTCATAATTTTGTTTTCTTTTAAAGATCTAAGAGCAAAGAAGACTATTGGTGGCCTTGCTGAACCAAAGGTTGTTTACCACAACCACTAATCTTATCTTATGCTCTTTCATCCACACTTTCAACAAATCAGTAGCATTATTACTTGAGCCATCCTCCTCATTGCATCTATGACACTTTGTATTCACTCCTTTTCAATGAAAAAATTTGAGTGTAATGCTTGTATGCTAGGAAAACATCATTAGATGTGTCATTTCTCCTTCACCTTCCACTCATTGTAGTTCTCCTCTTAAGTTCATTCACTTGGACATCCATGGACTTGAGCAGCTCTTACTTGAGCTAATAGCATAAAAATGCAATATGCAAGCTCCAAGCATCTATAGACATGGTATCTTAAGGATTATAAGATAAAGCAAGAAAGATCGTAGAAAAGACATTCTATTTACAAATAATGGAAAAACCCAGAGACAGACTCTTACTCAAATATAAATTATGACAATCCTATAAATGACAACCGATCTACTTTCCAATGACGTGTTTTGTAAAAAATAAATCTTGTGATACGGAAGAGAAATAAATTATTTTGCTATTTTTAGTATAAAAGCAAAATATACAATCATCATACAAGTAACATATGAAATTACTTGGGATAAAATCACTCTTAGAATATTAAATGTAGTCATCATACAAGAGATTTATGAATGACTTGTCAGAAAATCATTCTTCGAATACCTTGATTTCCTGTATTAAACCTGACATTATCTGGAGATAATCGGATAGCCTTCTATATTATTAATAGTCCTATTTTTCATTAACACGTCAAAAAAATGAAAGACAAATGTCATTTTGTCAAGCATTTTACATTATTCAAGAAAATCAAAGAATTTCATGAGTCCACATCTAACCAAGTAATAGATAATTTTATCAATGAGATCCTACCTTTTTCAAAGTTTACTACAAATTAGAGCTACTTTTTTAGTCAATTGTGTAACCCCCACACTATTATAAATAGGTCTAAATAAAACAAAAAACTTTTCACCCCAACCTTCAAAACAATCACGAAATTGAGATGAAAACTTTTTGGTTGAAATTGTTCATTTCTCTACCAAATTCATAAAGCCAATATAGTGCTTGTTTTAGTTGTTATCAATAATTAATTGATGCTTGAACGTCAACATAAGTTGCCAAGTTTTTACAAAATTAATAATTAGTACTTCCCAAAAGTTCACTGATTAATTAGTGCAAAAAACCAATTCAATTACAACTTCAAAATGGAAGATTAGAAAATTATAACTTTTATGGTCCAAAATTTAGGATTTATTAGTTGGATTGCATGTAAATTGATAACTTCCGAAAGACTTTTAAGTGTTGGGAATACAATTCATAGTTTTACAAATATCATTACCAAGATAAATGGGCATTTTATGCATTGAGGAACGAAATAAAAGAATCCATGCAATCAACCAACAAAAATCATAAGAGACATGTGATATGCTCAATGTTGCATTTGATAAAACTTAGTAATTTGGCTTGAAATCAGGTAAAGCCAGGCATAATTTCACAAAAAATGTCATAAAGACCACCACCCAAATATGTGACAAGGTAGTGTCCTAATCAGCATTTGCAAAGAATAATTCAATAGGGGCTCATACTCCAAGATGTGTAAACAACGTAGTAACCTAACATTCATTAGCAAAAAGATATTATCCCGACAGAGGCTCCTATGCAAACATGAGGGGAAATGTAGTGTCCTTGCATAAATTAGCAAAGAAGTATACTCCCAACAAAGGTTCACCAGTACTTACATTTAATACATTTGTAGTCCCTTCTAGTGACCAGTGCCACATGAAAATCTAAGTCATCAGAACCACAATAGTGCAAAACTACGAAAAAAAAAAAAAAAAAAAAAAAACTAACTCCAAAAGCAAACGATAATAAGCACATCAAAGTCCTCAAAAGTGAAATTAAGGTCAAGCAATGGAGTTCCACCAAAAAATCATAAGGGATGATCATGTCGATGTTGCACACACTGTCTAGGAAGCTCTATATAACTCATGACTAGATGGATTGAATATGGAAACAGCAAGTCAAAAATAACTCGCCTTAGAAACATACAGCAAGTATCTTCTTGACAGGTATTGAAAGACATGGATACAGCTTGCGTATTTTACTGAAGTGCACTTACGGGAAAAGATAATATGATTGGATAGAGATTTTTCTCCGCATAGTATGTGACCTGATGAGGTGTACCCTTCATTGGAATCTGATCAAGTCAAGCACAAATTCTCCACTTCGTCACTCCATAAAACATCCAGAATACATATTTTTATCCATAGTAAAGGAAGACAAAGACAAAACCTTGCGAACTGGCCAATAGTTATCATAGTTGAACACAGACGGTAACTTACATATCTTTAAGAAGCCCTGTGGAAAAAAAAGGTCACGTCACATCTGAAGCAAGTATAACAGACAATTATCTGCAGGAATGTCACCTGTGATGTGACGTATATGAACCCATGATTACAATTGACATTGTGAAGAACAGTAAATGCAGCAATAGGGCCATCGCAAAGCTATCAAACAAAAAAATCTGCAAGATTAGAAACGTAGAAAAACTTTCCATGGTAATGAGGAACAAGTAATGCTGAAAAGTTCACTAGTAAAACGTATTGCAACTTCTGACATTAATTGAATATGTAATTTAATGAGAATCATCAATAATTTCAAACATTGGAGGATGCATTTTGAGCTAGAATTGACAAGGCAACTCTCCACTCTCCAAAGCACAGAAAATATCATCAGATATGGATGATATATGGACTAATTGCTGATTTTCCCACAAGCAAATAATTGCAAATATTGTAGCAATTAAGAAAATGTACCTTGAGAAAAGTTCCTCCACAAGATTTTTCAAGTTATCAATTTCAGGATATGTTTCCTCTTCTCTAAAAATTGTAACACTTAAATCATCTATATAGATAAATCTAACTTCCCTTGGAACACAGGAATGCCATGCTTTTGTGAAGCTAATGGAGCAGAAGATCATTACAAAATCAGCAATATCAGAATTGTAAAAAACTCTTAAATGGGAATAACAAACAAATAGCACCGAAAGTTTTTCACAAGTAAACAATTACAATGTATGACAATAATCTGGAAGGCTATTTAACAAAACCATCAATAATTCAAAATTGGTGATCCATTTTGAGGCCACAACTTGACAATGAAATGCTCCATACAATTTAAGACACTAAATATCATACAAAAAGAACATGCCAATAAAAAATGTGAAAAAGTTAATTAAGATGGGTTACTTCACCAGATCTTCTAAATTATTACTCAGGCTACCTTTCCTTTTCTCAAAAAGTTACTAAAGCTTGAGTCATCTATGTAAATAATTATGACTTCCTTCCAGAGCTCAGAATCTTTAATTAGCCTCTGAATGCTGATTGCCATTCCATCATTTCTCATATGATACAAGAAGCAATTCGAGCTTCTTAATCAGCCATTTCATAAATACATCCTTTTCCATTTCCGGATAAGCATTAGTATGTAGATGAGGTCTGCATTCATTCTTTGATAAACTACCTACCTATCCGACATATTATATCCTTAAAATCCAGTTCAATGTCATAAAAGAGGGTAACAAGGAAGGAGTGGCTGAGGTTCATTCAGCAGAATGAAGCAATAGCATGCTTTTTTTTTAAACTTTTAAAAGTTAAAAATTTCCAATTTACTAATTTTTTTCAGCATGGAACGTCATGAATCAGCATGCCAAAGTAATGAATATTTGCCTATCTATCATATTGCAGGCAACTTAACCACTAGATTCATCAATAATAACTAACATGGGCAACATGAAAATTAGCATGCCAAAGAAATAAGTACTTCCTTTTCTATCATAGAAGAGGTAAATTAACAATTTGATCAGCAAATTCTAACTTAAGCCAGTCATAACAGCCCAATTCTATTTCCAAATTTGAATATGTGTGCAAGAATGCTGGAGGGAAGTGGGTGTTGAAATCGGTATGGTCAAGTGAACATCAGCACAGTGCTCAACTTGAGCTCAATTCTCCACTCATGGTGACCTCACCTCATTTAGGTAACATTCAGCAAGGGTATTTGAAAAGAACTTCCTCCATTTCAACCTTAAAATCATCAAAAGATGACCAAAAAACTTTCATAACTTTTTTTCCACTAACATGAAAAACCTTTTACAAAACCTCCTTTTTAGAGAACTTTTATTCAAAACCAAAATTGTAATTGGAAAAACTTTTATTCATCATGCCGAGCAACCTTGGCAGTTTGCTTGCCTAGTCGACTTATTGAGCTCACTTCACAAGTCATATAGCAGCATGAACTCAAGAACATCGACAAGTTGACTTCACACGAGTTCAGATATTGGCAGGCAACTGTAAAATAGTTAATTTTAAGCTAGACTGTTTTTTTATATGGAATTTAACCATTAATATATTAATTCAGCTTAATCACCACTAAATTCATGAAAAAAAACATTCATACTTGGACTTAATTCCTTACTCTTTATGAATTTTGACATTATTAACACAGATATTCAAAATATCTTACTATTATCTTATTAATGAACTCATCATTAACATCCATTATTGGTAAATTTTACTCATGAAACTTGAATTCTTAAGTTTGACCCAAATATTTTGTTTATTCTAGTCTAGTTGGTTATATATCAAAGGCCTCAATGAACTTAGAAAAGAAGCTTACATTTCGCTTTCATTTCTTGAGGATGGCGATGATCTTATTGATTCAATATGAAAATGATACATGGACATGTTTGTTGTTGTACCATATGAGTGACGTGATGGCGTGTTATGAATGATGATTATTATAAGGTTTATAATATTTTTGGCCATCAAGTGCTAGATACTATAGCGATTTTATAGTTTGACTTTCATTAATAAGATCAATGTAATCGTTTAGTAATTAATTTTTCATTCATAATGAGTTGACCATGCCACAGTAATGAGACAACACATTGAGATATCCATGCAATTTGATTGTACAATTCCAACCCAAGCACTAGCTTTCATTCTTTAGAAAGTGTTGCCTATAGATTCTATCTTGCAATCTAATGTTGATATTTCAAACATCAAGAGGAATATTTCTAGTACACATGTTAGAAGAGAAGGTAGGAGACTTCAAACAAAATCTAACTACCTGACATTAGTTAATGGCCTTAAATATCTAGACAAATAATTAGTGCAAATAGTTTGAGTAATTATATGCACTTTTAATAAAAGAGAGGAATTTTCCCAACTCCTAAACAAACAAGAAAAACAAAATTATGGGGAGAGAAGTCAAAAGGAATGTATAAAAGAAAGATAATGAAGAGATAGAACTTGATTGATTGGATATTCAATTGATAAAGAGCACCATTTTATGTGTTAGAGTAACAAAGTTTGGATTTTCAATTGTTCAAAGGCAGCCATTTATTGGCAAGGGGCTTTTAATTAGAGAACAAGCATGCAAAATAGTTGGCTATATCCATGAAAAAGAAGTTAATCTAGAATGATTTTTTGTCCAATCATGTTTAAAGAAAATATTGTTACTTGAGCTAATTGCATTAGATTATAATATTGACTAATTTCTATCACACCCTTATGTTCCTTGATGATGATGGTAGTCATGATATATTGTCACATCAATGGTCATAGGAATATATTTGGCAGATATTGTTGGCCATGTAGATTGATGAGTCCTGCATTGCAAGATAGTGATGACTTTCTTTTGATTAATAATGATATCTTGCATTGACAAAAGATAATATCCACAACACCGCAATCATCATTATCATCAATATTCCTTGTTATTATTATTACTACTATTACTACTAGCATTTAATGATTAATAGAGCATACACGTGATGGATGTTTGCATGCACATAATTACTTACATGAATCTACTAAATTTCATATGAATAATGCTTAATACATCCCATTATTTATTAATGTTCTTATTATGGTAAAGTTATATAAATTTGGAAATAAATTGTCATCCAACATGTTTTAAGGGGGAAAAAAGCAATGATGGAAGGAAAAATGTTTACCTAGTAGTCTTTATTTCACTTTTGGCATTATAATCATTGGTTGAATATTGAAACAATATTAACTTCAGTATTTTTAACAATGTATATTTGATTCTGATAAATAAAATTGAATTATTGTTCATAAAAAATTCCTTATACAGTTTTATTTGCCTTGATGCCAAAAATGCCATCTATTTATCATTAAGCTTGTTCATCTTACTCCAAATTGTTGAGATGTACAACGTTCTGAAACTAGACACAAATAACAAGTCTAGTTGGCACAAAATCTAATAGAGCATGAGATGATAATGATTTGAACAAATATAGCATGAAACTGGATTGAAATGACTGTGTACATATAAAATTCATCAATCAATCTATGTATACTCATGAGTGTGCATAGAAAAAAGAATTCATTCGCATACAATGGCTGTATGTGTACTAGTAGCCAGTTAAAATACATGCATGCAAGCCTAAGAATTTTATAAAAGATATTAAAATAAAGGAGAAAATAGTTTTAGCTCAGTCAGCCATTGTCCAATGAAGCAACTCATACTTAGGTCAATATCCGGTCACATCTCACTTCCCAAACTTATATTGAAGAAGATTGAATCAAGCAACTTCATTCAATCCATATCGAAAACTTGAATTGATCACAATAAAAAAAATAAACAAGAATTAACAGCCCCAAGCATCATATGTAGACAGGACTTCAATTTATATCTAGCTTCTATTCAAAACCATTATACGCATCCACTGCTAGAACAGTACTAAGATGTGCAACCTTTAGTGAAGAACATATATCTTTATATTTAGTTTTATAATACAACTAAGATTTTAAATGCCCCAAATTCCTAGGTATGTTTTTTAGAGCTATGCAACAGTCACCATAGGATGTTGAAAGGTGAATACCACGGAAGTACAAACTCTCATATATCTTATCAAGTCAATGTTGAAAACATTTAAACAGACATCAGCCTAGAAGGTGCATGAATGTCAAAAGGGAAATTACCTGAAAATGGTAGAAAATTCAAGACATGATTCAAGAAAATAAACGAAATTTGCAATTGAAACGAAACTTAAAACGAATCGCATAACACCTAGCATTGAAAAAGATGGTGTAGAGATTTATGTTCTTCTTGCAAATAATTCTCTATGCCACACAAGTTATTGTCTTTACCATTCTCTTCCACATGCCACATTCACTTGCCACAAGCTTCTGTGATTGTGAACAAGACTACTTTAGCACATTACATTATTTAGGTTCAAAATTGTTGAGTGCACAGGTGGGTGAATTGTAAAGATTTAAAAAACAATTTTTTTGATTTCAAAACACAAGTTAGGACAGCAATAAAGGTCCTTTGCTTTATCAATTAAAATCAACCAACTCAAGTACTCTTATTTTAGAAATTCATTGGTTATCTTAATTACTTTTAAACATGATTTAGAAAACATTCATTAGTTTTCAACATTCATTTGAGACAACAGCGATAATTATAAAATTATAAGATGAATAACAAAAAGGGTAAAGATAGAAGCACACAAGGTTTTTTGATGAATTGGCCTAACTAGAGCCTACATCCACCTCTAGTTAACCTGACTAAACTTCAACTAACAAATCACACCCCTTCAATCAGTAAGGGTATACCACATAAAATAAAGAGTACAACAGGCTTACAATTTTACAACATCTTTAACAAGATAAAGTTTACAAATATTGTATTATTCACTTGTAAGATCTATATGACACAAAACAATGTTAAAGATGCTATCAAACAAAATGAAACTTGATGCAATATAAGAAACGAACAAATAGAGAGTATTATGGCTAAAGCAATAGGAAGAACTCTCTTCTTGATTTAACACAACCCATATTCAAGGATTTTTCCTTTGCACTCGTATTGAATGATTTTGCAATCAGAGCATCATCTTTAACTTGTTATATATCTCTTCTATTTATACTAAGCAATAAATTATATGCAAATAAAATAGTTGCAATGGCTATAATCAAGTTTCTAAAACAATTTAGTTAGCTGTCATGAGTATTGCAGTTGCATTGTACAATAACGTCTACAGAATCGCACAAACATGATGAAACATAATTAAAAATCACCCTAAAGATGTGCTTGTTTGATCTATTATTTTCTAAAAGCACGAATAATTGTACTGATATGATGAAAACATCATATGATAGGAATAAAATAAATTTTATTATGTCTATTTTTGAGCCCTCAAGAAAATGATATCAATATTGGATCTTATACTATGATAACTTCTCAGACAAGATCATTTTTACATATTACAAACGATCTCAATTGTACGATAAGCTGATCATACTCATATGATGTATTCGCCCAATATGTGATTAATGTCAATGCAAGTCTCTCAAACAGAATGAATATCAAACATGTCTGAATGATATATCGTACATGTTCAAACAAATTAAGCTTACCTAACACTAGACAAGCTAATTAACATAATGTTGTACTTGTTCGAAAGTGATATCGTACAAGTATGAATCAATTAGCTTACTAATTGTCTGAATCTAAAGCTAAGTGTTATTTGAAAGGATATTGTACAAATATGAAAATATTGTATTGGTATATGGACAAACTCAGATTTCTAAGTTCTCAACTCAAGATTGTTAGTTAAGTAGGTGACATTAAAATGACATATATTGTACATAAACCATAATGCAAAAGTCCTTAATTCACTGTTCTCATTTAGTTAGATCACAGTAGAACCAAAGATATACAGCACTAATACGTAAATGCAATTTCCAACCCATATGCTTATCACTTAATCCGTTCCCAAGTTCGATCTATTGGAAGGATATACCATACAGTTACGATAGTTAGTATCATATTGTATCGAGCTCATTAACACCATACCTCAACCCACACCTCTTGGAAAAATTAATTGACGCACTCGTGCAATAGATATTTTGTACATATATGAATAATATAATATGACATACAATACAGAATCGCCTTAGACGATGCGCTGATGATCATATGCAATGATAGTCGTATTATGAGGGAAACTCGTACAAATACAAATAATACAAATATGCTACACTTAATGATTTTGCAAAATATGAAAGTTTAACTTTTCTTGCACATGTAACCTATATGTGATGTATGTTTGCAACGTAATCCTATGTGTCATATAAATAACAAGCAATGGATTTAACAATTCAAACCAAGTTGATATATTGAAGACAAATTCCTAATGGGCAGCCACTCGACTAAGAGCTAAGACGACTCCATCATGAGTAGATTGAGCTAGGAATGAGCAACTTTACCAAGTTATCATAATTGATTTTTACATGTGGATTACTGTAATGAATCATTTATTTATATCTAAAATCACTCAATGTAGGCATTAAAATAAACACAATGGTTTGTTGTCATTAAACAAGTAATGCAAAGACCAGAGGTTCAACAAAAATTTCCATTTAGGTTTTGATTTAACACTCCAAAATTGAGTTTTGATAGTTTAAACAATGTTAATGCGTGATTCCAATTTAGATTAGTCGTTTCTATTAGAACATAAACTGTATAAAATATCTTCATTAATATTTAAACAAAAATAATTGGCTTAAAACAACCTTATCATCAAAGTAATTTTGAGGTTTCCTTAAGTTTATTTCTCTATATATATCTTAGGCCACACATTATATAAAGGCTGTTTAGTTCCACCTTTATTGTCAGGTGTAATAAAAGACCCATTTTCTTATGCATGGTATCAAAGCCATTGGATCCTCCATAACATAATCCTAACCTTTCATTTCTGCATTGCCATCTTTTCTCTCCCCAACTCAACAACAAAATGAAAAACAATTCCTTCAAGTCCTCCACTCCAAAAATTTAAGAACCCAAACCCTTAACTAATTGCCAAAAACCTTACCCACAATGCCCACCTATTATGATGACCGTTGATCCTCTATTATACCACCCAAAGCCCCCATGCAACTCTACCATCCCCTCTATGAGCTTGCCTATTGTTGTCCCTTCATGATCAACAATCACACTGCTTAAACACTCCTAAGATATTTGCAATCCTCTCTGCAACTCTTCTTGCCACACCAACTCCTTATGGCCATAGAAAACACCTTTAACATTGGGCATCACAACACTTTTGTGAAGTCCTTTCCTCTATAACTATGTAGTTCATCATTGCCACCTCTTCATTGACATTGATGACCACAAAGCTCCATTCCTTCTTTAATGCCTCCTATGTCATGAAAATGATCCTTAGCTACCACCTACTTGAAGAGAGAGAGAGGGGTAACCCTTGCAATTTTTTTGACAATTTACCTTTGATCCACTATATGTTATTTTTCAATTATTTACTATGTCCCCCCAGATGATCAATTAAGACATTTATTACTAGCATGACAAAATTTACTAATTCAAACAATCTATTATGATGCTAGCCATTCAAAGTTGTTACCAACTTAGGCAAATTTGACCTTTCAAATCTTCAAATAATAGTAAGAATAAGAGTTGAACCTCATACAAATGATTATACAACTATATAGTTATATCTTTGCTTTTAAATAGCATGAACCAAAATTTTCTCTTTCACCATATTTCTTGATTATGCTAAGATCTCGGTTCTGTATATCCCCAAATCAATTATGAGCCTCCTATTTATTAGCCAACTTACAAAAATAATTCATTTATTTACAACTTTTTATACCAAACACCATTGTTTTCATGATTTCACCATGAAGAAGAGGATTGGTGACAATCATGAATGTGGTAGTTACTATTGCTTGAAAAGAATTATTGCACTTATCTCTCTTAAGGCCATTATCTACTTTTTTTCCATTTGAATGGTATCATTTTTGGGGTAATCCATCTTTTTTTAAGTTAAAAGCAACTTCCTTCTCTTGAGTCTCCTGATTCTGAGCACCTTAAGAATTAGAATTATTGTGCTTCTTATCCTCCTAGAGTTGATAATAAGAGTTCTACTCATTCAATTTTGTTCATTCTGACATTTGGAATTGATGTCAAATGGAATCTCTCATTGGAATTCATTATTTTATAACCTTTTTGATGATTTTTCAGTGTAACTTCAATTTATCTTTTAATAGATAAAGTTTGAGCACTATAAACAATAATTTTTTTTACAATGAAATTAAGACAATAATTTGTTTACTAGTTTTCATATTGTGGTTTCAAATAATGCTTTTGTGGCTCAAAAATTTGTATCTAACTACCTTCATTGGACATCATCTATACATCTTAGCAAAATAGAGCGGATAAACACAAGTATCCTCACACTTTAATATTAGTCATATGTTTCTAATATAGATGAATATGCCTTATAAATATTAGATGTTGTTCTCATTTCTTACTATTTTATTAATCAAAACCTCATCTCTATAAAGTTGCCATTCCCTTTAATTTATTGCAGCTGAATTAACCCATATTCTATATCACTCCCAAGATCTTTAATTGTGCCTCATTAGTTTTTCTTCATACTCTTGGTCATGACAAGTTTCTTAAACCAATAAGTGTGTTTTCTTAAGGTAGTCATGCACCCATGGGCTGTCACCATTGTGACCCTATTTGATATCGCTATTATATTTCTATGGATGTTTCTTTCTTTGAATAAACTACATATTTCTCATAACTTGAAGGTGTATTGTAGATGCCCCCATTCATTCCTTTACCTCCTTGACCACAATCTAACTTTTCCATAGCCTAATCATTTTAGCTCTTCAAGTGGATTCTAGATCACCTAATTAATGATACAAGACCACCACCTTGCATACTTCACCATTAAATTTAATCAAAAGCGCCATCTCCTTTTGACCTTGCGTGTCTATGACAGTGTAAAAGGTTACGTACCACACATCTCAAACAAGCTCATATCTCTCTTCATGAATAAAATCCATCTTACCATGCCTTTGCCACCTTCATGACATCGATCGCCATACCCAAGTCATATAAGGAAGAATTAAGATAACTTAAATGACAATAAGCTATAAACAAAGAGTTGTTTACCCTCATCTCTGATGTAGGTGTGGGCACCCTTCATACCAATATTGTTTCTTGTATGCAAATGATTACTTTGAAGTATAAGACAAATGAAACCATTGACAAATAAAAGGTTTGATTGTTTGCCAAAGGCTTCATTCATAAATATGAGATCGATCATCATGACATTTTTTCTCCTATTGCCCAACTTAATTCAATCCTCATTACATTCTCTCTTATGGCCAATCACAATTGCCTTATGCTGCAAATTTTCAAAACTGTCTTTCTCTGAGGTGACCTTAAGAAACTATACATATGGATCTAGCACCATTTGTTGCTCACAAGTGAATGAGTTGTGTCTACAAGCTCAAGAAAGCAATTTATATTCCAAAACAAATAACTAGAGCTTGGCTTAGTAGTTAGATTATTTTCCACTGAATTTTAAAGTTGCCAAGACGAACAGTCTATGTTAGAAAAAAAAGAAAACTATGAAATCATTGTCCTTGTTGTCTATATGAATGACATTCTCAACATTAAAAGCGATTTCTCAAGAACTGAAATCGTCAAGAATATCTGATGAAGCATATTGTCATAAAAGATGTGATGCCTACAACAACTTTTTGGGCACAAAAAAGCTAAAAAAGAATCATGAAATCATCTTGTCCCAACAAAAGTATGCACTTGATTTGCCATAGAGGATAGATTTATTTAGAACCAATCCATTTTGAGATTTTGCTTGACATGAATATTCAATTTTTGGATGATGATGAAGAATCATTAGAAGAAAATCTTGTTTTCAATGACTAGTAGGCAAATCTATCTGAAACCATATATCGCCTTTGTCTTAAGTGTCATCAGTAAGTTTATAAATAAACATAAAAAAATTCATTGGAATACTACTAGAAGGATACTTAAATACATAAATAGGCACCTAGGAAAGGTTGTTTGCAAAGCATGACCATCTACAAACTGAGGTACATTCTAATACTTATTATACTAGCTCCAAAGATAGATGATTCAATTTTAGCTACTACATTTGATTTGGAGGAAATTTAGTCATTGAAAGTAGCAAGAAAGAAACATTCATAACGTGAGCTAGCAATGAAGCTGAGCATTGAGCTATGACTTATACAACTTGTTAGATGCTATGAGTGAAGAATTTATTTGAATAAATTGGTTTTCAATATCTCAAACCTTCACATATGCATTGTGACAATTAAACTCTTATTCATACTACAAGCAATCCAATCTTTCAAAAGCAAAGCAAACACATCATAATAAATTGCATCTTTATTATAGAATAAGAAAATTTGAATTCTCTTCTTTCTTGCAAAGCAATAGGTTGATATTATAAAAAGTAATTCAATATTTAAGAAAAACTTTGCCACATATATAGTAAATAATGCACCTTATTTATTCATGCTATGTCCAATGGTTTTTACGTTTACTGTATGTTATTGTCTTATTTTTACTTCATTGTGATTGACCACTCAATTAGAATCCTTAGGCTTTTGGGATATAATGGTTGGATACCTTATGAGTCCTTTTGTGGCATTCATTGTGATAGCCGATAAAACACATGGTTTGATTTTGGCATTTTGGATGGCCTTGGATGAGGTTATTATTTGCACAAGCATTTTTCATAATGCAGCTTTTCTATAGTGCATTAAACATTTCAACTAACCAAACCCCTTTTTTTAAACTAGGGGCTTTACTACAATTTTTGGCTAACACCAATTGGTTTTGTTTAAACCATTTAATACCACACAAATCAGACTGCCACTGAATTCAAACCCATTGCAACAAAAACTATTGTTACCTTGTTCTGCTTTTTCTAAAACTTGTGTTGTCTTATTGCACCCTTACATCCTAGGTTACGTCCACACTCCATAAATCAATTCTATCCATTCTTATATCTAGCTAATTTCATTCAAACAATAAGTGTCACAAAAACACAAGCAATGCAAACAAGGGAATCCTGCCAAAGCCTCATATCACCAAGTAATAAGAAAACATTCAAAAGAAGTTTTAATCCAAAATCAAGTCAAAGCATATGTTCTGATTCGTTATATGGGTTACAACCATGCTTCATAAGCCAATTCTATGCATTCTTATAACTTGCTGATTTGACAAGTGGCACAAAAACTCATATAATGCAAAAAAAAAAAAATAATAATTCTGTCAAAATCTACTTTCAAAAGCAAGAAACTATTCAAATTCAAATTATCAGAAATTTTAATCCACAAACCCTATGCAATCAATTCAGAGCTTACGTTCCAGTCAGCACAATTACTAGTACATTAACAATTGAAAAGGATGGAGTGACCTTCCAGGAATGCCCATAAATAAAAGTTTTCCTCATTGGACCACATTTTCATCCGTAGACAGTAGACCACATCACTATTCAAGGTTTTACAATTCTAATTAAAATTCAATGTGGATCAACCAATTCATATGCCATCAATCATATATGCAGATGAAAACTTTACCCTCATTGAAATAAGCACTATTATCACCCTTTCAAATTAACGGCATTTGTTTGCAATCAAATAACATGAAGTTCTGCTACATACTCCTAGCATATCTAAAAGTGCCAGAGTAAAATCTACCTAAAAAGGGCCATTGAAACTAAAAGCATATAGCTAGTTCCAGAAGGTTAGTAAATCTTTTATATTCAAGCATATAGTACCATGGAGAAAGAATAGATAAACTATAGAATATGGATATGAAGATATGGAAAGTACGACGCAGATATGCAAGACAAAACAATTATACATAATAAAAATAGTTAAACATAAATACAAAAAAATTACCAAATTATTTCATATAAAAGAAATATCTTGACATTTTGAAAGCAAGATATATAAGATTTAGATTACCCTATTTTGGTTAAAACTAATCTGTAGAACTAATAATCAAAATTTACAATATTACTTATAATTAAGTACAAAATTCAAAATTTTTAAAGCTCTTCTATTATAAATGTTATATATAAAATATGATAACTTTATTTATTAACTCTTACTCAAGAAATATGCCTAATAATAAAATAAGTTAGTTACTTTTAATCATATACTAAAAGAGCAACTTGTACATAATGTAAAAAAACTTGCATCCTTATTTTCCTCTATACTGTCAACACTATAAATAATTTTCTTTACATTTTAAAATTATGCTATAAAGTATATCTTACATTATATAAAGGAATGGTTTAAGAACTGTAGAATAGGTACCAAACAAATTTCTGTTCGTTTGATCTTTTGGTTTTAAATCGAATATGTCATATGGCATAAAAAACTTGATGACATGTCTCAAAGAGTATTGATATAAGACATGTATTTGATACAAATACTTAAGGCTTGACAATGCATCAGTGTTTCTTACACGTGAAATGGTACTAAAAGAGCTGATTATAATTACTCTTGCTAACATAATTACAAATAGCCAAATGAAAAGAAAATAACATGTAGTTCTAGATCTCTTCTGCAAATGCCACTATGCATTTGTCATAAATATATTCATGTCAATAGAATAGAGAAACATCATCACTGACAGTTGCCCATAAGAGGTCTCTTAAATGACACACAAGACACCATTTATCACAATGGAACAAAGAAAAACCACCACTGGCAGGTGCCCATAAGAGGTCTATTAAACAACATATACTTGTTGCAAAAAAGGAATTTGCAATCATTCATAAGTACAATCTGTTGAAAAGACAGCCCAATGCTAAGCTGCTCCCAACGCAGGCATTGCAAAATGGTTTGACCAAAGGATTTGTTGTACACAACACTCAAAATCTGTATGAGGTTATTTGAAAGACAATTTTCCAAGTTGCATGATATACAATCTATTGAGGAAACTAGAAACAAAACAAACTGGCTAAAACCAACAAAAGCATAGTATACCTGAGGGTGAACTCTAAGGCGCTCCCTGCACACCATAAACCAACATGGCCTTGTCCCAGATAAGAATAAACCTTGATAACCAGCTATATTCTTAAAAATTTTGATTTTAGGTTGTCCAGCTCCAATAGAAAGCTCCTCCCTTGTGGTGAAATCTGTTGGAACACGAATAAATCTCAAGTTTCTAAATCTAGATGTGCTGATGTTACTTGCATCTATAGAAACGTTTGGGGAGACAACATCCTCGCTCTTGGGAGCACTTTCCATGCCTTCGTATAAATAAGCATGATAAGAAAGAATCGTCCCGTCATTCAAAATAGCAAATAAAAATGGACGGCAGGATGGCCCTGACCACCTTTCCATGACCAATTCAACAATCTTCATGCTTTCTGTAGGTTCCTTTCCTGATTCTATAGAAACATTACTAGTTTTATTCTTTACTTTCTGTGGGATAAAGAATGGATCTCTAGTAGATCTGTCAACAAGGTGCTTCTTTCCTTGAATAAATTTATTAACAGAGAAAACACATCTGAAACTTGGCACATCAAAAATCTCAAGAGTTCCACTTTCATAACAAATCAAACAATATATGTCCTGCTCATGAAATGATACATCATTTCCATCAATTGCCTCAGGAATTCCCGTAGAAAGCCATGCATCTGTACTTGCCTTTCGAAGCCATGGGTCAGGCCCTTTGTCACAATAAAGCGTGCATGCAGAAACAGGATCTGATGATTTAAATGATAGGGCTGGAACATGGATGGACACATTACAAGTGGAAATATCTGCAAAATAGAAACACTTATACAAAGCAAAAAAAAAAAATTATGCCAATTTAGAAGGTATCTCTAATGGAGAAGTGGATTATGATGCACGTCAAGAAATCCAATTCAAATTACAAGCTGCAACATCGGTGACAAAGTTACCTCCAATAAGCAGCTGAACGCTCCCATCAACCATCTTAAGTAGAACATATGGATCAGCAATTGAAGCTGAAGAAACTGTGAAATTGTCTGAACTGGAAGAAGGATCAGAGCTATTCACACCAAAAGTAACCTCTTGGGTCATATAGGCACCATCAAGGATTCGAGCACCTCGAGCAAAAATTTGAACAACTCGTCGTCTGAAAATTAAAAAAGAATTATAATTTCATCAGCTAACAGCTTTTATATAAATCTAGCAAAGGTTTGTGTATCATAATTGTGTACCAGAATTTGAGGAACCTAAAAGATTCATAAACTAAGCTACACACCAAAAAAAATGATATTTATAGATATCACAATAATTCTTCTAACCATGTCAACTGCAACATAAAACAGATAAGAGCAAGGTAGGAACCAAAAATGCTACATTCAAATTTGCTCCCAAAATCACATCCCACAGAGAACACAAAGCAGGTAGATGCATTTAAATTTGTTGTGAATGAATCTCATGCCAAAAAAGCCTTGAAAGCAAAAAATTAAAATTATTGCCAAAAATACAGAACTAACCAGCGATTCTTTGATTGCAACAAGAAATTCAACAATAACCATTTTATTAATCTATGGCATGATCTGACCAATTTATATTTGCGTATTTAAGCAAGGTCCAATTTTTAACGAAGATCAATCCACTTTAGATCCAAAATAGGTTGTTCTTGGACATGCAAATGTAATAAAAATATTGGAAAAGAAAAGCACTCTACCGATCTACCACTCATCAAGAAATGTCTATTATGCATGTGTGAGAAAGAAAATGAGAGAAAAGAGAGAAACATTCATGTACTCAAGGAAAAATAACAAATGTTTTCTTATTAAGCATGAACTTTATCATAACTTCATCTTACGAATAAAATGAATGTTGTAGAGATGGTAATATTGAGATAGATAAGTGACTATAATTGAAGGACTATGAAAATGAGAGCATTAAACCCAAATTTTGAGCACCACCAATTGAAAATAAACTTAAGAAGAGTTGTCTTAGAAGGCTTAGGATCTTTAAATGAAGACCACTTTATTCCTTTGTTCAAAGAGGTAAGCTGCTGGAATTTCTTTCCTATAAATGGACAAAACACAATTGTAACAAATTATTCATTTAACTAACCACAACCAGAAGGATTAAAGTTTTGTTGTTATTGTTGGTTTCGTGACACATCTAAGATAAAACTTGTAGTTTATATTATTTTTTGTCCAAATTGCTTGATGATGATAATTTGTTTGTAGGGCCTCTTAATGTCTTTCTCCTTTGGTAGCCACATCATTAAGAAATGCTCCAACTCAAGAGCCAACTCATCATATTGAAAACTATATTTCATTGATGGTATAATGATAAATTAAAAAAAATACATGCACCTCATAAACATTTATCTAATCTACTTCCATTAGTTTCACTCTCTACAAGACATAATAAAAGCAACATTTTCAAAGAATTCACAAAAGAACCTTTCATCATGAACTTTCCTTTGTCAACAAGAAGATCTCCATTTTTAAACATATTAATGAAACTTTTGATCAAATTTACCACTTCGATGAGATCACAATAAACATTAGATCAAAGTTTTCCATTGCTCAAAACTACATAAAAAAGATAAAGGAACTTCACAAAACTTAATAGGATTATCCACTGACTAGATTCCCTTATTTGAACGAGACTACACTTTTGGAATAATCCATGAATCATCCAGTTCAAAAAATTCAATTTCTCAACCAGCTTAGATATCTCGAAATTGAAAAGTTCAAAACAATTAACTTAGAAAGCAAACCAGCTTACCCTTCTTAGAGCATTCATTAGTCGGGACAACTAACGATCATATAGGAAAAGGTACCATATTTGACGTAGTGCATACTAAAAGTTCTCCTTAAGGAACCATCCATTTGTTTGGACAATTGAGGTCACTTAAACAAAATCATTCCCAACAATAGTTTATAACTTTGTCTTGTTCATCTCTAATTCCAATTCAATTCACTCAGTTTGGATCATCATGTCCATTTAGATTAGTCACTAGAATAAGATTAATTAGTTTTTGACACAATTTAATTTCAATTTTAGTTCCACTTATGATTTCTCCATTTTTGCACCTTTTAACATAAGTCTATAATTGAGTTAGCATAAAAACACCTGATAATCGCCATTCAAAATATTCAATCCCTAACTGAATCAATCTAAGTAATCACTAAATCACTCTAAATGATCACTAAATCATCTCAAACGATCCCAACTAATTGTCTCATGCCATCCCAAGAATAACTCGAATGATCAATTCAAATTCTGTTTTGAAAGACAATTTATTTCTTGCCTTTCTTGTTCTTATTCACTTTTGCAATGCTTTCAGTATGCATTTATGGTTGTAGATATAAATGTTATCACTAGCAGAATCCTTCAACCATAGTTACATTCAAATAATGTCCTTTATTTTTAATTATTTCAACTTGTGCTTACTAAATTGATTTGACACAAAATAAGAAAAAATGTCTTCAATGCACAAATGATTGTGAATTGATATATTTGTTTTATTTATCTCTTTCCACATGAAAGCCATCTGACGAAAAATATTAGAATAAGATGTGATTCACAATACCTACAAAAATAGAGCTCACAAAGCTTTAAAACCAAATGCATTGTTGATCTGTCTAAGAGACGTTCTCGTCCACGCAAAGAATGCCCGATTGAGTGCATGTTATGCATGCCAATGGCACCACGTGCTGGGGGTTTCCGTGTAGTCACATGCTGTGCACGTGCCCGAGCAACACCATTCATGATAGAAAGGCACACAGCACTAAACGGCTGGCTCATGTGCCTTCATGTGCATGGCACTTAATGGTGGGCGCGCTGTCCTAAATGTGCAATGGGATTTTTTTGACCCTTTTTACTTTTTTTTTTCAATATTGTTTTCTTTTTTTTATCCCTCAATATTTCTCCTTTCAGTCTAGGTCTTTTGATGCATCCTTGACTCCTCATGTAGCACTCGATAGACGTGTTGAGAAACCATTTTGATACGCTTGTAGCAAATATCCACACGCAATCCAATGCACAGCCCTGTTGATTTGTGCTGCGCGTCCATTCGCGTCGTTTTGTCTCCTCTCTTGTTTGTTTTCCTACCAATCTAGCCCCATCAACCTTGGAAGTGATGTTTTGATCAATTGCCCACATAGAAGTAAACAAGTTAGTAACAAAAGGAATGAATTGTGAAACTTTTCATTGTTGACCGTGTTTCATCATGTGCTAATGCCATAATGCTGCTATGAACAAAAAAATCCTATCTCAAGGAATGTGTTAGACCTTTAGGAAAACATGGAAAGAGTCGAAGCAAAGTGAGCGTCATGCCAATTATCAACGTGATGTCCCCAACACTACTGACACTTACAACTTTTGTCAACATATTCCAATACCATCCTCAAGAAAATTGCCACTCCTAACATCTTTGTGATCATTCTCATAAAGTTTGAACTTTTGTATTTACAAAACTCACATTTTCCAACAACCCTTTTTAATGAAGTGGCATCTAGAATCTCGTCGTTGTCTTATTTAAAATTTAACTGACAATGTTTCATTATTAGAGTCACCTTCATTTCGTAGTAGTTTTCATCCACTTTTTAATTTTTTTTATATTTCATCCATTTCTATACTTGCATACACATGTAATGTACTTTCATATCGATGTTTTGAGAGTGGGTGTTCTAGGGCAATCTACAATATTAAATACACGTGTTTGCATCTTTTTCTTGAAAAAATGATTCATTCCCTATCTATTTTGGCTTTTTTATGATTTTTAATAATTTCAAGATCCAAAGTTTCGATTTGATCACCTGGGGCAATTCCCATACTACCTTAGTCAAGCACATGAAAGAACTTCCATTTGTTCGAACTACATCACTTTTGCAATAGGTTTTGATTAAACCACTTTGGTCAATCCAACAATATATGATGATCCAAATTTTTATGTCCAAATTTTTATATAAGACACATTGATACAAATTTAGGTTTTTTAATTTCTTTATAACTTCCTCTAAAAAGCCTTCATGTGTTGAAACAAAAACCCTAGCCTTTGTTGTGTAAGATCCAAAGAGAGCAAGTGAATTTTTATGTGAGATACATTGACCCTCACATTAGGTCGACGATCCTATGTTGTAATAAAAATTTGGAGAAAATCTCACCTTGGGTGCAAATAAAAGAAAATATCAATAAAAATCTCTAATCGAAATAGAAAGCATCATTCAATAATAATGTTTAGAAATCACCACAATAAACAAAGATTTTAAAGACAAGTTTGAATTCTAAAAATCACTAACGTTTAAAAGTTGAGAAGCCAAAAACCCTAGAGAACATCATCTTTGATTCCAATTGGATATCAATTAGTTTTAAAAAACATATTTCCTCTTTCTTTGATTGCATGATATTACATTCACATATATATTTACAAATGCTTTTTTTCTACAAGCATATAAAGATATACACACATAAACACACACACATTTATAAATAACCAATATTTGTATATGTCTCAATACGTGCATGCATGTATTCACATGCATCTGCATATATGTGCATATAAAAGTACATACATAAACATACACAATTATATTGTATGCAAGACAATATATTTTAGAATATCCATGGATTGAAACATATGAATCCCAAACACCTCCTTGTGCTGCTGTCAACCCACCTATGGGTTAAGGATAAAAGAAGGCACAAGGAACATCACGTCGAACCATACCATATGACATGTCCCCAAAATCTCAACTATTTCCTGCTATTTCTCACACATTTGCCCATTTGATGATAATTGTTAAGCCCTCTAACAAGCATAAGCATCCTTCTTGTAACTTGTTTGTCCAAACCTTCTCTATGCATCATCATCACTTACCTTACACTATTAGTGTCTTCCTTTACATCTATTATATGTGTCATTGCTAACATCTCTTGCACAAGCATCATTGCCATCACTTGCACAAGCAATCATTCTCTAGTTTAATGTTATTGCATCCTAACCTTTTTATGTTAGTATTCACTCAACATTCCCTTCCCTTCTCTTGTCCTTCAACCACTGACATGTATAATATGCATAAATAAAAGATAGGTTTTGCTCTTGGTTCTCAATGAGGTTTTCAACATTCCTCCTACATATTTTGGACTTCATTGTTCTTCTCATTCCAATTAAATCTTCAAAATTCATAATATGATAGAAAATTATAATATAAATATAACTAATGGTATAATGCATTTTATTATGATATGTTAAAAGTGTTACTATAAAAATAACTTGTATTATTATTTTTTTATCATATCATAAAAAGTTTGTCTTGCATTTTGGAGAATAATCATGTCATTATATTGAATTGTGTTTGCATTACATAGAATGATGCAAACAAAAATTTTCGACTTTTCTATTTCTTTTGGTGTGAATCTTCGCGTGAATGAAGTTCATGGTAAATTACAATCACTAAAGGTACCTACCAAAATGAAATGCAAAGTTAAATAGGATGAAAAAATCCAAAACAAAACATTAACGGTAATTTAACTACCAACTGAATATACCATCTACTCTATAAACAAAAAAAGGATTATATACATACATATATATATATATATATATATATATATATATATATATATATATATCAACCCAAACAACAATATTGAAACTAGTGAGTCCTTCAAGAAAATAGAGAGCAAAAAGCTCATAAAATTCACACTTGCAAAAAAGTACCTTCCAAATAAGTTGCCTGCAGCAATTGTACTCCCATGAACATAGTACTCAACACTTTCTGTAACCTCCCTCAAATCATCAGCTGTTTCAAGAACCTACACAAATTATAATGCTTATAATTATCACTACACATCTTTGGCATTTTAAGCCATGTTCAGAAAAAAAAAAAAAAAAAAGTAGGTATATAAGAGAAATATCACATGCAAAAATATGAACAAAAAAGTTAAAGAATGCCAACATAAAACTAAACAACCACATTTTCATTGAGCCAAAGCAAACAAAATTGGCATAGGGCTCATTTGTTTCTCCTCAGAGAGGGATAAGTGTCCAAAAATTGGAAGATAATTGCTTTAGTTAACAATCAAATAAATGTTATTTCTGAGAGTATCCCCAGGTTATTTAGAAAGTAAAACTTAAAGTGAGATCCCTCAAACAACAATGGTTGAAATGGCCTTGAAAGGTTGCGACAGCAATGGCTAGTATGGCAGCCATTAGCCACTAGCAATGGTAATCAAAAGGTCTCTCCAGATAACGTGTGGTATAATGAACATTATGGCCAACCATGTTTGTCAGGCTGGCTGTCGGACCACCAAGCAACAAAGTTGCATGACCACAGTTGCTAATTGCATTGGAGACAATGGTCCAGCATACACCATTGGCAGTTGGCATGACAAGGTCCGATGATCAACACCAAGTGGTTTGACAAAAACTTGATAATTTTGGTATGTGATATTAGAAGAAGCGATAAGATCAAAATTAATTCAAAAATTTTAAAAAGGAAAGGCAAGTTAAAAAAATACTCGTTTAACATGGTAACTTTCTATTGACCAAACACCAATAAAAAAATCACTAACCTTCATATTTTCACTTACAACAAAATAGTTTCTTATAAGAAACACTATTTACAACATGACTTCCTATTGTATTTTAACAAAAACCTTAATGTGCCACCAAAATATTAAAAAAAATATTACAAAAACAATCATCATAAGAGAGAAATTCTACATATGCCATCTTCCACATTATTCTATCTTGAAATAAAAACCCACTCAACTTTAATTTTGAAAGATTATCTTTTGTATATGCATCTCTACAATGTACAACATAAAATAATCAAACTCTATTCATCTTATCTTACTATACTTTCATATTTAGAATTCTTAATTATATGACACTCATTTCGATAAACAATAATTTTTTAATGGGCTGATTGATGTCATGCATGTATTCCCTATTTTCACAATAAGGTTTACCAATGCCATATTGTGGATATATTGTATTTTTTGGAGACTTCTATTATATTACTTTTCAATCATATATTTTACATCTCAAGTCACCATGAGACTTGTCCAATGTGATTATGAGTTTGTTGGGTGAAGTCAGATCCATTTATAGCATTTCATGTGTTAGTTGCACAATGCCATATGGTCCTACAACTCCAATGTATGACCAATAGAAGATAAAGCAACTAATTGAGGGTTAGACAATACCATAAGTCAATCAGAATCAACCCCCCATTTGGTTGACTTCCCCAAGTTGTTTGAACTAACTACACGAGGTGGTTGAACAATTGCACAAAGCAGCTAGACCAGACTGCCCTGGATTGTTTGTCAAACCACACTAAAAAATCAACTTGAATTTTGCAAGTTGGCTCTTCCTTGTCTGACGTCTTATCTATTTATCACGTCCACCTCATAAAAGACTTGGTTTAGTCATTACTCCAAGATAAACTATCAAATAGTTAGAAAATATCTAAAAAAGAAATATTGAGTCACTATTATGGTTATTAAGATTAGCAAGTAAGCATAGATTGAGATGAAATTTGATAGACACTTTTAATCAATCAAAACAAATTTCATTTAGATTACATTTTTAGTTGAGCAACATTTGTAGCTAATTACCTTCTCTCCAAACTACTACAATGAGTTGTCAACAAATTTCAACCTTTGTAAAAACTTATTTTTATTTTCAACCATCCAAACCTTTGTCAATCATTTTCTACATATCCTTAAATGCTTCTATTAATTGTCTAGGTTTAATTATCAAATTTTGGTAATTTTCCAGATTTTTTAAGCCTTAAGTTTGTTATCATTTTGTTCCCTTTTCTAGTTTCGAAATTGCTTTGGTTTTGAATTTTCAAATGCTTATGTACTCTTCATGATGATCCTACACCTTCATCATGATCATGTCACAAGAAGTTGGATTATAGAAAGAAATTTATATAATTTTATATATAAGAATATTATTTCTAATTGAGAAAAGAAATACAACCAAGAAACTTGTGGATATTATGTAGGTGCAAACAAAGTTAAAAATACAGTTTTAAACAAGTTTGAATGTGCATGTCATTTGTTGCTATTTGAATTGCTACCTAAGTTTAAAATCTTTGATAAGGTACCACAATCAAAAGCTCAAGTCCAGTTGTATTCTTTTTTTTTTAATTTAAACTAAACAAATCTCATAGCATGTTGAAAAGATTTCCTAGATAGTCCAAGTTGTCTTGCTAACAAAAGGATAAGACACTTCTACATCACTGTATAAATAGCACATAGCTATACAATATAAAAAATCCTTGCAACATTCTATAGATTTTTGAATTCATGATCATCTATCATCAAAAAACAACATGTCTTGTTTCATTTTGATTGCAAACCTATATATGTTATATGCTCAATTCTCTTGAGGGATTGAAAATTTAAAAAAATCAAGCCCTCATGCCACTCCCAAAATAATGACGAATCATTGCAAATTTCACAATTGACTATAACTGCCTAACATATAATGTAGATATGCTTCCTTTGAAACTGGATCGTTAGCAATGGATGCCTTACCACATTAATTGGTGAATCACCAGTCTCCAATTTTCTAAAATTTTCTCAGTTCTCACTTTTCCCATCATTAACAGATTTAAAGTACCAAGAATATGTCCGCAGGAAATACCACAAAATATAGCACACAATTTTCAGTCTTCGATGATGCAAAAAAAGGGAATAGCGCTGAATCTTTAGGGTGACATTTTGAGAAAAGGAACTATTTGATAACCGAACAATTGAATACTACAGTTGAATGCCAATACTACCTATCATCCAGCTTACATTAACTCTTGCATACCACAAAAAATGTATTCCCACATCACCTAACAATCTGATTGTAATGGTAATCAAAAGTGTATGGAAAAAGAGGGCATTAGATCGGATACCATAATATTATCGTTTACAGGTAACAAAAGATTAAGCTTTGAACTAATTACTAATTGACTCTGACTATAACCATATACTTATAATCTCACATAATGGTTTCAAAAATGGAATTCCATAAGTGATAATATATTTGTAACTAAAGCTACCCCACCATTCATTCCATTTATGACGATATCATAGCATTTGAAGTCTAAAAAAATTAGATTGCATACCATAGTGCGACTCTCCAGACTTATAATCAGATATGCATGGAATTCATCATCTTCTTTTGATGCTTTCATAGAATCAACACCATGAACCCGTAATCTCTTGTGATATACTGTCCAAATCCCCTTGCACCCTGGCAGTGCAACCTGCATTCAGTACCAAGAGAAAAGGGAAAAAAGAAAATAAGCATAAAAGACTAGAGTCAGTTGACAATGTAGATGATGGTATCTCAAAGGTAGATTTGAGGGAGCAATGTTCCACATTGCAAAATAAGGACACTAAATCATTAAGCTTCAAGAAGATAGTTAGCATCAAACAGATATGTTATACATAGACATTGAATATAACAATTTAAGTTAGTTAACAAGTAGCATACAAGCTTAATAAAGAAATAAAAACATGTACTAACATTAGAAATTAAGGAATAAAAAACAAGCAAAAGACTTTCAAAATCACACATCAAATAGCACAAATAACTTAAATATGAAAAAAAAAAGATTAAAATTACGTGCATATGCATAACTAACATCATATGATGCATAAAGGTGCATCAATACAATGAGTATTTGTTCACTTACAACAAATTATTTAAGTCTTGCTATCTTTGTCATTTATTTGAATTCAACTCTATTTCTTTAATGCATCTTATTTCTTCTTTCCTTGATCAGGGTGATTAATTCCTTACCGTTTGAAACAGCTGACCTAAATTAAAACAACCCCTGCAGAATGTTCAATTGTTAAGGTTGAATGCAAGTATTCAAATAGCATTTCTTCTCTCATGACATTAGATCTGATTCATGTCTGGTATCATTACACGGTGGATGTCTTTCATCAACATTCCTGAAACGGAAGTCGGAAGCAAAACAAGCTCTAGCATCCTCATCTTCATTATTGGCAAAATCCAATGAACATTTAGTGATCACTTTCCCCGTTGAGGAGAACCCTAGGCCAATTACACCTAATGAGAAAATGAGGCAACCATCTTCCTCCACTCAAAGGAAATTGGAGGATTCTAACTCGATAGTTAACCACTAAATCATTGTTCTCATAACTGCACTCATAAATGTCCTTCAATTATCTATGCATTGATGTTCTTCATTAGTTATTTATAATAAAAATGGCCGCCTTTATTTTCACAGCTGCCCTTGACCTTCATCTTCAGTGCAACTTGACGTCCCCTTGCTTATTCACTAGTAGCATCAATGTTGTAATCTTCATTTACTTCATTAAACACGGTTCTTCCAAATGGGAAAAAGAAAAGGAAGGCTTAACCACTTGCAATGAACTGGACAAGGCAAATGTTTCTCCCAAGATTCAAGCTTCCGAAGACAAAGAGACCATGACTTATGCCATTGACATGGGGAAATCATTAAACAAACGAGAACATAAATTTAAGATTTCGAATTGATATGCAAAATGAGTATAATCATGTCATGAAAAAACCCTATGACTTGAACTATAGATCAGTAAAAGCCAAAGGAAAAAACGAATTGTTATACTATTTAGGATGTCAAGAAAATAGATTGTATATTTGACAATTTGGCAAGGATGATTTCAGGGCTAAAATCCATGGAAAGAAGGTTTAATCGTTCACTAAAATGGGGTATAACTTTAGCTCGTTAATCAAACACTTGTTGAATAAAATATGTGTACATTTTTCAGTAGTTTTGTTATAATTTCAGTAATATACCAGAAAAATACATTACATAGAAATCATTAGATTTTCACTTTTAATTAAACCAGGTCATTTTAGGTTGTCCGGTTGAACCTCGAAAAGCATCTCATGGAGATCTAATTGTTTACCACTTGTTTAATCTCCAACATCTACAGACTTGATTATTCTTTTTATGCCAAATTGAAATAGCTATGCTGTTTTGATGCCTATAATCAAAACTAACCAAACAAAAGGATGAAAGCTAAGAGCAACAACCTAACAACACAAAAGTGCCCAATTGCTAGTAAATTCAACTCAAATAAAGGTCAATTAATAAATGTTATGCTCATTAGCACCTGCAGTTTGAAATCTTTGCTATTGTAGGAGTAGAGACACGTCATATTTTGAGACCAGAAAAATCGAAGGTTAAAAAATTGCATCAAATAGAGAAAATAGCACTGCCCTATAAGAAAATCAACAAAGTCATCAAATGGAAAAAGATTAAGGTACTTCCATTAGGAAAAGAATAAACCCAAAAAAAGGAAGACGTACACTACAAGAAAGAGCAGAAGTACTGCAAACGGGTCAACATTGTCAAGCCACTTAAAGGTGCATTTTTTTAGGGGGGTTAGTAATTGTTCAGAAGATCTGTGACCTGTCCAAGAAACCATTAGAAGAAAAAACAAAGGCTTTCTACTTCCGGTAAAAACAATTTTGATAACCTTGATTCTATGTTTTGGTTAATTTTCAAATTTAAGTTTAAGTCCAAAAACAGGTTGAGAAAATATTATAAACACCGTAAACTAACTTTGTTACTTGAATAATTATAAGTATCCCATTAATTGCATATGCATAATAAACAAAAAGAAGAAACTACTGAATGCTAGTTTAATTGATCGGCAACTCAAAATTTCACATTCTTAAACAATTGAAAAAAATTAACCATTAGATGGAAGCACTGAACCTAAATTGGGTTTCAGCTAGTTTTGCCAAAAACAGATCAAAACCTTCCTTTTTTAATCAAAAATAGCAAAAATGGTGAAAATAGGATCTTATTCAGTTTATTTCAGATTGGTTTCTACAAATACTGATCCAAAACAATCAAAACAGATCAGTTTTGGCGAATTTCCTACTAATGTGTGTTCATTTGGTTAAACATGGAAGTACCAAATCTACATATAAAACTCATGTTTAGGAACAAATGACCATATGACAAATGACCCAACATGCTCAGATTATTATGAACCTTGATTAATGAAAAATACTCATTGCTGATGGATAACCATCACTGCAACAAGAAGGGAACACTTTAGCCGCAGATCACATCCCATCATAAAAGTCAATCTCCATCTTCTCTCACTTATTCATATCATCCTTGAGCCATCGTATGGGTTGTTTTCCTTCAAGAACATAGTCAAACCCAAAGCAATCATAAGCCAAAAACATTAACTCCACTGACAATGAGAACATCAGAAAAAGCTATAAATGTTATCACCCATTAGCCTATAAAACTTCTTAACTATGGAGTAATTTTTATTGAAAAAAGCCCAAAATCCAAGGTTCCAACCCAAATTTATGTGTGGGCATGGGGCTATGGAAGATAGAGGATTTCATCCTGTTCTGCTCAACCCACTGTGACTACCACTTCACCTCCACAAAATCAATTGAAAAGTTCCAAATTTATGAAGGGTACAGCCTTGTGGTTTGTAGATATGCATTTTTCACCCAAAGACCACTTTCGCATTCCACACATCTCTTGTTTCCAGTTCATACATCTTTTGACCAAAAAAGCTCCAGGGAAAAAATAATTCCCAGGTCCACTGACTGAAGATTTACTCAAGGAAGCTGCAGTCTAAGTATTGATCCAATTGGATTCAAACATTTGAACCAATTTCAGAAAAAGAAAACACCAATTCTTCTTTATTCTGATAAAAATGAATTTTGTTATCACGATTTACCCATTTAGACGAGGAAAACTAGAATAACACATGCAATATTTCCCTTGTCCTATCTAGAATCACTTCAGTCTTGCACCTCATCATAATGCCTTTAGGACCTTTCAATTCTACTAATTTTCACAATCCAGCAAGGCTTTTTTAGAATAAAAATTGGATGAGCTTCAAAAGAGGACATGAATACAATGAAACAGAATAATATGTAGGAAGTAGTAGCATTACCAGTGTACTAGAAGCAGGAAAGATTCAAACAAGAAAACATGTAGTACTAGTCAAATGGGTCTACACCATTGTGCATTGGAAGAACATAAAAATTATCTTTTATTATTGAGAAAAGAATCTATATAAATTCTGAAGAATTATGATCTAAGGAAGTTATTTTGGAGGATCCCATGTTGATGCTTGAGTCTGTGGCAAGATGTGGACGTTTGAGCTCTACTAAGCAGTTGTGTACAGATCAGATGTTTACTTGCTCTATTGGATGACCAACTAAGAGGACCAAACAATGGAAACAGAGAAACCTTTTGGGGGATGAACTAGTTTTAGGATCAAACAACAAATCATACCTAATCAAACATCCAATCCGTTCTGATCGGACATGGTAACCAAGCGTGTGCTAATGGTGAGTTTTCGCCTAGTTGCGATTGCTCAGCTGATAATATATTATGTACCATCAAAAGAGTTCATATTATGGTTATTTGCAAGCTTTTCTCATAAGAGGTGTAAGTACTATTATGTAATCAATTTGTATGAGACATTTAGTGATTTGCAAAAATTTCAGCCACCACTTGATTACAGTTCTCATTGTGAAGACAACAGAATTGTGAGACGCCATTGTGAATCCTACAAAATTAGTTCACTAGGGTAAATTCTTCCTCTTGCTTCATTATCCCATTTTGTTTTCCTTCTATGCATTTTCATTAACCTCTGTTGACCATACTTTCTGAGTTCTATGGGATTTTCAATCTTATCCTTGTGAATGTGATCATCCTGTGTAAATCTCGAATTTGTTTGCGTGTCATTTGAAATATGTGAGATTTCATTAGGAATTGAAATTATTGAAGAGAGAATCTTGATTCTTCCAAGACCATTTTCTTGATTTCGCTGAATTAGTTTGATAAAATTAAATAAAAAGTGTGTTGGCTTAATCTAATGGCTGAATTTTGCAATCTTTCAAAAAAAAACGAATAATTTCTGTATTTCTGTATGACAACCATTTTTTTGAATCCATAACTTCAAAAACTAAGCATAACCACTATAATCTAAACAACACGATCAACACGATCTACATGCTGTCCCACATCACATGACATTACATTTTCAAACAAAAACACAAATATCTGAAAGTAGACTTATAATCCTTGATAGAACTGACACAAACAATGTCAGGTAAGCAGCGATTTGCAAGGGTCATGCCTTGGCTACACAAATCCGTCTCCTTGGAATCTTTTAATACATCTCAACATTCTTAAGATAACATATCAATAGATCTATGGATTTATCTTATATTGGCTTAACAAACTAATAGCAAAGGAAATATTAGGCCAGATGATAGTTAAACAGGTTTACTGACAAGATGATGACGAGAGTTCTATATCCAAAATTCTGAAGAGGTTCCATTAGAAAGTTAGATGATTTGCATCTAACAATCCTAATTTTCTTAAGAAGGTTCTACACACATAACAGATTAAGAACAAGAATATGAGCAAGAGGTGCAAACAAAATATCTATTGACAAGATATATAAGCATTTGGTTAACGAACCATAACAAAGATACCATTTCTAGGTCAGGAAATTACAATAATAAAGAAATTAACAGAACAAGGAGAAAGTTCATGACTTTAAAGAAGGATGGGTATACAGAGCACAACAATCAAAAACACAAGGGGTTAAAAGAAAAGGAGGCTTACATGGGTGGAGAAATCAGAAGGGTGATGCCACATTTATGCTAGTTTATGATAATTTATTAAATAGCAGAGTCTGAGAATAACTTTTCTCCATAATTGGTGAAGAACATTCAAATGAAAAATCAAAGTGTTAGCAATATAAAGGAAATAACCACGTTCATGTTCAGCAATGCTATTTTGACGCAAAAAATATAGATATGACGGCTGATAGACAAAACAATATTCAACATAAAATAATTGTGAAGTTGATTACATATATTTTAATAAACCATCAGAATGAAAAGTATTAATAAAAATTGAGAATTGATATTATTTTCTAATAAAATTATTTAAACTCAACAAATACTGTTGACTAATATTTTAGTGTGATCATAAAAAAAACAAGAATTTTCCAAGAGGGTTAAGAAAGGACTATCACCTCAAAAGTATAAATGAAGTTTAATCAAAAGGACCCTGATGATGAAAGGAGGCTTATATTAAAAAAAAAAAAGACACAATGGTGCTTACCATACTTACTAGTATCAAGTCAAAAGAAGAGAAAATAAGTGGATCATTGCAGATGACGAGAAGTATGCATGAGATGGCAATATCACTATTAAAGCGAGTTGGTGGCCAAGAGAACAGTGGATGTGGAATTAGAAAGATTAGATTGTTCCTACGTAAACATCGCCATTGGTCATCATATTCATGCTAAAACAACAAAAACATAACAGAGAAAAAGGAAAAAAACAAAAAAAAATTAGAAGTTTTTGCAAGATAACTGATATATAAGAAATTAATTGGAAGGATTGAAACATACAAGACATTATACAACGCTTGAGGGTGATAGATGAATAGAGCATTTTTCAAAAAGGAGAGGACATCCCTCAACAAAAATGATAGTGCAAAGGATTTACAATGCAAATGACGAGAAGAACAAAGCATTAATTATCATGTTGGAATATGCATTAAAGTCCAAAACCCAAGATATACTAAAATTAGCAACTAAAATAAAGCCAAAAGCAAAATCTACATGAAAAGCTATAAGTAGAAGCGCACCATGGTCATTTGCAATAAATGGAACAAAAGTAACAGTGGTAACATGCTGAGAAATTGAATGATATCTAAATTTTTCCCAACAATTCAATGAATGATTAATTCTTTGTAGGGTTAACAAGATGGAAAGAAGTTGTAATCATATTATCATCATCATCATCACCTAATATTACACCAACTCTAACATTAACAACAAGCATAAAATGCTTAAGGAAAAAAGAGGAATAAGCAAATAGTTCAATGAACCAAAGAATGTATGACAGAATCATCACGATATTTGAAATAACATAATCAACCATTGATTGAGCTTGGGTACATTGGAACAATAGATAAAGATTAGAAAAAAAAAACTTGTGTTGTATCCTTTAATGTGATGATCACAAAACAAAACTATATATTACTAATGTCTTGTTCAGTTTTGTATTATTTCAGTTCAATCATAAAGCTGTTAATATTGTGGTTGGCTTTGTTGAAACAATGACTGTAGCATTTGAAATAGATGGAGATTTAAGACTCAACTTACTGACTTTAGAGCCAATGATCGAATTCTTTATAGAGTGGCTAATCCACAAAGAACTACATTCTTGAACATTTATATCGTTAGCATGTTAAACATTTCTTTTCTTTGCAATTATGACACCAAGGATCATACTCATGGTTCATATATATGTGAGTTGTTTTTTTAGTGATGCATTAAGTTACATTTGGTCTTACAAAATATGTTTTTTAATTTTAAAAATCTTATACAGAAATGTTAAAAAAAATTCAGCCTAAGCACCCACTCTCAACCAAGCTTGAAGGCTCGGACCAAGTGGCATAAAGTGATGGGCATTGGCCCTTCAGGAACCGAGGGTCAAGAGACCAATTGAAACCGAGTCGGGTCACTCCGATGTCTTGGTCAAAGTACAACCCTGTAGCGGCTTGGGATTAATCAGGTCCAGGTGTAACTCTTAAACCCAACATAAGAGTATCAACTTACATGCAGGTGTCTTGGTCATGACCTTTCAAGAACACCAGAGGACAGCCAACCCCATTAGGTTGCCATAATAGTGCAAAGAAACAAAAATAAATGCAAACAAGAAGTGACTATTCGCAATGTGGCACTAAAAAAGCCAGCACTTGTTTGCTTCTAAAATGGAGTGAATCAGTGCCGTCTGATTGCACATTTTTGCAATCAAACATTAAAGATCGCATATGCCTTTTGAACAGTATTACCCATCATTACCGTCCATTCAACAAGCTTGATCAAACGATCATGATTGCGTCCGCCTTTTGAACAATAAATTCCACTTAACCATCCATCTAATAACTGTAATCGAACAGTTGATATCTTCTTTGCCCTCAGGAACAATGATCTTGCATATCACCACCGTCCATCTACCATACAGGATCTAACTGTCCAGATCAAATCCAACTATCACTAAATCTGGATCCCTTAATCGTTATTCTAATCAGACATGTCTTTCGTACACTTAGATCTGACGGCAACAACTTTTTGTCTTCCTCTTTTCATTCCATGCAATGGCTACCTTTCGGGAAATGTCATTTCTAATCGTTGAAGGGGATATTTTGGCATGTTTTTATTTGTACTATGTATACAAGTAATTAACCAATATTGAGTCTTGATGAATCAACCTGAAAAATTTAAAAATTCTTAAAAAAAGTCTAAAACCGATAGCATTAATTTCACAACATGCTTGGGAGAGTTGTAAGTTCATTGATTCTTGTTTCTACAACTCTCTTCATCTATCATTTTGCATCATCCGACTAACGTTTACATCAATAGTTTGTTGCGATACTCTTGCTTAAATTAAAAAATGCATGAATTTGTATGTGCCAATCTTTGTAAAAATTTCATTTGTTTCTTATAACCTAATTTCTTATTATTTTTTTGTCTCATTGAAGCAAAGATTTGAACTTGGTTTACCTCTACCTACTTCGCCAAAAGGGAGTAGTTAGTGGAAGCCCCGCTCGACGATCGGGAGTGGATATAGAATGGTTTTTGACCAAACGACAAAAAACCTGGATACCCTTCCCTTTATTGCTGTAAAATTTCTCTTTCATTTCGTCAAACAATCTTTCTAAAAACAAATCTTCATTACTAAGAGTAAAATTTTTTCTTTAATTAAAAAGGTTTCAATATTAAAAAATTTTATTAAAAGCACAATTCATCTCTCCCCTCTTGTATGTTGAACCTCATATGATTCACATCAACTTGATCATAAGAAATTTCATATTTTGTCGTTATCAAATGTAGGATCTATAGTAAACGGACGATATTGATGAAATTCACCCCATTTATCTTCAAAGTTAGTATAATAATTTTGAATAAAAATTTCACCATTATGTAAATAGAAAATGTTAGACGATATAAATATAGGATATATTATTGTATTAGAAATACATGGAACAAAAAAAATGCTTGTGGTATCCTAAAACACAATATTGGAGACGAGTGCTGAGTTAAAACTATTAAGTATTCAAGTAAGAACTACAAAGTTAAGGATATGCTATTTGATATAATTTGGCTATCCATTGGTTTAAGTACTGGAGTATCCAAGTGACAGTTTATCAAGGGATTCAACTAGAAAACAAATTGCTTGAAATAGATAGGGATTGCTAGTGTTATTGAGATAGTAAAACCCATAAGGAAGGAGGATTTCATTTAAGTGTCAGAAGTGAAGAATACAATCAATTAGCATCACAAACAAATAATTTCGAAATCAATTAGGCATGGGTTAAAAGATTAGCTAAAGATGACAATGTGAGTGCCTCCATGTAACAAATAATAGGAGAGAGAGCAACATGGCATGGCAAGATAAAGAAGAGCCAAAAGAGGCTTGAGCACACCAACACAAACATTTGTTGGCAAGCTTGAGCATGGCAAAAGAGAATACAAAATTCAAGATCCTTAGTCACCATGACTAAAGAGCTTAGGAAGAAAGAGTAGATGGTCAACACTTGAGTGGGAAAAAAGGTGATGACAATCTTGACCATTTTTGTGATAGCAAGGAAGGCAAGACAAGAGGAGTAAAGAAAGTGATAGACAGAGGGTCAGCAAAAAAGAAGTTGCAAATTCATTAGAGTATAGTGCTCTTAGTGGCTAAAATAGACAAGAGAAAAAGAGAAAGAGTTGTGTGTGTGTGCGAGAGAGACAGAGAGACAAAAACAACAATTGAGATGAGAGAGGTACTGTTGTTGAAGAAGGTTAGATATCATTCTTTGATAACATATTGAGGAAGAGGAAAATGTTATAATGTATCACTTAAAAGAAAACCCTAGATGTAAACAAAACATAACAATTATAAAAGAAAAAAATAAAAAAAAATTATAAAACTATAATAAAATAATGAAAGATTATTATAAAGATATTTTGAAGAATATTTTTATGACTAAAATTCTTAATATGTCAATATTTAAACTAACAAATTTAAAACAAAAAAATAGATGTTATATTGTAGGATTAGTCATTAGAGGTTGCACTTGTCCTATGGAATCAATTATTCGTAACAAGAGTTATTAAAAGATTATTGTTGGAGATAAATTTATTGTGGTTAGTGAGGTCTTCCTGAAAACTCATCAAGTATGCAGAATAAGACAAGCTTTGTATGCTTAAAAGGTTCACACTAGCACTGAATGGAATTACATCACAAAAGCAAGAGAGACCACAGTTCACGTTGCAATTTGGAATGATAAAATTCAACAAGAATTCCTTAGAAAGTGCCAGAAGAAAAATTCTTGATCTAATCCTCAACAAAATAAAATGTATTTTTCCAGTAGCAGTGGTGTGTACTAAAAAATGCATGTTTATATAACAAACAAAAATGCAATAGACATTCTTAAAGAAATTGGGATTCCCAACAGAAAGGCAACTCACATCAGTCATTGACAAAGATATTAAAACATAACGAGTAGACATGCATATCTATCTCAAACAAGAACAATATTCAACTCATGCATGACCATGGTAAATAGAATATGCAGGCAGATTTTTGAATTCTATATTAACATGAAATAGAAAAGATTAACTTATTAAAAGGCAACAAGTTTACTATTGAAGCATACAGTAATGTGGATTACAGATTATTGCATTTTCCCTGGAGGACATTTAAATAATTGTCGCGCACGGTGTTTTTGCTAGATTTGCTGAGGTCAAATTCAAAGCAATGTTAAAATGAGATTGCCAACACTCATGGCTCAAGGTCATCATTTAAGGTCTCAAAGTCAAGAGCAAGAAGGTCATGGATAGAAAGTAAAATTCAAAGTACTGTCATGACTGCTAGATCTAGGATGGAAGTCAATTTCAAAGCAATGGAAAAGGGAAATTGCAAACATTCAAGGTTCAATGTTGTCATTGATGGCTAAAAAGTAAAGCAAGCCGAAAAAGCACACCATTGTTATAACGACACAGACATCAACATTGCCCATAATCATACTGAATATGATCAAGCCAAACAGATTATAGTTGAGAGCGCTTGAAAAACAACAGGGATGATTGTAGAATAATTACAACTCATCAGATTCCAAACCAGCTGATGTATGACCAAGTGAGCTATTCATTCATAAACTTCATGGGGAATGATACAATACCAGAAATCCGTCAATTTTGACTTGCCTAGTTGTCCATTAACTTCCATAATTATACGGCCTCGTCTTTGCTTCCATCTATATAATATTTCTTTAATTATATTGATCAATTCGCAAGTACTTTGGAACTATACCAACAATTGAGCAATGTACATCCAAGAACCAGCCTTAATTAATCATCTGCATAGTAAATTTCAACACTCAAAATTTGTTTAATGTACGTCTGTAGAAGGTAAAAGGGCAGAATTCCAAACTCTATAAATTTTCTAAGTAACAACTTTAATTAATCATCTGCCTAGTAAATTTCAACACTCAAAACTACGATAAAGCAAAGCTACTTCACCCTATAGATCCCATATAGCCCATCATCAAGATGGTGGAAATCTGTTAAAAAATATATATTCAAATAGGAATGAGCTACTGCAGCTCAGTTGAATCACACACCATGGCCATGAAAGTTCAAGAACAATTAAAAAAATATTAAAGAATAAAAATATTCACACTTCTAATGTGAAGCTAATGAGGACATTACATCAGCCCCAACCCTAGTGAGCAACAAAAGTGTTGACGGTGCCATCATAACATTTGGAGCAGCTAAGTAAGCTGAACACCGAAACATTTTTCAATAACTCGCACCCTTGCTTCAAAGCCTCTCCAGACCTGCCCATCCTCGCAAACATGGCCAGAGAAGAAAACCTCAACCTTGAATACCTAAGCCATATTCAAGACATAATGGCAACTCTTCAGAACCCCCTATATCCAGCTATTGCCTTCTTAAAACTCCTAAAGAACCAACACTGAACCATCCACCTCCACCTCTACCTCCGTGAAAACAATACAAAAAACCTTAGTGAAACCATATCAAGACCATAATTTCCTCTTCCCCCTTCGGTCATCAGTTGCTCCCAACAAGCCCTTGAGAAGTTCATCTTCTTCAAACACCATCCCCTCCAACCAATCTTGAGAATTACCCTTCTTCAAAATAAAATTTAGCCTCAAGCATAACCTGCCACCACCCACTATTCCAATTGTTCAAGATTCAAGCTATGGCATTTTGCAAGAATTGACACCAATAAGCTTTGCCAAAAAACAATTTCGTCACCCGCACAGTTTCATCTATCATCTACGCATTTGCAACCCAAGTCCAACTAATTGTGTGCATGTTTGGCAATCCCACAGTTGCTTCAGCTACCCCCACCAACAAAAACCTACCAATATCTTGCATTGGCAGATGCTTCTCGCCTACTTTAGTCCATTATTTGAACTTCAGTTCCATTTAGTCCTGAATTTATATCAGCAGCCTCGTATAAAAACTAACCTTAGGTTGTAAATTTTTAGCATGCTTATAGCTTGAAGTTCTACTTCCTGCTTCTTTGATAAGCAACCCATAAAACTCCATAAAAGAAGAGTGTGAGGCACCAAAAAGATAATAGTTCAGATCAATTCCATCAATGATGAATGTTCGATGAGAGGAATGGTCAATTCCCAAGGAAAATGAAGCCTGACAATTATCATTGGAAACTGGCAGCCAAACTCCACTAACCATCAAAGATTCATCAGAATTCTAACCTCTTTTCTCGCAATAAGATGCCATTAAAACATCTATAATCACTGATCAGCATGTGCCCTTCCCACTATCTTACTTCTCCTTAGCCTCTTCCATACCAAGTTGAGCAAACTTGAGACCTCGTTTCTCGAGTCATCCTTTGAACAGTCATTGCAAACCAAGTTGATTAGTTCTTTAACCACCAACATACCCACCACAACACCGATATTGTCAAATCTTTCCCAAAACACACTCAACATCGGGTCAGCATGCATCATAAATGAACTAACAATGGGAATGGTTACCCATGTATGCAAAAGAATGTGCATTAGAACTAACGAACAAATAAAGACTACTAGACCAGTAAACAATCAAAGATTCTACACCAAACACATTAATCTACTAGTATATTCCCCCCAAAGCACTACCCAATCAATGGTGGTTCCCTCCATTAAATGGAACAATCCTCTCTCAAAAAAAGTCAAACCTCATACACTATAATAATATCTAAAAGGTTTGTTACATTTAACACCCCAAAGAAGAGCCATCACAAGGTTGATGGCAAACATACATGAGCTCCTTAATGAGTTGAGCCAGAGCTTTTCAACGTTCCTAATGGTGCTTGCTGTTAAAGAAACAATAGACAAGGTATGAAGGCAAACAAAACAAAAAGTCTGTGTACCCTTCATTGTGGTCGCCACAATCATCACAACAAAATCTAAGACAAACAGGACATCTTTCAAAAAAAACGTTTTTCCTTCATTTTTCTTATATTTCAACATAGACAAAAAAATTATAAATACAATTAAATATAAAAATTAATATTATTATATTTGAAATATAATACATATAAATTCATAAATCTTTACCAAAATTTAAAAAAGGCAACCTAAATTAACAAGTCTTTTCAAAAGATCTCTTTGATAGTAGCTTTTAATTTCTCCTTTCCTTGAATATTTTAAAGGCATTAACAAGTATAAAAAATAGCATAAATACATAAACGTTTATCCTCTAAACAAAAAATTGCAACACATTTAGCTAACGATTAAATTAATATACAACAAACTTTCCATTATATGCTTAGAGATTAATTTTACCAGATAAGTGATTATTGGAATAATAGCTATCAGTTTTAAATGTATTTAGCACAAGAAAACATAAACCTAAACAAACTAGTTATTTTCATCTAAACTTGTACCCGGACAAAAATTGATGGTTACAGATGAGAATGTTATAAATAGAGATGAACTAGGACAAATAGACTGGCTAAGAGAATAATAGTAGTAATCATCCATTGTAGAATAAATTTGCAGAAAAAAGACAGGTGCTTTGCCAATATCAAACTATTTAGACTAACAAAAAGTGTAAGAAATGAAATAACAGTTGATCAAGTTACCTCAGAAATCAGTTCTGGCCGAACTGATTGCTGCATAACACAAAGTGCACCATTTTTCCCACTACCAGAACAGCATACCTGAGATCATGAAAAAAAAAATTACAAACATTTAGTGATGACACAAACATTTAATGCACTCACAAACCAGAAAATAAAAAAGTAAAAGTGCGTCTCCAATGTCCAAGAAATAAAAACAAAACAAAAGTAACTACAAAAGAAATGTAAATAGAAATCAAACATGAAGCCATAAACTAGAATGTCACAAAATTTTCACACAATTTTACTATCAGGAGTTGAAAAAAGTGAAGGGCACAATACACTTTATAATCCTGCTGTCCCGAACTGAAGAAGAAGAAGAATTTGTCTTTCATAAATATCAGAATGCGGATCACTTCGCTGTTCATCCGTTTTCCCTTCCTGCTGCTCATCAAGCAATGTATACACCGGAATTGATTTCTTATTAATAAAATACATTCGTTTGATTTCTTCATCTTCTAGTATATTATTTAGAATTTGAAGTTACAATCTTAAATCTTAAAAAATCAATATGAGAGAATTTTTTGCACTAAAATCAACTTCTAGCAATATATATTAGTAAAATGGTAAATAACAAAACAAAAATGGAACTTAGCAAATAAGATATATAATGAAGCTCTATCTAAAGACCAGGAAAAAAAACTAGCTGGACAAATTGGGAATCAAAAAAAAAAAAAAAATAGCAAGCATAATAAAATGAAGTAGAATAATTCTACAATCAACGTACAATAATTTCATAAACCCCCAAAAGCCGAGCTAAAGATATTATTCATTGTCAAGGTTGAAACTCAAGGCTTCAAAGCTCTTGCATGGTAGTGCTTTGGTTAAGACATGACCAACTTGAAGATATGTATACAGAGAACCTTGAAAGCTCGAATTATTTTTCTAATGAGGTGACCATAAATTTTCACGTGGTTGAACCAGTCATAATACAAGTTTTGTTAGAAAAAACAGCTGATTGATTAAAAAACATCTTCATTACACCTATTAGTTTTATAATGAGTTCTTCCAAGAATTGTTTTATTCAAATTCATTCACAAAAACTATGTGACATGGCTATGAGCACAACCTTTATATTACTCCTAGAGACAACAAATAAATTCTTGTTTCTCCATGTGACAAGATTACCATATACATAGATGTGGTATCATAATGTAGACCTTCAATGAATGATTAAACCAATCCAAAATGCATCAATGTATACTTCAACATTTCATCTAAACTCTTGCCTAAAGAATAAAGAGTTTCAAGGTGTTGAGTTTAAACATCTTAAGATTTTGCCAACTATATTCGTGTGCTTTTCTCAAGAATTGCTCATGAATTGACTTAAACACATGGGCCAAGAAGTCAATGACTGGTTCAATATGAACTAGATATACAAGTTGTCCAACCAATCAAGCATAGTGGCCAACTATCGTAGAGTGACTAAAGATTTAAAGCCAAACAAGTCACACACTTTTAAGAGATCTAAGACACAATTGAGCTGACGAATTAAGATGTAACTCCTTAAAATATAATGACACGCATACCGATAAAACATTGAAGATATTTCAAATCAATGAACTCAAATTCTGTGACATGGATTTTCCTTAGACTTGAAAACATATCTTCTTCAAAATCTTCTATGACAATAAGATCATCAACATGCACAATCAAAATGAAGAATTTTCTATCACCGTTTTATCACAAAAGGACTTTGTCCGATTGATATTGACAATACTCAAGAGTTTTGTTATGTGAATCGCTAAAACCATACCCTTGGATTATTTAAGACCAAATATAGATCTTTTCAATTTGCATGCCATAATGGTTGTTAAGTCTCAAAGCCATGCGAGAACTTCGTATACACTTCATCTTCTAAGTTCTCATATAAGAAGGCATTCATGACATTCAATAAAACTAAAGGCCAATCTAAATGTATTGCTAAACATAAGAGCATTTAAATAGTATTGAGCTCTCTGATAAGAATAAAGTGTCTTGATAATCAATCCAATAAAATTTTGTAAGCTATTTAGCTTCAAGATAGCTTTGTATCGATCAATGTTTTCATCCACCAAATATTTAACTATAAAAATTCATATGCAACCTACATAAACTTTTTCATTATGAAAATTCCTAATTCTCCACACAATTCCTCTCTGATGTTTAACATTTTTCCAAGTGAGAACTTAGAGACTTAAATCCTAAATAGAAACTTACCAACATTTACACTTAAAACAATTGCTTCGAAACAATATGAGAGTCCTTTACATGAAACACAGTGTTGCATAAAACTTTGTATGCATCATCTCACCCCCATTGGCATTCAATAAGCAAATGTAAATCATGTTCAGGTTACTAAGAATACATGCTAAACAAGAATTGTTACCATCATTTTTGAGTTCAAATTGGACCCTTGTCATGGCAGTCAGTACCTGTAGTTCTCTTCTTCTTGAAGATACAGCTATTTGAGCAGACATGTAGTTCACTAATTGTTATGATAGATCATTTTGATTTCTATGAAGAGATGATTTTTGAGAACTATGTTGGACAATGGATAAGGAATTTACTATACCCTAAGATCAATTAAAGGGGACAATGACGATATTTAACATTCTAAAACTTAAATCCACATGTGAATTCGATATCTCCCTAAATATAAGTATTATAATAAAATGATTGATTCTCAAAAATGTCACATCAATAAAATGGAAGTAATTCTTTGTAATTGAGGACTAACACTTGTATGCTTGCCAATATCCTAATATTCCAGAAAAAAAACACTTTTCTGACCTTTGAACTTATTAATAATGATACTGTAGACGAACCCAAACAAACACTTCATAGCAAAAAACTTTGAATAATATAATAGACATAAAAAAGAGAATAAGGATGGGATTTTAAAAGAATGGCAATAGGAGTTTGAAATAGAATCCTAGAAACATACAATTTATAATTTAAATGGCTATCACTACAACACCAAAAAAAGTTTAGGTACAATGATTAAAAGCATTAGAGAATGTTCAACCTAGGGAAGAAGTCTACTTTTCCTTTTTGCCATGTCATTTGATTGCATTGCATCAACTCAAAAAAAACTTTGGTGGACTGTTCCTTGATGTGAAAAAAAAAATCAACAAAGATTGATGTAACATGCTCTTGGCACTAACAATTTGCAATTTTTTTTTTAAAATTGAATTTGAATCACGGTACTAAAAGCTTTGAAAACTTGAACAAATTAAAGTTTACCCTCAAAAAGTATACCCAAATTAGTTTAAGAATGATCAATGAATGAAATAGTGCAGTGTGAACATGTATTTGAGATGTTCCACACATATAACTATAAAACATAACAAAAAGATGTGATTAAGTGGTTGATTATCAAAATGAGTCCTACCAAATTTTGAAAGTTGACACAATGTAATATTGAAACAAATCCAAATATTTTCTTTTGGATACCCAAAGGGAAAATTTCTCGAAATACAAAAGTTTGGATATCCTAGTCTACAACACAAAAACATAATAATAATGATAAAAAGGAGACATATTAAAAGATAAACCCTAACTCCATCTAACCAGCTGTAAGCTTATCCTCCACAAAAACTACTCAGTTGTTCTCAAGGATGCTGTCACGTGCTTAAGCTTTATAAAATATTGTTGATTTTTAATAGGGAGAACAACATGAACTCACCAAAAACAGAAAGGGTAAATAAACATCAAGCAGCCAAAGGATAAAAACGAGAATCATGTCTGCCCAAAGGAGGAACAATTTGTGCACAAGATACTGTTACACCCTTGTGTTTGATGAGTCAAGCATAAATGTGTATATTTTATTTGGGCTTGATTTTAAGTAAAATTGTTAATAATTAATTAAATCAAGCCATGTATTTTAGATGTCTAAAATAATGGTCTCTAAGGGCCTTGAGGTCATGGCATACTTCAAGGAATTTTGAGACATGCGCAAGATGTTTTATAATCGAATTTCTTTTTATTTTTCTTGAATTTGATATGTCGAAACTTTGAGATTATGAGGCACACTAGTAGTATTAACATTTAAAAATATTATAAAATTATTTAATAATGAATTTTGATTTTTGGGTCAAGCATATTTGACAAAATGTGTAGACATGGGTATTTGATTTTTTAATATTATTTTGGAATCGTTTTCTATGAATTTCTTTTCATAGCCACTTAATTGACGTATAATACTATAAGAATATAAAATTATTTTTATACACTTATATTGAAATTTTTGGCTAAAAAATTCGTCAAAAATACCCTAAAACAGCAAAAGTCTCGGGAAAATGCACTGTAGCATGGGCAGGTCGACCCGGCGCCAAACCAGCCCGTCCAGGCTTTTTAGAAATAAAAAATAAATAAAATAGAATGTGATTGACCCGAGAAGGGCGAGCCAAGCCCGCCCATAGCCCGCCGAGAAAAGCTCGGCTAGCGCTGGACAACGGTCAAATCAACAGTGCCTGGCTAAGCAAAGCCAGCCGAGAGGAGCTCGGCTAGGTCAAAGTGCAGCGCGGTCAACGGACGGTCAATGAACAGTGCTTGGCTAAGTCAACCCGAACAAGGTGATTAAGTCCTGGTCAAGGAAGGGGGGAGCCGGCCCCAAAGTGGCTCGAAAGTTAAGCGGCGCAAGTTCCTTATAAAGCGGTGCGCCGAATTCCATTCTGCAGTGTGGGACTAAAAATCCCACCTTATAACTTCGGCAGGATCCAAAGGAGCAGATCAAGCCCGCCCAGATCCAACGGGCGAGAATTATTTCGAACGGCTGTTTCGCAGGGTTAATCGGCGCCGTTCGTTCAACGCGCGGATCCAATGGCGCAGATCAATCTCTCCCAGATCCAACGGGCGAGAGTAAAATCGAACGGCTGTTTCGCGAGGTTAATCAGCGCCGTTCGTTCAGCGCGCAGGATCCAATGGCTCAGATCAAGTCCGACCGGATCCAATGGTCTGGATTAAGCTCGAACGGTAAAATGCGTAAATCAATCTGCGCCGTTCGTTTTTGGGCCCGGATCGGACGGTGGCTGCTTTCCGTCCGTTGCCCAAACGGCTAATTAATTTTTGGAGCCGTTGGGGTGTTTTTAGAGCTCAAATTTGAGCTCTATAAATAGGGAAAAAATATGTATTTTTCAGTTTAACCTTTGCTAAATTTTTCCAAAGATTTTCAGATCTAAAATTCGAGCATCCAAGCAAAAAACGGTGCATCCAAGCTCAAGAAGCAAAGCGGCAAGAAAGCTAGTGGAATTAGAGGTTTTTCAATCATTTCTAAATCTCTATCCCTCTAATTCGACGATTGTGTGTGCCTCCTCTTTTCTACAATTCTTTCTTAAGTCGTTTGCCAATTTTTCGTATTTTTCGTTTTGGGGAAAGGGCGTCCCAGCGTTTGTGCTAAAGCCCCGGGTTTGAGTTGAGCCCGGAAAAAACTCAAGTAGGTTTGGGATTAGCCGTAGTAAAAATCCCAAGTAGGTTCGAGGTGAACCGTAGGAAAATCCTCACTTGTAATCGGTGCATTTAGTGGATTTTTCCCAACACCGGTTGGGGGTGGACGTAGACTCGGTTTTGAGTCGGACCACTTGAAAATTTGTGTGTTCAACTCTCTTTACTTTTGCTTAAAGGTTTTTTAACTTTAATTTCGAAAATTATAAAATTTTTAAATGCACAATTCACCCCCCCTCTTGTGGGATTTCCTTAGCACGAAACACTTCAGATACTTATTTGAAAATCTTCTTAAAACAATGAAACCATGATCGTCAAAGTGGAAGGTATCTCTAGAGCTCGACAAGTTAAGATAGCCCCCTGAGAAGTTTGCTCTAATTATAGAGTCAAACTGAACTCGAAAGCATGGATTGAAACAAGATAAAGCTAAGGATGTTAACACCAAGGAGATATGATATTTGGTAACTTATGGACCTCTAGAGTTTGGAATACAATGCCTTGCCTTGCTAAGGGGTTAGTCTCTATTTATGCTTTCTTTCTTACCAGCACCATCATGCATTATCAATCTATGTAATATTAGGCTAGTGTGAATCATAGATGCGATCTTTAAGGCACAAAACATTAAACCCATACTACTACAAGTGACTTCAGCAAATAAAGTACAATCTATGGATAGCTTGTGGTCAGAATGAAGTTGAATATTGATGATGTCAAACCTTATTGTGCCTCAAACGTGTTCTTGATAGATACATCCCTTTAAATACGGAATCATTTTTATGGGTGTGCCTCCAATTGATCTTCTTAATCGGCTCAAACAATTGGAACCACATTGTATGTGTTGTTGATAGCAGGTTGTATATGCCATTGCAAACCATCTAGCATCATATGAACAAAGCATGCCTACTATCAAATCTAAAAAATAATTAGTTCTTCATTCAACCTTTGGTGCAAATACTTCAGTTTTTTTAGTAAGAAAAACACAACTCAATGTTTTAAACTTGAAGTACTTCCCAACTCAATGTCACATTGATCAAACTTTTTGTAAATTTAGAAATCAATCAATCTTCAAAGTGGGGCAAGCATTGGTCTCCTACTGATTTAAGTAAAACTCTAATGATACTTTCCTTCATCTATTCTATTTTCACCTTCCTACTAGGCATCTAGCATACTTCTCCTTAGTTGGTGATGGTGAATCCTAAGAGGGTCATAACCAATGCTTTCAAGGGGTTGAAGAAAAAGATGCATAGGTTCATAGCATGTTTATCACGTTATTTTAGATCTGTCTATTAAATCATTAATTATCTCCTACCACATTTATATTTACAGGCAACCCAAGTATATTGACTAGGTCACAAACATTTTGTATTGCATAAGATGAGCATTATGCATGCAAACTTACACAACTTTAAGTTTATATGTACATATACCTATTGATACACTTGATGACTTTGCCACTTTTTTAAAAGTATTGAATATTTGATATATATGCATCTCATAACTAATAATGTGAATTTTGACTTTTAAATGAAAAAATCTTAAAATATATGGATAAAGTGTACCTTTTATAAGTCTAATGCAAATTTTTCATTCCCCATCAAGTCAAATTATGAGTAAATTCATGTATGACATGTCAAAAATCAAGAAAGGTTATTGATTAAATTACAATTGAAGTGACTCAAAAATCAAGACAAGTCGAATACAAGCAAAGTTTGGGTTGACATGAATTAAAAACAATGAAAAATTGAACCCGAGCCAACCCAAGCTCACTTGAACCTGACTCGTCATCAATCATAGAATCTACAACATGTTTTGGTGGATGTATTGTTCCATATCATTATTTTGAAGTACTTTAAAAGATTAGAGGTCAATCTTGATAGAATTGCACAATAGAATTTCATAATTGTGAATAGTCATACAATTAAATGTAGATTAATGAAAAGAAATTTTTAAATTGTCACAATTCCATTTCCTTGGGATAAAACCTCCCACTTTAGCCAAAACTTTGTATATGATAGCTCCAACCTTCATTCATTATACAAAGAACTTCCAAATATAGGGCTAGCCTATCGATACCCTCTTGCCTCTTTGAAAACTCACATTTAACTAGTACCAAGTTTCTAGGTAGAGATACCAATTGCTTGACATGTTTGTTGATTGCATTTATACACCCATTGTCAAAGGTCATCATTGACGCATTGATCTTATAGCTTATAAAGTTTTGACCTTCTTGCTTCATCATACAATCATTCATATGTTGGTTGGCGGCTGCCTTTGTCATTTAGATAATCCAAATTCAATGATAAAACAACATCCAAACCATAATTAGGGGAAAATAAGGTTTCCATGATTAAGGGGGAAGGTATTCTTCTACAAGCTCAAAAGATAATAGAAGATCATAGTATTTTTAATAAACCATTATTTTGTGTGAATACTATTAAGACATACTTGGTGCTAATCTAATGCATTGGTAGAAAATTAGAGTTTTTCATCACCGAACATATTGCATTTTATGCAACCAAAGCCATTGTAACACAAATATATCAATTAACTCATAATATATGAATTTGTGTACCTCATTTGTTTGCACCATCAATGATTTTGCCACTAGCCACATGGATGGCGGCACCTATTACAACATATAACGATTATTGAAAAACGAGTACATACTATCATTCATTTGTTTTCCACTTCAAATGTGACGATGTAAAAGGGCCGATGATTGACATAGTGGAAGGAGAGAAAAACTAGAACTGACCAAACAAAGGTCATGCTGGTTCAAATAACTTTCATGATGACATGGAGAATTGCTTTGAAAAACGTCTATCTATTGTTTCATCCTTTGCAAGAGTTGCTTGGTAATGATGAGAGAGCTCAATTTGCTAAGTCTTTGGCCAACCTATTGATCATGAGGGAAGGGGAGATTTTGAGGGGAAAGGAGCCCCAAGAAACTAATCTTGTCTTCTTCAATGCTTTAATCCTCCAGTTATTTCCAAAAAATGAGACATCAAAGAAGTTCACATGGATTTTTCACTCCTAAGAATTATAAAATTTACTATCATACAAGACAGAGAACACATGGCAAGCAATCAAAGAATAAGGATGGAGTATCATGCCAATGAAAAAAGCAATGAAATAATTTGCACAATAGGACCTTTATGTGGAATCCATCTAAACAAGCACAAATAAAATCATCAAAGAGGTGAAAGATATCTCAATCTCTCAGCGAGTACAAGAAACCTACCTAGGAGGATTCTAAAAGCCATTTACATCATTGATATGGCCAAACTGAAAAAAAATGCAAGAATGGTGTTTTCTTGAAGTGGTATAAGTGTAAAGCCTTTTCTTGGTAATATTATTGCTATTGAGAAGTTTATAAAATGTGCTAAAGTAAATTATGAACTATAGATAACTACTTTCAATTCTTAATGTTTTTGACCTTAGTAAATTAAAAAACTAATAAGACAGAATATAAGTTTAATTAAATTAAAAGTAAATAATCAGAGTAGAAGCATAAAAAAGAAATAGAATTAAAATTTGGTGATCATAAAATTTTAAAGAACAAATTAATGTCGCCTCTTATATATACTTTATTGTGATGGAAAACTTAAGAAGTGTCATTACATGCAATAGAGAAGTTTGTCCAACATATTAAGAGATAACAAGATAACCTTTTCGATCATAGTGAGATCAACAATTTTATATGATTTTGAATGTTGTCTTATGCATATAAATGCATAAATGGAATAAGCATTGCAAAAATAATGAAGCTAATAAAAATAAGCATCTAAACTCAAAAGAATATTAGTATACCAAGTATACAAAAGAGAATATTGATATTAGCATCGAATGTACATGAGCTTGGAAGAGTCATCTTTAGATCATTTGCACATGTTAAAAGTCAACTATTAACGGTCAAATTAGAAATAGTTAATTAAATTTTTGTTTATGAATAGAGGAAGATAAAAAACTAAAATTTTCATTATGACATTATTAGGGAAAGGACTTTGAACTTATAAAAAACCTTGTAATGAATAAAACACAATTTCTAAGAAATCATATATCTAGTCCTACTTATTGCTTATCATTGTTATTCATGTCATTTATTTCACATAAAAGTTAAATAACTACACGAAAAGCAAGTGCGAGATGAAAAACAAAGAAAGAATCATGGATTGAAGCATACAAAAATTTTAGAAGAATGGTAGCTACTATGATATACATCAAGCAAAAGAAATTGAGAAATCAAAAGATAAGCACATGTTAATATTAAGAAAACAAAGCAAACCCAACAAATGCGAAACATGAAAAAGGATAATAAAAGAAATTAGTTGTAACCAATTGCAAGAAAACTAGACAAAGAAGAAAGATATAACAAATTTAGATATTAGACAGAAATTGTGTGGCCATGTATTAAAGATAGCTGCCCTAAACAAGTTTCAAAGTCTCCAACTCAAAGTCTCCAACTGAAACAAACAAGCACAAAACAAATAAGCTCATTGTGGAATTGGAACACCAACAAACAATATGAAATAATTATTCTATTTTAAAAAACATAACGAGTCAAACATTTAGTGTATTTCTCATGAAATGAAATGAAACCCCTCGATCTTCAACAGTAAACAAAAACAATAAAACGTCCTCCCTTACAATCATATAAGAAAGTCAAACACCAAGAAAAGTGAAAGTTTACTCAGGAAAAAAAGGAAGTATTCCATACAACTATTGTAATTCCAATAAAAAACTTAAAAAAATCAAAATGATCCCAAAAAATAAAGATCTACGGAAGAAAAAGGCTGCAAACTGAAACTAACCAATTCATAATTGCTTTGCTTACAGATGCCAGTGGCATTGGAATCAGCATTTATCCTCAAACCATAAGCAAAGTCCTTCAATGGACCCACATTTATCAATGAATCTCTGACTGCGAACGAGAAGGATTTCTACACATTTAGGCCAAAAAAGGGTTAGTCTTAGATAAAATATAAGCCATTACAAGAAAGACCTCGCCCTATCAATTGTCTAAATGATAAGGACCATAGGCGTACTCTAGTAGATTACTAATTCCCTACAGCAAAGCTATGACAAAACAAAAAATCAGCCACAAAACTCCTCAAAACAACAGAAAAATATTATTAAAAAATAGATGCATTAAAAGTTCAAACAAGGATAACATTAATAAGGCGAAAAATTTTAAAAAGAAACCCATAAAAGAAAAACACCTAATAATATACAGAATGAAAAAGCACAATATTGTGGAAATCCTTAATGACCTGTTTAAAGTCAAAGGACATCATTTGACATTTTTTTGGAAGGAAATTTACAAGCATTTGGCAAACATTTACTAATGCTTCAAAGTTGAGCTATATTCTAGAGGCATGTGTCACAATTGGTTCATCACAAAAAAGTGCAATGAGAATGCATGATCCAAAAATACAAAAATAGCAAGTAGTAAAGACTTGAAGAACTACAGTTTTCCACCCAATAAAAGGACTTTTCGCTTCAAAGCATTCAATTCTAAGATGATTTGTCAACTAATAGCAAACAATGTCATTTCTTTAATTTAGACGAATTTAACAGACATGGATATAACGGAAGAGAGCATTCAGCCATACCCAAGGTGACACAAATTACATGTATATTTCACAGTTAGACAAACACAACATTTTCCAAATAGTAACTTGTAGTTCAACAAAACGATTCTGTCCATCACATCAAAAATAGTAGCAATATTCACTCCATTAGCTTTATCAAATACATGTCATTGGCAAACATACGAAAGACCTCAAATGGAAATATTGTAATAAGTAGAAGCCTCCCTTCCACTACACACTTCATCAGTAGCATCAATGCCAATATGAAATGAAGTGAGCAACTCCTTGTTTAAATCCTGTACTGGTACTCAATTATCCAATAACCTTCCCATTAATCTGGATGAAGCAGCAGAGATGTGGTTTTTCATCATGAACACCAATTTTTCCACAAAGACAAATAAGAATAATGCCCAGCAAGAGAAAATATGCTCCCTTCTCAAAGGATCAAACGCCTCTATATCCATCTTCATAAAAATATAAGGAAGCATTGTCCTAGTGCAAATTCCTTGCTAACTCATGAGCCAGGTGTTCTTCTCAATAATCTTCAGCAAGTGAATGTATTTTGATTAATAGACAATTTTTTTTCCATCAAAGGCTTAATTCTATTAGCAATCATCAAATGCATAGAGATACAAGTCAACAGTCACAAAACCCTTTAGGTCTTACATTTAAGCATCATAACAATTAGAGTGTTATTCAAATCCAACTAAGCTCGCTAAAACAAATAAACTAATGGATGCCCAAATCTTCATCAAAACTTGACCAAGATGCCTGACAGAATCACATAAGAGTAATCAACCCCTGGCACATATTTATTTCTGAATTTTTCATTACATCATACACGTCCTCAGAAATTCAACAAGAAGAATCTCTCATCCTTGATCAAAAAACTAGTGCAGAGCAACAGGAAAAGAAAGCAAATCAAAGGGCTTACAAGGGTTAAGCACACTAAGAATAAAGCGTATTGCTTCTTCAGAGATTTCAGCTTTAGCAACAAATATTGTAACATTCTGTTTCAATCTCTAAAATAGAATAACTATGCATACTTCTCAACATGCCCAGAGAGAAGAAATTGCTGTTCTCATTGCCATATTGGACCAATTATCTCTTGATTATTGCTTTGGCCTGCCCCCTTACAATCTGCAAATCTAGCAAGTTCTTCCTAAATCAACAAGACATCAAATAGGCCAGAATCTCTTCTAATCTGAATTTCAACCAATCTGATTTTAGCTTCAACAACTGTCATCTCCAAAAAAGAAAACCTCTCAGTTGGAGAGGACCTTGAAATACAACAGAAATACAAAAAAAGGATCTATATCATACAAACGTCCAATAAAAATCTATTCCACCAACTCAAAAAAAAACATTTTAATCTAACCCAAATCACCAAGGAACCTAAATCTAGACATAGGTTTAGCGCTTTAATCGGAGATAAAATGATGGAAAATGATAACAAAAACACTATAAAGAAATGAAATAAACAAAATAAGAAGGATATCACTCAACAAAAGTCAAATTAACATGAAATTTGATCAAAATCTGACAACCAACAAGTTATTAACACCAAATAAACAAAACTCCAGTCAAAAAAAAAAAGGATCATGGAATCCCCTCCATGAAGAAGAGTTATTTCGAATTTATAAACTTTAACAGAACAATCAAGGTAAAGAAAACCACAACACAGAAAGATCATCCAATTTGGTGCATATCCGCAACAACTAAGATCCCTTTAAACAATCCCAGGCTGAGCCATGCAATCAGAGATAGTACAAAGATCATTCAATAATAATCTTAAAATAACGTCTCCATTTAAGGTCTAAGTACAAGAGCAGTGAAGTGGGTTCCCATCATCACACCATATCACCATCTGGAGTTGACAATTAGAGACAATCTCAACGACGTAAATAAAGTCCAATTGAACCTCTAGTCACGCTTCAACTAAGAAAAAAATAGCCTCACTATCATACACCATGTAGTTCCAATGCACTCATTCCTGTTGCTATTATTTGAAGCCAAATGTCATATTTTGATACCATATGCAGGAACAATGCTCCTGCAAACCTTCTTTTTATATTTTTCATGAAGATTATAAACATTTCAATACATGATGAAGTTCATCACAAGTTAAAAGTTTAAAAAAGAACTAGAGTACTTTAAAACACCGTTCAAATCAACCTCCCATATGCAATAACACTAGTAATAATCAAGTTGTTCACTAGACAATTGTTTTCTCCAAATTTCTGTAGTAAAAGATCCGATTCAGATGCCGTAAAGCATCCAGCTCCATGAATGTCCACACCATGAACACTCTGTTTAACCACACGAGAAGGGAAATTGAGAAACCTATTAGGCAATAATATGGGAAGATTTCCGGTTCTATTTTGCCCAACCTCTGTTTAAGCATTTCAATATCTAACCATGCATCACTTTTCATCTTTTTCTTTTCTTTCTGCATAACTTTCTTCAAGACACAACAAACAAGAAATGTGCTGTTCTCTGTAAAAGAAAACCAGTAAAACAAAATTAGATGAGCTGGGAACTGAACACTCAATATTTGCTTATGGAGGGTGAAGATATGGAGATGAATCACTGAGCAACAGCACAACAGGAGGTTCAAAGAAAGAACAGCAGTGCTGCAGTGAGGTACATCGAAAAACAAGCACTCATGCCCAAACACGATTACCAACAACCAGATCTACCTAGAACCAGCTGCCAATTCCAGAAAACCAGCCTCAGCTCCCTTACAAGTAGAACATTTGGCTTCTCAGACTGGATGGCTAACTCCATCAGAAACAAGAATAACGTACAAGATCTGTCCACCTAATGACTAGAAATAGACAGAATAAACTAAACCAAATATTGCAAGTAGACAAAGCAGTTCCATACCATTTGCAAACCATTTAATTGTTCCTACTGAAGGTGCTCAACAGAACAAGAAATTAATCATTTAAGACATGCACAATCATTTGATCCCACTTCATCAAACCTTTGTTGACTCTGAGCTTTTTGGAGCAGTAGAGTACAATGAAAGCTCCTCACTGCAAGTAAAATCATGTTGAGAATCTAATGAAATCCTTAGCTTCTTTGATAAAGGAGCATCACCATCTTCATCAACCTGCTATACAAAAGGATCAATGTCGCATATTTGCCGAATACACAAAAGAACAAGAGGAAAACAGAAAGCTTGGTAAAACACAAATAATCAAAGCAGATAAACAAACTAAAATAAAACTAGAAAGATAATACTGCTTATTTATAGAGCAAATCAATGTCACCATATGATGTAATATAAATTGAGTTTGCACGTCTGCTGTGTACAAGTAAACACCATAGTGTCCCCTTGACCATTCCCTAGAAGTTTTCTTAAACCTTCTATAATACCACTGACACTGATAAACTTGGGTAAATACCAAAGCACAAAGTGCAAATAGGATCAAAAAGCACAGGAAAAGAAAGCAGACACTAAGTGTACCTCCTCATTTCATCAGTATATGTATTTATAGATATAGATATTTTCTATATTCATCAGTATCAGAAAGTAACGAAAAAAAAGATTATGTTTTGATAATTTATCAGCAATTTAAACAGTACAATGATACATAATAAATGTTTAGTATAAATTATAAAATTGCAGATCCGGTGGGAAAGATGAGCATATCATCCCCCTGAAGATAACAACAAAAAAATCAAAACTCTTGTCATGGCAGCAAAAGTTTACCATGACCTCAATGAAATTCCACTCAAACCAAAATTTTCCACGAATTCCTCACCTTTTCATTAAATTCACAACCATGTAAAAGGTAGAATAGAGATGCACTACAAAACGTAAAGGCCGCCGATGTGCATGGTGGAAATTCAAAAAGGATTTCTTTCTTCTTCTTCCTTCTCTTCTTCAACAGCTCTGAATTACAAAGGGCTAATGATAATGTTCAAAAGACTTAGCAACTAAGCTAAGCAAAAAATCTAGACTAGAGGAAACATGGTTCACCTATTGGAACATAGCAAGGAGGTAGGATCTATAAAACAAAATAAACCATCACCAGAGCTCTATTTCTCACAATCCTTTTACCAAGAAATTGTTACTCATGTGTTATGAATGAAGGAACAAGCAGAACAATAATGATTTCAACTTTGAGTGATTAAAATAAGTGCAAAACAGAAAAAGAAATGAGACCCCTAAGAATTGATAGAGAGAATAAGCAAAAACGTATATACTGTAATTCATGGACATGGAGAAAAAGTCATTCACCATGGACAATAGCAAGTGTTATTGTTGCCTAAACAGCTGCAGATATTGTTCGTGACACAACCTACAAAGGTCTGAAATTCATGATGGAACATATACGGTGTCAATCCACCAAAGAGAAAAGGAAGACCAGCAATGAACTAATAGCACATTCACTACTATGAAACGAAAGAAGACACTGTAACTGCAAGAATTAGTTTCCTGGATAAGAAAAAAAGCTTCACTCCAAGCACCGCCCAATAGAAAAAAAGCTTCCCCGCCCCCCCCCCCCCCGAACGTTCTACCAATGGACTCCTCTAATTGCTGAACGGTGAAGTTTCATGAAGTTGAACCTACTACTATTTGCACCTCCAAATGCCAGCGACTGCCACGTCATTTTCAAACTTTTTGCTAGATATTAGACGAAGGATAAAGGAGATGTATGATAATTAGGACTGAGACAACAACCAATTTTGACAGGCACTTCATATGCATTACAACCAACAACGACAAAGCAGAAAATGTGGCAAGAATAACTTCCTCAATTACAAGTGGTTGACAATAACCATTCGTGGAGCAAGAATCAATTTACCTATATGGAGGGACAATAAAAAGTTAGATGCATAGAATAGTAAACAATACACATTCTTGGCTATCAACAGGAATACATCACCTAAAAGATATCTTCATCCTCCTCCAACCCACTTGGCACACCTCCAAATAGTGTAATATATATTAAATAATTGTGGGTACCCATTGCCTCTCTTGGAATTTATTTAAACTAGATCATTTAGTTTGTAAGTTATACTTGGTATGATATAAACAAGAAAGCATGTTATAGATTATAACTAGGACAAAGATCACCACAAATTACTAAATCAGTAAAACAGTTTTGCTGTACTTACCAATGATTAATTTGATTTATTTCAATTTAGCAAAATTTTGAAGCTAACCAAAGGATATGTTTAATAATAAACCAAAACTGAATCAATAAAAAAACAATTACCGTTCACCTTTTTGTTTACAAGGTTTCATGCACACCCTTACTCCAAGTTATTAAGCTTTATTATATAAGTTTTTGCTTGGCCATAAGGCACAAAAAATGTTACAAATGCCATAAAGATCAGATTGTCTCATTGCTCATGACACATTAAGCAGATATCCCATCTATCAATCAAGGATGCTAGTTAAGAATCTTGGTTGCCTAATTAGGCATCTTGATTATAACAGAAAATGTAACCCCAACAGATTAAGCCACATTATTATGATGCAAACACGAAGGGCCCAAGGTCACAAAACAACCTGAGCCTAAAAGAACTTTTATCTAATCCACCTATATGATGATTGCCTATCCTGAACTTTGCCAAACACTCGTCCAAACTGGAATAAGTTTTTAGATTTATATCTTCATTAAACTGCATCATAAGCTCCAATAGTTTTATTTTTTCAACCCAATTTAAACATTTCCTATTTTAGCATAACTATGGTCACAATTTTATCAGTAAAAGGATCCCCATACACCACAAAAACTTTCCACCCCTTTCCAAAGAGGGAGTATTCTACCCTTTTCCAGACTAGAGGCATTCCGAAGTATCCCTCTTGTTATACAGAACCTATTTAAGGAAACTAGCCAGGTATCACTCCTCACCCAACTTGGTCCAGAGCAGTCACATTAGGCCTCAATTCTGTAGAGGAATCACAAGTAAAAGTCAAAAAGATTTTTCTTAACAATATCAGACAATATATACACATTTCAAGAACTTCAACATCCTTTTTGATATGGAAACCATACACCCATACCCTCTCCAATGAAAAGCATTCTAGTACCAACTCCTTTTAATGGGAATCTTTTCCCAACCAACTATCCTATCATCACTCTCATGCATTATCAATTTGAAAGAATCAAAACAAAACTCCGAATAGGAGGCTTGCTAGTAAAGAACATAGTAACATAAGGTGAAATATCTACATGCCTTAGCATGAAAGTCAAGGCAAAGTCAAGCCCATTGCACAGATTGATGTTGGAGAGGTTCTAGCAACGTTTGTGGCACACCAAAAGATTAGGCTTCAACCTACCCTACACTGCAAACAAAGCACTTAAAGGTCTTGGTTTATTCAAAAATAATGCAAGCTGCGACCTTTCCATTGCCAAGAGATGAAAGTTCAAACCATAGTTGAAAGCATGATTGCATTTGTAGCATGTATAAACTTACATTTCCTTGGCTTTCATGATTATTTACTTATATGTCATCTGAGTTAAATGAGAAAGTTAACAATTATGTTAAAACCTTAATACACAATAAACATAGCTCATATACTTAAACTTTTGGTGAGATGCCCAAAAAGGTGTATATTGAAACCAACATGACCCACATGATGAAACACTCTACTAAACAAATGGTATCAAAGCCAAGATATAATTCAATAGAAATAAATTGATATAATAGAGCTAATATGATAAAACAAGGCTGGCAAAGATGACGAAGCCAATATGATGTAAGAAAGACAAAAAGATAACAGAGTCGATCCCATGCCACAAAACCAATGGTGCAGCAAAGCCAATGTCGTGGAACAAAGCTGATAAGGTGACATAGTCGAAGACAATGTTTCAATAGAACTGACAATAGGTAGCATGACTAAAGAACATGGTTTGGACATAGTTCATAAGGTGACAGAGCCCGAAAAGGGCAACATAACTAATGATGATTGTTCAGACATAGCTAACAAATGACATCATTGATATAATATGACAGAGCTAATGGTAATGATTTTACTAGAACTAATGTAATAGTAGAATTATAACAAATAGAAAAAAACAACAACGATAAAACTAACAAGGGCTACAGAGTTGATAGATCGTTTTGGCAATGTTTAAAAAAAGCAAAATTGATAATGTATAGCAAAGTTGACAAGAGCAATAAAGTTGAAAAGAGCAACAAAGCCATAAGATAGAAAATCAATATGATGTGGTAGAACCAAAAGCGCAATAAAGGCGACAAGAGTAGCAAAACTAATGGTGAGGTTCTAACAAAGTTGATATGAAAAAAGTCCATATATTACAGGAAAGATCTCGAGCAACACAGTCAATACCAATGGTTCCACTAAAGCTTATAGGATGACAAAGTCAATATGTTATAAAAGAGTCGACAAAATAAGTAGAGTTGATGATGGCAATAAAGCTAATGTGCACTTGATATGGTGCAACAAAACTTATAAGAACAACAAAGCCGACAAGAACAATAGCTCTTATGGTGGCAGTTCCAACAGAGTTGAAGTTGCTATATTAGATTTGGTAAGACAGAGTTGACAAGACCAACAGAAATGATGGTGATGATTTTAAGAGAGTTGATGGGGTGACAAAGTAGATAAGGAGACATAGCTAACAAAGGAAACACAACAAAAAATGATGATTCCAACAAAGTCAAAGAGGGCGACATATATAGTGTGCAAGGCAGACAGGAGTGATGAAGACAATATAATGCGAAAAAATTGGTTAGGGCAATATAACTAAAATGTGAAGTGATAAACAACATGAATGAGATTCTTACTTGAAGAAAAGATTTGTTGAGTATAAGTAAATTGAATTCAATCTTACATTGTAAGTTGAAAATAATATAAAAGCCTTAATATATGACAAATGTAACTCTTAGCCATAGATCAAAGTCTTGGATTATTGGATATTCATCAAAATACATATTGAGTCCAACATCGACCCCCCCCCCCCCATGATGAAACTCTCTCAACACTAACAGACTATAAAATAACTTATATCCTTGAATATCCTGAGGCAATCAAATCTTTACCATTCAAATGGATCATGACAATAGAGGTGGACAAAGACAACTGGAATGCAAAAGAGATGCATAGTCCAAGAAAAAAGATAAGTCACTCAAAGGAGATGAGGCATGTGATATGTAACAGATGGGGATGCCAAACGACATAGAATGAGGATGACATGATGATGACAAGATAGGTAATAAAGGTTGAAGCACAATAGAAGTTAGAGGCAATAGTCACGACAACGAAACAAAGGAGGCCAAGATGGCTTCCCATGAATGGATGGGATAAGGGAGGAATAGTGGTAAATAATAAGTAAAAGGAAGGGATAGATCTCCATTGATGAGGGAGCAACTAGGAAACCAAGGAAGGACATGATTGTGCCCAAAAGGAGGGAGCACAGCTGAATAAAGGAGGGGAGGGTATGAAAAGGGTAAGCAATCAAGTCATTCCCGAAGAGGGATGAAAATACCATAAGCATCAACACTCCCGAAGTGAGGGAGGACGACTTAGCCTTGACATGATAATAAAGCCCAATGGGCCAAGTATGCCCTCTATCAGCCCAATATAAAAGAAAGAGCCACCCTACTCTGAAAAAGAAAGGGTAGTGAATGGATAGAAGAGTCATCAAACCTTGAGGGAGAACTAAAGGAAGTAGCTCCAAAGCCAACACCCTAAAGGGAGAGCATGACAAAAAATGTGGACAAAGCAAAGCCCAACACAATCCAAAATGGTTTACGGCTTATTCTTCTTATCCAAAAAAGCCATCAAACCTCTACCTACTTTGCAATCTAAGATGGCTTTGTTTCCCTTCTCATCACATCTATTGATCCGTCCAACTAGCACTCTAAAACACTCATGATTAGTTCCTTCCCCCTACTAAGGACTAGACTTTGACTTCTCTTTTATAAGCTCATCCTCTGGATGCCTCATCAATTGAAGGAAAGGAAAATAGATCCATCTTCACCAATACTACAACCCTTGACTTTCGTTTTTTTCAACTTCTATACCTTTTAGATGCCTTCTCTTTTGAACCAAAGCAATTTAGGACTTTCATGTGAATTTATGTACTACTATGGTAATATTCTTAGGCAATACCATCACCTCCAAAAAAAAAAAAATATTGTTTGACAACCAAATTATTTTGCCACTATAACATGTAAGATAAGATCACGAGCAACAAATTGAAAGTTACTCTGATTTTGTAAGCAATTTCCAAAAAAATATTTGCACATGGTGTGTAGAAATTTTTAACTTTCACATAACACAAAAAAAACGCAATTTCCGGCTCCTGATGCCAGCAAGTTTCTACAACTGACATAAAAAAAATAGGAAATCAAAACGTTGCTGGTCATTTAGTTAAGTTGCAGCAGGAATCAAAACTTGAAAAAAGTGACAGCCCAAAAATATGTCTAGGTACTCAAGCTACACTTTTCATGCTAACTCCTTTCCAAGATAATATAGTTAAATTCAGTTGCCAAAACAACAACAAAGGACAAATTTCAAAATTACAAACAATACATGCCGCTAAATTCAAACAAATGAACAAAAAAATTTCATACCACTTCATTATCATGTAGAGAGGGCGGCAAAGAAATACCACAACTATATTGTACAAGAAGACTATCTCCCAAACGACTGCCAAGGAAAAAGAATGAACTCCCAATTGTTGCAATTGTCTGTTCAACAACAAACCAGCAAGGTAACGACAACAGCTGATCTCAATGAGGCAATATCCAATAGAGCTTGTACTGAAAGACAGATGCAAGCAAGAGAAGCTAACCGAAGTCAAAACTGATGCTTTTGATTTCATAAGATCCAACCTCTGCACCACTCTAGTAGTAGGGAAAACAACAATAAGAGAAATGCAACGTAGCCCAAAAGGCAGGCATAGTAAATATTACCAATAAAAAAAAACAGAAGCACACATAGTCAGAGGACTAATAAGTAAAACCACACAACCTACATGAGCACAATATGGCAAGAAAATAACTTTGAAATCTCCAATACGCAAGCATGCATGCATGGGGGTGTGTGGGTGGGTTTAGACATGTGTGATTTGTGTCAAATGATGGATGTGGGTCTATTGTGCATGTCCATATATGACTTAAAGAAAAAGAAATATCTCAGCATATGAAAGCATCTACAATTTCATTACAAATGAGAGGAAAACGCCATGCATCACGGTCCCACCAGCAAAGCATTCCAAGAAAGGGACATAAAAAAAGGCTTAACACCTAAGAGGTACACTGACTTAGAATTAGAGAAATAAACTGTTGTACTTCTCATCCAAATTCAGTATTATATCCAAGTATTCACGAAACTCAGTTATTATGAATTTTACTACATCGAGGTTGCCAATCCCAGACCTTACAGACTCGAATTTAAAGGTGACTTGCCAACCAAGTAACAAGTAACAAAAAAATAGAATATTAAAACCATATAACAAACTGATTTAAAAAGGACAGAAGATACAAAAACAGTAAAATGAACGTACAACGGCTGCCATAAATGAGAAGTTATGTCAACAAACACAAACAAATTGAGAATTATCAATGTGGAAGAAAAAATAAAAGTTAAAAAATTAATGGAAGATCATTTTCTTACATTATTCAAGTATTTTGTTTCAGATCACCACAAGAGCTCTACGGCTAATTATGCTACACTTCAACAAAAAAAGAAAGAAAGAAAAACCCACCTTCCATCATTAACCAAGGTCAGGAGCAATAGTTCTCCTGTTTTTGTTGAAAACAAGGCAACATCGTGTGAAAGCCATGTCGCATTTGCCGCATCAAGCTCCACAGAGACATTAGATTTTGGCAATTCTGTGCTGAAAATCAGTAAAAAGTTTTCAAGAAATGACAAGCAAAAGACAAAACCACCACCACACATTAACATTTTCAGAATATGATAACCAAGGAAGAAAGAGAAAGGACAATTCTATAAATCACAACATAACATAAAAAATGTCATCAACAAGGGGGGAAAATAATTAACAAGTATTATTTCCAGAACAATTTGACCAAATGTCAGATCTATTAGTCAAAAGCAAAATAACAACAAAACATAAACCCACTAAATTCATCTACATTAACCCATTGCTTCTATTTCACTATAATAAATAGCATCACCTATTTCATCAAAATCATAAATGGATCACACATGTGTTATCACCGTCATTTTTTTAAAAACTTAATTTTATTGCATATCCAATAGAATACAAGAGATTTGATATATAATGCACAAATAACAACAACTAACACAAGAAATCTATCAAAATACTAATAAAGGTTGGTAAACATTAACACTTAGTCCTACAAGGTTTTTCTTATTTTCTCTTAAACTTGTATTCACGAATTAAAAAAATCTCTGATCACTCAAGCTGGGGCAAGATAGTCATCAAAAAAAAATCTGAAAAGACCAAAATACTAAAAAAAGATGACATCAAAGGTTGGCTCCATCAAAGAGAATCATTTTATATATAATTTTTTAGTGAAAATTCATTGTGAAATTCTTTGAGTTCTTCTATCTTTTTTTACATGCATTTTTTACAATATGATGAAATCTTATGGTGATATTTAGATAAAGTGCTTTTGTTGTACGCTTATGTAATGGTACTTTTTTATTGAAAATTCAATAAGGGTGGAGAGATTAATACAATTCTGCCTGATGAAGATGTTGTCACGATGTAGGAAATCAATACTTAGAAAAGAATTTGGTACAAAAGAAATAAAATCTACGTTGACAACGTGATAGTAGCAAGATCAATAAAAGTGTTAACAGCCGTTATCTGATTAGCAAAAATATCCACAATAAAGGAAGGAACAAGAATAGTGATATCGTGTGATTGCATAAGTTGAGACTTCTATTTCTAGATTTTCTGATTTTCCATGTGATTCCCATTGGGTTGTTGATTTCTTAGATTTGCTTAGAATTCAAACAAGTTTACTTCTATCAATGAGATTTTCGTATTTCACCTTCTACCAAAAACCAACTGAACCATTGCTTATAAATATTTTAAATGACAGCTCATTCGAGAGATTTATTTTAACACATGTTTGTAATATTGGGTTATGTAAGGGAAATAGTTACGTCAACTTTAAGAGGTTCCCCAATAAGTCAGCCTATGGAGGAAAAGGGGGCCCTTACTAAAGAAGTGCACCGACAAATGAGAGAGTGAGATCCAAATAGGCACATTGGAGGTTCCAATTCAATGGAGAAAAAATGTGACCACTTAAATGTTCTCATTGAGAAACTATGAAAGATCCAAATTCCACAAATTTTTGTACCTGAAAAAAACCTCTTCTCGTTCAAACAAAATTAAAATATACTTAAAGTCTAGAAATCCAATTAAGAAACAACCTACAAACCCAATTGTTGAAAAACCTTTCTACAAGGACTTCATGCTAAGGCAGCCCATAGAGAATTTTTTGACTAAAGAAAACCTAAAAGAGCTGAAAAATGAACCCACATCCCCCTCGAAAAAAAATAACTGTCAACTTTTCTTTGTATGTGGTGGCGTCCGTCACGATTACTAGTTGATCCATGTTGAAGGTGTGATTGATGTCAACAAGACATTCAACGATGTCCACAAATGATAGTCGTGAACGTGCCGTGCACCCCCGCCAAGATTGCGAAATGTTGCAGTCGAAGAAGAAGAGGGGGTCATAACTCCATTAACTACATCAGCAAAAGTGACTATTTTTGGAGCCAAACCCAAAGAAGTAGAAACCGAAATAAAAATGGAAGCCAAAAAAAGCAATACAACGACTAAAGGGGATGGAGCGAAAACCTAAGAATGAGCCATCACGACCCGTGGTGCACGACAAAGCAGAGGCCACAAGGTTGTAGCGGCAGCCAATGGTCGAAAGAGTTGGCTGTCAACAAAAAGAGTCAAGCATCTGAATTGGAGGTGAATGATTGGAGGAGACCTCAACGGCAACATGGATTCGAAGATTCCACAAACCAACGACATGAGGGATGGTGCCAAGTCCTTACTCAGCCTAATAGAAGAACGGTTAATCTGACCCGACAGCTGAACGACAACAAGTAGTGTGGCTAACAGCCACTAGAATTCGGGTTTTGGTTCGTGGCAGCCAACCCAAGCGAGATGACGGAACCCCTTCACCATCAATTTAATCATTTTTTATGAATGAAAACTTAATAACTAAACAGCTTACTCATCAAGACAACATGGACGTCAGTTATCATCTTAACTACATTAGAACTTCTATCTTACCCATAGCTACACTTTATATATTCATGTTAAAATCAACCAAACCAAAAGCCTTAAACTTCAAAAGTTGATCACCATTGCACATGTTTCAAGTTTACCTATTCCAATTTGTTTACCTACAAGAGCCTAAAAATAAAAAAAATAATAATAAAATTGATCGAGATAGAATCCAATAATACGTGCAAGATCATAAACAAAGGTGGTAATCAACAAGTTTTCAAGCAAATCATACCATGCACGAACTCAACTCAAACTAAAAAAGCGGTTGACGAGATGAATCAAACTGACCAAATGAATTTTGAGAAAAAACAACATTTGCAAACTAGCTCCAACACTAACACATTTTCATTGGTCGTTGTGCCACTACTAGCATGTTCACCGTTGTGCCTATGAAACCCTACTCTCATGTTTCTAGTTGATCCCTTTTTTTATTGTTCAAAACATGTGCAAATGCTAAAAACTATACTGGCATTATGAATATAAAGAAAGATTAGCCAAATAAGAAAAAAAAAGCATTGATCCAACCGTTGTGCTATGCTTGTAGTTGTGCTACGCTTGCAGTTGTAATCTCATATGACCAAAAATAATTAATAAAATTATAAGCGAATGAGATTTAATTTCAATCAAATCTAGCAAAACTTAAAATTCATTTCAAATCCTCCAAGTGACAAGAAACGCATGAATAGAGTTCAAGTCAAGTCAATTCTCCAAAATATTTCAAACGAGTTTCTAATTTAGACTATAAATGTCACCCCAAACCCAAAACAAGATATTCAAATACAAACAAATGTTGCTGCTTAAATAGGCATGCCTTTAATAAGTTCAACATGAGAAAGAAACATCTTTTTAAGCAATAAAAAAGAAAAGAAAACTTGCCAATATTAAATCTTTTCTAAATAAATAAATCCATGCATTAATTGTGTTTCTCTCTGTAAACTATATCAATCTTCTTAACAAATTATAACCTTCATTGCATATATACTTAACATGCAACCAAACAAACTCAAAAAACAAGTATATTGTTCCACAACATTTGCCCAATCACTTACCACAATAATATAAAACTATAACTCAATGAACATAACTCTTTTATAATTGGAACTTTTGCTAATATCATACGTGTTTTTGTAAACATTACAAAATGTCTTCTTTTATACTCATACAATATCATCAAAGTCTTGGAGATAACAATTAAAAACTTGGTGAGCCAAGAAGAGCAACTTTCATCCATGTATAAGCCCAACATATCTATCATAACGTCACATGTTTCATTAAAAAGTTAACGAAGCTGCATCCATTAGAGTCATATTAACATCAATATCTAGTGAACTTTTATCAACCTTACTTTAAAGCCCAGTCTTTAGCTTTCTTCTTCATGATTTCCTTATTTCAAAGGTTGGTTTCTCATTTGAATCTTTAAATGTCTAATCCTTTTCATCCTTAAATATAGTTTTAACACATTTACAGCATTATTTGATTGACCTATATTTTCTTATGAATTTTTATTTTAATTTTACTATTATCCTCCTTTATGGACAATGACACATTTTTTTTATTTTCAAGAAACGTGAGATGGTGCCCAATCCAAATGATGACCAGCAACACATCTTCTAGATTCTCATGGCATATCCTTCACTACCTTAAGAATATAACTATCAATATTTTGGCACAAGAAGTAGTTGCTTGATTCAAAAAAATGAAGGTGATGAAAAATCTTACATTTATCTTCAAAACATTTTCATTTAAAAATTACAGCAAAATATATTACATACATATATATTTCAATATGTATAGGATATCATTCTCACAAATCTCATATGTTATTCCATACACCCTCTCTCTGTGAATCTATGACATATCCTATAATTGATTAACTAAACTATCTATTCTAGACAAGGGATATCAATTATTTATAATGATTTTGTTTAATTCTTTGTAATCGATATACATTCTCAAACTACCAGTGTTTTTTTATAAATAAGATAAATGCTTCTTACAGAGACACACTGGATACAATAAAGCTCTTATCCAACAATTCCTAAATCTGAACATTTGCTTCTCATAATTCTACAAGTATCATTCTACATTATGCCTTAGATATAAGCTCAACTCCCGACAATAACAGAATTTCAAATTTTACTTCTCCATTTAGAGATAATCCAAACAACTCTTTTGAAAACACAACTAGATATTCACAAACAACATAAATATTCCATTGCTTCCCAAAGTTTTGATCTATGGTCATCACAGATAACAACAATCATTTATTACTTTTTAATAATAATTTTTTAAATCTCAAGAGCTTTTAAAATTATTTAAACTTTAATGAGAATTTCAAAAACATTTTGCCACTAAATCAAAATTTTTCGCTTAATAAGCTCTACTCAAAATTACAAAATATAATTACCTCATTACACAATAGTCGTTAAAATTGGAACACTGCACTCAACGTCATATCATTCAAGCTCAATACTACTCTTAAAGAGTTTCTTATTCTCAATAAGTAGATTCAACTATCAAATCTAAGCCATTTTTTCAAAATCCCTTTTCCTTACCCAATACTTAATTAGCATGTCTCATGCTATTCTCAAATCGAGATAATCAAGCTTTAAAGCCTTGCAATAAAAATTATCTCTTTTCCAAATAGCAAAATAGTCAACCAAGTTTTAAAGACTCATTATCACATGAGGTCACATGCTCCTTTGTTTTCTAATATAAATATTAGCAAATGTAGAATCATATTGAGAAGTTAAAAGTTAACCACATGCAAAAGACAAGATTTACAAAACAAACGAAAAGAAGACCAAAACAAAATACTCCTAATAATCTATTGAGGTTGTGATGTGCTATATTACATAGAAAACACTCTTACTTTAAAGTTTAAAACTAAAAAAAATAACTACATTAACGAGAAATAAAACAATAAAAAAATGTCATTATACATATCATGTAAATGGTTGCACGAAGCTCCTACATGCATAAAAAATAAGGGGAAAATTGTACCAATAGGGATCATTATATGGATATCAAATTTATAAAACTGAAACCTCAAAGATATTATTCTTTGACCTTGTAATGTAGCTCTACTATACATCAAAATATCAATAGTGTTCAGTTCACAAATAATATTACAATTATCAAAGGAGCAACAAGCAGTCCTCCACAAGAAAATAAATAAAATACGTCCTAGCATCAGGTCCAATGCAGATGGGCACAGGGCATCCATCTAGTAGAGTGAAGACATCATGAAAAAGCATTACAACACGATAGCGGTTTATAAAAACATTACATTTCTCTCAAAATTTTTTGGCTACCTAGGCTGACAACATTCCAATGGTTTAAGATACTGTCCTAAAAGTATCAAGCATGTGAACCTTTAGTTACCAATTAGCAACAAACCAAAAAAGAAGATGACAGAAGGAACCATGCACCAGAGATATATTGTATGAAACCAAAAAATATCAAAATGTTCCAGTTTAGCCCATATTGTTTTGAACATTATCATTATAAGGCACCTCAAAAATCTTAGACCAAACATTGTTCTAGCATTTCTGAAGTTCTACTAACAGTTATTCATTCACTAGTGAATGCACCATGAGGCAATCAATGATCACCTTTACCGGTTCCAAAGTTATATACACCCATCAACTAAAAATCTTCCTCAAAATTAATGCTAGATTTAGTATCATATTGAAACCATTCCATCCAAATCCAACACATGGGGCCTAGTTATTACCTGCTTTGACAAATCAAGGATCCTTGTGCATTGTATATCAAATCCAAAGTCCAAAAAATTCCCGCTGTCCTCAATTCTGCATTGCGAAGAATTTTATTGGGAGCTGTTCTTCTACAGTAATTTTTCTTCTGGGCAATAACTCAACCATAACCACTTCCCCTTAATGCAAATATATATAACACAGTATTGATAGGGACGAAGTAGAAAAGGAAGATAAAACGATATGATAGAAGTAAAGGTAATTATATAAGAGCTGAAAATGTAAGAAGCTATAACAAAGCACAAGTGAGATCAAGCCAATTTTGAAAAGATGAAAAAAAAAATGGCATGGAGAAGGAAACAATGACATAAAAGACAAATTCCATCTTCTATAAAGAGAGGAGAACATGGCAACAACAAAGATGAGAGAAAAAGAAGGGGAATACAAATATTAATCAAAATGGGATTGGCAAAGATAAAAGAAGTACCTTTGAGAGACATTAATTAGCACTAAATACGAAATCAAATGGTACACATTAAAAGGCTGAACAATGCCATAGTAGGTTAAAGAATTGCTTATAGACATACATTATATCACCATAGCCAACAATATGGCCCACAACAAGCTTTAAAGATAACATTCAAAAGGACAAATCCCAGCTGACCAAGATTGGCAAACCAGCAAATGTACAACACATACCCAACTGAGTTGAGTGAAATAAAGCATTAGCAAGCAGATAGCAAATTTTACATCCATTTAAATGCTAAAAAAATTTAAAAAAAATTAAAAAAAAAAACCATGTTTTAATAAAGAAGAAGTTAATAGCTTTTAAATTTGTTTAAATTAACTAAGGCTGTTTTCTTTATACAGAAGCTTTTCCAAGAAAAAGAACAGAAATCATTAAATCAAATTAAATGGGCACAATTTGTGATGTTTATCATTTGGAAATTCAAATGATTACCACACTGAAATTGTGGGGTAAAAGAGGATGGCTCAAAATTCCAAAACTTAAAAAACTAAGAAAAATATGGTTGAGTCCTGGCTATTACACTTCATGACAAATGAAATTGGCATAAAAAATGGCAAATAAGATATGGAAAGCAGTTAACAGTAACGGTCCAAATTTTTGCAACAACATAGTTACAACATTACCCAAATTTCAATACATTGAATAAGTATTTGCTTCAACTTCATAAATCAAAAGCATACACGTTCCATTGCTCAAGGGATGCAACCAAATACAAATAGATCATTGAAAAAAAGAGATTATTGAAGTTTAAATAACTTCAAAAAAAATAGATTGAGGAAAAATCAGGGGCACAAAGCATCTCCAGATTAATAAAGAGGTATTATTGGCACTTCCTCAACAGAAGAGCAAGAGGGAAATTAAGATGTAATATTCAAAATTTGGAGACCCTGACCATAACTGCTCAAGGTAATCACCAACTAAATCCCAAATAAAATAAAAAAAGAAGCCCAGCTGTGCTATCATTGTCATAAAATCAGCCACAACAGCGAGACCGACTAGAATATGCAAGGTTAACCAATTAGTGTAAACCAGCCCATGAGAGAAAGAGTCATAGAAATATAGGTTCAGTACAGGAAACCCATCCAGCACCAAAATTAACCCTCTTCAAAAAGAAATGGACAACATTGCTCAAGAAATATTTGGACAGCCACAAGAAAGCTCAACCACCTACTATGGTCTTAAGATCAATAGCTAATGAAGGATATTTCATTGGTACTTTCAGTGCAAAAAGAGAACAATAAAATATTAGGATTGACAATTAGAATGCATCCAACCACATGACTGGTAACATTAAGCAATTGAACAGTTTAACCCTTTCCATGAGAATTAGGATGTCAAAATAGATAGCCGAAACATCCTGTCAAGGCTGCAAAGACAAGGCCTATTGTTTCCTTGGTTCCTAGCCAACATTGCAATCTATTATCAATTAGTATAATTACCAACAATCTAAATAGTTGCTAAGTTCTTCAACAATTTTTCAGAATTTCGAGTTTCAGAAATGAGAAGGATGATTAGCGTTTGCTGAGGTAAGATTGGAACTATACCCCCTGCAAAAAAAATGACCCCTAAGAATGTCAAAGTATATGACAAATACATTTTAATCCCCAAGTTTAAATTCCTCCATCCTTACTAGAATTTCGTCTACAAAATTCAGATTAAGTTGAGATACTTTTTCTACTTCTCTTTCTTACTCAAATTACTACTCTTTCGAATTGATTAATCAAGAAAAAGTTCATCACATCCATTATTTATAAGCTGAAAGTCTGGTATTTTGCTTACAATGTTACACTTTAACATAATAAGGAATCATGGTATGGAAATATATATTATGTCATCCTGATTTTGTATAAGTAGAAATTTCTTGGAGAAATTCAAGGGCCTAGCCCAATTTATAAACAATGAAGATGAAAACAATAGGAGTCCAACAAAACAAGATTAACTAGGGATCAAGAAGAAGCAAACCACTAGTTTATAGTAACAACAAGAAAGAACATAAAGGTTTTCTTCGTTGTTAAAGATAAAACTTGCAAATTTGATAATAGAGATCTTGAGAATTGAGTGATTAGGTAGAACATGTGCAGAAGCCATGTAATGCCACTATGGCTATGATCGCATGGCATTTCAAACCATGTGATAGGCAAAACATTTTCAAAGGTGATTAGATCGAGGAAGGATCATGATGGACAACTCAAATTTGGAAGTGACTTTCATCAACGAAGGGGGTTGGCAGCAGTTTTATCAATCAACCATGCACACCAATTATTCCCCAACCCGCAAAGATTTGGAAGCTATTGATGTAATGTAGACAACCATAAAAGGGGACAAGCTAAAGCAACAAAACTGCTAGGCACATGGTCCACTTTGGCACAACGTAAAACAGTGCCCAAATGTAGCATAAACAAGGCATGAGTATTGCTTTGAATTCCACTAAATTAAAATCTGAATAAAATAATCCAGAAATTTGATGAGTATCATGCAAGAAAAGGTGGCAATTGGTGGCCATGTACATGACCATCATAATTGAAGTAACATTGTATTTGTGAGCTTAAATAGGCTTGTTGCATTCTTGAACTGAAGTGACAAGCCTGAGAAATTGACTCAAAGGAGAATTTTATAAAATGAACCCTTTGAAGAAGTTTATTGCTATATTCCACATTCAGAGGATAGGAGCATGACCTCGATAGTCTTGACATCAAATTCACTCCAAAATTTGAACAAGAACCCCTAATTCAAACACATAGGCATGCAAGTTTCATTGGGCTTCCATGGTTTGCTAATGGTTTAAACTGCTTGTAGACATAGTGGCCTTCTACCAATGCAATAGTTGACAAAAGAGCATCTCCATTCAGATTCATTATCCAAAATCACATCTTCAAGATAGGAGTACCCTTGCATGCAAAGTACTCTAGGTGTTGCAAGGAGAAAGACTGCAAGGAAAAAAGGACCTTCTAATATGAATTGTCCACACTATTTTGGCTATAACTTTGCCAAACATACATGAGAAGTCTCATCCTTCAGAGAAAGCAACCATGAAAAGGCACATATTGCAAAGGTTCTATTTGCAAATAAATGTCCTTTAAAGCAACATCCAAATGGCCAAAGCATAGCAAAAGGAATAAAAGCTACAACCAATAGCAACTGCAGTATGTCCAATACAAGTCAGTGCATCATGTAGAAGGCAGGGAGTTCAAGACTTGCAAGCTGAATGGACCATATAATAGACCCTTCTCCCAGGGAAATTCAAAAGTAAGAGTACACGATGAGATAGAGAAGCCATCTCAAGCTATGTACGCACAAACCATCAAGCCTTCAAGGTCCGGGTCGACAGAATAACTCGTTGGACATCATTGCTGTAACAAATTTCATTATTCTAAAATATAAGTACAACCTTGCTTTCGATGTTAAATTTGCCAACTTTATAAACATATTTGAAAAACCTATCTAATTCAATCTTACAAACTATCAAATAATGATGAACGGAACTTAGAGACAAAAATGTCAATGATTCATATTAGTTCATATCTTTTATTAATGATCACATAAAAATCACTAAAGAAACTCCTCAAGAAAGAAAAACAAAACTCAAATCTTTCAAAACTTGATCTCTACAATAATAAACCAATTTCATAATAAAATCAAAAAGTTAACCAATAATCCAAAAGAATATTTTTGTAATTTTAATCTTGATGAATATTTTTTAAGATATGTCATTATTAATCAAAGTTTATTATAGATATCCCAAGAAAAAAAACAAACTACAAAATGCAAAAAAGTCATTCATTGGAGACAACTAGATCTCCAATATTATCAAAAAATTTTCCTATACAATTCTAAAGAAGCAATTCTTACACTTGCTATCTCATCAACAAAATGCTGTCAAACGCTAAGTTAATTATTTCTCCAAATCTTTTCAAACATTTGGTTGCTTTTGTTGTGTTATTAACCCCTTTTCATCGTGTTTTATTTGATAATAACAAACCCTAAGTATTTCGAATGAATTTGGTTTAGTGAATTTTTATATTCTAAAAATTTAATACTCGTATTCATGGGAGAATTTAAAGAATAAGAGAAACTAAAGTGAAATCTCATAAAAAAAGATCTTGGTGGAAATGGCAAACCATCAAGAAATATTTTTTTGACATTACTTTTAGGTATTCCAATTTCATTTTTAGAATATTAGGCTTCATTGAAATTAGTTTTACAAGACAAAAAAATTAACTAATTTTTATCTCTAATATTCTTGATCACCATCTTCGATTCAATATCTGAAAATGCACATTTCTCAAACATTCGATTAATATCATTAAAATTTTATTATTTAGTAATGATTTAAATATGAAATTTAGAATATAATAAAATAAAATTTAATTAAATTCTTAATAATCTGCCCACAGTTTGCCGGATGCTATAGTATTCGGGTTGAGTCAGGGCATGAATCCCAAACCCATTCAACACATTCAAATTTAGCTTGGATCGAGAACTAATCAATCAGAACGCTGCGTAATTAACCTTCTAATTGCTGGTACGCACGAGTGATGAAATCCTACACGAACCAGAAGGAAGCCAACCTCAAAATCAAGCAGCCTCTAACGCACGTCAAAAGGCTTATATGGGGAAAAGTATTTTTCAAATACAACCTATGAGACTATATGAATGGCTTTTACTACACGGCGAAATTCTGAATTGCAGGAGTGACGTGAGCGGACAGATCACGTATTTTTATTATCGAACAATGACCGTCGTATCTCATTTTCACGATCGCATGGTCTATATTTCTTCCACTCTACAAGTTAAATTCTACCGTCAGATAACAAATCCAATTTAATGACCCAGATCAAATTCCGTGCGTCCGATCATGTAGTTTTCGCGATCGAATAGCCATGGTTTGGTCCGACCCAACTGCTCCAACGCAACAGCCCTTTTAGCCATTATTTTAAGCCGTTGGCCTATTTCTAAAAATATTAATTCCTACATTAAAATTGCAAGAGGAAAATTTAAAAGACAAATTTAGGTGTTTGGCAAATACTTTTAACCGTTAGAAGATGTCTACAAATAAGAGAAGAGTTTAGCAAATTTTTTGGATGAAAAACTTTTATAAAATTCCAAAGAGTAACTCTCAAGTTATGACCTCGAAGCAATTCGCAGCTGTTGTTAATCGTTGCCTCCTTACGCCGCGATTTTCTTCAACGAACTCCAAATTTCTTAATTCTTCTTGCAATCAACTAAACTCTCATTTTCTCATTTTATAGCCGATTAAATTCAAATAATTGTGTTTTGTTAAATAATTTATCAAGCATAAGAATTTATTTGTATGGATTATCGTCGTCGTTTTCTTTCTTTCTTTTCGTCAATTCTATTTTGATAGAAGGCTTTTGTAGCTTGTTTTATGTTCTTGTGATAAAGGTTTAGCCTACTCATCTTTTGACGAAGGGCTTATATAATTTATTTTTTGGCCTGGTTTTTAATGAAAGTGAACATAAGCATGATTTTAAGCCTAGCCACCTAAAATCAATTGTGTATACATTCAAATTTTTGTATCTTATTATTTCACTATTTCGAAAGTTTTATTAAAAAACATATTTTTAAAAAATTAATTTTTTTTAGTTCAAAAAATTCACTCCCTCTTGTTGAACAACATTTCAGCTTTCTCGTGTTCCTCCAAAGGACTTCAATTGTACTACATATGAACATTTTCATCAACAATTTCAAGGAAACTTCAATCAAGAAGCCATTAAGTAAATTTTTCCTCAATGTATCTCACATCAAAAAAATTACAATTGTTATCCCTCAAAAAATAAGTGGATCCTTTTTTGCAAATCAACCACGTCATTTCAAAAATATTCTATAAGAGAAAAATCTAAATGACAATCAAGAATATAAATTTTGAGACATCCCAAACCAAACACAAACGTGAGTTTTCAAAGTAATTCAAGACAAATGCATCCGGCTTTCAATATGCAATCCCAAACTCCAAAAGTGCAACTTCAATCAAGATGTTACCAAACAAACTTAACTAAATTTGCTCAAGAACCTGAACATAATATGAGGGCATGTGAAGTTAATTTTGAACCCAATCCTATTTATGATGATCACAACTAGCCAATAAACTTGAAAAAAAAACGATTTATCATGTGCACAACACTCATTCAGTAAATTGAACTTCTATAATGGTTTTTCACCCAATTTTCACGCCATTGTCATAAGTCAAAATAAAATGATAATTCCTAAATGACTAAAGCAAAAGAAAATAAGTTTTAACATATGCAAACAAGCTATATGGCCCACAGAGGAATATTTACAATAAATTATATAAAAGATGGACAGATTGAAAAACAAAAGATTCGCCTTATGACAAAGGCCTTCACTCAATAACATAATCTTGATTAACAAGAAATATTTACTCCAATTACTAAACTAATACAATCATTGTAATACACTACCTTCCAACAATTTTAGATTGACTTCACAATTAGGATTTAAGAACGATTTCTTATATGGGAAAATAAAGGAAAAAATCTACAATAGAAATCCATCAACTTTAAAGATTGATACCACAAGGAAAAATGTTTGCAAAAAGATCACTTTAAGGTCTAAAAAAATACCTAGAACCTAGTTCATTAAGTTCACCAAAGTAGCTCAAAAATAAGGTCATTGCCAAACTCATCAAACACACTACTCTCCTGTTGCTTATGTAACACATCATTATCAAAAAGGACAATCAATTTGAAATGATGTTCCAAAGACAAGCTTGAGATATCACTACTGCAAAGTGGTTATATGGTCAAAATCCAGTTTTCTATTTTTCCAAATAAAAAATTATCTGAAACCTACAAGAAAATAGGAATGATCAGTTCAAAAGCACCAAAAACACTAATGGGTTACACTACAAAACATGACAAAGCTAAGGAGACTGCACTAGTTGACTATGGGTGATATCAAAGACTTGCGAGAAAAAGTTTATGCTTGAATAGTTCATGCTGATATATCTAACCATAAGAAGATTATCAATTTATTCTTGCCTATGAGCTAAGTATGCAACAATAATATAAGAATTCCATTTTTTTGTGGCACTCGATCACATGCAACAAACCAAGGACAAATTACATCCTTGAGTATTGACCTTACAATCCTTTGCTTAATTCCAACATTTTTGCAAACTTGCCCAATAAACAAGGACCTTAGTTGAAATACAATTGTCATCTTATTTTGAATTTCAAGGCTTACCTTCGGGAAGACTTGTGCCACTATTGAAAAACATATGGATCTCCTACAAATGTGAAAAAACAGGGTGACAAACCAAAACTCTAATTTCATTATCAATCTTGTTTCACTCAATAGGAATCCAAATTTAAGTCATAACTTAGGTGCAATAACAATTATAATTTTCTATTAAATTTTATTTTGATATTTATGATTGTAAGGATAATTTTTTAAACAACTTATTATCAAAATTATTCTTCTTGATTTTGTCATTTTATTTAAAGAGATTTCTTTTTAAATTAGGACTGTGAAAATAACCCATTACTTCACTATATATTCCCTTAGCATTCTCACTGATGTATGAGATAGGAAAAATGTAATTTTTTTCACTAAATTCAACATAGCATAAAGCTCCACAGTATTGAAATCTTTCCATGTGCCTCTATCCCTTCCCCCGTAACATTGCAATATACTACAACATTATCTGTACCTCTATAGTAACGCTACAATGCTACAGTACATCATAGTTCATCCCAATCTACTAACCTGCTTGAAGGAAAAGAGCTCATTATGTACTCCAAAAAAAAGAACCAATAGAAGATTTAACCACAAACACAATCAGAGTTTGTCCAGAATGCTGAACTAAATCTACAATCTCTTCAAATTTCACGATCTTTATGTAATCCCAATCTCACATCTTCAAGACAACTTAACAGCGTAATTGCCTTTGAGGAAAGAAACTGGATCACGTAAAAATCATCTTATTTGTCATTTCATTTCCTAAAAAAAGCTATCACTAAGTTTTTATTTCTTTACTACAAATCTCAATAACATTCAGATTACATTAACATTAATAAAACTCTCAAAGTTCTAGAAATAAAAACTATTATAAGAATAAATTCATGCCTTTGACAAACATAAGTACCATAAGAAGCAAAATCAAATTAGAAATTAGTACACCAAGAAAATTCAATTCAAAAGAATGATGTGATACATAAATAAAAAGTACAAAAAAAAAACCTGTTTTCCAGCTGAGTGTAGAAACTATTGAGAGCAAGTGCACAAGATAAAGACTGCAAAAAAAATACCAGGAAATTTCATACAACCACTGCCAGGATTTAAAGTTGAAATTTCCCCAGCAACAACTGGAGTATTATACTAAATATTTCACTGACCTGGCTATGATAGTGAATACTATTCGCACAAATCACTAGCACGCCACCAATAGGTGAAGGCACAGCAAGAAGTTTGTAGGCATCATGAGGAAGGTTCTAAAATTTGAGGAAAAAAAACTCACGGGAACAGATCCACTGAGTAAAAAAGCTCACTCGGCAATACATAGTAAGCAATAAGAATAAACAATCATGCAAACAAGATGTGGCTCCCAAAGATAAAGCATTGCATCTTCCAGTCAACAATGACAATTAACTAGAATTCTAACAAAAAAAATCATATACAGATTACAACATAATTGAAACTTCGTCTAGATAAGAAAGGCATCAACAAATAAAAATTATTCAGAAAATGTTCTATTGCCACATCATTAAGTTGTAAAAGCTTAAGCAATGACTTGTTAAAGATTCATTACAGAACTTCAACTACCACAAGCCACAATAGTGTGTGTAAATACTTGATGATGCTAAACTCAGCAACTTTAACTTGGTATGTGTGACAAATGAGATGGACAAGATAGTTGTTAACATTAAAAATTTGATATCTGGAGAAAATTTTACCATTCAAATGATAAATATGATCAAATTCTCATCATTGGGCACAGTTTGAACACAGCTGACCATGGCACAAATGCACCACAAACCACCAAAAGTTAGCCGACAGCAGTTGGTAAGCCCCAACAGAGATGGTCTGATCTTTGTACACATAAGAAATTCAAAAGTTTCTAACAACCTTTCAACCGCACTTTACCAAACAAAACTGTTTTAACCAACTCTTTAAAAAAACTCTTCAAAACTCCTTTCCATCAGGCTCCTTTTAAATCACAATGACCACTCCAAAAAATAGTCACTTCAAATGAGCCTTAAATTCTTTTATTTGCAGTTAACAAAACTTGTTTTGTAGATGACTAATCTTGGAAAAGACCAATCGTGAGAGACATGGAGGCCACTCTAGGAAACCTAGATCATGGGTGAAAGACCAAATGAAAACAAAAGGATAATAACTAAAGACAAATACAACAGTACGAGAGTTTAAGTACGCAACATTCTTCAAAATACTCTCCAAGTTTTTGTAGTCCTTCACTTTTTTTATTAGAAAAAAATACTTCATGGCAATCTCTCAACATATAAGCATCTAAATAAAATCTCTTTGAACTTTCCTTTAATTGAAGTTACTCCAACCTTCTCATGGTTGTAATCATTTGTTTTTATTGAGCTTACACTTGAAAAAAAAACAAATACCATTAAAAAAATTGTAACCATGTTAAGACAAGTTACTAATTTTGATAGCCAAGCATATCAAATATGAATATAGAAGACTAACTCATGAACCAGTCTATTTAGGATTCCCAATGTGAATGGATCAAAGCGTTAAACAAATCTTCATGTTAACAAATCTTTTGTCTAATACCAGATTACAAAACCTTTAAATTGTAATCTCAATTTCTTTAACATCCATTGTACTTCATAAGGTTGAAATTCAAGGAAAAGAGTTGAACTTGATTAGATAATGGAACAAACTCCAACTTGAGGTGCCAACCAACAAGCTAAGAATAAAGCCAAAGATGGTTCCCTCATCTTTAAAATATTCTCTCTAGATCTCCAAAATCTCAATCTAAAATCCTTTTATAGAACTATCATCTTAGTCATCCTGCATTCAAAACATTAAATTTTATTTCTATCAAAAAAGTTAAATCTAATAATGTCAATATTTATTTCAACTAATTTTTTATAAGTATTTTTTAAAAAAGAATGTATTATACATGAATCCTCTTGTATTAACACCCCCAAAAAGATGAAATTACAAAAAAATGACAGCTGTTAAATTTTAACTATGGTTTACTATTTAAGTCCAAAACGCCTCAGGAATTTCAAGGTACAACAGTGTTGATAGTTACACAACTAATTAATAAAATATCCTGTCATTCCCTTGGTAAATATTGTCTCTTCCAAGTTCTATATAAACACTATCCCAGCTTTAGTTGCTCCTCAAATCTTCCTCTCATGGTGCTTAGACACACCATATACATCCATGCTCGCAAAATGAATTGTCACAAGCCTAATCCAAGAGCCTTAAAATGTGTCTTTCCTATATATTCTAATGCTCAAAAAGATAATAGAAGTTATCACCCTTCAACCAAAAAACTGTCTCCATAGATATCACCTTGCTAAAAAAAACTTTCCCATCAATAATTCTCCTCCTCATCTCCATTGGCAAAAGCATCAAGAAGACGAAGAATTTAACAACCTCAAGGTTCTCACTTTCTCTACTTCAAGCCCATCTCCAACAGTAAATAGCCCTCAAAAATCTAACATTTTCCCAAATGTAACTTTGAGCAGCAGGAGCTTTGTAACATCTCGAATTATTGTTTTAAAATTTGATTGAGCATAATAAAATATTGATATTAGGTATAACTTGAAAAACATGTCAAATGTAAGATATCTCAAGAGTTCAATAAGAAATATATTTTTAAGAACTAATCAAAACAACTACATTAGCATGAGATTTGTGAATTTTTTTACAGCCAAATCAATTGTTTGAAATTTTCAAAGCTTAAATAATTTATTGATTTTATTAAAGCAATTGTTAATTCATTTTTCTTTAAGCAGTAGGGTACTTCTCCCTAAGCAACAATGCAGGAGGTTAAGTTATTGGACAAAAACACTATCTTAAGAGTACTACCTTGGGCATTAGTGTCTTTTTGCCTTAGCGCATTATCTTATGAGTGGCAATGGGATTGGAATCAAGAGTGATGTGGTTCCAGGCATGCGAGGTTCCCAGCCAAAGAAGTTTGGAGAGCCGCAGCCATCAGAAAAAGAGGAAGCCATGATGAGGTAGCAACTTTTATAATCAGCAGTTGGCACTGTTTGCTGGGCTGCTGTTTCAGAAAGGGAACTCTGGAAGGTGCTGCTGCTGAGGAGAAAACAGAGGCTGGAAGCTTGGAGTGCTGCTATCATTTGGCATGAGCAGAAGAAAAAGAAGAGGAAGTCTGTGAGGGTAGAATGGGTTTCTTTCCCTTGGCTTGCATGAGTATTTCTTCAGTTTTGAGGTGTTTCTAGTGCTGCTGCAGGAATCAGAAGAGAGTTAACAGCTAAGAGGAGATTGCTGCTTTTAAAACGAGGTAGAAAAAAAGAAGCTAAGATTTATTGGAAACTGGAGTTGCATTTCTACTTCGGAAGAAACTATGGTAAAGATTTTCTTTATGTTTTTAGCATATTAGAAAGGAGAGTTCCAGTCTTGAGCTTTTTTAAGTTCCAGCTGCTGTAGTAAATTGGAAAATAGCAAGAATCGTGGCCTGCAGCTGGAATTCTCAACAAAGAATCAGAGAGAGAGAGAGAGAGAGAAAATTTCAAGGCTACATCAGCAAATAACCCTTTGGAAAAGCTGTTTGGGTGAGCTGCAGGCACGAAGAACTATAATTGGGTAAGTATTTGCATCAAGTTCTATTAAGATTTGCTTCAGTTTCACTTTTTCTGCATGCTGAGGCCACGGGCAGTTAAGGGAGATCTTTTGTGGCTTTAGAACTTGAATTTTTGGTGTTAGCCGTGGGATTATTTTGTGTAGAGGCTGAGCATATATAATGCACTTCTTTTGCTCGCCTATTGCCTTGCATGAAGCATGGATTAGATCTCTTCAGAGATTTTCATAGTTATGCACTTGTGAAATGTGATTTATAGCACTTTGAGAAAAATATGAATTTGAGAACATATTATATTGGAAAATTAACTCATTGTGATAATTTTTTATTAGTTTGACGTGCAGGAAGCGAAAGAAAAGGGGTAAATATAAAGAGAATCATCCCAAAAGAATTCAATAAGTAAACTAAAATAACTATGATATCAATTAAAACTATTATTTATCTATGAACAATGTATTCATTCAAACATGTTAACATCATTTGATATGTGAATATACAGTCTAATAAAAATTATATGTTTTTAGAATCATATGCTATATCAAATGAGAATGAGTACATTTGCAACTATGTAGTGTATTTGATTGCTGTGTTATGGAACATAATTAGAAGAAAATATCAAAAAACAAAAAAGAAAATACTAGATATTAAAATCTAGCTATATAAGCCTACAATATAATGTGATATATCGATACATAATACAGTGTTTTTCCTTCTAGCATTATCCCACATATCATTTATTATGTGATTTGATGAATATTATTTGTTGTGTAATCTAACAGTTTTGATATGGTAGCACTAGCATCCGACTTCACTTACCTGTTATTATTGTGTGATCTAACAACTATCACTTGTGGTACGATCTAAAAACTAAGCTGAGACTGTTGTCACTAATATTTTGTGTTAAGATCAACAACTAGAATTGTTATGATTTGGCTATGCTTGTTGTGTGATTTTGCAAGCCATAAGATCGATAGATGTGGCATAATGAGATGAAACAGAATATTGAAAAGATGGGATAATTATCATTTGAGAAAAACAAGATCTTTAGTTTCAAAATGATATGAATGATAAGAGAATATTAGAAATGATTAAAAAATAATAAATAAGAGAAATACTATACTATGAAAACAAGATATGACCATATATATATGCATAAAAATAAGCATGACATGCATTATAGATCAACGACATACTTCTACTTGAGCACTCCATGGACGTCATGCATTTTCTACAGATTTTTGTTATTATGGATCATGGTCTTTATTACATTATCAATAGACTTATTACTTGTAACAATTAGTTTCCCAACAGAGCATACGAAACTCAACACCTATTTATATTATACGTTAGCCTTCAGATGTGCACAAAACAAAAAAACCCTAGTACTAACTAACATAAGTGCTTGAGAGATAATTCTACGATGAGATTTCTAACGACTCGTGACAATAAGCACTAAAATGTACGAGTGTTTCCACATTTGGTAAAATAATTATCAAACAGTCAAAATTGGAATGTGAACATAAATTTCAATAAGGAAAACTTAGTGACGATTTTAGTTCTTATTGCGTAATTTTTGAAGCCCTAATTAATTTGTAATTAATTCTTGAAGTTATTAAAAAATAATATTAAAATAATTTTAACAATAAGTAAATAATTAAAATTTAAAAAAAGTCGGCATTCAAAATATCTTGAAACCATTATGCCTCGTAATTTCCTGTAACCTTCACCGATGCGGCTAAGATTTGCGAGAGCAATGATTTCCGAGACGAATCGCCGAGACCTGATCACCTAGACAATCGCTGTGGAGGATGAAGGCAACGATCTAGAGAGAGAACCCAAAGGAAAAAAGAGTTCAGCAATGCTACTTGATTGGAACCCCTATCCAACGAACCACGAGGTCTCCTGCCACCAGAAATCAAGAAAATGGGTGTGCCATGGCTGCGATTCAAACAACGAATGAGAGTAAAATAGAAAAGGTAAACTTTTCTTTTGATTTTCCCAATTTTACCATTGCCATGCATTATTTTGGGATTTTTGGGTTCCTACCAGCAAACATGCAGCATCATTTCACCACTAGCCGGTGATGATAAAAGGGAAATCCAAAAAAAATCAAAGATATAAAAAAAAAAGTTGTTGCATAAAAAAAAATAAACAAATAATGTTGCACTTTAATAATATTTGTAATAGTTTGTTGCTAATACAACAAATTAATAGGTTCCTTTTATAAAAATAAGTTTAATTCTAATATTTAATTAATATTGGTATATGCAACTATAAGAATTGATTAAAAATTCAATTTTTTTTCATAAAATGAAAGAAATAAAAAAAAGAAATTGAAAGATGATCTAAAACAAAGATAAATTAATTTAATTATTAGTGATGTAAGTAGGTATGGTTTAAATTAAGCATGACATCATATCCATAATGCATACATTGAACAATAAATATTGTAATACAACTTGAAAAGAAAATAAAAGATATACATATGGCACAATATTTAATGGGTGATAAAGATAAAGATAATAATGTTAAATACTCTAATGAAAAAAGAAATGAAAATAGAAAATAAAATTTTCCTACACTTGTCTCCATGATTCTATGAGATGTTATAAGCACCAGCACAAGATGCTAGGAATTCCAAAACGAGCACCAGCACAAGATGTTGGGCGTCATAGAAGTTAGTTTGATAACAAGTTTTAATATTCTACAAAATGTACAAAATGTGATGAGTAATAACATACGATGTTATAAGCACCAGCACGGGATGCTCAGAATTCCAAAACTAGCACCAGCACAAGATGTCGGGCATCATAGGAACTAATTTGATAGCAAGTTTTAATATTCTACAGAATGTGATGAGTAATAGCACATGATGTCGGGTAACATAAGCACTGGTTTGATATCAGGTTATAAAATGAGATGAGATGGCATCAAGAATCTCCTTTGATACCACTTGCACTTAGTGTAAGGACTAGGGATGGAGATGATATGTGATAGATATGTACGATCAGTTATGCCTACGAGCATGCCTACAAACAAAGATTTAGAAATGATGAGTTGCCATAGATGAGATGAGATATGATTGGGATATAGAGTATAGCCCTATAAGAAACATTAAGACTTAGATATAAAGAACAATAAAAAAAGTATAACAAGAGAAAAAAAATAAAAGATATTAAAAAAAACAACATGAAATAAAAAAACAAATATATGTGTGCACATTTGATGTATGTGCAACATGTTATGCATGTTTTTATATACTGAATATTTTTTTCATATATCATTTTAACATCATGCTATCATTCTTAATATTATGTTGTTTATCATGTATTTATTATTTATTTATATCAAATTCACCTATTGGATATTATGTTCACCTTATATTACAAGACATGCCACAAAGCCACACAAAGAAGATGCTTAGAATGGTACGTGAAGTGAATGAGTAATCTTGTACATGTTGATTTTCTTTTGTCATCATGTTTTTTAGGACATTACATAATAGATATTTATATACTTTATTTTGTTGTGATGAAAAAAATTGGATTGATAATCAAGGTATAAAGAGTTTCATTATTTCATCACCCCCATTTATAAAGATTTCTATCGTCACTTTTAGCTGCGAGTACTCTGATTAGACAGTAAAAGTAGTGATGTGACAAGTAGGGCATGACAAAGCAGTATCAAAGTCAAGGTTGTTACAATTAAAAATTTAATAAAGGATACAAATACAACATATACATGATATACATGTCTTAAAGTAAATTGGTTGCATAAATGTAATATTTGATGAATATATTGCATATTGATATGTAAAATTTTGATGAATAAGGATTCAGGTACCAGAAAGATATTAGAAAAAAGCTATCTCCTAATTTGTAAGAATCTGACAATCCAGCATCCATTGTAAGAAATGTCATCCTCATTATGACATATGAAGATGCTAAAAGAAGTTTTTATGTAAACTGGTTGATCAATTTCATCGTATGCAATCCCCTCATTTTGTTAGAGGTTTAGATCTTTTTGCAGCAGAACGACAGACAAAGCATATGGATAGAGTATTTGTTGCCACTGTGCTGATCATAAGAGAATTTCTCTAATTATTCTGGTGCTAGAGGACGATGCTATAATATGAGATACCATCCTATGAGAAACATTTGAAACCCAGATATAAATAAAATAAAAAAAATGTAAAAGAAGAAAAGAAATAAAAGAAATTAAAATGAGCAAACAATATGTTATAAAAGAATAAAGATGTGTGTGTACATTTAATGTAAACATGTTGCTATATATCTTTTCATATGTTGCACATTTTTGTATATGACATGTTGACATCATGTTATCATTTTTAATATTATATTGTTTATTAAGCTTTTGTTATTTATTCATATCAAATTCACCTACTGAATATTATAATCACCCCAACTTACATTATAGGATATGCCTAAGAGCCACACACAGAGAATGCTTAGAGTGGTATGCGAGGTGTATGAGTGATCTTGTACTTATTGATTTTATTTTGTTATCATAATTTTGAGGATATTATAAAAAATATGTATGTACTTTTATTTTATTGTGATGAAAAAAAAATTGGATTGATTATCAAGGTATAACGCTGTTTTATTGTTTTATCAACCCCGTCTACAGTTGTTTTTATTTTCACTTTAAGTTGCGAGTCCTCTAATTAGATAATAAGAATAGTAATGTGATAGGCAACGCATAACCATTATGGTTATTTTCATATCATATATTTTAGAACCTGAAGACCATATAATGAAGAAGACATTACAATTATCTGCTTATGGTTCACTGACATTCATGTTTCACAATATAAAATATAAAAAATAAAAACAAAATAATAATTATAATAATTAAATTTTTTGAACGAGCAGAATAGTATATAGCAAAAAGAAAACCATACAATTCATTGAGCAGAGCATGCAACCGAAGAGAACACTTGCACATTCAAAATACATGCATGGCCTTACAAGTGCAATTTCAATATACGCAAATAACAACCACTTTCGAATTCATAACTATTAGCTTGCTCAAGTAATTTATTAAAGATCCCATATATTTAATGATTTAACATTTCAAGGAGGGAAAAATTGCAACACCCAAAATTTCAACATGATAATTTGAAGAAATTTCTGAAATATTTGAAATTGTTGACCCATGAAAGAACCTAAACCCGAATGACTTGAGATCTCACAAAATCTTAAACTTACGTCCAAACTAAGCTGGCAAAGCCCGAACCAACCAAACTGAGTTGGAACTAAGCAATCGAACCAGATTGATCCTAAACCGATCAAACCAAGCCAGGTTTAGTCGATCCTAACCAAATTGAGCCTTGAACCAGTTCAAATTGAATCAAATCTGGATTCAAACTAGCATATTAAAATATTTGGAAGTGCTTTTAAATAGCTTTTAAGCCAAAATGACCAAAATTTTAAAAGAAATTTTGAGAGGTATTTAGAATATTTTTGGAAACAAAGACATTTATTTTTTAAGTAATAATTTGTGAATTTTAAGTAAAAATAAATTTGTAAATTCTTTTGATGATTGAACCTTCAACAAATGGTGATATCAAGATAAGTACTTAATATAATAAGAAGACAAGTGTAATTAATACCTTTTTACAAACATCAATTAAAAAGATGACACATTCTATCAATTTGATATTTGGGCATTAATAACTAAATGAACATTTGCTATGAATAATTAATTTCCTTCCAACTATTATTAGTGTGCATATACATGAGTAAATACTTATTACAAGAAGAAATTAAATCCAATAAATGTTATCTATTACAAGATCAATTTGTGACATACTTTGATTATTTGATTACATGCATTATATTACAATCAAGAATGATAAAAGAATTCAATATAATATGATATTATGAACATGTGATGATACGTATAAGATGAACTTATGACATTGAATATATGATAGACATGACGATGAATTTATAATACCAAATTCAGATTACCTATTACACTTTCGTAGCAAGCAACATGGCTAAACTAAAATGATAATAATTGATGAATAACGATTGAAACACATCACAATACTTTAATAAGAATCATCGTGCTTTTGCATTGTTTGTTGATGCATTAAAATTTGAAAAATAAAAAATGGAGTTTTTATTATTATAATCAAACACGTTAAGGCAATCATATTCAAATTCATCAACTTCGATATGATATAAACAATAAGATTTGTGTCAACAAGAAAGGGAAGTGCCCACTATTTGAGCACCATTTGGTATGTTATGATTAATGATACTTGTAACAACTAAATTGAAAAAAACAACTACCTAATTAAGCTCCGAAAAACCTCAAATAATCATTTAAGGCAAACCAATCTAGTTGATCACAATTGAAAGTGTTGCTTACATAAGTAAAAATTGGGCCAAGCACTTAGAACACATGATCTACATGTAAGATTAAAAAGCTACAATAAAATGAGAGTTTTCGCAGCAACAAAGTCTCATGATTGTCTTGGTTAAGAGGAAACTAGGCTAACCTAAGCAAGACCACATTAAAACTTGAATAATAACACATTATATCTTTAAAGCATAACACTTTTGGTGTGATATTTAATATAATTTTGTCATTTTATTGTTGATTCATATAAAATCTGATTTAATGATATTGCACATGTTTTGCTTTCCTGTGTATTTTATTGACATAACTAGATAATAGCTTACACAAGTTCAATTTTTCCTACATATTACAATGACATGGATAACCTATTAATTTCTTACACATTATATTAACAAATAATTAATGATGTCTTACACATGCTAAAACTTAGATCAATAAATTCACAGTAAGCAAACATGAACTAAAGCTAAATAACCCAACATCTACTAACTATCACTATCATTAATATAGTTACTAAGTCTACATTAGACTCGCTAACTATTACTAATATTTTTCATATAAATTTGTTGAAAAAGCTCTCAAATACCATTGGCATGAGTGATAAGTACATAAAAATAAAAAATATGTATTTGATTATACAGTTATAAAAAAATCGATTTAATTAGCAAAATAAAGCTTGTTATTAAGTATCTATTATATTTAGTGATAGCAAATGATTGATAAGTGATGAGCTCTAAAAAAATGCAAAAAAATCAAGGTGATCACAATTGTTGTGCTTCATCTTGGTTTTGGAAAAATTGGGAAGAAGTATGCTTTATCACCACCCTCACCTAAGTAGCTTTGATAGTATCCTTGATTTTATATTTTATATTGTTGTTTTCCAACCATTTATTCCAATTTATATATTATCAAATGGAATAGTTCGGAGATGCATCACAAACTTTCACAACAAAATGATCAACATGCCCCAACAAAACTTAAATTATCAAAAGTCTTCATGCAAAATGATCGTCATTCATTAGAGCAAACTTTACAAGTGAATGCATGCTTTGATAAGCAACCAGTCGCCCCACATAGCCTTACACCAAGATGCAATTTTTGTGCACTCAAAAAGGAAGAGAGATCTTAAGTTAAAATAAGCTAAAGATTCTTACCAAAAAAAAATCATAGTAAAATAAGTAAGAAGTCTATCCCTTTCCTAATCTTTGAGATAAATGAGCCAAAACATCTAACTAACAAAAAAAGGTACCCACTAGTGCATTAAACATCCTATGTATGTTTGCTTATAACTTAAGGATTTCTCCCCAACAACAAGCCTTCCTCACATCTTTAAAATCTATTAATGAAACTTCTAGTGTAGGAAGAAATGGGAGCACTAAAATAATCAGACAAGTGGTAGTAGACCAAAGAAGAAGAAGCCAATGGGCTGTAAATAACGCTCACCATAAAATATAATTCTGAACGAACAGTTGAAAGATATAAGACATGAATAATAGCTAAATTGTAAACTCCAACTTATGGGTAAATTGGAGGAAATGCTTTATATAGATCCACCAACCAAATTTGCTAATTCATTTAAGAATAACAAAGTATGTCATTTAAAAAAAAATATGTATGGACTAAATCAGCATTCAAGTCTCCAAGAACACAATTTAGAAGTTTTATAAAGGAAAAAAAGCGATTGAAGTATCAATAAAGCCAAAGAAAGTCACAACCTAATCAGTTTATGTTCACAATAACATTATCATAGAAAATAACAAAACTAAGAAGATCTCAAAGGTAAATTCAGTAAGAGAGTCTAAGATCAAATATTGAAGGAAGATGAAAAACATCTTCCTTACTCTACAAACAATATATTGTTATCCTAGAGAAAATAAATCTTGAATCTTCTAGTAGGAACAAAAAAAGTTAAATGGGATGGGTATAAATTCTCATTCTATTTCCAAGTCTAGCAATGCCTTAAAGAAAATTAATTAGTTTCATCCTTCAAACCACACAAATAGCATACAAGATTCTTTCCCTCACTCTATATTACAGTCCATTCATTTTTTTAGAAGTTCAAATTCATCACAACCCAAGTAAACATTCAAATCCCTTTTAGTTCCAAAGCCCTTCACAACCTCACCAAAAAACACTTCCTTATTGTAGGTTATCAACTTGATATAAATATTCTATCAAGAACTCAACATTCTTTACACTTCTTATCTTATTTCACCTAGTAAGTCACCATATAAATGCATTACCTCCATACAAATCTTATTACAAATGTCTCAAGGCAAACATCACTCTTTTAAAACCTTCTTCCACTCTCTCATTAAAGAATAACACATACCAAATTTGTTAACTTCCTCCACGGTGAGATTCCCCAAGACTTGTCCAGCACAATTCTTGAATTTCTCCCCTATTTTGTCATTACAAAACCTCACTTGTATTCCTTAATGTACACTTTAAATTTTACTCTCTAAATTATTGTCATGCAAATATTAGTCCATAATTTTAAAATAAAATTCATTTATTTCCAAATAATTAAAACCTAATTGCCCTTTCATATTCATTTCTTAATATTTGATTAGGGGATCACTAATGAATACAAATTTTTAAGACCTTGTTGCTCTTGATCACTAATACGTTTTATGAATTTACTAAACATGCCCACGATGGTTAAAATTTACCTAATAAATTTCCAATTAATATTATCATAAGCTTTCTTTAAGTCAACCTTAATATCTATTACTTTTTCCCATACAATTTCTTCTTGATATTGTCCAACCTCTTGAGTCACAATAATAATACTAAAAAATGTCTACATGTTCCTCATACACAAAAGTTTACTTATGGATACCCTAACTATTGACGTCTGAGCTTCGAAATTAAACATCAAACCTATGATACACATTTTTTCTCAAAAGAGTCTACTATGGGGTCATGCCGCAATGGATTTCCTCTTCCACATAAAAATCTCTACTTTAAACACATGACCTTAAGGTTGCCACGACCCAAAAAACCTTAACCATGCTCTCTTCAAATGCCTCAGAGCTTCTTTGTTTTTTTTTTTTTACCGCATATCCTCTGCTTCTGCAATTGGTCGATATTCGGAAAGTTTTCCTCATTTGTTATCTCATATACAAGCTTCCAAGAGGGACCACACCAACTTGGGCCGCCCAAACTACTACAGCATTTTGCTAGATTTTCAAGAATCCAAATGCCAAAGTTCATGGCAAGCAGATCTATCATTTGTCCCTTGTTTCAGCCCTCATCAATGCATCCATTCCAGCACCCCTTACCATTAGTCTGGAATACTAAACCCTATTCACCTGTTGGACCATGATTTCCCTTTCCTTTCTAGTAGTACCCAGGGCTTCCAAGCAAGATTAAGGTGACCTTCCATACCTCTATTTTGCACACTGGTGTTGTAAAAGTTGTGGAAATTGTCAAAGATTCTTCTAGTTTGTTGTTGCAGTGGACATTGACCCCTTCCTTTCTTGTGCTAAGTTTCTGACGACCTCATTGGTTGTTTTCTTTACTATTTCAATCATCAACCAGTACATAGCATATGGTTCAAGGGAAATTCTTCTACCATTGAAGCTCACCTATATCACCACCACCATTTTCACTCTACAGAAATGGACAACCTCAAATCCTTCAAAATGTTGTCCCCCATCCATTTGTTGCATGTCTCAAGGAATACCTACACGATAGCTGATTTATATGCTCATGAGACCTCTCTTTTGGACTTTAGCGAAAGATGTAGTCTCCTTCCACCCACTCTTCTTGATATCCTCTCAAAGGATTGCTATCATAGTCCACCGCTTATAAATAAATGGCTTTAACCCAGTGTTCAAAAGAAGAAAAAAAAAACAAAAACATTAATAGTGTAGTGGATAATAGACAAAGAAGATCAGCAAAAACTCATGGAAAAATAAAGGTTTCAAATCATGATTTTGCAATAGTGTATTCAAGATTCTATTTTTAAAAAAAAACTCTATTTGATATAGCTGTCTCCAAGCAAGAAACTAGACATTTAAAAGTATAATAATTGCCAAAGGCCTTTAAATTAAATAGAATTTACCAACATGCACGGCTATTTATTGATGAAAGGCTAAGAGATCCAATTACCATGCTCAAGTATTTGGATACATATTTTGAGCATCTAAAGAAGAAGTAACTTACAGAAGCAGACCAAATAAGTGGATGTTGTTTCAATGTTGTACTAATACTTAACACGGATATCATGCATGTGTGATGCTTCCATGCAATACGCCCAGCCCAAGTAGGTTCCTTTTCCTGTAGTATGACCATTACAGGTTCTATGTAGCCTGCGTTAGTATGGAAAAGATATCTTGTATGAATAAATCTTAAAATTCAAAATCAACAATTTAAACTAAAAAACTTTAAATTGTGCCAAAACAAATCTACTGATATAACTTAAATAAGGATGTTCTCCAAAGCATACCAAAACTATATTTGTAAATAAACTTGCAGTTCAACAAAGAAAAAGAATGATGAAAGAAGATTATTAACATTAGCACAATCATAAATTATATCCCAGCAGACGATTGTAATTATTCAGCATGCAATCCTGCATTCAACATCAGAATTTTATTTAAGCATCTGCTTCAACAACTTCCACCCAAAAACTCTTCTCATTGAACCACTCAAACAAATTGAGTTTTCCCAACATAAATAAGAATGTGCACCTACTATACCAAAACTGTAGTTTCAAATAAAGGAGCAAACCATTTCATTACGATTTATACGACCATATTTTATGAAAATAATTTAACAAAAGCCACCGAAATCAGGCTGATCTAACAGTCATCAGCTTCCAACTTCCCCATCTAGTTAAAATTTTTACCCATTTTACTTTGCCCTTTTGCACACTTTGATATTGACTTTCTGACCCATGAATCATGACTTGATGCTTACTCCACGTTTTGATCAGGTTATTTAAGTTTATCAGGCACTAGTACTAGACTCTGTTGTGGTATAATGTCCAAAACACATGTTTGCCTATCCCAGAAGTCAATCTTCACGATAGCTGATCCTGACTCGATCTGCAGTCGTACCACAATATGATTCCTGGATGATCAACTAACCATTTTCAGTCAGAAATTATCAACTACTTAAATAAGGGATGGAATGGAGTGTCCAATCAACAACGACAGATCAAATAAATCATGTTCTGAGCTATGAAATTCTAAAATAACAGGCATAAGATCGATCCATAGGGCTTCAACACCACACATCATAACTCTTTAATGAAGCAAAAGAAAATGATGACAAGTAAATCTTCACAAAACAGTCTACAAAAAAAAATTCCAAAATCCTCAACCAAATAACTAAATGATATTACATATCAGGAGTAAAGATAAGATGAAGAGTTAAACAAAAGAAAGTAAAAGGGAGGACTCAAGGACTGTCTTTCAAAACGTAATCAAATAAACCTAATCAACCAAAATGGAACTTCATCTTTATAGGACAATTCGAACAATACCAATATCACAAGAGCATGATAAAACAGGATCCAGAAAAGCACAAGCTCCAATATTGTAACAACTCGTCACCATAAGCAAATAAAAGTATGAGCTTTTATGTATTTTGTAGAATAATTTTCAATAGCTGAAATTAGAATATGAATATAAAATTGAATAGGGCATATTTAGCAACTAATTTTGGTTCGTGTCACGTAATTTTTGGAGTACTGAATAAATTGTAATTAATTTTTGAAGTTATTAATAAATAATATAAAATAATATTAAATAAATTAAAAACAAAAAATGGGGATTTAAATATCCAAAATTTTCCACGAAAAAGTTCGCAAGTCTCCGAAAACCCTTTCCCGCACGCGGCTACCCTGATGCCTTAGGGTTTCAGAGAGCGGTGATTTCGAGGGGTTAATCGAAGAGATTCAGTCACAAGACGGCCAATGCAAAGGAAAAAAGTGACATTCGAGAGGGTTAACATGCGAGAAAGTTATCCAACGAAGTTGTTTGATCAAAACCCTAATTGTACAGACGGGAACGGTCTCCTGTCACCGAAAATTGAAAAAAGGAGGATTTTAGCCTCAACTCAAAGCACAAAAGTGAAAAAAAAATTAGAAAAAGTAATTTTCCTTGATTTTTCATATTTTCCCCATTGCATGTGGATTTTTCGGACTATATAGAGTTCCTGCCGGCAAGCATGCAGTGTCGTTTCACCGCCGGCCAATAGAAAAAAGAAATAAAACATATATATATAGATATTAAAAAAACATTAAATCCATAAAACAGAAAAAAATAAAATGTTTAGAAAAATATGAAAAGATAAAATATATATTTGTAAGTAGACGTAAAACAAAAAAAAAAACAGATGAGGAAAATTGTTTTGTATTTTGTAATAGATTATTGTGAAAAAAGATGAGAAAATTAATGTAAAGAAAGAGTTGTCTTGAAGACTATAAACCAAGAAAGCACAATTTTGACTGACAGGAATAAGCTTGTGGAGGTAAGTCAACATTTCAGTATTTAATTGATGTTGATACATACAAATGTAGGAAATTGATTTAGATATTTAATTTCTTGTAGAATATGAAAAAAAAAATTGAGATAGCATATGAAACAAAGGTAGGTGAATTTAAATATTTGTAATGTAAGTAGATATGATTTGATTTAAATTATATATGACATAATATTCATAATGCAGATGTTGCACAAATCGATATTGTAATACACCTTGAAAAAGAAAATAAAAAAATAAGCATATAACATTATGTGTGATGTGTGATAAATATAACAAGGTTAAATACCCTGATAGAAAAAGAGATGAAAATAAAATATGAAATTTCCCTGAACTTGTTCCCATAATCCCTTGAAACATGATAAGCACTAACAAAGGATACTGGGAATGACTAGATGAGCACCAGCATAGGATGTTAGACATCATAGACACTGGTTTGATACCAGGCTATGATTATACGAGATGTGATGAGCACTAGCACATGATAATTGATATCTTAGGCACTGGCTTGATACCAGGCTATGAGATGAGATGAGATAGTATCAGAGACCTCCTTTAATACCGCTTATACTTAGTGCAAAGACGAGAGACAGAAATGATACGTGATAAATATGACTGAAAACCTATGCCTACGGGCCATGCCTACGAGTAGAGGTATAGAGATAATGAGATTCCACAAATGAGATAACTATATTGGGCCCAAATATAAAGAAAATAAAAGAAATAAAAAATAAGAGAAAATAAATGAAAAAAAGAAAAAAAAAACAACATGAAATAAAACGATAAAGATGTGTACATATTTGATATGTGAACAACATTTTGTTATTCATGTTTTTATATGTTGAACATTCATGATATATCATGAGACATCATATTATTACAATATGTTTATCATACATTTGTTAGTTATTCATGTCAATTTACCTACTGGACATTTTATGCTCACCCCTACTTACATTACAAGACATGTCAAATTTACAAACAGGGGGTGCATAGAATGACATGTCAAATGTGTAAACATTTTAATATATGTTGATTTTATCTGTTATCATGTTTCTAAAGACTTTTACAGAATAAAAAATATGTAAGAATTTTATTTGCTATGATGAATCAGTAGAATTGTTATTAAAGTAAACTTGGTTTTGTCATTATTACATCACCCCCGTCTATAGTGGTTTAAGTCCTCATAATTAACACGTAAAGTTCGATCTGTCATCGATCAGATAGAAATGCTGGTGTTATTGGCGGCGGGGCGTGACAAGTATGATGGCAATCATTCACAAGGTTAGCATCTGTAATAACCTATTATTGCCCAATTAGAACCACGATATCAATAACAATCTCTAGCAAAATGCCAAAATGATTCTCAATAAAGATGCCAAAAGGTCCATAACTATGCTCAGGTTGCTTGTAAAATCCCCAATCTCTTGAGAATATCATGTTATCATAAAAAATATGGAATGCACAATGTCCACAAGAGGATGAATTATACAAATATTAAATTTAATCAAATTCAAACACAAAATAATATAAAATAGAATACTTTCACTTTCTAGAAGCAAACTCACAAACTCAAGATAACTATGCTCAGGTTGCTTGTTAAATCCCTAATTTCTTGAGAATATCATCTTATCATAAAAATTATGGAATACACAATGTCCACAAGAGGATGAATTATACAAATATTAAACTTAATCAAATTCAAACACAAAACAATATAAAAATAGAATTCTTTCACTTTCTAGAAGCAAACTCACAAACTCAAGCAATCACACTATGATTATTTTAATATGTTATAAAATAATCTAAGCAATTCAAAAGATCTCACAAAGGTAATCTCTTTAATTTACTTAATTGCTATTATAAACAAGTATTAGAAAATCTTGTTAAGTTTTGATAAATATTTGCAATGACAATATAATGTAATAGAATAATAGAAAATAAGACAAATAAAATATAAAGCACCTTCTCGATCTTAAATACACAAAATAATAAAACATTTTGCTTATCAACTAACATTAATCAACTAAAATAATCTTACAAAATAGATCAATAAGTAATCTTAATTGCTCTTAAATAATATTTAGAAAACAATTTACAAATCCATGTATGACAATTGTAACCATTTGATAATATTATAACAAATAAAGCATATAATCAAATTAAACAAAAAAACGCATAAGATTTTTAGGTGGTTCGACAAAACCTTTGCCTACATTAACCCACAATCAACTTGATTAGGTTTTCACCAAAACCAAGACTATTTCACCTCAGTCGATAAATGCAAACCTTACAACCACTCCCTTTTGCCCACAGACAAATAAGAGTCGCCTTCACAAAATGTTCCATTTTTTATCACAGCCAACTAAGAGCCACCTCACTCAACACCACACCTTTTATGCCCATGGTCAGGTAAAAGCCATCTCATTCAAAAAATTCAATAGCAACTAAAACAAGAATTATTTCATAATGGAAGCAAACCTTTTATGAAATACATGATCAACTCAAACCTTTTATGCCCACTGTTTGACGTCTTCACATATGAATTATTTCATAAAATACTTGATCAAACTCTCCGATCGATTAATTAATATTTAATCTTGAAATACATGATTTGAAACTCATTCAAAAAAAGAATTGGTAATAACAACACAATGGTTTCTTACTCATCAAACAAATGCTGCACGACCAAGAGTCGAACACATATTCAACATTTGCATCATAATGGAAGCAACTTGGATCTATAACAAACTATCCAAGGAAATTGACTGCTCAATTCACAATACCAAAATTCAATGATTTCCAAACCCACCATACTCCAGTCTACACATTATTGAATTTTCTCCCAGCAAGTCACGTTGCAGGTACTTGCAATAATCTTACTTTCAGTTATGTGGATCGAGATCCAATTAAGCCTATTCTTTAACTCCATGACATCAACATCAAATATTTCTAGAGAAGTAGACCCATTGCCACTAAATGAATGCTAATTTAAATTTTTGTGAAATTACTTCCGAAATAAAAAATATTTCTAAATAAGTGCCAAAGTAGAGTGACCTAATTGGAACCATGGAATATCATAACATATGCCACCTAAAGTAACAAGGATGGTTTCACTGGTGAGTAAACTTAAAGGTGCACTTTTTTAATACAAACAGCATAAACTGACAAAGTAAAACTGCAAAAAAAAAATAATTTAATGTCCCATATATTCATACTAAGCAACAATGCATTAGACCAAAACAATTACCAAGTCCACTGTTCAGTTAAACAAAATACTGATTCAAAATTAATTGCCATCGGCAATAAAAGAAAAGGAGCAGCTTACCATGTAAGAACGTGAAATCTTTAACCTGCTTCATGTCTAGATCACGCAAGTTTATTATATAAGAAGACTGAATTCGCACAGAAGAATTAGCCCCGATTTTAACAGGCTCATCATCAACCGCTAATACTTGCCCGGCCTATTAAGCACCAAAAGACCAAAAGGAAGCACAAGCTATAAGAAACACATAAATAGAACATGAAACATCCAAAACATTTTGCCAAAAAAATCACTGAAAACTATGTCCAAAGAGTAAGTGGAGCTATTTTGAATAGTCATATTGACAGTACTAAAAAGAATATTCTTTGCTCAACAATAACTTCCACGTGTCAAAGCAGTTGACGCTGTGAAAATCAGGCATCCCATGATTCAGTTTGTTGGTTTTTCTTAGAGGAAAATGCTGAAATAATTAAACTACCAGCTTTTGTACAACGAGATAATATCATTGCTCAGTTCACTTTGCAATGGAGATTCGTGTTTCTTTAGTGTTGTATGGGAACATTAGGTTATGGATTCAGCAAAGAAACACTAATTATTTGCAAAAATTATAGCAGAATTACTTGTTCCAAATTAACAGAAAAACTAAATTCACAGCAAGTTTATAACGAACAAAAAAATAAATTACAAGGTTACTCCAAACCCAGGGAAAAAAAATTTAATAACAACAAATTAAATCACATAAGCTATCTAAAACAGGAAACATTTTGAGATCACATGAGTTTCTTTGAGAGAAGCATTCACATGGTTGCTGCTATAATAACTACAATCACACCATCCTGCCTTGATCCCATTAAGTGGAATCAGTTACCTCAAAAAATCAAGCAAAAAGGTATTCACTACAAAGATTATTCATTATTCAGGAGGATATTATTCACGTCTTAAAGGCATAAGAACAATGCCAAACTTTTACCCTATATAATGAGGTAAAACACAAGAATTCATCGTCTCCTTAAATCTCCATCAAGTAATTTCTTCTTAAGCTCCAAGTATTCAAGATCATTTTTAACTGACAATTTTACGACAAAGATTTTGCTTCCTTTGCTTTTAAATCATCAAATGCAAAAAAATGATTCCCTCTATTCTGGAACATCTACCTGTTTATGATTCGCATTACTGAAACATCTAACCCAGGTCTAAAGCATATTCTCAAATTCAATGACTTTAACCTTCTTGCAAATATTCAAATTTCTAACTACATTACATATAATGCAAACTTCTATCCCCCTCAGCATTCTTGTCTCCAAAACATTCTTGCGTACATGTGCATTGTAGACTAACATGCAAAACCATAAAACACCAATGGCCTCACAGCAATCCTTTAAAACTAATCACCAAAGTGAAATAAAATCTTCCAAACAAACAATGCAACAGATGCATGTCTCCACATCCATCCAACTTAGATCCAACTAGAAACATCAACATTTTTTTCACTATCATTTTGTAAAGCAAATAAGATATCTACGCCACATCACAAACAGCTGTACATAAATTATCATCTTAACAATATTAGAGCTTAACAAAAGTTATGCTCCCCATCATATATTAACAAATAAATCTATTAAGGATAAACCATAACCTTCCAAGGTTTTCTTCCTAACTAAATGTTATCACCATACATGCAACAAAAAGTTATTAATAAAAAGAATAAATGATGAAATCTCCTCTTGAATTTAACAAATAACCAAATCAACAACAAAAGTAAGAAAATAAAAAATTATACCAAAATCTTAATATTATACCATTATAACAAGAAAGTCTAAAGTGGATTGCTTTGGGCAAAAACAAATGAAAATGCTATTTTTCACATGAGTTTATCACTCAACATAAGTAATGCAATCCCCATTTTCTCCAAAAAACACTCTGCTTTATGTCTTCACTAGAAGAATACAAATCTTGAACAAGATCTTCTCCCCTTAAATTTCTCTATAAAACAAATTGGCAAAAAATAGGTTTCAAAGCTGACCTGCATCACAAACCTCAAAACCTGTGCCCAATCATCCACTCCCATTAGCTTTTATAAATAAATATTTAAATGTTCTCATTTTCACTCTTTTAGTCTTCAAGACTGCAATAAACAAGTTGGAGAATCCAAAAGAATGCCTAACACAAACATCTGCACTAATCTAAAGAAAAGTTATACAGAAACTATGATTTTGAACTCCTGAATTATCAGAATCTTTTTAACTCTACTTCCACAAGAGAAAACTTTTACTTTTTTTTTTTTACTACACTCCCCTATCTCTCACATTGACACAAATTTAACTAAAACATAACTATCCACATCGATACTCTCCTCCATGTTAGTTTTCCATCGACAATCTCGATGCATTTTACTCAAGTAAAGGCTTTAATTTTCTTTGGTCTTATTTTAACAAACTTTATACACACACACACATTTCTTCAATATTCTCATGGTTTAATTCATTATATAAACAATCAAAAGCCATTACCATTGCAAACCATTGTTCCAAGACATAAAACATGCTTTATTAGCTTAACGTTTTCTTGTAATTCTTATTTCCACAACTAAATATCATTACAATTCAAATGCATGGAGTAGTTTAGGAGTGTCATCAAACAATAGTAGCAATTCTAAACATGGAGTACTATAGTTCTACCCAGAAAATTATCTATTACCTTTTATGACATCCACAACTTTTCAAACATCAACTCATTAGACCCCAACTTCCAAACCATCTCTCAAGGGCAATATCCCTTCGGTTGGTGAAACTATTACAAAGATATTTGTACTATCAAGTTATTCAAATTGATACAATCTCCTAAGCAAGAAATCATATAACTAGATGAGCACCACTAGGAGACTACCAACCAAGTTCTCATATCCAAAAAGCTAATTATTGAGAGATTCCAAAGAGAAATCAACTCAATCTTGCTACCTCCACTTATGGCTTGCCAATACTTAATCTCTTAGATAATACCTCATCATATTGGAAAGAGAGAGAAGAAAAGAAAGCAAAAAAGCAAAAATATTTATCTTTTATCTTCCTTGTTGATATTCCCTAGGTGAAATGAGGCATGTTACATTACCCCAAGTATCTTTTTGCTCATAAAGAGCATTCAGCACGCCCAGATATTTTTTATAAGAAAAAAAATTTATTTCGATTTGCCATATTTTCTAAGTAAACAACACAATTTTATTCCTAGAAAGATCTTAACCATAACTACTGTGTTTATTTTCACTGATTGCATCTTTAACATGCTTTATCTAAATTAGTTGACACAAAGAAACAAAAACATATAGAACTTAATATAAATGAGTCAACTTCTATTTTGAATAAAAAAACCATTTTGTAAATATTTCCAGACAGAAAACCAGAAAAGTGGAATGAAATGATTCAAAGGAAAACAATTATTTGGTTTAGTTCATATATAATTAGCTTTAGGGAAGTTATATTCCATTATTGTTTAATCCAGGACAAGACTTAGCTGTTGAACCAAGCTAATTAACAGTCTACTTGTGAAACTAGCGTTATACAATATCGACAGCTTCTCCAAAATTGTTACTTCATAAGAATTGAAGTAATTGACAAAGTTCTTAGCATATTTCATACTCCAGTACATTAGTTGGCCTGCCACCTAGTATATCGTTAATTAAAACCAAGCATTGTAATCAAAGCCAACTAGATCAAGTTTCCATCGATTCTCCAACAGAGAGTTTAAGTGAATAAAAGTATAAACGAAGTGAAAGAAATGGATAGAACCTGAGCAGCCTTCAGAATAACCATCTGAAGACCCAGCACAAGAGCTCCACAACATCGTCCTGCAGGATCAGCCTTCACAATTGGACCTGTGGAAAATGATTCTCTTCCTCTTTTCAAGTGATACCAATCAGGTCCCTCAAAACAATGCATGGAACTGCAACAAAAAAATAGAAAAGGTACAATAAAATTAGAAAAGTTACAAGAAAAATATTTATATCACTGTCAGCAAAAAAAGTAGTTACAGGAAAAATAAATTGATAGCCTTATTAGAAAAAATAGCACATCAACTTGACTATGTTTGGTTGAAGCAGTTGAGGATAGCTTTATTAGAAAAAATAGAACATCAACTTGACTATGTTTTGTTGATCCAGATGAGACATAGTAAGCAAAATATGGATCACTTAGTAGGTCCACCTTACACAAACATGAAGTTTCAAAATGAATCAATTTTGAGTCTAAGAAGAATAATAATAACTGCCTTGCAAAAAAAAATTCCTACCTAGTGCGCAGCTCATGAGCTGAATCATCAAATTCTAACACTGTTATCTTCGCATCTTGGAATGCTAGCACAATTGAATCTCTCCTTTTGCTGCAATCATCTCCTCCACCGGATAGTATTACCACGGATTCAATGTTACCATGCACTCTAAAAACATATAAAAGTAAGGAGTTAGACCAGTATGATTGTCTAAAAGTAAGCATTTAAATCCTGTCACTACAAACTTGATGCTTTTTCTACAAAATTCGTCAGCAATACTGAGATTGCCCCATCAGATCAGTAAATAAGCAGCCGTATACCAGCAAGCAAAATCAAATTGCATTGAAAATAAAGGTCCCAAAAACATCCCAAAAAACGCAGCTTAGATGGATAGGCCCGTGCACTCGTCAAAATCAGCAGCACCATAACATGTACTATGATAAACCCTAAATCCTAATCCATAAATCATTTAGCCTTAGGTCCTTGAAATGTAAAGCACATTAGTACAATAAGGAGAAAGAACACGATGCTGGGTACCTGTAGTGGCAAACAAGTTCAAGGCGGGCACCCGCAAGGCCATCCATGACGCCCCCACTACGAGACTCAATAGAAAGCTGAGAGGACCGGCCATCGTCTTCATGGACCCTGACACTGTAGAGCTCGAGGACGCTGGCGGCGCTAATAACGAGGTCAGGTATAGGTCCCATCCTCCTCTTGGTAGGCCATTCCGAATCCAGATCGTCGGACTGAATGGGCGGGATTTGAGTGGCAAAATCCACTGGTGTCCGAGTGATGAAACCTGAGGCGCAGTTCTCGATTCCGGTGGCCCAGTGCATCATCTTGAAGGCTGCGTAGCTCATCCCAGCAGAGTATTAAAAATCTTTACACTAGGGTTCGAGAAAGAGATCGTGTGGAAAATTGGAGGCCGTGAAACAGGAGAGTGTGCCCGAGAAGTGTAAGCGAGATGTTGCTTAGTGATAGATAATTGTAACGATGCCCGGCGACTGTCACAAGGAGTGGTGGCAAGGAGTCTTGGGCATTCCGGCAGAGGCACGAGTAAACGGCTCAGGTGCGCATGGACGACAGTGGCAGTATTCCAGCAAGAGGGGTCATTGAATTAATAGATTCAGTAATGCTAAATCTGCATTTAGCGTAAATATAGATAATGAGCCTTTTCCAAACATGCCTATTTAAAAACTTCTCTACTTTCAAATGACACAACTAGACTTAGTGAGACAAAAATCTACAACCTTAAAATAAAAGGCATTTACCAATAACACTATGTAAGTAAAATCACATGAGAAAAATAATGCATATGTTCTTTTAAAGTTAACGTTACAGCATGTGTTATCCTATATTCCTATGTGTTTTGCATAGGAAATTGTGATATTTATTTCTTTTATTTATTTGATCATGAGAGTTGAGTTTTGTTTTTTTTTTTTTCAAATGAGTCTTTATTATTATAACATCTATCTAAAAATTATCAGATATATTTTATCATAGAGTTTTCATGGAATCTAAAAATTTGATACTACTAAGAATTAAGGTATTGATTGTCATCAAAATTTTATAATTAAGTTTCTTTGAGTTGAAATAGTATTAAAATGTATGACCAAAAGATATAAATTTATAGTTAGTATCTTAATTAAAATAAGAAATTAAACTTATAAGAAAATAATATTATTTAATATTTACATTAATTTATAAAAAAATAAGAAAATAATATGAATTTAATATTTATATAAAATAATTAAAAGTTTATTTCAAATGGAAAATAACATAAAAAATGATGAAAATTTTATGATTTATAGAATTTTTAAAACAAATTTTTTGTAAAAGTAATCAATGAATTTTTGAAACATGATTGACCAAAAGACTAAATCAATTTAATTAAATATAAGGTTTTATTAAAATCAAAAATTATTTTTTATTATTTCTTAAGAATAATAGTTGGCCTAAAAAATGATTAAAAGAAAGTAAATAAAATAATGAATTTTGAGAGGTTGGCTAAGAATTTGAAAGGTTTAAAAACATTTTTCACTTAATTGGTTGAGTCGAGAAAGAGACATTTGAGAAACTATAAAAACGATAAAATTTTAGTTATCTAAGGGTTTATTTTTAAGGAAAAATTGGAAGACAATATGTGCGTAATGGAAAAACATTTTGAGAGACAATCTTACCATTGTCTTGAAAGAAAAAATTTAAAAATTTCTCTGTACTAGTTGAATCAAAAAAGAAATAAAGAAGGAAATACTTCATTTTGTAGAATTTTGTAATAAAAAATCAAACTATTTGATATGATAACTACAAAAATAAGTAAAAGAAAAAGATAAATTGTATATTTAGTGCATCACATTGATAACCCTGTCAATTTAAAGCAGAACAAAATTTTGAAAATTTAAGTTTATGAACATTAACACAGAGTTTTCATTGAAAATATTACCACAATTATCATGGAATAAGGCTCATAATAGGTATTTGTATTCATCATGACAATAATTTTTAAAAATATTATCTTTGTAAATAAAAAGATAAAAAAAATCTTTTAAAATTATTATATTCAATTAGTCATGGACATGGGCATGCTTTTGTCAAAAAACAAAGCAAAGAATCTATGTTTGATAATTGTTAATATGTAAAAATATAAATTTAGAGAATGTTATCCTTATTGGTAAAGCTTTTAATGTAGTAAAAGTAAGTTATGTCAAGTGTTGAACTTTTGGTCCATATGTAGATAGTTTGATTACAATAAAATATTTTTATATTTAGTAATATTTTTATTTCAATATTTTTAAATCATATATCTCAATGTTACTAAGAAAATAATTTAGAGAACATTTATCTTTTACTTAATGGACTTGTTGGCAAGGTGTTTATTAAGAACGTAATGAACATACAATATGAAGCATGAGTAACTTGGCAAAGTAATAGACTAGAATTGTTATTTGCTTTCGGATTATAATACTTATGAAAATAATCATGGGGTACTATGACAATTTGGTAACGTTTTGACTATGTGAAAATTCTAAAAAAAAAAAATATGAATGACATTGTGTTATAATTGGTTACCAAGTTAGAGACTTATGTATAGTATATTAATATTAACATATAATATATCTAATTCAAATGACTATATAAAAGAGAGCAAATAATACATTCAATGAAAAACTTAAAACCAAAATTTTGTTTATAATACATTAATATTAATGTCAAGCAACTTAGCACATAAGTAGAAGGATAGTGTGTTGAGAAGAATACTTGCAACTCAAGGAGTACACAATATATTAATTTTATAATACAACATAATTAATTAATTTAACTTATTTTACCATAACAAAGTGGTTGAATCTATGGATAGAATGTAGTGTGTGAAGTTCTTGTGTATAATATCTTTAGTAGATTTAAAACTTAACATACAATACAATATTTCAAATATATAATATGTCTAATTTATTTTAATAAGTAAATGCACTTTTGACAAAAATTCATAGTTTTTTAAGTAGCCTTTAAAGAGTCATTATAGAGCTCTCCAAGTAAGTATATCAATCTCATAAAAACAATTAGGCGGTTTCAACTCTTTCTTTTGGATGAATTAGATGGTCTTCCCATATATGCCTTTTATTTGTTGGATAATATTAAAGAAGCTATTACGAAAGCTATGAACTTAGAGTAAAAGATCTAATTGAAGAAATAATCTTAAATCTTTGTGCACTGATGTTTAATTGAATTATTATGAGATTCTAAAGTGGAAAAATTATTTTAAGGTGGAAAAATTATTTTATTTATTACTAGTGGACAAATTGGCATATTACCAACTGATGCCTCTAATGCCACAGTTGTAGATATAAGTATTTTAAGAATATGACCAATGACTCTTATTAGAGATTTCACCAGAATAAGCAATAATGAAATCATCATTAGAAACAACAACATAATGATTTGTTGTTATTAAACAAGTGGTCTAATCATCAAGTGTATAATAACTTTCTTTTTTTAATGATGAAAAAACTATTGAACATTAATTAAATCAAAAGATATAAAAGCATGTAAGCACACAAATGCTCCTATCATATTCATACTCCACTCTATTGATGCAATTAAAATAATTAATAACAATAATTGGGAATGCATAAAATACTTCTATTTCTCACTCCCCATTTTTGTCATGTATTAAAAGATGAAGCAAACAAAAACATAGCAAACAAGAGGGGCAACATTATCATTGGCAAAAAAAATATATCAAAGAACAAATCATTTCTTAAAAATAATTTCAAGGGGTTCATTTACATATCTCCCCTTAAATTGATGCATATAGCAATATTTTGAAAGTTTTGTATAAGAAAGATAGCCCTTTCTAATTTAAATATAAGAATCATGCATGCCATCATCAGAATTTATGTTTTAGATTTTAGAACTCAAATAAATTTAAGTCTAGCCAATTTCAAATCACGTGTAACAACATTCCCATATGCATCATGATTAGTGATTTTAACCCAAACAAAAGTATATTACTTAGAATTTATACTCAATCTAATCTTGCAATTGTTGAATATATGATCTCTTTTTAAATACAAAATGAAACAAACAAAATCATTGTAAGATGAAATACAATTGGAATACAACATTTTAAATTGATCAAATACAACTTAAGGTTTTGTGCAACTTAAGTTAGAAATTCTCTTAAAAAAAATACAACTTAAGTTAGAAATTCTCACTAATTTTTCCAGCAGGCTCACCTTGAGTGGATTACAAAATCAAGCAAATATTGTTCATTATTTTTGTGCAATTCTTCATAAACACAAACAATATTTGTGCTCCTTTTTCAAACATGTATGCTTTTTAGAAAGAAATTTGAAAAACTCAAAAACCTCAAATAAATAGGCTCCAAATTCATAATCTTCACTTCAAGACGAAGCTTTATTTTGAGCAATAAGACAAATAAGATCTTGTCTTCTCCCTTTCACATAGCTTAAGTATCCAACTTCCTTTGTAGAAAGGCAAAACAAATTCTTCTCCTCTTTATTATCCTCATTTTTTGAAGATGTAAAGGATGGGTCTATGTTAGTCCAAGTAGCAACCCCAGCCTTCTTCTTCTTTCCTTTCAAATTCTTATTGTTCTTCTTCAACACATTTGGACACTCTAGTAAGTAGTGTTCAATGTCATTGTATTAATAACATTGTGCCTCAATCTTGTTCTCATTCTTCTTATTCTTCTTCTTTTCAAATTTTATTGCAATACATTTCTTAAATATGTTGGTTAAACCTTAAATTATACCGCATTGTTGCAAGAAGATTCATCCTTGGATGTAGATTAAAAGACCCCGAAAGCTAGATATTTTTTCTTCTTTTTCTTGGGCTAAGATTTCTCTTCTCTTCTCATTGGCATTTCCATTTTATTAGTCAAGAGTTCTAGAGGTAGTTCATCTAATAAGGGATGGCCCAAGTCATTGGAGGCTTTAAGAGCTATCACCAAAGTATCAAACTACATAATTAGCACTCATATAACCTCCCTCACCCTTTCAAATATAGAATTTTCTCTACCAATATTGGAAAGTCAATTTATTATATAAGCAAACCTTGTAAACATACTTTTGATAGTCTTATAAATACTCATATGAAAAAAAATCATACTCATGCATAAGAAAACTTACCCTGGATTCTTTAACTTAAGAGATTCATTCATATTTAATATCAAGCTTCAAACATACATCATGAATAATTCTAAGATTCATTACTCTATTATGGTTAAGAGACCACAATGAAGCATAATTAGAGCTTTGCCATTAAGTTGTACTTTATATTTTTCTTTTGTGCTAAAATCACTTAACGTCTTCCTTAAAAATTTATTTCTAGCTTTTTCATAACAAATTCAAACATATTTTCAACTATTTCCCAGAGTTCTATATTAATTAATTCAAGAAAAATTCTTAGACAAATTTTCCAATACAAAAAAAAATATTCTTTGAAAAATGACGATTATAATGATTGGTGAGTTATTATGTGAATCTTCTATAAGATGTTTCATCACTAAATTCAAACATGCTCTGATACCACTTTTAAAAATATGTCAGTGACATATCCACAAGAACGGGGTGAATTATTTAAATTTAATACTATATTCATTTCCAAGGAAAATCAATTGACTCAAATGATATTGTCAAAGAAGTCCTTTGATTATTGTAATTGATATTATAAATATATTTTAGATAGGTTTTTTTAACTTTGTAACATATGAACATTTTAAATAATTTTATATCAATGTCAATAAAAATTAATAGTCAATTTATTTTAGAAATTATTATTTAGTTTTATAAATTATTTGTGATAATGTAAGAAAGATAAAAAACATAATGATTCACTTATCTAATTAGATCATTTAATAACTTAAAACAGATCTTACATGTTTGATAAGGACATCGTACTCATACAAATGGCATAGTTTAATTTTTTTTACCTCTAAAAAATTTGTTGTATTATAAGATCTTATAATTTGATCTATTGTATAACAAGCTGACTCATTTGATAATAATTGATACTACCCGTGCAGTAAGTGAATCATTCTCCTATGATGCAAAGCAATTCAAAGTATACCTAAGCCTAAATACTAACCTTCTTAGGTAAATGGTATCATACAGGTATGAATGTCAAATTGTTAACATATTAAAAAAATCTACTCGCAATCAAAGTTATCAACTCATAAAACATAGTTCCTATACATATATGACTATAATATTGTACATGTATGAATGAGGTATTATATGACTTAAAGTAAATCTCATTCATAGTTGATGGGAAGATTAACACAATATAATGCGATCAACTAATAATAAAAGAATAATCGTATTAATACGACGATCACTTCACGCCTATATGACATGTAATTCCTTAACATCTTGTATTGTTGACCTCTAGTTATTGTGAATTATTTAGTACTAAAAAATTTTAAGTATTTATAAATTTGTTTAAATGAATTTTCAGATCTGAGTAGCTAATGCTTGTATTCATAAGAGAACTTAAAAAAAGAAGAGTCAAAAGAAAATTCTTAAAAAATCAACTTAGTTTGAGTAGCAAACGTTAAGGAGATATATTTTAAATTAATTTGAGCTATTTTAATGTTATTTTAATTATAATGTTAAGATTTATTAAAATATCATTAGAAGTCACACGAATTAAATTAAATTAATCATTTCAAAAAATTATTTAGGATTTTTAATATTTCTAACTTATCTTATCTTGATCATTATTTTATATTGGTCATCATTTTATCTTGATCATATCTTTAAAAATCTTAATTAATCTATTACAAAAGATGTCATCATAGTAAAAAAGTTTCCAAACTTATATAACCTCTTAACAAGTTCGCAACAATACCGGTTTTAGTTAGTCTGTAAATCATCAACCCATTCAGTACAATAAAATGGTTGAGAAATTAATCCTAAACCAGGATTAAATTATGTTGGATTAGATTAATACTCTTGCATTCATAAATAAAATATATCATATCATTGACTAAATTGATCATGACTTCTCGAGCAGACCAGAGGATAAACAAACCTTAAAAGGCTACTTAAATAGTGTAATCAAGCTATTATAAAGCCATTAGTCATCTACATGTGTAACATGTGAGACAAAAACCTCTACTTTGCTTTCATGTGACATGCTTCTGAATTATGAGAATAACAAGAATAGTCTTATCGCGAAATTCTATCATTGAATAATCCCAATCCCATCCGCCTTTTTATAATGCCTCATTATTTCATCCATTTTATTGCGCAACATCATGATCATATGGCCTATGTATTGTTTGTTCTTAAGATCAAAATTTGGTCATCAAATCATGATTCAGATATAATGATTCTCATCAAATCTAATTTAAAAAAAAGTGCCTATTAAATATCAATAGTCCGATTTGATAAATTCTTTGATAGTTAGAAAAATATTTATAAATATGGGAAATTTAACGAAATGAATTGCTGCATTTTTATGCAATCTAAATAAATTTTCAAGCCACAATATTGAAGTCATTAGAATCCCATGCACATCATCACTTTCATAAGTTGTGCCTTTCAATTATCAAAGTTCTGAAATTCTATTTTTTTTTCTAAAATAAGTTAAATTATCAATTTGTGTTATTCTTAATTCATTTATTTAAAATATTCGTGACTCATTAATCATTTCATCAATCAAAAGACTTTGTTTAAATTGATTTCAAATTTCAGCCGCTCCATGTTTTTCTTCTATTACTATTTTATTTCGTAGTAATAACGTATTAGTACATCTTCTTTTTTTATCGAATCACCTAAAAATTGTTAGTGTATATTTTTAATTCTTAGTGATTTTTTTATTTTATAATTTTTATAAAACATTATTATTGAAAGTATTAATATGTTTTAAATAAAACTTAAAAGTTAAACAAAATAACTATTAAAGATTTGCTCAAGTTTATAAAAAAAATTATTTTAAAACCATTTTTGGAATATTTTTGTAAAAAATATAATATTTTATTATTAGCAAATCATATCTTCTTACTAAATCATACATCAATTAGCATCAGAGTGAGTCCTCCTTTTAGTGAAAAGAAATTTCTTGAGAAATTTATGACTTAAATTAATGTTTCACTAAGTTTAGGCATAGATGCATCTTCAAGTAGACCACCACTATTCTTTGGTGATTATTATCTCTATTGAATGATAAGGATGGCTAGTAATTTAAAAATCCATCAAGAAATATGGTAATCAATGCAAACTTCTTTTTATTTTTTTTTTAAGAAAAAAAATCACAAGGTTATTTTGTATCTAAATTATTTAGTGAAATGGATGAAAAAAATATATAATATAACTAAATAATAAGACCATAGATATTTTGTATTGTGCTTTAAATGCTAATGAATTTAATAAAATTGTGAGTTTAAAATTTACTTAAGAAATAAGATGTGAATTAGAGAGAACTTGTGAATAATCATTAAAAATAATGAAATAAAAAAAGTAAGAAGAAGGAGACGAATGCAATAAAATCTTGGTGTGAGTCAAAAGAGACTAACACAGTACAAAAGGAAGAAAATAATGGACACTTTTGCATGATGGTTTGAGAAGAAGAAAAAAGTGTATATTTTCAAGTTAGGAGGAAAATTAATTCAAAAAAAATTTGCCAAACAATTATCTTATGTTTGTAAAAAGAATGAAAATTTTAGTAAAAAATAAAAGAAATAAAAAAAAGAAAAAGTGAATATCTAAGTCATTATGAACAAATTAACAAAAAGGCTCACATTTATTTAAAAAATATGAAAAATGTCAATGATAATTTAAAACAAAAATTTAATGAGAATACATCTTTGGTCAAATAATTTAGTGAATTTAAATCTTTGTTAAACTACTTGCTCATTTTTAAATAAAACCCAATTAGTAAAAAAGTTTTCATCACACATCCTAGAAGATCTCTTATATATAGACATATTAACATTTTGCATGGTTACAATAATAAGCTTAGGTCGTTATTGCATGAAACCTAGTCATATTTCACATACATGTAAGATTAGAGATAATATGTTTTCCAAATTTTCTACTTTTATATAGATAATGAAAAAAATACTAACTTAATCACATAAATGTATTTAAATCGAAATTACTTCAGTCCTTAAATTAATCAAAATGAAATAAAAAATGAAAAAAAGATATAGTTGAAAAAAATTTCAAAACTTCAAAACTTATTTAAGATAATCATAAAAAAAGATTGTACGTAAAGTTATAATTCATTTTAGAATTAATCTTATCATAATAATTAATATTTTATAGTAAATTTTAAATCAACGTTAATATAATAACTCTTATATAATATATTTTTATAATAATTATATAAATAATAATTAAATTAATTAAATTAATTAAATTAATTAAATTAATTAAATTAATTAAATTAATTAAATTAATTAAATTAATTAAATTAATTAAATTAATTTGAAAGAGATTGAGTGGGTTGACCTATAATTTATTAAATAAAATTCAATTAAAGTAAAGTTTTTCTTAAAAAAATAAATAATCAATTAGTTGATAATTTATTAAAATATTGGGTTAATAATTTATAAAAATTAGATTAAGTCCTTTTGAGTGATAATAAAGAACAAAAAAATATAAATTGAAAAACATTTATAAAAAAATTTAGAGCATTAATGTGATACTGACATAAATGTAAAGAGGGTTTATCTTTAATTATTTTATATATTTTTTTTATATATTGTTTATATTTCTTTTCAAATTTTAAAAATTTTGTTATCACTAAAAGAGAAAGATTGATATATTATTTATATGTAGTTATGAAGTCTTTTTTATGATAACAAACGTTAAGTATTTATAATAAATTTATTTAAGTGAATTCTGACAATTTAGTGGTGATACTTAAATTCGTGAGAAAACTTAAAGAAAGAAGACTAGCAAATGTCAAATCCTAAAAATATTATCTTGGTTGGACTGAAAAATAATTAAGATTTATTGAAATATTTATCACGAGTCACTTAAATAATATTAAAATTAATCATTTTAGAAAAAATATTTAGATTTTTTAATCCTTTTAATCTATCTCATCTTGAATTTTATTTTATCTTGATTCCACTTTAAAAAACTTAATTAACCTATTAAAAAATATCGTAGCAATAAAAAAGTTTCTAAACTTACATAACCTATTAGATTACCATATTTTTTACTACCTAATTTCATTTGTGGATTGCTCTAAAAATCAATTAATCAAGTTGTCCATTTGATTGATCTTGTATGATCTTGAGATGCATTAGTAAAAAATACTCAAGAAAAAAAAATTAATCATAATAATACAATAGTTTTGTTAACATCAAACAAATTATAAGATTAATCAATTACCCAACACTAAAAAAAAAGGGATATCATGGATTGTATTTGTCAAGCCTCCACCTGCATCAAGTACCACTACATAACAAAATTAGCATCTTGGTTGTGAGATACAACATCTAAGTGAGGATAAAGAACAAAACTCAAGGTAGGAAATCGACGGTAAGACAAACACCAACTCTAAAATGCAAAATATATATAAACAAAGCATGTTTTTTAACAAATTTGCTAATACCAAACCCTTTTCTTTTTCATTTATCTAGTGGAAAGAGCTCTTCTATAGCATCATCTTTTCCTACTCTCGGTTTTGTGGACATATGAGATGTATGACCTGTGATGTAAGCACTAAATGAGATTTTATATCTCAGTAAATAAATCCATAATAGATAACCAAATACAAAAGAGATATCAAATGAAAAGACACATCATGTGCAGTGCAGATAAATCATATGCATAAAACTACAATCACACAAGATGTCATATATAAGGTAATACCAAATGATAACCATAAAGAAATATCAGTTCCTTATATATGTGTGTTGTTATTAGGCCCAATTTTCTTTGATGCATTATCATCTAGATCCAATCATCATCAATAAATGACCTCCAACCGGTATCCAACCAAACACATAACACTAGGCAGATATCTGATCCGAAGATCGATAGCCTGCAACACATGCTAGGCCTAGTGCCACAATACAGATATAGTATCATACCCTACAACACATACTGAGCCTGGTGTAAACCATCATCAGTTATAGCATATAACATATAACACTAGGCAGATATTTGATCCGAAGATCGATACCCCACAACACATGCTGGGCTTAGTGCTGAGGATAATGTTCTCTGGAAATCCCATTTTTATTTTTCATTTTTCCAAACATCAATCTTGATACTTATACTATATCAAAAGAAAAAAAAATACTATATCAAAAGAACTTTCGTTCCATATTGCTTCTTTCCTTTTTATTTTAGCATATTGTATCATATTATTTCTTTCTTTACCATATGTAATAATATTAATGTGTAACATATGCAACAATCAAAATACTATGATAGTAAGAAAAGCATATAAAAATACATAATAATGTGCTGCATCACATGGTTAAGAATTTATCTACCAGATTTGATATACAAATTGTCTAGCCCTCTTCTGGACTCTTCTTGCTATCCTACAACGCCATAAATACGAAATAGTTAAAGATTAAAATACGCTTATTAACCAAAATTGTTTTCTCAAAGCTTTTCCCAAACAACTTTCCAAAACACATTTTATAAAATTCCCAAAATTCCTTAATTTGGTTGTTGGCTTCCGTCGGCACTGGGTCGCCAGCGCCCAATGCTCCCGGTTCAGCAATGCATCCCAGTCTAAGGCCTGGACCGGTTCCCTGCTTACTCTCTCTCCTATGCGTTCGACGGAACCGAAATATTTCGTCGGCACTGGACGGCCGATTCACGCATTAAATTGGTCGAATATGGCTCGGCTCCCGCCCTTTCGGTCTCCACCACTCACCAGAAACCCTTAAACAACCCGATGAAGAAGCAATTTTTTCTTACCTTACGGAAATCCTCTCTAGTTGTTACTGTCGCGTGCCGGAACTTCGCTAAGCAAGGCAGCAGCGATCAAAAATCTCACCGTCACAACTCCAGCAACCTCCTTGCAGTCAGTGTTAGCCGAAGTGCTTTTCAAACGTAGTTTTGGCTTTTATAACCACAGCCGAAATTTGTAAACCGACTTACCCGAAGGTTCGTGAACCGAAATTTTATATAACACCCCTTTGCAATTCTTTATTTGCATATATATTCTCTGCTCGAAGGAATATATCTATGCCAAAATTCTTAAAATTGCACATATACTCAACGCAGCCAACATCTTTTAAAATTACAAATATACCTTTCGCCAAAACGAATCTGAACTATGCCGACATTTATAAAATTATAAATCTATCCTCAATATTACGAATCTGTCCCAGATCTTCAAAAATTCATAATTTATTCCTTAAAGCTCCAAAATTATAAACTAAACAACATTGGATTCATCTCAAAGAGCTTTTTTCTAAAAAATAATATAAGGAAAAAACTAAGACTGTTATAGTATCATATGAAGAGAAGGGATAATATAGTAAGATAACCTATGATAGAAAATATGTAAAACTTAAAATAATGAATGAATGAGAAAAATGATGTAGATGAGAGACTAATCAATGGAAAACCAATACATTTAAGAGAGCAAGAAGAAGCATTAATTCAAAAGCATGGTTGTTGAAAGGAGTTGAAGGGTCGGGAATGCTACGAGACATTAGAAGGGTATAAAAGAGGGCAACTTGAACTTAAAAAAGATTTTTTGGAGAAATTTTATCAACTTGAGCTTCGACTAATACCTTTAGAGAGAAGAGAAAAGAGAAAGGATCTATGAGGATTTGAGTAGAAATGGAAAGCAAACAATGGAAGAAATTTGATGTTTGCTAGCAAACCTATAATAGTACTATAGCATCGAGAAGTAGAGAAAAAGAGAAAGAGAAAGTGCATTATTAGGAAATCTAATTCACGACGTGACCACTACTCAGAAAACATAAGATAGATAAGCTTTGTATCAAGGTATAAATGTTTCATATTTGATGCTAACTAGAGATGTAGAGTCTTAGAAAATGGTATAAAATATTTATTTTGGGATTCTTTCTTATCTTTAATTTGCAATGACATGTTGCAATATTGAATCAATAAATAACTTGCTTGCACATGATAACGTAGTGATAATTTCTTTCCTACTATATATAAAATCATGTTATTTGTGTAAAGAAAAAATTTAATTAATATATTATTTATGAAATTAAATTGGAAAGGAAATCATAAAGTTACAAAATAAGAGAAAGAATTGGTAAATAGAGTTTTTAGGACTAGTGTCGAAGACATGTTTTGAGAACTCTACAAAATAATATTGTTTGAATATGTTGAATTTAATTTAGCAAATTTTAAAAAAGCCTAATCCTAATCCATCTTAAAGTTAAAAGTGAATTAAGAACCAACATGTGAAAAAGATGTTAAAAATAATTCATAAGATTTCTTAAAAGTAAAGTATGATTTTTAAATGAATCTAAAAAATGATAATGTCTTTTATTATTTACATATTTATTATTTTATATAAGTGCTCAACATGTGACATAACCTAAAATTATTTATTTATATTCATGTGAAATAGTTGTGTCATTAAGCCAATGATTGTTAGCTTAGTCTATTTTTAGCCTAATACTTTTAAGTTAAAATGATTCTTATCACGGGACTAATAAGTAGTGAAAGCATGTTGTCTTAACATAATGTATTCTTATTTTTTTATATTGGTTGTTTAGCTATTATAATTACATTTACTATTATTTGAGTTGTTGGATATGTATTAGACTTCTATTTCATTTGTTATATGGAACTTGATTTTAAAAAAATGTGAAATCCGATGGTTTTAAAAATTTGTATTAGAAGTTATTTTATTATAAAAGTTTTCAAATTTACTTTCACTATATTTAAAATAGCTTTATTATAAAGAATTTAAAGTACTATCATTATATGATTTCAAAATCAAAAGAAAAAAATATTATATATTTTTCTAAGAAAAATCAACAATTAAAGGATAAGACAACATAACACTGAATTTGAAAGGTTGGACAGGCAAGGTTGCCATAGGAAGACCTTACTCTTCAAATTAAGATGCTAAATAGAGTTCGGTGGGGAGTTGGTTTTATGTAGTTTTATTTATATTCAAGTTTTTGTATGTATTCGATTTAATACCTTATAATATAACTATTGGTTTTTAATATGGTTATGCAGCACATATATTTTTTCTATAATTTTAAATTTTAAATGGTTTAAAGGGTTTGATTTTATGGATGAATTTTAGGTTTATTTATCATTAGATCATTACCTAAAAGTTTTATAGTTTATCTTTAATATTAGATGTTATTATTTACTATAAATTAGTTAAGTAACGTCCTCACAATTTTGATCTCACTATGTTAATATATTATCCTCTTAAGTCAACATATCATATCCTAAATGAGTTTTATATTCAAATAATTTCTTAACATCTTAAAATCATAGAATCTCATATAATTACCAAAATTAATCCATCAATAGCTATTGTGGGATATCCTTGTCTATATTGTTTCACTTAGAATATTTTTAGGACTCATTTTAAATCTAATGATTTCTCTTTAAAATATCACTCAACATTAACTCATCCTTTATAATTAATTTTTACTTTATCCTTCAATCACATCAGATAAGTAGATTATAGTAATATCAATTATAACATCTTGATCTCATTATATTAAGACATTATGCCCTTCGGTCAACCTATTTTAACACGAGTTAGTTTGCCGTTGAAAGGCACATTGATACCTTAAAACTATGAAGTATCATTTAAACATTACAACATATCCCTCAATAGTCAATGTAGCATATGCATCCTATGTCTCTCCTTCTAAAAGCCTTTCAGAAGCACTCCTTATCCAAAGATTTTTTTTAATGTGACAACATTAAGCATTCACTGCTATCCCTCTTCAATCTCCAACGTTACAATTGTCTCTAGATCCGTACTTTAGCAACTCTATAGAAAATTAAAATATTATATATACATACATATATATAAGCTAATGTATCAAGATAAACCCAATCCTTCTTTCTATTCCATGGGTTATATACTTTTTTATATACCATGTTGTAAACTAAATAAGTAGATTATTTTTTTCAATACAGTTAAGTTTTTATTTTTTATGATTGATTTCATATATGCACCTTTATTATTATATAAACAAGATAACTAGAATGCCTCATGAGAATATAAAACAACATGACAATAATATACAATTTACTTCAAGATAATTATGCATGAAACAAATAATAAATAACACGTGAAAATATATAAATTATGATTTACACTATTTTTAATTTATTCTTATTTTACATCATAATTACATGATTTATCTTCTATAATCTAAAATGAAATTATCTTTTATAATTTTCTTATCCTCTTGATTTTCTATAATATCATATATGTACATAAATCACTAAGTAATTCTTTCCAAAATATATAACATTAACTCTTCTTAGACTTATTAAACTAAAAACATATCTCTGGTTTTTCTCTTTTACTATAGTCCAACATATAGCATGTTATACCTTGTGGATTTTATGTTATACAAATTTTATATTATCATAGCATACATTGGCTAAACCATGGTGTACATTTTATTTAAAACCCTTTTATAACCGTTTACACGATTCTTTTGTTTTCTTATACTTAACTTAATAATAGTCTAACGTTGTCTCTTGGTTCCATCACAACATATATTCCATATAAAATATTCCACTTACTGTAGTTGCCTTTTTTCTTAATCTTTACAGATCCTCAACCTAACATAATGTACGATAAACCAATCAAACTACACATTCCTTCTAATCCATGTATCCCAATCGAACTATAGCTCACTCTTTCACCTTCATTACTTAATATACCATACATTGGATTCTATGCATTGGTCGAACAAATAAAAAATATTGTATATTCCATTAATCAAATAATATTCTCCCCTTGTCACCACCTAACAGGTAATATAATGTATGTTTGGCTAATGTACGATATCTATAGTTCAAGACATTATAGTCTCACTGCAATAGACTTAACATAACTAACTTTTCTGAAGAGTATCAATATTTATAATGCCACACATTAGACCTAGCATATGATGGTATATTTTCTTAATGGGAATAAATGACTAAAAATCTACTTGATCTTCAATCCAATATTTTTCAATCTCAATCGCATCATTTTCAAAATATTCTTCATACTTACAGAAATCTAAAATTTTAAAATTATTTTATGAAAACTATTAAATCATAAAAAAAATCAAATTTTCTTACGACATCTAGCTTGCTCTTTTCAATGTTTTCTTGCATTATAACTTTTCAAAATTTTCTCCCTCTCTTTCTTAATTCCAATCGGCTCTCTCTTAAGTTTTAGCAATTGAACCTTTCTTTTCTTTTATAATTTTCTAACTTCCTCTTATAGTTGGTTAACCCATTATCTTCTTTCATTGTCTTTCTTTGCTCTTTTCTTATATTTCTTCCCGTCTTCTTTAACTTAGCAAACCAACTCACACCTCCCTTAATCCACATTTATATGTTCATATTTTTAATTAAAAAATAAGATAGATTTACAAAACTAGAACTTTGCCCTAAACAATTTTCATAAACATATCTATGATATTTTTTTTAAAAAAAATTATAACTAATTATTTATACCTAAAACATTATAAACTTGATATTTTTAGATTCCTCTTAAAGTTTTATTTTTAATGATATATTCAAATAATTTTTTTAACTTTATTTCAAAACTTGGCATTGTTTCAAAACTATTACTAATATAATAATAGTTTAATAAAACAGACATTATATTTTTAAAATATGATTTTTTTTATTATAACACTCATATTTATAATCATTTTAACATGATCTCAAAATCCATAATATATGTCACAAAAATCAATTTCAAGATGTTACAAACTATTATCCCATTCAACTTTATGCACGTATTGTGAAGTAGTCTCCATTCCTTATATACATACACGGCCAATTTTATGGAATTTGTCCAATAAAATGATGCTACAGTGTATCTTTTCACTTGAAAAATTATCTCTTGAATAAAATATAAAATAAAAAATCGTTAATTTAGATATATAAAATTATATATTAAAACCAAAAAAAATCTTCATAACAAATATCATGTCATGCACACCAGCAATAATTTTCATTCTGGTTTAGACACCATCTTATATACCGAATTACAAAATACTTACATTAAATATTATCAACAATTCTAACAGACTTAGAAAAAAAAATGATGATATATTACAATATATTTGAGGAATAGTATTTATAAATTAAAATTTACATTTATATAAATGAAACCTTATATATTACACAAGGCACCTAACAGTTTTTCTTTTCGAGGATGATCAATACAAAGAAAGAGCTTTTATCAAAATAAATTGCTTACTGCTCATTTTATAATAAGTTATATGACTTAAAAAATTTTAACATTTACAATTTAACGTTTTATTTGATTTTTAGTAAAACATTAAAGTTCACAAAACATCAATAGGAAATATTATACCTAATGATAATTCACAAAACATATCAAATATAATGTAATTATATATTTCATGAAATATGGAGATATTATATTTATCAATATGAAATATTATACCTAATGATTATGCATAAACCTATATCTCTACTTCAACAAGTCATGTGGTAGTTTCATATCTTTCTCATCCTTCTAATATTTTTTATTTCTTTTATATATCGTGCAATGGTGCAAAAAATATAAAGTGATATTCAAAGTATGATACATTCTCTCCACTATTCATGATAAAGGATTTAGCTAATTATATATTATAAGGATGTGTAAATAATACGTAAGAATATGGTTTATTATTTATAATAATACATCATATAAAAAGGTTTTTGTGTCTGTATATCTCAAATTATGGTACCTTTGTCCTATAAAACTAAAGGTTGTCAATTAGAAGTTGTAAGAATCCATCTAAAGTCTTTATTATTCTATTAAACCAATATAAACAATGTTAAAAAATCAGAAGGTTTTTTAATGCTCATAAAAGGATGTAGATCACATGTTTTTGTAAAACTAGGTGACATTTGCATAAAAGCAATAAAGTATTTACAAAGATTAACATCATTTATAAAAAGTCTAAACCTAACATGTGGGTTAGTTGAAAAATTAAGATAATTTACATCAAAATGTTTTCAATCCCTAATATTATACTACAAAATTATGGGATGACATCACAAGTTTTTTTGTAAAACTCCAAAAATGACACGACAAGTCAACATAATGCCAAACAAGCATAGCTAGGTTTGTTAATTAAGGATTCAATGAGCACAATAGTCATCTACTTAGTAGTGAAATAGTTGTTAAAAGCCATAAACCATTTTTTTGATTCTTAGATATTTAAAAAATGAGATATTAATAATTCAATAGTTTGTTGATAAACTAAGCTTTTCCTATTCCTTAATAAAATAAAACTAAATCATATTACGATTTATACCATTTAAAAATAAATAAATTTTGTTGAATTATTTTATACTAAAAAAATCAAATATTTTTTTTTTTTTTTTTTTTTTTTTTGTAAACTACATCACACAAACTCTTAAACATGATTTGGCGCAGCTCCATGTTTCCTCGAAACGCCTGCACGGATGTTGAAGTACGTCTACACGTGCCGTCCGATCCCCTTCTCTGCAACAAAATGAGAAAGAAGAGCTACGAGGTAAAAGGAAGAAGACACCACAAGAAGGCCGCCAGGGCGGGCAAATATTTATTATACACATCGCATTTATTTTTGCTCACACAGTTTGCTTCACGCAACCTGTTAACTTCTTCGAAGAGACGATAGACCTCACCCGAAGCCGTTGCCTTTAAGACTCCTCAGTTCGTATAAAGCCAAAAGAGAAGTAAGAAACAGAGGACCGCAACGGAGGTGGGGAGGAGCGATATGAGCGGGGCGATGGGACCGTGCGGTGCGTGCAAGTTCCTGCGGCGCAAGTGCGTGGCCGGCTGTGTCTTCGCCCCGTACTTTGATCCCGACCAGGGAGTGTCGCACTTCGCCGCCGTGCACAAGGTGTTCGGGGCGAGCAACGTGTCCAAGCTTCTCCTCCTCGTACCTGCCCCGAAGCGCCTCGACGCCGTCGTCACCATCTGCTACGAGGCGGAGGCTCGCCTCCAAGATCCTATCTATGGCTGCGTCGCTCACATGGTCTCCCTCCAACAACAGGTGCATAACATCGTTTCGTAAAGGTTGGATTTTTTTAACATCATGCAAAAAAAAAAAAAAAAAAAAAAAAAAAAAGGGAGCTTAGAAAGCATTAATCGAATGAATCCTTTGTCTTCAGCTGGTAAACCTACAAGCGGAGCTCTCCTGCTTGCAAGTCCACCTTTCAACTCTAAAGCATCTACCGCCGCCGCTGCCTCAAGGTTTCTCTGTCACCGAACACCCTTCGTCATGCTCGATTGAGCTGTCGTCCCACTTCGACCCGCCGCTGTGGAAGCATCAGGAACCGCCACAGGAGCGGCTTTACGGCAGTGGAGGCGGAGACTTGCATGAGCTCGCAAGGTTGCTTATAGACCGGCACCGGGGATCGCCGTCGGCCTTCTCCGAGCTGCCACCAAAACCAAAATGATCAATGCCTGTGCTAACATTACACAATTAGTAGATTAAGCCATCAACGTCCAAAATGGATATACCATTAAGTACTGTTATATTGCTGGAAGGTATTTTCTATTTTGCTTCGTTCAATCTGGAATGTGAAGTTTTGCTCCGCAGCGATGGCTGTGAGTTCTGACATGAAGTTCTTTTTTTTTTTTTTAATAAAACAACAAAAAAACGTTATGTTGCAACAAAAAACTGAAAAAATAAATTTTTTTTTTTTGCATATTTCTTATATTTGTGGATTTAAAATGAAAAAAAACTGTTCTCTAATTTGTTAAACTCGATTCCTTTACATAATTTCTCTCTTTTTTAACTTAATAGCTCTTTAAAATTATTATTTTTTTGCTTTTATTTTTCAACCAAACTTTATGACGAAAAAAAAAAAAAATGGAGCCCTGCCGGTTATAAAGTACTTTCAATGATGGATAAGTGAGGAATATTTTTTTTTTTAATTTTGGTATGTTCTACACTAAATAATAAAAATTAATTTTAATATCAAAATATCATGTCTATCCTCATCATAAATAAAAAAAAATTGACACACTTAGTTTGGAGTGTATAAAAAAGTAATTTACACATAAATCAACCTTCATGTCAATTGGTTGAGGTTCCATAAAATTTTTTTTTATCATTTTAACTTGATTTACTTCACTTTGTTAAATCGATATCTCAAGCAACAGGTTTTGGTGCATGCGACTAATTTATTTACATTAATTATATTGAAACACAACGTTAACGTTGTTGAAATACGTAGTTAAAAATTGAATAGTATTTGATAATTATATTTTAAATATGATAATATAAATAGTATATAAAAATAAAATTATTTTTAAACAAGTAAATAAAATAAATAATTATTATTTGTAATAGAGTTAATTTATAAAACATCTATAAAATATAGGTCTTATCATGTAAGATGAATGATGGTTGATTCAAGACAATTAACATAGGATAATTAAGTGCAATGTTAGGAAATCATGCAGATCAAAAACCAAAAGTTGTCGATAAAAACCTTTTCTTCTTGCAAAAATGATGGAGAATTGATGGTAAGACTTCAATCTTCTTCCAAATCAAGCATCATTTTGTGTTTAGTTAATGGATTTTGGAGTCTTCCTTAACTGTGTGTTGCTTGCACACCATGACAACATAAATCGAGATATATACTTTCATTTTGCTAGCTTTGAATTAGGATTTCATGTATTACGGCTATATTCAAGTGATTTTAAGGAAATTAAGCTATCTTCGTGGTTGTGAAAGTGAGGAAAAATTCAATGGAATTTGAAAATTGGAAACTTTTTGTTGTAAGTGCAAAAATGTGGAATGAGAAGCCAAATAAGAAAAGAATTAAAACATTATTTATTATTATTATTTTTTTGAAGTTAGTCATATTTAAAGGTGCAATTGCTTAAGATAACTAAAAAGCAATTGATGTTTAGTATACTAGGATTAGAAATTAGGATTAATTTAATTGTGAAAAAATTTAAGTAGATGAGGAAGTATGTAATGGGATATATTATTGTTGTGTAGATTCAAAAGGGCAAGTTAATTTAGGAAGTAGATCCCTAACACATATTTGATGAATAAATCAATTAATTATAATGTTAATATCATTGTTATTTATTATTTATTGAATATATTATAATAAAATAATTTTTTTACTTATGATCATAAGATTGAGCCTATTCATGCACTTGAATTTGAATAATATGATTCTTGTGACTTAATGTTAATTAATAAGTAAGATTTATACGAATTTTAAGTTAAAAATATATATACACCACCAACTAAGAAATATATAATTATTTAATTAAATTATGGCACAAGAATGATGCATTGAGTGACATGGTAAAATAATAAAAACGCAAGTTTCCCTGCGATGTTTATCCCTTAGCTTGGGTGTTCTAATTAGGACCACACTATAGTTTACTACATGAGCTTTTTGCAAAGTAGTTGAGTATGGTCATAAAGCATACATAATATGAGATGATATTAGATGGGGTAAGGTTCAACCTCCGCAAGGCTTATCATTAGCTTTCTTCACCTAGTAGGGTTCTAGATGTTGGTGTGCATCGCATGCTAAAAATATCTTCACTAGCTTATTTTTGAGTTTTCAAGCTAGCTGGGTCTAGTTTTTAGAGTTGGATTAGTGAAGATTGCTATAATATTGACTAATTCATAAGCTTACGACTAGAGGCTTAGCCATTGAAAATGTTCTAATCGATATTAATATGAACATGATATAATATTTCATTAGAGATAATAATTTAGTGAAAATATGACCCAAATTAAGTTAAGAATTTAATTACAAAAAAAGAGTAAGTAGAAGAAAATATAAACTCAATCAAATTAATAATTTCTTTATTAATAGTTTTTTAATTTAATATAGTTATTCCATTTTATTGATGCCATTTATTATTTGACTTATAACTTCGTTGTTTTTTACATTTATTATATTTTATTACTTTATTATTTATGATTTACCCATTGAGCTTTCAATAAAGTTCATTCCTTATGCTTACGATATAGACTAGCTAATTCACAATATTGAAATGAGGATCCTAATAAGACAAAGGTGTAACAGCCCTAGTTTTCTCTTATTTGTATTTTTATATTTTTTTTATAGAAAGAGCTCTGTGAGACGAATCCAACGATGTTTAATTTGTAATTTTCGAAGCTCTAATGCATAAATTATGAATTTTTAAAAATTTGGGATAAATTTGTAATGTAGATGATAGATCTGTAATTCTTAAATGTCGGCATAGTTCAAATTCGATTTGGCGGAGGATATATTCGCAAATACCCAATTTAGAAGGGGTTTTATGCAAAACTACGGTTCACGAATTCGACCGCGGCTATAAACCCGATCCAGGTGCGTTAAAAAAAAAATAATAAATAAATAAAACCACATCTGCGAAGAATTGCAAATGCATGCGATTGCGAGGAGAATTGCCGGAGTGCGAGGTTTTGCAACAGTGACTGCGGCGAGAATTCCTTAGGGACTAGATTTTGGCAGTCGCCGCCGTGCTCTTCGAGGAATTTCCGGCCCGCAACAGTGACGGCCGGCGAAGATACGTAAGGTAAGAAAAATTTGCTTCGTCTTCGTGGTTGTGTAAAGCTTTCCGGTGAGCGGCGGAGACCGAGAAGGCGGAAGCCGAGCCGGTTTCGACTCGTTCAGCGCGTGAACTGGCCAGTCCAGCACCGGCGAAATCTTTCGGTTTCGCCGGACGCACAGGAGAGAGACGCAAAGGCGAGAATCGGTCCAAGCCTTGGACCGGGCCGCCCTGCTGAACTGGCGCCCCGGGAGCGGGCGGTCCAGCACCGCGTAAGAAAATTTTTGGGAAAAATGTCGTTTGGAAAAGCTTTTAGAAAGCTTTTCTGCGCGTGCGGTCCAGCGCCGAGCGTGCGTGCGCGGTCCAGCGGGCGGTTCAGTGCCGCGTAAGCCCATCTTTTGGGATTATTTTGGAGTGTGTTTGGGAAAGCTTTTAGAAAGCACTTTTGGTGAATGAATATATTTTTTTTAATTTGTGACTATGGCCTTGTAGGACATCAAGAAGAATAAGAAGTGAGTAAAACGATTGGTACAACAAATCCAGGTAGATAAATTCCTAACCCTGTGATGTAGCACAATATTATGTGTTTGTTTTACATGGTTTACTTTCAGTTATATGGTGTTTTGGTTGTTCTATATGTTGATGTTTATTTTATTTGCATGAAAATTAAAAAGGAAAGAAATAATATGGTATAATATGCTAAAGAAAAAGACGAAATAATATGGCATGAAAAGACTTTTGATATGACATGGATTGATGTTTGGAAAATGGCAACATGTAAAATGAGATTCCTAGAGAACATTATCCTCACCACTAGGCTCCGCATGTGTTGTAGGGTATCGATCTTTGGATCAGATATCTGCCTAGTGTTATATGTTATGTGCTATGACTCCATGATGATGTACACCAAGCTCCGCATATGTTGCAGGGTGTGGTACCGATACCTGCCTGGTAGCACTAGGCTCCGCATGTGTTGCAGGGTATCGATCTTCAGATCAGATATCTATCTAGTGTTATGTGTTTGGTTGGATGCCGGCTGGAGGTCATTTATTGATGATGATTGGATCTAGAGGATAATGCATCAAAGGGAATTGGGCCCGATAATAACACACTTATATAAGGAATTGGTATTCGTTATGAATTTTATTTGGCATTACCTTATATATGACATATGGTATGGATTAGCTTGATGCATGTGATTCATCTTTACTGTTCATGATATTTTAATATTTGGTTAGATATTGTGATTTATCTACTGAGATTTGTAAATCTCATTTAGTGCTAACATCACAGGTCATGAAACCACTGCACCGAGAGATAGGAATGGTGCTGCTACAGAAGAGTCATTTCCAAAAGATGTGTGAGAGGGAAAGTTTTAATGTGATTAAATGTTTACAAACATGTTTTCTTTATATATATACTTTGGATATGTGAATTGGTGTTTGTCTCATTGTCGGGTCCCTACCTTGAGTTTTGTTAGTTGTACTTATGTAGATGATGTATGTGGCGACTCTGATGTTAATTTTGTGATATAATGATACTGTTTTAGGTGGGGGCTTGACAAAAGGAATTAGATATATAGTATACATTGGATGTTTAGGACTTGATAAGAAAGTTCTACTACATGATTGTGATTAGATTGCATAACATTATTTGATTTTGATCTTATTCCATGCGGATGCAATTTAGGAGTTTTGTGTGATTTTGATCTAATGTATCTTGTAGATTTATTGAGTTTTTGTGAATTTTGTGAACTGGTTGATGTGCATATGTTTGGAATGCACTTTAGCTTTTAAATTTCATGTGAATGATAAACTTCTTTGTTTTTGTGATATTTATATAAATGTATATGTAATTATACAATTATTTATATGGAAAAACATACAATTTATAGGGGGAACTCTATCATTTATTTTTCAAAATTATTAATAATTTTATTGGTTTTGAATGCATGAAAAAGAAAATTTATGTTGAAATTGGTTTCATCATCACTTCTTACATAGATGGGTTAAGTGGGACATGACATTTATTCTATTATAAAATCCTTCATTAATTATGAATTAGTATGCAAAGTCCTAGGATGCATGCCTAAAGAGTGAGATCCAAAGGTAATAATGATCATAAAGGCTAAGGACATGAGCACATTCTCATTATACATGTTGATGAGATTCTTGGTTTCTTATGAACAAAAGATGAAGTGGAGGAGTTGGAAGATGGAGAACATAGGAAGAAGCAAATTGCATTAAAGCCATCATCACCTTCAAGATCTTAAGAGAGTGATGATGAACATGAAATTGCTTATCTATCGAAGAGATTAGTGGAGCACACAACAAAAATAGTGGTAAAATATTTACCTACAATTTTTTATTTAACACGTATTTCAATAATTCATTAAGGAGAAAGAGAAGAAAAAAGAAAATGATGAACTCATTTGTTGTGGTTGCAAGAAGCTTAAGGACATATAAATTATGTACCTACAAAAAAGATAAAGATAAAAAAAATAATGATAGAAACTTGTTATAAGAGGAAGACAGAGAGTGGCATATGGTGAACCCCTATATTGGTTACTAGATTTTGGAGTCACAACATTTATTTTTTTCTCTTTTCTCTTAACATTTTAAAAATATATAAAAATATTTTTATTTTTTTAATAAAGTTTATAATAATAAGCAAATATTTATCTTTTTCAAATCAAGTAATAGAAGAATCTTTTATAATCAAGTAAAATCATAAAATTTTCATATTTCTCTTTAAAAACATATATACATATAATATTAATGATTGATAAATATTTTAAATTATCATGTGCTAACTCTCACTCTATTTTAGTCGTCTTATGAAATACATTTTTTTGACATAAAAGTTAAGTTAAAATAGAGATGAGCTAGTCAACACTCGCTCCATGTCAAATACATTTACATACATATAAATAAATATAATGTTTAGATAATTGCATACATGGTCATTTATAATATTATAATATAATATGAGAGCAAATTATAAAAAGTAAGATAATTCCATGTCCCATTTTTGCATATTTCTTATTTTTTCCTTATTATCTTTTTAGGGATTAATTTAAGAAAAAAACCATTTCATAAACAAATTAGAGATGTTTAGGAAACATAATTTGATGCATATCTCGCTTATTAGTGCTCTTCAACTTGGCATTTCATTGATTATAAAGGCATGTAGTTTACAATATATATTAGAAGAAAACATATTGATCTATCTACAATGTGTATTCGACTCGAGCCTTCAGCAATAGATTTTTTTTTCAAGTCGCACCTATAGAAGTGCAAGCGTAGGAAATGGCCAAGAGCTAAGAAAGAAAGGAAGAAAGGAGAATGGGCTTTTGCCACAAGGAGATTAATTTTCCAGTAAGGTTGCTTTTAAGGGATTCTATATTTGCAAAATTCTTAATTCTAGAATTCTAAATTATTTTATACATTCTTGTCATCTATTTAGAAAAATATTTATATATAATATTTTATTTCAAAATAAAGAACATTTGATTTTTAGAAAAAAATATAAAATTTTAAAAATTTCACAAATTCTGCGCTCAATCGGCTTGACCCCGTGCTTGTCTCCGCACTGCCCACATGTGTCCTCCTATGTCGTGGCACTATTCAAGCACGTGGGTACCATTTTTGAGAATGAATAGGCCTCCATGTACACATTGATCGTGACGATGCAGTAGGTGGCCAAGTAATTGCACTCAATCATGTCGATCTCATCTTAGGTAATTACGCTCCCTAGCACTGAGTAGGCATCTATCATTTCCTCTCCTTATATGTGCACACCTGTGTCTTCACATGCAGCTCGTGTTGCTTTGTGATGTAAAAATATTTTTTATTATTTTGTCTCATCTCTTGATTTTTTTTATATTTTTGGATTTGATGAACATGAAATTAAGCTCTTAATCATGAGTCTCTTAATTTTATGATTCAAGTCACATGGAATCTTTTTTTTTGAATTGATTCAAGATCTAATTTGATTTATTTTTTGCAAAATTAATAAGTCTATCATTTCTATCAAGCTATTTCTTGGTTATTGGAAGCACATGACTTTGGCAAGTGTTTACTAGCCTCTTCATTTAGCTATTAAAATCAATGCTTTATGGCCATGCTTCATTAACTTGAGTCAGAAAAAAAATGTGGTCCATTCTTCGTAAATCAATACCTTTTTGCTCTTTGATAATAAATAGCATTTTGATCCTTTAAGTATAGGTTTCTCAGTATAACTTAACAAATTTTATCTTGTATTACTTTTTAACTCTCAAATCAGAGTATTTATGAATCAATCTCATAGAATAAGATCTTGAATATGGTATAGTTTATAGGTTTAATCTCTACATAAGATTTTTTTAATATTAGGTTCTTCCTACTTTTATTATCGATGATAGTACTGATAAGCTCTTTCTTCACTTATATTCAGATGATAAAGAGTTTTTCTCTTTATTTTTATCAGCGATGTTACTTGGACTCACCTTAATTAGGTTTAAACCAACTTCAAATGGAGTTTTAAGTACCTTTTTTTGTCTCTGTTGTAATAACTAGTTTATATTTGAAATTTTAATTAATTAGTTTTGAAAGTAATTTCCAATGTTTTTTTCTAATGTGTCTCTTATCTTGTAGTGATTATGATACTTTTGATTTTCTTGAGTAGGAGAATTGTTTCTTATGGTAAAATATATTTTATTAGAGAATACTCTTCCTTTTGTTTCTATTAATATGATTTATACTCAAATTTTTTTTGATATTTTGTCTTTTTACTTTTATCCCTTTGAATTAATTCTTCTTTTTAATAGCCATTGCAAATACGTTTTCTTTATTTAAAGAATGAATAAAAAGAGATAATTCAATGGCAATATGGTAGTACAAATCTAAAATTACTTTAACAATGTGTGTATTTTGTCATTAAATTTTCTAAACTCACATCTTTTAGTTAAAATTTTGTGATATATTTTGAATTGTTTGGCCTTATCAATGTCATAAACTATCACTTTTTTGCCTTTTCTCTATATAACTCTTGTGATAAAATTTTTCTCTAATTAATTTTTTAAATTAACTTGTCACTTATACAATTGTATCAATATATAAGTGAGCATTCCATTAAAACAACACATGACTCATCATTTTTAATAAAACATATGCATTTTATCAATTGATAAATAGTCATACAAAGAAAAATATCTTTAGTTACTCTAACTAGGTATCTAATTTTTATACATCTATTATAGTATCATAAATTAGTAAATCAAGTATAACATCTAACATAAAAGGATATTATCAATTCTCATGTATTAACTTATCTTGTGATTATTAATTAATCTAAATTTTCTTTGATTAAGAATATTTTTATATGTTTTGTATGAAAGGATTGAGATTTTAACACCATTAATATTTGTATTTGTTAAATTAATAGAACTACCTATTCCTTCAGGCTTGATGATGAAACAATTAACACAATCACTTGAATAAAGTCTCTTTAATCTCTTGATTCTCTTTATAATTTACTCTTTAGTATTCTTCTTATCTCATATGATTGGTGTTGAAATGAAGTGCAGAGATACCTAAATTAATATAATATACCCATGAGGTATTCTTTCCCTAAGCCCTCAATAACAAGCCTTCTTTTCTGTGTCACAACAATGCGAGTGGAAATATATGAAATGGTGAGGAGATAAAGAATAATGGAAGGAGAAAAGAGGTTTTACAACAAGGAGATTGAATTCCCTAAAAAATTTTTCTTCAAGGGATTTTGAATAAAAATTTTTGAAATTCTAGAGTTTTGGCTTTACTAGATCAGCGTTCACTTCCAAGCTCATTAAATCCAAAGTTATAAAAAAATAAGGGAGGACATAAAATGAGAAAAACATCGACTCAGTGTAAAGCAATAAGAGCTGCACACTTGATCACACACAGAAGCTAATTCTAAAAACACACAACGAAGGGCATGGCATACATGATAAGTGCACTTTCTATTCCCTCATGATCAATGCATGCATAGAGGGTTATTCATAGACGAGAATAATAACTGCACAAATGAACAATCCCTTGATGTGACCTTAAAGACATGAATTGTGGGTGCACATGTGTGCACAAACACGAAACTTGCAAAATTTGAGAAATTTGTAGAATTTTTATATTTTTTTTATCTAAATCAGATTTTTTATAGTATAAAAAAATTTTATCTAAAATTTTATATAACAAGGTGAGAAGGATATACAATAATTCATAATTCTTAAAGTCAAAACTTTTTGAATTTAGAAGAAAAATATTTTAATAAATTTAATCTCCTTATAGTAAAACCCATATTCCTATTTTCCTTTTTTTATTCTTCACTATTTTCATGATTTCACTTTTATTGTTGCTACTATAATAATGTTTATTATCGATGACTCGGGATGTGTACTAATTACAAATAGTTTATTCACACATCCTTCTCATACTTTAATATAGAGGTTTGGATATAATATTTTATTTTAAAAAAATATTTTTCAGTTTAAAAAATAAATTTTTGCTAATTTTATGCCCAACTATCTTAACCTCATGCTCTTGGCCACATTACCCACATGTCTTAGCCTACGTCAAGATATTTTCATCCATGTGGGTATTGACAAAATTGACATTGAAAGAGCACCAATTGAGTGCACATAGAACTTGTGTATAAGAGGTGGCAGTAGAGGCACATGCACCACTCTTATAACACACATGCGCTCAACTAGTGCAATCATGTGGGCTAATGCAGGCAAGCATTAGGCACATTGTATCTTCTCATGTGCATGGCTTTGCCTCAACTTGTGACACCTCATTCGCACATTACAGCGCCCCTATGATAAGCTACCATCCGAGTGTCCTCCTTGGTGTTGCAATGAAGTTTTTTGTCGTTTTGTCCCTTCCCTTGGGTTTTTTAATAATTTTTGGGTTTAATGAATAAAAAATTATGCTTTTGATCATATATATATATACTTGTTTTGTCTGCATATGCTTCATGAAATTGATAACAACATATTATTGAAAACATAGTTAGCATGAATCTGCATATAATATTTTCACTTATATTCAATGACCTCTAACCTAACATTATATATTACATTCAAATATACATACATACATACATAGATGTTCTATTATAATTTGTGTAGTGGTTTCACCAAACTTAGATGTTTGCTTCAAGCCTGAGTTACTATAATACTTGAGATTTTTTCTTTTTTTTTGCCTTTGCTTCTTACACAGCTCATTTTGAAATCTTTTGGAGACACTCACTTACTCCTCTCTTTTCTTTACTAAATATGACTATAGTTGGACCTTCCAAATTTCCTAAAGAAAACTCAATAATTCAAATAATCCCTTATTTATACTTGTTCTATTGACTATTTATAATCTTGACCCTTCATATATGTCTAAAAGTTATTTCTTTCCATATGGATACCTTTTAACTTTCTAACATTTTATTTCTAAGGGATTATGATTGATTAAAATCCTATTGATATCAGTTTTCTCAATCATTGATCATTTTGTGTTTTAAATTATATTCATTTTTTACTAACAGTATATATACAATCACTAGATTTAATATTGTATGTTTCTTAATCTAGTCCAAATTTATCTTTACTTTTTCTTATCATTCTGGTATGATATTGTCATTCCTATTATGTTGTATGAGGGATTTTTTTTTTGCAGAGCTAGTCCTTCCTTTATCGTACTATATGCTATCTATCATTGTACTATATGATACCTTTCTACTAATGTTTTTCAAGCACTATCCCAATGTTCTATACTACAATCTTGTTTATATTGTTACTTCTCTATATCTCTTACTAAATCATTATCAACAATGATTTTATATATTATGCTCTTATGTCTTGATTGTATTGATACAAAAATTTTATATTATATAATCATTCTAAGGTTATTGGAACACCTTCACACTAAGCTCACTTTATTTTTTTTATCATATAAAAGTACAATATGATAAAATTTTATAATAATGTATAATTTAATACATTTACAAATTTACACATATACATGGTTTTACGATAACATTTGTCCTATTATACTTGTATTATGGGGTGCTGGGCTTTATATTTTATTGCACTTGTATGTTCATTGATTTTATATTATATGATACTTTATTATCTATATCAATCTTTTGTATTTGTGCATTAATAGCTTAATGTGATGGCTTGGTTGTCTTGTATGATTGTTAGCCTACTTTTATGTGTATTCACACTCTTTTAGTATTCATTCTCTCTCATACTCAATCATACCATATGAAAACCTTATGATCGTACTCTATGATCAACCCCTTAACTTATTAGCCTACTTTAACTCAAAATTAATTATACTCTATTATACTTGTACATTATCATAATTACCAATCTTTTATATTTATGTATTAATAGCTTAATATGATGGCTTGGTTAACTTGTATGATTCTTAACCCATGTTTGTGTACATTCACACTCTTCTGACATTCATTATCTTTCGTATTCAATCATATCATATAAAACCTTATAGTTATAATGTATGATCAACCCCTTAACCTATTGGCCTACTTTGAGTCACAATTGATTATACTCTACTATTCTTGCATATAATCATAATCATACATGTATAAACCAATCCAATCTTATGAATCTATTTAGTTAATTGATTCTTTCACTTGATCTCATTAGATGATACCTTAAAATATTGAACTTAAAGTCATTAATTAATATCTTATAAAAAAAGAATCACTATATAAGAAATAGATCCTATATATGGTTTCAAGAAGTGTGAGAATTATTTTATATTAGTTATTGAGGGATAGATCTTAGTCTATATAACAGATACCATGATCTTAAAATGTCATGACACTTTTTGAGGCCAAACTTACTAAAATCTTAAGAGAACTTTAGAGTAAAATATGTTATATCCTTTGATATGATGATAACAAAACTAAACAAAATATTACTAATATTTTATTGATCTTACTATTATCTCAATTCAATCTAAAGATATTATTATAATAGTTTAGATTTGATGGGCAAGAATTGTTGCTTCTTAAGTAGATAGAGATTGAAGGTTCAACTTATTGATTTGAAGCTAAAGACCAAGCTCTTTGTAGTGTGGCCAATATATTAAAAATTATATTTTTAAACATCTGTGTGGTTAGCATATCAAACATTTTTATTCTTTTTAATTATGGCACATAAAATCATAATCAAGGTTTATGCATATTTGACTTAGTTTTTTTTGTGATGTATTAGGTTACAATTGGTCTTAAAAATTACGTCATTTTAATTTTTAAAATTTTATAAAAAAATATTTTGTTATAATTAAATAAAATTTAAAAAATTTGTATAAGCACCCACTCCTCAGCCAAACTTGAAGGCTTGAGCTAAGGGGTCTGCAGTGTTGGGCATTGGACCTTGGTCAACTCAGGCCCAACTCCAGATCAGAATACAAATCACTAGTGGCTTGTGTTAAATTAAGGACATCACTCTTGAACCTAACTTAAGCATAACAAGTTGAGCTGGAGTCATAATTATTAAGAAATTAGATTGGATCGTGTTAGACTCATTTATTTATGCAAGTAAGTGTGTTGGTCATGACCTAGCAAGAGTACCAGTATGCAACCAACCCCATTTGGATGACTTATATTCATGGAGAATGTATCATAAATGCTAAATCTTTGTACATGTTTGTAATGTGGGTTTAAAAATGAGCATTATTTTATTTCCGAACTGGAGCGAATCAAAGCTGTTTGATTATGCATTTTGTGGTCGAATGGTTACGATCTTGTCTTTCTTTTTTAACAATAAAATTCATCTAGTCGTCTATCTAAAAAGCACAATTGAATGGCTAAGTTTTTCTCTAAATTTATGATGCATTTCATCTTGCCATTCACCCAAAAAACTTGAGCCAATGGCTAAGATCTTCACATTTATTAAATGTGTGTTTCATCTAGTCATTCATTTAGAAAGCTTGATCAAATTATCAAGAGCTTCTCTTTCTTTATGAACATTTATCTTGTGCATCGTCACCATTCATGCACATCTGAATCTAATGATCCAAATTAAGGGATCAGATGGTAACTGCTTTTCCTCTTCCTTCATTCATTTTCTACAACATGTACTTTTAGGAAAGGACATTTTTAGTTATTGGAAGTGTTATTTTGGCATGCTTATGGGAGTAGTGGGTTTTTTCATTTCTTATTTTGACAGCTTTCTTCTATGATTATTTTGTATCATTGGGTAAGATCTAAATCAATAGTTTTCTTGTGCCACTCTTGCTTGCATTCAAAAGTTTAAGAAATTTGTTCGTGTCATTCTGTAAAGCTTTTAATTTTTTTGAGCCAATTTTTATGGATTTTTGTGTCTCATTAGAGTAATAATTTGTACTTTGTTTATTATTATTGGTCTCAATAAAAGGAAATGGTTAGTGGAAGCTCAATTGATATTTGGGGTTGGATGTAAGCATTTGTTTTACCAAACTATGTAAAAAAATCTTTATGCCTTTCTTTTTAATTTTGTGTAATTGTTTTCCATTTCATGACATAATATTCTTAAAAACAAATTTTTTTACTAAGCATAAGATTTCTTCTTTAATTAAAAAGTTTTTTGAAATAAATTTTTAAAGACATAATTCATATTTTCCCTCTTTTCTTTTGCCTCACATGATTCACACAAAAAATATGTTAATGTTCAAATATTTATAGGATAATCGACTATGCAAGAAAAGACTATATAGGAGGGACAAAACTCACTTGAAGAGATAATACATTGACATAATAAGGATGAGATATCATTATCTGGAATGTTAGTGGACTATTAACAAATGTAGTGTAGTTGAAATTTAACCAAGTAAAGGCTAGTAAGCCTGTGCGGCAACCCCTCACCTTCCATCTATACATTTAATTGCCATGTCATCATTTTCATTATTTTGAAAATGTAATAATAAGAAACATCTTTTTAAATGAAAATATTTTCATGTAAAACTTTTTTTTTTAAATCAATATAAAAGCAAATAAAAACTTTTTCTCTATAAAGACTAAATTTTAAAATAAGATTTTAACAACATAAGTTCTCAACATTATTTTACATTAGCTAAGAGTCATACAATTCACTATTAACTATTTTTTCTCACATAATAAAACAAAAAAACTTAATACATCTATTGAATCATATCTTTAAATAGTGACATCCATGCTTTAGCCCTTAATGCTTCTATGTATATCAATGTGGTGCCTTATTTGTCATGAAAGAGTTAGGCCAAAGTAGGCACCAATTAACCAACATTGGCTCAATGACAAAACATAAACATATATATAAAACAAATAATATTGGGATAGTCACATGCATGATCAATAACAAGAATACAATGAATGATTGTATGTAAGATAAATGAGCATAATGTTGTTAATCATAATGATATAAAAGCTTGTTTGTTCTCATCCTTTTGTCATCTTATACATTTGCTTATTACTTTAACTCTTTATCTTCTTTAGGATTTAGTTTAATGAAACACTAGTTAATAACCATTATACATACTTAAAAACATATTATTCCATATTTAAAAAGCCCAAATGGAATGGCTCATTTTTCTCACCTCTAGAAAATTTTTTATTTCAAAATGCATTTTTAAATCTTGGGTTTACCTTTCGTTCAAAATGCAACATGAAACTTTATCCTCCCATCTCCAAATCCTTTTTCTTTTTTTGTTTACCTTTCATTTTTCTTTCCATTACCTTTTCTATTCTTCATTTTTAGATATCATAACCATGATAATTTTACTCATTTTTTAACATGTCTCTCTTCATGAAAAGAAATAAATAAAGTGTATCATGTTCAGCTTACTTTAATCTCATATAAAAATCAGACATGTGCGAAAATTTTTACAAAATCAATTCATTAATCATGTAACACATGTCAAACATTAAGCCAAAGTATGACATATTCACATCATTAAATGCATCAAATATATGCATATAATGTAACCTTACTTACCTTTTAATCCAAGTAGTAATCTCTCCAATGACTTAGCTTTTACTTATTAATATAATATTGATGGTCGAAAACCTTGATTTTTCTCTTTACTATGTGCTCATTGGTCTCACATTTATTTCAATTGCTAAAAAGTACTTCCTTTCTCTCTTCCTTATCTCTTAGTGCGATCCATTTTTGTTTACTATACTTAAGCAACTATCTTCTTTATATTAACATAAGTCATTAATTGTATTAGTATGGTACATCTCTTTATGCTATGACGATTCCCTAGTAATATGCCTTACTATTCACCTAATCATACTTATATGTGCATGATCATCGTATTGTGCAATATATTTTTTTTACTCAACTAATTATATTTAGATAATTTTTCAATATCAATTTATCATGCAAGTATGATGAATGTTTTCGTACTTATATGCTTTTATATTACCTTGAACAATCCTCTAATTTAGACATTAACATTCTTACACAATTACTTGTTCATTTTCTTTCAATCACTAATATGTTCATAATTAATTAGCTTATTTTATATTAGCCCATTATACTATGTGATATATTTGAATCTCTAATCTTACTTATTTACTTAATGCATTATTGTACTATACATTACATAATCACATGCTTCTAATAAAATCTCAACTTAGAAATGAACACACTCACATTAATTTTGATTGATTTTATTATCTTTCTCTATTGTATTATAGGATATTTTGAGATTATACGATATGATCAATTCCACCCGTCCTTAGGCTATTAGATTTGTTTGAATCCTCACAGTGATAAGTTGTTCGACTTTTTATTTTAATCATTTGATACTCACTTTTGTTTCATACAATATTTATAGGCTTTTCCAAGATTTAGCTTCACAATATTCCTTGTCGTATGATATGCTTCAACATATTTGTACGACATTCTAAAAATTGTTTAGAAAAAATTATAATATTTCGTTAAAATATATATACAATTTAATTTACTTATAAATAATTTCTTTTTATAAAAAATAAGGATGTTACACTTACAACTGTCAATGAGAGTGAGGAGTAATGGATGAGTGAATCCCATGAAGTGGAACCAATAAATAAGGACTAATTCGATGTAAAACCTCTAAGGTTGCATGAATAAATTATTGTATGTCTGTTACTAAGATGGAGTTCTTAGTCTATATATGAAATATCACAGTTTTAAAATATGAATACTCATTTTGGGGGAAAACTTCAATAGGATTCTAAGGGAACACTATGGTTGAGCATATTGGGGTTGAAGTTGTTTTGGGATGAGTAACTATGGCTAAAAAGCTCCTAAATATAGGGCAACTTGAGTCAGGGTTAGCTAAGAAGACAATTTTTTGATATAGTGAAACTAAGATGTCACACTTACAATAACACCATCCAAGGAGATAACATCTTTAGAAGACAATGATCAAGTGGTAAGCCATGATGACACGTGACAGCATCTCAATGAATGATGAGGTATGTATCGAAATTCTATCTTATAATGAACATGAGGACACATTTTTTAAACTTTATTATCATATACTAAATTAATTGTGTATTATATTCATAATTGTTATTTTACTATTGGATGTAGATTATAAAGGTTTAGAACTAAAAAATAGATATCTTTAGGTTTTCTGAAAATACATGTCAAGATGATATTAAATTTAGTATTTAAGCATGTAATCATGAAAGTCATAACTTTAAAAATTCATGATATGTTATTTACAATTTTTAGAAGACATTTGACTTTTTTTTATGAATTTTGTAAAGACAAATAATAATATATTAAATTTCTTTAATATAAAAACTAACTCTTTCTCTCCACATAATCATCGACTATAAGAGAAAAATAAAGAGAAAGAGATGGAGAACTAAAGAGTAGAAAGGGAGAATAGAAAAGGGTTTGGGGAGGAAAAGGAGAATTCCTTAGGTGTTTCTAGCTTAATCTATAATCATGACGAAAGATTTTGTTGCTACAGAGGAATAGAAGTTAAGAAAGAAATTTAGATATCATTGCTACTAAAAAATTATATTCCACCATTTCTCTTATACTATATGATCAAGTCAATCATAGTAATGATTAGCATAATTAAATGGTGCTTGTTACAATAGCATACGAGCTTAATGAGTGGCACAACGTGAAATAGATTTATAGACAATATTTTTCCCAAGAGGGTAGACAATAGTCATTGGGTTGTATAATCAATCAAGCAAAGTTTGGGCATGAAATTCTAAGAGAATTGTACAATATTATATTATTTCTTAAACTATATGATCAGTTATGTTGCATTGGGTTATGAATACTTAAGATGATCATATAGTACAATAATGTTCATAAGATCATACGATCAAGTCTTATTAAGTGTAGACTATTTGAAATGTAATTGTATGGTCGAAACCTAAAAAACATGAAATCTAATGAAATTATCAAACAATATGATTAGCTCAAAGAAAACAAGCCAAATGAAATTGAGTGACTTCTAAGAATGATATAGTGAAATTGAGTGGATTAAACTATATGATGTGAAGCTTTGAGAAGAGAATCCAATAGAATTTTTGAATGATTTGGGAAATATTTATAATAATGTTTGCAAATTCTTTTGGCATATAACATAAGTTGTTTTATTGATTATGAAAGAATAAAAAGTGTAAAATAAAGTATAAATTCAAAGCTTTAGAATAGAAATTGAATAATTATTGATAAAATATAATGTGAATTATACAATAAATGAAATAAAAGATAAAAGAAAAAGAAAGATAGCTAAGATAATATCCCAAAGCTATCAGGTTGAAATATTATTACGAAATAAAATATGGTGCAATCATCTTACATGATATTAAGTCATAAACAAAAAATATAAGAAAAGAATAAAATAAAAGAAATAAAAAAGATGAATAGAAAGAAAGAAAATAGTACTTATGGTTAATGATCTAGAAGATCATGAGAAAGAAGAAACAATATTATAAAATAGCTTTTTGTGACCTTATCTTACAAATTCCTAACTTAAGAATGAAAATCATTACCTTACCATCTCTGGTAACCATAGGCATCACAAGTATGAGCACAAAATGTTAGGCAATGTGCATAGCGGCTTAGTGACATAAAAAGAAAGAAAATCACAACCTTAATATTACTGGCTACAAATGAAGGGCCAAACAACTATAGCCCACCATTGTGTCTTAGAGATGATGATATTATGGGATCTTGAAGAACATTGATATTAGTCATATGAAAAAAATTGTCTTAAAAAACAAGATAAAATTGAGAAAGTAATAAAGAAAAATGAAAATAATTATATATGAATGAAATTAAAAGATATGTTAAGATAAAAGTGTTATATGTGTAGTTAATCATTATGCATATGAGTTTTCATATAACAACTTAGTACTTTTATATCTTTTACATTATTTTTTTATTATTTCATTCTTATTATCAATTATACATTTGTACTTTTATGCAATTTTATATGCTTACGGTTTATAGTTTGCATGTCGAGCATATCATGTTCATCATTTACTTATATTATAAGCTTGAATATAGATATTAACAAAGTAAAAGATCTTAAAGGACAATTAAGATCCTAAGTGTGAGTGATAATATTTTATTTTATAAGTTCTATGAGATATGCTCATTCTATGAGAGATGTTTAATATTTGAGAATTTTATTATATTTTTTTGACAACTTTGAGAGTTCATATTATGCTTTTAGTTGATTGTTCTATTTACGATGATATATGTATTAAGATGTTTTATTATTACTCCTAGTTTATTTTGTTTTGTATTCCATGGAGTCGTTGCTTACTATATTGGACCCAATAACTCAATTTTTGCACTTTTATTAGGTTTTAGTTTGGATAAATCCATAAAGATGTGACATGTTGCATATTAAAAATTAAATAAAAAATGATTCTTTGAAGATTGAAAGAATACTGAAAAAATTTAAAACTCTCTATGCATCACATGAGAATCCTATTAATGAACATAATGAGTATTTAGGAGAGCAAAAACATTTATAAGATAAACAAGATGATTAAAAATCATATTTATCAACTATTACTCAATTAGAATTATGTCTTGAGGGCGATCTCGGCAACTTTATGATAAAATCTAATCAAAATTTTTCTCCAAGTATAGGTAAATGTTGTAATAATCTTCTTGATTTTTTCTTTTCACTTTTCAATTGATGATAAATCAAATATTTTGAGCTTATTTGTTACATGTCTATTAAACCTCACTATCAATATATTTGTTTTAGTTTGTGATATATTTTATTCTCTTAAATGACAGAGTACTTTAAATTACGTTCGCTTTTCATAATAATTATCTATGTTATTGATCTTTTAAAGTATATAATCTATCTTGAAATAAAAATATCATATTTTAATCTAATTTAAAAAATGATACCTAACTTTTTCTAACTTTTTGAATTATTTTTTATAATTTTAAATATTTAATTGACCCTCTTCACTACATTATGGCTAATATATTATTATTGAAATTTCAAAAATGATCTTATATTATTTTTAATTGTATTTTTTATTATGATTTAATTATCTTAAAATTAATCGATTACGACACCTTAATTAAAGATACAATAACATACTAAATTTATCTCAGTTATTCTCCCAAATTTACGTTTCACATGTTGGATATGTGTATTTCATATCAGGAACCCAAAAATGTATTATTTAGTGTGTGCCTCAAAAAGCATGTCAACATGGCAATACTCATGTCTTAGATATGAATATGATATTGTTAAGATCTTATCCCAAGAAATTCATGAGTATGTAGTTTATATTTTTTATACCATTTAGATTACCAACAAATTTTTAAAAGATAAAGAAAAGAGGGAATTTATTATATCAAAATGTGGCTAACTTATCTAAATGAAAGGATAAGCTCCCTCCTGTGCCTCAAAAACTAATTGTGGCTTTCGAAAGTCGAGTGAGAAAGGAGAGCTAGGATTTGTGGAGCTTGGAAAGTGAGAGAAACCTTTTTGATTTTTTTTGTGTTGATTTCTTATTTTGTTATAGTGAGATCACTAAAGAAAGTGAAGGAGCTCAATGAAAAGAGTTATTTCTATTCCTAGCTTGTGAAAACTTCAGTTCAAGGAAAGATCCCACTTTAATTTTCTTCCCCATATCATGTATTATTTTTTCAGATGGTTAAGTAAATCTTGCAAGTTTCTTATTTTCATAGTATGGACAAAGACTATCATCATTCTAGATTTACTAATCAAACCTAATAGTCATTTGTATCATTTAGTATGAGCTTATAATAAGTGTTGGCTAGAGTCCTTTAGCCTACATTTTTATGGGTTTTTTATATAGATTGCATTGATACTATTTCCAAATTAAATAGTAAGAGTGTGAAAATGAGGATCAAATATGTAATTTATGGTTCATCAAATAACTGTTAGGGAGAGTACAATAACAAAACAAGATTAAACAACATAATAAATACATATAATATTACTTGATAACATCTATTTGATCTGTTATATGAATGATTAACATTATGTATCATACTATTATTATACAATTATCATACTGACAAACTGATACATAGGATGTTAATTATAAGTCATACTTGTACAATGTTATTATTAGATTGTTATGATCGATGCTTTGGCACTATGCATGTATATTACAGATCATGCAAATAGAAAAGATTAATTGGACTAGTATTATTTATTGTTTGAGATTTCATGTCAATATACTAACATAAACAGTAGATCAAATAATATAGAACAAGTTTAGACATTTATCTTTATTTAATTTAGAGCTTACAACATTAGAGATACTCAATACATTAGTATAAAATATGAAATGATATTATGCACTAATTAGGGTTTGATGTTGTATGTGCTATTTTAGCATGATTCAAAGATTGACGTCAAAAATAAAAACTAATGCACAAATCCTACAAGAGGGGAGGGGAGGGAGATGAATTGTGGACTTTAAAATATTTTTTTTCCATTTTTTATCATATTTATTTCTCAAAAATAATTTTAAGTTTGTAAAACATCTTGATTATATATTTATATAATAAGATAAAAAATAAAGATAAAAATTAAAATGAGATATTAAAATCTTTTGATTATTTGATTTAAATTAGAATCTATGTCCACTACCAACTGAAGTTAGGAAAAATTTCACTAATAAAATGTTATAACTTAAGATTCTTTTCTTATTGTAGACCTCCAGCATGCTAGCTTTTGTTCATTCAATTATAACCTGAGGTTTTTTAAGCTTAACCAAAACTCGATTTTTATTAGATAAAATAAAGCTTAGACTTCTACAAATGTTGGGCTGCCCAATGCAAAAGACAAAAGGAAAAAAATACAACAAGACGAAAAAAATTTAGATAAATGTGTAGAACATTTTATAATTGTTGATCAATGAAGCAAGTTACATGAGCTTAAATTTAAGAAGAGAAATAAGAAATGAAAAGTTTAGAAGTGCAACGCTTAATTGAAAAAATTTGATGATTTGAGAGGAACAAACCGTAGTTGCCGCGAATAAAATTGATGTTAGTAGAATATTTAGAAACACTTTATTGAAATCTCAAAGATTGATTCATATTCATTGGTTATTCTATTTATAATAGTTAGGTATTTATCAAAAACTTTTGATTATGGTTATTAGAAAGTGATAAAAAATTTATTTGAAAAGCTATTACCAATAGCTTAAAAAGTTTTTCTAAATAAGTTAAAATATTTTTCTCCAAAAAGCTAATGTAACGACTAGTGAATTAGCTGTTATGCAGGATAGGCTAAAGTTTTTGGATCTAATTAGAGGTGAAATACACTAAAAGATCTAATTCTTTAATCTAGCATATCCGATCATGTCAGATAAGATATGAATCATTCGATTTGATGATAGTATAGTCAAAGTAGATCTCACTCGTAGGAAGGAAATGAAATAATTAGGTGCTGCATGATTCAAAGATAAAGTGAAAAGAATTATATTTGTTCGATAAGTAATGATGAAGCTACGATCGTCTGATCTAGGGTAAACCATATGAATGATTATCATCGTTTGATAAAGCAGAGGTGAACTCCATCGTGCGATCACAGAAATGCATGATCAGACGACATTGAGTTACTCCCGATTTTTAAAATAAATGAGAACCAAGGATTAGTCCCATATTATAGGGAGGGAAAAGATTTAGGCTTTATAAACATTCATGTGGGACTAATATTTGAGCCTAATTGGGGCTGGGTCCCCTCATGTGTCCTTGGGATTTAATCACTTAAGTGTACTTGAGCTTATAGGATTTTGTGTATAGGTTCAACCTGACCCATAGTTCTACTTTCTTCGAGTGTTGTCCCACATGATCTTTTGCCTTACACTCAACTAATTCAAGATTACACTATTATAAAGATCAATCTTGACCCAATTTGGTTCCAGGTGTGTTCTAACCTGAGGCTTACGAGTGTCCACTAAAGCTTGCTTGGCCTAAGCATGCACTTACGTACAAGTTTAGGACGAGGCCATAATTTTTTTAATTTTGAAAACTTAACAACATCATTTTTTTAATTTAATCAAGCTTAATAATTATTCATAGAATTTATGAAAAATATATAAGCAAGATTTAATCATAAAAAAGGATTATGAAATTAAAAAATAGAATCTTATTCATGTTCTAAATCAAGGAGATGATTAGACAATTGGATACTTAAATATGATTTAAAATTGATATGAAAAAAGAATATCTCAAAATTAATAAGCTAACATTCTATTTCATAGTAAAGAAAAATCTTATAAATATTAATGTACATGTCTTCAATCTTAAGGCTTATTAAATATTTCAAGATACTTTGAAGGCTATTAATTTATTATCTTTAAAGGTGCATGCCTCATTCATTAAAACTACACTTGATTCATACCAAATAGGCATATTAGAACAAAATATTAAATATTTATGACTTAACTCATTAAATAAAAAAAACTTAATAGCATCTAAAGTTGTAGTATAAATTATTAAATAGAGTAGATGACAATACATTAAATATAAAATCTTACAAAATAATTTTTGTTACATTTGATTTCACACATATAAAATATAAAATTTAAGATAAACTCTATGTAGAGTACTTTAAGAAAAGAAAGAGTAACCTTAACTTTAAATTATTAACTCTATGTAGAGTACTTTAAGAAAAGAAAGAGCAATCTTAACTTTAAATTATTACCTAAAATTTTAAAGTTATTGAAAGAGTGTATCTTTTTTAGCAATGATGTCTTATAATTCTATTAACTTTGGCATATGAAATACCAAAGATAAAAGAGGTGACGAGATGATAGTTTGGTTTAGAGGAGAAACTTGGCTTAAAAGGATAACAAGATGATAGGCTTTAGAGCTTTATTAAAAATGATCAAAGTTTGGTGATTAGATAAAAATAGTGAAATATGGTTTGAAGTCTTTTAAGTGTTGGAGAAAGCAAGAATGTTTTGTTTGTCAGCTCTCACAGTGAAAGGTTTCTCGCATTTGATCCTTGTCTCTCGCAACGATTTACTATCAACTCTCTTGCTAGAATGTCTCACCTTCGATCCTTGTCTCTCACATGGGTAAGAAAAATTATAATCTCTTCAACTAGAGTTAGGTATACACTCTTTACTCACAAAGAGCGAAAGCACACAAATAATAGAAGTTTACATTCCATTTCATTCATCTTTAATCTTTACAACCTGGGGAACATCTCTATTTATAAAAAATATAAAAATGTAATAGTAATTTTTTAACTTAAAATATAAAAAGGATATTTAAAGTACTAAATAACACATTTTTTAATTTTAGAGGACATTTTCAAATTCTAAAATTCAAAACATATTATAAAAGAAACATTATAAACAAAATTTGACTTAAAAAACATTAATTGAATTAAGTAGTTTCTAAACTGGTAGTATGTTTTAGGCGATGATAATGACAAGCAGCAAATTATTGGGCAAAAAAATATAGGGTGGAGAAAAGGTGTGATGTGATTGGTACGACACAAGAGGAGCATTGGGTCTTATTTTTTTAGTACATGTGGGTCATGTAGTGTCTATGGATGCTTATGTATGTGATGATGACATCAAACAGTGATGAATGTCAATGAAAATAACAAAAAACTGAATTTTTAGTATGTTTCAAATAATTTTTAAATGAAATTACTGTTAATAAACTTGTGAAACTTGAGTGACATCAACTGATGTGTGTTCGTGAGTTAACATTTGATGCTTCTAAGTCATAAAACCTATGCAATTAGTTCCCATTTGATTTAGTAAAGATCAATTGCAAGTGGCTACCCAATATCAAGCATGGGCCATACAATATGATACGTTATATCTTATATTACGATACTAAGGTAGAAATATCAATAAGGCATAGATAATGCAAGTATGAAATAGAAATTTGATAGGTTCATTTATTTAATGAGTATGCTTATTAAGATTGTCTATCCAATCGTTACTACAACTCAATGATTGTCTGGTATTATATTTTTATGAACATGTAATACAATGGCTTGATCATTTTAAGACATTGGCCATACATTATGATAAGATTGAGCTCATTGTACATTGTTATGATAGTAAAAGAAAAGAGAGCAATTTATTGTGATGTAATTATTATAATATTTAGAGAACACTTTTATTAAATTTGAATTATTAATGATAAGAATTATTATGAATGTTATAGAAAATGAGGAGATCTGATGAAAAAAAGAAAAGTGATAGAAAAGACTTCTTAGAGTTGTGAAGTATGTAAAGTAGGTTCCTAAATTTCTTTGGTTTCTATTGTTATGACACTTGAGACTGAAGAGGATGAGTGAGCATTGAATGATGTATTGAAAAAGAAAATGTTAAAATAAAGGGTACTTCATAAGTAGCTTTTTGATAAAGAGATATGAAGATTAATTCTCCTATATTGGTTACTGAGATAATAATTCTAGTATTTATGTAACATCCTTACTTTTTATTTATTTTATTTTTCTGGAAAGAGCTCTTTGAGACGAGTCTAATGATGTTTAGTTTGTAATTTTTGGAGTTCTAAGGAATAAATTATGAATTTTTAAAGATTTGGGATAGATTTGTAATATTTAGGATATATTTGTAATTTTGTAATTGTTGGCATAGTTCAATTCATTTTGGCAGAAGGCATATTTGTAATTTTAAAGTTATTGGCTGTGCTGGGTATATATGCAATTTTAGGAATTTCGGCGCAGGTTTATTTCTCCGAGCGGAGGATATTTGTGTAAATAAAAAGTTGGGAAGGGTTGTTACGCAAAAATGCGGTTCATGGCAAGTCGGTTCCGACCGCGTTATAAAAGCCGAAACAAGATGCATTTTGAAAAGCATTTCTGCAAAGAACACCGACTGCTGGGAGGTTGCCAGAGTGCGAGGGCGAGATTTTTGACGACTGCCATCTTGCACAGCGAGGTTCTGGCACGTTACAGTAACGGCCGGTGAGGATTTTCGTAGGATTTCCTTGAATTCCGGCATGCGATGGTGACAGTCGGAGAAGATTTCCGTAAGGTAAGAAATAATTTATTCATCGTCAGGGTTATGTGAATCAGCCAGTCCAGTGCCGACGAAATATTTTGGTTCCGCCAGACGCACAGGAGAGAGAGAGAGAGGGGAACCGGTCCAGGTTTTGGACCGGGTCGCTTCGCTGAACCGGGCGCATTGGGCACGGCCGGTCCACGCGACGGGAAAAACTAGCAAGTGCAAGTAGCTGAAATTAAGAATTCGGGATTTTGGCTGTTTGGGAAAGCTTTTAGAAAGCTTTTTGGTGAGGGCAGTCAGCGTCGGGCGCGGGCGGTCCAGCGCCCGCGTAAGTCGATTGTGGGATTTATTTTGGGGTTTTGTTTGGGAAAGCTTTTCAGAAAGTACTTTTGGTTAATGAACATATTTTAAATTGTGATCATGGCCTTATAGGACATCAAGAAAACAAATTAGAAGTGGGCAAGAAAATTTGGTACAGCAAATCCTGGTAGATAAATTCCTAACCTTGTGATGTAGCATAATATTATATGTTTTTACATACTTTTCTTACTATTATAGTATTTTGATTGTTACATATGTTGTTTATGACATAAAAAGGAAGAAACACTATGGTATGGATTACTTATGCATTTGCATGAAAACTGAAATGAAAGAAATAACATGGTATGATAATGAAATAAAAAGGAAGAAACAATAAGGAAAGAATTGTCTTTTGATATGACATAATTGTTTGGAATTATGATTGGAAATGGTAGTAAAAAATGGATTCCCAGAGAACATTATCCTCACCACTAGGTTCAGCATGTGTTACAGGGTATCGATCTTTGGATCAGATATCTGTCTAGTGTTATATGTTATGTGCTATGACTCCATGATGATTTACACCGGGCTCAGCATGTGTTGCAGGGTATGGTACCATACCTGCCTGGTGGCACTAGGCTCAGCATTTGTTGCAGGGTATCGATCTTCGGATCAGATATCTGCCTAGTGTTATATGGTTGGTTGAATGCTGGCTGGAGGTCATTTATTGATGATGATTGGATTCAGAAGATAATGCGGCAAAAGGAATTGGGCCCGGTAATAACACACTATATAAGGAACTAACATTTCTTTACGGTTTTTATTTGGTATTACCTTATATATATATGACATATGGTATGGTTTTATCTTTATACATATGATTAATCTTCACTGCTCATGATATTTTGATATCTTTTTTCATACTTGGTTAGTTGTTATGATTTATCTACTGAGATGTGTAAAATCTCATTTAGTTCTTAAATCACAGGTCATGAAACTACTGCACCGAGAGATGGGATGATGCTACTACAGAAGGGCCATTTTCAAGAGATGTGTGTGAGAGAGAAAGTTTTGGTGTGATTAAATGTTTAAAAACTTGCCTTTATATATATACTTTGGATTTTGGAGTTGGTGTTTGTCTCATCGTCGGGTCCCCACCTTGGATTTGGTTCTTTGTCCTCACTATATGTTGTAACAACAGAATAATTTGATGATAATTTTGTTATATAGTAGTACCTAATGTAGGTGGGGGCTTGACAATTTATATGTGATGTTATAATCTTAAGATATTGAGATATTTTTTGAGAAAAATATCTACTTGGGATGATATTTGATGACTCCAAGAGGACAATATCTCATGATAGTGAAACTAGGATGTCACATTTGATATGAGAGTTGAAGCTAACTAATTCAATGTGATTCAAGAATGTTAATACTCTCATAGAGTTGGAGTTGTTTAAATGATTGTTTAAGACCTCTGAATAAGAACTTGTTGTTTTTGTCGGTGTGAAAGTGATAGATATTATTTTAAGATATTGTGTTAGTATCTTATTCTAACTTTTCATACATTATGATAGCTATAGTTTATGTAGTTTTAGTCCTCTTAGATATATTTTGATGTGAGCTTTGGAATGTCACTTTTTATCACCCTCGCTTATTTGTTCTTTATTGCCTTTAATTATTTTATACAGTTGACTCTGTTTTTATTGAATAATTAGTATTATGATTATATTTATTAAGTTTTTTTATTTATGTTGGGTAAGACATGACAGAAGAGGATATAAAGATATTTAAAAAAATGAATCACTAGATAACGAGTAGATTTTTATTTGTTCATAAAAGATAATAACTCAACATTATAAAACTAGAATGTCATATTTAGTAATAGAACAAAACTCTTTATTAATTTAATGCAGTTTGAGAATGATTTAAGTGAAATATAATGAGTTTATAAGCAAAACTCTTTACTAGTCTTACATATTCTTTTTTAAGTGGTGGTTTAATTCACAAAATAATCATTAATTTTTAATAAAAATTTAGAATAAAATAAATAGGCTTTTAAAAGTTATAAATTAAATACTATTGAATTTCTCTCAAAAACACAATTTTCACAAATATGTCTGTTTTCAAGTTTAGCACAATTTTGAAATCAAATATATATTTTAATATATGACTCAATATTAATATTTTAATAAATCTCATTGAAGTTTTAAAATAATAGCTTTATTTCTTCGAAATATTTGTATTTATAATCATATATTCTCAACTCTAGTTTTTGTAATTTATTATTTAAAGCAAAATTTTAAAATATTATAATCTATCCAACTTATTAAAATGGTATCTCAATTTTTTTATGTATAATATATTATAAATACTAGAGTTAAGAAAATATAAATACAAGTATTATAGAAAAAATTAAATTAAATAAAAAAAATTAAACAATAACATCAAAATATTGATATTTAACTATATCTCCGTAAATGTGTTAGATTTTGAAAGTATATTAGATTTCAAACTAAGCATACTTATTTTAAAATTAAGTGAATCAATTTTTAATTTATTATAGTTTAATTCTAATAATAAGTTTTTACAATATAGATTAAATGAATTTATATTTTGCAATATAATCAAAATTGATAATTAATAATGTATAAATAAAGTTGTCTCAGAATGACATTTTATTTGTAATAGTAAACACTCATAATATATGTTTGAATAAATTTAAATTTGGTTGCTTGTCATATTCCCCGCTATAGTTGAATATTAAGTTAATTAGCAAATAGGTTTAAAATATTATGATAATATTTAATAATACTCATTTGGTAAACCTATTATTGAAGATAATTAATAAAATTATTGATATTATAAAATTCTTAAAATTAATTCTTTCTTTTAAATAAAAGTAATATATATTTTTAATAATATTTAAGCTAACAAATTGTGTTTGCTTTTTATATTTTTTTTTATTAAAAGATACTTTTTGCCGTTCAATTAGCTCTCTGAAAAACATTGTCATGCAAAAATTTAAATTTAAAATGACACAAAAAGCCTTAATCGTATCGAATTTTAGTTTAATAACGATTGTTTTTCGTTTTTAGTTTGTTGCCTACGGTCGTTCGCGTTCGATCCTAGGGGTGGTTTGAGGTTTGGAATAGGTATTTAGCAAAAGACCTTCGTGTTATTTCGTGTCGACCTGATACCACGAAATGATGGAACGTCGACATTAACAATGGGTCACTTGATCGATGAGTCGACCACTGCGCCGGCCCTAATTTTTGGGGTTTAGGCGTTGGACCTATATATACCATGCGATTCTTTCGAACCCACCTCTTCATAGGGTTTATATTCTCCTCATCGATGTGAACTGTCGGCAGGTCCGGGCAAAACGACTACTGCAAGCCAGCTTTAGTCATTAGAGAAACGGTGATATGTCATTTACAGTCGTGCTTTATTTCCCGATATTGATTCGTCATTCAATTTATTTTTCCTTCATGGAGCAGATTAACATGTATGTGCGTGAATACCCGAAGCAGTTTTAAGGTGACGAACTTATTTTCTTTGTATTTGATGTTTTGCATTGTGTTGTTTTATGGATCGACATCTGCTTTCGCTGCTGTGATCCATTCCTCTCAAACAGTATTCCAAAAGGTTTGTGTATGGCTTAAATGATTTTTGTGTGATTTCATTTCCCAGTTGGTTGCATTTGATACTTCAAGCTTATGCGTTTTGGAAATTAATTCGTTGATCCTTTCTGTTTTGTTTCTTTCATTTAAATGTCAATTGTTTTCTTCTAAATATTTCAACGATCAAGTGACGAGAAAATCTGCAACAATATGATGGATTTATCCTTTGCATGATTTGTAGGATTTAAGTCTCTGATGATCGGCTTTAATACCAATTTTTTCCTGCAATCGTTTAAGAACGAAGCTTTATATCTGTTTACTAAACAACGTTGCGTTTAATACAAATTTTTTCGTTTGCACGCTTGTGTTATAAGTGCAGTTCCGACTTGTGTTCATGTTTTGCCATGAGGAATTGTGAAATAATAGCATGTCAGACTTCGGAGGCAACTCCTTGCCAATGAGATGAATATTTCATTTTTCTGAGCAAGATAAATTTTGAAACTCTTAATTGTTCTTAGATACTTCGAATTTTCACAGTATAAGGTGAGATGATGTAGCATGTTTGTTCTCAAACCTATGATTGACATGCCATGATAAATCATGAGATCTCGACAGGTTCTGATCGCCTTTAATTACTGCAATATTTCCCTTCGTGGATGAATGCTTCTGGAAATTATATTTATACTCTATGGTCTGGTTTGTTTCTAATTTTTTCGGTATTCTAACTGATGCTTTGTGTAAGTGTCATTTTCTTGCAATATACTGGAATGCTATATTTATAAGTTTAGTACTTTTAGTTAATATTATTAAAAATTAATACTTTGTCTTTCAGAATGTGATTTGAGTCATATCTGTGTGTTGGCTATTAGCTTTTTTTAGTATTGCACCTGCTATATATGTTCTCATTTTTTAAACGTTTGTCAGTGAAAATTTTGAAATATTCCTCAGTAAACACAATGTGCATTACTATTCATTAGCATTTTGGAAATTAAGAATTATTCGACAATAATATTTAATATGAAATAACACGATTTTGAAATCTTTATTTTAATAAGATCCGGAAAGATCCTATAAATTTTGGATGTTTTAAAAGGGTAAGTTGTGCTGATTGGATGTCATCGTTTTCTTTTGTTTTTTGAAATATACATTGTAGTTCAAAAGAATGTTTCATTCCTATTGATAATCATGATGGTTGTGGGAAGAGGGCTTTGGTGCAAGCTCATGTTTAATAATTTAAACCCTTTATTTTTTTGTAAGTAACTCTTGTTCAGACGCTAATGTTAGGCTGCATCCTGATCTTATTGTATGAAGTGAAGGCATTCTTCAGCGCTAAGTCCACTCAAAACTTACTATGTCTATCTTATTCAGCCTTTAATTCATCACCTGGTCGTGCCCAGGTTTCTTTACATATGATGCATCTTGAGCCCATAGCCACTTGAAAATGTCTTATTTTCAATTGTTTCGAAAAATGTCTGACCTCGAATGTTTTTGACAGATTATAGTACACCCTTCGTCAACTGCATCTATAAACTCAACTGGTTATTGTAATTCGAATAATTTACTGTGAATCTGCTTTTCGACATTAGATTTTGTGAGGTCGACAAGGCAATAGCAATTACCAACATTGCCAATGGCTCGTTGCATGTAGCATTAAGGTATCTGTGTTATTGTAAACTGCAAGCGTTTACAAAAAATAAATTGACCAAAGGAGAATATCTGTGTTATTGTACTTCAACGAGGGATTCTTGTTACCCTTAGAGATGCTTATCTCTTATGTAGGCTCTTTATTGCTGGAAGGTAAAGCGTTGGCGGATGTTCCGTTTTGTGTTGTAAGTCATTAATTGCTTTTTGACATAATTTTATTATAAAGTTATTTACCTTTTTTTTTCTTTTTATTGGAAATTGATGTAAAGTGGTCAATAGAGTTTATATATATAATTTACATAAAAATATTTGTTGTGGGAATTTGACAAATTGTTTTATTTAAAGATTACCATAGGTGAAATATTCTAGTAACAGTCATAATTCAAATACATTTTAGTAAGATTAGAATTGAAAGAAGAGTTCAATGAAAATCGTAATTTCAAACCCTAGCGTGTGAAAACTTCATTTCAAGGTAGTATCTCATTTTGTTATAGCATGTATTGGTGATTTGGATAGCTAAAGAAGTGGATGTTGTAAGTTTTTTTGTTCATATGATCTAGTATGTCTCTTTAATGGGTGTTAGCTTGAGTCCTTTTGCCTACACTTTTATGAGTTTTTTGTCTAGCTCAAACCAATGCTATTTCTAAATTGTATAGTATGATTTATTAATCTTTAATGTAATTTATGGAATGTTTAAATGAGAATCATATATGTAATTTATGGCTAATCAAATAGTTCTTTGGGAGTGCATAACCATATGTGATAGTTCTTATTGACTTGGTTGTATAATACATTAGATAAAAGAGAAAAAAAATCTACTTATCCATCTTCATTTGTTATTCTTATATAACTAACTCTGTGTTGTGTATCCATATAATCTGAAAGAAATTTTGTAAAAATAAGTTCAGTTTAATTTCAAAGACTTAACAGACTAGTCTACATGACTTTCATATTTAGGATAGTTGTTTGTTAGGTTTGTATCATATTTGTATGAAATATAAAAATAAAGCAGGTATAACATAACCTTACAATTGTAACAATCATAACATATTTTTTCCACTAAATTAATATTATGATTGTAGAACCAGCACATCACGTTCATGAATGTAATATAATGTAAAATACTGGTAGCCAAGGCTGTTACATCCAAGTGAGTTTCTTCTTCCTTTAAATTTTTAATTCATTTTTAAGGGTTCTTTATCTTGTTATTTATTTGTAATTTAATTCAATTAGAAAAATAACATAAAAAATATTGATCAAATTTTTTTAGAAAAACAATCATTATTCAAATGCATTTTTAGAAAAACAACTCGCAGTAAATTGTTTTAAAGCACCCTTCCCAAACGGCCATTGCTCTGAAGCACCCCTCGCTTCCGCTTGCGCCTATTAGAACAATTTTTGTTGTTGTGATTAGGTTAACTTTTATTACTTAACTTTTAATTATCCTTTTGTCTTGTAAATAAAATATAAAAACATTAATCTAAATATTACTCTTTTGTGATTTTTTTTCTTTTTTTTTTCAATTAAAATATATCCTTAAATTTTCCTAGCATTTTTAAAATACACTATTCCACTAGTTCAACATAACCAATAATTTCAGGATTTTTAAACATTATTTGATATTTTTTCATAAATTTTTTTTCTAATAATATTAAAAATGCTATTTCTAATATATGTTTTCTTTTAAAAAACATACGATTTTCATGAAAATGTATTATTTTTTAAAATAATTTGTGATGAAATATTTTGTGTAGATTGATGATAAAATATTAGAAAATAATATAAAGAGAAGTAGTTAGACAAATTTTTAATTTACTTGTAAGACAAAGTTGAGTTTAACATAATAATTACATAGTAAATTACATAGTAAATTATTATAATTAATCTAATGTCATATTTTTGGGTAATTTATATCAACCAAGATGTGAATGAGCAAATAGTTTTTTATTTTAGTTGTAATATTAGTTTGAACTTGACATTAATATTTTTAAACACTGTAAAGTTTTTGAGATCTATATTAATTTCGTAATTGTTGCAAAATAAAACATTTTTTGTGTAATTTATCAAAATTTGATTTTATTATGATAATATATTGTTTAATTTTAAGTTATCACATATTAAATAAAATGGGTTTTATCTCAATATTTATGTTAAAAAATAACATGATATCATAAAATTATAATATTACGTTTTTATCTTAAAAATGTTTTTTTATACTATCAAATTATTATTTACATATTCATTTATCTCAAAATTTTGTTAAGTGATTATCGTTTTCTTATGATTTTATTGTTAAAACATTGCTTAATAATCATCTTTTATTCCTTTTGATCCTTGATATTAATTGAGCGTTAGCTTGTAACTTATTCATCTTCAAATTGCATCTTATTACTAGAGATATGATTTTGTTACAATAATAGTTTAAGTTAACTAGATTATGACAAGATATTTATCCCTTTTAATTATTATATTCAACTCAAAAATAAGTCATGACAAACATCTAATGACCATTCTTTTACTTCAATCTTTTTTCCCAAGTTTTTAATATATGATTATTCATCTTTATACTAGTTCATTTATAAGTTATTATGAGATTTACTTATTTAAATATTCTATTTATGTGACATAACTTAATAATTACTTCCTTTTATGACAAATTTAGAATTTAGACTGAAAAAATTACTGTATCACGATTTCCTTTTTTATAAAAAAAGAAATTGTTTTTCAAAAAACATACAGTTAAACTTGTAGATCGTATTTGACAATTGATGTTGGGGTTATTTCAGTTAAACTTACCAACAAATCAAAATGGCTTTTTATTTAACAGCAAATATAAGAGGCCTCATTGGCATGTCAAGCCGAGCTGTGTATCTAAGAAATTTCAAAATTAACACGAATATTAGCTTACTTGGGCTAACGAATAATTTTAATTTTAACCTTAATAATACAATTAAATAATTATGTTAATTTAAAATCAAGTGATTGCACTGCATGCGCATCCTAACGGACCCATAAGTAGAATTCATACCTGCCTGATCAATTGAAATTAGCTCTTCCTCTACAGTGTTGAGCTGGTGGTTGCCGACGACCACCACCCGTGATCTGCGCTAAGCGGCAAATCGTCTTTCTCCATCGCATGCGGCTTGCTTGGCCTTTCATCGGGGATATTATAAGTTCAGATATCGAACCCAAGACGCACGGTATTTTTCTTTGGATTTCAGATTTGCTTCGGCTGTCGCTTCTCCGCTCTCCCTCCAAGATAAGCGGACGAGGGATTTTGGTCTCTTTGGTGCGATTTATTTCTTCACGGAAAGGTTGATCAAGAGGAGGAAGACAACGTTAGCAGGGCATGGCGGCTGGCGTTGGGAGGCAGAGGGTGGTATCTCTTCTACCGTACGTCGTAAGAACCCTTCGAAAGGAATCTCCAAACCACGCAAATCGAATGCTTCCTTCTTTAAGGTCAGTGCTGCCATCTACGTGAATCCTATTTACATCCCCATCTCGTGTCTGAATGCCCTATTTCAGCAATTAGGCATGCCGAGAAAATTTTCTGCCGTTGACTGCCATTTGTTGGTTTCAGGCGCATGTTTTCTCTCTACGATCAAATAAATCTTATAGACAATGTCCCTGAGGACCAACTGCGTTTCCAAAGGTATTTTCCTTCGCATCTTTACACCGGTCTAGACATTTCATTAATATGTTATGTATTATAGAAAGGAGTTTTAACCCATATATATTTCCGTTGCTGAATCCTTGTCAATTTCGAGCTAAATATGTTCATTCGGAGTGACATCTCCTTTATGATATTGCATTCAGAATATTTATGAGAAGGGAACACCATGAAGGTGACGGCTGTTAAATTTCTAAACATGACCCTATGAGGGGATAGAGTATTTGTAAAAGGCTCCAAGCAGCATTGCTCTTACGTTGAAATTTTGTATTTATAAAGGCAGCAAGGCAATTGACAGGATGAACTGCATTGCCAGCTAATCGTGATGCACAAGGCATTTGAAAGTACAAATTTATAACAAAGAATGGGCAATCCATGAGGATTCTTGAACCAAAGTATTTTAATGGTATCAAGAATGTTAAAGGAGTTGGAGAACTTCTTGTGAGATATGGAGCAGTACTTTAGTATTAATTTTGTGTCAGATGCAAAGAAAGAGACCATTCCAAGCAGGTATCTTGCGAGAAATGCGAAATTATGGTAGAGAATGTGGAGTGTTGATGATGCAAATGTTAGAAGGCCAAAAATTGATGCTTGGGAAAAGCTTAAGAGCAAAATGAATGTTCCATTTCTCCCGTACAATACTTCTAGGGTAGCTTGTGAAGCTTTAAAGAAGCTGGAGCATATACAACTATGCGAGAATATGTCAAAGAAGTTAATTCCTTGACACCCAGAATATGTCCAAGAAAGACAAAGAAAAGGAGGGGGAATAGAAGTATGATGCAGAGAAGTATAGGAGAGTGAGAGGAATGATAAAAGCAAAAGTAGGAGTCATATTCCTTCCAAGGTACACAAGGTTGTTTAACATCATCATGTTAGGGATTGATCCAAACATGAGAGGCTTAATCTTCTCATGGTTGAGAAAACCAATAAAGAATTTGATGATTACTTAATCCTTTGGTAGCTGATACAATCAAAATGCTGAACACAACAAATAGTGTTGTGGTTGCTGCACATTCTTTTTTAATACATTTATGGGTGAAGATGGATGATCAAGAGATTGTGGAAATGATGGACACAGCTGTTACACACATATTCGTGGCTATAAGGCTTGTTTAGAAATTTGGGTTGTGGGTGAATAAATATCCTAGGTTTTTTAAAAACAATGAATGGAAAGGCTCGTGTTGTGCTTGGAATGGCTAATGGAGTACCATCAACTTTGGAAAATTGGATGGGAAATGTCAATTTGCTTGTCATTCCTTTAGATAACTTTGATTTGATCATTATGTAGACTTTTGTAGGAAGTTTGAAATAGTCTAGTGCCTCAACTTGATGAGATTATGGTGATACAAGAGACAACTCTTTACTTTGTTCTTTGTTGCCAACTATTTAGGAAAAAGAAAGTTGAATGAAGTAACAAAATTGAGTGTATTTTAGCAATGCGGTTAGAAAAGGGGTTGAAAATTTGCGAGGATACCCTGTTGCCTTGATCGAGATTATTGAGGATCAAGGCAGTAAGATACTTAATGTAGTTGCAAAAATTCTTAAAGAATTTGCAGATGTCATGTCATTGGTATTGCCTAAATATTTGCCTCCTAGAAGAGAGATTGATCACAAAATTAAGCTACTACCTGGTATTGTTCTTCCTGCACGTCCTCCATATCGAATGTATACATTTGGAGTTGGCAGAATTATGCAAACAAAAATGAGTTATTGGTAGCTCATTTCATTCAATCGTCTAATACTTCATTTGGTACCTTGATGTTGTTTTAGAGAAAGCGGGATGCAAATGTGCATTGAACAAGATGATGGTGAAGAATAAATATTTGGTTTCTTTGATGTAAGATTTGTTGGATTGATTGTGCAAGAAAACAAGATTAACTAAGCTGAATTTGTGGTCAAGATTTTGATAAGTCAAAGTTGCGATTGGAGATGAATTCAAGACCATTTGTGTGACTTGATATGATTTTTTTGAGTTCTTAGTTATGTTTTTTTGCTAGACAAATTGCTTTTGTTACATTCTACAATTACATGAATAATATTTTTTATAGGCACCTTGATGATTTTGTTTTGGTTTATTTAGATGATATATTAATCAACAACTTTTTTGAAGAGCATGTGGTATATTTGTGGAAAGCGCATTAAGAGAATTTCAACTTTATGTAAAGTTGAAAAAATACGAATTTGCTAAGAAAGAAATCATATTTTTTAGACACTTGGTTAACAATCGCCAAGTGATAATAGATCCAAAGAAGGTGCAAGCTCTTGTGGGTTAGCAAGCTCCAACAAAATACCCGAGCTTAGGTCATTTCTCGGTTTAGCAAAGTATTGTAGATTCATTGTTAGATACCCAAAGATGGTTGCCATATTGGTCAACCTGCTGAAGAAGAGTGAGAGGTGGATTTGGTCTTTTGAGGTTTATCAGTTTTATGGCTACTTAACTTTGAATTGTCTTTTGAGGTGCTTACAAATGCATTGAATAAAGTTATTGGCAAGGCTTTGATGCGGTAAGGACACCCCATTGTTTTTGAAAGCAAGAAGCTGAATGATGTGGAGCAAAAATATTCAGCTCATGAAAAGGAAATGGTTGTTATTATACACTACCTTCAAATTTAGAATGTGTATTTATTGGAAAAAAAAAAGTTTGTTGTGAGGACTGACAATTTTGCAAACATATTTTTTAGAATACAAAAGTTGTCACCAAAATAAACTTTTTGGCAAGAGTTCCTCCTTATTGAATATCACTTTGTGTGGAAACCCAAGCCTAGTAGGCATAATGAAGTTTTTGATGCAACAAGTCAAAAAGAAGTTTTTTGTTGCCATCTATGCTTTTACTCAAGTGGAAGCAGACATGATGGACAAAATTTGGGCTGTTGTTGTTGCTAATGATAAAGCTTATTGTGAGCTGTTGTAGTAAGTCTGAAAGGGATTGTGAGATGATTTTTGATTGATGGGATCTTGATGTCCAAAGGCGATAAGATATTTGTCTCTTGTAAAGATGGCTTGTGGAGAGAACCACTTAAAGAGTTGCATGATCCACAGTGGGCTAGACATCTTGGAAGGGAAATAATGTTAACTTTCTTTTATTATACCTATTATTTCCAAGAAGACAATATAAATAGAAAAAAGGAAGTTGCTTGTTGCAATTTATAATTCCAAAAAAATTATAGGCAACGATTTTTATGGACTTCAATAGTGGGTTTCTTAAGGTCAATGACATGGCCCTAATGATGATAATTGTTAATCACTTCTCATAATATATTGTATTTATTGTTGCACCTTTAGCTTATCAAGTCGATGTGATTAAGTATTTTGGTGTGACCAAAGGCATTATAAATGCAAGATTTTCAATGAGGTTTTAGACTTCATCAATTTGATGAGACTCAATATGAAATTCTTTATAGCGAGTCACCCGCAAATCGATGAGCAAACTGAGAGGATAAATCAACTACTAGAAGAATACTTGAGACATTAAGTTATGGCAAGTCAAAAGAATTAGTTGGAGTTGCTAGACGGTGCTTAGTTTTGCTATAGCTTGCACAAGTTCTCAGCAATAAAGTCGAGTCCTTTTGAGCTAGTTTTGGGGCAGCAACTCAATTATCCTTTAGAGATTATACAACAAAAATCTAGTGGAAAGTGTCTTGTAACAAACAAGTGCAGGAGATACTTGAGGAATCCCATGACAACTTGAGAAAAGTTATAAAAATGATGAAAAAGTATGCAAATTAGAGGTATAGGCAAGTGGAGCTTAATATAGAAGATAAAGTATTATTGAAGTTGACTCTATAAATTTGGAGAAAAATCAGCAACCGGCTTGGACATCGTAGATTTATCCCAAAGTATGATGGATCATTAAAAGGTTGATAATATGACTTGTCAACTGAATTTAACAGAAAGACTTAAGATCTATCCAACTTTTCATGTGAGAGTTTTTAAAAAGGTATTATGAAGATAAGATAGAGTCCTTAAGTAGCTAGACCAAGTATCCTTCACCTATTATGCCACCACAATTTAATCAAGATGTGGAGAAGATCCTAAATTGTTGGACCTTTGTGCAGAGTAAGAAAATTTGTAGAATCGAGTTTCTGGTTCAATAGAATGGGAATCCTATTATTGAAACATCATGGGAGAAGGATGCTACTCAATAGCTATTTGATTGATAAATTGTTGAATATTTTCAATGAGGACGTCGAGTTCACTTGGTGGGGTTGTTTTGTTATGCCCTTGGTAGTTGTTATTTGACTAGTAGTTGGAGAAGTTAGAAACTACTGCTTAGTGTTGGATTGGGCAAATTGTTCACTATTTGCTAGATTATAAATTATTGTAAAAGGGGTTCTATGGAACCACTAGTGTATATGTGTGCATTTGCTACTTGTATGTTGCTTCTTTAGCAAAATCTAATAAAGAAAGTGTTTTCCTTACCTTAACCTGGTTATCATGCGAAAAATGATTTGTTGTAATTTTTGAATCTGTTACAAACATCCCTTTGATAATTGTTAAGTTGGAAGCACCTCAAAATCTTGTCAAAGAATATTCTCTAACGGATTAGTGTTGGTGATGTCCTTTTGCAACAAGGTGGCTTTAGAACCTTAATAAAACCATCTATATTTGGTTTGACTTTGAAGACCCATTTGAAACCAATGATGTTTTTATTGTGTGGAAGAATTAAAGGCCAAGTGTAGTTTAGTATTAAAATATTAAACTCTTCTAGCATTGTTATCTTTCAAAACAAAAACCTTTAAAGCTTTGGTTTGTAAGTTTAGCATCCATGGGAGTGTTGGTGGATAACAATGCATATTGAGGATTAGGTTTGCTTATACCATCCATAGATCAAAGGCTTATAGGAAACACTAACAATTCTAAAAAGATTGGTTTCTTTGGTAAGTGAGGGAATAACTTAGGTAAGATAATTAGTAGAGTGTTTATTAGAATTGGAAGGTGTAGATGAGTGAAATTAATAAACTTAATTTAATAAGGATGAAAAATTGTGATATAATTAATCAACTTAATGTAAGAAGGATAGAAAATCAAAGATATTGTTTTGGGATCATTAAGAATATATTGATGGGGGATATTGTAAGTTAACATTAGAAAATTTTAAAAAAAAATTTAATGAGACATGAAAGTTCATTTAAAACTTTATAAATAATAGATTTTTTTTTAATCAATGGAGATATGGTGGTGAAGGAAATGAGCAGGCGAAGAAGGGGATTCTTCTTAGAAGTTGGTGAAACTAAGTATTGGCAGGAAAGAATATGTTCTATAAAAGAATCTATCTCGTATGGTCTATATTTCAACTCTCATGTCTTGATTTACAAGTTATACTGATAGTGATTGGGGAGGTGATGTAAATGATAAAAGGAATACATTTGGATGTACATTTTATATGAATGAAATCATGTTTATATGGATGTTAAAGAAATAAGGAATAGTTACATTATCTGCCTATGAAGTCATGTATGTTGGAGCTTCAACCTGTGTAACCCATGCTATCTAGCTTAGAATGTTGGTGATTGAACTTGGATTAAAGTAGGAAGGGCTTACAAAATTATTCATAGACAACAAGTTAGCAATTATACTTAATAAGAACCATATGAGCTATTAAAAGAGTAAATATATTGACATGTTACCACACTTCATAAGAGACCATGTGAAAAGAAGCACGATCAGGTTGTAGACATTTTCACTAAGGCATTAGGAATGAAGTTGTTCAAGAAGCAATGATGTCAACTTGGAGTTATGTCAAGAAGTGAATTAAGTTTGAAAAGGGATGATGAAATTAATAAACTTAATTTAAGAATGTGAAAAACCAAAGAGATGATCTTAAGATTGTGAAGAATGAAATTATTGATTAGTGATACTAAGAGTTATCATTAGAAAGTCAAAAAAAGTTATTTGAGTTATATGAAGGGTCATTTAAACCTTTATAAAATAGTAGACATTGTTGAATCAATTGAGGAATGGTGATGAAGGAAATTGGAGGGTGAAGAAGGAGATTTTCCTTAGAAGTCATTATAGCCAAGTATTGACAAGAAGGTTGTATCTTTTATAACTGGAGTTATTTTGTAAGGTTATTTCTTGCCTTGTTTATCCTCTTTGTGCATATCATTGATTGGAGTTTAGTTTGTACAATAATGGAGAGGATAATCTATATAAGATAATTAATAGAGTGTATATCAAAATTAAAAGGGGTAGATTATGGTGTGTTTATTGTAAAAAAAAGGAGGTGATATTGGGTGATTGTAATGGACTATTCCCCAAGGTCATTCTTTGATTTGATGGGTTGTAGGTAAAGAAATGAATGCATAAGGAAAAATAGTTTCATCAATACATATATGGAAACAAATGTAATGTGTCCATTCGTAATGTCTAAGTGAAGATTAAATAATGGTTTTGAAGCTGTTGGCTAAGGTTCTCCTTGGGCTATCAAAAGTGAGAAGGCGAAAACAATCATAATGAAATTTAAAAAGACAAAGAATGATGGAAGATTATTACACTTCATGAGGAACGTTCATGGTATTGAATCAACAAGAACACATGTCAATAATACCATGCTATACATTCCTTCAATGTGATGTACAAAGAGGTTGACTATGGAAAATGTGCTCCCTGGACAACGATATTAACGCAAACAATAAGTTATCATTGTCTTCTTTGTATCCATATTTTTAAAGAGAGAGTATGGTGCAATAAATAAACATACATTCATAAGACTTGTCTATACATTATGAAAATTAAAATATAGGTATGGGGAATTTGAATTTTTTTTTATTCTGACCCTAAACTATGTGATGTATTATATTGATATTGTTGGTGCCTCTTTGTAAGGAGTTTGTATAGTTTCTTCTAAAGGTTGAATATCTCTAATGTAGATATTTTCCACCATATGTATTAATCTTGCAATACTCTAATTAAAGTGCAACTAAATTTTAACCATACATGGCTCTCTTATGTGAACAACAATTTTCTTCTAAGAAGTGTTTTTATCAATGATCATCCTCTATTCTAAAATAACCTCGCATTTGATTGTTCAAGTTTCTTTGATCTTTTGATAGCTACTTCAATTGTATCCTTCATAGCACTAGAAATATGCCAAGTGATTGCTTTCTTAAGGTCTTAAAAGAGTCAATGTGGCTTTCAACAACTACCAATTGGTATATTTTTATTAGCTCATTGTTGGGTAGTTCAATAGTCCCTTTTAACCATGCATTTGCTAACTTCTCTTTTGTGTTCGCATGCCATCCCTTTGATTTATCCATCCTTTCTTTTGATTCATAAATGTAATGCTCAGATGCACTTTCTTTATGCTCAACTCTTCCTTTCCTAGACCGAAAGTAATATTGTTGTGCAATTTTGTGAGCAAAGTCTCAATCTTTTTCCTCATGTTTCTTGCCTCTGTCAATTTCCTGTTGGCATTTGCTTAGCTCCTCTCTATTTTGTTTGAGCTCTTTATAATCCCAAGCATAGGGAGTTTTGAATGATCATATTCAACATAAGTGTGTTGAGAGCAAGAGCAGTTTGGATTTTCTCCATGGCTCGTGTTTCATAACTTTTTACACTCTTCTCTCAGAAGCTATGATGGATCCATGTTATGATGCCAATGTCCGTGCCAATAAAAATCGTATGTTTATCAATGTGGCCCTCATTTTGTTCTTAGAAACTGGCTTCAACAACCTCTTGATTAACTTTTTTGTTTAATCTGTCCATTTTTTCTTTGCTCAACGTTTATTTCTTCTTTGAAATGACCTCAGTAACCTTCTCCAAAATTCTACCTCTTCATTTAGGCTTTTGACGACCCTTCTTTTCTTATGATGAAGGCTTAAGTCATTCTCCTTCATCTAATAAAAGTAATTATGCTTTAAGTAGTATGCATGCATCTTTTTATAAGTCTCCCCATTTCATGTTTGAAGGATAAAATTTTCTTAGAAGGATACTCGTTGTTTTTGCCCTTTTTCTATTTTTTTTTTATTCCAGTAATTTTCTGCCATTATTTGTACCCTTATTGATTTTTTTTCCAGGGATTCCAGCCTTTGTAACTGCTCTAGAATGGGAGAAGAAACATTTTAATAAAATTATTTTGTTTCACTTTGGCTAGTTTTCTGCAACTTGATCAAATCCTTTCTGCAGGTATTCTGAAACAGGATTCACGATCAATGGGGTTAAATATGAGGGAAGCTTGCTAATAGTTGAGAACAAGGTCATGTCCTGGGCACCCAAAAGGTTTTCTGAGATAAATGCTGAAAGGTATGCATGTGGCCTAGTTGACTCCTTATTTATTTTACACATCAAGCACTTCGCTCCGCATCTTAAATTCTTGTGCTGCATTTTTATGTTCGGATTTAAATTCTAGTTCCAGAGCAGTTTCCTCTCTTGGCTTTACTTCTGGGATACGTATACTATAGAGTTGGCATCAGACTTAAGGGTGTATGAAATACATTAATGCTCTTTCATGTTCTTATTGCAGCTTATCCATTTTCAAGGTCCTGAGACCTGTTCCAGGTACTTTGATGTATAATTTTCTGTCTTATACTTCCTTTTGTGTTGCTTGGGCCAGTATGGGTCAATCAATTTAAGTTAACCCTATTTATCTACCAAAATATCTAATTTACTACGCCCAACTATTCCCCTTCTGGTTGAAGCTTTGTCCTCCCATTCAAACCCCTATGAGCTCCGTCCTCCTGAGAGATCTCTTCCTGGGCAAAGCTCCTTTCTATCCTTACCTTGAAGTTTCTTCTGTTTGCGTTGATTTGAACACTTTTTTCTTGTTGTATTTGAATATGTGTTATATTTTGAATTTCACTCCAGAAATTCTTGTTCTCGGCTGTGGAAGGCATATCGATTTTGTCAATGAAGAGCTTCGACAGTTCCTCCGATCAATTGGCATCAAACTAGAAGCTATTGACTCGGTACTTTTCTTCTGGTTCATACCAGACTTCATTCTCTTTCGAAACATGAAGATGTAATAATGAATTACATGTTTGATCGTCTTTTCATTTTAACTTCATATACGCCTTTGTTAATTTCTCTTCTTTACATATGTTGACAGAGAAATGCAGCTTCTACGTACAATATACTAAACGAGGAAGGAAGAATGGTTGCTGCGGCACTTCTTCCTTATGGAGTTTCCTCTTAATTTTTGGTACGTAAGAATATTCTTAATGATGGTATGTATTAAAATCTGTGCAATCTTTTTTATTCAAAAAAAAAAAAAAAAATCTCTGTTTTCTATAAAATAATTCCTTTTCTTGCAAGCACTTGTAAGTACTAGAGTTGCTTGTCTGGTAAAGTTTGTGAGTTAAATTGTTTTTTGTTTCCTCTTTTTTTGTTTGCATATTTTGTGAAGATTAGAGCTGCCAATAATATTGTAACTTCACGATCTTAAGAAATTTGTAAAAATATAAATAAAATATTTTGTTGACACAGTATTTTGATTCCCAATGTCATCAGGATAAGGAGAATGGTGATCCACAGTATTTTGATATATCTCTTGAATTTTGTGTTACCTTATATGCTTTTTGTTTAAATTCATGCAAAATGGATATTTATTTGTCATAGGTTTTGTGCTTTCAAGTAAAACCATTTTTGTTGTTACAATTTTTTTTTTTTTCATTTTTGAAATTTTGTTAGTTAATCTTTAATATTCATGGATCAGCTATTAGGTTAAATACCAAAATAATCAAATTAGCATACACTTCAGTAAGCATTATGCTTAGGTCTCTCCTTTTGAGTCAAATAATCAAATATCCATTTCCTTTTGAATCTAACTCTTAAAGGCTGTTGTAATTCTTATGAAATCAAAGGATTAAAAGATTTAAATGTAAACATCTTCAGATTCAACTCACAGAGTTTGCTTTCACTTGGGGGATCAGGTTTGTGGATGTTCCTGGTTTACTTAACAAGACTTTTGACTTGTGGATTCTCAACCTTGGTTTTGGGCATGAATAGAGAAATGTAAAATCCTAACATGCACTATAGGTAAGATGAATTAGACTATTTTTTTGTTTGATATGTTATTTTTAAATTCAATTTTTTATAATGTTTTAAATATGATTGAAGGTTTGTGAGAACACATTTTCTAAATTCATTATTGTATTCCAAAAATATAAAAAACTAAAAATTAAAGACAATTTTATCTTTTTAATATAACTTAAAAAAACATTTGACTCTTATTAAAAAGTCAAAAATTATTTTGATTGGTTTGCAATAGCTATCTTTTTTAAAGAATTTATGAACAAAATATAAATTAAACTCATAATGTTTTGATAATATTTGACAATAATATTTTTTAAGCTGATTCTTTAATTAATCGATTTACTATATAATAACAATTATACAAAATATAACATATATAATGGTGTTTAATTAAATACTATAATTTGCTTAAAACATATTTTTAAAAATTCATATATTTTAATGATGTAGAGGGATCATGCCATTTGTTAGATAATTTGTATAAACAAACAGTTTCGTTCCATTTTAAATCATTATTACTTGTAACATTTGTTTTTTATTTTTTTGTTTCAAGCTAGCTTTTTAAAAATATCTCTTTTAAACTTTAAATATGATAAACACTTTTACAAAAAATTAATTTTCACTTAAATAAAATTTTTTTTGGCAAAGACATATTTTTCAAAAACTCCTTTTTCAAATTTCTTTTAATATATTTAATTGATACTATTAATCTTTCAAAGATTTATATATCTAAATCCACGTTTTTTAACTGTATTTTAGTTTATTTTTAATTGAATAATCTTATGAAGCAAAAAATCATTCTACACTCCTTAGCATATATAATGTATGATATTTGAGTTTGAAAAATATTTTTGGGAGTTATTTTTTTCTTTTCACACTTCAAATTTATTAAAGCACATCAAATAACAATTATGCTTTTCTTTTTCATTTTATAAAAAATAATTTTTTTTCAAAAACATATTTTTAAAAGTCTAATTTTAAATTTCTTCAAGAAACATAATTTGGTAGCACTTCAAAGATGTAATCTTGCATTTAAATGAAAATGAAACCATGCAATAACCTAAGGCTTTAGCATCCAAACCTATTAATGTCATTAAATAAACTTAATAATAATGTCAAACAAGTAAACGATGTATCTCAACCCTTCCACAAAGGTATTTCACTTAACAATTGGCACACAATATTGCACTAAGCATAAATGTTGCAAGCTGTAGAGAAGTACAATATTGTTGGCCCATAAGGGTCGATGAATAATTCTCCCAACAAATGAGTGATGGTGGTGTGTTGAGATGGATGAACATTGAAAAGATGCAAGCAAAATTGGCACTAAAAAGCAAACCATTAGAGATTAAAAATTAAAAATCAAATGAAGAAAGGAGGCTAGATTTAATTCAGCAATGGATGATGATGGGAAAGAACCATATGACATTATATGAAAATATACCAATATTTTATAGAATTTTGTTGTTTTAATGACAACAAACATGGATAAAGATAGGTCCTCAAACCTCTTCTAGTCTCTTAACCATTGTTGAATATACTCTTTTCAAACTAAAGTTACATTTGTTAACCTATGATCATGCTAAAGGTAGAGGCAAAGGGACCCAAGTTGAAGGCAATTTTAAGGGCTTTTGACAATGCGTACATCTCCATCATTTAACAACTTTTTCACAACTCAAATTAAGGAATAGTAAAGGTTCCTTAGGCTTTTTTGAATTGGAAACCCCTTCTTTAACATAATAATCTTCTTAAGAGGAAATCTACACCAATCTATCATTCTTTTCTATATTTGTTTTAAGTTATATTGTCACCTTAATCTCACTTCGTCAAGGAAGTCGATTACAACTTCTGAAGCATATCAACTCTAACTTTTTAGAAATATTGTGGAATCAAGTTTCTTTATTGCACAACGACCTAAGAAAATTGCATTCCAAATGATATGATAAACAATACCCTATACCATAAAATATGCATTCTCAAACCCTTTTCAAGCTATCATTGCACATAGTATAAAATCGACCTCTTGAGTTGATTTCTCTCAACCTAAAGATAGGGTTTATATAATTCTTGTATTTTTGTCCAATATCCTAGAATTTATCAAACATACAGTCATTCATGTCTTAGCAAGCATGATTGACATGACATATAGATAACAACAATCTTCAAGGTTAAAGAAATTGATGAAGAACAAAGTCCAAAATTACAAGCTTAAAATATATATTTTTAATTAAAAAGAGTTGAATTTAAGATAAAAATGATGATTGGAGTTAATTAAGGATCATAATCTAGAGATTATTTATCACTCAAGAGAAACAAATATAATGAATGATAATTTTAGTAAAAACACAAATAGAAATAGTATTTTGTTGGTATAAAAAGAAAAATAACTAATTTTTTAAATGCATAGATAGATTTTGGAGCCAAATGTGCAAATGAATGTTGCATTGCTATTGTAATTATTTGTTAGACCAAATTGTTTAGAAAATATCAAAGAAAATTATGCTAAAGATGTGCTGTTGAAAAGTTAATTCAAAAAATAAAAGAAGGATGAAAATCTAATTTCAAACTACACCAATTTGGTAATCAAGATTTTAAAATTAATTCATCAGCAACTCCAAGAGTTTGTTATTAAAAGAGGGGCATAATTTGAGTTATACCATTCATCTAGTAGAAGTAAAGTATATTAGGAGTTTTTAATTGGGTTAGAAAACGTTTAATCTACTAACAAGTAATGTCTTAGAGGATTGTTGTAGCCATTATTAATTCAATAGTGAAAATAAGAAAAGATAGTTATGAATTTTATAGCGGAATTATTTCTTTTAGCCATTAACTACAACTTATTTCTTAAATGTTAAAACAACTTATTCAGTAGCAAAACTAACTCAAATATATATGAATCTAACTATTAAATTACATTGGTTTCCTAAAGCAATTGTAACAAATAGAGATCCTAAATTCTTATCTAATTTTTGGAGAAATGTCAATCAAATTTTTGGTACTAATGTTAAATTCAAAAGTGTTTCATCCTTAAACTAATGGTCAAATAGAAAGATTATTTAAACTTTGAAGGATCTACTTTAATTATGTGTTAGAATTTGGAGGTATTGGGAAAGCACTTTTACCCTTAGAAGAATTTATTTATAATAACAATTATCAATCTTGTATTCATATGGCACCTTATGAAGTTTTACATGATAGAAAAATGCCAATTATCCTTATGCTAGAATGAAAAGAGAGAAAAGTATTTTGGGTCCTGAATTAGTAGAAGGTACTGCAAAGAAGATTAAAGTTATTAGGTACACGTTGGAAGCTGTTCAAGCATACAATCAAAACATTTAGATGCTAGACTTTAATTTATTGAATTCCAAACTAGTGATCACATTTTTATTAAATGTAAACTCAATAATATTTCTTAAAAACCTGATGGAAGCACAACTGTTGCGTTGCCCTTGGAGGGAATCGGTTGCGCAACTCTCTGATTCGTCACCGGCAAATTAAGCTCTACAAATTGAAATCATTTTATTTTACTCTGCCGCTTGGATGTGTCTCGTATCTTTGTAAGAAGGGAAGAGGGAAAGAGAGATTGGGAGGATCTCGATTTTCCAGCAAGAGATTTGGAGAGCTTGAGGTTCGCCGTAGGAGGTTTCTTGGTGATGGCTACGCCGCAGGAAGTCAGAGTTAAGATGTAGAGAAATCCCGGAAAGAAAAAAAAACAACAACAAAGATGTGGAAGACCTACCGCACTTCGTTGGTGTGGAAGAACCTACCATACTTCATTGAGTTCCTTGAGAAAGTTATCATGCCGGATTAAAAGAAAGAAAGAAAAAATCTGACGTGATCTTGAGTGCTGTTATAAATGATTTTAGTGTGATAGTTGATATAAGATCAAGTATGTATAAATGGAAAAATATTAGGTAATTGTTCTTAGAAGGATGATGCAATAATTTATGTATATATATATATGATATTATATAAAATCAGAAAAATAAAAATATTGAATTAGAATTATTCAAATAGGTAAATTTAATAATTTAATAACTTGTGATATAATGCATCCTTACCAATTTGTATATTTTTTTGAGATTTTTATTTTAATAATATGATATGCTATTTCTTCTAATTTCAATAGCATGGTATGTATTTGCATTGGTTTAATAAATAATGTTTGATAGTATCATTCCCTTATTTTGTTATAGCATGAAAAATGACATAAATCGGTTTATAAAACATGAAAAATATTTGAACACTGGTTATGTTATGATTGGACATGATTTGGACATGTGTAGAATAAATGGGTAATATAATTTTTTTCCTATGACATTATCTTCAAGTTTGTCTCATTATATTGGTTGGATATTAGCTAAAATCATTAGACATTTATTATTAGATCTAGAGGATAATTATTAAAGAAAAATTATATTTATGATTAAGTAAAACATGAAAAAATTGAAATCAAATTTAAACTATGTTCATAATTTTAGTTATATTTGTTGTTATCTAGTTTCATCCAATATTTTATGAGCATGTTTTTATATGGAGTCTTCTTTGTTATCTTATATGCCACTTTTATTAGTTCACATTGATATTTCTTGTAATTATTATCATATTCGATTTATCTATTAAAATTATTATCTCATTAGTATTACATCATAAGTCATACATCTACAACATCACGAGATGGGGGAGTAGACATTATGGAGGAAGATCATACTTGACTTTGTAAAATTTGTTAGTTGTTATGTCTCCTTTTTTTGCTAGCTGAGGCATGCTAATTTTCTCTTGATTCTATTAAGTTCATGCTCGTAATTGTTTAGGATATCTATTGAAAAATCATGCTCATAATGTGATCATATAAGGTAATGGTAAAGATCATATGATATGAGGATAAAAAAAGTCTGACTAAAAGTTCAGTTGTTAATATAATAAAATATGGTTTTGAATGATCATACAATGTGATCATACAAAAGAAATACTTGGGATACAAGTATGAATAGACTATTAAAATAGATTTTTGTTGTATAAGTATGACTTAATAGTCATATAAGTATGATGGTGTTGTAGATATTAACAGTCAAACATGTCTGATAGGTAACGACAAAGTTTTGGTATCGTACAAGTACGATATAAGTATATTTAATAGTATGATCAAATAAAAGAGAGAATGAAGCTGGGTGCAAAACTTTGTTGGTGATCATACATGAGTAACGTAATATCATACATGGATGTCAATATAGAATATAGAGATAGTGATGGTATTAATTTGAAAATAAGAGAAAAAAAGTATTCTATGTATAATGAGCATAATACAGTTAGTATATCATATAATATGATTAGCATAATTATATAAGTACATTCAAATTAAACAAAATATTAAATATAATGATTATCTACAACAACTAATTGTGGTGTGCCATGTATCATATTTGCATAAACATGTTATCATATAAGATTGAGGAACTATTGCAAATTAGGTTCATCATACAATATGATATTGGCATAATATTAACGTGATGTAAAGACCTAAATAAACATGATTTTTTAATTGAGTTACTCTTGATCCCAACTATAGAAATTAAGATGCCTTAGACCTAAGGGTTGGAAAATGACATTATTAGATGTGATTACACCATAATTAAAGAAATTTAATCTATTAGATTATCATGGTTTAATTTTAGTCATGAATCTTAAGAGAGGGATTAGGCATTGTGGTCATTTTATATAAAATACTTTGCTAATTAACTTAGAAAATCCAATGGTCCTTTTAACTCAAAAGTTTGACCTAGATTAGGATAGGATGAAGAACTATCATGAGCAAGAAGAGAAAGAATGAACTCTAGATTTAAAGGAAGAATAGCTTGCCCTTGGTGAAATCCTTTGCTTGAATCACAATGAAGGATGAACTTTAAGATTATACGATTAAGATTTGCCAATTTAAGAGTAATTAATTGATTACTTGTCTAAGTAATTGCTTACGGTTGATGTGGACTCCTATTGCTTTAAATGATTTTTGTCTTCCATGAATCCTAATGATGAATTTATAAATTTGTTTTAATTGAGACTTGTTTGTGGTTGTCAAGAGCATGTTTTAATTATTTATTGATTGATCTCTTTAAGAAAGTTCATTAGAAGCATGCATGCTTAACTCCACCTCTTAGTTATCCACCCAAGATAAGTTTTTATTATTAAATGCTTGGTAATGTTGAGATCTATTATTGATGCATGTAATATATGAAATTTTTAGATTTTAAAATAATTTCTTAGAAAAACTCATGCACCAAGAATTTTTTCAAATATGCTTTATTTTATTCTTTAATTTGTATAAATACATCATGTTATATAAATGTTAATTCTTAATGAATCATTATGTATTACTTTAAAGATTTACATGTCCATAGAAACATTATTAATTTGAATATAGTGAGTTTCAACTTTAATTATGGCTTAATGAGAATCTTTGATTTTTCATAAGAGATCATTATAATGAATTTGATAACAACTCCTACACAATTGAACTTAGATTAATACTTTGGATACTAAGATAAAAAGTTAAACTTAGTTAATACCCTAAGTATTCTTATAGCCAAGCTTTTTCATGCCTTGGTTTTGACTGGAAAGCAAGCGACATGGCTTGGTTAAGTCATAGAAAGGCATGATTTGGATTATAGAATTACTTAAATGACTTCTAAGGTTGAGAGAATCCTTGGTTTATAGTGGAGAAACCTAGCAAAGCTAAGTTGGTTCCCTTATAAGAGGATTAAGTTGGTTGAGAATTTGTTTAGACTAATAAGAATTAGGTGAGGTTCTTTAGGTTAGGTTAATATAGAATTAATATCCAATATATGGTTTGACATAAATCCATAGATATATATTTTAAATCATGTCAGAGACTCTTAAGACATAATTATGAGTGATATAGGTTTTAAGTATCTTACAATCAAAGGGTAATATCAGATAGAATTAGGGTAGACCAAATAAAGTGAGGTTAGTTTAACTTAGGTGTTGATTATATGAAAGAAAATCTTAGATATAAATTCTAAGATTAGATAACAAATAATAAATCTAGTTGAGTCTTGTGATGCTTAAAATAAGATCATAGGATGGAGAAGTAATTAAGTAAAGCCTTAGATGAAGAGAAAAGGATTCAATCTATAACTTGTAAGATGCTAAGCTTGACCAAGACAAAATTTGCTCGATCATGTAATGTGCAAACCCTAGGAATAGCTTGATTAATTTGGGTAAGAAAATGAATAATCTTATAGTCTCTTAAGCCATGGGTTAACACAGTAGATATTGATCTAAAATATTGTGAGTAGTTTAAGAAAGACTTTGGATGGGTAAAGTGATTCATATTAGATTGGACAAAAGAGTCATTGGTAGGATTCATGTGAATCCAGATCAATGAATTCCCATTCGAAAAAACACTTAATGGTAAAAACTAAAATATGACTTGGGTAAGAGCCAAGTGTAGTTAAATAGAAAAAATGATTATATATAATAATCTAAATAAAATTAAGAACAAAAAATAATTAATAAAGAAAACTTCACGTTGTACTTAACCATAATCAATTTTTTCATGTTTTACTTAGCCTTTTCTCATATGAGTATCCTCTTTTTTGTGCCATTTAATTGCTTAAGACTATTTAAGGAACTCTTAAAAGCTAAAATCATATTTCGAAGAAGATTGAACTGGCCATTACAAATCTTGGATTTTAATTATATTATTATGATATAAAGATCATACAAAGATGATAATTATTACGAAAGAACCATCCCAATTATGCATTTGAATGACACATATATTTTAGTTTCTTAAAGTTTATAGTATAAGTAAAACACTGAATATCATATTATACAATGTGCATTCTAAGCACATATAAAAACTATCTCAAGTTTTAGATCTTGTAAGTAGATTATCAGTGTATGATAAAATATTTTATAAGTCTTTTAGAACCTTTGTACAAGTATAATTTTTAAATTATATTAGTATAAAAAAATTCTCTTAAATCATTCACTTGAGAATAATAGGTTTTTACTTCATATGTCTACGATATGAGTATTATCTTTATACAAAGTTATTTCAAAAAAACATTCGAATTTTATAAAATGATCATACTAATATGATATACTTGATTATATTTGTATGAATCCATTTTAATATTTTTTTTCTCAAGATATTTTAATTATTTCATGAGAGAAATGTATCATATCATTATAACATATTACTTTGTATTATATGATACTTAAAATCATTGAACAAATAGAACATAGCTTTGTTTTATATACAAATATAGAACAATTTATCATGTATGACTAAGTAATATGTGTCAGACAAAATTCATGCAAATATGATGAGGATATCAAGCCTATATGGCATACAACCTTAACTACATGACTTATGACATAGAGTATGAATGAAGTAATGTTTGAATATGATGAAAGGCATCATATTATATTATTTATATGATGATTTCAATGCTTATTAGTTTAACAACAAATCTAACATAAATTTAACTCTTAAACATTAACTTATTATTATTTAGCCATTTGTTTATTGTTTAACCCATGTGTAGAAAGATTAACACTTCACTATGCATGAGAGAGGTGGATGTAAAGATATGGGCTATATTAGTATCTAGTGAAGGGTTTAATAATGTTAATCAAAATAATGTATAAAAGATGAGCTTTAGATGGATAGCTACTTCATTAAGAGCCAATTTTCTTTTTATAAGATTTAAAAGTTATTATTCTTGAGCAAAGCCAACAATATGTCTTAATTAGTTTTCACTTGCAAACCACTCTAAGAGATATTTGATCAAGCTCTCCTAATAAATTAATTTGTTTGAACTTAAGGTGTATAATATGAAAAACTTAAGATAAAGAATTATGAAAAATAATACAATGGTTTATTATCATTAAATTAGTGCTACAAGGACCAAGGGTTTAATAATCTCTTCCTTTTTTATGATGACAAAACCATTAAAACAATATTAAAATAATATAATACTAAATAATGCATGCATATAAATATTCTTTCTTAATATATGTAATTTAAATAATTAATAAACAAGGTATTAAGTTATATAATACTTTTTATTTCTCACTTTTCTCTTTCCTTTTTTATGTATCAAATGATAGAATTAAAAATGGTTAAGTAAAGTATACATTAGAATAAGCAATTAAGGACTAATCATTCAACCACTATTAAGAATATAGTTAATGAAAGATCAGTGGTTCACAAGAAAACTTATTGAAAACTAAATAATTATAAATCATTTTTATTGATGTAAGAAAATTAAAGCTACTCTGAAAGCACATTTAAAGGATTCATTTCTTTTATCCCTCTCTCTTTATAGATACATATATAGTCAAGATTGAATTAGATTTGATAAATAAATTTACATATAAGTATTTATACAAATTATTATAAAAAAGAATATATATATATATATATATATATATATATATAATGATTTCAAAGAATCATTAAAAAACAAATGGGTAAATAAATATTCAAAGGAAACGTGAAAGCGACTTAACAATCTTGTAAAAGATTTTTCTCTCTTTCTAATTTAAATATGCAAAGGTTGCACATAAAAAATAAATTCAAAACTTAGATTTTGGAGCCTAAATGGATTTAGATCTAGCTAATATATAATTAATTGATTCAATTATATATATATTATTATTCTTTCATATCCAAACATAATAATGATACCTAGAGTTAACATTAATTGTTATCTTATAATTCTTAGTTATATGATCCTTTTTCATACAATAATTACAAATAATTGAAAAAACATATAAAAAGTTATCTACAACATGCTTAAATTTAGATTTTTAAAAGTTGATCATCTAGTGGTTTTAAAAATAATTATTTGTACTAAGAGTGATTATTACATAGCTATTCAACAAAAAAAATTAAAATGAGAACTTTCTTAGGTTTTAAAAATTGTTATTATTGAATAAGAAATAAATAAAATCAAGTATAAAAAATACATACTAGATTTTTAATTGATTTAATCTAAACTTAAATCTACATCTATTCTAAGTAAAATAGCTAGGCTTACATTAAATTTGCTTCATTTTTGTTGCAACTATTGGTGTAGTGTAACATCTCAAAAGTGGGGACAAAATTACCTTAAGGTTGATTAAAGTTCTCATATGATTGGAAGAATTTTATTTTTCAAAAATAATAAAATTTATATTTATAAGTATTTGAAAATTTTGGAGATTTTTAGGAATTTTTTAGAATTATTTAGACAATTTTAAATTTTAGAAAGTTATCTTATAATATGATATAAAGTAGATCATATAATGCTATTTAGAGAAAAGCAATACAAAAACTTAACTAAGAATATTATACTTATAAGAGACATTATATAGCATGATACACTGTAAATACCTAAATTTAATAAGCTAAAATGGATTATTCACTACAATAACAGTCTATTTAATTAAATATTCATATCAATTCAAAACATATTTTATGTATCAAATGTAAGTGTTACAAATTCAAAATTTAAAAAATTATTAAGTCATGAGCACCTCGAAAAGTATATCAATATAGTAGTGGTCAAATTGTATATTTAAGCATACCATTATGAAAGTCTTGCCATGAGAAATATGATAGTACGTGGTTTGTAGTTTTCAAAGATTAATTAAATTTTTAGTGAATTATGAAGTAAATATTAATTAAAATAATTATTTTTAATCCTCTTATTTGATAAGAGAATAAGCTTCTGTTTTACTTAAGACTAAGTGCCTAAATTTTAGAAGCTTTAGGAGAGAGCGAGAGTAGGAAGAGAAAAATAAGAAAGTTAGAGAGGAAGAAAGAAAAAAAAACAATGTTATCCTTTGAGAAAAATAAGGAGATCAAAAAAGAAATAAGAAATATTAGGGAAATAAAGGGATTTTTGGCCTTGTTTTATAAATTTTGCATGAAAAGGTAAGGATGCTAATAAAGCTTTTTTCTCAACTTATGTGCTAATTGATTTGAATGTCGAGGACCACATGGGTTCTAAAGAGAAGTTAAAAGGCTTGGAGGTTGTTATCATTTTTGGCTATAATGATCATACAAAAAAGGTTATTTAGATCATACTTGTATAACCTCAGTAGCTGAAGTTGGCAAGTTTTTCAACCTAAGAGCTGAAAGGGAATCTAGTAAAAATTGTATTGGTGAAATCAATTATTGTACTAATATGATGATGTATTAAATTGTAGGTATTGTATTAGTACATCAAGATGATTATACTAAAGTATGGTTTAATAAGAGGGGTCGTGAATTAATAGAAATAATATTTTTTATTTTTAAAATATTATTTAAATAAATATTTTAAATCTTAATAAGCTCAAAGAAATCTTTATAAGAGAATTTGTGCAAAATTTAATTTTATTTTAAGAAAATATTAATTTTATTTTAATAAATTTTTAAAATTATGAAATAAAAAATTAATAAAAATTACAAAACACACCAAAAATTTTTAAGTGGTTTAGTTTTAATTCAAGTATGCATCTACCCTCGACAAAAATGAAGAAAAAATAAAACCAATAATTGTAAGTGTTGCCAAAAGATGAGTAGAAAAAACCTTCATAATAACAAAATAAAAGAGATAATCTATGATAGTCTTACTATGAAATAAAATTGATAGTAGAAGAAAAGAAAGAAGTGACACAAAAATGCATTCGTTACGAGCAACAATCCTATGCTTGATGAAATATTTAGTAAAATGTAAGTTTGTTATGCTTTTACTTGAAATAATTAGAAAATAAGAAAATGAGAGCTTAGTTGATTGAAGAATAAAAGAGAATTTGGAGCTCGATTAACGAAGGAAATAGCAAATAGAAGCAACAATGAGTATCAATTACAAAAGCTTAAATATTGTGACTTGAATGTTTTTGAAATCATATCAAATTTCAATCAATTATGTTAAAAAATCTATTATTTATAAAAATTTATAAATAATAGATTTTTTTAACATTATAATGGTTAAAAATAGTTACCAAATAACTCAAATAATCATTACTACTTAATTTAATTAAATGATAGGTTATCATAAGTTTTTTTTAATAATGGGTATTTTTATTTTAGTAACACATATTTGAAAATAACAGTTAAGCAGAATAACAATTGATAAAAAATAATTAGAAATATTAAATAAAAAAATCATGTGATATTACAGATTGATTTGAATATGTGGGTATTAGAAATGTAGATGAGATTTTGACTATTTGATCACAAATTGCATGATCAAACTACTGGAATTAAATTGGCACCGTTTAATAAGGTGGATTTGATCTGGATTATTAGATCATAAGATGATCAGACGACTGGATTTATATCTATGCTGATTAAAGAATGGATTATATTTGAGCAAATTAATTACAAAATTGTGTGATTAACTAACTTATCAAGTTAGTGCATCATAAAAAGACAGATAAGTTGTCGATCTCTCAATAGCAAAATTGCACGATTAAACGGTGCATATTTACTTTTGTATTTCAAAAGACATTTTCAAAAAAGATTATTAAGATTTAATCCCACATCACTTGTATGGTTTTTAAATATCTCTTTATAATGGATTAACTGCATACTTGAGTTAGCCAAAAGATTGGGGTTGCTTGCCTCCTGATTTGCTCAAGAGATCAATACCCACGCCTATTAGTAATTGCATAATGGGTGTGATGCCCTAGTCAACACTGTACTAGTAGGTTTGTTAGTGACGGCTAGACCCGATAGTTAGGGTTTAGGCTTAGGGTAATTATAATTAAGCTTTTATAATTAATTAATTTTTACTTTTATAATAATTTACTTTTTGCAACACCTTATTAGAAGATGTTTTTAAAGATGTGATCAATGTAAGATGATTCTTAAAATAATTAATGTTTTGGCATGATATATATATATATATAGGATGATTAGTTTTATTATGTGCTTCGTAAAACTAATTTCAATCAAGTTTAATATTCTAATCAAAATAAAACTAAGAATAATTTAAAATTAAACTCTAAATGAATCTCTTATTAATTTATCATTTTAATTAAGACGATCTTTATAAGATATAGTGTTTGCTCTTCTTTTTTTTTTAAGTTTTTTCGTTATTATAAGCATTGATCATCTAAAATTTAAAAATTTACTCATAAAATTATTCAAAATACTTAAAATTTGTTATCATCAATTAAAGTTCTATAACTATGGGTCAATACTACAGCACGTACTAGTATGATACATGAGTGAAAGTTAGTGATCATACTAAAATGAAAAGCAAGTAAAACAATATGATAAGTTATTTATTGATTAATTAGGATATCACCTCGTTTGATTGCTCATTTGATCATATTTACATACACGAGTATGGATCGTACTAGTACGACAAATATATTCTAATATCTTGTTAATGAATGGAATGTTGATCACGAATTGTATGTGTATATTTCTGTTATTGGATTAATCTTATTTGGGTTATAGCATTATACATTTAAATTATTGATCGTACAGGTACAAAAGGTAAATTGGACTAGTATGATTGATTGTGAAAAATATCGTGTTATTGTACTCATATGAGAATTGAAATGAATTTGTATGATAAGTTATTGGAGTACTTAATATATATCAACTGTACAATAAAAAATCGTACAATTAAAAATGAGCTTTTAGGTAGGCAACTAATTAATTATGATATAAATGGACTATTAAAAATCTCTTATTATTAATGTAGTTTCATTATAGCATTTTGTAATAATTGATATGTGTGTGCTAAGGTACTTAGAGATTAAGCCTTGATATGTTAAAAGGTGAGGCTTATGATGATAAAATATTATATAAATCTCCAGGTGTTAAGATAAGGGTTATAAAAGAGTCTAAGTCTAAAAGAAAAATAAATATGTAAAATTTAAAATTAAATATAAAAATAAATAAATATGAAAAGAAATAAAAGCAAGATAAAATATTATATTTTTGCTTATGATGAGTTAGATATAAATGCATATGATCATATATGCATTATTATAGTACTTTTTATTTAAATTGTCATGTATTCTTTTATTTAATACTCTATTTAATTATTTAATTATTTAATTATTTGTTTACTTTTTATGCTATTTTTATATAAATTATCATATATACTAAAAGTTTGCTTAATGAGTATATTATATTCATTTTTCTCTTGAGTTAAGGATTTTTAAAGAACATGTAATTTTCTATCCGCTCTATTGTATTTTATGAGTGTGAGCAATATAATGTAACTCCTTAGAGCAGATAGAAGAATTTACTATGTATGCCTAAGCAAAACTTGGTTAGCCTAAGATAAATAAAATATCATACTGATATGATGAGAATGTGGTAACTATATGACATAGAATTCTAACTACATATGACTTGTGATAAAGAACAAGAATGAAGTGATGTATAATTTCATGATGGGCATTACATTATATAATATATATCCAAGTTGAATTCAAAGCTTTGTGTTAATATAATTTTAATGCTCACTTGTTTAATATTAAACATAAGATTATGTAACTTCTTAGAAATCAAATTTTCATTATTTAATTCATACAAAGAAAAATTAATATTTAATCATGCATGAGGGAGATGAATGCAAACCTATGTGTCATATTAGTATCATATGAGGGATTTAATAATTCTAACCAAAATAATGTGTAAAGAATTAGCTCTAGATGAGAAGCCACTCAACCAAGAGCTAGGTTTTTTTGGCTCACAGACTTGAAAGTTGAGTCATGCTTGAGCAAAATCACCAACATGTCTTAACTAGTCTTCATTTGTAGATTATTTTAAGAGACTATTGATCAAGATATTCAATAGATTGACTTATTTGAACTTGAGATATAACAGTGCATTAGAAAAAATAATATAATATATTTTTTTTATCATCAAAATAATGATGTAAATATATTGGTTCAACAAGATGATCTTACTAGTTTTTGAGGATCAACCTTTATTACATTAGTTCTTTATCCACCTTATGCACTATAATCACAATCAATCACTGTACATGGACACTATGATTTGAAAGGAATCTTTCACAACTTGGCAATTATAAAGTAACAAAAAACCTTACATATACTTGCAAGAGAGAAGAAGTTCCATAAGGCCATTATAATCGAACATCATAAAAAGTAATTTGTTTTATTCTTCATTACAGAAGATGATTTTTTTTACTTCTTTCATGATTGCTTGGTTAAGCTAAATGGCTTGTAGGATTAGGATTTTTCTTTTCATTTTATCGCTTTTTTTAATGAGATTTGTGTAAGACACTCCTTTATATTGTCATCTTAACATTTAATTTATGTTTACTCCTTGCATTTCATATCATTGCATGTGCATACTTTATCTTAATTTCATGATAATTATAGAAATACTATGGAAAACTTATTTTGGTTATCTTAATGTTATATATGAGAATGATTATCAATCTATGCAATTTTATTAAAATATTTTCTTATTGAAAATTTGTGGAGATTTAATCTAATGTAAAATTTTAATGCTTCTTAGTGGGTTAAAGTCTCATCCACTTTTAGACTAAATTTTTTTATTATGAGACATCACAAACAATATATAATTGAGCTTTCATTTCCTTATTTTTTGAAAACCTTTATACATGCATGTGCACTAACCCCATGTGAAAGGAGAATTAGGATCATAAAAAGAGTTGCAATACCATTTTAGCATATAGGAGAAAACTAAAGCTTGCTTCAAAATTTGTCAAGAATGATTTTCTTCCCATTGTACATAGTTGATGCTGAAGTATTTGCTTCGCTACCCTTTAACAAACACAACAAATTGGCAATTGATTCCTAACTGATACACATATTATGGTAGAACTATGTTCTTTTAGCTAAAAACAGTTGATAATACTATTGGTATCTTGATGTCAAAAGATTTTTTTTAGATAACATGAGCTATATTTATAATTATTTAATTATCCTAGTTCAAGAATAACATTTCCAACTTTAGGTTAACTTCAACATCTATTTTAAGTTTAGAGCATGCCAACTCATCAAATCAACTTAAATATTACAATGTTTTTTATGATTAGTCATTTTTCAATTCTTTTCTCTGTTATAGAGTTATTTTATGATTGTTGTTAACTTTTATAATGAAGATATGTGTCATATACTTCTTTTTATATTTTTTTATTTAACTATGCATTATTAAGACTATTGCATGACTTTTGTTTAGGTTCTATATATTGAAATAGTTTAGGACTTTTTATATTTTATGATATATTGATTGATATTATTTTGATTTTTGTTTAAATTATATAAAGTAGACTTAATTGATTGAATTAAATCCAAATTGATTTGACAACTTTTAATGCTTAATCAGGTCAATTTTGAGATTAGAAAAAAGAGAATCGATATCATTATTTAATTTTTTAATACTTAATCTTTAGTAAATTTCTTAATTGTTTTTTAATTTTCTTAGTATTTTTGTTTTTCTCATCATTTAATTTTAATAATTTTAAAAATATTTAAAAATTTCACATATATGTATGTATGTGTATATATATATATATATATAATTTAATAAAACCTGCCAAATCTTTATCGTCCTCTCCCGCCCCATCTTCTTCGAGCAGTATTATTTTCCTACATTACCCAGTCGTCTGCCGGCCCCGCCCGTTAGCTTTCAACCCGCCACTAGTCGGATCACCCTCCGGTCACCGGCGGCATAAAGCCACGGCAGCTGCCGTCCCTTCTCCGAGTGCCCGACTCGCCGGTCCACTCCCCTTTCCCGACTCTGCTTCCCCCAGGGCACGACTTATCTTCCGCTGCTGTCCTCCACCGGGAACCGCAGCTACCATTGCGTTTCTTGCTAAGTTTGTCCCGGCTCCGTAGAAGGGCAACCGCAGAGACTGCCGGCCTCCACGACCTCGCTCGATCCCTCTTGTCTCCATCTCCAACCTGCATCCCACTCCACCGACAGTAAACAGCCGTCGCCGACTTCTGCCACCATCCCCTAAGTCCAGCCGACCCTCCTCCTTGTCAGCTCGTCTGCCACCACCAGCACATCCTCCAGTTCCTCCTGTTTAGTGACAGCCCTAGTTCCCGACGATAATCATAGCTCCAATCGACTAACGGTACAGGGTTGGTGATGCTTTTCACACTCAATCCTCTGTTGAGCTTATGTATAATGCGTAACTTTGCTCGATTGATTGTCTTAGTCCACTTCGCTCACTTGTGTGACCTCTTTCATTATTTCCATTAATGTGTTAAGATTTAATTTTTAGTGGTTTCCTGTAGCTGCCGTCCATTGCTACATTTAACTTGTTGTGAACTTTAGCTAATCCAGAAGTTTCTTAATTTGCTAACTGTTTGTTCTTCCATTTTGATTTGAACCAATTAACTGCATGTTCATGCATGTTGTGCCACTTTATTATATATTGGAGTGTTTTCTTATTTAACAATTTGGCAGAATTAAATCATTGCATCTTAAGGAACCTCACATTATACATTCATTCCTTTAGGTGGTATTTCCCTGTATTAGATGCTTGGAGACATAGACAATGGATACAACATTGAGTCATTTCACATAACATCTTATAGAAAAGGATGGTTTAGGTTTTTTTTAATTGCTTGCCTTCTTCCTCTCTTTCACTTCCCTCTCGTAAATTCATTTTTAATTGAGAATGCATCATTTTTTCTTGCTATTTTCCATATATCATAGTGAAGGTTGTTATGAGAAGTGGCATGTTTGTGCATAAGTAACAAATAGATCAAATGCAGTGAGTAACGAACCAAGATCAAAACCATGAATGAAGACACTAAGGCTCAAGTGGTATGACCACAAATCATGCCTACTCCCACATTAAAGGAGGATGTTCTTCCAATCAAATAAGATATTCATGTTATGATCTTTCCTAAATTCCAAAGTATGCCCAAGTCTTCATCAAGTAAATGACGCTTTACGATACTTCTCTAATCAAGAAGACTGATCAAAGAAAGTTAAAAGATCTAAACGTATTGAAAGCTAAACATTTTGGTTTTTGAATCAACGGGAAAGACCACTAGCATGCATTGACAACAACTTGTAAAAAAAGTCTTGAATATGAAGATGGTTTACTTAATGTCATCTTGAAATGGCCACAACCTTCATAGAAGGTTAGAGCCCTAGCTTCGCTATTGCAAATAACCATCTTGAAGGGATTCTACAATTCTATTGTCAAAATTGATATGGTTTTCTTTTGTTGCATATTGACCATTTTAAATAACTACAAGAAGAATCTTCAAAAATATTTTAATGAAAAATTCTAAGAAAATTAAATTTCAAGATATACTTAAATATATATCCAACGAATAAATTTGGTTTGGTACTTAAAATTTATTAAATTAAACTTGAAATTAAAATATCAATATGTCATATTTTTTTATTTCAAACGAGCAATATTTCGATTACAAAATTTGGATAATAAATAGTGAAGCATACTGCAATAGTTCTCTTATTTGGCTAACTATTATGATTATAACAAAAGGATCTTCTCTTCATGTTTTCTCTAATACAAGTTACCAAGCTCTTGAAACCCTAGAGGGTACAGCATCTTGCGATTAATTAAGAACTTTCACCAATGAGAGATCTCTCAAGCATGTTTGCACCAAAATAACACAAATCTATAGATAGTCAAAATGCGTCAATAGTGTATTAGCTACAAAATATTGTACTTTCGAAGTGTTAGTCTACAAGCCCTAAATGCTAATGCATATCATTTGGCATTGCAAAACAGCCCAGTGTGTTTTGAATCCAAATTGCAACTATAATCTCTTTGTGCTTTCTTGAATCTTTCAAATCAATTTGCTTTCTCAAATATAAACAAATGGTGTCTCATCATTTGTGTCTTTTGTTCAATTCACGTGTGAACTCTTGTTTTAGATAAATATTTGTCACATTTGGATTGTAGTTATATCTAATAATAGAATTAAATGAAATAGATTTGATTGATAGGCATACTTTCTAGTATGCTAAATCTATATGGTTTTTGCTTCACATAAGTCTCCAATAGATTGGCTCCTCATACATCTTGGTTCTTTAAAGAACCAAAACACGTTGAACCATTAAATTTTTTGTTCTTTAGCTTTGTTGTTGCCATCATCTACCATAGCTTTGCTTCTAGCTTGTTGTGATGAGTGATTTGTTTTTACCTAAGGGCTAAATGGATTGGATGTGACGAGTGGCAAAAGTAATAACCAATAGAGATCAAGAATATAAAAATGTTACTAAGATTTATATGATTCAACCACAAATAAGACTTATGTCCACAAGGGAGAAAGATGTTATATTAAACAAAGAAGTCACAATAGTGTTATATAAAACGGAGAATAAAAATACTCTTTTCATATCTAAAAGAATTTTCAAATCTTTATCATATCAAAAGGCTTTAGAATATCTCTCTAATCAACTAGATCAATCGAAGTAAGATTAGTGCTCCGAATAGTTGATGTACCTCAAAACCCAACTTCTTAATGAACATAAAAGATTAAATGGATGTGTTGATGAGCAAATAATGAAGCCTTAATTACGAATTTTTTTTACTCTATTTCTTCAAAAAAATCATGACATTCTTAAGGCTTTAGTGCCACCACTATAAACGACCATCTTGAATAGATTTATGAAATTTTTATCGTAGAACACTTTCGGATATCTCCATCTGTAGATTAAGATGTGTTTCTTTTGTTGTATGTTCATCATTTAAATAGTCACAGAAGAAACCTCCACAACTATATCTTTAAGTGACAAATTTTAAGCAAGTTAACTTAAGTAACAAATTTTAAATATGTATTTAATATATTTAATGAAATAAATATTGTTTAATTTGTTGTAACAAATTAAAAATCAGAATATCTAAATATTAAATTTGTTATCTTAAATAAATTGTTTCTTAAATAAAAAATATGGGTAGTCCAAAACTTCTTTAGTAAGTGTTTTTTATGTGCTTTCTTGTATTTTTTTTATCAATGTTCTACATTTATATTTACTATTTCTTGTAGATTATTAATTGCATAATTATACTTATAAATCATATTTTTTTCATCTATAATATCTCGTTAATTGCATGTCCTATTTGTCAAATTTGTTTGTGGCATCATGTTGTCTACCCATGTCCTACCCATCATGTTGGTGCTTCATATCAGGTTTTTGGCATTGAATATTAAGTTATTTTTCTTACTAGACTTGATCGAAGATATTCGTTATTGATTTATTGTTCATAGTAGTTACTCTTTGTAATGTTTGGTAGGATTATAATGATTTGTTTATTTATTGTTTTTATTTTCATCATGTTAGTAAAATAGAGATTTAGAATGCTCGACATTGGTTATCCTCCATCAATTTTAACAAGAAGAATACTGATGATTAATCTCCCTCAGAAGCTGGAGTGTTTAGTGGTGAGTTGCATTTTCTTTAGGTTCTACTTATGTTAGAGGTTTCTTTATTGAATTTGGCATTTCTTAAAGACCTTTTTATGCTGTGAAAATTTTTTTATCAGTATTGACATATAAAAATTTTTGTAAATTCTATAATTGAGATTGCAGTTCATACCCTTTCTTTGAATTTGGAATAGCTGCTACAGTGCTATTTATTGACAGAAAAGGTAAAGACTTTTACAGCTGTCCTAAGAGAAAATTTAGTAAGAGTTAGTTTTTTTTTTTTTATTGACAGTGCATATAGTGATTTGCAGGCCATTGCAAGTTTCTGTGTTGCAAAACTATTTTTGTCTTGGGCAAGACGAAGTTTTCTCAGTCTGTAATAGTATTGATAGTTTGTTCAATAGTTTTACTGGCCATTGGGAGTAATTGGGAGGCTCCTGAAAGGATTTTTAAAGGCACATCAAAACTTGATTCGAATTCCAACATCTGCAGCATTAATTAGCCCACATGAATCAAGTCATATGCTTTAGGATTGACATTAAGATTTGTTAGTTATGCATTGTAAATTCCATGAGTAAGATTGCAGTTCATACTTATTTGAATTTTGGCGAGCTGCTACTGTGCTATTATTATTGATAAAAAGACAAAAGACTTTAAAGCTGTCCTAACGTGAATTTTACTAAAATTTAATCTCTTTTTATTTATTAACAGCTCATATAGTGATTTGCTGGCAATCGGAAGTTTTTTTGTTTCATAACTATTTTTCTTAGGCAAGTCAAATTTTCGTAGTCTTTGATGTTATTGATGGATAGTTTGCTTAATGATTTTGCTGGACATTGCAAATAATTGGGAGGCTTGTGAAAGGATTTTTAAATGATCATGAAAGTATGATTTGAGTTCCAACATCTGCAGTGTTAACTACCTTGCATAAATCAATTCACCGGCTTTCTTTGGTGCTGTAGCATTTGACATTGTCGCTACTCAATGCAGTTTTTTACAGCTTTAACCCAGTGTCTGCATTTATTACTCGGCCTTTTGTAGGCAGCTTGCTATGAGTGCTGTCTGCCAAAAAATTGAAACATATCTGAATTGTTCTGCCTGCCAGTCAGTTCAATTGTATAGCACACCTTCCTGGTGTTATGTACTTTGTGTGAGATGCAATAAAAACCTATCTTTCTATAAATCCTTGAAACATAAAAGTGTTTTTGGTTTAATATATAAAAATGTTAAGCCTATTTACTTCAATGATAAAAGCTGTAGTCCCCACAATTTGTAACATATGTGAAATGTCTTGCAAGTCTATGATTTTTGTAGAAAAAACTTGGGCTTGGGTAGATGCATAATTAGCTAATTTCCAAAGTGAACTTTCGTAGGTTGCTAAATATGCCCAAAGTTTGTTTGGTAGATGATTATTTTTGGTGTCAATGAAAGTTTGGGTTTGAAATTTGATTTTCTTTTAAGTTTGATCATGATCTATTTCTATCACATAATGTAGAATGCTAAGCATAAAAGTTACAATCTTTAGATGGCATAAAAAAATGTCTTGGTGAAACACCCCCTCCATCCAAGGGAAAATCAAATATTATGGCTCTATTAGCAACTAAATATGCCATTCTATTAGTATTGTTGTACACATTTTGAATTAAGAAATTAGAAAATGATCTAAAAATGTGGGCACTACTCTTAGTTGGGTCATTGTTCACTCCCCCTCCATGCACCTCAAATTGTATCATGGATTGTATAGTTCATCAATAAAGAGTCACTTTTAAGACTCATTTGTTTGTTGTGCTCACACATTAGATAGCAAGAAGCATTGCCTCTCTGAGCCCTCAACTCAAGCATCTCAATTGAGTCAGAATACAATGCTCCCATCTCAACCATGTGAAAATACAATACCCATCTAGCCATGCACCCCAAGAAGCTATCCTCAATCATTTGTTACAATACCCATCTAGCAAGGCTTCTGTTGAGCATAACACTCCCCAAAGTTTGATATTTGATTTAGTCGATTGATGGTAAGACTTTGAATTTAGTTTTAGTTATTTTAATGATTCAAATGTGAAACTTTTGACAAGCATTCATAATTTGCAAAATGCTTGTACTTAGTTTGCTAGAAATCTGTTTGGCATGTGTCATTGTTTCTTCAATTCCATTTTTAAACAGCATAGGTGTGGTATAACGTCCTTTTCCTATTTTTCTTGTTTTAGAATTATTGCATGGGTTACTAAGTTATGCTTGCTTTTTGGATTTATTTCACTATAGTTTGGTTTATTTGAATTGAAAAATCTTAGTAACAATACCAGAACTGCCCTATTACTTGTCAAGCTATTTTCTTGATACTTTCAGAACATACACTTTAACATTCAACAGGTGTGACCTGTTGGTTTTTGGTCTAATAATATTTCTACTGTGGAGTCTCTTTTGATATAATTTATAGGTAATGTAGATGGCCATCATTCAAAAGCTTATATTTTCAACATAGTATTCCTTAGATGCTTATTAACATATAATTTGCAAACCATGTTTGGAGTAGGCATTTGGTGAGTTTTCTTAGATAGGATTTTGGCCAATAAGTATATTAGAACATTTAACACTATCATTATAGAAATTTATGTATGATTCAGGAGGATGTAATTTACTTATCCTTTTGGGTTTTTTCTGTCTTTAATTCTTAAGATCAATTTTTTGTGATTCCATTGGATTCTTGTACATGCCCTTAAAAAGATTTTGTGATGTTTACTTAGGTATGCCATGCCAGGGGTCCGAGGCCTAGGTTCCCACGTGTATGGAAAACCAGGAAGCGGATTGGCACTATCTCCAAGTCACAAAAGCTTGTTAACACTGTAATTTACTTTTGCTTTGACTATAGTCACTTCATGCAGTAGACCATTTCATGTGTTGCAATAGAGAATCATTCTTAAAAATAAAAAGATCTAATATCAATGGGAACTGTTTATCTTAACCCAACAATGTATGTTACACCATTGACATTGCTCATGTGTCTGAATTACTAGTACTTGTAGAGTTCCGAATTTAAGTGATTTGTGAATGACCACTAGCACCATCTCCAAGTTGCAAAAGCTTGTTAACACTGTAAGTTGCTTTTGCTCTGACTACAATTACTTTATACAGCAGACAATTCCATGTATCATAGTAGAGAACCATTCCTGCAAAAATATAAAAAGATCGACCATTAATAAGAATTGTTGTCTTAACCCAACCATGTATGTTAAACCATTGGCACTGCTGATTTGTCTGATGATATATTAGTACTTGTAGAATTCTGAATTCAATCGATTTGTGAATGACCATTGGTGTTGCCAAAAAAATATTGATCATTGTTTACTTTACAATTCTCATTTTAGATGAAGATTACTTAACAATCTTTTCAATTTTCGTCTATACCTTGTATGGTTGTTTGGTTCATTGATGAAAAATTTAACATAATTTGATCAATTAAAGTTTGATCAATTAAAGTCCTCAAGTTGGGCTGAATATGCCATTTATATGTATCCTTCAACTCTAAAACTTAATCTTATTGTATATTAATATGCTCACCCTAATCGAATTTACAATGTAAGATAAATCTTACTATTGTTGATACTTAATGATCTCCCATTCAAGTGAAAATCACATCTATATTGTCAACAAGTTTCATCCTTAGATATGAAATTTGCTTTATGATAGGTAGCCGCACTAAGGGAGTTATGCATTGGTCACTCGATGTGAGGTTGATTGGCTTAACAATAACTTTTCAACATCATCAAGATCTACTGAATGACGTGGGTGCTAGATCTCTTAAGCCGTGCTTAGCCGTGGTAGAGTGTACTAGAAATTCATTGAAACTTTAAATAATACGAAGTACTTCATGATCCTTGCCAAAGAAATGCCATTTTACCACTTCTAATGGGAGTTGTATCAATTGAGATCTGAAAGTTTATCCCAATAGTCATGGTGAATATGCAACACATTTGAACCATAAGCTTAATCTATTGATTGGTTCACCTAGTATTATATTAATGCTTAATACCATATGAAATTTTTGAAGAGAAAGTAATCTAATTCTCATTTGTACTTCAGCACAAATTCTAACTAGATGAACAGAATTTATATTATAATATGAAACCTTTTTTATCATTGGTTATAAAAATTAATTGGTGTTAGAAAATATAGATAAAGATTGTTTGTTAGTAAATTTATAATAATTGATAAGATTATCGATTTATTGTGGAGTAGTATGTCTCAACTATTAGTTTGAAGGTTTTGCATTTTGTAAAAGTTGGCGATATTATGAAAATGATGCAAAGCAAATTATGTTGTACATTAGATTCTATAGTATGAATTTTAATTTCATCATCTATATGGTTTAGGGCAATAAATTTCATGTCATGTTGGCACTTAAAGTACCCAAGGGGTTAGGTGTGATTTGAGTTTTAAAACTCTTTAATAATAAAAACCTAAGCAAGATTAAGTTTCTAGAAAATCGGGAAAAAGTGAAATGAGTGAGGCAAACCAACTTTTTGGTGGTTTTGCTTTGGATCAACTTTTTGTACATCCTAAGTGCTATGAACTTGAAACACTAACCCCTCATTTGCAAACTTATTAGAGTTCTTCGGGTTTTGGAGTATGCCTCTCCCAAACCCACATTTAGGTTTAATTTGTAATCACAATGTAGAGTTTCTTTCTATAATAATACAATCACAATCCTTTGATGCTGATGAAACAAACCTAGATTGAAGCCTGAAATCAAGAGAAAAAGAAGAATGTCTCTTGTGAGATGAATGAAAAGTACTTCTAATATTTGTAGTAATTTCTTTAATAAAATTATTTATAATCTATCAATTGATGCCAATGATCATGTATTTATGAACTAAAAGTATAGCAACCCTCTGCCCTTAATTATTTTAACTTTGAGAAAAATGGAATAAAATAAGTTAGTTGTTTATTGCTCTGGTTTAACTAACATTAATGTTATTTTTTTGCTATCCATATATTGCTAATTACAATTTGTATCATGTGGAATCAATCTTTATGTCATGAATTGTACTCTTTATCTTATGAAAATTATAGCTTTATACCATTTAGATAGTTTTGCTGATTCGTAGCTTAATTCGTATTTTATTGGATGTCTATACTATATGCATTGTACTTTATATCTTATATGCAATTTATAGCTTTATGTAAATTGTAAGGCAACAAGCTGAAAGCATTGCACCTAGTGTTGTATGCTAATATCTCCTTAAGCTATTCTCCACGATACTTAAAATCTGATGGCTCTAACTAAAATATAAGGGTCAATCTGAGATGTTTAACTATTATTGTTTTTTTCTTGTTCTCTTTGTTGCTTATGAGTTGTTCTTTTTGCTCTAAACTAAGAGGTAGAAGCCTTCATGCCATATAACTACGTGTGCTTACTTATCTGTAACTTATAACAACACAAATGATTATTTAATGACACTAATTTGTTTTGTTTTTATTAAAAATAAAAATAAGTAATTAAAAGGTTCATGAACTAACATTGTGCTGCTTTTTGATAATGAAAAAACATTAGCAACACTTAGGGCACAAGTAACGAGGTAAAACGAATCCCATTCCAAATGAAACATCATTAACAACCATAAAATTTAGTTAAATAACAAATGAACTGTATATACATATCAATCATATCAAATAGGATAAGTTAATATAATTTACACTATTTAGATATATTCTCACCATAACCATAGAATCAATACTCATCATTGTGCTTAAATTGTCTTCCCTCTTTTAGTGTCTTCAGTGGGAGACATGATACGTGATTAAGCCCACTTAACTAAGAACAAGAAGTCAACTCGAAAAGTCTTGAGACCATTGTGGAGTTCTCAAGATTAGCAAAGTATGATATTTTGACAATTGATTCTAGAGATGATGGTCTTAAAGAGGTTATTATATGAATCTTAGGAATGAAGCTTGAGCATTATAAAACAGTAGATTGTATTACACACTTTTTTGTGGGAAGAAGAGGCCTCAAGGATAACTAATAGCATTGATGGATCGCTTCTTAGTCCCATAAAAGGTTGGCTAAGGAGAACTCATGTAGTCTTATGAATGGCATTTTGCATCTCAAGCTACTCTTGGAATGGTATTCCTTTGGAACTTAGAGGATGTAGATTATGTGAAATTATTAATGTAAGATTAGCCACTTTCTTATATTTCACAATTGAATATCCCATCAGTTATGGGATACCCTCAAGTTCTAGCACATAATTTAGGATTAATTATTATATTTGTTGTTTTGTAAGGGAAAAAGACTAACAATCCATATTTATATAATATTTAAGATGAGATAAATCCTACAATTAAGTTGATAAAATTATGATTAGCTATGTTATGATATGGTAAAGTCATTTTCCTGAAATTGGATGTATATACATTTATTTAAACATTAAAATATTGGTATAATCTTAGGAAGTGCATCACAGTTTTAAGCTTTATCAAAAATATTATTTGAGTATATTAAAAGATAGAACACATTGAGATGAATTAAACGTCTCTAAGTTTGTAATTTTTTAAGATTGAAATAATTAATTATGAATGTTTGAAGGAGACAAGTTATAAATGTAATTTTTAGGATTTTGGTGACATAGAATTGTAATTTCATGAATTTTGGTGTGACCAACTTAGGTATAATTAATATTGTTGCGAATAAATATGCAAATAAGTGAAAGTTCAAGGGACATATGTAGAAGTTGTGGGGTTATTTTACCTTAATCTGACTTTGTAAATAATAAAAAAATTTTAACTGCAGCAGTGGCTGTCTAACCATAAACCAACTTTCGAACCGGTTTAAAAATTAAATAATTGTTATTTGTGGCAATTTAATTCCTTAAGCCATAGTTAGCAAGTATTTAAGCATGCTTTGTGCCTTCTTGACATGCTTCTGAATTTCCTCTTCTCATGAGCTTACGAGAGGCTCAGGTTGGTTGTTGTGTGTAGTGGCTGTCGGGAATTCAAGCAAAGTTATGTAGAACATCGACTACCATCATGGAGGAGTACTAGTACTATGGGAGTTCTCGTCGTTGTGCTGTCTGCGGAGGATCAGGAGGGTATTTTGGCTTGCGGGTTGATTGTCATTGGTGAGTTATCACCTTTATTCCCTTGGTTTTATTTTCTTGTTGCTGCGTGAGCTCACCTCAAGCTGTTGTGATGAGAGAGAGATGCAGGAAGAGCTTGTTATGCCAAAGGAAGAGGGTTATTTTGACGTCGTAGTAGGATGCCTCTAGCTGCTATGATGAGAGAGAGATGTAGGAAGAGCTCGTTTACCAAAAGAAGAGGAGGATTATTTTGATGTCACGAGAGGAAGGAGAGGGGAGTTGATGTTGCAAGAAGAGCACATTCTTGCTAAAGGGAGACGAGGAATTCTCAGTTTTGCAAGAGGAATGAGAGAGAGAGAGAGTAATGTAGGAGTCAGGTTGTTGTAGAGGGAGGAGTGTCTAACACGACTAGTGAAAGGTTTGGTTTTAACAGAACTAAAGAGCTGGAGTGTATCAAATGCATTAAACTACATAATTAACCTTGGCACGAAAGGGTTTGCGGGTCCCATTTGATCCGCTTTGGTTTAGGTGTGGGAATTCAACCCTGTGGTGGATCAGGTTCTGTGTTGGGGTTATCGATTTGGGTTGTTGATAGAAGAGAAAGAGAGAGAAACAAAGAGAAGGAAAAAATAATTACAAATAAGTAAAATAATAATAAAATATAAAATTATTATAAGGAAGTGGAATTTAAGAAAGAGTTAAGATAAAGAGAGAAGTTTATGGAGGTGATCACTAAGGATGGAATGGTTTTGTAATCGGTAAAGTGATCATATAGTGCAATAATGATTGAATTTGTTGAAGGATTGTACTGAGGTTCATATATGAGGATTGTGTTTATACGATGTTTTTAATTGTATTGGATGATTAGGTTATCTGGTGAGGCATCCAGTGGATTGTACAGAACAATTGTGTGGATTGTATTGCTCCATTTATTGTAAAGTAGTATTACTGATGGAAAACTGGGCTAATATAATATAATTAAAAAGTTTTTACAATTACAAATAAGGAGTGATTTAGTGTATAAAAAAGAGATTTTTAGGATTTAAATTAGTTTGGATTAACTGATAATTTTATCATAGGATTAATATGATTATACATGTATCGCATTGTAGAAAACTTTAAAGAGAAAGGGTGTTGGTTAAGATAATTCTATCTCAGATTTAGGTAAGTAAATTTGATAATTATGATGTAAATGTGATAATAAAATGTATTTTTATTTTAATGATTTCATTTGGATTTATATTGGCAATGTTTATGACATCTTGAGTATTTGTTTTAGCATGATTTTTATTTACATGTAATTATTTTGCTTTGTGATGATATTATTTGTTACACGTTAATATGAAGAGGATAAACAAAAAGGAATAAAAATTTATATTGATAATGATATTAATATATTTTATAATATAATAATTGAAATATAAAATCAATACTAAAAAGATAATAATTAGTTTCCTGAGATGTTATCCTCATATTACTAGAGCTAGAATTACCCTTATGGTGAGGATTCCCTTAGATACGATATGATCTCGTGTAATACTAGGTGAGGATTGTTTATATGCATGATACAAGGTGAGGATTGTTTATAAATATGATATAAGACGAGGATTACCTATATATATGATATAGTGTAAAGAATATTGCCTATATGCATGATACAGGGAATAATAATATGAAGGAAATGGTTTGTAACAAAACTATTGAATTTTTCCAGTCACGTCTCGTGAGTAAATACTTCCAGATTACTCACTACTGTAACATGCTAAATTAAGGAGGTAATTGCGGAGCCCATTGCAGTCATACTCATATGGATGTTGATTAGGACCATCCCTCACAAACCAGTTCATCATACGCCACTTGCCTATTGCTGTAACCTTAAGTTCTGATGGAGGGTGGCAATATTTGAATGCATGTCACTCTCCAGAGATTATCTTGTGCATGTTGTGCTGCTGCAATGAGTCAAAACTGTTGGTAACATTTTTCTGTAACATGTAGAATCTGTATGTGAATAATTCCGTGCCATATTGGTTGCCATAACATCATTATTTTTTAGGTTGGTGGATGAGAGCTCCTTTTTGGTATGTCAGGGTGTAGGTGGTGGTGGCATTTCTTCACCAGGAGCATTTCTAATCATATAAGTCTTCAATCATAATAACATCAGTGAATGGCGGAGGTGGTTGACCAGGTTGTTGGGGGTTCTCACCTTTCTTGATATGCTCTTTGTTGGGGGTTCTCACCTTTCTTGATATGCTCTTTTAATTTCTTAAACTGACTCAGGAATTTGTTAACACCAAAGGAAAGGTATATTTATCCTTCAATATCTCACTGATCAAGTGACCACAACTCAAAATTGTTGGGAGATTCCATTTGGGATTTCTCATTTCAATCAATTCTTTAATAATATAAAAACTATAAATACTGTGTATCACATCAAATTTGATTTCCTTTAACATGAAGAAAGTTGACTAGGAAAGTCAAGGTGTGTTATTCATCTTAACACCAGTCTTGTGCAAAACATTTGTTCTTAATATGTGCAGGACCACATGATCATCCTTTTTCAATTTATTGGCTTGATATAATGGTCAACTACTATGGTTGACTTCTTTTCGTGTCAGGACATAGTTAACTTTAGTCCAATCGAGTCTTTGGTCTAAGCATTGAGGCAATGAGTGTAGGCCTATAGTGTAGATTTTACAACTTTCTTATAAGATTTCCTTAAGTAATGGTTAATTGTGTCTATTGAGATATGAGAATGCAATTTCAAATTCTCCAAACTCTAGATATAGAATAATTTTTCAATTTTTTTCAACAATGACTTATCTAAGGTCAGATAAGATTCTAACCAAATGACTTCGAATGTATTTTTTAAATCACTTTTATAGTCCAGTACAAGGTCAAGTTTCCTTAAAAGATTCATTGGTCACAAAACAAACCTCTCAAAAGCTTGACTGTGCAGGCCTTCCAAGATTGCTGTCATCAAAATTATCTACCATTCTAACCAGTTTGGTGGTTTCTATCCTTGTCATTTACAATGTGACGTGCTTATAATCGTACCTTGCAATAAATAAATGAAGATGGTGCAATTGTTGACTGTGCCTTAGCTTTGAGATTCATTTGGTTTGCAAATCAAAGGTGATTCTAAACATGATTGCAAGAATCTAAGTGAGATTTATTACTTGACCTAGATCTTTAGTTTTATTTTCAATGATTTCATCATCTTTCCTTCTATCATTTTTTCCTGTTTTATGTTATTTTCCTTTGAACTGTCACTTAATGTTTGCTCCCTTTTCTAGATCTTATTACCTGGCTCTTGGATTGGTATTTCTCTTGTTAAGCTTGGGGACTTCTGGTTAACCTACTTTCCTCTCTCTCTCTCTCTCTCTAGATAAAGGAATTGTCAAATGTGAAAGAAGAAGTTTATGGAGCCCTCGATTCATTTATTGCTTGGGAGTTGGAATTTCCTTTGATTGTTGTCAAGAAGGCATTGAAGACACTTGAGTTTCAACAAGAATGGAAGAGAATTATTCAGGTATTCAAACTCTGAAATGTGTTAATACTATTTTTGTCCACTTGTCACGGTTTTCTTTCGATCATGGGATTATCATTTTCTTTCATTCTGGAAGCTTTTATTTGTAGGTGATAAAGTGGATGCTAAGTAAAGGCCAGGGCCAAACCATGGGAACCTATTACACCTTGTTAAATGCTTTGGCTGAGGATGGAAGACTTGAAGAGGCAGAAGAATTTTGGACAAAAATATTTTCAAGATATTTGGAAGGCTTGCCTCGCATTTTCTACACCAAAATGATCTCTTTGTACTACAAAAAAGGTTTGAATGAAAAGATGTTTGAGGTATAGTAAAGCTCATTCTTCGTATTTGCTTTCTATCTTTTATATCTACTTTATTGAAAGCAAGTAGCTTGTTACTTATGATAATCCTTTCTCAAGAAGTATAGGTGGGAAGTCCATTCCTCAATCTCTAATCAAGCAGGAGTTTGAACAATGACCCAACATACAAGTTTTATAATTTTCACATCATTAGGTTATTAAAAATTTGGTTTCTAGTTAAGGAATAATTTGACTAAAAACAAACTTAAAAGGTTGATTTGGGAAAACCTTGAATGATCGATATGGTCAAATATGTCAAAAAGTTAATCTAAGGAACCTTAAATAGGATGGGAAGGTTAAGCACATATGAAGGTTAATTTGAAAATTTTTGAGGATGGGATAATAAACACATTTGAAAATTTATTATGAAGATATTATTAGTCCCATTTTGGTAATTTTGTGAGATTCCAATTCATGGGACAATTTAGTAGTTTTCAAGGATGTTATGAGAATTATTTTTTGCAAAAAAGATGACTAGCAACTCAAATTTCTCTATAAGCACTTCTTATGTTGTAATTTGGATAATATTGGTGTTTAAATGGTTATTTTGATAATGTAGTTTGAGAGCATTTTAATAATTTCAAATAATTAAAAGACTAAAAAGTAGTCATAATAATTTTGAAAACCCCTTTAAGTTTATATTAGATAATTTAAAACTAATTAATTTACTTTAGGCTCGAGTTATACCCTTTAAGATATATTGGTAAATTTTCCTCCCAATGATAAATCATTAAATTTCATGGGGTTGGAAGCTCTCAGATTTTTTCATGTGTTTGTGTGTGTGTATATATATATATATATATATATATATGGGGTATAAGGTTATATTAATCTGATTTGGATTTAATTCACCTCTTAAGAATATTTTGGTCATTTCTTCGTTTTTATAACAATTTAAAGATTTCAAGTTCTAGGCTCATAAAATAACTACATTAACTTTATTAGTATTTTGGAAAAATTTTGGAATTTTTTAAAAAAATTCGAACTTGAAGATATTTTGATAGGTAAATACAATCAGTGTTAATTTGATATTTTCAAAATAGTATGACTTTGAAAAATGTATTCAATAACTTCAATGATCTTGAGAAATAACTCCATAAAATTTCAAAGCTTTTTTGTGATTTTATGAAATTTCTTACCTAAGATATATTTTGATAATTATATCTCAAACTATGATTTTCTTTTATTTAGTTATTATTTTTCGTTATTTTTCACATTTTATTATTGTATTTTTCTAATAATATTTAAAAGCATTTTGAAAGCCTCTTGACTTAATAATTGAAATCACATTTCTGTTAAATGAGACTCCTCTTATGGGCTTAAATGTAGGTTTGTGGTGGATTGCCTTAAAAAGCAAATGATGACATGGGCTACTAACTCAAGCATTGGCCTAACTTTGACAAGTTTTGAAGTTCTTCATGTCACGTTCATTAAATGATTTGTCTAGATGTGAGTTATTGACTTATTACACCAAAAGACTTTAATGGCACATCCTTTACATGATTAGTCTAGGTGGGAGCTTTTGGCTTAAGGACACAAACCAAATCACGTAGAAAGGTTTTTCTCAATGGCATTCCCCTTTCATGTTCAATCTAGATTTGAGTTATTAGCTTAGGAGTATGACTTAAAGACTTGATTCAAGATGGTCACCATAAAAGCAAGTTGTATCAATAAAATTAGAAGCTAATGTTGTTAATTCTCTAATATGTGCACAAGTCATGTTATTTGTAGATCTAGGCATATGAGATACATGTTCTATTAGAGGCAAGGACATGACAAAGATAATATTAGATAAAGTAATATCAATAGGGTGGATAGACAAGATATTGTGCGTGTTTGAGATGACAAAGGAAACATCCCCATTAAGCTAGACTTTGTTGAAGCATTGCGATATGGAAACAACAAGCTTAGCTAAAATAGGTCACTTCACCTTATTAGCAAAAGATGGGCAAATTTGTGTAATGTGTCTCCCATAACATAAATGAATTTGTCTACATGGGCATGAGTGATAGTAATAGTGCCAACAAGGTAACGGTCAATAATTGATTTGTTGAAATTAACTTTAAGCCAACTTAAAGCGAAAATCCAATGCTTTTGGGTTGTAAAGGACAATTCAAGGGTTTGGTCACTGAATGAACAAGGGCACCAATAATCAGGGTTGAGAAAATTGTTTTGTTATGGATCTTATGTTCCTATTTTTTCTGATTTTATAAAATTTTCTTGCCTTAAGGGACATTTTGATAATAATGTCTAAAAAATATTATTTTTTTTATTTATTTGTTTTCTTCAATTTTTATATTTTATTATTTTATTTCCCAAATAATATTTAAGAGTTTTGAAAGCATCTCAATTTAATAGTTGAAATCCATATTTATGATAAATGAGACTCCTCTTTTGGACTTGCAAATTAGAATACTAGTTCAAAGATGGGCTTAAGCACAAGTTAAAGGTGGATTTCCTTGAAAGCAACCTAGTGGTGGATTTCCTTGAAAGCAACCTAGTGGCATGGGTTATTGGTTCAAGTGTTGGCCCAATTTTTAATCTTCTACAAGAGTTGAAGTTTTTTGAATGTCATGTCCCTTGCATAACTAGTCTTGATGTGAGCTATCAACTTATGACACTCAAAGACTTAATTTAGGTTTTATTTTTTTTAATGGTTTATTCGTATGATCAATCTAGATGCGAGCTATTTGCTTATGAACACAAACCCAAAGACTCAGTTTGAGAAGATTCACCTTCTAAATGGCATATGCCCTCTATGATCATTGTAGGTGGGAATTTTGTACTCAATAAGACAATCTTATGATTTTGGAAGGCTTATTTTTTGAATGGCATGCCCTTTTCGTGACTAGTGTAGATTTGAGTTACTAATTTAGAAGTATGAAAAAACTTGATTTGGGATGGTACGCCTTGGAAGCAAGTTGTACCTACAAAATTAAACCATATTGCTACTTGTTTCATTCATGCAAAAGTGTACCACATTATTTGTAGATTTAAACATGTGAGGTATACATGCTATGGAAAATAAGGACTTGACAAAAAATGATTTGGATAGAATAGCATTGGTAGCATAAATTGATAAGGCATCATGAATATCTAAGATGATAAAGGAAGCATCTCACTCTGGCTAGACTCTATTGAAGTATTGAAATATGGAAGCAAGAACCTTAGTGGCAATGGGGGACTCGTTAACCTTGGAAAAAGCAGGGTTAAATATGAATGCGTCTCTTCCATCATTTAAGGGTAATGAATTGGCTTATATGGTTACTATTACTAGTAGCAATGTAAGCAAGTCCGCCCTTGACTACTAACTTATTGGAATTATACTCAAGCCAATTTAGAGGGGGGATTCTGTGCCTCCAGTTTGGAAGGAATAGTTCAAGGGTTAGTCGCTTAGTGAAAAGAGCAACAATAATCATCAGGAATAGAGAGCACTAGCAACATCAATAAGTGCCAATCTAAGTTGATCATGGGAAACATCTACCAATAGTGGGTTAGCATAGACAGTAGAGAGTCATACAAATTTGTCGATAGATAGAGTTTATGGAGGGATATAAAGATTTTTGTGGCCTTTGAGAAGTTGCAAAATGCATGTTTCAAGTTTTCTTCAACCTGACAACCTTAGTGGCATAACGGACTATTTTATCTTATAACAGAGCTATGGTAAGAATGCAAACACCGAAGCCTTGAAGTTCCACACACAATAAGTAGTGCCCAATTGAGCAGAGGTCAATGATGAGTAAATTGTTGAGGTGGATGCATAAGCATAATTTATCATATGCCATCTAAACTAATCACTCTTGTTGTATGGGGGCGATCAAGTAAAGGGATCTTCTCCATTGAGATGTCATAGAAAAGAGAGCACAAAGCATTCTTATTCCACGACCCATTGTCATCTAGGAGGTACATGACCAACTTTGGCCAATAAACACTGATATCGATATATGTGGGCCAATGGTTGGCAGGAATAGAGCTAAATCAGCAGTTTTCATTAAATAGGCAATAGGATCTATGATTAGTTCACCAAGTGATGTTATACTTGATGATGGGGCTTCCTAGTGAGATAAGTTGCCATATCCAAGCGTCTCTTATTTTCGTTTGGAAAGGTTGCTCCTTATAACTATACTATTGCATAAACAATTGACCCATAAAGAAGGTGCTTCTCCCAAAAATTTGGAAACAATGTTGGAGACCAATGCTTACCTCCAATCTTTCAAGCAGTGGATACTAGGCCATTCTTGCTCCTTAGGCAAACAACCTTTTTTAAGGGGCATTGTGGATGAAGCACCCAAAGATGCCATCACTCCAAAGAAAACCTTAAATAAGCTTTTCAATTACATAAAAATGTTTAAAGGGAGAAATGAGTGGACATAGAGTATACCATAATGGATGTAAGAATATAATTACAAGGAAACAAGGATTGGTAGTCAACAAGGATTGGTAGTCTACTAATGATGGAAAATCCTCAAATACTTTCCTTGTTTTGGTGCTTTAAACGTGGCTTGTTAACTAACACTTTCCTACTCTCAAGGAATAGGTTCTTTTTGAAGAAAATCAAGTATTTCGTTATGTTAAGCTTCTTCCTTGGTGTATCATAGTATGAATTAAGGATCATGGTAAATTTTTGGGCAATGGTGCAGTAAATAGGACCTAACAAATTGTGTGATTGCTGGGTGAAAGTAAAGACTTGAACACCATTTGATGTAATACCCCCCTCAACTTGCTAAAGAATCGTGAAGGAAAGGAGTTCTCAATTCAAGGTAAAGAGGCAAGGGGAACACCTTTACTTGAAACAGGTTGCCTGAGACCTATTTGAACATTTGCCTCATTAACCTAGAGAGATAAAGTATGAATCAAAAACACTTTCTAACTTAAGTGCATCATGACTTGATTTTATTTGTATTACAAGTTTTTAAAGTTTCCCACATAAAATCTTGTTTTATTAAATCCAAGTTTTGCACATAAATTTTTCATGTTTTGGGGTAGTGACTTCGGGGATACATCTTGTCAAAAACTATTGGGACATTGTTGGTGTCAATCTCTTTTCTTATATCCCGCATTTCAATTCTAGCAAAATACTACAGTGATGATGCAATAGTACGTTCTTTCTAATCCCCAAAATGGATGATATTATTCAACTTAATCATTTATGTTCTGTTAGCCCATGCATTATTGTTTACAAATTGTTGCTAGAATCCTTGTTCCCCATTTTACACATTCTTATGAAGGGTTTGCCACAATGTGGTCCGAAGCCTTGAATGACTTCATAGACGTATAAAATTTGATCATCTGACTTCTGTGCCTGATGACCTATTGAAACTTTTGATCATGTATTGTGGGTTGCCCCAAGACTTCTCAAAGTTGTTCATATTATCCAAAATTTATGTTTTTTTATTATGTTTGTCTAACAATCTTCTACTGCTTCTCTTTTATGCAGGATGAGGTCTACATGTGTTTGGCTAGCTTTATTTTAACTGTTTTTTGCTTTTGTTTTATGCTAGATATGGAAGAGCCATAATGCCAGCCTTCATCACAAAAAGACTTATCTCTAGTTGTTCTTATTGCATTCGTTCATACAATTGCCCCACTATTAGAGTTTTGTCTAATTCTGTGACTAGTGGTCCCTTTTGCCTATTGGGTTTCCTCTTTCCTTCCCTTGTTGGGTGGGATTGCCCTACCCTCTAGTTGGAGTAAAGTGAACTTTGATAGGGCAATCATTTATATGGGAAATACTATGGTAGTTGTCATTGCTTGTGTGATCTTCATTGTTACTATTAGTTGGCACCTCATCATCTCCTGCTAAAGCCCATGAGGCCCACCTTGCGATTTACCAAACCCTCTCTTTCGTATATGACTTCAGTTGAGGGATGCTTTGCAACTATTAGGTGGAGCTTTACCAAGGTGTTTTTGGAGAATGACTTCCACTCTACGTTAAAATATCATACATTTAGTCTTATGAAGTTCTTTAGTATTTGGGTTCCTCATGTTTTTAGATCTCTATAAAATGTGGTAAATTTTTATACACATTAGGTCTTCTTTTTTGACATTAAATAGGAAGGGGGAACTTGTCTTTGTTAGCAATGTTTTTTGCGATTATTAAGCATGATTTTTTTTTGTACTTTTAACTTTTGTCTATATATTATATTAAGTTATAACCAATCTTTTAGAGAAATTCACATAATTCTAGTTCAAGCCTTTAACTCCATATCTCTCAGCAACTTTTTACCTTTTGAAAATTACCTCTGATAATGATTTTCTAAATTCACAGACTTAGATAAAATTTAGATTTTGTATAGTGACCTATCGTAAGCCTTTTATGCGATGCCAATTAAAGATGGTAGGGCTTGTAGCAAAGCAAGCCAGTGAGCAACCTAAGTTGTTTCTGTTAATGCTAGAGCTATTGAGACTTCAACTTCCACCCTCTCTGCACTTGTAGTTGCTTCCCCTTTGGCTTCTTCCAATGCTAGGTGTGAATCTTGTTCAAAGATCACCTCTCATATCGACCTCCTTGATGAACAATGGCATGTCTTCGCTTTGTTGGAGTTTAAAGGACCGCTTTTAGAGAAGCCAAGACAGGAGTGGTGAAGGCAAACACAGATTGGGAGATGATTATATGGTATTACATAAGTGGTGTCAATCCAAGTATGAACTAACACTCTATTTTATCAAATTCTATCCAAATTAGAAATTATTTGCAGAAGCCTTAAAAGACTTGGCAAGTAAAGCAAATAAGGGATATCCATATACAATCTACCCAATTATATGAACAACATATTGTACAAAATTTAGATATATATACAATTCTTATGCATACACAAGTGTTATACGTAACTATACATACATTTAGATCATCTAAGTTGTTCACATTTGGAGCAGAGTTAATTCGGGCTAATCCCCTTCAAGGTGAACTTGAATTCAAGATCAATCCAAAAATCTTGCTCGTGACGACCTTTTCTTCTTTTTTTTTGTTCTTTTTTTGCTCATTTTGATTGAAAATGCAATTCAAAATTTGAATGCTTATGCATATAATTGTTGTAATATTTGCCTTTCTTCAGGTATTTGCTGATATGGAGGAACTTAGTGTTAAGCCTGAACAAGTTACCGTTAGGATGGTTGGGAATGTTCTCCAGAAGTTAGACATGCATGACAAATATGAGAAATTGCTCAAGAAATATCCACCACCAAAGTGGGAATACCGTTACTTCAAAGGAAAGCGTGTAAAGATTCGATCGAAGAACTTGCCTTCTCCAGATGATATCATGGCTGAAATAGAGATTTCGAGAGAGCAGTTTACTGATTCAGAGGACGAGAAAGCTGGACATGTGATTGGATTGATGCAGTTACCTGCTCCCCATGAGACCAAAATCGAACCTGGAATTCGAGCAAGTCCTCATGGGACTTCCGACGACGAAGAAGAAGACTCAGACACTGCCTTTGGGTCGATGCAGATTTCTGGAGAGGAAGAAGAATCCGAAACCACTGTTTTGGATGAATGCAGTTGAGAACTATAGGAAGAAACATCAGTTATGCAACTGGAAGCTGTATTGTTTACAAGCTTGTCAGCTTCTGCTGCAGAGATCCTGGTTGCTGAAAAGCTTTTCTGAAATGTTTTATTCGATGTGGGGTTTATTGTTGTGAAGAACAGGCATTATAACTCTTCAGGTTTTAAAGAAAGCAAGAACCTAATTTATATTGTTGGTGTTGAAACAATTGTTGTTCACTCCAGCTATGAATTTTCTAGGTTTTAAGTTAAATATAATATTAAAATTTTAATATATAATTAATATGATTTTTAATTATATTCTTAATGTTTTGGATTATTGGAAGTTAAAAGAAGGAGTATATTCAATGTTTTTTGTTGTTAATTAGTAATGTTAAAATTATATCTAATTCAATTAGGATAAGTACTTCAACTGGATAAAGAATAATAGAGTTGATGTGAAGCATTTGCATAACGGAAGTCAAAAAAAAAAAAAAAAAGATCTTGAGGGAAATTATTATTAAACATATTTATGTAACGGAAAAAAAAAAAAACTTTTTGACAATGACTTTTTTTTTTTTTTTTTGGAAAGGACAGTGACTTGATGTTGGTGTTAGATGATTTTGAAATAAAAAATAATAATAATAATATTAAAAAAAAAAAAAAACAAGTGCCGGATTAAAGATGAAGAAAAGATTTAAGCCGTGATGGCCCACCGTCGATGAATGTGCATCGTTGGTGAATCCAACGTGCTACAACTAAAGTCCCACCGAAAGGTAGGAACTAAGATTCCCTTTTGTGTTCACCTTCCTTTTTGGTCGTCCATGAAGTCTAGGTGGTGTGAATCCAATTTATTATGATAAATAATTAATCAAAGTTTGCATTTATTAGGTAATATGATATGATGAAGTGAAGTGGTTTTATAATAATTTTAAATGTTTTATTTCTTATAAAGTATAATTCTTTATCTATCTTAGAATACCTTTATTAGTAAATAAATATTTAAGTGAGTAAAACATCTTTCATTTTTTATTTGAGCCCAAATACTACATAAAATTTAGCATAAAAGAAAAAAAAAATCAAATTGTTTTAATACAAATGATGAAATCAATGAACAAATGAGACATGTGGGTTGGTCACAATTATTATGGTTGAACATAATTATCAATTTGCTTTATGCTTGGTTTACAATAGACATTACTAAAAAATAACAAAATTTTCAAAATAATGTAAAATATAAATTTCTAAATTTATTTAATATAGATGAAATTATAAAAATTTAATTACTTATTTCAATGCATTTTTTTAGCTTGTAAGACGTTTTTCCTACATAGTTGAAAGACAAATTATAATTAAATCAAATTTTTTAGTATCAAATAATAAAAATACATTTTACTGTCTAATTTGGTTGTAGAAAATAATCGCCAAGGGTAAGTTTGATTCGTTTAAATACCTAAATATTTGCCACCAACCTTTTTTTTATTTTATTCATAAATAAAATAATACAGCTTTGGTGTTTGTTCTAAAATAATATATCAACAACAAAGTACATGAGACAAATATGTTGTAACGCCAACATATTAGAGCCAAATTATTCTTTTCCCACCAACCCAAGTATCATACTTTTTAGGTAGGCAAGTTTCCACTTTATTCTTCTTATGAAAAAAAGCATGTGATAATTGAGAAAGTATAATACTAACATTATATTTGGTTGAATTAATTTTTTTTTTCATAAAAAGTCATACCAAATATATTAAATATTTTTTTATGATCATATAAAATTAGTTGACATTTTATTATTTTATTTTAATTAAATTATAGTATGTGAGTTTTCTAAAAAATTCTTTCATTAGACTTAACATCAACCTTATATAAATCCCACTTTTATTATTTAAAATAAAATATTTTCATCTGAGCACATGAAAATGGGATACTTTGGGCTTCTTATCATAAAATAACTTAAAAAAAATATCTAATAAAGGTTTACACATTATTCTATTAAACATATAATAGGCAGTATTGACTATCTCATCTTAAAAATATTTGAGAACACTATACTCATTAAACATACATCTTGCAACATTTAGCAAGGTTCTATTCTTTTTTCAACTATACTATTTTGTTGAGGGATCCTAGATATACAATACTTTATTTTTGTCACAAAAATCATCAAATAAATCATTCTTGAATTTCTCTCTATTATAACCCCAAATAAAGATAATTAACTTTATGCTCTTTTTCGATCGTAGTAATTAATCTTATAACTTTTCAAATACTTCATTTCTATTTTTAACAAAAAGAATCTATGTAAACCTAGTGAAGTCATCTACAAATATTAACCCATATTTACTTTTACTAAGATTCTCTACATGAATAGAACCAAATAGATTTAAATGAATAAGTTCTAATGATTTCCTAGTTATAATATTCTCAAGTGGTTTAAATATCTCTTTAGTTTGTTTTCCTAATTGGCATAAATCACATAATTTATCACTTGACTAGCTAAGGTTTGGCAAACCTTCAACTAAGTTAAACTTTAAAATCATTTTAAAAAACCTTCTCTAAGTGTTAAAATCTTCTATGTCATAAAATAAAAATATTATCATATATTATAAGACATTCTAGACTATTATCATTAACTATGTTTAAAAATAAAATATATATATTATCTTTTTTACTTTCAAAGATAAGTAAAATATTATCTTTATTAATAATATATTTATTTTTATTAAATAAAATAATAAAATTCAAATAACATAATTGATTAATTCTAAGAAGATTGTACCTTAAATCTTGCACAAATAGGACATTCTTTATAAAAGTGTATGAGTTACCCATGGTTCTAATTCTAATTATTCTCTTCTTAGAGTTATTTTCAAGAGTAATTTTATTATCATCATAAGACTTCAAATAGATGAATAAAGATATATCTCTAATTATGTGTCTTGAACATCTATTATCCAAGTACCACATACTTCCCCAATCCTTAAAGGAAGGCATGCCTACAAAACAAATCAAATATTAGTTTTTGAGATCCAAACTTTTTTGGGTCTATAAGTCTTAATTTGATCATTAATTAAATTATTATTTCTAATCCATACAAATCTAAAAGATTTATTATTAATAATGTTTCTAAATTTATAATAAGAAGAAATCTGTCTAACTTGAAGGTAATAATTAAAAACTATATTTGGAGTAAAAGAATGTGTTCTAACATAACCATTCTTATGAACAGAAGTCTTATAATGAGTATACAAATTTTTTAAATCATTTAATATTTTAAGTATATATTTTTTTTATAATAATATATGCTTTTTTATTTCTCTCAATCTTAATCTCATATAAGTAATTAGTATTCAACTAATTTAAATGTTCATACAAGCCTAAATAGTTTTTATATTCTTCTTTTAATTTTAAATATATAGAAGTTAATTTTTATGCATCATGCAAATATTAATATATTATTCTTCATAATCAATCATAGAAGAAGATGATGAAGGGGAGGAAGATGAACATACCTCATCATCTAATGTTGCAACAAAAATATTGTCCTTTATAATAAGACGAATCAAACTCTCCTTACCTTCATCACTAAAGAAACAACTATTTGAATCATCACATGATATCTTCATAGCATTCTTCTTCTATTTTTGAAAATTCTCAACTCTTTACTTATAGTTGGGGTAATTAGGCCTTATATGTCTAGGCAGTTTATATTCATGACAAATTATTTCTTCATAAGAAATCAAATTTTTTTATTATTTTCAAATAGTTTACCTATATTTCTTTTATTATATAATCTAGACAATCCTTTTGAGATAAGGGCTACCAAACTTGAGATTTAGAAAACTGAGTTTGTAGAAGAATCAATTATAAAGGTTATTGTTTATTCCTTCTTTTCCTTTCTTTTTCAGTCACAAGTTCTTCATCTCTTCTTCTTGCAAGCTCAATTTCATTTGTTAAAAGCTCATTCAATAAGTCATCTAGTGACATGGTCGAAATATTTTTTGTTGCTTTCAATGCCATCACCAACAGATCATATTGTTGAGAAAAAAATTTGAAAAATCTTACTCACCTATTCACCAGTAAAAAACTCTTTGTTAAGATTAGATAAATCATTAATAATATTTATAAATCTCTTAAATATAGTCTTAATAGTCTCATCTATATTCATTTAAAATAATTCATACTCAAGGACAAGTATGTTGATTTTAGTCTCCTTAACTTGTGAAATACCCTCATAAGCAACTTCAAGTTTAGACCAAATATTATGTGTCATTTTCAAGTTCATGATCTAATTATATTCAGAGGCACCCAAACTACAACACAAAATATTAATAGTAAAAAAAAATTAAGTTGAATTTTATGTTTCTTGATCTGTCTACGATGGTGTTCTTGGCTTGAGTTCTTTTTAGCAAACCATTTTCAAAGTAGTCACTGTGAAAATAAAAGTGTGAAATGACGAAGCAAAAAAAGGAGAATGAGAAGTACTTTTTTCTACAATGGATGATAATCTCAAGAAGATTCTTTTTAAGAGATTTCTAAATTTTATAAAGTTTTGATTCCCATAATTCTCTTAATTTTTCTAAATTTATTTCAAATTTAATCTATAGTCCTCCCCTCTCTAAAAATTCTTCTCACGAAATTTTCTCTAAAAACTTCTGCCAAAATGTTTCACCTTCACTTAATAATTTTACCCTTTTATTTGTTATAAAATTTTAATACATATTCAAATTATAAAAAGATGAAATTTTCTTTAGTCAAATTTTAAAATTTTGAGCCAATTGACACGTTTCTCATACATGTGGATCCCTTGCTTGCATGCATCTTTCGTGCACCCAAAAACCTGCACATGCATTTTTCACATGCTCAGCACCCACACAAATGTGTTTTGTGCTCATTATATGCTTTCACCCTATTACATGCTATGCACATGTTATGACAAAAATGTCTGCACGAAATCAACGCATGCCACCTAATTCGGGCATGTGAGCTGGTGCTTATACTTGTGAAGCTTGAAGTTGGCCACTGCCTTATGGTGCACAATGCCCGATGTCAAGCATGTACATTTGTTGACATCACTCACGAGGTGTGTGCACTCATGTGCCCAAGCTTGTGTTTTTTTTTGTTTTGATCCCCTGATCATTTCTCTATAAGAGTGAGTTCACCTAATAGCTTTCTCACCTTTTCCACCAATATTCTTAATTAAAAACTCAAATGCATATTCAACAATATCTCAAATTTCCAAATCAATAAATTCTCAAAATAAATACATATGATTTTTCTAATAAAGATAAAACTCACATTTGAACAAAAGTGGTCGATGTGATGAAACTCCCTGTGATAAGATCACAATGTTCCTAACACATGGAGGAGTAATGAGGATCTTGCCTTAATAAAAATCTAGCTCTGATACCACTTTTTGTAGATTGTGAGAGGCAAAATGTATGAAGGAGAAATGAATTGTGCATTTAAATTTTTTTATTTCAAAAAATTAAAGAAAAATTTTTTATGCTTAAAAATAAAATTTATTTTTAAGAAAATTGTCGAAAAAATGAGATTCTTTAACAATAAAATAAATGCACAAAGATTTTTTTAGGTGATTATGCTAAAACCCATGCTAACATTCACCCCCTATCACATATTAAGTTTTCATTAATCACCCCTTTTTTAAGACTGGTAGGGACAAATAAAATACAGACTAGTGTCCCAACGAGACACCAAAATCCACAAAAATTAGCAATACGAAAAAATCGAATGCTTTGCAAAAATTTTAACATTTAAAATTCTTACACCTTTAAATCTTTAAGACAAGAGTGGTACAACTAATTAATGATGTAGATGTTACCAAAATGATGCAAAAAAGATTATGATAAGAACAAAAGAAATAATAATTGAAAGAACCCATAGCTCTTATAAGAACATTAAAATTTAATGCTTTTAGTTTTGGACTTCACTTGGGCACTTATGAAATTTTTAAGTTGATTCAATAAAAACCAAATGTTGATAAATGATCTCTATTTATAGCTAAAATTAGAACCTCCCAAAATAACTTTCCAATAGCTAGAATTAGCTTTTCCAAAAACTAGCCATTATAGGAGATAAGAGAAGAAGATGAAAGCAACTATCGTCCAATTTTTGGTGAACAGAGTAGGAATTCTCTAATCAGAATAATCATTAGGGTCTAGATCCAATCACAGCGATATATGATCTGGATCTTTAGATCCAAAAGCTGGATGGATGGTGATAATGATTAGGATACTATTCGTGAAGGTGGAGAGGCTCTAAGTCATTTGATCAAGGGTTCTAAATGAGCAACTAGACGAAACATTTTTTCACAAATGCAAAGAAAAGTGTGACTATACCATCATGAAAATGTAAGATCGATTGGTGCAAATTCACTCAAGTTCTAAACAAAAATAGAATACTATTCATTTAGTCTTATATTATAAGCACAGTGTATGTAATTTATTCTTATATTACTTCCTCTATGCATAATATATAGCCTATTGGGGTTGGCTATCCCCTAGTGCTCTTGGGATATCGTTATCGAAGCACCTGTATGCAATATTAAAATGAATTTGACTTGACTCAGACCAATTATCTATCATTAACGAGTTTGACTCGACTCGTTACACCTAAGTTTGGTTTAAGAGTCATGCCTTGGCCCAATTAACCCAAGTCATTGTAAGATTCATACATCAAATTGATACTCGAGCTTGACCTGAGTAAGTTTCAATAAGGATCCTGGCCTGCAGCTGCCTAAAACCTAGTGCTTAACAGTGTAGGTCACTTGACATGAGCCTTCTTTTATAATTTATACCAAATCCTCTTTAGCTTCAAAATTACAACTCAAAATCTATTACATTCCCTCAAATGAACTCTACTCATTATTATAAAAAATAATATTATTTTATTCAAACTTAATAATATAAATCTTACTATATTATTAGAGTTTAATTACATACATAATCACATAATTATAATGCAATAAAATAATTAGCTTGAATTACAATATAGTGTGTGTGTCACATAATAATTATGAAATTATTTATGAATTCATCATGTTTACATATTTCAATAGAGCTTAAATGAATTTAACATCATTTTTTTTACTAAAAATAAATTTCACTTGTGTATATTATAATCAGTTATGAAACAAAAAATATGTATGACAATCTCTAGATAATTAAAGTTGAGGGTATTAGATAGGTGAACTAGAGTGAAAATAACATCCATGAAACAACATATTTTACACACATGACAAGAAAGAGGAAAAGCACTAACAAGATAAAGGAAAATGGTTGGAACTTCTTAGAAGTGGAATAGACTCAAAAGAAAAGTATTAATGTAGAGTAAGTTATATTAAAAGGATGACAACAAGTTGATCCATTGGAACCATAAGTATACAAGGCTTACTTTTACCATAGACCACAGATCAAATCACAAATAAGAGCATGAAAGAAGTCCATGTTATGGGATAATGAGTTAATTAATGTCTTAAGTTATAATATATTATTTGTTGAGACTTATAATATGACAATCTAAATAATTTAATTTTGAATTTTGCCTTTAATTATAAATTTAATAATGATTTCAAGTTGTGTACATATGGAATTAAGAAAATTAACTTATTTAAGCATGCCTAAAAAAGCATGCCATGTTGTTCATATCTAGATTTGAGATTTAAGAATGCTATTGAGATCTTAGTATGAGAAATTTGTTAATATGATTTTTTAAATTTTTGAAAGTCGTTTGTATTGTCTAAGAATTTTTCAATTGAAAAAAAGAAAAAAAATATTTTATTCAATCATTTTATTGATATAAAAGGATAAATTTAACCATTCTCTTATGTCTTTTAGTTGTAGAGGAAGACCATGAGAGGGAGAGTTAAGAAAAGGGAAGAATAGAATAGGTTTGGGAGAGGAGGAGAAGAAGTTCTTAAGTGAATTTTGCTTGTTTTGAGAAATAAAGTGATTCCAATTGTGAAGGTCCTATGATCAAACTAGACTAAAAGAAAATCTACTTAGAAAGTAGAATCTAAGTTAAGAACTTAATATCTTAAACTCCTTTAAATTGTGAAAAACATTTCTTTAAGAGGTATGTGATGTCTTTAAGATATAATTATTATGCAAGTCTATAAGTCTAAGCATATAATTATCCTTAAATAGTCAAATAAGTCTTTTTTTAGGCTAGTATATAATAATATTATTTTGGTATCATTTTGAGAAACATGAAAATTTGCAAAGTTACATTAGATGTCAAAGTAAACAAACAATTGAGACGAGCTTTTTAAAAGAAAATTTCTATTTCTTGGTTTATAATTTTTTGAGCTAAATTAGAGTTGTTGTGAATGAAGGATAGACTATTAATGATAATTGAGGGAAACTTTAGAGGAGGAGGACTAAGAGAAATGAAAATAATTAGAGAAGGAAAGGTAGAGAAGGAGAAAAAGAAAGTTACAAGTGGGGCTTCCAATTGAGCTTAACCTGTTAAGCAAGAGAAGGAAAAACTTATAGTAAAATATCATTTAAAAAATATAAATGGAATTGAATTTGAATGTCTAAGGAAGATTTCTAGAAGTGTTTTGGCATCTAAAAGATCATTGAAGTCATGGTTCTATTCTTTTAAAATTGGGACAAATTTTAACAAGAAAGGAGTGTGTTTTGTCTTAGAGGATAACATTCCTAGAGTTAATGTATAGTACAATGGCAAGTAATGTACCATACATTAAGTTCAGAAGAGAAAAAAAAATACAATCTTCCATAGAGAAACTTATGATATACGATTATTTCACATATACTACATTTAGTTCAACCAAGTAGGAAATTGTTTTCTTGAGAAAATCATTTGGTATGTAAATATTATTTCATAAGATATGTTTAGTTCAAGGGTAAAATGTAGATGGTAGATTCATATGGTTTGTTGATGTGAATTGAGGAAATTAGATATGACTATGTCATATATGTAAGCGACCACATATGGTACATTAATGTTAAAGAGGTAAGGTGTTGTAGAAAAAGAGAACTACTTTTGTAGTTGAAATTTATAGTCCCAAGGCTAACTTATGGTATGTTGTAAATAACTTCAATACAATGAGTTTATATTAGCAATTTGAGACAATGGTATGATCTTTCAAATAAAGAAAAGCCTTAACATATAATAGAATCCACTCAATATATATTTGAAACAAAGTTGTCATCCATTATATATATATTATTGACAACAAAATTTGGAAAAGTTTATGATCACCTTTTTGTTTTCAACTAAAAATAAAATGATATCATAATATTTTTTGGGTTTGAAGTTTTGCACGTAAGTCTTTGTAATTCTCTATTACTCTAAAAAAACTATCTCCTTTTCTTTATAAATTATTCTCAAATTTGTCAAAAACATTGGTATTTTGTTACAATCACCCATCTTTCAACTAATTTGCATTTCATTGACGAGTAACCAAATATAAAATTTAATATAATTAATATCTCAAAAAATTTGTCTATAACTCAAAATAAACCATTTTCTTACATATCTCCAACATAGGCTCACTCCCAAACAACTAACAAATTGACAAAATTATAATTAGGATACAAGAGCAAAAGGTGAAATCCAAGTTTGGCATACAATTCCCATATTAAATTCACACTACTGAAATCCTTATGTTTGTGACAGTGATAGCAAAGTAGGCATTAATAAACAAGACATTGACACTCTTTCAAGCCAGCTCATTCCATGTTGGAGGAATCAAAGCTTTGTGAAGTAAGAGGTCATCAACATCTCTTGTTCATGATGGCTTTTGTCCATTTCCTTGACACTGCAAGGATGTCCAAACTCTCATGGAGTTCATTACTTTAAAAGCTTTTTGAAGAAAAATAGATGGTTTCATACAACTCAAGTAGAGCCTGTGAGATGTCTATTTTATCATGATGTTAGCTCCTTTTGTGACTTATGAACTCAGCCAAATCAGAGGTGACTCGTAGCTAAATAAGGCCAAACTCAATGCAATGCTGACAGAGAAATCATCAAGTTGATTTTTTTTTAATAAAAAGTTTTAGAAAAGTTTTTTCTAATGATATTACAGAATATATTTCAAAAAATTTATCATTAGCTTTGTAGTACATCCATTGGGTGATATTAAGATGATTTTCTACACAAAATAAGTTTTCTTATTACGTAAAAAGCCTATATTTGTATGAATTAAGTATAATAATTTTGTAATTAGAAAATCTGGAATGCATTTCTACATTTTCAATTATTTTAATAAGTATATAAATACTTATAATAAAAGTATTATAGTAGATTCATTTTTTAAAATGACAATTGTGTCCAAGAAATCCATTAAGAATAGTTTAAGAAAACTATAATAGAAAAATAGCCTTAAAAAATATTTTTGATTAATAAATTACAGTTGAGAAGCATTACTTAAATTTTTTTTAAATATGTTAAGAATAAAACCCGAAAAGCATGTGAATGAAATTTGAATTTAGAATGTCAATAACTACTTTTAAAGTATTTCCTTTTAAAAGAAATGTGAAATATTATGGTTTCCAAAAGTTATATAAAAAATGAATTTCATTATTAAAGTTTTTCATTTGCTTCGATCATGCTTAAATGATTTTGATATAACTACTTTTGCTACATGGTTTTAAAGATCAAAAGAAGAGTAAAAAATTACATATTTTTAAAATGATAAAGAAAAGTTAAAGGAATTAGATAATGTAGAGTCGGATCTATGAAAAGCCAAGAGGATCACCATAACATTACTAGCATACCCCTTTAGATTTTTGTGTCCCAACTTCAACCATTTGAGGAAAAGATAATAGTTCATTGAATCATATAGATTATCTCTTATAAAAGGCCTTACACCTCAAAAGAAGTTAATCTTGAAGTTGTTTTAGATAACTTCTATCATAGAACCATTGAGGAGCCCATCCAAAGAAGATTCTTGTCACCTTCTTTTGTCGAAGGTCTCTTGGCTTTGGAGTATTCTTTTAATGACATGATTGTGATTTCTACAATGATCATGAAGTTCAAGGAGAGGAGGTTCTTAGTTCATTTAGGATTGTCTTGTAATGCACACTTCCTTAAAACGTTCTTGAAAATTGACTTGTTAAGAAATCTACTTCTTTGATGTTTGAGGCCATGGTCAAAGTTTCTAATTAAGTATACTACCTTGAGGAAGCGATTATTCTACCACTAATAAGGTTAGAATATAACACACATGTTCAATATCATGGTTGTCAAGGTACCATCAATTTATAATGTAATCCTTCAGAGAAGTACTATGGATCATTTGTGCACGATAACCTCCACTATGCACATGATGATCAATCAAGTGATCCATTTTCTCTCTAAATGATTGCTTAGTTAAAAAAATCGAGATCTAGCCTCCATGATAACCTAAGATTAACACTCTTTGTTCATTCACTTGTAGTGAGCTTCCAAAAAGTTAGTCACAAATCAATATATGTTGATGAAAAAAACAAGAGAGAGAGAAAAAACAATAACAACTAAAGCCAATTAACTTAATCAACAAACAATTTATTCATATATCTTATTTATTTCTAATAAATTTTTTTCACCATAAAATCATTACATTCTAATAATATTCTTTCATAGTATTCACCATCCACATTATATTCTAACCTTATTAGTGGGACATAAGAATTGAAATACTGAAATGTTATGCTTTGGCAAAGCAAAGCTGATCTAAACAAAGTTCACACTTTTGCATTAAAGCTAAGCTGATCTAAACCAAGTTCATAAAGAAGAAATTTGTCAAAGGACAATGATTAACGGTAATAAAGAATTGGCGGGAAAAAGGTTTGCGTGTGAACATTTAGGCCTTTTTTTGTCTTTTTGGATCACTTCATGTAACTTTCGGTTGCTAATAGTGCACCATTTCTCTCTATAAATTCGTCAATTCTTATCTCTTCTTCAGTCACCTTGGCATCTCACACAAAGAACCCATACCAACTAGAATTCTCTGGCCATAAATCTGAGGATTTTTGCAGAAATCTGGGATTTTGAGACCTTCCCGCTATAAAAATTCCATCTTGATCGCTGCAGGCCCTGCTTTATCTGCAATTACCCTCTCCTTGAAATATAGATTTTGGTTTCTCCTTGTGTTTTCCTATCGGAGAGCCTCGTGTTCTCCGTGGTTTTGAAGCCCTATAAGAAAGAATGATTCTGCTTCACAAGGTTTTTCTCCTCCGGAAATTCTTCTTGGTTATGGCAAAGCTACGTATCGACAAAAGCTTCTACTTTTGGATATTCCAAATCTTAGATACACCATTGGCACATAGATAAAGAGCCTCGTGAATAAGTACTATAGATTTTAGTTTCTGTTACTGGTGCTTAGCTTAAAGCTTTGCCTTTGCATGTTTCATAGTTAAATTCTGTTTGAAGATTGGGTTCTATGTCTTTGCCTCCTGGTTTCCGCTTCCACCCTACGGATGATGAATTGGTGGGATATTACTTGAAGAGGAAAGTCGATGGGCTGCAGATTGAGCTCGAAGTGATTCCATTGATCGACCTGTACAAGTTTGATCCTTGGGAGCTTCCGGGTAAGTAAGGTCGTAATCTTCTGGAGTAGTTTACTCTACAACAAGTGTATTGAATAAGATCCATATTGTTGGACATTTGTTCTTTGTCTTTTCTTTCACAAATCTTTGGCTAGTTGGACAAATTCTCCTGTGCTTTTGGCTATTATCCTGCCAACAAAAGGCATTTTAAGTAATATAATTCTACAACTGAAACTTGCTGAAACTAAAGTTCCTTGCTTTTTGAATGAAATTGAATTCAATTTTGTATCTTTGCTGGAACAAGCTAAATTCATGCCAGTATTAGCAGAAAAATCGTACCTGCCGAAAAGAGACATGGAATGGTTCTTCTTCTGTCCGCGAGATCGAAAATATCCGAACGGATCACGCACAAACAGAGCAACCAGTTCAGGCTACTGGAAAGCCACTGGTAAAGATAGGAAAATTATATGTGATTTCTCCATCAAAGGACTGAGGAAAACTCTTGTTTTCTACATGGGAAAGGCTCCTGGTGGAGAAAGAACTGAATGGGTGATGTATGAGTATCGTCTTTGTGAAGATCTTCCTCTAGGAACCACTTCTTTCTTAGTAAGCAAGCTGCTATTGTGATATTACTTCAACTAGTAGCCTGTTTTCAATGTTTTTAATAGTTAAAAACTTTTGTGTGATTCCCTTTCAGGGAGCTTTTGCTTTATGCCGTGTAGTCAAAAGAAATGAACATGGACATCAAGGAGAGCCCAAAGCTAAAAGGGTTCTCCATGCTTTCCATGCAAGTAATGAATCTTGTAACTTCGAAGGAAGTCCTCCCCAAGTGATGAACCTGTGCTTTTCCCCTGTAACATTTTCCATTGGAAAGGGATCTGAGTTGGACTCATTCAGAGTAGATCCTAGTCAAGTGGAATACCAATCCCCTCTTCTTCCTTCAGATGCTTCAAAGGTAACATTTTGCGCAGCTAAAACACATGAATCAAAAGAAAAACTATAGCTTTGTATTACTTTCTGGCCAGCTTACCATCTTTTTTCCATGTATCTTAAATTTTTTCAGTGCATTTCACTTGAAGAGGGCATATATGAACAAACATTCCCAAACCAATTTCCTTATTCCACTGACTCACGCCAAACATATGGCATCTCTCCAGTTTCATCATATGCAAGCCTCTCTGATGAAGCTACTTCAGTTGAACATGCCAATAGACAAGGTTTCTCTTCAACCTGCCCAAGCCCTGTGTATTGCAACGAGGAAAGCATGCCATTGCAGAGCCTTGATTGGCTTGAAAAGAACAATGGTACTTCCAATTTTGTTCATAAATGTTGTTTATCTCAAAGATAAATCTACTTACTGTTTCAAGTGAATGCAGGAAGTGAACCATGGAATCACATCCTTTCTTCACCACTATGCCATCAAGCAAGCAGCAACGAATCGAACTTATGGACTCAGGAAGATGGTTTGATGTCTGTGTTTGAAGAATTCTGTCCATGTTTGATGAGCACAATCGATGTTATATCTTGAAGTTTGCTATTGGATGAGGTAGCGTTAGGTTTCTGGGCAACTCTTTTACTGCTTGCTCTCAGGAAGTAAAATGATGAGTCCTTGAAATCTACTTGGAATAAAGATGTACAAGACAACCATTTTTAAGCTTGTACTTAAAAATGCGGCTAGATATTGCAAGTAACGAATCATAATATTTAATCTTGTACTCTTCTGATCTCATTTGCAACATAAGGGACTTCAGGTCAATTGCACCATTCATGTCTTGAGGCCATGATGTAACATATATACATATAACTGCAATTTTAATGTTATGCTCTTTTTACTAAGTAGCACGTTAGAAATCATTCCTTATCTGAGGAATTCTTTTTGGGTGATGAAATAACGATCACTCCTTATCTCTTTGCTTCAATTACCAATCAAGTTTCCACATTGTAGTTCTGGAAATATAGTTACATTAATAAATTATATAGCCCTCTTAGATACTGAAGTGACTTAAGACAAACAATCATAGCAAAAGAATGATATTTAATCATTTAAGAACTTCAATGAGGAAGAGCTCTTGGCTTTGTTCTATTACACTTTAAGGATGAAGGTTTTACACTCATTTCCAATAAAGGGCCAAGAAAGAAAACAAAAAGAATCCAGATAACTCAAATAGTCTTAGAGGCATTTGTAGAAGATCTCAAGCAACTTAGACAGCCACCAACTTGAACCAACATGTCTAATTTCCTCTTGGTGGCGAATAAGGAATCGATCAGTCGTCTCAACTCCATTATAATATAGTATAAGATTCTTTAAATTGCACTAATGGAACCCATGGCTAACAAAAAGTAGATAAGTTCTCACAAGGAAACTTGATTTTGATTTTTGTAAAGGTAATTCTACAAATAAGATATGGGTACTTTTGGAAACGGTGCTTCTCTTGTCATGTAGTATACTACTTAATGTAGAGCAATTTATTCACCTACAAGAAAAGCATAAGGAATGGAATACTCCCACTTATTTTCATTTGTCTACACAAAGAGTTATTTTATTGATAGAAGAATTATTTGGAAAAGCCTCAAACAAACTGCTGATGCTTCCAACACGCCTTGGCTAATTGGAGGAGATTTTAATGTAGTTTCATCATTAGATGGGTATAAAGGTCACTCCCCTAAGCTAGATGCCATTCATGAATTCTCTGAGTGTATTGACTAGTGTATGGTCAAGGAGCTTCTTTTATCTAGAAGTTCCTTCACTTGGTCTGGAAAGAGAAGAGATAGCTGGGTTTGGAAGAAATTGGATTGGGTCTTTTGAATCAGGAATGGATTAATGCTTTTTTACCTGCAGCAATCCAACACCTTAGCAAAGCATCTTCAACCCATGCTCCACTGCTGCTGCACTTCCCAAATGAATCTCAATCGGCCCCCAAACAGTTTCAATTTTAGAACATGTGGCTAATCAATCTGATCTTTTAATCTACTGTGGAGCAGAATTGTATACTCCCTGTCATTGAGAGAAACATATGCTTGCTCTACTCTTTGATGGTTACTAGTCCATGGCAAAATATTCTTTCTAGAATTAAGATGATGATGAATGGTTTCCTATAGAATGATCAGAGAATATGCAAAGACATCATTAGACCAAACGGAAGAAGATCTGTCTCTTAATTGAGAAGAGTGGCTTGAGATAAAAGAAATTAGAGGAGATAATGACAGCTTTTTCAGCAAAACTCTATTGGAAGGTACACCCATCGACCTCATTGTGGACTAGTTTCATGAAATCAAAATACCTCCTAGCAATTAGGAAATGTGCAACCTCTGTCACATGGAAATGCAAAGAAAAGATCAAGTAGATGGTTTTGAATCACATGTAGGTGTATGATTCTACCGGAACCAGCTATTGGCTGCTTAAAATCAATCTGGGAAGTTCTTAGAAGTAAAGTTCACATTCTAAAATCAAGAAAAAGAATACGGAACTCCAAATGTCTGGAGCATCCTTAATAGATCATGTATTTGTAGGCTGTCACAAATCAAGTCAAGTGTGGACCTTTTTTTGCAAACCACCTGAACATACAGGACTTAAAATCAATCAACATTCTCCCATTACTAAAGCATTGGTAGAAGTATGGTAGCAACCATTCAGCTAGAGGTGAGGTCAGCCAAATGTTGCGTTTACTTATCTATTGGAACATTAGGAAAGCCCAAAATTTGAGACACTTTGAGGGCTCTAACCAATCAATTAATAACATTATTAACAATGTGCCATCCAATTGATGTAGAATTTTCCAATGTTTCATACAAACTCAATCATCTCCATCAGATTTCTAATTGGTGTAGCTTGGTTTAGTCTCTCCTTTTTTGAGGTTAAAATATAAATTTTGGACAAGTTAAGACTTTGCCTATTGACTATAGCCATCATCAAGAACACTAGGAACTTTGGTTTATGTTGAAACATTTTGAAGTAGAACAATGTACAATGTTGGTTGTATCAATTAACTTCTTTAAATTGTGTTCACCAATTCCTAATTAAGAATAGAGTTTAACATATGGGAAGGGTTGAATTCAAAGGTTGGTAATTACTCACAATTTTAACCAACCACATCATATGATGGTGCTCATCTAATAAATTTTCTTTGTCGTCTTTTAATAACATTTTAAACAATTTTTTAATCACAATACTTATTCTTGACAAGCATTTAGGGGTTCATTTGGTTCGACAATTACCATTGAAACATAGCTAAAAAGTATTATTGCAATGCAGATTTTCTTTGAAAACTGATTTTTTTAAAGCTATTATCAAAATATTTTATTTTATGATGACCAAAATATTATTTGATTTCTTTTAAAGAAGTGTAAATATAGTATCTAAAAATATAAAATATATTTGTAGTGAATTGAATGAATGCATAATAATTTATATCATTTCTAAAAAAAATGATCATGTCTTTATACCTTTGATAGGATTGCCCATTATGAGCTCCTTGTGATGATCCTTTGCATGCCTACATTCTTTGGGCTACCTACATCTTTCCTTGGTTTTAACTACTTTTTCTTTATTGAAGTACTTCTCTTCAATTAAATACATTTTTTCTAAGTTTCCTTTGTTATCATCCAAGAGATTCCTTCTTGGCATGTTATACATAGCTTTGTCAAAAATAACATGAACGAGTTCTTCAACAACTAAACTTTATTTGCTAAATATTCCATGTGTCTTACAAAAAGAAAAGTGACCATGACAAATTGCCATGCCCAAGTTGGAGTTGAATTTGACCCAATTGTTTTTATCATTATTTAGAACACATCAATTATAGATAAACACATTAAAGTAGAACATATTGGGCCTCCTTCCACATGAAAAAAGGTTGTTGCATTAAGTTTGGGATACATTATGACTCAATTAAATACATAGTGAGTGGAAGATCATTATCTTGGGCCCTAAAATGCTCAAGTTCATGATAATCACACAACATGGTCTTAATCATATTTAACAAAACAAGATTATTCTTTTCCACTAATCAATTTAGTTATGGAATGCTTGAAAAAGAACAGTAGTGCTTAATTCTATGTGTTTTGTAAAACAAATCAAACTATGCGTGTTTGAATTCTCTCCAATATTAGTTATGATTAATTCAATTAAAAATCCTTAATTATTTTGAAGTTCAAGCATAAGTTTTGAAAACTATGGTAATATTTCATCTTTTGTTAAAGAAAAGAACCCAAATAAATTGAGTACTTATGGGTTATGTGTTACATCCCAAAAGTAAGGCAATTTATTTTTAGAAAATGTTGACATTGAAAATGATTGATGATCTTAGTGAAGGAGTTGTAAAACAATAATTTTGATTTAAATATATTTTAAAATTTTATAAGTTTTCTTAAGTACAATATTATAGGATCATATAGTACGATCGAATAAGAAAATCAATCAAGTGAATAAATCATAATATGAGATTGTGTTGTATAAGTATGATTACAATAATGTACCAATACGATAGAGTATAATCAATTGTTATACTCGGTAAAATATTATAGGTTTAATCTTCAATAATTAAATTATGGCTTGGATGATTTCAAATCGATAGTAGGATGAGCCAGGAGCTCAATTGGAGGCTATTAGAATTTCTGAAAATTTCTGGGGATTTTTCGGAGCACCGAGGAAATTTTTAAGTAATTTTCCCTGTTTAATTGGATTTTTGGAAATTCGAAAATCTATTAAATTTTTAAAAAAAAACCGGAATTTGGTTTTTACCGCGCGTGAACCGGACCGGAGCGGTTCAGCGAAGGCGGGGGCGGTTCGCCGAGTGCGTTTGCGCGTGCGTTTGGATAAGCCGCGGATAAGCGGATCGGACGGACGAGATCAGCGGTGGAGATTAACCGGTTGATCGGGGTTAAGCGGCGTTATTAGAAGGTCAACCGGCACTTAATGGGTTCTTAACGGGTTATTACCGGTTTAAGCGGGGTATTTAACCCGAACCGTTTCGGCCCTTAGGGTTTTGAACGGCGGCCGGAGACGAGGTGTTCGCGGGTGACGACGATATTTTCCGGCAGCCTTTCAAGGGGCTTTTTGTACCTGGAGGTTCGCGTGATCGAGGAGAATCGATTGGTACCGGTTTAGTTCGGCGAGGAGCAGCGGTTGGTCGCGTGCGAGCTTCACCGTCGCCACCGTCGCCGGAGAAGAAAAAGGTAGGAAATTTCGGCTTAAATTAGTTAATTAGCAATTTAAAAATATGGATTATTTTGCAATTAGCTACCGGAGCATGCGAATTGTGGTTTTTGAAAATTATTAATGCAAATTATTGATTTTAGTATTTTAGGGTTTTCGGAAAAAATTATACCCGTCAAATTGGAAATTTTACCGAGCAATTGATGATTCTATTATTGACTTTAATCATGTTAAGATTGTATCAAATGCTGAAAATTGTTTAATTTCATAGATTGTTCGTTTAATTTCATAAATTGTTAAATGAGGATCGGATGAAAACTTCGGCGGGAAATTTGATTGAATCTTAGAAATTAGTGGCATTATTGACAAATTAGGATAGTATGAACATCGGATTTTGCTTCTCCTTGATCTCGGTCGCCGGAAATCGACGGGGAAAACGGAATTTCCCGGAGGAATCGTCGGCTAGGGTTTCGCAGGCGCCGGGCGGAGGAAGGAGATGGATTAGATTAATTTCAGCTTAGTTAATTAAATAATTGTAATTAATTAATAATTAATAATATTTAAATACTAAACGTCGGCTGGAAAATTTGATTTAAAGGTTCGGCCGGTGGGTTCGCGGTTCAGCGCGGGTTTTCCGAACCGGCAGCGAAACCCGGTTCAGCGGAACGCGGGCGCGGACGAACGGCGGAGGAAAAACTTAATTCGGAAATTAATCCGAATTTTCGGAAAATATGTGGAATTTTTTTTAATCCGAATTTTCGGAAAATATGTGGAAAAATTTTTAATCCGAATTTTCGGAAAATATGTGGAATTTAAATTTTCGGAAATTTATTTCAAATTTTCGGAAAAAAAGATATATCTGGAATTTAAATTTTAAATTCGGAAATTTATTCCGAATTTCGGAAAATGGATAAAGGGCAGAAATTGAAGTTGAAATTTAAAATTTCCTGAAACGAGAAAAATGTGATTTAGGGAAATCACATAGACAAGTTGAAAGTTACTGTTGGAAATTATCCATAAATTCAGTACAGCTGGATCAGTTGGAAGGAAGTGTGACACTTGGGTAAGTGTTACCAGAATAGTCAGAATTTCGATACAGTTTATGTTACTTGGATGGCATTGACATGGATTGAGTCAGTTTACTCAGTGTTGGCATATTTTATGGATTGGCATGCTGGACCGGACTACTATAGACCCTATATGATGTTTTAGGATAGTTGTGGTAGGTAACTGTGCGGTTCAGACTTAGCTTCCACAGTATACATGTGGACTGGTATGCACCTTGTTGTACCTGGACACATGTTGCCGGATCTTGGAGTTAGAGATTGGCATTGACTGTAGGGGCGTGAGCTTCTATGGAAGTTGTTGGTAGAGGACTCCTTGGGACGGTGGCTGAGTCGATCTCTCCTGGTCCATGTGTGTAGGCCTGCGCGCCTGAGGGTGGCAGGGGTGTCTCGCAGTGGCTAGCCAAGTGTGTAGGCCTGCGCGCCTTAGGGTGGCAGGGGTGTCTCACGTTGGCTAGAGATTTTGTGACTGGATTTGTCTATAGTCTCCAGGAGATTGATTGACGAGAGACGCTGAGGTGTCGGGTGCTTAGGCGCCATGCGTGTTTCGAGATGGGCGTTCCCACTGGCACGCTACCTGGAAGCCCAGAGGAGAGCTACTCTGGTGTGACTGGGGTGACTGTGGTTGGTCGGAGTCTGGGACTGAGAGTGCCTTTCCACCCTACATTGTTATGCTGTATTCCTATACTCTTGCTATTATCCTTCTCTTGCATGTGAGTTTTTACTAGCTGTCTTTCCTACTGGGCGTAGCTCATTCCTTTTTATTCTATATTTTTCCAGTGGATCGGCAGACTTGACGCCACCCAGCTTTAGGTGGGATCGTGATCAGTAGGCTAGTGGAGGAGATCTGATCTGTGATTATCCGAGACATTCTGGTTAGTTGATTGTTGCTGTTGGATGTATTCAGTGAGACTGTTATTTTTATGTCTTGTATTATGTGAGGGTGATTCTGACTTATGTATCTAGTTGGATGATATTGTATTTGTTGGACTTGGATCTTATTCTTGTGATGTGATGTAGTTTCTATTCACTGTTTTATTTTATTGTCTTGGAGTATGGTGTGTGGAGTGCCATATTTTATCTGAGGATGTTATATATCTTTATTTTTGATGGTGAGGTCATTACATGACTATGGAACTTAACCGTGGGGGTTCAGACTTCTATTAGACCGGTTCTCCTATCGGTATGGGTTAGGAGTATTGGGTCTAGCAGGAGTAACATTGCGCAAGTCCATCTGTTAATTCAGGAGTCATGAACCTGATTTGACGGTGTACCCGGGAGATGGGATCCACATTGTTAAGGAAAGTAGGTGTGTAATGATGTGTTATATCCTATGTTTTTCGTAGGCTACTCAGGTTGGTATGGGACGATCTGAGTTGTCTATATGTAAAAAAAAAAAAAAAAAAAATGTATGCCAAAAATCAGCCTAGGAAAAAATGGGGTGTAACATCAATGCATTACTATTATGGTATAAGTAGTTTGATAGGTTAAGAAAAGGTTATACAACATGACTATATAGTGTCATATCATACGATCAAATAAGAAAGAGAATTAACTTGGCAGAAGGATCAACCAAGGCATCATAATAGGATGTTCATGCTTAAGAATAAATATTTGGTATAAATAATGCATTATTGCATAATACTAAAGCAACTAATGTACACATACTTACAATTGAGAAGAAAAAATTAACTGAGTATGCTAGACTAAATAATGGATAAAAAATCATACAATATGACAAGAATTAATGTATAAGTATGATCATTTATATAATAAACATAGTAAAGTGAAATCATCGGGATACAATATACGAAGAAAGACATATCATATAATATAATGATGATAATAATTTACGTATGAGGTAAGGTAAATACCTAACTAACTAAGCCATAAGGGATCATATGTATGATTATTATATCATATCATTATGATCAAAGTGGATAAGTTCAACAATAAGAGATTTAACTCATCACATAGTATGAAGCTGTGTATTATATAAGTAAGATCAAGTCGAAAGAAGTGATGTACGATAAAAATTTCTTGTATGATAAAGACATATCATACAAACACTATAATAATATCATAGAAATATGATAAAATGAATTTAAGATAAGTTTAGATAAGATTGAGAAATATATAATACAAATTTGATAATCATACATGTGTGATTAGTAGAAATTGAACAAATATTAAAATCTAAGATAACAAATAGCTGAGAAAAGTGATACAAGGGTGAGCTTGATCAATAGAAAATTATTAGTTTTAAGAAAAAATGAAGTCAAAGAGATACAAAACCAAAGGAATACAACTATTGGAGGGAGATGAATGGATGTAAATGCAATTGATTGAGTATAAAAGCAAGTGAGGTCAAGAATGAGAAGAATTTTTTGCTCATGTATTAATGAAATTAACTTCAACAACTTATATTAAAGTGAAGAAAAGAGAGAAAGAGGTGTTCTCAAGTATTAAAAAGAATCTAAGAGGAATTAGGTGCAAAACAAAGAAAAAATTGAGAGAAAAACTCTCATGTATTGCAACAAATTAAGAATTGGAGCAAAGGTTTAAGCTTAGTGGCACCACTACATGAATTTAAAAGATAAGTAAAATTTATACTTAATGTATCTGTTTTGATGTGATGTATATTGTTAGGTTAAAAATCTCAAATAATATATAAAAAAGATAAATGTGAGATGCTTGCTATTATTTATTATAATAACATTTTGTTATACTTGTCTTATCACTTTTTTTATTAGTTATATGTTAAATATATATCACATGTTGACATAATAATTTGATACACAATTTATTTAAACATGATCTTTTAGTGATGTACTAAATATTTATCTTATCATATGTGATAAAAAACAAAAGGGATGATTAATATATTAATATTGAAAAAGATATAACAAAATGATGTAATATATTTTTTATCAATGAATATTTTTTGATGTAAACTTAGTATTTGAAATAATATTTTTCAAAAAATAATTATTTTATTATCCAAAATAATATTTTATTAAAAGTAAGACCACTATCCTAAATAATATTTCTTTAAGTACCAAGATGATGTCATTAAGTAATCCAAAATAAATTTTTTAAATAAATAAAAATGGAGAAGAGATTAAAAAATAATTAATATAATTTATTAAAAATGAAATTGGTTTTTAATTGAAACCAAAGAAAATGATAACATGTCTTTTACTAATCTATATTATTATTAGTATAGACAATACAAATAGTTACCTAATAATTATTTATTTTATATTATTTTATATACTATTGTCATTGAACTAGTGTCAGTTAGTTTATATTGATTTTGGCTTAATACTTTTAAGTCAAAGATGGATCACATTAGACTATAAAGAAAAATAAGCTATAACTATGATAATATGTCATAGAATACAATCATTTATTAATAAAAATATTACTTAAAAAAAAAATTTATTTGAAAAACATACATGCAAAATCATTGATATCATATGTATATATGGTTTTTAAAAAGTAATGTGAAAATTTTGATGTTTTTATGAGTTAAACAAATATCACTTCCACAAATGTTTTAAATATTTTTCTCAAAATTGATTTGTATCACTTCCACAACTTAATTTTAAAAAGGAACTAATGTAAAGGTTTTTAGTGTTTTAAAATTTATATGAACAAAATGAAAAAAGAGAAAAGATTTGAATAACTCCCCAAGAAAAATTTGTTAATATTCGAGTTGTAAAGAAGAGGAACACCTCATATGATAGACCTATATTGCTTGCTATAAGAATTTAAGTTTCTCTTTTGCTTGAGTCATCATCAATGGTGATTCTAATTATCAGATTTAATCTTCAAAGCTATATTCTTTCCTTTATATCAATTCTCTAAAAGTGAGCACTTTGATCTTGCACTTATGGCATGTAACATCCTCCATCTTTTTCTTCTTTTTGTTCTTTATCTAAGAACTACCTTCCATTCTCAGAGATGGACCAATGGGTATATTCTATTCAAATAACTAAGCTTAAATTTCACGTCAAAAATTTTACTTCTTCCACTTGAGAGTCGATTTCCAACTTGTTAGAAGACTTTGTTACCATGCGTACAATCAGCTCTTTATCTTCTTGTCAAATTATTTCTCTCATTATTCTTATTTTCCCTTCAAATCATTCCATCTTCATGGTCATGAGATCACCAAAGAACTCAACAATACAATGTGTGGTAGAACTTTTGTGACCTTGTAGCAATCACTAGTGGGTCATACTCAATAGGAAATATATGCAAAATTTTCTCAACAAAAATAGCATCTAAATTTCAATAATGGCATTATGTGGCATCCTGAACTTAGACTTTCTCGAATTCGATACCATGTTATTTACTTCTTTTTCTTTTTCCTTTTAAATTTTTAAAATCATGCAAATTTTTCTTTTCTTTTTGTGAAAACATGTGGCAAAAGTAAGTTTTTTTAAAAAAAATGAAACTCTTTTTTATAAAAACCTTTTGTGAAAGAGAAATAAAAACCTTACTTTTAAATAACTACTTTTAAAACTACTTCGTAATGAATATCATTTAACGATAAGAAAATCATTTTAACCTTTAAATAATAAAACTTTTAATAGATAATACAACTTTAAACAACTAAGCTCTAAACAAAAATCATAATAAAATTTTTATCACATGTTCTTTCTTTTTTAAATAAAATAAAGATGTCAACAACACATCTAAAGCCAAATAAGCATCTACAATATCATGTCAACATATGCTTGCTTTTATTTCTCTCTTATAGCCTTATGGTGTGCCTCATTTTAATCTAAAAATATTAGGATAAAAATAAGCTAAGTTAATTGTCACTAACTAAATGACAAATACAAGTACATAAATGTAAAGAAAACAACTTCGGGTTACTACATGTATTGATCAATTTTTAAGCAATACCATGTGAAAAACACATGTGCACGATCAATAAAAGTGCAAGAAACTTTTCATGGCTTTTAACACTTTAATGTTTTATCATGTTTATAAATTTATTTATTTTCTTTAACTTTTTATTTTCTTAAAGATTGGCTTAGGATAAGACTATTTCATAAATGATGAGTTATATTTAGGAACATTTTTTTATAATAATATATAATATATTAAACTTTCCAAAAGTGGCATAGGCCATACAAAGGATTTTCCCTGAGAGATCCTCACGGAGGATCAAACATGAAATCTAACAGCATAAGTTTAATGAGGGGCTTAGGGAGGGGGTCTCCCCATTCCCAGACGAACTCGTTGCAGCATGCAGCATGTGCCACCCAATCAGCAGGTGCATTCCATTCTTTATAGATGTGGGAAAATCTAATTGCCTCCAGACATCTAGCGTACCTGATAGTCTCAGCGAAATGGCCTGCCACAGGGGGTGGGATATCAAGTTGTGAACCTCCTGGAGTGCCATCATAGAGTCAGTCTGAATCTCCAAGGCATTGTAATGGGGAAGGGAACCCCTTAGCATGTTAAGGGCCTCAAGCATAGCCTGAACCTCCATCGCTTCGCCAGTCTAATAGAGAACCCTCTTACCAGCCACCAGGAGTGGCCTCCCCATGTAGTCTTTGGCCACCAGGCCAAGGCCAGCAATGTTGTCCCCCACCACAGCATCACAATTCACCTTTATCCATCCTTTTGGGGGGAACCCAACAATGGGTTACAAGCAGGTCCGAGGAGCTGCAAGGGTTCCCGCTGGACAGGGATGAATAAACATTGCATTGTCTTGCTGCAGTAATTACCTCGATCTTGATCTTCCGTAGCAGGGTGCATGGCTTGACCATCAGATTGTTATCCCTCATCGCATTCCTTCTTTCCTAGATATAATACATGGTGGTGGCCAATGTGGCAGCATGCCCGGTGCCGGCCCTACGTCGCTCCGCCGGCAAGCCGACAAACCTCATGAGCCGGTCAAGAAAGGTCAACCTGTCACCCGCACCATGAGGCCATCCCAACATAGCCACTGCCCCGCGGGCCTGGCAGTCATCCCAGAGTTCCTGGGCGCATGGGCAGTCCCAAAAAGCATGCTACATAGACTCTTCCGTCGTGCAGCCCCACTGACAACTACTACTCTTGAGCATCCCCCTACGGGCCAGCCACACCACCGTGGGAGGTAGTCACCGACGACTCGCCACATGAGCATCCGCACCCTCGACACTGCTTTGATCTTCCAAATACCCCTCATCTGGTCCGCGTCACGCCGGCCACTTCGCCTGGCGGTGCCATCAGCTCTGCACATCATGTGCATATAGATCCTCTCGCTATCGACCCTCTCCGTCTCGGTGTGCGCCTGAGTGAGCGTGTCCTGAGTAGACGTCTGAGCTCTGGGGAGGTGCAATATTCTGTCAATCAACTCCTCGCCCACCCATGCATGAATATTGTCCACGTCCCAGACCCCAGCTGCAGTGATGCATTCAGCCACGCTACTAGGCCATACGATATTCATGTTGATGAAAGCTGGCCAATAGCATAGAGGGAGGATGCCCTGCCAGTTGTCCTCTGCAAATCTCGCCATCCTCCCATCATCGATTCTCCATACAAAGATCGACACCGCCTCTGGCATTGCCTCCAGCACCAGCCTACACGCATGAGATGCATTCCGGGGAACTTTCATAACAAGGTCCATTAATCTGTACTTCCGCCACATTGTGTCCACCCAAAGGCTCGCCTCACGACTTAGAATATGCTTGCAGTTCTTCATTTGCAGCACGCGCTACCTTACACAGAAGTCACGAAGCCCAAGCCCACCGGCGGTCTTCGGCAGAGTGACGCAGTCCCAGAGCGCATAATGCATCATATGCGCTCTGCTTGTCCCGTGCCATAGAAAGCTTCTAATTCTCCTTTCTATCTCATCAATTACTCCCGCTGACACTACACAGTGATGCAAAATGTGACTTGGGATGGCGATGAGAACAGAGGAGGCCAAGGCAGCTCTACCCGTGAGCGACAGCGGACGAATCCACCAATTGGCCACCGTAGCTTCAATCCTGTGAAGCAGGAAGTTGATGTCCACTCTCAGACACTTCGCTGCAATAGGGACCCCGAGGTACGTAAGCATCCGGCCCAGCTCCATATGTAGTTGCCTCGACACCATCCTCGCTTTCTTCTTGCTGATCTTCTTGCTATAATATACTTTAGATTTTAGAAAGTTAACTCGCAGCCCTGTAGCTTCCCTGAAGGTCCTCATAATTTTCCACACAGCATGAGCAGCCTCGCGTGTGTGGAAGCAAACAGTAAAACATCATCCACGTAGAGGAGATGCGAAATCAGGGGCGCGTGTTGTCCGGGTCTGAATCCGAGCAATTGTTTGGTCTTGTATTCCCTCACCAGCACAGATAAGTATTCTATAACAATAACGTACAGGTAAGGCGAGAGTGGATAGCCCTACTGGAACCCCCGCTATGCCACTACCCAAGGAAGGCGAGAGCCATTAATGAGAACACCAAACCGTGGAAACAAGATGCATGCAACGATCCATTCACACCAAATAGGAGGGAATCCCATAGCCTTCATCATCCTGAGCAGGAAATCCCATCGCACGTTATCGTAAGCCTGCTCCATGTCTATCTTGACTGCCATGAGGCTGGAAACTGTGGTGCAGGCATGCATTTTCGACATCATTTTCTGTGCGATGTATACGTTGTTTGAGATGTTTCGCCCGGGCATAAAAGCTGCTTGTTTGCACGAGATGAAGCATGGCATCATCGGTTTCAATCTCTCGACCAGTACACGTGCCACCACCTTATATATGGTGTTGCAAAGGCTAATTGGCCTAAAATGCTCCGGCCTGCATGCCCCCTGCTTCTTCGAGATAAGGACAATCAACGTGTCCTTCCATGCCTCCGGCAGCCTCCTCTCCTCAAAGAAAGTCTGCACCGCGCGAATGATATCCCTGCGTGTGATTGCCCAATAGCCATGCAGAAATTCTGCCATGATCCCGTCGATACCCAGGGCTTTGTTTCTTCTGATTCCCCGCATGGCCACAATTATCTCACTCTCAGTGACCCTGTAACCAAGCTTGGAAGCCATTTCCTCGCAGATAATGCCGGACGACACAAAGTACAGCGACATAAACGCCCACCCCACACATTGCCACTTCTCTTCAAAATAAGCTAAGAGGACATTCCTGATGCTTTCAGGTGTATCCACCATGTTGTCCTCCACGTCCCTTAGCTGAATGATTCGATTTCCCAATGCACGAGCCGTCGCAGCAGCGTGGAAGAACCGGGTGTTGCTGTCCCCAAGCTGCGCCCAATGCACTTTCGCATGTTACCACCACCATTGCTCTTCATGTCCGCAGCCACGGTGGAAGGCGATGATCATGTGGCCAAGACATGTGCTCTCTTCCTCTGTTAATCCCTCCCGAGATTCCCTCCACTGTAATTCATTGATGTTTTCTCTAGCTCTGCGTTTTTATGTTCCCACCTCCTCTTGGCTCCACTTCCACAGCACCACCAGCGAACGTTTGAATTTGATCGTTAGCACCTCCATGCAATTCCCCCCTGTTATACCCGGTAAAATTTTATGTATTTGATCTTTAATAAATTAATTGTGGCTTGGATGATTTCGAATCGACAGTAGGATGAGCCAGGAACTCAATTGTAGGCTATTGGAATTTCTGAAATCTTTTGGGAATTTTTCGGAGCACCGAAGAATTTTTAATTAATTTTCCCTGTTTAATTAGATTTATTGGATTTTTAGAAATTCGAAAATCCATTTAAATTAAACCGGAAATTGGTTTACCGCGCGTGAACCGGACCGGAACGGTTCAGCGGAGGCGGAGACGGTTCGCCGAGTGAGTTTGCGCGTGCGTTCTGATAAGCTAATCGGACGGTCGTGATCGACGGTTGGGATTGAACCGGCTGATCGGGTGCTTACCGTGTCGATAGCGTGTCGACAGCGCGTATCGGGTGCTTACCGTGTCGAAAGCGTGTCAACGGCGCGTAATGGGTTCCACCGTGTCGGCCAGAAATATAAAACCCTCGCGAAACGATTAGGGTTTGTTCGGCCGACCGATAGAGAGAGTTTTTCCGGCGTACGGCGCGTGATTCCGGCGGCCTGGCAAGGGGCTTTTTGTGCCTGGAGATTCACGGGAACGAGGAGAGTCAATTCGTACCGGATTCGTTCGGCGAGGAGCTGCGGCGAGCTGCGGACGAAGTTCACCGTCGCCGGCGTCGTTGAGGTAGGAAATTCAGTTTAAATTAGTGATTTAGTAGAAAATTAAAAGCATGAAATACTTTGCTTAATGAAAACAAGCATGTGGATGAAAATCGGATTTAATTGAATGCTAAATTGTGTCTTTTGCAAATTTCGGAATTTCCTGGAAAAATTCCCATTTCGCCGAAAAAAAAAATTTAAAATTTATTGATGCTTAGGAGCATGTTAGGAAATTGTTCTCCTTGATCGCAGTCGCCGGAAATCGACGGAAGGATCGTAATGGTCGGCGATGGCGGCGGCTAGGGTTTCGCGGGTTTCGGACCGAGGAAGGAGAAGGGTTTAGATAATATCAAATCTAATTAAGTAATTAATGATATTTACGCCATTTTATTAGTAATTAAAATTAATCCGATTAACGGATTATTAAGAAATTGGGTCGGCGGTGTCGCGGTTCAGCGCGAGAGTTCCGAACCGGCAGCGAAAACCGGTTCAGCGGGATTCGGCGCGGACGAACGGCGCGAAAGCCGAACCGGCAGCGAAAACCGGTTCAGCGGGATTCGGCGCGGACGAGCGGCGCGAAAGCCGAACCGGCAGCGAAAACCGGTTCAGCGGGAGTCGGCGCGGACGAACGGCGCGGCGCGGAGGAGAGAGAAGCGGAAGGAAAATTCGGAAATTTATTATTAATCCGAATTTTCGGAAATAAAAAGGATAAGCGAAAAATTAAATTCGAAAATTAATCCTAATTTTTGGAAAAAGGATATATGTGGAATTTAAATTCGGAAATTTATTTCGAATTTCGGAAAATGGATAAAGGGCGGAAATTGAAATTGGAATTTAAAAATTTCCTGAAGTGGGGAAAAATGTTATCAGTGATGACAGTACAGCTGGAAACAGTCAGACAAAGATATGGTACACGGATGCTACCAGAACAGTCAGTAAGTGACAATTGTGTTGCTTTGATGGCAACGGCATGGATTGAGTCAGTTTATTCAGTATTGGCATATTTCATGGATTGGCATATTGGACCGGACTACTATAGACCCTATATGATGTTTTAGGGTAGTTGTGGTAGGTAACTGTGCGGTTCGGACTTAGCTTCCACAGTATACATGTAGACTGGTATACGCCTTGTTGTACCTGGACACATGTTGCCGAATCTTGGAGTTAGAGATTGGCAATGACTGTAGGGGCGTGAGCTTCTATGGAAGTTGTTGGTAGAGGACTCCTTGGGACGGTGGCTGAGTCAATCTCTCCTGGTCCATGTGTGTAGGCCTGCGCGCCTGAGGGTGGCAGGGGTGTCTCGCAGTGGCTAGCCAAGTGTGTAGGCCTGCGCGCCTTAGGGTGGCAGGGGTGTCTCACGTTGGCTAGAGATTATGTGACGGGATCTGTCTGTAGTCTCCAGGAGATTGATTGACGAGAGACACTGCGGTGTCGGGTGCTTAGGCGCCATACGTGTTTCGAGATGGGCGTTCCCACTGGCACGTTGCCTGGTAGCCCAGAGGAGAGCTACTCTGGTGTGACTGGGGTGGCTGTGGTTGGTCGGAGTCTGGGACTGAGAGTGCCTATCCACCGTACATTATTATGCTGTATTCCTGTATTTTTGCTATTATCCTTCTCTTGCATGTGAGTTTTACTAGCTGACTTTCCTACTGGGCGTAGCTCATTCCTGTATTATATATTTTCAGTGGCTCGGCAGACTTGACGCTACCGGATTAGGTGGGATCGTGGTCAGCAGGCTTGTGAAGGATTTCTGATTGGTGATTGTCTGAGATATTCTAGTTAGTTGATTGTTGCTGTTGGATGTTTCAGTGAGACTGTTATTCTCATATGTTACATATAATTTGAGGGTAATTCGGAATTTTGTATCTGGATGAACAATACTACACTTGTGGACTTGTATCTTATTCTTGTAATGTAGTTCCATTTACTGTCTTATCTTATTGTCTTGGAGTATGGTGAGTGGAGTGCTACATTTATCTGTGGATGTTATATATCTTTCTGTTTGATGGTGAGGTCATTACATGACTATGGAACTTAACCGTGGGGGTTCAGACTTCTATTAGATCGGTTCTCCTACCGGTGTGGGTAAGGAGTATTTGGTCTAGTAGGAGTAACATTGCGCGAGTCCATCTGTTAACTCAGGAGTCATGAACCTGACTTGACGGTGTACCCGGGAGATGGGATCCACATTGTTAAGGAAAGTAGGTGTGTAATGATGTGTTATATCCTATGTTTTCGTAGGCTGCTCAGGTTGGTATGGGACGATCTGAGCTGTCTATATAAAAAAAAAAAAAATGTATGCCAAAAATCAGCCTAGGAAAAAATGGGGTGTAACAGTAGTGGTATCAGAGCCCTAGGTGAGGATAACGGGGCTAGACGTGTATAGGGGTTCAACCCAAGGTGGGGAGAACTGTTGATTCTTTTGTATACTATAGTAGTCCATATGCCAATTGCCAAATGACGACTCTAATGCCAGATTAATTGTTTTTGACAGTATGGCTGGTACCAGGAGACTTTCCGCTCGTGGAGCAGCTAGAGGCAGACCGGTATCTACTACTCCTACCCCGGAGACGATCCCAGCATTGCCAGTTGAGCCAGCCGTGGATCGTTGGATCGATGCCTTCATGCGGTTGCGTCCGCGGAGCTTCTGTGGGTCGGCTGACCCAGCGGTGGCAGATGACTGGATGGCTCATATGCTTGAGCTATTTGATGCCTTGGGATGTCCATTCGGCAGGAGGGTAGTGCTTGCTGCTCTAGTGTTGGAGGGAGAGGCTGCTACCTGGTGGAGAGGCCAGCGGCGCGCTATGTTTGGGGAGGCCCAGAACAGTGAGATAGCATGGGATGACTTTGTTGAGGCATTCAGGGAGTGCTACATTCCGGCCTCGGCCATGGCTCAGTTCAGGAGGGAACTTATACACCTCAGGCAGGGCCAGATGTCAGTGAACGATTACTTATCGAGGTTCACTTATCTGGCGAGGTACGCCGTAGAGCTGGTGCCTTCTGAGGAACGCAGATGTGAGATGTTCCTGGAGGGACTTCGTCCTATGCTGCAGCGCCAGCTAGTTGTGAGTCGGTTTGCCAGGTTTCGTGACTTGGTGGAGGCTGCGAGATCCGTTGAGCTTATTGATATCCGGATGGAGGCCCAGAGAGAGACTCATAACAAGAGGAAGGAATTCAGAAATATCCAACAAAACAAAAAGGGCAAGAGACACAGAGATCACAGTGGTACTCAGGAGGTCGTGGTCCGGCCACGACCTATTTCTGAGAGACCAGTGCAGCAGACAGGTACCCGGACTGGGGGGATTATCTGCTACCATTGTCGACAGCCCGGACACAAGAAGTGCGACTGCCCAGAGTTGAAGAAACAGAGGATCACGGGACCGGTTGGTTCATCTGGGGGACAGCCCAGGGTATTTGCACTGACTCGGCAGCAGGCTTCAGAGTCACCAGAAGTGATCACAGGTATGCTTCATTTTGGCAACGTGCAGTGCATGACTTTGTTTGATACTGGTGCATCTCATTCTTTTGTTGCTGAGAGGATCTGGAATCAGATATCAGGATCCAAGGGTTACTTGAAGGAACCCTTACTGGTTAGACTTCCTGATGGGAAGGAGATTCCCACTGTTCAGAAGATTGACGGATCTATTCTGATTAGTGGACACGAATTCGTGACAGAGTTGATATGTGTGCCACTAGCAGAGTTCGACATCATTTTGGGGATGGATTGGTTGTGCCACCATGCAGTGGTTCTGGATTGTTGGGAGAAGAAGGTCAGGATCAGAGTGCCTGGTTCGGGGGATGTGATATACTTTGGTCTGAACAGGCAGATTCCCCTGATCTCAGTTCTTCAGGCTGGAAGGTTAGTAAGTAAGGGTTGTACTGGTTGGTTGGCCTATGTGACCGATAGCCAAGCCACCACTACCCCTATGTCAGATATTCCAGTGGTGAGAGATTTTCCTATGGTTTTTCCAGAGGAGTTGCCTGGATTTCCACCAGCTAGGGAAGTGGAGTTTTCAATTGATTTGGAGGCAGGAGTAGCTCCTATTGCTAGAGCTCCTTACAGGATGGCTCCAGCCGAGCTAGCAGAGTTGAAGACTCAGTTACAGGACTTATTAGACAAGGGACTCATACGCCCCAGTTGTTCACCTTGGGGTGCCCCTGTCTTATTTGTCAAGAAGAAAGATGGTAGTATGAGGCTGTGTGTGGATTATAGGGAATTGAATAAGGTTACTATTCGTAACCGATACCCTTTACCACGCATCGATGATTTGCTGGATCAACTTCAGGGAGCAACTGTGTTCTCCAAGATTGACTTACGCTCGGGTTATCACCAGATCCGGATTAGAGATTCTGATGTACCCAAGACAGCATTCCGTACTAGATACGGACATTACGAGTTCACAGTGTTACCTTTTGGATTGACTAATGCTCCAGCAGTATTTATGAACCTGATGCATCGAGTGTTTCGTGCCTTTCTGGATCGGTTTGTGATCATCTTTATAGATGATATATTGATTTATTCCAGAGATAGGGATACTCATGCAGATCAGTTGAGGACTGTGCTTACAGTGTTGCGGGAGAATGAGCTGTATGCAAAATTCTCCAAGTGTTCTTTTTGGCTGGACTCAGTAGCATTCTTAGGACACATTGTCAGTGCGGAGGGCGTGGCTGTTGATCCTAGCAAGATACGAGCTATTATTGATTGGAAACGACCATCTTCTGTCACTGAGATCCGGAGTTTCCTTGGTTTGGCTGGATACTATAGGAAATTTGTTCCTCACTTTTCTAGACTGGCTGCTCCACTAACCCAGTTGACCCGGAAGGGAAAATCTTTTGAGTGGACAGAGAGTTGTGAGAACAGTTTCCTAGAGCTGAAGCAGAGGCTTAGCACCGCTCCAGTATTGATGTTACCCACACAGGAGAAGCCGTATCAGATGTACACTGATGCTTCACATATAGGCTTGGGAGCCGTACTAATGCAGGATAACAGAGTTATAGCATATGCTTCGAGGCAACTGAAGGATCATGAGAAGAATTATCCCACTCATGATTTGGAGTTAGCTGCTGTCATTTTTGCCTTGAAGATATGGAGACATTATTTGTACGGAGTTCCTGTAGATTGCTTCTCTGACCACAAGAGTCTTAAGTATCTGTTCACTCAGAAGGAACTGAACTTGAGGCAGAGGAGGTGGTTGGAACTGATAAAGGATTACGAGCTGACAATAAACTACTGCGAGGGGAAGGCTAATCCAGTGGCTGATGCCTTGAGCAGACACGCAGTTGTGCATAATATGTTAGTCTGTAACTCTATACCAGACTTGGATTGGAATGTTGAAAGATGTCAGGAACAGTTGTCTATTCAGAGACTGGTTCACAGACTCAGCTCATTGACTATTCGGGCTGACTGGTTATCTGAGATGCGTGACCTTCAGCTTTGTGATGAAGAGCTGAAGGAGAAGATTGAGTTGGCATCGCAGGGATTGGGAGGAGACTTTGCTCTCAGAGACGACATTTTGACCTTCAGGGGTCGCTGGTGTGTACCATCACATCAGGAGTTCAGGGAGAGGATCCTTCGGGAGGCTCACTATGGAACCTTGGCTATGCACCCTGGAGAAGTCAAGATGTACAGGAATTTGAGGAGTGTTTTCTGGTGGAGAGGTTTGAAGACAGATGTTGCTGCCTTTGTTAGGAAGTGCCTTACATGTCAGCAAGTTAAGGCCGAGCACCAGAGACCTGGAGGATTGTTACAGAGATTGCCGATTCCGGAGTGGAAATGGGATGACATCACTATGGACTTTGTGACTGGTCTTCCTCGTACCAGACAAGGTTTTGATGCTATTTGGGTCATCGTAGATCGATTGACCAAGTCAGCCCATTTCTTATCCATTAAGAAGACGGATTCAGCGGCACAGTTGGCAGAGATATATATTCAGCAGATTGTCAGATTGCATGGGATTCCCCGTTCTATTATTTCTGACAGAGACGCCAAATTCACCTCACAGTTTTGGAAGAGCTTACACACTGCCATGGGTACACAGTTAAAGTTCAGTACTGCTTATCATCCTCAGACGGATGGACAGTCTGAGCGGACTATTCGGACCTTGGAGGATTTGCTACGCTTGAGCGTACAAACTTACTCAACAGATTGGACTAGACGATTACCCTTGGTAGAGTTTGTGTACAATAACAGCTTCCAGGCGTCGATTGGTATGGCACCTTACGAGGCGTTGTATGGGCGTAGGTGCAGATCTCCTCTTTGTTGGGAGGAGGGTGATTCCAGGAGAGTGTGGGGACCCCAGATTGTAGAGGAGACCACAGCGGAAGTCAAGTTATTGCAGGACAGATTACGTACTGTGCAAGATCGCCAGAAGAAATATTATGATCCTAAGCACAAGGCTGTTGAGTTTTCTGTGGGAGATAGGGTATTCCTGAAGGTCAGTCCTATGCGGGGTCTATTCAGGTTTGGAAAGCCTTCTAAGCTTCGACCTCGTTACATTGGACCCTATCCTATTCTGGAGAGGATCGGTGAAGTGGCTTACAGGTTGGCACTTCCTGAGCATCTGACTGAGATTCACAATGTGTTCCATGTTTCGAATCTCAAGAAATATGTGCCAGATCCTTCTCATTGCATCAGTGATGATCTTCCTGGTTTACAAGTGGCACCAGATTCTTCTTATGTGGAACTACCAGTTCGCATCCTCGAGGAGAGCAGCAGACAGCTGAGGAACAGGTCGTTTCCTATGGTCAAGGTTCTGTGGAATAGACATGACGAAAGGGAGGCAACCTGGGAGCTAGAGCAGGATGTTGCTGGAAAATGGCCGGAACTTCTTGCTGAATTTCGAGGGCGAAATTCCTGATAAGGTGGGGAGATTGTTATACCCGGTAAAATTTTATGTATTTGATCTTTAATAAATTAATTGTGGCTTGGATGATTTCGAATCGACAGTAGGATGAGCCAGGAACTCAATTGTAGGCTATTGGAATTTCTGAAATCTTTTGGGAATTTTTCGGAGCACCGAAGAATTTTTAATTAATTTTCCCTGTTTAATTAGATTTATTGGATTTTTAGAAATTCGAAAATCCATTTAAATTAAACCGGAAATTGGTTTACCGCGCGTGAACCGGACCGGAACGGTTCAGCGGAGGCGGAGACGGTTCGCCGAGTGAGTTTGCGCGTGCGTTCTGATAAGCTAATCGGACGGTCGTGATCGACGGTTGGGATTGAACCGGCTGATCGGGTGCTTACCGTGTCGATAGCGTGTCGACAGCGCGTATCGGGTGCTTACCGTGTCGAAAGCGTGTCAACGGCGCGTAATGGGTTCCACCGTGTCGGCCAGAAATATAAAACCCTCGCGAAACGATTAGGGTTTGTTCGGCCGACCGATAGAGAGAGTTTTTCCGGCGTACGGCGCGTGATTCCGGCGGCCTGGCAAGGGGCTTTTTGTGCCTGGAGATTCACGGGAACGAGGAGAGTCAATTCGTACCGGATTCGTTCGGCGAGGAGCTGCGGCGAGCTGCGGACGAAGTTCACCGTCGCCGGCGTCGTTGAGGTAGGAAATTCAGTTTAAATTAGTGATTTAGTAGAAAATTAAAAGCATGAAATACTTTGCTTAATGAAAACAAGCATGTGGATGAAAATCGGATTTAATTGAATGCTAAATTGTGTCTTTTGCAAATTTCGGAATTTCCTGGAAAAATTCCCATTTCGCCGAAAAAAAAAATTTAAAATTTATTGATGCTTAGGAGCATGTTAGGAAATTGTTCTCCTTGATCGCAGTCGCCGGAAATCGACGGAAGGATCGTAATGGTCGGCGATGGCGGCGGCTAGGGTTTCGCGGGTTTCGGACCGAGGAAGGAGAAGGGTTTAGATAATATCAAATCTAATTAAGTAATTAATGATATTTACGCCATTTTATTAGTAATTAAAATTAATCCGATTAACGGATTATTAAGAAATTGGGTCGGCGGTGTCGCGGTTCAGCGCGAGAGTTCCGAACCGGCAGCGAAAACCGGTTCAGCGGGATTCGGCGCGGACGAACGGCGCGAAAGCCGAACCGGCAGCGAAAACCGGTTCAGCGGGATTCGGCGCGGACGAGCGGCGCGAAAGCCGAACCGGCAGCGAAAACCGGTTCAGCGGGAGTCGGCGCGGACGAACGGCGCGGCGCGGAGGAGAGAGAAGCGGAAGGAAAATTCGGAAATTTATTATTAATCCGAATTTTCGGAAATAAAAAGGATAAGCGAAAAATTAAATTCGAAAATTAATCCTAATTTTTGGAAAAAGGATATATGTGGAATTTAAATTCGGAAATTTATTTCGAATTTCGGAAAATGGATAAAGGGCGGAAATTGAAATTGGAATTTAAAAATTTCCTGAAGTGGGGAAAAATGTTATCAGTGATGACAGTACAGCTGGAAACAGTCAGACAAAGATATGGTACACGGATGCTACCAGAACAGTCAGTAAGTGACAATTGTGTTGCTTTGATGGCAACGGCATGGATTGAGTCAGTTTATTCAGTATTGGCATATTTCATGGATTGGCATATTGGACCGGACTACTATAGACCCTATATGATGTTTTAGGGTAGTTGTGGTAGGTAACTGTGCGGTTCGGACTTAGCTTCCACAGTATACATGTAGACTGGTATACGCCTTGTTGTACCTGGACACATGTTGCCGAATCTTGGAGTTAGAGATTGGCAATGACTGTAGGGGCGTGAGCTTCTATGGAAGTTGTTGGTAGAGGACTCCTTGGGACGGTGGCTGAGTCAATCTCTCCTGGTCCATGTGTGTAGGCCTGCGCGCCTGAGGGTGGCAGGGGTGTCTCGCAGTGGCTAGCCAAGTGTGTAGGCCTGCGCGCCTTAGGGTGGCAGGGGTGTCTCACGTTGGCTAGAGATTATGTGACGGGATCTGTCTGTAGTCTCCAGGAGATTGATTGACGAGAGACACTGCGGTGTCGGGTGCTTAGGCGCCATACGTGTTTCGAGATGGGCGTTCCCACTGGCACGTTGCCTGGTAGCCCAGAGGAGAGCTACTCTGGTGTGACTGGGGTGGCTGTGGTTGGTCGGAGTCTGGGACTGAGAGTGCCTATCCACCGTACATTATTATGCTGTATTCCTGTATTTTTGCTATTATCCTTCTCTTGCATGTGAGTTTTACTAGCTGACTTTCCTACTGGGCGTAGCTCATTCCTGTATTATATATTTTCAGTGGCTCGGCAGACTTGACGCTACCGGATTAGGTGGGATCGTGGTCAGCAGGCTTGTGAAGGATTTCTGATTGGTGATTGTCTGAGATATTCTAGTTAGTTGATTGTTGCTGTTGGATGTTTCAGTGAGACTGTTATTCTCATATGTTACATATAATTTGAGGGTAATTCGGAATTTTGTATCTGGATGAACAATACTACACTTGTGGACTTGTATCTTATTCTTGTAATGTAGTTCCATTTACTGTCTTATCTTATTGTCTTGGAGTATGGTGAGTGGAGTGCTACATTTATCTGTGGATGTTATATATCTTTCTGTTTGATGGTGAGGTCATTACATGACTATGGAACTTAACCGTGGGGGTTCAGACTTCTATTAGATCGGTTCTCCTACCGGTGTGGGTAAGGAGTATTTGGTCTAGTAGGAGTAACATTGCGCGAGTCCATCTGTTAACTCAGGAGTCATGAACCTGACTTGACGGTGTACCCGGGAGATGGGATCCACATTGTTAAGGAAAGTAGGTGTGTAATGATGTGTTATATCCTATGTTTTCGTAGGCTGCTCAGGTTGGTATGGGACGATCTGAGCTGTCTATATAAAAAAAAAAAAAATGTATGCCAAAAATCAGCCTAGGAAAAAATGGGGTGTAACACCCCCCCACATGTCTGTGCCATGGTTGGTGCACCACCCCGTTCGACTGTGGGAAATCCAACCATACATTTTCGAATTGTATCCTTCCATTGTTTGGCCAAAAATTCCTGCACCCCAGATCAACCAGCAGCGGGCAATAGTCAGACCCGAGCCAGCTCAGGTGCTGCACAGAGCATTCGGGAAACACCTGCATCACCGTCGAGTTCATCAGGACCCGATCGAGTAGCTCTAGGATGCGTGCGCCGCCCTGCTTCCCGTTGCACCAGGTGAAGCAATTGCCGGTGAAGCCCATGTCCACCAGCTGCAGCTCCTGTATAAGGTCAGCAAGTTCTTGCTGCCCCCTACCATAGATGAACTTCTTCTCGCCCCGTTTCTCTTCTTGCGCCATCACAAGGTTAAGATCCCCTGCCACAATGAGTGGGCCGGCTGGAAGATGCCTGATGACATCCCAGACCTCCTGACGCTTGTGGTGATCTTTGGGGCCATAGACAGCGAAGTAATTTATCTTGCTAGCACCACGTAGCCTCACCTCGCACGCCATAACATGCGTTGAGGCCGCCGTGATCGTGATATCTACCCAGCTCTTTCACAGCATAATAATACTTGCTGACATGCCGGCTGATGGTTGAGCCATGAAGTTCCAATCCTTCCCAAGGAGCCAATCTGCATCCTTCCTTAGGAAACATTGCGTTTTCGTCTCCATCAGGGTCACGACTGCAACATTCCCCTCGCATACAAACCTTTGCAGGTACCTTCTTGACTTCTTGTCCCTAACTCCTCTGATATTCCAAACCGCAAAACACATCTTCACCTGGAATTTTGGAAGTGGTGCCCTCATGCGGCCACGCAATTGTCCAGCTATGCCGAGGACCTCCTCCATCTTCCTCCTCGATGTCCCCTGCGCCCCACGAAGCGCAGCCCAAGAGAAATTCTCTTACATCATTTTGGTGTAGTAACCATTCGAGCTTTTGGTTTGGTCCATCGCATAATCCTTCTGCAACAATGGCAATTTCCCCTTATTCCTTCCTGCCTGCGTCTTCTGCCCCGTTCCCACTCCTTTGTTGGAGCATCTTCCCTTGAAGTCCTCGCCCAATCCTCCCTGGCCCTTGGGGATGAAGCCCGCCTCGCCATACCTCTGCCTCGAGCCTTGGATAGGCTCCTCTTCCTGTGATGCATGCTGATGGCCCCTTAAGTAGAAGTTCCTAGTTTGAAGGTCTTCCGTGGATCATGGCTCACGTTGCTTGCTGTACCCCTGTGATCAACCATGCCCTGTCTCCTGCGCCGGGGTTGGACAAGCATCCAGGGGCCCAACATTTGTCTCTTCTTCTCCAGGTCATATGTATTCCCGTCCCGCATTTGAGGAGTTCTGGAACACTCAGCCTTAGTAGCCTTCCAGCCACAGTTATGCGTATCCTCCGCCTCCAGCGATCCACCTCCGATGTCATTGTCTCCTGAGGTTGCAATAATAATTCCCTCTTCACGCTTCCCCGCCATCTCCCCATTATACGTCATTTTTGTTGGACATGCGTGCGCAGCCTCGGGGGACTTATACGTGCTGCACTACCCCGCAAGGCTTATACGTGCTCCCCATTGTTCGTCATTTAGGAACATATTATTCAAACATAAATAGTCTATTTGAATGACTCATTTGACTCATCTCTAGAATTTTTATTTCATAGTAAAGTAATTATTTTGGATAATCATTCATCCCATTATCTTTTGAGTTTTTCCTTCCCTTCACCAAACTCTTTTTTTCTTCTTTTTATTTAGCTTTTTTTATCTCTTTTAACAAATTTATCTTTCTTTTTCTTTTGTGACCACTATCACAACTCAAATATGCCATGCTTAAGCATCATGTGACAATCAAACATGTGCCAATTTATTACAATTCAAAGAAAATCAATCATCCTTAAGATTTTCATTTAAGACCATCTCTTAAAGTTCTACATCTCTAATAAGCATTATTAATCAAATATCATCCCATAAGCACAAACTTTCTTTTACAAGCATCTTCATATTTTTGTCTATTTACATTATCATTTGAGGGCCTCTAACCTAAAAACATAAACCATCAAAATATATGCATATAATACAAGATTGTCTATATCTTAATTTTCATTTTTATCTTTCGAGTGTTATAGTACTAATAGTTGAATCTCCTCAATTTTGCCTTTGTTTTGTGCTTAACTCTTCCCAAATTTTCTTAAATTCTTGGTGATACTTCTTCCTCCTCTTTCTTTTCACTCTAATGCACTTAGCTAAACATAATTACTAAATTATTTCAAGGGAAATACTTCTCAAGTTTGATCGCACCCTCTTTTATACATAGCCAATGTCAACTAGCATTTTTTGGCTATTTAACTTCTAACAATAGCCATATCCTTTCAATTGATTTCTCTTCACCTCTTTTCTTTCTTAACTCCAATGGCTTCTCATTTATTAGACTCTCCCTACCATAATTTACTCAATCGTTCATTGTTTTAGTTTTTAAAATCTTTCAATTATATAAAAATCATATTATACAATAAGTAACAAAAAATTAGTTTATTCAGTTCAATTATATATTCTATTACACTATCATTTTTACTTGATCATACTTTATAATAACCGTACAAAAGTCTAAAATTCCACAAAAAAATGTCCAAAAAATTCCTTACAATTTCCAAAGACATAATTATCTTAAAAATATTTTTATTTTGTAATTTAGAAAATTAAACATTAGTAAAGCGAGTACACGTAATCCTAAAGAAACATGCTAAAATCTTAGTCATTCATATATTTATTAACTTTTTCTCCCTAACTTGTGAAGTGCTAACAAAGGCTACTTTGAGTTTTTTTTTCAAAATTTCATGTGATGATATTAGAATCATCAAATAATTTAATTCGAATGCAAAGACTAATGAAGAAGGTTTATAATTCTCAAATTTTATTTTCACTAAATGTCTCTTGCCAATAAAACGTTTTGTAGGATATTGTGTATGTAGGATTTTATGTTTTTCTATATCATATTGTCATATTGATTTTTTATGATTTCTAATAACTTGGGATCTACCCATTCGCAAAAAATCCTTCTCTATTCTTTCAACAAGATAGAACTATTCGTCCAAGAATGGCTTAAACGAACAACCACCTACCTACATTGAGAATCTTCCATATGGATGATCTTCTTAGAATCTTTTCTTCGATACTAATCTTTTCATTGATACTAGTTTTAGAGAATTGCGACGCACAAAGAGGGCTATACTACAATTTCTTTGAAATAAATAATAATTCGTATAAAATGCATAAGAAAAACAAAATTTAATCTAGACATAAAAGAAATAAAAAAAAAACTTCCAATTTTTTTTGCCTTAAATTAGCCAATGGTCCTAAAAGAATGGTCAAGCTACACTCATTTATTCTTTGCAAACACAAGTGGAAAAACATTCATAAGAACTTACTTAGAAGAGAAAAGGACATAGAATTATTAGAGAAATTTGTTAATATCCCTAAAAAAGGTACTCATAAGTCCGCGAAAGAGGCATGCTATAGAAGTTAAAGACATACATAATCTTAAAAACTAGATGTACCATAAGTAACAAGAAATAAGTTTACACGACGTTATGAAGAATATAAAAAATAAACACAAAAAGCTTGCAATAGATGATCACAACACATTCCCAAGAATCAGAGATGAACAATTAAGCTCATGTTAAGTGTAGCAATGAATTATCTTTCTAGCTTTACTTCAATTTTTAATTTTCTTAGATTTAAGTATTATGTAAATATACATGTCAATCTTAATTTCAAGCAACCCATATAAGATGCTTCTTATTAAGAAATTCTCAAAAAAAATCTAGTCATTAATGACACATTTCTAAGTATTTTAGATCTAATATAATCAAACTATTTAAGCATAAGATAAAACCATCAAATTATTTCAAATTAATGAAAAAAAATATTGTCGCTGTAACCTAGTATCTAGTCGAACTATTCAAAATAGAAATACTCCCAACAATTGAAAAATAAGTAACAATCACCACAATTTGATTTCACCAACTAGAACATTAGATATGTGGGTGGATCGGTTTAGATTGCAAAACAAACCATATTTTTATGGTCTAACTTAAGTATAAAATCATCTGATGTGTCTTTTACAAAATATGAAATTTTATTATCAAACAGAGCTCTGTAAACGTTCAAAATATTTTTGTTGTCTATTTTATATTTTTAAGCATATAATTTGTGTGTGTCAAATAAATTCTAAGGCTTAAAACTATTTTTTGGTAAATATTATTACTACAAAAATTATCAAATCAAATTAGTGTTATTTAATAGACTTAAGATGAACATGATTAGGAATTTTATAATATAAAATATTTTCATACTAATAATGATAAGTTAGAGATTCAAAATATTTTTTAGTGTCTCTTTTGAATCATAAGACAAAGATTATTTCATGCTCAAGTGTTTTTACATGCCTACAAATGCAAAGTTCTTACAATAGATCCTAAACTTCATACAGAAACATTCTTGATTGTCCCCTTTGTGATCATTCTTTTTAACATTCATTCTATGTTTAAGGTACTGGAATCATGAATCACTTAATGTATGTCTTAGGATTAAGACTTAACAAATAGTTTGAACTATTCATTAGTTATATAATTTAAATTTTGATATCATCATACATATATTGGTTAGCTCAAAAGGTAAAAATTGATGAATGGTTATGAGATTAAATTATTAAAAATATACCATCTATTTCATATGTTTTGGCTTCTATAACTTGGATTACATTCATTCATATTATAGTGGCTAATGATTTAAGTACAACAATGTCTCTTTCTTGAGAATATAAGATCACCAACATAGAACTACTTGATCTACTATCATATGTGAGGTAATTTATATGGTTATTGAAGATCCAAATTTTGTAACATGAGTAAAGAGGTTGAGTCATAATAATTAGGAAAGCAAACGCTCAACATACTCATATTATAAACAACATAGAACAATAATAAGATTAGTATGTAATATGCATATAGTAATGAAAAAGTAAATTTTTATATGTGGTCTTATTTAAAAGGCTTTTTTAATTAGTCAAGTTAGCACCTATTCCATGTAAAAGATTTCACCCTAAGCATGCCTTATAGAGGCAAAACTTAGAACATTATTTTAGCATCCCTGCACTTGCCTTTATTTCCTTTTGTTTAAAAATATTTTCTTTTTACAATATAAAATATTTTCATGCTAATAATTATAATTTAGAGATTCAAATCATTTTTATGCATCTTTTGAATCATAAGAAAAGGCATATTCATGCTCTAATATTTTTGCATACTTATGATTGCAAAGTTCATACAAAGGAATCCTAGATTAATAGTTTTACATTCTTGACTATCTATTTTTTTATCATCCTTTTTAACATCTATTCCTCATCTAAGGTAATGATAATATGAATCACTTGATGTATGTCTTAGAATTAAAACCATAACAAATAGTTATAATAATTTAAAGTTTGTTTTCATCAGACATATATTAATGAGTTCATAAGAGTAAAAATTGATAATTGATTATTAGATTGAATTGTTAAAGTTATGCCATATATGTACTACTATAGCTTGGGTTACATCCATACATATTATAGAGGCCAATGATGTGAGTATAATAATGTATTTTCTTTTAGAATATAATGTCACTAATATAGAACTACTTAATGTGCTATTATATGTGAGGTAATTTTTGTGGTCATTAAACATACAAATTTTGTAACATAAGGAGATTGAGCTATAATAATCAAGAAAGTAAACAATTAGCACACTCAGATTATAAACAACACATAACATTAACAAAATTAGTATGTGATATGCATTTTTTAATGAATAAGTAAATTTTTATTTGTGGTCTTATTTAAAAGTCCTTTTTAATTAATCAAGTTAGCACCCATTACATATCATCTTGTGGAGTATTTCACCTTAGTTATGCCATATGGATCTTATGCTATAATGGTGCCCCACACTTGTCTTTATTTCTTTTTGTTTTAAAATACTTTGTTTTATAGTATGAAAATAATAGAGATTTATAATAGTTTTTGAATGTATCTTTTGAATCATAAGATAGACTTATTCTGCTCACGTGTTTTTGCATACATATGCATGCAAAGTTCTTACAATAAAATCTTACACTCAATACTTCTACATCTTTTTACTATTCACATTGTGATCATTTTTTTAGACATCAATCATGAATCACTTGATGTAAGTCTTAAAATTTAAACCAAAACAAATAGTTAGAACTATCCATTAGCTATAACGATTTAAAATGTCATATCATCATACATTTATTGGTGAACTCATAAGGGTAAAAATTTATAATTAACTATGAGATTAAATTGTAAAAAGTATGCCATCTATGTCATATGTTTTGGCTATTACAACTTTGATTATATCTATACATATTATAGAGGGTAATGATTTGAGTATAATAAAATCTCTTTTTTGAGAATATAAGATCACTAATATTGAATTATTTGATGTACTATCATATGTGAGGTAATTTTTGTGATCATTAAAGATCCAAAATTTGTAACACAGGGAAGTAGGTTGATTTATAATAATTGAAAAAATAAACACTTAACATACTCACATTGTAGACAAGACTTAACAATAATAAAATTAGTTTGTAATATGCATATACTAATGAAAATATAATTTTTTATTTATTATCTTATTTAATGACCTTTATAATTAATCAAGTCAACATCCATTATACATGTCATCTTGTGAAGGATTTTACTTGAGGTATGCCATATAGAGGCATAACTTATAATGTTATTATGGCACCACACATGTAACTTTATTTCTTATTGTTTAAAAAATAATTCATTTTGCAATATTAATATTTTTTCATGTTAATAACGATAATTTGGATATTCAAAATATTTTTCAATATATCTTTTGAATCATAAGAAAAAGACTTACTCATGCTTAAGAATTTTTGCATACCTACAAATGTAAAGTTCTTACAATAAAATCTTAAACTCAATACATCTACATTCTTGATTGTCCACTTTGTGATCATCCTTTTTGACATCTATTCCTTCTTTAAGATAATGGTACCATAAATCACTTGATGTGTGTCTTATGATTAAAACCATAACAAATCGTTACAAAAATTCATTAGTTGTAATGATTTAAAGCTTGTTATCATTAGACATGAGATGGCGAGCTCGTAAAAATAAAAATTGATAATTAACTGTGAGATTGAATTGTTAAAAGTATGACATCTATTTCATATTTTTTGGATGCTACAACTAGGATTATATCTATGTATACTATAGAGGCTAATGATTTAAGTATAATAATATCTCTTTTTTGAGAAAATAAGATCATTGACAGAGAAGTACTTGATGTAACATCATATGTGAGGTAATTTTTATGATCATTAAAGATCCAGATTTTATAATTTAAGGAAGAAAGTGAGCTATAATAATCAAGAAAATAAACACTTTACATACTCATATTATAAACAATACATAACAACAATAGAATTAGTACATATTATGCATACACTAATGAAAAAGTAAATTTTTAATTGTGGAATTTTTTAAAAGGTCTTTTCTAATTAATCAAGTTAAAACCCATTATATGTCATCTTATGAAGGATTTCACCCTAAGTATGCCATGTAGAGGCATAACCTAGAACGTTATTGTGACATCTCGCACCTTCCTTTATTTCCTTTTAAAATTATTCATTATATAATTTCTTATATAAAAATACAAATAGCGTTTAAAACCATTAGCATGCTCATATATTAAAAAACCATAGCAAAAATAAGTATAAAACTTTGTCCTTTTTGAAATCACAATATGAATAAATTTAAAACATTTCCTTATTATTTTAAAGCATTTAGTTTGTACAATTGTAGTTAATCACCATCATGTCTATACTAACTTACTACATATGGTATACTAAACATTCCCATGCTAATACAATTCAAAACTAATTGGCACAATAGCTTATATAATTGATATTGAATGAACAATAACTAAATGGAAAAGTCTATAAGATATCCTCTCAATGCTCCCTAGTTGTCATGTTATGTCTCATTTAAGCTTAAAATTGTTAGGTCATAACATAAGTAAAGTCAACTATAATTAACTTGATAGCAAAAATATTGTACATGTGTGCAAAATAATCAATGTTTGGGTCATATTACATATTGTGTTAATATCATAAAGTAACAAATAAATAACATGAGATAAGTCATAAAGATGATTTTTTATTTATAGTTTTAAGAAGTCATTCTTAATATAAAAGAAGTCCTACAATTATATTTAACTTATTTTTGTCTATCTTTTCTCAATTTATTTCAATTTTAATTATTTTAAGATAATATTTTTCATATTACATAAAATAGATTATACTTATTCCAAATAAGAATAACTCTAACTAGTAGTTCATTTGGCTCATCTTCAAAACACATCATCCCAGAATGATAGTCACTATTTGGATAACCAATATGGGCATACTAGCCATAATTGATGGTTCATTTTGTTCATCTTTAAAACACAACTTTAAGGAATGATAATCACTATTTTAAACAATTAACATTTATACATTTATAAAAGTATCATAACCATTTACCAACATTTATTCTCACCTCATTTTTTTTTCTTTTCTTTTTTCATTTGTATTAGAAATAATTGTTACTTTTTTCCTTTTTCTTTTAATGATTGTTATCATGGTTTCATATATTACTACATTATGTGAACACAAAATTATAACAATCAATAAGCGTATCATGTTATTCAAACATAGACATAGTAATAGAAGTATAGATAACAATCATTCACAAGTTTTATAATTTAGATTTATTTTCTATTGTGGTTATTAAGCATTAAACAACATCACATCAAATAGGTATAAAAGTGTACATGCTTGTCTACTTTGATTTCGATTATAATGAACTCACCTTGGAATAGATCTTAAATCTTGAGCTTTTCAACAATCTTTTCCTTCCTACATATTATAAGATGCTATAGTATATTGTTATAGTTATTGCTACAATACCTCTTTCCCAATTCTTAAAGTTTCCTTTATATATTCCTTAGTTGGCTACTGGTTTTTCTTTTAATCACCTTGATAACACGCTTTACCTTCCTTCCCTCTCGATGCTTGTAAGAATAAAACTTTCTCCTAAATTTTCAAAAATCTTCCTTGCGATCAAGCCCTTTTTCTTATATATACTTTTTACATGAAATCCTCCCTTTAACCTTTCATCTCACTCCAAATGACCATCTCTTTAAAGAAGTCTCATCAAATATCTCTTCATCTTCCTTTAACTTGGAATTTGGCAGCTACCATTGATTTTAGAAATTGTCAGGAGCAATTCAACCATTACATGCATATTTTTAGAGTTAAGAAAAATTAGATAATTTAGGATTTAATTAAAATTCTGTTTTAATTAAACTTAAGAACTCTGACATTCTTTGTATTTTTTTATCAATTCAAACTTCAAAAATTCACCAACTAATTTTATTTAAATTCTCTTGATGAACTTGTCACCTAAATTTTACATTTTTTTTTTGAAAATTTTTAGTTTTTTTAATATTTTTCCAAACTCAATTTCCTCAAAAATAATTATTTAATAATTTTTTTAAACCTTTTACGATCTTTGATTCCATACTCGTTGCACCATTTTTTGTGTCAAGAAAATTTTATTAAGTTTATTCTTTTATGTCTCTATAATTTTGAAGTCCATTTCATATTTTTTGTTAATTTTTAAAGCTTCTCTAAGTTTGTAAATAAATCGCTATTAATTTTTAATATTTCATTTTATCACGTAAATAATTTCAATATTTCTCAAATTTGTATCATTGGATTTTAAATAATTTGTTTATTTAATTTCTCTATTTATCCAATCCTCCGAGATGTTTTACCTTCTTTTTAATAATATACAACTTTTTTAAAGAATTATAAAATATATTTTAAATATTTTTAAAAATTTAAATAATTTAAAATAATTATAAATCTTAATTTTTATTATATTCAGGATATTATAAATCCCATTTCCCTCCCTCTTCTTATAAGATAATTAATTAACATTAAAATCATAATTTCTTATTAATTCAAGAGCCCAACAATTTGATATCATCAACATAATTATTTTCACAATCATCTATATTTTTAAGATGTTATATTTGTTATTTTTAACTCATAGTGATCCCTAAATTCACAATACTATTGAGCTTTTTAAGCGAGGACTTTAGGCATCATCATTTTTTCCTTAAATAGTCAGAGCTATCCTTGAATGTCATCATTCCAAACATCAATCACAAAACTCGAATTTAGTGTGCTAAGTTATAATAGAAACATAGCTTATTCAAATTATCATTTTTCATCATGCATCTAGCAATCCATTTTTAATTTGATATCATACAATAGTTCCTATTTGTGCCTATACAATTACAATCCTAGTAGCAGCCATACTTCGATGATTATCTCACTTGGTGTGCTCTTCGAACTCTTTTGTTGAAGTATCATCGATTATTTTCTTTTCTTTCTCTATTACTTAGCACTTTTAACCCAATTTATGTTTATTCATTTTCTTTCGCATGTTTCATTTTGCACACTAACTTTTTTCATAAAGTAATAACAAACAATGTATGTGACACATGTTTTTCATAAGTATAACATCTACTTCTCGCATGTATCTATTTTTAAGATAATAGTAGCACATTTATTATGCTATTTGTCATAATCATATAAATCACAATATTTATCACAGTCATGTTGCATGCTGTACCATCTTATAAAAACATGCAATTTTCATATTCATCTTTGAATTCAATTTCAACACTTGTGAAATCTCTCATAATTTTGTTTTATTCTAATTTTTCTTTAGAAATATTTATTTTCATCCTAAAACAAAGCAAAAAAAAGTTGACATGTATCTTCATTTGGTTCCTCAAATAAAGCTATTAATTCTTGATAAAAAGTACATTATAATGCTTTGATAACAATATGAATCTTATAATTGTGGTTTAATAGTCCTAAATGAGGGAGCTTGTAATGCAAATTTGGTTTTTAGTTGACAATCATGTATGTATGACACATCATGAGAAATTAATAGTAATATGATGAAACAAATCCTTTTCACAATAAGCATAACATAATGTCATATCTCTCAATGAATTATTACTTAAAATAAGTACTTCTAATTTGGTATCTCAATACAAAAAATCTTTTCATCACAACAACGCTAATCTCCTATATCTCACAATTCTTTTATACATATACTCACATAAATAATCTATAATTATGAAACACATTAATAAAAAATGTTGGCATTAAAGATTGATAATTTTATCTTAGTAAGGATTGTATCATATTTAGATATCATAAAGAATGTTATTTATTTTAACATAATCATATTTTTATTATCAAGTCTACTAATAAATCAAATTGTATCATCATAGAAAGACTATATTAAAATGTAATAACCATATATCTAAGAAACAAATGAGGAAATCTATCAAAATTATTTAGAATTAAACATGAGCTCTCAAATAGTCAAGATATATAAACATGATGTATTTCTAAAATATTTAACTAAAATAATTAAAAAAATTATATCGCATTTAATTGTGCTAAATAATTAAGTATTCATAATAATATTTTTTGAATAGAAATCTATTGACTTAAAAAAAAGTATAATATAACGAACTGAATTATTATTTATCACAAAGTATCACATTTAATCCACAATGTACAAATTAGTATGGTTGATGTTTTAAACTCAAAACTATGAAAGTATTATCAAATTTTTTTAGATTATATTTGATATAAATATTATTAAATATTAAATTGATTAATAAAAATATGATTAAAAATAATATTTTTGAGTGTTATTAAATAATAATGTATTTGATAAATATATTTTTGATAGGTATTTAATAGAATAACTAATATTATGAAATGATTAAACGATAGAAGGGCTACGTAAACATTTTTGAATATTATTTTAGAAAAATAAAAATATATCTTTTAATATTATTATATTTTTGTTTAAAAATATAAAACATGATCAGATAAATAATTATTTTATAAAAATAACTTCTCAAACATTTTGTTAGCAAAAAATATTTTTTAAGGCCTCAATTTCAATTAAAATCATTATTATTGCCTCTAATTTGATTTGCTATTTGACCTGTTATTAAACAAATGTAAAGCGAAATTAAAAAACATATCTTCTCTATCGACGCAGTCGATATCTGCGCAGATGCTAGCAAAGATTGGAGGTTAGAGTTTCCCTAAACTTCTTAATTCATTAAACTTAACAGGCTCAATCGTCTTCCGTATCTCGATCAGCTGCCGATCATTATCTCACCTGGTTCGTGCTTCATCTCACGTTGGTGAGCTTTCCATCGAAATCTTAGTCTTTCGTTTGTTATCGAAATATCTTTCCTGGATAAAGGATTGTGTGGTTTATAATTTCAGCATCCCACAAATGTAGTTTATGCTTTTTTGTTATCGGCTTGATTTGTTAAAGCTTTGCGGTTCTTGTTTTGTGTGAACTGTGGTGGAAGCATCTCTCTCAATGTCTATTGTTGTTGTGCACAGTGCAGACTGTATTTTGCATCATTTGTATGTAGAAAAACGATCAATTTCCTATTTTTTCGCTCCAAGTCCTGTGCAAAAACAAAAAGAGAATACAGAAGTTTTTCTTGTTTGACATCTTCTGATTTGAAACTTGAAGTTATTGACTGACTGGAATTGCTTGTAGCATTGCTGGCCCAACGTAGTAAGTGTTACAGGCCAAATTTGGGAAGTGCGCTGCCTGTCAACTTTAAAGATAAACCAAATTAATCTAAAAATTGGAAATAACATAGAGTAAATTGAATTAAAATAATGGTATTATTGAAATTAGGTTTCTAAGAAATGCATTGAACAAGAAAAGAACATCATTAAAATATCTGAACATGTGTTCCCAAATAGATAACCTATTGGCGTTGTTCTTGTGATGATGATTTGCTAATTAAATGAATTGGATTCGAAAAATATTAATGAGAGTTGCATGTATGTTTCCATAGCAAACCATTGGTGAAGCTATCCACTAAAGCATGTCTAGCAAGGATAACAACATCAATCTTCTCAGTGATATGTTATAAAATAGCTTGGTGCAATAAATAACAATCTTAAACAATTGCATCATTCAAATTCATGTAGTATACAACAAGCAAGATCATAAATGGATCAACAAAAGAAAACATGCTATCATATGCACTATGATCATGATCAATATAACAAAATAGGTGTAATTCTCTCCAACAAACAAATGGGGAAACTTCACATGCTCCTCTTTTTATCTCCTAAGTTTTCTCCTCAATTGAAGTGTCCTTCCAAAATATATTTAAGAAATCAAGCTTTGAAAAGACCCACTTGACGATCAATAATGTGCACTCCATGTAACTCTTGTCATTATGAACCATTAATGGATTATGTTGATTGATATAGGAGCTATCATATATATACCATTATAAGAACGAAATCTAAAATGCATTGTGTATTTTTATAAGCCTTGGTGAAGAAGATCCATATGATAAATAACATTGCATACTCTCTTGGCCACCTTGAATGAACTAATATAACATGTTGTGCTTTCCTTGCAAGATTGCTCCTCTCATGGGTGACACCTTGTGAAGCACATGCCTACTAACATGGATCTCAATGTTTTGATGCTATAGTTCAAATTACCTCTTATGCAACTCCTAAAGTACTTGAAAGTTATCCTTAATTAGATGAATCTTCTTATTAGTCTCATCCACCAGCTTGGATCCTAATTGTACCCACCAAAAACTAGCATAAGGAAGACTTGCATCCATTGCCATAAATTTTTGTATAAGGTATTGTAGTAATGCTATTCTAGAAGCTATGATTGTAAATGAATTTGATGAGTGATATTTAGTTATGCCAGCTTCTACTTAAATCAATAACATAAAATCAAAACAAATCCTCCAAAATCCAAATTCTACACTTTGACTAGCTATCTTTTTGAGGGTAAAATCTAGTATCAAAGTCCAATTTTGTTACACATTCTTTCATAATGTGAAAATGAATCTCCTATCTCAATCTAATATAATGACAATAGAGACTCCTTAAATTAAACAATAAATTTGTAATTGAGAAGATTTTCTAGATATGTAGAAAGTGAGTCATCTTTTTGAACTTATTTATCATCACCTAATGAGCACTATTACCTTGTCTGAATTTTGGTAGATTAGCTACCAAATTTATAGTGATATCTCTTTCATTTCTACTTAGAACAAGGAGAATTTGTAATAGATCACTAGGCGTATGACACCTTAACCATTTGATAGTTCTACCACCATGTCATGAATTCATATCTTTAAATGTTAGGCCACCAAAAAAACTTTGAGATCATGATACCTTCTTATGCTCCATAGAGAAAGAGCATGAGTGGAATGTTTTCAGCTTTTGCTAAAGTCTCATCTAATTTAGAATGTTCAATTGATCACCAAATTTCTAGGTGCCATAAATTTCAAGATTAAGCTAGATCTAAAGTTTTGATTGACATCATCTTTGGACCCTCTAATCAAGTTGCATGAATGTGGTCTTCTCTTATATGTTGTGGGATCATTGGATTCAAAATAGACTCTTTATTAGTTGATATCCATTAGTTGAGTTATGTATCCAAAACATATATAATAAGCATATTTCAGGCTTCAACTAAGGAAATAATATCAGATTTTTCTTTCCTGGCAATTATGAAACTGAAGAGTACTCTATTAAGATTGTATTATATTAATAGTTAGTCCATACTTAATATGATGTTAAACTTAAATAATGGAAATAGAATAAGACTTATAAACATATTCATATTATCCATGAAAATGTCATGATATGGATATGTTGGCCTTTTATTATGCATGACATAATCATGGCTTAAGAATTTTTCAATTTTAGAACAAGATCCAATAAATTTTGTGAAAAGTTCTCAAATATTAATGAATACAATGCCTTAAAAATGAATGATGACCTTTTTACTTGATTTAAAACAAAGATAATACTTGTTTACATTAGGCGTCGCTTGTGCTTTTTATGGATTCGTCTTAAAATGAGATGGAATAGATTGTTCTGATTATTGTTGAGCTTGCATCAATGCCTATTGGTGTTGTCATGACAAAATGTGTCATTGTTTGTAGGGTTGAATATAATATTATTGCTATTGGATTCATTGAAATTTGTTGTTTCTTTTGTCCTTAGCTATCAATTTGGCTTCCACCATGCACTATTTGACACCTAGTCCTCTAGTGTTATTGTTACCAACTATCATTCTCTTTATCTGTGATCCTCAAACTAAGATGGGTAAATATCATCATAAGGAAGTCAATAGCCTTGAAATTGGGTTCATTGAAAAGCATAAACCTACAACTCAATCACAAGACCTATTGTGCCAATTACCACAATGGCTATAATGAGTGTTATCTTGAACTTTTGACCCTAAAACTTACAATTTTACTTCTTTCTAGTTTTCCAATTTGGCTTCTACCATAGGGTTATTTTATGTCCTTCATTTCACAACAGTCATTACGAAACAAGCTTCGCATAAATGACATGATTTGCAATATCTTTGGAAGTACCATATTGGTTTAAGATAACGTCTTGATGTCCACCTGCAAGCCCTCTAAGAAGTAGAAAGCCATTAAATCACATGAAGAAATTTTATAATTTGTATAACTAGTGCCTCTTATTGGTGAGTTGTCTATGATTCTTGCTCTAATTTGGTGAAATCACCGATCAACTTCTTTTGCTCTCACAAGAGAAATAATTCTTTTGAAAGAGTGTCTCAAAAATTCCCATGCCATTATAGTGTTAGGATGAAAAACTTGTGATATTCGCACTCCTATTCATCATTACCTTCTAGAAAGCCATATCCATCATATGCTCTTTGGGAAATTTTATTATTGTCGAAGTTTTATCAATGCCTCAAGTCAAGACATTACACTCAAAAGGACCCAACATCTCATCAAATTGGGTGATTAGCTCACAAATTTCATATAGTATTTCCTACCATTTTTGCATCGTGTCTAGCATAATGCTAGTTGTAGCAATACCTACAACATTTTTTGTAATAATTGCTTGGGCTATTGTGATTGTGTAGATAGTTTGTTGTATTATTGCTTGCATTTCAAGCATAATGGTTGTCACACCATGTTGGGTTGGGTAGCTATAGTAGCTTATATTGTTTATGTGACATTTTAAGTTAAAATATTGATGGCATCCATGTGGTCTTGGACTTGAATGCTTAAAATAACCCATGGAGCACTTTGTTCTCTTACCATTAGAGGAAGTTCACCACAAATTGTAGATGTAGCAATGATCATTGGTGATGAGTAGAGTCCCGTGGCTACAACAATAATAATAATATTTGGGATGCATTTGCAAGTAATAAACTATAGGGATAAATATTTTTATTTATTTACAATGCTAGATTCACATGATTTGTATAAGACTCAACGATAAATTTAATTAAAATTATTTTGCTATATATAGAGGTTTAATCCCCTTTGGTAATATATATAGAGAGAATTATTCTACTTCTTAGTCATTCTGTGAGTTATGAGATTTTGATTCTTAATTAATTATTCTATAAATTTTGGGATTTGAAATTTGTTGTCAATACTTCCCAGTTTGTTAAAATATAAATCAAATCTTTCTTTAGATATGACTTTTGTATGAATATCTATTTCTTGAGATTTGTTAGGAATGTATAACAAATCAATAGTCCCTTTTTATTATTTTAGTCTTAATATGATTTGTATCAATTCTCACATGTTTCATCTTATCATACTGAATAAGGTTGTGAACTACACTAATTGCTAATTGACTGTCATTACATATCTTTATAAGATTAGTTAAAGATATATTCAAATCAGTCATCAACATTTAAATCCAAATAAGCTTACATGTTCCTTATGCTATAGCTCTATTTTTAACTTTTGCATTATTATGTGTCATTATAGATTATTTTTACTTCTCTAAGTAACTAAATTTGACCTTCTTACAATATTCAATTGTAGACTTGTTATCATCAATTGCTTTAGCCTAGTCTATTTCTAAATAGCCAATTACGTCACTTATTTTAGTTTTCTTGAATAATAGCCATTTACGAAGACTTTTCTTTAGATATCTCAAGATTTGATTCATCATATCTAAATGTTTTTTTTGTGAGAGTATGCATGAATTGATTAAATATGCTCACACTAAAAACAATATTTGGTCTTGTATGAGACAAATGGATTAGTTTGTTAACTAGATACTGATAGCTATTCAGATTTGTTGTTGGATCATTCTTGGAACTTTTTTGCCTCGAATTTATTCTAAGGGTGTTCTTGTTGGTCTAATTTCAAGCTTATTGGGTTCTTTCAAGTAAATTCAATATTACTTTCTTTGTGAGATGAATGTTTTTTTTGGGATTATTGTAATTTTCATTCTTAAGACATTTTAAGTATTTTAGGTCTTTCATTTTAAATTTAACATGGAGTTCCTCTTGAGATTTTCAATATCTGATTTATTATCTTTTGTAACAATTATATCATTCACATAAATAATGAGAATAGCTTGTTTTCTAAATTTTTTTATTTTTACAAATAGGGTGTGATCGGCTTGCCCTTGTTTGTAGCTTAATTATTTCATCATTGTGTTGAACTAAGTAAATCATACTCTTAGAGATTGTTTTAGGCCATAAAGAAACATTTTTGTTTACATATTTTAACTTGAGTCTCAAATCATAATAGAGCTTTCATATATACTTTTTTTTTAGTGTAATTCAAAAATGTATTCTTAATGTTTAGTTGGTGTAATCTCCAGTGTTTATAACAATAGACACTAAAACATTTATCGAGTTTAATTTTGTAATCGAAGCAAATGTATCCTCATAGACAATTCCATATATTTAAGTGAAGTCTTGTGCTATTATTCTCGCTTTGTATCTATCAATTGCACTATCAGGTCAACACTTAACCATGAATGCCCATTTGTTGTCAACTGTCTTCCTTTTCATGGGTAACTTTATCAACTCTTAGGTCTCATCATTATTAATTACTTTCATCTCCTTTAACATATTTTTGTTTCATTTTGGATTTTGAAGAAGTTCATGAATATTTTATGGCATTTGAATCTTCTCCACTTCATTAATAAATACTTTGACATTATCTGACAACTTGACATATGTGAGGTGGTTTGAAATTGGATGCTTAGTAGAAGTCCTTAACCCCCTTACCCTTTTTCTTACTACAATAAAGAGATCTAATTCACCGACTTTATTATATTCCAAATACACATCTTCCTTTTTAGTGAGTTTCTAAGAGAGGGATTTGCCAACGATTTAGATTCTTGGTATTACATCAAAGCTTTTGGTCTCTTAGAGTAAACCAAGGTTGGTTGCAAATTTGTTATTTTAAACTCTTCCCCTTGATTGAATACTTATGTGATAATAGGCTTAGGTTGATATGTCTTAGGTATAGGTATGGAAATAAGGGAATCATAATATTTGCCTCATTGAATATTGTTGTCTCTTTAGAGAAAAAAATTAGGAATAAAATGCTTGATTTGTATCAAATGAAACATCACATATAATAAAAGAAATGTTGTTAAGAAGTGAAACAAGTTTTTTTGTATTCGTGAATAACTAATAGAGAACACTTAAGAGTCTTTAGAGCAAGTTTATCCCTGTTTGGTTGAACATTATGATCAAAGGCAATGCACTAAAAAAATAATAGTGAAAAAGGGTTGTGAACACAAGAGGATGAGAAGATAGATATAATTCATTAAGAGGGGTATGTTATTGCACAATGTTTGATAAAACACAATTAATGAGGTAGACTAAAGTCAAAATGACTTCAAAAAAAAAAATATAGTACATGACTAGCAAACAGGATCTTAAATTTCAAGTACATGATTTTTTCTTTATGTAACTTTATTTTATTGGAGGGGGGAGGGTTGAGAAACATAGGTTTTGTGTGACCACACTAGTTTTGAAGCACTAGATCTCATTAGAACTTCAAAGTTAAGCATGCTTGGGTGAGAGTTGTATTGGGATATGTGACATCCCGAGAAGTTTTCATGTTGCACAGATTGCTCGATCAGGCTTTAGTCAATGATTTTTTTTATAGATTCACCTACGAAAATCTTATCATAACTTCTCCTTCCTCTAAATGATAAGGTTTAGTGGACTTTTCGTCAAGTTATGTGCGGCAAACCACGTACATTACAATGATTCGTACACTTCACTGACCATTCAATCGATAGGAGTAACGAACGGTGTGTACAAAGGGTAGGGGCATAGTCAACATGAGCTGATAACTCGTGCTTACTAAGGAATTTCTTATTGAAAACCAACAATTATAATGATTTATCCCCATAACGATAAATTTAATTTTACCAACCGAAATCTTGTTAGTGCCAATTCTTCGCCCGAATGTATTTGGAAACTCTGCTAGATCAAGATTTCTTGTTTTTGTCCTAAGTTTTTGTTTAATTTTTTTGGATCCTCTTTTTATATGAACAAGTTATCTTTTATATGATAAATTATACTTTAGATTTGGAACATAAAATATTGAATTCAACTTTAAACTAGAAGAGTTTATATCTCCACGTCCTGTTGTCTTGCATATTGACTCATTTGCTGCAATGATCATCATATTCTTCTTACATGGCTTATAATGCATGAGTCTTATTATAGAATCTGTTATGTGATTAGATGTACCTATAATATAAATATTTATAAGAGAGAAGGGAGGAGATTAACCTCGATTTACCTCTTTGAGTTGTAAGAGTAGTAGGATTTGATGATACAAGTTCAGACTTTTGTGTATCTTTTGGAGAATTCAATAATTTTCGTAACGCTTTTGTTTGTTTTATCATAAATGGTTTTGGGGTTATATTATATTATATCATGTATATAGCCTTGTTATTCCTTTGATCTTGTATTTTAATCTATTGGCTTACTATAAATCTCCCAACATATATCCTTGCATATTGACTTATTATTTTCATTTTGTACTTTTAGATTATTCCCTTTGTTATGATTTGATATCATAGCTTTTCCATGGGATATAACCTTTATAACTTCATTTTGAGAAGTTGACGATATTTTGTTTCTATATTTTTCATGTTTTATTTTGACAAAGTCTTTTGATGTAGGACAAGCTGCATCAATAGATGATTTTGAGTTGATCTAGTAAGACATATAAGACTTTTTTTGTTTATTTTATATTTTTAGTTGATTATGGTTTGTGATAAATCATTAATAAGGCCCTTAAAAGTTTTTAGTTGTTTATGTATAATTTTTATATTTTTTATTATTTTATTAAGAGTATTTTCTTAATTGTTACTTTTAGTCTATAGATTATCCTTTATATATATAAATATGTTTTATGAAATGAAAAATAGAGAAGATTTTTGGCTTAACGTTGTGTTTTCCAAAAACTGTTTTCTCTTCGTGTGTGCATATCCAACTTGCGTAGCAATCTAGGGCAATCTGATTGTCTAAATTGTGATTAGGATTCTCCATAATTTTGGTATCAATGATTGTTTGAAATCTAGTCATAGGAATTCTTTCTGCCCCTTCTCTACCATCTTTCAACATTGGTAAATGCTTTGTGCCAAGGATAAGCCTATAAACTTTATCGAGGTATTTATTTAAACCTCATAAAAAATCAAATATCTAGCATTTTTTTGACATTTTGTTATACATGGTTCTATCATGAGGATTTTTTTACCTTTTATTATAGAATAAATTTATCTCTCATCGTAACTTTGAGTGAGTGTTATATCAATTAATGACAGATTTGATATTTTGTTGAATATTTTGGATTATGGAATAAACCTCAAAATTTTTCAAAATATTGTTAAGATTAGAGTATATCTCTTTTATGGCATCTCAAATTTTTTTTGTTGTTTGATAAAACGATATAGTTATCAAATTTAGGCTCTACTAAATTTATTATTCGTATCATAATAATAAAATTTTCAATCTCTTAAGCACTATATATTGTTGAGTTTTTTTTTCAAATATTGTGTTTGCTCCCGTCAAGTAGCCCTATCTCATCTTTTCTCTTGATTACAAATAAAATAAGTTAAATTAATTCTCAAAAGTTACTATCATTTAACTTATGAATTGTTATTTGAATTAAATAATTATCTAATTAATAATGAGTAGGAGATAATTGAGGATTTAAAATCATCAAAATTTTAGAAGATTTTCCTTTTGATGAGTTTGGCATCAAGTTTGTCATTATTTAAGTTGCTGATAGAGTTTTGTTTTATGCAATAACCTTTTTTGTTAATACTATAAGATTTTTCCATTATTAGAAATAAGAAAAAAAAAATTGTAAACCCTTAATTAAATTGCCTGAACTTGTTTATCCACTGAAAATAAGGCTTTCAAAATACTTTTTTTTGTTGAGAAAGTTTCTATGGAGCATCTTAGCTTTAGGGAAATGTCTTCAAATTACTTTCGAAGATGCAATAAGAATGATAGAGACGTGTCTTCTGAAATTGTCTATCCTATCAAGATGTTGCTTGTTAGTCTTCTGGAATTGACTTTGTCCATCTTTCGGAATGTCTTTGTTTTTCTTTTTGAATCATTTTCAAATTTTAAGCTGATCAACTAGCTCTAATTATCATGAACATAACATGGAGAGAGAATAGAGAGCAATAGGAAGAAACAATGTTTTTCTCTATTTATAATACTATATTTATATTGTTTATATAAGGTCCAATGATACCTTATTGAAGCTAATCTATTTTAAATAGAAGCTAAATCTTCTTAGATAATGTATATAAAAGAATTAATTTATTTCTCATTTAGTAATTTCATAATTTATGAGATTTTGATTCTTAATTAATTGTTCTATAAATTTTGGAATTTAAAATATAAATTAACAAATGACCAATTCATTATCTATACAAAGAAGTAATATTAAGTGCACAAAAGGCACAATTGAATCTAGATAAAATGTAGAACTAACCAAACAAAAAATGTCAAAATAAGATAATCAAATAAAGTCTTGATTTGGTATCTTCTTTGTCACATCTCAAGTCTACAAGGTGTTATAACTCATAAACCTAATGATGATGATGGAAACTCAAACTCTATATAAACGACACAAATCAGGAATGAAAGTTAAGCAATGTGGCTCTATATCATGAAAAGAAAAATACATATGATGAAAATGTTTTATTAAAGGAAAAGCAAGAAATTTTATTGAGTAGTATACCAAAAAATTGGAAATAACTTCAACTAATTAAATAAGACAATTGTTCATTCAAAATAAGTCTTTAAGTAACATGATTAACAACAAGTTAACATCGAAAACATGCGAGTACTCATCATCTAATAAATAAACTATGGTTATTGCTCTTGTGTTGATGGCCCATCAATCAATTGGGATGAACATTTAAAAATTGCAACAATAGCATGTGAGTTTGCAAAGCAAATCAATAAGTAAAATCCTTACTAAAGCATAATGAAAATCACTTGACATGAATAAGTGTAATAAAATGATATGAATAACATTTTGTAATAAATGTCTTTAATGGACACTGTCCTAATTTATGATATGCAACAACCAAGTTCGCCATAACTGAACAATTAAGGTGAATATACTATCATATATGCTATACTTATTATCAATAGAACAAAATGAGTATAAATAGTTACATGTCTCATATGTCAGTACTTCCCATATCAAGTGAGAACTTCGCTATTGACTTATAATTTCACTCATGTTAACGTATCATGGTTACCCTAAATAAAAAATCATTATCACCAACTTGAATTAGAAGAAATGGTCACTCTATAAGCTCGTTTTCCCAACTAACCACTTATATTTTTATTCAGCAACATTGACTGTCACATCTAACATGTAGCCATACATATACTAATAATAAATCCTAAAAGCTTCTTTAAATAATATAAAATAATGTGTATCATAGGTCTCGTGAATAAATAATACTATGAATCATTATGTTATAATGTGAATTATTTATCTGTTGTGTCAATGCTATGTGACAATTTCAATGAGAAAGCTTAATACAAGTAGTTCTACATTTACTTGTATTATGTCTATAAATAATTATGGCATGATGACAATTAGTAAACTAAGTGCACAAGGATAGAAATATATGAGTTAACAAAGGAGAACCACTAACAAAAAAGTACCCACATCTTTTTAGCAGGTAAGTTACATACCTCATGATGCATAAGATAGTTTTTGGCTAGTTGAAGATCCATTATGGCAAGTTGGCAATTGGCCTAAATATAATTGTTGAGGTTCAACATATTTATATGCATGCAACACATAAATAATAATTTTTTACCTACTTAAAAATTATTGATTATACCTATATAAATAATCTAATCAATCAATTTAAATTAATGCCAAAGAAAGATGAGATGAAGAAAAATGAAAGAGCGAGAAGAAAAGTTGGTTTCTATCCTTGTAAAATACTGTTGATTTTTTCTGCCAAACTCTTCTTGGCATTTCATTTGTCCATTTTTGTATTCTTTTCATATGAAAGAGGGGTTTTCAAATACTAATCAATGAATTTTAAGGTTTTGATTGCCAAAGAGCAAGAGCGTAGAGCATGTGCTGCTTTAGAAGGTTCAAAAGATCACCAATGTTTGAGATCATTGACTTGCGCCTTTCTTTGTTCTTATAATCAAATCAACCTCTCAGCAATACTTTTGAGTGGCCCTGCCTTGTGGGGTTTTCATTCATTTCACTATTCTTGTTAACTGGGGTTTCAAAGACAGAACTTCTTTAACTGTCACTTTCTTTCACATTCTGCGTCTCCATTTGAATTTTTTATGGCCAGAACATTTAGCCAGCGAGCTACTTGAATAAATTTCTGTAATATTAAATTATCAGATGATATGACAACGCATTGTTCATCAACCATGGAGACTTCAGCTGGTGCAAGGAAGATTTGGCATACAAACGTATATATATGGGACATGGATGAGACACTAATACTGCTGAAGTCATTGTTGGATGGGACATTTGCACAAGCCTTTTTTGGTTTAAAAGACCCACAAAAAGGAATTGAAATTGGAAAACTCTGGGAGAAGAAAATTCTTCAAGTTTGCGATGAACATTTCTTCTATGAACAAGTATGTAAATTAAATCCTCATTTATACTCAAGTTCTGAATTCCAGTTTTTTCTATCAATGTTTGTGAATACGTTTTGTATCTAAACTCTTTTATATCAACTGGCCAAGATTTGGGCTTTCCTGAAAACAATGAATGCAAACTTTTCTTATGCTTTCTGTAGGACCATTGGATGTTTGACGGATTAGTTCTTATGCCTAGATGTAACTTGTGGAAATATCTGGTTTTTGCCAACCTGATGAGTTCTGATGTGTTCTGATTATGAATGCAACAGAGTTGAATCAACTTTAAGTGTACTTTTGTTGCACATGATTAATGATGATAAGTTATAAAAAATGAATTATTTTTGTTAGCTGACATTCCCTTACATTTTTGGCAGATTGAAGACTACAATGAGCCTTTTCTTTCAGCCTTGATTGACTATGATGATGGGAAGGACCTCTCTGACTATGATTTCAGCGGTGATGGCTTAAGTTTTCCTTACGATGACTGCAACAAAAAGAAACTTGCATATAGGCACCGTACAATAGCAAATAAGTATACCAAGGTGCTGATAGTAGATACCTTCCCCTCAGCGGGGATTTTGGTTTTGTAAGTTAAATGCTCTTTCTTTTTGTATGCCTTGTTTATTGTGTTTTTCATGCCATGTGCTATTTTTAATTTTGGATTTTGACCTAATATTGATAATATTTCTACTTGATAGGGAACAATCTTGGGACTTGAACATAACAATGATCCTTTATTTAAAGCAATATAAGGTTTGAGAATTAGAGGTTCTTATTCAAGTAAGTGCTCGAAAGATTTGTTTGGTTCCACTTAGTTTTTAGGAATGGAACAAAGGATCATCTTGAGACAACCTTAGAGAGAATTTGATCTGGTTGATGATTTGGCGTGACACTATTATTGTCTGGGAAGATCTTTGGTTGAGAACATTGTTCTGTTGGTCGTTCGGCCATTGCTCTTGGGATATTGCATTTGAATCGATTGAGAAGATTGTCATGATATTTTCGAAACCCGACTTCTAGATTTCTAATTTTGAATATTTGAAGCTATTCAAATTAGAATTTTTCTGATGTGGCCTAAACCATAACAGTTCTTGATTGTGACTTCGCGACAGTTTGAGATTACAATTGCCATAGTCTATGACTGTGACATTCTGAGACCGTGACTCCAATGACTTTGATGCTAGGCTCTGCCAGGGTTTCCTAGCAGAGCACTACCCATCTCCTTTTGCGCTCTCTCCCTCTCATAAATAGGGTGATGCACTCCTGATTTCGTCAAGTATTTGGATTTTGTGGTGAGTTTCCCTGAGCACCTGCATCTCGTGGCCATAGAAGTTGGCTTTGCTTGCCTTGTTACTATTTCTTGGTGTTGGTCACGATGACCAGCCACTTCCATTCCGATTCCTCTAGAACTTTTTTCATCTCTTATGGCTCCCACTCCTCCAATCTCTATTCCTCCTCTAGCTCAAATTGCCTCATTTGCCCAAGTAGTTAAAGGGGTTTCGATGCCCAATTCTTTATTGATGGGAGCACCTCGCAACTCGGTTAGAGGATCTGTGACATACTCTATACAATCATTTGCGGTTATCATTCAGTTGTACCAAACTCTCGATTGTTGCTGATCTAGTTAAGAGCAAGTGCACTTTCATTATAGATCAGCCAGCCATTGTGAGGGATGCCACCACTTTAAAAGGCAAAACGATAGTTTTATTCACTAACAAAGATGTACATACGCTTTCTAGCCCCTTCAGATTTGCTTTAGTTGGAAAATTCTTTTTGAAATTCCTTAACATGGATTTACCGCGTAAAAGATTTTTGGCAATTGGGTTTAGAGGTTTCTTCTTAATCGGGCTGTTAGATCCTTAACACATTTAAATTCGATTCAAACTTAAGGATTTTCTTAAATGTTGGCTGCATCAAGTGTGGACCTTTCAAGGCTTTGCAATGAGAATCTCCAAATAGTCAACTTTTTTTCTATAGAATCTGAGTCATCAATTGTTCCTATTTGGATGTTGCTTCCTTATCTGGCTATGTACGTTTTTAGTAAGGGTCTCATTTTCTCTATAAGTCGTTTTATTGGGAAACCTCTTAAGATTGACACATCAATTACTTCCCTTGTTCGACCTGATGTTGTAAGGATGTATGTTAAAATCAATCTTCAGATTGAACTGCAAGATAAAATATGGATTGGTAATAGTTTGACTGATTTTTGGTAGACTGGAATACGAAATGTTTTTGGATTTCTGCTCATTTTGTCACAAGCTCAATCACAAGGGATCAAATTGTCTTCTAAACTTCGAGCTTATTCATTGGAATCAATAACCCATTGAGAATCTTAAGATGGAAAAACAAAAAACATGGAAACAAAAACCTCCTCCCAAGCAAGGTGCACTACAGCCACACATTTTTAAAATATCATATACACAGACTAATGATAATCCAAATTCAAATAACTCCCTTTTGATATTTGCTAATTAAGGTATCATTGTTCTAGCTTCAACCTCTATTGAGGGTGTATCTGCTAATCAAAACGATATCTCCAAAGCTTCCATTGATTCTTCTACTCTCAAGCATTTTATCTTCAACTCTCTTCCTTTGATACCAAGTTTTCCTGAAAGAGTTGATTTCCGCTATTGGGATGATAATTTCATTAAGCAGAATCTAATATGATTTTTCACTCAACCTAATCCCCCTACCAATGCATTACCATCAAGTAAGCTCATAAAGGAAGCATTTTATTTGAGTTCCCCAATATTTCATTAGGTTTATGAGAAATGTATGTTTTGTGATCGTAAAACAGCAATCAAAGAACTAAAAAAAGATTCTCTTTTTCAGCTTCCAATAATGTAGTGATTGACTCTAATGAACCTTTGGCATTGCCAGATTTTTTTTGATGATTATCTTGCTTCAAATAGATTGGTCAAAGCGTCTTAAATACAAGCGCAAAGAAAAAAAAGGAAAGTCATGTAGGCTTTTATTCCTCAGATATTATATTGTCTAAGTTGTAGCACTACCGCTTCAATGCATCATGTATGGAATCTAAGAAACAAACTTTTTGTGTTCTTTTTTCAAAAAAAAAAGATGGTTTAGGTTACCGAGGTTCTCTTATGAACAAGGGAAGAGGAAAACAAAAAAAATGCAAGCATTAGAAAAGACCTAAGACATGCTTGTATATTGAAGAAAAGTTAATTAATAGATAGAATGTAGTGGAGTCTGAAGATTCATATAACCAACCCATTTAGTGAAATTGTTTATTGTTTCTGCTAATGCTAAGTCAAATTAAAGGTTTGATTATTAGTGGTGAGGTTAATTCCCACTTAAATTCTTTATATTAATTAATAAAGGCAGCATATTCACTTTTTTGGATACCTTGTCATCAAAAAATTTACAACAAATGGGGATTAGTATTATTGACTAGTCACCATCCTAGTGGTTTTGTTGGCTCATTCTAGAAGATGATGACTTCTTTGTTATAATGTATCTTTGGTTGTAGAGTTGCACTCAGCGGAGATAGTGGAGTTTAAGTGAAGAGCCAATAAGATACATGAAACGTGTAAGACATGAACTTATCTGCACAGCAATGCAAGTTTATAAAATTGTTGGTGATCTTCAGACTTTGCTTAATGATGTATGTAGATGATATGTTGTCCAAATTTAATATGAGCAACTTTGAACATAATCATACAAGTTATTTGCAACCATTAGAAAAAAAGGATGTATACCTTTGTAAAGTTCTTAGCAAATTTTACGATACCCTTCTTGTTCTCTATCGTATATGTGTTAACCAGTATGAATGCCATAAAAATCAAATAATTGTGTTAGAGAGAGAAATTCAATGGAATGGACATATCTATGAAGATCCAAACTGCCTACACGTTGACTGGAAGACTATGATTTTGTTGTTCTAAGGAATTTGCTATTAGCCTTTCCTATGCAGCTTAGGTCAAAGGCAATGAAGGTTCCCTTTGTTTGGGTGAGTGGGAGGGAGATGGGAAGTACTTCATGAGCCATGTATGAGATACCACTCTATAAGAGCTACAACTTAAACTTTTACTTTCAGTTATATCTAGGAGAGTAGTGCTCCTTTTCTCATCTTATTAGTCATGTCTTTGGCTATCAACAACAAAATTTTGCTTTCACAACCATTTTTTAACTTTCTTTATCCTTCCTCAGCAACTTAAGTTGTAAAAACATGCTAAAAAAGGGGTAGGATATGGCATAGAAAGCATCCACACTTTTCTTTCTTTATTCTTCTTGGAAAGAACATACTTTTTTTATCATTAGTCCATTTGGACTAAGGACCATAGTGGATGACTGTGCTTGAACACATAAGGGCACCAAACCTCCCAAATCTCTATTCGAAGTGAACTAAGAAAGGGAAGAGCCAGTCCTTAACATATAGAAGAATTCTCATTACAAACTCAATGGTGTCCTGCACCTCAATTTCATAGGACGATGGGGTTTAAAATCTCCCACCACCACCTTCAAATCCCCTTCTATTTACCGCAAATGCACATTTTGGTTGTGATAATTTCTCAAATGTATCGGCAAGTTTGCTCACATTGTGGACAAGTTAGCTCATGCTGTGGAATCAATATGCTAAACTTGCTGAGTCCTTGTTAGGCTTTTTAAGTAGCTAAATCTGTAGCAATGAATGTTTCTTGCCCTCCATGATTTAGGTACTTTTCTACTATTATGCACTAAGATAAGCAAGAAGTACTGAATCGTTTTCTACATATGTGACCTTCACATGTTCATTGACATGTGTGTATGAAGATGCTAGAATGTGTGAATTTAATTAGTCCAACACAGCTAGGAGACTATTCTTGTCCAATATATAGTAATTTGATTACATTTAACTTGGGCCTAGAGAGGAAGACGATGACGGTGAAGATGGGAATAACTCTATATCGCAACTTGGATGGAGACAAAAACCAATTTATGTTTTCGTTAGAAGAAATCTCTTGTGCCCTTATGTACCTCAAAATATTTTTGATCTCAAGTTAATGGCCAAAATGGAATCCCCTTTATTCTTTTGTAATGTATAAATAATATATAAGGAAAAGCTCAAACTGGTGTGCAAAAAGTACCATCCTAAACAAGTAATGATAAAAAAATCAACAAAATACAAACAAATAAAAATGAGTAAAAATAAAATAAGAAATATCTTTGGGTCTCATAAATCGCCTTGCAACCAATAATAATTAAGCATTAACAATAGATCTAATAAGACCTCTATAAGGGCCATTGTGGGGCCCTTGTTTGTGATTTGTTCAATGGCGTGTAGTGCAACTCATTCTCCCATATTTTGGGCTCTACAACATTTGCATGATGTGCTGTAACAAATTGTTTCTTAAGAAATTATCATTTAGTATTAAAGAACATATATTTCAATAGTAACATTAAGAAATAGTGTCGTTAACAATCTCTCTTTCAAGTGTAGGTGTCTTGTATATTATCCATCACTCTTAATTGTTCTAATTAGCTAAGTTGATTGCATGTTTTACAAGAAAGATACCAAAGGGCTTGTTTCACCAGCCAATTTAATTACACTCTAACTCTTCCATGATGTGTGGCTGAACCATTGGAATCACGTAATAGTCACTCAATGTTGCTTAATAATATCACCAGAAAGTTTTCAATACATTAAGTATAATCACACCACATGCCACTCAAATAAGTTAAGAAATCCCTTTAAGCTAAATTTGGCCCTCATATCACTTGTTAAGATACATGTGATTAACCAATAGCCTAAAGTTATGCTCAATAAATTGTTAGATGAACACCCCATCAACCTTCAAACTTAAGCCATTTACTTAATTATATTCATCCTATGTTGTGAGAATCATTATATTCTCACTTGTGAATTTCATTTGGTAGCAAAGTTTTGGAGGATGCTGTCTACAATACAGTATAAGGTCAAAAAGTGATGGAGCGAAGAATTTGGGGCTTTAGAGAACTAACATTTAAGGGTTTTTAATCTAACAAGACTTTTTAGGTACTGATAGAGAGATGAAATATGTTTAGAATCACTAATTGGATGGGTAAAAAGAGAAATATGAGAAAGCACTTATGATCTGGCTTTATTATGCAATTGAGATTTTGTAGAAGACTTAAAAAAGACAATTACTTAAAGTTTGTCACTTGGGTTGAACTACTCTTTGTACATGACCGAAGGTGTGTCCAACAATTTTAATGAAACAAAAATTATAATTACGTAACATAATGGAATTTATGTGCATTAAGTCATATATACAGGAGTTTAATTACATCCTTATAGATACAAAGAACTTAGATGTTATAAAAAGATTATAAGGTTCTTCTTTATTGCTTTTGTACTTTTTACCTATCTCTTAGCATTTTCAATTTGCTATTGTTGTGTGGTAGGGATATGTTGTGCTTTGAAGATCTTAGAAATTTATTTTTGCTAAAAAGTTTTTTTGAGCTTGAAGATGATTGTTGTGGTATGTAAGTTGATGGATTGGTTGTGAGGGGAGAGATTTATTAAGAGGTAAGAAGCAATTATCCTTATAGATGTAAAGACTTATTATTGTTAGAAGAAAGGGCACATTAGAATGTAAAGTTTTGAAGAGAAAATGTAGTATGGGCAAGTTGATAAATACAAATATTGCTGTTTACTCAGATTAAGATGTCATTTTGATGGGTATGTGCTAGGACCAATGGATCATGTGTTCAATTGCTCATTTCATGCAACTTCTCTGATCTATTTACTTACTATTTGTGTGTTTTTGGTGATGAAAGTGTCTGCATGGTTGGCAATTTAGAGAGTAAGATTGAAGGTCATGTTCTTGAAGATGCATGACTTGCGTATCTGTTGTGAGGGTGAGCACAATAAATGGCTACATTCTGTGAGCTTTTATGAGCTTGAACATCCTAGATGCTTGATCATTGGAAGAGCAGAAGGATTTTTTAGTAAGGGTGCAAAATATGTACTGGATGAAACATAGGACACCTCACCCAAAGCACAAAGTATACTTGGGGATCCCCTAGGAAATTTACATGCACTATAAACTGGCTGACATTGTAAGGTAACAGTGAATTTGACAAAGGCATCATCAATTGCTGCTTCTGACAATTTGAAAATGAGTGAGATCCAACTTTTTCCCCATGTGATCCAAAAGAGTACTTATTTTGAGGGTTTTAATATATAGATTTCAGTTAAATTTCCAGATTTCCCATCTTCTGTTATTAAATTTCAAAGCATAGTTCACATTATTTATGTATGCACTATTGTATGTAGGCATACAATTACTAGTTGATATGTTTGTTAAGGGAGTTGTAATTAATTGTTGTTTAAGTTAATTCTAATATACAGTCAAGTGAACTCAAAACTTAAAAACTGAAGTCTGTAGATTAAGACGATATTAATTGTATATTAAAATTCAAACATTACGTTCAACTTACATCATTGAGCTAAATTTAATCTCGCATATACTCAACAAAATTTTCTTTCAAATGAGAATCATATCCGTATTGTCTATCACTCTCTCTAACTATAAAATATATCGACTAAACATGCATTGTGCCATGTTGAACATTATACACTAACATGCTTTATGACACTTTCGTATTGCGTGTGGATTGCGTTGCATTAATTGCTCTGCCATTGATGTCCAAACCACGAAAGAAATGCATCAATTATTTAAACAAAGCTTATGTTGCTTCATGGAAGCTTATCAACATTGTCAAGTATGTTTTACACTAAAAATTGTACACCATATGTAGTCATGTGCAAGTTCACTAAAGCATTATTAAAATATAATGAAAAGGGTAATGAAGACCTATTGGAGTGACAACTATATAAACCACTTGATCCTAGTTGAACCATCGACTCTATTAACACTTGTTAAGGGAGTTTTATCAAATGGGCCCAAGCTGGGTCAAGCTTACTTTTTGTTGGATATTTAATAACTTAAAATCTTAAACATATTGATAAAAGACATTAATTATATATTAAGGTCTTAAAATCTTAATATTATGCTTTATTTATAATGTAGGACTAAATTTGATCTCATTTATGCTTAACAAATCTTTTTTTTAAGTGAAAATCACATTTGCATTGCCTATCACTCATAAATTCGAAATCTTCCGAATAAGTTACTCAAAGCATTATGTTAAACATCAAGGATATCAATGTCATCTACCCTGTTATTTATACTGTGTGGATTATATTAATTAATCTATTATGGATGGTCAAATCACATGAATCATTTGCTGATCGCTTGAATGAAGCTTATGTGACTTCATAAAGGTTTGTCAATACCATCAAGTTTAATGCATATGATATTTAATTGTGAATAGATCATATGAGCTTACCAAATCTTTATTTAATCATAGTAGAAATAATCAAATATTCATCAAAGCTAGCAATTGCATGAATCACTTGATCCTTAACGAGCCTACTAAATTATTGGCTTTGACAACACTAGTTAAGGAGTTGTATCAGCCGAGGGGCAAAGTCGGTCTTAATATACTTTTAAAGTGAACATCCAATTACTTAAAAGGGTTAAGTTTTTAGGTAAAGATTACATTAATAGAATATTAATACTTTATTATTATATTCAATTTAAATATGAGACTATACCTAATTTTATTTGTGGTTAATAATATTATTATGGTGAGTTAACAACTATTTTCATATTTGCATATCTTTATGGTAAAATAATTCAAAAATGCTTTTTTTTTGGTGGATTGGTGTGCATTTTCACAAATTATTATACTCAAATACAAATGTATTATCATTTAATAGTTTTTTGAATTTTTTTTAAATTAGCTATTTAAATAGTATTTTTATGAAAATTCATTAACATTGTGTTTAAATCTAAACATGATTTGAATTTTGAGTTTTCTTATATCTAAGGTAATGTCCTTAAGGGACAATCTGGTAGACTTATTTGGCTTATCTCATTGGAGGCTAATGCTCTAGGCCTGGTTGCATATAATGAGATTGTTAGAGAAAAATTGAGTAGAAAAGAGTGGTTTTTATTTTTAATTATAAATAATAACCAAATACTCTTTGTACAACAAATGTAATAGCTGCACATAGAAAGAAGAATTTTAGGGATGCATCATAAAAGCATCTATGATTATTGAGAATATTATTTATATTCTAACATTAATGATGTTATTATATTTAGGCTTAATATTTTATATTTTATTAGCCCTAAAGCAAATCTCTTTAGTCAACAATAATATTTGTCATTTAATTCTTATATTTATTTTATCTTCTTAATCTTATTGTTTGCATATGATATTTTTATTATTACTTTATTCTATCTTTCTATTATAGGATATATTTTATTTTTTTGTTCAATTTTCTTAATATACTTTTTATTTCTTATTTTAAGTAGTTGTACCTTTTTATATAAATTATGAGCTGAGATTTGTGAATAAATATTAAAATTGAAGTTCATAATCACTTTTGTTTATAGCATTAGAATCATAATCTTCTTTTCTTTGTCCATGCTCTCCCTCAATAGTCTCTTTTAATTGTACCTTATTTTTTCCTCGCATAGCACATGACTTGCATCTTTGACTTGATTCCCACTCTCCTAGCTCAATGGCATCAACGCTTCAACCTTCTTCGCTCTCAACTCTTTCGTTCCCATAGGTACCCTCTTCCTCTTCAACCTTTGTGCTGTCTCCTTGATCCATTATCAATAGCAGTTTGATTCTTTTTACTAATATCCCCATTGGTATGATAATTGTTCCAACCTCCTCAATGTAAATAAACCTTTACTTTGATCTATATTTTCCAAACCTTCAAATCACAAACTTAATAAATGAATTTTTGTGAATGGTTTGAATTGGCATTACTAATTATGAAAGGTAAAAGGAAGATATGATATCTCATTAGGGTTATTTTGAGACCATCAATAGCTTTAGCAAGCTATAACATGTGTAAAGCCAAAAATTCCCTAATCATGTCTTGGCTTATCCATTGGAGCCCAAAATTATTCAAAGTTATTTGTTCTACTTCTATGCAACCACAAATGATACTTGGGATGCCATTCAAAGAATTTTTTTTTTACTCCTTTTCTTCAAAGTTTGCTCAATGTTGCTATTGATTCACCTTGGCACATCATCATCAATTGAGCACTATTCTCCAGTAGTATTATAACAAAAACTAAATTGAGTACTGTTCCTATTATTGTTCTCATTGTCATGTCTAACACATCCAGTGTAGAACATTTAAATTTGAGACTTGTGGAGTTATCGATTCTAGGGGAGATCTCACAACTCATTCTCAACCTATTAGAATGCATAGTAGATGACCACCACCACTTTTGCAAAATGAGTTGCCTGATAAACAATGATCAAGCCTACTCAGCTAGGAATAGGATGGCAATGTGAGAGATCTCAATAGCTCTTAAGACTTATCATGGAGGTCTCAAGAATAGTGGAACATAATGTTTCTGGGATTAAGTACTTCGAGAGATGGTCTTAAGGAGAGTACTTCGAGAGATGGTCTCAAAGAGCTTCCATCACTCTCTAGAAATGAATCTTGAGCCTCATTAAGCAATACAAACATTTTTGAGAAAAGAAGCATCAAGAAAGTGAATCAAGAACCCATAAAAAGTGAATTGAGAACCTTAATATGCAACCATAAGAATGATATGTTAGAACTTGAGCATGGCCATGAGCTACTTTTTATGGAAGGAGGGCAAAGATTACTTGGAGATCCAGAAGATACCGAATAGTTGAAACTTTTGGTGCAAATTAGTCCTTTTCCTGTTTCCTGTAATCGATGATTCTATCAGTTATAGGATGCACGATTTTTGACCTATGATTAGATGCTAATTTTGTTATTTGTTGTTATGTTTATCTAGCAAGGTAGTAATATATAGGTCTATTGGGTGTGTCATTAGGGAGACTTTTCTTGTATTTTTTGGATAGAAGAATATTATTCTTTCTTCATTCATCCATCTTTCTCTTTATTGTACTCTAGCCTTTTTGTTGGGTTAGCTTGTTTTCAAAAGAAGTTATTGCTATATCTTCTTGCCCAATTACCAAAAGTGCCAAAACGAGAAGCAAGATGGATATGACATTATCTTCTTGGAAACGAAGGCAAACTAGCATAAAAAAGGGATCGAGGGTATGCAAAGAAAGAGGTGAATTAAGCCAAAACGACGTTCTTTTACTTCTTTCATTAGGGTTTCAATACCGAGAAAATATAACTAAAAAAGACTTGTTAATAACTGATATCTAGTGGTTTATACATCATCATTATAATAAAATTAGTGGAAGTGTCAAAATCCAGAGCATCCCATCATTATTGGGATCTTTGATTATGGGAAGTAGGAAAACAACTTATTTTTGTTGATAATCTTGTTCCATTAATATTCTCTGGATCTTTAGGGAATTTATGTCTTTCGTTTGTATAGTAGCTCGAGATTATACTTGGTTCTCAAAATGTCATTTTTGTAGTGCATACTTAGATTTTCTTTGGTTCACCTTCTATGGGCTTTGAGAAGGGTTCCACAAGTGTTGGTAGTTATTCTCGAGGCTTGGTTAAGGTTTTGAGCTCCCTTCTTCTCACGAAACAGCTCATATGCCATGCCATGTTACTTTATAAGAGTCAAAGTTTATTTCTCATTGGTGAAAGAAGCCCCTTGAGGACATCTCTAGAATAATCCTTGTCAAATTCTGTTATACTAATCTTGAAATATTCACGATAAGTTTAAGTGTTATTGTAATCTCTTCTGCTGACTTCTTGTTCTTAGCTGAGTAGGATTAATCACTAATCACTTGAGCCAAGGCTAGAATTGGATACCAATGTAGAAAAGATTATGGATCACCAAAATGATATTGATGTCCTTATTGTTATCAGGAAAGGGATCAATTATTGTACAAATCCTCTTAAATTATTTGACTTATACAAATTTTCTTTTTAAGGATAGAGCATTTGTTACCCAACTCAATATTGTTATTTATCTTAATGACATCCTTGATGCCTTGTAGTGCCCAAAGTAAAAATAGGATATGATGGAAAAAAAAAATGCCTTAAATGTTTTTTACTATTGTTTACATGTGTAACATCTCCATTGGCATGGCACACTGAAGAGGAGAAATGGTGAATTAAGTGTAAACCTTTTTCATAAAAAAACCTTGAAAGCAAAACCTAATTCTCAATGTAATAGATAGCATTCAAAGCATAACAAGGATATTTATGCAGAAATTAAAATGCAAGAAAGACACCTCAATTTTTTAAGTAGCTTGGTTCCTGTCCAATTGAGCTTACATCTACCCCAATCTAATTGAACTTGAGCCTAATCCTTTTTTTCTTCTCTTTTATCACAATTAGTGGACAAACCACTTACACTTAAGTTTTTCTTTTTAGGCTAAGGCTTAACCTCCTTTCCTTCATACCAAACTTTAAAGTAGGCTCTCACTTCCATATTTTAAGAACCTAAAGTAAACCTCTCGCCTCCACACTCTAAAGGCTTGAAGTAGACCTCTCATAATAATTACAAGAAAAAACCTCACACTTTCACAAGAGCTGAATTAATTAGACATTTATATTAATAGCATGTGGCTCATATGAAGAATGAAACAGATGATTTTACAGAATTTAGAAGCTTAAAGAATGTAGAATGATAAACTCAAAAGCTTCTTTAATGTGGCAGTAGAAATTTTATCAAACTCAGATCATTCCTTATCAAGATAGGATGTAAATGAAGTTGCCAGTGTTGCGGTGATGTGTCATAAGGCTACGATCCTATTTATAGATATTCCAAGTTATTATCACTCTCTAAAGTCTCTCGTATGCATTGTAATTTGTCCAAGATCACTTTGAAACATTATTAATCCATATAAACATTCAGAGAGGCATTTAGAATGGCTAAAGCTTAGTGCAATACAAAAAAAATTAATTTTTTTAGTCGTTAATGCCCATTTAAACTAGACATGCCGTATGTGAATATTGATATACTGTGTGCAAGTCTCAAGTTAAGGCAAAGTTAATTAGTTTACACAAAGTTTAAAGTTGAGATAATCAACTTTGTGTATTGTATGTTATGACGTACTATGCTTCTTATATATGAAGTATCGTATGTCACAATTGGATGTACCATACATGAAGAATTTTCAGCATTTGATTTTTGTGAAGGCTAGCTTAGGTCTTTCAAGTGAATGCACATAATAACTTTAAAATTCATACAAAAACTCACTTTTTTGTTTTTAAAACCAATGAATGCATAAAATATAATGAGCCAATGCTAGATTAATCTATATAAACTAATCTCACAAGTTATCCCAAAATTGACCTTGTCACCTTGTGATCTTCAAGCTTGATCAAGGTTGCTCATGCTTCTAAGATTTCATGTTAAGTCATAAACAAAGGTTCTCTTTAAGTCAATCAAGCATTCTTGACCTCCTTTCTTTGATTATGCATTTTTTAGTTCCTTTAAGCTTAAACACATTCGTGAGGTTGTTGTTTTGATTATGTATCTTTGAAGTTCCATGGAACTCCTAATCACCTATCTAGAAAACCTTGTGTCTTTTAAGTTTATTAGTAATATACTTAATTATGTTGTTATCATAAAAACCATTTTGAACTAACTTGGATTCATGGGATTAGCAATCCTAGAAGCTCCTCTACACACTTCCAAGTTTAGTTGAATTGATTTATATATTATTTTGTACCATTATTATAAATGATGATGTATAATGGTCTTAGATGGACATTTTAGTGAAAAATGTTCTAATGATCACTTTATATGAAAGATTCTTAAAGAGGAGAGCTGAATGTTTTTTATGATAAAATAAAGTGTGAGGAATTCAATGATAATAAAAGCATTAGAATTGGAAGTTGCTTGGCCATAAAACAAAAGATAAATTTTTTTTAAAAAAATGACAATTTTTTATAATAAAGTTATCATAAAAGAGAAAATGTTGATATCAAACGGTATTACGAAACTTAAGATTTTGATATAGAAGCATAGAGCTTGAGTAGTTTATTCTTGTAATGATTTGATAAATTTTTTAGGTTGTTTTGGTTGCGAATTGCAAGAAATGCAAGTGGCTATAAGGTTTTGATTATATGAATATTCTATTCCCATACTATATAAATATATATATATATGTATGTATGTATATAAATATATATATGTGCGTGTGCGTGTGCTTGTGCGTGTGCGTGCGCGTGCTCGTTGTGTGTGTGTGTGTGTGTGTGTGTGTGTGTGTGTTGAGAGCAATTCTTTGGGCAGCTAGCTAAAGAAGGGAGCAAGGAAAAAATGAAACCGTATGAAAGCTCGAGGAAAGGAGATCATCAGAAGCATATTGTTGGAAACCGAAAACTTAAGCTTCCTAATTAATGGTCTCATGACTTTTTGATGATATAGTTGCAACTAAAATTTAGATTATGAATATGGACTTGTGTTCTAGTTTATGTTGTATTTTTTAGGAGGGATCAAGTTATTAAATGCATATATGAAAGACTGGAAACTTGTATCCAACATATATGTGAAATTCGTAGCTCTAAGCGTGAATTGGATAATTCGATAATTTTAGCAAATTGGAGTTATTTTGTTTAATGCTCGACGAATGGTCCCATGTCGATTATACGGTCCAATAGAGCCAATGGTCAATCTGATAATTATTGAGAAAGAGGTCCTAAGTTTTTGTTAGACGTTGGATGAGCAATTTGGTGTTTGTTTAATGTAAATATAACCAATTGATATTAGGATTTGATGATTTAATACGACCTAGAGAGGATAGGAAGGTGTAACAGATGGTTCAAAGGGATCTAGGAACAAGTAGATACTATGTTAGATGTTGCAGTCAGATGATGTAGTTAGTTTGAAGTTAATCGAACATGCATCAAACAATTAATGAATAGGATTAAATGGTCTGATAAACTTGAGTAAGCATCTATCTAATTGGTCAAGTATGGCTCAAATTGTGGAACTAAGATGGTAAGCACCAATGAGAGTTTGAAAATGATGAGAATGCATGTTGAAGCATATAATACATCGAATACTTGAGGGAAATATTATATATGCATAAATGTATGATTTTAGGAAACAAGAAAAAAATGCAAGGGAACTAAACAAGCAAATTGCTGATATTTAAATAAATATTATGCATGATTTAATAGTGCATTTGTTTGATGTAATGTTGAATGTTTCTATATTGCCTTCATGATGCATAACTATGATTTATGAGATATTAAAGGATGAATGATGCTTGATATGCATATGCTCTTGAATGAGTATAGATAGATATATGATCGATTATGTGATGAGTGATGTACATATGAAAGAAATGCTAAAATGCAGGTGCTATGGTCCAAATGTCAAATAGACGGTCCAATAGAGCCAATGGTCATTCTGATAATTTTTGAGAAAGAGTTCTGAGTTTTTGTTAGACGTTCGATGAGCAATCTGGTGTTTGTTCAATTTACATAAGGCTAATTGACATTAGGATTAGATGATTTAATAAGGACCTAGAAAGGATAAGAAGGTGTAATAGATGGTTCAAAGGAGATCTAGGAGCAAGTAGATGCTATGTTAGATGTTGCAGTCAGATGATGTAGTCAGTTTGAAGTTTATTGGACACACATCAAACAATTAATGAATAGGATTAAATGGTCTGATAAGCTTGAGTAAGCATCTATCTAATAGGTCAAGTATGCTCAAATTGTGGAACTAAGATGATAAGCACCAATGAGAGTTTGAAAAGGATGAGAATGCGTGTTAAAGCATATAATACAATGAATACTTGAGGGAAATATTATATATGCATAAATATATGATTTTAGAAAACAATAAAAAAATGCAAGGGGACTGAACAAGCAAATTACTGATATTTAGGTAAGCATTATGCATGATTTAATAATGCATTATGCATGATTTAATAATGCATCTGTTTGAATGTTTTTATATTCCCTTCATGATGCATAACTATGACTTATGAGATATTAAAGGATGAATGATACTTGATATGCATATGCTCTTGAATGATTATAACATGATCGATTATGTGATGAATGATGTAAATATGAAAGAAAGGCTAAAATGCAGGTGCTATGCAAAACAAAAATAATGTTAAGCATGCATAATAGGAAATATGCATAATATATGATGAAATGACTAGAAGACAAAATAATGGAAAGGCTAAAAAATTCCATGAAAATGAAGAGAAAAGAATGGAATAATTCCTAAAAGGATTGTACTGGTTCATGATACACTCAAGAGGGTTGATGAATTAAGTGTGTGAATCTTTTTCGCAAATCATAACTTTGAAAGCAAATGCAAAACTTGCTTCAAATAATAGCATATCAATTCACATAAATTACAACAATAAATTTGTAAATAGTATAGCATATAAATGAAAGGAATACTAAGAATTTGTTAGGTAGTTTGACTACTATTCATTGAACCTATATCCACCCTCAATCCAATTGGACTTGGGTTTGTCCTTTCTTTTCACTCCTTCGTCGTAGTTGGTGGATAAACTATTACATGTTTTACCTTTTTTTTAGAGGCTAAGGCACAATCTCCTCTCTTGAGTTTTTAAAGCTCAAACTCAACATTTTTCTTTAAGTTTTTTACAAGACTCAAACTCAAGCTCATTTTGAGTTCTTTTAAAGGCTCAAATCCAACCTCTTCTTAAGTTTTGTAAAGGTTTAAATCCAAACTCTCTCTAAGTTTTTTAAAGCTCCAACTCAATCTCTCACAACTCTCAATAGAAATGAAAAAGCTCTCGATTCTCTCTTTAGAGCAATTATAAATTGGCCTAATTTGATCGCATATGACCCATGATATGATATGAATGCAAAATGTAATATTTGCTTTTTGAAGCTATAAAAATGATGTAAATGATTTGTAGGGCTTCTTTGATGAAGTAGCACAAGACTCTAATAGTGAGAATGCAAAATTGAGCTTTTGTAAATTAAGAGTAACTGATGTTTGATGATTGTAGCAAATGTAAGTTCACTGATTGTTCTTGTGTTATGCTAAGGACCCATTTTTATAGTTTGCAAGTGGTTAAAACTTAAGATCATTCAACCAAATTTTCCACTTGTCCAAGGCTATTTAGACTCTTTGTCATTTGCAGGAATATTAATTTTAATGTTTAGGAATGACTAGTGCAAAAACGTCATTAAGAAGAATGGTAATTTTTCCTGCCTGTTAAGTTCTGGCTTGAAGTAGGCGTACCATACATGATTACACACGTAACATATAGAAGTCTCTGTTTGGAATGTTTCCCTTCATGTATCATGCAATTTGTACTTCACGTAACATACATGAATTTATATGTATCGTACGCAAGCTTTGAACTAGTCACATACTATGCAAATGAATGTCTTGTACCATACGTCACTTTGGACGTACCATATATGAGTCTCAGGTTAAGTCTCATATACCTTGCATATTGTATACTCTTAGTGATGTATGATGGTTTTATGAATAACATATTGTATTTTTAACATTGATGTATCATATGTTTAGTGTAAATTTTTAAATCCTATTTTTTTCTTAAGTTTCTAAAGTGAGTATCTAAAATATTTTTGAAATATTATTTAAAAATTTATTTTTTGATGATTTTGAAAATCATGAATGCATGGATAGTACAAAAGAGTCATATGCAAGATCAATTTACAAAAAAACTAATCGCACAATTTTATCCCAAACTAATTTTGATCTCCTAAATATCTTCAAAGTTGGTCACGTGTCCTTCGTACTTTCAAGTGTTCATTTCAAAAATCAACTTGTTTCATTAGACTTCCGTGAGATCCTTCCTTAGAATTTACTTTGCAGTTCACTTAAGCTTTGAACAGCCATTTTAAGCCAATAAGCTTCTTAGATTTGGGACTCTTTTTTGTTACCTATATAGATAAAATCTATCCACACTAGATGATCATATTAGAATTTCACTTAATAGGATTGTTATCATCAAAACTTTTTTAAACAATGATGGGCTCATGGGACTAGCAGGTTGAAACCTGCAATGATAATAAATGAAAAAAATTCGGAAAAAGGGGTATTTATGAAATAGCTTCTTGTAAGATTATACTTCAAAATGAGATAGGCTTCCATAAGGATATTTGTCAAAAAGGGAGGAAACTTAAAGAATGGCCATGCAAAAGTGGTAAGAAGAAAACAGGGTTTTAAAAGAAAAGAAAGTGCTCTAAAGATTCTATTGCACCAAAGATGCATATTATATTATTATCAATAATTCATTGGAGCTTGATATATATGTTTTGTTATGATAAAGACCTTGGATGTGGCATGACCTAAATTTGTATTGTTTTGCGTAATTGTGATTGCACAAAACTTCATCTACTAATCTTATGATGATGGCTCAACCTACCTTAGAATGAGAAAGATGGGAACCCAAGGGATCTATGAGGCAAGCTGATGTAAATGAACAATGAATGGCCATGTGAACCTTGACATGAGCAATGTTATATATTTTTGGTCTACTCAACAATTTGAATAAATGATGCTAGGTTTTGTAAAAACTATTTTCTGTTGCATACAGTTACAATGTTATATTATATTTGCTGCAGTTAATGTTTTGAACTCTGATTTGCAAATCCATATTTGGTTTTATATCATTGAGAAAAGAAGGAAAATTTGGATGTAAACTAGACTGTGCTGTTGTGGGACTTCACAGCATGTCCATGGAAGTTTTTTGCTGTTAATTCCTTTAGCATGGTGCAGATTGAGAAAAATATTTCATTTCGCATTTTATTTCTATGATTGGTTGTGGTGAGACTTGGAAAGAGAAGAGCTCGATCTTCTTGCTGCATTAGAATAGATTTGGGAATGCTTTGAGAATGCGCTTAATGGTTTTTTTCAGAGACTTTCATATAGGAACTGGTTAATCTTACTTTTGTTCCCTTCAATTTTTGACAAAGTAGATCTAGAATCATTTAAAGAGGAAAGAAGTGAGTATTTTTATATCTTACCTGATGAAAAAGAAACATATGAAACTATACTCCCAATCAAGTGGCTAATAGTTGGGATAAGGTTAAGAACTACAGGAGTCCATATCTTACTCTTTATCTGTGTATCGTGAAGTTTTTTGTCAAAAAAAGGACAAATGCATGCTGATTATTTGGAATCATTTGAATTGTTGATTGTTCTACCTTTTTTCTTATCCTTCTAAAATACACTTTCCGCTTAAATAAAATCCCTAGTTCTCTTACTAGGTCTTTTTGTTTTCTATTTATATGATTTGTTTATTCAATACAATAGACAAGCTAATGAACATCTATGTTTTACTGTGGTGGATGAATGTTGAGCATTGCTATTGCAAAAATGGATCGATCAATTTCACTAGACTTTTCGATTACCCTTGTTCGGCAATAGAAGGTGAGGTATTTGGTCAAACTCTGGTTCCAACCAAAGTGGGTTCTTGTACGTTGACAGTTTTGATTCCCAAACCAAAAGGAAACTGTCCTTTTTAAGGTTTTGTAGCACTATGGAGTATTTTTTATTGAGATTTTCGTTAGGTTGAGGTAATGTTCCTTCCAGATGACGTTTTTGTGAACCTAGATGGGAACACAGTTTTGTGCATAACTTCGATATATATCATATATAGATTATGATTAACTTTCAAAAAAGAAAGGGTTCTTGATTCTGGATTGATCTCACTGATCCACCTATGCATTTAGGCTTATAGATAATTTCAAATGATACATTATGGCCTTGCAATTGACTTGTAGTTACTGCAGGGTTTGCGTAATTTGTTGGACGAAAGCATGATGAAACAGTGTGATGATCTCTATATGACAACAGATAGTTATGTAGATGCTTGGCTTTCCTCAGGTAATGAAGCATTTTTCATTTGCATGTTATGTAACTTTCAGCTCTTTCTAATTCTAATATGCCATTTTAAACTTGTTCAGCAGTTAAGTTAAAAGCTGCGTGGTGTGTACAGTACGAGTGTAATAACCTTTCTATGGAGTTTTCACCAATAAATGTGCAGATCAGAGAATTAAATGAACTGTTGTTGCTCATGTTAGTGCATTAAATATCTATTAGCATACCTAGTGCTGTCATTCAACTGCAGTGCTCTAGTCAAATGTTGATTCTGACGTGCTATTTGATGGTGGTCTCACTTAACAGAAATTGTTAGATAGAGTCAGGTATTTCCTGTGAGTTTGATATGGTTATTTGGTAAATTGTGAAATGATAGTTATTGTTGATCTATGAATCATGGCCATAACTTGGTGGGACAACACAAAATGACAAGAAATGTCTGAAGGGCACTGTAGATGATAAACATTAGAATATATGCACAAATACATATAAATATTCCTATTTGTACATATAAACTTATGTGTGTGTGTGTGTGTGTGTGTGTGTGTGTGTATGTGCATAGTTAATCTTTCCTTGTGTCAATATAACAAGAACCTATTCCTCACATTTTTTCTTTTCTAAGAAGCTTGACCAAATTGTTTGATGGTTTATTATCATCTATATTTTGTTTATGTTCTTTTAAATTTGATGTTTTAATTCTACTCTTTTCTCCTACTTTATTGTAATGTAGCAAAATTATCCTAATTATTTCTTTGCCAATATCCTTTTTTGTTCAATCAATCCTATAAATAAGATTGAAAGAGACTTGTTAAGGACATTGCTGTTGTCTATATGCCTCTAGTTTAGCTGAAGTCCATAATGACAAGGATTTACAAAAAGTGGGCTTGTAGAAAAATGCATAGCATTATATGGAGAAAATATGAAAGATTTCTTTCAAACTAGTTTGAACAAAATGTTGAAAATATCTTATGAAAAAATTTACAATAGAAGATTATAGACGAAAAGAAACGGTATAGTAGAGAGATTTTCACAAAAATTACCAATAGATACAAAACTTACAAGTAGTCACCCTCCAAAATAGTAGATGCCTATGTTTTTGGAAGAAGGATTCTTTTCAATCTACAAACAAATCATCATATCGATTAACTTTCCCAATAGAAATGTTCTAACCAACCTAATGGAAACCTTAATAATCTTACCATTGCTTGTGCCTAGGTGCCTTTTTTTTATCTGATAAGACTCTTAAGATTACAATTTGAATTGCATTCTCTCAAATTTCAATTTGATTCTAATCTAGGTGGACAGTAGAGGAGAGATGCAGAGCCTTATTCAATCCCTTTTAGAATGTTCCAATACCTTTTTGTGATTAGCTTGCATCAAATCGTAACAACCAATCTTTTCAATTTTGTCTTAAAAAGGGTTTGGCAATGATAAGCTCTTACGAACTCTTTTAGAATCATCAATTGCCAATTTGATTGGAAATACAGAGCCTAATCAGCTTCAATGATCCACTTTTAAATCTGTAACTACTCGATTACCATTATTTGCTTGCATTGCTTGGATGTTGCAGTTGGTTTGATTTTGCTTGTGCTTGAATTATACATGCATAATTCCTTAACTGGTCATGGATCAATCTGATCAGCTCTACGAAAAATTCACCTTTTTTCATACTACTTTTGGAATAATGAGTTTAAGAGGTGCAATTGAGGATCTTTGAACCCATGATTGATTCCTTGATCACAATGAGATTAAGAATGGAATCAATGAAATGAAAATATAGAATTTTTTTTGTTGCTCTACATAAGACATCTGCTAGTGAAAGTCCATGTCCTACACAAGAAATCTGAACCTTGACAGATGATAGAAGAAGAAGAAGCAAACCAATAAATTGGAGATGGTATTTCATGGCATATTTCAGAACGGGCCCCCATTTAATTCCAATTTAAAATAGGCTGCTCCAGTCTCTTCCTTTTAGCAAAGGGAGCTCCTTTGCATCATGTTAGCTCCATCAATCCTGGCACTGATTCTCAGTTCATCTGCATGCAATGGTGTCGTGAGAATTCATTTAGTTGACGTAAGAATCATCTCAGCATGGAACTTAAATCGCCTGAGATTAGAGGAACTCACTTTGCATAATTGCATTGTTGTTTTGCCAATGGACATGCAACTAGAAAAGTCGTCCAGCTTTTAAGTTTCTTGCAATTTACCCAGGAAGTGCCCCATAAACAGGAATTTCCCTTCCAACCCACTTTTCTGAGCCTTCCCTTCTTTGCTATAGTTCTTGTTTGGTTCATTGTGTGATCAAGCATGTTGAACAAAGGGAAGATGTCGGAAGAATCTAGTCATGCCGCATCATCATGAAGGAAGCATCCAACTGAAGTTGCATGACTAGAGCTGTCTTCATGCACGAAATATGATGACCACATGCTTGAGGGAGCATTAAGGGCCATATAGATTTATTGGGTATCCCAATGTTGATGAGCTAAAGCACGAGGGTTGGCTTTGGAGGCAAAAACAGTCGCATATTTTGAAGGTCATTGCCTTAAGCTTCAAAGCATCTAGGACATGATGTAGAAGTTATTTGCACTAATGGAGCTCCATCTTTATACGAAGCCATTGAGGTTAATTATAAAGGTTTCTTGATCATTGATGGCTTGAATAGGAATATACTACCTTTGGTGGGGCATATAATAGAGTTGTGATGCTTCTTTTGCTTGCATAAAAGGGAGCAAAACTCTGAATGGTCAGAAATACATCATCACTTAAATTGAGGAACATGAAAACTATAAGAGAAACTTGAAATAACTGCCTAATTTGCTTTTTGTTAGATTTGTTTTTAAGATGTTGAGATTATAGACCTATTTTATATCTATAATAGTAGATTATAAACAAACAAATTGGGATCCAAACATTTCAAGGGGCGATGCCCAATGACTAAAATGTTGAACAAGGAATAGAATACAATTTGAAAAAATAGATCCAAAAAAAAAATAAAGAAAAAAAGACTAAAAGCTTCTAGACTAAAACCGAAGACAAACCTTGCAAAACTACTAATAAAAGAGAACAATTAAACTTGTCATGGGCTGACAAGAAAGCTACTAACCAAAAGAAATACCCTTCTCCTTTATCGTGAAACATCCAAAGGGAGAATAGAGGCAAGTGCAAATGATGGCAAACCTGAAGGTGAGTGCAAGTGGAGACCATAATATTTTGGTTATGGAATAAGTGTAGATTTGAAGATAAATTATAAATCTAGCAAAATAGAGCATTTATTTTGAGATGTAGAAATAGAGGAAAGATGTGTTGGGAGCGCACCACTCGAAGACAGAGGAGAGATCCTAAGAGTAACCGCAAATATACAAGAAATCAATTCTGCAGTGCTAGCAGTCCAGTCGAGTTGAGAATTGAGGGAGAGTGATTAGGATGCTGATTCTCACTGAGAGGAGGGGACATGTTGCATCGGAAAGGAGGCGAGTTCTTAAGGGCATCTTAGTCACAACAATGATTGAGAGTTCAATATATAGGCTACTTCCACATTAGAAAGGGTATCATTTATGGCCATGGGGATGGAAAAAGGAAATAGCCATTTGGGTTGGATGGGGTGGAAGGAGGACAAGGGGGAGGGAAGCACATAGGGCCTTTACATGGGCACAAGAAGTGCAAATCTTTGAATGACCCATGCTTAGATGGGCATGGAGGAGCTCAAGAAGGGTAAATTGAGAACAGAATGCACAAAGCCAGCTTCTAGGATGATCCAGTCGAGGGCAGCATGGTGACGGTCTAGGTGAGGCCAAGTTGTGTGGTGCAAGCAAGCACAAGTTGGAAAGGTAGGCACAATGCGAGAAGACTTTTCATTAACTTTGCTGCAAAAAAAAATGCGTAATTGAAATAAAGATGTTTTGTGTGTTAGTTAATGTTAAATATAAGAATATGGATCCATAGAGAACATAGTTGAAAATTATTGCCAAATAAAAAGAAGGAAGAGCATGTTCGTCTCTCTTTACTTGGATATGGCATCACTTTCTAAAGCATTAGAATTTGATGACCATTGAGGGTGCTTGCTAATACAATGATATTGTGAAACAATAGATACTGAGACCATTGTCATCTTGTGTCTTATCAAGAACTTGAGCATCAAACATTGACCATGATAGAAATTGATATTTTTTATATTGGTAATTCATTTTCCATTGTCCCTCATGTTGGGATTGCTAATGCTCTGGAGTCTCAGCATTTGTAGACTAGTTGACACGAGATGCTATCATGAGCTTGCAATTGTCGACAATGTGGAATCCTGTCGGAATCAACATGAAAGCTCATGTAGGTCATCCTTGGAATTAACCTAACCAAATAGCTAGACCTACATAAAATATCTACCCTTTGTTAATTTGTACCTCATGTTTTTTGGTGTAAAATCAAATAATTATTGACACTATAAACATAATTTTTTTTTCCAAAAAATAGGATATCCAATAATATACTTAGAAATAGCTATTTTTTTAATCATTTAGAAATTGCAATTTGAACTGAAGTCTTGGCACTCATCATGTGAGTTGGGCGTCACATGCTTGAGTCATGGAATAAACCTATTAGAAAGGTGAAGCTTTTTATCCCCTTATGTCTAAAACTTTCTCAAACTTCGCATATGGAGGAGCTTTGTGGCACTGCTCTTCTCTTAAAAATTGCAATTTTATTGAATTAAATTTGTTGCCTATCAAATGATGATAGGAACTCAAATAAGTAAATTATAAAGAATTGAAGGTGTTCTTTTTAGAATGTTCGTAGATAATCTGAGTTGGTGAAGTTGAAACATGTAGTAGTACCGAGAACACAACTTTCTCGTTATAATTGTTATCATAGATTTGAATAATAAGGACTGCATGTTGGGAACTTTGCTGCTACATTGTGTGTGACCCTCTTAACTTCATTTCCTCTCTAGTTCTGATTCATATTAACATTTAAGAAACCAAGATGATCCCTTGAACTATCGAATAGACATTTACGAGTGCTGACTATTACAATCGTTGAACCATTAGTGCAGAAGAATGTTAACCCCTCCCCAATAAGGCTTATTCCCTCAGGGTAGCAATCATTGATCTGATTTAATCTTATACATTACAGGACGTGCATTGCTGGAGCAAATCTCATCCAGAAGTAAACTGGCGTTTCAACCTGTATTACCCGAAAATACACATGGTGGCATTGATGTGAAATGCCAAGATATCAATGTATTGGTTACCTCCGGATCGCTGATCCCAAGTCTTGTCAAATGCATGCTCTTTCATTTGGACGATCTAATCTTCAGTGACAATGGTTTGCACCCTTTTCTGTATTTTTTTTATTTTTATTAATTTGCTAGGATATTATGTATTTTGAATTTTTTATAGTGGCCATACTCTACATTTTCTTATGTGTAAAGTACAAATTTCCATTCTGTCATGCATACTTGTTGGAATGTCTTCATCATTACTCTCAAATTAGATTGCACTTCTAAATGGTTTTGGAGCTGTTAATGAGGTTAAAAGATTTCAACCTATCTGAGATTGTTCTTATCATTTCTAGTTAAACAAACTTATATCAGTATGTGAGTAGAAGTAATGTAATTAGCTTATTCAAAAAATTGGAGTTGATAAGGATTAGTCTTGCTTGCATCTGTTGTTCGTATGTTTTCTCTGCATTTCTTATTTGTTAGCATGAATATAATATAAGATTTTAATTGACATTGTATTATCTCAACATACAAATAGTGTCTAAATTTATGTTTTAGTTAAGTTTTCCTTTTACAGATCATATAAGACCATACATGCAAAAGATACCAATTTGACTCATTTTACCATATAAAATTCAAACCCTTTTTCTTCTACTCTTGACATTGTCAAATTGAAACTATGTTTATTTTATACAAGCTTTTGGGTTGCCATGAAGTATCATTTCAATTTTTTAAAGATATTCTTTAATTGAGTATTGATTTTGTATGAAAGTGTTCAATATTTTTTTTTTGTTCTAGTTATATTGTCTATGTTTATGATTTAACAATGTCATCTATGAAACACCCTCAAAAAAATAAAATGATGCATATTCCATTTAACACCAAACAAAAAAACAAAATGATACATGATCCATTTAAAATTGGTTCCACCATCTTTAATATTTTGTTCTAAGATTTAAATTGAACTTCCAAGGAAGTATTATTATTCTTATAGCATGTTAAGTTCATATGATGCTGCATTTGTTATTTTGTTCTCATGGATTCGTGTTTGTTCATTAATGTGAAATATATCAGTGTATAGCTCGTGGGAAGTTGGGAAGCTCCAGTGTTTCTCATGGATCAGAGAGCGCTTTAATGGCCCTTGGACTCGTTTCTGTGTGATCGGAGACGGAATGGAAGAATGTGAAGCGGCGGAGAGGATGCATTGGCCGTTCATTAAGGTGGATTTCCGACCAAAGGGTCTGCATAGGCTTCCAAGCCTGACGGTGAGGATGATCGAGCACTACATGGGAGTGATTTATGGTCCTTCGGATGCTGACGACGACGACGACGACGACGACGACGATAAGACTCGATGAGAGAGCCTTTGCTTTTCTGTTCCAATGTTTTATTGTAATCATGTGTGTTTTTGCATAATGCTTAGATTCGCTTCACTTTGTTGTTATTCATGAATTTGAATTGTCATTGTTGAATATGAGATTCTAACTCTTTTTAAGTACTTCAAGATTGATGTGATGACCACTATTCTTGAATATAAATCTAATTAATAAATTTAAATTTAAAAAAACTTATTATTAAATGTTATTGAAAATTTGTGGTTTATAATTTGTTATTGTGAAATGATTTTTTTTAAGAGTTTAGGTGGATTATTTTTTGTTTTTTAGTTTGATGATAAAATAAAATATGTAATAATTATACTTTTGTATGGCAAAAAAGAGTTATTAAATTATTAACATAGTTAAAGGATTTAGTTAAATGAATAAAAATTTGTTAAATTATTTTGTGCAATTTAAAATTGGTATTTTTTTATGATGAATATTACTCGAGTGATTCAAAAGAATTCCTAATCAATATTTAAATGTGACATTCTCTTATTTTTAGCCATGATATATAATTTTTTAAGAATTTAATTTAATTTATTAAATAAAACAAAAAAATTAAAATATTTTATGAGGATAAAAAGATTTTAGGACAATTAAAATAGTGTTATAAAAAGATAATAGTGAGTTCTATTGGTTCAAAAATAAATAAAATTTGTTAGTTGTTTGATATGATTTAAATAAGTATTCACTTAATAAAGATTTTAATTCAAAAATAAATAAAAGCTCAATAACTCTCAATCATTGCCCATAAAATCTTTTATTCAAGACTATTGTCTAAACGATGTTAAAAAAACATTATTTCTTGGCCAAGATTTTAATAATTTAACCCTTCCATCCATTTTAAGAAATATAATAAATTTAATAAGAAATATAATAAACCATAGTAACACAAATATTTTTTTGACCAAGTTGAATCAAATTTGTTTACAAATGATGATTTCAACCATGAAAGAGTTAGGTCTGTAACATATGAAAAGAACAAAATAATAAATTTGATAAAAAAAATGTATTAATTAAATTACTGAAATATATATACATCGAAGCCCAGGAAAGTGTTCTTCCGGCGATACCAAGCTGATAACTTCGTCTCTTTCACTTTCCATTTGCAGAGGATCAGAAGCAGATGATTTTAGCTGTTCTCTGCCGTTTGGTATCACCGGTCTCGATCAGCCGTTGTGGATCATGAGTTTTTCTTTGAACTCGAATACTCTCCCTCTTCGTTTTCCGGGCCACGATGGTGAGTGCTTGCAGAGATTGTCCTACTTCTTTTCGGTTTTTCCGCGATTAGTTCAATCTGTTGATTTCTTTTATAGTTGATTTTTTTTTATTTTTTATCATCCTATAGAAGAGTTAGGGTTTTGATTCCTTCCATTTTTGTTGCCGAGAAGTGGAATGAGGCTTTATGTTTTACGTAACGATACTGAGCAATGCTTTTTCTACCCTGTGAGAATTAACCTAATTTATCTTCAAAAACCATTGAAGTCCAAACTGTCGAGCCCGTATAGGAGCTTGTGAAAAAGAAGAAGAGGTTAGTTACAAAGATACTAAACTACAGCATTCAAAAGTGCATTAACTTTCTGAAACCTGCCAAAAGTCTGGCTTACTATATATATCATACCATTCTCGAATGGTTTGGTTATTGTTCTATCTTGACTTATAAATTTACATTCACTTGACTTCTTGCACTGTGATTTTGCTTGATTCTCAGTTCTTTATATGTTGATTGAAGTAGATTGGAAGAAATGGGTTTCTTGTACATTAGACTGGGGCTGATATTGAATTGATATTTTCGATTTATTACTAGCTCTAACTCAGTTCAGATTGAAATGATCTCGAGTTGATCCAACTTAGCCTGAAAAATTTTGATTTTAATTTGGTTCAGTAGTGTTTTGAGTTGACGAAAAAAAACAAGGTTTTTTTAAGTTTTTTATTATTTCAATTCAAATTAGCAACATTTGGAAAAAAAAAAACAACCATGTTGAAAATTTTTATTCAGTAGAAACATTGGATCACATTGTCCACATAGAGCATGCACAGGATGATAAGAAAAAAAAAAAAGTTAGGTTGTATATTTCCCATGAGAAATATAAAGCAGATTTTTGCCAACATAAGCCACATGCTAAATCAGCTGACCAAATTATATTGTTAATGATGTATTAATGCCGAATGGAATTACATGTTCTATGTGACACCCAAAGCTGAATCAAGTAACACAATATGATAAAAAATAGGCCTAAGTGATTCTAACTTTATTAATGATGGGAGAGGTATCGGTAAAGTTAGTTTTTTTTTTCTTAAGAAAATGAGTGTTTTTTCTGTGCTATATGTACTAATTAAATATATCGTACATAATGCTTCAACAAACTTATAAATATATGAATCATAAGGCTACATGGTTTGATGTACCATCATCTACCACTTAAGATCATTTTCTTTTTTTTTTTGTTCCCTTGGAGATGTTGCACAAAAAGCATATGCTATTAGGTAGCCAGATTACACTGCAAGTATCTCATAATTACTTAGAAAAGAAAGCAAAATAGCTATAACAATTAAAAAGGAGAATATTGTCATCAAGGTTTGTCGTTTATCAGCAAAAAAGGTAAACAAAAAAGTTAACAAAACTTCAAGCCTGACTTTATAATGTCATAGAAACAACTATTAGGTCAACTTAGTGCTTTCTTATATTTTAGTCTATAGTAAGTCTATAATATGCCCTACTTTCTAGTCTTCATTGGTATCATTTCTAGTATTAAGTAGCTTATAAGATCCTTTATTTGGGGCGAGGGAATTGGTTGCCAAGGTTTACATTATCTCTCTAGGGATTATGTGAGAAGACCTAAAGATTATGGTTGTTTAGGCTTAGACTGACTATGGGATTGGAGGCAATTTCTAATTGCTAGACACATGAAGAGATTTCTCGCCCCCGAGGATACGTTCTAGGTGCAGTCTTTTTGAGTGAGATATGGGATCCATGACTTAACGTTTCAAATTCATCATGGGGATTCCTCTGTATGAAATCTTATTTGCTTCATGGGGGACATTGTGCTTGATCATACAATGTGACTAGTGTGGGATAACAGTTATTATTCTATTATGTAGGATGATTGGATTGGCCCCTTTGTCGTTTGCTGGCCAACTTATCTCAATATGGATGCCTTTTTTCTAACTCTGTCTCATCTCTTCTCTCATGATGGGGAGTGAGATTTGGACGTGCTTTCTCTTCATTTTGGTAACCAATTGGTGCATTACATCTTGCATCTTAGTCGCCTTAATCGTAGGGCTCCTATATTTTTATTTGGAGAGCAATTGAGTTTACCAAAGCTAATAACATTGCTATTTGTCACCATCTTTTTAGCTTAACTAACAATGATGGTTCCTAGGTTTGGAGGGTTCATACTCAATCAAGGGTTATAGCTTTTCTCTGGTATACTTATCATGGTATTGTCTTGACTATGATGTGGTTGGATAATCGTGGTCTTGTAGGATTGACTATTTACCTTTGGTGTATTCTTCATTATGAGGATTTTTAGCCATGTGCTGCTGCTTTGTTCTCATGCTTGGGCAGTCCTTCTCGTACTCTCATTGGTGTCTCTCCCTTGGCCTTCTTACTCTTTATCTTGATAGTGCTCAGTCTTTTGGAGAGGCGGGTTTCTTTCAATTGCTATGATGTTTACTTGGGAATCTTTGCTATTGTTTTATAACTGTTGTAGTATAATAATAATAACAAGATTCACTGTCGGCAAGTTCTCACCCCCTCGATGTTGAGTACATATGTTGTGACAAGCTTATCTTATAGTTCTCTTTCACCCATCTCCTTCAAGGTGCCCTCACCCAATTTTTGGGTAGATTGAGGACAACTACAATGGCTTGGTATGCACTAATGGATTAAGAGCTATTGGGATTATGATCCAGGACTGTCTTTGAGGACTGGCTACAGGCCGCCTCTGCCGCATCGGTTTCTATGGAGACGAGGACTATCTTTGAGGAGATCTTTCTTGCTCAATGGCTTGTTCATTTACCCCTATGGTTTGGATTGAGTGTGATTTTGTGATAGCCATTTGATGTATTACCCATGACTTGGATTAATCAAATGTTGGCGGGATGTAACAGGTTTTTTTCTTGCCATTCACTATTATATTGAGCACAAAATTACTCATGTATCGAGAGAGGGAAATAGAGTGATTAATTGGGTTGCTAAGTATTCTATATTTGGATTAATGGTATGATTCTCTATATTAGTTTGTCTCACATCATGGAGCAAGATGTTCTGTATGAAAGTCCTTGAGCTATTAATAAAATAGGTTGTCTTCTCATTCTCAAAAAAAAAAAACAAAAAAACAATCACTAGGTTACTAAAACATACAATAATAAATCCAATAAAAAAACTTTGAAACATGAAATAAAAAACAAAATATTTAAAACAAAATGTCATGATTATAATATATTAATACATTTAAATAAATTGATAGAGAAAATAAGCAACATAGGTATGGGAGGGATAAAGAGGACTAAAAACATGAAAGTTAGCACCAAAAATCTTAAGAAAGAGGCACCAATATATATATTGAAGACAGCTTACAATGGATAGAGATGAAGTGGAGGGTAGTGTGAGGGAGTCAGAGAGGGCAATAAAAGGTTAAGGAAAATCCAAATAAATAAGGAAATACTAAAGTGGAGATGGATATATTGGTTTTGTATAGTTAGGAATCTAGGTCTAAATATTGATCATTTGGTCCTAATATAATGGCTTAATACAAGGGAGACAAGGGAGATAAGGGGATGAGCTAACAATGTAAGTTTAGTTGATCGTCATTATCAATTTGAGATTAGAGTCTAAAAATATAAAAGGAGAATGTTATAAGGGTTGATGGACAGCTTTTTTAACAAGACTATTGGCCATTGGACAAGTCTATAGCCATTTTGTAGCAAGTGCAATTTACATATATATTTATATATATCATATAAACATATACATACATACATATAATAAGCTTTAGGCTCCTCTATAGATCACCACAATGCAAGATGTGCGAGAATGACCCATCTCTCTACACCAATTGATAGAGTGGCTTCTCGTGCTAAGAAAGAGAGAGAAATATATAGATATAGTGAGAGACATTTTGAGCTTACATTCCTACTAAGAATTTGTGTTTAATTAGCTCTTCTAACAATCTCATTCTATGTTTCCAGCCTTTGATTTCAAATTGAAAATAATGATCAACAACCTCTCATCCCGTTATGTTTTGACCAAATGAGTAATATGTGTACACATATATGCACAAAAATATATAAATACACACACACACACACAGATATATATATATATATATATATATATATATATATATATATATATATATATATATATATATATATATATATATATATGAATATGTATGTGTATATGTGTTGAATTATGTTTAATCATATAGAAAGAAAACTCAACCTATACTTGAAACCAATTTAGGGTATAAGCCTTAATCTTTGCTTATGATTCAACTTGAAACAAGTGATTTGTCTATTACAATACATATTTGTAATATTACATGTGAAATAGTTTAGAATTAGTCTTTTACATGAAAAGACATATACAACAATACCTTGTAAAAAAGATCAATGATAGATACAGCAATGCCTTGTAAAAAATATCATAGTGGTAGATAATCACAGTACCATAAATAAATATTTAGCTGATAAAACTTGTGGAACATGTTAATTTACATATTGTCACATTTCAAACATCCATCTTCAAAAAAGTGATATTGGTTGATTGCATGTTGTATGTGAACATTTCTTTTAGAAGAAAAATATGCTGCATGTTGTAAGTAAATTTTCCCTTTAGAAGAAAAATGTGCACATACCAACTAATTGGTAGTCAAGATTATGGTACAAATTCTTATTCTGTAGGAGAAATGACTCTAATTGTGATTATTTGTTTGGATCCAATAACTTAATGACAGTTTGTGCCATGTATATTTATTCTTAAAGAAAACCAACTTCAACGTTGAATTTTAGCTTCTAGTTGATTGTATAAGACTGCATTTTACTTCTTATCTGCTCTACAGACATATTATTTAAAAAAATAAATTTGAAAATCTGCCTAACCATTGTTGATAACTTCAGGAAGAGCATAGTCTTTCATCCCAATAATCAAATAACGTTAATATCTACATCATCAAACTGTTGATGTATTTTTCATGTCATCTTATTTATTAGATTCAGACAATTAACAAAAATTAAAAGCATTCAAGAATAAAACTCTACCTTCGACTAGGATGCATTTGTCTTCATGAAAAATGGTTTACTAGTTCAATTTGCAACGAAAGCTCTCATGAATATTACAGCATTTTACCACTACTAAGAAACCCAAATTTCACGTGTGTCGTGGTAAAGGAAAGCCTTATTATTAGAAGCTTTCAAATTTGGGCTTATGTAACCATATTTTGAAAGCAAGTGATCCCAAGGAACTTTTACTAACATCTACCAAAAGCTACTCTGTCGTCAGACATTGCACATCAAGGTAGGACATGGGAAGTGAAGTACCATGGAGAGAGCAACAATAGGAGGTTTACTTTTGGATGGAAGGAGTTTGTAATGGACAAGCATCTAAAGGTTGGAGATGGATGTGTCTTTGAGTTGATAGATGCTAAGAAGCTCAAGTTTCGAGTGCAAATACTTGATGGGAAAATGCCTACAAGGATCACCAAAAAGGTAAATGCCAAGCAACCAATTGTTCTTGATTAGAGCTTCACCTTCGTGGGTTCTGCTCTGCCTCCTTGCATACTCAATAATATGGAAAATGCTATAGTTTGTCGCCAATAGAAGAAAGCAATCCAAATGGGACATGAAGGAGAACTTAAATTGAACAAATGAATTCTTATCACATAAATGTTTCTTTACCGAGGTAAACGGTTTGAATCGTCATAGAAAATGTTATTGCTTTGAGATTAACAAAGGCAAAGAATTAGTAGATCTTTTCCGCCAAAAATGAAATTCGAAAAGATCTCCTTTCAGATCAAACAACTGAAGCGATTCAAATAGGCATAGGTTCAATCCTTGTTCATACATGGGTTTCCCTGGTACGAAATGGGCCTCACAGCGGGGGAGCAAGCCAAAATAGAAAAACTTGTTTTTATATTTTTATTTTCAATTTTTTAAATTAAAGCCCGAGAAAAAAAAGAAAAAAATAGCGTTCTATGGTTTTTTTGTTCCTCTCTCTCTCAGATCGGTGTTTATGAGCTCATGTTCTCTACAGAGTTCATAGTAATAGCTTAGCTTGTTCCACATTAGGTGTGTTAATGTGCTTAAATTGGCAAGATAGCAACAATGTCTCCCTTAAATGAGCAAACATCTTAATGGAGATATGGTAGATAGAGGTTTGCTAACAATAGGGTTTGGCCAAATGTGGTTTGCTCAAGAGGGTGCATAGGCACCATTCTATTGTAAGGTATCATTCTTTTTATTGGATACATTGTTCCTATCATAGTCATAGAATGTGAAGACTAGTATATAGAGGTGCAATAATGTTTTTGTTGTTGGGTATAGGCATTGTCATGATAGATGAGAGGTGTGGGGATGTAAACGTCGGTTTGGACAATAGTACAATGGCATAGACTCTACACTCCAATCAAGTTAGAGGACTTTATGGGCATTGTTGTGCAAAATTGTTTTAAATGATGTGTTCTAGTCAAGTGAGAAAGCCTATGCAAGATCTGCATGACCCAACCAAGACAATAAGGATCTGTAGTTGTGATTAAATTTGATTTTGTAAAGTCTATAATAGTTGAAATATTTGACAAGACTTGGTCACTAGCATAAGATATTGTATAGGAGGACGATGATAATGGTGATGATGACGAAAGATAAGGAAAATTCCAAATAACAACTCATAAGAGATGAAGACCAACCTATACCTACATGAAGAACTAAACTTTTTTCATTTTAGAATAACAATAATCTAAAAACTCATTTTTCATTTAGTCATAATTGTTTATATAGATATTAGAACCTAATGACCAAAATAACCCAATCTAAAAAAACAAATAAATCGATAATGAAAACTATAAAAAGTGGAAGGAATGCAAAAATCGATAAAAAAAACATCATGGAGTTTCATAAATGATCAATTATAACTCATTATAAACCTATAAGATTCGAAATTATATATTAATATTAAAAAGTTATCGACAATGAGACAAATCTTGTATATATATAATTTTTAATTGAGACACTCATAGTTGAGACAAATTTTATATATTAATATTGTACTTGTAAGTTATTTTTCATGAAGACAAATGCATTCTAGTCAAAGTTAATGACTTCATTCTTTAATGTACTTGAATTTTAATTAATTGTTTGAATGTAATAAATAAGATGACATAAAAAATGCATCAATAGTTCAATGATGTACATAGTAATGTTATTTGATTCTTGGTTTGAAAGATTATGCTCTTCCTGAAGTTATCGACAATGATTAGGCATATTTTCATATTTATTTTTCTAAATAATATGCTATAAAGTAGATAAGAAGTAAAATGAAGTCGTATACAATCAACCAGAAACTAGAAGTCAATATACTTGCTTATTCAAGAAGTTGGCATTCTCTAAGAAAAAAGACACAAATTGTCATCAAGTTATTAGGTCCAAATAAATAAACAAAGTTAGATCCATTTCTCTTAAAGAATAGGAATTTGTAGAATACACAAATCCTAGCTACCAATTAGTTGGTATGTGCATATTTTTCTTCTAAAAGGAAAGTTCACCTATAATATGTAACACATTTTTCTTCTAATAAGAACGTTCACATACAACCTGCAATCAATTAATATCACTTTTTTGAAGATAGATTTTTGAAATGTGAATATATGCAAATTAATATGTTCCACAATTTTTATTAACTAGAGTATTTATTTATGATACTATGATTGTCTATCATTATGATCTCTTTTAGTAGGCATTATTATATGTCTTTTCATGTAAAAGACTAATTCTAAAATATTTCATAAGTAATATTACAAGTATACATCATAATATACAAATCACTTGTTTCAAGTTTTGTCTTCATATTCATAGAAATTATAGAAGTATTGCGTTATATATATATATATATACTTCAAATTATTCCTATATTAATATTAAAGAGTTATGCTTACAATCATTCTTCTATTGTAAATTATCCTTTATCAATCCACATCTTAGCGTGAAACTCTATCTCAAAGTTATACTCCAAAGCTCTCTTCATTAGCCTTGATGCTTATTTCTCTAAGCCTTTTTTTAATTAATAAAATATTAAATAAGAGATGATTCTTTTAATAATCAAAATATCAAGATAGATAAATATTTAAAAACTATTCATTATTTTTATGAAGTATATATGATGATAAATTTTAAAAAATATATAATAGTATTAATATTTTTATATTATTTAAAAAGTAAACATATATAATTTTTTAATAATAGAAAAATATAATTCTCTAAAAAAAAAAGAAATCAATAATTAATTATTCTTATCAAAATTTATAAGACTTAATTTATTTTATTGATTGACACATTTAGAGTTACTAGATCTATTGATTAATTAAATTAAGTTTATAATAAAAAATAATTTTTAGATATATATGAAAAGGAAATAAGAATATGTATAATATATCCAAAATATTTTTATAAATTATTAAAGTGAAGTTCAGATGTCATTTTAAAATTTTTAAGACAATTTTTTTACTTCTAAATTTTCCTCCATTCATATGAGGAATACATTTTAAAAATTTAAGGGTACAAATTTGAAGGCCATTTGGTTGAACATGTCTTAAACTAACAATTTTTAAAATCAAATTGAATATTCATAAAAAGAAAATTGTACGTATGATAAAGTAGCCTTTGAAGATGAATATGACTTTCTAAGGTTTTATGAAGTTAAGAGATTTTTATTATTTTTAAAAATAAACTTATAAATATTATTTTGATAACACATATAATATTGTTTAAGATAATATTTATCCCTAAATAATTCTTTCACTTTTACCTAAAAAGAAACTTAATTACCCAATCTTTGTTTTTTTTTTTTTAAATTTAAAATGGTTAACTAAATTTGTTTAGTTTAGTCTATTAATACTAACTTTATAAAGTTCACTTTCTAATAATCAAAAAAACAATCTATCTACTTTAACCAATGAAGTAATTTTTTTTTTTCAAAACAATGAAGTAATTTATAAGACTTGTATGTACATCAAATATGAGTGTCTCAATTAAAAATTATATATATATATATATATAATATTTCTATAATTTCTATGAATTAGTTATATGTGCTCTTCTATGATCTATTAACATTTTGTTCTCAAACAATACAGATTTCAATATATTTAATCTATTAAATGAAATTCCAATAAATGAATTACCAAAATAACATAAAGAATTGAAAATGCTAAAGCTATCCCCAAAGTCAAAAAAAATATTTCTAAAGATGTATGAAGCTGTTATTAATCTTTTTGGCCTTTGAATTTATTTTAAATTCTCAAAAAAGTGTTAGCCTACCAGATTACTAAAATGCTTTTTTTTGGCAAAATTTGATGAAAGCTTTTATGGGTATCTTTAAATAATCTTGTAGATCGCATGACATCTATTAATAAAACTCTCAATTCTTTAACCTCTTAAAAATGATTGAATTACCTCAAGTAAAAAACATAATCGAAATATCCTTAAGATAAATATCATAAAAGATGCTCAATTATCATCTTTTAGGAAAGGAACGCTACGATGTCTATACAAAGAGGATGAATTATAACTTTAAAAAAATTAACAAAATAAAGGTAATAATATAAATTCAATAAAAATATATTTATCATTATTTTTGAATTATTTTTTAAGGTTATTAAGTTTCATTAGGAGTGCGATAAAGTAAAAACATTAAGATAGTTTAGGTGATTTAATTTTTGTTGAACCCTTGATTTTATACCACTTATTTGATAAGCACAAAATTATTGTATTATTATTTGTAATATTTTTTTAATGTGTTTCAAATAATACTTCTCAATAATAAATAAGGATTAATTAATTGGATAGTTTGATCAAATGTTTTGTGGAGCAATCTACTTGTAAAAGTATGTTAATGAGTATTAATTATTTTGTTCAAATTTGGTTCAACTTTAAGATTTCAAAACTAGATAAGTCTCTCCTTATAAGGTTGTTAAACCAATTAGAGACCATTTGCACATTACCTATGATTAAATTGTGAAAACCTTCTTTTAAATGCTTATGGGTATAATCAAGATTATATTATATGTATTTATTTGTTAAATATTATTTTGATATTATTATGATTATTAAAATTATATTAAAACTTTATTAAATATCACTTCATATTATTTTAACTCTAATCCTGATCTTAGTTTAGAAAAACCTTGAAACATGGTAATTTAATCCATGCTTTTCACAATCTATTGGTCGTATGTTACATTATCATACTTGAACTATCATTATTTTGGCTTATATTTGCATACGAATTTGAATATGTGTTCGCATCGTACATGTATAATATATCCATCATATAAGTGTCAACATCGCCTAGATTAATGTTATGTATGCGAAGTTAGTCATACAAAGGATACACTAATACTAGCGCTATTTATTTTGTGTGGATTGGAAAACGTTATATATCGTATAGCACAAGGTTTTTTGTCATAACTATACAATCCAATAAAAATCTTATAGAAGTTAATTAAAGTGGTTATAATACATACTAATGTTATTACTATATTATATTAGATGATTTCATTCTATTTTTATTTTGTACATTATATATATATATATATATATATATATATATATATATATATATATATATATGAAATATTTGTGTTGTAATTATAAGTTCATTAATACAAGCATTTATTTTATTATATGATTATGATATTTGTATAGTATAAATACGTAGATCAATATATAAAATCACTTAATGTATGATAACATTAATACATTATACTTATACAAACATTATTAAATATAAAATCATAAACTTGGCATCGTAAGAACGCATAGAAGTACATTCATCACTCAAGATAATTACATATCATATTAAGATAATCTATGTATCAAACTTGTATAATTGTCTATTTTATGTTGCTTGTCATCATGTTAAATGATAAGATTTATCATATGTGTACGATTATCTGAACTAATTAATATATAAATCGTACAAACATTTGTAATTTATGATCACAGTGTATGATATTTTCTCAAGAATTTGACTTTTGTGAAAATATGTATTATATAGTGGTGATTTACTTTTAGATTAGTATGATTAATCTAACAAGATTGGATTTACTTAGGATTTTAGCAAATTTTGAACTGATTTCTTTAGACTAGTATAACACCATTATCATACCAATACAAAATAGACTTACCCAAGAATTTGGTTTGAAGACAGACATTTATTAGATGTGAACTTCTCATACATCATATTGTTTTGTACGATCATCATGCAATATTTTCTCGAGTGATTAGAATTTGATTGCAAGAGACTTTATTTTATTCATTGTATGATGTCATCACTATATTTGAACTAATCAGATAAGCGCATCATCGGGACAATCACTATGCAAATTTTATCACCAAAATACGATGTCATTGATGTATTAATATGATCCAAATCTTGAGAGCTTAATGGGCAGTTGGAGTTTTTCAAGAATGTGATTTTAGGCATTGTAACTTTTTTGTTTGCATTTAATTCACTTCTTCATATAATATAGATGAAAAACCATCAGAAAAAGATAATGTTTCAACTTATAATACCTTATCAACATTTTCTTAATAATAATCTTAACTTTTGGTTGGAGCACTGGAATTCACTTTTAACATCATTTTAAACTTGGTTTGTATTTTATTTTTTATTAATGCATATTAGTAATATCTTATCTCAAACATTTAGCAATTGTGTCACATGTTTTTCTTGAATAATTAAGGTATAAGTTATCATACAAATTGTTTAAAGTGTTATGTATCTTAGTATTTTAGCTATTGTGATTGTAACAAGAGGTTGGGTTCTGTGTGATTTAGTTGTAAGCTCAATGGAGCTACTGCTATGTGTACGATCATATTGGGTTGTTGCTATAAGCTTAGTGGAGTTATATTTGATCAAGTTGATCAAGTGTTGTGAGGGTTTTAGGTTTACTTGCCAATTGAAAAAAAAAAAGTGGAATTAGATAAAGCCTTATTGGGTCAACATGAGATAGATGTAGACAAAATTGAAACAATTGAAATTTTATTTACCTCTTGTCTTATATGTTTATGTACTCTATTACTTATCATGTATATTTAAGTTTAATTCATAATTAATAACAAAGTATTTCAAAAAGTAAAGAATGATTTTTAAGAATCAAAGTATTGCTTCCTTAGCTCAAATATGACTTTACTAATGTCTTATTTTTTGCTATTTTAAATTTCTATTTACTACTTAATCAACAATCAAAAGCTTTGAAAATTAAATAAAGTTGACTGAAATAATGTATATTTAGTTGAATTGATTTAATGAATAATAAATCTTGCATCATTGTACTCGAATAATGTTTTATTACGATTTTCATAACCTTAAGATTAAAGTAATATATTACCTTAAATAATTAATCATTGTTTCTTAAAAAAACTTCAAAACTCATGATTCACTCTCCCTCTTATGGGATGCCAAGTTATTTACAACCTTAAACATTGAGTTGACGTCCACCATTAGCTACAAAAAGCTAAGGCATAAAATCTTTTCTTTCGCAAAAATAAATAGATAAAACCCTCACATTGAAACAAAAGATCTTATAACTATCAAGCCAAAATATCTTACAATTTAGTGGCCCAAAAGGCCATTCAATATTAAGATAAAAGACCCTATAAATTCTAACAAAAACATAAAAGATCAAATAAAATAATCTAAAATGGTAACAAAAGTAAAAATAAAGGTTAAGATACAAAATCCTATAATCCATTAAATTATCCAAGAGATACTTATTTGATATGAATATGTTCAGAAAAAATATTATTACTTCACTTAATAAAGAACCTTACTTAAAAGGCAAATTTGGCAATGCTATTTTTAAGTATATGTTCACAAATATTTTTAAAATATTTATTAATATTTTCTAAATATTTGGAGATAATTTTATAAGTATCTAATTCATTTTGTAGTTCTGGGATATATGGTTCTAATTCATTTTGTAGTTCTGGGATTGCTTTCTTTGCGACAACTACAAATATCTCCAACTACTCTTTAATTACTATTAAAAAAAATTCCAATCTTATCAAACTAGTTATTACAACTTCCATATACTAGATATACCATACATTCAACAAGACATTATATGTCTAGATAGACATATATCATAAATAATTCTCTAGATTAAGGTAACTTAATAAACACACACAATGTATTGTACTTGAGCTTCCAAATACAATACATAGGACTCAAATACCATTCATGAATGTTCAATACTACATGTTAAGTACATTTCCAATGAGTTTAAAGAATGCTTTCTAAGGATATATAAACATACACATACTTTTTGAAATTTATTGCAATCTAGATGTAACATAGGTATGATTATGAATGATTTAACAACATTGCTTTTAAGGTATTTGGAAATATAATCTCTTCAATTTTGAAAGCATATCATAAACATAGAATTGTGAAGATTTATGCAAATGCGAAGATTTGGAACTATGATTCATACATAAGAGAACTTGTAATATGAATTTTGTACACACTCATATCTTATCTATTTAATTTTGTCTTATAATTATTGTCATAAGTTCACAATCTATACAAAATAAAGAAAACTCCACATGAGTGCACTCGGTTAACAATTATATCATCCTGATTGCTTTGTCAAATTTGCCCAAACTTCATATCAAGGCCAATTACATTCTCTCAAATATGTTGCTAATAAACTCTTCGAGTTGTAAACCAATGCTCTAATCAATTCACAAAATAAACTTAAGATTTAAAAATATTTAAGAAGAAAATATCATATCACAAATATAACAATTTTATTATAATCAAAGTAATCAAACAAAGGTCAATGGTTCAACATAAAAGATGTTCCTGAAGCATCTTAAATCTCCAAAGTGGTCATATGAGGCTAATAAATGAAAGTCAAATTTTTCTCATTAATTGGTAAGATCAAATATCCAAAAATTAATAAAGGAAGCCAAAAATAATTGAATCAATACACATTGGAAGTTAGATAAAAACTCATAAAACTATCAACTCTTACACCAATACATATTCAATGTCTAATGTGGGTGAAATGCATACATAGTATTCAAACTCTCAACTTAGATCAAATTTTGTAGTAAATCTTATACGGCTTGAGCCATACTCCAAGTTAAACCCCATTTTAGCTTCAGCCAAATTCTCGCATCAAATTCAATTTCTGGTGCGTCCCAAATGTCTACATCCAGTTCAAACCTTCAGCTTAAATCAAATTCTCAAGTTAAAATTAAGTTGTGATGTGGACCAAACTCTTAGACCATATGATTAACCTCTTTTTGGCTAAATTCCCATGTTAAATCTTAAGTTGCATAAGCCAATTTTACTCTTAAAATCTAACCTCTTAGCTTGGGCTGAACTCCAAATTGAATACAAACCCGATGTGCGTCAAGGTCCCACATTTGACTCAAAGTCATGAATATGCAAACTCTAATGCCTCATTCACATCAATGTCATCATCATCATGTTCATGTATAAAATTTATTAAAATTTGCAATTCATAAATAACTTAATAATTCTCTTAAATTTGAATGTGTTCGAGAATGTCATATTAAAATCATAGTACACTGATAAGAGAGCCTATGCTATTCATTTACAATGTGTAGCCATGATTGTGATATTTAATTCATGCTAGAAGTATAACTTGTGAAAGTAAATCCTACTTAAACCTCATTTCAATGTATGATCTTACACATCAAATCCATATCTAATCAAGTAAATTAGTTCTTTAAAAAGTTCTATAAGATGAGAAAAGTAGTATTTCCTAATCATAAAATCTTCATGCCATAACCATGGTTCATTGATAACCAAAAACTAATATTGCATTATAATAGTCTTAGGAGATATATTTTGGAATTGATTCTTTGTACTCTGACCATTCCTTATAATTTGTTTTCTTTATCTTCAATCAAAAAGTTGTCATTTAAGTTGATTTATTTTCGAATTGATTTTTTAAACATTTTAAAAGATTGACTTATTATATTCAATCTTTTTTATAATAAATTAAAATTTTTTGACATGATCAATGAGGTCTATCTCTTTTCCAATCTTTACTGTTAATGCTAAGTGCACGAGAAAATATCAAAAAAATAATAAAAAAATTACACCATACATCATCTTTCAAAAAATTACACTTAAATTATGAGATTTTTACAATCTCCTATTTAAAAAGAAACAAAAATGTTTTTTACTATTATTTAAACTATATTACATCTCCTAAAAGTTTTTTTTTTCAAAAAGATTTCTAAAAGAAGTTGGGGATCTAATTATTATGATCAATAAAGATCTGCCTACCGGAAGGCCAATCGCGCAATGGCGACGATTGTTTACTTATCAAACAGTTCATTGCATTAATCAGCTTTCGGCTTTACTTGTTAAATTGAGAAAAATAAATAAACAAAAATTAAAAACAGTAGATAAAAAAATTGGAAAACACATCACAGAAACCTATTTATTATCAATATTTTTATTTTAATTAATGGATAATTTAATCTCGAAACAAAAATTCATACCAACGGCAACAAAAACATGATATAAGCTCCTATCATAAGCCAATACCAAACTAGAAGCAACTTTGCTCATCAAACTATATAAACACCTATAATATCACTATCTGCTGAATAAACAAACATATAGAAGAAACAGGATGATCCTAGGAAAGAATGTTGAACCATATAAAGCTTGCATTCCACTGGGGAAAGGGCAAATAAAAAAAAAATGAAGGAAGAAGAACAAAAAAAAGAAGCGACAATAAGCAAAAGATTGAAGAGTGCAAAGGATGATTAATTGAATGGTTGAAGGAATGAAAGCAAACCTCTTTGCTAAGTTGCAGTTATGTCCTCAACTTGCAGTTTTGAATATAAGGATGATCATAATTGATATATCTGGTCCAATAAGGCCTATACTTGGTCATCGCCAACTCTAACCAGGGTTTCATGTTACCGTTGTAGTGTATCACCGCGGCATTCTCGACCTCCGAGCGGTCGATGCTTGGGTTGTAACCCAAGCCGAGGACGTGCCACGATTTCTTCAACGGATGGGTCAGCTTGTAGAACGTCATCAATCCAGGTGGGAGAGTTCCTAGTTTCCAAAGGGCTCTGTCCTCATTCTGTAAAACAAGCAATACACAGGATTAAAATTTCAATATTTTTAAAAATTAAATAATAAATAAGCCTTTCTAATTTGTTATATGTACAGATAATTCTTTTATATTTACAAAATATTCAAATTGATCATAATAATTAGATCTCTAACAAAATGTAGCAGGCATGGGAAAAGTAATACTTAGATGAATCATATGTGATGGAAAGAAAATGTAAAGATTAACAGTTAAGAGACTTACCAATGTCTGCCATTTATGATAGATGCCTGTAATATCCTTCTTTTTCCATTCATTTAGATCAAACATGTTCATGCCATAGGCCCATCCACAAGCATTGGGATCAAAATTGTTTGCGATATGAGGATTTGAGAAATTGAGATACTTGTCAAATCTGTGGAAGCTCTCACCACAGGTTTCAACTGCACCATTTACATTTCCCTTAAGATCTACAGACCATAGAGGTGTTAAGTCTTTCTGGACGACTATATCGTCATCAAGGAACAAGATTTTGTTCAGCTTGGGATAAACTTGTGGAAGATAAAACCTTAGATGATTCAACATGGAGAGATACTTTGGATTACGATATTTCAGATTGGAGGAACCGGCCGAGAGAGTCGTAGGATGAGCGGCTGTGAAGTAGTATTCTTTCATAGCTGCAGATTCTAGCTGGCGAAGAACTGGACAATATGAAGAATTCAACCATCTAAAGTCGTCCACATTTTCCACATGGATGGTTGCATTGCCTGGTGGATTCAACAAAAACCACATGTTCATGGCTCCAAAGTTAAGCTTATCGGTAACCAAATGGAAGACATGCTTCTCTGGTTCCTGAAATCAATGCAAACATTTGTTACAACTTTGTTAACATAAAAGTTTATAAACTAAATTTCTGTTTAGTACAATATTTGCAAACTCAGCCTTTCTACAAAAATACAATATTCAATAGCACTTTGCAACACTTATCTAACTAACCTATTCAGCAAAAACTATTGCAAGCCAAGGCATTCTAAAGAATCAAAGTCAAAAAATGAGTTAATACCTCGGCATTCATTATTGTAGAGTTCACAACAACTGATGCAGCCAATACATTGTCTGAGAAAAGTGCATAATGATAACGATCTGGATCTTCCAAATTTTCACTCCTGGGAAACTTCCTTTGCTCTGGAGGCAGAAGGTAGTAATCTATGCTCAACCGCATTGATAAGCAGTGAATGGCATTTGGAATTGTCTTTGCAGCTAATTGACTGAGAAATGTGCTTTGTTTTTTCAATCCTCTAACTTTTTCATCGGCGGATTGAAGCTTCCCTCTGATGTTCCGAATAAATGCTTTGCAGTCATAAAGCTGCCCTTTTGCTTTTGATAGAACTTGATTCATAGCTTTAACCATCTCGGGTGCCCTGGAGACATTGTTTTAGTTACAAATGGCAAAAATAAAGCGTTGGTTAAGCAGAAAGGAGATGGAGAAAACCTTTGTGGGAGGTCAGCATCAGCATTGGCATTTCCTAAGACATGCTGACTTTCCTTGAGCTGATTCAACAACTCTTCGTGGATGTCAAGCTTATCCTTGAGCTTTGCCAGATCCATATAAACCCTTGCCATGATCATTTGATCTCGCATGAACTTTACTTTAGAATCAGTATGTTCATTGTCATATTCTCGCCTCCACAGGTTATACTTCCCCAGAACTGCAGAATCAACAGCTTTTGAGTGCTCGATGGCAGCATTTTCAAGTTGAACAATCACTTCATCATCCTGGAATCACAAAAGAAGAGTTTCAATGATGATTGGTCGGCACCTGCTCTCTTTCCCTTTACTAATCAAGAATTCAAGCTCTTTTTAAGACAAAGAATATTTACTTCTTTTCTCAACCAGTTCACTGAAATACCACTAAATGACAAGGCGAAAAACAAGTAACAATGCTGAACATAGCAAATAAGCAATTGATTTGGGTTAGTAAAAGAGGGTATGCCCGTAACAAGAAAGATGTCACCATGAATTTCAAACTTGCAAAGAAAGGAGTATCTATTAACAAGATTGGTTTTTGATTTGAGTGAAAAGGGAAAGGAAATAGAGCTTTAGATACGTGCCTGACAGTAAGACGCTTTTTGAAGAAAATAGAGGGTTATGTCTGAATTTGAACTTAGTATTTTCCATTTAGAGGATAAAACCAAAGCCAAATGAGTTAAAACTACTTAGCCACAACAGTAATACTTGTTACATAAAAATCGCCCAACATGAATCAACTGAGAAAGTGCATCTTAAAAATGAGAAGGGAGACAAAGGAAAATTGCATGTTCACTGATGAGACCATTGGAAATTGTCCATTTCCTTAAATTCATAAGAAACAAAATACATGGTCTAAGGATGAATCTCAGAAAATTCACAAGGTCTCAACTGCCACCAAACTCTTTAAAACCACAGATCCTATATAATGTTTGCATCATATTACTACCATGGACAAGCTGAGCATAGAGATTAATCAAAACATTTAAACATTTCAAATGAATAAAAAAGGTACAGAGCTAGGGAAAGGGAAGGAGAAGATACCACTTGCTTAGAAATACTTGGAATGTTACTTTGGTCTGCATGATGAAAAACAACACAATCAGAGAATGCACATCATTAATAAGGACTATAACAAAGCAGGTAAAATGTGCAAAGACTATGCAAAGTTTACTAGAGAACTTCAGGAAAAAATGTAACAAGTGATATTCAGTTTAATTATTAAAAAAATTATGTTCTGTGTTTTTAAACCCAAGCCGGAGTTCAGTTAAACATAGGCAAATAGTCATTCTAATCACGAATGATATACTGAACAAAAGATCCGGAACGATGATTTAACGAATGTTTATTTTTATTACCAAAGCATTTATGTGATTGCCAGCCAGCATAGTTGCTAAAGTTTTTTGGCAACTTACAAAGGAACTGGTTTCAAACTTGTTCATATACTACTTGAGCTTTGTCCACAGCTTACTCCAATAAATTAAATGCATTCATTTTCTTGGTAATTATTACGATAATTAAGCCTCCCGTAATCCTGAATGCCAGGATAATTTCAAGCTACTAAGCATTAGATATAAGTGTTCAAATAGACAGAAGTGAGATGGTAAATAAAAGATTCAAAGCATAATGCAAAAGCAAAAAAAAATAAAAAATAAAAAACCAGTTAAGGGTACAGTATATCTTTTATTTCATGCACAAGATAAAATGTGAAGTTGGCAAACTTTTGAACATTTACAAAGCCAAGAACTTCAGGCATGCTTGCAGCCCACAATACTTGTAATCACTCATGTTAAAAAAAGACTAATGGACAAGAATGTTGACCAAGAAATATCAATCACAAAGTATCATTTGTTGACCATAAGTGGCATTTACATGGGTTCATGTCTTATTAGCGGTAAGTTGGGTCCTTGTGGGTCTTTGCAAGGTTAGTGGTAAGTGGCTTCCCCTTGGATCCACATAGTAGGCAATAAGTAGTTTCTACGTGGATCCAAATCCAAATTCCGTTTGTGTGCTTGATCTATGGGCGACGCGAATGTATGCGCTTCTCTTCTAGGTGCATCGTGCTTGCTGTTCTGGACCATAGTAAATACAGTATAAAGCTAAGGTAAGTGTCTTTTTCATTAGAAATTACTTTTAGAAGAGTTAGTAATGTCTGGGGTCCTACAAGTGGTATCAAAGTAAAGGTCGTAGGTTCCAATCCCCAGTGTGTCACGAGAGGGGGGGGGATTATTGGCTATAAGTGTCGTCCACGTGGGTCCACGCCCTGTTGGCGATAAGTGAGGTTTCTATGAATCCAGCCCATGTTAGCAACAATAAGTGGTGTCCACATGGGTTACAATCTAGCTCACCTTTGTGGGCTCAATCAATAGGTACATCTATGTTTACACTTCTCTTTTGGGAATCTTGTGTTTGTTTTTCTGAGAAGTGGTGAATATACTGTAGGCTTGAATAAATGTCTTTCTTATCAGTAATTATTTTTAAGAGAGTTGGCAATGCCAGAGGTTTTGTATCATTTTTAGTTTTTGGGAGATACATTAGTGAGCAATATAGGCATAACCACCCAACAAAACTAATCATTAGCAATTCATTATCAAGAAGACTAACAAAAGGAAATATAAAGAGGCATTTAGTCTAGGCATAAACCATCACAAAAAACCAAAGATGATAAGAATGATATGATTATTGATTCATCACAATTAAAGGAAGGGAAATCAATCATTGTTTGCACAATTAACCAAAGCCCACATGACAATATCAAAATCATTTTAGCAAAACATGCATGAGATTGGCATGCTATGGCTTTTGGGTAGCATTGACCTTTAGGTAGATTCAGCCCAAATGCCTTGAGCTTCAGCCCTTACCTTCAATTGAAAATTGCATCATGATTGAGGATTGATCCCATGCAATGCATAATAGTCAAGCAACTCCACCGAGCCACTTAGACCTTCATAGATATAATGTTACATGTATATTTATACTTGGTATTTAAGAAACCCTTTTTAAGTTCTTTTCCAAACAATGTGGTATTAAAGAAAATTTACTTAAATTAATCATAACAAAGTTTTTAAATAGCTGGATTTATAATATAATCATGAACATCAATAGGATTCCTATCTATATACAACAAAAACTTATTAAAGTGCAACTTTCACATTTAAAATTTGTATTTATTATTGTTCAACACATACTGTTAAAATTAAATGGTTTTCTTATACTGATTAAAGCAAATAAGTACATTATATTTTGTTGTTAAGAGATACAAATGGAAATAAATACCAAAATGAATTACCAAAAACTTCGAAACCAATTAAACTGCCAAGGCCAAAACTCCACTAACTAAGCCAAATGAAACTGTCATACAACCTCGAGTTTATTTGACAAAATGGGAGAATGAAAAGAAAAACATTAATGTCAACAAAAATAAAAGCGAAAAAAAAAAGATTTCAATATAAGTGGAGATGATTTAGAGTTTACGAGTTTTAAGTAATGTTGCTCATAAATGGGAAGGAATATGGAAAGAAAACTTACACTGTATATACCTATATGCCTATAAAATCTTACAATACCACTCAAAAAGATAATGCATAAACAAGTATGAGAAGATAAGGGTAGATTAATGCACTAAATGGAAGCCATGATAAACTTAAACTGTTACATATATTACAAGTACAGATCACTCAACATGATGTTTAGCATAATAAACATAAAGTATATTAATCAAACTTTAAATCAAAGAAGCACAGACATGATTTGCTAAGATAAGACAGTGCAAACATTAAAAAATTAAAACAAAACGTGAAAGGCCAATTTCAGATGGAAACCAATATATGTTTAAGGGCAGCACAAGGCACAACAGCTCCCACATGTTCGAAGTCCAAGAAATGCAACAACATCTACCATTGAAACAAGACTTCACTACAATCAATAAGAGAATAGCAACATATTTAATTATTTATTAGCACACGAAACATTGGAAATATTTCTTATTACAAAATAGTATAGTAGTTTCATATAATGGAGGTGTGTTCCCCTGATCATCTCTTAACTAAAGGCTTCCTGATCTTTTTGCTTATAAAAAAAATTAATTAAGTCCTCTCTTCCAAAAAAAAGTTTATCATTTATTTGTGCTTGGATGCAGAAATACCAAAAAGAATATCAGCATAAAGTCACATGTAAGAATTGATATTATAAATTTGAAAGAAGCCAAAGCAAACAAGAGTATCTAAGAATTTATGAAAGGGCAGAATTCTCTTGGAAAAAATATCACACCACAAAAATCACATAGCAATATGACTACTTAAAAATCATTGCCAAGATTTTGATACTTCATTCATGATGAAGATGTGTCTTGGAGTATGCTCCATGGTACCCTACAGTTTCCTGGATTGTATGAGTGTTCTAAAGTGTCAGAAACGGATACAGAAACACCTTAGAAAAAGTCAAGTCCCGTAGCATTAAAAATATTGAATTTTCAAGGAAAACATTGCAATACCTATGCAAACAAACTCATGATTTCGTATTGGGGGAGCATCATTTTACTAATGAAAATAATTAGAAAGTTCAGCATAAACCTAAAATGTTTACTGCTATATGAGCAATTTTAGATGATCGCCACCAAATAAACATCTAAGGTTGCACAAATAACAACTTAACTGCACAATCGATACCGCCCTCAGGTTTCAATTACATTCGAGAACAAATTCGGTAAAAGTATATGCAATTCCACAATATGTTCATTGCTTTTCCATTCCAGCTTTCATTAGCTCAGATTCCACACACAAGATCAATTTCTTAACGACGAAATCAACCAAGGAGAGAAGACTACTGATTCAAAAGTTCTCAACCCTATTTCTAAAGAACCTAGTGTTCAAAAATATGAATGATTCAGCAATCCAACGGCCAAAAGATCAGATAAAAGCAATGCCATTAAGATAAGTAAGAATTATAGGAAAAGACACACTCAGAATCGACTTACGCTTGGTCGGGGTGGTCTGAGTTCCCAACGAGGTTGGGATGAGGATGCTAAGGAGGATAAAGACATGGGCAGCGGAAGCGCGGAAAACTTCAGTGCCCGTCGACGCGGCAGCAGGCTTCCGCGGAAGCATTGCGCTCGATCGGAGCCCTAATTGGAATCCGGAGGTCAGGAAGGAGATGAGATCAGGCAACAACTAAATACGCAGTGAGATGGATTTTCATCAATATAAATAATTAAAAAGCTAACGAAGATTAGTGATTGAGCGTAAGCTCGATAAATGAATCATTTGGATTTTATTTATTTTATTTGAGGTAAGACTTGCACATATTTCATATAGCGAAATAAATTTATAAGATATTATTAAATTACTTGTCTTTTACTTAAAAATTAGGAAGTGAGAGGTTTTGTCCTAAAATAAAAAATAGCTCAAATTTTAGATCAAACATCAAGTCAAATTGAAGTAATCAACTTTAATTATGAGAAAAATATATATATAAATTATATTATATTATATTATATTATATATATGAGAATGAATTTATAAAAAATATCAATTAATTTATAAAACTATTTATAGTAAATCTTTTTATTGAAAAATCAAAAGATAATTATAGGATCATTTTTAGCTAAATAGAGTTTGAACCACTATGTGACATCTCAAACCTAATTCGAATTTGAAGGCTTTCGATTAAAAATTTGAATAAAATTTTAAATCAAAAATAAATCAAATCGATGTCAAATGATTAACTTTTGTTGTTTGTGATATGTTTGAGAACCATGTTTACATATAAATTTAATTTTAATGGATATAATTAAATACAATTTAATTAAGACCAAAAAAAATTACTACCATTGTTGATATTTAATTAAAAATTTGTATAACAAATCTGTCAAGTTAGATTATGATTCTTGATGCAATCTTTTCTATTAAATATATATATGTATAATATCATAAGCTTTTAAAAATAAACTCACAAAATTAAATTTTCATTATATCATCATAGACATACAATGGATTTAATATTTAAATATTCTTATTTCAAGTTTATCAAAAATACTAATGTTGAAAATGGCACCAAAATAAAGAAAAATACAAAAAAAGCTAAAAAATCAAGAAAACTAAAAATTTATCATAAAAAATCACCAAAGTACAAAAAGGTTATTTTAAGTCAATAAATCTTTACTTACTAGTTAGTTACACATCAATTTCATAAAAAATGTCCAAAGTTCATAAAATGTTATCATCTTTCAAAGGAAAAACTAAAGTATAATGTCGTGAGTTGGTAGGGAGGATTATGATTCAATATCAAATATTTTTCTAAGTACTAAACATCTTTTAAAATAAAAAATAATCTAATAAATATAAAAAAATACATGTAATCAAGTCTAATACTTACAAGATCTAAATAATATTACAAGAAATAATTATTACACACATTTTACCAAATATTATAATTTGATTATGTATTTTCACCTTTTTAGTAGTTGTAATTGTAGTGTTCGAAAGACAACTACTTATACTTGTACAACATATAGGTTGTATTAAAATATATGGTACATTATGAGATTTTGTATAATTTCATCACAAGAAATAAGCATATGATGATGCAAGATAACTTATTTATGGGCAAAAAAAGACATTATTTCTTCACAAATGAGGAATGCTCGTGAGGTCAAATATCACAGAATCTATGCCTACTAAAAGGAGCAGCATTAGAATCAACATCTTTGTCATTGATGAAAAGATCAACACTAAAAGAATGGCAATGCATATTGCAAAGTATATGATCCAACTTCTCCAAAGGAGTAAGGAAACGTAAGTGGCGCGATCATAAACTTTTTGAATCTCAACCCTTTCTTGCTCATCTTTAGGTTAAAGAGAAAAAAAAGTTTTTCCTTCAAGCAATTGAGTTATCCTTTGGGCCTTGGTTACAGTTGAGCCTTTAAAGTTTGTTTTAAAGGCAATGACTTTTTTTTCAAACTTGAAGCTTACTCTTTTTTTAGAATTGATATTCAATTATAATCAACTTCAATCTCAATATAATTATCATTAATTAAGACAATAATTGTAGAGAAACAAAAACCAATTAATATCAACTTTAATATAAATCTTGACAAAAATCAATTACTAATTCTAACAATCAAGTGATCTATGATAACAAGGTTGTCCAATAAAGCAAGTAAACTTGAATAAACACTCCACACTTTGCAATTGTAGTAAAAGGTTGAGTGGTTTAGCCAAATTGAACAATACTCAAAATGAATCCTTTTTCCAATATTATATTAAAAATCTATCCTTTTTAATTATAATGATTCTTTTTCTAACAAAGTATTCCTTATCTTATAGGATATTATCAAGATCTTAACAATTATTTAAATCCGTTAACTTGGACAATAGGTTACTGATGCCTTGGTTTTGTTCCTATCGAAGTTTTGGCTACCATTAAGCATTTAGAGTTTGTCTTGGAGGCTATGACTATTTTCAAATTTAGAGCTTAATTCCTTTTCAAAATTAATATCTAGTTATAATCAACTTCAGATCTTAATATAATTTTTACTAATCAAGACAAAAAAATTTGTAGTGAAAAAAAAAAAGCAATCAACATCAACTTCAACATAGGCTCTAACAAAATTCAACCACTAATTAATAGCAATCAAGTGATCTATCATAGTAGGCTTTTCGATAAAGCTAGAAATCTTGAATAAAATACTTAGAATTTTGTGATTGTAATGAAATGTTGGGTGATTTAACCAAATTAAGCTATGCTTAAATGAATCCTATTCCAATATCATATCAGGATTCCATCTTTTGAGCTTAATAGTTCTTCTATTATTAAAGCATGCCTTGCAGAATATTGTAAATATCTTCCTCAATGATAAAGCTAATTTACTTAGAATTTATTAAGTAAAGATAAATTTGACAACTATATAAATGGTCAAAAAATAATAAAGAAATCTTATTCTTTAGTAAATAGAAAGGTTTGAAAGTGTTTTGTCATAAAGAAGTAGCAAATCTCTTTCAAGATAGTTCATGATAATGGTGAAGACCAAATGGAAGCTATAAGTTTCCACAATGGTTATGATTTTTTTGAGAAGATTTGGAGTCAATTGAACTACTATTCATAATTTCTTTTGGTCTTACCTATTAATTCAAAAGTCAATATCATTTGTTCTTATTAATACTTACATACATCTAACACCTAGTATAACAGATTGGTATGAGTTTTTTTATGGATGACAACAACAATGAGGCATGAGATCAACAAATTTAATAGCTCAAAAAGTTTTGTTCTTTTGAGCAATCAAGAATATGAGGAGAGTTATTTTTAAGATTCATGTGAACTAGAATTTTTGTGAATTTATTGTGATAAAAGCACCTTGATTCGCAAGATTAGAAAAGATAAAGAAGGTATAATTACTATTTTACCTCTAATAATTCAAAAAATAAATTCATAGAATTAATAAAAACTTATTTTATTGAATAATTTAGAGGGTTATTACAAATAAGTATATGAAAGCAAATAAACACTTGAAGCTTCATATGTAACCTCGAGTATACCAATTTGAAATGAATAGGATATCTCTTATGTACACTAGTTTGAGGAGACTAGGATGACCCCTAGTTCTCTCATAAAGGAATAGAAAAACACAATGAGATTAAGTGATTTCTCTCAGATTCCTCAAGAAGAAAATAATAGGACTACTCTCAAGTGGCTTAGGAATAATAAGAAAAATAAGAAAAGCAATATTTCTCTCTGGGTATTTTTTCTTTTTGATCCATCTCCTATAGGTTCTTTTATATCCAAAGATTGGACCCAACTTATCAATGCATGGGAGTAACTTAATAGAAGAAGATTGGGAGGACAGGTGCACAAGAGTGACAATGATTTTTCCTCCAATTATGTACATGACTATATGGCTCTAATGGTGACATTGCTCAATTATTTCTTGCATGGGATTAATAATGCTATTGCTCCAATAATGTTCGTAGGGGAATGATATGGTCATTGTTACAATAATAATTCAAAGCTTGAAACATGTCCCTAGTAAAGAACCTCAAGGTCTTGAGTCTCAAGTGTATAGGCCTCAAACACATAAGCCTTGAGCAACATGAGTCTTGAGGTTTATGATCTTGAATAGAGAATCTCTAAGATTATGTATTTGGTGGTTGTCACATAGCTAATTGATGAATGAGATTTTTTTATGCATGTTTTTGCATCTTCAAGCTTCGAAACACATTTGGGCATTTTTAATAAGACTTTAGGACATCAAGATGCTAGATTTCAATGTGATATTTTAATCTTCATTTCAAATCATAATGTAGCAATATATTCAAAACGAAAAAAACATCATTTCAAATGTATGAATTTTTGTGGTAATTGCACTTACCTTATCTTGAATACATCACATGTTGGTGTAAACATACTTAATAGGTATCTTGCATTCTAAGTTCATATGGAATTTGGGCTTTAAAAAATTACAAGCTGCTCAATTCTTTGACATCAAAAGTTTGATAGATCATATTATAAAAAAAGAGATGAAGAGAAGATTCGTATAATATTGAGCCAATAAAGAGAATTATAAATATATATTTTGTCTAAACTTTAGATTTAAGAGACAATTTATTAGAAGTAATATACTTCATGTTTTGATCTTTGATTTATCACAACAATTAATCATTCAAATACATTTATTTATTTGATAAAAGATGTTAGATAAATCTTACAATATATCTAGAATTTAATTTGTTTAAAATTTTTTATCTAAAAATATATTGTGTTACTACTTAAATGGTCAAGAAGCAAAAAAGAAAATCTTAATTTATAATAAGCAGAAGCAAATGTCAACAGATGCGCAAAAGTTCTCTTTGAGATGATTTGAAATATTTGCATAATATTTATTTATGTATTTTTTTTTATGTAATTTGAAATATTTGTATAATATGCATTACATATTAAATCTTCTATACTTATTTTGAAAATTTAGACTTTTTTATACTTGCATTTAAGAACTTATCCGCTTTTCTTAAGGCTGTGAGTCGCCGTTAGACAACTCTTATCTATATTTTAGCTTAAAGTTTAAGTATAGTATTAGGTTAAAATAAATTTAGATTATATTAAATATTGAATAGAGATAAGACATGTTTAATTGTTCTAATCTTACTAAAAAAAATAAGGTTACTTGTGCATCTAAGTAAAAAAAAAAAAGAGAAATATTATGCAAAAAAGGCATAAGCTTGAAGCTGTTATAAAAAAAAAAAAAAAAAAAAGATATCTATGATTGTATACATAAAATAGATAGATAAAATTTAAAAATCAAAGTATATTTTAAAATAAGCTTTAATATCATAACAAATTCATGAAAATGTGTCATGCCTCAACCTTATAATATCCAGATATTATCTTTTCATTGTTATTCTGTATTGACTTAAGCAAGTTATTTCGAAAAACATCTCATCATTTTAAGAATATTATCTTATATATAAACTTAAAAATATCTATTTTTTTATATGAAATTATTTATTCATATACTTGTTTATCTAAAAATTTATCACGAGTCATTTCTTATATAATGATTTATCTCTAAAATATTATATAATAATCACTCTTTGATTTTATTGGTCCAAATGTTTTAAGCCTAACGAATAAAGAATTCATTAGATCTCTTAATATCAATCCAATCAAATTCTTTTTTCGTGTATAAAAAATCATTTTTCATCATAGTTATTCTTTATACTTCTTTATATTTCTACATTTTCGATTCAAGGTATTCATACTATATTACAATTACAATAAAGTTGTTTCAATACAATCAATACAAAAGCAAATTTATCAATAAGAAATTCTATTAATTACATATCAAATTTATTGTAAAAATTTTCAAGATCTAATTTTTATTTGAATTATTTTCAAACCACATTATATTATTAGATATACTATTTTTTATACCATAATGTTAAACTCAAACCTATTATTATTATTATTATTATTATTATTATTATATATATATATATATATATATTAAAATATTATCTCATTTTGATCATCTTATAATATCTTATAATAAGTAAACTTTATTTTGAAAAATATTTTTGATATTTTAAAATCATAAGCTTATATATTTAAACCTAGAATCATTCTTTATTTCTAATGTGAAAGTACTTATCCATACACTTCTCGATCAAAAAGTTGACCATACGCCACAACTAATCGTCAAATGGCTAGTGAAGAACTACCACAACAAACAATAATAATGATCATAGGCATAACTCGGGTCATAACATAACAATGAAGACAATGATCAATAGTTCCACAAAACAAGAGATGACAATGGGATCATGTAACAATAGAAAATGGCTTATAAATTTTTCATATAAGCAAGAAAAATATAAAAATAATACTTACGACAAAATGATTCTTCTAATTTATGACAAATAAAACACAAACACAAATGGCTTACTTAACAATCAACTCCCCGCATCATTTACGACAAACAAACAATCCACAATGTGAAAGAAAAATGAGAAATTTAATGTCAAAATTAAAACTCCAAAAAAACTTTTAAAATATTATTTTATTATTTATTAATGAATTATCATTTCTCACAAACAAACAATCGATGATGCTTAGTCCTTTGATGTACAAAACATGAGAGGGTCAAAGATGCCTTCGACAATTTTATAATGAAATGGTTAAGTGAAAACATATTACCACACTTAACTAGAAAACAAAGTTAACTTCTCCAAAAACAAAAACTTTAAAAAATCCCATAGCTCATTTCCAACTCCCCTCTTTCACCCTTGGAGAAAGAATGAAACCCTAACTTATCACCAAGCCAAGAAAAGAAGGCCAAAATAGAACTAAAGCAACATTGACATCATTCCCCTGTTTGGGTACATTATTCGAAGCTTCCAGCTTCATACTTTTATTAAATAAAACGATCATCTACCAATGCAAAAAAGAATATTTACAGGTTAACTTAACTGCTGCAATCTGAAGATTGGTATGGCTTGCAGATTCATGTGATCACGGTCGGCATCTCCCTGCCCGTAAACTCCTTCAATCTTGAAATGGACAATGCTAAGTCTGGGAAACAATGATTTATACCTGGGTTAAGTGAGTTTTTTTGATAGCACTATTCTTGTAGGAGAAGCAATCAATTGCACAAGTTTCACAGACCTATCAATGGCTTCAAAGCTGTCTGTGCATCCATGTTGTGGTTCGAAACATCGGGCTCGAATTGCTCGACATAAAGTCGGATCGTTGCACCAGCCGAACCGGTGCCCTGAGAAGAGGTCGAACATAGATATCAATCAAACAATGTATATTAACTCGCATGACTTTAAGTTTTGCTTTTAGAAAATAATAATTCACATAAAAGCAAGTGTACCGATAATCTAAATATGATCCGTGAACCGTCTTGGAAGACGAATCGGATGCCTTGATTGGATGCTATACTGCCATCAACCTGCAGATAATTTGGTCTTGAACATTGAGCACACAAGATGATACTAAGCCCAATGAGATAAAAAGCTACTCTTTGATAGTTATACTAAGCTCAATGAGATAAAAATATGCGAGTGAAGGAATGGTAGAGTTGAGCTTACAGGATCAGTGTAGCTAAAGTCATCTGCAAACTGAAGAGTATAATTACCTGACAACCAAATTAGGTTTTATTAGGGCAGAAAGACACAGGAAAACTGATAGGGTGGGTTAACTTGCAAAGCCATAGGAAACAGACCATAGTTTGTGCCAGGCTTTATCGACTTAATGATGTCTCTTAGATGTTCCACCATTAGATTCGCTCCATCAGATTCACACTCCTGAAGAAGATGCAAACTCGAGTTCATAAAGCAGACATAAGTACGGATAGAAGTTCACATTCAGAAGCAGGAACAATTGTAGAAGATAAAATAAAGCATTGTTTGAAGCCCAATATCAATTCATTAAGCTCTCCCAAAGCACTTACCAAAACTTTGTAATTCAACCGACATCAGGGCCGATTGGATACCATGTTTTAGGTTAAAACCATTTTATCTATACCAAAAATATAATTATTTTATTTCTCTTTAGAAAGTCAATGATCTGATTCCTTAATAAGTATTTCTTTAAGCATAGATTATCAAACACAACTTTTTAACAATGCTTAATCACACCAACTTATCAAACATACTTAAGCATTCAGTAATAGCTACAAGAGACCTTGTATTATTAAACAAATACCTCATAATCATATCTGGAAAAGAAGTTCCTGCCATAGGTTGCCCAGTGATCCCTAGCAACATCAGCTACTGATATTAATTTTTCACCAACTTTCCTGTCTTTATTGCGGTACGCAATGATCGAAAGCCAAGCTAAAACAGCCCTACAAGAAGTAAGAACAAAATAAGTTCCAAAATCAAGTTTGTCAAAATTAGAGGTAAGATTAACCCATATCAAAAGTGGACAAGTAATTGATTAAAATTCACTATAACTTTAGAGGGTTGGATTAGGGCACTTATTCAAAATGAAGTTTTGTATCAATTAATCTTAGTATCTTCTATGTCCAAAGGTTACCACATTTCAATTTTCAGAATATAATAGCTTGTCATGGATGTTGGGCACATTACAATTTAACAGTAGTGTCAGGTTGCTTTACAAGTTGCATGAAAGATTCAAAAGCCATTACAAACACTCTTCGGTTCTGGGATTGATTGGTTCAATGTTCTCAAGATATTAGGTAATATTGTCAAAAGAATTTGGTTCTTTCATGTGACAACATATTTAATAAAATTAGATATATCTATAATTTTGTCCCTCTTGAATGACATCTAGATGTCACCCATATCAAAGTAAAGTCTACATCGGCCTGACCTTTCTCCACTTCATTCCTCATGCTCATTGTAGTCATCAGAATACAATTGCAATCATAGGAGCTAGTTATAATTTCCAGAGCACATTAAGTCAAACAAACAACTTATAGATAATATAAATATCTAGAAAACATTGATATCTAAATAATATTAACATCAACATATCACTAAATCAAACAGCTAAATCATTCTTCTATGATATTGTCACTAAGGCTTCTAAAGGAGCTCAAAGTTTTGGTTAACTTCAATATATAGAATAAGCTTTTCACCAAGAATAGAGATGTTTTTACAACCTAAATGAACTGGTACCTGGGTTGAAATTTTTTATCAGTACATTGAAATCCCTTGAAAAATAATAAAAAAAAATCAGATAGCAAAGTAAAAAATGAATCACACTATAAAAGACAGTTGCAACTTAGTCTTTACCATATCCCATCTTTCTCGCGAATGTGATCCGAGCCTGTTCCAAAACTTTCTTCCCCACATATGGATAACTTCCCAGCATCCATCAGGTTTCCAAAGAACTTCCAACCAGTGGGGACCTATTGAGAAGGTTTACAAAGAACTTCCATGATTCAAGTGCTTGAAACTACCAGAACAACAGAGTCTCGGAGTAGAGATGTTATACCTCATAGAATGGAAGCTTCAGTTTCTCTGCGACACGATCAAGAGCACCACTTGTAGGCATGGATCTAGCAAGTCCCTGAAACAGGCTTAATATTAACATGAAGAAAGTATGGACCTAGAGAGAAAGTTTCAAATTTAACAAACGTTCCATTGCAAAACCTTAGGACCACTACGGAAATAAGGTATTGCTGCTTGTGCATTAGCAGCAATAATTGCAACCGAGTCGGATGGAGTGACAAAAAATCCTCTGCCAAGTATCATGTTTCGATCACCATCACCTGTCCAAGAAAGATCAACTCGGTGAGGAAGAATTTGTTTAGTATAGCATTTAAAAGCATCTTTAAAGGGTTCAAGGGTTCATTTGTTTCTGATTTCAAAGGGTGCTTATTGGTTGTTTGTATGATTCAATAACAAAGGTTGAACCACTCATCCAATATAAAAAAAAAACTTATGAATTCACTACTACAGGCTTTTTTCTAATCAAATTTCAAGCTACTATCAGTAGCATTTTAAATCACAGTTGTGTCAAACAAACTTTTAATCACCTTCCAAACAACATATGTTATCATAGCTGTGCTATATTAACTTTTAACAACTTTTCAAAAAGCAATTTCTTTAAAATGGCTGTCTAAAAACATCTTTTTCAACCACACTGACCCCTTCGGTTTACAAGTGATAAAACATAGTACCATTAAGCTGTTTACATAACAAATTTATTATGGTATACTGAAAAACTAAAAATGCATAAAAAAGGAGAAAAAAGTGAGACAAATCATCACAATAAATAAGAAATGCAGGTTCTACTTCCACCAAAATTTGAGAACGGAGTTAAATCAAATGGAGACCCAAGTTTGGTTCAAGATATGCTTATGTGGACAATAATAATCTAAAAGCTTAAACCTATATATAAGAGTCATAATAATCATATATTAAGACTCTAATACTATGCTAAACTTATAACATAAGACAAATTGTATTCTCATAAATACTCAACAATCTCACATATACTATAACTTCCAGATCTTTTAAAAAAGACAGTCAAGAGTTATGTCAAATATCATAGATGTCTATGTTATGTGCCAATTTTCTGCATTATATATAAACTACACTATAATTACTCTATTATAGATGACTAAACTATAATTGGCTACCCAAATAAAACCTAAACAATTCTATAGAAACTCATCCATACTATCAAGTACCATATGGTATGAGATACTCAACCATAAATAGGCACTTAAATCTATTCAAACAAGGTAGAAATCAAAGATCCATTTAAGCTACAAACTACATGAGTCACTTAAATCTAACCACACTTGATTCCAATACCACTTATAGAGATAGTTGCATAAAAAAAGATGCCCAAGTTGGTCCAATATATCTTTTGATGAACAACCAAAGATCCAAATAAATTATACATTTAAGTTTTAACATTATGCTCTCTTTATAACATTAGACTAATTCTAATCTCTTTCATACTCAACAAAATTTATGTTGCTTTTATGGAAAGCATCACTTCTATATGCATGAAGTACATGATGCACAACTTTAAGCCCCAATTTGGTTTAGGGTTGTGTTAGAATTAGCCCAACCCAATTAGTTATGAACCCAGGTTTATGTAGTTTAATTGATTTTCTATTGATTGTTAACCTATTTAGCCGTAAAGGGCAGCTTAACCAATGGTTGGCGGTAACAATAGCACCAATGAATGACAGAAGCTGACCACACAGCAGGGCTTAATTCCATAACCCAACAATCCCTATATGTCAAGGGTGCATTAGACAAGGCTACCAAACTAAGGCTAAACCTACTGCCCTCACTCTGCTAGACCAAAGCTAAAGAAATATCTCTTTTTAAGTCTAAATGCACTGAAACTACAAGGAAAGGTCAACTTTATCTTTTGATATCTGACATGTTATCAGTATTTATAGAAAAATACTACTATTTTCTCTGGTCATTATATAAATTGTATACTGCAGTCACAGTCAATAAAAATAAAGAAAAAGGTGGGAAGAAACCAAGATATACCATTGTACATCTAGTGCAGGAGCATGGTAAGCAAGTGAAGAATGAACATATTTATTTAGAAAGTTTTTCATGGGGCATTCCTGAGGAAGGCATGGTTTTAGTTGAGGAACTTTGTAGATATGCCGATACTTAATTTATTTTATTGGAGAAGAAATAATCGAAACTTCAGCAACAGATTTTTAGCACAGTTGCAGTGTCAATGGCATAAGATGAACACGCCTGGATATCAATTATAATTAGTAACAGAGTACTGAATTGGCTGTACGAGCCACTTCATTCATAGCCATGCCACACTTCTGAAAGGTCCTTTTAATCCTTGGGATACATAACATATAAACATACCAAATTACCCAATATTGAAAATCACCCAAATCAGATGATGTCACTAAACTACCACAAGAGCTAACATCAATGCTTCATAGAGGAATATTCCATTAAGACTGCAATTTCGTTTTGTGTGGTAGAATACATAGTCCATCTCTATTTCCAGCATTGATCATGCACTCTACCTCCTCATCCACCACAAAGCATTCAAGTCTAACCTCTTTTCCTTTATTTATGGATTTTTTAATATAAAATTATTTTATCAAATATAAAAATGTATTTTATCAATTAGAATTTTAAGATGTAAAATCATTAAAAAGGATGTCAGATGAGAATTTCACATTAGAATTCACCAAGATCAAAAGGGTATAAACGTGTTTGTCGTTTGAAAGAGTAAGAATTATTAAACAACCTCAAACAATGCAACATCCAAACAACAAAAGAGAACGTCTTTTTATTGAGGATGGATGTCAACAAGATGGTGGCTCTAGGAGAAATATGTGTAATATACTATGCAAATAATTTTTGTGGAATGTCAGCCAAGACCTATTTTTCATTAAACTATTAAGCACAAAAACTGCAATTCTCGTTGAGCATTTCACAAAAAAATAAGTGAACGGGGCATGTCTCCTTTCCATCACACATCATTTTACACAGCCACGTTAAAAGCAAATCCAATTATAAAGTTAGGACAATGGTATGCGTGAGAAGTCCTAAAGAGGATGCCAAATGAGAATGCACAAAGAGTTTGCAAAGAGCAGTGGTGCAGAAACGCTCATTTGGAGCTCAAAACGGTAAGATTTATTTAATCTATCTCAAATTGCTGGAATATTCCAACAACAAATAACATTTTTTATCGAGGATGGATGTCAGAAAGATGGTAGTTTAGTATGATTGATTTAGGATATATATGCATAATATCTAATGATTGACTAATATATGGTAATTGTGTATATTTTTCTTCCAAAGTTGGTTGTGACCTATAACTTTCATTAAGATACTATAACTATATACAAAATTTGTGATCCCTGTTGAGGCTACACAAACAAAGTAGGGTGCTTGCCTCTGCTCGATTTAACATCAGCAAATGTGGCCATGTTAACAGCAAAATCAACAATATAGTTTGCATTATGATAAAAATAAGTAATCCAATACTACTGCGAAATGTATTTTTTTCTTATGAACAATCGTGGTTAGAGTTTGGCAAAAGCAAAAAAATAATGAAAACCTTTTGTAACAATTTGCCCTCATGGCCCATCATGATTGCTTGATGATGATGATGCCAAAAACCCCCTCAAACCATACACCATCAACCGCATCCATCACGACTTGTCATGGCCATCACCTCCCATGCCCCTCTAGTTTGAGCAATAACAACAATGTGTGGATTTTGCTCCCAATGAGGATGCCTGTGTGGCCTCTAATCACAACAGAAATACCCACTAGCCCATTGTTCTTAATTGCCGACGGAAGCTAAACTTAAAGCAGAAACATTTTGTGAGCCCCAAGTCTTATGCCATATCATATGTGACGCATACTTTTAAGGGCTCAAGTGAGGCTTATATATTGAATAGATGTTTTCTTAAAAAAGTTTTACTTCCCACTTTCAGTTTCACTGAGCAACAACATAAGGAAAGGCTACTCACAAAAAGGATTTACAAGAAAAACTAGAATGTTTTCTCTTCCATCAGCACCAAGCCTGAAGTCAAAGCACCAATATCATTCAAAGCACTGTTATGCAGGTTATTATAAACTTAGCTCAGCATTATAAAACCCAAGATGAGCTTAAACAATGAGTACAATGGTATTTTGCATAACAACTTAGTTTGCAAACTCAATTACCCTCCTCCGACTCAACTAATAGCAATAAGAGTAAAAATCACTGATTTGGGTTCTTTCATTTGAAAAACACTTCCTATCAGCATTACAAATTTCAGAAAATAAACTGGCAAACTGGAATTCTAGACATTGCACTTGCCAGAGAGTTGGACATACCATCGCTTGCTGCTCCTAGGTCAGGTGCTTCATCACCATACATAATGGTCACTAGTTCTTTGGCATATCTGATCCACAACAGAAAATGATATGATACCGTACTGAAGATTAAGAACATGATACGCATTTAATATCCTTACGTCAAATTAGGATCTGGATGACCATGCCCAAAATCTTCCAAAGGTGTTCCATTTAAAATGCAGTCCTGTAGAACATCAAGTGCCGATCACAAATATGAAACCATTGCCATTAAGAACCAGGCATGAAAGAACATCCATCATACCGGACTCGCTCCAAGACTATCAACAAAAATAGGTGCGGCATATGCACCAGTCACAGCATGCATAGCATCAAATATAAACCTAGAAAATTTTAGTTTAGTCAGTTAATTCAATAGTTGATCTCTCAGCATTGAGGATGCATAAGCTGCATAATATAACTTCTTCAAAAAAGTAAATGTACAAATTACCCAGTGATTGTTCAAAAAAACAAATAACAGAAAAATCCCTTGAATTTTATCCCATGAACAGTTAGATCTCTCAATTTTTTAAAATGATCAAATAGATACTTATTTTTCTTACATTAATATAACAACTAAATCTTTAATATTTTTCTTACATTATATTTCCATAAAAGAACCCATTTACACAATTATACAAATAATAGGGACATATATGACCAAGTTTAAAAGATATTTAGGAACTTAAAAAAGAATTAAGAACCTACTTGCTATTTTACCATAACTATTTGACAAGACCATGCGAGAGAGACTCATCAACTATTTACCTTTTTCTTAAAAAACATTTCGTAGAAAGAACATTTTTAGAATGCTAGTACAACAAACAGCTCTCCAATTGTAACTAGAAGGGAGCAAAAGTCTTAGAAAAGCCAAAATAAATTATGAAACTATCACCACTTTAGACAAAAAATGGTAAACATTTTTTATAAACAACAAATAAAAAATTAATTATACTACATGAAATTGTAATTCAAATTGCTAAGCCTTTAAATTATTCATATGTAAAATCCTAACAGCTGACACACAGATTTGAAGTGATGATTAGGAATACTTCAAAGAGTAATATCAAATACCTGAAATCTGGTCTGGACACAAGATCTTTCATAAGCTGAAAATCAAAAATACTCTGGAAAATAATAGAAAAAACTTTCTGAGATGTATAATTTATCAACATTTAAACTGATCACAAACACGATATGATATGATTCCTTTACAAAAATAGCAATATCCTTACTCTCTGATTACCTCCATTAGTTCCAGATATTCTGTAACTGGATCAACAACCTCAATGCTAAATTTACCGAAGTTTGAAACTCCAAGCCTAGAGAGGTCAGCATCTGGAATATCTGCCATTTTTATTTCAGAAATCTGCAGTAGCAAGTAATTTTGCATGGAAATCAAAACAATTATTAACACTAATAATTGATCAACTAGAGAAAGTCATGGCAAACACCTTAGTATATTTACTCAGCATACCAATATCAATATAAAAAAGATAGATGAAAGCTCTGTTCTTCATGGCTTCATGTTTACATAATAAATATTTTTTAGTATAAACAAAAAATCCCTGCCTTCCAATATGCGGCCTAGGAAAAGAAACAGCAAATGCCCATGGAAACAAAACAATTGAAAGGTAATAACTGATTCTAAAAATTGCAGCAAATTAAAAAAACTATTTAACATGAACATTCTTCCTAACCAGAGTACTGTACGAAGAAACAAGACTCAGATTTCTAGCATAAAACAATGAATTGCATTACTCTTCTAGATTAAGACAACAAGGAAAACTACTTTAGTTTTTCTTTTTATCTAAGACATGATCGGTCAAATGAAACTCTGCTAGGAAAAAAAAATCGTAGGTGTTCTCTTTGAAATACAACTAGTTTCACAAGCTTGTGATTTAGCAACCAAGACATCATCTCAAGACAAGGAGATATTTTCGAGGGCAGGCCTAAATTGACAAAGACAAGCCTTGATGATGGCTTTATCCTTGAGATAGTTGTACTTTGTTATTAAGGAAATGATAAGCTTGCTCTCAAGGCCCCCATAGTCTCGAGACCCTATATAAGAGAAGAAGCAACATTGCTCAAGAATACAATGGCCTTGAAGTGCTTCTTCATATAAGAATTAAGGCTATTCAAAGACATTATTATTGTACCATTGGGGTTCATAATCGCAAAACTAAGTTCTTTGTTACTAATGATACTTCAAGTGTTGTGTATATGGATTTAGATAATGAAAGCAATGAATGTTGATGAGGAATAAGGTTCATGCATTTGAAGTTGGAAAAAGATTGAAGACCTTTATTCATGAATGACTCAACCTACTGATTTTGGACTCAAGAAAAAAGATTCCTTGATGAGTGGCTAAATCACTTGGAACTAAACATATTCAACACATCTTTGGTTAGAATGTCAAACATTTCTTCTTTTGATAAAGTAATGATTATAAATCATTTAACTCAATCATGCATTCCCTTGACAAATTAATGTTCTTAAGGTGTAAATTCTCAAGGATTGCATTAGTACATTGGTGACATCATTATAAGCTATTCTAGATTCAATTCAAGCTTTTAAATTAATGAAATCGAGTTTAAAACAAACCCTATTTTTCACTACCATATCATCATACGACACAATCACTAATATCGTACTTGTATGGTTGTATTCAAGCTTATATTAACAACTGAATTCAAGCCTATCATGATATCATATAGGTAAGATGATTTTATCATACATATTCAATAGTCATCTGACATAAAAATATAAAGTGAAATTTTATCGTACAAGGTATTTCCTTGTATGTTTTTCTATCTATATTCTAAAAGTTGAGTTCTTACTAACATCGTAATTAGACAACTTTCACTTCATATGAGTACAACAGTTAATTCCTCTCAGAATCCAAATTATGTACAAGTCTTAGTGTGGCCAAACATGTATCTATCATATCAGGAATAACTATATTATTAACTCAAAACAAGTAATCAAGACTTGTTCATACAACCAATCATCTAAAAATGAAAGCCAAGCTTAACAGTGTGGAATTTATAATATTACATTATACAATACAAAATAGTGTTTTGTAACTTATGATCCATGTCACCTCACAGATAACTTTAAATAACTTAAGATAAAAATGGATTCAATTTGTCATCCAAATACAATATAATATATCATATGAGTACAATAATTATCTATTACAATTGTGCATTATTACTCTCAAGTAAACATTAACGTATTGTATGATTGTACATCGTATAAAGAACTCCCAATAGCATGGCACTCAACAAAAAATAATTATCGTACGATGATTATTCACATATCGCAATTGTATGATCTATTTGAATAAAAGAATTGAATTAAGTGTATTTGTACAATCCTTGTGATTGTTTAATATGATGTTCTAAGAACTTGAATAATGTACTAATAACCATTTTTGTACAATACGAAGACATTTATCGTACTTGTACAAAAACCGATTAGTTGCTAAAATATAATAGTCTTATTGTCACACCGTCAAAGCTATCTTAGTATTATGCATATCGTCCTGATGACCCTTGTAATGTATTCATATAATCAATAAATCGAGGGCATAATGACTATTTTGATTGCTTTGGAAATCACATTTCTAGCCACTTGATATTCCATGTTAGACCTTAAACTATTCAAGTTATAAATGCACATTTTTTTTAAAAAAAGAGGAAGATGATCAAGATTACAAGATCAAATAACCAAATAAAAGGGCTTAATGTATTCAACTCTCTCGAATGAAGCTAGTGTGCAATATTTGCAACATATTCCTACTTAGCTTGCATTTCTCCCTGTTTTGGTTCATATTGGTTTCATATTTTATTTGCTTAGAATAGTGTCACTCTTGTTTAAGGGAATGAGGTATGAGTTGTATAAATTGTTTTAAGTGTTGTATATTTTTCCATTTAGCCATTGAGATTGTTTCGTGTAGTTGGCTTGTGTGTGACTGTGTTTGACCTGTTGTTGGAAGTTTTATGGAGCTAGTGGTTGATTAGAGTGTGATCAAAGTATTGTGAGGTGGTGAGTCCTATCTGCTAGTTGGCAAAAGATAGTGATTAATAAAAGCCTAATTGATTCAACCAAAGGATAAATGTAAGCCAAATACTAATGGCTAAACCACTTGAAATAGTTGTGCACCTTCTTACTTGCTTTACTTATTTTATTTACTCTATTACTTCACAATTGCTCATCACTACAAAGGTTTTAGAAAATTAAATAACATTTCCAAAATTTGTTACAGTAGCCATTAAGATGAACAAAACAGTTTTTTTGCAAAAATATTTGAATTAGTTTAATTTGTTTTGAATAAGCAACAAACTTATGTTACAATCCATATTGTGTTTGAAACAATGTTGAAATTAAATTCAACTTTGTGACTTGCACAATTCACCCCCCTCCCTTTTAGGTTGACAAGATGCTTTCAACTATGTCATCAAGGCTCTTCATGAAAGTTTTATGGAATTTGTGACCTTGAAACCTTGCATTCAAGACACTAATGGTCTTAAGGCCATTTGGCAAAGCATAATAACCTCTCTAGAATCCTTTAATCTCTCAAGAGGTCTTTTGTTGATGATCTCAAGAATATTTAAGTTAGTCTAATTTGTTTTGAATAAGCAACAAACTTATGTTACTATCTATATTGTGTTTGAAATAATGTTGAAATTAAATTCAACTTTGTGACTTGCACAATTCACCTCCCTCTTCAGATTGACAAGCTGCTTTCAACTATGTCATCAAGGCTCTTCATTGAATTTTTATGGAATTTGTGACCTTGAAACCTCGCATTCAAGACATTAACGGTCATGAGGTCATTTGGCAAAGCATAATAACCTCTCAAGGATACTTTAATCTCACAAGAGGTCCTTCATTGATGATCTCAAGGATAAAACCCTGAGATATTCATGTCCTTGATAACCCTCTGTCTTGGCTATGCTTGGTCTCGAGGAATTTTGAAATAAATAGGTTGAGCTTGGGCATTGTGCAAATCATAGTGGGATAAAGTACATAATCTTTCCGCACTGCTATCAACTTAAGGTCATGAAGTCATAAATGTCATTGGGTAAGATCATAATTGGAAGAATCAAATATTAATCTAAAATTTTCCAAAGTGTATTTTTCCCAATTCTTTTATTTTCTCAAAGTTTCTCTTTTTATCCTCATAAAAAAATTGGGCATCCTTAAAATCTATAATCTCTGACTATAGCATCGGCAATTTACCAAAGAATCTATTATCAAGAGACTTATCATATTATTTTGGTAATAAAACAAAACTTCATGGTTTAAACAAAGAACAAGACCTTTGCAAAGCAATCTAAGAAAAACAAAAAATTGGAAAAGGTTCAACAATTACATACAAAGAGGAAATTCAAACAAAGGACATTGAACTTCAAATAGAACAATAGACATAGCAAATGCAAGCAAATAGAGATTGTGTTTAAGGGGTAATTCACACAAGAAACTATTTCAAAGGAGGAGGCAAACCTGCAACGAAGTAAGAATTTTCCATAAGGGAGAATAGACCAATTCATGGTCCAAGAGGTATAACTAAAGATGAAGATGACAATGATGATGAACCATTGAGTGTTTCAACATTGTTGATGCTGAATTGCCAATATCAATTTAAGACTGAAGTTAAACTTGAATTGTCAATGTAGAATGGAACCAACAATATTGGCAGGACAGATTCACAAGTAAATCAACTTGAAACAAATTTCTCTCTTTATAATTATTCTTCCACAAATAAGGTTGCATTTGCTTGTCACAAGTTGACACATCATGCTCAGGCATATTCAAATGCCCATCAAAGAATTAGATTAATAACATTTCTTGGAAACAGTTCAAGAAGATGACTAAACTGGTGTACTATCTAATGAGATAAATCAAAATGCCTTGAGAGGAAATGGCATGGCTACAACATCAACACAGACAAATTGTTTGAAAGGTATTCCATTAAATGAAATGCAACTGATGAAAGATGTTGTAAGGTTATAACATTTAATTGCAACTAATCTCACTCTCTTCCTTGTTCAAACCATGGCTTAGATCAACAGTTTGTTGTGGCCATTGAGGAGAAGAATCAAACTTGAGGTGATGAATATCTTTCTAGTTCAACGAAAATTTGTTGTGGCCATTTGAGGTTGACATGTTTTAGCAATCAGATGACAGATGGGAAAGATGGTTAGCATTAAGGAGAACAAAAGGCAAGTCTTCATCTAGTTCAGCCAAAAGTTTTTTGAGCACATCGCACTTAGCCATAGTTTTCTTGTTGTATGGTGTTTCCTTCCTAAACATTTCAAATTAATTCTAGCTACCCTTGTTATTGCATTTCACTTCAATTCAATATACATATTCAAAACACCTCAACATACTTCCATTGCTTTGTTATTACAATGGATTACATTAAAGCCACATTAATTTGGAAACTTCCATCATTTATAAATTTTCCACTACACATTCATGTTTCCATTTCTTGCAAAAAAATAATACTTCAGTAGAGTATGATAGAATACATAAAGATTGTTTAATGAGAGCAACATACAGAAAGGGTATTCCCAAAGATTTTGTCGGTGATAGACTCTGGAGCAGGTTGTCCACTACTGTAATTGAACTGAAAAAATACAGGACATTATCAAAAAATTGTAAGCACAAAAAGAACAAATAACATAGGAGTTATGGCTGTTTGAAAGGAGTAGTTTCAAGTTCCATTATCTTAAAATGGTAAAAGGAATACTGACAAAGAAAATAACAATTCAACTTCACGACAACACTTTTGGCAAAGTGTTACTAGATCTTCACAACTTAACCTTTTTAAGACCATGCATAGAAAAAAAAAAAAAAGAAATTAATGGTAGACAGATGTACCTTTATTCCCCAATCATAATCTGGCCCACCAGGATTATGGCTTGCACTCATTATAAAACCACCATTTGCCTACAAAAACTAGAGATTAGGTTCTAAACAAAATTATCTACGTTAACCAGCTTAGCATAAAGAGGGCATAGAAGAACAAGAAACATTACCTCATGTTTTCGAATCACTGCAGAAACAGCGGGAGTAGACATAAGGCCATCCCTGTAGTTAAAGAATCAAACATTATTTCTTTTTTTTTTCTTGTTAGATTAATAACCCTAAAAAATGACAAGGTTGATGCATTATAAAAAAAAATACATATTGTTCTCATTTTACTATAGGAATCACAAAAAATAACATGCAATCACAAACTAACTTATAGAGTGGAACAACAAAAACTATGAAACTAGATAGTCCATATAAATCCTAAAATAACATCCTTCCATATGTTATTTAAAACCTAAGAAGATGTTAACTATATTTTCTTATTTCATTAAATTCTAAAAAAATAGGTACTGATACAAACTTTGGGTTATATTAATTTCCAAAAGATCTATAAAAGTGTATAAGGATAGAAGTTAACTCACATTAAAGTATCATAAATAACATACGAATTGATACATATGCTATTAGGGTTATCACCCCTTACTTGAAACACTAAGCCAAAAATTATATTGAACCATAAGACATCCAAACATGATTACAATCTAATTATACAATTCAACACAAATATTGCTTATATGTTATAAGCATATAATTATGTGATGAAATCAATTTTTTAATATTTATTATGCAAGTATTAATTATTAAGTAATCATTGCATAACTCAAAAACGAAATTAGGTACTCAACACATCAAAAAAACCAAAATTATACAACACATGACACAAAGTGGCATGAATATAAAAATCAATTACCACCTCATTTATTAAACTTTATATGCATTAGGCTATAAGATTATATGTTGCATTCATTAGACTAGGCTTTTTATGAAATAGTAAGCTTAACACTTATAAGAGGACCATAGATTCAAATTTGATTCCAATTATTAATCTCTATTCATATGATAATTTTTTTTACTCTTTTTTTTCTTCTTCCTTTGTTTAAGATTAATAGCCTATTTCATCAATTGATAATCTCTTTTTATCTAAAATTGTAATCGTAGCACCACCTATATGCCAATTAAGCATTCTCCAATACATCACTATTTATATTCCATATTTCAACAATATTTCAAAACTAAACTACATTATTTCCTGTTATTTTTTTTATTTCCCTACGATGCAATGGCACCAAAGAATTTTCAACAATCATTGAACTTCTACAAGCATTTAGCCATCTATGGACCATTACATTTTTGTGTCTACATTTTTTGGTTATATACGTGCATATGTATACGTGTGTATAGGATATCATACTTATGCATGTATTTCATCACAATATAAAAAAGGGTAAACTATGGATCATGGGGGATGTAAGCAAGCACCATGTGCTTTTGGTAGAAATTTTCCTATTGCAACTCAACTCAAAAGCAATCAGGATAACTAGTGCTTTCCCAAGGGTCTAAGGTTTCACTTGGACAACCTGGGTAATTAGATTATCCAAAGCAGTTTGGGCAGTTATAAGACAATTGATCTATCCTCATAGACAATAAGACAATTCAAACTGTCCCAGGCATTATACAAACCACACTAGACAATTAAACCTAACCGCCCTACATAGTCAATTAGCCACACCAGGTGGTTAGATCAAACTACCTATGGTGGTCCAACTTGAACAAAGTTACAATTTTGTCCATTTCTTCAACCTTATGCCAGCTATACAAGAGCCCTTTAGGCTCTAGTTTAAGGGAATTTCACCCATAGCTTCTAAGATGACTTTGTGTTCCTTCACCCATGAAAATGGGTTGCTTCACTTAGGTAGGTTCACCCAAAGTCACCCTTGGTTGATTCAAGACCATTATGATGCCATCTTGAGTTCACAGGTGCTACAAATAATGCAAAGTTCAACTCTCGATGGCGTGTGCAATGAAGTCACCAAGTTATTTCAATGTTTCACCACGTGCTACATTTCCATTGTCAACACCAAGCTCCTTCTTCACTTGGTAAATTCATGCTCTCCTCATCTTTAAATCTCCTTCAACTAAAATTCTAAAATTATAAGTCCACGATCTTTTTTTGTGTTTTAATTCTAGCTTGCATCCTCTCTAAGTCCTAACAACTATCCCTTAGTTCCTCTTCCCATTGACATGAAAACCACTAACTTCCTCATTGTCAAAATTTAGAATTTCTCAGTGGCCCTGTTTTCAGTCATTTTATAGACCAAACAACCTCTAAACTCAATGGAACTTTAGAACATGTCAAATTAGTAAGCTTTCCAACTTTCAAGTTTACAATATTTGGAGATTATGGCTCTATGATTACTAGATAGAATCCCCTTTCAGATCTGTGTAAACCAGCTAGGTTTCCTAGGCGGCCCCACAGCTTGGTGCAATGGGCTCACTGAAATCAACAGAGATGATCATAACATTTCGTGAGTTGTTAAAGCCCTTGTTATTCTTTAGCTTCTATGCTCATTGACTTTCGGGATTCTTCCTTCACTCACCAAAAAATAATTCACCACAAACACCTCACTGTCCAGAGAATTTCACATTTCAAATCGTGAACTTTTTGTGTTTTGCATGTCTTTTCTAGTTTTTGTCCACCACAAGGACCACTGTTGTCATCCTTTCTTCTTTTTTCCAATGGGAGGCCTATTGGCCATGTACCCCACCACTTCACCCTGTGATTGTGATAAACAGCTATCTGTCAAGTTGACATTTTCTGAAACAAACAATCTCAGTGGATCATCTAGAGGTTAAGCTAAACTAATACCACTATAACAGTCACAAATATGTAAACCCAACTATACAAGAACCAATCAAGTCAAGCAAGTCCCTAGCGAGTGGCCAGTTTTAATGTTCCTCAATACAAAATATTTTTCATTACCAATGGCTCCTTAATAAAACAATCATCCCCTTGATAGTTAACATCAATATGGACTGCTTAAACTAGATTAAAATCATCTTTACTCTACAATGCAGCCAAACATGAGAAATCTTACATTGATGTCACCCCCTCCTAAAGCCTTTGGATCGTTCTTATTTATGTTCACCAGCCACAGCCTATTAGTAACAATTTGGTCCAGCAAAAAAAGAGAAAAGTTATTTTTGATGCCAATTTATCATGATGATTATGGTTGCTTTAAACCGTATAGTAAAATAAGTAACAACATGAAAACATATGCCCTTGTGTTGCTAAAATGTTTATATTTTAAAATAAGATACCGATCAGTCGTCATATGAAATAACTAAAACATCATATTATCTATTTAAACAGAAAATGAACAAAGATCAAAAAAAAAAAAAGATGATTCTTTCATGGCAAAATTGTAAATAGACATGTCAGAGAATTGAGTTTCAAAAACTTTATCAATATACCAGCTATTTGCATCACAATAAGTGAAAGCCAATAAGACAAACATAGATGGGGTTTGATAACGTTTAAATAAGTGTGTGTTAACAATAGGAATGATATAATGCAAGAGAAAGGTTCCTTTAGCTTAAGTTACCAATATGAAAAGAAAGCAAAACGCTAGGTGAGCAGGTTCTTGACTGCTGACATGGGCAGGGTTTCATAGAAGGAGCCTTTACCATTGTATACTCGTTGCAAGGCCATTGCTTTTGGATTCGAAAATGAGATGTTTTACAACATAATTGTAGCAGCCTAAACGTGGCTTAGATCAGCCTTCTAACCAAGTAATAGACTACCAGAATTAAGAAGAGATCCGGGTTTGCACAAAGAATGCAAAGTCTCTACCTGCCCACAATAATCTTGCGAACACCATTGCCTGCAGCAATCTTGATGATGATCTGCATTCCACGAGCATGATATATGGTTGTTTGTAGAAACAATATAATGCCTCAATGGAATAAGATGATAAAAATAAACGACCTGCGCAGCTTCTCTGTTGAAATAACGTCCATCGCCCCCAAGAATCAGAAGGCCATCCTTGAAGTCCTCGGGTGGCAAAGAGTTGAAGAGAGCCTGGAATCGCAAACAAACATACACTTTAAAGCACCTAACTTTTCTACCCTGGATGAACAAAATTGTACGAGAAAAAAAAGGTAACCTGTATCCAATTTGCCAAATAACCATCCTGCCGGAAAACCTTAACCTTGAATAACCACCACACATTGTTTTAGTCGCACCGAAAAAAAAATAACACGACTACTGAACAACAAAAATAGAAACAAGAGAAGAACCGCCGACCTTTTTCCTGAGCCCACTAGTCCCCGTCTTCTGCCCTTCGACTGCCTTCGTGGGAATAGACTTGATCTGCAATACCTTGACGTCAAAAAACCAACAAAAGCATGACATGTGCCAGGGCAGATGAGATCAAGACCGTAAAGTCGGTGGCAGTGGAGTGAGAGGAAGAAGCCTTCACGTATAAGCGCGAAGGTCTACTGGAAGTAGTCAAGATGAGCGGATTGCGGCGGAACAGTGCTGCCTGCGGCAGGATGACGGAGGAAGCCATGAGCTTGAAGGATGCTATTCCGCCTTGCATTTTTGAAACAGAGGATGCCATGGCCTCCATGACGGCGCTCTCTTCTGGACTCTAGAACACAAACAACGATGCGAGAAGTAAAGGATAAGATCTGATGTGATGGCGACGCTGCGAGTGGATTCCTTTCCTTTGGCGCTGAAAGCTTGACCGCTTCAACCATGGCGGAGCGTGATAACCTGAACGGCTCAATTATGGGAAGAGGACAGAAATATCACGTGTTTCCCAAGTGATCAAAGTAAAATCAAATAAAAAAAGTGGCAGAGAAAAAGCTCTCCTTTTTTATATTACTTCCATTTATTATTTTATTGAATAATAATATTACTGATTTTTTACTAATCATAATCTTTTGTGGGCTTGCTAACAAATACATATACAAGTAGTGTTTTATGTAACACTTTTCTAAAAAAAAATATTTAATTATAAGTCTATATTTCTCATTTAAAATAAAATTAGAAATTACAAAAATCTTTATTATGTAGACATCTATTAAATTAAAAATTATATATCGTAAACATTATTATTAGGAAAAAAACTTAAAAATTTTAGTTATGCACAAGAAAAGTATTTTTATTAACTTGTTAAACTTAACTTTTTAATTTAAAATATTATTTTTAATAAATATTTACATAATAATCATAACTATATTTTATATAAAAAATAGTAAATAAAAATAAAAATGCAGTATTGTAGAGCCAATCAAAAAGCTTAGAACAATGAGTTTAGATTAAAGAAACTAACAAAGAATAATTAATATATTTGTATTCTTCTTTAACAAATGTGAGTAAATTATTTTGTAGCATATAAAATATAGGAAGTGCTCTTTCTATTTTAATTATTAGATTATTTCTATTGTATATTTTAAACTATGTTGTATATAAAGAATATTAATTCAATTTTATCAATATTCATACTATTATAAGAAATAATTTAAACAAGAATAATTACTACAAGGCTATGTTATAAGGTGCTATTTGTATAAAATTTTAAATTATACAAATTGTAAATAGTCAAAATAAACTTAAGACCATATACAAAGGTTTAATATAACATCTTATAGGGAGCATCATTAATAAAAAAAACAAGTAAAACTTATGAAATAGTTATTATCCTCAAGCATAACTATTAAAATTTTCTAAAATTAAATAGAACGGAGAATAGATTTTGTTTCTCAACCTAATATGAGTCCCCACATATTACTCTTATTCTAATAACTAATATTAAAATGCATATGATTCCATTTAGATAAAGTTGAATGAGAAGTTTAACAAAGACATTAGAACTAGTGTAACACAATAAGATTAATATGATATGACAGAACTGTTAAAATGTCATGATTAATAAAAATAACTTGAAAAAGTTGATAATATGTTGCATAATATATAATATGGTTTGATATAAAACATCAAAGTCAATATAATAATATAAAAACTAACAATAATGATAGAATTAAAACTAATGAAATAATAGAATTATTATGATATTTGTAATTAATAAAGCAATAAAACTAATAATACACCCAAAGTCAAAGTTGATATTTTTAATAAAATTGATAGGCAATAAAATAGTTCATACAACGTGCTAGTGCTATGGGGGCATTGGAGCTTATATATGACAATGAGATTTTTATTAAAATAAGAAAATTTGTTAGATATAAGTAAAAAAAAAAATCCAATATTTAAAATTAAGAATAAAATTGAGAGTTTAATTTATATAATTAATATACTCATTATAAATAATTTAAATTTTCAAATTAATTGATATATTCTCATATATTTACTAAGTCAAACTCAAAACTTATATGATGTCACACTCCCAAAAAAATTTTCAAGAAAATCTCATGCTTAAAAGCCAAGTAACATTGATGTAGCAAATAAGAATATAAGTACATAATTGATATAGAGCAATCATTAAATATAAGAAAAAAAAAATATAAACAATGAATTGGGTTTGTATATCAAAATCACAAGACATTTTTTTGTCACATTGATGTCACAAATATCTTTTTAGAATGTCAATAATAATGCTATAGTTGTATGGTCATACAAGCAATATTTGTTATTTTTATGGTGATAAAAATATTAAAATAAAAACATTATATTAAACTCAAAATGGATACGTACATATAAACATTTGTTAAATGTTCAAAATAAGACAATAAAATATGTGAAGTTAAAAGTCTTTCTTGACAGATTTTTAAAAAAGAAAAAAAAAAAAATCACTTCATACGAAATCAAACTTAAGGTTGGAGATTTAAACCTAGCTTAAAATGAATCTAAACAATAATAGCTATTAAAGGTTACAAAAAAAAACAAGGTAGGCTACAAAATAAATCACTTAATTTATAAAATAAATACAAAAATTAAAATAAAAATTTAATTTTAATAAATACACGTATCCAAAAAGGCTGCAAAAATTGAAGATAGAAAATAAGTTGGTCTCAAAACAAAACAAAAAAAAAAACAAAAATAATATATGCATTTAATAATGAGAATTAAAATTAGTTTATACCGTAGGTTTTCAGTTATATATATATAGATGTGCATAATGATAAATATAATTTTTAAATATATATTATTCTTAATATATACAATTGATATTATTCTTAAAAAAAAATAGAAAACAGGACTACAAGTGTTGTTGTTCAAAGAGATTGTAGTCTAGAAATAATAGCAGCGGAACCTTTTTTTTTTTTTTTTTAAGAAAGTGCATTAATTAATTCACTATCAACATATCTGAATCATTTACAACAAAATAGCATGTTGTCAACATACAAAAAGCAAAAAATTACATTTATTCGTATTTATCTTATAATTTATACAACTCAATAATTTTTTATAAAATTAAGAAATAATAGTATTGTCAAAATTAATATAACATTTTAAAGATTTTTTCTTTATCTTTATATCTATAATTTTCATATAATATTATTTTTGTATTATATAAGAAGTACCATATAATTGATACATAGAAGCTTTTCATTAAGTTTAGTATAAAATAAAATAATTTTCATATCGAATCATTTCTTATCTAAATCACAATGAGGTATATGTGCCACAATGATTCTTTGTAAACCCTGCTTTGATATAGGAGCGACGATCAATACCAACAAATGTTTTTTTTTTGTCATTTTGTTTATCACTTGAATTGAGTTTAGCCATAAGAATTCATCCACACAAAATTGTTTTATAATCTTTTGGTAATTCAATGAGATCTTATTTTTTAAAATTTACAGATTTTAATTCATCATATATAACTTTAATCAATTTATCATATTTAAAGACTTATTTGAAAGAAAAAATAAAATTTTTTGTACTCTCTTTATTAGGTTAAGTTTAGCCATGTGGACTCAGTCACACATAAATGTTTTTAAAACTTTTTAATAATTCAATGATATGTTATCTTTTAATTATGTTTATTTTAATTTATCCTACAACATATAATTCATTTTATCAAATCTATCATATTCAATGGCTAATTCGAAAGAAATTAGATCCATGTGAATGCTAAGGTGAAAATTTAAATATTGTTAGTAAATAATGAAAACAATAAAAATTAATGGTCTTCTATTTTTTTAAAATATTTTTAATGTTACCGATTTTGTTTCATTATTATCAAAATAATTGTGAATGAATTTCATTAAAGGGTGATATTTCAGAGGTATTTGTTATTTTTATTTTTATTAAAATATCTTTTGTATATTCTTTAAATATTTGTTATGAAATAAAAAGAAACGTTTCTTTTGTTTATTATTAATTTAATGTAAAGTTTTTGTGAGGTAGATATATGCATAAAAAGTTTTTTCAAAAACATATTTGCTAGTTTCTCCTCATCAAGATTGTAATATATATTTTTTTTATTACCGTAAGATTAAATATATAATTATTCTTTACATAGTCAAGTAAAATTTATGTTTTGAGATAGTACTAAAATAACTTTTTATATTATTTAAAAAAAATAAAATTTTATAAAATTATTTGAAATGTTAAAATAAATATATCATTAAGAAAAGCTAATATAAAAGAACTTATTATTTCTTAGATTATAATTTAAATCTAACAAGTGGGGGTAAGATGACAACTTTACCCATGACTGATTGTATATACATAAGGAATACAAAATAATAATAGCATATAGTTTTGGTACTTGAGGTAAATTCTTTACTTCACGTTATTACCAAGTCGTTTTCTTTGCAATTATTTATATTATTCTATTATTGATAGTCGTGACCCGTCCCCTAATGGCATTAGGAAACTAGTCGGAATGCACTTCAGCATCGGACAACGCCAACTTGAAGAAAGGAAATTTCCAATGAATTCAGAGAGAACCATATGGCAACAAAGAAAAGAATCTAGGAGATTTTGGAAAGAAAGATGTCCCATTTCTCCGGTTATCTCTTTTGGAAAAGGCTTCCTCTTCCTAGGCATTGCCCAATACAGGCTGTTCCAATTACAGAATCTCCTGCATCCCGATTCTGAACCCATCTTTTCAACTCAGAATGAAGTGATGCCGCCACAAGAAAAGGCTGAGCTGAAAACCCGAAAGGGCCAAAGATAAAAACACTCCAGCCGCCTGTGACTATCCCTCTTTCTTCCGCAGAGATGCCCGTATGAAGAGTCGCATATCTTTTCCTCGGGAAAAACTATTCCCAAAATCCGAGTTATGGGTGTTTCTCAAAACCACCCAAGCTGTTGCCTTCGGTCAACTCGAGCCCTAGTTGTGGTCGGGATCCGAAACGGTGGGTGCTGACGAAGTTGAAGGACTGGGGAGGAGTGGTTGAAGTCAAGGGGAATTTGCAGGTTTAGGAGAGAAATGTTGGGTTCGGGCTTGAACCTCGTCACGACGGTTATAGGGTTTGGGATGAGCGCCACCTTCATCGTTTTCATCTGTGCGCGATTGATATGCGGCCGCATCCGCTCCTCCAACTCTCGCGCCGCCGCTTTGGACGTGGAGCTTCGGTCGGACCTCGAGCAGGTAATGCACCCTTGTTCTCCTTGTTTATGCCCAAGAAAATTGCTCGAGACTTTAGTCGCTTGAATATGGTTCTGACTTTTAGCAAAAGTTGTTAGCTTGCTTTGGGAAAGTTATAGTTTGTGCGAGAAGATATGCTTTCAGTTGAATCGTTATATTACGATTCAAATTTGTAGCAGTTTCTTATCTTATGTATTTTTGAAATCAAAATTGAAAACTTATGTAAAATCGTGAAAAAAGCACCTCTACTAGAAAGAAAGAAAACCTAGGAATTGAAGCAGAAATACTTATACTAATATTTATGGTGATTGTTAGTTGATGCGAAGTGCCAAGAAATTCTTCATAATAACTCCTAAACCTAGTTATGAACGTGGATGAATAGTGAATGGTTCTGTGGGTAAATTACATCTAACTTACTCTTGTTTGGTGTTTGTTTAAGGTAGGTCAATCGAGTTTTCAAACTCTGTAGTCAGATTATTAAATTTCATAAAAGTTGCATACGTGTTCTGATTTTGTTAGAATAAATAGTCGATTCATGTTCAAAATGGTTGTTCTTATTGTTTGCTAATATAATCAAACTAAACTATTTCTACTTGCCGTAATACTGCTGCTTACCTTATTCAACTTCTTCACTTGTTGGTTTTCCCGTGCTAGTTTCTCCACTAACGTTGCAATCAACTTGTTACCACCGAAATACATGACCTTTTCTTATGCAAGAGAGAAGCTGATCATTGACGAGGCTTCGGGACCTTTCTATTGGGCATCCATCCTTGAATGGAAAGGGTAGATGGCCATGTAGAGAGATGGGAAGCAATGCAGGAGATGAATGGGTTTGTCTGGTACTTTAATAAGGAAGAAAGGGATTGAAATGCTTGCAACATTATTGGAGATCGTTGGTCCATGGGAATGGGGAACAACAGGAGGTCCATTGGTGTGATTGAGGTGGAAACTATTCTGTCATAGTCAATTGAAGTATTTGAGGCTTAATGGTAATTGGAGGTCATGCCATCAGATGTGGTGAGAGAGGAAGAGCAGGGTTTCTTCAATGAGCCCATGGCAAATTGTCTAGTTGGTGGAGGTCTCATTTATGTTCATGGCATTGCGGATGGTATCAGGGGAAAAGAAAAGGAAATTTTAAACATTAGTCTCATCTACAACAATGCGATGATGACAAATACAGATATACAATTTTCATGAAAATTGTGGACCTAGCTAATTATTTTGCAAAATCAAGGAACCTTCTTCATACAACAAGCAGCAAACAGACGGACATATTTGCAGTTTACCTTTATTGTATTTTATATGATTCTAATTCTATGACACATACTTGAAAAGCTATCTAATCTTTTGCTCTGACTATGTTATGTTCAGAGTGGATTTTGGTTGAGATTTTAGTTGTTGAAATGAGCAAATTTTGCTGACAGCCAGAGCATGCTATTGATGGTCTAGAACCAGTTGTTGTTGCTGCAATTCCAACAATGAAGTACCATCAAGATACTTTTCACTCCAAGGAAGATGCTCAGTAAGAAAAACTTCTGTAGAATCTTGTATTCTTGAGATTTAATTGTCATGTGTTCCCTTTGTTTTTGAACTTCCAGTTGCCTGACTGCTTAAATAATTTTTTTTGTCCAAAATGAACCATTTATCAACTAGCTCACTTCTTTATTATGCATTATTTCTTATATATTTGAGAACAATATAATGTGAAACTGATCAAACACATGTACTGATAGTTTCTGTTTCTTTAAAATTATTTTTCATTCATTGTACATTTTATGGATTGCTTTGTGACCTCCTGCTATCCTGTGTGATCTTTTCAGATGACTTTGCATTCATCAATCCTTTATGCAAATACACAAGGAAGCAATATAGCTTAACCTCATATTAATGCTGTGAAAAATTGTAAACATATTATGATGAACAATTTTAGGGAAAGAGTGTTTCAAGTGCAGCTCTTAGAACTTACTCCTGACTTTAGAACTTCAAATGCCATTCCTTAGCCCCCAAACTTTCCTTTACTATCCAATTGTTGGATATTGGCTTAGACTTCCAAAGTCCTATGGACAATTACTTCTTTAATAACTATTTACCTCGCTAAACACCCTCCAAGATGGTCTTCTTCAAGCAATACTTTTATGTCGAACTTAAAATAACCACATAAAAAATGGCTTATAGTTATTGTTCATAGCATTTTGAATGGACTATCTTTTTTTTACTATGGTATGGTTTCTTTGATTTACAGATTCCCAATTTAATGTTTGCTTATATTTATTTCCTTTGGTGATTCCTCAACGAGTCAAAATAAAATAAAAAGGTTTGCAAGCAGTTTTCTACTTGATAGCTCTTAGGTGAAAAATTTTATCTTTTAAACTAAATATTTCCTTCTTATCAGAGGAGAAAAAAAATAGAAATAAAGCAATAAATATGGAGCTGACATATGGACTTAGATTCATTTAAACCATTAAAATTCTATCAGTCTGATTTTTTTTGGATGCTTTTGTATTCAATCCTTGATGCAACTACATATGAAAACGATATAGATTACCCCGTTTCAATGGTTTGAAAAATTGTAAACATATTATGGTGGACAAATCTAGGAAAAGATGGTTCAAGCGCAAGTTGATGTAGTTGATGCTCTTGTTTGAAACTTTAAATGCCATTCCTAATCCCGAAACTTTTCTTTGCTCTACAATTTTTGGTTATAGGTGAAAGTTCCAAAATTTTATTAACACATGCCCCCTATTTACTTCACTAAATGCCATTCAAGGTGGTCTTCTTTATGTAGTAATTTTATGTTGAACTTCAAATAACTACATAAATAGTATGGTTTTTCGAGTTATATGCTCCTAAATTCATGCCCACTCCTATCGGTCTCCTTGTTTTTGTTGATTTCTGAACAAATCAAAATAGGATGGAATGGATGTTACTTGCTTGTCTTACTATTAGATAGCTCTTATGTAGAAAATTTACATCTTAAACCGAATGTTTTTGTGAATATTGGTTTAAATACTAGAGGAGAAAAAAATTACAAAATAGAGCAATAGATATGGAACTGAAGCATAGACATATTCAGATAGCTTTATTTCAACAATCAAAATTTATCATATCTGATTTTTTGGATGCCTTTGCATTCTTCAATCCTTGATGTAAATACACATGGAAACAATATGGGTTACCTCGTATTAATGTTGCGAAAAATTGTAAATATTTTTATGATGAAGAATTCTAGGGAAAGAATAGTTCACGTACAAGTCAAAGTAGTTGATGCCTTGGTTTGAAACTTCAAATGCCATTCCTTTCCCCAAACTTTCCTTTGCTCTCCAGTTGTTGGATACTAGTGGAAACTTACAAACTTTTATGGACAGTTAATAACTATTTACTTCACTAAACACCATTCAAGATGGCCTTCTTCAAGCATTACTTTTACGTTGAACTTAAATAACTATATAAAAATGGCTTATAGCTATTGTATATGGAATTTTTGGACGAAAGGACTATTTTTTTTCTGTAAGGTTTCTTCCATTGACGGATTCCCAATTTCATGCCCACATATCTGTCTCCTTGCTTATTTTGTTGTCTCAGCGAATCAAAATAGAATGGGAAGTTTTCAAAGTGTTTTCTTGCATACAGATGGCTAAAATGAATTTTTTTTTTCTTCTATCTCGTTTAGGTGTTCAATATGCTTAGGGGAGTATGAAGACAAAGAGATACTGAGAATAATGCCTGCTTGCCTTCATAGCTTCCATCGGACTTGTATCGACGAATGGCTACTAAAGAACTCAACGTGTCCCATCTGTCGTTTGTCATTAAACATGTCCCAATTTGAAAGAGCCCTTCAAGTTCACGGGGATGAGTTTGTTGACGAACATTCAAATTCTTGGCTTCTTCCCACCCATCAACATGCTGGAAGCAGTGACAGTAACCAAGTAACTCATGAATCTATTTCTGTAGAAATTCCAGTTTCACATAGAGAACCAGAGAGTGGTACATAATGCAACATGAGTAATCATGTGAAGGAACTTCAACGGGGTTTAATTCATCTTCCCTATTGATGACTGCCCAAAATGCAGAATCACTTGAAGGAGCCATTTTTTCTGCTTTTGGAAGTCTTGCATAAAAAGCAAGCAAGCAATCACTCTCTACATTTAAGCCTTTGCAGAAGATTTGAGTTTCAGGTCATGTAAACTTCTTCCAGGTTGATTATCCTATTCTGTTGATTGATTGTTTCTTATTAGATTGAGATAATCAGCCTTTGGTGTACATTTTTACTGGGAGGCCTCACTGTTTACTTTGTTATTTCATGTCAATCTAAAATGTGAGCTCGTCCCAGCTTGAGATATTGGTCTGTAATAGCAGAAGATTTGTTCTTTGCAACTTATTTAGTGTTAATGCTTCTTTGGTGTTATTTTTCAAGCATCAGACCACAGTTTTTATTTGATTCGTTAAGCCTCTTTTGCTACACTGCCTACCTTGTGATTTAACGAGTTTCAGGTGCTGAATTCTGGACAGCAGCAGGCTTCTGTGCTTGGTTTCTTCTTCACTGTTTCTCCTTAAGAAGGTATCAGACTATCAATTGCCTATGCATGCCATTACTCTATTTACTTAATGATCAACGCATCGTCTAATGTGCAACTTCTTAATGTTGGTTAATGAGAGGCTAAATAAGGAAAAAAAATAAAAAATATAATGTTTGTTTATGTAATTGAATTGATGCCACAACGATGCATTGTACTTTCTTCGCCTACAAATTGACTATGCATTAGTTGTTCGATCTCTGGTTGGATTGTAAGAGTTGGAAAAGCGTAAGCATTTTTCTTAAAGCCAATATTTTGCATTTAAAAGCCAATATTTTGAAGAAGCATATTTTATTAACATCTAATTATTTTTTCCATAAATTTACTTTTAGTAGTATATTTTTACATTTTTTTTCCAAAAAATGAGGATATAATCTATTTGTTGTGCGTCAACTTAACTAGATTTTGTTTTATTGGTTGCTCATAGTTTTTGTAGTTGTCATTGGATGCATGTAGGTATTCACAATAGCTTTGTGGTTGGAACATAAGAGTTTGGTGTTGGTTTTCCTATATCATTTGAAAGAGTGTTTGATTGATAAGTGTTTTTTTAAAGCTTAATTGAAAAGTTATGTGTTTGATCTTTTTAATGGTTGTTGACATGTAATCTTAATAAAGTTTTCAAAATTTTAAAACAAATTCTAAAAGTAGATAAATTTGAATTATTTTTAGAAGTCAAATACATTTTTAATTTAAAGGTATAACACTTGGTTATAATCAATATCATATTGGCTTAATATTCTAATATGATATCAAGGAATTAATATTCCAATAAAGCAAGCAAGGGTTTCAAATTGGGTAGGGAATAATAATCACCCAATGTAGTTAGAGCTTTTTCTTGATATGATGCATAATAAACCACTTAGAACACTGATAAAACAAGCAAAGATAGACAATAGGAGATTTCTTAGAGTGATTATTTGATCATCTTATGAAGGGTAGGAAAACATTTTAAAGCAAAGAGCTAAAAAGCTAAAAAAAGCATAATTAAAAAAAATGTTTTAAGTAGAATGTGCCTTACTATTGTAGTAGAAGAATTTAATGATAATAATAGGGATCTTTCCCTTTGGATTTCAATGTTCTCTCCTCCTTGAATCAAATTAAAGTCAACACCATTTATATTTGAACCAAATAAGGGTCAACACCATTCAAAACTAGGTTATTCAAGTAATGAATACCTCACTTGAATGATAGTTGGAATGACTTGCACAAATTGATGTAATTGGAAAATAATCTTAAAATAACACACCTTACATCCTCCAGTTCTCTTCTTATGTAGATTCCTCAAAAGAATTGTTAGGATTCTACTTAATGTGAGACTACATTATGAAATCATAAACAATTGACCAAATAACCTCATATGTGTATAGTTTACCTATAAGTTAGATGCTCCTCTATATTATGTGTGACAAAAAATTATTCATAAATAAAAAATTATAAAAAAAGGCATAAAAATTACATATAATATGCTGAACCATCTAAAGAGGTTAGTGAATGATCCTAGACAAAAAATGGATTGCTTGGTGTGATTTGAAAATTTTCAAGGCTATTGATAAGAACAAAATTGAGTTAACTATTGTTATTATTGTCACAATGAGCTCATGTGTTAGATCATTTGGAATATTGTAGTTCACTTTGGAATGTATTTCATTATGGACATTGGTGTAATCAATCCTAAAGAAGATTGTTGCTAAGGAAATGTTAAAGTTATCAAGAAAAGTTATGTTTACCATGTATGTTTTGTTGTTGACCTAATAATTAAGTAGTGTTTAAGGAGGCTATTTAGTCATAGAGATTTTAGGTGGGACTAACTATTAGATTGAACTAGGCTATATCACAGAGGAACTCTAGAATTGTAATATACTTCTACACTAATGTTTTAATTAATTAAATTCATGTCTTACTAGATTGACGTAATGGTATCTAGAGTCTCATTGAAACATATTTAGAGTTTTACAATCACACTTATCTATTATAAAGTATTTACTTTTTTTGTTACAATTTATTAATGCTTTATAGCTATTTTAGTTGTATTTAATACTATATTTATATTTAAGAGCACTTATTTATATGATTTATGACAATTTATGCAAGTATCTATTTGTTTTTTTTTTATACAAAAGGAGGCATAAGCCTTACAAAAGGTCAAACCGGATGATCCTCACGGATGATCAAACATGAAGTCCGACAACATAAGTTTAAGGAGGGGCTTGGGAAGGGGCACCGCCACCCCGACACAAAATCAGCACAACAGGCAGCGCGCGCAACCTAGTCAGTTGACGCATTCCCCTATCTATATATGTGCGATAATCTAAGTGCGTCTAGGCACCTCGCGCGCTTGATAGCCTCAGCAAAGGAACCCGCCACAGGCGGGTACGAAATGAGCTTGTGAACCTCCTGCAGCGTCGACATCGAATCCATTTGAATCTCCATAGAGTGATATTGGGAGAGGGTATCCCTTAACAAATCAAGGGCCTCAAGCATGGCCCGAACCTCCATAGCTTCTCCTGCCTGTGACACAACCCTGTTTCCAACCACCAGTAACGGCTTCCCTACGTAGTCCCTCACCACCATGCCAAGCGATATCCTCCCTAACAGCAGCGTCGCAATTTAATTTTATCCATCCAGAAGGGGGGAACCCAAATATGGGCTACAAGCAGTTCAGAGGAGCTGCATGGGTTCCCCCTAGACATGGATGAGTAAAAGTTGCAATGCTTTGCTGCTGCAATAATCTCGATCTTTACCTTGCGCAACATAATGCAGCAGTTGACCACGGAATCATTGCGCCTCTTCGCGTCCCTTCTCTCCCATATGTAGTACATAGTGGTAGCCAAAGTAACGGCATGCCTTGCGCCATCCCCACGTCTCGCCGCCGGCGAACCCACGAAATCCAGGAACCGCTGCATAAATGTTAACCCAGCACCCACACCCTGAGGAAGCCTAAGAGCGGCCACGGCCTCGCGTGCTTGACAGTCAGCCCAGATCTCCTGAGCTCGCGGGCAATCCCAAATAACATGCTGCGAGGATTCCTCCGCATTATACCAACACGTGCACCTGCTGCACTCAAGCAGCCCTCTCCGTGCCATCCAAGCAGTCGTAGGGAGATCCCCCACCAAGTGCCACAGGAAGATGCGCACCCTCGACAGCACTCTCAGTCTCCATATTCCCCTCATCTGATCCGCGTCCCGCTTGGTTCTTCTCCTGGTGTCGTCGTCAGCTTTTCATCTCAGGTGCATGTAGAACCTCCCGTTATCAACCTTCGCAGTCTCCGTGTGCGACTAAAGCAGAGTGTCCTGTCCAAACGTCCGGGCCCAGGGAAGGTGAATCACCCTATCGAGCAGAAGATCACCAGCCCATCCACGTATTCTTCCCTCGTTCCAAACACCAGCCGCTGTAAAGCATTCGGCCACGCTCGCTGGCTACACTGTGTTCATATTAATGAATGTAGGCCAGCTGCAAATAGGAAGGAAACCAATTCAATTGTCTTCCGCAAACCTCGCCGTCTTCCCGTCGCCGATTCTCCACACAAAAAATTTGGACACTGCACTTGGCATAGTCTCCAGCACGAGCCTGCATGCATGAGAAGCGCCCCGAGGTGTCTTCGAAGTGGTATGTGCCATATTGTATTTCTGTTTCATAATATCCACCTAGAGACTATCCTCGCGGCTAAGCAGGCGACTGCAATGCTTCATTTGCAGAACGCATTGCCAAATACGCAGGTCCCGAAGCCCGAGTCCACCCGCAGCCTTCGGAAGGGTGACGCTATCCCAAGACGCATAGTGAATCGTATGCGTGCTGCTAGCCCCACACCACAAGAAATTTCTAATCCTCCTCTCGATCTCGTTAATGACTCCCTTAGGCACAACACAGTGGCACAGTGTGTAGCTCGGGATGGTGTTAAGAACAGAGGTAACCATTGCAGCTCTTCCAGCAAGCGAAAGTAAACGAATTTGCCAATTGGCAACACAGGCTTCCAACTTCTGAATTAGGAAGTTGAAGTCCGTTTTCTTCAGACAATTCGTCGCGATAGGAACCCCATGATAAGTAAGGTTCTGGCCCCGCTCCATGCTAAGTTTCTTCGCAACCATTTTCATTTTCTTCCTGCCCATAACTCTGCTGAAATAAACCCTGACATAAAGTAGTTCATATGCAGCCCCGCAGCAATGCTGAATTCCTTCATAATTCTATGCACCGCGCGCGCGGCCTCGCGCGTTGCAGACGCATACAAAAGGACATCGTCTGCATAAAGCAAGTGCAAGATCAACGGCGCATGCTGTCCGCACCGAAACCCAAGCAATTGCCTAGCCTCATAGTCGAGCACCAGCACGGAGAGGTATTCTGTCACGATAACATACAGGTTAGGCGAGAGAGGGCAGCCCTGTCGGAGCCCACGCTGCGCCTCCACCCATGGGAGTCGAGCACCGTTGATAAGGACCCCAAATCTCGGATAGGTAGTGTAGGCTTCAATCCAGTCGCACCACAGTGGAGGGGAAACCCATAAGCTTAAGCATCCTGAGCAGAAAATCTCATTTTATGTAGTCATAAGCCTGCTCCATATCAATCTTAACTGCCATGAGCCCAGCCTTGGCGGTGCAGGATTACATTCTGGAGGCCATTTCCTGTGCGATGAAATATTATCCGAAATGCTGCGACCAGGGATGAAGGCTCCTTGCTCGCATGAGATGATAGAAGGCATCACCAGCTTAAGTCTCCACTAAAATTCTCGCGACCACTTTGTATATGGCATTTCAGAGGCTGATAGGTCGAAAATGCTCCGGTTTGCATGCACCATGCCTCTTAGGAATCAGGACAATCAACGTATCCTTCCACTCCTTCGACATCCTCTTCTCCTCAAAGAAGGCGAGCATCGCACGAATGATGTCACTGTGTGTTGTCGCCAGTATCCCTGGATAAACTCGGCGGTGACCCCGTCAATGCTCGGAGCTTTGTTCCTTCTAATGCCTCTGATAGCTGCAGTGATCTCCTTTTCAGTCACTTGCAGATCAATTGAGAATCTTGGCCTTAACTGATGCTGGCGAGCGGCTCAAAAGTCATTGACGGTGGCACGTGCCCCCGCGCAGTGCCACTTCACCTCAAAGAAGGCCAAGAGGACAGCACTGATGCTCTCAAGAGTATTCACCACCTTACCTGCATCGTCCTTCAGCTGAGCAATCTGGTTCCTACGAGCACGCGCAGTCGCTGCTGCATGAAAAAATCGAGAATTGCGATCCCCTAACTTTGCCCAATGCAGCTTCGCTCTCTGCCACCACCATCTTTCCTCGTGAGCACAACCACGGTGGAAAGCCAAAATCATGTGACCAAGGCGTGAGCTTTCCTCATCATCCAGCACCTCCTAAGACTCCATCTGCAATTCGTTAATATTTCTCTCCAGCTCTACATTGTTGTTAGTAATGTTTCCCATTTCGGCTTTGCTCCACTTCCACAGTGCAACCAGAGAGTGATGGAACTTTGTCGTTAATTCCTCCATATGATTGCCCCCCGCATGCCTGCACCACGCTTGATGCACAACCATAATTGACTGAGGGAAGTCCAGCCAAACACTCTCAAACTGAATCCTTCCCTTGTCCCCACGTAACTTTTTGCCACCTAAATCAACAAGCAGAGGGCAGTGGTCTGACCCAAGCAAGCCCAGGTGCGTGACGGAACACTCAGGGAACTCATCGTCACATCGTTGTCAGCCCTAATTATCACCACCCGAGCTGACCTACATTCCCACATGACCCTATTTGACTTGGGAATCTGACTCATCTGCTTAACCAACGATGACCCGTGAAACTGTTACACCCTTGTGTTTGATGAGTCAAGCATAAATGTTTATATCTCATATGGGCTTGCTTTAAATGAAATTGTTAATATTCAATTAAGTCAAGCCATAAACTTTAAAATGTCTGAAATAGTGGTCTTCAAGGCTCTTGGAGTAATGGCAAGCTTCACGGAAATTGAAGACATGCACTAAAATTTCTATACTTGAATTTCTTTTTATTTTTCTTGAATATGATATGTCCAAATTTTGAGATGAAGTGGCACACTAATAGTATTAATATTTGAAAATGTTATAATTTTAATAATTGTTGAATTTTGATTTTTGGGCCAAGCATTATTGATGAGAAGTATAGACATTGGTATTTGATTTTTTAAAATTATTTAAGAATTATTTTTCATGAATTTCTTTTCATTGTCATTTAAAAAACTTGTAGTACTATAATAATATAAAATTATTTTGGTATACTTATATTCAAAATTTTGGTACAAAGATTCACACAAAACACTTTAAAACTACTTTAGTCTTGGGATTTTTCACTGTAGCATTAGGCGGGTCGACCCAACCCGACTGCTGGTCCGTCCAGGCATTAGGGATTTAAAAATAAAAAATAATATATATATATATATATATATATATATATATATATATATATATATATATATAAATTGTTTGACAGACCCGAAAGGGGCGACCGAAGCCCGAAGGCGAAGGAAGCATTCAGCCCGCAGGGAAAAAGTGCATAATTAAGTCAACCAGGACCAAGTGATGAAATCTTGGTCGAGGAAAGGGGGAGCCAACTCAGCAAGGCTCAAATGACATATGAAGCAGAATCCTTATATCGAGTAATGACACCATATTTTTTGCAATATGGGACTAAAATCCCATCCGATTGTCAAAGAAGACAGAAGTGCAAGCGCAATCGGGCGACTAAGGTTAATAATGAAGGCGGGAGGTTAATCAAGGTAAAATGCTGCAGATAAACAGTAAACTGACAAGCAAGAGTATCAAACCTGAGACACTGTTGCTTGAAGTTGAGGAACCACTGCAGTAAATATTTTAATTCGTTTGTTTACTGGTCGAAATATACTAATACATATATGGCAACCGATGCGCGATCCAATGGTCCATATCAAGGCCGCCTAGATCCAACGGCCAGGTTTGATCTTGAATGGTAAAATTGGGATTCAATCAGAAACGTCCATTTCAGGATCCAAATCAAACGGTGACTGCTATGTGTCCGTTACCAAAACGGTTAATTCATTTTAGAGCCGTTGGGAGTGGATTTAGAGCTCAAATTTAAGTTCTATAAATAGGGAATGATGAAGAACTCCAAGGGGTTACTAATTGCTAAGTTCTCACTTCTTTCAAATCAAATTTTTGAGTTTTTCCAATTGCATACGGTGCTTCCAAAGTCACAAAATAAAAGCTGCAAGAAGGAATCCGAAATTGGAGGCTTTTGCTTCAATTATTTTTCAATCTCTATTCCTCCCTCTTTTCGGTATTGTGTGTGCCTTATACTACTCTTAAAATTGTATTAAGTGTTACCAATTTTTGTATTTCTTTCTTTGGGGTAAGGGCATCGCGGCAATTGTGCAAAAGCCCGGGGTTTGAGTTGAGCTCGGGAAAACTCAAGTAGGTTCGGGATTAGCCGTAGGTAAAATCCCTAGTAGGTTTGAGGTAAATCGTACGAAAAATCTCGCTTGTAATTTGGTGATTTTAGTGGCTTTTTCCCAACACTAGTTGGGGGTGGATGTAGGCTCGATTTTGAGTCGAACCACCTTAAAAATCTTTTGTGTACTATTTTATTTCTCATTCTTATTCTTACTTAAAAGATTTAAGTTTTAATTTAAACCGAAAATCAAAAGAAAATCTCAAAATTTTATTTACCATAATTAACCCCCCCCCTCCGTATTGTGGGTTTATTTTAAATACAAAGAACTTCCAATTTATCCTTGATTCTTTGCAATAACTGCCATGATAACTACAAAACCAATGTTACTAAAAAAATTGATGTCATGATGTCAAAAAACAAAAATACAAAAAAATAATGTTATGATATCAAGCGTTAGTCCTTTGTTATTGTGGTCTAATTTCTCTATCATGTTTCCCCACATTTTGAGCATTAAACTCTCAACTGAAGGTGAGGAATGGTTGTTAACCCAAACTCTCTTTTGAATAAATTGTTATTGCTCTATCATTTCCCTTTATTTATAATTTAAAAAATTCTAACTTTGTGCAAAGTGATAATTACCTTCTTTTGGAGAAAGTTGTCTACTTTCTAATGACTCTTTATGGATGCCTCTATTTGCTTTTGAACATATCCTCCACACCAACTTATCTTTGAAGGCTTGCATATTTTAAGCTCTCCACATTCATTATGTTGTGATTTATTTTGAATAAATATGATTACTAAATTTTTGTGATAAGAGTAGTATTTCAATTATTCATACAAACCCTTAAAATTTTTGTTTTCAATCGAAGCATGGATATTGTCAAGTCCCCACCTTAATAAGTACCACTAAATAACAAAATTCTCATTAGAGTGAGGAAAAGAAACAAAACCCAAGGTGGGAACCTGACGGTAAGACAAACCCCAACTCCAAAATCCAAAATATATAAACAAGAACATGTTTTTATTTAAAAGTTTAATCACACCAAGACCTCCCTTTTCTCACACATCTCGTGAAAAGGGCTCTTCTGTAGTAGCATCATTCCCATTCGGTGCAGTGGTTGCATGACCTGTGATGTAAGCACTAAATGAGATTTTATAGATCTTAGTAGATAAATCACAATAACTAACCAAGTATGAAAAAGAGATATCAAAATACCATGAACAGTGAAGATGAATCATATGCATAAAGTTAAAATCATACCAGTTATCATAGATAATGCCAGATTAAAAAAACAACAAAAGAAATGCTAGTTCCTTATAGGTGTGATAATATCAGACCCGATTCCTTTTGACGCATTATCCTCTAGATCCAATCATCATCAAGAAATGACCTCCAGCCTGCATCTAACCAAGCACATAACACTAGACAAATATCTGATCTGAAGATCGATACCCTGCGATCCCACACGCTGAGCTTAGTGCCACCAGTCAGGTATGGTACCATAACATTGAGCCTGGTGTAAATCATCATGGGCTCATAGCACATAGCACTCGACAGATATCTGATCTGAAGATCGATACCCTGCGATCCCACACGCTAAGCCTAGTGGTGAATATAATGTTCTCTAGGAATCCCATTTTTACTATCATTTTCCAACCATAAATCCAGATAATTGTGTCATATCAAAAGACCTTTCTTTCCATATTGTTTCTTTCTTTATCATATTGTTTCTTTTTTTACCATATTGTTTCTTCCTTTTCAGTTTTCATGCAAATGCATAAGTAACAACCAAAGCACCATGTGATAGTAAGAAAACTAAGTAAAAGCACATATTAATGTGTTATATCATAGGGTTAGGAATTTATCTACCTGGATTTGCTGTACCAATCGTCTTGCCCATTTCTGATTTGTTTTTTGATGTCCTACAAGGCCATAATCAAAAATTAAAATGTGCTCATTAACCAAAAGTGCTTTCCAAGAAGCTTTTCCCAAACAAATCCCAAAAGTTCTTGCTGTTTTCACTTAATTCAACTTTCGTTGACGTTGGACCGCTCGCGCTCGGCACGCCCGGTTCAGCAGCGCGGCCTGGTCCAAGGCCTGGATTCTCTCCCATGCGTTCGACAGAACCGAAATATTTTGCCGGCGAAATTAGAGACCTCTTGTGTCCCCTGTCGGCCAATCGACCCCTCTTGGTCTCATCACTCACTGGAAAACCTTACACAACCCCCGACGACAAAACAAATTTTTTCTTACCTTACGGAAATCCTCGCCGGCCGTCACTGTCGCGTGCCGGAACTCTTCTAAGAGCACGGCGGCGGCTGTTGGAAAATCTCGCACACTTCTGGAACCTTACAGAATCCTCGTCACAGTCACGTTTTCGCGGAACCTTGCACTCCGGTAACCTCCCCGAAGTTGCATTTTCCGCAGAAGTGCTTTTCAAATGCACTCGGGTTAGCTTTTACACTTGTAACAGAAATCTCTCGAACTCTCGTGAGCCAATTGCCAGCTTGAGAATCGAGTTTTTGCATAACTCCCCTCCGAATTTGTTATTTGCGCATATACTCTCCGCCCGGAGAGATAGACCTGCGTCGAAATTCCTAAAATTGCACATATACACAATGCAGCCAACATCTTTTAAAATTGTAAATATACTTTCCGCCAAAACAAATTTGAGTTATGCCGACATTTACAAAATTACAAATCTATCCTAAATATTACGAATCTATCTCAGATCTTTAAAAATTCATAATTTATTCCTTAGAGTTCTGAAAATTACAAACTAAACACCGTTGGACTCGTCTCAAAGAGCTCTTTCTAAAAAATAAAATAAGGGAAAACTAAGGCTGTTACAGATATTCTCTTTAAGCTTTCATATAAAGAACTAGAAATGTGTTTTGATAAGAAAAATTGAACTTATTTAGCCATGAAGGTGAATTTTTTAAGTTTATGATTTAATAAATTTTAAATAATTAGTTATATATCTTAGATGAATGATTAAATTAATAAATACTTCTAGTTGTTTCAATAAGGTGAACAAATTATTTTTCCTTCTTTATAGGTTGTAAGGTTAGTGTAATCATAGCTATTTTTGTGTGACAAGCCAAAGAAATAACTAGTGTTGCATTGCATTTGTAACTTATAAATGAGGAGGGCAATTAATTAGTCCACCTTATTAAAGTAAATAAAAATATTCATTAATTTAATCTTCAAACCAAAGTATATAATTATTTATTTAAAATTTATTATATCATAAGCCAAGAACAATTACCTCATTAACTAAAAAGTAGATAAGAGCAATAAAACTGATAATGGTTTTAGAGAAATAGTCATGGGCAACCTTTTCATTATTCCAACTATTATCCATTTTTTTGCACTCCTATGTTGAAACCATAAACTATATGTGAAAGTCCATATACGATAAGCAAATACATGTGTTTTGTCTATGTTTCAAATAAAGCCATTGGTTTTGAGATGTATAGTATGTTTCCAATTTTGTACATTACATGCTATCCACATATGATATGTAATGGCCTTATGTACGATAAAGTGCAGATAGAAAAAATTTATAAATATTATTTTGAGTGAATAATGGATAATTTAATATTTTGGATTGATTTTGTATAACAAACTTAAAGATATTTAGCTTAGTCTTAAAAACTCACTTTAGATAGACTTCATTCCGTTTTATTCAAGAAATTTACAAAGCCATACTAAAGGAAATTAAATCATGAAATTAAGGAGCATTTGTTCTCATTCATTTCATGAGCCAGCCCTCACATCTCTTAATCTTAGATTTTGTGTTTTCTATTCCACTTGTTGAGAGTTTGGTAAGGAACTTTTGCCGTAAACATCTTTATGAAATGTGTTACCTAAATCCTAGTGTGGGATTTAAGGAGAGCCTTTTCTTAAGTTTGATGTTGGAGCGTCCATGCTTGTGTCTTGTCTAAACCAAAATGAAATTTGTAAGAAGCTTTTCCACCAATATTTGTGAAGAAATGAGACGAGTGTAGCCTCAGGCTAGTTTTCTTGGAAGTGAACATAATCCCAAAAAAAAGTATGGTCAAGCAACCCCTAAAAAATAGTTTGTATTCTCTTTATTCATTTACGTCATATTAATACTTAATTATTATTTTTATTTTAAACTTGTGCTAAACTTAAATTTTATAAAAATACCTAATTCATGCCCCCTCTTGGGTGTGTCAAGAGTCAACTAATGATATATTGATTATAGCAAGACATTGTTGATGTATTCAAGCTGCAAATGACATAAGTGGTTCATTTGATATGAAGGATTATTGCGGTGTAACAAAATTATTGAGATAGAGATGATCATAAAAAAGGATTTCATATTTTTTTCTCACAAAAAAATGTATGGTGAAAAAGTTTTATACAATTTGATATGCAAAATGCCAATCTTATTTGTTCCACATTATTTGGTTACCTTAGTTTATCCATAATTTTGTCTCATCTATCATTTCAAGATGAAGTATATGACTAGTGTCTTATTCAAGAACTTGATGAGTATTATGTACATTATTGCCTGCACTTGTCTAAACATTTCTTATATTGTCAATATCATTAGTTGAACGTGGATAAGTTTCATAAGACATTGCAAAGCAGTGACATAAGTCTTAAGAGACACTCTAGATTTTGTTTTGCTATGTGATAAAAAAGTATTTGATTGGTGGTGTTATTGGTTTTATTGATTTATATTAATTTAAGTAAATTAAAATCTAGAAAATTTTCCCTTTTTATAATAAAATAAAGTAAGATAGATATTGGCAAACCATGTTTTTAACAATTGCTAGACAAATCAGCAGCATTTTTTTTTTCACTTCATCAAAATGGAGCTCTTGTTGAACTAACGTTTCATGATCCTTTTTTTAAATCAAATATGTAAGTGAGGAAACTTTGATCTCAGTTTCAGGTGCTATGTGTAATTGCCTTCTTCCTGAAAGCCTCCGTTTGCCAGCAGTTAAACAGATGGAAGAATACCCTGTTCTTTCAGGTGACCTTGATGTAAATAGAAGTCTCATTTTCATTATAAATTACAGTGATGTTTCTGAAAATGAAATTTTGGAAAAAAAAATTATGTTAATGTAATAAAATTTTGGTGATAAATAAAGTCTAAAAAGAAGATTTTTTAAACAGAGTTTGATAAACAGATGTAAAGCTGGGTCTGAGATTTATTTCTGCAAGATGAATGCCTTGTCAATTCAAAACTTTTTTTTCTTCTTTAAAATTATAGAACATCTCTGAGTTAATGTCTTTCTAAATTCCTATGCATTCATCAGCTCGCATGGACCGGTGGACAGTGACGATGGAGATCAATGCAAGCATCTGCCATCACAACCGCCAAGAGATTGAAGACTTGGGTAAAGCTAGTCATCCCACCTGGTTTAATGACTCTAAATCATCCATCTGCTTCATCTCACAGCAAATTTCTTTTCTGTCCAAGTTCAACCTCCTTGATGACTTCCATTCATTTGTAAAGGTTAGCTTATATTTTGTTTACAAATCTTTATTTGGAAGCTATTTTTGTGTTGTTGCCTTATTTTAGAACTAGTTTGATGTGATTCTTGCTACTGTAATGTAGTAAAGTTGGAAATTTTTGTTGAATTACAATGGTGTTCATGTACATGTATTAATGTCAACAAGAAAACAGTAGAGAATAGGTATGTGAATGCAATTTTAGATAAGTGTAAGTGTTAATTGGTTTTAGATTGTATGGAAAGAACTATTATAGATTTATAGTATAATTGTAAGGTGCAAAGTTAAGGTCATATGGTATGATTAGACTTCAAGGTTTTTTTGATTACCCAAGATGGATCCTAGGTTACCCAGTTTGTTAAACGAGCATAGCCTTCTTTTATTGATTAAGAAATAGATTGCTTTGCATCTAGATGTGATTGAGTGTCTTGGATAATCTCTATACTACTGTCTTTTTTAGTATTACAATATGTTCATAAAATTGAACTTTTGAAAGTTAGTATAATCTTGAACCCGAGGTAAGTATTGAAGAGTGCGAGAAATGTTTTAAATGTCATGTGACTTTGATAAATAGTGTTAAGAAGTTTTGGTTCAATCTTAATTTAATTTGGCTTTAATTGACCCAATTCATTTAAAATAAACAAAATTGCTCAATTTGATCTAATTCTATCTTATCTAGCTTAATGAAATACGAATTTGGCTCATCTTGATTTGGTTGATGCGTTCAAGGTTCAAACAAGTCTAATTAGCTCGGGCTAAGTTGAACTTGTTTTTGTCTAGCTCATATTGAATCTAAAGGTGTGCAACTAATGGGGCTATTGAGCAATTTGAGCTCAAGTATGGTTCAATTTAGAATAGACTAATTTAAACACTATTTTGCCCAACAATGACAAAAACATTTTTTTTTGAAAAAAAAAATACAAATTGGTTGAGCCTTAGGCTTTAACTAAGAATTTTTTGTCTCATAATTAAGTTGATTTTTTTATAAATATATTAAATCATTTTATTGTTTATTTAAAAAAAGCCAACACATCGTTCTTATTCATCATTATTTAAATTAATATCTTGTTTGATATTCTATTTATTTTAAAAATAATCAGATAGCTTAATAGTTTATTTTTTCTTTTTTTAAGCAAACAATTATCTTACAAATATATGAGATATAAGTTATGTTTGTTGACATTTTTCTTTTCAACTTCAAAGTATCATACATTTATGGAGTTTTCGTTTTCATTTTTTATTTTTTGAATTACATTTTAGATTTCTTTAATTTTATTTTTAAATAATGCTTTTACCTAAACCCTACTTTCATTAACCTATAAATTTTTTCAACACGGTGGTAATCAAATGACATCATCTTTTCAAGAATTCGTTTTCTTAGTTTATTTCAAAATAAATAAATTTAATAAACAATCGTCATTATTTTTTCTTACAAAAATTCTAAATATTTAATAATGATTTAACGAGAAATAATAATATTTTTCTTATTTTTTCTCGCAATATATATATATAAATCTCGTCAGGCGGAAGTCGAGGCTCTGTAAGTGTTCCGCTTCTGCTTTAGGGCTGCACCAAAACCGGACTCTTGATTCAAAAGTGGCCAAGACCTACAGACTAGCCTCCACTATGGAGGCTCAAACATAAAATCAGTCATTAAAAGTTCCCGCAAGGGGTTAGGCAGGGGCATACCTCTGTCCCACAAAAATAAAAAATACACGCCGATTTGGCAACCCAATCAGTCGGGGCATTGCCCTCCCTCATAATATGTGAAAACCGCAGGGTAGACATGCTCCTCGCGAAAAACAGGGCACAAGAATGTATCCCACCCTCCCTGGGGTAAGCGACTAACTGCTTGATCTCGTGCAAAGCATTGGTGGAATCAGTCTGGATCTCAACCGCCGGGAAACTGTGGAGCTTAGTTATGATCAACACAAATAGCCTCCAGAATAGCCTGAACCTCCATGGCATCGCAGGCCTGAGATGTGAATCACTTACCCATCATGTATATAGGACATCCGAGGTGATCGCGGGCAACAACACCAACACCAGCCACCTCCCCATTTACAGTCGCATCACAATTTACCAAAATCCATCCCGTTGGGGGGGAGCCAAGAAAGAGTTACAAAGGTCCCCGAAGGGTAAAGCTCCCCGTTGGACGTCGATGGATTAGGAATGTAGATACCTGCAGCTGCAGCAGTTTCCACCTTGATCTTCTTGATGAGAAAGTGATTGCTTAATACAGCTCTGTTGTGCTTCTTAGAGTTTCTATTTTCCCATATATAGTAAAACGTTGTAGCAACCACAATGGCAAGCCGCACTCCAGCGTCTCGTGCCCAGCTCCAAGAAGCGCGCAAGAGTGCACGGCTCAGGGTCCGCCCAAATGCTTTGCGCCATACTGCACTCCCATAGCACATGCTGTAAGGTCTCTGCCATGCCACACCCCATGCGCAATTGCTACAGTTCCCCAAATGTCTAGCAACAAGCCAATCGTGAGTTGGGATGAGATTCTTAGCAACTCTCCAAATAAACATATGAGTGCGAGGCCTGGTTTTCATTTTCGAAATCCACCCTAGCTGATTCCAATGTAAAGAAGCCATACAATCAACCTCCTCCCTGAGCGTGACCTTGAGAGAACGATAGCATAATGAGCACGAGATCTTAATGGAATTAGTAAGTGACTGCCGTAGTTCATCCTTCACAACATTGGGACCACACAGGAGAGAGGAGATCTTATCAATAAGCAAAGAGCTAGCCCACCTCTTGGAAGAAACCAAGTCCCACCTTCTCGGAGCAGTGTTATAGTCATCAACACTATTCGACCAAGGGGCCTCTATATTAATGAGAGTAGGCCACCAGTGAATAGGGAGAAACCCCAACCAATTATCTTCATAAAAATTTGTGCATTTGCCATCAAACATCCGCCAGACAAAATACCCCAAGGCCACCGAGAGACCATCCTTGATCAATCTACAAGCATGCGAGGCACCCAGTGGAGACCTCCACGGATTGTTGCCAAAAGGATATTTGCACCTCATAATGTCCGCCCACAAATTGTTTTCCCTCTGAAGGAGTCTCCTACAGTGCCTCATGAGGAGAGCACGACGCCAGATCTTGAGGTCGAAAAGGCCCAAACCACCCATATCTTTGGGAAGAGTAACCGTCTCCCAATCAGCATAATGAATATGATGGGCATGATCTGCCCACACCAAAGAAAATTCCTCATCATACGCTCCAACAAGTCCAGGACACTGATAGGGACCACGCAGTGGCTCATAACATAATTGGGAATAGCACTCAAAACCACTTTGATGAGAAGAGATCTACCCGTCAAGGAGAGGGGACAAACATTCCACTTCGCAGCTTGATCATTGATTTTCTGAATCAGAAAGTTAAAGTCATCTTTACTAAGGAGGGTGGCAGAGATCAAAATACCCAAGTAATTAAGCCTCTTGCCCTGCAAAATCTTTAGGATATTAGCCATACACTTTTTCCTCTTACCCTTCATACCTCTACTGAAGTAGACCTTATATTTGGATAAATTGACTCCGAGCCCAATGTGCACATAAAATTGGTGCAATATGGTCCTCACCGTGCTAATTGACTCACAGGAAACCGATGCATATATAATAACATCATCAGCATACAAAAGGTGGGAAATAACAGGGGCACTAGGACAACACCTAAACCCCAACAGAGCCTGATCCTCATAGCGCCTGGTGAGAAGGGAGAAAAACTCTGAAATTAAGGTAAAAAGGTAGAGGGAGAGAGGACATCCCTGGCGAAGACCCCTGTGCACCTCAATCCATGGCAATCTATCCCCGTTAAGTAGAACACCAAAGCGAGGGGAAACAATACAGGCCATGACACAGTTGCACCAAACAGGCGAGAAACCAAGCAAATGCATCATCTCCAGCACAAACTTCCAACTAACGCTGTCATAAGCCTGCTCCATATCCACCTTAACAGCCATCAAACCCTTCCTGGAGAAAAAAGAATGCATCCTAACACACATCTCCTGAGCAATAAAGATGTTATCAGAAATAAAGCGGCCCAGGACGAAGGCTCCCTGCTCTCTGGCAATAATATCAGAAAGAAACCCTTTGAGCCTACCAACTAAGACTCTAGTCACGACCTTGTAGATGACATTACAGAAACTGATGGGTTTGAAATGATCAGGCTTGCAGACGCCCTGTCTTTTTGGGATAAGAACCACCAAGGTATCCTTCCAGGACTAGGCATGCATCTCTCCTCAAAGAAATTCAGACAGCTGTGCGATAAGTGCTGAAAAGAAGGTCCACCTCCAATAACATCCCTCCACCGATGTTCAAAATGTCTCCTAAGAACCTCCCCCAAGCCATCAATGGACACCACCTCAGTCCTAGATGTGTCAATCAATCGAGTAATTGTGTTATTACGCCATTTAGAAGTCGCGGCCGAGTGAAAGAACTGAGTATTGCCATCACCCAGCTTGGCCCATTGGAGCTTAGCCCTTTGCCACCACCATTTCTCCTCCAGAGCACACCCAGCGTGGAATTTCTTGATAAGCATGCCCAAACAGGCATCCTCATCGCTAAGGTCGAGAGTAGATTCCTTGGTCTGAAGATAGCTGATTTCCTTTTCACACTCCTCATTTGCAGCTCCAATGTTCCACATGCCATCCCTACTCCAATGACGCAACGCCGCAAGACTCCTACAAATTTTGGTATTGAGCATGTCCATGCAACTACCGCGTGCATATCTTGCCCAAGCCAGTTTGACAATTACAGCCGAGTGAGGGTTATCCAACCAAATGTTTTCAAAATATCTCCTGGCCCCAGAGGGTTTCTGCCCCATCCTCCCAAGATCAATGACAATGGGGCAGTGATCAGAGCCGATCCTGGCAAGGTGAGTGACTAAAGTCGTGGGATAAGCAGTGAGACTATACAAGTTAATAAGAGTATGATCCAGCCTCTCCCAAATTCTAGCATTCCCCTTCTTACCATTGCACCAAGTAAATCTGTTCCCCATGAAACCAAGATCTGTGAGCTGCATATCCTGCATGTAATCAAGGAACTCTAGCTGAACAGTACCGCTGTAGAATGGCCTGCTACTACGTTTCTCATCCTGCGCTATAAAATGTTAAAATCCCCTGCCACAATCATAGGGCCACCTAACGCCACTTCCTCCCTGATAATATGCCAGATAGCCTTGCGCTTAAAGGGATCCATTGAGCTATACACCACACATCATTTGATATCAGGACCACCCGCAACAGAGACCATGGCAACCACCACGTGGGCAGAGAGGCGAGTAACTCTAAAGTCCAAGCGTCTCCGCCAGAGGGTAACGATGCCAGCAGACCTGCCTAAGGAAGCTTGGACAACATACTCCCACTCCTTACTCAGCAAGAGCTCAGCATCCTTTCTAGTGAAAGACTGGACTCTTGTCTCCACCAAAGCAACAACATCAATGTTCTCATCTCTAACAAACCTTTACATATAGCATCTGGACTTGTGGTCACGGATCCCCCGAATGTTCCAAACAATAATCTTGATCATCAAGAAAGATGGAGAGCACATTCACGCCACCTCGGTCCCAGCTTTCTCCCATAAAGCCATGCACACACCCTCCGCCTCAAAGCGCGCTTAACGAAACACGCGCTGGAGATGCAACTCCGACCGCTCCCAAAGGTGCTCCACGCAATAAACACCCCCCCCACAATGCGAAATCCCCCACAAATAGCCCCCGCCAAAGCATACGCAGCGCAGCAAGGCAGAACCTCGTCAACAACAACATTCGCGGTATCCCAATGCCAAGGCACCAAGGCCACATTCCATGCCGGAGCGCACAAGGCCCCCGTGCACTACAGTGACTGAGCGCAACCAGTAATGCCATCCATCACACCAAGGTGCCATCTGCATCTCTCAAACGGTCTCCATGAAAGGATCATCAGAACCTCCTGCCCCATGCTAGCTTCATCAGCAGCACTGAAAAAGTTCAATCCCAGAAGCCCACCCAAGTTGCAATCCATGATTTTGAACCGAAGGTGGATTCCCCTTAGGCCCTATCAATGTGAAACGCATGAGGACCAACTGTGTCTTCGGTATCTCCCGTGCCATCAAATTGAGTATCTCGAGTTATCTCTTTGCCTTTCCCTTTTTCCATTGCCATTGCATCCCCACCTTTGCAGGGCTCCCCCTTCTCCACAACTGGTGAAGGCGAAACGTGGGAAGAATTCCCATCGAAACCACGAGACCTTGGGGCCCAATGTTCCCTCGTGGGTTGTCTTCCACGAAATGCCGAATTGCTGCATTTTCCATTGGTGTTAGTACCTCCAACCCCTCTCATAGGCCCCATGGATGCCCTCCTGAATGCAACCTGTGCCTCGTTCTCCCTTTTTTGGGTACCCAATTCTGCCTCTTACGCCTTGGTTGGACCACCATCCAAGGCCCAAGTGATTCCTTGCTGGTCTCGTGTGCCTGCCCAAGAGGCGCGCCAACACTCTGCGCGCAGTGCGGCTCCTCCACATACTGGGATTTGCTGCGCGATGCACTCGCCGCGTGTGGCTCCTCATTGGGTACGGGGGCCTCAACATCACCTGCCTCAAGAATTGTAGCATTTGCATTAACAGTTGTCGATGCCCCCCTAGGGCAACGCTCATGCAAGTGTCCTACATGCCCACAGCCAAAACAGATACGCAGAAGCCCTTCATACTCAAAGGGTTGAAAAGTACACCCAAGGTCCTCGCTAAGCCACATTCCAGGTTTCAAAGGCTTTGTCAAGTCAATTCTGATACAAACACGAGCAAAAGATGAACGTTTAGTCTCCGCTGTCCAACCATCTAAAAGGATAGGATCCCCAACATTCTTAGCTATTATGATAATGTTATCAATGTCCCAGTACAATGAAGGCAACGCTGGAAAGAGAACCCAAATAGGGGAGCACATAGCCGTATGCTCAGATGGAGAGAATTCCGCAAACCAAGCATCCAGCCCCATGGCCTGACCCGCAACCTGCCATGGACCACCCAGCCAAACCTTGTTACGATCCTCTATGGAGTTGAAATGTAAACAAAAGCAGTGTTGTGGGAGCTCCAAGACTTGAAAATTTTCAAAGTGACCCCATCTCCTTGTAAGAATCCTGTCAATAATCAGAAATTGGAGTGAGTTACCATAAACCCTCCCAACCAAGTCATATTGATGGTAGACACGCCTCTTAGCACATGCCTCCTGAGACATAATAATAGCATCAGCATCCAAGCAATTTTGCACAGCCTCCGCCCTTTGCTTAATATCCATCATCTTCGGGGGAATAAATGAAGTAGCCACCCAGTCGCCGATTTGTTATTAGATGTTAAGGCATCCCTGAAAGATGCCTTCGAATTCTTAATTTCTCGAGAGTTATCAACGAGATGCACCGCGACCCCAACTTCCCCCGCTTCATCAACACAAGCCACATTTGCATGAACATACTCCCTTTGCGCGTCAACAGCATCACGCGCCGCGGAGGTTGACAGAACTGCCTGTGGTGTGGCAGATGCGCTGAGCGCACGCATAGTGGGCGCCCCACGAGAGTCCACGGGCACAGCCATGTTAGCCTGCAGCTCGACACAATGCAAGCCAAAACTACCCCCAACAGCATCATCAACAAGAAGTGTGTCGTTATCATTGCTTTCATAGGTTTTGTTCGAGGAACTTTCTTTTTTTTTTTATCAAAAGTGGCCGAAGCCTACATAAGAAAACCCACTATGGGGGTTTAAATGCAAAGTCAGCTAGTAGGAGCTTAAGTAACGGCTTGGGCAGGGGCATTCCCCTTTCCCAAGACATATGAGACGAGCATGCATTTTTTGCCACCCAATCCGCAGGGGCATTGCCTTCCCTCAAAACATGAGTGAGGCAAAAAGCAGACAGCTTCCTCACAAAGTGGAGAGCATCAGAAACAATACCACCCTCCAAAGGACAACGAACCCATTGTATCCCCTCATGTAATGCATAGGTAGAATCAGTCTGGATCTCAACAGCAGGATAATCCTTTAGTTTTGTCATGATAAACACCATAGCTTCCATAATAGCCTGAAGCTCAGAGGCGTCACTTGCCTGTGAAATGAAACCTCTCCCCATAACATGCATGGGCCTTCCCTCATGATCACGGACAACAAAGCCAATACTAGCCATCTTATTCCTCACTACAGCGTCGCAATTGATCATTATCCAGCCCGTTCGAGGGGGAAGCCAAAAACTAGTTACCAGGGACCCCAAGGGGTTGAACTTCCCGCTGGACATAGAAGGATGATGATTAATGAGCTTTATAGTGGCAGTGCTTTCCAATTTGATCCTCTGGATTAGTATGTTATTACTGAGGGTGGTCTTCTTATGCACCTTACGATTCCTATTCTCCGAGATATGGAACAAGGTAGAGGCCACAATGGCCAAATGAGCCGCAGAGATGCCACGCATCATGTCAAGCTGTGCGGCACGAGAAAGAAAGCGCTCCAAAAAACGACCGCCACTGCGGGGGCGCGTGAGCACACCACCACAGATGCCTAACACCTTAACAGATGCGTGCAACACAGGGTCCTCCCAGATACTGCGTGCCGCAGCGTAATCATACAACGCGTGCTGCTATGTCTCAGCCACATCACAGCCCCAATTACAGTTGCTACAATCAGTCAAATGCCTTCTTTTGAGCCAATCCGTCGTAGGAACGAGGTTCCGAGCCACACGCCAAAGGAAAGTATGGAGTTGGGGCAAGACTTTAAGCTTTCATATCCACGCAAGGTCCCCCGGTGGTGGGGTAAATCGAGCATTGTCAGCTCTCCTCAATGCAATGAGAGCCCAATAGAACTTGGTAGAAGAGGCCTTAGGGGATTTAGTATGTACCTGAAGAAGCTCATCATTCCCATAATTATGACCCCATGGCAAGTGCATGACTCTGTCCTCCAATAAAGGGTTCGCCCAGTGAGCAATAGAATCCTTGTCCCGCCCTAACATGCAATTCCTCACATATTTTGGCCATGAGGCCTCCATGTTGATGAATGTGGGCCACCATTTTATTGAAAGAAAACCCAACCAATTATCTTCATAGAAATCAGTGCACATTCCATCCACCATCCTCCAAATGAAACCCCCCAGGGCGTCTGGGAAGGTCTCAAGCAGCAACCTTCCCCCATGAGAAGCACCCCTAGGGACCTTGCATGGGTTGTTTCCCAAAGGGTACTTTGTCTTCATGATGTCTGCCCAAAGGCTGTCCTCACAGTATAACAGTATCTTGCAGTGCTTCATGACCAATGCACGATGCCAGATCTTGAGATCAAGTAAGCCAAGGCCTCCCATGTCCTTCGGGAGCGTAACAGTGTGCCAATCAGCATAATGGATAGCATGAGTCGTACTTACACCACACCATAGGAATCTTCTCATCAACTGTTCCATCTGCTCCACCACCCCACATGGAACCACATAATGGATCATCACAAAATTTGGAAACGACTCCAAAACGGCCTTGATCAATAGTATCCTTCCACCCAAGGAGAGGGGGGGCACCCGCCACTTAGCAACCTGATACTCAATTTTCTGAATCAAAAAGTTGAAATTTGTTTTCTTGAATAACTTAGTCGAAATAGGAATACCCAGGTAAGAGAGTGTATTTCCCTTTGGGATACCAAGCTTAGAGGACATAAGCTTCATATTTTTCTTTTTCATACCTCTACTGAAGAAAATTCTTGATTTCTCATGATTAACATTGAGCCCAGCGAACTTACTGAACTTGTGGAGCATTTTCTTAATAACAAACACAGACTTATGTGAATCGGGTGCATAGATAATAACATCATCAACATATAAAAGGTGCGAGATAAGGGGGCCATTGGAGGTACATCTAAAGCCAAGTAACAACTGATTCTCATACTTACACGTCAGCATAGAGAAAAATTCCGATTCCAGAGTGAACAAATATGGGGATAAGGGGCAACCCTAACGAAGACCCCTACAAGCCTTAATCCATGGCAGTCTATCTCCATTCAACATAGTACAAAATCTTGGGGAGGTAATACAAGCAAGGACCCACTTGCACCATATCGGTGGGAAGCCAAGGAGTTGCATCATCTCCTCAATGAATTGCCATCTCACACTATCGTACGCCTGCTCCATATCCACTTTCATAGCCATCAAGCCCACTTTTGATGAGGATGAAAACATTCTCGCCTCCATCTCCTGTGTAATAAAGATGTTGTTGGAAATGGATCTCCCGGGAAGAAAAGCTCCCTGCTCTCTAGCAATAACCTCAGATAGTACTCTTTTGAGTCTTTTTGCCAAGATCATGGCGACAATTTTATAAATGACATTGCAGAAGCTAATTGGCATGAAGTGTTCAGGCTTAGAAGCACCTTGCCTCTTGGGAATAAGTACCACCAATGTATCCTTCCATGCTTTAGGCATGTAATTCTCCTTGAAGAAACAAAAAACAGCCTTTATAATATCCATATGAGTTACAACCCAGTAGCCCGTAACAAACTCTGTTGTGATGCCGTCCATCCCAGGTGCTTTGTTTCTCCTATTATTCATAATAGCATTGGCCACCTCCTTCTTAGTGATCTCACGGGTCAGCCATTCCTTATTCTCCAAGGTTATGTAATTGTGTGACAGATGTCGTAGGGAGGGTGCAACCCACGAACCACCCCACCATTTTGTGCCAAAAAACTGTAATAAGATATTGCTAATGTTGGCCCTCGATTCCACCATGTTCCCCTCATCATTCCTCATATGAGATATATTGTTATTACACCATCTAGTTGTAGCTGCAGCATGAAAAAATCTTGTGTTCTTATCCCCCAGTTGTACCCAGTGGATCTTCGCTCTTTGGCACCATCACTTCTCCTCAAGTGCGCACCCTCTATGGAATTCAAAAATGAGATTGCCAAGCTGGGTGTTCTCCTCCTCATTCAGACCCTGTCCCGCCTCCTTGTCTTGCAGTTCACCAATCCTCCTCTCATACTCCCTGTTTGTCCCTATAATGTCCCGCATCTCCCTCTTACTCCATCTGTGCAAAGCCACCAGGCACAGACGAAACTTAATAGAGAGGCTATCTATACAATTCCCATTAGTACTTCTGGACCACATATGCTTCACAATACCGATAGACTCAGGATGGTCTAGCCAAATGTTCTCAAACTGGATCCTGTTGTCTTTCGGTTTTGCCACATTTGTGCCCATATCAATCATATGAGGGTAGTGATCAGACCCGATCTGAGCAAGATGAGTCACCAAGGTAGCTGGGAAAACATTCAGCCCATTCGCATTCATAAGAGCCTTATCCAACCTCTCCCAGATTCTAGCATTCCCCTACTTGCCGTTGCACCAAGTGAACCTACTGCCCACAAAACCCAGATCAAGAAGCTGAAGATCCTGCATAACCTCTGAAAACTCCTGCTGGCCAAGTCCACAATTGTATGTCTTACCCCCCCTCTTCTCCTCTTGGGACATCACAATATTGAAGTCCCCCACAACAATCATAGGGTCATCCCCCTCTGCCTCCACTCTCAACATGCGCCAAATATCCCTGCGCCTGTAGGGGTTATTGGGAGAGTATACCACACAGCATTTTAGATATGAACCTCCCAGGAACTTGACACCAAAGACAACCATATGCATTGAAGAACGAGTAACCTCTAGGTCAATGTAATGCCTCCACATAATAACAATACCAACCAACTTCCCCTCAGAAGGCTGAGTAGAAACATCTAATCCCTACCGAGAAGTAAGTCAACATCACGTCTGTCGAATGATTGTACTCTAGTCTCCACAAGTGCCACCACCCCTATATTTCCTTCCCTAACAAATCTCTGTAGGTAACAATGTAATTTTCTTTTCCTTATCCCCCTAATGTTCTAAACAGCAATCTTAATCATTAGCAATAAGTATTTTCCTCCCAAAAAATTCCTTCTAGTCTTTCGCCAGCAAGGCCGCAAACAACAAAACGCATCCCCAAACATGCCGTGGGATTGCGCTGGAAAAGTGCTTCAGGGGTGCAAACACGTGCAGCCCCCACGCACCGAAACCCTTCGAAACATGCAGCGTTCGCCTACATTGACCCAGTGAGCGCATCCCCTGTATTGCGCCCAGCATACCTAAAACTCGCTACAGCACTTAGCATCACCGACACCCACAGCAAGTCCAAACACCTCCAGCACGTACCAACACCTCCAGCACGTACATCCAGCTCCACCAATGTACACCCGCGCCGCAGCGCACACCAGCACCAACACCTGCTGCAATCCACGATTTGCAGCTGGGGGGCTGGCCCCTCACCCCATAGCGACATGTTTGTCATTCAAGCTGCTGCTGCGGTCTTCCTCCTCCATACTGTCCACTGGCATTGTTTTCTTACCCTTGTCACCTGTCAAGAGTTCTTGTCTGTTGTTAGGGACCATGGCCTGAGTTCGAGGAACTTTCCACATAATAGGTAGGAGCCATAGCCTGAGTTTGAGTTTCTTCACATTCCGCAATGGAGAGCCCAATAACCCTCCCCTTGTTCTTCTCGTTCAGCCCAGCACTTCCAGAATCCAGATGAAGATTAGGGGACACACTGCCATTATTCTTGAGTTTTTTACTGCTTCTAGTGGCCTTTGCTCCTCCAATGCTAACTCGGCCACACCGCACTAGGACAGGCGCAGGAACCAAGCACCAAAGGATGGAAAAGAACCACAGCAATCCACAAAGACTGAGGGTTAATTGTCAAAAAAATTCAGCATAAATATATGGGAAAATATTCAAGAGAAAATCGCAACAACACTTCGATACATCCACAGCATCACAGAAACACCGCAGAACCGCAACACAGCCAATCACCACAGCAGAAGACCCTGTATTATTACAGACTTAATGCAAGGCGAAGATGCCCAAATTATGTATTTTAGAGATAGTCGCAGCAAGGATCCACGATGCGCAGCACGTCGCGCACCAAGTCCCAAATGTGCGCCCCCAGCGAGCCAAGATGAAACAGAAACCTGTGATATTACAGTCCACACGCCGCGCGCAATTTACAGCATACAGCAAGCACAAATGCAGCCCAGAGACGCGCCAATCAGGAGACGCGCGCTCGCGAAGATTAGCCACGCAGCGCGCACGCGAAGCAGTTACTGTAAGCGGTGGGATACGCCGCGGAGCAGAATAGCTATTAATACTATACCAGCACGCCCGCGAACAAATTCAAAATTCAAAATTTTGAATTTTGGAGAGGAGCGGCTAATTCAAATGTCATCTTCAGCCTGAGAACGCAGCAGCACAGAGCACAGTAAACCCTAACATCAAGAAGTTGCGAAATACACCTCAGTAGCTCAGACAATAGATAAACACGGAACTCCAGAACCTGACGCCACCCATAAAAATCAGCAAGGAAAAGCAGTAGCGCCGCGCGCCCCCGAGATTACGCTCGCCGAGAGGCCACGCGGAGGAGCTAGCGCGCGCGGAAGTCACCGAGATCACCAGCGCCCGCGAGATCTATCTTGTCTTGAGTGTCGCCCGCGAGATTACCGGACTCAAGGGTATCGGAGAAGCGGAGGATGGGGAAGGCGAAGAAAGGTCCCAAATTTGTCGTTTTGAAAAAGATTGTGAGCTCCAAAACGCTGCGCAAGTAAACCTAACGTTTCTTTATCTCCAATTTACTCGCTTTTGTCCGTAATCCCTTGCAGAAAGAGCTCCTTCTTTCTTGCAGGTGCAAGGAAGATGTTCTGAATCCTAAAAAGAAGGACGTGTCCAAGGAGAAGCTTCCCCAGAACGTGTATGGTTACCTCTGTTGTTTTTTACCCAAGTTGGTTATGGTTCCAAATTTGAATTCTTTAATGATGTTGTTAGGCCGAGCATTTCCTCTGCATTATTCTTTAAGCACAATTCGGCTCTTGGTCCGCCCTATCTTGTGATAGTTGATACCAACTTCATCAACTTCTTTATCCAAAACAAGGTAATATGCTTTTCTCTTCTTTTTTTATTGTTTCTGTGTAGTCGTTGTGTTGCTTTAAAAATAGTTTTTTTTGTTATGTATATTTATCTTGCATAGTTTTAAGTATATTTGCAATACAGTTATAATATTCTTATAACATATTAAGACACTTGTAATATACTATCAAGTATAAGTATAATATAAATATATTACAGTTACACTATTCTTATAATATACTTGGACTTGATTATAAGTATGCTTACTGGAAAGTAATGAAAAAAATGGGATCTCATTAGTACATTAAAGGTACTCAATAGCACTCCAATGGCTTGTGGATTTTTGGTCTTTGAAGGAGCTTTAATTCATGGGTAGTAGGAAACGTCCTTGTTTTCTTTGGTTGATTAGATTGGATTACATAATAGAGCATATTCTTCTTAGAACAAACTTAAATTGAGTTCTAAAGAAGTGAAGGATGAATTTTATTTTTTTTCTGCATATATGGAAGATGGTTGGATTCATCTAAGTTTTAGGACGAAAATATTCCAGATTTGCTTGTCTCGAGTGTGTTTATTATTGCATAGAATGAGATTATCAGTAATTTTTTTCGTAAGGTTATGTGAGATCATTGTAATTGGAATTTAGTGTTACTTAGATTGCCTAATGTTTTAGATTTTTTCTTGTAAAATAGCTATTGACTATTTCTTTTAGAAAAATAAAGCATCAATTGTTGAGTTCAAGAATGGCTTTTCATGCAAATTGGTTCAAATTCCACATATAGGCGATGTTAATCGAGATCAAAATTGTCCAAGGGAAAGAAAGAGAAAAGAGTGGAGGATATGGCTTTAGAGAGAGGTTAATAGGAACTTTGTTGTAGAGAGAAAAAGATAAAGTGATTAGACAAGTTTTAACAATGCAAAGAACTCCAATGAGGACAAGATTGCTGTAATTTTTGTGCAAAGAGAAGAAGTTTTCATTATTTTCTAGTGGGTATAGCAAGGAACTTCACCTCGAGTTGCATGATTGTTGTGATTGGGTTGGTTGAGAAAAATGTTGAAAAAAATAAAAGAGGAAGAGGGAGGGATGAAGAGAGTGAGAGAGAGAGAGAGAGCACTTAAAACCTGAAGTCCAGAAGAAGTGCTAGAGTAATTGAGAGATTGTTGTGTTCTTGCCTCTTGTCCTTAGCTGATTTGCATTATAGGTGCCAAATGATCCATGCGATCAACTTGGCCGTGCACAATTGTCGTATTGATTGGTGATTACATGGAATGGGCCACTAAGTAGAGTATTTTAACAATTAAATGATGAATCACAAAGGATCCATAGCATTTAATGAAAATTGAAGTTGAATGTTGGTGTTTGAGTGTTGGGTCTTGTCATAGAGTTTGGTGAGCATGTACAATGCTTGGATGCTGTTCTTAGATGGCCCAATGGGCCTTGGTTGGGATCTTGATTGCCCCTTTCGTAGAAAGGGAAGGTGATCCAACAACCTTGCTAATTGGGGAAATGCACATCAACATGAATCTTGCTGTTGGGATGGAAGGTAGCGACGAGATGAGGGTGAGAAGAAGAATGCTTGGGTTGAAGTGGTGAGGGAGCACCCACCGAGAGTAGTAGACCCTTATCAATGGAGAGAAGGATAATTGTTGATTGAGGCAGGTTTTGTACCAAAAAAAGGTTGGAAACATCGAGTCTTTGTTGAGTGGGAAATGGCTAGGTTTGAGTTACATCTTAAATAGGCCAAATATTTGATTTGCCTGAGAGAATGGAACTAGTGAGGATGGTTTTGTCTAGAACACTTGGATGAAATCAACTCCACTTGATAGGTTGCTTGGCTAGCAACAATTTCCCTACATTATGCATGATTGACCATATAATGCAGACGGATTAGTCGAGATCATTGTCGTACAAGAATATGTTCTTTTTGACTAACCAATATTTTACGCAATAAGGTGCGATTGGGATGCATGGCTAAGTTTTGAATTACCTTTCTTCTTTTAGATAAGTTTTCAAATAATTTGGTTATAGAATGTAAATGGGGGACCCACAGTATGAGGACTATTTTTGACTTGGAGAAAAGAATGCTTAGATTATAAAGTTGTTGAGGCCATATCTCAAGGTGTTTCAAACAATTCTACATTATTTGAAAGAGCATTTCAGAAAAAGTAAATTATAATGTTCTTAATTTCAACGATGAATTTGTAAGATGAAAAGGGGTTTTGGTCTCTGATATAATATCTGAGAAATTCTATATTTGGGCATAGATGCACACGATAATGTTATGTGGAATGGTAATACAGATTGTATCTATATGGAAGCTAAGAATGAGCTTGGAGAATATCTACAGTGTGTTCTAAACTTGAGTGAAGTTGATGATTGAATCAAGAATCACGTGAAAATGTTAAAGCTATTTATTCATATTGTAAAGTTTGTTCCGAATATATTGGGAATTTAGGCTTGTATTAATTTGCAAGATGATATTGTAATAGAGTGTTTAATTATGCAAAAGCAGTGTTCTTTAGATATATACATTAAAATTTTGTAGGAAAGACACATGTATAAGGTTGCAAAACTAATAGATTAGAAAATTTAATGACTTGATTTGAGTGGGCATGGGAATAATTTTAGAGGATATTAATTTGTGGTGGATAATTAATTTTGTGAACATTTTAGTAAAGTTTGTGAAAATGTGGTAGGCTTAAATTTTCTTTATTGGAGATTCATTTTCCTAATTTGATCTTATAAAATTATATGAATGAAAATGTAAGATAATGAAATGTGAAAAAGGTCATTGGACCTTGTTCCGTTTCATGGATGAAACTTGGAAGTTTATGGGAAAGAAGTTTCTTAGTTGGCCGACCTCATAGTGCTATAGAAATGTAAGAAAGTTGCTTCATAATTATTTGAATGATAGATTTATGGAGGCTATGCTTTGTTGCAAATTTTTTTCTACATTGCTTTTTGGAAGCCAATGTAATAGAATTTGTTTGACTTCAAGCATATTATAGCTAACTGACCCTAATTGCCTTAATGTTTGCTGTAAACAACAAAATTGTTGATTAGTTTGTTCATCTTTGTCTAGAAACTTTTTATTTTTCATGGTCCTCAGTCTTTGTTCTTGATTTAGCCCTTGCGACCAAGTTTTTAAAGGATTGGCTAGTTGCCAGTTTTGAATCAGTTCATTTTTGTCTAGAAACTTTTTATTTTTCATGGTCCTCGTTCTTTGTTCTTGATTTAGCCCTTGCGACCAAGTTTTTAAAGGATTGGCTAGTTGCCAGTTTTGAATCAGTTCATCTTTGTCTAGAAACTTTTTATTTTTCATGGTTCTCAATCTTTGTTCTTGATTTAGCCCTTGCGACCAAGTTTTTAGAGGATTGGCTAGTTGCCAGTTTTGAATCAGTTCCAAGTGCTACACGCTCAGATGCTCATGTGGGGTGCAGCAACTGATCACTATAACTTATACCAGTTCTTATGGTCCAGATCAGGTACTTGATGGCCTTGTTCTATGTGCACGCTATTTCCTTTTGTCAATTGCCATGAGGGGAGAGACTAAGACGGAACTGAAGGAGGGAATTGAACTTGTAATCCAGTTGAGAGCCTTAATGTATTATTTTTTTTTTGAGAAAATTAAATAACTGTCAGTTGGCTGAGTGAGCAAGGGGCAACTGGGATGGAGTAGGGTGGGAAACAATGCTGTGAAGCATTCTCAATTTTCTGAGATTCCCATAAAACAAATTATAAAAGAGGACCTAGCCCCTTTCCATGATCAAGACTAGGAAAGGAGCTGAACCCTGGTGTCTCAAATGAGCATTTTGATCTTTAATGTATAAATGGCTGGGGTGGAAGGAGTGGAGTTGAAGAATGAAAATGTCATCGCAGATGTGCTTTTTGACCTTGAATATATAACAATCTTTGTGGGAAGGGCTCAATCAAGGAAAGAAATGACACCATAACACAACTCTCCAACCACCAGCATAGGCTACTAACACCCTTACGCCACAAGAAATGATTCGCTATTGTCATCAATTAATCGCACATTGTGATATGGAAATAATGTGTGGGTGTATGAGAGGGAGATTGCTAAGTTTTTTTTCTCTTGATGTCTGGTCTCTATTTGGGATAAGTGAGAAGGGAAAACAGCAGGTTGCTATCCGTTTGTCTAATGTAATTAATTCAAGACTAATTAAAAGAAATGAAGCAAAACCTAAACAAATACCATTGAAACTAGAGTCTGTTGACCAAAACTATACCTGAAAAGCTTTCTTGGAACAAGCTGATGTCCTTAGTGTTTGGTTTCTTGGGAAGTTAAGCCAGGATTATAGTTGATGTTTCTCCCACATGGGATGCTTAATGGGATATTCGTATTATTCAAAACTTATTTTAAATAGCCCATGTATTTTAAAGACTTAGTAAAGGGGTTTTTATATATTTGATAGATTTATAGAAACTATCTATTTAATCTTACATAAAGATGTTAATGCCTAAAAACTAGAAATTATCTTTGTTATACGTGGTCTTTGTTTTATACTTAAGTAATTTAATTAAATTTGAATGGGTTTTAAATAATACCAACAATTTTATGAGGGTCTATATTTTTAAACGTTTATCTAATTAACTTTATATTAGATGAATTTTAATTTAACTGACTTACAGGATTAAATTGAAGCCCAATTTATTGCCCCCACATTTGTAATTTCCACGAGGTGTGATGCTATATAAAAACTGACACTAAATGACAAGATTCTTCTGTTCATGTTAGGTTTTCATACGGATTGGTCCTTTATTTTATGTAATATACCTCTTCATTCAGTTTTTGAATGTTATCTATGCTTAATCTTCTGACTTGGTCTTTTACTTTCTTGTAGCTTGATTTGGAGAAAGGAATGATGGACTGTCTTTATGCAAAATGTTAGTATGGGTATCAACTTGCACAAGTCTTCTGCAGGGTTAAATTAGTTAAACTTCATCGATTTGCTTGGTATTATTTCTAAAAATTTGCTTTCTGTTTTAACTTTTAAGGCACTCCTTGTACACGGATTGTGTTATGGCTGAACTGGAAAAACTGGGGCGGAAATATCGTGTTGCTTTGAGGTAACATTGTGTGTAAAATGCCAGTTGCTACTTATCTAATACGGATGAGCAAAACATACTTAGGCACCTTATAACCTTCTTCCCACAGGATAGCAAAAGACCCAAGATTTGAGAGGCTTCCATGCACGCACAAAGGGACTTATGCTGATGACTGCATTGTTGAAAGAGTTACTCAGGTTGTTCATTACACTTTTTTCATTGTTCTATTTAAACTTTCATCGAAATAGTACAAGTTTTCAAGCTTCATAATTCCCAAAAACTGCTACTTGTGCCTCACTTAGAAGAAGGTTAAGTTTTAATAGCCATTAGCTTCTATGCTTCAATCCAAACTCCAGTTAATATTTAACAAAACTGTTTGTACCATATAGATTTCAACCTACATGCAAACTGTGTTTTACAGAGCCTTTTGTTTTGGCTTTCAAGAGATCAAGTGAGCTCTAAGTTTACTTTCTACAAAAAAGAAAAACCTGGCTTTCCTTGGAAGAGTTTATTTTTTTCATTCTTGTTTGTGTGCTTGATTGCCTCCAAGGGATTTATTCAAATGTCTACTTTTAACAGCATAAGTGCTACATTGTGGCTACATGTGATAGAGATTTGAAGCGAAGAATACGCAAGGTACTGCACTATTGTTCTTGAGCATCCATTAAACCATTGTCAAAAGTAGGGTTGATCGAACAATTTGGCATACATTGGTTAGATTCCTGGAGTTCCCATCATGTACATTACCCAGCACAAGTACTCAATTGAGCGCCTGCCTGAGGCAACTATTGGTGGAGGTGAGCTAACATTTGTTCCATTTTTTCATATTTTCTTATTATTTTAGCCATGCTTGATTTGGGTGGGATTAAAAAGGAGAAAAATCAAACAAAAAAAGAAAAGCAAAAAAAAAAAAAAAAAAAAAAAGAAATGTTGTGAAACTTTCTTGTCAAAACTATATGGAATTTGACTTTATTTTATTGAATATTTTTTTTCGTTATCTTGTATTATTGTTATACTTTGATTAAGTGTTTTTAATAAGAAGTTCAAGTTTATTTATTTGTTAGGAATAGTTGGTCATCTCTTGGTGTTGATATCTTTTTTTTTATATATATATTTGAGTGTCAAATTTTGGAAGAACTTAAATGATATTATTGATTTTATAAGTGTTTATTGGTTCAAGTTTTTATGTATTTAATTTTATCTGAATAATCATGTGGATTTATGGGATAAGTTGAAATCCCAAACCATTAAAAACCAACATCTCTTATATTATTTGAAGATCGAATCCTTTTTGTTCAAAATTTTTAGTTTCAATAGAAGTTATTCATTGAAGTTTTGCAAACTAAGCTAGATTCTTGGTTGATTCATATTCATAATGACATGACTTAGTTTAAACTTAATAATTGAAAAAATTGTGATAAAATTAGGGATTAGGGATTTTTCTTCTTCAATCAAATTAAACATTACTTGTTGTTTCATTTGGGATTACACATTCAATTGGATGATTGACATGTATGTTCTGTCCATTGACATGTATGTTCAGTCCACAAAATGATGCAGCTTCAAGGATTTAGTGGTGGATTGCATTTCTTCAGGCCAAGAGAAGGCAATCTCCTCAAATTTACTTTGTAAAGCAGGGAAGAAGGATGTAGTGAAGGATTTTTTAATGCTTTTCCATAAATCTCTAATGGATTAGGCTTTGTTTAAACAAATTTTGAGAATAAACATTGTTTATTATGCTCTTGCAAGATTGCCTTTTTACTGTTGCTCAAATGCAATGAGATGAGTATGTATAAAGGTTGTTGAAGCTAGAATCTATTAATGTAGTATTATGATATTTGATAAATTATAATTAAAATATTTTAAGTAATTATTTTTTTTACTTTTTAGAAAAATAAAATAAAATTATAATAATTCTAGATATAAAAAATGTTTTTTTAAATTTAAAAGTGTTAGAAAATTTGTGTTATATTACATTGAGCTAAATTTGGAATATAGGGTTTAAAATGTTTTAATAAGCAAAGCTTGAGTTGTATTTTGTTACACTTTTGTGTTTGATGAGTTAAGCATAAATGTTTATATATTATTTGAGTTTGTTTTAAGTAAAATTATTAATATTAAATTATGTCAAGCCATGAATTTTAAAATATCTAAAATAGTGGTCTTCAAGACTCTTGGAGTGATGGCAAGATTCAAGGAAATTAAAGGTATGCACCAAAATCTTTATACTTGAATATCTCTTATTTTTTTTGAATTTGATATGTTCAAATTTTGAGATGATGTGATACACTAGTAGTATTAATATTTGAAAATGTTATAAGTTTAATAATTTTTGAATTTTGATTTTTGGGACAAGTATTATTGATGAAAAGTATAAACATTGGTATTTGATTTTTAAAAATTATTTAAAAATTATTTAAGAATTATTTTCATGAATTTTTTTTCATAGTCATTTATGACACTTGTAATACTATCATAATATAAAATTATTTTGGTACTTATATTCAAAATTTTGGCACAAAAATTCTCACAAAACACTATAAAACCACTTTAGTCTCGGGAATTTTTACTGTAGCATTGGGCGGGTCTACCCGACCCGATGGCTGGTTAGTCCAGGCTTTAAGGATTTAAAAAATAAAATAAAATAAAAATTGTTTGATAAACCCGAAAGGGGCGAGGGAAGCCTAAAGGCCGCAGGAAGAGCTGCTGAACTGAACAAGTGAGAAATCAACCTGCAGAGAAAGCTAACCAGAACAAGCGCTAAATCAAGTCAACCAGGACTAAGTGATGAAATCTTGATTGAGGAGGGGTGGAGCCAACCCCAAACGGCTCGAGAGACATATGAACCGAAAGTGTTATAGAGAGTAATGGTAAAGACATTTGGACGATGTGGGATTAAACTCCCATTAGATTGTCAAAGAAGGCGGAAAGGGCTAGCGTGATCGGACAGCTTAGATTAATCAAGGTAAATTACTGCATGACAACAGTAAAACGCCAAGCAGGAGATTCGAACAGGAACCAGATCTACAAGAGGATGCGGAACCACTACAGTGAGTTTCTATTTTAGTTAATTTTTGGACACATTCTTTTAATACATGTAGGACAACCGATGCATGATCCAATGGCCCAGATCAAGGCCGCTAGATCCAACGGCCAGGATTGATCTCGAACGGTAAAATCGGGATTCAATCAGAAACGTCCATTTCAAGATCCAAATCGAACGATGACTGCTATGTGTCCGTTACCCAAACGACTAATTCATTTTAGAGTCGTTGGGAGTGGATTTAGAGCTCAAATTTAAGCTCTATAAATAGGGAAGGATGAAGAACTCCAAGGGGTTACTAATTGCTAAGTTCTCACAACTTTCAAATCAAATTTTCGAGCTATTTCAATTGCATACGGTGCTTCCAAAGTCACAAAGTGAAAGCTGCAAGAAGGAACCCAAAATTGGAGGTTTTGCTTTAACTATTTTTCAAATTCTTCCTCTTATCTGTATTATGTGTGCCTCACACTTCTCTTAAAATTGTCTTAAGTTTTGCCAACTTTTGTATTTCTTTCTTTGGGGTAAGGGCATCCCGACAATTGTGCAAAAGCCCGGGGTTTGAGTTGAGCCCAGAAAAACTCAAGTAGGGTTGGGATTAGCCGTAGGTAGAATCCCAAGTAGGTTTGAGATGAACCGTACGAAAAATCTCACTTGTAATTTGGTGATTTTAATGGTTTTTCCTAACACCGATTAGGGGTGGATGTAGGCCGATTTTGAGTCGAACCACCTTAAAAATCTTTTGTGTACTATTCTTTCTTATTTTTGCTTAAAAGATCTAAGTTTTAATTGAAACACAAAATCGAAAGAAAAATTTTATTTACCACAATTCACCCCCACTCTTGTGGGATTATCTTAAGTACAAAGAACTTCAGAAATCTATCAACTTGTCAATCCCACTAACCTGTTGTGTTTCGCCCAACCCATGCCTACCCAAAAATTGAATCGATAGTTCTATCGTGTGACTCACCCCATCATTTCACCACCTATTATTTCGTTGCTCGCCATTATCGCTGCCTGAAATGTATGACCAACATTGGAACTGATTAATTCAATTAATTTTGTAGCATTTATTTATTTATTAATCATTAATGAAGCTTTAAGATCTCTATAAATAAGGATGCTTATCATATTAGATAGATAAAAAATGATGGAATGATAATATATTTTGTTTGTATGTTTTCACTTTTAAGAACAAAGTGTGTGTACTAAACTCTAGTTGGAGATATTCAAACTTTCCTTGTGAGATACAATAATTAAAAGTGAGAGAACTTTCACTGAGAGAGCTAACAACCAAATCTTTTTTGAGTGACAAGGATCAAAGGTGAGAGACATTCCATCAGGAGTTTATAACCAAATAAATTCTCTCTTCCAATAATATGCTCAAGCTTCCTTACTAACCAAATCATCACTATGTTTTCTTTTTATCCTTTAGTGCTCAAAATACCAATGCATATAGAACTATAAGACATCAACTCTAAAAAAGTGCACATCTTTCAATAATTTATATTTTCTTGTTAGTGATTTAAAGTTAGAGTAATTTTTTCTATTAAAGTACTCTACATAAATTTTGCCTTAAATTCTCTATTTTATACTTGTAAAATTATATGCCACAAAAATTATTTTGTAAGTTTTTATGCTTAATGTTTAAGGTGTTGTCACCTACTCGACTTAATAATCTATACTACAATTTTAAAAGACTAATTTTTGAATAGTATAAAATATCACACATGTCGCTTAACTCTAATTAATAAATAATATATTTTTATATTTTTTTAATAATCTATTGAACATCTTTAGTATTATAGGTTTTAATTTAAACTATAGTAGAAATCTCAATCTATCATACATCAACTTTGGTATTAAAGTTTATGGTTTTTTATCAAAATTTTTTTCTTTATTTAGTGTATTCCAATTTGGTATTAGATAACATTTGTTTTTATTAGAAATTTTTTTATTTAGTTTATTTATTAAAGAACTCTTAATTGATTTTAGATAAACTATGTCTTAGGAGATGATACAAAGACAGTGATACGACTTGCCGCCATCTTTCTTGAGAACTATTTGGTTTTGCCTAAGAGGTGATAGTCCAAAAGCAGGACACTAATTACTCACCATTTTCTTGAAATTATACCATATCTCAGCTTTGTTAGTCTATAACTATGATTTCTTTGTTTTCATAACTTTTTTATAAAAAAATTTTTTTGACATTAGTTTTCTTAATATCCTCTTATGTAGTAAACCTTTTTATGATCACAAGATTTAGTAGATTTTATCAAATGATAAATCAAAGTTAAAAATTATTTTAAAACCAAAAATAAATTTAAATCTAGATCTCATGTTAAAAATATCCTAATTAATAATATAACTCACTCAAACGATTTGACAAAATCTCTTAAACCAACAACATGGACCAAATCCTAAAAGCAAAATAGATAATAAGAGAAGAAGTATCATACCTAATAATTTAGAAAAAAAAATCTTAAAAGATATAAATACTACAGAAGAAATAATGATCCTTTTGATGAATCGAATCAGGATATTCATAAGAGAAATCACGATAATAGAAAAAAATAAACCTTCTTATGAGTTAGACCAAAATAATGATCAAGATATATCTAGCAAGGAGGAAAAACTTAAGAGGTGTTGAGTAGAGAGCATATCCCTGATGTAAAAATGGATGTCCCAATTTTTTATGATAATTTTAATTCTAGAGATTACATAGATCGACAGACTATTATGGATGATTACTTTGATTAGCACTAAATAAGTGAACAAAAAAAGTATCAATTATTAAAACTAAACTCATTAGTACTACTCATAAGTTTCTTAGGAACTTAGAATAATAATATACTAATAGTAATAAAGAGTTATCCTAAACTTGAAGAAACTTTAAGATTATGTTGTATAATAAATTTGTTCCAATAATCTACAATGCTGAAATGTTAAATAAATAGTAAATGTTTTTTAAAGTGATAGATTTGTTGAGGAATATATTAACAAATTTGAAGATTTTAAACTTAAGTGTGTACAGTTGAATACAAGCATGTTGCATTTTTTTTGTTTTAAGATAGGTTTAAAAAAATACATACAGGTTGAGCTTAACTTAAGAAATATTATTACCTTATAAAAAGTCAATTTCATAATTAAAAATATGAAATAATATAGAACTTTCTCTTCTAAGAGAAATGATGAACGAGACCCTCAAAAGAATTAAGTCATAATTTCTTAACCCATTCATACTCACACTTCATTTACCTTATCATCCATAGTTTCTAAACCTTATAAACCTGTATTATCATCTACTTTTTCACACCTTTCTTCAAACCAATTAATATTAGAGCATTTAACATTAGCTCACAAACACATACTCGTTGGCATCGCACCAGTTTCATAAGCCTGTTAGTATAAAATTTGGTTAAAAAATACTTTAAAATGCTTAAAATTGAGTTTTTTGTTGTTTTTTATGCCTATCATCATCACGTTGTCGTTAGCCCCTGTTGCCACTTCTTGAGCTTGCCCATGTACCCATTGACCCCATTTGACTTGAGAACCTAACTAATCCACTTGACCTAAGCTCAACTCATGCCAACCAGTTACTTGCAATGACTTGTAATGACCTGTGTCAAACTGTCATTCCTACTGATCCATTTTGTTCCACCTAAACCATGCCTACCTAAAAAATCATATCAATAGCCTTGTTATGTTGTTCACCTTGTCATTTTGTTGTCTACTGTCTTGTTGCTCGTATTTATCGTACGACTGATTTGAGAACTGATTAATTTAATTAAGTTTGTATCTTTTTTTTAATTTTTTTAAAATTATTGATTATCCTTTGAGATCTATATAAATGAAGATGCCCACATTATGAAAAAATGATGAAATAAAATTTTATTTTGTTTGTGTACTTTTATATTTGTGAGTAAAGTGTGTACGCCCAACTCTAAGTGAAGTGATTCTAACTTCCTTTGTGAGACACGGATCGAAGATAAGAAACCATCAATTGGGAGAGTCGACAACCAAATCTTTTGTGAGGGACAAGTATTAAAGGTGAGAGACCTTCCACCAGGAGAGTCGATAACTAAATAAATTTTTGCTTCTACCAACACCCCTAAGCTTCCCTATTAAGCCAAATTACCATCATATTGCTCTTTTTACCCCTTTAGTACTATAAATTCAATGCCTACGAAACTACAATACATCGTCACCAAAAAGGTATCTCTTTTCATTTACTTTATTTTTTAGATAGTAACCTAAAGTTAGAATTACTATTTTTTATTAAAGTACTCCATATAGAATTTGTCTTAAATTCTTAATTTTATATCTATAAAATTGGATATGATAAAAACTATTTTATAAGATTTTATACTTAATACTTAAGATATTGTAAATTATTTAACTTAATAATCCATACAACTTTAAAAAGTCATTCTTTAAATGATTCTAAAATATCATATACGTCAGCTAATCTTAATTAGTATATAATATCTTTTCATATTTCTTAATAATCTTTTTAGCATCTTCAATATTATGAACTCCAATTTAGACTCTAATAAAAATCTAAATTTATCATGTATCACCAACCCACGCACTACAGAATTACTTATTTCAAGCATCATGAAAAGTGACATAAAGTTATAATTTGTCAAAAAAGATTCATGATTATGAACCTAGAAAGTGTTAATAAATAAGAAACGTTAAAATAAAAAGAAAATATAATGTCTAACAAGTAAGCTAAGTAAGAATTAAAAAATAAGAAAAATTTAGTAATTAGGTGCACCCATACACCCCCTAACTAGAAGATGACTAGAAGTGCATCAACATCTTTAAAACTAGCATAAAATTTAAGAAACAATCATGTAAGATGATTATGAACCTAGAAAGTGTTAATAAATAAGAAACGTTAAAATAAAAAGAAAATATAATGTCTAACAAGTAAGCTAAGTAAGAATTAAAAAATAAGAAAAATTTAGTAATTAGGTGCACCCATACACCCCCTAACCAGAAGATGACTAGAAGTGCATCAACATCTTTAAAACTAGCATAAAATTTAAGAAACAATCATGTAAGATGATCATATTATCTAACTAAGAAGTAAAATTTATCAACTATTTTTAAAAAGATTTTATGATATTTATTAGGGACTAATCTAAAATTTCTTTCAACCTATCACGAACAAACAAATGAACTAATGAAAGTAGTAATTATAGTCTAAAAAATCTTTTTCATAGCTTGATAGAGGACTAATTATTATCACGAGCTAAATTTGTATACAATGATTTCATGAATTGTAGTATTGGTCTAAGTCTTTTTAAAATTTGTCATGATAATAAGCCAAGGTCTTCCCATGATCATATTCTCTCACCAATGTGCTTTTAGACTTCTTTCTCTTCATTTTTTCTTTGCCTCCTATAAAATAATATCTAAAAAAATTAATCTAAGTAATAAAAGATATGAGAAACTAACAGATACTCAAATAAATATCAAAATTTCATGAAGAATACTATGTTATAATTAGAGTTTGGTTATAACAGTTCTCTCATAGAGCTTATAAGAAATTACAAGTATATGAAACTAGGTATTTTAGGATTATTCAAAAACTAAAAACTAATATGAATATATTAGATTTATTAAAAGAGTATGAGATTAGTACAACCTTTAATATTAAGTATTTAGTCTCTTATTAGACATCACATCTAATACTTAATAAGCTATTTGAGCATAATTCTCCTATGTTGAGTGAACCCATTTTTATCATTATATTAGTCTTGAGAGTAAGTAAAGATAATATAGAGAAAATTTTAGATCATGAGATAATTCTAACAAAAAATTATAAACATAAAAAAATTTTAGGTCATTAGAAGGGGAAACTTTCAATCGAAAACTCTTGACTTACCTATGAGAATCTACACCATATTATACCACACCTATTAGAATACTACTACACCCATCAACCTGATATAATTGAGATAAGCTCTCTTGCACCTGAGGAGGATAATATGGGAGCATTTAATGTTAGCTCACAAGTGTAAACTCACTTGCATCACACTAATTCCACAAGTCTATCGATACAAATTTTGGTTAAAAATTAACTAAAAATGCTTAAAATTGATTTTTTTGTTGTTTTTGTTGCATGCTATTGTCACGTCATCGTTAGCCTCCGTTGTTGTTGTCTGAGTTGACCTACATGCTCGCGTGACCTAATTTGACCTGAGAACCTAATTGATCATCTCAACTCGTGCCCGACCCACATTGACCATCACTTGTGATGACCCATGATAAGCCACACCAAATTGCTACTCCTTATGACAATTTCGATTCTGTGATGACTTGTGCCTATCCAAAAATTAGACTAGTAGCTCCGCCGTGCTACTCGACCTATCATTTCACTGCCATCATTTCGCCACTCATCATTGGTGTTGCTCAAAATGCATGACAAGTTTAGGAACTATTTAATTCAATTAATTTTTTAGCCTTGTTTATTTTTTTTAAAAAATTACTGATGAATCTTTAAGGTCTCTATAATTAAGGATGCTCATCATAATGAAAAAGATAAAAAAAGATGAAATAAAAATTTATTTTGTTTATATACTTTCAACTTTTATGAACAAAGTGTGTGCACTTAATTTTAGTTGGAGAGATTTTAACTTTTTTTGAGAGACAATAATTGAAAATAAGAGACTTTTCATCAAAAGAGCTAACAATCAAATCCCTTATGAGAGATAGAAATCAAAAGTGAGAAATCTTCCATTAAGAAAGCTAGTAACTAAACAAATTCTTGCTTCTGTCAACACCTTCAAGCCTCTTTAAGCAAACAAGTTAATCTCAGGTAAGGGAAATACTTATTCTCTTATTTAATCAGAGGATTAAAATTAGCCTCTTTTTAAAAATACTTTCTTTATAAATTCATAGAAAACTTATTTCTTCTTTGAAAATTATAAATTGTATATTGATGAATTTCTCATGACAAGTCATTTGCAATGATATGCTTAAATGTAAAATATAGTTAACTATTATTTTGACAAAATTTTGAGATATTCTCAACTCAATGTATTTTTAAATTTTTGATTTAAAATATTTATATTTTATGTATAAAACATACTTTAAAAATTATAAAAATCTAATTATGTGGGCTATCACAATAGTAGTGATGTAAATAACTAGACCTTACGATGACATAGTAGACATCATTTATCTTGACATAATTCTTCTAATACAATTGCAAGGTTTCTTTGTGCATTCAAAGTGAGAGCAACAAGTTTTGTGCAAAAGGTTGGTTCTAATTATATTTCTTTTAGTACCACAAGATTATTGATGTCAATAAAAATAATACTAATTGAGCTACAAATTTTGTGAACAAAATTACAATGATTTTTAACTTTTTGTATAATTAGGGTATGTCTCACTTAAATATATTATTTATGATTCTTGATGAAGATCAATACCTAGTATCTTCTTTTATTAGTTAATAAGTGTTGCATTACATTTCTCTTTCATGAATAGCATTAGACTTTTAACTTAATATGAAGCTTAATTCCATATTTTATATCTCTATTTTACTCAACCATTAAAAATTAAAGATATTTTTAGGAGATGTTCTTAATAGTTTTTAAGTTGAATTAGATAAGAATTAATACATTCAATTATTCCCTTAATTTTTTTTTTGTTTCTTAAGGGCAAAAGATTGCCTTTATTATGGATGCTACAAATGTAAACTCCCAAGCACTGATTTGTATATTTCAAATGTTTAAAAATTCTTTAATGAAAGATCATTTTAAATATATGATTTTTCTTATAAATAGTCTAGGATCTCCTTTTAATTATATACATATATTTCAAATTTTTTCAATTTTGAAAACTTTTATTATTTCTATATAAATTTTATGAGGTGAATTTAATAACCCAAATATTATATTAACATAATATCATATATTGTTGTGCCAATAATTATCATTATTGAGAAATATGTAGTATAAAATAATTAGTATAAAAGAACTTAAAATTTATTATTAAGTTGATATGATTAACTATTAAAATGATTCTAAAGAATGAAAATGTTTTCATAATTATAAAACATCATGAATAATTGTAGTTGTGAAATGGTTAGTATTTATCATTATCATTACTGATATAATTATAATCCATTATTATTTTGATATAAAAAAGTGAGATTTTTTTCTAAATAAAGACAAAATAAAAAAAACTAAAAGATAAAATCTACCATATCAGATATTATACATATAGAGATTATTTAAGTACTAAAGAATCTTAAATGTTTGGCATATGCTTTATCATGTCTATTATATTTATTAATTTAAATAAAATAAGACAAATATGTTAAGAATTAGATGAGTTCAAATCAAAGTTATGAAATATGCTACTCTTTGTATGGATAAATTTACCTTATCAAGATTAAAATGGCATAAAAAATTGAATTTTATCAAAGAGCAAAGAAGAAAAAGTATTGCTAAAAAAGGTTAAGATAAATCTTAAAAAGAAATAGAAACTGTTTGAAATAATAGATTTTAACCAATTAAAAAGGTTAATATAAAACCCAATTATCTTATGATTAATTGTATCAATAATAAGATGATTAATTTTTTGTTAAAAGATTAGTTAACAAGAAGAAGGAGATAAAGAATAAATGAAGATGTAAGCAAAGCATTGTGATTGGTTCAAAGATGATTAAAGGGTTAAAAATGGGGAGATAAAAGGCATAAAAAGCACCAAGATTAGAGGAAGAGGAGATTAACATGAAAAAATTAGGAAAAATTAAAATAAGTTGAAGAAAGAAGAATAACATGGTAAAAATAGTGAAAAGTGAAGAAAAAAGAAATATAAAAAGAGAAAACAATAAAAGAGATTAAAGTATTTCTATATATTAGAAAATAAATTTATGTTCAAAAGAAATAGTCTTCATTATGTGTTTATAATGTTTTTGGAGCTATTATTTTTATCTATGTGTCTAATGTCCTTATTGTGATTATTTATTTTCTATATTTCAAAACTTTTTATGGTTTTTTATATCTTTTTTTATTATAATTTAAGTGAAGAATGGTTTAAATATAAGTAACTAGAGATGAATAATTTATTTATTCAATGATTACAAAAGATGTATAACTCAGATAAATGAGATATATATTCTTTATAATTTAAATTATTTATTTCTAATGTCCTTTCAAAACATATATTATCAAAGTTTTTTTTATAGTAAGAATAGTATGAAATTTTTGTAAATTTTTATTTCTTATAAAGTAAAATAAAATAATAACTATTTCATTTTTTAATTATAAAATGTTTCTTTTTTGAGTTATTCTATTTTTATAATTCTATAATTAAGAGAATAGAAAAAAAAACAAGTAACCAAAAGGGCTTAAAAGAAAATATTTTTATAACAAAATGTATTGATTAATATTTAATAATATGCATAATTTTTTTTCATAAAAAATGTATTATATATTTCAAAATATTTTTATAGACACCTTGTTAAATAAAATTGATGACGACCACCTCATGGGATGCAACAACCTTTTTTGTTTTGAAAAATTTTAAAAATTTAATTTAAGAAAATCTTACATTTGAATTAATATGTGTCTCCTAAAAGAAGAATGTTATATAATGGTTATTTTATTTTCTAAAATTGACCAAAAATTTCATTTTTAAAAAAACTCATCAAGTCCTCCTAATTGGATGAGGTAAGTGGCGGATCGCATCCGAACACCACAACCAACACGAAGTCAAGGTCGGTAAACGCCGTGTAGGAAGGAGTAAAAAAATAACTATTCCACTTAGTAAATAGGAATATATTGAATATCATGTGTCGGTCTCATTATGTTAAAATGTTATCTCTTTTTATTGTCCTATAACAACCAAAACATGTTCTATGGATAAAAAATATTTAACATTTTAAATCCAAGATGTTGCATATATAATCAATAATCTTTTCTTTTAAGGCTAAGAATCATAATTTGTCTGACAATTCCACCTTTAGAGCATTACTCGATCATCATTCCTTATCTCTTTAACTTTGGGTATTATACCATATCGTACTATTTACATTTCTTTGTCTTAAGATTTATTTTAAGAAATTATTCGATACAAATTATTTTTATAAAAAGTATGTAATAAATGACCTATTTGTCATGTAAACTTAACAATCAAGTCTTCAAAATAACATGTGAATATAATTATTGTCGACAATTTAATAATAAAAGGAATCAAGAGACTGATGCACGACTAGTGTTCTATACTCCTTAAAAAAAATCATAGCTATTTTGACTAAATGTCCACTTTGATGTCCCTTTTTTCTAAATGAAACAAATCAAGTTTTATTAATTAAATAGATGTCATAATTACAAGAATACCACAGTAGTGTAGCATCTGTTGAACACTCATCACCGCCAGCTGTGGGCATTTCTTGTAATTTTTATCGATGACTAATTCCAAGTTACTATGCAACAAAAGGTCATTTTCCAAAGCACTCTCCTCTCTGCTTCCATATAAGTGAGGGCAACAGCCTACTTACCGCACTACCCATAAGCTCCTTTGAGGACTCAGTCAAACTCAGCCAATAAAATTGCTTGTAAAAAAGTCAAAATAAAATTGCTTGTATAAAGTATATATTTTGAAAAGATAAAAAAATAATGCTTACATCACATTTGATGCTTGATTTTGTAAATTGAAAAAATATATATTTAATGAGAGATATTAATGTAATTATAATGTTTAACAAAAAAAAAATGATGTGCTATCTAAGGACTCTATGTGTCTTAGTTTGATAAAAATGATATTTATTATAACAAAGAAATTAATGCTTAGCCAATGAATAAGCTAGAGGAGGATTGTGTGCATATGAATATTTTAGATGAATCTAAAAAGATTGGAAAGATGATACAAACGATATAGGTGTAAATATAAGAAAAGAATGTTTTGAAACTCTTATTTCTACTATGATAAAAAGGACTAAAAAAATATTCACATGTATTATCATTAATGTTTAAATAATTTGATGAATCTAAGAATTATATTGTTGTTTGTTTTCTATGAATTATGATGTAGTAAGAAAAAAAATAATAGAAAGGTGATAATTTCATTCATTTCAACTTGCAAAGAAGATAATAAAGATTTAAAGATGCATAATTATTATTATCTTTTTATTTTAAAGAATTTTTCATGATAGATTTTGCATCCAATATTTTTTCATGCTCTTATTTCTATGTTTTATCATCTTTGAGACACTTTCTTTACTATCTTTTTGAGTAACAATAGCTATTAGAAATGTTCTTGATGGAATTGCTTAACAAGTAATAGTAGAATTAGGATAGAATGATATTTTTTTATAGAATTTCTTTTTATCGATCATGAGCAACTCAAGTGGGTTATAAATATTTAATTATATTCAAATGTAATAAATTTTAATCAATCAAAAGAGAAAAAAATATAAAAAATCCTATTAAAAAATAGAGGTTCACTTTCTAATAAAATAGAAATAAATAGAAAATACTAATTAATATTTTAATAAATAAATAAAAATCTAAATACGACAATTCTCAACTTCAATGAAATAAACCCATTTTAAAGTTTTGTTTCACACTTTTATAGAAATTATTGAGTCTTAGTTAACAATAACGTAACTAGAATACGAGCAACTGAATATACAATTGTACATTCATTGATGTCATCATTTTAATCATGTACAAAAATTTAGTTTCAATTTTTGTATAAAACAATTTTGTTTGTTTATGAAATATTTATTTTTCTTTACATAAAATTTTTAATATTTTTAAAATATTTTTTAATTCATATGTCATTATAAAATAAAGTTTTTAATTTGTTGACTAGTGAGTGGATTGTATAGATTCATTTTTAGTTAACTATATTTGCTTTCAAAAATTTTTATGTATAATTTTTTGAAAGATATTTCTTAAGTTAAATGAACAAAGTCACATGCCTCTTAACTATTATTCTTTTTATTAAGATAACAATCTCAACAAAAATTTATAATAATAAATTATCATATATTATTATAATACAAGGATGACATATAAAGGAACATGTTTTAACCTTTAATGGATACCATAAGATTTTTTGAATTGTTACTAAAACAAAGGAGCTTTCATAGGATCTTGATAAAGTTGACCCATGGATTCTCTCATTTCCATGCCAGCTGGCGCTCGTCACACTCCAACTGAGCTGCTAAAACCGCGTTTCCTTTATGGAAACACGTGCGACATTTCAGAAAGCAACGCTGCCGACCCGCAACCTATTTAACCCACCCGGCCCGCGCTTTCCTCCCACTCTCCAAATGGACCACTCAGACGCCGCCGATGCCGCCGCCTACCTCACGGTGTCCTCCGCCCCTCCCAAGCGCCCCGCAGGCCGCACCAAGTTCACTGAAACCCGCCACCCGATCTTCCGGGGCGTGCGGCGCCGCAACTCCGACCGTTGGGTCTGCGAGGTGCGCGAGCCCAACAAGAAGTCCCGCATCTGGCTCGGCACCTTCCCCACCGCCGAAATGGCCGCGCGCGCGCACGACGTCGCCGCCATCGCCCTCCGCGGCCGGGCTGCCTGTCTCAACTTCGCTGACTCCGCGTGGCTCCTCCCTGTGCCGGAGTCATCGGACGCAAGGGACATCCAGCGCGCCGCGGCCGCTGCAGCTGAGGCCTTCCGACCGGGCGCGGCGGGGGCGGTGGCAGCGGGAGGGGAGGACCCGTTCGAGATGGAGTTTGGGATGCAGAATTACTTGGACATGGCCCAGGGGCTTCTCATTGACCCGCCGCGGATTCCGTCGGAGGTGGACGACGACGGGAGCGACGCCGATGTCTCTCTGTGGAGTCACTCTATTTGAGTGAAGCATGTCGCGTATAGCGCAACGTATCCGTTATAAGAGTTAACTATTCTGCCTCCAGGAAACCGGGGGAATTCTCTAATGCCTTGCTTGTGTTTCGACGGTCTTGTTTGGGAGAATTGCTGTATGTAAATAAAAATAGAATTTTGATAAAATTCGTTTGATATTTTTTTTTATTTTTTTAAAGTACATAAAGATTAAAGTAAATAAACACAACCAAGCAAATCCTAAAAGACGCCATGGTCGGTTGAAAAGCGAAAAAATAAATAATTTTTTTAAAATTATTATAAGACTTCTTTATGAAAAGTTACTCCCATGTAGCTGGAGTCTAATAACTCAGCTTAAAACTTACATCATGAAGGTTTCTCAGTATATATATATATATATAATAAAACTCTATTTGTTATATTTTTTATTTTTTTAACTTATAAATTTTATGTAAACAAAGTCACAATGATGAATTATGACTCAATTTTATTAGCTTAATAAGAGGAAAGATATAAACCAATTTGTCCCTTTTTGCTTTTCGTCAAACTTTTAAATATAAAATAAGAATCGCACTTGAGCTCATTCAATTATTACTAATTCTCATGGATGTTTGGGAGGGCATTTTGACGAGTTTTATCTTAAGCCTTTTTCAATTTGATCATGTAAAGTTGTACTGATTTAATAAAATAATGAATGATATTGACAACCAACTTATCCTATTCTTCCTTTTTCATTGGAAAAAAAACACTAACTTATGGTTATGTTTCTTTAACCATGATTTCATTTGTATGGTAAACACTAATTCTATCATTGTGATTCTAATCAAATCAAAAAATTGAAGACCTATAACTATGATTCAAATAATGATCATAACTTTGGAGCATTTCACAAAATTTATGTGTAAACAAAAAACAGTGTAATATAACTCAAAACATACATTATAACTAAAAAAATGTTTCACTTATATTGTTTTTGTAAACAAACTCTAATCCTTTTTGTTTACTTCGATTATTCTCTGTGAAACTTTTCATGGCCCCTCTTTACTAAATGTCTAATCTCCTAACCACACTTTTTATGAATCTCTGACTACACCTTCTCCCCTCTCTATGATGAGGATATTCTTGGTCGTGCCATCAATGGTAGCACCAGCATTCCATTGTCACGATGCTTGAATTCTTCTTCTCTCTAATATCCACTATGCATTATTAACTAGCTCATACATTTTATTTTCAACGATTTATTATTTCAAGAATCAAGCTAATTTCTTGGTAAACTCTATGATATCTTTTACACAAATTTAGTTTGATGTTGTTAGACAATGAAATATATGAGGATTTATAGTGTTTTTAAGTTCTTAATTGTTGTTCTCAACATATATCATATATTTGTGGTAATGAAATCTTTTGATGATGAGAAGAGATTCCCTTAAAATTATAAGTGAAGAAATCTTACACATTTACTATTTTTCTATTTCTTATTTATTTGTCACAAATCATTTAAATAAGACTTATACTAAACTCATACATGATGGAGGTACTTTAATAATTCAAGGGTTTTAAGACAATAAGTTAGTAAGTTTATGTGAATATTTATGCTTTGAACAATTTGTTTAGATTTTTGTTCTTGATTAAAATTCATTGAAACTCATAACTTATTTTTTTGATCAATGATAATTAAGATCTTCTGACTTTAATATGTGATTATTTCTTTTAGTGCTACATTCCATCACACCACTTGTTTGGCATGTGTGTAAGCTAGTTGTTGATTACAATGTCATTGATACATTAGCATGTAATTTCCTTAATTTAGATGTAAATTAAATTAGAATTTTCCCTTAATGAAAGATTCAAAACATGCAAAGTCTGAGTACAATTTCTGAAGGTCAACGAAGAGGAAAATGATGGGTTAGAGTGTAGGCCTTTCTTGATCTAACAATCAAGAAAGAGCTATCATTCATAAAATTTGAGGAAGGCATTAGCATGTTGTATGAACATGTTAATCAAAAGACATCCTTGGGATAGAACCATCAAATTTAGAAAACTTGAACATAGCTCTATGATGATGAAGATTGAAAGCATTAGTGAGCTTAATGTTATGCTTGTCCTCATTTATGACACCCTTGTAATATAACTATATATTTTCTGCAAGTGAAGTTATCAGTCCTACAAATTAGTTTTCTTAATTTGGTTTTATAATTCTGTTACTCTTTTCTCTTTATTTCTATTATATAAGATGGACGAAGCTAGCAAGATTTTGCCCAAATGGCTAAGTTGATGAGGCAATGAGAAATTTGTTCTCTTTGAGATTTAAGATAGTTCACTCCACTTAAAAAGAAAAGTACATATTGAATTTAACAATTTCCTCTCTTGCTTACAACTTCCTCCATGAAAGTCTTAAAAAATATTTGTGTGCATTAAATCCAATATGTGAATGTAGTTGGCTTGATAACGTATAAAGGATTCAAGCCATGTTTACATATCTATAAACTATGTTATGTTATAAATGATCCTCACCGTCATGATATCTTGGATTTATCTCTTACCATAGTTTTTTTTACAACATTATATGTATCTTCTACTTTCATTTGCTCTATTGGTAACAATATACTTGGGTGTATTAGTAGAACCATTATAATTTTGTGATTATGAGAACCATCGATGGCCATGGTTTAAGTTGAGGCCATTGGTAAATTAGTAGTGATTAAAAGTATTTTGTCATATAATACTTCCTTTTTATTTCCTTCCATCCATACATTTGAGTTTTTTTAATTCTTTCTATTTGCTCCATTCAATTGCTTGATTGTGTGTCTAGAGAGCATCTAACACTAGTTTTGGTGCTTGACCACATGGGTGTGTTTCCTTTTAAGCTACCAATATCATTGTGTTAAGAGTATAATGAGAAGCATTAGGTCAAGTGTGCTATTATGTTGTAAATTTTAGAAAACAAATGTTTAAGAGCTTAAATGAAAATGATGTCCATAAGGAATTTGGATGGTGTAGATATAGTGAAATGGCCTCAAACTCATAGTATTATATCGTGAAGTATGTTTTTTAATGATAGAATTCAAGTTGTAGCTTGCAATGAGAAATGAATATATTAGGGCCTTTAGTAAGTGAACTTGCCACGATGGAGAACATTGGTTAATGCTCATTTCTTCTTAAAGATACGTGGATCACTAATATAAGACCACATTCTCTTTCAAATAATGCATTAACTAGTGATGAATAATCACTTATTAGGCTTGTTCAATAGAGCTTTATTATGTGGGGGTTTATTTTTGATCTAATATATATTTAGATAGCCATCAAATAAGCTAAAAACAAAAGTCAATTAGTAAAGGTTACATTAAATGTATTTTAAGTCTTCAACATTATTTTTAATTTATAATATAAGATCAAACATAATCTCACTTTTATTCAATAATTTATTTTTTCAAATAAGAGTCTTATTAATATTGCCAATCATTTCACTTATCTATGCTGCCTACATCCATCTAAATGATATGTTGATTCTAGCTTAATCATTATATTTTTCTACCATCATCAACTTAGCCATACTACAATGATTACACCATCGACCCAATCAGAATATTTTTTGCTTTGATACAACTTGTTACTAGTTCTGTCAGGCTACATTGATCCCAATTAGATTGTATCTAATTTTGACACCACTGTAAAAGAGAATTTATCATGTAAGAGACTCAAGTTAGACCTTATATACAATTGATAAATACTTAATAATCTAAAACATCACATATTAATCACATCAATTACACATTAAATTTCTAACATTAATACTTAATAACTTAAAAACATAACTTATTAGTCACATCAATTACACATTAAATCTCTAACATTATTTTAAACTTGCAATGTGAGATTAAACCCAATGTCATTTGCATTCATCAATGCTTGGAGATGTCAAACCATACTTTGCTATTAATGATAATGTTGTCATTATTTGTCAGTATTATTAGCCATACTTTTTTGTGAATTGATAAATCTACATCCATTATGTTATTTTGTAAGAGCAAGTCAAATTCTAGAGTTCATTGAATCCTTTGCACTTAATAAATTTTTTTGTTGAGCTATTGTAGTTCCAATAACTCTTGGAGTCACATCAAATTTTAGTTTTCTAAATTTGTTTATAGTTTTAAATGATTTAAATGGTCCCAACATAAGTAAACCAACTAACCTTTCAAGATTTTAGTAATTACAAAGTAAACTTGTGGCATCTATCATGTTTACCCCAATTAAGCTAAGAGAAACACTAGAATCAAGTCAATAAGACTAGGATATATTATTTAAATATATCAATTAAAAAAATTCTTCAAAAGAAATCAATGACATTGAGTTCATAATTTTTTAAAACTTAAAGAATTTTTTTATAAATTCTTAAATATTAGTATAAAATTGTAATTCTCAAAATATTGCTCATGATACATTTGTAATTTTAAAAACTTTGGCTTATTTTAAAAACTGATTGATGGAGGGTACATTATAAATAAGAGAATGTTGATCACATTATGATAGGTTTATAAAGTTTCAATTTTTAATGCAGAACCAATTGAACTGATGAGGTGTATATCACTAATAATAAAAATTGTAGGATATTTTATGAAATATTTTTGATTGAACAAAAGGCCAAAAGTCTAATGGCACCAATGAAGAAAAGCTTAAAATAGCATCTTCAATTTCAACATTCTCATTAGCTAAATTCACCTAATAGAAAAATCCATTAATAATCTATTATCTGACTCTAAGCATACCTTCATCATGACCTATAAGTAGGTTCTAATGAGGAGTCATGAATAAGTGAAGCTCAAATTACTCTGGTAAGCTACCATTTGATTGAGAGTTGAGTGAAGTGAATAAAGTAAGGTATTATTATCTCTATTGAAGTTATCATAAATTTTGAGAAATTTCATCATCATTCTCTAATTGAGAGTGAAGCATTTTGGCCTATTGTTTGGGTATCTTTATCGCGGTAAGCTTTATAAATTATTTTTGGTTTTACCTTATTGTGTCACACAAGTCTTATGATTTTAGTGAAAAGAGGATAGGAAAAGAGATGCAGAGGATATTGAGGTTACCAGAGCGAGAGATATACAGTATTTGGTTTTCCAGAAGAAGAGGACAAGAGTATTGAGTTTATCATTAGAAAATGTATACTACAATAATATACATCATTTGGTACTAAGGATATGAGCCATAAGGATGTGATGGAGTTGTGCAATGGTTTACTAAATATAATATATTGGACGAATTTATAGATAAAACTAATACAAGATGTATTAAGTTATTACTGAACAGTTATGTTTATCATATCAAGATGTTATATCATACTATATGATTAGTTTGAGTATAAGTGAGAAAAATTAATTAAGTCTAAGATGTCAACTTAGTATGATAGGGGTAGGCACAATTTTAATTTATCGAGAGACTATACTATAAGACACATTCATAACTACCTAAGTTTAAATTTAAGAAACCCAAACCATCTTAGGTTTATAAGTAGTAATGTGTGAGTAAAGTGTTTTTGAAAATCTTGTACATAATAGATCTCCTAAAAAGACAATCAATAGATGCATGATCATGCTTAAAACAATAATTGCATTTACTTTTAGATGTTGTATTTAAGTACCAAGTATGAACAATGATCATATGCAAATGAGAAAATATATTAACTGTTCTTTTGCTACCAAACAATTCACATATATATGAGATTTAGCATGAGAAGCAACATGTGAATATGTACTAACAAATTTTGCCTTTAAAGCTTTTAATTCATTTTCAATTAAGGAAAAGAAATTAAGTTTTTCTTTTAAATCATATTTTTCTCTTCTTAACAAATCATTTTCATAACAATATAAGAGTCATACTTGTACAATCTAATTACAGCTTATTTATAACTTAGATTTTAAATAAAATACAATCATACAATTACAAAAGAGAGCTTTATTTATGTGACATATGAAAAGTCTTCTTAGCACTAAAAACATAAACATAAATTATACATGGTCAAAACCATGTTCGATCAATCTCAAGTACTAAGAATGTTAGCCAACTTGTAGATTGTAGAAGTACAATAACAATTATCGTAATGTACGATCATAAGTCGATGAAGAGCAATGCTTTTGTTTTAACTAATTTTCCAAAATTTTAAAATAATGTCTATTTTTTAATGCTAACTATGACTATTTAAACTTAAGAAATAATTACTTGATTAGGATGCTTGCTTGATTATAATAATCTAAGTGCACTTATGCATAAGAGAAAGGTTTGATAATTCTATCACTTATAGCATGGTAAATAAGGGAGCTTCAAATGATTTAGTCATGCTATTTGTAGCTAATCCATATAACTTCAAATCAGCAAATTGAGCTAAGCTTGAGTAAAGAGCACCAAATTCAACTTAATCCAACGTGTGTGCATGTGCCTTGCTCTTCATCATCACTACAAGGTATCATCAACTAAAATGACTATTAGATATTATTTGCTTTGTTTTGTGAACATTAAACTTATAGGATCAATAATAGAAAGAGTAAATCCTACCAAAATTATATTGGAGGTGAAAGCTCACTTGCTAAATCCAAATTATTAATGATTATGACCGAAGACTAAATAAGAACGTGGATTCTATAAAAGTTTAAATAAGTTAAGGGACCAACAAAACAAATTTAAGAAAATAAGAAATAAAGATTATAATTAAATTATTACATAACAATCTCAATACCTATGTTTACCTTTATATATCTATAATGCATGTTGTTTTATTATGTCACATAAATGTGTTATCGAACGAGCATATGACATGACTCCAAATCAGTGATGTTTTGTATTAAGTTCTATAGTTTTTTTATTAAGCCTATGTTGATTGGTTTAGCTTATTTTTAACTTAATAATTATGAATGATATGAGTGCACTTCATGGGACTCTAATAGAGTTATATGTGAAGATGATGACTTAGTATATTGCTTCTTATATTAATAGAAATCATATATTAAGATTTGATCAATTGGGTTGTAATGGATGCTGCTATAATAGAAAAATTGTTGGCATAACATATATTATGTTTTTTGTTTATATTAATTCAATGGTATGAACATGTTAGGACTTGAATTTGGTGAGAAAAGGTATTCATTTCCTTATATATTTTTCTATTAAAATAATGAAAACTAAGATTTTTTTTACTTTGCAAAAATAAAAGTCATTGGCATATGTTTTGCAAGAGAATAAATGATTTAATTCCTTTACAAGTAGATTTATTCAATTTATAATTTTCAAAGAATTAAATTTATGCTAAAAGAACTTTAAAGAGGGTTTTCCTTCATAAATAAAATGATTCAAATGAAAATAGATAAGGAAGAATTAGGTAGTGATGAGAGTGCGACACTATGACACAAAGATCTAAGGTTGCATAAGAAGCCCTAAATAGACTTGATTAATCTAGGACTTGTTTGGCAACCATATAGACTTATTCTCTAGAGATTCAAAACATGAAAATTGTAAAGAAATTTTTAAATGTTTGTGATCTAAAGTTTCATGAAATGTAGTATATTTTTGTTTGGGGAATTGATAAAAAATAGCAAAAAATAAAAATTTTGCATATTTTACACCTTTGGAAAGCAAGAAAGAAAACACACAAGATGTAAAGGTAAAAGGATTTGGACTTGCTAAGAATGCGGAGAGAATTGGAAAGCATAACATAGGCAAGCTTTTATAAATTTTATGAAAATGAAGTTTTTGTGTGTGAATATCAATATTCTTCTAAGTTGAAATAGAGGTAAGAGGTGATGTTGAAATGGTTGTGAGTGAGAATTCATCAATGATACATGGTGCCTTCATTACACTCACCACCAAAGTCAACATCACACCTTAACAACAATGAGAAGATCGAGGGATTATCAAACCACTCTTGGCCTTATCATGATTAGACTTAGATGAAGGCACAAAGGAGAAGAAATCCATTTTTATGGAGATAAGTATAGCAAATGCTCTCTAAAAATGTACATATATGTATTACACACACACACCTATATATATATATATATATATGTGTGTGTGTGTGTGTGTACATATATGTACATATATACATATATATATATATATATATATATATATATATATATATATATATATATATGTATATATATGTGATACTGAAAATTAAATAGAGAAGAAAGTAAGCATAAGATGATGTCCTAAGAGAGAGATCATTAAACAAAGAATAGCTCTTAGTAAATTTCTTAGTAAATAATTACATGAATAAATTAACTCACATTGACTAGTTAGATAGTAATTCTAGTATTTATATAAAATTTAATGATTTTAAGATATTAAGACATCTTTTGATAATAAAATATACTTGGATTGAGTTGTAGTTGTTATGGTGTTAACTCTTAATCATGAGGCTTTGTTTGATGATAATAAATATTAAGTATTTCTAATAAAGATGATTAAATAAATTTTTATATTTTAGATAATCTATATTCATATTTATAAGAGAACCAAAAAAAGAGGAGTAAATATCAAATCTTCATGAGAGCATCGTAGTTGGAGCGACAAACCTCTAATGATTCATTTTGAGCTTAGTTTTATATATTTTATTTTTATCTTGATTAGAATAATAAGCTTACTTGAAATTATTCTTACAATACATAAAAATTAAATTTTACTTAATTAATAATCTTAGAAAGATATTAAGTTTTTAGAATCTTGATTATCTCATCTTGACCATCTTAAGAAATCATTTTTTTTATCATATCTTTGAAAATCTTATTTAAATAACTTGTTATAAAAAATATATATAATAATAATAATAATAATAATAATTAATATAAATAATATTAATACTAATAATAAATAATTAAAAAAACTAATTATACTTAACCTATATAAACTTAAGTCTAAATCTTAAAGAAATTGGTAAAGGCAATAATCTTAAACAGGCTCTGAACAATAATCGAGTTGGGGCATCACTGCCAAACTTGTATAGAATAATAACTACGTTAGGTCATGACTGTTGAATCTATTAAGTGCATACTGGCAAACATGGGTGCTAATCTCTCAAGCGAGCCATGGGGTAGCAAATCCCAATGTTTCAACTAACTCAAAAGCATAAGAAAACTATTAGGACATAAACACTGAGTGTATACACAATGTGAGATTAAAACACAGTTGTTTTTACATGGATGACTTCAAAATTGCTCAAGCAGTCTAAGCCGTTTGATCGCACAATTTTGAGATCAAATGCTCATCATTTTATCCATTTGTTCTAAAGCACTAATTTAATTAACCATCCAATCTTACAATTTTGCAATCTAATGATCCAAATTATATACGAATGCAAATTTGAATTCAGTTGTTAGATCAAGTAGGATCGTAAGTTCTAAATTTAATATATGCACCTATTTAAATCCAGTCATTTAATCACATAGAGTTCTTAATAGTCCATATTAAATCCACCTTTTTAAACAGCATTAATTTAAATCCAATCATCTTGTAGCACAGCTTTTGCATCCAAATGTCAAGATTCTTTTCGTTTTTCTTATACATCCATATTCAAATTAATCTATGATATCATGAATTTTTATAATCTAACGGCCTCGATTAAATCAAATGACCGCTATTTTGCATAATGGGCTGTTCGTAAATGGTCCTTATAAATTTGAAATAATAGGCCTGTAATAACCATTCTGTTACTACATTAATACTTAATTATTAGTTTAAACTATGTTGACCTAGTTTTAATTAAATTACAATTAATGATTAATTAGTCTGTTTAGTAACTATTTTTCAGCATTTAGAAAAAGGTTTTAAATAAGAAACTTTTTTAACACAATTTATTAATAAAATTTTTTGATAAAATTTTGATAAAATTGAAAGACAAATTTTAAGTCATTCAAGTTGTTAAAATTCGGTGCTTATTGTTGCTTTCATTTGTTGTATTTTTCGTCATTAAACTTCAAATTCTTTTTCTTCTTCAATTAGCTAAGCTATTATTTGTTTTACTTCCCAATTGATTCAATTAAAGTAAAACACACTTTTATCTTACTAAATATTTCATCAAAAATAGGATTTTTATTTGTAATTAGTACATGTTTGTGATTTTGTATTCTTTTTTTTTCTATCAATTTTATTTTATTATAAAGCATAGTATATCTTTTTTTATGTTGTTGTTGTGAAGATTTAGCCAACCCATCTTTTAACAAAAGACATATATTAATTATTTTTATTTTTGCTTGATTTCTAATGAGAGTGGAGAAAGGCTTGAATTTAAGCTAAATTACTAAAAATCACTTACATATGTTTTATTTTTGTTAATTCTCTATCTCACAATCTTTTAAAATTTTTAAAAAGAAAATTAAATTGTTTAAAAAATTTAAAATTAATATTTCTATAGAATGTCTTATAGATATTTCCTTAAACTTATTTTAAAATTTTTAAAAAGAAAATTAAATTGTTTAAAAAAATTAAATTAATATTTCTATAGAATGTCTTATAGATATTTTCTTAAACTTATTTAAAAATTATTTTAAAATATTTTTTAAGAAATAAAAATTTTTATTCATTATGTCATCCCCTCCCTTGCAAAACTATACTTTAAGAGCAACTCAAGAGAATAAAATTTTAACATAATAAGACTAAGATATTACATTAAGTATCAAAACCAACTCTCTACTAATTCGATATGGGTTGAAGATAAATCAAGTAAAAATTAATAGATTTATGACACCTAAAATCAAAGAAGATAGGAGAGTGAATGTCAAGTGATGTTATAAGAGATGAATAATTAGACAAATAATTAGCTCTTAATATGCTTTTAGGTGAAGGGTTATATGGATAAATTGTCTCAAATAGGTTACTAAGAGGGTGATTGTAGCATTTATACGACATGCCAAAGTCTTAGCTATTGAAGTACTTTTTAATGGCAAAACTTATTTGAATCAGGATGAGAAAACCCATGAAAGAATAACTCAACATAATTAAAGATGTTATAGTATGTGTGTTTGTGCATGTGTATGTACTTGCATGTGTGTGAATGTGTATAAGTTATATTGTAGTTTTTTTATATACACACCCAAGGAGTAAGATGAGTGAAAATAGAAATTTGACTATTGTTTACTGTCTTATGTTGTCACACTAGCCATTAGGAAAATTTTGATATAATTTAAGGTGTTGTTAACTAATCTTATGATGATTAAGTCAAACCATCTAGCATAATTGGTCAATCACTTATGATAGTTTGATTTATCGACACACCTAAGTGGTTAAGCCATGTGTCCCATTATTGACCAAACACCTTGGGATGATCTATGAATGTGTAGGTCAGCTTAGATCAACCATAAACCACACAAGAAAAAAAACTTAAATAGCTTCAATTATAAAAGTACATGTGAATAACTTAGATGTGAAAATAAACGTTTGAAAAATAATTTGAACTTATTTTACAAACCTAGTTCCTCTGTTAGCAAACTTTAAGGATGGTTAGCACTTTTCCAGTGCTTGTTAGAATTTTTTAAGGAGTTGTTAGCACTTTTTAAGCATAGTTAGCATATTTTAAGTATTTTGAGAATTTTTAGGGATTAGAAACAAACTTTTGAATTATGAGAAAAGATTTGAGAGATTAGATATTTTTTTTGGCTATAAATAGATGTAATTGGTTCATTGTGATTATGCAATTTTATGAATGAAAAATTCTTAGCTATTCTCTTCCTCTTCCTTAAGTCTTTCGTTGCCATTTCCAAATTTCTCCCTACTCTTTTATTTCCATCAAAGTGGTATCAGAGACAAGGAAGTAGATCGAACGCCGCAGCATCGAAGGGAGAAGAGCAAAGTTTTTTTTAAAGGGGTGTTTTCATTTACAATGTCTGGAATTATGCAACAGATCGTTCCCAAATTGACGAACGACAATTATGATAATTGCTGCATCCAATTTAAAGCCCTTCTTGGCTCGCAAGACCTTTGGGAGATTGTTATTGATGGCTTTGATGAATCAGATGCTATTGAAGCGGAGAAGAAATTATTGAAAGAAAATCAGAGAAAAGACAAAAAGGCATTGTTCTTGATATATCAAGGACTTGATGAAGCCACTTTTGAGAAAGTTGCAGAAGCGACTACAAGAAAAGAGGTTTGGAGTAAACTCAACACTATCTTCAAAGGTGTTGAACGGGTGAAGCGTGTACGACTTCAAATCCTTAGGGGAGATTTTGAGCAAGCAAAGATGAATGAAAATGAGACTATCTCAGATTATGTCTCACGCTTGATTGTTATTGTTAATTTGATGAAGAGAAATAGAGAACAAATCGACGATGTATGTGTCATTGAAAAGGTACTTCGTTCTTTAACTCCTATGTTTGAACACGTGGTAACAGCAATTGAAGAATCTAAAGATATATGTACTTTATCTATTGAAGAGCTAATGGGTTCTTTACAAGTGCATGAGCAAAGACTAAAGAAAAATGCTGAAGTTACACCTATTGATCAAGCATTAGAGTCAAAACTGAATTTGAAGGAAGACAATACATTGAAGAAAGAGAATTCAAATTCAAGAGGAAGAGGACGAGGTTCATATCGAGGACGTGGAAGAGGTCATTTCCAAAACAAATTTCAACAGAAATTTAATCAATCTTACACTCAACACGGGCATGGAAGAAATAATGCTTCTCGAGGTCGAGGACAAGGTAGAAATATTGAATGTTACAATTGTCATAAGTTTGGTCATTATGCTTCTGATTGTTGGCATAAAAATAATCAATCAAACTATGCTGAAACTCAAAAGAAGAGTCAATATCTTTATTGGCTGAAAAAGAGGGCAACAAAAAAGATGTATGGTTTCTTGATTCAGGAGCAAGCAACCATATGTGTGGAAAAAGACATCTATTTGAGTCAATTGAAAATATGCAAGCAAGTGTGAGTCTTGGAGACTCATCAAAGTTGAAAGTTGAAGGCAAATGTAATATAAAACTTTACAAAGAGAATGGGTTTCCAATTATTATTTCAGATGCATATTTTATTCCTGATATGAAAAATAATATCCTTAGTCTTGGGCAATTAATTGAGAAAGGATATATTATACATATGTGTTACACCCTTGTGTTTGATGAGTCAAGCATAAATGTGTATATTTTATTTGGGCTTGATTTTAAGTAAAATTGTTAATAATTAATTAAATCAAGTCATGTATCTCAGATGTCTAAAATAATGGTCTCTAAGAGCCTTGAGGTCATGGCATATTTCAAGAAAATTTGAGACATGCACAAGATTTTTTATAATTGAATTTCTTTTTATTTCTCTTGAATTTGATATGTCCAAACTTTGAGATTATGAGACACACTAGTAGTATTAATATTTAAAAATATTTTAAATTTATTTAATACTGAATTTTGATTTTTGGGCCAAGCATATTTGAGAAAATATATAGACATTGGTATTTGATTTTTTAATATTATTTTGGAATTGTTTTTCATGAATTTCTTTTCATAGCTATTTAAATAACTTATAATACTATAAGAATATAAAATTATTTTTATACACTTATATTCAAATTTTTGGCACAAAAATTCGTCAAAAATACCCTAAAACAGCTGAAGTCTCGGGAAAATGCACTGTAGCAATGGGCGGGTCGACCCGGCGCGAAAACAGCCCGTCCAGGTCTTTTAGAAATTAAAAATTTAATCTAAAAATAAAAATTTGGTTGACCCGAAAAGGCCGAACCAAGCCCGCAGAGAGGAGCTCGGCTAGCGCTGGTCAACGGTCAAATCCACAGTGCCTGGCTAAGCCAAGCCCGCCCAAAGCCCGCCGAGAGGAGCTCGGCTAGGTCAAACTGCAGCGCGGTCAACGGTCAATGAACAATGCTTGGCTATGTCAACCCGAACCAGGTGGTGAAGTCCCGGTCAAGGAAGGGGGTAGCCAGCCCCACAGAGGCTCGAAAGCTACAGGGCGCAAATTCTTTATAAAGCAATGCGCCAATTTCATTTCTGCAGTGTGGGACTAAAAATCCCACCTTATAACTTCGACAGGAACCAAAGGCGCAGATCAAGCCCGCCCAGATCCAACGGGCGAGAATTGTTTCGAACGGCTGCTTCGCAAGGTTAATCGGCGCCGTTCGTTCACCGCGTGGATCCAACGCTCCAGATCAAAATCGAACGGCCGTTTAATCGACGCCGTTCATTCAGCGCCCGGATCCTACGCACGGGATTAAATCGCGTAAACAGTAATCGCGAGATTTAATCCGTGTCGTTCGATTACGCGCCCGGATCCAACGCTCTAGATTAAGCCCGAACGGTAAAATGCGTAAATCAATCTGTGCCGTTCGTTTTTGGGCCCGGATCGGACGGTGGCTGCTTTCCGTCCGTTGCCCAAACGGCTAATTAATTTTTGGAGCCGTTGGGGGTGTTTTTAGAGCTCAAATTTGAGCTCTATAAATAGGGAAAATTTATGTATTTTTCAGTTTAACTTTTGCTAAATTTTCCAAAGATTTCAGATCTCAAAATTCGAGCAATCAAGCAAAAACAGTGCATCCAAGCTCGAAAAGCAAAGCGGCAAGAAGGCTATTGGAATTAGAGGTTTTTCAATTATTTCTCAATTTCTATCCCTCTAATTTGTCGATTGTGTGTGCCTCCTCTTTTCTCCTATTTCTCTTAAGTTATTTGCCAATTTTTCGTATTTTTCGTTTTGGGGCAAGGGCATCCCGACAGTTGTGCAAAAGCCCCGGGTTTGAGTTGAGCCAGGTAAAAACTCAAGTAGGTTTGGGATTAGCTGTAGTAAAAATCCCAAGTAGGTTTGAGGTGAACCGTAGGAAAAACCTCACTTGTAATCGGTGCATTTAGTGGATTTTTCCCAACACCGGTTGGGGGTGGACGTAGACTCGGTTTTGAGTCGAACCACTTAAAAATTTGTGTGTTCCACTCTCTTTACTCTTGCTTAAAGGTTTTTAAGTTTAATTTCGAAATTCGTAAAATTTTTAAATACACAATTCACCCCCCTCTTGTGGGATTTCCTTAGCACGAATCACTTCAATATGGAGAATGGTTATCTTCTTTTGCAAGATTTAAAAGGAAGGAATATTACTAAAGTGAAGATGTAGACAAATCGCTTATTTTCTCTTCAATTAAAATCAACAAGTGAAGTTTGTTATCTTGGGCATCTTTCAAATGATTCTTTGAAATAGCATCTAAGGTATGGTCACCTTAACTTTGGAGGTTTGAAATTATTGGCAAAAGAAGGAATGGTGAAAGTTCTTCCTTTATTGGATGATCCAAACCATATATGTGAAGCTTGTATCTTGGAAAGCAACATCGCCTACCATTTCCGAAGAATAACACTTGGAGAGCTAAAAGTCCATTGCAGCTTATTCATACAGATATTTGTGATCCATTAGTGCCATTATCAAATGGAGGTAACAAGTATTTTATTAGTTTCATAGATGATTTCAGTAAAAAAATGTGGACATATTTTATTAAAGAGAAATCTGCTGCTATCTCCATATTTAAAGAGTTCAAATGTAAGGTTGAAAAAGAGAGTGGGCTATTCATTCAATGCCTTAGATCTGATAGAGGTGGTGAATACACTTCAAATGAATTTATTCAATTATGTAAGCAAGAAGGCATATGACATCAATTTACCACAAGTTATACTCAACAACAAAATGGAGTAGTTGAAAGAAGAAATCGTACCATCCTTGATATGACAAGGACAATGATGAGAGAGAGGAACATGCCAAAAGAATTTTGGGTAGAAGCAGTTGCATGTTTAACTTATTTGTTGAATCGATGTCCTACTAAAGCTGTGTGTTATATGACTGCACAAGAAGCTTGGAGTGGATATACACCAAGTGTTTCTCATTTTTCGAATATTTGGTTGTATTGCATATGCACAGGTACCTAATGCAATAAGGAAGAAATTAAATGATAAAGGTGAAAAATACATATTCATTGGGTACAGCGAGGAGTCAAAAGCCTACAAACTCTACAATCCTTTAACCAAAAAGGTATTTATTAGTCGTGATGTTGTGTTTGTAGAAGAAGATACTTGGAAGTGGACGGAAGAGAAGGATGATAAAACTATCACGCTTGGGCAAGAAGAAGAAATTCAAAATCAACAAACTCATTATTTGAATTCTCCAACAAGCTCTCCCTCAAGATCAACTATTATGCAAAAGAAAGCACATCCTATTGACTCAAGCAAAAAGATGAAAAGTTTATAAGAGATATATGAGCAAACATCTCAGTATTCTAACTTATTCTGTTATTTTGCTGATTATGAACCTATTTTTTTTGATGAAGTAGTGCAAGATATAAATTTGCAAAAAGCTATGGATGAAGAAATAGCATCTATAGAAAAGAATAATACATGGGAGTTGTTTGAACTCCCTCCTTAAAAGAAACCCATAGAAGTTAAATGGGTTTACAAGGTCAAGCATAAAGCAGATGGAACAGTGGATAGATACAAAGCAAGACTTGTGGCAAAAGGCTTTAAGCAAAAATATGGTATAGATTACAACGAGGTATTTGCTCCAGTTGCTCGATTTGATACAATGAAGTTGATTTTAGCACTTGCAGCACATCATGGATGGAAGGTATGTCAACTTGATGTTAAATCTGTATTTTTGAATGGAGTTTTAGAAGAATAAGTTTATATTGATCAACCTGAAGATTACAAAATTGTGAATGATCCACATAAAGTCTATCGTTTTAAAAAAGGCTTTATATAGATTGAAACAAGCACCAAGAGCATGGAATACCAAGATTGATGGATATCTTCAACAACAAGGATTCCAAAAATGTCCATTTGAGCATGCACTTTACATTAAGACAACTCAAAATGATATTCTTATAGTTTGTCTTTATGTAGATGATTTGCTTTATACAGGAAATTCTTTTGAATTGTTTCAAGAATTCAAAAGAACTATGCAACATGAATTTGACATGACAGATAATGGTGAAATGTCATACTTCCTTGGTTTGGAAGTAAAGCAAATGAAAATTAGAATCCAAATCTCTCAAAGAAGATATGCTACTGAACTTCTAAAGAAGTTTAAAATGAATGATTGTAAATCAGTGGCAACACCACTTGATGTAAGAATGAAACTAAGTAGAGAAGGAGAAGGAAAAGACGTTGACTCTACTTTGTTTAAAAGTCTTGTAGGTAGTCTTCGTTACCTCACTATCACAAGGCCTGATATTTTATATTCTGTTGGACTCATTAGTCGATATATGGAAAATCCAAAGGAAACACATTGGATGGTTGCAAAAAGAATACTAAAATATATTAAAGGAACACTTGATTATGGTTTGCATTTCACTAACCAAAGTGGGATAGATTTATGTGGCTACTCTGATAGTGATTAGGGAGGTGATATAGATGAAAGGAAGAGTACAACTGGTTATTGTTTTTTCTTAGAATCATCAGCATTTATGTGGAGATCAACTAAACAAGATGTCATTGCTCTTTCATCTTGTGAAGCAGAGTATATTGCAGCTTCATCAACAGTTTATGAAGCAATTTGGTTACGAAATTTAATGCAGGAGTTACATCATCAACAAGAAGAGCCAACAACTATATTTATTGATAATATGTCAGCCATCAAATTAGCCAAAAATCCAGTTCAACATGGGAGAAGCAAGCATATCGAGACAAGGTATCATTTTCTTCGTGATCATGTCAACAAAGAGACTATAAGACTGGTACGTTGTAGTACTGAAGAACAAGTAGCTGATATTTTCACTAAATCGCTTGGAGTGAAGAAGTTTGAAGAATTACGAGATCAATTAGGGTTGAAGATAGTTCAAGTTTGAGGGGGAGTAATGTTAGCAAACTTTAAGGATGGTTAGCACTTTTCAAGTGCTTGTTAGCATTTTTTTAAGGAGTTGTTAGCACTTTTTAAGCATAGTTAACATATTTTAAGTATTTTGAGGATTTTTAGGGATTAGAAACAAACTTTTGAATTATGAGAAAAGATTTGAGAGATTAGATATTTTTCTTGGCTATAAATAGATGTAATTGGTTCATTGTGATTATGCAATTTTATGAATGAAAAATTCTTAGCTATTCTCTTCATCTTCCTTAAGTCTTTCGTTGTCATTTCCAAATTTCTCCCTACTCTTTTATTTCCATCATCCTCATCTACATTTTGAAATTAATGATTTGAAAAAGAGTTCAAACTAAAATATTTCTATTTCAAAGTTTTTTAATCATAAGATTAGTTTATTTGAATGAAAATAAGATGCTAAAATAAAAATTAGAACAAATGTTCTAATTTAGGATAAGCCTAAGTCTTTAAAAAAACAATATTAGTAGTTGTAAGACTAGTTGCTTTGAAATTAAAATCATAAATTTTATTCGTGCTCTAAATGAAAGATTACTTGCTGTTTTTGTTAGTTAGTTGGACAAATATCACATACATGAAAAGTTAGAGTTAGCTATAATTCTCTATTTTTAGTTATATTTAAGAGAAAGGAGAACATTATTCGCACATTTATTATACCCTTCACACACTTCTATTATTAGATCAAAAGTTGCTTGGAACTCAAAATCAAAGGATAAGTACAAATGGGCAAGTTCTCAAGAAACAGGACCATAGATACAAATTGCATGTTGTAAGATATGTGAATATGTGAATGAAAAGTAAAGTCACATATTAACTTGACTTTTTACAAATTCAATTCATACACGTTGAAGAGAGTTGTGCAATAATTATAAGTAAAAACAATTAAAGAATAACATTATTGCCATGTACAAGACATTCTCAATTAGACTCAAGAGAAAATAAGCCGCTATAAGCTCCACGATTAAAGGAGATAAGGCACATAAACACAAATCCATCTCAGCCACATGTCGCATGGCCTCCTTCCTTCCTTTGGTCGTCCCTCCTCAACCCCTTGGCCAAAACTACGTGCCGGGCCTCCGTTCTACCCCCAAATTCACCAAAGCTCGCAAGTCCTCCTCCCCACCGAACTGCGGTGCTCCTCCATTAACCACAGCCAAGAATCCTATGGCTCGGTCTCCCCAACCTCGGCCCCATCCCCCAGCCGCTTCAAGGTCAAGTTCCAGACCTTGAAGGGCTGCAAGCTTGGGATAGGAAGATTCCCGGACTTCGAATACGACGCCACCGGCGGTAGCGGCACGGCCACCGGAAAGGCCGACGGGCCGACAGACGAACTGACGACAAGGTTCGAAACGGAGAGTCTGCACATCCCGCCATTGACTGGCGCGACCACGAGGTTCCTCGGCTTTCCGTTGCCTCCCCTATTGGAGATTGCCATTGCTCCGGAGGTGTTTGAAGGAACCATCAATACAAGGAGTGGAAAAGTAAGCCGTGGGATGGAGAGCCTTAATTAACTTATAATTTTGCGTTAAATGGAATATCATTTGTCTTTAATAATCTTTTTCTCAAATGATTGCGTTAATTAACTAATTTTTCATTAATTACTTTCGTCACCTTAAACATCAAAAATATCAGTATGGTCTATTAAACTTTTTTATAATGTTCTCAATAATGTTTAAATCTTATTAAAATTTCAAAAGAGTCATTAATTACATAAATCATTTAAATTTTTGTCAAATTTTAACATTTTTATTATCAAATTAGATTTTAATATCTCTTATTAAGAAAGTTATATCAAATGGGGCCTAAATGTTACTTAAAATATCATTCAAAGGACACATGACAATACAAAGTCTTAACTTAGCAATAGGGATAAAGTTAATTTTATCTCTAGAATAATCTTCATTATTTAAAAATTTGATTTGTTTATATATTTTTTGTTTTAATATATTTGTTATATTCTTACAAAAATTTGAATGGATACAAATTTTTAATTTGCAAATTATGTAAAATCATAACATATTCTTATAAAACCTGAAAACAAAAAGTTAAAAGGAAAAAAATCAAATTTGTTATGATTTTTTCTGAACCCAACAAATTAAAGAAATATAATTTTATTTTCTTTATTTTATTTTGCAGATCACTGGACTAAAACATTATCATAATGAACTTAGGTTTATGGTTTTTTTTGGTGATTTCAGGTTGAGCTGCAGTTTAGAGCCAGGTTTTTGTTTTCAATTGGAAAGCTTTATAAGGCTCCTCCTTTGGTTGTCGAGACCAATCTGACTTCGGAGGAATCGGTAGGGAGCATAAGGAGAGGCCGAGGGGAAAGGTTAGGGAGAGAAGGAAGATGCAGTTTGGTTGGGGTAGCAGCGGTTGAAGCCATTGATGACGTTTTCATGAACTTCTTTCTTAGTCTTCCAACTGAGTGTATTGCAAACCTAAATGCTAAGATATCTATTGCTGAAGCTGAGTGAAGCACCATGGAGGAACAAGGAATGAATCTGATGTGCAAATGGATGCATTGGAATGCATCAAGTTTTGTTGCATTAAGTTCACAAAGTTTGGCTAGAATTCGATAAGTTCTATTGCTCAAGGCACATGTTATGTTATGGTACAAGATTATATGATTTGGTCAAATATTTATGAGAATATTGAGTAATACTCGTAACGATATGAAATTATATCAACAACATTGTAAGAAAGAGATCTTATCATAAGGCTTATGATATTGTTTATGAAATATTGAGAATTAATGTTTTTTGTTAGTCATAATCAAAGGTAATAGTGACCAATAAATGTCAAAATGATCATGAGACAAGCTCATATGGGCATAATGTGTTTCAAATAACAAAGATGACTTGCAAATTAATGTAAATTTTTTGTGATAATGAATTGCATTGTCATTAGCAAGTTGATATAAACCTTAATAATATAGACATAAAATAGATTTTTTTTTTAAAAATTTTTTAAAATGATATGCTAGAAATTTGATTAGCTCAAGAAACTACATGTAAGATGATGTTTTATGCAATGAGGATTATAGAAAGAATTTCAAATAGAGTCAATAGACCTATAATGAGAAGCTACTAGAGCTAAGAAGCTGCATCTTAATTTGTAGTTAAGATGTCAAGAAGAGGCATCTTATGCATTTACAAACTCTTTAAGTTTCGACGATTATACCTAACCAATGATTATATTTCATTATACTAACAAAATGTTTACAAATATGAATTAGCATACCTAAAATTATGTTAGCAACCTTTTTTATAGACAAACATACCTTGATAAGGTTGGTAACTCAAATACAATAAAAAAGGTTTTTATTTCACTAATTGCATGAGTTTATGACAACGCCTTGTCATGTTAACCCCTTGAGTCTCTCTCTTGTTGTTTTATAATTGAATAGTTTTGTCCCTTAATATCATCACTGTTGATATTGAATGACCATCTACAAACTTCTAAGTCCACGTAGGTCTAGACCAAAAGTTTTCTTTTTTGGGTTCAAGTGATTTCCAATCTAATTCTAGTCATGTATCCATGCATCATTAGGTGACATTTTCACTTTAGCATTAAGAAAGATTTTTTCTACAATATCTTAATAATAAACATTTTTGCATTTCATTTTATATCTTTAAGAGTAAATTATATTTTGTTGATTATCAATGTGTTATAATTGTATTAATATTTGTATTTGTATGCCAAAATTTGAGTTGTATGTTAAGAAGGGGAACCACTTTGAATGTTTAAGTTGTCATTGTGGTAGTTATGATCTATTTGTCTCAAGGATGGCCAAACACCCTTGGTTTGTTTCCTCATAACCCAAAGGTACTTTGAACTAGTTGATCATTTTTCATTTTTAATTGTTTTCCATCTTTAGGATATTGTAATCCCACATATAATGAAAAATAATTTGCTAAGGTCTACATTTATTTGAATCTTGCTAGAGCAATATGTTATTACAGATTTTATCCTTGTGTTAGGTTCACTCTTGCATGAAAACAAAAGGTTTCAAACTAACAATAAAGTTAGAGAAAAATCAAGTGATGATACTAAGGGCTGAGATATGTTTGAGAGTTTTCAACAAGTATAAAAAATAGTAAAAAATTAAGATTCTTTTTTTTGCTTTTGATTGAGATATTATTGATCAATTCCAATATCATGCCAAGGTTATGCTAGGCATTTTCTTCATTTTGGGTGTCTATTAGTGGATGTATTATTTGTTATTTTATTATATAATTTTCTTCACTAAAGATCATATTAGATTTTTTAACTAATAATCTTGAGGATAAGTTTTAGTTTTTAATTTTGGATTGATTTCAAAAAATCACAAACTCTTTAATACGACTCCACAACATGATTGTGCTTATAGCTTTGATTTGATTTTTGAAAGACAAATCATAAATTTTGTAATTTATTTTTATATTTTCATTTTTATCTTTTTTGTATATTGATATTGTGTCTTAAGTGCAATTATTTTTGAAAAAAAACATTGTAAAACTAAAAACTATTGAAGAAAAATAAATTGTTAAAAATTTAAAGTCTTTGAAATAATATGTATTGGTTCTTTTCTTTAATTAATGAAGTGTTTTCAAAACACATTTTTGCATCTTCTCTTTTAAAGTTGTAGCCAAATCTTCTTTGTCGCTCTTGCTTGTAGATATCCTAAAGCAATAAGGAAAGTGGTCAATTATAGCTTCTCAAGAGATATGTGTATATTTGGTTAGAACAAAAAAATTCAAACTTTTATTTGAACATTATAATGTTATTATACAAAAGTTTTATTAAAATAGGTTTTATTAAAAGTCAAAAGGTTAAAAAAAATTCAAATAAACTATGAAGATATAGAGCTTGACAAATACATCACATAAAAGTTTCTTTAACAAGATTTGCAGGTCATTCAATGTAGTTGTAAATTTAAAAAGTGATTTATAATATATAAGAGAGAGAGTGCGTGTGTGTGTGATAGCATAAAAGATGAGGACCAAATAACTTGGTGATTTCTTCTATTCTCGAAAGATTTCAAGGCTTTCATTAGAATTTATTCTAAAAGTCTTTAATTATATGACTTTTAAATTATTTATAGACTTAATAGTAAAAGGTAAGAAAGACTCAACTAATATTTATCTTTCTGAAGATAATATATTTAAAACTTAAATTTTTTATCTATCAATTATCAACTATCATAATTAATTTAACTAGCATAAATTACTAAGAAGAGAATAAAAATCATCAATAATTATAATTTTATTGAGTTATTATAGTACTCAAAAGAATACAAGTAAATAAAATAAATAAATATAAAATTTATTCTAAAATAAGCATTTTAACTCTTCTCTTACTTTATTATAGCTTCATGGTTACTAAACTATGCACCAGTTAGTGTTTATGTATTCTTTAATTATTTGTATAGGCTAATCTCTCAAAGCAAATGAAGTATACTAGTTTTTTTTGAATTATTTAATGGGCCTACTTTGATTTACTATTAGAAAATCTTAAATTGTTAGACATTATTTGTTGCTTTACATTGACTTGCAAAGTTTTAAAATCTTGTGAAAATAAAAATGTAAAATCAAAATAAAAATTAGATGGTAAATCAATTAAATCAATAGGTTAATTAAGTTTGATGTCATAAACAATTTCAAATAAGGGTAACTATGTTATCTTAGATAATATTATTTTATAAACAAACTATACGCATGATAAATGTAAATTCTAATTTTTAGAGCTTTTTTTAACTAATGCCCTTAACAAATTTCCTAAGATTCTATATATTACTTTAATTTTTTCATCAATTTATGATTAAAAAAAATATAAAAATTTAAGTTTAGTGCCTTAATAATTTCCTTAAATTCTTCAAAAAAATATAAAATAAACCTAACATGTTTATCAAACATTATAATGTTGGATATTTAAAACTATTTTCTTGAAAAAATAGTTTTGCTATATGATATGCATCATTGTTCTTATTATAAGGGATAAAATATGGAGATTTAGAAAATTTATTTACCACCACCAAAATATTATCATAACTTTTAGGCATACAAGGTAATGTATACATGACTCACTTAGAATATATGAAGATATATATTTTATAATCATTGCCTAGTAGTCTTAGTTATCTTATGAGTATGACATTGGCCAATTATTCTTTCAACTTTTTTTTTCAAAGATAATCAATAAAATTTAGATTCTAATGAATTTATAGTCTTCTTTCTTCACATATATCTTGTTATATCTCCTAAATATTTTTTTATAAGTTATAAATTATCTCAAAGAAGATTGTAGTATGCATAAAGTTCTTTAAATAAATACCCATCGACCATATGAAAAGGGCTCCCCAAAGGAAGCAACTTATCGTTTACTTTCTTATATATAGCTTCAAAATATAGCCATGCTAGGTAATCACTCTTAATCTTATGAAATTTAAGAATATAAATTTTAGAGATGAAGTAATCAAAATAAATTTAGATAGTGCACCTTCAGGTTTGTCATAAACTCCTAATTTATGTTTCAAAATAAAAGCAAAGATTTGTAAAAATTCTACCCACTTTATATGTATATGGCTTAACTTCATTTTGGTATTTATAAATTTTAATGTTAATAATTCATATTACAGATAAACTCCTGATGGAGTAAATAATGCTTGTAATATCTTAAAGTTTAAAATATATCATATATTTTGTTGTCATAGGTATAAATTTTTTTTTTCAATAGCTCAATTTCTCATTAAAGAATGTTATACGATGACCCTCTTAACTTAAAACTCCATCTACACTTACTCTTGAAGCATCATAAGCTACTTCAAATATCTTAAAAAAAATTAGGTAAAGAGATGATCTTAATCTAATAAAAAAATTTATCAACTATAGTTGTCCATAAAATTTGTCTTTTTTAAATAAGTCAATGATTGATGCTACAATAATGCTAAAATCCATTTAGTGCATCAGAGAAGAACATTCAGTATAAGTAGTTTCTATTTATATTTTGACATCTTCACGTTGAGATGGTACTTTCTATTGTCATCTCAGCCAGATTTCAATCATGAATGCCTTCACCATTCATGTTTAGACATCTTCATACTATGTAATGCCACTCATTTTTGTTTTGGGCAAGTACAATCTAAGAACACGAAGTCATTAAGATTGTAATATCGCTCCAACACATTCTTCTGGATGAGACAATTACACAGGATCATACTGTCTAATTGCTCTCACTAGACAACTATTTTAAACTTGGATTAAATCACCATTGATCACAATTTAATTATGTCATATTGAAAAAGGATCACATCCTTTTACCAAATGTATTGCTCACACTACAATCTTAATCTTATGCATTGAAAAAAATCCTTTTTATAAAAAAAAATATAGCTAAATTATGAAAAACATTAATAACACTTTTGGAATTAAGCTAACCATTATAGCTTTAAGTTTAGATGGGTCTATCTTTAACCAAGATGATGAAATTATAAAACCTTAGAAATTTGCTTCACTTTATAAGTTAAATACTTCCTTCAAATTTATATATAATTTCTTTTTCTTTAATAGTTTCAAAACATTCTTCAAATGCTTTAGGTGATCACTTTTATTATCATGATAAATCAAAATATTATCTAAATACACTACAAAACATTCACCAATACAATGCTTCAATAATGTATTCATTAGTCTCATATAAGTAGTTGATGCATTAGATAACTCATAAGACCTATCCAATCAATCAAAAAATCCATCTGGTGTTTTGGAAGAACTCTTTCATTCATCATTAGTTTTAATCCTAATTTGATGTAACTATTTCTATGATTAATTTTGTTAAAATAACTTGCATTTTATACTAAATTTTAAATATCATTAAATCTATTAATTAAAAATTTATATTTAATAATAATTTTATTTATAGCTTTACTATCAATACACTTGCTATAACTATCATCCTTCTTAGGTGTGAACAATGCAAGAAAACCACGTGGACTCAAATTGTCTCTTGAGAACCCTTTTTTAAGAAAATTATTTATTTATCCTTTTATTTAGAATTCTCAATTGGGTTCATCCTATAATAAGATAAATTTGACAATTGTGATCTTAGTATAAGATCTATAACATATTGTGTGAACTTTAATGGAGGTAATTCATTTTAAATTTTTTCAAGTGTGACATAAACAAATTTTTTTAAGTAAATTAAAAACCTTCATATGAATGTGTATCTAAAACGTGTAAGGCCACTTTTATTTAAAGAAGATACAAAGAACTACTGGATGTGAACTCACTTTTAAAACTATTAAATTCCATCTCTTCTATCTTAGAGGGCACAATTTTTTAAGTCCTTTTTAGGCTATAAAGATAATATTATATGTTCTTTAACAAAAACAAAAGTAATAACATGCACCTTTTCTTTTCTTAGTAGAAACCCTCTTTAACTTGGAAGATAGTGTATAGGAATGAACTTTTTTTAGAAGGTTTCATAAGGTGAATCTTTATATAGTGGCATTTTAATTTTGCAAAATATAAGCATTTTCTCTATCATAATTTATAACTCCTTAGTCATGCAACCATGGTCTTCCTAACAAAATATGGGCTATGTTCATAGAAAAGATATCGTACCATAATTGATCTTCATGAGTCTCTATCTTAAGTGATACCAAAAATCTAGATATGACTAGTAAAGAGGTATGATTCACCTAGCTAACATGGAAATGTTGAGGATGTCGTTTAGTTTTTATATTTACTCTTTTAAGTGCATTTGTTGATATAACATTCATGATACTTTTGCCATCCATGACTAATCTTAATTTCTTATCCTTATAAGTTATAAACATATTAAAACATATTTTTCCTCCAACCATATGTCTCAACTAGGGACATAGACAAGGATCTCATGATACCCTTGTGTCCATCGTCCTCTACATAATTATGTTTGATGAGGTCTTTCTTTTTCTCCATAATCATTTCTATTTCAATCTTAGGCTCATCTTCCTCAGAAAATATTATCTTAGAATTTATCATCCCATGCCTTAGCTTACCACACCTAAAAAATATCGTCTCTTTGTTATGGTTATTAATAATAGTTGTATTACTTTTGATTTGTGTGCTAGATCTAGTTTAGTAATAAACTTAGGTGCATTTGATGTCCCTTATTGAAGTTTTGATTTATTAAATAAGGAAGCATACCTTATTTGTCTTTTTACATATTATGCTAAGGAAAATGCATTTTCTAAGGTCTATGTCATGTAAGGCAACATCATTCTTAATATCTATCTTAAGACCAATAACAAATCTATTGGCTAACTTTCAATAGGTTCAAAATATTTAGTCTTATAAATGAGATTATCAAAATGATTATAGAATTTAACTATTATTAAACTTTCCTATTTAAGGCTATTGAATTTACTGTGCAATTCCTTATTATGAAATCTAAGATAAACCTTTAACATAAACATATCTTTCATTTTAGGCCATGTGATTGATATTCTACTTAACCATTGTTTCTTAAACCAAGAGTTACTCTAAAACAATCTTAGCTAAGCCTACTAACTTTATTTTAATTAAACAAATTTTCTAATATTTATTAACCTTATACCTTTCAAAGAAATCATCTCATTGAGTAATTTGATCTAAAAATTGATTAGGTTTATGACTACCACTAAAAGTGTGAACACCTTGCTTTACTCTAAATCTTAAAATTATCATCCTTATAGATTTGTCTATGGTGATATCATGTCTTATCCATTTTAAGTGTCTTAGGTTCATTGTAATATTAATCCTCAAGCTAAATATTTTATTATGATGGAGGTGTTATTTGTTCATTATGATCTTTAATGCCACTAATCTCAATGTGAAAATCTTATATTAGTCTAATCAAAATTATCAACTAAATTTTTAGTTTAAGTTTTAAAAATGTCCAACTTATCTCTTAAAGTTCAAATTGCTTTGTTTGATTTGGTCTTAGTGGCAAGATAATTTAATTTAATTACTTAAGAAAATTATAACATAGAAATTTTATAATGATGTAGAATAAAATTCAAGCAAGATACGATTTCTTACAATATATACCAAGTTAAAATAATTTTTAAGCTTTGGCAATGTAAATAAAGTTAAGTGTAATAAGAAAAACCTAAATTTAATTTATAGTGAGGAGTATGCAAAGGTGATTAGATGAATGCAAAATATATTCAACAACAAACAAGCAATAGTTTAAAGACTCCTACGTAATAAGTTTCTAGCATACTATTCAAGAATTTAAATCAAGTTTTTTCATCTTAGTTTGCACTCTAAGTAAGCTAAAATTTGTGTATTTCTCACTTAAAAATGGTACTCAAGTTAGGATCAAGTACATTAAAGAAAAATTAGTTTAGTTTGAAGTGAAAACTATTAATGTATTCTTATTCATATGATTGCAATAGACAAGCTCCTTTAACAAACTTTTAATTCTTTTTAGATATAAAACCTTAAAAAGGTAATGTAAAATTTAAGTATTTGTAATAGTACCTCATTTAGTAGATCTAACTTCTTACCCCTTGATGTTGGTTATGCTCTTCTTGTTTTATTTGTTTGGAATTAATCTCTTTATTGATATCATCTTTGATAAGCACTTGTGATAAGTATTTTCTAAATGCACTTCTAAAAAGTAGATGTAAATAAAGAATTAAATAATATAATATTCTAATTTATTATTCTAGCCAATCTCATTCGTGTTGGACAGTTCAGCACTGGTCACCTTATGTGTGGTGCACATACTATTTTAGCTGAGCATTATAATAATTCAAGCGTAGTTGAATTGCTCAAGCATTCGTATGTGATGTGCTCTTCTAGATAAGGATGGAAATGATAGATACTTACTCTTCTCAATAAGATTATGCTTTTTGAGATCTAAAGCTCTCCAAGTTTTTAATTTCATTTCATTAAAAAGTTCCTAATTATATGACATTCAAGCTATTTATAGACTCTATATAAAAAGATAAAAAAACACTTAACTAATTATTATCATTATGAAGATAAGATACTTTAAATTTAAATTTTTTATCTATTAGTTTGAGAATATAATGTAGGATGAAGTTTAATTTGAAGCCAACAACATAATAGATTTTTAATATAATAATACAAAATGCTAAAAAATATTATATACTAATTAGGATTAGGTAAGATGTGTGATATTTTAGAATTATTCAAAGATCAGTATTAAAGTTGTAGTATAGATTATTTAGTAGAGTAGGTGACAACATGTTAAGCATTAAGCATAAACTCTTATTGAGCAGCTTTAGCATATCTAATTTTACACATATAAAATAAAAATTAAAGACAAATTCTATGTGAAGTATTTTAATAAAAGATAGAATAATTCTAACTTTATATTACTACATATAAAATAAAAGTTGAAGAAAGACTTCACCTTTTTTATAATGGTGGTTTATAATTTTCTTCAGATTTTGTGTGTGAAGCACCAAAGTTAGAAAAAGGGTTACAAGATAGAGGTCTGAGTTGGTAGGAAAGCTTGGCTAAAAGGGTAATAAGGTGGTTGACTATGATTTGTAGGCTTGTTAAGGAGGGTGATAGTTTGGTGGTTTGATCAAGAGAGTGAAAGGTTGGATGAGGAGTTGAGGGTGTTAGAAGAAGAAGAAATTTGATTGGTTGTCAGCTCTCTCTCAATGAAAGGTCTTTTATATTAAATCTTTATCTCTCACAAGGAGAGGAGAAGTTAGAATCTTTCTAATTAGCATTGAGTACATACTTTTTGCTCATAAAGATAAAAGTATATAAATAAGAGAAACTTTATTTATGAATAATATTATAACGAGGGAGCTTCTCTTATTTATAGATGAAGGTGAGATTAATAATTATGTATGAAAAAAAGAGAATTAAATATACATTGGAACATAACATAAGCATGGGAAAAGAGAATTCAATGGACCTTAAAATATAACATAAGCATGAGAAAAAGATAATTAAATGTATCTTAGAACATAACATAAGCATAAAAAAGATAAGAAGTCAATATGAGGAAAGATCATTTTGGAGTTAAATGACTTGAAATTAAAAAAAAAATTTAAAATTTTAAGACATTAACTACAAATAAGTCAACCACATCAAATGTAAAATATAAAAAATACACAAAAAAATTATGACATTGGATAAAATATGAAATCATGCAATATAATGATCAAATAATGACTATTATGTGACAAGAATGCTAACAATATATAAGATGGATGATAGTGGCAAGTAGCAGTCAGAGAATGGGTAGCTGATGGGTTGCTAGACAATGGTGGGTGACTGTAGAGTTATAGGTGGCCTAGCGATGGTGGGTGGCAAGGCAATGTTGGGTAATCATGTAATGATGGGTAGCCAACAATGGTAAGCAATTGATGTTAGCAACGAATGAGAGCAATGGGTGACCAAGTGATGGTAGATAGTCAGCAAAGGGGGTGAGGTACACATAAGTTCAGATGAACAAGAACCAATGCTAAATACAAAAATGTACTATGATAAATAGAGCAAAAATAATGAAGATAATCATACAAAAAAATAATATTATAGTTGACTCTTATGGTTGACAAAGATGACTAATCAAAATAGAATTCAACTAGGGCACAACTTTGAGTTTGAATGGGATTGATGTGATGCTAGTATGTGTGTACTTATAAGCTAATGTGGTACACTCCTAAAGTCATCCTCCTTTAGTTCGATGGTATCGAGGTGATGGGTCCAACATTTGTAGCATAGTATGGTGTGAGTTATCATAAGCAAATAGTGTTCGATCAAAGGCTTACTTTTTCAATGAATTAAAAATTTTCCAAGTATACCATTGCTGTTTAGAATTGTCTTATGATTTAAAATTTTCTTTATATTATTCTTACTTTTGAGGCTAACTTAGGGGTAGGAATGAGTTCACTCAACATGTGATGATTAGGTTTAAATGACTTACTAAGTATTAGATGTGGTATCTTGTATGGAACTAAGTCTTTAACATTAAAGGTTGTACTAATCTCATACTTTTATAATAAATTTAACATGTATGCATTAGTCCCAAGTTTTTGAAATATCTTAAAAGATTTAGTTTCACGTGCTTGTAATTTCTTATAAACTTTGAGAGAGAATTATTTTGACTTAACTGTAATTATAATATAGTCTCCTTTATAAAATTTCATAACATTTCTATTAACATATGTTAGTTTCTTATTACTTTTGTTACTTAGATTAATTTTTTAGATATTATTTTATGTAATAAAAATATATAAGAAGCAAAGGAAGAAGTAAATGTAGAAGTTCAAAAATTTATCAGTAAAAGAATAAAATCAATGTGAGACTTAGACTTATTGCCATGACAAATTGTGAAGGGACTCATATCAACATTATGATTCACAGAATTATAGTATGTAAATTCAACTCATGGTAATTACCAAAGCTTAAGTTCTTTCCCTATCAAGCACGAAGAAGATTTCTTAGATTACGATTTATTACTTTCATTCCTTCATTTGTTTGTGGGTGGTAGGTTAAAGAAAATTTTAGCTTGGTTCATAATAAATGTCATAAGATCTTCTAAAAATAACTAGTAAATCTTACATCTCTATTAGCTACTATGGTCATTAAAATACTATACAATTTAATCATTTTATTTAAAAAATCTTAAGTATATGGTTAGCATCTAAGGTCTTACAATAGGAACAAAATGAATCAAATTAGAGAAAAGATCAATGAACACAAAGAAAGAGTTGAGTCAAGATGGGGTCTTAGGTAATCCAAATATGAAATCTATACTTATGTGCTCTTATGACTTGTCATGTATAGGTAGTGACAGGTAAGGTCCTTGACCTACATTTAGAGATTTTGTAGTTATGCTTGTGTGACGTTAGGCTACAAAAGATGTAATATGATGTATCACTTTAGGCTAGTAAAATCTCTCAGAGACATCTCTAAGACTCTTATCTCTCTCAAAATGATTAGATAATTCATCATGTATTTTTCAAATTAAAAAATCTTTAAGTGACAAATTTGGGATATGTTACATATTATTTTTATATAAGTATCCATCTTTCAAATTAAAATCTTTAAATATGAGGGTTGGGATTGATTTGATTCCTTGATAAAATGGCTTGAAGTCACAATATTAGGATATTAGTTTTTAATTTGGTCAAAATTTGGATTGAAAATCCCAAAATCGTTGGAAAAGTAAGAACATTTCTATAAGTCAAGGATTTGCATTAACATTTAACTCAAAGAATCTTAACCTAAAGGAAAAGTGGTGTTAACAACTTATAAACAAAGTCTTGAGATAGATGGTGAAGTGGCAAGGCATACATGTAAATAAAGTTCTTAGAATGCTAAATAGAAAATCACATGATCACTTACACAAACTAGAAAGATGGACATGATGATTAATTTTCTTAAAAGTTGAAATAAAGTTTGTAAGGACTTTCTTGATAATTTGATATTATTATGAATGATGAATAATAGGTAAAAAAACTTCCATTTTGAGTCTTTTATTTGTCTTCCCAAGGCACCTCTAGAATCATACCATCGAATTGATTGTACATGGCACATTTGTATCAAATAACCTTGGCAATAGTACTTTGTTATTTGATTTAAATTACATTACTTACAATATGGTGAGCATATCTATTTATAGAGATCTAAAGGGATAATGATAATTTGCTAACCTAAGAATATAAAAAGGCTTTTGGGGATATTACGAGACACATTTTAAAATTTTAAAGGTCATTTTTAAAATTCTAAAAGTCAACAAATTATTTTAAAATACTTTAAATTTTATAAAAAAAATTATCTTAAAAAGTTGCAAAAGTAATTAACATAAATAGTTCCCAAACAGGCATATGCATTTTAGGTGACGATTAGGCAAACAGTGAGGCAGTAGGTGATTTGATCCATGTGGTGTGGGCACCATGGATCTGATTTGCTAGTGCGGATTGGTGGGTCAACACGGGCCAAACTGATAGTTGGGTTTGATGGGTTAATGCGGGTTGAGCGGGTCGTGTGCATTAGCGTGAATGATAACAACAACTGATGGCGGTGGCAATGACAGCAATAAAAAAACGATAAAAATAGCCCAAAGCTCAATTTTAAGCTTTTTAAAGTCATTTTCAACCAAATTTGTATCGATATAGTTATTAGACTTCTATAGGGATGTCCTATACTGAATTTAAAGTTAGAAATATCTGAAAAGTTACTAATTAATCTCAAATGATTTAAACTAAATTATAAATAAAAATTACTTAATAAATTATTAAAAGAACTAAAATGTGTAATAAATAAGGGTCAATTATAATTGACCCCCACTGCAACAATGATAATGAAGACTAATGAGAAGTAGATGAGCCAACCCTTGCACGACTCTAAGTCTGAATAAGACTAGTATGTCTCCAAGTGAAATCTCTACGTGATAGACGAAATGCTAATGCATCAAAACTACTGAAAAGATACAAATGATTTGAGAACTGATGTAAGTACAAGATCATCAAATGAAGTATTTTGATATAAAATATAAAAAGGTGAAGTTTCAAGAAGGGGAATATATCTTGTTGAAAGTGAGCCCAATAAAAGTGTAACTCAATTTGGAAAAGGAGAGAAGTTGAAGGAAAGATTTGTTGGATCTTTTTAGATAGTAGAAGGAGTTGGAGTTATTACATATAGAATAATGTTACCTTCACAATTAGTTGGTTTGCATAATGTATTTTATATTTTTACTTTAAGAAGATATGTTGCAAATCTATCATATGTTATTCAATATGATCCAAATATTATAAAAGTATAACCAAAATTTAAGCTATGAAGAGAAACCCATAAGAATCCTAGCTAAAGTGATCAAATAATTAATAAATAAAGAAGTTCTTATGTTAAAAATGTAATGGCATAACCAAACAGAATGTGAAGTTGCATTTAAATGAACTGTCTCATAAAACAAGATAAACCACTAAAAACCTAAAGTAATCCAAAATATAAAAATAAATATAAAATTAGATAGAGCTCATTAACAAGAGTCTAATGATGTTTTTCTCGTCTCAATCGGACTCCATAAAAAATTATTAAAAAAATTTGAAGTTTAAAAGATTCATTATTATATTTCTTAATATAAATCTAAATCTGATTTTGAATTATTTTGAAAATAACTTTCCTTTCTTCCATTTCTTGTGCCTAAGGCCACAAACCTTAAGCTCCCTCTCTCATGCAAAATAGGGGATTAAGGAGATAAAAGCTTATTTTAAGTGAGACTGTATTCCTTTCTTACTCATGCCTTTAATTTTGAAATTTTATTATGTTTTTGCTTGGTTTAGTTTGGTTTACTCGGTATAAGGTTTTATTCAAGGTGGAAACCATTAGTATTAAGTTCTACTTGACCTTTTATCTTTATAGGAGGTTACTTTGAGGAAGAATGTTCTGATTGACCTTTTATCTTACTAAAAGGTTGCTTTGAGGAAGAATTTTTTAATTAACCTTCTATCTTGATAAGAGGTTGCTTTGAGGAAGAATGCCTAGAAATTTTTAAAATTTTGGCTTTGGATTGTTTGAAACCAAAGAGAAAGAAAGAGTTAAGGAGAGAGAAAGAAGAAGGGAACAAAGAGGAAATATAAAAAAAATTCACTAAGTGAAAAGGAGAGTTTGTACAACCTTAAGTATGTTGTGAGTGAAACTATAATTATGCAAAAATTTCTTATATTAAGCTAATAATTATTATTATTACTAAAAAGTTAAACTTGAAAAAGTAGAAAATTTGACTAGTAATAAGGTTAAGCATGAGTAATAAGAAAATTTTGAAGTAAACACTCTTAACATAATTTACATATATATGTTTAATGTAATGTTCAATGATATTTATAAGTCCTAATATAAGAGTCATGCATAGTACTTGAGATGTTTGGTATACAATTTGTGGTTAAATTTATAAAACTATGTAAGAAGTAGTAGGTTGAGATATTAACTATATAAGGGATGATAGCTATATTGTTGTGTAAATATAATAGACTTGCTTGTGTAATGTGTAAGCATGATTATGTCATTGTTATTTCAATTTCTTTTGGTTAGTTATTTATTGTTAAATTTTGACACTTGTGCACATATAAACTAAAGAAGTGAAACTATACATTAAATAAGTTAAAATAAATTCAGTAACCAATAAATTATTTAATTAAAATGTGTCTTTCTTTGTGATTAGTGGTAATGTATCACATGATTAAGATACGCTACTATGATAGTAGTTAATAATCAATGTATCTATCATATGATTGTGATTTATCTTTGTAATAATAACTAGTGATTAGTACATCACATAATAAAGATTTACCACTTTTGATATGATTAATGATTAGTGTGTCATATATTTGAGATTGCTATAATAATATGATCATTAAAAAGTTAAAGATCAAATATTTTTGTCCATGAGAAAATGATATTAATTATTAATAAGTTTAGTTTTTATTGTAACTAAATAACTAAAAAATAAATACTAACTGATTATCTTGAGAGATAGTCAGAGCAATAGTATGACTACATAAAGTTTACTTAGTTGAAAATAAACTCCTATAAATAAGACTATATTAAGAAAAATAAATTAAAAAAATAATAAATTACTTGTGTATATTTATTTTTTTTGTGATTAATATAATTTTTAACATGTTATGATTTTTATTATATTTTAATTTTCATTATAACTTTAATTACTTATTCTTTAATTTGATTCATGTGATTTAGATTTTACATATGATATGTCTATGAAACTATTTGTTCTTACATATATATATATATATATATATATATATCTATATATATATAAGCATTGATTAAATTATCAAGTGGATGAACATACCCCCAATGGATAAGATGTGACATATTATGGCATAATAAGATAAGACGAGTATGACACTCTCTAATCATGTCGTAAGATTTTCAAAGAATGAATTTTGCACTTTATCTATGATTTTAAAAACATTACATAGCATTTATTACATCATTGCTTTTTAACCATTTAATATAACACATTTAATATAAAAAAAACTAGTAAAAATAAAACTTTTAAACACCCTAAGTTTTCATTTAGTTATTTATTTCAAATTTAATATTTTGCACAAATATTTTTTAAAGAAAATCACACTTTTGTTTATCCTATTTTGAAATATATTTTTGTAATAAAAAACATAATGTGAAATACCAAAAGATGATTCTTTTCTTTTTAAAATAATATTTAAAAATTTAACTTTATATTTATCTTTTAGTTATTTTATTAAATATTTATTGACAATATATTTATCATACATAACTTTTTTAATAATTCTTAAGATGAATACTTTTAAAATTTATTTTTATTAATAATGTAATATTTATTAATAATTAGATCAAATACAACATAATTTTATTTTTTTAATTACTTATTATAGCTTTGTTTACAAATAATTTATGCTTTGAAAAACTCTTCTAAAAAATAAATTTAACAAGCATTTAAAGATTTTTATGTGGATAAGACTAATATTTGTTTTAGGATTCTTCATCAAGTTATTAATTACAAATTGTTACATGTTATGTAATTAATGTAAAAAAATAAGTTTTTAATGTGAGTGATTTTAAATATTTTTGGAATATTATTAATTGATATTCAAATTAAAGATCAAATTTAACAATATTTCATAACAATTTTTATAATTTTTGAGTGAAAAACTTATTTTATGTCTAGTTGAGATTTTCAAGCAACAAAATATAAAGATTTACTTTCTCAATATTTTATTTTTAAAAAAATATCATAATTCAAATAAATACATTACATGTACCATAACCTTAATTATTTTAATTTTTCAAGTGGAGCGACTTATCATATATTGATGAATTGCTTTAAAAATGAAACAAAAGGAATATCTTGTACTAGTAAAAGTCAAAAAATGATAATAATTATTAATTAATGTGTTAAAGCTCAATCATTATAATTATTCATTACCATGATTTTGATTCATGCTTACTCCTCAAATATGTTTTTTTTTAATTTTTTATTTAAATTTTACTAATGTAATGTAACTTTAAATCAAATTTTAGTAAATTATTACTTTTTCTAGCATAATAAAACCACAAAGAATATATGTTTAAAAATAAAATATATCTGATAAAATATGATTAAAATATAAAATAAAAACAATTAATTTTTTATATATATTTATTTATTCAATAAAATAAAAATATAATAATTATAAGTATTAAATTACAATTTAAGTTGTTTTGACCTGTTGATATTATTTTGTGAGAAAGTTTAAAAAGATTTTTTAAAAAAATGGATTTTGTATTAAAGTTGTAATAGATAAACATAAAAAAATTTTAAAAAAAATTTAAAAACTAAAAAAGATGATTTTAAATGGAATCTCTAAACGGACCATTACTTTCGACCACAAAAGTTGTAAATCTAAAACAAACGCGGCCTAATTCAATGAACCCGTGGGTATAGAAAAACGGTGTCGGCCACAGCAGGGAGAGCAGTAAATAGTGGCGCTTGGTAGGCAAGGTTGCTCGCTCACAGGTCTGCAGCTGGTTTCCGCTGAGAATTAGGGAGTCGCAATCTTCTGCAGCTTTCATCGCTTTGGAATCACGTTCTCGTTTTCTTCTTCGCCAAGACTTATCTCTCTTTTCCTATCAGCATCCCTCGTCGTCCGCCGGGTCAATCGCTTACCGTTTTGATGGTAATTCTTCACTGCTTGCTTTTACTCTCTGCTTCTTCATTTTCTTCAATTATTTTTAGATTTGATTTCTTCACTAAACTCCTAGTTCACACGGATATCCGGTTTTTTTTAATAAATTATTAAGGCACGTAGTGATTGCTCCAATATTTTAGTAAATTAGAAAAATTCTACGACTCGTGATGTGCTGATGTGACAATGTCAATCCAGACAAGCAATTAAATACTTCCCTCTTTGCTATGTAACAATCAAATAACATTTACAAGCAATTAAATGCTTTCTCCTAAACGGCATGATGTTGTCAGCGAGCTTCGCGGGAGATCCTCAGAAGCGTGGTCGCCGGCTATTTCACTTTTCCTGGACGGGGATCGGGGGAGGGGCAGAGATGTACGGGTGCTTATCCAATGGAGACTGTTCAATGCGGACTTAGGTCTAAGCTTTTAACTTTCCTGTTTGGCTTCATTTTAGTCTGAGTTACCAGATGGGCTGTTTGGTTTCCTGCTCTCATCCACGCCGGAGAGAGACGAGTAGCAAGATTGATGATAGCAGACACGGTCATGCTGAATCATCTGGTATCTGGGCATGAATCAGTGTTAGCTAAGTTGCTTTCTCACTATTTAGAATGCTTGACGATTCTTTTTCTTGGGTTCATAGAAGTCAGGAAGGAGCAGTCTTCGGAAGGGGGAGGTGCTGGCTGTGCGGTTTCCTTCAGCTTTAAGGACCTTGCAGCTGCTACTCAATGGTTCAAGGAGGTCAATTTGCTTGGCGAGGGAGGTTTCGGGAAAGTATACAAGGGGAGACTAGAATCAGGCCAGGCTAGTCATTGTACTTATGCTCTGCTTTTATTTTAGATCTATGTTTTGTCTTCTATAATTTTGAAAGAGCTGCTGCGAGAGTTTTTCGAGGAAATTTAATTGTTGTGTTGCATTGAACAGATCGTGGCTATTAAGAAACTGAATCTTGAAGGGGTGCAAGGAGCCAAAGAGTTTTTAACAGAGGTTCTCATCTTGAGTACTTTGCGGCATGCTAACCTCGTTAGTTTGGTTGGATACTGCACTGAGGGAGATCAAAGGCTCTTGGTTTATGAGTTCATGCCCATGGGAAGCTTGGAGGATCATCTGTTTGGTAATGCGTTTCTACTGGATATATTTGTCTGTTTTTTTGTCTGTTTTGGATAACTGGAGCAATCTCGTTCATTTCCCGATTTTTTTTTGTTTGCAAATATCCTTGCTGGGGTGACACGATATGTGACCCAGTAGAGTTGTTGGGGAAACAAAGAGGTCTAATTTGATCTTGGCACACCATGTCTCGTGAGCAGTAATGAACTTTGACTAGAAATAAAGCATATGAGTGGACCTCTCTGAAGGCTAAGGCAATCATTCAAATGCATCAAACTCCACCAAAGAAAAGCTATTATCTTCGACCTTCTGGACGGAGAGAATCCTTGTGATCTCGGGTTCTCTTTTCTCAATGAAGGCCGTGCCTCGCTTTCCTGTCTTATATTCCTCTCTCCTGCGAGATTTAGTTTGTGCCAGCCTCCTTTGCCTTCGAAGCTGTGTGTTTTGTCTCATTGAGTGGTTTTCACGTGAAAAACCTGCATCGCTAACTCTCCTTTACCTTAACTCATCCTCTACAGTATCGGTAACTTATTGTTCATTCCACCCTTGAAATCTTACAGAGACACCATTTTAGTGTACCATTGGTTGTTCTGGGGCAAGATTACTATCCATGGGAGCCAAAAGGTACACGCAACATAGTTTTATGAGTCCACATGAATAATGTAATATTGAGGAAAGCAATGACACTCATTCGAAATACTACCATTCTGAAATAGAACTGTTCAAGTCAGCATTAAGATGTAGGATTTGACAGATGGAGATCATAGCCTGAAACCTTGAAATGTATGAGCTACTGTACAGCTTTTATGCTGATTTACAATACCAAAAGTGTGATATTAGCTACGGCTTAAGGTTTTCAAATAATGGAAAAGGTCTATTTGCCATATAGGTTCTGCTTGTTTTAATATATTTTTTTCCAGCTTTACTTTTCAAAAGATGCATATCAATGTTGGATTTATACATGAAATATGTCATATACAGCTTGATGTTGCATATAGACCTTCTCTGATGCACACAGCTATTAGTGGACCAAGCCTTAGAACCCTTCTTTTAACTTGTTAGATTTGGAGTTTATTCACTTATCAATTTTGTTATTACTTTTCCCGTAAGTTTCCTTTTTATACTTAAAAGCACCAATAACCTGCAAACAGTTCACATAACTCTTTTTTACTTGCAAAAACTACCTTTTAAATAAACTTCTATATTTATAATTTTCAGAAGGACTTCCTAAATGCAGTCTGTCAACAAAGAAACTCATGATTTAGCATGGTAGCATTGTACTGACAGCACTGATCATGTATGGTTGCCTACTATTTCCTTAGATATTATTTAGAGTAACCCATTTTATTCTTGATTATGTGTTACATGGAATTTCTTCATCCCGATTGATGAAGAACATTCGCAATATTTTTGCACTAAAAAAATCCAATATTTGTTATCCAGTGACTTTAAAATTTCTTTAGACAACTGTTATTTCCATGGCCTGTTATTTTCATTGCTAGAGTTTTAGTAAGACATTATTCAAATATTATTAGAATTGCTATCCCAAACCTCTCACTTTCTTTTTTATTATCCTTCAGTTTTTCTTATTGTTTTAGGTCTGTTCATAGCCATATATGTAATTATGCAAACCCATGGCTACGGACTGCCATTGAAATAGTTTGTAGTTTTGGATGATTTAATATTGATTGATTTGAATCAATTTTTAACCCTTTGAGCAATAAGCTTATGAAAAATCAAAAGGTAAGCGATAATGCAACTTCAATTCAATTTGAACATGAATTTTAGTAGGAGATTCGAGTTGAAATAAAATCCTGTTTCATTTTCACTGTTTCTTACCATGTTGTATTTGATCTGTTTACCTTTTGAACCCTCTAATTTGGTAATTCAACCTAGACCTATCAATGAATGCATATCATGTGGGAGGCATCATTGTATCATAGAAGATTCTTGCCAGTGAGCCTGGCGCTAAGAGTTGGTTTTCAAGAGGTGAAAATATTTCTTGAGGGTAGTTCTTAGTGGCAATTTTTCTATATTTCCTTTTTTTTTTCTTTCAGTTTTTCATTATTTCCCAGCATTTGATCTACAAATCTAGTTTATTTTGCATTCCAAAATCAATATTTTTCAGATTGTTTCAACAAAAGTGACACATTTTATTCTTTGGTATATTAAGTTGTCGACTACTTCTATTCCCTTTGATTGACTTCCAACCATTATGCTCATTCTCACATTTCATAAAAATAAATTGATCAGTAATCTTCTTAAAGCTTGCTTTACTTCAACATGAATATTGTATTTCATGTATTATTAATTGTGTTATATCTTTCCGTCCCCCATGATATTTTTTAATCAGTGAAACAGGTATTCTTGAACTTTTTTTTCATAATACCAAAAAGCTAACTGTTCCATTGATAAAATTGTTGGCTAACGAGCACTTTTATTGGGCAGATCCAGCTCCTGATAAGCCACAACTTGAGTGGAATACTCGCATAAAAATAGCCCTTGGTGCTGCACAGGGGTTAGCTTATCTCCATGATGTTGCAAATCCTCCCGTTATATACCGGGATATGAAAGCAGCTAATGTTTTGTTAGACAATGATTTCAACCCTAAGCTCTCTGATTTTGGACTTGCTAAAATTGGGCCTGTTGGAGATAATACTCATGTTTCAACAAGAGTAATGGGCACTTATGGCTATTGTGCTCCAGATTACGCAATGAGCGGCAAGTTAACCCTAAAATCTGATATATATAGCTTTGGGGTGCTTCTTCTGGAGCTGATAACTGGACGGAAAGCATTTGATAATTCTAAGGCAGCAGGCGAGCAGAACCTGGTGACCTGGGTAGGCCTCTGGAGTATATTTGCTTAGATTTTTAAAACTGCTTTACTTTACAGCTCATCATCGCTTTTACTTAGTTATTTTCTATTTTAGCATGTGCAAGTTGGAAAATTGCTGCCCATTTCTTTGACTTGCTTTTTACCTATTCTTCATGGAACGTCATTTTTGGTTGTGTTGATCACTCCAGCAAAGAACTATTATAATGTAAGATATAAATGTCTTTAATTTATATATTTTATTTTTATTAAAAAATAATAAAATTTAAAATTTGAATTAAATATAGTTTTGTAAATTTTTTATTTAAATTTCTATTTGATTTTGTTATTTAAATCATTTTAATTTAATTTAAATTTATTATAAGTTATTTATTTGTTTTTTACTTTATAATTATTTAGATTAAAATTTGAATTTAAATTCATTTGGATAATTTTTTTTTATGATTTTTTATTTTAATTTATTATTTAAATTACTTAAATTTAAAATTAATTTAAAATATTTATTTATTTATTTGATTTGAATTTTATGATTGTTTAGATTAAGAATAGCTTTTTAAGGTTAACATGAGGTTGTTAATTTTTGAATTTAAATATCATAATATTTTTGTATAAATAAGTCTTTGATTAAAAAAACAGTTGGTAGTGATGATTTGAGTAAATTCATAAATTTTGTGCATGTTGTATGGTGTTTTAGGAAGGCATAGACAGTCAACCCCTTTTTCTTCCTTTAAGAGGTATAGGCAACCCTTTTTTCTTTGTGCATGTACATATGTTCTCTCTCTCTTCCTAGGCTTGGCATAGGTGACCAATCTTCTTCTCCTCCATCTTCTCTTTCCTTGCTTCAGGTACAAAAGTGGGCTCTGCCTATGATGACTCTGAACACCATGTTTTTGTCATCATTCTATTGTTCACTTGATCACCAATTTTTGTTGTTCGGCAACCTTATCATTGTTGCTCCAATCATGGACTGTTGAAAACTTTGGCTGGACTACCTTTTTCACCAGATTGTGCTCCACCATTGATGACTGCTTCTTAAGATGATCATTGTTTTGCAGTCTACGGCTGACTCATTGAAATGAAGATATCTGCTGGTGCTTGGGTTTTAGCTTGCTTGATTTATTCTTAGTGGCTAGTGTTGCATGGTCCATTGCCTTGTCCAAGATTGATGATCACCTAAGGCTTCCTTGCTGCTGATTGTGAGAATGTCAGTTTCCTGATTTGCTGAACTTGTTGGAGCCTTGAAACTTAGGGAATATTTGGTTTACCAAAACTAGAGTTATGGGAGGTTTGAGTTTTTAGGAATGTTGGGCACCTCGACGAATCCACATATTTGGCAATGCTCTTTCCTGTAACCGATCGGACGGGGAGACCCTCTGGGGTATGGAATGGAAAAGACCGGTGTCTGTCACAATATGCCCGTCCTGAAAGCCGTAGTAGGTGTTCTTAGTGTTGTAATGCCAGTTACGCACGCTTGAGTTTGAGACTCAATCGCCAGTCAAATGGAAGTTATGATATGATGGAGCCCCCTTGGGGCCCCATCTAGGGATCTGGTTTCTTTCTTGTTGGAACCGGAGCTATGAAGGTGAGAATGTCAGTTTCTTGATTTGCTGAACTTGTTGGAACCTTGAAACTTGACGAATATATAGTTTATCAAAACTAGAGTTATGAGAGGTTTGTGTTTTGGTAGAAAGTAGACGTGAGAGGAAAAATAATGAGTGATAAAAAAAATATGAGAAACAAATAGAAAAAATGAAAAAAAAAGTATAATGACAAAAAGATGAAAAAATTATAGTGGCATGTAGTCCAAATTTCTTGTCACTAAAAAACTCTTAAGGAGGAGCCAGATGCACAGTAAATTGCAAATGTCATTATTTTATGTATTTTAGTCTCTTAGAAAAGCAATTGATAGATTTTAAAATTTTAATTTATTTAAGTTTAAATATTTTTGGATAATATTTTTCATTTGGATTTTTATCTAAATTTATTATTTAAATCATTTCAATTTATTTTAAAATTTATCATAAATTACTTATTTGGTTTTTAATTTTTATAATTATTTTGGTTGATAAGTTTAAAATTTAAATTTTAGTTTAAATACAGTTGGATAATTTTTTTCTTTTGAATTTTTATTTAAATCATTTAAATTTAAATTTAAATTTATGATCTTTAATCTTTATTTTAGTTTGAATTATATGATTACCTAGATTAAGATTAATTTGTTAGGATCAACATAAAGGTGTTAGTTTTTGAATTAAAATATTATGATCATTTTTTTATAAATAAGTCTCTTGATGGAATAAAAAATTTAATGCTAATGATTTGTATGAATTCATAACTTACGTATATGCATGCAAGAAGTGCTTACATGGTCAACCCTTTTTTCCTCTTCAGGAAGGTAAAGGTAGCCCTCTTCTCTTTGTGTATGCATGCATATATACATGCATAATGCTTTGGGAAGATAGTTGGACAACTCTTCTTTTCTCTGTAAGACATAGGCCCCCCTCCTTTCTCTCCCTTTCTTAGTCTTGGCATCGGCAGCCAGCTCTCTCTTTCATCTCCTCTTTCCCCACTGTGCCTTCTCCTTCATATGGTTTTTATCTACTCTATAAATTCTTTCATTTGGTCACATCATGATTGGGTTTTCAAAATAATTGGGCTATACAATCTTAGAATTGCATTGGAGTTGAGAAAGATGCATGCTGTTATAGGCAACCCATTATGTTTTATGTTTGTTAACATTCCTGCCTGAATTCTTGTTAGGATGTAAATTAGGCTTATAAACTCATGATCTACTCATTATGTTTTATGTTTTGGAACATTCCTGCCTGAATTCTTATTATTATGTAAATTAGGCTTGGAAAGCCATGAGTTTGTTGGCCATCAAATTGTCCCAAGAATGTATGTATTTACCATCAAGTCCTGCTACGAGTGCTCGTTTTTGCTGTGTCTGTCATTCTTGGAGCAAAGATGCTGAACTTTGCACTGGGTACCAGTTTCCTTAGGAAAGAGAGAGCTAGTGAAACAATGCTCTCCCTCCCCTCCCTTTGCCAGAGGAAATGATAAGTTAGAGAAGAAAACACTACATGATCGATACAAGCCTATGTGTAATAAACTTAAGCACGTTAGATCTGTTATGTATTAGAATTAGGGTTAAATTTATGACATTAGACTCTATACTTTTACTTGGATAGAGGAATTATATAGTGGAAATTTGAAGTAGTTCAATTGCCATTCTAATATCTAGTTGAATGATAGCATAGGCAATAGTCATTTCACTGTTGGGTGGGTAAGTCAAATCCATTCTTGATCACTTATTTGGGTTTCATCTAGTCCTCTGACCCATGATTTTCTGAGGGATTTCATGTCTGCCAGGTCATATTCTAAATAATGCAGTTGCTTTGGCTGTTTGTAATGTTCTGATCAATTAGCTTTTATACCTCCTTGATGTTAGTACTAGAATCTATTGTTCATAAAGTTTTGAAATATAGGCCGAGATGGTATGGTTATAAACTACTCTGTATAAGATGCGCACCATTAAGATGGATAGTATTAATTTGAAGTGTACAGAAAGGATAAAAAGAAGAATAACAAAAGCATGGTTAGACTTCATGTAAAATGACTATGAGTTGTATGCAACATGCCATTTGTTGCTCGACAAGAATGCATAGAAATGAGGAATTACAGATGTTTAAAATGCTTGAATCGTCTAAGTAGCTTGAATAATAAGACAAATAGCGTTGCTGTTGATAGTTGCATTACTGGGGCCCCCACGCTATGTTGCCACGAGTCAGTTGAGCATTCCAGAACTATTGAAAGTCAAGGTTTTTTTTTTGCTGCTTTCTTTGTTTGATTGTTCTATTGTACAAAATAACCTTTTTTCATGGTGATCCATGTTCATCGGTTGGGTTTTTGTTTGTAAATGTAGTATTTGCTTTTCTGAGGTTAATCAAAATGAAAGATGTATTCACATCTATCAGCTCTGGTAGAACAGTGATTTGGAGGCAAACTTTCTTCATTTTGCTAATGATGAGAGCCTTCTCTCATTTCATTGCAACTTTTTACTTACATTTTTATTGCAGATTGTTTATTATTGCCAAAAAATCATTCCAATATTGCTAGAAAATATTTCAGTTTCAGATAAAATATGATGTTCATTTGCATGACATTAACGTGTTTTAATCAATAGACCTGTAGCTTATGTATCATTGATTTCATAACTGTAAGCTTAAATATTTTTGTTTTGTATAATTACTCTTGTAGAAATCAAGTGGTTGCAATATGATCTTCATAAAGTTGACAAAGTGAAATTGATGTTTCTTCCAAATAAAATTTGTACTCAAATTAAAGCCTGTAAATTGTACTATGAAGTTGCAGTGGAATTAGTTAAAATGGTGTGAAAAGTATACTTCAAATATTGTTAGAAATAACTCTTTGATATTATTCAAGAGAATAGCTACAATCTCAATTTCTTTTTCAAAAATGTCTAGTATATTGGTGGTGTTAGTGATATGTAGTGTAAGGCCAGGATCTCTGCCTACCAATGCCAACATTATGCATCGCAATAGCACGAGACGTGGTAGAGGATAAGTCATTCAAAAGTCAATGTTTGTAGCAAAGTTAACTTCATTTAAGTGTTTGCCCGTTCCTACGAGAAGGCCCTTGCCCCATTGACTATGATTGTTAATTTGGCTCCTGGTATGCAGATGAGCCTTGTCCTATAGAGGGTGTCACGTGTCTCATCAATGTGAGCAGGTGCTCCTTGGCCCTTATTCTAGTAGCCAGACCTTTATCACCATGAACAAATCCCTCAATTTCTAGGTTTGCAGCACGTCTTGGGTCTCATTGATACTGTCTTTGTAGCCTGGACCAAATTCTTCCTCCTTGCATCACTTTTCTTATCTCAGCAGCTAGTCTTGGCTGTGGATCTGTTTGGCAAGTGTGTCGATTCTTTAGATGAAGTAGTGGAAGCCAACTTCTTTGTCTAAGACTAAGCAGCCAAGATTTGGTGTCTCTACTATGTTGGTGGTGCCCAACCCTAGTGTCCGGTCATGGCATGCAATTGTGGTTCAACATTTGTTGCTTTGAATCTTTAGGAATTGAACAATTATTGTTCTAGATCATTCACTGTTATAAGATCATGCTGTTTAAAGTAGCCAATTAGATATCCTCTCGACGACCATGTAAGGGCACAAAGATTGAGATGATCATTGTATTGCCAATGTAAAATGACCTCCAATAGAAGAGTGAGGGCTTTTTTTTACACAATTCTGTGCAACTTAAACTTTTATATTCTTGCCCGACATCTGGTTGTTTGTCAAAGTTTCTTTTATCAAAAATCTGGTTCGTCTTCGTATTAAGAAAATTTTGATAATTCGAGGGGGTTTGCTTTTTTGTAACAGCCCAGATGAGTGGTATTTCTCGAGTCATCAAAAAGGCTGCAGTGTTAACTGGTTGTTTGTGAAAACAAAGTCCTGATTTTGTTCTTCTCCCCCCTCTCTCTTTGCCTTCCTCTTTCATTGTCCATCAACAATTCCTTTGACCATAATCTAGATCTTCATCTCGAAGTTCCGCTTTTCTCTTGTTTTGTGAATTTCACATATCTCAACCATTATTGTATGTACATGGTACTCATGCCCACACGTGTTTTCAAGGCCATCTCTGACATCAACATTTTTTCTTTAATCCTTTTGTTGGGATTATTGCCTTTCTAGATTTTTGAGCATGTAATCTTGTAGGTTGCCTAAACTTTTATCTATCAACCTCTCTTTTAGGTATGAGAGGAGGACCTAAGCATAATGGGCTATATACCATGACTGAGGCATTATGGAGTTTCATCAAATCTTGGACCAAATGTGCTAGTTGATAAACTCCATAAACTACCTTTCTTGGGAGAGGTTTAACCTTTTTGTTGTTTGCCCTTGGGGCTTTGCCATCATTCTTTAATGTTTGATGATGCCATTAGGCACAACCTACCACTTTGTCTCTTATTTCTAAATCCCTGCTTTTGTCAACCTTGTGTAGTAATTACCCATGGAGTTACATTGATCCAACCTTATGAGAGTTGGGCCCAGCCACACATGCAATAAACCAAAAACAGGAAAGCAGGTTTCCACCACTTCCTTTATTACTTACTATCATGCCTCAACGTCAAGATAGAGTTGTGAAGTTGCCATTATTTCATCGTTGCAACTCTCATATCTTCCAACTTGGAGGAATTTAGTTCCATGCCAATTTGCGTGGCCAGTCAGACTTTACGATAGATTGGAAGCATTCCATTTGTCGGTCTTGTTGTGTTATTATCTAACCTTCTCCTTGTGTGCCGACACTTCTAGGCGAGTATCTCCCCTTCTCAATGTGTCCATCGTCATTTTGTAATTATGACAGCACTTCTAACTTAAGCAACCACTTGTCATGTTTGAGGGCACCATAGTCATATTACTCTTGGTTTGGTTTGTTGATCTTCCACACATCTCCATCCATTCTTTTGACCAACTTTGCAGTCTCTTCCTTGCCCCACTTCAGCACTAGTCACATTGATTGCTAGGAGCTTATGCTCTTCAACATTGTTTTTGGAGAAGGTGTGTCTCTTTGAGGCTTTATTAATCATATCGAGGATGCTATTATCTAATTTTGCGAATGCAGCTATTGTGTGGCATGGATTGCCCTTTGGTTGGAACTTGGTGTTGAGCCACTTCACCATGAGCTACCTTATTACCCATCACCCAAAGTCCTTGGTAGAGATGATTCAAACCATGCACAAGTTTTTCGAAGTAGGGGAGAATATTTGTGATCTTGTCAATGTTGGCTCTAGTTAGCATGGATGGAGCTAGGCGTGGCGGCCAGGGGATCGAAGGAAGACGAGATACTAGCCTATTGCCAACGAGCAAGTACAAGTGGCCAATGATTGTTGGGTTGTTAGTCATCTTTAAAATGAGCTCTTTTGACAAAGGCAATTTCAAGAGTTTCTCAACTACTACGAAACTAAATGATTAGTGGGGCTTATTAGGGCATGCAATAGAACCCTCATTTGGACCAATGGAACTTTCTGTTAGTTGGCTGACGTGTCCAAAATGTTCATCTTTGCCAACAACAATAACAGCATCCCGACAGAAATTTAGCCCCTTGATGGGGGATGTTCAACTTAATAGCCTAGACCCCAGGTGCAACAACTTGAAAACTAAGTCCATATGCAACATTCACGAGTATTGGATCATGTTATCTTCTTCTACACTTTGAATTGTTGATGGTCTTCGGCTTAAACCAATGTCCACGTTTAATTTCCTTGAGTTCTTTGACTCTAGCAACTCTTGATGTAATCTCGTTAAGTTTATTTGTGTGTATATGGATTATGTTGTTGAATGAAATATTATTGTAATTGAAATTCTAAATTTAATTAAATATGAAATTTTCTAAAAGAAGTTACATTTTTTTAAAGTTTGTAATTAATGTAGTTTGTATGTGATTCTTAAAGGAGGGAGAAAAATATAAGATAATATAGAATATAATATATAGAATCTTTTATTGGTGATTTCATTAAAAATGGTAATGGTTTGTCGATTAAATAAAAGGCCAAAGTTGTTGCAAATATTGTTAATTGATTTAGAGGAATTATATATATGTGTGTGTGTGCGTGTGTGTGCGTGTGCGTGCACGTGCGTGCACATGTGTGCGCGCTTGTGTGTCTTTATTCTTTAAAGAATATAAGGGATATGTATTAGTAGGGGTCAAGGGAGAAAATGAAAAGGTTATCTTATGATCCTTTGGGTTATCAGTGGTTGTGAAGGAAAGAGAGATCTATGTGTGGAATGATTAAGGAACTTGATTTGAAGGAGATAACATAAGGGAATCTTGATTTCAAAGCAAGGTGAGGTTTCCCTTATGCATATTTTGTCTCATATGAGATCCTTTATAGATTCGTGTCTGTACGTGAGTTAGATTACATGGAACGAGGCAGAAAAGGATCAAAACAAAACATGGAGTTATTAAGACTGCAATGAAAAATTGAGAATGAGAAATAGTCTCTATTGGACAACCACTGGATTTTCTAATGGGCATCCACCAGATGGTCTGATAATGAGTGATTGGATGGTTCGATAGTGGGGCGATATGTTAAGGGTCAATGTGGTATGTGAATTTTGGCACAAAGGTTTGAGTCTCAGATTTTTAGACTAGTAAAGATTGAACGATCGAATGGTTAGATCGGGTAGTCTGATTGGGACTTGGAGAGTAACAAATGTAGGATTGAAATGTTGCTTCAGGCATTGATATTTATTGAATAATTATTGGACAGTTTGATAGTAGCCTGAGAGCAATCGAAAGGTGCATTGGATGCACATTAGATGATCTAATAATGTTGACAGATGGCCTAATCAAAGTGAATCTACTAAAGTTTAATGGGTTCAATGTGACTCAAACAATGTAATGAACATAATAGAATATGTTATTTATGAATGAATGAAAATGAAAAGTATTATGTGTGCTTTATGTATAATAATAAAAGGGAAGGATACAGACACAAGAATTGACTACTCAACTCTTAGACATTCAAGTTGGTGGTTCAGTACTAATGTTTTGTGCATTTGTTTGATACCTATTTTCTTAATTACTTGGTTGTAGTTTCTATTGGTTTAAAAATTTATGATGAATGATGTTACGAGTATGATGATTTTTTTGGCATGATTATTACTTGCATAAGAACAAGGTTGAGTGTTGTGGCAAAGCAAGCATATTTATATTCCTCTGGTGTAAATATAAATCACAATATAATCTGGGTGATGTTGAGTTATGAAGGCCTAAAAGAGGCTTGGAAAGAATATATGGTAACTAATGTGTGACATAAATATGGAATTGTAATGTTATTGACCATTTGTTATTTAATATACTTTTGTAACATGTTTTCTTATTTTAGATATCTACACTTGACATAAGACATGATTTATTTATTATGATTTTGTATATAATATCCCAAGTTTTGTATATGTTGTAAATTTAGGTATATAAATTTTGGAATATATAATTATATTTATTTTCAATATTATATAAGTATTTTTTTGAAAAAATTGAAACATTGAAAAAATATTCATATTTGGTCGCATCTTGTAAAACATGTTAAGTGCAAGTAGATCAAAATTTGGATTTCAATATATTTTTATATAGAGCTTATCTAGAGGAAGTTTATAGCCCTTATTGCATAATGTTTTGAGTTTTTTTATCTATATATAATTTTCAAAGATATTGAGTTATAAAGAAATTAAATATTTAAAAATCATTTATTATCAGTAATTTTATTTATTTTTTCATTATTTTTTTGTTGGGTAGATCTCAAGGACCTTCACAATCCAATCTCGGGAAGTATCACGATGGCAATTATTGTTATGGATGACTTGCGAAGGTTGTTTCATATAAAAAAGAGATTGGAAGGAAAGTAAAACGGAACTCCAGTACCTGAGAGTGGAGGGATCGGGAGAGTGCAGCTAAGATTAAAGAAAACGAAGAGAAAGATAGAGGGGTTATTGAGCTATTAGGAGGAAAGGGGGAGTGTTGAAAGCAATAGGTGAGTTTTGTTTTTCTCAACCTCCTAGTTTCTCTAGCATGTATTACATTTGACTTATTTATTTTTTCCCTCAATATTCTTTCCTCATGAGGCCTCCCATTTTTGTTAACTAAGAATAATGAGGATTGAAAGGAAGTAGAGGCTGGGGAAAGGGGTTTCTGTTAAGTTAGGTAAAGGAAACTCTAGTTAAGGCGAGCTTTAGCTTCAATTGGAATTAAGAAGAGATTAAGTATTGTGTGTTTGCAAAATTTCAATGTAAGAAGGTCCTTATTTTGCTTCCAGCAAGAAAAGGAAAGCGAGAGCAATGCAACTAAGAAATATTTGTTGAATTTTTGTTGCAACTTGAATCCAAAAAGTAGTAGTGTGATAAATTGTGAGAAAAGAATTGGAAGTGGTTTTAATTGTTGCAAGTTTTATATCTTTGCTAAAAGCTCAAAAAGTATTATTAAAAAAAATGAAGTGTTTTTGCTATCTATAATAATCATAAATCAAAGTTTTTGAAAACCACAGGATGTTTAAGTTGTTTGTATCCTAATGTATTTTCAAAAGAGTTGTTTGTTTTATCCCTAAAAAAAGTAGAATTTGAAGTTTAACTAGTGTCAGAAGTTAAGTATATATATCTAAAGCTTCATATAGAATGATATCTATAGAGTTACAAGAAATCACTTATTAATTTGATTTTGGCTCAAGTTGATGAGAAGATAATTATTATTGAAATTGACAAATGATTGTCAGAAAAAGAAATGTAAATAAATACGAAATTATTGTATCAATTATTTATTAGGTTTTAGTAGATAGAATCTATTAAGAAAATCAATTTCAAAATGAGGAATGTTAAAAACTAATTTAGAAAATTAAGAATAATTGAGTATTTGATTTTACTTTAGATGAAAATGATGTTTTGATATTTTCAATGATGTTTATGTATATTTAATCATTAGCAGTTGAAACAATTATTATTAAAAAAGCTTATAATTTTAAATATGTTATTCATTATGGAGGAAAAAATATATTGAGAATTAAAATGGAGATATTGATGACTTAGTCTCAAAAGAGATGTAATAGGATGATTTAAAAAAAAAAGTAAATATGTTATAGTATTATTTTATTGATGCAATTGGCTCGAATATATGATGTATTTATATATCTTGTTTACAAAAATATTTTTCTGATCCATTGTATATAATTAAATATGATACAAAAAAAATGAAAAGCTAGCCAGATTTGATTTATCTAGAGAAAATAATTTTGATTTTAGACTAAAGAGATAAAGTTTTAAGAAACAAAGTAATTCTCATGTTAGAGTGATTGTGGCAAGATCATATTGACATAGAAGCAACATGGGAAGTGAAAGTAAATGTGAAAGCATAATAGTTATAATTGTTTTAAATTTTGGAATAAAATTTCTTTAATGAGAGAATTCTAATTCCTATTATTTGCACTTGTTGTAACATCAAGAATATTAGTCTTGAGAATATATAATTATGTGTATTTTTTGATATTATATAGGTGTTTTTTTTGTTGAGAAATTAAAACATTGAAATAAAATATTCATGTTTGGTTGTGACTTAGAAAAAAAACCTTGTGCAAATAGCTTAAAATTTAGATATGAACATGTGTTTGTATAGTGCTTATTGAGAGAAAGTTTATAGTCATTGTGCATGATTTGTATTAATTTTCGAAGTTATCGAGTTATAAACAAATTAAATTTTTAACAATAATTTTATTTTATTTTATTTTTTGACCTTTTTTTGTTGGGTCAAGCTTGAGGACCTCTATGACTTGGGCTCAGGAAGGATTGCGATGGCAGTCGTTGCTTAGAAGACTCACGAAGGCAGTTCCAAATAAAAAGTGGAGAGGTTGGAAGGCAAGTAGCTAAACTTTTGTACTCGAGAGAGGAGGGATTAGGGAGAGTGCATCTAAGGTTGGAGAAAACGAAGAGGAAGATAGAGGGGTTGTTGAATTATTAGGAGGAAAGGGAGGGTATTGAAAGCAGTGAGTTTTGTTTCTTTTGGCTTTCTGTTTTCTTCGTCTTTTATTAGGGTTGACTTATTTTTTTTGCCTTAATATTCTTTCAGCACGAGGCCTCCCATTTCTGTTAACTAGGAACTGCAAGGATTGAAAGAGAGTAAAGGTTGGGAAAAGGAGTTTTTGCCAAGGAAAATGAAACTCCACTTAATGTGAGCTTTATTTTTGATTGGAATTAAGAAGAGATTTAAGTATTGCTATTTGAGAAATTTTAATATAAGGTTGTTATTGTGCTTCCAGCAAACAAAGGGAAGCAAGAGCACACACAACTAAGAAATACTTTGTTTAAATTGTTGTTGTACTTTTAATCCACAAAAATAAATTGAGAAAAAGTGATAAATTGTGGGAAAAAAACTTCAAAGTAATTTTAGTTGCTGCAAGCACAAATAGTTAGAAAAGTCAGTGTTTAAATAAAATTCTTTGTGATTGATATGTGTGCATTGCTAAAAGTTGTATGAAAGTTGATTTGAGATAGTTTGCAATATTAAAACAATAGGTCCTGATGAGTTTGAATGATTTTTTTGTTGGAAATGAAGGGGCAAAAAGAAAGGATGAGTAGTAGAGAGATCTTTGAAAACTCAGGTAGGCGAGTTCAAATAAATTGTAATGGAGGTAGTTATAATTATTTTAGTATTTAAGCATAGTATCCATGATTTATATTTGCATGCTTTGATGTCCTAATGCCTTCAGTAAATAGAATTATCAAAACATAATATAATAGAAATATAATAAAATATAATAAAACAAGTAAATAAAATATTATCTTATGATTTGATATAAGTTATAATAACAAAGTCAAATACCTTGAATAAAAATGAAAATTTTCTTATACCTTATCCTATTATTCTATTATCATTGATGAATTCGAACAAATGATGTTAGGTATAGTAGGTATTGTCTTTATTTTGGGCTATGAGATTATATTAGAACTTTCTATTATTACTAGTACTATGTGCAGGATTGATACACAAAATAAATGTGATTGATATGATTGACAAGTTATAATGTACATACAAGTTGAGATCTTAAGATGATCTGATTGGATATCATATAAAGATGAGATTAGATATGATAGAAATATGAGATAATGGTCATGTGAAAAAATTTGGACCCAATTAGAGTGAATAAAAAAAAAAGAAAGATAAAAATAAAAAGGAGAAATGAATAAAAAATGATATGTAATATGTATACAAAAAAGATAGTATATATATTTGTGCATATTTATATATTACTAAGTATGTTATTCATTGTAAATTATGACTTGTTTTGTATTTTGAGTATTATAGAGATGCGACATTCATATTCATGGTTAGGCCATTTTGTTATTATCCATTTCATCGTACCATTAATTATTATATGGAATTTATTTGTTGAGAATTATGTAGCTTATTGTCGTTATATTATAAGGCATGCATAGATTTATAAAATAACGGTGTTTAAAGTGGTATATAAAATGGTTGTATGTCTTGTACATTATGATTTTATTAACATAATATCATTGAATTTTGGTTTGAACATGTATCAATGTATTATATTATGCTTTAATTTGTTATGAATACATTTTAATTAGGTTTTTTGTCACTCTTGTCTATTTTGGCATTGATTTTCTTAGTAATGTTATGCTGTGATTTTTATTGGATTGTTAATATTTGTTTGTAGTATAAGAGAAGTATTATTGCTTGTGATTCTATGTTTGTTTTTGCTTCTTAAACTTGTTATGATGACTCAACCTATTTTGATTATAACATATAAAAGTGTTCATTATTCACAACATAGGACATGTAGAGAGTAATGTAGAGAGTAGTTTGTGAAATGTGGTTTGGCAAAAAGAGAGTGGTGAATTGTTAGAATTAAAAAAAAAATTAATTTATTGAAAATATTTTAATTTTTATTTTAATAATAAAATTTTGTGAAATTGTGAGAAAATAAGGTACAAAAATTTAAACTTGTAGACAAGTGAATTTTAGATTGTTCAATTTAAAATTAAGCCTGCGTTCACTTTTAACAAATACCAAGTATGAAAAGAAATTATATAAGTCTTTCGTCAAAAGATCAGGTTTTACCTTTACAACAGGAAAATGAAAATAAGTTACAACGACTTTACAAGAAAATAGAATTGACAAAAAGAGAAAAGAAAATAACAATAAAAATTATTATAAACTGATTTGTTTATTTGACAAAATACTCAACAAGGCACAATTATTTTAATTTAATCAGCTAGAAAATGACAGCTTAGTTGATTGGAAGATGAATCGTGAAATTTGGAGTTCATTGAAGAATAACAGTGTAAGAAGGCGACGATTAGCAACGACTACGAATTTCTTGGAGGTCGTGACTTAAGAATTATTCTTTGGAATTTTATAAAAGTTTTCATCAATCATTTTTGCTAAAAAAATTTTCGTATTTATACATATATTCTAACAGGTAAAAGTCTTACCAAACAACTAATTTAGTAATTACAATTTTCATAGCTTTCATAATTTTTTGATTAGAAAATAAATATTTTAAAAAATCCTCAACGGCTCAAAATAATGGCTAAAATAGCCTTTGCGTAGGAGCTGTTTGATCGGACTGAACCATGACCATTCGATCGTGAAATCTACGTGATCGGATAAATGCAATCGAATCCGCACCTTTAGAAATATGAAATCAATCTGGGCCGTTAGATTTGAAGCGCAATCTGACGACAAGATTTAACTTTTGAACGAATGAAATTTGGACCGTGCTCGCGCAATTGTGTGATCGAACGACTGATAAAATTATCGTTTTTGAAAAATTAGATACTGCGGTGATTGTTCGATTGCCAAATGCGCGATCTTATGGCTCACGTCACTCCTGCAATTCGGGAGCTTGCTGTGCAGAAATCTTTGTATTTTAGTTCCACATTGCACATTTGCTTTTCTGTTTTCTCCTTATAAAGAGTCTTGTTGCCCTAAGAGAGTCAAATTTCGTGGTTGGTTGTTCCTGATAAGTTGGGAATTAATCACTCGTGTTTGCCAGTAATCATAAAATTAAACCCGGGTCCATAGGGTAATACCCCAACTCGAAATAATTTTGAAACGGGTTTGGGAGTAATGTCCTGACCCGATTATTGCAGCAACGACAAACGACGTGTGGTAACTACAAAAAGTGACTTAGAAGTAGGATTTTTTAATTATTTTTTCTTATTTAAATTATTGTTAAAACAAGATTTTGAGAATGTTGATAAAATAATATGAATTTGGGGTATTGAATTAAAGATGATAATCAATAATATTAAAAATGAAATTTAATTAATTTTTTTATATGCTTTGAAAGAATAATTTTAATCAACCTTAATATAAAATTAAAATACCTAAAAGTAATATCAAGAAATATCTTTTGATGATATGTTACTCCAATCAAGATGATTTTCATATGATTTTATTTTTGTTTTTCTTATTTTTATTCTCTCATAAATACGTGCATCAGTTTTTTAGAATATAAAAATTCAATTAAAAATACTTAGAATTTGTTATTATCAAATAAAACATCATGACTAGGGACTAATATCACAACAGTTTGTTAGCAAATATGATATATTTCAAAAGTTAAAATATTGTTATTTTAATAACTATGTAATAACTTGGTATAAATTATTTGGTGAAACCAAATAGATTAGCATGTTAGATAATCCTTTATAACTATTAGTTGTTTTCACTGTTTATTTATTTATTTTAAGAAAATGAATGTTACTTATTTACATTATATATAAATGTATGGTTTAAGAAAAAAAAGATTTCAATACATTTATATATAAATAGTATTATTAAATTTATGTGATATTTGGGTATAATTTGAAGTTGTGACACCTAAGCAAGTTCAATTAGCAATCATTGCACCTGAATGGACCATTAATGGCATCTTTTGGTGGCTCCATGGAGGCAGCTTGATGCCCAGCCTTTGTTAGTCCTATTCAACTTTGGGTTATTCTTTGTGTCCTTCATTTCAAGGTTAATGTTAATTAAGTCAAGTGTGAAGGGACTTGGCATCCACCATCTGTGGATTGAGGGCACTTTCAAGGCATAGGTTGAAATCTTTCGGTAGTATCATGAACCTGGTTTTGTTAATGATTCAAGTTCGTAATGGAATGGAAGGTCACAGGGTTCGGGGTAGGTTAATTGATCCAAGTTGAAAACATTTTGTACTAACTTATGAAAATTACTGTCACATTTCTTCATATTTTCTCTTGGAACTAGGAAAGAGAATGGATTCATTATACAATTGAATATGTAGTTTATTCACTTCTCATGTAGAGCTATGTATGAAAAAAGAGATGTTACTTAGGAAAGTGTGTGGTATTAAGAATTTTCCAAGTAATATATACATAATGCCCAACTAGATAGATAGAAACTGTACATCTTATTGTTATCCTTTATTTGTTCAACAATTCTAATACACATCATTCTTTCTTTTTCACTCAAGGCATGGTCTTCTCTCCATGATCGAAGGCGATTCAAGAAACTGGCAGATCCATCTCTTCAAGGACGCTATCCAGCAAAAGCATTTCATCAATTGGTTGTCATCACATCAATGTGCCTTCAAGAACAGCCCCATTTCAGACCCATCATAGCCGATGTGGTCGTTGCCATCAACTACGTTGCATCGCAACGGTACATCACCGAAGCTGGTTCAAGAGTCAGCTACTCTCCATTGTCATCTCCTTCTCCTTGCGATGCCCGAACGCCTCCCAGATTTCATCTGTAAGGAAAATTGTTTAGGCTGCTTTTGGCTCAATTTTGTTGTTCTTAAACAAAACAGGGTATATATGTGATCAAGTAACTCAGCTGTTATAGAACATCTTATGTTGTATAGAACAATACTTACTTTACTAAGAAGCTTTTTTGTGGAAAGGTGATTTTGAACAAATGTGCTGTGGGTGATATTTGTTTGTCAAACATAACTTTTAGATGGTGGAGAGTATGATATCCATGTATGTTGTTATAATTAAACAATTTTTTCTAGTGTTGTGGTTCTATTTGGATATATGATCACCATCCAAGTCTTAGATAAATAGTAAATTTATTTCTTTAATTTGGTCCATTATATGGAAATGATCATATAGCAATTAGGATTTTTGTTTTTTTGTTTTGTATTAAATTATTTTTTAAAAATGGTTATGTAAGTTTTTATTATTTCTGTAATTATGTAATTGGATTTTTATAGAAAATAATAATTTAGAAAAAAATAAGATTATATTATTTTGAAGATGGGAGGAATCTATTTGTTCTTGAGATTAAATTGGAGTTACTTATATGTTATTTATTCTTACAAAAAATAAATTCTAGAAGACATTTTTTTGATGATGCCCTAATTATTTCCTGCTAGAACTTTGTAGCCCTTTATTTTTAGGACTAAGCTGATACCCACCTTTTTGTTGGGTTTGTGTGATATAGGATACTCTGGAGGTCAATAGAATTTTAGATGCAAGGACTAAGGCTGTGTTTGAAACATTTTCTTGTAGTCAAGAGAGTTATATCAATTGGGACTCAATTTATGTCTAATATATTTAGTAATTTAAAAATATATATGTATAAATAAAAGTCATTAATTATATATTAAAAGTTTAATATTATATTTAATTTATTATGTAAGATTAAACTAAATTTTATTTGCACCTAACAGAGTATTTATGTGAGTTTACAATGCACTCTAAAATAATCAATAAATTTATCTTAGATTTTTATAAAAAATGTTAAAAAATATTTTTGTACTTAATAATAATTATTATTTTATTAAACGTTTCTTTTAAGTATATGTTGTTATCTAAATAAGATAAAAAAATAAAAGAAAAATCTTTTCTAGAAATTAAGAGCTTAGTTCAAAATAAAAAAAAACTATGCTACATTGTGGTGAGCTCTATATAGATTTTATTTTTTTTTATATATCATAATCAAACAATAATTGTTTAAAAGGAGCACGCATAAAATTGCTAAGATTAGAATTCAATTACTTATTTTGTAGAGGTTAAATGTTTAGAGCAATCACTTAAAGGTAAGTTGAACAACTAAAAAAGGAATTTAAATATTAATTAAGAATCAAATCCAAGCATTTCATCAAATGGCGCATAATCTTTTCATGTGTTTTACTTAGAAATTAGTTATATAATAAAAGAAAAGCTAAAAGGTACCTTAATTAAGTTACAATGATGTTTGGTTTTCAGCCCACAACTTCGTTTGACTAGAAAGTACCTTAATTAATATATGTCAATAATTACGAATAATTACGTAGGATCTTTTTAAAAAATATAAAACAAGGGTATATTAAATGAATATATGTTTTGTCTATTTTGGTCACTTTTAGTGGAAAGTGGCTGGTTTCAGTTGAAATGGATGAAGAAGAGATGAACATAAGGCATATGTTGGTTAAAAATAAATTGAAATTGTTTGAAAGTGTTGGTTTCTTGAATAACAACCAGAGGTTTTTGGTACAATCAACCGCCTCAATGGGCGAGTGCAAGAAAAATGCTTGTCTTAATAAAAAAACTATTAGGCGAATATAACTTAATGAAATATATATATATATATATATATGTAAATAAATATCTATATGTTAGATAACGACTTTTATATTAACATGGGATTAGAAACGTTTGATGTGCACATTCTTTTAGAATGTGCATTTATCAATTCATAATATTCTTGAAAATAAAAGAACACAAAATATTCTTTATAATTAGTAAAATCTAACAATAATATGAATGCAAAAAATAAAATAATCATATTTATGCATGCAAATGATAAAATTATTAATAAACTCTAACAATACTACTACTACAACAACAATAAGAACAACAACAACAACAAAAACAATAATAATAATAATAATAATAATAATAATAATAATAATAATATAAAACATAAAAATATATTTTAAAAAATATATAACATAAATGATAATCAGAAGGTGCAAAGTTCTAAAAATAATAATATAAATACAAAAAAACCATATTATTTAAAAATACACTAATAAAGTCATTAAAAAAATATGCATTCAAAAAGCAAACTATTATGCAAAAAGCATAAGGCACGTAATAACTGTGGTGATCTTATCTACAAATGACTCACTGTACCACATACACAAAGATCTCAGAAGAATTGTAGAGAAGCATCAAGTTTTTATTTTTTTGGAAACTAGTAAAAAAAAAAATGATTTCTATGATGTTCACATACTAAACATTTCTAGACAACTTAAATGGAGCATTAAAAAATTATTATAGACAACTTTTAAAATTCTTTGTAATATTTTTTGTAATGTGCAAATAAAAATGGCCCCTTCAGTTCTATAAAGAAAAAACAAACTGTTGAATGTTTGGGCATCAAAGGAAGAATTCTGATCAAGAAGGTTATTATTATTACCATATTTCAATTTGTCATCTCAAACGTACAGTTTTATTGACTTGATGAAAATAGTTAACACAAAAAATGTTAAAAGTAGTTACATGTTTATCTTATAATTATATGCCATATGTTACAACAGAAAAAAATTTCATCATATGATAATCTATTTGCTATAAGCTGGTTTATGAAACTCTACTGCTTAAAGCTGACAAGCAAAGGGCAATCTTATCATGAGAAGGCAAACCTTGAAAAGAGTGATCGGGGTATCGAATCCACAGAAGCTGCTTGACTTGAAGCATCATTTGAGCGGTATGCTTGTTGACACTTCCTAATCTGCAGGTTTGGGTGGGAAGTGATGGATATTAGTGCATAACAACTGCGTGAAATCTTCTAAAAAGAATGACCACAGTAGTTTAACAATGAGTAGTTACTGGAAAATACTTGAACTATACGAGATGATTACAAGTAAACATGGGTTTTACCTCTTCAGGGCTGAATTGTAAAAGCATTCCAATGACAGGAAGCAAAGCTTCTACTTCACCTGTTGAACGGAAAAGGGTTAACAGCACGTGAAAGTTGCTCAACATATTGCATCTTCATATGGGGTACAAATTAGGCGAGTTGAAGCGAAGGAACACTGAAGAATTCTTTGCAGATACCTGTCTCAAGTAGCTTTAATATGACATTTTTTAGATATGTCATGTCTACACCTTCTCGTTTCTTAGATCTCTCCATATTGCGAAGTTCTTCCTTCAACATTGCTTCCTGTTTGCATTGGATGCCAACAAAACAATTGAATGCATGGAAAGCAACTTTCACTCTTCAACCGTTTCGTTGTAGCCAACTAAAACTTGTTGGCTAAAAAGTAAATAACTTGGCATAAAGCTAAGTAAGCAGATGGGGTTGGTAATACCATGGGTATTGCGCCATGCAATATATTGTTTAATAAATCACTTAAATCATACAACTGCTAATGGTACACACCAGTCTTTTATTTTACCAATTACATTTTTTAACTCTATAAAAGTGCAGCACTTTTACAACATACAGTAAAGCGACCAAATGAGGTCGATTTCTGCATTGTCTCCTTTGTCCTCTGCATAAAACAATATGGACTCATAGCCTGGGATGAGAGCTGATGCCCTAAAACAATAACTTTGGGAATGGTTTCTACAAATCATGGAATCAAAATTGATGAACCGGAACTGACACAAATTCAAAAACCTGTTTTCTGTATGTTCAAATATTGATTTTTCAAGATTTTTCCGATTCTTGTGTGCTTGATAAGCTCAATTCTCAAACTCATGATTGGGCAAAGTTCAAACTAGTATGCAAAATCGCTGTTACTCTTATCAACAATATGAACACAATGTCTAAGTTAAACTTCAAAGCATTTCATTGGTAGAAACTAAAAAATATTTATTCCAAAATCATGAAAAATAGTCATGATGATCGTTAAAGAGATGTTGAAAGAATATAAAATTTTAAAATTTTTTTGATAATTTAAACTGCATGAACATCTCCTTCAACATGTTACACGTACATGAAAATGCTTACAAAGTACAAACCTGTTGATTGTGTAAACGATTTTCACGTTCAAGCTCCTCAATCTCTTCCTGATGAAATTTAAAAGTTAAATAATGCACCAAACAAACATGAACCTTACGGCTCAAACTAACCTGAAGGGCCAAGATGTGTCTTTGTGAGTGTGCAAGTTCTTCTTCTCTTTGAGCTTGTTGTCTAGCCAGCAGCTAAATTTAAATTAATTTTGCAAATGTCAACATAATGGCATATGAAAAATGATGAAGATTATTTTTTTAATTCTTCACGCTTAGTAACAACAGAAAAGATTGCATTTATGTCCACCATGAGCTAGCAAAGCGAGAAATTTACCGTAAGAGCTTTAACGACAAAAAAAAAACTTAAATTAAACTAATTTCCAGATCACAAGTCAAAATCGATAAAAAGAAGATAGTATGAATTAATGAAAGAAGAAAAATAAAACTGTGAAAATGCAATAAAAAAAATATATTTTTCAAGGTTTCTTTGAGAAAAAAGGAAGAAAAAAACAAATCAGAAAAACAATGGAAGATTGGAGCTGCCAAATATGCAAATATCAAACATTACTGAGAAGGAAATCAAATGATTCCTTGGGTTTACTGCTACAAAAGTAAACAATGTGCCTATATGCTATACCAAGTGTTGTTAGGTAAATGTGAACCGTGACGCCACTGCAACGTAACGAGTATCAACCATTTCAGACAAGATCCTTTATATTATTCATTTTCCATGTCCCTCACCATATTCCTCTTCACAACTGATACAGGCACATTCTGTCAGTTCACTTCGCCTTAATTCTTGTTGCTCTAATACAATGCTTACATTGACAAAAACTATATTTAAACTTCAAACTTACCAATGAAACTTGAGTTGAAGTAATATACGCCATTCCCTTAGCAACTCAACGAATAAAATGGGTGTAAAGGAGCATTCCATCAACCTGTCTTGCTCATCAAAAGATTAGGCTTTAACCCATCGTTTACACCATGAACCAAAGCCATGATCTTGACTAATGATGAGGTTAACAACCCTGATAGGGAATGAGGTCCCGTGCAGTATGGTTGCGCCCTGTAGTTTATAAGGTTACTTATATCATTGACCATCACTGTCAGTTGCAGTCTAAGTCTGAAAAGCTTTCGAAGAAAAAGGGGATTCTCAAAAGAGAAAGAGTGAAGGCATAGGCTATGGATACATATTGGATAGGCTAACAGAACAAAGTATCTTAGTGCTGGCGCGCTGGATTATTTCATGCATGTCTTGGGTGGGGCGAGCTACTGTACGTACTCCTATGATATTCCATCCAAATCCACTATTCACTCGTTCTTGTTGGTCTAAAGCCAAGATTCAAAGTCTCTGAATCAACCCGCACATGCTTTTTTAAAAGATTCTTGCACCCATGGGCATATGGCTTGGCAAACCTTCCCTTTCTGTTGGAGCTTCATGAGATTGCCTAGTTCCTGAGTAAAAATTTTGGGTAGGAGCTATACTCACGAGAAGCCACAATGGCATATGTTTGCCTTGCAATTTGACGTCTCTTCCCGTGTAAATGGATGCTCAATGAGAACCTCTCAATTGTTATCGCCTAATCCTTTTTGCTACCATAGCAACATGAAATCCAGAGAGAATAACGTATCATAAGCAAAAACCTAACGTACAATACAATGAGGACAACAAATGGCACGTCACTCCTAGCATACCATATGTCAAAGTAGGATGCTACAGGTCTAATGTGTAGACTAGGAATTAGAGTTAAAGCTAAGGAAGATGTGGCATAAGCAACTATCAACAGAGGAAAAGACTAACGAGAGCACTACAGAAGAATCGAGCAAGTAACATAGATCGTTGAGCACATGTGATCTTCGAGTTAGTGTGAGTTGTAGCAGAAAATGCCTTGGAAGGCATACTTTGGCCGTGGAATTGTCTCCTCCCCCAGGCTTTCAACCCTATTTGCCTCTTTTCTTTTGCTTGATTTCCAAGTGAAATGCGATGTCCAAGCTCAAGCTTTTCTTGAGTTCATCATTGGTGTTGGCTAGATGCCCGAAACGCCCAACTTCCTTTGATTTCACAAAACGATAGGCAAACCAATAAAAACTTCAGCAATTGCAATATTGTTTTTGCCTAGCTCCATAACCTAATGTGGCTAGGTTGCAGGGAACCATAGCATGAAGGGATGTTCTAATTCTGTTGTTGTTGTAAGGCTAACTACTTGTAAGCAATGCTGAGAGCCTTCTACGCAAAGGTTGACCTAAGTCAGGCCTTTGACTTAAAAAACTAGTATTTCCTTTTGGGTAGGCTCTTGGCTGATTGCTCATTACAGGCTTAAGAAGCCCCCTAAAATAGGTTCCACCATTTGATGCTGCAGGACATACGAAAGACACTTAACATGTAAGAGTAACCATATGAGACTTAACCTTTTCAAGTGCACATTATTCACTTTGTCCAAAAAATTCCTGAGAGAAATAAAATATCAACTTTGTTTGAACATGGGAAGATTAGCTTGAACTTCAATTTGCTATGTTGGCCTGTGGTACTTGCTATGGCTTTTATGTTGAAGTGCCCTCTTGAGTCCTCTAGTAAGATCAAATCAAAATACTATAAGGGCATCTATGCACATTTTTCTCAAAACAACACGTAGAGTGGTTGACCTAGCACCATAGTCTAGTTCTCCATATTGTGGCCCACCCTTAGCCTAGCTCAAGTACAATGGAAGTCTTTATGAGCAACATACTAGTGACATCCCTGACGACAAATTCATTGAGAAAGTGAGACTCAAGATGACCAAAAGATGGTTTTTTTTAACACAATGGCTGAGGTCTTTATTAATAGCGCTTAAGGAGTTTCATACAAATAATGTAAAAGGAGTAAATGAGAAAGATCAGGTGCTAGGGAAATTCCTCAGACCCATTAGAAATCACTAGAAACTGCACGCTTGGTCATCCAATTGACAGCCGAGCTGGCATCCCACATTATATGAGACAAACTAACATCCTTAAAATAATTTAATAGGAGAAAAGCTTCATGGAAAGAGGAAATTTGCACTGCATGTAGATGACATAATGCATCTAAACTTTGAAATAGACAAGAGGCAGTCTGATTCAAACCATAGTTTGGTTGCAGTGGAACAAAATGAAACAACTGAAATTTCAATGGCTAATGAAACAACTGAAATTTCCATGGCTATGCAAGCTCCTCCAAGGCAAGGGACACCAAGGATTGTGCTTTTCCCCTGATTTGGAGTGTCTACAAAGATAATTCTAAATAGCATACACTATGCTAGCAGCCTTATAATTCAAAACAGCTGCATCACAATTGATTTTGATCCAATTCAAGGTTAAGAGGACTAAAACACAAGTAATGGTGACAAGGGGGCAAACCCCAGCCGGTCCCAGGAATCCTAAACAAGATGCAAGAACAAATTGGCACAATGCTGAATAAAATTGCAAAGAGCTACATGGAGGATAGTCGGTTTTCCATGTAACTTACTATTCCAGTTCTTCTATATGAAATAGAGTGCTCTAACATACAATGTAACTTGATCCAAGCCAACGTCCTTAAAGTAGTTGCCTTTTAGCCAAGTAATCAAGTGTTGTAACAAGGTGAAGGGGCAAGGAGAATTTACTAATGAAAACAAAATAGTCCGCACTTGTTGCACCACCAGGCAAGCTCACTAATAAACATCCAAATCCTCAATAGTTTTGCAACTTGACTAACACATAATAGAAGATACAATCCTATGTCCAACAAGAAAAGTTTGGGTTGGAACACCAAACTTGCACTTATGCCATAGGAAAGCCTAACTCTTAGGCTGGGTGTGAACTTATCATGCCCACACCCCACCCAACGCATGAGAAACAAACAACCCCACATTAATGCGATATAATGCTGCTTTAGATGATGAAGTAGACTCCAAGAAATGCCAGACCAGCTGGTCACCCACCCCAACACAGGCATGGGGGTGAGGAAAATCCATTAGCGTATATCACGTGGAACACCTGCAACATACTATTGAAATTCCAGTTACCATTTGCATCCAAAAAATCAATCATATACATGGGGAAGGAAGCATTCATATAGATCAAAATAAGCAATTCAGAAATGGGTCCTGGGCCAAACCACTTACCTTCTCCAATCCTTCCAACAGTGTTGAGCAGCATAAACACCATAGCATGACGAATGAGTCTCCAAAAAGCAAAATAACTATGACGAATCTCAAACATATAAGTATGGTTGCTATACTTTGCGTGCATAGACTGAAACCACAAGGTGTTGCTCTAGGAAAGGGAAGCACGGGCATCTCGAGTAGCAAGAGGAATCTATCACAGAATCAAGTTGGGGACACCTAGCCCGCTCAAATTCTTCAGCTTAGAGAGAGTGTACTAATCCACATAATGCATAATGTGACGCAAACACGATGCACTCTATATGAAAACTCTGATAGTTCTCTCAATCTCCAACAGTACTTAGTAGACACAAGTGTATGAGACATATAGAAGGCAGGGATGGCAATAAGAGTAGAGTTCACCAATAAAACCTAGTTAGCAAGGGAAAGATCATGAGTCCCCCAAATGACAATTCTCAATCGGACAACCTAATGTGGGTGATAAAAATCAGAAACCACAATCTATTTATCATTGAGTGTAATGCCTAGGTACTTGAAGTTCGTTGCTTGCTTAATTCTCAACATAGCTAGAAGGCTCCAACTCGTAGCAACAACCAACCCTATGTCAAGAAGTTCCAATCACATATCCTCGAATTGAGTTTTCTTGCATGCATTCTTGCCACTAAGGTCCCATAGTGTTCAAAAAGACCTTTCTAGCCAAGATGGTAAGTATCAAGGAGAGCCAAAAATCCAACGGTGTTCAAAAAGACCTTTTCTAGCCTCTAAAAAATATGAGCACCCTTTTTATTGTTGAACTAGTACACTAACTTCCACGAAAACTCATATCATATAAGTCTAGGCCAATAAAGAACTATTGAAATTCCTCTTGAACAATCAAGCAACCAAATCTTTTCCCACTTTTCTTCTCCTCTTAAGCCATAACAATGTTGAAATCCCCTACAACAATTAAAAGCACATCCATTGGAACCAAAAAATGAATAAAATCCTAAGCTTGTCTCCTAATTGTATACTCCTTAGATGCATATGCACATCAAAATGTCTAGGATAGAGTGAAGTATGGTTTAGTATGAAAAAGGTGAATTATTAAAAATAAAATTTTGATTTTTTAAAAAAATTAAAGAAGGTTTTAATAAGCTCGAACGAATTTTTAAAAATAATTTTATACAAATTTTAATTTTATTTTAAAACATTTTAAATTTTTTAACAATAAATTTTATAAAAATTATTAAAGAAAAAATTATACAAAATTTAAAATGTACACCAATGATTTTAATGTGGTTCAACTTGAAATCAAATACACGTCCATCTCTAACAAAAACTAGCAAAAACAAAACACAATTAATTTAAGTCTTTTGCTAAGGGATGGGTAAATTAAACCTTCACAACAATAAAACTAAAGAAAAATGTTACAACGAACTTAAAACGAAATAAAATTAATAATAGAAGAAAATAATTTGATGACAATTAAAATTGATACAAAAAATACTATATTTAATGAAATGCTTAACGGGATACAAATGTTTTAATTGAATCAATTAGGAATAAAAAAATTAAAAACTTAGCTGATTTAAGAAGATAGAATTTGGAGTTTAACAATTAAAGGATGCAATGAATAGAAACAACGATGAACACTGGTTCCTAACATCTTGAATGATTTAAAATTTTTCTTCAGAGTTTACCAAATTTTTATTAAAAATTCATCAATCAATTATGTTAAAAAAAATCTCCTATTTATAGACATTTTTCAACAACTAAAAATAATTATCAAATAGAATAATTAGCTATTGCTATTTATTTTATTAAAAAAAGTCAATAAGATTTTTTAATTAAAAACTAAATATTTAAATAAAATTTTAACAGCTAAAAAATAACGACTGAAATAGCCATTACATAGAGAGCCGCATGATTGAAAGGATTCTTCATCATGGGATCAAAAGATTTGTATGATTAGATGAATTAAATTAAATCTGGGAGTATTCGAAAGGCGGATGGATTTATGACTATTAGATCGTGATGCTTCGCGATCAAATTGCCGAATGAGATTGCATCTTTTGTTTTTAAAAAAATCGGATGGAATGATATCTGCTCGATTGTGAATTTTGGCAATCGAACGACATTGATGCATTCCAAACTTCGAAAATGAGCAGAGCAAAACTAATGTTGAGTTTTAGTCCCAAGTTACTTTTTGGAGATTTGAATATTAGTTTATAAGCATTTGCCTATGTCATAAAGTTAGCCTTGATATTGGGGTTGGCTGGCCCCTGCCTCATTTGGTATTGTCACTCACGTTACTAGTAATTAATTATACTTGATAAACGGATTCAAGAGTAATGCCCCGATTCAACAGTTATTATATATGAGTTTCGAAAGTTATGTCCCAACCCAATTACTACAGTTAACTAGCTTTAAGAGTGCTACCCTGATCCGAGACATATGCTTTAGAGTTATGGTCTTTTAGACTAATTAATGTTAGTTTGTTTTTTTATTATTATTATTATATTTATTAATTATTTATTTATTATTATAATATATTTTTTATAAGAAATTAGTGAAGGAAGATTTCCAAAAATATGATCAAGATAAAATATTTTTAAGATAATCAAGACAAGATTAAAAAAATTCAAAAACCTAATGTTTTTCTAAGATTAATTTAAATGAAATTTAATTTTTATATTTTACAAGAATAGTTTCAATCAAATTTAACATTTTAATCAAAATAAAAGTGAAATACCTAAAATTAAACTCAAAATAAATCTCATGATAGTTTTGCCATTCCAACCAAGACTATTTTTATAACATCTGACATTTGCTCTTTTTCTTTAAGTTCTCCAATGAAACAAAGTACAAAGGCTAGGAGTCAACAATATCTCACAGAACATCCACATTGCTCATATTAAAGACAACATCTAGCCTCATTTGTGTAACAATTGAGATATGAATACAACTTTTCATAAAACAATCATTCGACTCGAGCTACCAACAGTAAGTTCAAGCACAATTTCAATTTTTACCAAATTAGCAATCACCCTCTCTTCTAGAATAACTATCCATTTGCATGCCAAAGAGTGCAATTAGATACATCTTATGAAGTCTTATCAGTTCCTTTAAGTGATTACGTGAGAACGATTTCACTCATGTTCTAAATGATGGCTGTAGTCACTGAGGAGATGGAGTAGAGGAGCCATTATGCCATTTTGGTGATTTCCTATGATTGTGGTATGTAATCAACAATGGATCAGGATCAAGTAACAAACTGCTTCAACAATTTACTATTGCAGGCCCAACCGAAGGGCTACTGAGGCCTAACACAAAGTCCGAAATTTGTTGCATAGAATTTGGTTTAAAACTCACCTACACCGATAGCTTCACCTAACTCAACATGGTGAAAAGAGCAATAGGTAAAACCATGGCAAAAGCCAACGACAACCCCCTCACCATAGGTTAGACAACAGCAAGATCAGTTTAGTTGCCCGCTACATGGCCAAGCAAATCAACAGGTTCTATTGATGCAACATTTAGCAGAACAATATTACTAAAGGCTTTATGAGGGCTAAAGACAGTCATCACAATTCGGTTTCTCTTTGCCATGGCAAAATTCCCAACATGCTGCTTATGCCTTGGTGGCATAATCATCTAAGGAAAAAGATAGGATTCAATAAGTGCAAAAGTACAATTGTTTTCCATAGGACTAGTAGAAACTGCACTCAAATTCTCATTTTGTGGCTGCACATTGTTGTTAGAGCTCAACAAGTTTTGTTTGCACACAATTAGCATGTACTTTTTCACCATTCAAGCAAATAATAGAGACCCATTCATATTCAAAGATTTAGAAGGTCATGCCACTAAGCCCATCCAACCATATTCCAAAGATAGAGGCGCAACCAAGTTCATTTGAATGTATACCCATGCACAAGAAGACCAATCTATGCGAGTAGTTCAATCATTTATTTGAGTTGGTTCGCCAATGGAGGTTGCAATGTAGACAAGGTTCATTTTGTACCAATATAAGAATAATAAGTTAGGGAAACACACCCACATTGGGGGGGGGGGGGGGGTGGGGGTTCAAAATAATCATAGATCAACCCAATGCAAGTTGTGGAGACCAAAGCTCAAGGATTAGGTCCCAGCCCCCACCATCCAAGGTCCATTATGTCAAATAGAATCATTGTCACAAAATGGGTTGATTTCCAACCAAGTTCTTGCCAATCAACATCTCCTTGAAGCTCCTAGGATAGTGCAAAACAGCCATAGGCTCATTGCTACAAAGTTTAGGAACACATTCTTATTGGCTATATGAACATGCGTGCAAACAGTTGGAATAACATAATCAATGACAGCAGAGGCTTTTACCACGCAAGAGAAGCTCCTTACAAGTAAAGGGCGAGGGACCGATCTCATCTCTTGGCACATCCTCAACTAAAACAGACCTAGCTACAGGAGCAACTAGATCAATTGCAGCGTAGATGGGATGCTGCCTCCTAGACAGAACAATACACTTTGAAAGCTGACATTCTACCTTCTAGCAAAGTATTGTTCATAGCATTTACAATCTCAATCAAGGAGACAACTATAGGGGAAGGCCAACTCACCACCACTGCAGCATTAACAAGGGACAGAGACGAGTGGGCCACCAACACAAGAGCAAGTTGTGGAGCAATAGAGGGTAGCGTAAAAGCACGAGCCTTCTTCACAGCAACCACGACATGAATCTCACCGGACGCCCATCTGTAGTAGGTCAAAGCAGCGAAGAGGACTTGAGTGGGCGGTCCTACCAGTAGCAACAAGAGGAGGTACAATGCATTGCTAGAAGGAAGCACCAGAGAACCAAGCTAAAAGGGGAGGGTGTGTTGCTAGAGGGAGAGAGCTCTCGAAAAGACCGAGTCAAGATGCCTAGCAAGACCAAAGAAAAGTAATTACCACCTGATGTTTGACAAGATTTGTTCTTTAGGACAACTAAAAGGTCAAATGAAGTTGTTTAATTGTGACTTAAATTTAGCCTTTGATAGGTGGCCTTTTAAGTTCCTTCTTTAATGGACTGGATACTCTTTGATATGTTATTATAGATAGTTGTTTTTATATCTTGATGGACAATTAATGTCACTTAGACCATCATTCCTGGGTAGTTGGCAAGCACAACCATCTTAGCACATGTGAACCTTGGCCAAAAAATGAGGGGACCTTGACTCATATGCATGAGGCACAATCGCATCAAACATCTCATTCTACTTACCAAGCATTGTCTAACTTGGCATCTCAATTCTTAGACCAAATGACATCTCAATCATTTGGTAATTGATATGTGATGATGCTTAGCCCAATATGAGCACAAATCACAGTATTTGTACTTCATTTCATGGTGGTTGTATCACTTTTTGTCAATTAGAAATAGATCTAAATTCAAATTTCATTTTTGTATTTGGATAAGGTATCTTATGGAAAGATGAGTAATCAATTTCCAGGAATAAAATAAATTTGATGTACTAGGGTCCATATTTATGCGACTACAACAAAACACAAGACATTGCTCACATGACCACACAAATTGTGTCAGTAAGTGTATAACCACTAGAGTGTGTGGATGAGTATGCAGATCTGTATCTATCCACAGGTTATCTACAATTTGGTCTGAATGGCATGCTTATATCGTGGGCATGAATGAGTCACCACCATTTGGTTCTGATGTCATACTAAATCCAAGGCATCCAAGTCAAGTTTGAGTGTTTGTTCCCATGGATTTGGCCCAGCATATGTCAATGCCAGCTATAGAATTCTGTTCATAACTTTGAATCCATAGGATTGGATATTTCATCATGCAGTTAATTGAGGATATCACATGAATTCACTTTATTTAAATGAGCCCAAACCAACTAGTTCAATCATAAAATGTTAGCAAATAAATTCTGCATATTACATTAGTTTCAGGTCACTTGCAAGGAAAACTCAAGATATGCAAACCATGAAGAACAGTAAACTGTCAGACTGAGCTATTCTTGCTAAAAATCAATTCAATAAACAACCCAAAAAAACATTACCCTGGTTTAGTAGACACTAGGAAATTCTTCTTTTTTTATGGCCTTAAGGTAAAATGATGGCATCAGCATAGGTCCAAAAGAAAAAGGAAACGTACCAGAATTTGTTGTTCTGCTGCAGCTATGCTCGACATATGTGCCTCGTGTTTCACAGAATCTAAACAAGTACGTCAGAAAAATATTGGAATGATTAAATGGGTCTATGTCTGATTCATTTTGAACTTCTTATAGAATGTGATTGTAATAGAACTATCAAGTAACCTGAATTTGGACTGCCGCTAGCGTCAACCTGAGGATAATCACATCATCATTTCACAAGGTGCTTCTTGAAGCAATGAAGTCATAAGTCATTGAACATAACATAAATTCCAAAGCCATTTAATTACAGGATTACATGCAAGCACAATAAAAGAACATATGATAGCAGCTAAAAAAGCACAATAAATGATAATGATTAATATTTACATAAAAAAGAATAGAAACACAACAGACTGCACATCAAAGGAAAATGAAACAAAAGGTCACAAGTCACTCATCAGAGCCTTGGTAAAGAAATCCGCCCCATTGATGCTACTTGCCAAAGCTCTCAATCTCTTTGATGTTGTTGGAGAAGAAGGTAGTTCTAACCATGTTCCAAACAAAGACAAATCCTTGGCATGTTGACAAAACTCTAGATCAACAACGGAGCTCTAGAACAACTATGGAGATAGGGATCTTGCCAACAAAGTGTGGGATCATGACCAGAATGGTGAATCTTCTCAATGACATCGCCTGAGCTGTGGCCATCACCCATGTGTTCTTCCTTGTTTCAACCAAGTATGCTTGTAGCATCCCTCTTCTTTCCTCTTGCTCATCTTACTCTCCAAATAAACCCAACCAACCTTCCAAACTCATCATCTATTTCCACTCTTTCTCCTTAAAATTGAGTACGAGCAAGTCAACGACCTACCATTATTCTAGTTATATGTCTCTTTCCCTTAACCCAACCCATTATCATCATATAATCACTTCCACCTATCTGTCACTTTGCTAAGATCTCCCTTTGGTGGGTCTTATGGATGTGCTTGCACTTATTCCCTCCCCCTAGTCACCATCTATCAAAAATATCAACTCCCCTAGTTGAGAACCTGAACACAAGTTCTACATAGCACTCTATCCACAATATCCCAAACAGTATCTTGAAATTGTTCTACCTATCAAAGTAATTCCAACTACTAAATCTACTAACTGAAAATCCTTCTTCATGCATCTAGTCTTATGCAATAGATAAGCTACTATCATTGCCAATGCCCTTATAACCATCTCTATCACAAAAGTGATTGAATTTGAAACATAATGGCTATGCTCTCTAGTGAGCTGTTGTATTGGATGCAGACCATCTTAAGTCCATCTTGAGAAGGACAAAAGAAACTTGTGGAAGCTCATGGTAGTCTAGAGTTTTGTTTATTTGTATTTGTATTATTTTCTATTTAAGTAATCTTAAGAGAAAGACCTGAATAATATTTTCTAGATTGATCTTTAATCCATTGGAAGTAAGATTCTCCTTTGTAGATGAATAAAAGATAAGATATTGGGAAAAGAAAACTTAGAGTGCATTCTCATATGAACTAAATTCCCCATGTTAAACCTTGATTTGAGAAGTTCTAGTTTATCAAAGCTAGCTAGCTATGTCAAAAGTCCTATTATGATGGATCATGTGTTAGCAACTAACACAGGTTAATATCATCCAAATTGGTGTAGAAATTGATAACACATCTAATTCTGTAGTGTCATCCTTACACAATTTGGAGATGCGACTACTTAGGTGGAGGTTAAATATAATTAGAAACCAAAAACTTATTGTAAATGAGCCACATTTGCTCACATGCTATCATCATGCCCTTGGGTGGTTAAAGAACAATAAGAGGATCAAGCTATGAAATAGGGTCATGCCACATATTGCCAATGCTGAAAAATTTGATACTAAAAACCCCATAGTAAGATTAGAGCCAAATATAGAAGACCCATTCAATGTGTTATGATTATTACTTATGTGTGCAACCTCAAAATAGGTTCAAAGGATATGTATACTCATGAGAATATTCATGAGACCTTGATTACATATCTAAAGACAACAAATCAAGATTATCATACTTTGGGCAAGATGCAATGAGTGATTGATACCTATACGTCTCCATAAAACTATATCTAGACACTGGCTCTATAAAAAAAACTCCATAATTCACTCTTAATCTGTTTGTGCTGGCTAGAACTTTCATCATCATAGTTCTACTTGAGAGGTGCTTGAATGCCCTCCCCAACATCCCTTAAGATGAACCAACCTCCTCTCCCCTATAAATAAGCCTTCAAATATTCTATTTTGGAATATTTTTGGTTGGCATGATGATGCGAAGATGTACGAATGTAAGTCGTACAAAGTTTATGAGTGTGACATTATAGCATTGGCGAAAAATAAACTTGACCCTAATGATTTTTGAAGAAAAAATAAAAAATTTCATATTTTTTGAAATGATGGATATTTTAATATCTTTGTGTTTCTTAATAAGGCTTTATTGCTATCTTTTGAAATGTTGATGTTTTATTCATTTCTTAGCTCTATAACTCTCCATAAGTAATTTATTGTATTGTTAGAGCTGACAATTCTATGAAGTTTAATTCCTTTATTATGTTAAAGCTTGAAGAGCATGGATTCTAAGTTGTATTTGAGTGAGAAGACTAAATGTTGCACTCTTCTGGATTTCCATGGATTGCTATCAAGGACTCCTACAATATTCACTCTCTGAATGTCTTATGGCAATAAATCACTTAGAAACATTTGCAAGGATGATTTCCTCTCTAATGCTAGTTTAGTGGATTTGTCATGTGTTGGCTCCTCTAATATGTTGTTCAATAATTGCAACTCCTATCTTATTCACTTCAAATCATATTATGCATTCCCAAATAAAGAATGGCTGGCTACTTTTCTCTATACCAATGTGTGGTTCACCCCTAATGCCTTCTCTAACTAATCTTAGGAAGAAAGTACATTTGAGAGGAAATTTAAATCATTCTTCAAATTAAAAAATTTTTGGTCTTTCACTCACTAGTTTTCTAAATGAATTAGAAGCCTTTGGTTTGAATCGACTAATGAGTATCTCATATTATCCCTTCTTTCATAGTTTACTGAATTTTAAGGTTGATTTTCTAAATTTGGATTGGGGAAAAAGTTCATTGGCTTATGGATGCTCTAAAGCCCAAGAATGTTAAATTTGATAGTTCACTCATCTATCCAAAAAAACCTAATGACATGGTACTTGTTAGGAAAAAAAAAACTTATAGTGAGTTCATTTTTCTTAAAAGGGTAAATCTCTATTAAGTTATCCAAAAGTCCAAGACTTGGTGGTTCAAGGATGAGAAGGAATATTTCAAATTTCTCTATGACAAAATCAATAATAAGAAGGCTACAATAATTTGCAGCTACTCAACGATACCCGTGATTCTATTAATGACAAGACCCACCTCACTAATTGTGTCATGAAGAACTTAGAGATCTACAATAAACCTCATTTTTGTGCATTGACTATATCCCCTAATGGTAATTATCTATCTAATGATGAAGCTTCTTGCATTACCAAAAACATCAAACTGGATGAAATCCTTAATGCTATTAGAAAAGAAAAGAAGTATCCTTGCCTAGACTTATGTTGAGTTCTTTGTCAAATGTTGGGGGACGTGACAGGCTATTACTTTGGTAGCATTATAAACTATGCCTTCCATACAAGAAAATTTCTTGTGTTAAAGCCATAATTATTTCTCTGAACCCCAAAATTATAAATACAAATTATGTAAAAGACTATAAGACAATACTGTTTGTAATATCATTTTACGATTTCATTGCAAAAATATGCACCAATCGACTTTGGAATATCACCCTAGCCCTCATCCTTAGAGTTAAAACTGCTTTCATTAAAGGGAGAACTCTTAAATGATATCCCTCTAGCCATTTAATTGGCTAACAAATTTGAAAACTTCTCTCTGAAAACCTTCCAAGGAAGGTCAAGATACTCAAAATTCTTTTAACTTTATAGATAAGACCATACTTTATGACATATTTGCCATCAAAGCCTTTTTTGAGAAGTTTATTAATTGGATGAGGATGTGCATTGGGGATGTTAGGTTCTTAACAAGGATTAAGAGTACTATAAAAGGCCACTTTGGGTCCCCTTTAGAAGCTTATGTCTACGATGCCCTCCTTTCTTTTTTAATATTATTATGGATTATTTCTCCAATACTCTTAATAAGCAAGTAGATAGAGAAAGAAATTTAAAGCACTAAAAACAGAAGTTCAAGCATCTCACATCTAATCTTTGTTAATAGTCTAACCTTTGGTAAGGATAATTCCAAAACTATCCTTGAATATTATGTTTGTGAATTCCTTTTTGAATTTGGCATGGATATTAACAAGGACAAAAGTTTTAGCATTTTCTCCAATTCCACTCAAGACAGATGAGCTCTTGCTAATTCTATAGACTTCACTATTGAATCCATGATAATCACATACCATGGTCTCCCCATTTTAACACAAATAATTCTCATTAAAAATTGTGCAAATATCCATCAACAAGAGCATGGCAAAGTTGGTGGACGAAGAGATCATTGTCTTTCTCTTGCTACTAGGATGCAATTTGTTAAAACATTCACCACTGATATGCTTTAATTTTGGTATAAAGAACTCACATTTTGAGATGTCTTGTGAAAAAAAGAAAAAACAAAATTTGTTATTGTTTCATTCTTCATAGTTCAAAGGCATGACAATGAGTCACTATTTCGTGAAAAAATGTGTACCCTTATAAATATTTGGGTTGGGTTTCTTTGACTTTTGTAAAAATTAACCATAATTTTGTTATCAAAATTGCTTGGCTTTTTCTCACCTTTAAAAATATTTGGGTCATTTGGAAGCAAAGGAAATATTTGATTAGGGGAAATTTCTAGATTTTTTTTTAGGATTAAGTTTGACTCAACAACTTGAGATGTTATCTTGGCTATTAGAGATTACCTTTGTATTCTATATAGTTATAATGTTGGTAAAGAAAACTCTCCTTCCTTTCTTTTATGAACTTTAGTTTAACAGAAAAAGTACTATTAAGATTCTAGGCAGAATGGTACTTTGGTTTTTTGAACGTCATTTCTCTTCACTACTAGAGGAACAAGGGTTGAGTCACTCATCAGGACATTAACAATATCATTTACAATATTCATATCTCTCCAAGGAGGAAAGACAATATTCAATGGGTCCTTGACATTAATTTATTGTTCAAATCTTTGTACACTTCCTTTTTCAATGGTAACAACATATTGAACTTTACTAAATTCATATAGTTTAAAAAATTTAGATGACTTTTAAAAGCAAACTCAAAACTTTTAATCACATGATAAGGCTTGGTCTTAATGCTCCCATGGACTGTCCTTGTGTTCTACTAACTCTAAATTCCATGGTGATTTCTTCTTTAGATGTAACCATTCTAGAATATTTTATCTAAGCTCATCAATGAGACTACTAAGGCTCACTATTCTCCTAATCACCTTTAGACATTTCCATTTATGAAATTAAATTGTGATAGTAAATATCTTGAACAATGCCCTCAAATTTCCTTTGAAGATGGCACAACACGACTAGAAAAAATTACAATAAAAGAGTCAATGAGCAAGACAACACAACAAAGAAAGGCTAAGCAGAGCCTAAATAAGATTAGCTACTGATGATGGTAAAAGAGGCCCGCTTATTGCCTTTCTTATTGAAGGAAGAAAACTATCCATGGAAGAACAAAGTCAGATCACCTTAAATGTTAGAGGAGTACATATACAATAGAAACACTTAAACAAAAAGCAAATGCATTTTTGATGTAAGGGAAACATATATGCAGATATTTTGATACAATAACTACAAAATGATGACCTTTAACATTGCCGACTTACTAAACAGCTTTAAAAACTCTTCCACGCTATTAGTTAAATACACATTGCTCTAATTTAGTCAGATCAGGTTTCTGATTTGCAGCAGATATACGCACACTGAACCAAGCAAAGTTGGAGTCTCAAAAGTAAAATGTAAAATACATTTCGTTTTTTCAAATTCTTTTATATTGAGTTATTTACAATTTCAAGTTTAATCCAGCTTCCGTAGCTGACAGCCCAGGGTCAATATAGTACACCAATCCGTCTCATCCCACAAGGGGCTTCCTAGAAGGAGAACAACTATTATAACCCCTTGCCTATATTAAGTTAAAATGCTTAAATGATAGATAATTCACCGCAGGAGGATCAAATTTAACTTCTAAAAGTTAAAAGTCTACTAAGCTTTTAATATTGGCGGATTTGGCAATTCAGAAAGCAATGCAGTTAGCTGTCCAACATGCCTGTAGCATGGGCTTTTTAGGGAAATTCAGGCGCCAGAATACATTTGCTGTCCGGTTTTCTGAAGCATGCCTTTTAAATTAAACAATATGCAAATTTAGAAATTATAAACAGGAAATCAAAATTTGAATAACTAAATAAGGATCTCATAATTTCAAATTCGAAACCCCTGACTGAACTAAGAAAAGTTTGCATATGAAAAGGAAGATTCAAAAAATCAATGAAGCTATCACAATGCCAAAACAACACCATGGAATGCAAACTTGGAAATAGGACATAGCATGTGAAGTTATTTGCACCTTATGCTTAACTAAAATCAAGTATGTTATAGGACACACAAATGAAGTCTTAAAAAACATGCATCCTGCAAATGGTGCAAGTAGACCTAATCATCTAGTTGAATTGATCCAGCTGAACCAGGACAACTTTAATCAGTAAGTCTGGGATCTGAAAAATTAAGTGAATCAAATATGAACTTAAGCAAAAAACATATAGTATGCCTCCAAATGATGGTGTATTAGACATGACGGGCAAAAGGATAACTGATGGTGACGATGGTCAACAGAAAAGATATGCACTGTTTGTGGTTATAAGTAGAGGAAATACATGATTAAATACCAAATGAACACATCAATCCCAGTCAAAAATAGTTCCCGGAGCATAGAAATAGATAATCTGTGATTGAAAAAATGTTCCAAAAAACATCTACTACAACTTGAATATTAACATGTTATTTTGCTAATATTCTGCACAGACAATAGTTAGGCGTACTTATATTTTTACCATAAGATGAATCTAGGAAGCTTAAGAAACAATGTTTATAGAAAGAGAATACGCACTCTTTGAACCCAAAAACTTCAAAATTAGAAAATCTTGTAAACCAATTTGCTTCTTGTAAAGAAACAAATATTCCGCAACAATAATTACTTGATGTTGTGCAGGAACATAAGAAGGTTGTTGGCTGAATAATACACATGGATGTATGAAAAAGGCTACCTATATCATAAATAATGAAACATGGGAGTTTATTTATAGAGATATTCATAGATAGATCCCCATTCCCAAACGAATCTGCATAATGCAATTTAGTGAAAAAAATTCAGATCTTGGCCACAACAGGTATTGGCAAAAATTGGTCTCCAATATATTTGTAAATTCAATTCTTTTTTTTTTTTTTTTTTGAGGAATTGTAAACTCATTTTACATGTAATATTTAGACATGTCAAGTCATGAAACCTAATAATAATATGGATGTGCTGATTTATACAAATATGAACAGGTTTTTACGGATATGACAAGGCCTTGTAGGTTGATTTGTTGGATGCAATCTTATAGACGTGCAGTATGTGAGCATAATATTATGGACATTGCATGCAAATTTGAATGTGGCATCCAAGTACAACCATGACAAGCAATTACAAACATGATAGGCATGTATAGTTACAACATGTTGACGTATGTTACAAGTGTTGTAAAAGACATAAAGAGTATGCTTACAAGCAATTTCTTGATGAAGGTACAAGACAACAAATCACACGTGACAACTAAAAAGGTCGCCTAATGACAATTATGGCATAAATTTTGCAAAATGTAGCAGCTTGTAAGAGAATCATGATTTGTTGTGCATGTGACAATGTTTGAGATATAAAAAGGAGAATATTGTTGATGAGGTAAAGAGAAATAAAGAACTTTATTGGTGAAACCCTAAATTTTTTTTCCTTCCTTCATATGGGCTATTGTACGTGTTTACCATGGTACCAATGAAAGCAAGGAAAGTAGTTTTGTAATCTCACGTTTTTAATGAGGATCTTCCTATGTGTAATCATGATTTTTTCCTAAGTTTTGAGTTGTTCACCTAAATCTGTACTGTTATTCTGTTATCCCATGTTTCTTTACTTTATATTCTCAGTGTTTCAAAGTGACCTGTAGTTTACTAAGTTGTCTTTCATTGATGCATTAATGAAAAGCAATGAGGTAACAGGTGATAGTATAAGAGGTTTGTCTCTACAACTATCTTGAGAAGTTTATCTATAATTGATTCTTAAGCGTTTGAGAGCATACACATCCCAACAAAACAAACTTGATAGAGAATTGGATGAAAGAGAAAAATGCAAGTAATAAAGTGAATTTGTTGTTGATCACCACCATTTGTTTGATAGCTTCAAATATTTTTTATTTTTGTTGGACATTCCAAGTATCTAAACACAATATAAATGCAAAATATTGGCATTCTAATCAACTACATCTCTGCAGCAAAAAAAACTCCAAATTGGAAAGACAACGGATATACTAAGGAATTAATTTCTGATAAACTCTGAATATGTTTATATCCAATATGTAGTGCAGAAATTAAGGTAGTGCTTAATTATGAAAACCACAATCACATATAAATGAATGGAGACGAAAGTAAAGCAATTTGTTGCTAATTATAATAATGCACTAATTAGTTTAAATATTCAACTCTTTATCAGTTATTTTTTATGCTATCTGACATTTAAACATTGATGTTAAGTTTTCAATTGCTTTTAATTCAGATAAAGGCTTCAAGTGACAACTTAAATTGGATGGCCAGAGTAAGGACACTAACTACAGCCTTTTGGGTTTAAGTTAACATAAGTATATAGCACACCAGATTCAATTAAATTTCGGTGGTTAATTACATGAGCTATAGTACACATATTCAATAGTTCAGTATGGAAACGGGACTAATATGATTGATAATAGTGATAAAGATAAAGCAAAAAAGATGTAATAATTATTTTTTGCATACCACCCGACTTGCTTCCAACGATCGTCTAAGAATTTTGTTCTCCTCTACAAGCTTTTCATTCTCCTCGTCTTTCTTTTCAATTGTTCTTTCAGCAATATCACGAAGAGTTTCATGCTCCACCTAACCAATGTTACAACTGGTAAGCAAGTAAATAACAAACCTTGAAATCTGGCCTGAGTACCTTGAGCTTATCATATTGCAGCCTAATGTCTTCCAATTCCTTCAGCACATCATTCCCAAGGTGAGCAGATTTTTCAAGTTCAAGTTTATTGAACCTTACTGCAAGTGTTACCTTGAAAGTTTAATGCATGTAAAAAGATCGATGATGAAATGTTCATAAAAAATATATTAAAAATTTATTACTCTTCCAGCTTTCTTCTACATCTGCTAGGCGTTTTTGCCATGATTCCCTCTCTTCCTGATGGTTAGCTGCAGCAGAATTAAGTTTAGAAGTAATTGTTCTTATCTGGCTCTCAGCATTCTTAAGAGCTGCATCCCTGAAACAAAAAAGGACAGAAAACCTTCAGAGAGAATACTTGTTTGATCATGTATGGTGTGTTATACTTGGTTGATCATGTATATAGGTCTACAAAATAATCATATAGGCTCCCCTTGTTTATGAATAGTTACAACAAGATCCCTTCTTTAATGGTTTCCATCAAAATGCATGATTTTTTACTAGTCAGGCGTGTCGCAGATGTGTTAACCTCAACATAATATTCCTAAACTATCCCTTTTTAAACCCAATTTCCTTGATTTGTTCCTGTTTTTATTTTTTCTTATCTCATGGTAGGGTACCCTTCCCCTCTATTTTCAAGACTAGCAGCTATAAGGGGCTTTGAGAAGCAATGCGGCTAAGTGAGCATGTAGACGGTGTTATGCAGCACTGATACATATTACCATGGTCTGAGATAAGGTTTTGATAAGGGGTCACAAGTTGTGAGGCAGCTTAGTAACAAAGTAGGACTTCTCAGTTGGGGGGAGGGGGAACGAGGGAGGAGAAGAAAGTGTTCATAAAAAGTAAAGAGAAAGGGTTTTTCACTGACAACATAATATAAAAAGAGGAAGAAGAAATGAAAAATTAAGTGCAAAGTGCATAAGATATCACTAACAACATAACATCCTCTTGACAGCAAGGGCGTTGTTGCAACTAACCTTAAATAAGAGAGTTCTATCTATAAACTTGAACTAGTTGCACAAAAGCCCAAACTATAATTTATTTGGAATTTACCCTGAATAAATTTCTCGTGTAAAAGCAAGTTGGGTTGAAGAGGAGGTGGGAAAAGGATAATCCTGGTTTACCAATTCCCAAAAGAAAAACACAAACAGCCTATTATAAAGAATTATGACATCGTTTTAATTTTAATTCCCACCATTAAACTCATGAGTCTCATGTGTGAATATGGTATTGCTGCTAGAACTTTTATTTGAGATAAGAACATATTTATTTTCACAAGGATGGACAACAAGAACAAGTCTATTTTATATGATTACAATGTCATAAAATAGGCAAGCTTTGCCCAATTTTGTCGAACATTTGATAGAGACTTTCAAAGGTTCATCTAATAGAAAGGACCAAACTAGCATACAATGGGCATAACATCCATATTCCTAATTTTTGTTCTTGATGAGTTCAATGACCATAAACTAATGATGATCAAAGATAAGTCCTAAGACACACACTTTGTCATATTGAATCACTTATATTCCCCCTTTATCCCTTCAGCATCGTCTTCATATAAAAATACTCCACTGAACATATAAATCTCTTTATTTTATATGCTTCACAAACTCATGGTTGAAAAATGATAGTTATTGGGATGAAATAAGTTCCTTAGTCAATCCATAGCTTGTTTAAAAACCTTACAACCAACTTTGGTTTTCCAACAAAGCATTTTGAAGTTCAAAGATTATAAAGAGATGCAAGCATCTTCACAACAAACACCTAATCCAAACAATGGGTGTCTCCAAAGACATTCATCCGAACATCTTCATTAGAATCCCTATTTTTCACCACTATCTTTAGTTCCTCCAGCCCTCCTCCCTCTCAATTTGGTTTATCAAGTGGAGTCCAACTTAGATATAATATTTCCTTCCCAGAGAAAAATAGGTCAAGGTGTAGGTTCTGGCCTCAGTTTCGGATCTCGACCAGCATATATTACAAAGTTGGAGCATCTCCATGCTGTACAATATGATTCCCAGGCAAATGTAAAATATAGTTGTTTAACTTAAAGCTTTTTGAGTCTTAACTACCACCCTATGATATCTTCCATCAACTTATTCACTTCCTTGTATAACACCTCTCCTCTTTTGTATTCCACAATTATCACCCTTTCAGACTTCCCGTCTCATTGCCTTTCTGACTTACTGCCAACTTTTTTTCTTTTAAGGTATCACAGTACATTTTTTGATTAAGGCCTCTCCGAATTAGAAACAACAGTCCCTTTACTTATTTGGAATTTCCTTTTCCTTGACTTCTTACTCCTCCCTTGAGGCTAAAATAAATACATTTTTTGCTTTCGATAATTACTCTATTTCCCTTAATTCCTTGTTTCCTTCTTTCCATAACTTCTTTAATTCCAATATTCCCCTCCTTGGCTCTTTGAATGCCTCTCCTCTACCCTTGCCTTTGGACTAAAATCTAAGATTCAAAAATTCTCCACCTCTGTAATAATGTTCCTTGGCTTTTCAACATACCATTCAGTTTCAACCACACTATAATCAACAACAATTCCTGAAATTCATGACCACATGAAAAATTCTCCAATGATACCACCTTTTGGAGCAAAATTCAACTTCTAGTGTTGCACAAAATATTATTACAAATGTCATCAAATCATTTTCTACAATTGACTTCCAAAAAGTCATTAGCATTTGATTGATAGCCACGCTATCCCCCCAAAAAAAACAATTGATGATAGCATTATTCTTCCATGGTATCCAGGATTTAACTTTTTCTTCTCCTAAACATTTTGGACAACCTCTTTCTCTTCATCAAGATTATTAATCTCTTCCTCTTCAACACTCATAGATTTCCACTTGTAAATCTTGGTTGAAAAGATTACTTTCCTAACCGTTCCTAGCTTTTCACAATAAATCTTTTTCACTCCCCCTTGTCTTGCTGAAATTCCTAATGCCACTACCTCTACAAATGTTTTGTCCCAAAAATTCCACTTCATATCCTCTAAGCGTGCTTTTCTCTTTATTTTGTTGATAATAAAGGAGAACAACTTCCTACTTGCAGGTTGCCATCCCCTACTCAACATCTCAGTCATTAGCTTCCTCAAATGTTAGATTATCCTTGAACATAAGAAAGATAAGTTTTTGCTCTTATCACATTTGACATACAACAAAAAGCTAAAATATTACTTCCTATGCTATAAGAAGAAGGGATCTAAAAGATAATAAACCTATAGGCTTCTTAATAGGGATGGCAAGAACTTCACATCTAAATATTAAGTACTTTATTTTCCATCATACCAAGATAATTCACTAATAGTACTAGGATAAATTATAACACAAACATATGGTTGTTAATGCTCCATTCTTAAGACATACAGATGCCTGTTCATGAATAAACCAAAGCTAGTTGGTTTCATCTCCATGTGAACCAAATTTTAAAGATGGAAATGACAACCAATAGCTAGCTTATTGAAAATCAAATTGATAGCATAAAACCACACCAATTAAAATAAATTTTAGCTTCTTAAGACAAGTTCCTCACACTATCTACATGTATGCAATTAGATATTCACATTATATCTATAAAGCATGGGTAAAATATGAGAATATTAATACAAAAAAGTTAAAAATCAAAGAAACTTATTTAAAATTGCAACACTCCATAGAAAATTTTCATACTTGTAGAAGATTCTTAACAATCAACTGCCTTTCTTGGAGACCATATGGAAGCTCAACAGTCAACTAATTGAAAAATGTCCTTTCTGTTCAAATGGCAATACACATTGAATTATGCTTTTGTGGGCTATGCTTAGTCACATCAATTGTGGAGCTGTTTGTAATCTACTTGAAAATTCAAGACGTGAATCACAATAACATTTATCAAATACAACATTGGTGGAGAAACGACTCTACAAATATTGCACGAGATGTTGTATGTTTGCTACCCTCAATTATTTGCTAGAATATATGGACGGTGTGTAATTTAAGATTATTTAAAGAGCAAAACACATCAACAAATAGAATGCTTAACAAAGTCTTATTAAGTAGCTATAGAATAATTCAATACTTTCTTTTAGCCTCCTAATAAGATTTTCAATTGGTGCAATGTGGATTTGTCTTACCCTTTTCAAAGATTAAATGCAGAAATACACAAATTGTACAATGGACATCTCCTCCCACAAACGTTATGAAATTGAACATCGATGGGACAGCTCGTAGTAACCCCGGTCCTATAGTTTGTGTTGGGAGGATTCACGATCATACGAACCAAACAATCAAAGCTTTCTCCACATTTGTTGGTCACAAGTTACCTATTGAAGTGGAAGAAATTGCTATAATTTTGGGATTGCAACTTCACAAAGAATTGGGAATTCTAAATATCATTATGGAATTGTACTGTAAAGTTGTATTAGACATGGTGCAAGACAATGTGATTACTCCTTGGAAGATGCTAAGTTATATCAATCAAATGAAACAATTGAACTTCACAAGCATTCACTTCTAACAAATTTATAGCCGGGCTTAATTGGCCAACAACAATGTTCAATCAAAACTTTTGATCTATAGCAAATATCAAAACTATGCAAAGTTATCATCAAATTGGACGAGATTCAATATCCTTATCTAAGGTCAGTATACATGACGATACCAAGTCAACCAAAAGTGTAAAGACTTTCTTGGAATCTTCCTTTATCCCCTTGAATAGGAGGCAACCCACAAAATCAAGTCAAACCAACAAATAAATCTAAAACCAAGAAGCTTTTGAATTTCACCACCCTTCACATAAATCGTACAATACTTCACCATCTTTCAGATAAATCATACAATATAATTTCAGTGGTCGTACTTGTACAGTCGTGCCATCCAATCCCTCTGCAATCTTGTATCCCCTTGAACAGGGGGCAACCCACAAAATCAAATCCAACCAACAAATAAATCTAAAACCAAGAAGCTTTTGAATTTCACCACCCTTCACATAAATCGTACAATGCTTCACTACCCTTCGCATAAATCATACAATATAGTTTCAGTACTCATACTTGTACAGTCGTGCCATCCAACCCCTCTGCAATCTTGTATCTCAAATTTTTTAAGTAATGATCATACCTTATGAAAATATTTTTTCGTACTGGTCTAGTCCGCTCAATCTCCTTCCCAACCCCTCTATTTTTTTGAATCGTTTCTATACGATCCCTCGCTTTGTTTGAGTTTGTTATCTACCTAGATATTGCTTTTTGCCACTCTTAACTATCCTAGTTTGGTACAATAACTCCTGTTGTATTAAACGATCTGTCTACTATTCATTATTGGCTGTCATGACACCACTATATAGTTAATCACTCTCATATCGGTCTAGTCTTACTTGCTCTCAATTTATGGTTGTGTCATACATGTATTGCTGCTCTTCCTCTCTAATCGGTCTAGTATGTGTTACTATCTTGCTTATCAGCTAAGTTCGAAATTCTTATCAGCCTTATCTATGTATCCCATCTTCTTAATCGTCATTTGTATGATACTAAGCGTCTCTTCATACAGTGCAAATATGTGGCTGATCAATTGTGCTTGTCATTGTCTGAATGCTACTATCCCTCTAATTTTAATTGACTAATACAAATTGCTACTGTTGTTTGTTGCTTACCGATTAAGTTCAATTACACTATTGGCCTTGTCAGTTTCATCTACTCTACTTAGTCTTCAATTATCTAGTATAAAACATATACTCATACTGTATAGTCTGTTTGATCATCATTACTCATAATTGACTTTTGTAGAACCGCTCCTGACTCCTTATAGGACTATACGGGTTACATCCTACTACATCGTCAACCTTGAATGAAAATTCAATAGTGACTATATATAAGCTAAGTGGTATTGACGTATTGTACAATACGATACTGTTCATCATATGGTATAATTATTACCTTCGGCAACAAAAATTAAGTTAACAACCTTCAACAAATAACAATTTACCGAAGCTCCATGTTTTTGCATTATAGTGGTGTGTTGAACAAAATGAACTTGCCTATAATCCTCAACAAGTTATCCAAAATTTTGGAACCACATAAGGCACGAATAACAACATCTTGCTTTCTATAGCAAGTTCAATTCATGTGTTAGGCTTTTCTAATTTAAATAGTATGTATTTACATTTTATCTATAGAAGCATGGAATGCAAAAGTTACTTAATATGACTACTAGTTTACATGATGATACAATCTCTCCACCACTCAAAAAATAAAAAAAATGGCACAAAATTTGTCTTTGCACATAAACCATACATTAAACACCTACAGCAAATGGTAGCACCAGGTTTTATACCTTTCATAAACACTTCATACCTTTAATGAACTTAACATTCAAGGGATAATATTTCAATATGTAAGTTTATCATTGTTTTATGTTATGATAAAAATTTGAAATTATTCATTTGGGCTTAGCTTCATTAGTCTGTCTACTTTTAGACATTGCTAATTATAATAAAACACCCTTTAAGTTTACCCATTAATTGATCAGCCCTAAGTAACCTTCCAACATAATTATCTCTAGCAATCAAAAACCTTTCAATTCTACATGTTTATTTCTCCACTCTCACTTATTAATAAATAATATATAGTTGATGGATCATAAAAAAAAATGTATTGCAAACTTTTGCTTCAAATCTCTTTCAAATGAAGTTTATTAAGTAACAAGACCAAACAACTCCAATCACTTGTTGAACAAAAGAATGATAGTCAAATTGAACCAGGCTCATCATTGATCAGCCACCTCAGATTCGATAAGTGTTCCCAGAACTAGAATGCTGAATGCAGTTTCCTTTTAGTCATTTCTATATGCAAACAAGAGCATGTATTGAACACCAAATTTATCCATGCTCATCACTGACCTGGTTGAAGGTAATAAGGTAGTTGAAGCCGTTCAAAACTAATGAAACAGGTTGAGCATTCACTTCAGGTTTCAAAAGGATGAGCTTGAATTCAGTTTTGTTTCAGATGTTTCAAGATACAAACAGGTGTTTTGCTGCGACTTAGCGGTTCCATATTTCATACCACTAAATCAATTTTTTAATACAGTAAGGGAACTGTACCATTAAATTAATAGCGCCATTATTTTCCCTACGATATTGTTTAAGTGAAGGAACTGTACCATTATTTTTTGACTAGTGTGAGTCTTTGTTTTTGTAACCCCTCTGAGCACTTAATAGATCCCTTTATAGATCTCTTGTGTAAAGTTAACCTTAATCGGCTTTGTGGTAAAAGAGAGTATATGTAGTGCAAGGTTAGTCATTTGACTAGGGTAGATATAGGCCTTGGTTATAATTGAATCATCAAAAATACAGCTTGTGTTCTTCATTTTGCTTTCATTTATTTTCATTTATATATAACACAACAATTTTCAAAATTAATCAAGAATTTTTCTTAAAAGACTCTTAGAAAAGTTTACAATAACAAGAATTAAAATCATTTACATAGCTTGCTGTTTTGAAATTTTACAAGCCATAAAATCAAGTCCCCTTGGAGAACCTTCGAACTCCAATTCTTGGAGAAGAGGCCACATTCATGGAGGATAACACATTAGGAGATTGGATGGGATCTACAAATGTGAGTTTGAGAATCCAATTAACAATAGTTGTATTCTACCTCTTTCGCTTCCCACATTCACTTTATTTTCTTTATGCAACTATCTATTTGGACCTAATCAAGTATTTTTCACATTTCAAACTATGTCAGGCAGGAAAAAGAAGGATTGGAACACTGTTTTGTTTGCTTTTGCACCTATCCTATGCAATTTTCAATTAACCACTTTTTCTAGTTGATCTCAAACAGTACGATTCCTATGGAGAGCTGTGTATCCAATCCCTTCGCTTTATGTCAGATATCCGAAGGGTACGTTCAAGTTTTCACCTAACAAAATAGTAATTGAAAGAAAGCAATTAAGGTTTGGGATGAGAGATTTGACCTAGAGAGAGTGCTTGGTTCAAACCAGAGCAACTGTCAACGGAGTCCTCAGTGTACTCAAACTGTAATTGATAAAGGCTCTCATCATTGTCCAAATCAATCTACACTTCAATGAATAAAATGTAATTTCAGTAAATCTCTATCCTACTACACTCTTAACTTCCTTGCAAGAGGTTCTCTAAAAATTTCAGTGATTCATCAATTCTATAGAAAAGATAGAGACCAGAATCCTTGAAGTAAAGAGGAACTACTACGCAGGAATAATCGAGGATAGTGATTACCTAATATTATTGTTTACGGTTTGGGGCCCCTAGGAAAAAAGAATTATGGGAATTCTTTTATCACACCTCACCAAACATATGATGCAATTAAAGCGAGGGTCCCCTTGCGGGGAACTATATATACTTGGCAAAAGATTTTAAGGAACAAATGGGAAAGAATCTCCAGAGAACTTTTATAAAAGTAAAATGACATGTAACTTGAATTGCATAGGCAACCAAAAACCTAACTCAGTAAAGGAGACTCTATACAAAAAAATCTTCATCAATAAGATAAAAAATTGTGACAACCATATTTCGTTGGAAAAAGTGCATCCTTGCCTCACAGAAATTTCTTTATTATGATAGCACAAAGCATCATCAAGCTCTTTGATGGCATCATCTCTTTTCTGCAATGCTGCCGCTAATTCTCTTTTAGTTTCCTAAAATGAATAAATTAAACCATACATGAGAGAGGAAAGAGTATAAATTTGTGCATTTCCTTTATTAACATACTTCAATTGTTTTTGCATGCTCTTTCAGTAAATCAGAGTTCTTGGCTGCCAATAGCTCAGCATCCTTCTTCTGGAGAATTGCATGAGCACGCACCTTATATGCAGAAAATTCCTTTTCAAGATGGTTGATCTGCAAAAGGTTCAAGGCAAGATGAACATTGACATGTGCAAAACATAATATATGATGAACAAAAAAGATTTTGAATATGAATGTTATACTGAAGTTTTATGTGAGTTCACAATGACAAACATAAGGGAAAGTCTGCAGATAGCAACAAATTTTGAACATAGATAACACTCATTTTTATTTATACAATATTTCATTCCAACCTTTGCTACAGACTATACCGGGGCAATTTTTCTTTAATTTGCACCATGTGTACATCTCATTTACGACTGTGTCACGCCTCAAATATGTCCATATAGGGATTATAATAAACAAAATTTTGAAGAACCTTCAGTGATTTTGAACTTTAGAATGTATTTTTGTTAGCAACACTAACACAAATTATGGGCTGTGTTAATGTCCTAGTTAAGTTATATAGACTTCCAAATATTCATTGTTTATGATAGGAAAGTCATCTAAAAATAGTTATTTCTGTAACTCTGCAAAGGATAATAAAAACATAACTTTTATTTTTCACAGCCTACTCAAGTGGATGACTAAATTGAAGCATTTAAAAAAAGTTTACGGAATTTCCCAAGTTTCCTACTTGGTGAGCATGCATACAATTGGAACTTGGTACCAAGCAAAGTTCAGACCAAAGACTCCTACCGCAAGACCAATTGGGATGCACCAGATCTGTTGGGATGAGTCAAATTTCAAATTATTGCTGGCATAACGTACAAATCTTATGTATACGAGAGACTGATTTTGCTACCCATCTCTAGTGGCTTCGGGGAAACAATTTTACCGCATAAGTATGTTAAGCATGTTAACATTCAATGAAACTTTATTATCTATAAAATACCAACAAGTCCTAAATGTTGAATGACATTCGGAAGACCAGGCAGAGTTCTGCTAAGGTTGACAAAAATCGCATTTTGCTAGGGTTCTCTTCTTATGTTGTGTGCATCCATGCTGCCTACACCACCCACATCAGCTTCGCCTCCATTGCATCCATGCTGCCCTTGCTTGCATGGTTCTCAAAGCCACCTTTGCCCACATTGTTCATGGTTTGCACTATGTGAGGTCTATGTGCTCATCTGAGCTCAATCTATTAGAAACTTTGAGCTTACTGTGCTTGTATAAATGTCCTTCCATGATCCCCGTCACCTATACAAGATTAAGGAACACTCTCTCTTTGGTGTGGTTATAGATGAAAGTCCTTAAGTTACCAAGCTTCACCACAATGACTAGGCAATGACATCCTCCATCCCTCCTTCTCCCCCCTATAGAAGCATTCATCAATGTTCCACACCCTCTTCGAGAATGTCTAGATTGCCCCCTTTCTCCCATCCCCACCCACCCCTTCCCATTTTATCCTATCCCCTTTCTTCCAATCTCAATCATGCCATTCTTCACTTGGTTCCCTAGTTGCTCCCTCACCATTGACGGCACACCTCTCTCCTTCCTCCCTTGCTTGTGCATCAATGGATCTCCTCCACTCACCTCACCTCTTGGGCAACCACACTTGCCTTGAGTCTCTTTTATTATGCTTTGACCCTACCTACCCTCCCTCATATAATCATGGTACAATCTCATCCCTTACCATTTCACATGGTTCACCACCCCCATATTTCCATTTCAATTAATCTTATCTTGTCCTTGTTTTCACGATCAATCCAAGCTCAAGTATTTCTCTTAAAAAGTTTACCCCTTATAAATCTATTGCTCCTCCACTCTTTTCCACCCATCCCCTAATTAATTCATCTCTCGATTCAAAGAGCCTTTATTTCAAAACTTCTTGCTCCTAGTAATTGAACTTTATCCCTTATCATGGTAATTCCATGAATATATTTCGATGAAGGATATCACCAATACTAGCTATTACCAAGTCTTGCACTCGTTTGCTATTACATCAAGAGATTCCTCTTTTCTTTATAATGCTCAACATCACTAAACAGATGTGGAATACAAAGGGATCATTTAAAGTGTTCTCTCTCAATCAAGATTTCAACTTATTCAACTTTTCTCACCTATAACCATGGAGAAATTCTACAAGCTAGCATTTGGACTCTAGGTGGCCACAATTTCCTCCTCAAAAGATGGACTCCTAATATTTTATTCAACAAAGATAGCTTTGATGGCATTCTATCATGAATAAAATTCTCAAACGTCCATCTTCATCTCAAGTCTCCTTTATGTTTGTCTAAGATGAAAAAGTTTTATAGGTAGATCTATAAGTCAGATAGGATCACATTGCCAACAACAAACTCACATTTGCCCACATCTACATTGAGCTCTACTCAAGTTGTTCCCTCACTACTTCCATCCCCATGGTTGTAAATAGAATTATTTCTCATGTACAAGTGGGTTACAATTAGACTCCCAAACCTTGACATAACTATGGAACCACTGAGCACTCCCCCTCTTTATGCTATGATGACATGCCCCTTCTCCCTGTAAGGTTCTACATCCTCCTTAGTCACCATTGGTGCACAACCCAACCAGCTCACTAGCCCCTTAGAATTGGTTTCCTCTTCCTTGTAAGCAAGTTCATGGTTTCTCCCAAGGTCTTGCCTCAATCTCTAGGAGGCATACTCCTTGCTTATCTCCTCCTATTTGGGCCTCTCAAAACAAATTCTTTCTTTTAATAACTTTGTAGATGGTCTCCAAACAAAACCCCTTCTTAGATCGAACTATCATGGTTCTCACTCATTATCATTTTCAATTTTTCCACCATTCACCCCTTATTTTGCTCTCCTTCTTACATCCAAAAGGAATGGGAAATGAGTTTCTCTTGGATAGCAACATTCTCGCTACCCCCTATTAGGTCTGTTTAGTAATTCTCTTCTTTATTGGATTCATCTAACAAGACTTGTCAATTTCAATTTTGATATAATGGCATTAGGTTTGCTTTTTTTATATTTTTTTGTTATGAATCTATTACCTTATGTACTATTTTGTCTTTCTTTCTAGTACATTATTTCAATCATTAGGTATTTTTCTTTGAGATGTCTAAATCCCAACTTTATAATTATAAAATCAAGCTATGTTTTTACCACTTCCAAAAAAATCCTAAATGGATGAATTGAGTTTTACTTCAATAAAATTAGATACTATTAGATTCCATATTAAAAATGCCACAAGAAGAATCATAATTCAAATTTAAAAATAAAGTATCAAACTCTAGAAAATGTAAGATATTACTTGAGATGCTTCAAGATACTATTCCTACACAATAGTAATAATTTTCAAACAATAAAAAAGATATTTGATGCTATTATATAATACAAGCCAGCAATTGTACCCTTCAAGTTTTTTATATGACAATAGTTTTTGTTTCACATGCATAGTATCAATGTTAGCATGGGAGGGATTGATGATAGCCTAAGTTCTATTATTGGGTTACAAGCACTAACAAATGATGTTATGTATAATCTTGCAGGTGTATTTATGTAACTAAGTGCTTTTACTTGTGGATATTTATCATAAATTTCTCTATGCAAGGTGCAGATTTTTTCCTAACAAATGAAAACATTAATCCATTTTCAAACATTATTTGTTTATACCATACTATTTTGTTTAACAATATAATCTTGCGTTCCATGCAATGTAATTGGACATATAAATAAATATATGTTTACATGAATATTGTCCAACTTATCCAATGGTGTACATTTCCTAACTCAACATACTTCTCTACCACTTTTCTCAGTCTCCTTGTTCCAACAAAAATTCATAGATTACCAGCATCGACCAAATGTAAAAACTATTATTGATGCTACAATGCATCATAAGTTACCTGAAGATGCACAGAGAAATGAGCCTAAATCCTTAGTGGTTCCCACCAAGAACTAGAGAAGTTAGCAGGAAGAAAAACTGCTTCATTTATTGTGCATGAATTAATTGAAGAAAAAGCCTTACCAACTTGACATTCCAATTTTTTAAGTGCACTAATGTACTAATGAAGTATTAAATATCTCTAATGTGACTACTGTTAATATATCATATGTTGATTCCATGAATTTTCTTTTGCACCTATTGATGCAAGTCAAAGTCAGACACTTTCCATGCTACAACCACCATCTTCATTACATGCTTCAACAATGTTCAAGTTTCTTCTACTGCTCAATAAATCTGAACAAATGCTGATCCACCAGCAATAAAGGAATCCAATGCTCTATGTGAAGTGCAATAACTGCGCATGTATTGATGACCTTTGGTTACTGCATCATAAATCAAATGACTTGGTCCAATTTTCCACTATTCACATGATTAATTATAAACAAGAACTGCAAATGCTAGCGCAGCCAATTTTCCACTATTCACATTTGAGACGTTATGGCATACATAGTACAGTCATCAATGGGCAAAAAAATATTTATCCATGGTGCATGGTAACCTTTATGCTACACCTTCATACACGCCTATTACAGCAAAGCCTTAACAGGAAAGGCATTTCCTCTAAAACTGAGATGAGTTCAATAAATCAGCAAGCAGAATGTTACCAAATGCACCTTAAAATGTTTTGAAAAATGTGATGGTAGTGTATGAAAGGAAAGCAAAAATGAGAACATTTGCCATGCATCTTGCACAGTACAGCATCCTTGAAGGCATGTTCACAAGGAATCCATACTTAATCTAAATAATGACATGAAGGAAAAAATGCTTATGCATTCCACAACACAAGACTAGTAATTTGTAAAACATCTGAATGAAAAAATTCTGATTAACACAACTAACACCTCATCTTTCGCAGTCACTAGTTCAGCATCTCTAGCATTCAACAATTGCTTTTGCATAGATAACTCAAATTCCAGTTGACCTGGATGTCAACCATATCACTATGAGCTCTCATCATAAGGTAAAATAATTATACGTGACATCATAAAGAAAAAGGTTACTTCTTATTTTAGCAGCCTCAATCTGAGAACGTAGAAGGGTGGACTCAGATGCCTCCAACTTAGCTCTCAGAGCATGAATTCCTGCTTCGAGCTCTGTCTTTTCCTTCTCCTGAAAAAAATGGAATGCATCCAGAAGAGCCATGAATAATCTTGACATAATCACTTATATATTTGTTGATCTTCTAAGAAATACATAAAACATGGACATTTTAAGTGTATCTAAGCGCATCATAAAGGCAAAAACTAAAGTGAAAGTACAACTATAAACTTCAGATATCCCATGTTAAATATTTAGCAGGACAAATCCACAAACAAAAGTGATGCATATTTTTGTTTAAAATACAATATCAAAAACAACAAGCTTTAAGACCATTGGGCAAGATTGGCTATACAAATACTATGATGCTATTATGCTCCAACTAAAATAAGAATTAATCATTAAACTCCAAGCATGCAATATTTCTTCAAAGTTTCCTCTTCCTATTTAACATGGTAAGCTCCAATAATCTGCTCTCCTAATCAAAGCATCTTAGGAATGCTTAACATCTCCAAACCACTATATCTAAAATTATATAATTAAATCTATCCCAAAAACTTCTCAGATTGCACTTATTCAAATCATCTCGATTTAAAACCACCTATATATAATAGAATCTTATTTCGGTAATACTGATTCTTTTTAAATGATTATACTTTACAAGCCCAAATTTTATATTGCATGCGTCAAGCATGCATCATAGGTCATGCTATAGTTCTATAAAAGTTTACCTTTAAGCTTAGTGAAACTTTTTGAACAACAATGCTCAGCACATGCTCGGATTACCTAAATTACACCACCATTTAGTTTATTATCATTTTAGTTCCTTGATTGAAGATATAAAAATTTCTTATTATTAATGATTATTTGGTCATCTATTATTAATCCACAATACATGTATTCCTTTAACTAATGTTGCATTCCAAAACATTATGTTTTAGTTTTGAACTTGCACACGAAACACCTTTTCTAAACTTTTTTCTCTATATTTTAACTTATCCTATTCCATTTCCAATTTTATCTATAAATAAAAATATCAAAATGCACAAAATATGCATCAAAGAAAATCAATTCATTATAAATTTAATTATTCATAATTAATGTGAAAGCATGAATACAAACTTGATTGTGAACATAATCTAACTATAACATTAAAAATCTAGGTCAATCCTTTAGTATGAGCAGATGCACATCTAAAATAAATTCAATGCATGCAATATAAACTCCCTCTAAATTCAACACAACAATGGAATCTTGGACACTAAATAGACAATGAGCATGCTCAATAGGGTTAATACCAAGACAAATTAAAATATGCATTAGCCTAAGGCACCCAAATCAACTAATTGAGATAGATTGAGGTTATTTTTATATACTTTCATTAGGATAGATCAAGATGATTTGGAAATGTCTTGTCCAAGACAAACCAATGATCAAGCTAGGACAATCATCAACTGTGATCATCTTTCGTATTTGAAATATACAATGGAAAATTTTGTTTCCATATTATTTATGGTAAGTAATATTTTTTTTGTTGTCATTCTACCTTTAAAATAGTCTTCCCCAAATTCATGTTAGTGAGTTTATCTACTCAAAGCATTTGTGTTAGAGAGTATTGATTAGTATCAAAAGTTTATATCATTGGCAAATTAAATTCTTTTAACTTCTCACATACCAATTTAGCCCTTTAAAAGAGTATGAAACTCTTCTGTGGACCATTATAATCAACTTCCTTAATTAACATGTAAGATTACCAAGTCAAATCCATGAGTCCTTTGTACAAATTATCTACAACACAAGCCATTTGTAATGGTATAGTGGGTTCCCCGGACCTAAAATTTGAAAAAAAAAAAACTTTTATCATATCAGCTCAAGCCCATTGGAAAGGCAGCCTTGTCTCTCTCCTCCAACAATGGCATCAGTCCAAAGAGAAGGTCGGATCATCATTCTTGTTTTTCCTCTTAATTCATTCAATTTAAGCTTTACTTTCTTTCCATACATTGACAAATCTATTAACGGTATTTGATTGTATTTTATCCTTTCCATGTAGCTTTGAGCAATGATATGGATTCCTATGATTTGTCTAAGGGTTGAACCTTTTTGTATGTATTCCTATGATGCCCATTTTAAGTTGGCTTAAAAGTGGAAAGAGATATTCTAATACCAATAATGGTGCTCACACTATAGTTGACTAATTGGTCAAGATGATAAGAAAGAAATAATATAAGTAATGCTTTAAGAATTGTACTTTATACAAAAGTCTTTTTAGGGGATAGGAAAATGTCCTCAAATGACATTACAAAAAGTTAATACTAGAAGGGACACGTATCTCATTGGAATTGATAGGACTAGCACAATTGGTTGAGCAGTTCTTCATCTAAGTAGTAATTGGATTGCCCTTTTTAACTTATAAAAAATTAGGAAAAGAGAGTTGCCTCAAACAAAAGAAACCATCAATTTTAAAAGTGAAATATTGAAGATGACAAGCTTATGCCTCCTTTTATTATACAATTAGGCTACATAGTGTACTTCTAGGAAAAATTCTAGCATTTATACAGTTGTGCAAAGTTTTCATGTTATGCTGATTGGATAACAACTTTACCAATTGATGATTACCTAGAACCTTTTCTTGCATTGGCAATTTTGTATATAAATTTTGCATATACAAAATCTGTTCTTATAAGGATCAAAATATACTTTTATTGTTAACACAAAACAAAATTTAACTAAAGTGAAAAAGAAAAATGGAAATAAACAAATCAAAATATTAACCCAAAAACCAAACACATAATGGTTGCAAATGATCATCCAAGAGTAGGTTTAAGACATTTTGCTAATTGGAGCATTTGATGTTATCCTAATAACATCATAGCTTATTGAAGATCTTTGAGGAGCCTTTTTCTCTGTTTCTTTTCTGAAAAGCATATGAAGAAAGCTTTATGATTCCATGGAAATCTCTTTAGACTTAGGATCATGTTCTATAAACTCTATGCCATCTAGTCCCATATATCATTAAGTATCTTCAGAACTAAAATGGAAACACTTCAAAGTGTTTTACATATGCCATTCAACTCATTGTTAGGATCACAACAGTGGACAATCTGTGACAAATGAGTAGTGCACACTCGCAGATACTTGTCACGTAGGACTAGTAGAGAGAAGAGTTTTCCTGAAAACTGTTGCAAATCGCACTTGACACCAAATCAAGAATAAGTATAGAGGTAAAATAAAAAAAATAATTTCTAGAACTGACATCTTGATATCTAAAAAAACAACTAAATTTATTTTGTTTACCTAAGTTAGCATTTATGTATCACAAGACAAGCTCCTTGCAAAAATAGAGTCCTAACAAACATATCTAGAATATAAATTTGTGATAAAAATAATCACAAACATATCTAGAATTATGATTTATGATTATCAATAGAAATCTCAACAAAAGTATCAAGAATTTCAATTTGTTAATTATGAGATTCAAACATTCTCAATTATCATTAGAAGTAACAACATTTAGAAGTCCACAAAATCAGTCCAAACTATTGTCATTCCGAGCACTAATTTTGACTCAATTTCAAGGTGTTCTTCTAGTGCTATTTGATTCATGGCTTGGTATAAAATTCAAGATTGACACGTTTCTCTCATCCAATGGCATGGTCTAGACTCATCCATTTGGATTTAATGATCCTATTAAGATTTAATCCCAAACCACGGCCTTGCTTTTTCTGCCTCAATTTTCAAGAATATTGATCCTATTTGAAGACCCATGACGCTTTAACCACAATCTTATCCTCAAACCATCAACAATGACTACCTTCATCATATTGGTGTTTCATCAACGAGCAAGTAAAGCCCTCAAGGAAAAGTAAGATAAAGAAGTAAGCTCAACATTAACAATACAACAGACAAGTAAGAGAGGAGAAAAACATGAGACAGAGAGAGCTTGACAAAACTGGGAAGTAAACCTTTGACAACGTTCCAATTTGCCATTTTCTTGATCATAAATCTTGAAAATACTGAATCAGCTCCTTTTTTTACTAAATTGATCAAAATGAGATTATGTCCACCAAATCCCTCAGGCCTCTAATCCTTTGACAGGTCTAATTATATCAAACATTGTGCTTGATTAACACAATTTGATGCCAGAACTATTTTAAAATTAACAGTCACAATGTGGTAGGAATGAAGGTTGATTACTGAGATTGACTTTGCACTAGCAGAAATATGTAGTCCAAGACTCAATAGTTTAAGTTTCTTAATTATATGTTACCCAACAGAGAGAGTTTCTATTCATGAAGAAAAGGCAAGCAAAACTTACATGCTTATCTTTGAGATAAATAAGCTCCCCTTTAGTTTCCTCCAATGCAGCCCCAAGTCTTGCAACTTCACCAGATGAAGCAGCTTCCATTTCTGCAATTTTTGAATCTTTCTCAGCAAGAAGTATCTGCATTGAACATTATTATGTGCCCTTATTAAATGGAATATGTTCATTCAAAGAAAATTGCACCGCATGCTTTACAGCTTTTTAGCAAATTAGCATGGCAACTGTACAAACATGCATGCTAGCAGAACTTAGTTTTACACCATTTACAATTGGGTGTATCTTCATCCATCTGTACGGTATTTAAAGTGAAGGATGATCTCTGTCAAAGCATGGCTTATATTTCAGAATGAGGATTTGTATGCACAATATGATTCAGAATGCCACACATCTAAATACTAAACAATGAACATGAAAATAGCATCAAACAATGACGAATACAAATTTAAACTTTACCTGGAGTGAAGATATAGTTTCAGTTGCTTTGTTTCTTTCATTTAATGCATCAGCTAACTGTGCTTCCAAGCTTTCTACTTGCTAAAAATGAAGAATAAGAGAGTGATTAGCAAGAAAACCCATAAACATCAGGTGAAATTCAAAGTTCATTTCTCACCTTCTGGTGTTTGACAGAGAGGTCTGTGATTGACAATTGAAGTTTTTCCTCCAAGGTTTGCAATGACCTTTGGGCTTCTCCAAGAGCCTGTGAAAAGGTTTAAACATCAGATAAAATAACCAACCACACATTGTCTCAGATGTCTTATATTGTAATCCAGGTGCCATATAAGAATAACATAGAAAATAAATATTCAAAATATGGATGTGGAACACACTTTCATGAGAAATTTTCAATTAATTTGTCAACCTTGAAATAAAAGATGTAGAACAATCTAGAGCATTTAATAAAAATATCTGAAGTAAACAAACGTAAATGTCTGTGGGTATCTATTAATTGGATAAATAGAGAAAATGAACCAAGATATTGGTTGGTACAATCTTGCATAGAGCTTTTGGTGGTTATTTATTGGGTCTACTTTTTTATTCCAGAAAACCAAACGTCCCAACAAAATAAAAATAACTACAAACGATATGTACTTAGGTTAAGCTTCGCTTTCCAGTTTTTGAATTTGATCCAAGTCAAAACACGTTTTGGTTTCTGTATATAAACCAAACCTACCAACAAAGTACAAATAACTACGAATGTGCTTGGTTTTTTAATGCTTCAATTTCTGGTTTCTGGATTTAGACCAAGTTAAAATACAAATATTTTTGAAAAAAATTTGAGACCGATATCAGTATAATGGAAAATTACAAAAACAGAGGGCCTACAAAACAAAAAAAGTTATCACAACAAGTATTATATATAAATATCATGAATATTCTAAAAAATGACCCAAAAACAGGAAACCATCACAGAATGGCGTTGCTGAGAAGGCAAAGGAGGGCACAAGTCACCAAAAAAGCAGCAACAACTATTAAAGGATAACACTGATATCCACTATGATTACACCAAGTGAATGTCATGCAAAAATTGAGCCTTAAAAAATCCTAGTATTTCAATCCCTGAATAGACAGATCAATGACATAATGGTCAGCTTGTTTTAAGTGGTAGCAGAAAAAATAGATAAGAGCCAAGTCAATGTACTTGGCATGAAGATAAACACAACTTCCTTTAGGGGTCACACAACAACCTTAAAGAAGAGAAAACACAAATTTTAGTTACTAAATATTGGAGTACAACTTCAAAAAGTAAGATCAGTTTTGTTAAAAAAAGCCAAACAAAATCGAGCCAACCTACCATAGTTTGATTAAATTCAACAGAATTTGACAACTTTAGCTTACTCTGACTAAATCTAGACCTTTGCTCTAGCAATTCAACTGATCAGAAGATCAAGTATAGGTTAATTTAATTATCAAGAAATTCATGTCTAAGGAATGATACATGACAAAAGTTTGTCAAGCAATACTAGCAGTGCCATACTACATGTGCGATGGCATGCTCGCATCAGTGCGCAGGTAATGTAATAGGGCACACAACCGCAAGCGGGACGACGCACAGGACAAAGCCGCAAAGGAAGCGGAATAGCGGCATTCACACAGAAAGATAAGGCAAGAAGAGCAATGAACATGAGACCCATTGCCACACACACAGCACATGCCGCAGTAAGAACAACTACCAGCACGCACAACGGCTATACCTACTGTAGTACGAGGATCGTGCGCGCACAGTTGATCCATGTGAAGCAAAGTGTGCACGCACAAATGCGGCACCCTTTGATATGAAGATTCTCCGCTCTCAAATTAAAATACATGAAACATGTGGGGAATTAAAAAAAATATATTTTGTAATTAAATATTATATCCAAAATATTATAAAAAAGGAATAGAATGTTGGAGCAATACACTCTCAATATTCTATAAAAATACTCTTTTTCTTTCACTCTTTTATTTCTGTCATTAGCCATTTCATTCCATTGTTGTAACTCTGAAGCAAGGTCTACTATAGAAGGTTCGAATGAGACACCTTACAAATAGATCATATATTTTACATCATAGTATTTCAATTTGACGCCAATGATAAAAGCTAAGAAGAAAAGAATTGAAGAACAAACCGTGAAAAGGAATTAAAAGATTAAAATGATATTAGTTGAGGTGACTGTGCCAATTATGCCACCATCAAACCTATAGACATAGATAAATGTTAATAGAGATGATACTAAAATCCCAATCTACTCCTACAACGGATCTAAAAGACAATTCGAGAAAATAAAACACTCTTAACCAGAGAAAATCTAGATTGAGCGTTAATCAAATGTAATTAGATATAAAGATGAGGATGACACCATTAGTATTAACCATTTAATACTCAAGGATTGATAACGTTCTTTCAAGATAAATGCCAAACATAATTTGCCTATTTATGATAGTACAATAGATGTAAAAAAACTATATACTTGATTGGAACAATTAGAGACATTTTTTTGTACAACTATATATCAACTAATAATATAATATATGCTCAATTAAAGATGATGTATCATGCATTAATTTAATGGAATGCTTACTTAAAAGCTAGTACAATTGCAAAAGTAACATGAAACTAGTTTGAAAAAATTAATTAAAAAAGAATTTTATCTCATGGCATACATGGAGGAGAGGTGGAGAAAGTGATAGCTTATAACACCGATACAAACAAATGCTGCAGGAATATACCACTGAATTTCGATAACAATCCATGAGTTTAGGAAAACTTATATACGAAATGTAGATATTGTCTAGGTACATCACAAGTTTATACTATCCACTATCCTATTACTACGAAATTAGCTCTATTCTCAACTCAATCTTTGACACTAAACAATACATTCACAATGGTTATTGAAAAGAAGAATCAAAACAAAATGACAAAAACATTATAGCCAAATAACAAAAAGCATGAGTACAAATTCAAAAATTGTCGAAAAATGGAATAATTTTCTCTGACAAAGTATATTATGGCAATAGCTACCAATACTCTTACCAGTAGAACTCAGAAATATTGTGACCGCTATTAAAAGGCAAGACGCATACAACAAAATTGACGAAAATTATATCTTAAACTATTTCTAATAAAGTTTAAGAAAAAAATAAAAGATAAAGTACTAATTACAACTAAGACTAAAAAAGTACATGAAACCTTACTTCATGTTGATAAAAGCTTATCTTTCATGATAAATTTAAAAGAGATATCTTATAAAGCACAACAAATCAAAACTTTCACTATTGACATTCAAATTAAGAAAAAAATTTATTGATGCTATTATTAACAATGGAAACAAGAAGAATCAAATATCAAAGAGTCTTATGTAGAGATTAAACATACGAACTACACCATATCCAAGATCCTATTTCTTGAGATGAATTTATAAAACCTCTAAGACAAAAATTAAAAAAACAATATAAGATGAAATTTATTATCACCAAAGAATATATCGATGAAATCATCTACAAAGTAATATATCTAATGTCTATCAAATTATATTAAAAAATCCATACTTATGGGATTGAGATGTCATCTATTATAGACAAGTACAATAGTGTCAATTCACAAAAGATAGACAAAACTTTATTCTAACACAAGACAAAAACGAATTGATAGAATACATTGTTGGTGCTAACAAAATGAAAAGATAATAAACATCTATCAACATTATGCATTGATCATAATCAAATCAAAGCAACTAATTGATGAAACTGATGGAAATCTCAATCTCCTAAGATCACTAAAAAAGACAATAGAATTCAATCCTACAAAGGATTAGTTTATCTTTAAAAAAGAAGATTCGATAAAACTTAAATATCAAAAGAAAAAATCTTATGATTAGGGGATTGAGATGTCATCTATTATAGACAAGTACAATAGTGTCAATTCACAAAAGATAGACAAAACTTTATTCTAACACAAGACAAAAACGAATTAATAGAATACATTGCTGGTGCTAAAAAAATGAAAAGATAATAAACACCTATCAACATTATGCATTGATCATAATCAAATCAAAGCAACTAATTGATGAAACTGATGGAAATCTCAATCTCCTAAGATCACTAAAAAAGACAATAGAATTCAATCCTACAAAGGATTAGTTTATCTTTAAAAAAGAAGATTCGATAAAACTTAAATATCAAAAGAAAAAATCTTATGATTAGGGGATCAATTATAGATTCATTCAATTATTAAGAAATCCACACTTGAGGAAAACTCAAAGGATGATACATGACAGAAGTTTATCAAGAGACACACATGAAGCGCCACCACACGCACAACTTTGTGTGGAACTATGTTGCAGGCACGATAGAGCACACACATCAACGAGTAGGTGCACGATAACCACACACGAGATAGTATGGAAGACAACACTAGAAAGTGCACAGAACAACAACATGAGTGTGAAATGATAGGCATAAGAAGCACAGTGCGCACAGCATGCCAAAAACCCACCGTTCCTCATGCAGCACATATTGCGATAAGTACAACTACCATGTATGTGTCACACACAAGCGACGACTATACCTACCACTGCATGCAAATCGTATCATAGGTACAATTACTGCTGCACATCAATCAAGTGCAAATGCGCACTCTTGCACACTCAAATTCTTCGTAGCGGTAGATTTCAAGTCAAAATGAATGAAACATGTCAGAAATTAAAAATAAAAAATTGGTAATAAAATATTATATCCAAACCTCTATAAAAAAAACAAATAATAAAACAAGGCATTATCAACATTCGACAAAACACTCTATTTCATTCTCTTTGTTCTAACTCTGAGGGAAGATCTGCTCTCGAAGGCCTAATGCAGGACTCCTCATAAACAAATCATCAACTGAACCAAAACAAATGAATGAGCAAGACTAAATCTAACTAGGTATAGAAATGAACTAAAACATAAACAACAAAGTATCTTACTACCCATAAAAACACCATAAACTACATGCATGCATCATAAAAATAATGTTTTATGGTTTTGCTGTGGAGTTTTCCAATTGATAGTTCTAAGAATGCATTTGTTTAAATATTAATCAAGAATTAAATCCATAAAAGCAATAGCAAACTCTATCATTAATATTTTTGGAAGAAAATGAAAATCAAATAGAAAAATGATAAACATAGTTGATTAAGCATGTTAACTGCTTCCAATTGCATGGGGCAAATCATTGGTTAAAACTTCACATCACCTTATTTTACACAAAGTTTCTAACAAAATTGCACGTTCAAATTCAGGTGTTATTCAATTAGGCTAACTCCACATAAATATATTCAAAGATGCATAGTTATTTCAATCCAATTTCAAAATAGTTCCATCCAATTAGGATTAGCTCATAATTGACTCATAATATTTAGATTTGAGCAGAGCTATACCAATAATGTGCTTGTGATTTTTTTATTTGGGCCTTATTCGACCCAAAAGTCAATATGAATTTCAAGTAATGTTTGATTATTAAGCTAACTTAATAGCCCCACTAAAATAATACAATGAGCTTTAATGTTGTATATGGAAACATTAACAATTTTATACATGTATAACCATGTGACTTGTTAGCCATCTAAGAATAAAGTTATAAAGACTACTAGAATGAACAAAAAATTTGACTTGGTAACTCTCAAAAGTGATTTCAAGTTGTATACAGCAATATTAACAATTTTAATAAATTAACAACCAGGTGACCTGTATAACAGTTAGCTATCAAAGAACATAATTACAAAGACCACTACCTTCTCTTTCTCAAGCAAGGATTGCTGTAAAGTTTCTAAAGCACTTTCCTTGCCTTCCAAGGAGAGAAGCAATTCATCAACATTATCACGAAGTCTGTACATGTTTACACCATGAAAGAAAATCTTTATATTCACTAAAACCAACCACATGAAGCACAAAATAATAGTTTTCACAGAAAATAAAAAGAATAATGTGACTGCAACAATAGAGAACAAGGAGCTGCATGGAAAAATCTCAAAAAAAAAGAAGACATCAAGAAACAGAAGAAATAGGAATTGGCATATCCCTATGCAATAAACAATTGGACTAGCTACAAAAACAGTATAACTTATGTATCTAACATTTGTGAATTCCCTTTTACAAACAATTTCAGCACTTGTTCCCCATGAAAGGAGAAAACATGTTACATAATAATAAGAAATCTTAATCCCATTAAAAATGGAAGGAGAAAACATGAAAATAAAGAAGATAGATATTCAAAAGAATTAAAATTTTGTTAAGTCATAATTAGTTGTTTGCATTAAACCATACATGTGATTGAGAAGTTCTGTGGTCAAGGTTTTACAAACATGTTATATGAACAGCTCTTGATATGAATTCAAATGAGCTCCTGATACTTCCATAACAGACAAAAGTTTCCAAACTTCACCATTGCAACACAATTCTTGAGTATAAAAATGGAAAACCTAGCATTATGCCTTTTAGTATTATGGTTCAAAAGAAACCATTCGGACAGTAGTTTTCTTACGTACCTATGTATATATTTGAGGTATATTGTCTAACTCAAGTAGGAAAGTTAAGCATTTCCAGAACGTTCAAGTGGAAAGCAAAGCACTTCCAGCTTAATGTAGTTAAATTCAAAGCAAGATTAAACCAGAATCAAATTATAACAAGACCAATATCTAGCAAAATTATGCAACATGTATATTTCTTGACTGATCAACATGATTCCACATATCTACACTTCCAGGTTTTGTGCTGCATCATAAAATTTCTCCTACGTTCACTTTAGCTTCAAGGTTATTCTACAACACATTGCTGACCTTTTTAACTAGAGACATCAGAAGGATCTCAAGAAAATTGATTTCATGACCCCATCAGGGGATTACTTGTTATTGGTAGCCCGCAATTGTTGCCTCTCAGCATCCATTGAACGTAATGCTTCATTGGCTTGGTGGCGAGTTCGTTCCACCTCTTGTTGTGCTGTTAATTGCTGAGATGATAATTGTTCTGTCTTGATACTAGTATCATTAAGACGAGCTTCTAGGTCATCTTTCTCCTAAGATATTAAGAAAATTGCTGATAGTGCAAGAAACTTATAAAATAAAATAATATGAAAAATGAATGATGAAAAACAAGGTTCAGGAAATAATAAAGGGTAAAAAAACACACCTTCTGAAGCTCTTGAATTCGCTGTTTTGCACGTTTGTGTAGCCTTCCAAATTTGGAATCAAGTTCAACATACTTGTCATCCCGCTCCTTTATTTCTCGTTCCAATCTTTGTTGAGCTGCACAATTTAAGCTACACAATTGTTTAAGATTTGAATGATCATGTATCATATTGGTATTCAAAAGTACTAAAAAAATCAGTTGACTACTAAACGTATCAACAATATAGAAAACAAAGGTTTTACATGGAAGAGTCACATGTTCTATTCCACAACTTAGAATCATAACCAATATATACATGCATGATAAGAAAAAATATGGCTTATTAATTGCAAACTTGTATGGTTAATATTGAAAGGCAAGTTCCCACCCATGATTAATAAAAGCTCTCAAAGGAGGTGACATGCCATAATGGAGCTATAATTTCTCTAATAACTGTTAGAGACTGTTGATGCAAGTAACTACGAACTGGAGCACATACTCTGAAGTCCATAACTGCTAGAAATCCATTTTCCTAATACAATTGTGAGTCCAACTTCTCCACTAGAATATATCTACTCATCAGCATCATATTCAACTCTTTTATTTTCAAACGTTTGTTAGATCTAAACGTTTCAAAATTTGTAGGAGACATGGGACCTTTGATTAGGCAGGGATTCACTCTAATAATTTGCAAGAAAGGGAAGCTGTTGTTAAGAGAAAAAAGGGAACAAGATTAACATAAACCTTTTATGTAAAAAACCCTAAGAATAGGTAAAACATCACAATCGTATGACAACAAAAAATCCCTACTAGTTACTTGTGAATAAATCTTTCACAAGAGAAATAAATCTCAAGAGAAAACAAGAAGTAATAAGTATTGTGAGAGAAATGGAGGTGTTTTTTAGGTTAAAACTAAGAAGTATGAACTCAGCTGTACAAAATATCGGCTTTCATCTTGTGTTCTAAGTTCTAGGCTTCCCAATGTATCATACATATACGAACCCCTTTTCATAATTGTACGGCAATGCTTCCCTCTAAAATAATAAGTTATGATTAAACTATAATAAGATCGTACAAGTACGAGTCCTTACTATACATGTACGATTCACTATTGAAGAAATAGAATAATGACTAATGTATCTTCATAAATATACAATATACATATCGTACTTGCACAAAGCATCCATAATAAAATTTAACAGCTCGTATTCATGCTGTTACGATTCTATATGGCACAAAAAAAAACATAAGAGCAAATCACTTATGATAAAAAACCATCGTCACATACAATCCCTATATCGGGCATGCATGATCTCAAGACTATAAACCTAACTACTATAATTTTATCATACTAGTAAGATCTAAATGATACTTTCATATGAAGTTCATCTATCCAAAGAGCAGAACTTTAGAATATGTAACAAGTGGTAATCGTATAGTACAATTTACTCAATCATACTCACATGATACATTTTAAGTGAAGTTAACAGGTTGGACAGACACTTTGTCAAGGCGATCTATGCTCTCTATCTATCGCCCTAGTATGATCTCCTGATCGCTCTTGTACAAATGCAAACTGAGGCTATAATGGCTAGTTTAATCTTTTTGAAAACTTCATTTTAGTCATAAGTATCATAAATGATCTTAAGTAATATAATAATATAAATAAGAGAATATTCAAAGAAGAATAGGTTGATGATCTAAAAAGAAAAACATTCAAAGGCTCAAAGAAGAAACTTGCTTATACAACTTGGGTGGAGCAATCCCTATCCTGATTGTAACATCTTTCTACTTGAGATTATTTCATCTTGGTTAAATCTTTATTGGTAACACCATTCTCATTATATTTAACCATTGTGCCACTCTTAATTGAAGGAGAAAGATGTATGCTTACTGTAATCTTTATTTTCTAAGTGTAGTAACCTATTTCTCTTAGTTGCGATTTGACCCTTCTGAGTTATTGTTGGTGGCTCCTCTGAAAACCTTTGTTAAATTAACCTCTATCGTGCAAAAAATGAGTGATTATTTATAAGATTTACCCTTACTAGTAGTGAAAAAAGAAAGTAGTTGCTTATTGAAAACTTAGTTAGTTAATTGGTAAGTCAAACCATTTAAAAATTTAATTACATTCTTTTCATTTGCTCTTTATCAACAATAATTATATTAAGAAAAATTAAGAAAGTCTTTTTTTATAATGTTAACAAGTTGAATAGTTACACAATAGATCTTGTGACGAATTTTTTTTGAAGTTTTTGAAGTATTTCAACTTTCTTTTAAACAACACAATTCACCAACCCTTTGTAACTAGAGTTAGAAAATTTTGAACTTACATTCTTCTTCCTACAACCTAATTCATTATTTATGAAGGACAAAGTCTTATCAATTATACTTGGCCAAGAACTATGCTCTTTAGTTTACGATAAGTTGTCAGTTTCCCAAGGGACCAATCAAGGAAGCAGCTCATGAAACTATTCAAAGGGAACCTCCAAAATTACAGTTGCATGCTACCACGGCCTGAAGACTGATTGAAGAATGGCTAGGAGATTTGACAAAGGATACCCGAACACTAATCTAAGATCATGTCAAAGAGTATCAAGATTATAGGACTCAAAGAGTAGCCACAAGAAAGAGGTTTTGTAGCAGTGTAAATACCAAACAATGAGCAAGACCTTGTAGAGCAGATGAGAAATTACTATTTGAGAGTATAACTCAAGGCGAATCACGGTCTTAAGAGATAAGCAAGATGTTTGTATTCTAAGGGGGTGGTCTCATGGTGGAGATGATTGGACTCAAGGATGTCTCAAGATAGTTTGGATAATGGAGCAGTTATGAGTTGTTAATTGGCTTCAAGAAGTAACCTTGAGAAGAAAGCAAGATTTGAGTAGAATTGGCATCAAATAGGTTTGCAAGATCATGTGGAAATCTCAAGACAGTTGGGATGAAGGCTCAACGAAATAAGAAACATGAATTGAGCAAGGCAATACTCAAGAAGGTACTTTTAAGGTCCATATTTTAAGGTTTCAAATCTCAAAAAACTTGTTTGGGTCTCAAGAAACTCATGTTAATCGAAGTCAAGGGAATTTAAGGTTGAAACATGTTAGAAGTTCAACAACCGATGGAGTGGACAGCCAAGAGCTTGAGATACTTATATATACTGGTTTTGCATGAAAACCCTATATGATCTCATATGCCATACTGAATGAGTGGATCTACACAATAAGAGGAAGTTGGATATGCATAATGATTTGAACTAGTCTCATAATGGAGTATTGTTATCATCTACGCAAGTGTTGAAGTAGTATCCCCAAGGGTAAATAGCTCATTCCGTAAAGTAGTCCACCGATTGCAACTCTTGCAAAGAGTATGGAGAAGTTCTCAAGACAATTTAAGGCTTAGTAATACACAATTGAGATGCAGTTTACACTACTTGGCACTATCAAAGGAAGTGGGCAAATGTGAGAGAAGGTTCCTAGAGAAAGCAGGATAACTCATTCCCCAATGTAAGGAGAAGGACCTTGATAATAAAGGTCTTGACACTTAACCAACTTTATAAAGTCTTTTAATGCAAGGTTGACCTGGGTGGAAAATGATCTCAACCCATGCACTAGACTTTGAGGGTACAATTGACATGCTCAAAGAAACCAAGTCTTGAACTCTATGACAAAGGCACCAGATTGCCAAGGATTAAAGAAAAAATTTAGGCTTGGGAGGCATGCACAAGTCATGGTTTAAGCTGCTTAGGGAGAAACATTAAATGCATGAAAAGAGCCAATCCAAGGGCAATACTCTTCCTTCCTAGAAACATTCAAGAGATTCATGCAATCGCCAAAGCTTTGTTGAATTACTCAAAATAATCTAAAGCTAAAGTAGTGCAAGCTAGTTGCATTTTACACTGAAAACAATGCGCGATGATTCATTCCTTAATGTAGGGTTGTAGTTCCCATATATAAGGGAAAAGGGCTCGAGTGTTTTCTGCCCATCAGTTGTTCACTGAAACAGCCCAGAGTGCCAAGGATGCTTGAGTGTTACCGGCTAAAGAAATTTAAGTCACAATATTAAGGGACCCAATGCTTGGACATTAAATTATTGAGCTGTTTTATTAGAACTTGTGATGATAAAACTTACTTCTTCATCATCCCCGATCCAGATTATGTAAACATTTAGCCTGACCATTTCCTAGATAAGGAACTTTCCAATTCCTTGCACGCTTGTCAAAACCTTCTTGACAATGGGAGACCTAGCATTTGTGTAGCACGAGGCTACCACAAGCAAAGGCACACTATCAAATGCTTCAATTCTACTTTATAGTCAAATGTCATCGTTTTTACTATTTCATAGCTGCATAAATTAGATTCTCCTCTACAATGTTGAGCTCATAAGCTCTAGCTATGACATTTAGTTTGGAACTAGTGGAGGGTTATCTTCATCACTAAGAGTACCTTAAATCCAGGGCTGTAGGTTCCTATTCAATGCTTCAATTGCATGGGAGGGGTCATGAATTACATTGGTTGGTAAATTGACAATGCCCTGAGGACTACACAAGATGGGATGCAACTTACATTGCTCATTAAGTAGATGATATCTCCGGCTTAGGCTGCACAATTGGGTAGTAGTCGGCATTGTTTGGTAAGTTGATGATATCCATCGCTTACAATGCTTGCTAAACCAATAATAGCCTGAGGCTTAGGAAACAAAAGATCATAGCTTACTCTATGCAATAAATGATATTTTGAGACTTATGCTGCACAATCAAGACATGGCTTATGCTACTCAATACATTGATGATAACCCAATGCTTAAACATTATAGAGTCATGGCTTAAGTTACTTGGGAATTAGATCATATTTTGAGGTTTGGGCAACACAATCGGGATACGACTCAGCATACATTGCTTGGTAAGTTGATGACCACCCAAGGCTTAGACTATAAAACCAAGTCATGACATGCTTTTTGGTAATTCGATCATATTCTGAGGCTTAGGCTGCACAATCAAGTCATGGCTTATGCTCCATAATAAATTAATAAGATTATGAGTCTTAAGCTACACTTAGGTTGGAATTCAAGCTAAATCGATGATAACCTGAGGCTCAAGCAACACGAATAAGATGTCACTAATGTTGTTCAAGAATTAGATCATATTCCAAGGCATACGATACATGAGCCTAGTCAAGTCTTACATTGTCGAGTTGGGGCTTACACTACTCAAGAATTAGCCCAAGGCTTGTGCTGCACGATTGAGATATCGCTTATGCTACTTGGGAATACCGAGCTCTTAGTAATTACTCAACCATGAAAAAACCTCAACGCTCGATGATCTGCTCCCCTATTTAGGGTCATGGTTCCCATTCATGATGAAAGAACACTCAAATGCTTGTTTCCCTATTAATGATTCATGAACATGCAAAGATTCAGAACATTTCAAAGCACAATTGCATGAGTTATATGATATGTTCTAGAGATTAACTCTCATTCACAGTTGTCATTGCAGCTTAGGATTTAAGGAGACTACCTCAATATGGGAGATAGCTTATCTTTTACGAGTGTTCTTCAATCCACCCACCATTCTCACAAATAATGATAGAAAGATGTTGATGCACGAATTTGTTACTTTCAAAATTTGTCAAAAAAGTGGGATCACTGATTCGATAGGGATTTACTCCTAATACCTTGCAAGTGAGATAACCTATCATTGTGAAGAAAAAGAGGAAGAAGATGAACATGACATTTTCATGTGGAAAGTTCCAAGAATAAAGGAAAAACCCCGATCTCACAATAATAAACATATTCCCTTAGTTATTTGTGGATGTGCCTCCAAAACTTTCACAAAAGAAATAAGCTTCAAAAGGAGAAGGGAAAAAGCTGCAAGTATCATAGGAGAAGCGGAGATGTACAAATTGTTATTCACAAAGTCCAAGTGGTTGGCATTAAGCCACTCCAAAGATGGAGCCACTCTTTTGAGCTAGTTTAGTTGTTTTGGAATAAAGAATAAGAGAATCCTAGTAATTTTTTGGAAGCATTCAAGATGCTTTGAGTCAATCCCCCCACAAAAAAGTAGCTTCGTTTTGTGGATGTTCCAATAAGAAGATGGAGTTGAATCCTATCAGGAAACTCAGTCGGGGAATGGCCCAAAAGATCTTTGGGGCTTAGACTAGAGAGGGAGGCCTTGAGGATTCCAAACTTCAAACTTGGTAATTATCGTGCAAAGCATGCACGAAGATGGTTGAAGCAGCCTGAGACTAGAGTTGGGAAATTTTGAACTAGCAGAATTGAAGACAATCAACTCACACAAATTCCTTTTGCTCACTTCACTTTTGCAAATCTCCATTACTATCAAAGATCAAAAAGGGAAGTGAGAAGAATTTATTCACCAAATTTCCTTTGACACTTATTTGAAACATCTCCTTTACCATCAAAAGTGGTGAAGTGAGGAGAGTTTGCTGTCCAAGTTTCCTTCCAATCACTTGTCTTTAATTTCAAAAAGTAAAATGAGGAATCTTCTTTTACCAAGTCTCGTCTATATCCCTTCTTTATTGCTTCTTCTTCAATCCAAAAATATAGGAAGAAGAATGAGAAGAGTTTACTCACCATGTTTCCTTTCACTCACTTTTAATGCTTGGAATAATCAAAATGGTTATTGTAGTGGAAAGAGTTGAAAAAGTAAATAAGTAATGGAACATAACTCGTCAAGATAGGTTCTATTACCAAGTTTAAATGCAAAGATTCCAAAACATCTTCTCGATTTTTTCAATACTAATTTCATTGTGTTTAAATTGTTTGTTTATAATAATTATTGGTTCATTGAAGAGAAAAGAAAAGAGAAAATAAAAGTTTAATTTTGTTTCTTAAAAGGTGTCATAATTATAAGATACTTGAAAATATAAAAATAGAAGATAAAATGAATAGTTATATTCTTTGTTATGAAGTTGTTGAACAACAATTCCTATATTATAATTAACAAGAAAGCATGACATGATTCCTCTTCTTTCTATGCTATATATGTCAATTTCATTGTTTTGATAAGCTATTGATGCATATTACATGGTTTCTTACCCTCGATAGTGCATGAAGGAATAATATCTTTAAACTTTGTTGCTGGCCTACTCACTAGTTGTGAGATAAACATGCATAAGAAAATATTGCGGCACTTCTTAATCTTCCATCTTTGTGGACATCAAGCCAACTCCACTCCTTTCCATCATTTAAATAAATTTGAAACTTTATATGTGTTGTACTTTTTGTCATGCTTTTTATTTAAATGAAGTTTATAAGAAGAGCTTTAATATGCTTTTGCATTACAAACCAAGTAATGCAATTGAACATTTCTACCATTTCTTGGTCTTATATTCATTTCTCAAATAGCTTGATGCTGTTTCATTTATATTATTAAACAAATATTCCTTTGTCTAGTTTGGATGCACTTTACGTGGCTATAATTTGTAGATTTAAATTTTCTAATTTATTTGATAAATTTCTATTTTTTGGTTTGATACTTCTGCAATTTTACATTTCAAATGACAATAATCCATGCAATTTATAGACCAATTTTTTGGAATTTTAACTGTCAATCAAGCTCATTAATATCATGCAAAGCACATAAAATACATAATCTACAACTTCTAACAATATTATTAAACACCATCATTAAGTAGACCATATTGCAGTACTAACAAGAATTATTTTAAGAATTTGCAAGACCTGTGCAACATAGATGACCTAAAACAGATGTTGATAATTTCCTATACAAAGATCCTAAGAATAGTTGCATCAAATTTTGTAGATTTAAATTTCTAATTTATTTGATAAAATTCTATTTTTTGGTTTGATGTTTTTGCAATTCTACATTACAATTGACAATAAACCATTAAATTTATAAAGACCAATATTTCAGAATTTTAACTTTAATCTAGTTAACTAAACTCATGCAATGCACATAAAGTACATAGCCTACAACTTTTTATACTAGTATTAAGCACCATTATTAAGTAGATGACCAACCATATGGCACTACTAACAAGAACTACTAAAAGGGAGAATTTGCAAGACCTATGCAACATAGATGACCTAAAGCAAATATTGATAATTTACTACATGATGATCCTAAAGATAGTTGCATGAAATTGTATTTAGATGGCAAGATAATTAATATATTCTTATGTCTCAGTTGTAAATGTAATTAGAGAACCACTCCATAAAAAACTGCACATAATTCACCATCAGCAGCAGCAAAAGCATTATCATCATCATTTAGCCTATCCCAACTAGTAAATGGATCCACCATACTTTAATACTTTGAAAAAACAACCTATGAGCAATTTGACTAATTATACTGGACTGCAACTAGAGACACCAAGTAACATTGCTTTCAGTCATCTCCTGTAGAGTAGCAAAATAATGGAAGACAAAGGGACCTGCTACCATTCCAAAATGTCCAGATAAAACAAAATTCATTAAGGGAATAAAATTTTGACTCGAAAGTAGCAACTAACCTTCAATCAGTTTTAAAGAAAGCTCCTGAACTTTTCCATCAGCCTCAGAATTCTCTGCTCTTAGATGCTCCAAAGCATCTTCTGCTGCCTTTTGTGTTTCTCTATGCTGCTGAATTTCCTTGTTCAAGCTCTTTATCTTTTCTTGAAGTTCTCCAATTGTCTCAGAAGACTTTGCATCCTTGTTTTGACTCTCTGGCTTACCGAGATCAAATGATCCAAAAACCGCAGGTTTCATACCTTTTAACTGACCCTTTAAGTAATCATTCTGAAGAGTCAACTCCATAACAATCCGAGCAAGTTGGTCATCAGACTCGTTTGGGCATGCATCTTCAGCATGAACACCACCATGGATCAAATTGGCAACAGAAGTATCCAAATCCAGGTTACCATTTATCAACTTATTTGATGCTATGGAAAAATCTCCCCTTGGACGATCTGTTGATCCATCCAATCTCTCTTCTTGAGTTGACATAGCTACATTTTCACTAGTCATCATGTTGACTCTGTCGAAGTTAAACTATAAAAGGAACAAAGTTGTATACATAATCTAACACAGAAAAAGTGGAAAACAATGACTATTGCAAAAAAAAAACTATAAATGAGAAAAAAATTACAAATCAGATCTAATTAAAATCATAATTTTAGACATTGTCATAGAGTACATCTATCATATTTCATAATTTCAGCAAGTGCCTCAAAGGAACACTGGCTTTTGCATACAAAAAGTAACACTAATTAATATTTTGATAATCTGAAAAAGGAAATAATGCCAATTCAAACCATCCAAAGACAACCACATTTGGATATATACTTTGGGGTAATAGCAGATACCTTTGTCTAACATAATGTTATGTGTGCATGGGTCACTTCATATTTTCTAAAATAGTCCAATGGATCTCTATAGTTTTATTAATACAACAATTAGATTAACTTTTTTTATTAAATCACCCTTTCTTGTAATGACCTCCATGCTAAATTATACAAACAATAGAAACATATAAATCTATTTGTTTTTTAAGGTATGTTCAGGAAGAGAAAGAGCTAAGGGCCAAGTTGCTACATTAATAAAATTATAAGAACATATTTAGATATTTTGAAGATATGAGGGATCTATCTGAACATAAGACCAAATTAGTCCGACCTATACATAATATCTACCAAATATTTTATTAAAAGACCTTGTGGGCACTAGCATAACTCAAGAGAAATTAGAAGTTCCAAAATTATATAGATCTGCTCAATCTTTTAAGTTCCAAAAAGATATAGATTAATATAAGGGAAAAATGTTTTCACGCTCATGATCACCAATGAAGTTACTGAAACCTACAAAAGTGCAAGTCCAATATTTTTAACTTGTTATGATGTCTTCCACTTGTATAAAGGGAGCCTATATTTGATAAAAAAGATTAGCTCCCTTGACTAATGTGAGAATTTTCTATTTACTACATGCTTGTAAACACCAAACAACCAATTCAAGCTCACATTGCCAAAATACTTTTTACCATTCCACATTAAAAGTTGATCTCTTGCAAATTGTTCTCCTATTTACTTCACCATGGAAGGTTCTACAAAAGACTGATCCTTAAGATTATCACCCAAACATATCTCTTCATTTGCCAAACCAAAAAAAGAGTTTTTACTAGCTTCACTATTATTAAAAAGTCTCACATGATAAAGTATGAAAACAAGGAGAATACAAGCGTTTAAGAGACATTGTGTACCACTTGAGAATGGCAATGGTAGAAGTACTGATTTTTTTTTCATAAAATTTGATTCATTACTCATTTAATAGATTAAACAAAAAAATTCGACAATGCCAAAACTTTATCTAAGTTAATCACTACATAACTGGATACTAAAAAAGAAAATACTTCAACACAAAGTCGAAGGGAGAATTCTTTATGAAAGTTTTTAAGTTTTTTGATCTCTACATTACAATCACCAGAAATACATATCTTATAAATCTGATGAAACTTTGGGATAAAGCTCAAACATAGTACTTCTATAAGCTCATTTGAAGATAAGCATCGACAAAGTGATCAAGTTGAGCGGAAACACATATTAAGTTTTGCCTAAAGAAGATGTTAACCTGATAAGGAAAGTCAACTCTATGAGAAAAAACTGATATTACAGAAAAATGGTCAAAGAAGAAGAATTCAAGAGTAGCAAAAACAATATAAACTTAGGAGGAAATGTTTGATCAGTAGGTACAATCTTAGCAGAGGCTGAAGCTAGAGCAATAATATCCTGATCAATAATAATCTAAAAAATGAGAAATATTCGAATTATCATTAATCTGTATGTTTGATGCTTTAGAAATGTGTGCATCCTACCTAAGAGGATTATGTTTCCAAATTTTATATTTTTTCGTCTTGAAATTCTAAATGGATTGTCGATTCACATGAATATGCTTGGCTTATACCACAATTTGATTCCTTGTGGTTGAGCCTATGGCAAAAAGAGTAGAAATCCAAAAGATTTTCGTAATCTATGGTTTACCAAAAACCAATTAAACCATTATCAATCCATATTTTATCTTACAACACATTCTAAATATTGATTTCAACACATACCTTGTGACACTAGGTTAAACAAAAGAAGCAGTTGATACATTGATCTTAAGACGTTCTCCAATAAGATGGCCTATAGAAACCAAGGGACCCTTGCTGAAAAAGTGCATAGGAAAATGAGAAAGTGAAATCCAAATAAGCATAATTGGTAACTCAAACTTAGTGAAAAAAAAGGAACAATTTGAAGATTCTCATAGGAAACCTTGGAAGGTCCACACTACACGAAATCAACACCAGAGGAAATCTTCACATTTGAATCAAATTAAGATATGCTAGAGATCTAACAGCTCAATTGAAAAGAAATTTTCAAATCCAATTTTCAAAAATCCTTTACGCAATGAATCCATATTAGGGCAACCCGAAGAGAATTTTCAACTAAAATAAATTTGAAGGGGTTGGAAAACATATGCACATCCTCGTCAATAAATAAAACTAGTTTGCCTTTTTAAGTAGTGGCATCCCTTACAATGGCCATAATGAAGGTGTACTTGTTTGCAACTACAATATTACCAAATTCGCCTAATCAAACGGCTTACAACCTTGCAAAGAGTTAAGATTTAAAACAACACTACTACCTACTTCTCTCAACTACTTGACAAGGTGCAAAAGAATGTTCAAAGAGAAGAAATGGATTGTCAGTATGTTCTAGATGATGAGAAGACAAGAAGGATTTAATACCAAGTACAAAGTAAATGCCCATACTTCAAGGTTTCCTACATAAAGTAAGAAGACATATGAAGTATGCTTTTGAAGAGGTCTTATCCATACTTTGCTCAACAATAAAACAACTGAATACCATAAAAGAGCAAGGATTGTATCCTTAGCCATCACCTTTGAATGGCCCCCCCTCAACTCGATATAAGAACAATTTTAGCCACTTCCACAATGAATAAAAGTGTCCAACAAATAAGTGTTGTGCCCTCAATCAAGGTGCTTTCTTAATCAAGGACACTACAAGGATTTATCAATGTTACACCAATTTTCACGAGAGAAAAGAAATGACAATACATAAAGAACTTCCTAGAAACAAAGACCGTACTATACTTACAAAATTATCATGCCCAATTACTCCATAGACTAATTAACAAACTTCAGTTGGTTAGGGGATCAATCATAGTTCATTAAGGTGTTAAGATCCTTAATAAATTAACAAAACAAATGTGACAACCCCTCATCGTTAACAGATTTTGGTGTCATAATGTCTATTTCTTTTTATTTTCTTTTAATATTTTAATAACATATAAAAACCATTCTTTTTTTTATAAAAACTATAGCATAAAAAAATATCTATCCTTCTAAAAGTAAATAGCAAACACATCTTTAATAATCAAATAAAAATATGAAGTTTTTCATATTTCTCTTTGAAACACAACATATACAATAACAATGTTAACAAATCTTTTATAAATCTTTTTGTCCAAATAAAATAAACATAAAAATCACATATTTAAGGATAATTGTAGTATCTTTTAAATCATCATATGCTAGTTCTCACTCCATCCCAATAGCTCTATAACTTATCTTCTTTTGACCAAAAAATATTAAACCAAAATAGACATGAGTCGATCGACACTCACTTAAAAACAAAAAAAATATAATATAATTTAAAGAAGAAATTGTTAGGATTCACTTGAAACCCAATTTCCTTTTTAAGAAATCATATTAATTTCTTTTAACCTATTTTTCTTTTGTGTATCTCAAGTATTTATTTCAGATTGTTCAACGAGATCTCCTTGATAATACTCATCAAAAATGATATTTCTAGTAGTCCTACTTCTAAAAAATTATTATTTCGAATGGCAAAACACTTACTTTCAGAGAAATGTTATTCCGAATAACAAGTTTGCTTCAAAAAACCATCGTTGAAACTTCATCTCTTGCACATGTTACATCACTTTGTTATCAACATTTTTCAATTACTCATTTTATCTTTTAACACATGAGAAGATATACATTTAACATATAACTGATCAAAACATATAACAAAAAATATATTACTGCAATAACAATAACAAACATCTCCAAATGAATTTTTTTTATATATCATTTGAAACTTTTAACCTAACATTACACATCACATCAAATCATATATATCATATACAAGATTTGCCTACACCATGTACAAATTCTATCTATCTTTTTAAATTCTAGTAATGGACTCACCAAGGTCTAGATCTTTTAATCTAAGTCTTAATTGTTATAGTACCCAAAAAAATTTTCCTATGGTTTTGCCTTAATCTCTTGCACAACTTCATTCCAAATCTCTTGGAATTCCTTCACTTGCTATCTTTTTCTCTCTCCTAACTATGGCCAAGTGTTGCACCTCTCAAATTCTCTAAAAGAAACTAAGTTACAATGAGTACCTTATTTATATTTATTTTCACAACGTTTCACATACCTAGCCCTTCAAATGTCTCCAAAAATTGTATCCCTTTATGTAGATATATTTTTACCTTCTAATCTTTCATTTACAAAAGTTTCTCATCAATTAAACTTTCCCACATATCAGTTTTTTTATCGTTTATCATTTCAGGTTTTAAGTTTTGTTTAATTTCTATTAATCGTATAAGTACAATCACCAAATTTATATTGTACGTTTTTCAATCTTACTTAAATTTACATTCATTTATTCTTATTGTACCCTTACAATTTTTTTGTTGTATTGTACCATAAATCGCTATAACCCATAATCGATGACGTTCCTTACTCTTATATCTTAATCGTACATGTACGATTATTTTAGGGTATCTTTCCTCAAAAGCTTTCAAACTGAACCTAATTTATTTTCTCAACATATAATCGTATAAAACAATATATTTTTGTCATACTATACAATACAATACCTTTAAGGATCCCTCCTTACACATTGTTTTATTGATATATTTCTCTTGTCATACTTATACTACCGAGCATTCGACTTTGGAACTTGTACGTTAGCATCCTTTGTATTGTACAATGTTGTATTGTTTGTGCCGACATTTGCACAGGCATTAACAACCTTGCATGATATTGTTATTGTCTTGTATGATTCTCAGCTCGCTTTTGTGCACATTCACATTTGTCTCGTGTTCATTCTCTCTCTTATTCCATTGTTGTATTATAAAATCAACCCTTTCTTTAACCAGCCATACAGTTCCAACCCACAATAACTACGCTTAATCATACTTATATATTGCCCTAATCATACTTGAACGACAATATCTCATCTTATCAATCTATTCACTCGATTGATTCCCTTACTCGATCGAATTCTGTCGTATTTACGATGACTTAAAAATCTTAAAACATCCTTAAAAAATTTTTAGAAAAATTTATAAAAATTCTAAAAATATATTTTGATCAAAATCATTGTTTCATAATTCATCTCTCTTTAAGGTTAATCATTCTCTAGTATTCTTCTTTTTAACATCTCATTATTTGAATTTATTAAATTTTTTACCCTCGCCTTTAGGATGTTATAATAAATCCATGAAAAATGTGCAAAAAATGGACAATAAATAAGAAAAAATTCCATAACATTGATTGAACGTTTGATTTGTCAAATCAAATCATCAAATCCAATGATGTGTAATAAAATTGATAAAATTGGACAATGGCAATAAAGAGCAAGGATTTCCAATTAGAGTTACCAAATGTCATCCAATGCTCGATGGTCCATTAGATTGTTCAATCCAATTATTGATTATCTAATCGGCTTCATTAGAGGCAATTGTGACAAAGCCATGTTCTTCAAAATCATGGACAAAAGCATTGATCAAGCATCCAATCATTTATGAAAGATGTCCACTTTGTCGATTCAAATTGTCATTTCTCTTAATCAAAACTTTCCACTACCTTTGCTAATTCAAAACTTCAATTTTGGTGCAAATCCATTGGGATCTATTGTCCAACATATCCAATAATTGATTGGAAAGCAAAAGCAATTTGATCTACAATTTTGATCTTTTTAGCCCAAACATATCCATATTTTTGCACTTTTCCAAGTTATTACTCATGTAAATCCCTCAAGAGTTCTTAAGTTAAACAAAAAAGCCATCGAAAGGTTAGAGGGGCACATAGTCCTAGCTATCTAATCATGTGAAAGAGCATCTCCTTAAGGATTTAGCTAAGTTGCTTGTTTGAATTATTTTTCTATTTCTCTTCTCTACTCTGTGTTTCTTGAAAATCTATAAGTTTTATCACCAGAGGGAATTTTATTAATGCATAAATCAAACTAGATTAGCAATTATAAGTGTTCACAAGAGTTTTGGATATATAAGAGATTGTAAAGCTTATTTATCTTAATTTTCTTATCTTTTAATATTCTATATCTTAATCAAACCTCATTGACCTAAATTGGGGTTTAACTCCTAAAAGGGTTCAAGATAAGAACAAAGATCATTGATCCATAATGAAACTCACATCCATACTAGATACATTATATACAATAGGAATTATTAGACCACATGTTGCACAACTCTCCCAAATGATCCTCGGTCGCATGAAAGGTTGACAAGCAACCAGTTGGCATATTTCTCTTTCAACTCGAATAAATTGCCCTCAAAGAATGGTAACAATACCTTCTCAAATCTCATGAAGATTATATAAGTGATGATCCCAAAATCAAGGCTAAGTAATTACTAATACCTTGTTAAGCTTAATATTGTTTCAGTTAAATTTCAATGAATATTCTAGTAAACTAAATTTGTTGGAGCAAAACTGTTATAGCATAAACAGTGAATGCAATTTGATGGCTCAACCTACTAACTTTGGAGCTAAGAACAACAATCTTTGTGGAGTGGCTAATCCACAAAGAACTACATTTCTAAATCTTTATGATTAACATGTTAAACCTTTAAATTCTTCGTAATTGTGGCACATAGGACTATCTTCTTTCATGCATATATGAATTTGGTTTAAGTTGTATTTTATTTAAAGATATTTGAATTTTTGAATATTCAAATATTTTTTTTATAAAAATTTTATTATTAAAAAAAATTTGCCTAAGCACCCATCGCTAAGCTCGAAGGGCTCGAGTTTAAGTGGCCGGAAGGGGACACGGGCATTGAGGACCCGCAATCCAGGAACCCGACCGAAACTAAGACCGGTCAAGCCCAAGTATCGATTAAGTCAAGTTATTGTCGCAGTCTTTCGGTGAATCGATTCAGGGCATTACTTCTGAACTGGCTTAGTCGAAAAGAGTCAGGCAGGACTTATTATTCAATTTATGTAAATCAAGTCTGGTCAAACCCGTATGGGCACATTGACAACTCGGGTCATGACTTCCCAAAACACCAGAGGTAGCCAAACCCATTAGGCTGATTATAATACGCTCTGGATGTATTATAAGCACAAACACTTGAACAGTTTAACAATGTGGGACTAAAGATAAGTTTTGCTAAAATTGAGATTTCTGCACCGACCAATCTCGCATTTTCCCAATCGAATGGTCCATATCGCACCTGCATTTGTGAACAGTATTCTATCTTCAGCCATTCATCCATAAGACTTGATCAACCAGTTGAGAGTTTCTCTACATGTGTGAACAGTAACCTCATCATTATTACTGTCAATCCAGCTTTTGAATCCAATGCTCCAGGTCTTATCTCGCTGTGACTAGATCTGAACCCTTTATCATTTAAGTCGATCCGAAGACTATCGCGCTAAGTTCTCTTAATCGGAAGGCATCTGTGCCGTCTTCTCCACCTGTAACGGTTAGCTTTCTGAAAAGCAGATTCTGTCCGTTAAGGGAGTTATTTTAGGAGTTTTTCATTTCAACTATAAATAGAGATCATTTATCAAATATAAAGTTTATTAAATCAAGCTTGAAAATTTTTATACAAGTCCAAGTGAAGTTTAAATCGTCAGCAACAAATTTCTGTGCAATTACAGTAGCTGCGAATTTCCATAGGTCTTTATTTCTCTGCTTCCGTTCATAATCATTTATGCATTTCCTGATAACATCTACTTCATTCATTAGTAGTATCACTCTTGTTTAAAGAATTAAAAGTGTAGGAATTTTGTAAACAAAAAATTATAAATTTTCGAATTTTTTTGAATAATATGAATTTCTCCGATTTTGACATTGGAGTAACAATTGTGTAATTGGTTGGTTTACCCCTATCAACTTCGACAAAAGGGAGTGATTAGTGGAAACCCTATCAAAGATGGATACAGGCACAGGTTTTGGCCGAACCACCTAAAAGTCTTAAGCATTTCGTTTATTGTTAAACAATTTTATTTTGTTGATTAAAGAAAAATAATTTTAAACTCAAAAATTTTTCTTCTAATTTTTTGAATTAAAAAAATTAATTAAACACACAATTCATCCCTCTCTTCTCATTCATTTTGCCTCAAATGTTTTACAACTTTCAACTCAAACAAATTGCCCTCAAAGCAAAGTAACAATACCTTCTCAAACCTCATGAAGTCCATATAACACTTACACCAAGGAAAGAAGTATAGATCAGATTATCAAAATCATTATCTTTCATTATTATACAAGCACCCATAGATGCAAGTTAACTTGGGACAACTATAATAGTTTTAAATCTGTGATCTCTCCTTTTTCATATTTGCATAATTTCCCTTACATGGAGTTGTGATAGTTATGAGGAACTAAAAAGCTATCTTGATTGTATTATCTTAAAGATTGTGGAAGCCATTCAAAAGAGCATACTTTGGCAATCCATGTCATATGATAGAGGAATTATAAGCTTGATATAAGCAAAATTGCAAAAGATTTTGGTAGAAAACCTATGTTGTCAGATTCATGAGGACCTTCTCTAGCATTAAACTTCAATTTTTAAATTCTACAAAAAGCTCTTGGCCTTATGCAGTACAATAAATTGAGTGCCCAGGACCATTCCCTATAGCATACTAAAAATGAAGATACTTCCTAGTCATGGTGGATTAGTTCATTAAATGGATTGAAGTAAAAGCATTAACCAACATAGAAAACAAATAAATGTGATCAAATAGATTGTATAGGCATAATACTGCAGCAATAATTGCATACCATGATAGATCCTTCAACAACAAACAGTAATGTGCTTCTATAAACAGCTAATAATGCTCTACATCCATAACACATCCTCAAACTAGGAAAGTTGAGGCAACTAACAAAAGAAATATAGGCATATTATGTGCATGCCTAATTTAAGCTAGGAAAATATGAGACAATGAATCACCAATAATTATATGAGCTCAAAAAATGACTCAAAGTGTGGTTAGATGGCAAACATCTTTTGTACTCAGCCATAAAAAGTAATACCCATAAGGACTCAATCACAATAGAAAAAGAGTAAAAACGGCTATAAAATATTCAAATGATTACCCAGCACAGAGGATCGCAGTAAACCATTAAGCAAGGCAACGTGAACTAGATCTATTAGCAAACAGGAGCTAACAAAGATTCAATACGAAAAAAGAATAAGGCACACCAACAAATATTATGGCAAGGTATATGACATTGTACTTTTACCAAAGGAAACTTATTCCTTCGTAATATTAAATCCACCGATGGAAACCACAAGCATGAAAATTATCATCAAATTGGGGCAGGCCACACAATTCCCAATGTGGTGGGTCCCACCTTAAAATACATAAGGGACAATCCCATAGCACACGTGATAAAAATAATTTAAAGAGATTATATACATAACCCATGTACTCAAGAGAATATTCGCCATTCCGTTAACAAAATTATTGACACAATCATGGTCTATGAAGGATTACAGGTCTATAAAACCCAATCTTAAACCTAATAAAACATATTTCTGACCTACAAGTCATAGGATCAAGCTTATGCTACAACATAGCCTAGGGGAGAGACTTCAAGAAAAAGCCCATATCTAAAATAAAGCTACAAACATTTTCGACTATTCAGTAAGTAAATCAGGATATTAAATTCATAAAGTGTTTAACCAACCAATTACAACCAAGTTCAGATAGGTTCAACCCTTAGAGCATGGAATGCACATGATGAAACTCCTTATGCTCTTGGGGAAAATGTTAACATTATTTTTATTTAACTACAACTATTGGCTCCAAAAAAAGCCTTGACAATCCCAAGAACATAAAACCCCTAATAAACCCAAGCACCTATACTCAAAGCCCCAAAAGCACAAAGAAATCAAGCCCAAATAGTGACATATAATACAAGAAGCATAAATAAGCATTTGTGGTTCCAACAACAAAAATTGGCCAATATAAACCCAAAAATTAATTATAATTACACATTATTATTGGCTAACACATTCCTTTTTGTAAAAAAGATGCTACATTTAAGTCCTAAGAACAAATGTTAGCAAATTAGCAAAGGGACATAATAAGCTAGTTGATTATGTTAAGACTTATAAAATGTAACATTGATGAAGATAGCTTAGACTACAAGCAAATTAGAATACTAAACACTAAAAAAAAAGGAATTATTAGAAAGCTAATAAGTTCTAACCTAAGGATAACTACTAACAACACTAAATCCTTACCAACCATCTAAGAAGAGGAAACAAAAACAAACCACACAAGCATCCTTTACGTTTACACCTTACATAGCATGGCTAAAAGACTAAAAACCACAATAATGCAAAGTTTAGTGCATCATATGAAATAAAAACAAACAAGTAATTAGTTATGATACATTCAACTTAGAATGACATAGTACATACTTAGTGAAACATTGGCATAACTTATGGAATAATTTAGTGTAGAATAATATAGCGTAAAGATTTTTCAACCACTAGATTCCAAAGCATCTACATCAGGCCCAACGTACCAATAATAAAACTAGTTTAAGTTTTTTACTCATTTTGTTAAGAAAGATGCTGAGAATTTCCGAAGGCTCAATCATCAAATAGATTCTCCCCAAAGACGACGTCCCACTATAACAGTAAGATCATGGTAATCTAAAACCAAACTTCATCAACTCTATCAATAAGTTGGAATATGCTTTGAGTTTTTCAAATTTTTCAAATTTTTTGAATTTTTTCATAGATTGACTCCCCCTCCCAACTTAATTAGACTATAAATTTAGTTGTATCATTTTCAAATTTTGGTCATAAGTCTTTTCTTGAATATGAAATCTTCTATCACTTCAATTGAAATTCCCTAAGATCTTGCCATAGTTCGTCCCCTTCTCAACCTTGAACACTCTTAACTCATTCAACTTCTCCATCCATCTCCTTTTAACTCTATCTTGTCATAACTTGAACTTCAATTTCTCCTTCAAAAGTTGTTCCTTTCAGCAATAGTACTTTAAAAACATGGTTATGAATTTTTAATTTGTACTCCAACATTTTGATATTTCATTCATAACCTTTGCATAATTCTGCAAAACAATTGCAATTAAAATTATTCTTGCAATACTAGTTTAACCATAAAATATAAACCGTAAGTTACTCTTACCTCATAAGCATGAATCGCTGCTAGCATTCTCAAATTGCCTTAGGAAAACTTAGGAAGATCTCATGGGTAAGACTAAAAGAATATAGCATAATTTGTTTTTCATTCAATAGAAGTAGAAGCATTCTTGCTAGCTTTGTACCTCATGCCTATCATTTTGACATCTAAAACTAGTACAAGTTCTCTCCTCATTCCTTTAGGGGGATGCTGAGAGCTTTCAAAGGCTCAATCATACACAATTTCTCTTCAATAATGACATCTCATTGCAATAGGAACATCATGATAGTTTTGAACACAAACCTCTTTAATTGTAACCATTTTAAAATATTCACTAACTTTTGCATTGTTCCATAAACTGAGAGCTGGACTCAAACTTTCCTTACCATTTGACAAGTTTCCCAAACAATTCAAAGTGTAGCCAAAGTATGCAATTATGATATAACCAAGTAGAATGTGATAAAAAAAACTCTACAAGATAAATCTTACTAAAAGATATCCTTTAATAGTTAAAGGTTCCACTAACTTACCCAACCAACAAATCAAACACAGTTAGAATATTGTGATTCACGAATCAATTCTCCAACTTCATGCATAGCAAAGGTAGATAATTGATCCACAAATCTTGAAGCACTAAAATCTCATTTACATTTTCTATTAACCACTTGAAGCTACTCTTAACAATACTCCCTTCCAAGCGAATGAATTTCCAAGACAAAGAGTAGATTATCTTAATTCTGCCCTTCCTATCACCATACTTTTCTTTTAAGCTAAACCTAGAGGCATCAATCCTTTGTGACAAATGTTGCAACATTTTGGATACAAAAGGTTGTCTCCAAAGATATTAGGTTGTGGACTCCCAATCCTCCAACATTTTTGGATTAACAAATAATCTCCCAAATTGAAAAATGAACAGAATGCTTGTTTCAATTGGCAATCCACAAGAAAGACTAGATTAGCTTTTTGATACAATTTAGAACAATAAGAGGAACCAAAATTGTGTCAGAATGACAAAATCAACAAAGAGTTGAGGACACTGATGATAAGGATGATAAAGCCTACTTCTGATAATGTTATGGCATCCTATTTTAAAATCATGCTTCTAACCACAACTATAATATGCTGAAAATTGGATAAAATTATCAATCCCAAAAAGAGATCCCAAGTAACTTCCTTTTTGTAAAGACAACTTTGCTAACACTTTTTGCTTATTTTTCTAAGTCTTTCTGAAAATAGAAGATTTGGCCCAAATCACTTTCAATACTAAAAGAGAACAATAGGAATTCATAATATAAGAAAGTTCCTAACTGCATAGGTTCTTGAAGAAAAGGGCAATACATGATCTACAAAGAAGGTGAGAGATAGATGGACTAGAATGGACACCATAAAAATGCGAGTCATCTAAATATCACTCCATCTTCATGGCATAATCCCACTCTCGAAGAAATGTAGCAATACATTTGTAAGGTCTTCCGAGTCACATTTCAATGCAAAGAATAAATGACCAAACGCACTTCTTCTTTAGAGATAGATATTGATTGCCTCTAATTTATAATTGCAGGAAAAGAAAATAAGTGAAGTTTGCACCCACACCCTTAAGGAATGTAAGCCATTTGTGAGCTTCTAAGTATTATATGATTCAATGCTGCTACAATTATTTTTTTTCCTATAAACATAGTGCTAGTATTAAGTTCAACAATAAAGATATCTCCCAATATATCAAAAACTTGACCATCATTTGAAGCTCGAATGATACAATCCCTCTATAACCCAAAAAGGAAATGAGTCATCCCATTGTCTTAGAAGATGTGCTATTAACACTGCGTCTTTAAAGAGAAAGATGGTAAAAAAAACAACTTGTCTCTAATTAATAAGAGCACGAGGGGAAGAAAATGCGGTGCTAAACACAAACACAAATGTGGAAGTCCACTTCAATCTTCAAAGTTCATGGAGAAGTTCAATTTTATGAGAATGTGTGTAATTATGCCCACAATTGCCATGTGGGTGCAAATATATCAACCTCCATTTCCTTGCTCCATTATTTCAATGCATGTAAGCATCTAGAACACTAGTGGCTCTAGAGAAAACTTAGGGATTTCATTGATAATGCCTTTCAAGCTTTAATAATAATCGCCTATAATTACAAATGCAAGTCAACTATCCTTAAATTTTAAAAAAATGTCTTTGTTTAAACTCTAAGCCATTTATCTAGGAAGAAGAGGATAGTGGTCCAAGGCAATCCAAAGCAAATGGCTAGTTGTCAAAAAAAGAAAGACCATAAGATTTGCAAAGTTCAAAAAACTCTACCCAAATCAAATCTAAATATGGGCCCTTCTCTCTCAATTATTGTACTTAGTGAAATTTGGCCCCACAAAAAGATCATTATATAACAAGAAGTTAGCAAACTCTCGATCAATAGGACTTGAAGTAAAAGAATCGCTAACTCTTTTCTTTGTTTAGTTGAGGATACAATTGAACTCTCCCACAACTATGGTGGGCATGCTATCATCAATGCTAAAGGATATAATCCCCAATATAAACTCTCGCACCTCCCTCTTAATGTGGCAATTCCAATTAACATAAACACAAACGCACCAACTAGACAAATACAAATATCCTAACTCAAATATGATGACGTGCTTGTGCACCTAAAATTCCTTAGTTTTAATAATGCCTACAAATCATGACATAATGTTATTGTTCGATTTCTTCACCAATGGAACCACTTAAAATCTCAATGCCTCCTAAGTAATTTGTTCACCTCATAGTATGTAAAAGATTGAAGTCTTTCCTTTAAAAGAAAGATAAGAAGAGTGGTTCCTTAAAATCTTTTTCTTATTGTTGTGTGAAGAGGGTTCCTTAATCTCATTTAAGTTTTGAAATAAACTTCTTCATAGATGGTGAAAGAGTTGGGATTTAAGTAATGCACCAAGTTCAATGATTATGAATCCTTTATCCCCTACTTTGGTGGGGTGAACATTGCAATTTTGGGTTTATAACTCCCTCTCTTAATTTATCTTGGAACTCTTTTCCTTAGCTTTATTGTTACAAACATCTACAACCTTTTTATGCTCAACCAAAGAATGTTGTGGTCTTTCTATGTTAGTAGATTCTAATGCTAGTAAAGGTAGGGTGTGGCCCAATCAAAAGAGGAGAGCAAGGTTTGATGATAACTTTTCCTATTTGTATCTATGTTATCGTTTACAACCCATTTAATACTTGCTAAGTTGACCAGACAATCATCCTAAACTACCCCAACAATTCTATTCTTTTAGACATTGTCTATATACCAACATAAATTTCTCTTTTTTAACCAATAATTTAGTTTTCTTTTCCCATTTTTTACTGACATCCACATACATATTTTCCATGAATCCCCACCAAAGAGCTACTACTTAAGCTTTTTGGAGATCCCTTGATCCTATAAATTAATTTGATGACTAGATTGTTGTAAAAGGGCAGAGTGTTCCTTTTAGCTAAAGCTACTCATTATGTTCCATTACCCATTCTTATGATTCGCAAACATTTGAGGTGCAACCTTCACTAAAGGAACGTTTCTTTTTGCAAAGGGGCAACCTGTCTTATCATATGTGGCAATGAACACCCCCTAAATGAAAGAATAATGTTGATTACAATGCCACATTTAATACACATCATCACTAACTTTCATATTGAAAGAAATTAAAGAAGTCCCATTAAAAATCATCAAACCACATTCTTGCTTTACATGGCTAGCTCAGGTCAACTTTAACACGCAACTTATCATACACAACCCTTTCAAGCTGGCAATTCACATGTCAACGCATAATGGAGGTGCCCAACAATGATAAAATCATGAAAAGATTGGTCAAATACTAACAACTTATGGAAAGCTCAATTTAATCCATACAAAAAAAATAGAGATGGTCATAGAAAAACAGTATTAAGTTAGGTGTCCAAATATGCAAGTCAAGCACCTATGGTATGACCATCTAACCTTCACCCCCCTATTGCATTACCAAACAAAACAATCATTGCCCATGTCTAATATTTTAAACCATATGTTAACCTCATCACAAATGGATTATTGCCATGAAAAAGTATTATGGCATCTTCTTCATAAAGAGCCTGTCAACCAATGTTGTAACAAATCTTGATTGTACCCAAGGTATAGAAACCTTCATCCAATGCTATCTCACCACAAACCATGTGGTTGTTCCTTAATAAATCAACAAAGGAATGCCTATGTAATAAACTTTCCTCCCCCAAAAACAAAGAGTCTAACAAACTAAAATGTCAAACATAAGAATACTTCAATTTATAGAAGGAAAAAGATTAATATGCTCTGCAATTATAGCATCTGACAACAAATCAAGAAGATCCAATGATGGACGATTGCACATCTAAACAAGAAGATATCGAACGATCCATGTTAACAACAAATCTCTTGACCAATTTCTATACCAACAATTTAGCTCTTTTATGGAACACTCTTGTATCCAACATGAATTACTCCTTTAATCTCTTGACTTCTACATTGATCGCACCCTGCATAGTTCTAAGCATCTAACTATTATGGCGCCCTTCAAATTTCCTGAGATTCAATGTGATTGTTGATAATTAATAATTTAATCATTGCAATAGTTTCATTAATAGCCAACTTGTTGATCCTTTTTAGCAAAGCATGATGAGAGGCTATTGACTTCAATAAATAACCTTACCTTCAATTTAGAGAAACTATGCTCTAATTCATCCAACCTTTCCTTAAGCTTAAAAATCCTACCCTCTAACTCAAGATTGTTTATAATCAAATCTTCTTAATCAAGACCCCAACAAAAAGTATTACTTTTATTTATTTTGAAAGGATACCCTCAATTCTTGCCAATTGCTTGCTAACGTCTATTAAATCCTTTTTTAATGCTCATACCATCCTTCTTAATCCATTTGACCATATTATTGATGACATCAACTCATGAAGGTTACAGAGAATACCATTCCACATTTAAAGTATCAAGAATGGGAGGAATATGGGTTCACTCCATAATCATTTAGGCCATGATATCTTCCCTCAAAGGAGAACATAAATCCATAGTAAAAGTAACCTCTTATTCTTCACTAATGAATTCCTCATGGGCACCACATTTTGTCACAATCATCTCTTATCCAACTTTCATCCATAATGCATTGTCTTCCCCAAGATTTTCACTTCTTTAATCAAACTTCAACCATCATTGTCCTCTCCTATGAACAACAAAACTGCTTACTGCTTGTGAACCCCTTTCTCTCTTATCACATTATAGAAAGTCTTTAAGCAGACCTCCCCACATCCTCTCTAATCAAACTATTTTCCTCTCTATTAACAAATCCAATGCCAAATATATGTTTTTGCTAGTGATAGTATTTGTAGAAGGTTGAAAAGAGGAAGGAACCCTTGAAACCTTCCTTTTCAAAGGTCCTTGGTTCAACTTTCTCCAAGATAATAAGAACAATTGGAGCAATTTCTTAAGCAACAATACCTTTAGTTGATCCCAACCTTCTTTGAAGGCATCTCTCTAAGTATGGCAATTTTCACAAACCTCTATGTCCATGTCACATGAAATTCATTCATGATGTTGGCCATCAAGAACAACATGAACCTAAGAAGGTCATAATGTAACTTCTCCATATCTCTCTTCTTGACAAAATACTACAGCATCATTGATAAATTTCATCTTAAGTGCTATTCCTCATGCATATCATTTAAAACGTTTAGCTCCCTAGACCAATAAATGATGCATCTAAGGAGCTAAGGGCTAATGATAAGTCAAAAATATGACACATGCAATCATATCCAGGCAATAAATTCATTGAACAAATGCTTTATTAAAGGGCCTAGACATGGTGCTACAGCAGCAAACAAACACACTACTATGTACCACACTCATGAAATAATGACCAAGAAAAACCACAATCCTCAAGACATAATGGCCAAGAAAAAAATAACTTGCCAGCTTATGGGCAATACAAAAGGAAAACACCAAATTAAACCCAAAGAAGAGCATTATGTTTTACAAGGCTCAAAAGGTATACATGTCATTCTAATCTACGAAAAAGAAAGAATACTTGAAACCTCTAGAAATCCAACATCCCTCAATAAATCTCTCCATACAAAAGTCCTTGATGCAACTTTCTCCAACAACAACAACTTCTACCTATAAAGGACAAAACACACTTTCATCGATCCCCACCTTCTTCAAAGGCATCTCTATAGTACTAGCAATTTTGCAAACTTCTATGTCCATGTCATGCAAAATGCATTCAAGATGTTGGCCATAAAGAAAGATGAGAACCAATGAAAACCTTAATGTAACTCCTCTAAGCCTCACTTTTTGATAGAGTGTTTGAACAAAAGTGGAGAAAATGCACCTAAAGTGTCTCTTTCTAATCCTTACACATATCATTTAAAAATTTTAGATTCCTAGACCCACAAGTGATGTGCCCAAGGAGCTAAGAACTAATGACAAGCCAAAAGCATGAAGCATGCAATCCTTTTCAAGAAATAACTCCACTTAAATAAAAATTTTATTAAATGGTCTTTCAAACATACTGCTCTAGTAGCAAATTGGCACATTACAAAAAATGTGCCGAACACTTGACATAAGCAAAAAAATACAATCCCAAAGCCATAATGGCAAAAAAAAAAATACAACTCAAGTGGTTGCGGGCAATGAACACTAAAAACACGAGAGCAACATTATACTTTTACAAGCCTCGAAAAGGTATAGATTTTTTCCATCTTGCAGACTACTCCAGTTCATAAGTATTATTGCTTCTAGTGGAAAGACAATATGACCCTATTGACTTGAAATACCAAAAGAACAAGTCGACAAATGGAAACTATGCAAAAATATGTGTCGATACACTTGTTCAGCAATGAAGATGGTGGAATGTCCAACACTAGAAAATATATTATTTCCTTCACTCATATACATGGCAAGAATAGTAGTGAAGCTCCGTGACACACTTTCAACATAATTTTTTCTCAGTTTCAAACGACTTTCAACCAAAAAAAAATGTTCACCGTTTCATTTTCCTAAATTGCTCTCCTTTCTATTTTTCATTCCATGATGCGTCAGTCGGACTTACGTTGACTCAAGCGATGCTTTGAAACCTCAAGACGGAAAGTTCAAATTATTCCAACCAGGTATGAAACCAAACTAAGAATTCAAATAGCTTAAACGTTCAAATTATTCCAACCAACACGATCAGCTGTATATCTAAGCGAATGTCGAATTAGACAAACCATTGACGTCCAGATCCAAAAGATCTACGAAGTCCGCCAATGGAAGAATGATTTAGCGAAGTGCATGAAGAAAAAAAGAACAGGGATGAAAAGAGAGATCTGAGCCAAGGCTGACCTGATTAATGCAGCAGTAAGTACATGAAAACTTCGGCGAAATACAGGAAATTTATGTTTCTCTCTCCAGCCAAAGATCAGGAATAGAGACAATTGCGCTTACGTTTCCATGAGAACCATGGTATTTTCTTCTTAAACGGCTTTTTAGGAAGAAACGGAGGGGCTATGGTAAACTGATCTAGAGACGGAAATACGTTTCTGCTATGGTCTAATCCCTACATTCCCAAAAAATAAAGTACGTATTCAACTCCTGTATTCGACACTATAATTTCAATGATAGGATAATTCAAAAAATAAATATCTAAATATTAGTTTCACATGCCTATTTATTTGTCAAAATAAACAAATTTGTGCTCCCCCAACCAACGCTTTATTTGCGTAAATTATGTGGGTTTACAAAAAAAAATAATATATATATATATATATATATATATATATATATATATATATATATATATATATATATATATATAAACATATGTGCTCTATTTTTGTATATTATATGAGTTTAAAAATATATTTATATCATTATATTTTTATTATATATTTTTTAATAATATGGATTTAAATAAATAAATTTTTATAGAGTCATCTTTTTAAACATTATTTGCACTTTCTTAACTTATGGATTTTAACAACTGTTTATAGAGTTGATCATTCGTACATTTTTATTCACAAATGTAGATCTCAACAAAAAAATGGGAAGTAACTTAGATAACTTGGATAAAAATAAATGAAGTGGTATAGAAAAATCTTCTTTGACAACAGTGTCAGACTAATCAATCAAATATTGATTAAGACAATAATTAATTGAACATTGCTTGCACTATTTGACAAGAATTCTTCTATTAAGAAACAAAATGTTTTTGAAAATTCTTGATCTTATTAAATCGTTTGTATTTATATTACATTAGGATCTCAATTCATGAATCTCTCAATTCAAAAAATAAGAGAATAAATCATTTTTTATGAATTTTTTTCAAATTTGATAAAATGTTAGTTGATCGTATAAAATTTTTCTTAATACAATAGTGTTGCTTTAATAAGATGCTAACTTATGGAGCACCTTATTGTTCATTTGGCCATCAAATATGATGGTTTGCTCACCATCTAAAATAACTAACGTCCCTCTAAAGAGGGGTGCAAAATGAAAGTTTTGTGGTGTGGTCGTGTTTGCAAAATTTGAAGCACGAATATTTCACATGTTAAAAATCAATGAGTTCAAATTTGAAGTGATGTTTTCAATTATTTGTCATATTTTGCTAAAAGTAATTGTGATGAAGATTATTAGGTTATGCTCAACAAACTCTATTAGCAACAAATGGCCCAATCAATCACTCTCAAAGCCTCGTACACAGAGTCTCATCAAGTACACAAAAATCTTAATAATTTTTTTATTTATTTATCAGTTTAAGAATGAAAAATTGTGCTAAACCTTAATCAAGTACTAAAAGTCTTATACAAACCTTTTTAAAATTTTAAGTTAATATATTTATAGAAAAGATCATTTTCATAGTTAAGAAATATGTGAATTTAATCAATCTATACATAAAAATCATGACTTATAAGTGTCCTATATAAGCCAAAAAAATTGATAACTACATATTCTTTTTTTCATTTAAGAAAAAAAAGGTTTGTAATAATCCACTAGCTTTTCTTGCTCAACCTTTACCTATTGATAAATAAGACACTTTCTAATATTTCATAACATATATTAGATTTACTAAAAAAGAATTAAAATTTAAGATAAAGAATGACTTGAGTTGATAAAAAATTATAAACTAAAGATTATATATCATTCATGTACCTCTAGTGTGATAGGTGATGTCTTAAACAAGAGAGTTAGTCCGAGTGGATTGACATTTACTATTGAAGAGGCTTAGTTGAATACTGAAATAACTTGATTATAGTTGAATATTTTGCCTTCATCAAATAAAAATAAAACTTGTTACACTTGAAAATTACAATAGATTGGTTATAAAATCTAAAATTATCTTAAGATAGAGATGGAAAAGCATAGAAAAATAAAATATAGTAAAGAGTCCAAAAAGAAAAAAAAAATGACTTCAATATAAATGATAATGAAATCTTGTATTTTAAAAACAAAGTGTATATTCTAGTTGCTAGTTTTTTGGAAGAAAATATTGGTGTACAAGCTCATGGTATTAAATATAAAATGTATCCAAGCATAATAAAGAAATAATAAAGCATGAAGCAATTGTTTTGGTAATTTGGTATGAAGAAGGATGTAAGGGATTATGTAAGCAAGTGCATAATATGTCAATAAGTAAAAGATAAGCAATAAATTCCAAGCAAATTTTTAAAACCACACCTTATTCTTTTATGAAAGTGCTAAGAGATCTTTATGAGCATTGTTGTAAGACTACCAAGAACTAGCCAAGGTGATGATTCCCTATGAATACTCATAGATAGGTTGACAAAGTTGTGTACTTTTTTTTATCAAAACTACATATTCTATAAAGAGGATAGAGCAATTATATGTTGATTAAATTATAAGATTGCATGAATAACTAGAGACTCAAAAATTTATATCTTGTTTCTAAAAAAGAGTTCATGAAGTATTTAAGATCTCAATTAAAATTTAATACAACTTTTTATTTATAATTAGATGGTCAAACAGAGAGAATTATAAAGACATTAAAAGATATATTGAGATTAAGTATTCTTCATTATTTTTGATAGTTTGAATAAGCACCTAACTTTAAAATTTAAATTAATAATAGTTCCTAGTCCATTCTTGAGATGGCACCAATTGAGATATTATATGAAAAAAGCCAATTGTCATTATATTGGTTAATAAAACTAAAAGCACTACAATAGAACTTGAGTTGATAGAGGAGACTACTAGAAATGTCTAGATGGCACAAAATAACTAAAGAAACTACTTTAATGCCAAGCATAGAAAAGTCAAACACTAAGAACGAGAACATGCATTCTTAAACATGAGGCTAATGAATGGTGTAACTAAGTTTAAAAAGAGAGCTAAATCGAAGCCAAGCCATATTAGACCTTTCTAAATATTGAAAGAATTGGAGGTATAACCTAATTTGAGCTATGAGAAGAATAAAATAAGAATCATAGATAAAAAGATCAAATAACTAAAAGAAAAAGTACACATCTAATCGAATTACAATGATAAAAGTAAACTTAAAAAGATGTTATGAGAGGACTCAAAGATGAGTAAAACAAGAATTGTTTTAGATTATTTTAAATTTGAAAGAAAAAATTCATATGAGAATAGTATTGTGACATCATATGTCTAAGACAATAAAGGCATGTTAATATTATGAGATCAATTTATAATAATGTGAAATACCTTGTAAAGCATGCAAGAATCAATTGAAAAATAAAATGCTCCAAAATTTGGAAATGAATATATTATCATGTAGATCTCATTAAGATAAGTATAACGACACTTGTTTTGGCTTTATTATATTGCTTTTGCTACTACTATAAAATTTTGAAGTTTAAAGGTTAAATAATAAACAAAAATATTTATTAAAACACATAGTCATGCACACATGAATAACTTAAATGACTTACCCTAATTTCTTATTTAGTAGTCATAATTTGCTTCTACATGAGAGTAATCAGGTTGAAACATAAGTTGTTAACTTTCTAATAAGCACTTGCATAGTCATTCTATGTGTATTATATGATGTAATGGTATAATGTTCATATGCAATACCCTAGGAATACAATTCATGTTATGCATAAAAAGATGAATGATGACTTAGATGTTGTGGGTGTATTGAATGCATGTGAGATGCTTGTTATTTCACGAGTAAATGTAAATGTTATAATTGACCATGTGTTACGTTGTGATATGCCAAATGAAAATATTATGCTATTATAGTGTATAGTTGTGTGAAATGAAGAATTATAATAGCTATTAAGCTATGTAAAATGAAAGGGACTAAAAAATGCCTATGATTTGGATGATGAGCCATGCAAATTGAAAGGGGCTAGCAAATGCCAATGAATAGAAATGAGACGACTAGTAAGCCATGTGGAAAGAAATGACTTAAAAGCAAAATAAGAAATTGAAGCATAACTAAAGATAACCATGTGATATTTGTTGTATGTCTAAATGAAAGATTGAGGACCAAAATTGGGTTTTCAAAATAACCAAGCATACTTTGAAAAGAGGATATTAGTTGATTATCCCTTGGAATAAGGATAATAGAAACTAGACCATTGTAAGACATTTATTTGGTTAAGAGGAAGTAGGCCCTTAAGCAAAATCATATTAAGTAAAAAAAAGGACGATAAATCCTAAAACACATGTGAATGCTTATTATTTTATCCATGTGATACGGTACAATATGATGTTATGTGATAATGATTTCACATATAATATGACTTAAAAGATGCAATAATTCATATGTTACAATTGTGTTAGACCTTATTTATTAGACTTATAATGGTGACACAATCTACTTTGGTGCCAATATTTTAGGTATAAGAGATACACATTACAAGATACAAGAAAATCAATAAAGTGAGTTGCAACATAAGACAAGTTCATAAAAAAATTGAAAATGTTTTGTGTAACAACTCAGGCTATGTTGCATATGAATTATTCAAAAACTTAGATTATACTATAATATTCATATCAATTGTATGAACAACTAAATAGTGTTATCATTTCTAATATTGAATATTTATATTTTATTTAATTATTTCATCATAAATTATATAATATTATAACTTTAGAAATGACGTTATCATATAGTTTATCTGAGTTAATATAAAGAAATAAATAATATGAAATGAATTCAGAATTGTCGATCTAATATGATGACATCAGGTTATATTCTTGACCACAAGTCACAAAATGAGACTTTTAAAGTGAGAGAAGAGGTGGCGGATTGTAAGTGCAAAAATGATGGTCTTGTCGGTGGAGGAGTGGTGCGAGGGATTAGACGAGTGTCATAATAATTTTTGGATTAGAAATTAGAGATTATGGGAAGGAAAAATAGAAAGACACTTTGAATGGAAGGAGAAGTGACTCAAGGGAACTAAAAAGATATTTCTTTTTTTTTAGCTTTATTAATTTTTTTAGAAGAAAATGAGTCAAAACATAACACTTCAAAGGTTAAAAATTTCAAAAAAAAAAAACGGTATCCTTGAAAGAGAACAAATGTTCTTTTATTAACCTTTCATCACAGTTCATTTTTGCTAGATTTCTTTCACCACTCTCACCGTTCTTAAACCAACTTAGAAACATCAACACGGAGAACATGGCTCTCCACAAGAGAGCCATAGTAGAGATGCTTTCCAATCTGTTGCCCAACAGTGACCAAAGATAGATCAGCATCCTTCAACAAAGCTACAGGCTTTCCCCTCAAGCTGACACCAAGAAGCCCAGAATTGCCAAAGGAAGGAACCCTCACATGTAATCCAAAATTAACCTTTAGTTTTCTCAACAAGGGATACTTCATCAACAAATCCCAAAACAGAGATCTCCCCTGCAAAAATCACCAAGAAGATAAAAAATAACATTTTGGATGAACCAAAATTGAATGTATCATCATCAACAATTACCGCAGCTAATGCAATCCAATAACGCCCCTTTCCATCATATCGAATATTGTCAGGAAAACCAGGCAAGTTTTCAACAAATCCTTCAACCTTCCCCTTCTTCTCTCCTTCGATATAATACCTTCTGCATCTCCTCCTGCAATAAGAAGAAGACCTTCAACTACTATTCGGCTAAGTGAGTTAAACAAACACTAGTTTCGTGAACTAACAGTATTGTTTTCATTAACTTGACTAACATAGCTAAGATTGTGTTAGCTAACACCAAATACAGATTCAAGAATTCAAATATTTTAGTTTCAGCATGCTCAAATTTTGTCAAAAATCCAAATTTCACGTCGTAATAGAACGATAAATGAGTTTGCATTTACAAAAGAGTCGCACATCAACTTTTGATCACATTGATAAAAATGACACTAACTCAGTCAAACAACGAAAAAAACTAGTTTCATGAACTAATGCATCAACATGATAAAGAATCAATTAGAATTAATACTAAATAACACATGCTATCAACCAAAAATATTATTTTTATTAACTTGATTAACATAGATAAGATCGATTGTGTTAGCTTAAAATCAAGTAACTTAATATAACTTTATTGGCATGTTGAAAATTTGTTAAAAACCTAAGTTTTGTTAGTAAAACTTTACATCATAATAGAATTATAAATATGTTTGTACTTACAAGGGAGTCTCGCAAAATATGATGGACTTTTGATCAGAAGATAGCGAAACACCATTGGCAAAGTATAGGTCCCTCGCAAGCACGGTTGTCTGATTTGTAGATGGATCAAAGCTCAGCAATCTCCCATAAGGACGGCCTTCGAATATGTCGAGGTGATGTTCCATAAGGTCATATTTGTAAGATGCATCTGTGAAGTATATTACTCCATTGGAAGCCACATCCACTCCATCAGTTAGCTTAAACCTCCTCCCCTCAGCCTCACTCGTCAACAGCTTTACTTCACCATCTTTGTTAACTTTCAGAAGCCCCTACATTTATGTTATGTAACTTTTCTAAATATAAATCTATTCTATCGTCATACAAGAGAAGGTTGAGACAGTGTTATTGATATAATAATATCAAAAAAGAATTACAGTTAATAAAATTATACAAAATCTGCAAATATAGATAGCAAAAACAGGAGGTACAAGTACATTTTTTTTTTTTTTTTGAAAAAATGATTTATTTTTTTATTATCATTTAGTGAAAAAGTTAAATAAAACTTTTTTAAAAGTAGCTTTTCATATGATATTTCCAGCGAATCTATAGAACGAAGTAAATCTGGCGATAGGAGACCAGCTGGCAAAGCCATCACCACGTGTTCAAATGCACAAGACAAAAAATTGTAAAAAAAATACTTTATAAAAACAAAAATTGCACCTAGGACCCTAAATTTAATCTACCACCAAAGCAGATCATTAGTTTTGTAAAAAGTATTGCTTTTAACACCCTCACATTTTTAAATTGTCAAAACCATGTTGGCGATTTTTTAATGCAATCGCTCCGTCCATTTATTCTATATTAACAGAAATACATTTCATTATTTATCATCTTATGCACATATTCTTTTACGTCCACGACTCAATAACATTAATTACATATTTATTATTGCGACTTGTGTACCAAATAAAGTGTAGTTGACTTTTCATAGAAGAAATTATATCAGATGACATTATAGATGAGGTTTGTAAAACTTTATAACCAATGTGCTAATTTTGATACAAAGATTTAATTAATTAATTTCAATATAATAGTTGATTTTGCTGTCTAGGATGACTCTAGAAAAAAAATAATACTATTAATAATGGATATAAACACAAAATAAACAAAGAAAATTATTGAATTAGTAGCAGTTTATGAAATTAAAAGAGGAATACAAGCTTTGGAAAGCATATAAAACCTTGAACATAGAAAATATCTACTTCATAATTCGACAAACCAACTAAGATAAAAATGTAATTAACAAAAGGTAAGAAAAATATTTTGCAAATTTAATAAATTATTTATTTTTGTATCACAATTGTATATTTAATCTTTAAAGCATAAAAATAATTTCAAGTAATATTGGAATAAGAAGCTTCATAACAATCATTTATTAGGTTTTTTTTTTTTTTTTTTTGAACAAGGAAATGAATAATGTAAATACAAACGAGTTTGTTCTAATTTCTTACCTTAGAAAATAATCGTCGTATTTAATCCACTTACCTGGGAAGACTCGGCCACCACCAGGCCACCGTCCGGTGCTAGGGCGATGCCGAGAGGGCGGCCGCCGACTCTTACCCAGTCCTCTACCACCACCGCCGCCGCATCCTTCTCTGGTGAACCCAACCGCAGCCGCCTTATCCACCCATCTTCGCATCCCGTGTACAGAAGAGCCTCCTCCTCGTCGTAGGCAAAATCTTCTGGCCCAGGCAACACGCCCTCGCCGATGCGCTCGCTCGCTCCGAGCACCGCTTGGTGCTCCTCCTCCGCCTTTGCGCTCGGCCCTAGGTGGGCGGCGCCGGTCGGGAGAGGGGCGGGGTCGAAGCCCTCCCCAACGCGGCGTCCGGCGAGCACCAGAACCAGAGCCAGCGCCAAGGGTGCGAGGATGAAGAGATGGAAAGGGTTGGCACGACGTGGACTGGCGCTGGGTTCGACAGCCATTGGAAATTGGTCCCTCTTGATACAAAGAAGAAGAGCTGATGCCGTGTGCATTTATTGAGCACAAGCTTGGGAATTATTCTTTTTTTTTTTTACAAAAAAAAAAAAAAAAACACAGGCTTGGTCCTTCAACTGTTTTTCTAGGTTTTTTTTTTTTTTTGCTCCTATGATTAAGATTATAGGATTTTTTAGGTCATTTTATTTGGGTGTTCTAACTTTATACTTTATAAGGTCATCTGATGTTGCAGGCTCTTTTGAGATAGTATTTGTAAGGTCTATTATCTAATTTATAGTTTTTCTTACCTATTTTCATAAAAAATATTTTTAGTACATATTTAATCTTTTAATTATTATAATGTATTAGTGAAGATTTTATGCGTTTCTAATTTGTCTTAAAAAATTTTCAAACTTTGAGCATGAAAAAAAGGTTTTTAAAAAGTTTTCATGATAGTTTTATTTATAAAAAAAATTGTAAACAAAAAAAAAATTAAAAAAAGAGATGACATGACATCAAACTTAGGAAAAATCATGTAGGGTCACTACACCATCCATCTTTATACATTTGTTATCATTCTAATTAATATCTTTTCTCAAAACTCTTATATATATCTGTATGAAAGTGATTGAAATAAGAATAATAATGATTGATGAAAAATTTTAAGGTAATTTATCATAAATATGATATTAAAACAGTATTTTCTTAAGTTTAATGTGATTTTAAGATAACCAAGAAAAAGTTAAAAAGCTTGCACACCTATGAAGGAAAGGATAAGGAGTGATCATTAGATGATGTCCCAAAAAGAAGAATTATTAAATATAAAAAAGGTAAAATAATAAATAGTCTGACATTGATTATAAATGATAGATTTTGGTTTTATATATAATTTTTTTATTTTAAAATATTGAGATACCTTTTACGAATAACACTTACTTTAGTTTGGATTAGTTGAGCAAAGTAAAAAATACTGTCATTTCTAGTTTAGTTTGGTTTCATTTCTTGTTTGCATATCTTGGCAAATCAATATTGATATTTTCCCAAGCATCTTTTATGTGAACCATGTGAAATACATTTTTTATACATATTTATTCAATTAATTTAATATGATTTTAATATATGTAAATTTTAAGACTGCTTACTTGTGATAAACGATCCAATTTCAAAACAAGTTATTTATTGCCCCGTCTGTCCAATAGTGTTAAATATAAAACATCATGAGCATGACAAAAAAAATAAAAAAAAAAAATAAAAAAAAAATTATAAAAAAACCTGAAATGTTGTGGATAAGTCTTTTATCCCAATTTTTTCCTATCAAATGTTATCCACAAGCGAGATCTGCAAGACTTAGACAGACAAATGCATCCAAAAAAAAAAAAAGATTTATTGAATATTGGTGAAAAGGGCAAACTTATTTTTGTAATTGAAGGAGTCTTCTTATCATAAAATTTATTTAATGATTTAGATGGATTAATACTTAATAAAAAATATATTTATTTATAAATTGTATAAAGGATGAGATCTGGTAATAGTTTTGTTTAGTAGGGATGTTGAATTGTTGTTTTCAACCTCCAAATGTTAAACAAAGAAAGCATATAATTTTAAAACACATAAAAAATAAAATTTACTTTTTTTATTTAGTTTATTTATTACTAAATTATAACTTCATAACATATTTACAAAATAAAACTTGATTTTATTTAGTTTAATTTATTTTTAATACAATAATACTATAATAAATATGCATAAATAAAATATGGCCATGCAATGCTTTAATTTCTTTTGTGAAACCCTTATTTTTCATTATATCTAGCTTTATTTGCATATGATCTTTTATTTCATATAAGATCATTTATCATTCTTGAACTTACATATTTATCGTAAGTCATTCCTTTATTATTGTTAGGTTATGTGTTATCCATTATTTTGTTCTTGTGATTAGGTTTACTCAATGAGTTTCATCCAAAGTTATATAACCTTTAAAAAAATTGTAAAAAAAAAAAATTAAAAAAAAAAGATGACATGACATCAAACTTAGGAAAAATCATGTAGGGTCACTACACCATCCATCTTTATACATTTGTTATCGTTATAATTAAGTAATATCTTTCCTCAAAACCCTTATGTATATCTGTATGAAAGTGATTGAAATAAGAATAATAAATATAATGATTGATGAAAATTTAGGATAATTTATCATAAATATGACATTAAAGCAGTATCTTCTCAAGTTTAATGTGATTTTAAGATAATAAAAAAAAAGTTAAAAAGCTTGCGCACCTATGAAGAGGATAAAGAGTGATCATTAGATGATGTCTCAAAAAGAAGAATCATTAAATATGAAAAAAGGTAAAATAATAAATAGTCTGACATTGATTATTAATGATAGATTTTGGTTTTATATATAATTTTTTGATTTTAAAATATTGAGATACCTTTTATTAATAACACTTACTTTAAGTTTGGATTAGTTGAACAAAGTAAAAAATACTGTCATTTCTTGTTTAGTTTGGTTTCATTTCAATATTGATATTTTCCCAAGCATCTTTTATGTGAACCATGTCAAATACATTTTTTTATACATATTTATTTATTTAATTTAATATTATTTTAATATATTTAAATTTTAAAACTGCTTACTTGTGTTAAACGATCCAATTTCAAAACAAGTTATTTATTGCCCCGGCTGTCCAATAGTGTTAAATATAAAACATTATGAGCAAGACAAAAAAAAAAAAAAAACTTAAATGACGTGGATAAGTCTTTTATCCCAATTTTTTCCTATCAAATGTCATCCACGAGCGAGATCTGCAAGACTCAGACAGACAAATGCATCCAAAAAAAAAAAAAAAGATTTATTGAATATTGGTGAAAAGGGCAAACTTATTTCTGTAATTGAAGGAGTCTTCTTATCATAAAATTTATTTAATGATTTAGATGGATTAATAATTAATAAAAAATATATTTATTTATAAATTGTATAAAGGATGAGATCTGGTAATAGTTTTGTTTAGTAGGGATGTTGAATTGTTGTTTTCAACCTCCAAATGTTAAACAAAGAAAGCATATAATTTTAAAACACATAAAAGATAAAATTTACTCTTTTTTTATTTAGTTTATTTATTACTAAATTATAACTTCAAAACATATTTACAAAATAAAACTTGATTTTATTTAGTTTAATTTATTTTTAATACAATAATACTATAATAAATATGCATAAATAAAATATGGCCATGCAATGCTTTAATTTCTTTTGTGAAACCCTTATTTTTCATTATATCTAGCTTTATTTGCATATGATCTTTTATTTCTTATAAGATCATTTATCATTCTTGAACTTACATATTTATCGTAAGTCATTCCTTTCTTATTATTAGGTTATGGTTTATCCATTATTTTTTCCTTGTGATTAGGTTTATTCAATGAGTTTCATCTAAAGTATATAACCTTTAAAACACACATCATATTTTGAATACTAATGCCTATTTTTCTTGATAAATAAGAATATGATGATATTTTGCAACATATCATGTTCCAAGTAGACCTTATTTTTCCTTTTATTTACCATCATGTTTTTGTTTTTTCTTTTAATTATTATCATGTTTTTCTTTCTCTTATGCAGGCATCCTATGCATGCTTTTGTCATATATCATACGAATTTAAAAATCTAACATGTATCCAACATTACCTGGTTTCCGACCATCGCTAGGCCACCTATTGCTACTTGGCCACCCACCATATTTTGGCTGCCTGGTAGCTACCACCCTCTGATCGTCGCCAATCGTCGTCATCTGTCTCGTTAATTTATGGTATCTTAGTCGCATCGTCATTGACATCCAATCATAATGTTGCATGATTGCATAAATTTTTTCATGTATTTTTATATTTTTTATTCAGTATGATGACTTATTTGAAGTTAATGTTATAGAATTCTAATTTTTTTTTATTTACAAGTGATTAATTCTAAAATTATCTTTTCTTATACATTTTATATTCAATATGGTCAAACCATTATGAGTTAATATCATAAAATTTTAAAAATCTCTTTTTGACTCTCAAATGATTTAACTTCAAAATTATTTTTCTCTTTTTTCTATGCTTATGATATTGTGCACTCAACTCTAATTGGAGAGATTCTAATTTCTCATCCCATGTGAGAGATAAAAATCGAAGGTGAGAGACCTTCTACTGGGAGAGCAAGTAACAGAACAAATTCTCACTTCTGTCAACACCCATAAGTCTTCACTCACCCTTTACTCTCTTATTCCAATCACTAAACCACCAACCTCCTCAACGAGACTTCAGATGTTAACCTAAATCTTGTTACCTCTTTAAATACGCTTTCCCGCTAACTCAAACCTCCACCTCATCGCCCTTTTCAATCTTCGATGGTTTGCGTGCTACTTCAAAGGAAACTATAAGTCACCATCACCAAAAAGGTGTACTTTTTTTATAACTTTTATTTTCTAAGTGATAATCTAAAATTAATATTACTCTTTTTTCTATTAGAATACTCTAAATAAAGTTTGTCTTAAAGTCTTTATTTTTTTATATAAAATTATATATGATAAAAATTACTCAATAAGATTTTATGCTTAACTCTTAATATATTATCACTTAATAATCCATGCTACAAATTTGGAGACTAGTTTTTGAACAATTATAAAATATCACACATGTCACTTAATCATAATTAGTGCATGGCATTCTTTAAAATTTTTTAATAATCTATTAAACATATCTAATATTATAGGAACCAAATTAAATATTGATATAAATTTAATTTATTTTTTATCAAAAGCATAATAAAAAATTGCATTTTAATGTCTTTAGAATGCATTTTTTTAAGAAAAAATCTTAATGTTTGATGATAATATGCTCCATAAATTTGGGAAGAAAAAATTTGTTATGGTGCTTGTATCAATCAAAACATAATTATTAGAATTCAATAAGATTTCCTTCCAAATCTAAGTTAAGATTAAGCATAGGCTCAAGATACTTAGACCACTTTAGGGATTATGAGTCCCTAAGACGTCTTTTCAAATTTTCTCTTCTTTTACTCACTCCATTATCATTTCTCTCTCCTCTTTTTACTTAATGCCCTTACCTTTTCTTTAGTCACATCATTCTCCTCTGTTTACATGACTTCGTTCTCTTTCTCTCATATCATTTCTCTCTCATCTTTACATGCCTATTGCTTCTCTTTCTCCTGTCATTTCTCTCTCCTCTCTTCACACAAAATGCCAATAATCTTTTCCTCTCTTTCTCTCATTATTTACTTATCTTCTCACTAAATTTAATGCATCTATCTCTATACTCTACTCATTTTTCTCAACTTACATTCTTAGTCTTTCAAAGGATATGCCATCAGTTAAAAGTATTAGAGGTTATCCATCATAAATGATATCAAAGCAAAGGTTTCATAACATCCTATCTATTATGCCAACTTTAGGAATCCAACTTTAGAAGTCAATTTAATAATTTATAAGATTCCGATACATTAAGAAGGATATGTCATTTAAATAGGTAGATATAATAAACTTGTACAGACTATGATTGTAATTTTCTAATATAACTTTTTAGTTTCTATGTGAAGACTAACATGATAGCATGTTTAGTTGCAATCCATATAAATAAGTTGTAAAACGATTATTTTTTATATCAGATTATCTTTCTTAAAATTAACTAGCTTGCCTTAACACCTTAAAAGCCAACTAAAAGAGTGATCGATCGATATAGAATGCAAAGTAAACATTTAGAATCTCAATTCTTTTATAAAGATGGTTATAATTATTTTTTAAGAAAATTTAGGTTATTTGGTATTTTTATTACTATTTTTTTATTAAAAATTTATATTATCTCTACATAATTAATTCTTTGAAATTATTTCTAAAATTATTTTTTAAAAAATTTATTTTGTATTATTAAAATAATAGAACATCTTGTTTGTATTACTATGCCATTAAATAGAACCAATTTAAAACCTTCGAATTATTTAAGAAAAGATGGACATATTATATCATGTAATAAAAAAATTTTTAAAATACTTGATAAGATATAATCAATTTTGAACAATATGCCTAAATAATTTAGAAAACTAATGACACCTCTCTTAGATGAGGACACTTAATTGTCCAATGAGGACACAATAAAATTAGCCCCATAATTATTACAAGATTACATGAATTTTAACTTTAAGAGATAAAGTTCTTACTATTAAGGTGGAGTTGATGAAGAAAAAAAGAATACACAAAAGTTGATGATGCATAGGACTCAGATTAGCCATAGTCCTAAGAATTGAGCATAAGCAAGAGTACAAAAAAAAGAGCATAAAAATAAGTCTTGAATGCCTCTTTTGTGTTAATTAGTTAGTTTGGGTCTTTTTAGAACATTTTTACGAGCAATAAAATTCATAGAAGATTGTAGTTTTGTTTTAAGTGCCAAAAGCCACCATATTTAGGTCTTGAGAGAAGAAATCTTAATGAGAATGCCAAATGAAAGTTGATGCTAAAGATATAATTTAACATATGTACAAGTGCTAGCCTCATGTAGATGTATAGTGATGTTTTCCATCGATCCATGAACTGCAATGGAGAGAAAAAAGAGTAGAGAAAAAATACAAAATATTTAGTCATGCTAAAAATCCTTGAAATAATAAAAATGATAACAATAAATAGTAAAAACAAAGGCTATCTTCTTGAGTCACAAAAGAAGTGCTTTGTTGTTGTAATAATATTTCAACTACACAGAAGAGAAAGTACTAAGAAAATTGAGTTTAACTAAACTCTAGAGGATGTGCTTACAACAATAAGAATAAATAACTTTAGCAGATAAAAAGCATACATACAATAAGCCAACTAGAGTATGCATAAAGAGCAAGATTTGTCCCAAAGTGCACCAACGAAGTATTTTTCATCAATTGGAAAGAGGTTTATAGAGACAAAAGAAATGATGACTCATCAAATGATAGACTAAGATTAGCCAAAGTCACAATATACGAATAAAAGAACTATTATTATTAAGTAGATATTTAATTTCTTAATCTTAAAAAGATAATAAGATAATAATTAAATGATGCCTAAAGGGTGAATAAGATGAAGCACTCATGTGAGGTCAAAATTTTGCTCTCCTAAGATAGGCATCACCAACCTTACTAGAGGATGACTCAGGCCTAAGGTTGGGCACAAGTTAAGCTAAGAAAAAAGATCAAAATATAATGTACTTGATTTGAGAAGAGTAGAAAAATTTGATTGGTTAACTAACCAACCAAGCCTAACACACTAGTTATAAACTATTTTTTTTTTTTTTGAAAGGGATATATCATTATATCAAAAGTGGCAAAGCCACACAGGTTTTACAGTTAGATCCTCAAGGGGGATCAAACAGAAAATCAGACAGCATGAGTTGGATGAGAGGCTGAGGAAAAGATTCCCCAGGACCCCAAATGAACTCATGAGTGCAAGCTCTGCGAGCAGCCCAGTCAGCAGGCTTATTTCCCTCCCTGTGGATATGAGAAAACCGGCAAGCCTCCATGGCCTTGACATACTGCAGAGTAACAGCAAGCATCCCCTCCCCACTGGGTTTAGTAACCATATCCCGAGCCTCCAGAAGTGCAGCCATCGAATCAGACTGGAACTCAACTGCACGATACTGGGAGAGAAACTCCCTCAGAAGGTCAAAGGCCATAATTATGGCCTGGACCTCCATCATATCAGCTGCCACAGAGAACATCCTCCTACCGACCACCATGAGAGGTTTGCCAGAGCAGTCTCTAACAACGACACCAAGACCAGCTATGGAATCACCAACCGCGGCATCACAATTAACCTTGATCCATCCTGTAGGGGGGGAAGCCAACCGTTCGTGACAAGCAAATCCGAGGATTTGCCGGGATTCCCGCTGGACAGAGATGAATAGATAAGATGCCTCCTGAGGGTTGTGCTTACCTCGAACCTAACCGTCCGAGACACTGAGCACAGAGTGGGCACGAAGCCGTTGTGTATAAGCGCATTCCTCCTCGACCAAATGTAATACAAGGTGGTAGCAATAGTCGCCACATGCTGTACCGCACCGTCGCGCCGCGCCGCAGGAGAGCTTAAGAATTTGATCAACATCCAAAATGCCAAGCCCGGACGCCGCGCCCGTGGGCCAGCCCAGCTCCCTTAGCACATGACGTGCGTGACTGGTCCCCCACACGTCCCGGGCACGTGGGCATTCCCACAACGCATGCTGCAGGGTTTCCTCCTCCATGCAGCCGAACAGGCACAGGGGATCGCGGCTTATACCCCGGCGAGCCTTCCATGTCGCCGTAGGCAGAAAATCGCTGGCAGCCCGCCATAGGAAGATCCGAACCCTCAGCAACACCTTTAATTTCCAAATTCTCCCCGTAGCTTCATCACGCCGCCGGTCGTCGCCTCCCGCAGAGGACGATTCGCGTTTCATCTGTGCATAGACTAGGCCACTGTGAGCCTTCTCCTTTTCCGTATGCGTCTGGACCAAGCAGTCCTGGACGGAGTCTCGAGCACACGGGAGGTGTCTAATTCTTTCAACAAGCTCCTCACCCGCCCAGCTGGAAATCGCCTCAACATTCCAAGCACCGTCGTCCCTGATGCATTCGGCAACGCTTTCCGGCCATCTTGTGCGGACATTAATGAACGTGGGCCAACAGCTGATAGGAAGCACCCCAAGCCAATTATCCTCCATAAATCTCACCCTCCACCCGTCGCCGATGCGCCACACAAAGCACGAAATCGCCGTCGGCATGGCTCCTAGGATCATCTTGCAAACGGCCGAGGCATTCCTGGGTGTCTTCATCAACGGGTCGATGAACCCGTACTTCCTTCTCATCATCTCGGCCCATAGTCCGCCTTCGTGCCCCAAGATGCGCTTACAATTTCCCATCTGCAAGGCCTGGTGCCAAATGCGAAGGTCCCGCAGCCCGAGCCCGCCGGCCACCTTCGGCGACGACACACAGTCCCAGGAAGCATAGTGCAGCTTCCGAACACTACTCGTGCCGCCCCATAGAAATTGCCTGATTCTGCGTTCAATTGTTGCAATGGTTCCCGCCGGCACCCAACAGTGGCGCAAAATATGGTTGGGAATTACACACAGAACCGAGGACGCCAACACAGCCCTACCCGCAAGCGACAGAACCCGTCCGCGCCAGCTGATCACTGTGTTATCAATTCTTTGGATTATGGTGCTCAGATCCTCCTTAGTCACTCGGCGCGCAGTAATGGGGACCCCCAAGTACACCAAGGCGCGGCCGATTGTCATTCCGAGCTTCCGTGAGATTAAGCTGGACTGCTTCTTGCTTAATCTGCTGCTAAAGTAGACATTGGATTTGGACAAGTTGGCCCTCAATCCAGCACTGCCCTCAAATGTCCGCAAAAATGCGGCGAACAGCGCGCGCAGCCTCCCTGGATGCTGGAGCAAAAATCAACACATCATCCGCGAACAAGAGGTGGGAGACCAGCGGTGTATGCATTCCCGGCCTAAACCTGAGCAACTGCCGGGACTCATATTCCCGCATCATGCACGATAGGTATTCCATAGACATGACAAATAGGAAGGTGGATAATGGGCAGCCTTGCCGGAGACCACGACGCGCCGACACCCAGGGAAGACGCGCACCATTAATGAGTACAGCGTACCTAGGACCAGAAATACATGCAGTGATCCAGTTACACTCAAAAAGACTAGGTCATCAACAAAACTAGAACCATTAGTATGTTAGCAACGACAAAATCACAAAAATATGATTTAAAAAATTCAAAATATTATTACATGCGTAAATTTTATTTTAATATATTATTTGCACCCATTGCCCAACGTTTTCGGTGTTCTATGCGCATGGATTAGGTTTACCGCTCGGCGCACCTCAACGCCGTCTCGTGCCAACGTGGGGTTGCGGTTTAAGCGGGCAGTTACCTCCCATTTCGATAGGAGCCACCGTTTCCGTTTCGCGCCTTTCACCCGCCGCGCATGTTGCGGACCGGACCGGACCGGCCCGGCCGTACTCTGAGTGCACCCCATAAAGAAGCGCTCGAACCGTCCTCAACTCCAACAGAGGAGCGGTTCCAACTCCCGAATGCTCTGTTTTGTTGCCCCCCTCGCCGTCGCCTCATCACTCTTCTTCAACACGCGGTGATAACACTTCGTCATGAACGACATCGCAGCCTCTACCCGGCGTCCTCTCCACTCACATTGCCACTTCCACGGCATCCTCCCCCCGCCTCCCCTTCCGCCGCCCCTTCCTCCTCCCCTTCCTCGCTTCCCCACCCTACTCCCGCCTCCTCTTCCGCTTCCTCTCCCGATGGCCTCCGGAAAGCCACGGGCTAGGAGAAGGTTCGGCGACTCTATCCCAGGCCCACCCAATGCCACACCACCGTGCACCGAGTGCGGCAAGCGCTTCGCATCATGGAAGGCCCTCTTCGGCCACATGCGCTGCCACCCGGAGCGGCAATGGCGAGGCATCACTCCACCGCACCAGTTTCGCCCGCACGGGGCCCTTTTCACCCCCGAGGAGTATCAGGTCGCCGCCACCCTCCTCCTGCTTGCCAAAGGCCACGCCTCCGCCGCCGACGGAAGTATTAAGGGGCCGGAGGGAGAGATAGGTCGCCGTCGCCGCCGCCGGCGACGCTGGGAGAAGAGAGTCGGAGAGGGTTTCTATGGCTGCGCTTCCTCTCTTCCTCCTGCTTCTCCTTTCGAAGAAAGCTGCTTGCTTGATCTCAACTCGCCTCCTCCACTAGACAACGGAGAAGATGGATGGAGCCAGCAGGTGCTGGATCTCAAGCTAGCGATTTGACAAGTATAACTGTATATTATAGCTTAGATTTCTCTGCTTTGGATGTGCATGGTGGTTCATGTCCTGCGAAGTGGGGCAGAGTGGATATCTATAGAACTTATTATATAACAGTGTTTCTCTTTGTCTGTTATAGCTTCTAAAGAATTTTTTTTCTACAAAAGAGAAAGTGGTTGATGGCTGGGTGATCTTCTTCCATAATGTATGATCGTTTGAAATGATGAGACCTAACTCTTGCAAAAGAGGGGAAGAGTAGAAGAAGCTGTATGGATTTATAAATCAAGGGGTGAAGAGTTGCTTTGCCGTAGACTTGCTCTTGAAGTAGACCATGAATGAGCCGTGGGATGTAATCTAAAAAGCACCGTTTTGGCATTCTGCTTTCTTCTTTATTTTATTTTATTTTATTTTTTGAAGAAAAAGTGGAAGCACCAATTTCACATAAACTAATTTATAATAAATTTAATAAAATGATTTACTAATTACTAATTGACTTCTTATATTTAGAAATATTCCATTTTTAATAATTTAGTAAAGATGTCAATTAATAAGTTTTTAACATCCCAAAACATTGTATGATTATGGATAAAATAAAGATGAATACCAATATGTTTTATAGTGTTGAATTAAGTGCATGGTAAAACAAATGATGCAAATATTATTGTATCTAATAGGTATGAAAATAAGTGCAACTTCAAAATGTTTTAATTGCTCTCTTGATCATAAGGCATGAACTAATGTTGCTTTCATATCGACTAACCATTAAAGTACTGTCTAATTGACTTGGATAAAAGGTATTCTTTCGATCAACTTTTTTAGTCCACAAAGTTGACATCATAGTATGCCGTTAGGCTACATATCATCCTATTTTTGGAATGTCACAAGTATGATATTATATATAAATGAAATACTTAGTGTGTATACGACTATAATATAATATAATTTTTTAGGATTCCTTAAAAAGCGACACTTATACTAACATTAAATATAATATCATGTCTATTTATTCAATGAATATAAGAAATTTACATACATGACACATCCATAATATCAAATGAGTTATTAAATTGTACTCATTACTTCAAAATTATTATATTACTAATAATTTAGTAAAGGTATTCATTAATTATTTTTTAACATCTCAAAAGTATTACATCACATGATGAGTATTAATGTGTTTTGTACTTGATTGTTGGACAAAATTTATGGTGAGACAAACGATGCTAATGTTATTACATCAAATAGGTACAAAGTTGAGTGCAACTTCAAAATAATTTAATTGTTATATTGATCATAAAACATGAGCTAATGTTACTTTCATATTGATCAAGCATTAAAATACTCCTCAATAGTTGACTTGGATTGAAGGTATTCTTCTAATCAATTTTTTAACCCACAAAGTTGACCACATTATACAATTGGATCACATGCCATGTGAATTTTGGAATGTCACAAGACTAGTGTTATGTATAATTGAAATACCTAAGTGTGTATATGACTATAATATAATGTGGCTCTTAAGAGTTGTCTAAAAATTGGCATGTATATTGATAATAAATATAATATTGGCTCTACTCATTCAATTAATGTAAAAAAATTACATATATAACACATTCATGATGTCAGATGAGTTAACTATAAAGTCTAAGCTCTAAACTACTAAACACAATTCATATGTGAACCATATGCATATGTTGATGCTTGAAATTAAGTATAACTTGAAATTTTTAGTTTTATATCACATACCATTTATATGATTAATTTAATTATTTTTCTTGTTTTATTTTAATTCATTAAAAAAATCAACAACCTAAGACAATCATATCTCTAGTTATCATATTAGTGGTTTAATAGATTGTACTAATGTTTCTACAACTTTAGATGCAAATGCTTTACATGAATGCTACTCGTAAGATGTATATAAATTTATATTCATTTAGATATATTCAATGTCTTGAATTTATAAGTTTCATGTGCATAGTCAAAATTATTGTGTAACACATATTTTGATAATATTCATTATATATGATTTTTACCTAAAATTGACATAAAAACATTTTAAATAACATTAATAAATTATGTGTTTACTTGATTTTTATAATGAATGACTTATTTAAACCTTCATATTACAAAGGCTTATATTTTTTTATCATAAACAACTATAAGGTGAAATCAACAAATATAAGTAAAATGAAAAAAAAAAATCTTTTAAATTATTTAAAATTTGTCAAAAAGGCACACATTTACAATTTTTCATCATATTGAGATTATATTTAATAAATTAAGTATTTCTTAAATTCACCAAAACTGAAACTTAAATGACTTGTTAACTACATATATCATATGTGGAATTCCATGTATAATGTAAGAAGATAAAGTTTGGTACATATATCCCCAAGCATTATACACTAGTCCTAGATGTTCATGAAAGTAATATATAAAGAGAATCATTTTGGGATGTCTAGCATTTCAACTTAACATGTTGTCTTATGGTGGATCTTTGTTTGGGTTTAATAGCCAATTTGACTAAATAAAAAAATTGAGATTTTTGTTCAAATGTTTATGTGGCCATTTACAATGACATTTGGGGCATGGATAGCTTTAAATATGTCTCTTTAGGGTTCCATACAATAGTTAGAAAATTCATTTATTCATTAGCAACGTTACTTTCAAGTTTTCACTCTTGTATTCACAAATTCATGCAATCTCTTGATTAAGCATTTTATAATACCCTTGCTCAATTTTTAGTGATTCTTATTATACATATAGGGATTAAGGATTCTTATTATATCCTTTTTATATTGGGTTTATGCTTTAAAATTTTTTGCATGTGATCCTCTTGGCATGTGAGTAAGAGAGATACTTAGTCAATACTATGTGTCAAGAGATTTAGTTTAATGATACATCATTATATATATATATATATATATATATATATATATATATATATATATATATATATATATTTGAACTTTGATTATGAAAAATTTGATTAGATAAAATTCTAATATTAAAAAATTATTTGAAAAAATATTTTTTATAGTTTTTTTAATCAATGTATTTTATTTTAATAGGTTCTACTTTGAATGTGCATCTCAACATAAATGATTAGCATTGTGGTTTTGTTGTAGAATTCAAAATGAATATGGTCATTATGTTCCAATGATGTCTCTTAGAGTATATTTTCTTTTCTTTATTTGAACCATCCTTGAAGGTTTGTCCTTATCTAGAAGTTGGCTTTGTTTCCCTCAAGCATCTTACTTTGAAGCCTAGGTCATGATCATGATCACAATACTTTGTCCATATTTGCAAATTGTTGATTTTACTATTTTGGTTGTCGAAATCACAAATTAAATTTGAATTTTGCAAGAACAAAACATATCATAGAAAAAGCTCAAGTTACTAATCAAAGAATATGTGGGAAAGTTGCCCATCAATAACTCGATTAGAGATGAGATTAAGAAAAAGACCCGAGTTTTAAGAATAATTATGACTCATCTGATGAAAAATTAGAAAAAGAAGACATTTATCACTAATTGGGTCATATTTTAAATAAAATATCTTGTTGAAAAATACTATTAATTGACTCATAATGTAAAAAAAACCAAACGAGACAATCATCACCAATTCAGATCTTTTTAAATAACTAGATATTACATTTATCATGTATAAAATTTACTTTCTAGAGATAACAAATGCTTTTTTTATTGGTGAACCTTAGGTTTTAAAAAAGATTTTTGAAAAAAAAAAGTAAAGAATAAATGTTGTGAAAAAAAAAAGATAACAAGTCTTGAATAAATTAATGATATTGACATTCCAAAAGAAGCTTTTTTTTTTATTTTCCCTGAGAGAACTATTTCAGTTTTATCTTCTTTTAATTCCCAATATAAGAAAGCAACAACACTACTCTCGTCCCTGGTTTACAGCTATTAAATAATATTAAAATTAAGCCGGCAAGGTTTAATAAGGCAGCTTTAGCCTTCTATTTATATGATTACTTTATTATTAAATTTGCTTCCAAGATGGACTCGTTCCTGCGTCACATAACCCAGCAGTGTTGGCCACCGCAAAAATCATCGGTCTGACGTGGCAACGATTTCCACGTGGCGCACAAACGGAAATTGTCGCCCTGCTTTATATAAATGGAAGCCATCAAGAATTTTTTTTTACTTCTTACAGGCAAATAGTCGAACAGGTGAGAGGCAAGTTTTCGGTCATAGAAAGCAAAGCAGGCAATCCATGAAGAGTAGTTCGGAGTTTGACTTACCTGGATTCAGGTTCCATCCCACGGAGGAGGAGCTGCTGGACTTCTATCTCCGGCGAGCGGTGGCTGGAAAGAAGCTCAACGTGGACATAATTGCCACCGTCAATCTCTACCAATACGAGCCCTGGGACCTCCCATGTACGTGCTTCTTTCTCCTCGTAAGGAAAATAGAATGAATTTTGGTTTCGACTGTCGTTGAATCTTTTGGTCGATCGGATGCATGCAGCTTTGTCGAAGATAGGGGAGAAGGAGTGGTACTACTTCGTGCCGAGGGATCGGCGGCAGGGGAGTGGATGGAGGCCGAATCGGACAACGGAGCGAGGGTTCTGGAAGGCGACCGGATCCGACCGGCCTATCCGAAGCGTAGCCGATCCCCGACGCCTCATCGGGCTCAAGAAGACCCTGGTTTACTACCGTGGCCGTGCTCCCCGCGGCATCAAGACCGATTGGGTTATGAACGAGTATCGCCTCCCCGAGCTTTCCGGCTCGGCTGAGACGCCACCTTCGCTTCCCATGGTATGCATTGCGATTGTAGATCCTCCTCGCGTTCGGATCTCTTCGATTGCGAAGTAATTTTGGACTTATTTCGTAATAGGAAGGCATGGTGCTTTGCAAAATCTATAAAAAGGCGACGACGCAGAGAGAGCTCGAGCAGAGGGCAGCGATGGAGGAGGACAGCCGAACGTCGACGTCGACGGCATCCGGTCAGGAAACCGTCTCGCCGAAGCTCGGCCAGGATGGGGCGGTCATGAGGGATGAACAGCTGGAGGCCGCGGAGGTTGAAGCGTCGTCGTCGGGATTGTTCGAACCGGTGGTTCTGCTCGAGTCCTCTGCCGTTGAAGTGACGCCGGCCGTTCGGTCCATTCCGGAGACTGTAGAGGCTTCTCGGCAGCCGAAGAATCTGCCGGCGATTAAGGTTCCGAGTCGTGGTGAGTTGGAGTGGATGCAAGACCCGTTCATCCACCAGCTGAGGAGTCCATGGCTGGAGCAGTGGTCACCGTTGTATGCCCAACTGCTTAATTTCTGAAACGAGGATCATCTCTTACCGCAGAAGGAATGTACGGTCTTTATTTATATATATTTTTTAATATATTATTTATAAGTTTAATACATAGCAATAATTGTTTTGTAAGAACAATTCTTTCATTGGTTTGGTTTGTGATGTCTTGTAAGTTTGTGAATAAGTCGTGTTTGTTTAATCGATTCCTCATGAGATTTCCACAATGCTTTATTGCATCTATTTTTTTTTGGAGGTTTTAATGAGTATTTCATTTTGAAAATTTCAAAATTAGAAATAATAAAGTCTATTTTTTGTATTTTTTTTTCTTTATTAGGAAGGTATTCCTTTTATATTATGTTTATGTTTTGGTCTACTCCAAAATAGTGAATGTGAAAGTTACTAAATTTTTTAGAAAATCTTTTGCCACTATTGCTTGTCATTCTTCGTTGCCCTTTGTAAATTACCCATTATTGATTTGTCGTTCTTTGTCTATTGATCATTTTTGATTGGTTGTCTAGTTGCTTATAGCAATGATAGGAGAGTGAGAGGTGGTAGGAGGAAGCTTGTTATATGAGATCATAAAAATGATTTCTACAAGCTTTTTCACAAAATTAAAAGAATACAAAAATTTTATTATATTGAATTAAATTATTTTCTCGAGTTATGATATGATAAAAAAAAATATAGAATATAACTTATTATATTTTTTTACTTCTTACTTTCATGAAAATAGCATATCATGATTTTGATAATTTTTTTATAGAAGTAAAACAAAATTCACAGATGATTTCATATTTAAGTGAGATCAAATAATATTTCTCTTTTATGAAGAAATTAAACATAGATATATGAAATAATTTTATCACATTTTCTCACCTTCACTTTCAATGAAATAAATAAATCATTAATTATTTTGTTTAAAAAAGAGGATTCTAAGGTCATAGAATCATGTCTTTAGTAAATTAAGTTTCATTATTTTGGAACAAATTTTTTGGCATAATTTTTATTTATTGATGGTGAAAATTCAAAAGCAAATAAAAACAATTTTAAGAGTATAAAAATATTTTTTTTTTCACAAATCATTGCATTAACCTCAATGTTCAATTGTTACTAATATACTTTCGAATTTCAATGCTTCATCTATCATAAGTTGTTGGATTATGTCAAGTATCATTTATTTTATTGTGGTATATAATCTCCAAACAAAATTCTTAAATAGCCTCTATCATTTAGCAATGTTCGACCTCCTATGATTTGCCCCCTTTTGTGATTGTAATTATCAATTTGTCATTGTTAATGTCAATATCATTATTAACACACTATTTGTCTATTAGTTATCGTCAACATGTTATTACCAAGAAATTGATTTTTTATAATAAACTTAATTTCAAATATAAAATTGCAAATTTTTATTGGCACATCATTGTCATCAATCATAGCTTAATAGATCATGACAAATGGCATTCAAGTGTGTCATGTAACATCTTCACTCATCCACTAGTTAGAAATGTCAAGCATTGTGATACATTCAAGAGAAGTATCATAGCTCAAACCCATTTAACATCTGCTTTCTCCAATAAAGGATGAGTAACTATCATGCGTATTATAAAGCTAGCTCAATTTAACCTAGCACCAATATCACCCAACAAGTTCACACAATGCTACATTGAACTTAGTGAAGTTTCAATGATTTTTTTTGGAGTTGAGCACTAGTCATTTGTGACAATGATATCACTATCATGTAATCATCAAAAGGCTTGAATATAATTTTTCTACTTTGAGAGATGTTTGAGATCCAAGTTGCAATAATGGATTTTACCACATTATCTAGAGATTGAAGTTTACTTCACCAGTTAAAATGACTTATCAATTGTACCAAAACATAGAGAAATGATGTCATCGCATTCTATTGACTTAAACATTTATAAGTAGAATCGCATGGCATAGATTTTGGTTGCTTACTTGACATAAAATAATATCGAGTATTGATGGAAATTCTTTCTTTTTCTTTGTTTGATTGACTCATTTTAATTAGGCTATGTTTTTTTGCGAGAACTTTTTCTATAATGTCATTCTCATCAAAATTATTATATTTTCTCGATAATATAGAATTTGTAAAAAAATAATAATAAACAAAGTAATATATTTTAACAATATATATATATATATAATTTCATGAATGTTGCAACTGATTTGGATTTATATATTTTATTTTTTAGTATCCGGAATTTTCTAAATTTCAATTTCTTAAATATTAATTAAAAAACTTGAATATTTTCTTTAAAAGTTCGTTTGATATATCTAACTCATTTTGGCAAATGGTTCTGGTTTTGTATTTATCTATATTCCAGATAAATTTCAATTTCTTAAATTATATGTATTTATCTATATTCCAGATATTTAAAGCAACAAAACTACTTGCTGCATTTACCTGATGCAGACTAAATATGATTTTATATTAAATATATAATTTAAATTGCAAGGGTTATTCTTTATAAGATGGTATTAATTACAATAAAATGAAATAACCCAATGGCTTTTCAAATTGGATCATATCAAAAATATTATTTTACTAAATAAAACTCTTTTTAACAGTTCTTTTTTAAAAACATTTTTTAAAACTCCTTTTTTAAGCTATAATATTCTTATCAAAATAATACATTCTAAGTTTACCAAACCCAAATCAAAATTCATTCAAATACTTTTGATTACCTTGCTTTTCTTTACTCTACTTAAACGATATTTATAAAAAATATCTTCTCTTTTTAACTACAAAAACATAAAAAATCCATCCAATAATTTTTATAATTTTTTTTATTCAAATCATTGTTCTAAAAAAGTTTTTAAAATAACTTTTGTATGAATGGGTTTGTTTGCAAGTCATACAACGATCATCAGTTTGGCAGAATTTAGAAAATAAAAAGACATCTCTGAGGTACATTTAGACTTCAACTGTGTTTATAACATCCATCAAAGGTAAAACAATGCAACTAGCATCCAATAGAGAAAAATGTTGTGAATTGATTTCATCTGAGAGTATCACCAATAACACTAAACTATACTGTAACCTGCTGATTCACTAACTCTTAACAGATGAAGTAATTTTTGTGGAAGATCAAATAGGAGAGAGAGCAGCAGTTTGTTGGAGCTATTCAGCTTGCTCTGCTCCCATCTGCCTTCTTCTTCTCAAGACTTGCTGCTTCATTCAACATGTCTGTAGCATCAGTGTGCATGCTCAGCTTTGCTAAGGCGACTGCTTGCAAGTAGAATGCCGTCGGCCACTCAGGATGGATGCACTGCGCTTGCATCGCGTCTCGCAAGGCAGCATCGGATTGATCACACATCAAATGGCTAAGGCTCCTCCTCGCGTACACGGTGGGAGAGATCATCATCCCCGCATCCACGAACTATGGCATCAAGAAGAGAGATGGTTCAATTATTTTCTGCTATAATGAGTCATTAGATGAGGAGGGAGGTTTGAATTGTGACTTTTAGGAAAAAAAAAACTTATTTAATTTCGAAAACTTGTGCGATATACAAATAAAAACAACTGTTTAAAGTAAAAACAACCCTTAATCAAATGATTAGGACTGCATTAAACAATCCCCTCCCTTTTAACACAACTAAAATATAAGTGTAGAATCATGTTACCAACATGTACACTAAAAAATGATGAGAATGTAAATTAAAATAGGAAAATGAACACAGCTCTTTGTTCTCAGATGCAAAGCACAAATGAACGTCTTGTAGTTTGTTACTGTTTAGCTGAAGTTTGGTCCACCTTCAGAAAGATGTAGTCATTTGCATTCCCTTCTTCTCAAATGTCTTTTTGTCTTTTTTATACTCTGTAATAAGATTAACTAGTAATTATACTTTATAGGTTACACTTGCACATCGTATTAATATGATACAAAGAAAGAATTGGTCACACAAGTGATCTGTCTATTTGACTAACTTATTTGGCAAATACAAAAGGTATCATGTAATTACGATGCAGCAAACGTATTATATAATCAGGTTTAAAGCAAAGATTTAACCATAATGTTCTTGGGCTTATATATTTCATACGAGTACGACAAGCATGTCGTAATTGTACGATATTTTTCAAAGTTAATGTAGATATAATATTCTAGAGTTTTAGGTTCTTTATACAAATGCGATAAACATATTGTATCTATGCGATAAATTCCAGGGTAAAGCTAGATATAATAGTGTTAGGCTTTAAGAATTTTGTGTAGGTATGACAAATGCATCATATTTGTTCGAAACTTTCTAGCTTTATTAATATACTATACTTATATGAATCGTGAATATTTTTAGTTTGATTATTTGTCTGTCAATGAATATACGTAAATCATACAAGTACGACATGAATATCTTCTTGTTTGATTAGTATACAATATTTATATAACATTTTGTGTTAATTCAATTATTTTTCAAACTCAATTCTTATTACTTTCTATAATATTTAAGTTATAAAATACAATAAATCTTAACATGATTTAGTTGAAAGATATACCAAAGACTCATTGATGAGGAATATATGACTAATGTATATGTACATTGAGCAAATATTGATGTATGCATTCCTAAGTGTCACATGACTTTAAGTGAAGGAATTTGACATTCTAACTATTTAGGACAACCACTCTAACTCCAAGATATAGAAGTTAAATCACCATTCTTTGAGCAATGCCACCAACAATCTTGAATATCCTTGCAGGTGAATTGTTATCTTTATCTATGCATCAAATCTCACATAACATATTAGTCTTTAAATGTTTGATTTTATTATCATCAAATTATTCAAAACATGAAATCAAAACTTTCAAGCTCTCTTTTTTATAACAATTTTTGCTTATTAGACTCAATGTTTGGTCATATCTACTTATATAAAGAAAGTGGGAGGGATCTTAATTATGATTTTTAGAAAACCTCTTGTTTAATTTTGTAAACTTATGTGATATACAAATAAAAGTAAATGATTAAAATAAAGAACATAACCTATTTTTAAGTGTTTCAACCACAATAAAAGCTTACATTTATCCTTTTTATGTTGACTAGGTTTTCCATTAAACAATCAAATTCCTTTTGCCAAAAAGTTAATAAGATTGTACCTTTTATAAGAAATCTACAAAAAGATCTATAGAGTGCTCATCGAAGCCACAAAAATAAATTCTTTCATAAGCGAAATACAAGTAAATGCAAAAGAAACAATTTCATCACTTGTACTAGCAATACTTATAACAAGTTTGTAACCAATCACTTGTAGCATAGGTGACATAACTAAAGAATGAGTATAAAACCATTTTTCTAACATGTATGCAAAAAAAATGATGAGCATGTGAAATGAAATAACAAAATAAATACAACTCTTTGTCCTCAGATGCAAAGTACAAATAAAGATGTAGCTTGTTAATATTTGGTTGAAGTTTGTAGACCTTTAAAAGGATATAGGAATTAGTATTCCTTTTCAAATGCCTTTTTTTGTCATTTTTATACTCCCAAAATATGATAAAAAAATACTTCAGAAAAGTCCTAACGATTAAAATTAAGCTTTCAATAAGATTAAACAGTTGTTACATTTTATGAGTTACAATTGTATATAGATGATCTGAATTGATACATTCTTCTTGTATCATCATTTGTGCATCAAATTTCACATAACTTATTAGTCCTCAAATACTTGGTTTTGTTATCATCAAACTACTCAAGGCATGAGATCAACATTTCTAGTCTCTCTATTTGGAGGTAACTTTTGCTTAGTAGTAAACTCAAAGGTTTGGTCCTTTTTGCTTTTGTAGAGTACCCATTGGTTATTTTTGTAGTTTAAACACAATAGTTGTGTCAAACATCTCGTGTAGAAAAGTGCTTTTCTATTCATATCAAGCATATCCTTTTCATAAACAGCTTTTACAACATCTACAAATCCTCAAAATCAGTAGGAAGATCTATCTGATCTAAAAGGTAACAGACCAGAGCATGGATGCAACAACTGCGTTCAAGGTTTTGTTTTGCAGATAACTTTCGTTTTAATAATAGGCTATGAATTTGACCATTTCATCATTTGTGAAGTGCTTAGTGGTTGCTTTTGCATTTGAATCCCAATAATTGTTTTAAACAGCTCTTACAGAGAAGTACTAGTCTATTCATACCAATCCAAACCTTTGAGTAAGCAACTTTTTCGAACCCAGCAAACCCTCAAAATCAGTAAAATGAGCTATTGATATTATAGGTGGCTTACGAGGATAGGAACAGAAACAACTACTATCAAGCTCTTTTTCTGCACATAATTTAGATTTGGGTTTGATCTGACTAGCTTTTATAAAATGCTGATTGGGTCCTTCACATTTTAACCACAGTGGCTATTTCAAGCAGCTCATGTAAACATTGCTTTTCAATTCATATCAAATCAGCTCTTTAAAACCTTTTCACAAACAGCTTTTTCAAACTCAACAAAAACACTTCAAAATCAGTAGAATGCTATATCTGATCTTTATAGGCAACATAGCAGAATAGTAGTGGAACAATTACTTTCAAATTTTCTTTTGTATGTAATACTAATAGACTTTAGGCTTGATTCTATCAGCTTTTGTGTAGTGCTTATTGCCTATCATTGCATTGTAGCCACAATATGAGTTGAGTAAAAAACTGTTTCCTTAATCATATCAATCCAAAGCATTTGGTAACCCCCTTAAAAATCAGAACGATGATCCATCTAATTTTATAAGTAACAAACCAAAACAAGGATGAGGGGGGAGGTTTGAATTGTGACTCTTAGAAAAAAAAAACTTATTTAATTTTGAAAACTTGTGTGATATACAAATAAAAACAAATGTTTAAAGTAAAATTATAACTTATTTTTAGAAAGTTTAATAACAACCAAGACTTAGATTCTAGTCAAATGATTATGACTACAATAAACAATCCACTCTCTTTTAACACAACTAAAGTATAAGTGTAAAATCATGTTACCAACATGTAAGCAAAAAAATGATGAGAATATAAACTAAAATAGGAAAATGAACACAGCTCTTTGTTCTTATATGCAAAGCACAAATAAACATGTAGTTTGTTACTGTTCAGCTAAGTTTGGTAGACCTTTAGAAAGATGTAGCAATTTGCACTCCCTTCTTTTCAAATGTCTTTTTGTCTTTTTTATACTCTAATAAGATTAACTAGTTATTATGCTTCATAGGTTACAATTGTACATCGAATTGATATGATACAGAGAAAGAATTGGTCACTCAAGTGATCTGTCTATTCAACTAGCTTATTTGGCAAACATTGAAGGTATCATGTAAGTACAATGCAGCACGCTTATTGTACAATCAGATTTAAAGCAAAGATTTAACTATAAGGTTCTCAGACTTATATATTTCATATAAGTACGACAAACATATTGTAATTGTACGATGTTTTTCAAGAATAACATAGATATAATGCTCTAGGGTTTTAGGTTTTTAATACAAATGTGATAAGCATATTGTGTCTATATGATAAAGTCTGGGGTTAAGCCAGATATAATGGTCTCAAGTTTTAAGTATTTAACGTAGGTATGATAAATACATCATATTTATATGAAACTTTCCAACTTTATTAATATACAATACCTACACGAATCGTGCATTATATGATACACAATTGTATAAATACGATACTGTTTAGTTCATTTTTTGCCTAAGTCAATTTAAGTTTTCCGTGTGAAAGGTAGATCATACAAGAACCGCAAACTATATTGTCTTATACGATGCGTGTGTTTTTTTTAAGACAATGAACTGAGAGTAGTATCGAATAAGGTTGATAACAGATATTGAGTACAAACACTAGCTCTCGAGTAAAATATAGTTGTAGCAATACAATGAGACTATGGTTCTTGTATAACATACCAATCAACATATATTGAGTATTTATCGCCAGTTTAATCATGTCTATTGATGAATATATACAAGTCATACAAGTATGACATGAATATCGTTTTTTTTATCAATATGTAGTATTTATATAACATTTTGTGTCTATTCAATTATTTTTCAAACTCAATTCTTATTACTTCTTATAATATTTAAGTTATAAAATACTTTAAATCTTAATATAATTTAGTTGAAAGATACATAATCAAAGACTCATGGATGAGGAATATGTCACTAATGCATGAATATATTGAGTAAATATTGATGTATGCATTCCTAAGGGTTCCATGACTTTAAGTGAAGGATTTTGACATTTTAATCATTTAGATAGTAGATGATGAGCTCTAAATGGTTCTAACTTTAAGATATAAAATTTGAACCACCATTCTTTGAGCAACACCACCAACAATTTTGAACATCCTTGCATGTGAAATGTTATCTTTTTCTTATACCTTCATCAATGCATCAAATCTCACATAATATATTAGTCTTTAAATGTTTGATTTTATTATCATCAAACTAATCAAAATATGAAAACAATGCTTTCAAGCTCTCTTTTTGACAATAACTTTGGCTTATTAGCAGACTCAACGGTTTGGTCCCATCTACTTATGTAAAGAATGCTTGGAGGGGGGAGGGGGCGGGGGTTTAGAAAAACTCTTGTTTAATTTTAAAAACTTGCGTGATATACAAATAAAAGTAAATGCTTAAAATAAAAAACATAACCTATTTTTAGACGATTCAACCACAATAAAGGTCTACATCTATCCCTATTTAAATTAACTAGGCTTCCATTAAACAATCTAATCCCTTTGGCCAAAAAAACAATAAGGTTGTGCCTTATGTAAGAGATCTATAAAGGGATCTATAGAGTATTTATAGGAGCCACAAAAATAAATACTATCACAAGTCAAATACAAATAAATACTAAGGAAACAATTTCATCACTTGAACTAACAATACTCATAACATTGATATAATGCTCACAAATTTTAGGTTATTTGTACGAGTATGATAAATATATCGCATTTATACGATGAAGTTCAGGTTTAACTAAACATAATATGGTAAAATCATATGAATCATACATGTATGATGCATGATTGTATTTGTTTGATGACTTATAATTCATTTTTTTTTCCTAAGTCAATTTATATATTATGTTTAAAGAATAAATCATACGAGAAACATAAACTATATTGTATTGTATAATACGTGCATCTTCTTCGGACAGAATTGAGAGTTATTGTACAAGGCTAATAAAGGACATCGCTAAGTACAAACACACTATAATTTAACTAGCTCTTCGATAAACAATAGTTGTACCAATATAATGAGAACATTGTTCTTGTACAACTTATAAATCAAAATATATTATGGATTGTCAGTCAGATTAATTGTTTGCTAATGAATATAAATTAATCATACAAGTACGATAGAAATAATGTTCTGTACGATCAACATGCAACAATTGTACAACACTTTGTATTAATTTAATTCCTTTTTAAACTCAATTCTTATTACTTTCTATGATATTTAAGCTATAAAATACTTAAGTCCTAACGTTGAAAGATACACCAAAGACATGTCTGAGGACTATGCCACTAATACTGGCATGAGTACATTGAGTAATATTGATGTATTTATTCCTAGATTTCACATGACTTTAATAGAAAGGTTTTGATATTCTAACCATTAAGGAAATAGATAATAAATTCTAGATAAGCAGCCATTCTATAAATAGCTGAAACCCCATAGCTCCAAGACGTGAAAGTTGAACCACCATTCCTTAAGCAAGGCCATCAACAACCTTGAACATCCTTGTATATCAATTGATGCATTCTTCTTGTATCATCATCTATGCATCAAATTTCACATTACATATTAGTCCGCAAAAACTTGGTTTTGTTATTGTCAAACCATTAAAGACATGAGATCAACACTTTTAGTCTCTTTTTTTGGAGGGAATTTTTGCTTATTAGTAAACTCAAAGGTTTGGTCCTTTTTTGCTTTTGTAGAGTACTTATTAGTTGTTTTGCAATTTAAACACAATAGATGCATCAAACATCTCGTGTAGAAAAAGTTCTTTTCTATTCATATCAAGCACGCCCTTTTGGTAAACAGACTTTTCAACATCTACAAATCCTCAAAATCAGTAGGATGATCTATCTGATCTTAAGGTAACACACCAGCGCATGGTTGCAACAACTGTTTTAAAGTTTTTGTTTTGTACGTAACTTTTGCTCACTAATAGACTATGAATTTGACCATTTCATCATTTGTGAAGTGCTTAGTGGTTGGTTTTGCGTTTGAATCACAGTAATTGTTTCAAACAGCTCTTACAGAGAAGTACTTGTCTATTCATACCAATCCAAACCTTTGAGTAAACAACTTTTCCAAACCCAGCAAAACTTTAAAATCAGTAAGATGAGCTATTGATCTTATAGGTGGCTTACGAGGTTAGGGAGGGAAACAACTACTATCAATCTCTCTTTTGCGAATAACTTAGATTTGGGTTTGATACGTCTAGCTTTTATAACATGCTGATTGGTTCCTTTACATTTTAAGCACAGTGGCTATTTCAAGCAGCTCATGTAAACATTGCTTTTCAATTCATATCAAATCATCTCTTTTAAACCTTTTAACAAACAGCATTTTCAAACTCGACAAAAACCTCCTCAAACTCAATAGGATATATTCTATCTGATCTTTATAGGTAACATACCAGAATAGTCGTGGAACAATTACTTTCAAACTTTGTTTTTGTATGCAATATTAATAGACTCGGTTTGATTCTGTCATCTTTTGTGTAGTGCTTTTTGCCCATCATTTCATTGTAACCACAATAGCTGTTTCAAACAAGTCGAGTAAAAAACTGTTTCCTTAAACATATCAATCCAAACCATTTGGGAAACTCCTTCCAAATCAGTACGATGATCCATCTAATCTTATAGGTAACATAACAAAGCAAGGATGGAACACATACTTTTAAGCTGTCTTTGCATGTCATTTTGGCTCATTATTAATAGTCTCTGGGTTTGATCCTTTCAACTTTTGTAAAGTGCTCATTGGTCATCTTTGTATTGTAAACCATTAATATCACAAATAAAGCAAAACTTTTAGCCCTTTTACTAATCAACATTTTCATCCTCATAATCTCTCCCTGTCCCCCAAAAATTAGTATGATGATCCATTTCATCTTTATAGGCAACAGACCAAAGCAGGGATGGAACAATTACTTTCAAGCTCTCTTTTTGCACATAACTCTTGGTTATAATAGACTTCCGGCTCTCACGTTGCTCCCCTCAAATCCAGTATTATGATACTAATCTTATAGGTAAACCTATTCATATCAGCCTAAATCTTTTAGCCCTTTTATTAAACAAAATTTTCAACATCAGAAAGTCCTCAAAGTCTGTATGGTGATCTATCTGATTTTACATGTAGCATATTAGAACAAGGTGGAACAAGTACTTTCAATCTCTCTTTCTTCATGCAACTTTTGTTTATTAAGGACTTCAAATTCAATCCTTGCAGCTTTTGTATAATGCTTATTGGTTCTTTTTATATTTTAACTACAATAGCTGTTCCAAACAGGTCATGTAAAAATGTGCTCTTCTTCTATTCATATTTAAACATACCTCTTCAGCGAAACGCTTCTTCAACCTTAAAACACGCTCAAAATCAGTATGATGATCCATCAGATCGTTGTAGGTGGCATACCTGAGAGTAGCAAGCAATGGCAGCATTGAAATCTTTCTCACGGAATGCAAAGTCCCCTCGCTTCCTTGCCTCAAGCATGTCCCTCATTTGCTGTGTCCATTCTTGAAATGATAACTAGTTCACAGACAATGTTACATATTAAGTTGAAGCATTAGATCTGCTTCCCATGCAATATGGTCTTGAATATCGTACAAGACAAATACCTCATTACTTCCTTCATCGTCCCTGTAATGCGTAATCACTAAGATTTGATGGATGGCTGTAAGATCCATCCTGGAGCAGGCGTCACCCATAGGAGAGATGGGGTGAGCTGGAGTTTGAGGAGCTTCTTCAGGCTTTGACATGCCCAGCATCGCGTGAGATGGGACCTGTAGCCAGAGAAAGCTTTTAGCAAATGACAAAAATGCAGCCCCGGGAACACGGAGGCCAAGCCAACAAGGTTCAGGGAAACGGTCACTCGACGTTTTCAAGGTATTCAATATGACTGACAAGTAATTTGTTTCAAGACCTCATAGCCCCTTAAATTCCGTGATTGACACTTAACATAAAGCTCAGTTGTATCTATAACTAAAACTGTAGTCAGTGGCTATATTTGGACCCACTTTTGATGAGAAATATTGTTTTGACAAAAACATCTGTTTCCATAGGTGCTTTTTATCGCATAACTTGAATCAATGCGTATAATTCAAATACAGTACTAACCAAAAAAGAACCCCAACATTTTCAGTCTTATGTGTTTTTTAAATAGACTGATGGCAAAGCCCAAATTGTGTACAAGAGATTGAACATAGGAGTCCAAAACAATTCCTAAGTTCTTTACTATCTAAGCTAGTTTACATGCATCTCTTTGAAGTTGGTACACTGTATGTTTATGAAGGGTTCATTAAAAACAACAAAAAACTTGAGGATATAAAGCACCAAAAAGTTCAAACACCTTACATCAGTCTTAGTTTGCAAGGGAGTAAGTGTCTGAACTAGAGCTTTTGTATTGGGGCGATCTCTTGGTTCATACTGCAAGCAGCGAGATGCAAGGTCCACCAAAGCGGTCGCATCTTCGGTGGAATAACGACCTTCCAAATGTGAATCCATCAGAAATAGAATGTTCTTACCTTTAATCATGTCAAGAGCCTGCCAAACAATAAACTAATCAAAAGATAGCATGTTCCTCACCATATTTATAAGAAAATCTAAATTCCAGAACCAATAATTTATGGCTACTTATATGTGGTGTGCAAACATCATCTTGAAAAATGAATAAAAAATCATTTTTATTTAAAATATTTTATTTATTTTGTTTAGTTAATTCTGTTTTCATGATTTTCAAATTTAAAGGTTTAGTTTCTTTGTGATAGTTTAAATGTGTGTGTAGTGGCGGGGTTAGTTAGAAGAAAGACATAGTGCAAAGAGTTGTCCTTGTGTAAATTATTAGATTATCAAATACAACCACTATCAAAGCATGGTAACCTACTTAAAGCTTTAGCCTATTCTCAACATCCTCTTGGCATGTGAGAACAAATAGGTACTCCTTGGGAAACTTAACCATTTAGTTTGTTAAAAACTATACCCCTTCTAAAAATCCAAATATAAGTACCACTGGTTTACAAAGATAGGGGAAATTCCTTGATTTTCGAAAGCTTACACCACCAAATAGAAGCTTGGTTATCAGTTGAACACTTGCATCAAGCATCATTCATTTCTTGGCAATTTCTTGGCAATGAAGTCACTAAATTGTTGTCAAGACTAAAGATTCATCATATTCTCACTATTTCCAACAACCCACTAAAATCAAGTAACTCCTATAATGATTCTATAGAGAGGGAAACTTTAATCTGTTCAAAGGCATAGTCTACAATGTTATTTGAATAGGATCTCCCTTTTCATAAGACAATTAGAAATGGAGCAAAAATGATGTTTAAGCTAAGACATGCCATTTGCAGTAAGTGACAAGCCTACAAAAGTTAGGGATCTAATGATCAATGCTAAGTTCAAGTAATTCACAAATAAGCAAAACATTCTGAGGGTCTATAGGGATACTTAGCACCATAAATGATAAATCTCAAAAGAAACACAATAATGAATACATTCATATTTGCACAAACTGATAAAAAGTGTATAATATATTCAAATATCGCAAACATGTCATAACTGGATGATGGTCATCCTAAAACTTACAAAATACTAAATAAAAACATCATCGAAGTAAACAACAATAGTTCTTTTATGGAAGGACAAAGTGCACGCCTTGTCCTTAATGCATTGATCTTGAAGCTGATCTTCCACATGTCACTCTCATCCATGCAAATATGGTAGTAAATACTTAGAAGATCAAAACAATGAACATCAAGACTTTTATCATCATAAATAGCATGTCACAAGGTCTATATTGAGGACAATCTATAGTTGATGCCAGTTATTTACACAAATATGTTTACACAAAGAAATGATAAAATATCTCAAAAAAACCTTTTGAACCAAGTTATCCACTCTCCTCTTAATCTTGGCATGGTTAAACCACATCATCCTACAATGGATTAAGCATGATCGAGGACAAGATCAATGGCATGCTACATGTCGCCAAGGAAAGGAAAATCTTAAGGCAACTTGAAAATGGTTTCCAAAACCTTGCTCAAATGGTTTCCAATACTAAAGAGCATACTCTACCTCTTCAAGCAGAGAACTGAACCATGATGAAATCAATGAACTCTATAACAAATAATGTATATAAACTCCATAAACTCTCATTTTAAACTTGTATTTAGAGAGTAAAGAGATTTTTCCTTCGTTGGTGTAAATGATTCTTTAATTAAGTGAATAAAAACCTTCTCAAAATTGGCTAGGCACAATTTTATTACCATCAAACTTGAAGACATATTTTGAACATAATATAGTGAGTCAAATTAAGATTTTTAAGGCCAAAGCCTAACATATAGAATATTTATAAAATGTTTTAAGAGGACATCACAATATATTCATTTGGAAAAAGTGACTAACTAGATAGAAATAAGACACCCAACAGTGTAATAAGCTTTGGTGATATCAAAACCTAAGCTACCAATAGGGTTGAGGATAAACCTTAGCTTTGAGGTTCATCACATAAAGCACTATTTAGAAGTAATATTTAATTCTTAATGACCTCACACGATTTGTCTCCACATTGGAATAATGAAGACAACCACTTCTAGTAATATTTAACACATGGGAATCCAACACAAAATGTTCAACATGGGGAGTTAAGCCATCCAAGGATTCTTGCATTAACAAAGGCATCTCATTCGATAACCTTACGATCGCTAATGTTGTTCTCAACATCATCTTACCATTGTGCTCTATAAGGTGAGACATTTGAAGTTAAAAAGGGAATAATGCCAATGTAGTGGCACCTAATGCAATTGACGATGATAAAATTAGAACTAGAAGCTCCAACAAATCCCTCCATCTTTAAGGCCTTCGTAATAACTATACCACTAATCTTAGGAATAACTTGCTGAGGAAGATTACTAATCCAGAAAAAATCTACTTGGCACAACATCCTAGAATTAGAGACAATTTCTTAGCAATAGAGATCTTTAGTTTCAATTCCCACTAGAGGGCAAGTTAAAAGCCATTATCAATAGTGTTGACTATATGAGAAGCATTTCACAAGGAGCTTAACTGAAGATTAGTCCAGAAGCAAATTAAGGTAAGCTTGGGGTTCTCTATATTTTTACATCATCAATTGTACGAGGATATGTAATAAAAAATAAAAATATATTTCGATTCCAAAATTAAGGACTCACTTAGTTGATATAATAGATCATCACCAAGCATTTTCTTTTCAACATTTCCTCTTCATAAATCCAACAAAGGCAAGCATCAATGTTGTATCTACCTCTTTATGGCAAGCAATAGGTTTTAGCATGCCTAGTTAATTTCATCCTAACACACCTCACTTTTGATTCAATTATGTGGCTTGCAAATTGAAGTACAAAATTTAAGTAACAAGATGTATGTATCCATGACACTCTCTCTTTAAAAGTTATGCCCAAAGAGATTACAAATATAATGAATTAGTTAAAGATCTCTTAGGTTGGCCTAGTATGCTACAAATGGGCCTTCCCAAAGGTCTCCCAACTTTGCAACAAGATGATAAGGGTACTTATATAGCACAGCATCAAATAACTATTTCTAAAGCAACCCAATGAACTTAATAACTATATATTTATTATTTTCAACCTTTGTGGAGTTTCTTCTCCTTTTATATTTTGGTTTGGAACTGGTTTAGGGTTCCCCAATCACATCATGCCCCTGCTAGCGAATTGACCATTCTGCTAAATTTGGTTAGTTCATTTAGATTTGAACAGTGAATTCGACATCTAATCAACAAGTAAACTAGGAAAATCTCTTCTCTCTCATGAATACAGTCAACACTATAAGGGCACTTAAATGATACGAAGAGTTGAAAGAAACGCAAGAAGATGAAAGGTACTTATATTTAATTTAACAATTTGAAACCACTTTGATATAGAACAAATCTGTCTTACTAAAAGAGTTTTTATAAAAACATGAAGATGACAATAAATGTAAAAGCATGAACCAAGAGTGGAACAACAAGCACACATACACCATCATTCAAAAGTTATAATGAGCAAAAGAAAAATATGAAATTGCACAAATAACATGGAGTGCTTGTATAATGAGTTAAAGAACTATGGTATCATGTTACTCATGCATTATTTTTACAAACAAGTTAGATTTCATATAAGCTCATCCAAGAAGCAAACAACATAAGCTAGAGCAAGAATCTATTACATGGAAAGTAGATTTAAGCCAAACTCCAAACATTTAATATCTCAAAGCATTCAAGCATAAGGGAATAATATAAACAACAAAAAGGAATAGAAAAACCATAAAATGCAAGAGAAATCTATGTTAAGGGAAGAGGGAGAAAGAAAGGGGAAGAACATCATTGAAAATCAATTCAACAACAACAATTACTTCCAATTGAATAATTCACTTGGAAGCACATCAAGTCGACAAGCCAACAAAGCATCTTCACATTTCATCAATAACTAGAGTTTACAAAAGTTAACCACCCTTGTATGAAAAGGAAAATAAAGCATACAGATTCTCCAAGTAGAATCAAACATAATATATCTTACAATTAATAAATCTTTCGATTGCATCAAAGGCATAGTGGTACATTATGACCCACCATCAACAAGGATGCCAACAATATCCAAAATTTGATGCATGAATAGAATCATATCTTATGTTCATATTCAATGTACATCTTTCAACATCTAATACATGGCCAATTCAAGTATCCAACTTTACAAAATATGTAAATTAGATCCTAACTTCATATAAGATAGAGAATAAAATATACAATATATAAATTTTAAGGAGCAACAAATAGAGGTAAAAATGATGTTAAGAGTTATGTTCCTAAAATTATGCAATAATCAATTCTATTTTTCATAAACACGACTAAAAATATCAAAAAAATAAAAATGAATCATTCTATACATATATTAACATAAAGAGATTCACATTGCCAATAAAGTAATTTAAGACATTGTCATGTAAAGTATAACCTCTATGAGCTAATCCAAACTTGACATTAACCAACCTACTCTCTCATGCATTCGTTCAAATCATATCCTTTTGAGGAATAATACTAGTAAGAGATAAAAATATTTTGATTATATTACATGATTACTATCAAGTTATGTTCCTAGGGTTTTTTCTCCCAAGACTTCTTAAATGAAAGTAAGATGAAGGCATCTAAAGTGAATTAAGAGGTCAAAGAACTTGCAAAAAAGAAAAGAAATATACGAGGAGAAAAAAGCAAGGACAAAATTGAAGCACCATAACCAAGAAAGTCTTGATGACAATAAAATCTTAAATAAGTTGGATTTGATTCTATTTCTCCTAGCCTGGAATCTTATGTATAATAAGATATGTAGAATATAATATTCTTAGAGTAAAAGAGAGAAACCCATTTGGAAACAATTAAGGAAAAGGAATATGAATTTGGATAGGTTAGCTACATCCAATTGTCCAGATATAAGCCATTCATTATCCTTATTTGGCAGCAATCTAACAGTCAAATTGCAGCATCTACAGCAGCAATGGACGTGTTCATCAACAATTACCCAATCCAATGTTTACATAATATTACAAAAGCCTATTGACTTGTTCCTTTTCAAAGAGCTGTTTCTACTATAAAGCTCATATACCATGAAGAGTAGTATTTAAAGAAAAATATCTTCCAAGAACCGATGAGCAAAATCGTTTGTGTATATGCCAGAAACTTTTGCATCCTTACATGAAAGAGCTTAAACATGTTTGGAAAAGCATGGGGGCATGGATACGGGGCTTTAGGCCTCATGTATAAGATAGCTTAAGTTCCTGATATTTGGCACACATTTACACATAAAAAGGTTGAAGCAGAAAAATGGTAAAAAATTGGTTTGTTTCTGATCAAGATTTCAACATTTGATGCCAAAGTTATCAGTCAAACCTACCAAGCCAAAGCAAGGAAACTATGGTTTTCACTGTCTTTTGCAAAGCAGCTTAAGGATCAATTTTGACCCTTATAGCCTTACAAAAGGCTTATCACCGGTCACATGCACCTGGGATGCAGGATCATGTGAGATAAACCTCCCATAACGTGACCTTAGTCTCTCTAGTAGATAATCTATGAAAAATAAACAAAAGTCACTTAAAAAATATCCTGACTCCTAAAGATGAATATCGAATATGGAAGCTGAATATTTGAACAAGCTAAAATTTTATCAACAAGAGCATTGATAATAACTTGAAAATTTTAAGAAAAAAAAGGACTAGGAAAATATGTTCAAGACAGGAAGTTTAAAAACGTTTCAAATATGACAACATACATGAGTTGGAGGTATATGTTTCCCGCTAAGAAGATCCAAGAGGATGGTACCAAAGCTGAATATCACACTCTCAGGAGTAACCCTACCTGTAAAGCAAAATCATAAGAGCTCCACCATTATGGTCCGGTGCCTTAAGTTTCAATTCAATCATTGATTGTGAATGCATAACTAATAGATATATGCTACTCTCAAAGCATCTTAAAAAGTAAGCAAATGCAAGTCAAAGATAGTAAAATTCCTAAAAACTTGTTACAAATTTGTAGAACTTCTATAGAAACCTTCATTGCATGATTCACATCCACATCAGTCAGTCATACAAGAACTCAAGATTTAATTTCCAAAATTTTAGAATTTGAGCCATAAGATTATATGAAAAAGATCAGCTGAAACATGATAATTCTTAAAAAACCATGAGTAAGCTCATACAAACGCTAGTGCTAAATCAGAATTAAATCAGGCTTTTACTCATCTCATGCGAGAGATGCTCATATGATCCGACCATAGTACACTCTTCTTCCTGGCATTGGCTAAAATATCCATCAAAGTTCACGTACAGACATTTTAAAGAGAACAGCTGATTCAATTGAACAACTAGCATTACATTTAAGTTTGTTGTTATTCTACTCTTAAACTGGAATGGCATGAGATATAGCATAAAACAGTTAATTCACATGAGCATTCCCACTATGTTTCTTGTTTTTCAAAATTGTTCACTTATTAAGCATTAAGAAGCATTTAGAGAGCATAATTTTAAAACTTATCATTTCCTTTTGAACATCGCTTCCACTAACTGCCCAACAAATGAAGTAAATATAGGATTTCATGTAGGTATTGAGATATAAGCATATACCATGTAATACTATGAGTTCCTAGCTGCATCAGCAGTGCTATTAACTTGAATTTTATGCTAAACATTGACAAAGTACTTAAAAATTTTCAAACATATTGAACAAAAAATGGCAGCATATCTTTAACAGGCAGAAAAAGGAGCTGCAAATCACAAAACAGAAGCTATCAACTGAACTAGTTAAAAGGTATAGAAGATAAAACTAGCAGTGGGCAGATGCTGTTTCCTTTGACAAGAGGAGTTCTTCAAGCAGTAGTATTTCATTTCAAACAGCATATTATAAACCAAGGATGACGCCAACATAGACCAATTAAATCAAGAAAAATGGGTCCTATTTAGACAGAAAAATGTACCATTTCTAAGGTACTCTGGTGGTGTGTATGCTAGGTTCGTACTGTAGCTTTTTCCATCCCTACTATTTTTCACGAGCCCAAAACAAGATAGGCGGGGATCAGAATCCTGCAAACGAGTCCATATTAAATTCATGTATGACCAGAGCCATTAAAAGAGTAGTGTAAAAATTTACTGCAGCAAAGGATGAAAAGCCAGAAAGCACAAAAGTATTTCTCAAATAGCCAATATACATACTTTTCAAAAACACTTTGTGACTATACACCATGCAATTATATCAAATTTGAGAAGTTCCATTAGCTTTCCATTGATCAATTTTTACTCTTGTAAATCTCACAGGACAGTATTCTGGGTAACAACAAGCTACTTCAAAGAAGTTTAATTTTACCCTATGCAAATTAGGACATCATTCCCATGTACATGCTCCATCCTTGCAGAATTTTTTTGAATGAATTTTTTCTGACATGATTTAATGTGGCTGAAGGCTGATTTAACCCTTTATTTTTCAAACCCTTTCCCTTCCTCTTTAATTCTCCCCTCACTTGCCTTCCACATGGTCATCATCCTCTCTCTCCCTTTCTCATGCCTTACTCTTTTCTTATGCAAGTGGAGAGGCCATAGGGTTTATTTATGGGTATTGATGGTTAGGATTTCTTGGTAGGAAAGTCAGGAGACTAGGAATCAAAGGCTTTAGAAACTAAACAATTGATTCAAGGATCACATCGTAATAATAACAATCAAGGGATTTAATCTTGGAGATTGCATGAGTAAGAGAATGTGGTTGGGATTTGTGCAAGAAATAAGAAGGGAAGGTTAGATGATCAAGATTCGTTGTTCCCTATTCATACATTTTGTCAAACAAGATCATTCATATTCATGATTACCAAACGATACCATTGCAATGGAAGTCCTCTTCAACATAGACTTATTAGTGCAAATATACTAACAAACCAAACCCAAACAATTGAGATCATGGTTCAAAATCTACTTCATTGGATAGCTATTAGGTTCAAAAACTTTATTGCTGGTGGATAAATAGAAAAGCCAAAGTGAATCATAAAGGTTTGGGTGAAGGTTTTAGTGGGAATTAGACAAGATAGAGTTGTTGACTTCAAATCTTCTCCAAAAGTAAAGGGAATAATTTTCCATTCAAATCATGTAATTTAAACAGAGTTCTAACTAATTTGCCCCTAAACAAATGCTTAAAGATCCCCCAAACTTTTTCTTTTTTTCCCCTAAATCATAAGTCCATCCTTGAAAACCTCATTCAAGATAGATTTTCAAATTTATATTCTCCATAAATAATTGTTCTACTGTGATGCCATCATGTGAAAAAGACAAGCTAGATGGTTTGCCTTTTCATAAATCTTTTTATGGTTTTTTTTTACGCACAGCATTTTACATCCATCTCCTAAATTCCCCCTTAAGAAATCTTGACACCAACCTAAATTCTTAAATTTTGTAGCCTCTATCAAGTCTCCCAAAAAGTAAGTGTAGAGTAGAAGAAAGAGAAGATGAGGACCAAGTGGAATACAAGTGAAGCAAGAATGAAAGTCAAAAGAGATCACCTTCATCAAGTGAGTATGATGATTAGAAAATAGTTAAATTAATAATTCGTACATAAACTTGATTAACTAGACCTAACTCATCCCTAATGGACAAATATGAGATAAGAAAATAGAATCCTTGTGACATGTATGGTTTAAAAAGCTAATACTCGATTTGAATCGTGTCTAATTTAATAGAAAATTCTGTTTTAATTTGAGAAGATGACATGAACACCTAATTTTTTTATATCCAAATATTGTTCACTTGAGTCGACCATTCCTAATTTAAGTGGGTTTTATCCCAAAAAGATGTTTTAACATTGTAAGAACATGATATCATTATATGAATCATGTAATGTTCCCTCCGTAACTAGTGCAAGATAATTCATCCTTGCACCTCTTAGAAGCTTTACACAAGAGCTACATCCTATTCAAAGATTTGTTTTCCTAAAACATCACTTTTCGATCACTCCTAACCCACTTTAAGTGTTACAAACTCACTAACTTTTATTTGGTTCATCTTTGAAACATATCAAACTAAAGAAGATACCACTTTGATATCATAATTGTGATCAAATTAGTCCCATTATATTGATGTATTATCCACGAGTCATTCCATCCTGACCTAAATAGTATTTTTTTTCTTTGGAAGGCATTTTGACATTTTAAGGTCATGGTATCACATATGAAACCTAGAATTTTTTTTCCATAGCCAATGTGGGATAATTCATACTTATACCTTATAGAAATCTTGTATAAAAGCCACACCTTATCCCATGATTTCTCTCTTAAGAACATCACCTAGCAATCACTCCCATGCCTCTTTAGATGTTTCAATGATGGAATTTGTCATCTTATCTATTATGACTCATACTCTGAAAGGCACAAAACTTAGTATTCTCCCATTGATAAGCTAGTTTTTGCATTAATATGTTAGCCCATCAATTAAACCAATATTTCTAAGCTAACATTATCAATGTGGTAATTAATCAACTATTAAAGAACAATCCTTGATCATAGAAGTTCAGATAAAATGCAAAAATAGGGTTATCAAGCTCAATGAAATCAAAATCAAATTTAACTTTCCAAACATCTCTAAAATCTCAAGTGTTATCTGACTTTTTAATAAAAAGGAACTAAATCTTTCAAAAGTGAGCTAGATTCACTTGCAAACACCTAGCATTTGTTTGTTGATGGTGCATTTGGCAAAAAATCTTGAGGAATCGGATTTGTTCTCTTCAACCCATAGTAATTCAAGCTAAAATGAGTTATTCAAATTGTATTGCCTAACAATCAGTATGAGTATCAAGCCTTGATTATTACTCTAAAGTTAACTCTATGGCTACAAGTTAAAAGCATAAAAGTTTTCAACAACTCATAACCAATAGTCAACCAAACCAACAACTCATTTGAGATAAAAGACTTTATTCTAAAAGCTTATCAACTATCAGCTCAGCCTCTCCTCAAGAGTTCAACCAAGTATATTTAATCCAAATTCCCTAAAAGTGGAACCAAGAAGTAGATCTATTGGTCAAACATAGATTCCTACATGAAGATTTTTCTCCCCTTGAAAGGTCAAGCATTGAATTGCAACACTTTCCAATGCTTTATCTTGAGAGGCCTCATAGCTAAATGGACTTCCTCGAAGCATATCTCAAGTCAGGGGTCCTCCCCTTCGAAAAATCTAACGCAAGGGGGATCAAGCTTCAAGCTCAAAAGTATGTCTTGATTGAAGGGTAGCTTTCAAAAACTCTTATCTCGATTACTTATATACGTTCATTCATGAAAAATCCCAGACAACATTGGATCAATCCATTCAAAAGAGTATGGTAAACAAGCAATGAGTTGTAATTTGGCTATGAAGATTATCTTAAGGATTTGTTTGGCCCATTATGTAGAAAGACATTACTCAACTTATAAGAAGATATAAAAGTTATTAGTCTCATACTCCTCTTCCTCAATAACCAACAAATGAGATGAAAGCAATAACAGTAACTCATCTCTTCTCAATCTATCATAAACTTTCTTAACTCATTCTTAACTGCTAGAAGTGGAAACCAATTCCATCTTGTGGCTATTTTCTATTTCTTCAAGTGGGTTAATACTAAGCCTCGTGTCAACCAGACCAAAATTAAGGTAAGAAACTTATAAGCAAACAACTTCAATAGGTTCAAAGTTTCCTCAACAATTATTATTGTTAATGCAACAATGTTCCAAGGTTTTCGACTATTTTTGGTCCTTTAATTAAAAAGTTTATTATAGAGATGGACTTGGTGAACCATTTACTTGAGCCAACATCTCGGACCACTCCACGTGTTGATCCTCCAACCAACAAAGTTGGGAGTCCTTTGTGGAAAAAATCTAAAAGCTCATCAATATTTACAAGGTTACTCAATAATGACAACTATTTTTTCGCTACAACTAAATAAAAAGAATATTTCTTCAGTTTATCTTTAGAGCAGTCGAAGAAGCCTTTCTTTCGCAAGACCTACATATCACTGCCTACAAAGGAGATGAAAAGAAGGAATTCCAAAGCAATTCCTTTCATTATACTTCTTGAAGTATAGGTGGGCTTCTCCACCATCTCAAAAATGAACAAAACTTTTTTCCATGAACCACTTCATATTATTTTTATTTAACACCTCATTGAACATGCATATAATATTCACTATATTAGGTGCAAACTAAGTTGGAATGATACCAAAAAAATCTATTAACTCACATAAAGAATGATTGTGAGGAAACAAAAAGTCCATATGACAAAAAATCTATGAAAATACATATCTCATCGCACCTGTTAATGAAGGGATGCTCCTACAATGAAAGTACTGATAAGAAAATCTCAAGATGAAGCCGAAAGCCATGTGAATTGGCAAAGACATACTTAGCAATAAGTTCCTCAAGCTTTGAGGCCTAATCTTCAACATTATTTCTTTACGTCTCCCCCTCTTTTAAGGCTTGAGCATCCTCTTTACCTAACAAAAAGTCACAGTTAAAGGAATAATTAGTAACATTAGTATTCATAAACTAAATATACAAGGTTTTACCTTTCTTATTATACGAGAATTATGTAAAAACAAAACTGATCCCACCACAGTGCCTCCTCGAGGCTATCTCTAGGAAAAGTAATGATGTCTCTAAACTTTAAAGCAACATCCATCAAGACTTGAACTAACACTAAATGGATCACCTATCCAGCCATCTCGAGGTCCCATAAGGTCATACATGTCTAGGCACGAAACATAATTGGATTCATGAACAAGTGCTTCAATATATTACCACAAGGGCATGTCTTTCTTGGGCTCTTTATTAAAAGTCATCTCGAGTGAAATCTTCCACATCTTCTTTCTTGGGCTTCTAGAGGGCGAGTGAAGACCCATCTATTGCTCAAAAATTTCTTTCAACTTGGTATCCTTCTCTCACCCTTAGGGACTTATCTTCTTCATCCTTTTGATGAAGGTTATGAGGATTATGTTTACTTCTCTTAAAGCCTCAAGGGTCTAGGAAGGAAGGACCAACTTCCTTTTCTTCATAACATTTTCTTTAATTTTTGTGTATTTATTTCAACTATTTTTTGTCCTTCAATTAGAAGGATGACTTCCTAGTTGGCCTTGGTGAACTCACTTTTACCATTATATTCGAGAAATCATTTTGGACCACCCTCTTCCCCATGGATCAATCCTCTAGCCAACGAAGTTAGGAGTTTTGTGTGGGAAAAAAAAACTAAAAACATACTAATATTTGTAAGGGTACCAAACAATGATAGGCACTTCTTTGCCACAATCGAATTCAAATGATATTTCTTCAAATTATTTTTTGAGCAGTCGAAGAGAATGCTTCTTTTGTCAAGACCCTAAGATGAAGACGTATCATTGCCTCCAATCGAAGTGGAAAGAAGTATCCAAAAACACTTCCTTTCATCACGCTTCTTAAAGTAAAGGGTGGGCTTCTCCACTATCTCAAACATAAAACAATTTTTCTCATCTACGACTTCTTAATATTTTTTTAAGACCTCGTTGAAGATGTATATAGTGGCCACCACAATAGGTGCTAAGTTAGAAAAATAAAAAAAAATCTATTAATTCCACAAAGAATGGCAAAAAGGGAACAAATAATTCATACAAGAAAAAATCTGTGAAGATTTCTTGTGTATAGATAAGATATTGTGTGAGGAATAAAATTAGCTATTTGAAATCAATTTTTGATTGGTAGCATATGAGCTCTTTATCTCTTTAACCCCTAGTATGAAACTAACAAGAATAATGTTTAAAAGTAATCAACACTATGAACCTAAATAGTGGACAAAGACAAGGCAAAACACAAAATAAGGATAATCAATCAAGAAAAACAAGAGGTTGCGTGGGATAGAAAATGCTTTGGTATATAACTTGCGAAGGGCAATTGACCAATGGACATCTCCTATGGTAAGTTGACCGTCAGTCGTAAACAACATCATGGTTCGCAAACATTAGCAAGAAACAGAATCATTGAGTATAACCCTTTAATGGAGTACTAACAAGAATTGGAGTAACGGGTGGAATCAAGAATTTTGATTAACAAGGAACTAATGGACTAATAAGGGGTTATTTCATGAAACTTAACATCTATGGAGATATATAGGCATTTTGTAAAATGGTCATAAAAAACAATACCCTTCCAACATGTAAGAGTAGATCAAAAAGATGTACTTAACAACATGAGAGAAAGCTTGTCATGTCTAGGATGAAAAGACATAGAAAACCAAAAATCTGAGGGGTGAGATGGAAAAAGGGGGTTGTTTGGGGTAAAAAAGAGAAAAAAATAAAACCCCATTGAGGATAGTAGATGAAAACGAATTGATTAAACAACAAACTTTAAGATAGTATCTACCCAAAATTGTTAAGGAGCATGCATGTGAAATATTAGCATGTAAGCAATAATAAGAAATCAATGTTTACATTCAACCATGACGATGATGTTGATTCTGGATTCATGAGAATACATTATAAACTTTATTGAGAATTTTGAAATGTTTAGAGAGTAAAATGAGAGAAAGTGAACTTGAGATCCTCATAGGAAAAGAAAGACCAAAAAAGAAAGAAGAGAAAAAAAATAAAAGATTTTTTACAAGAGAAAAGAGGTGGATCAAAGACTAAAAGAGCCTTGGGGTTCTATTTAAATAAATGGATACCATATGATGAATTCATTTTGCATGTAAGAAATTATAGTTGATATTATATAATTCAGTTATAACAATTTGTCATGGGCTGATGTATGTTTTTTGCTAACATGTTTAGTTAGTTATAATTACAAAGTGAGAGCTTTGATCATTGACTTCGTGAAAAGATCAGTTATAACTACTAAGCAATAACTTGGTTATTAATAACATGATAGAATCAGGTATAACTACCAACTAAGAATTGATAATTGATAATATGACAAAATCAATTATAATTATAAGGTAGGAACTCAATAATTTGAAGTAGGATTTACGTTGCTAAAGAGTGATTCAACAAATTGGTTCTGAAAAATTGTTCTTAAAGTTCTGGCCATAAAAAATTGATTGCAAAAATTTGGCCTTGATAAATTGATCTTGAGGAACTCAAGTGCCCATCACCAATATTCATCACATGGTTTTGCTTGGAATCAATGACCAATATTTAATAGATGAATTTTTAAGCCTTCATTCGGTCTCCAAACTATTCGTACCCTCAATTATATTGTAATGAATAATTATTTATAAATATTCATATAAATATGAAACAAAAAAATAACATTCAATTTAAAATTGAAAATTACTTAGATAATTAACTCATTTAATACAAAGATAAAACATCATCTTTTTTTTTTAAATTTGGATGGCTAAGCTAGAACCCTTATCGACAAATCCTTAACTTCCTAGAGTAAGAGAACGTTACCATGAGATAATTATGTGTAATTTTGAATTCTATGGATAACCTTCCCTTGATCAATGATAATCTCTCAAGACAAAAAAAGAAGAGACAAAAGTTGGAGATGTCTTACAGAAGAAACCAACAATAGTTGAGATTCCAAAATCATTGCCATAAATAGAGCAACTAAGATTGTCATTATAGGAATCCCTTAGTACCTTAGAATAGTTTCCTTGTTATAGTACCCAAAAAACAATTCTTCACTATCGATGTAGATTTTCTTGGTGGAGATTGAAGCTAATAGGAAATCGATGGAGACTTCTTCTGATTCTATCGATAATATGAAGAAATTTAGAGGAACCCTGGATTTTAAAAAGATTTTTTATGTTACAATTTTCCCTTCTCAATGGCCTTCTTTAATATTTGCAACAAGGAGACTATCCCTTTAACCACTGCTAAGGGGTATAGGTATCCTTCAAAGGAAGTTATTTTTAAGTCTTGAGAAAGCTCAAGAAGAGGGAGAGAAAGAAAGCTCTAGATGCTGTCCTGAAATCTAAGTTGATGGCTATCTTATCAAAAGTCAAAGAAGGAATGAAGATTGATCTAACAAGCACTCTTCCCCCAAGTCCAGATGCAAAGGCTCCTCTCAAGGTTCCAAATTACTAAAGAGGAGCCAAATTCAATTTCAATAAAGACAATTTTATTCCAAGCATTCTGTTTCCTCTTATCAATTTTTACAAGAATCCAATCACAATCTCGTATGACCTAAAGCAAGCTCTGAAGCAAAAACTCAAAGAGGTTAGATAGATGATAAAAATGAGAGTACTAGATATCCACATAAGAGGGTAGTGAATTATGTTCCAAGTCTTAACCCTCAAGTATAGGCTTCGATGCAAGGCAAAAAGTAAAACAATAACCCAATCCCTGAGTGTGAATAACACAATTGAGGCATAGAATATAAAGTCAAGTTAGATCTTGCACAAAGATGATGGTTAAATTTTGATCCTTGAGTATTAATCATTACTCTTCAGGGAGATTAGACACTTGGAAGTTAAAAAATAAAATTTAAACTTTGTGTCATAAGACAATGATAAAGTTAAGTTGCAATAGATGATGTAAAAATAAGGCCTCTCAACATCTTCGCATGATGGATTAGTGATGAACATAAGAAAGAAAGGAACCAAAAGCTATATTGTCCAAGACCCTCATATAGCAGGTGATGATCGTCTAAGTAATGTCATCGAGAGTCAAAATGATTGATCAAATCTCAAACAAATAATTAACTGAATCAAAGTTGAATTTAAAGGGTATGAATTAAAATAATTCAAAGAAAATAGTTCAAAAGATGAAAGATGCTTGAATCCTTATGTTTCAAATATGACTCAATAGACTCGTGAGACAAAGAAACAATAAAGGTTCATGTTAAAAACACTTGTTAGACATTTTTAAGGGTTATTGACATGAAATGTGTTTCTTAATAAAAATGTCACAATATGTTAGTTCGTTTGCATAAGATCTGACAAATAAATTATCTCTTTTCATATCTAGGGTTATTGTGACCTACTTGAGGGAGTGTCAAAACTTGTTTAGGCTTTAGTACCAAAGCTGGATTGAGTTTTTGAATGACATGATTCGATTCAAAGGGTTCAAATCACAAGTAAAAACTCGCTTGTATTGATTTGACTTAAATTTTCTTGAAAAATTTCACAATTAGTGTAATGAACTACACTCGATAAGATTAAGTGAAGAAACATAGTAGCATATGAATTTGCCTTGAGATATTCACCTCTTTAAAGAGTCTAGACAAGTGAATGATCACCATGAAATTGACCTACAAAGATGATGTGAGAACCATTCACGAACTAGAAGTTGATGAGAAAAAAAAAATTAACCTAGGTAAGTCTCAAATAAATGAATTCTAGAGGTCAAACAAGAATAATCAAATTGATATTGATTCCAAATGCCTTACAATCTTGAGTGAATTAGAATCTAATGAAAGAAATAAAATAAATTTTTAATTGAAAAAAAAACATAGAAATTACTTGAATGGTAACTTAAGATAAAATTTAATTAAGCATCGAGTGATCATGTTACTTTGGATCATAATTTTTAATTTTCAAGATATGTTGTATGTGATTGTTGAACTTAAAAGAGTTTGTTTCGTATAAACTAATAAAACCTTAAGAATGCAAGAACGAGGTGCAAAGTAAGAAATTCATTGATAACTTAAGGTAATTAAACAATACCTTTAGTAATTAGCTCAAGAGGACTAAGATAACAAACTCGTGGATAAACCATCAAACGATCACCACTCTATGATCGAAGGATTTAGATACCTTCCTCTATCTAGAATTAGCATACATTCGGTCTAAACCTTAATTAAGTACAGCCCTTCCCAATTTGGGGCAAATTTGCTAATATCTTCTTAGTATCATGAGATCTCACACTTTTTGAAAACTAATCTCCAACTTTGAAAAGATACTTTATGTGCTTGTTATAATAACTTCCCATATTTTGTTTTGTGTTAATTTAGATGAGCCAAAAAATTTTCTCCTTCAACAAGTCCAATTCAAGCCATCAATTGAGCTTCTGATATATTGGCAACGCTGCAAAACTTCTAAACTTGATAGGTAGAATGATCAATCTCAACTAGAAGTATAGATTAAGATTCTTAGGCCACAGAAAAAGGTGCTTGCCCATGAAGACTTAAGATGTGGTTCGATATGCCCTATGGAGCTCATCAAACCTTCAGAATCTTTAAAAAACTTTTGTGTGCTAGTGCAACTTGGCCATAAGTTTTGCGAAGAGCAATTATGGCATACATAAGATGACAGTCATACTTATTACAAAAATACTATAGTTCTTAGGCACGAAAAATTGTCATGTTCTCATTAACAATGGTAGAAGGAATTCTAAGCCTATTAAAAATGTCTATTCATAAGAAGTTTCAAACCTTGAAGGTGGTTTGATTGATAAAAGACTTGGCTATTATAGATTTAGAGAAATAGTTGACAGGAACTTCTGCCCACATCGAGCAGCTGAGAATGAGTGAAGGAAATCCATACCCTCGACTAAGAAGGGCCAGGAAATAGCTATAGATTTCATCTTGATTGCTGACTGTCAGGAAAGAAGAGCATGAATCTGCAAAGTTAGCATGAAGATTCCTTGATGCATAGTCTTCATGGACTAACTATGGCTTGATGCAAAGTCGCTGCACTCTCCTGAAAGGATCAACTCAATGATGTCCTTAACTCCGGAAAAATGAACACGCTTAAACAAGAGCTTGAGATAAGACTTTTTACACAACTATCCTTCGACCAAGACATCTCTGGACTTGGTGCTTGACCCTCTTTGCTTCAGATTTTTGAGAGGGAAGAACAGCTAACTTGAGGTAAACTTTGAGAGGGTGTATCCAGTAAAGAAAGCCTCTTGAGTTGATGAATTGAAAAATTTTGCATCTTAATGCTTGACTTCTCAAGAGGAAGGAAGTATTCATATGGTCTTTGTTCATATCCAGTATATTTTTTTATTCCATTTTCAAGAAATTTGAACTAGATCTACTTAATTGAACTTCTGGAGAAGAGATTAGGCTAGTGATCAGTAAGCTTTTAGTGTCAAGCTTTTGGCCTCCAACTGGTCATTAACTTGATTAATAACTATCTGAGAACTGCTAAAACCCTCAAGTCTTTTACTTACAGCCCTAGAGCAAACTTAAGAACAACAACTAAAGCTTCATACACAGCTTTAATGTTGGCAGCAAGGAATGCAATTCGAACAGCTCCTTTTATCTAGACAGAGGAGAACAAATTTAACTCTAAAAGAATCTTCATGATATGCAAATTGATGAATAGTTAACGCAAGTAATATGGGTTGTGCTTTAAAAGAATTTTCCACCATCAGAAAGCCAGCTAGAACTTGAGATTTCAAAGATGAACAGGAAATAAAGTTGATCTCAAGTTCGCTGAGCTAAATTAGCTACTTTTGTGATCTGCCTGTCACTTCTATCAATTGTGGAACCTATCTCAAAGGTTTATCAATGATTACGTTTATAATATGAGCTTGAAAATGCTGATGAAAGGGCTAATATAATCAATGCCAAAACTAGCATCACAAGGATGAATCCTTGAAGTTATATATCTTTCAAGGAATGCACGACATAATAGATTGGACATTGAACTTTGTTTCTCTCAAATTAGAACAAATTTTAGAGGCAATAAGGTAGATGAACAAAGACTCCATTGGGACTAGATTTCTTAGAATTGTATATTGAGATAGATAAGCCTTAAGCTCTTGGAAAATTTTTCACAATCTTCAACCTACTAAATTTTGGACTTGTTGTGAAATAGGTTGAAAAATGACTTATCCTTATCACCTACCTTATAGATAAGCCTATTGAGTCCTACAATTCATCCAATTGAATATTGAATGTCCCAATGATACGTTCACCAAATCTTTGACTTTATTAGGATGAACCTAAATTCCTTCTTTAGAGACCACGAAGCTAAGGAAATTGCCTGAGGATGCACCAAAGATGCATTTCAAATAATTTAGCCTCATGTTAAACTTTAAACAATTTTGAAGATTCTTTTAGATCAAGTAGATGAGGCTTGAAGGATTTGCCTTTGACCAAGAGAGCACCTAAATTGGCTTCCAAGTTTTTGCCTCTTTGACTTTGAAAATTTGAATCAATCATCGTTGGTAAGTAGTGCCAGCATTCTTTAATCCAAAGAGCATGATAATGTGATAGAATGTTCTAAAGTTAGCAATGAAGGAAGTTTTGTCCTTGTCCTTTTCAATCATCTTAAATTAGTGATAATCAGAGAAAGCATCCAAAAATCTAAACCAGTTAAAACTAAAAATTGAATCCACAAGATCAATGATGCAAGGAAGAGGATAAGAATTTTTTGGACTAAAAATATTGAGATTTGTATAATCCATGCACATGCATTATTTCATATTATTTTTCTTTATGATGACATTGGCAAAGCTAGTTGCAATAACAAACATAATAGATAAAGTTTGTTTCAAGAAACTTAGAAATTTCATCCTTTAATAGAAATTCCATCCTTTATAGTAAATTGTTTTGTAGAACTAAAAATGCACTTCTTTTGACGAACTGCTAAAAGATTGAGATTAAATTTAAAGAAGTTCTATGATATAGAACACTATCCTGAGCATGTCCGATGGTGTCAAGTCAAAAATATCAACATACTCAACTAAAATATTAAGGTTGGCCATTCTATGGGATTTATTTAGATTAAATGATGTATTTGTAGTCTTGTCATTAGAAGAATCAAGAGAAAAAAAAATACAGTGAGTTACAAAATTTATCGATGCTATATCTAGAAGTTTAATGGTCGAGGCTAAGGGGACTCTTCATTGTAATCAGGTGCACCCCTTGACTGCAGATCTCCTTGAGCTCGACAATGCCTACTAGAGAATTAAACTTCATGTATAAGTGAGGTGTCGAGGCTATCATTCCAAACTTGTTCATTGTTGGACAACCCAAGATAACATGAGTACCTATAACCAGAAAGTTTATAATGTGCATCACTAAGACTAAAGAATTTCTTAATGTCAATAGCAATGTGATAATTCATTCTAGCTTGGTCATGTCCCTTAAGAAGCTGACTTAGGAACCAACATAAGAAAGAAGAAGACTTCAACTAATATCTATACTGTTGAAGGCATCAAGGAATAGAAGATCAAAAGAATTGTTAAAGTTGATAAGCAATCAACAAACTTTAATATTGGTGATCAATCTAGAGATAACAATAGTATCATCATAAGGATATCTAGAAGGAGGTAGAACCTTTGAACTGAAAGTAATTGAAGCTTGATCAAGCCACCAAGTAGTCACATTAGCCACAAATGACTTCACAAGGGACTTCAAAGTTGATTTCCTTGAATGAGCTTGGTTTTCTCCAAATATAACATACACAATTTTGATTAGATCCTTGCTTATGTCTCGAAACATCAAAGGCAAATCTTGGTCTTTACAAGTAATTAGCGATGGAGCGGCATTTGAAGATATTTTATTTGGAGTAGAAGTTAATTCAAGCTTCTTATCTCAATACCCTTGGAGGTGTCCTTTTAACAATTTCTCAATGAGGAAGTTTAAGATCTTTGCATTTAGAAGCGGTTTAATTGTGATGTTCATAAAATTTGCAAACTTTAATCTTGTCTTGATTATTCTTTAAAATACACCTTGGTTTTTAATAGAGACCCCCCTTTCTAATTACAGCCAATACCTCTTTGTGTGAGGCATTTAGAGTATCGAGATGAGCTGGAAGGTCTCAAGCAGAATGGCTTCCTCAGTTGCTCTTGCGAGGGATGTTATGAGTGAAATTATGTTTCTTGAAAACAAGACATTACTTAAGCTCACTTTGTTTTGGAGAAAATAATGCCATTATTTTCGAGTCGCTAGTCAAGGCAGCAAAAAACTCTTCTTTGTTGATGTGGCAAATAGCTCGATCAAAAACGTCTTGAAGTGATCTGGGAAGGAAGTGGATGAGGAACTATTGGAAATCATCGGGTCATAATGACCTCATGAGAGCAACACTAATTAGACAAGAGTCCTCTTGATCAACTCTTTAAGGGCATGTTTGAAGCATCGAAGAAACATGCATAGAGTTTCATTCCAAGCTAGTTTAGATCAAGAAGTGATTCTAAGACCTTCTTAGGTGTTATACAACTTGCAAAAGCGGAGATAAATAACTTTTGAAGTAATCAAATGGTGAAACGTATCCAAGAGATAATTTCTAAAACCTCACAAAAATGAATCTTTTAGAAGGATGGAAAAGCTGTTGCACTTTACATGTCCACTATTGACATGCAAGTTTGTTACATTCTCAAACTCTTTAAAGAATGCATGACTCAAAGTTGTTATAAAAGAAGGTGGAGGATGGAAACTACAATTTGGGAGATAAAGTGGAGAGAATCTCTTTAGAAAGGGAAAAGAATTGTTCTATAATGTGTAGATTGGACCCATACGCCCACGATTTATTGTTAGTATGGTAAGGAAGCCCGATTGGAGCTACATAAGATGGAATGTCAAGTGAATAATCAAACGTATGTGGAGGTGAAAATGATGGAGCTTCAAATTCTAGTTAGCAAAAGAAAAGAGTAGAGTTTGAATTGGAGCTAAAAGGTACAAAGTTGTTGAGAGTTGGAGATGTACATATTAAAGCCAAAAAAAAAAGATAAAACTGGTGTTTTAGAGGAGGCAAGCTCGAGAGAATCATGAGATTCTAAGACCTCAAAAATTGGGATAGAGGAAGAAAGATAAGGTGATGGGAGATCTTTTTGAGTCTGAGATTGAGAAAACTTAGTTATGAGTTGTATAATAAAAAAGGGAAAGGTGGAAAGTAACATCCTAAAACAATCTAGATGTTATTGAACACGATGAAAAAAAAGGAATTGAGAGAAATAAGAAGGTTTAGAGTTGGAAGGTAACTAAGTCAAAAGTTATAGGACTTCTATGATGTCTCAATCACAGAGAAGCAAGATCTATGCTACCAAAGAAAGGTCTTGATTGATTATTGGCTTTGAAAGAACTGCCATCCTCAAATAGTTGGTTTTAAAGGTCGATTCTCAAGAGACTAACCTTAAGGATCTAGCCTCATAAGTCTGGTCTCGAAGAACTCAAGTACTTATTACCAATATTTGCCACAAGTATATGCTTGAAATCAACAACCAAGTTTTAATAAAAAGTTTTTGCATCTTCACACACCATTTTGTTATAAGGTATATGAACATGAAGATTAATGCATAATGTCATGCTCAACACAAAAAGATCAAAAAGTAAACTGCATGTACTCTAATACATTATCAAAAAAAAGAGTTTTGATTGAAGTAGATAATTAAATTTTTATTTCCTGGTCAAATTGTTTAAGGAAACAAATAAAACTACTTGACATTTTAACAATTATGCCTATATGACTTTAGCACAATCATCTACAAAAGAAAAAAAATAGCAATATCTAGATGAGTTAAAAGAGGACTAAGACCTTATAAATATGAGTGTATTGAATCAAAAGAAACCTAATTTGAAAGGACATAGATAAAGTAAAAGAGACATAATGGAATTTTCCGCTCTCATAAGCAACACATTCAAACTTAGCGAGTGAAGAGGGAAGATGATTAAAGCCTCACATACAATTAAGTGGATGATCGAGATGATAATGCCACTGTAAGGAGAGAGGGTATTTGAGAGAGCAATTAAAGTAGAACTAGAGACATAATAGATGCCTCTTATTTTGACACCATCACAAATAGTTGGAAACATAACTCGTGCACCATTATGGCCACTACAACAAGAGTACCAAACTCTGTCTAAAATTAGCAGCAAGAGAAACATGTTCAAGGTTCAAGTAGGACTAAACAAGGGAATCAATGACTTATAAAACATGAGCAAAAACCATAAAGGTATTAAGGATCACAAAGTCAACAATCAACTAATCTTGGACAAACTGGAATAATGGATGAAGCTAGAAAAGGATCATGACCACAAGGAGCTACGCATTTTATTTTTTCCAAGTTACGAGATCAATGGTAAAAGAACAATATTGAAGAATTTTGTCCCACTTGCTTTTAATGTATTAAAATAAACTAGAAAATATGTCAGCCAAGAGATGTTGCTTAGGTTAAAGTATGTGGAACAAAGAAAATTCTAAACCCCTTCTACATTTTCTTAAAACATGATGATGGTTGCAATTGTTGGTTCAAGACTATTAAGTATCCATGGGTTTACTGCATGGCTAAAGGTCTGCCATTTGGTAGATTTGGTAATATCTATCGATTAAAGTGCCTGGAAGTTTGAATCATAAAGCTTTTGATGATATCTAATGAGAAACCAAAAAGTATTAAGCCACAAGAGATAATTGGTACCATTGAGTTTAATATTAATACCAATGGTTAAGGAGACCTTTATGTCTAAGAGAAAAGTTGAAGACATCATCAATGAATACCAATAAAAATTAAGGAGTTAATTAAGCATAAGGTCTAGTTAACTATAAGAAGGTAAACAATTTTCATGTGTAAAAACTAAGAGAGAGGATGACACTCATCAAAAGATTAGGCGGAGGCATAATAATGGCTTAATTAAGCCATCAATAACACTAATGTTAGTGGAGATGTAAGAAGGGCTAACAAGAGTTGATGAGGTTTGGCATGGCATGGCAAGGGCAAAATGATGGAGAGGTAGAGACTTACATGGTCTAGGACTTAAGGTGTGAAGTGATTAAGGAATGGGACAAGATCATGAGAGGATACAGGAATAAGGCATGACTTATTGTGAAGATTTACAATCATGAGTTCAGAATAGAGCTTGGGAAAGGCATTGTTTTGATACATGTTAAAGAGAAAGAACTCATTTCATTGCTTCAAATAAAAGCTTATAAATAAGATAGAGTAAGTGCAATAGGAAAGGAATAAAGAATATTTTTCGGAGCAATAAGAAAAGATTTTGGAGATATTCAAACAATATTCCCATAACAAATTGATTAGGGAATCAGTTCATGGTCCAACAAGAAATTGAACCATGTAACATTGAGACTTCGAAAAAAGACGATCTCTTCATAAAAAAATTGGTAAAAAACCCTTGTGCTTGTCAAGAAGCCGCACAAGGTTCACACGGGACACCTGTGGCATTTTGACAGAATGTGTCCGCACACAACACTGTTCACATGAGTGGTTCCTATAGCAAACAAGTGCCCGTGAGCAGCAAACCGCACGTGCAGACCTACGAACATGACAGACAAGAAAACGACAAAGTAGCACGAGCAACAGACGGTATGCTACAGACTAGCAAATTACAAATTAGCATGTGGCAAACCAACGCATGTGACAAATGATGCAAGGCAAACTAGTGCACCATATATAGGCATGTGGCAGATGATTTGCACCTGACTAGCACGTGGCAAACTCGTGCACGAGACACCTTCCAATGCGGTTGGTGCAACACATGCCATTTACTGCCAACACATGATTCATGCATGCAATAGATGTGACAATGATAGCCTATGTGTGGAATTTTTACACAAGAAGAAAATAGATGAGAAATTTGATGTTTTTATATTATTTGAGTAAAACATGAAATGAATTAAATAAAGACATGTGTATTAACCAAAATACTCTTATTGGTATAATACTATAATTATATAGTTATCTCTTATAAAATGAGTATCTTCTTTGAATTCAAATTTTCAATAATCAACAAAAATACTCTCTTTTACAATCTTAGTTATTTGTTATTTTTTGCTTTCATTGCGCTACAACTCTAAAGTAAAATTTGCTGTCGAGGGCTCAAAGAAAGATGACTGGCAAAACGATAATTAATATTTTTAATATCTTAAATATTATTCAATATATTCCTAATAATAGAACTAAGGCTTAATAAACAAACTTTTTTTAACGAATCTTTTAAAAATTATCTTAAAAATTGTTGATTAGTTTTATAAATCTGTGTAAGAGTACAAGTAAGATATAATATATAATAAGATTTTTAAGTGATTCAATCCAAATTCTAATCTATATTTACTCCAAATCAAAAAACTAAGCTTGCATTAAAACCACTCCTTTTTTGCTCCAAGTACGAAGGAGCCAACCTAAAAAATAATCACTCCCTTTTTGTCACAACCAGGTAAGGGTTAACCTAAACAACTAGCAATATGACCCAACAACACTAGCCTAAAAGAGCCTACAAATATCAGAACAGAGAATCCTACAACAATAGCCAAAAGACCAATATAAATCAAATACAAAGTCCTAACAATAAAACAAAAAAACAAATACAAAGCTCAAATATAAAGTCCTATAACTCAAGTATAATTAAGTAAGAGACACAAAATATGATTAAAATAATATAAAAAAGATATGTAATTTTTCTTAATGAAAGTAACTAAGTAATAACATGCACCTTAACTCAAGGTGAAATGAAGCATGGTCGTAATGAATGTCATCAATTCTTATAACGCATGTTCTTACTTTTCGCTTCTCTCTAGTAAGAAGGATTTTCAAATACTGTTCTTCACAAAGATGTGCAAATAAACATTATCCTAATCTCTACATTCGGACACACACATATATATACACTACAATGCTCTAAAACGACTCCAAATAACCCAAAACTACAAAAATCAATCATCCAAAAAACCAATCAAACTAGTCGTTACTCACAAATCTAACCCAATCGTACTATTCAATCCAAGGATTGTACAAGTATAATGATATTATATACACATCATCCAACCCATCGAACAAGTTCTACTAGCTCATTTTTCAACTAACGAAAGATCATATGTATATGATGACACCATCATATGTGTATGAATAATATAACTTTTCAAATCCTAATTTTCATCTTTTAGGTTTTCACAAAATTATACAATATGATGAGGATTGTACATGTATGAAGCCATTCACAGCTACTACTCTCACTAAAAATAAAGGATCATACTTGTAAGATAAGAGAATTGCATTTGTATGATGACTTTTAGCACTTTTACTATATAAGTCCCAAATTATCATTCTCTAAAAAAGAGTATCATATTAATACCATATGTAGATTATACTTGTACGATCATGACAACTCATGTTTATATCTAATCGCTCATAATCGTACTTATATGATAATGGTATTCATATATGTAAGAAAAACATATTCAATCAACATAACCTAAGATCGCCCATGTCTGGCTCTGTCTAATCACATAAGATAACTAGTTGTATCGTATAATAAGGACATCATACAAGTAAAATTAATACATAGTTTGCATTCTCCATTTAATTCATCCAATTTTCAAATCATATTTTATAGGGCTATATTAATGCAATCTATTAACTTAACCCAATTCAACGACGTTTATATGTAAATCAACCTAGATAAAATGCATGTCGTAAAACTACAGCAAAATAAATGGAAAGATGATTTTAAAAAATTTTTAATGAATACTCAACCTTATCAAAACTTAGTGCCTTATATAAATTATTATACAGGTTATATGCTAATACCAATCAAAACTAAGTGGCTTGTATTTCACTTGGTACTAATTACGTTTCACACCAAAACACTGTCATTAAACTTATTGAGACAAGTGATCAGGCTTTCTACATAATTAACTTATTAGATCTTAAGATGCAAAATCGAAAATACTTAAAAAAAATTAATAAAAAATATAGTAATTTTATCGTTATCAAACAAGTGGTACAAAGACCAAGTGCTTAATATTTAGTTCTCCACCCATAACCAAAAATCAAAATCACTAGTTCTACATAAGGTCCAAGTTCATTGGGCATGGCTTCAACAAAGAACTATTGAAATGGGTTGGTTGAATCAAAATCGAGTTCAAGTAAGTTTTGTATATAAGAGTAAAGAGTGCAACAAGAAATGCCTTTGTTTGATTAACCCACAGTTGTCTTATTGTGAGCCTTAAAAAAGTCATAATAAAGTCATGTTCAAGAATTTATTATAGGTTTGCAACACAATGACAGCAAAAAAAATAATGATTCAATGCGTTCAAATCCATTCTAGATAACCTAGTATAAAATCCATTCCCAATCAAGAACTTACGATGGAACAAAGGTTTTAGAGGACATCACTTGCTCTTCCTCTTCGTCAAGCTTAAAAAACACTTAGTTGTAATGGTTCACAAAGGATCATTTTGTAAAGCATAGGGAGGGTTGCAACCATCTAAGACTTGAATGGGTAACCCCACTCTTGAAGGTCAAGAGAAGCTCGAGTGTTATACAAAGGTAAGAGATACTTTAGTGAGAAAGATTTAATTTAAGTTTATTTTTTCACATACACTTATTTGAGTGATGAAGGGGGCCTATTAAATTTAGAATATTAAGAATCAAAAGATTTTATCCACAAGAACAATTCCTACAAATCCAAAAACCATTTTCATTAAATATTTTGGATATCCATAGACAACCTTGCCACAACTAAATAATAAGGATTGTCATTTTATGTCACAAATCATTATTTGAGTGGTTGCATTTATGAGAAAAATAAAAATAGTTTTCGCAGTGTAAGAGTTGTAGTAAAAAAAATATACTAATTGGGAGATACCCATATCACCTCATCAAAAAGTACTCTATATGCATTTAGATCATGATACAAAGGCCATCCTTCACAGTTGCAATATTCCAGTGCTTGAGCTATGTAATATGAAACTCTTAGACGCATGGCCCAATCAATTGTCTGGCTCTCCCCTATCAAAGAGAACAAATAGCAACTCATTAAAATGAGAATCTAAAGTACCATATGCAAAAACTAACTGGGTCAATCTTTGCAAATTAAGCAAAATAATAAGGTGATCAAATAAGCAAAAAAAAAATAGACAACTTCCACGTCACTTTTAGAAGTAGATAATGAAACAACTTATCTCATATCACTCCACTTACCATTCCATTTAAGCCAATGTTTTACTAGATGATATATTTGCAAATTCGCTTCACATCATATCTTTTTCCAATAAACTTACAATCCATGCTTCGCCATAAAAATGCTATGTCGCAAATCAGCAATATCAAAGTAACAAAACAGAGAAAACATTTCTGAATAAGATAGAGAACTTTTGTATTGCATTACTCCGTTGCAAAATTTCACATTAACATAACTAAAAATATCAAAAGACATTAGGTCAAAGATGCAAATTGATGAACATTATTTACATAAACATCCACCTGAAATAAATTATACAAAATGCTTTAATCCCACGTCAGCATTAAGCTACTTATATAAAAAACAAAGGCAGGAAAGATGAACATTTTCGTACAAAGAACTAGGTTGCCACTGTCAAGCAACAAAAAGTACTTTGGGTGGAAGAAGAAAGTATGAATTTTTTCCATAAGTTCAATTATTAGCAATAGTACAAATTAGGGCCAAAAAAACCATATTTTGGATTACATATGTTCCAGACAATATATACGCAAGATAAAAGGGCAACATTAACATGTACATGGTAAAGCATGAAACTTCAAATACTAAAAAGGGATCATAATTACTCATTCTATAAATGCATATGATAACTAATTCTTCAAAGAAGGGAGATTTCTTCAGAATCGTGCAATACTCGTCTAAGAATAAGACAAAAAATAATCAAGACTAAGTATCCGACATTTCTAGCTTAGAAATGGGACTGCTCACATACAGTGAAACAGGTGCTTTGCAAGGGTGTCATTGGGCATGTACTCAGCTACCAGAAGCCGCTCATCCCCATCGCAGCAATATCCGATCAAACTCGCCAGCCTCCTATGCCTCAGCTTGCCCACTCCCCATGCCTCCTCCTTCAAACACAATAAAACTTGTTGCTTGTTCAGAAACAAAGACGTAGAAAAGAACTGCGATATACCGAGAGATAGGATTATACAGCGAACTGTTTGGGATCGGGCCAAGCTGTCTTGGAGAACTTCTTAACTGCAATCCACCGGTTGTTCTGGAGCCACCCCTTGTAGACGACGTTGGGCGCCTTGTCCCCGCTTTCCGAGACGATGTTCTCGGAGCTGAAGCCATTAGTTGCAGCCTTGAGCTCCGCCAGCGAGAACTCGCAGAAGGCCGGCACGTTGCCGGCATCCCCTGCTGCTCCGGTGGCAAGTGGAGCCTGCTGGACTGAGAACGACCGCCGCTGATTCTGCTGCTGTCGACTGTGCTTCTTCACCGTCGTCGGCGACGAGCAGCAGCAACCCATACTTTCCCCTTCTCTGCCGGACGAATGGGAAACAAACAAACTTATTGAGCAGTTTGTCCGGTACCCATCATAACTTGATGAAATGGACAGGCGGGAAATTTAATAAATTACACAAAATGGACGAAGCGATCATGCAAAAAAATAAAGAAATAATATAACTTGTGATGATTTTTTTTTTCTTTTTTGGTTTTTCTTCAATTAATATATATGTTTTAGATGTATTTATTTCAAAAAATATTTATATAACCTTATTTCAAATATATTTGTTTTGAAATATACTTATAATATTTTAAATATATTTGTGATATAATTGCAATAAGTTAACTTTAAATGTAGTTATTTTAAAATGTATTTATAATATATTTATATAAGTTTATTTTAAATATGTTTATCTTGAAGTATATTTATCATATATTTATTTAAGTTTGTTTTTTATATATTATCTCAAAATTTATTGTGTAAATTTATTTTAAGTTGAAAAATATTATAAGTATATAAAAATATAGTTTTGAAAATATGTCATAAATATATTTATAAAAATATATAGTTGATGTTTGAATTTAATTTTTTATGAAGCTTATTTTGACAGGTATTTATAATGTGTTATAAATAGTGTTATTATTTATAATAATATATCAATAACATAATAATAATTATATTAAATTACTAATATAATTATTTTAGAATAACCATACACTTATAATATGTTATAAATATATTTATATAAATTTTTTTAATGCATGAACATTAAATTAAGTAGATATTATGGTTTCTTTGATATATATTTTAAATAGTCCAAAACATTCTAATTATATACAACTCATGTTTTTTCACCAATAGTTGATTTTTTTCTATTAGAAAATTAATTGCTTTGGATACTATATATGACTTTCCTATTTCAAAAACATGTTAAAATTAAGTTTTTATATACTGATATTTTTAAATTATGTATTAATCTAATACTAATTTTTTTCCCACAACATATTAAAAAAAAAGATTAATTGATTGTAAAATTTTATAGTATGATATTTTGAAATCAATTTAAAACCCACAACTTAGTAGATATAAGTGCTAAAAATGTAGCAAATATATAAGTACAAGAATTAAAATGTAAGAAAGAAAAAAAAAATAACAATTTTTAAGTTATTCAACTTCTATCCAATGTGCTAATTTACCCTCAATTTAATTGAATTTAGACATAATATTTTTCTTCCCTCCTTTGTTACAATTAGTAGAGAAATTACTTGCCCTTGACTTTTTTTCTTAAGACTCAAACATCTACATTATAAAAGACATAAAATATGTCATTTGCTTTTACACTTTTTAGATATAAAGTAGTCTTCTTATCTTTACGCCATCACAGTTTAAAGTAGAGTCATACTACAATTACAAATAAAAATCCTTACAAACTCTCACAAAAGTAGACATAATAATTCTTCCCTCTTATTAAAAATCTTATGCATAACGTAGTAGGTAAAAATTGAAATCAATATTTACCTCTTACTTTGTCAGAGATACCAAAATTCTTCCCTCTTGATCAGAGCTCTCACAATAACCCATCGTGGTGACAATGATGTCTAGCTTGATTTTTCCAATCAGCCAAATGCTCTATTAGAATCTTTTATGCTTGAAAAGGAAAGCAATACTTATAATATAGTAATCAATTATTGTAGATTTATTATTATTATAATACTATTATTTTCTAAAAAGTAAAGAAATTAATCATAAACACCACAAATTTATTCATCAAATATTGCCTTTGAAAAATGTTTTTTGAACTATTATTACATTGCCAAACATAGTTTCCTTTCACACGAAAGACCGACAGGGACTTAAATAATAAAATTAATGTTCTTTCTCTTGATATTATGTTATTACAAATATATCCTTCAGTAATTAAATTTGACATATGATAAGTTTTCTAAAATTGTACGTCTATCATGAGTGACTTTTTGATAAATATAAATATATTTGCATCTTTAAAAATTCATAAGAAATGTTCTACCTCTAAAAATTATAAATGCAATGTTATTATGTTTGTCTAAAAAAAATTTTATTGACATATTTAAATAATATTTTTTATTAAATTTAAACTTAAACATATTCTTCAATATTTTATTATTATTTAATATTTTTTGTGTAAACAATATATTCCAAAAAATTGACTTGATTTTATAATAACTATTTTTTTTATAATCTTCTTAACTTAATTCTAAGATTTATCTTTTTGATTTGGGTTGAAAATTGAGGAATGTTATAATAAGAGTTTTGTAACCCATAATATAATTAGGAGGAATACTAAAATATTATGAAATAATTTAAAAATAAAGTGAAAGTTAACTCAACAGAACTTAAAAGAAGGTTGAGGAAGATAATGACTTTGCTTAATTGTCATATCTCATATTTCTTCTCTTCTTCATAAAAAAAATATGATCTTCAAGGGCTAATCTCTCTAAATGGTATGAAAATATTCATTAGCCTATTCGCCATTCTTGGACCACTTTATATAGCTTTTAGAAAACTCTCCAATGGTTCTAAAAATCACTTAAAATTATTTAATAGCTATTATAAAAATTACCAAAATTTAGTCAAACTAGATGTTGTTGAACTACCCTTGATTCATATATTACTAGTTTAATAAAAATAGAAATATAATATTATTTTATTAATATTTTTTCTTAAATATTTTAAATCATGTATCTCAAGATAAAGTAGATCAATCTTGATGATTGCTTACTCTCTTGACTTGATAAGCTTATTAGAGGTGTTTTAGTGTTAATCATGATTGGCATAAAAAGAAATACATTACTTGAGAAATACTTTGAGAAGACTTTGCCAAACCATCTTGTTTGGAATTAGAATGAAAATCTATAATGATTTACCTGAAGTATCATGATTCGGTAAGGTTGAGTTTAAGTGAGTTAAAAGCTTTCAAAACTTGTTATACCCAGTAAAAATTTTTATGTTAATCTTTAATAAATTAATTTTTGGCTTGGATGATTTCAGATCGACAGTAGGATGAGCCAGGAGCTCAATTAGAGGCTATTGGAATTTCTGAAATTTCTAGGGATTTTTTCGGAACACCGAGGTAATTTTTAAGTAATTTTCCCTGTTTATTTGGATTTATTGGATTTTTGGAAATTCGAAAATCAATTATGATCGGTTATTTTAAAACCGGAAATTGGTTTTTACCGCGTGTGAACCGGACCGAAACTGTAACAGCCCTAGTTTTATCTTATATTTTTTATAGAAAGAGCTCTGTGAGACGAATCCAACGATGTTTAATTTGTAATTTTCGGAGCTCTAATGAATAAATTATGAATTTTTGAAGATTTGGGATAAATTTGTAACGTAGAGGATAGATCTGTAATTTTTAAATGTCGGCTTAGTTCAAATCCGATTGGCGGAGGATATATTTGCAAATATAAAATTTAGAAGGGGTTTTCTGCAAAAACGTGGTTCACGAACCAAGGCTTATCAGTTTCGACCGCGTTTATAAAAGGCCGACCGAGGTGCGTTTGGAAAAGCGCTTCTGCGAAAAACGGCGGCGAAGAGTTACCGGAGTGCGACGGCGAGATTTCGGAGAAATATCTTAAAGAAGTTTCTGCACGCTACATTAACATCCAACGAGGATTCCGGGAGCATTGGACGCGACAGTAACGGCCGGCGAGGATTTCCGGCAAGCGACAGTGAAGGCCGGCGAAGGCTTCCGTAAGGTAAAAAAATATTTTTTTTATTCGTCGTTAGGGTTATTTAATTTTCCGGTGAGCGGGGGAGACCGAGAGGAGGAAGCCGAGCCGGATTCGGTTGATTCAGCACATGAAACAGCCGATCCAGCGCCGGCGAAAGATTTCGGCTTCGCCGGACGCGAGAGAGAGAGGGGGGACTGCGTGAACCGGTCCAGGCTTTGGACCGGGTTACGCCGTTGAATCGGATGCGGAGGCGCGCGGTCCAGCACGTCGAGCGCGCGGTCCAGCGCCCAGCGCGTGCGGTCCAGCACGCCCAGCGCCCGGTCCAGCGCCCAGAGCGCGCGGTCCAGCGCCCAGCGCGCGCGGTCCAGCGCCCAGCGCGCGCGGTCCAGCGCCCCGAGCGCCCGGTCCAGTGTCGCGGGCGGTCCAGCGCCTGCGTAAGCCAGATTTACTTTTTTGAAAATCCGTTTGGAAAAGCTTTTAGAAAGCTTTTTCTGCGCGGGCGGTCCAGCGCCGAACGTGCGCGCGGTCCAGCGGGCGGTTCAGTGCCGCGTAAGCCCATCTTTTGGGATTAGTTTGGGGTGTGTTTGGGAAAGCTTTTAGAAAGCAGAATTTTTAACTATTTGGGAATAATTTTTAGAAAAAGCAACTTTTGGCAAATAAACATATTTTAACTTGATTATGTTTGCACTATGGCCTTGTAGGACATCAAGAAAACCAATTAGAAGTTGACAAGAAAAATTTGGTACAACAAATCCAGGTAGAATAATTTTCTAACCCTGTGATGTAGCACGATATTATGTGTTTTTACATGCTTTTCTTACTGTTATAGAATTTTGATTGTTGCATATGTTTATGGTATAAAAAGAAAGGAATATTATGGTGTGGATTATTTATGCATTTGCATGAAAAACTGAAAAGAAAGAAATAACATGGAAAGAAAGAATATGATACAATATGCTAAAGAAAGAGATGAAACAATATGGCATGAAAGGACTTTTGATATGACATGGATTGATGTTTGGAAAATGACAAATAAAACAATGGGATTCCCAGAGAACATTATCCTCACCACTAGGCTCAGCGTGTGGGATCGCAGGGTATCGATCTTCGGATCAGATATCTGCCTAGTGTTATGTGCTATGACTCCATGATGATTACACCAGGCTCAGCGTGTTGGATCGCAGGGTATGGTACCATACCTGCCTGGTGGCACTAGGCTCAGCGTGTTGGATCGCAGGGTATCGATCTTCGGATCAGATATCTGCCTAGTGTTATGTGCTTGGTTGGATGCCGGCTAGAGGACAGTCATTGATGATTGGATCCAGAGGATAATGCGTCAAAGGGAATTGGGCCCGGTAATAAGCACAATATAAGGAACTTGCATTTCTTTATGACTTTCATTTGACATTATCTTATATGTATGTATGACATTCATCTTTACTGTTAATGGTATTTGTTATGCCTTTTATTTTCTTGGTTAAATATGTGGATTTATCTACTGAGATTTATAAAATCTCATTTAGTGCTTACATCACAGGTCATGAAACCACTACACCGAGAACTGGGAATGATGCTGTTACAGGAGAGCCCTTTCCAAGAGATGTGTGAGAGGGAAAATTTTAGTGTGATTAAATGTTTAAAAACATGTCTTTATATATATACTTTGGATTTTGAATTAGTGTTTGTCTTACCGTCGGATCCCCACCTTTGGTTTGTTCATTTGTCCTCACTTAAATGCTGTATTTGGCGACTCTGATGATAACTTTGTGACATAATGGTATTAGATGTCGGTGGGGGCTTGACAGAAACGGTTCAGCGGAGGCGGAGGCGGTTCGCCGAGTGAGTTTGCGCATGCGTTCTGATAAGCGGATTGGACGATCGTGATCGACGGTTGGGATTGAACCGGCTGATCGGGTGCTTACCGTGTCGATAACGTGTCGACAGCGCGTATCGGGTGCTTACCGTGTTGAAAGCGTGTCAACGGTGCGTAACGGGTTTTCACCGTGTCGGCCAGGAATATAAAACCCTCGCGAACAATTAGGGTTTCGTTCGACCGACCGATAGAGAGGAAGTTTTCCAGCGTACGGCGCGTGATTCCGGCGGCCTGGCAAGGGGCTTTTTGTGCCTGGAGATTCACGGGACCGAGGAGAGTCGATTGATACCGGGTTCGTTCGGTGAGGAGCTGCGGCGAGCTGCGGACGAGGTTCACCGTCGCCGGCGTCCTTGAGGTAGGAAATTCAGTTTAAATTAGTTATTTGGTAGAAAATTAAAAGCATGGAATATTTTGCTTAATGAAAACAAGCATGTGGATGAAAAATCGGATTTAATTGAATGCTAATTGGTGTCTTTTGCAAATTTCGGATTTTCTGGAAAATTCCCCATTTCGCCGAAAAATTTGTTAATGCTTAGGAGCATGTTAGGGATTTGTATTATCAGCGTTGCCATTGAATTAGTTAATTTATTTGTTGGATTAATCTCAAATTTCACAATACGGCAACGGCGGACGGGCGAATTCCTTCGGTGGAGATTTTGATTTAAACCTTAGGAAATTAGCGGCATTATTGGAATGTTAGGATAGTACGAACATGTTCTCCTTGTTCGCAGTCGCCAGAAATCGACGGAAGGATCGTATTGGTCGGCGATGGCGGCGGCTAGGGTTTCGCAGACGACGGGCGAAGGAAGGAGACGAATTAAGGGTTAATTAGGGATTAGTTGATTTATTAAGAGAATAATTATATCAATTATTAATATTATATATTAAGCGTCGGCCGAATTTCGGATTAATAACTTCGACCGGCGGGGTTTGGTTCAGCGCGAAGGCCCGAACCGGCGACGAGATCCGGTTCAGGGGATTCGGCGCGGTTCAGTGAGAAGCGGTTCTCGGCTCAGCGCGAAGGCCGAACTGGCGGCGAGAACCGGGTTCACGGAAGTGCGGCGCGGTGTAATGGATAAACGGAATTTTAAATTCGGTAATTATTCCGAATTTCGGAAAATGGATAAAATTGCAAAATTTGATATTTCGAATTTAGGAAAAATTCGATAATTGAGTTTTAGGGATTATTTATATTTCGGAAAATTCAAGAAAAATCAGAAAATTTGGAAATGAGAAATTTCGAAAATTCTGGAGATCCGTGGGTAAAGAAAAATTGCCTGAAGTGGGAAAAAATGTTATCAGTGATGACAGTACAGCTGGAAACAGTCAGACAGAGGTATGGTACATGGATGCTACCAGAACAGTCAGTAATTGACAGTTGTGTTGCTTGATGGCAACGGCATGGATTGAGTCGGTTTACTCAGTGTTGGCATATTTTATGGATTGGCATGCTGGACCGGATTACTATAGACCCTATATGATGTTTTAGGATAGTTGTGGTAGGTAACTGTGCGGTTCAGACTTAGCTTCCACAGTATACATGTGGACTGGTATGCGCCTTGTTGTACCTGGACACATGTTGCCGGATCTTGGAGTTAGAGATTGGCAATGACTGTAGGGGCGTGAGCTTCTATGGAAGTTGTTGGTAGAGGACTCTTTGGGACGGTGGCTGAGTCGATCTCTCCTGGTCCATGTGTGTAGGCCTGCGCGCCTGAGGGTGGCAGGGGTGTCTCGCAGTGGCTAGCCAAGTGTGTAGGCCTGCGCGCCTTAGGGTGGCAGGGGTGTCTCACGTTGGCTAGAGATTTTGTGACTGGATCTGTCTATAGTCTCCAGGAGATTGATTGACGAGAGACGCTGCGGTGTCGGGTGCTTAGGCGCCATGCGTGTTTCGAGATGGGCGTTCCCACTGGCACGCTACCTGGAAGCCCAGAGGAGAGCTACTCTGGTGTGACTAGGGGTGACTGTGGTTGGTCGGAGTCTGGGACTGAGAGTGCCTATCCACCATACATTGTTATGCTGTATTCCTATACTCTTGCTATTATCCTTCTCTTGCATGTGAGTTTTACTAGCTGTCTTTCCTATTGGGCGTAGCTCATTCCTTTTTATTCTATATTTTTCCAGTGGATCGGCAGACTTGACGCCACCCAGCTTTAGGTGGGATCGTGATCAGTAGGCTAGTGGAGGAGATCTGATCTGTGATTATCCGAGATATTCTGGTTAGTTGATTGTTGCTGTTGGATGTATTCAGTGAGACTGTTATTTTTATGTCTTGTATTATGTGAGAGTAATTCTGACTTATGTATCTAGTTGGATGATATTGTATTTGTTGGACTTTGATCTTATTCTTGTGATGTAGTTTCCATTCACTGTTTTACTTTATTATCTTGATGGTATAGTGTGTGGAGTGCCATATTTTATCTGAGGATGTTATGTATTTTATTTTTGATGGTGAGGTCATTACATGACTATGGAACTTAACATTGGGGGTTCAGACTTCTATTAGACCGGTTCTCCTATCGGTATGGGTTAGGAGTGTTGGGTCTAGTAGGAGTAACATTGCGCGAGTCCATCTGTTAATTCAGGAGTCATGAACCTGATTTGACGGTGTACCCGGGAGATGGGATCCACATTGTTAAGGAAAGTAGGTGTGTAATGATGTGTTATATCCTATGTTTTTTGTAGGCTACTCAGGTTGGTATGGGACGATCTGAGCTGTCTATATGTAAAAAAAAAAAAAAAATGTATGCCAAAAATCAGCCTAGGAAAAAATGGGGTGTAACAAAACTATTCATGCACTCATCCATGGATTAGCTAAGGCATGTGTTTCATTTAATTTTATTTACACATAAATATATATTAATAAATATTAGAAATACAAATTGCATTTCTTAGTATCGTAGAAGTTAAAAAATTGAATAAATTGATGTCTAAAATATTTATATTAATCGTACTTATACGATTCACTCATCATATAAATTGATGTTCATATATTAATGTTAGTGTTAAGGTGTGATACCTACAAGAGGGGTTAAATTATGATTTTTTAAAAATTTTGAATGCAATAACAAAATATATTGTAATGATTTATCTTAATACTGTTGGAAATAATTATTGATTATTTTTTAACAAATAGTGAATTAATCCTCTTGTGTGAATAACAAGCTAAGCAATATAAAAAAATGAAGAAAATAAATACATTATTTTAAGTGGTTTAACCTGATCAATACCTATCTCTACCTTTAATTTAATGATTATCCTTCTCCTAAAACAATCGCTCTTATTTTATCACAAATTGGTAAGGGTAGATCTTACAAGAGGAGATCCATGAAGGGATTTATGAGATGCTTAAAGAAGTTACACAACAAATTCAAATGAGTTATATCAATAACTATAAACAATGTTTTAACACTTGTATAAAAATATAAGTCATAATTATTATACCTTTCACTTGTAAGAACAATATGACATAGTTTCTATTGGGGATGAAAGATATTAAGTAATATGAGTCATGCAAACTAGATAATAAAGATCAAGATGAATATGTGCCTACATAATTATAGGTTGAAACAATACTCATGTGAAAGAATAAGTTATAACAGTTAATATTCTTATTCTTTCTCTTAAAGATTTTTAATTTAGATCATTAACATTTTTAAAGTGATAAATGTGCTATTTATATTCCAAAAATGATTAAATATAAATTTGGAAACTATAATGACTCAAAATTCATGTTTCTAAAGTGATTAACTAGCCCTTATAGGTATTGTGTTTATATTAATATGAATAAGGGATTGTACACAAGCAATAAACGAATAAGCATGATCACTTAACAACATGCCTGTATGACCTATGTTTTATAGTTACTTAAAATATATCATATAGGTATGACATAAATTATCATACTATATGATGCATGTTCTCCATACACACTTTTAAAAACTATCTTAAGTTTTCATAACTTTGTGTTGGAAGATCATAAGGATTGTATAATATGTTACATTTATGATACACATATACATAAATTGGTTAAGACTAATTGCATTTGATAAGTAGATTGTTAGCAAACAATAATTTTTTTTATAAAGTGTATCAATTAAGAGATTTTTGTATACTTTGTACAAGTACGATAAATGGATCATATCAGTATAATAGTGTTTTCTTAATGTATAAACTTTGAGTTATAGGTGATTCACTTTGTATATGTAAGATATTGATTTCATACGTACATGAAGCTACACCAATTAACTTATACTATATATTATATGATAATCATATACATATGACACTGAATTGTATTGATATAATGCCATATTGGTACTATTTTTACTTATATTATTTTAAAATATTGCATAAGAAATGATTTGTATAAGTATAACATAATTTTTTATATTATATGATGTATGAATCAGTTGAATATATAAAATAAAATAAATTTTTGTACATAATCATTTATATGAATGAACATGTATGATCAAACAAAATTTAATCTACCTAAGTGAAAATGAAGATTATACCAATACAATAAGATCATCACACATACATCACATGCAATACTAACTAAGACACAAAACGTAAAGCTAGAGAGCAAACCACACTAATATAATGATGAACATTGTAATGTATGATTAATATACAAATTATAAATAGACATGTGGGTCAATTATATTTTAAAGTACACATGTTTATGATTGTTTTAACTATTTAAAACTTTCATTTTTAGCATTTGGTTTTAATTTTTTTTAATATTTTTCAAAGACTATTGTTTTTTATTTCACTATTCTACAAAGGAGTATCTTTCTTTACGTTATATATTCCACGCTAAAAGTTTTAATTGAGCTAAAGACAGTTCTCCCGGGAGTATTGAGTTAATTTTTTTTTATAAATATCAACCCTATGTGATACCCAAAAGATAAATTTCTATGATTGCATTGCCACGTCACCTGTAAATATTTATTTTTTTATTAGCTTATTAAAATAAAACAAAAATTGCACCAAGTTTAATTTATATTTATCATCCAATTATGACATCTCCAGGCAACCTTTTCCCTTGTCTCATAGGAACTTAGGAAAATTTAAATTGCCATTTGGCCGTTGCTTGGAATTGGGAGCTTAAGAGCTCAGATAACCAAAAGCCATGTCAAAACAGAACTTGACCCATCAAAGAAACAATTGCAAGCCTGTTTGGCATTGCATTTAAGAACCTTTTGAATTAGAGTAGTAAAAAAACTACTCTAATTTATACAAAACAAACTTCCTTCTAAATGTACTTTTCCAACAACGTAAATCATATCAAATGTTATATAACAATGTACCTAGAAAATGTTATATGTTGTTTAATTAAATGCTTATTTCCAAATTGGAAAGAAAAATCTCTACAAGAGTTATAATTACCCTCACATATAGAGTAAAATTTGTGATAATATGGTAGAAATAATTTTCAATAACCTAAACAGTAAACAGAAAATTTACATTAGACAGTATCCCCTGAGAAAATATACACAGGAAGGTAATACAATGAAGAATTGTTGCTTTAGAAACGTTTTCCTGAGATTGAATAGTCCGCTTCGTCGTGAAATCTCGATCATCTTGAACAAAGGGTGGTCCTCGCTTCAACATGGGGATTGGGAAGTCATCTTCATTTCTTGATGAGCTATGAACCAGAATTTCAAATCTTGTAATCTACTTCTTGGTGTAGTCTTTGGTGTGCTGAACAACAGTAAGCCACTTTCTTTTTACTTCAGGAAGCTGCACAGTAGTAATCAATTTTTAGCAGCACATGATCTCAGTTCGAAGGTTCAAGTTCTGCCACCTAAGTTATCTTCTCCGATATGGTCGAAGCAGCAAGAAATGAATTCCAAAGCTTCACAAGCCATACATACAAGATGGATTTTTGAACCAACAAGCTTTGTCAATTCTTCAGAGGACTTTAACTTCCATTCTGTTCAACTGCCATGGAATTTATGGATGCACGTTTGTGGAAGCATCGGTTCTTTAGTCTTGTGATCTTTTTGATTCTTTCATAGAAGCCTTTTCTTGTTCGGCACGAGCACGGAGATCCTCACAAGCTTTCAAGGATTTAAATGTGAAATTTTCCATGGCCTCGAACACTTGCTTCAGAGAAGATTGGAGACTGTTAGTTTTTGCAGGTTGGCTCAATGGGAGGTCAACCAAGGTCGAAGTGACCACAAGCTTCTTGTTCAGTGCGTTCATTTCCCTGCTAAGAAGCTGTGCTTCTCTCTCCCTTGTCTTCTGTAGTCTATCCGTTTCACTATCCAAGATCATCTTTTGACGTAGCTCTACATCATTCTGCTGCCAGAGAAGCTGTAGGCTTAAAGCAAAAGCCTGCATGGCATCCAAAACTTCCTTCTCCGATATCCTATCCAGAGCTTGGGACCACGAATTAAATATGAGAAACAAAGGGGGAGCACCAATCCTCCCAGGAGAATAAGGAGGAGTTCCATCGGCTGTTACTTCTGGTTCGTAGTGAAGACATAGAACAAGCCAACCGTTCAACGATTTCACGAAGTTTCTCTGTAAATTTATCCAAGAAGAGAAGTTGCCCATCCACCTCAACAAATGTAGTTCAAGCTGCAACATGGCATTCGCGTGTGCATCGCTGAGCTTAGCTCCAGATGCAATGGAATCTAGATAATTAGCTTCAGATATGGCCTGAAGGTGGATTTGATGGCATTCGAACATAACCTTCCACATTCCAACTAAGCTGCAGAAAAAGAAACTTGTTTTTATTTAATTGAAAGCAGCTTAGGAAAATGACGATTAAGTAAATAAAGTTATTTCTTATACAAATTAAAATTTTAGTTCATTTCAAAGTTTATATGCATAGATAATCCACCCTCGTTGTTGGTTGCCTTCCAACTATTGATTGACCTGAAAGAAAATCGAAGACTAGAGCAAAGAGATTATTTTTTTTGGGTGAACAATCCTAATTATATCACAGGTAAACAACCAGAAACAAGATATGACGACTCACAAGATCACCCTTTCATGGTACTTTCCTCTCTTTCTATATTACCTCTTTTCATAATTCTACAATGAAGAAACAATCAACCATGAAATGCTTCTGAAACCTTAAGATGATTATACAATGCTATTGGGAGAAAACTAAAATCAGCACAAATAAACCTACCAATCCTTAACTATTGCTTAGCTTCCATAAAAAATACATAGCACGACAGAGAAGCATGAAGAAAATTGCATAAAAGAATAAAAAATGATTTGGATAAATGCTGCAAGCAGTTAGATTTTGTTATAATAAACTGATGTAACAAATGGTCATTAAATTCACGTCAGGAAGCAACAATTTTCGAGTGTTCAAATACAAAGCAAAAATAAAGTAATATGGCATACCCCCGAATGAGTTCATCTATCTGTGGCCAGAACTCTTGATCTCTCAGCACATTTAACTTTGCTGATATTGAACTAACAAACTGGATTTCTAATCGTATCCTTGTAGATAACTTCCTTATCAATTTCTGGGCAGCCTCAATCTTATGAGTTTCTGCACCTTTTTTGTCCAAAAGTTGAAGCTTTTCACTATTTCTATCATGAAGCAACCGAATTTTCCCCTCAACCTGAAAAATGTCAAAATGTAGTACAAACACCCAATAAGAGACAATAAGAACATGCATTTTAACGGCTTGAAAATATAATTAGTCTGCATTTTGTTTGTAACCATGATCAACAAAAGAACTCAAAATGCAAATAAAAAAAAAACAAAGTTCAAAATAAAACTACGAAGTGGAAAATAGAGTCCACAGATCAACAAAAAACGAACATAAAATTAAGTAATATGAAAAGCTGTTGCATGAGACAGTTTATTGGTTCGAGTCATGAAGGAAGGGTAATTAGGACCCCTTGTCCCTCAGAATTTCCTCCTCCCATGGATTTCTTCTGCTAGAGGTTACAGAAGATAAGTATCCATTCAACAAGTACCCTTAATGCATCCTCTAGGGAAGCCATACATCGACCTGCTTATTCTAGTGCGGTAATGCATAAGAGTACAAGAATGGATGGCAGTATTTAGAAAAAAATAGCTTAGGCATTAAAGCATGTGCTGGCAGTCGACTACAAAGTTCGCAATTATAAGCTAGTTATGCTTGAATATAATGGAAGAAATCAGAATTTTTTTTTTAATTTTGAACAAGCATATGCACTCATATCAAAAGATAGCTGCCTAAGAACATCAAAATTGCATAAGCTGCAAAAGTAACAGGATCTATAGTTTTAACGGCCTTAAATCTTTCATTTCACTTCTACTGTTTTAGAATATGAGATTGTCTAACAAAGCATGAAAAATCATAAGATTTACACAAAATTTCATAAGTTAATACATGCTGACTATAAGGTTTTCATTTGCAGACAAAATCTACCTTAACGCCTAAAAAGCTTGTTTCCATTATGTAAACAAAAAATCTACATAGAAATGGGGAAACTCTTCAACAAGTTGATGAGAAATTTACAACCAATGATATTAGTTAAAGTGATTCACGAAATGCATATTAACAATAGCAATTCAAAAAAACTATACATAATATTACACATTATACTACGTATGCAGTCACCTGAACTGTAACCTGTAGTTATTGAAATTCTAATTTAAAACGAATAAGGGTATTAAAAAAAATTCCACATGGGAAGGTATGATACAAGAAACTATGCTAAACATAGAGCATTATACACTAGCCAGTCCCAAATGGACTTCTTTCAATAACTTGTCAGCTTTTGAACCTTTGATGTCCTCTTTGACGGTCAAGGACTAGCACGTGCACTAAATATTTATTGGTAGTTAGTAAAGTACATTGTCCAACCATGAGAAGACTTATGAACTCCAGAATGATTAACCAAGGTAACCAACAGAAAAATAATCAAAACAAAGACTTGAAACTAGGCAAAATATACAAGGATTTAAAAAATGCAATGGAAGACAATAGTATACAAATGCCAAATTTCCATAGCCAAGCAACCATGCAACTAAAATGTAGCCATATACCATGCAAACAGACCAAAATTAGAAAAGGTCATAACTCAACTGTAAATTTTCCCTACCATTATTGAAGTCTCACTTCACACTTTCATATTGCCTTTTTTTGTGAACTTGTTGATTTTTTTTTATAATAACACTTTGCTTATAGCCTATTACAAATTGTTAATACTATTTTCATGCTGTTAAGAATTTTCTATTTTTTATAAAGAAAGAGAAAGGTCTCATAGTGATGGAGCCCAATGGAGATCTCGCACCAAAGGGCCAAGGTTTTGGTGCCAAGGTCAAGGAAGAAGTAAAAGTCATAAGGTAGGTGTGAATGGAAAATGAGTAAGTAGATTTAAGCCAAATGCACTTAATGTCGAAAGGCTACTTCCAAAGAACCATGCCACTAAGCAATGCCAATGGAGATCTCACACCAAAGGGCCGAGATCAAGGAGGAAGTAGAAGTCATAAAGCAGGTGTAGAGGGAAAATGGGTAAGTAGATTTCCGCCAAATACAGTTGCTGTTGGAAGGCTACAAAGCACTTCCAAAGAACCATGACATCAAACGATGCTAATTATGAAAGCTATTACAAATTAGAATCATTAAAGCATGCTTTCTTTATAGTCCATAACCTTTAAATAGACTTCATAGTACGAAAAAAAGTGCACATGAAGTAATTCCTTCGTAACAAAAATGTTCTAAATTAACCTTAATACTTAAGGCAAAAACAAAATGAAAAAAAGAAAAAGATTCACAAAGAATATTCTTTTTGAATAAAAAGAACTAATAAAAAATCCTTAAAATCTTAGGAGATATCATTACAAATAAAAATGATATAAAGAACATTAATAAGATAATTTTGAAGATATTGAATTCCCTTCAAAGTCTATGAATTTTTCTCCTTCAAATATTTCCTCCCAGCTTTGAATTTTTCCTTCAATATTCTCATTGTCATGCATGAATATTGTAGTGGGGAATCATGACCAATTAGGTTGAGTGATTGCCTGCTTAGGCTTTTGCTTGTTAAATTTTTGTTTGACTCCTTGTAACGAGTTATTTGTTAATTAATAATTCTTTAAAAATAATCATGCATCAACTTCATCTGGTCAAGAGCAATAACATCCTGAGAGTTAAGCAAATACGTTTAATTTGTAATTTGAATTTTATTGAGAATTTATTTTATTCACAAAATTTTGGATAAGATAACATATTAATCAATATGAAAGAAGAAAACTTCAAATATAAAAAGATAAATTAAAAAGAATCCAACAATACAAATTTGCAAGAAGAGGATGTGATTCGATCATAAAACAAGAGGTCGAAACTTAACAAAAGAACAATATTTTTATCAAAATATTGATAAGAGAAAAATCAATAGAAATATCAAACAACATAAAAAAATTATCAAATTAATATAACAATATAGGACTCATGGATTAGTTTATTTTAAATTGCTTTGAACAAATTTTGTAAAGCATTTAAAATAAAAAATACAAAAAATACGAATCATTATAAGATTTTAAATAAAATCTTTATCTTTTACTTTTTTTTCTTAAAGCAAACCAATAGGAAAATGGGAGGATAAAAAAAATCTTGTAGAAAAGAATGAATTTGATTCGGGAAATAAATTTGGGCAAAACTTTGGAGCAAAACAAAAAAGCAAGGAAAAGGAACCCCAAAAGGAGCGTCTATTACTAAGGTATTCAAAGTAGGCACACTATATAATTAATTATGCATTTGTTTGCTATTTGATGTATTGTAAATAAAATGTCTTTTATATATTATAATTGAGAGCTCATGGAAGAGTGTAATGATAATTTTATTTTGATTTCCTATAATATGTTTGTCTTTACATTTTGATATTGCACTTCTTGTTGCATATGATAACACACATTGTATGATTGCATAACACAATAAGGGAAAACATCATGATAACATAAAAATTGAGCAAATAAGGTTTGTTCAAGATGACATGTATAAAATGATCATAATTTATTCATTCAAGAAAAAGAGTTATAAATGAAAAACCTATGAAAAAGGTATTGCCCTAAAGAATATTGGTTATAAATCATTAGTTTTCAAAGCAAGTTAGATACTTGATAAATGACAAATAACGTAGAAAAAGGTGACACTTAAGGCTATATGAGCTGGGTACACTATCATAACAAGAAACAAGCACTTATCCTTACTATTGATTGTTGTGTTTACATGTTTCATATCCGTGTAGTTACTTTCTCATGGTTAAGAAATTAGTTACATTCATAAATAAGCTTTCATCATCCTTAAAAACGTATCCTTAAAGAAAAACAAAATGGTGAGAACACTGGTCAAGATTTCTGACACCCAGGAGCCAAACAAACACGTGCCGACATTTCTGGGCAATTAAGGAGTCTATTTTTCATGTGCAGAGTCCAAACACAGCCTCAAAATTTACAATAAAAAAGAAAAAAATGCCCAAAAATGACCCATTAAGCATTGTTCCGCCGGCTTTGCCACTCGTCATTGCCTCCATTGCTCGTTGTCGGCCCGACCCGACCCAATCGGCCAACCCAAACCACATTTGCTCATATTAGTTCGGCGTACGAGTCTTTAGAGTTTGCTTTAGATCACGGGTTTGCATTCCTATAAATGATCTGCTATGCCACACTTACTCGTTAACAGAGTTCACACTAACTTGACTCCAACCCATGACGTCGCATCGACCAACCAACCAATTTTGCGACACGCCAACTTGACTCCAACCCACAACTACGCTGACGCCACGCAGACCAACTAACCCGCTTAGTGACCTGATGACCCATATCCAACCCACGATGACCCGCACGAACCTGAGTGACAAAAGAAAATAGAAAAATTTAAGGAAGCTGTTTAGTAACTACTTTGCCTGCAAAACTTTTAGACCAAAATGACTACTTTTTAGAAAACAATTTGGTACCAGTTTTAGCCACAACTTTAGTAACAATTTTTCAATAAATATATTTTAGAAACCAAAAACACAATTTTTCAAAAAATTGTCTTGCAATAGCTTTTAATCATAATTTTGTAATTTTTTTTTATTTTGTCTTTTGTGCTTAGGCTCTTTATAAAAAGAGGAGGTCTACCCTTTGGACTTGTAATATTTGAATGAGTAAAATTTTTACTATTCTTACATCTTATTGAGGCCTAGGATTGATCGCAAGAAAAACTCTAATGTGCTGATTTGTCAGGGCTCCAATACAGGGAGGAGTGGTGCGAGACCCGAGTAGTGAAACACCATTCCAATTTACCTACAACTCTACGACACTGCCTTCCTGTCATCGCCGTTTACGGTTCCTTTGACTTTACTGATTTTTTACTTTGTTGTTCCTCTTTACAACATTATTTTCCCTTTCACTTTATTACTTAAGTTTTAGGTTGCCACTTCTTATCATCATCTTTTTACTTCCATTTGATTTAATTTTTCACAAATATTTGGATTGTTTTTATGAACAAATTACTTTAATATTCCAATTTTCTTGCAAAACTTAGTAAGGTCTTTCATGCTTTCAACCTGTGCTCATGTAACATTTATTTTGTTCTTTTTTTGTCATGACATCTTTTATTAAGCCCTTTTCCGAGTACCCCATCTCCATGTCGTTGAAGAAGTTGCAGGCTTAGCATACGAAATGACTCATGTGGCTCCTGATCAGTTCTTGTTTAAGATGCCTTGGACAGGTTCCTTTTGCTTGTTGCCTTTTTTGGGTTTTTCGTATTTATCTTTCATACTTTTCTTCTTTCTAACTTATGTAAGTCATTCTTTACGTTGCTCAAAACATTTGCGCCACCCATCCAACATCACAAAACCATCTAAAAATGGACTTCACATATAGTATATGGAATCTCGCACACCATATGTCAAAGAGTGCAGCACTAAACTCCCCAAGAAAATGTAAGATACACCTAACATAAAAAGGGAACAATGAAGTATAAGGAATTTCCAATAGCCGTTGTAGAGTAGATTAATATGCTATTCAATAACATAGAATGTCAGGGCATGGGAGAATCACAATGGTGGTTTTTATTCTTGATGATGATGTTGATCACTGGTGGCGAGACTAACAGAAACTCCCCTTTGAAGGATTAATTCAGAAATATCACAAAGAGAATTCCATCATGCATTTCAAGAGTGGTTGGTCCCAAAATCTACTAGAAAAAATATGCCAAATGAACTCATATGACTTCTAAAGAGATGACTATTTATAACTGAATACATGTAGAAGTTCTTTAATTTAGCCAAATATACACCAAAAATGGTAACCACTAAAAAACAAAAATGATATATGTTTTACAAAGGGCTTATGGGATTCTATGAGGAGCATTATGGCACTATTGCAGTTCACCACCTACAAAGAATTGATGGTGGCTGCACAACAAACAAAAAAGAATCAAGTCACTTTGGGATACGAAAAGTATTTGAGAAAGGAAAGGAACATTTTGCGTCAAAGGGTGTACAAAAATTTAAAAATGTTTCAATAACAAGATTAAGATTGTAGCATTTTTCAAGATCAAGAATAGAGGAGAAGCCCAAGTGTAAAACATGTAGAAAGAATCACTAACACGAGTGCAACAAGAACACCATCAAATGCTTACCTTGTGAGACGAGACATTATGAAAAGATTGCCTACAAGTCAAAGGAAAATCTACTTGTAGCGACGTCAATGATAGAGGTCATTACCTTAAGGGTTCTACTATTTGAGGAACCAAGTACAATTCACCTATTATAGGAAAGAGACCAGCTTCAATAGTTTAACCTCAAATGACTGAATTGAAAATTTACGTTACCACACAAAGAAAAGCTCTATCATTTTTTGATGTTATCATAAGTACCTTACTACTACAAAATAATAATGTGCAAGTACTTTTTGATTGTGAAGTATTGCATTCATTTAGATATACTAAATTGGTTTCACACTTATTAATAGATTATTATATGTTAGATACCCTTTATTGATTACTTTACCTACAAAAGAGGATGTCAAAATAAACAACTATATAAAGAAAAACATTGATATTAATAAAAAAGTCTTTCAAATCCCAACTAAATCTAATCAATCTAAAGAAATTTGACATAATATTGGGTATATATTGACCTATATCTCATAGAGATGCCATTGATTATTGAGAAAAAGGGGCTAAACTTTATATAATTGATGGTACCAAAGTTACTTTTGGTAATGGTAGAAATGTATCCCTTATTTCAACATTGAAAGCAAGGAAATTAATATAACAAGGATGCAAATACTATATGACATCAATACAAGCAGCCAATATAAGAGTCTTGACTATAAGATGTTTCTTTTGTATGCATACCTTGAGATATTCTTTAAGGATCTACTAAAACTATCACCTGATAAGAAGATTGAGTTAATTATCAATTTGACACTCAATATCAGGTGATTGAGTTTATTATCAATTTGACACTCAAATCAAAACCAATATCTATGGCACTATATAGGATGTGACCAATGAAACTACAAGAAATAATGACATGACTACAAAAAATGTTAGACGAAAGCTTTATCAGACTAAGTGTCTCACCAGGGGAGTATTAGTTCTATTTGTTAAAAGGAAAATTAAGGGTCTATGTATGTGCATAAACTATAAAAAACTTATATAAGATCATAATCAAGAACAAATATCATTTACGAATAATAGAGAAGTTCTTTAATTAACTACAAAAAATAAAGGTATTTTCAAAGATCAATCTACAATATGAACATCACCAACTAAAAATTAGGAAAAATATATACCATACGCAACCTTTAGAATCAAGTATAGCCATACGAGTTTTTGGTACTTTTTTTTGTTAACAAATGAACTAATAAACTTCATAAAAACAAGTCTTTAGGAAGTGGTTAAATAATTTTGCCATTATATTCATTGATAACACTTTAATCTATTCTAAGGATATAGAGAAGCATACAATACACTTAAATATGGTGTTGCAGAGATTAAAAGAGAATCAATTATATGTCAAGTTTTTTTAAATGTAACTTTTAAGAATCTCATTTTTTAGACATCTGAATAGTGCTTTAGGATTATTAGTAGATACACAAAAAGTTGTAGCATGGTTGATTGACCTAAGCTTACAAATATCACAAAGATAAAAAATTTTCTATAACTGATTAGATATTACATGAAATTTGTCAAAAGAGTTTCTTAAATTATTTTGTGCTTAACGTTAACACGAAAGACAATTTTATTTAAATGTGATTACAATTATGAAAGTCACTTTCAAACTCTCAAGGAAAAGCTAACAACACCAGTTTTAAATATATATTGATGCATCTCTTAAAGGGTTAAGTTATGTTTCCATGCAGTACAATAGAATTATAACATATACTTCTAAGCAATTATAATTTCATAAAAAGAACTATGTAATTTATGACTTAAAGCTTATTGTTATTTGTTTTCCTTTCAAAATATAAAGACACTATTTAAATAGGATAAATACACATGTATTTTGACTATAGTAATCTCAAATACATTTTCACAGAGAAGGAAAATAAAGGAGATGGTTTAAATTGATTAAGGATTATGACATAAAATCATATATCATCCTAAAAAAACCAATGCAATGAAAGATGCTCTAAGAGAGTAAGTTTTAAAAATATGATAAAAAATCTAAAAAAACATTGTTGTAAATGAAAATAGATCGATTAAACCTCAATGCCATGTCTAAATTAAACAAGAGAAGTTTTGCATAATTAACAATTATAACTTATTGATTAAAGGGCCTTAAAGAATTTTAAAACAATGAGAGAAAGCTTAGAAGATAAAGACTAAAGTTTTAGAAGGCCAAGAGCTTGATTTCAATTTGAATAAGAAGAATGGAGTTTTCTACTTTGAAAACAAAATATATGTTTCTGCAAAAGAAGAGTAGAAGAAATTATTTTGCATTAGACACATGGAACCAAATATTCTACGCTTTTGGAATGACAAAAATATATCAAGACATGAAAAAAATTTTGGTGGCTTGGTATAAAAAAGGATATTCAAGATTATGTAAGCAAATGTTTGATGTATCAATAGGTAAAAAGGTAATATCAAAAGCCTAATGGATTAAACAACCTGTTCTTATTCTTGCATGAAAATAGAAAGAGTTGACTATATATTTTGTAGTTGGCCTTCCTAAAACTAATCAAGAACAAGATGCTATATGGTGATCATGGATAGATTGATTATTGTTATGCACTTCTTGCTTATGAATATCACATACATGAAAAAGAAATTTAGAAATTTGCTCAAATTTATGTGAATCAAATAATGAGATTACATGATACACCAAAATCTATTATGTTAAATGAAAACTCAAAATTCCCATCACATTTTTGAATGAAGGTACATCATAAATTCAACATCACATTTAACTCCCAAACTAATGATCAAACTAAAAGGATGATAAAAAGCTTGGAGAACATGCTAGGATTGTATATATCAAATTTTAAAGATATAAGTGATACACATTTACCTTTCTAATAGAGTTATTATATAATAATAATTAGTAGCCAAATATTAAAATGACTCCTTCTGAAACATTATATAAGAGGAAACACCAATCACTATAATACTATTGTAATGAATGAAAAAAATACTAATAGAATTAAAAATGATATCTAAAATAGATGTAACTAATGAAGGAAAAAAAATGCCAAAAAACACCAAAAGAAATGTTATGATGCAAAGCATAATAAAATAGAATTTCAAAAAGGGAATTACATATTTCTTAAAATAAGACTTATGAAAAAAGTTATAAGATTTGATAAGAGAAAGAAACTAACACCAAAGACATAATGGATCCTTCCAAATAGTTGAAAGAATTGGTAAGATTACATATAGAGTAACTTTCCTTTTGACATTGGTTAGAATATATGATACATTCCATATCTCCTTATGGAAAAAATATATAATAAATCCAGCTCATGTGATAGAATATAATCTAAGTATCCTAGAGGCAAAATCAAATTTGAGCTACAAAGAAATATTGATAATGATTTTAGAAAAGGAAATAAAGCAATTAAAGAAAAAGATTATTCTGTAGATTAAAATTCAAAGGGCTGATCATACAAAAAAAGATGTCAATCAAGAACTAGAGGAAAAAAATGTAGAAAAAACATCCTTATTTGTTTTGAATTTTGAGGATGAGATTCTGGTAAAGAGAGAGAAATTAATAACATCTCCAAAGGTAAGCAAATATACTTAATTTGTAATTTTAATTTTATCTTAAAAATTTATTTTATTCACAACATTTTGGATAAGATAATATATTAACTAAAGTGAAAGGCAAATTTCAAAGGAAAAAGGAAAACCTCAAATACAAAAAGGCAAATTAAAAGACCCTTTGCTAGAATAGAATGTGATTTAGTCATAAAACAAGATGTTGAAACTTAACATGAAAAATAATAATATTTTAATCCAAATATTAATAAGAAATAAATATATTAGAAATATCAAATGATGTTAAAAAAAGATAAAATTGGCATTGAAATATAAAGCTCATAAAATTGTTCATTTTAAAAGAAATTTGAAAAATTTTGAAAGTTATTTAGAATGACAATTACAAAGAATATAAATCACTATAAGATTTTAAATAAAACCTTTATCACTTATTATTTTCATAAACCTAACCAGTGGGAGAACACGAGAGAGCATGCCAACCAAGAGTGATCCTTCTCATATGACAAAGGAGTGGCAATTTGGGAGAAATAAAAGCACAACGTAATAGCCTACACAAAAAAATATCAAAAAATCATTTGGAAGAGAAAGGAATAAAATTTGATAAATAAATCAGGAAAAAATCATAAAAAAAACCAAAGGAACAAGGAAAAGAAACCTCATAAGAATGTCCACTACAATGGTATTCAAAGTAGGCATATTATGCAATTAATTATGTATTTGTTGTTCTTTGTTGTATTGCAAATAAAATGCCTTTAATATGCTATAATTGAAAACTCATAGATGAATATAATGATGGTTTTATTTAAATTTCTTACAATATGATTGCCTTTATGTTTATATATTGTACTTCTTTCTACATATGATAACACATCGTATGGTTACATGAAACAATAAGGAAAAATATGATGGTAATATAAAAACTAAGCAAAAGGGGTGCCTAGAATGACTTGTATTAAATGATCATGACTTATTCATCTAGAAAAAAAAATGGAAAAATCATGGAAAAAGCAATAACTTAAGAGGCACTAGTTATAGATCATTGGGCCTCTAAAATGGTTTAGTCCAAGACAGATATAGTCTATAAGAATACATCAAAATATGGGGACAATGATATAGTTAGTCCAAATACAAGTGATAAACATACTAGATCTTATGAAAACATGGATTCTTTTGGTTGATAAAAGATCTAAAAAATAATAAGATATCAAATGAAAATAAAATTTAAAATAAAGAGAAATAAAGCATCTGAAAAAAGGGTTAGAACACTTGGGGTTAATCAATAACCTAGTTTTTAAGATGAGATTCCCAAAGCATATCTCCTACTACCTAATTTGCTAAGGGACTTTGGTCTATAAAAATGACCATTAGAGGAAAATCAAAAGACACACACACAGAGATGACTCCATCTAAATCTTTTTGTAATTTTGATTTTGAAGTCAAGAAATTTTACCACATTTGTGTGCTAACGGAGAGCAAGAGAGAGACCCTTGAAAGAGTCAATTGGCTTTATTATCATGTCTCCTATTCACCAAATTATTTCTCCTTCTGTTTCATTTTGTTTAAGGTGGAGTTGGATTCGATATCATTTTTTGTGGAAGAGTAGTTCATCTCCACCAATTATCCAGGAAGTTCAACAAATTCACGACGTAAGATATCAACTCCATTCCTATTATTGTTGTCAATTCCACGACTACTCATCAATACCTAAGTCAAAATAACTAGCTACGAGTGTGTGCACTTACCAAGAAGGATCTCAATGAAACCATCACATCCATTCCTAAATGTGCCATGCCACAAATGTTCTTTTTTCTCCACAACTTTAGAAAAAATTAAGCCCACAGCGGAAAACTCGATGGCCTAATCTATGGAATGAATCATGGGACAATTATTCAAATCATACCGCGATTTCACTATGAAGTATCATGCACGTCAAGAACTACTTAAAAAAGTTAATGTACCATAAGAATCACCAAAGCTCATGAGCTTTACTAGATTATGGTAGTAAATACAAAAGACTTGCATAAGCAAAAAATTGCATAAATCACTAATCCAATTAACTCTATCTTTGATATTACTGTTTAAGAATGAAAGCAATTAGAAGCTAAAGTTCGGGCCAAAATACCATAACATGGACACTATCAATTCCAAGCTTAAGCTTAAGGTACACGACACCTAATATTTTTCAAGCAGCGCAACATACCATAACATTATGTTTAACCTTCAATATAAAACTAATTATACTCTCTCATGCATTCAAAAATTCATACAAATTCAAGCAATGCAACATGCTATGTATGTATACCATCATGCTAGAATCAAAATTGAAAGATTGTGGTCATACTTTGACTTCGTTAAGAAGCTTTCGTTCCCAAATGTATAGCTTCTGAAGGGTTGATGAAAGATTCCCGGTGCTCATTACTTTGTCCTCTTCGTAGTCTAAATCTTCATCCTTTGACATTGGAATAACACACATCATCCTTGATGACTCTATTTTCAAGAAAAATAAACATAGAAAATCAATATGGACCTTAGCCCACTTCAAAATAATTTTGTCCCCCAAAAGAAGAAAACAGCAGCAGAATTATAGGCATTTGATTCACCTGCACAAGCTGAATTTTTTCTGTTGTAGGGACGCTTTCCCACTTCAAGCATCCGAGCAAGCTCCTTAGTAGACTCAGCTGCCCTATCAAACTGGATCCTTATCTCAATGGCAACGTTAGATACATCATGATACTTTTGAGGAGCCACATGATTCCTACGCTCCTCCAATGGCTTCTGCACTGTAGCACCTACAACACTCTTCTCAATCACATCCTTATCATCCTCCTTTAATCTTGGAAGGTTCCGTGAACCCTCCACAGGACTGCCAAAAACTTCCTCATTTGGAACAGGAACCTTTTTAATTTCAGCTAGGGGCGTTCCTTTACTTTCAGCGACAATCGTTTCTTTACTTTCAGGAACAAGCGGTCCTTTACTATCGGGAAATGGCGTCCCTTTAGTTTCAGGGTTAGGCGGCCCTTCATTTTCAAGAACAGGTGTCCCTTTACTAGCGTATTCTGGCACAGCAACGGCAGAAGTGGAATTTAAGGTCTTTTGGTCACCGTAAGCTTCTTTAATGACTTCAAGCTCATCCTCTTCAAGATCAGGAATCCCTTCGTCTTCCCTTACCTCCTTCGAGCTCCTGCTGGGAGTGTACGGTGGATAGTAACTATCAAAAGACTCAAACGGGTTCAGGAAGTCCCATGTGGTCCTCCTGGGAGGGGAAGGAGGTGGAGGAGTCGCTTTAGAAGTGGATGCTTTGGAGTTTTCTACGACGCCAGCAGTATTAATTTGAGACATTGCAGGTGGTGAAGAAGCAGAGCTGAAGAATCCGCCCATTCCACCGTAACCATAATAATTGGGGTGATAAGCGTAGGGTAAAGAGAAAGGGGATGAATTGGTATTCTGAAGAGCATGAAGGTAGTGGTAAGAGGAGGAAGACGACGGTTCAGCGACAGTTTGATAGTGAACTTGCGCAGGGTTCCCCACACGCTGCTCGAAGGAAACGGCGGGAGGAGGGGGATTGTTCTTCGCGTAGTGGAGATTGACGTAGGTGGGGCCGCTTAGGGATTCATGATGGTCGTCGGGATGAAAATGAATTGGGGAATCGCAGTCGAGGTGGAGAACCGAGTCGCCATCCGAATCGATATCGTCGGATGAGTGGAAGAGGATGTGGGAACCAGAATGCGATCGGGAATGGGAGTGCACAGCGGCGGGGATGGAAGCCGGAGGCGGGAGGGAAGAGGACATAGGCCGCTTGGGAGGGGGGGAGGGAGGGGGGAGGGGATTTCCCTTTCGCTGAGGTGGGAGTGGGAGGGCCGGCAAGCTGTGAGGGTGGACCCCATTTTGGCCATCGAGGAGGACATAAAGTGAAGCGCCGACGGCTCTAAGCGAATCGGCGTACGCAGCGTGGGCATCTGCAAAGGCATATCGGTTGTGGATGGCATCGGCGAGGAGACCGCATCGAGCGCGACAGAGAGCGAGGGCCTCTGCGTCCTCGAGTTTGGAAATACCACAGCCCATCTACGAAACCTATAAAGGAAATAACTAATGATGGTATTACAAACTAGAAAGCAGACGAAGTACCAGAGGAACGGTGGTGAAAAACAATCACATCACGGAGGGTAACAGGGCTTTGGGACGGAAGAGAGACAGCGGGAGGGAGCAGGAAGGAACGATAGGGAGGTAGGGGGAATGGAAAAGACGGAGGGATAAATCGCCTTTTGCTACTGCGCCAGCGAAGAGTTCGTCGTCGCGTTGCAGAGAGCTAAAAGCCAAAGCCCATTGCCTACCAAGAATAAGAAAGAGTAAGAGCCTAAGGCTCCTACGGCTTCCCGTTACTGTTCCTCCGTACAGCAGCAGCGGCAAGCCGACCTTTTCTTCTCCCCTGTCTAAGATTTCGGAGGACAGGAATGAGCGGCCGAGCGCCGTGTGGCAGCAAGACCGGCAGTCCGTACCGAAGGGCGCGAACACTGATTGCAGTCGTCTTCGGCGGCTTCCGGTGAGAATTGGCTGCAGCGAAGCCGGTCAATTTACGATAATGCCACTACCGTTTTGATCTCGGTTAGAATCTCGTTGTCAGAATGCTTCGGTAAGATCGAGAGATAAGGAATGATGAAAAAAAAAACATTTATGTTAAGCAACAGCCGTGTTTTTTGTTTTTAATAATTTTCGTACGGAGCGCAACCTTGTTTACACCGCTATACGAATTCAATGCATGCCACGTGGAAACGATCCATTTCGCTTTCTGAATAAAGACAGCGATCCGTTTCGTTTAGTAATATTTAAAAATAATAATAATTTTAAAAATCTGAATAACATTTATAGTTTTTATTCATATAAAAACTTTTTCTTGCTTTTAGCACAGAAAAAAATCGTAATTAAGAAAATTTAGCGTTTTAACTAATGAAAATATCTCTTGTTTACTATAATTTTATCGCCAATATTAAATGAAGCAAATTAACTTAAAATAAAGAAATAATTCTGTAAGTTTGTCTATATTTTTGTTTTTCCTAAGAGTAATAATATTTAATGCAGAAAGTCCATATGGCGGCCGGGACTTACAGACGACTTGTAATGGCGGCAGTTTTAAAGGAAGTTTTAGGCGTATATCTTAATGATTGGGGCTCATGTGGGCCCATATTCTGTACATCAAAATTCGTGATCATGGCCCGCCTGGACCCTTGAAGCTGGTTGGAAAAATAATTAAACCACATGAAATCACAGAGGGCATCTGGCTTTGAAGTGACAAAACAATGGTGTTTTTGAAATTCATTATTGATTTCAATTATTTTTGCGAATTGAAATGTTGAATAGTTTTTTAAGTTTATCCTTAATTTTTTTTTAAAAAAGTTTACATAAAGGAAAATAAAATTTTGAGATTTTTATTTTAGAATTTAAAAAAGTAAATTAAAATTCAAAGATAAAATAAAACCTATATCATCATAACTTAACTTGGAAAAAAAATATGAAAATAATAAACATAACAACTTTATTTTGAAATTTTTGTTGAATGAGTAAAACCATATTAACAATATGTTAAGAAAAGTTTAAATAATCTTTTGTAATTATAGGCATAACTTTGAGAAAAAAAAATGTTAGTAACTAATAAAATAAATTCTTAAGAATTGATAAGTAAAAAGAAAGTAGGATTATCCAAGTAAATATAGAGCAAGATTATTAATTTCATATCTAAGTTATTTGTAAGTGATGAGCATCTATCAAATAGAAAATGTCTATCTAATAAATACATATAAACACAAATTTTAAAATAATCTTCAAAAAGTCAATTTAATGAGAAAGTGGTTGTCATTTACATGTATAACATTACATACTATCATTTGATTACTTATATTCACATTATGGGAATGTTTATGCATGATTTCTATAATAATGACACGGGTCACGCACCCCATTCCTTTATGAAGAAAATCCAAACAAACCTAATGGCATGCCCTTTAAACATTGATTAGAGCTTGTTATCTACACAAATTTTACTAGTAGTGAATTGAAGTTTTATTTAAACTAGATTGTTGCTTTGAATAAAAGAAACTTCCCAAGGTTAATTGTCTTTGTTAATTAAAGAGTTAAAGCCAGTTACATATCATTGAAAAGCAACAAAAATTATCAATCATTAAAACATCCTTCATCATTCATGTATCATTTATTTAAATTATTTTTTTGTTTAAGAGGAAGGGTTTGATAGGTGGGGGTTATGCCCAGTCAAGATCACCAAGGCTCACGTCTTACACATTCTAATAATATTTATTTAATGAGTTGGAGAATATTTGTTATGAACATATGCATCTTATTAAAATCCATAGTTCTCTTTGATATATTGTTCTATAAATATAGGAATAAAAGGCATTTTATAGATTTGAATTACTAACTTCTAAGTTTAGAAAATTTGGTTGTCCATATTACATACTTTTAAAGGATTCAACCTATAGGAGATTGATGTAGGACTAGACGAAATTTGCTTAGTTAGAAAATTCGTGACTGATGCACAACAAAGAGCAGGGCCGTCTCCCTAAGGGACACTGTCAAGCCCCCACCGCCATCAATACCATTAGATCACAAAATGAACATCAGAGTCACGAGATACAACATCTAAGTGAGGACAAATAAACAAACCAAAGGTGGGGACCCGACGGTAAGACAAACACTAACTCAAAATCCAAAGTATATATATAAAGACATGTTTTTAAACATTTAATCACACTAAAATTTTCCCTCTCACACATCTCTTGGAAAGGGCTCTCCTGTAACAGCATCATTCCCAGTTCTCGGTGTAGTGGTTTCATGACCTGTGATGTAAGCACTAAATGAGATTTTATAAATCTCAGTAGATAAATCCACATATTTAACCAAGAAAATAAAAGGCATAACAAATACCATTAACAGTAAAGATGAATGTCATACATACATATAAGATAATGCCAAATGAAAGCCATAAAGAAATGCAAGTTCCTTATATTGTGCTTATTACCGGGCCCAATTCCCTTTGACGCATTATCCTCTGGATCCAATCATCAATGACTGTCCTATAGCTGGCATCCAACCAAGCACATAACACTAGGCAGATATCTGATCTGAAGATCGATACCCTGCGATCCAACACGCTGAGCTTAGTGCCACCAGGCAGGTATGGTACCATACCGTGCGATCCAACACGCTGAGCCTGGTGTAATCATCATGGAGTCATAGCACATAACACTAGGCAGATATCTGATCCGAAGATCGATACCCTGCGATCCCACACGCTGAGCCTAGTGGTGAGGATAATGTTCTCTGGGAATCCATTTTTTTTTCTACCATTTCCAAATCATGATTCCAAACAATTATGCCGTATCAAAAGATATCTTTTTTCCATATTGTTTCTTTCTTTTGATTTTATTATCATACCATGTATTTTTTTCTTTTCAGTTTTTCATGCAAATACATAAGTAATCCATACCATAATATTTCTTCCTTTTTATGCCATAAACATATGCAACAATCAAAATTCTATAACAGTAAGAAAAACATGTAAAAACACATAATATCGTGCTACATCACAGGGTTAGGAAATTATTCTACCTGAATTTGCTGTACCAACTGTCTTACTCACTTCTGTTTCTTCTTGATGTCCTACAAGCCCGTAAAATACAAAAATAATTAATTTAAATATGCTTATTAGTCAAAATTGCTTTCTAAAAACTTTCCCAAACACACCCCAAAATAATCCCAAAAGATGGGCTTACGCGGCACTGAACCGCCCGCTGGACCGCGCGCGCACGTTTGGCGCTGGACCGCCCACGCAGAAAAAAGCTTTCTAAAAGCTTTTCCAAACGGCTTTTTCTAAAAATAAATCTGGCTTACGCGGGCGCTGGACCGCCCGCGCCCGACACTGGACCGCGCGTGCTTGGCGCTGGACCGGACGCTCGGCGTGCTGGACCGCGCGCCTCGGCATCCGGTTCAACAGCGTAACCCGGTCCAAAGCCTGGACCGGTTCACGCCGTCTCCCCTCTCTCTCTCGCGTCCGGCGAAACCGAAATCTTTCGCCGGCGCTGGATCGGCCGTTTCATGTGCTGAATCGATCGAATCCGGCTCGGCTTCCGCCTCTCGGTCTCCCGCGCTCACTGGAAAAATTACATAACCCTAACGACGAATAAAAATTATTTCTTACCTTACGGAAAACCTTCGCCGGCCGTCACTGTCGCGTGCCGGAAATCCTCGCCGGCCGTCACTGTCGCATCCAATGCTCACGGAATCCTCGTTGGATGTTAATGTAGCGTGCAGAAACTTCTTTAAGATGTTCTCCGAAATCTCGCCGTCGCACTCCGGCAAACTCTTCGCCGCCGTTTTTCGCAGAAGCGCTTTTCCAAACGCACCTGGGTCGGCCTTTTATAAACGCGGTCGAAACCGATAAGCCCTCGGTTCGTGAACCACGTTTTTGCAGAAAACCCCTTCTAAATTTTATATTTGCAAATATATCCTCCGCCAATCGGATTTGAACTAAGCCGACATTTAAAAATTACAGATCTATCCTCTACGTTACAAATTTATCCCAAATCTTCAAAAATTCATAATTTATTCATTAGAGCTCCGAAAATTACAAATTAAACATCATTGGATTCGTCTCACAGAGCTCTTTCTATAAAAAATATAAGATAAAACTAGGGCTGTTACAGACACACACCTAGATACGATGAGAGTTGAACGCAAAATGCACCAACCAATGAATCCTAACTAAACTTAGGATCGTTAGCGGCTAAGAAGTCGCTAAATCGATTACGGCTACACACTTTCAAACACGTAGAAATAGGGAGTACTTAGATTGGTTAAGTACCAGTTGAAATTAAAATATAATTTATAGTAAAGTTGCACTTCGCAGAATGAAAATATATTGAAGACAAATTAATAATCTAGGAATGGAAATTACTCGTAAAAAGGAAGACGAGGAAAAACCAAAAATTTTAACTTGAAGATGGTTGAGCGGTGAAGGAAGATGATAGACTGGAGTGGCGTCTCACCACTTGGACCTCGTGTCCCTCCTCCCCCAGTATCAGAGCTTTGACGAGTCAGCACGCCAAAGACACTCAGAGCACTCACGAACTCAGAATGGAAGCAAAGAACACTCAAAAGCTTGCATTAATATCCAATATCCATACAACAGAAGATGACTCCCCCTTATATAGGAATCCATAAGGGTACAAAAGACATTTGACTCATAACATGGGAATACTAAATGACACATGGGTAAACTAAAAGTCACCTAAAAAATACAAATAGACTCTTAGAAATCTGAGAAAAATAATAAAATTAAGTGCATTCATCCTAATTTCGGATGGCCGGAGGCGCGGCGACGGCGGCGGCGGCGGCGGCGGTGCGGGTCGGTGCGGGCTGGCGCGGGTCGGTGCAGGCTGGCGTGGGTCGGCGCGGGTCGCAGGTCGCTGGCACGGGTTGGTGCGGGCTGGCGTGGGTCGGAGCGGGTCGCAGGTCGCTGGCGCGGGTTGGTGCGGGCTGGCATGGGTCGGCGCGGGTCGCAGGTTGCTGGTCATCCGGGTAGCTTGGGTAGGCGCCTGGCTGGGCTCATGCACAGCGGTTCGGGCAAACCCGGATCCGGTTCGGGCACGAACGGTTCGATGCGGCGGCGGGCGGTTCACTGTGGCGGCGGAGGTTGCGGCGGAGGCGGCAGTCGGTGGCAGGAATAGTGATTTTGGCCCCTTTTTTTTTTTTTTTTTTTTTTTTCAAGACCAGGTCCTTGGACGTCGAAAATCCTTCTCGAACATGATGTCCTCATCAGAGATTGTGCTTGGTTTTAGTAGATATTTTTGTCAAATTTGTAGGTAAAGATTTGCTCATAAGATTTGGCTACAAATTTTTTCAATTTTGTCTTAACTTAAATGATAACTAGGATCTAACTTCAGAAATTTAGTTTTTAGTTTTGGTGATTTGAGACTAACAACAAGGAAGATAGCAAAATGTCTAGTGAAGACTCAAGGCATATCATGGATGTCTTGAGGAGGGTTAGAAAGGGAAATATAAGAAATCTCAAGAACTTCAAGTCTTAAGCAAAACTTCTTAAAATATAATTAAAGACTTCGAAAGAGAAAAAGAGAGAGCATGCCTTTGAGGCAAAACTTTTGTTAGAGCTTGAAAGAATTTAAGAATCAACAATTAGAAAATATGAAGCTTATAATTAAGAACACCTATTGGTTATGAAAATGGAAAGGACTTGGGGAACTAATCTCAAGATTGCATTAATGATTTAGATTCCTTGAACAAGTCCATCAAAGCAATTTAAGACGAGAACTAAAATAGTTGAAAGATTTGAAGCAACTTGTGATTTTCAAAAGTAGATAACTACTTTAAAATTTTAACTCATGGAATCCTTATTATTATAAAATGTTTTACTAATTATTTAAAAGATTTTCTAAATGATTTTTTGTACATTTGTAAAAGTTGCATTATAAAAGTCATATAAGATTATATAGTTGTAGGGTAACGTAATAAAAGATAATCTCTTGTTTTATTGCCAACATTAATTTCTAAGAAAAGAGTAGAAGAAGAAAGTGGTTTCCTTTGTTTTGTAATTTTTTGGTAAGCTAATAATTGCCTATGCCATGTAATCCTTATAACTCTTGTGAGGAGTTATTTAATTAATTATTTAAATAAATAATGTTGAAGATTAATTTATTTATCATAAATTTTTGACAAATTTTAGGGTAAGTAAATCATATAAAAAAGGATTAAAAAATATAGATGTCCTCTAAAGTATGTAAACCTATCAATTCAAATTTTAATAAATGTTAAGAATTTTGAAGATTTATTTAAGTTAGTTAAATTAACAACATTTGTCAAAAAGATCTATAAGTCTTAAAAGGAGAAATGTGAACTTTATCAAATTTAGATGACTTGATCATAGAACAAAAGGACCAAGTTATAAAAAATATTATTATTTTTAATTTTTATGAGTTTTAAGAAGAAAAAACTATTAAAACATCAAATGATGCAAAAACTTATGATAATTTTATGAAAACCAATGCATGTTATTAGGAATCCAATTGTAAAAATTTTGTAAAAATTGAATGTGTTTTGATCATAAAATAAGACCAAACTTATAGGAATAATATATAATTCTAATGAATAAATAAATTTTAGAAAGAAAAAAATTAAATACTTAAAAAATGTCAAAACATTATGAAAATTTTAAGAGATATTATAAAGCATAATGTTTTAATTAAACTTTAATAAACTCCGACTTTCTAAATTTCTAAATTGTAATGGCAGAGATGAATAGGTGATCTTCACCACTCAAAACTTTGTTTGAATTCTAGTTGTTAAGAACCAATTCGATAGGGAAGCAAAGGGACAAAGTGGGTAAAGGAGAAGCAACATGGTTTGTGGCCATTTGAGGGAAGAGAACTACCATGAAAAGAAAGAGATGTTTAACAACTTATAAAAAGTCTTATATTTCTATTAAGAAAATTTTAGCATTTTCTAAGTAGAGAGAGAGAGAGAAACATAAGAAATGTTATAGACTTAATCTTCTAAGAAAGTAAAAAAAAAGTATAATTACCTTTAATTTTATTATATTTATACATTATAAATCTTGAAATTAATTGATATGGTTGTATTTATGTGTATTTAAGAAAAGAAAATTTGTTTACTAAAATTAAATATTCATAGAATAAATAATATTAAATTATTATGATCATAAAAAACATGTAATTATTTTAAATGTATTTAAGAACCTTATTTAAGTTTATCTTTGAATAGAACTTCTTAAGAAAAATTTAATAGTATTTGAGTTTGTAATTTTTAGAGGTCTATACAATTACTTATGAGTTTTCTAAAAAAATATAAATATAATTTTTTAAATAATCAAGAATAAATTTGCAATTTTTTTAATTTCAAAATTAATGCATTTGGTAATGGGTTTGAAATAAATTTTTGGATGAGTTAGGTTGTGGTGATAAGAAAGTCGAAGAGTATAAATAGGAAATGAGATTTGTGAAAATGATGAAAATAGCTTAATGAAGAGTAATTTGTAAAAGATGAGAATTAGTATAGAGGAGAGTAAAAACACGATTACTACAGCTTAGATGAAAGTTTTGAAATAAACTTGAAGAGGAGAAACGAGATTGCAATAAGAGAAAAGTGAAAGAAACAAGGAGTAGCAGCTAATCAAGGAAGATATAAGTAATTAAGTTGACTTTATTTTAAAATTCATTTTGGTTTTGTGCATGAATTAGAATTTTTATTAGAATTGTTTGAGGTGGAATTAGAGTGGTTAAGAAGTGATTTGAATCAAAAGTAAAAAGTTGAAGATCAACTCAATAAGAATGATAATGTAAGGTGTATTTATATGATCAGTATTTTTTGGCATAAATAAGGACATTTAAACCATTTGAATAGAGGTTATACAATCATCTATGAGTTGACTATATAATATGACATCCATAATTGCATAATATGATGGATATAAAAGTCAATAAAATTGAATGTTCAGTTATATAATACAAGAGTGATGTGTGGATTATACTTATATGATCTAGTTGCTTAGTGTGAAGAATCATATTTATTTTATATTAGAAAATTTAGATGATGGTATTATACGATCAATTATAGATTATCATTAATGTTGGAAAATTTAGTTGTTCATACTTGTATGATCAACAAGACATACTAGTATAATGCGAAATAAAGATATAAAGATTTATAAAAAAAATATTATAATTTAAAATAATTTAGAATAATTGATAATTATGTCACATATGAGGTTATATGATAGTTATTGTGTTTATATAAGATTGTAGGAAATCTTAAGAAGAAAAGAAATTGGTAAAGCATTTCTATATTGGATATAGCTAGGTAAACTCGATAACTATGTTGTAAAGATATTATAAATTAATTCTTAGTTTACTTATAAATTAGAATAATGTTAATTTTTATTATGCATTCTAGATATTGAACATGATTATTTTAGAAATCTTAATTATCATACTTGATTCACATATCTTATATATTGAATAATATTATCTACATTATTGAAATACCTAAAGTATGTAAATGAAAGTAGATTCTCTGAAATATTAGTCTCATCTTATATAATAATAAACCATAATATGGGTTTTAGAGTATAATTCTTAAGAAGTACCTTTCAATAAATCTTTTTATATGTATATGTATATATGTATTAAAGACTAAATATTATAAATAATAGCTAAATATGAATTATAGTAAATAATGATGAATGATAAACAATGGTATAGTAGAAAGTAAACTCACTTTTTTCTAGATTTATTTATATTCTAATCTAATGCAAGAATAATGAACTCAATGTGTGTTTGTGTGTGTGCTGTGACACTAGACCTCTTAATGGACAACAAGATATAGGTCTTGCGACTATACCTGTCTTTTGTTACAGATTTAGGCCTAAAGGTCATACCATTTGGATGGATGTTAGTAGATGATCATTAATATACAAGTTAGTTACTTATGAATCCAAAAGATAATGATTAAAGGAGAATTATGTTTTTTGAACATAAAAAAATTATAAGTTAGGAAATAAAATAGTACAAAAAGTTGGTTTACATTTTGATTATTTTGTTATTTGTATAGATTGTTATATTATATTTGTTCTTACTTTCTCATCATAAATACATTGTCACGAGTTAATTTATATATTTTACTCTTTTTATATTATGTTACCTTATATGACTATTGTTGAGCTCACATAGTCTCACTAGTGTTTATATTATAAGTATTATATTCATTATACTAATAAATAAGAATCTTAATACTATTGAAGAGTATCTTACTCTTAAGATATGAGAGTAGGTAGTGTTTTTTATAAATTTGGTGATATGAGAGGTTATAAATTATACTATTATGTGTATCTAAATAGAATATTATTACTTTTGACATATTTCTTTAATTATATCAAAGATCTCTTGATTTATAATTTTTTGTATATAAATGTTTTATCTTATGGCTTTTTGTATAAGTATTTTATGTGGATGGATTTTAATTTATTTTATTATTACATCTCTATTTAAGATAAATTTGACCTCACATGTTTATTTATTTAAGCTTGATCTTTAATTTATATTCTTTATTAAGGATGGACTCTGTGGGGCCTTAAAAATGATATATTTAAGAAATTTTTGCTATAAACGTAAGTAGGAAGAAAAAATAAATTACACTTTAAGAAAAATTCCAAATAAGCATATGAGTAAAAAATTTTATCCATCTTGGTGTGATAATCACAACAAAAAAAGGTACGTATATCATGTATATATTAGTGTATCTATATATAATCTCAAAAGGTGGGGATAAGTAATTTTAATAAGTTCAAAATGATAGATATTAAAAAAAATATATTAAAGAATGATTGATGATCTTAAAGAGAAAATAGCTATAAAATAATGTAGCTAAATATATTTTAAAAAAAATTTATACTTTTTTAAAAAATTTATACTTTTTTAAAAAATTTCTATTAATGTTTAGAATTTTAAGGTATCATATAATACAATATTATAAAATTACATAATATGTTTAAGTAAGAGAATCAATTAGGTGAACAGATAACATAAGATTATATCATATAATAATCATAATAATGTACAAGTATGATGGAGTATAGATAAGACATCATCACTATAGGATAGTAATCTAACAAGTTAATAGGCTGATCATATATTACGAACATAGAATATTGTATAGTACAACCAAGTAAGAGAGAGAATAAGCTTATGAGAATCTTAAATAGGCACCAAATGAGCTCAGAATTATACAAGACAATTAGACCATCCTATTAATTGTTAATGCATAAGTGCAAATATTAGTACATGAAATATAGTATTATACAATATAATGGAAACAAACATACAAATATGATAAATTGGGGAAAAAAAGTAGATATCATATTAGCATATGAATAAATAAATAAACTAGTGATTATATTTGAGTATGTGATGTAGGAGCATGTAACATTAGTTTATAAGCATACATTTGCTAGTGATGCACCAGTTTCATAAGTCCAATGGTTGAAAATTGAATACAAAATATTTAAAATTGATTTTTTTATTGATTTCACTATCTTCCACCATCCATCATTGTCTGTCGCCATCACCATCATCATCAAAAGTTGTCATCGGCACTCGTCTTGCATCTGCTTGGCTTGCACTAAATGACAAAACTCATAACACGCTAAACATGCATCGATGCGATCAACAAACACGTAGACTCATCAACCCCCATGGATTCTCTCAAACCCACATCGACTTAAAAGCTAACCCGAAGCTTCAGCCCATCTCTGCCCATGTCACCCACTAAAGTCGAAATATGAAACAAAGTGCCAATTTGCCCTCATCGCATCGACTGCCCCACTATTTATTCACTCATCGTTATCACTGCTCAAAACACACAACCATTTTATAATTATTTAATTTAATTAATTTTATAGGTTTTTTTATTTTTTAAAATTACTAATAAACCTTTGAGGTCCCTATAAATAGAAATGTTTACCATATTAAAAGAAAAAAATGGAATGAAAACTTATTTTGTTTGCATGCTTTAACTTTTGTGTACAAAAGTTTGTGTGCCCAACTCTAGTTAGTGAGATTCTAACTTTTTTATGAGAGATAATAATCAAATGTGAGAGACATTCCACTGGGAGAGTCAACAACCAAATCACTTGTGGGAGATAATGATCGAAAGTGAGAGACCTTCCATTGAGAGAATTGATAACGAAACAAATTCTCACTTTCACCAATACCCCCAAGCTTTTCTACTAATCCAAATCACCATCACATTGCCCTTTTTATCTCTCCAGTGGTTTAAATGCTAGCGTCAACAAAACTACAAAATATCATCACCAAAAAGGTGCAACCTTTCAATAATTTTTATTTTTTAGGTAATAATTTAAAATTATAGTTTTCTTTTAAAATACTCTACATAAAGTTTGTTTTAATTTTGTATTTTATATGTATGAAATTGGATGTGATAAAAATTATTTTGTAAGATTTTATACTTAATGTTTAAGGTGTTATCACATACTCATCTTAATAATTTATTTTATAATTTTAGAATACTAATTTTTAAATAGTTATAAAATATTATATATGCCACCTAATTTTAATTAGTATATAATATATTTTTTTATTCTTTAATAATCTTTTGAGTATCTCTAGTATTGTAAGCTTCAATTTAAATCCTGATAAAAATCTAAATCTATCATGTATCAGTATGCATGTAGCCATAATTATGATAATTTATTGTTATGGCTTATGATTTTAACAACTAAATTGGATCCAAAATTATATTATGTTGAATTGCTAAAAGATGTTAAAAATTATCTTAATAATTGTCTAATTCTTCTTCTTAATTAATAGTTTATGCTAAAGTTTTAAGAGTAATTGCTAGTTATGTTAAGATCTATTAATGATTTATGAACTTCACATAAAACTATGAAATTGATAGCATGATTTTTATTATTTTAAATTAAAATTCATTTAATTTTTTTATCTTCATGATACATCTTTCATGCATCAAAGGCTTATCCATTAAGAGAATGGAGATGTCAAACCAAACATATTGAGCACTTCTTAATTGGTTGAGTTTTGAGCCATCCTTGGACAACTTAATATTATTGCATATGAGGCACCACTAATAGCACTTAGCAAATTCTTCAACCTTCTTTCCATCTTTTGTAAGCAACACCATTCTATTATTTCAATTAACCTATACGAGATCAAGCAAGCAAGCAAGCATGGTGATATCTTTGATAGTTGAGCTTAGTTACTTAGAACTATGGCTTTGGTGAGAATAGTAATGGACATTTCCTTTTCTCCACATGAACTAACATTAGTCAAGTATAGCAACACCAGATCAACATGAGGTAGGTTTACTATACCATACCTTTTCTCCATCAATGACAACTTTCTCCCCTTCAATAGGTAGTTGATGCAAGCACATATAACATATCTTCAATACATGTAGTCAACTAGCTAATTGCAAGCTAGCATCTATACATATTTGACTACATCTATTCTCCTCTTATATGTGATGTTTTGATTCCAACAAGAACTACATCTAGATGACAACAAATTTATTAATGAATACAAGCCTCATCTTGATACATTTCTTTAACATAAGTTGACTATAACACTTCTCTAAATATCACATTTACCATTATACCAACTATAACATTTTTTCCAATCATCTAAATATCACATATGATCACTATAGCTAAAAATGATAGGTTAGCAACACAAATAGCTTCACTAACCTTATATAGGATATTTAGTATTTCATCTTAGTGAAACAACACAAAGAAATTGGAGGACCACTCTCCACAATTTCCTTTAATCACATCATGTGGTTAACCAATTGCTTGGGATGATTAGTTCATAACATGTAATGTTATGATCCATTTTCTCATATTTTACCCACAATTTCATACCACTTAGAAGAGCTACTGACTTATGAAAGATCTCTATATATTGAAAGGCTCTTAATTGGTAATATATTTTAGTTCCATATTATATAAAGCACTATATGACTTTTATGTGAACTTTGGTGCAAAACCATTAGTTCAATCAAATCTAATCGAGGTTTATCCTGAGTGATGCCCAAAAGAGTAAATTTAACACCTGAAATGAAGGATTTTCTATTATTGTTAAAAATATTTGAAACAATATAAAAATATTCTCTGATATCCATCTCTCTCTCTACATTCCAAATTTTCTCTCTTTTTATTTTTATCTCAAATGGTAGTTCAAGCGAGATCCATAAACAAACCCAAGTAGTTCACCCTAACGACACAGACCAACATTAAAATCAAGTAAAGTAGATTGTTCAAATCATATAATGTGTCTTGCACAACTACACTAAGTGGTTGCTATCCCACCTAAGAATCACAATGAAAGATTTATGATAGATGAAAACATCACATTCATTTTTTTAAATGAAGATAATTGATATATTTTTAAATTTTAAATTTATCTACATTTAAATTATAATTTTGAATTTAAATTAATTTAGATAATTTATTTCATTAAATTTTGTACTTAAATTTATTATTTACATTATTTAAATTTAATTTTGAATTGATTTTTTTTGTCATTTGGTTTTAGTTTTCATATTACTTGAATTTGTATTGGTTTTTTTCTAATGATTGGTATAAATTTGTTAACTTTTGAATTTCAATATTATGTTCTCATGTATAATGGGACTTTTGTGAGAAATAAGATTAGTAATTCTAAATAATGTTTTTATTGATAACATATATACTTTTAATCTCTTCAAATTCCTAATTTGATATCAACATTTTCTTCTCTTTAACTTCTAAAAAGAGGATGACTTTTTCCTTCTCTTTCTCATTTTCTTTTATCTTTCTCTTTCTATAAGCTTTCTCCTTCATTACATGCATGTTGTCCAAGATTCCCCTTTTCAAGGGAGATCAAACTCAATACTATGTTAAAAATATATGCCATTTTTATTTACTTGTGGATGAACTCATGCTTTGAATACTTAGCACATGTTTGATATTTTATCAATCACTCATGCACATGGGACATTTTTCAATTTATTTTTCATTTCATGTGCACACTCTTATTGTTAATGGTATAGTCTTTACTTCTTATCAAGTAGCAGTTTATCTAGTTCTCCAATATGTGTGTTTCAACCTAAATTAATCTTAAGGTTTCTTAACTTACTAATAGTTTGTCATTTACTTTCAATTTAAATTAACCAGTTTATTGATTTTGTGACGTGTCATCATTTATATATTTGACTGATATCCAATATAAGATTTAGCTTTCTAGTCCCTACATTCACATCACATTTAAAAAACCTTACATTTGGTATTTATTTAGGTGATATTTATACTACATTAATATATCTCTCTTAGACTATAGTCATAGAGTGACATAATTAAAAATAAAAAGCAAAATCCTAAAAAGAGCAAGAAAATAAAATCTTCTATAACTCCATTGTTAGATAACATGAACATGACTTTCCAATTTCCTCATATCAAAGAAGGTAAATCACTCTTTGCTCTCTCCTAGTCACAAACACTACACCATACACAAAAAACAACATAACTCATTCCACCAAAAAGAGCAAGCAACAAAACAAAAAAAGGAAAGAAAATAATGAAGAGATTGTGGCACGACAAAAAGTCACACTATTTTCCCTTAAACCTTCTTCTCCTCTGAGGGTTTCTATCCTTCTCTCTCAACACAAATTTAGTAGCAAAAAGTCTTTTTTTAACAAATAGAATTATAATCCTTAACTTTCACAACACATCAATACTAATATGTTCCTTAAGGTCATTTTTATAATCTAAGGGCTCTATGAACAAAAAGAATAGAAGCTAAACATTAAAAATAAAATATCAATATATTAGGAAACAAAAATAGAATATGTCTTAAAATTTAAAAAAGTAAACGAAATCCAATTTTCATATTCTAATTAAGAACCAATGCATCTCCAAAAACTTTTTATACTATTATATTAAATTGGACATCACTCTCTCTATATAACATGAACTTTGATAATTCAAATAGCGGTCAAAGAAAACAAAATTCTCAAAAAGTTTTTAGTTCATTACTTTACAAAATTCAACTTTATTATCTTATGTTTTCAATACAATTTAATGAAATTGCTAATAAAGTATTTTTTATATAATGTCCATCTTCAAAAATTAATTATTCACAAAAGAAACAATCAATACTATGATAACCCTTCTCGTTGCACAATAATTTAGACCTAATTAGTTGATTTTATCTTGTTAAAAAAATTATCATCTCTAAATTTTAATTTTTAAATAAATAGAATCTCTCCAATATTTTGTCTATTTTGTTGAATACATATATAATAGATTTCAAATGCAAACATGAAACATAATATACCTAATTATATCTACATAACTATATTCACATAGTTATATGTATGTCTATATCTGTAGATATTCACTATTGTCAATTGATTCATATAGATACATGAACACATGATACTAAACTAAAATAAATACAATTTAATTTTATATACAAAGTTTTTACAAAATGATTTCTTCTTATTAAATTATTTTCTATGCTCATTCATTTATACATTATGATTTTAGTGCACTTAAAATGTTAATACCAAAAAGATATGCTTAGTCAATTATCATAACTCACATATATAAAGTAAAAGAACAATAATCAAGACCTCATTTAAACTTAAAACATAACTTGAAAAATAGCATGTTATATATTGATGTGTCACAACAATTATTAAAATAAATATACATATATAATTTCTTTTTTGTTTTTGTTTTTTATCTTAATATGAAGTTATTTATCATTGCTTACTTTTACTTAACTATGTAAATCGTACAATAGTGGAAACATCATTCATTACTTGTTTATTTTATATTTTCGTACACTAAAACATCTATTTTATTAAACTTAATAACCGCGAGAAACTCGATCTTGTGACTCAGTGGTCACTATCCGCTATGATTGTGATAAATCTCAATCTTGTGACTGGCTGATCACTAGTAGTTATTTCAATGATAAATCTCAATTTGTGACTCCTGGTTATTAGTCATTATTATAAGATAAATTTTGATCATGTGACTCACAAATCACTAGTCATTATAAGAGTGATAAATCTCAATCATATAACTTACTTTCCACTAATCATAAAATAAGTAGCACAACTCAATCATGACTCACTAGTTACTATATCCATTTATAGTGGCATCTTAGATTTTATATTTTACATTCACATGATTCACAAGTTATTACATGTATATATATATATATATATATATATATATATATATATATATATATAACAATAAAATATTATAATACTTTCATCATCATATTATTTCATGCTTATATGTAAATCAAGATATATAATTATTTTCAATCAAATAATAAGTAATTCAAGCTACACTTGTTATAACTAAAATGTTATTATACTTATGAGTTTCATAATCAAGCTAAATGTCACATGTATCATATCATTCATACATTATTCATTTTTTTAATTTAACTTATCATCTACATGAGCAGCACATCAATCACATAAGGTAAATAAGTAAGTTATATATATCATATGTTTATATTCACATTCCCATGGCTATCTACTACATAGTCTAATCATGAAGTGTTTTGTGCTAAGGAAATCCCACAAGAGGGGGGATGAATTGTGTATTTAAAAATTTTACGAATTTCGAAATTAAACTTAAAAACCTTTAAGCAAGAGTAAAGAGAGTGGAACACACAAATTTTTAAGTGGTTCGACTCAAAACCGAGTCTACGTCCACCCCCAACCGGTGTTGGGAAAAATCCACTAAATGCACCGATTACAAGTGAGGTTTTTCCTACGGTTCACCTCAAACCTACTTGGGATTTTTACTACGGCTAATCCCAAACCTACTTGAGTTTTTACCGGGCTCAACTCAAACCCGGGGTTTTTGCACAACTGCCGGGATGCCCTTGCCCCAAAACGAAAAATACGAAAAATTGGCAAATAACTTAAGAGAAATAGGAGAAAAGAGGAGGCACACACAATCGACAAATTAGAGGGATAGAAATTGAGAAATAATTGAAAAACCTCTAATTCCAATAGCCTTCTTGCCGCTTTGCTTTTTGAGCTTGGATGCACCGTTTTTGCTTGATTGCTCGAATTTTGAGATCTGAAATCTTTGAAAAATTTAGCAAAGGTTAAACTGAAAAATACATAAATTTTCTCTATTTATAGAGCTCAAATTTGAGCTCTAAAAACACCCCCAACGGCTCCAAAAATTAATTAGCCGTTTGGGAAACGGACGGAAAGCAGCCACCGTCCGATCCGGGCCCAAAAACGAACGACGCAGATTGATTTACGCATTTTACCGTTCGGGCTTAATCCAGAGCGTTGGATCCGGGCGCGTAATCGAACGGTACGGATTAAATCTCGCGATTACCGTTTACGCGATTTAATCCCGTGCGTAGGATCCGGGCGCTGAATGAACGGCGCCGATATAACGGCCGTTCGATTTTGATCTGGGGCGTTGGATCCGCGCGCTGAACGAACGGCGCCGATTAACCTTGCGAAACAGCCGTTCGAAACAATTCTCGCCCGTTGGATCTGGGCGGGCTTGATCTGCGCCTTTGGATCCTGCCGAAGTTATAAGGTGGGATTTTTAGTCCCACACTGCAGAAATGAAATTGGCGCAATGCTTTATAAAGAATTTGCGCCCTGTAGCTTGCGAGCCTCTGTGGGGCTGGCTCCCCCCTTCTTTGACCGGGACTTCACCACCTGGTTCGGGTTGACTTAGCCAAGCATTGTTCATTGACCGTTGACCGCGCTGCAGTTTGACCTAGCCGAGCTCCTCTCGGCGGGCTTTGGGCGGGCTTGGCTTAGCCAGGCACTGTGGATTTGACCGTTGACCAGCGCTAGCCGAGCTCCTCTCGGCGGGCTTGGTTCGGCCTCTACGGGTCAACCAAATTTTTATTTTTAGATTAAATTTTTAATTTCTAAAAGACTTGGACGGGCTGTTTTTGCGCCGGGTCGACCCGCCCATTGCTACAGTGCATTTTCCCGAGACTTCAACTGTTTTAAGGTATTTTTGACGAATTTTTGTGCCAAAAATTTGAATATAAGTGTATAAAAATAATTTTATATTCTTATAGTATTATAAGTTATTTAAATAGCTATGAAAAGAAATTCATGAAAAACAATTCCAAAATAATATTAAAAAATCAAATACTAATGTCTATACATTTTGGCAAATATGCTTGGCCCAAAAATCAAAATTCAGTATTAAATTAATTTAAAATATTTTTAAATGTTAATACTACTAGTGTGCCTCATAATCTCAAAGTTTGGACATATCAAATTCAAGAGAAATAAAAAGAAATTTAATTATAAAAAATCTTGTGCATGTCTCAAATTTCCTTGAAGTATGTCATGACCTCAAGGCCCTTAGAAACCATTATTTTAGACATCTAAAATACATGGCTTGATTTAATTAATTATTAACAATTTTACTTAAAATCAAGCCCAAATAAAATATACACATTTATGCTTGACTCATCAAATACAAGGGTGTAACAATCTCCCCCTTTTGATGATGGCAAGACATAAATGTTTTAAATAAAAATAAGTGTTTAAAATACAATTCATAGGGAGAAAAATATGCTCCCCCTATCTTGATGCTCCCCCTCACTTCTAACTATTCTCCCCCTTTGACAACATCAAAAGGGAGGGAATCCTAAGCAATATCTAAAATTCCTACGTTATAAGATCTCCAAATTTTTACACTTGCTTGTTCTTTTGTATTAATAAAATATAAATATGTACAATTAGTAAACCATCTCCTAATGATCAAATCCTTTGGGCATGAGATTGCAAATTTCTATCCTCTAAGTAAATTGCCCCTTTTTTTTAAAAAAAAATATTTTCTTCATTCTTATTCAAATCTAAGTTCTTTACTAATTTTATTTCATCTTTTAAATGCTTCTCACTAACTAGTTGGATAGACTCATCAAACATAACATGTATTATTTTCTTCACCCTATGATTCTAGGTTGAAGACTCGATATGCTTTTCTAATTTATGAATATGTATATTTTGATTATATAGGGTGTCAAATCTAAATTAGAAGCATATCACTAAATTAAATCATCAATTTAAATTTTCTAAATGTTCTAGACTTATCCTAGAATGTCTCCAAATATTTTGGAGACCTTCTCTTCTAGTCTTCTAAGTCAAGCTCTTAGGAACCCAAGAAAACTTGGGTTGAACCCTAAATGGTACTTGCATGTTCTCCTTTTTAACAATCCATCTAACATTTTGTGTTTGTGTATACGTATTTCTTCTAAAGAAGCAATCTTTTATAGTATGTCCAGGTTTACAACAATAAAAACAAACAATGTTTGATGGCCTAGGCATGCTCAAATTTCTAGGTTTTTTGAAATTAAAAGCATGTGAATGATAATAAGCATTTGAAACATGTGTATTTTTATTTTCTCTAGCATGTTCAAAAGATTGTATTTTTTCTTTTAAGACTGAAATATCATGTTTCAAAGAAGTATTTTCAATAATAAGAGATGCCTTTTCATCACATATATGTTGATTTTCTAATCTTTTCTTTTCATCTTCTTTCATGACAAAATCAAGCAATTCAACATTTTCTTTGTAACTCTTTTTTAATTTTTTATGTGCACTCATTAAGGAAATTAATGCATTCATAATTTCAATGTAATTATTTTTAAGAGTATCTCTTGTCCAAGAGCTTATCTCATTTTCTTCTTCTTCTTCACTTGAGGATGTTGAGGAAGCCTCATTTGCCATAAAGCAAATCATTCCTTCTTCTCCTCCACTTGAGCTTGAAACCTCCGAATCTTCGGAAGCACTCCATGTAGCTTGGAAAGCTTTCCTTTTCTTCAAGCTCTTCTTCTTCTTCTTCTTTTCCTCCTTCAAATGCTTGTCCTTAAGTTTTGGACATTCTGGTTTAATATGACCAGTTTGCCCACACTCAAAGCATGTTGGTGGCCTCTTCCTCTCCTTGTTGCTCTTCTTCTTCCATTTCCTATTAAGAAAACTTTTTGCCAAATTTTCTACTAAACCTTTAACATGAGAACTTACCTCATCTTCTAAATCCGTGGAAGAGGTAGAAGTGGAGTCTGAATCATATTTGGTGGCTTTAAGGACCATAGGTTCTTCTTTCTTCCTTTCATGCTTTAACTTGCTTGTAGAAGCCTCTTCTGTAAGTCTCCTTGATATTTCTATTTCAGCTATAAGAAGTTCCCCAAGGAGTTCATCCAATGAAAGTTTGCTAAGATCTTTAGCGGCTTTAATAGCCGTTGCAAGTGGATCAAATTCCTTTGGAAGGATTCTCAAAATTTTCCTAACAAGGTCACTATTTGAGAATGTCCTCCCAAGGTTTGCCAATCCATTTGTAATATCATTAAATCTCAAAAACATGCTCTTAATACTTTCGTTGGGATTCATTCTAAAAAGTTCGTAGTCATGGGTGAGGATATTGATCTTAGTCTCTTTCACTTGTGAGGTACCCTCATAAGTTACTTCGAGTTTTTTCCATACCTCAAAAGTCGTATGCAAATTCATAATTTGCATAAACTCACTAGGAGAAATTCCACAATGAAGATAGTTCAACGCCCTAGCATTTAATTGAGCCAATCTTTTGTGCTCAACGTTAAGCTCGCTAAAGGGCTTGACTTCATCAGTAGAAGAATCTCTAGGAAGTTCACAAGGCTTCGTCATGACTTCCCATAATTCCAAATCAATAGATTGAATGAAAATTTTAAAACGATTTTTTCAATATAAATAAAATTCTCCTTTAAATAATGGGGGCCGATTTGAAGAAAACCTTCACATAAGGTTGCACTCATTTCGACCAAAGAGGAAGCCATACAAAATCACAAAAAAAAATTGTGAGAAAGCCTTCACTTAGCACAAGAGGATCTCCCACGTGATGTTACTCACGTAATTTGGGGTTCCTGGCTCTGATACCAATTGAAGTATTTCGTGCTAAGGAAATCCCACAAGAGGGGGGGGTGAATTGTGTATTTAAAAATTTTACGAATTTCGAAATTAAACTTAAAAACCTTTAAGCAAGAGTAAAGAGAGTGGAACACACAAATTTTTAAGTGGTTCGACTCAAAACCGAGTCTACGTCCACCCCCAACCGGTGTTGGGAAAAATCCACTAAATGCACCGATTACAAGTGAGGTTTTTCCTACGGTTCACCTCAAACCTACTTGGGATTTTTACTACGGCTAATCCCAAACCTACTTGAGTTTTTACCGGGCTCAACTCAAACTCGGGGCTTTTGCACAACTGCCGGGATGCCCTTGCCCCAAAACGAAAAATACGAAAAATTGGCAAATAACTTAAGAGAAATAGGAGAAAAGAGGAGGCACACACAATCGACAAATTAGAGGGATAGAAATTGAGAAATAATTGAAAAACCTCTAATTCCAATAGCCTTCTTGCCGCTTTGCTTTTTGAGCTTGGATGCACCGTTTTTGCTTGATTGCTCGAATTTTGAGATCTGAAATCTTTGAAAAATTTAGCAAAGGTTAAACTGAAAAATACATAAATTTTCTCTATTTATAGAGCTCAAATTTGAGCTCTAAAAACACCCCCAACGGCTCCAAAAATTAATTAGCCGTTTGGGAAACGGACGGAAAGCAGCCACCGTCCGATCCGGGCCCAAAAACGAACGACGCAGATTGATTTACGCATTTTACCGTTCGGGCTTAATCCAGAGCGTTGGATCCGGGCGCGTAATCGAACGGTACGGATTAAATCTCGCGATTACCGTTTACGCGATTTAATCCCGTGCATAGGATCCGGGCGCTGAATGAACGGCGCCGATATAACGGCCGTTCGATTTTGATCTGGGGCGTTGGATCCGCGCGCTGAACGAACAGCGCCGATTAACCTTGCGAAACAGCCGTTCGAAACAATTCTCGCCCGTTGGATCTGGGCGGGCTTGATCTGCGCCTTTGGATCCTGCCGAAGTTATAAGGTGGGATTTTTAGTCCCACACTGCAGAAATGAAATTGGCGCAATGCTTTATAAAGAATTTGCGTCCTGTAGCTTGCGAGCCTCTGTGGGGCTGGCTCCCCCCTTCCTTGACCGGGACTTCACCACCTGGTTCGGGTTGACTTAGCCAAGCATTGTTCATTGACCGTTGACCGCGCTGCAGTTTGACCTAGCCGAGCTCCTCTCGGCGGGCTTTGGGCGGGCTTGGCTTAGCCAGGCACTGTGGATTTGACCGTTGACCAGCGCTAGCCGAGCTCCTCTCGGCGGGCTTGGTTCGGCCTCTACGAGTCAACCAAATTTTTATTTTTAGATTAAATTTTTAATTTCTAAAAGACTTGGACGGGCTGTTTTTGCGCCGGGTCGACCCGCCCATTGCTACAGTGCATTTTCCCGAGACTTCAGCTGTTTTAAGGTATTTTTGACGAATTTTTGTGCCAAAAATTTGAATATAAGTGTATAAAAATAATTTTATATTCTTATAGTATTATAAGTTATTTAAATAGCTATGAAAAGAAATTCATGAAAAACAATTCCAAAATAATATTAAAAAATCAAATACTAATGTCTATACATTTTGGCAAATATGCTTGGCCCAAAAATCAAAATTCAGTATTAAATTAATTTAAAATATTTTTAAATGTTAATACTACTAGTGTGCCTCATAATCTCAAAGTTTGGACATATCAAATTCAAGAGAAATAAAAAGAAATTTAATTATAAAAAATCTTGTGCATGTCTCAAATTTCCTTGAAGTATGCCATGACCTCAAGGCCCTTAGAGACCATTATTTTAGACATCTAAAATACATGACTTGATTTAATTAATTATTAACAATTTTACTTAAAATCAAGCCCAAATAAAATATATACATTTATGCTTGACTCATCAAATACAAGGGTGTAACAAATCAATTGGAGTATAATACCAATATATCATAGTAATATAATGAATGTATGAAAAAGCTTACACTAGGTCACATTTGTAACCTAGTACTAAAATAAACATATGCATATAAGAATGTGCCAAAATGTCTACCACCAGGCTATTGATTTGCTTTCTATTTTCTCATTTTTTTCATAATTTTTATTACTTGTTAACTACCACCTTGAATTCAACCTATTATGAAGTGATATGCTTTAATTTTGTTAGAGAAAATATTCAACCTAGAAGCCAAATAAATAGGATAACAACAAACTTAATATTTTTTTAGAAAATGAAGAAACAACTTTGATAGTTAAGATTTTGGTTGCTCAACTTGCTTCCTTGCCAAACTCTAATTTTTATCTTTTCATTTTCTTTCTCCTTGGGTTCCTATCTTCCCAAGTCTTAATCTTTTTTATCAACCAGCATTTCTCTCTCAAATCAACCTCATAATAAGACAAAAGCTTGATTATGACTTAATACTAATAATCCTTACTAAAAATAAGTAGGTTGGAGCTCAAATCACTAAAAAGTCCCTTTTTCCAACTTAAAAAATTTAGAAAAAATATTGCTATAAAATGATCTCTTTTCTCCTCCTTGAGGTTATCCCATTGAGATTTCAATGACAAGAGTAGCCATTGTCATCGAAAATAGAGAGGAATACCTCGAGTTTAATTAACTCCATAAGAGAAGGATCTCAAATGTGCTCTAGAAGGGTAAAATAAGGACAAATTCTTGAAAAGTCCTGAGTTAAGGATTCTTATTACTATGAATTTATAAATTATTAATTTATTTATTAATTTATTGATTAATTTACATAATTATCAAGTTATATTTCAAGAATTTGCAATAATTACTTTATGAATTCTAATTGAGATGAAATAAGTAATTTTAGACTTATCCTAATGAGATTTATTCAAAAATATATTTATTTTTTATTTGAAATACTTTATTTTTCAAGTAGTTTTTATATGATAACTTAGTTTATGCTTAACATTAAAGATTTGAGGATATTATAATTCTCTCCTCCTTTTTTGAAATTTAACTCTTAAATTTTAGAATAACTCTATATACTTTTTTCTTATATCATCATCGAGTTCCCAAGTAGCTTTGCATTATGTTTAGTTCTGCCATTATACCTTAACCTTATGGGTTACTTTCTATCTCAATTTCTCTATCTCTTTGGTCAAAATTCTTATGGGCTTTCCTTCATAACTTATATTTTGTTGTACTTTCATAGCACTTAGATTGTAAAGTAGAATGTGATGAATCTACAACATTCTTCTTAAAGAAAAAAAATATGAAACGCATTGTTAAGCACACTAGCCAATTATGGAGATAATAGTATTTTATATGCAACTTCTCCAATTCTTTCTTATATCTAGAAAGGTCTAACTTGGGATTAGTGTTTCTTTTTTTCCAAATATAGTTACACCTTTCCTTTGGCTCAATATTAAGAAGACATGTTCTCTTTCTTTAAAACTCAATCTTTTATACTTTACATAAAAAATACTTCTTTTGATGATCTTCTATTTTTTACATTCTTTCTGGATTCATTTGAATCTCATAGGAAGAGTCATCTATCAACTCTGGTCTCAAGTGAGTTCTATCACTTGCTTCATACTAATATAATGATGATTGACACTTCCTTCCATATAATAATTCATAAGTCATCATTCTTATATTAGATTAATAACTATCATTGTAAATAACTTTATCAATATAAGAAGAGTATCTTAAGTATCACCAAAATCCAATATGAATAATATTAGTTTATCTTTAAAAGTTTTTATTGTCCTTTTATTTTGACCATTCATCTAAGGATGAAATATTATACTAAATTTTAATTGGGTACCAAATATTTCATGTCCTTAAAATATATATTAGATATAATTATATTTGGCATCCCATATAATCTTACAATTTGGTTTATTTAAATTTGTTTGTCTTTCAACTAAGTCAATAGTTTGGATGGGTAAGAAATAAGCTCATTTTGTTAATCTATTCATGACCACCCATATGGCATCATATCCTCATCTGGCCATTAGTAATCCAATTACAAATCTATTGAAACTTTTTTTTACTTCTAGATTAAAATAGAAGTGGTTGTAGTAATTTGCTTGGTCTTTGATGCACTCCTTTTACCTATTAGCATACGATACATTTATTAGCACAATCATTGACATCCTTCAACATACCAAGCCACAAAAATCCTTCAAGTCCTATCACATTCGTATCATTCTTAGATGTACTATATATCTTATTATGTGAGCTTCTTTCATTAGAATTTGTTTCCATTCCTTTAACGAAGGAATGTTCATTCTATTTTTATATAGTGATACTCCATTTTCATTTAGATAAAATTCTATCACTTTTTTCTTTAACAACTCTAGCCTTTATATGTTGAATATTCTTATCTTTATTTTGAGCATATTTCAAAGGTTGTAAATAATCTCTTACAATAGTCAATAAAGAAATTTTTTTTTCTAATAGCTACTAATATTGCATTTAATTTTAAATGGTTTGTTTTTCAAATAATTAAGCCTTTTTCAAACTAGATATCATGTTATGAATACTAACATTGGCTCAATGCATTAGTTAAAATATTATTCATGCTTATGATAAACATTTTATATATCTTAAACTTTAAGTAATTTTATCCACCTTCATTATCTTAGATTTAATTATATTTTATGTAAAATGATACTTTAAACTTTTTTAATCAGTAAGTGGATAGCTTCTCACACTATAAGAGAATTGTCTCCAAATCTTTAAATTAAGCACAATTATAACAAGTCAAATATTATGTATTGGATAATTTCTTTCATAAGATCATAGTTCTCTTAAAGCATGTGTTATGACTGTATCATTTTGTATTAATATTATCTAAATCCTTATAGAGATTATTTAGTATACACTTAAATTTTAATTTCTCTTTTAAGTAATACTAAGATAAGTGTGGCAGTTCATATCTTTTTAAAGTTTGAAAACTCTTTTTATAATTTAATTTCTATTTAAAGACACTATCTTCTGAGTTAATCTTATCAATAACATTAAAATTTAGGAAAATATTTTTACAAATTTTTTATAATACCTAACTAAACCAAGAAAACTTATCACTTACATCATATTTACAAGTCTAGGACAATTTATAATAGCTATTACTTTTTGGGAATCAACAAAAATCCTTTCTTCACTTACTATATGCCCTAAGAATGATACATTGTTTAGCTAAACAATATATTTTAAAAATTGGGTATACAATTGATGTTTCTATAGTCTCTATAATGCTAGATACAAATGCTTCTCTTACTTTGATTTATTTTTAGAGTAGATTAATATATTGTTAACAAAAATAATAACAAAGTCATTATTAAAAGCTATTAGAGTATTTGTTAATTAAAATAATGGTATAGAAAATTTTAAATGATCATATCTAGTACTAATTTTTTTTAAATGATTTTCTTTTTAATCTTTAGTTCATGATAACCATATCTTAAGTTAGTCTTTTAGAATATTTTAAATTGCCTATAATTTATTGAATAAATCTTATATTCTAGGTAATAGATATTTATTCTAATTGTGATCTTATTCATTTTTTATAATCAATATAAATTCTTAAGCTCTTATCTTTCCTTTTCATAAATAAAATAGGTGCATCACATAGGGACACTAAATCTAAAAAAATCTAATTTTAATTACGTCTTATAATTGTACTTTTAACTCTTATAGTTCAAGGAAGTGTCACCTTATATGGTGTCTTAAAGATTACTTCTACTCCTAATACTAAAATAATTACAAATTCAATTTTCATGTAAGGTGGTAGTCTTAGTAATTTTTCAAGAAAAACATCTGATATTCACATACGGTTGAAACTTCTTGTAATTATAGTTCTTTCTTTTCAACTTCACGTATTTAAGCCAAATAGCACTCACATATTTTTTATTAATATTTTAGCTTTAAGATTAGATATTATAAGTTCTTTCTTACCATTACCAAAATAGATCACATCAATCACTTATGTAGATATCTAATTTCTTCTCTCAATAGTTAATAATGACTTGATAAGATAGTAGTTAGTCCATACTTAAGATGACATTGAATTTTATAGATTTGTAACAATCATTTGAGATTTAAAAGATCTCTCAATGATTTTAACATTTTATAAGATATATTTGTGCACATTTACTTCTCTTAAAAGAAATTTCATTGAAAGAGGATTTTTTAGTGCATTTAATTCTATTAGTAATCTTACAATCAAATGAATTGATATGAAAGAATGTTATGCATAATAATCAAATAATACTACTAGTATATTTTATAATAATAAAGTACTTATGATGACATTAAGAAATGTAGGGGCTAACTTTTGAGTAAGAACAAAAATTTCAGCCTATGAAGTGTGTTGTGCAATTGTAGAAGCCTGCCTACTGATGTAAATCGTGTGAGAACAACGCACAAGAGGGGAGGGGTGAATTGTGCTTTTCACTAAAATTTAGATTTTGAAAAATCTTTCAATTAAAAACGTTTGTAAATAAATTGTGAAATAAAAACGAAAAGTGCAATAATAAGACAAGCAAACAAAAGACAAAGATTTTTAGGTGGTTCGGCCAAACCCGTGCCTACATCCACCCCCGATCAACCCGATTGGGCTTCCACTAACCACTCCCTTTTGCCGAAGCCGGTAGGGGTAAACCAAGTACAACCGGTGCTCCAACGAGACACCAAAAATCCGAACAAATCCGGCTACAATAATGCATACAATTTTTACAATAGCAATGCATACAAAAATCCTATACCTTTAATTTCTCAAAGCAAAGTGGCACAACTAAATGTTACCGAATGATGCAACGAAATGTGGAAGAAAGCTGTTGAAATTTTAGAAGAAGATTGAGCCCGTAGCTCCCACAAGTATGCCAATTGTTGCTCTCGGTTTTGGCCTTTTTCTTTAGTTCTTGAAGAAGTTTGCAAGTGGATTCATCAATCCTATAAATTGTAAAATGTCCTATATATATAGTCCACCAAAAAGCAATTCCAAACGGCTAGAAAAACGGTAAAAAAGAAACCGGAAAATAGCCGTTGCCGGAAGCCCGAAAAGGAAGAAGAAGAGCAGCAGTCGTCCGATCCCACTTCAAGAATGGACGGCTGGATGGACTTCTCGGCTTGATCATCTCTAGACCGTCTGATCCGGGCGGACTTGATCTGAACCATTGGATCCCACGCGCTGAACAAACGGCGCTGATTAAACAGCCGTTCGAAATTACTCTCGCCCGTTGGATCTGGGCGGGCTTGATCTGCGCCTTTGGATCCTGCCGAAGTTATAAGGTGGGATTTTTAGTCCCACACTGCAGAATGAACTTTGGCACACCGCTTTATAATACATTTGCGTCGTTTAACCTGCGAGCCACTTTGGGGCTGGCTCCCCCCTTCCTTGACCGGAATTTCATCACCCGGTTCAGGTTGACTTAGCCATGCACTGTTCTTTGACCCTAGACCGCGCTGAAGTTAGACTTAGCCAAGCTCCTCTCGGCAGGCTTGGCTTAGCCAGGCACTGTTCCGTTGACTGTTGACCAGCGCAAGCCGAGCTGCTCTCGGCGGTCTTTGGGCGGGCTTTGCTCGCCCCTTTCGGGTCAACCAAATTTTTATTTTTCTTTTTTTTATTTCTAAAAGGCCTGGAAGGGCTGTTTTGACGTCGGGTCGACCCGCCCATGTTACAGTGCTTTTTCCCGAGACTTTTGCTGTTTTAGGGTATTTTTGACGAATTTTTTAGCCACAAATTTGAATATAAGTGTATAAAAATAATTTTATATTCTTATAGTATTATAAGTTAATTAAGTGGCTATGAAAAGAAATTCGTAAAAAACGATTCCATAATAATATTAAAAAATCAAATACCCATGTCTATACATTTTGTCAAATATGCTTGGCCCAAAAATGAAAATTCATTATTAAATAATTTTATAATATTTTTAAATGTTAATACTACTAGTGTGCCACATAATCTCAAGGTTTTGATATATCAAATTCAAGAGAAATAAAAAGAAATTTAATTATAAAAAATCTTGCGCATGTCTTAAAAATTCCTTCAGTAATAAATAGCTTGGTTTTGTAATTATCACATCAAAGGGTACAACACCTACTATTTGTATCATATGAAACATGAGGTGTATTATTGGGTATAATAGTCATAGAATGCCTTAAATTTTATATTCCATTGCTTGCATGTTGGCTTTTCTTTCCATCTATATTATTTGGATAATGTATGGCTCTGTGCTTAATTGTTGACATTTAAAGCATTTGATCATCCTTTGGTTATGACACTCTCCTATATGATAATTGTTACAAATTTTGCATTGAGATTTTTGTTTGACTTTTTATTCCATTAGAGTTATAGAAGATTACAACCCTATTTTAATAATCATTATCTTTTTCAATTTAAATCTACTTTAAGGTTGATATTTGGCACTTTTCTTTTTCAAAGTTTTTCCTTGCTTCCTTTACAACTTAATCTTACTTTGTTTATGAAGTATAGTCCACCAGTTCTCCATATGAAAAGAAATAAAAATGAGTCATAATACTTTTAATCAAAATAGAGATATATAACATTCTTAGATATATAACATTTTTGTTCTTCTATAGATAATATTTTTGAAACATATTTTATGAGAGAAAAACATTATTTATAAGTTATGAAGTCAAAATTCCTTAGTACAACCTATTTAATTAATCAAGCATTCAATTCTTCATAAATAGAGATATATAACATTCTTGAAAATCTTTGTAATATTCTCATTAAGAATCTGCAGATTCAACTTTCCTTCAAATTTCAGTCTTTTTTGGTTTGCCCACTAGTCTTTTGCAGCACCTTTCATCACTAATACTACTAAAGAGACCCTTCTATTTTTAGGACATAGCATACCATTAAATAATATTTCTATGCTAACAAGCCAATCATCATCCTACATAAGATTTGTAGTATCTAAGAAATGAGTTGGATGTAGTGCAAGGAATTAGTCCACTAGCTTACTTACTTGATGCCCTTCCTTAAACTTGCTTTTAGTAGCCAGAGTTGTGTCTCTCTATTGAAAGATAAACTTATCCAATTCATCAAATAAGTGCTCTTTCACTACTTTGAGTAATTGAATTGTTCTACTTCATTATTTATATTGGTGACCTCTTCACTAGAGTTTCTATCACAAAATTCCATCTTGAGGCACAGATGGAATTTTTGTACATCAAGCTTTCTCACATCAATTTGTATACATTTAATAAAACCAATGATAAGAACATTGCAAAGGTCATTACAATATGCAGTTGTATGTATATAATAAGTGTGCATCCCATTACTTTTTCCCTAAGTTTAGTGAATCAACTAATTCATATATTCAAATAGATAATCAATTTTCTTAAGGAATTCAAATATTTGGATATAATGCTTTATGAACTTCATCATTAGGATTTTAATTATTTAAATATCATGTCATCTATGCATCAATCTCTAGGACTTCAATTACTGTGATATCATCAAATGTTACAACTATTCTTATTGTACCATAATTTTGACCTAATTATCCAATCATAACCCATAAGAAATTTTATTTTCTCTAAATTTTAGCTTTCAAATGTATAAAACTTTCTCTTACATTTTATTCATTTTCCAAAATATATAAACAACATATTTCAATTATATGCACATACCATTCTACATAATTATATTTATAGATTTACATTTACATAATTATATGTTTATCTACATTCATACCATGATTTTTATTACCAAAGTTTTCTAAAATATTAAGACAAAATTTTTGTAAACAGAAAAGATTATAACAACCCTTATTTTAACTCCAATTATTATAAAAGAAAAATAGAATTAAAATAAGAAGATTATGGTCAGGTATGATTATGTTATTTATATATAAAAGTATTATATAAAATATTGAAAAGTATATTAAACTTGGTCAAAATATTATTCAAGTATATTAATAAGAAAAGTTTTAAGAGATAAATCTGATGTTATTGAGTATGTAATTTTTGGATATTAAAATAATTTATTATTATTATTTAAATATTTAGATATAACTATAATTTTAAAAGGTCACTTAAAGATATATTTGTAATTTCTAAAATTTTAGCTTGTGTCAAAATCAATTAACAGATGATAGATTTATAGATATATGAATGCTGATTTATGTCATTATATATTTATAATTTTCTAAATCTAATTAAACCAACGGATGATGGAAATGTTGAGTAGCGTTTAAGGAAGAATGTGCTAATGTATGTAATATTTAAATAATAAAAGGTGACAAGTTAAATCAATATTATTACTATCTTAAACCTCTTATTTAAATATAATGGTGTGATTATTTGGAAATCTTTTAGAAAGTTTTTGATGAGCTCGTGAAAGAATTTTTGCTCTAGTAAACTTGCTTAGTGCACGAAACCAAGAGGAGGTAGAGTTGTGCTAATTTATGAGAATTATAGTCAAAGAATTTTTTCATTCATGGAATCAATGTCGTCTTCTTGATAAGTTCTAAAGTTTTTTTTATTTATGTTTATTATGTCATGCAAGTCTTTGGATTTTTCTAGCAAAAGAGGTACATGGTGTTGGGTTCACTAAAGAAAGAGAAGGAGAGTATCAAGTTCATTCCAAAAGGTGATGGTTGTTGACAAACATTCATACTAAGACAATGGCATACATAGTATAATATGAAAGTTTAGGGTCATAAGACTATGGCAGAGTTCTATAGCCATTTAGTGAAGCATTTTATTAAAAGATTTAATTGCTCTTACTATAAAAGGAGCACTAACTTATTATTAAGTAGTTGGTTGAATTATACTTGGATGCTCATTAAGGTGAGGATACTTTTATGAGATCTTATGATACTAGTTTTAGAACATGATAATCTAGAAATAGAAAAATTTAAGTTATACATTAAAAATGAAGCAAAATGGGAAAATAATGGCTTAACCCTATATTACAAAATATAAAAAACGAAAATAAAAAATTAAAAGAATATATGAAATATTTTAATTTTACACATAAAATATAAAATTTAGATAAATATTATATGAAATATTTTAATAAAAGAAAAAATAACTTTAATTTTATATTACTAATTAGAAAATAAAAATTGCTAGAGCACACTTTTTTTGCATTAATATCATATAGTTTTTTTAAAGTTGTGCGTGGAGCACCAAAGATGAAAATGACAAAAAAGTAGAGGTTTAGGTTAACGAAAAAGTTTAACTAAAGGGGTAACAAGATGGTAGATTAGATTTAAAGTTTTGTTGAGAAGGGTAGCAATTTAGTTGTTTGATCAAGAGAGTGAAAAGATAAGTGAAAACTAAAAGGTGTTAGATGTAAAGAAAATTTATTTAGATGTTGGCTCTCTAGGTGGAAGGTCTCTCATTTTGAATACTTATCTCTCACAAGCGAAGGAAAGTTAGAATTTCTTTAACTAAAGTTAGGCATAGTTTTTTCTCACAAAGGTGAAAGCACACAAATAAAAAAAATTATTCATTAACATTAATATTTTAATGAGAGAGCATCTTTTATTTATAGATAAAAAAGAGTTTAATAACTATGTATGAAAAAAGAGAATTAGATACATCTTAAAAGCATAATATAAATAGAAAAAGAAGAGAAGTCAACATAGAAAATATAATTTTGGAGTTAAATTACTTAAAAATTAATAAAAGATATTTATAATTCTAAAATATTAATTCTAAGTTGGTATGATGAAAGATAATTTTAGAGTTCAATCATTTGAAAATCCAAAATATTTTTTTGCAATTTCAAGATATTAACTCTAAGTAAGTTATCTATATTCAATGTAAGATATAAAAATATATAAAATCTATAGAATTTAAAGACATTAATTCTAAGTGAGTTAATCACAGTAAGTGTAAAATATAAAAAAACATAAAAAAATATTGACATAAGAAAATCATGCAACATGATGATCAAATTTCAATGATGATGTGATTAAGATGCTAATAGTGAATGAGACAGATGATGATGGTCGACAATGGCCATATGGCTAGTGGTTAATGGATGGCCAAGAGATATTGGGTGACTAAGCAACAACAATGAAAAGTAGCATATAACTAAGTGATGGCAAATGATTGGCAATAATGGGAGATGCATGCACAAGAACCAATGTCATTGATGAGATATTTTATTACAAAATATATTTAGACAAACAGAGCAAAAATAGTATAGATAACTATAGGAAAAAATATAGTATTATTGTCGACCCTTATGGTTGACAAAAATGGCTAATCGAAATAAGATTCAACTCGGTATAGTTTCAAGTTTGAATAAGACTAACGCGATTCCAACGAGTGTATATTTCTGAGTTATTGCGAGATACTCCTACATCATTATTATTATAACATAATTATACTTTATTGTTACAATATTATTTTATATGTTATTATATTATTGGTTTATTTTTTGAACTATTTAAAGTCATATTAGTATTTATATTATAAATAATACAATTATTACACATAGATTTAAGGAAATGAATATTACAGATGAGGATTCTACTTATTTGTTGAACTATTTGACCTTTATAGGTTCTTTATTATGTGCATATATAGATTTGTATAGACTTAGCATAGTATTTGTTATTGGATTGGATGGTTTGGGTTATAATTAAAGTACTTATATATATATATATTGATATTTTTATTTAGCCTATGTGATTAAATAGTTAGTATTTGGATTTAATCATATTATTAAGTCTTTGCCTAAAGTTTTTGCATCACTTAATATTTTAAATACACATAATCTTTAACTTTCATGATCATTATATGAATGGTGAGGTGGGGCCTTGATAGTTGGTAATAGAGTTTTAGTTTTAAGATTAAGTAGGATATGTGAGTAAATATATCAACACAGAATATGTATTTACATCATTCTAGCTTAAGTATAAATGATTTTATATAAAAAGTTGTATAACATTATATGGTTAAGATCAAAACTAATGTTATGGATAAAAAATAAATGGGTAATAAGGACAAAGAAAATGGAAAATCATAGCAATAAATGGATCAATTTGAGGTTATCATCAAAGATAAGTTTGAGAGAAGGAAAAAGGGATGGCTATAGTCAGGAATTCAACATGTGTGTTTCACCTACGAGAAGTCTAGGCATATTGTTACAATACATAAACAAGTTGGAACTAGTAAGAGATTTACAACACATCAAGGAAGTATAACTATTTCATTCTTAGAAGATTTGGTAAATTAACAAATGTGATATGTGGCTTTGAAAAAATTATGGATTACATTTGATAAGAGTAGTAAAATGTTTGATATATGAAGAAGAATAACATGTTATTAGGGTATGTCCTATGATAAAAGACAGCAAATTCAAGAAGAATTTAGTTGTTAATAAGTTAACATGGAATCTAGGGAAATTAGTAAATGTGTTAGATGTAATGGATGAAATCATAAGGATTGTAAATAAAAATTTATAAGAATAATAAGATGTTTCATTTGTAAAGAATTAAGATATATTGTAAAAGGCTATCTCGAAATTCAAGAACTCAAAGCTTCACATAAACCCATAGAAGCAAAATCAATATCAGAAGATGTGGAAGGTTAAAAAGGAAAAGTAGTAGATCATAATAAGGAATGGTATAAGCCATAAAAGTTAATAAAATATTTTATTTATTAGGAAATTTATCATTCTACTAACAAGTGTCCTAACTTATTAGAACTTAAAGTATTAAGGAAATCTTTAAGAATTACAAAATGAAAGATATTTACATAATAGAAAATAAATCCTCTTATAGGAGTAGGTGTTACAAAGAAAAAACATAATACTTCAATAAATCTTTAATCATTTGATATTGAAGATATTACGAGCCAAAAGTTGATATAGATGTGTGATATTTTAATATTTAATCAATTTTGTTAATTTGTAAAATATAAATAATTCTAGTTATTTTAAAAAATATGATGATTATATTTGAGTTTTAATGTTCAATTATAAATTTATTTGTTAAATATGATAAGAATAACAAGTTCTTTATTAAAGAAGATAATTGAAGGACTAATTTAGAATAGATAAAAATAAGAAAATAAAAAGTAAGATTATAGAACTAAAATTGTGTAGAATGATTATCAAAAATAAAAAATATTTTACCTTGACATTTAGAAAGAAAATTTTCTTATTTTAGTAATACCACTTTAACTAAGATATAAATTTGTTCAATTTTTAAAAAATGTGTTTGATTAACGAAAGAAAAGTTTTAGTGATGAAAGGTGTTATTGGCATTGGAACATCAAGAAATACAAACGATATTATATGTATGTTTTTTAAAAGGTAAGTTTTAAATGTTCAATTTATTGTGAAAAGTTAAAATATGATAAAATCAAATGCATTTGAAGTCATTAATACAAATAATGGAAACAAACAAAAGAATTAAGAAATAATTTTAGGAATGGACACTTTAGTGGATAATCTAATAAAAAAATAAATTACTTGAATTATGCAGAATTCAAACTTCTAGAATGAAAGTTTTATAAGTAGGAAAGGTTATAACAATGATTTTTATAATCAAAATTTTTCTAAAATTTTGAGATGAAATTTAATAAGAGAAGATTGTAAGAATATTCATTTTGATCTTAATAAATATCGAAGAAATCTTATAATCAAAGAAAGAAGATTATGATACAATATAGTAAAACTTAATCAGATTAATTTCTTAAAGTATATTATTTGAAATAAAAGTATTAAAAGAAAGTTAAAATATTAAAAAGTATGTCATGATCTCAAAATATCGCTTAAGATATATTTACAATTTATAAAATTTGGGCTTAATCAAAACATATTAGTGGATGATATATATGCAAATATAATAATGTTGGCTTAAGGATATTTGTAATTTTTTTATTTTTTACACTATTATAATTGAATCAATGGAAGATAGAATTGAAAATAAGGAATTATTGGAGAGTTTCATAGAGGAATGCAATAATTTATATAATAATAAAGTAATAAAGGTGATAGAATAAACTAACATTATTACTACCTTAAGACTCCTATTTAAAGTTAATGGCACAATTATTCTTGACGTTGTTGGAAAGTCTTTGGTAAGCATGCGAGAAATCTTTACTTTGGTGAACTTGTTTGGTGCAAGAAACTAAAGAGTGGTAAAGTTATTGTGTTGTCTAAGGAGAGTTGTAATCGAAGAGCTTTCTGTTCGTAAGATTGATGTTACTAGCAAGGTAAGTTATACAAGTATTTTTTTATTTTGTTTACTATATTGTGTGAATCTCAACATTACAAAAAGATAAGGAGGGAAAGAGAGATGGTGAGGGTGTTGATTTTAATGACAAGAGAGAGATATGTCATGTTAGGTTTGCTAAAGAAAGATGAAAAGAGTGTCAAGTTTATAGTAAAAAGAAGATGACCATTATTGGAAAACATTTATACTAAAATGATGGCATATATCGTATGGTATGAAGAACTAGGGTTGTGTGGCTACAATAGAGTTGTGCGAACATTTGCTAAAGTATTATTATAAATGATTTATTGTATCATAATAATACAAGAAGTGTTAAGTTACTATTAAGTTGTTAGGCAAAATATACATTAATGGGATGGATATCATATTGTATGATTGGTTTAAGTTTAAGTGAGAAAAATTGTCTAAGTTTAAGTGAGAAAAATTGTTTAAGTTTAAGAGGATCGAAACGGTACGATCAAGGGGGATTTTATAGTACAAAAGTCAACATAATCATAAAGAAAATGGCATCATATAGAATGCTTGGCACATTGTTTGTCAAGCCCCCACCGAAACTAGTACCTCTAAATAACAAAATTTCTGTCAGAGTAAGGACAATAAACAAAACCCAAGGTGGGGACCCGACGGTGAGACAAACACAAACTCCCAAAATCCAAAGTATATATATAAAGGCATGTTTTAAACATTTAATCACACCAAAACTTTTCCTCTCTCACACATCTCTTGAAAATGGCTCTTCTGTAGCAACACCATTCCCATCTCTCGGTGCAGTGGTTTCACGACCTGTGATGTAAGCACTAAATGAGATTTTATAAATCTCAGTAGATAAATCCACATAATTAACCCAATATAAATGAAAATGCATACCATGAATAGCACAGATGAATCATATGCATAAGAGAAAACCATACTAGATGTCATATATATAAGGTAATGTCAAATGAAAAACCATAAAGAAATGCCAGTTCCTTATATAGTGTGTTATTACCAGGCCCAATTCCATTTGACGCATTATCCTCTGAATCCAATCATCATCATGACCTCCAACAGGCATCCAACCAAACACATGACACTAGGCAGATATCTGATCCGAAGATCGATACCCTGCAACACATGCGGAGCCTAGTGCCACCAGGCAGGTATGGTACCATACCCTGCAACACATGTTGAGCATGGTGTAAATCATCATGGAGTCGTAGCACATAACATACAACACTAGGCAGATATCTGATCCAAAGATCGATACCCTGCAACACATGTTGAGCCTAGTGGTGAGAATAATATTATCTGGGAATCTATTTTTTTGCTACCATTTCCAATCATAATTCCAAACAATTATGTCATATCAAAAGACATTCTTTTCATATTATTTCTTTCTTTTGATTTTATTATCATACCATGTTATTTCTTCATTTTTAGTTTTCATGCAAATACATAAGTAATTCATACTATAATATTTCTTTCTTTTTATGCCATAAACATATGTAATAATCACAATTCTATAACAGTAAGAAAAGCATGAAAAACACATAATATTGTGCTACATCACAGGGTTAGAAATTTATCTACCTGGATTTACTATGCCAATTGTCTTGCCCACTTCTGATTTGTTTTCTTGATGTGCCTACAAGCCCATGGTCACAAATTAAAATATGTTCATTAACCAAAAGTGCTTTCTGAAAAGCTTTTCCAAACAAACCCCCAAAATAAAACCACAAAACCGGCTTACGCAGTCCCTGAGACGCTGGACCGCGCGTGCTCGGCACGTTGGACCGCGCTCTCTCGGCACTGGACCACGCTCTCTCAGCACTAGACCGTGCGCTCTCGGCGCGTTGGACCGCGCTCTCTCGGCGCGTTGGACCGCGCTGGATCGCGCGCTCTCGGCACGCTGGACCGCGCACACTCGGCACACTGGACCTCCTGCGCGGCAGCCCGATTTAGCAGCGTACCCGGTCCAAAGGTGTGGATCGGTTTTTTGCTCTCTCTCTCTCTCTCTTCTGTACGTCCGGCGAAACCGAAATATGTCGCCGGCGAACTCAAAATTTCTTGCGGCTCTCATCGGCCAATTGACCACCACTCACCTGAAAAACTTATACAACCCGACGACAAAACAAAAAAAATTCTCACCTTCGCCGGTCGTCGTCGTCACGTACCGGAAATCAAGAAAATCCTCGCATGTTTGCATAAAACCCCTTCTAAATTCAGTATTGTTAAATATATCCTCCGCCAAATCGAATTTGAACCATGCCAACATTTATAAAATTACAAATCATCATCAACGTTACAAATTTATCCCAAATTTTTAAAAATTCATAATGTATTCTTTAGAGCTCCAAAAATTACAAATTAAACATCATTGGATTCATCTCAAAAAGCTCTTTCTTTTAAGCAAATAAAATAAAGAAAATTAGGACTTTTACATTTTTCTTGTGGTTTACATAGGAACTTATAATAAAATATGGTAGATCATATTATACGATATTCTTATAGAGGTCATAGATCAAACAAATAGACGATTGAGTAACGAGAAATATAGTAGTTTCGTATAGTACAATAATGATATCGTATTAGTATGAAAAACTATATGTTATTTAAATGTCAGATCATTTGGTAAGATGTAAAACCATACTAATACGATATAAGATAACAACTTAAGGGCCTAAAAGTATTAAATATGATTTTAATTATTTATTAAACATGTTATATATAAGAAACATGTTTACCATTGCATATAGATGATATAATAAGAAATTAAGAAAATATTGTGGTTTGAAAAATAAATTAACTCTTATATTCAAGTAAGTACATCAGATATTTGTGATGTAAATGTACTAATGAACCATTTTATGTGTTGTTTATGAAAAGACATTCTTTTTTTATGTTGTCAATGGTTAAAGCATAAATAATATTAGCATATTTTTCACATTACCTTTTTTATGCAAATGTGATGATGATTTTATTGGATTGCTATATTTTATCTAACATTTTTTTACATGTTTATGATATTGCATACTTAAATATTTTTTTTATTAAAATAAGGTTATTGAATTGTAATATAATAAAAAATTATATAAGATAATGAATAAAAAAATTTAGAATATAAATATCTGACATGATGAACTATCAAATAAAAAATAAAATGAAGTTATTTGTACACCCTTAAAGATATTATTCTCATATGTTTCTAGATTATATTAGGATCTCACAGGGTAAGTATGCTCATCTCAAGTTACATGATATTGATATATATGATTAAGGCAATGTGTCGAGTATATATGATTAGGATAAAGTATCTTATATACTTGATACAAAGTAAGAACATCTCACCTATATCTATATATTTTTGATATATATATATATATATATCATATAATGCTAGGACAATCCATCAGAGTGATGATATTCCAATGAGATCTCATGATACTAATTCTAAAAGATAATGATCTAGAAAGAAAACTTTTGAGCTATACATTGAAGAAAAGAAAAATGGCACCTTATCTTCGTATTACAAAATATAAAAAATAAAAATAGGAAAAATAAAAGTGCATATATATATATATATATGTATATTCATTCTTTATATTTTGATTTATTTATATAATGGCTTATTTTATTATGATTATTTGTTTTCTATTATTATGACATAATTAAACCTTGTTGTTATAATAGTATTTTATATGTTATTATCTTGTTATTTTACTTGTTGAGATATTTAAAATCTTATTAGTGTTTATGTCACAAGCATTATATCAATTGTGTTAAGAGTTAAGAATATAAATGTTATGGATGAAGATTTTTCTTATTTGAGACGCATTGATTGTACTTTAATAGATTTTGAATTATATTCACATGTGGAGTTGTATAGACTTGAAACAATATTTATTTATGAATTAAATGATTTGGGTTGTAATTGGATCACTAATCTTTGTTAATCTTTTATTTAGTTTAAGCAATTAAATGATTAATGTTTAGGTTTAATTGTACCATTAGGCCTCTACCTGAGGTTTTGTGTTATCATCTATTATTTTTCATACACATAATATCAAAATTTCATGATCATTATGTGAATGGTGAGGTCCAGCCTTTACAATTTTAATATTATGAATGATGAGTTGTGGCAAACAAGACACCCTGAAAAAAAAAAGAATACATTGGATATCATTAGCTTTTACTAGATTCAACCTATAACTCAGATAAGTGATTATTACCGCCATTATCATTGCTACCAATGATGTGATCCATGAAAGGTGTAAAGCTTTATTAAGAATGCACCATTGTGAATTAAAAAACCAACAAAAATAAAGAATGTTAGAGATCACAGATTAACATTGCCATTATAAGTAAGGTATAGAATTACACACTATCTTTTGATTCATTTAATAATACAAATTAAATATCAATTTGTCAAAAATAGGTTCATGACATAATAAAAAATGAAAAGTACTTTTGTGGCTTTGGTTAGGCTAAAATCAATTATTATCTTATTTTTTTAATTTAAAATAACAACCATCTAAGAAATAATCCTCATAATTTTTCATTTTAGCTAATTTCTACACATTAAAATAATTCTTTTTATTCTACCTTTCACGAGAATTTTATGAGTACATAAAATGTAAGCACGCAAAGCATTTTTTTTTAATTTGGTTTGCATGTCCATAGTTGATCAAAGTTTGTACATGGGAGTCAATTATTTTGTGCACACTTGCCAAACCTTAACAATGTAATTGTCATAAAAAACCTACAAATATTATTAATTTAGGACATATTTAAAAAAAATATGATAATTATATTTGAGTACATATGAGTTGTATTAAAGTATGCATTTTATTAAAATTTGTAATTGATGCTGCTTTTATTTTTAACTTTGAAACTTTAATACAAGAAGGATTTAATATTCGAATTTTACAAAAATTATTAATCGTTTAGAAGATTATACAAGAATAAAAACAAACTAATGAATGACATGGGAGGAATAATGCAACTAACAAATCATTTACTAAACAACATATAAAGAGCAATGAAAATGTAAAATTAGTGAATTATATGAAAGGAGTTATGTGACAAATTGATAATATTAGAAAAATAATGAAGACTAATAATAAATGACATAAGTGAAGTGCTATAATATAAACTTTTAAAATAATTAAGTTATATTAACATATAATATATTAAGATAAATTAAAATAATAAAATATTTTAATTATAAAAATAAAATTATAATTATTGTGAATCCTTAAGTTTAAGAACTAAATAATAATTACTGATATTATATTTAATATAAATATGTCACCGTAAATATCTGATTCCAAGAACCCCTCTGCATTAGTGAATTTTCCCACTAAAGCGAGCCGGTCCGCCGCCAAAATCCTAATTTTACCCGCCGCCTAGCCGCATCGCCGCTTCACGGTGGCGTCGTCGTGAGGAGACACTTGCCGGGGGTTTAATTCGTGAGAAGGAAGTTCTTGATCGGCTAGGGTTCACGAGAACTGAACCCTAGCTCCATCGACTTCGAGCGCCGGTTTCCATCGGTCGTCATCGCTGGCGTTAACAAGAGATCAAGAGGATATAGAAGAGGGGCGAACCGAGAGGTGAGAAAGAGGAAGCCTCTGGAGAGAGAGAGAGAGGGTAAGCCGTGGAGGAGAGAGAAAGAGAAAGACGAGAGAGAAAGAAAAAGGTGACAGAAAAGAAAAGGGGAGGGAGATTGAAGTGAAAAAACTAAGACATAGCTTTCACATTGAAGATTTGTAAACTTTCAAAATTCTAGATTTGGTATTGTATTTTTTGTACTGTACACCTTTTGATTGGCTGTTAGATCCACGGATGTAAATGTAACAAAGTTTGCTGTTGTCTTCTAGGTTGAATATGAGGAGGTGGAGACAGTGGCAACGATTATCAGAAATTGGGCACAAAAATTGGGAAAAAAAAGAAATTTGCACAAAACTTTAAGGTAGCTAACTGACATGTTTTTATTTGAAAATGTTTGATGTATTGATGAATGATAAACATGACATAATATAGGCATTTTTGCATAATTGTTTTGTGTGTTTATTGTGCTAAATTATTGTCATGTTAAAAGTTGTTAGATTTTATAGTTGTTAGTTGCTAAGTTATTAGAATGTTGAATTGTAGTTAAACTATCTAGTATTATAATTCTATTATGTTGATTAATGTGATACATATATAAGATCATAAGATGTATTTTAGAAAATGAATGATTTGATGGATAAGTCATATCTAAAATAATTATTAAATAAATAACTATGATAATATTATAATAATATTAGTATTTAATTACTTATATGAGATTTGATTATATGTCAATATTTGTCCATATGTAAAATAGTTATTTGCTTGATGCAATTAATGACTATTAAAATGATAAGCAAGATTATGTGAGTCATATAGTTCAATAGATTAAAAATACTTGGTGATATATAATCCATGTGGAATAATAATATTGTTTGAAAAATGTCAGGTGGTAGATAAGTGACATGAAATATATAATGATAAAAATAATTGAAATGTTATTTGTATGATAAGATGAAAAATAATAAATGAAGTTTTAATGTAATTAAATAAATTTAAGTTTGTAGGTTGATTATCCAATAAAAGGGAGCAACATACTAAAAGATTAACTTGGTTGAAAAGAAATGATGATGATAAATAAGATCACATTAAGGAACAATAATAATTATGAGATTTCATATATATACATATTTTCTTATAGTTGTGATATATATATATATTTACATATACATACACACACACATATGTATATTTACATATACATACACACACACATATGTATATATCCATATACATATACATGCATATGTATATATATGAATATATATATTCACACACACACACTCACACGCACACACACATATATATATAGTATGATCATAATTACTTATTATGATAAATTTTTTTATTCTTTATTTTTTTGTTTAAATTATGTGATAAAAATTTTGCTTATGGTATGACTTAAATATTTTATTATTTCATATATAGTAATTGTATTGTATTTAGTTTATTAAGCTTGTGATGATGGTTCAACTTCTTTGTTGTTACTAACATTTTAAGTATATGAAAGTCACAAAATAATAATAAAATTATAAGTTTTATTATTATTATTATTATTATTATTATTATACAAAACCATGTATAATAATTTAGAATTTTATGTATTATACATATTATATTGTATGAATGCACAATGGATAATTGTATTGATGTATAGTTGATATAAGTGTGAAATATTATAAATTGCAAATATATATGATTTGATGTATTTGTATATAGAAAAGATGGACAAAATATATGTAAATATTTATCTATTTGAATTCTAGAATTTAGAAAATGATTTTAAATAATTTATGATCTAGAATTTAGATCCTAAGTTTGTCGGGTTGGGGATTAGGATGAGAATCCGCAAGTGCAATTGATGAATTATGTGGGAGAAGTTATGAAACTGGCTTGCAACGCAAGGAAAAGAATGATTCAAGCGCAATGCAACTAGTGAATAACATGAAAGGAAAAATGTTTTTAGGTTTTTTTACTAATGCATTTGTAAGCCTTTTCAATTGGTTTTTCATGTGGTTTGTTTTATTCATTTTATATTATTGCATATCTTTTTGTGTTTGGTGACTTGCATGATATTATAAAGGTAAAGATTTAGTTTTAAAATAAATGCTCATGCAATTATTATAATTATTGATATGTATCTTTTTAATTTATTTGATATGAGTTAGAAAGAAATAACAAATTAATTATCTAAAGAAAAATAAACAATTGCTCGTACCAAACTTGGAAAGGCAAAAAAGGGATAAGAGAGGATTTTATACGAACATTTATGGTATGATTAAAATTCACAATTATAATATCCAAAGTATAAGAGCAGGATGTCCATAAGAAGAGGGTGAATTTGTGCAAATTAAAACTTAAAATCAACTCAAATATCTTAATTAACTTTGTAATGAAAGATTTTAATGTTCTTAATTTTGTTGACTTATATATAACACTTTTGTTTAGAAAAGAATGATAGATTTTTGTAAAATTTATGTTGGAGAGCAAGTAAAGAAAGTACATAAAAAATTTCAAGTGATTTGATACAAATTTAGATCTATATGTATTTCTGACCAAATGGCTAGACGATAAAATTAAAACACTAACTTAATAAAAGTGTATAGTATCAGCTTAATAAAAGTCTACAACATGGACTTAATAAAATCCTATAACATCGTTTAATAAAAGCATATAATTTTGACTTAATAAAAGTCCATAGTACTGTATTAATAGAAGCCTACAAAAGAACGAGTATAGACATCCTAATAATAGTACAAGATAACCAAAATAAAAGATGAATATAATAATTCTTATAACCCAAATACTATTAAATAAGAGGCACATTAATATGATTGAAACAACTAAAAAATATATGTAATATTGTTTAAGCAAGTATATAAAATCTTGCAACTTGGTTCAATGAGGAATGAAGGCTTATTAAGATGAGATCAAAGCTTGCAATCTTGGCATTGCTTTCTTTATTTTTGAAATAATGAATGCAATGTGAGCTCCTTTACAAAGATTTTTTCATCAAGTGTTTGCTTTTTCTCCAATGTTTGAAGACTTTTATATAATCTTAAAAAACTCTTAATAGTTTTAATACGCTTTAAACGACTATAATTAGTTTCTCAAAAATCCAATCAAAATAATTGTTACATTCCAAAATAGATCGTACTATCCTATTTAAATAATAGTATAGAAATGATGCAACCCTATTAGTGTTATCTAATCAATCTCCAAGATTTGATTAACTCATTTCTTAGTTATCAAATGATCATCCTTATACAATGAAGGACTTTACAAGTATGAATAAAATAATTTAACAACTTTGGGCTTTTGGTGGAAAATTTTGTACGAAGAAGATTATACACTAATATGTGTTGTACAATAAGCTCATTTATACTAATAATAATATATCATATTGATATGATAAGGGGATTGTATTCCTACGATGAAATATTCACAAAATATAACTAAGTTTGAATACTAGGCTCTCAAGTAAAATTGGTATCATGCAGATATGAAAGTGATATTGTTTACCCAAGCCTAAGTCCTCAATGCTTATATATTTTGTTAGATTGATTGTATTTGTATGAAGGCGATAACATATTTGTATAATAATACAACAAATTCTAGTTACTATCATTGTTCGGTTCGATCCCTTGTTTGATTCTCCTAATGAATATACTGTATTAGTATGAAAAGTAACATCGTACTATACGAAAATCAAGAACACTAAATTCAAACCGCACTTTTTAGGTAAATCATCAATGTATTCGTACGATAAATGTATTATACTTGTATGAATATTATAATTAGTCATATGCTATAGTATCGTTAATCTCCCTTGATCGATTCTTTGTCTGATCCTATGGATTGTTAGTTGTTTTGCTAGTTGTATTGTATGAGGGTGAACTCGTACAAGTACAATTAGCACAAATGATGTAATCCTTAATTCATACATTTTTTAACTTTAACTTAATTTGGCAATGATGAATGATGTAACTTGAAAGTAGCAAACTATTTTAAGGAATGTAATATATATGTGATAAAATTAAATGAGATGCATACCTTAAAGTAAAAAATCTTTATGAGTGGAAAGGTGTTTTTAAAGCAATTAATAGGCTCACTCTATGTTCACAAAATCCCATGTGTCTAAAAAAATTGTCATAGATTTTAACATTTTATTACTGATAAAGACGTCTCAGTAAGCATCTTTATTAAGTATTGTTTAAACTTGTGTTTTTCTTAGTATTAGTTACAATCTACACTTAAGTATTTCTGTTAAGTTTAATGAGTCAATTGATTAAGCTTTTCATATAAATGATTTTTGTTTTTTTGAGATGTATGATTTAAAAAGATATGAAAAAACATTTGTAGATATAGCACAATGGTTTTGTTGTCATCAAACAAGTGGTAGTACGATTAAGAATACAATCATAAGACACCAAGGTCTCAGTACTATTATAGTACAAGGTATAAGCTATTAAAGAGAGAGGAAATTGCCCTTGCAATTCATAAGTCATAAAGCTTTAGAAGAGGCTTTTAGATTATTGAGTTTAAGAGCTTATGATGCAACCTGGTCATAGAAGCTATGAAGAATTTCCAGCTCTTAGTTGTCCTCCATTGGCTTTCTTTATAAATAGGCACCATTAGAATGGATGGTTCTTCTCATCTTGCATTGCATCATATTGTATTACAAGTTTAGAATTAGTGACCATGTTTTATCATAAGCCCTTAAACCGTACTGTTTGGAGTCTCTTTTTTGAAGCTCTACAACTCGATAATTGCAAAGCCAACCTCCTTCCTCTTAAATAACTTACACCTTGTATTGTAGTTGTTTTGAGACCTTGACAACGTTGTAAGATGGGACATCTTAGTTTTTTGCTTTGATTCTAATACTATTTGTCTTTTTGGTGCCTATTTGTTGTGAATTTTCCTTATACCATGAATACCCACATAAAATCATTTCTCCTTTCCTTCTTTTGCTTTTCTAAGTTTGGTTCGAGTAATGTACTATTTTTAATTTTTATAATTAAATTATATTATCTTTAACCCACATTAAATAAAATTTGAAAGATACATATTAATAATTATAATAATTGCGTGATCATTTATTTTGAAACTAAATCTTTAACTTTATAGTATTGTTCAAAGAACCAAACATGGAAAGAGATGTGATGATCTAAAATAGATGAACCACATGAGAAACCAATTGAAAAGGCCTATGACTATATTAATAGAGGACCTTAAAAAATTGTTTTCCTTTCATGTCATTTGTCAATTGCATTGTGCCTGAATCGTCGCTTTACCCATTTTGTTAGCTGGCTTCATAGCTCCTCTTATAGCATGCATCAATTGCAAAACTCTTCCCATGTCGTTTACCGGTTACATTTTGCTTCTATATTGTCCATTAGTCTCATTATTTCTCCCTACATTGTTATCTGGTTACACCTCTCCTTTTATGTCATTCACTAGTGTTTCATTTGCATTGCTCCTTATATATTGCTTGTCAATTGCTTTGCTACTCATATATTGTCTGTTGGTTGCACCATTCGTCCCATTTTCTTTAGTTTGCTTTTGATTCTCCTATAATGTTTTGGAAAGGTCAGTATTTGTTGCAGGATTTGAACCTCAAATCCTCTTCGTTTTAAAGTTTCAAATTTCAGAATAAAAACAATGCCAAACACAAATGTCATATGAAATGCTTACTTTAATACAATTCGTGTGTACTCAAATATAGAAACCACATTGCTGAAAGTATGCCCTAGATTAATAATATTGGTAGGTTTTTCATGGCAGCAGTATTGTTATTGTGTGACAATTGTTGCACAGTATTGACTCGCACTTATAAGCTTCTATAGTTTACATTGTATTTAATAATTTTCCATTTCATGCATACCATCTTAAAAAGTAAGGCTTTTCTTGCTTATATTTTATGTAGAAAGAAATCCTTGTGAAAAGTAGAAATAAAAAAAAAAAATTGATTTTGAAAACGTGTGTAGAGATTAGTTGAAAATGAAAAATTATAAGAATTATTTCTTAGATATTTGACATTTTAAATTTGAAAGAAAGATAAAAAGTGATTTTAGGCAAAGTAAAACCTTGAAAGCATTTTTTTTAATTCTTTTATGAACTTATTTTTGGTAAATGGGCATTTAATTTGTATTCTTCAATGAATCAAATTTGGAGTACGTGATTGTGTACCTTGCTTACAAATGGCATTACTAATCTACATTCTCCAGCCTTCCTCTTTTTTGTTGGGTTTTTAATTTATAATTGTGGGCTATTGACAAAGATTTATGCTTTCATGGATCACATCATTGGTAGCAGGTGATAGTGGTGATAATAACCACTTGGTTGAGTTGCAGGAAGAATCTAGTAAGAACTGGCGATATCCAAAATATGCTTTTTGCCAAGGTGTGTTTTTTTTTTGCCATTTTTATCTTGACATTGTAATGTTGTAATAATTGTTTCATGAAAAGCTATATTCTAAAGTTAAGCAAAAATTGAATAAAAAATGAATTGATTCCTGTGAAGTTAAGAAACCTCGCATTATCTATCTTATGAACCATAATTCAAAAATCTTCTTCTGTTTTTTCATGTTTATCTTCTTATTTCACTTTGTTTAAATATATTGTATTACATGATGTATTGAACCTTTTTGTTTTGGGTTCCATTTGGTTGTTTGACTTCTAAAAGAGAGTTTCTTTTAAGAGTCAACAGCTTCTAAAATTTAGGCACACAACAAAGATGAAACTCTGATAACCTTGCAATCTCAAGACACAAACAACTAAGATTGAAAACTGAAATGGGGTCCCTCTTTGAGGAACCATAGATACTCAAAAGTGAGAATTTCTCATTATTTAGAATAGTAGAGTTTTCAATCATGATGTTATCGCCTCCCTTGTTGGGGCTTCAAACAACATTTTGACATTCAAATAAGTGATATTTGCCCAAAAGATAACTTGATAATTTGCTCCCTAACCCAACATACTATTGTTGATGAAATCATACAAATACCAAGATAAGTAGAAAACATTAGCTTATGATTTTTTCCTTTTGTGTAGTACTGTACCTAGGGCTGCATGCTGTCTTTTTTTTGTGGATATTTTATATCTCATGAAGTCTCTTTGTTGCAAACACATTAGAAATAGTTTTCCCTTGTTTATTGGCATTGCACATTTTCCATTGAAGATAATGCCTACAATGTTTAACATTTTTTTGTATATAGTTGGCTGTATAGCACTTGACATTCAATAAACAAAAAAAAAATTTTATCATAGCCAATTTATAAATATGATAATATATCATCATCAAATTGTGAAAACAAGACAACTTATTCAGTTAAAGTTGTATTATGATCCCACATGCAATATTGTAATATAATCTCTCATTTGTACTCGTTACCCATTGTTATCTGATACGGGTACATATTTTTGGTCTTGAACTCATCTCCTATTCGCCTTTCACTTGGAATTAGTTTATCATCTCTATGAGTTAATATCCAATTGTGAAGCACATAATGATACGAGGGCAGTGTTAGCTTGTATTGGAAAGGTACGGAAAGGGCACAATGATCTATATATTATTTTGGTTGTTTCTTCGATCAGAAGGTATACAATTGGTGTTCTTAATCAATGTCTGTGGTTAAACTACTCTTTTACGTTCCTTTGCAAGTGTTTGGACCACAATTTGAGGTGATACCTTATTAATATGGAGCATAAAACAATGTTTTTTGGGTAACTAGCAACAACTTAAATGTTTTTCATTTGGTACTATGAGATCGTTAGGCCTTTACAAAGCATCTTTTAAGATCGTTGTATCATACTCTGATCTTTCCCTTTCAGCAAGTAAACCCAATATTGATATCAATTACAGTTGTAACATTTTTTTAGGTTTTGATTTTGTATCCTTCAAACGAAGAGCTGTCAACAGATGACATAGATGCTTTAACGTACCTTCAATTATGCCAATGTATCATACATATGGAAAATGTAACACAATTCATGTAAAAAGTTGAAGTTTAATTGGAATTATATTTTGATTTTGTTGATTACCCTGATTCATGGTATGAACTGTTAGTCATCTACAATTTTGGAATGATTTGCTTTAGGAGTTATTAACTTTCCGTAGGCTGCCCAATTGCATGCAAGATCACGTGAAAAAAGTGACTTATAGTCTCACCAGATTATTTAAACCATGAAACCGCTGACCTAACTTGCACACAATTCCCAGTCCTGCGCATAAACTGTGTTGCTTGTTCTTCAAGGATTGTGCCTTTTAGAAAACTATGGGACCTAGAAATTTTATAGAATATAAGATTTGGTCCTTTTTCATTCGATCTATTAAAAGTGATGTTGCATCATTGTATTATTCTCATAGATCAGCTGTTCTTTGGGTATTTCTTTCATCAATGTTATAACATTCTCTCTTTGGTGTCTTCATTTTTATTTTCAAAATATGCTATCATTACAGAACAAGTATTAGCAATTACCTCGCCAAATGACAAGCCTTTTAACTGTATACCTTTTACAATATCAAGCAAGCCATTGAATAGATTTTTTAAAGGAACACGAGCCTTAATAAAAAAAATTAAGAGCCATTAAAGTAACATTGGAAAAACTTTTTCAGCCACAACAATAATTCCTAAGTAATTTTCTAAACCATATCGACAAGGCAATGGTAGTAAAAAAATGCTCACTGACATAGAATGACTATGTAAGGGTAAGATTGGGCACTGCTTCGACAAGTGAAACGGTTGCCTGCTGGTCTAGCACAAGGGAGATGATTGAGAAAGTGTATGACTGCCACCTTCTGCTATAGCTTTGGTACGAATGAGGAGATGGTAGGGAATAAAGGTTGTGGCTAGAAGATGAGAGAGTATTTGATAGTCGAGTGAGGCGATCGTCCCTGGCTTTGTCTCCTGCAACAATGAGATCAGGGGCTTCCACGGTAAGGGGGAGGGAGGATGCAGCTCCTGGAGAATCTTTTTCCTTGGTAGGATCATTTGCAGCTCTGATATCAGGCATTGTTCCGGGATGTTGGCAAGCATGAGGGTGATAAGGTGAGAGTGAGAAAGAACACTGAAAGGAAGATGTGGTGGGTGAGCTTTTTTTGGGGGAAGGATTTCGACCATTTGATAAGAGGTTGAGGGGATACAACAACAAAGTTGGACTTTTAAAAGTCGATCATATTGGATGATTCTTAGAACTCAGGCTCCTTTTTAAGTTTATTAAAACAAAGTCTTTGGTTCCTCCTGTAATTTCTGGCTTCTGGTGGGCATTTTGGTTATGTTCTTTGATCTTAACACGAATGTGCATCTTCATTTATTCTATTTTGTTTGAGATATGCAATAATAAAACAAGATGCACACCTTTCGCACATATCAGAACAGTTATTTTTGGGTCACATGATTATGCAAAAATGGCAGTCATGAGAATATAATTTTAATAAATACATGCAATGTTTACAATGCGTAGTGGAATTAATTTAATACTTATTGATTCTTTTCATGGTCTATATTTGATTTGAGTAAAATTAGAAGAAATGAAATTGTGTTGTCATCTCAATTACACTTTTGTTGTTTGTTTTTGATGGATTCATGAAGGATTTCTTTTGGTTAAGAAATTGGTTGGTTTGCTATTCTTTTTTCAACAACTCGTATCATATCCTAGAGAAGTTTGAATAAAACATCTTCTATTTCCAAACTATATGACTATAGTATTAATATGAAGTTGTGAAATCAAAATTATATAGTAAAATAAAATTTATTTTATTTAGTTTTCGTGTAAAACAAACAAATTAAAATGCATAATTTCATGCAATTTTTATTTCTTTTTGTTTTTTCGTTTATTTATTATTTTTTTCACTTAAATTTGACATTAAGGAGTTTATCCCAAGCATTATGCTCTTTATCTTTTGTATTGTTTATTCAATTTGTGGTTTGTTATACAAGTGATGTTGATCTGTAATTTTCTGAATTTATGTACTTGATCACCCAGTTTATTTCACCTTGAAAATGCCATGTGATTCTATGATGTTTGCTTTTGTTATTGAATGACAGTCGATGGTGATTGTTCGCTATAAAATTTTGATTGCAGGTTATCTGAGTTGTTTAGTTACAAAAATACTCTGCAAACTGCGAAGTCCCTGAAGAACAGCATTAAGTTATTCACAAAGATTGCTCCCATGCAATTTGAGTTGTATAAAGGTGAGCATAATGACAAGCGAGGTGCTCTTATTGTTCTGGAAGGGTTGGATCGCTGTGGAAAGACCACTCAATGTTCTAGATTGGTCTCATTCCTTGAAGGGAGAGGTTTATCAGTTGAATCATGGCGATTCCCTGACAGAAATACTGACATAGGGGGAATGATCTCATCCTACCTTGCCAACGGATCAAAACTGGATGATCAAACAGTTCATTTGCTTTTTTGTGCAAATAGATGGGAGAAGAGGTTTGTTCATTTACTTTTACCCATTTTGTATACAATGTGCATAAAGCATAGTCTGATACAATCTTTAAGCTATCATTGGTAACTTTGTTGTCTAATTTTTAGTTTGAAAGTGACTAATTGTGTAGTTTTGTTGGGTAGTTAGTTCCTAGAATTTTATTTTGACATGCATGTGCACATTTGATTGCAATTTATTGGAAGCATTGGATGCATGGTAGTTGTCATAGTTTTGGGTTACAATTTGTGATTTGAATCACATCCAAGTTTTACTTGTATTTTAGGAGATCATATCATGAATACAAAGTGTGAGGTTCTTAGAATGGGCATTGAGCAGAAAAGGCTTTTGAAGGATTTATACACGCTTTATCTGAATAATGCATTTACAGAAGGATTTGCCAACAGAGATATTACGTGGTTAGAAGCAATAATGCGGTAGAAATGGAACCATATGTGCGTGAGTAGTGCTGCATAAAGTGGAGCATCTAGGGGCACAATTACTAAGTTACAATCAAATCTATGCTTATACAAACCATATCGGTTGGCATAGTCATAATTATATGCATATATGTTTAGGCATGTATTGAATCTTATGCATACACAAAGAAGGTTAATGTGCATTCAAACTGTACTTGCATATTTAAGATCGTGCATATGTAAATGTAGGAGTTCAGAGGCTGCAGCTCGGGATTATTCAGAAATGTAGATTTGGATATCTGTTTAGAAAAACACTTTGCTATACTTATCTAGAGTATGTTTAGAAATATCTGACGGAACTGAATGAGGATTTTGTTGTGTATTTTCTCCTTGAGATGGAGATATTTAAATTCTGAGAGGGATTGGGCTTTAATTTTTACATCCCTTGTTGGTATAAAAGTTAGCATTTAGAATGAGTTGATAGGTTAGATTTAACCAAGATTTGAAAAAATAAGAGACCCTCTTGAGGTTTGCAACTAGGATTTCTATAAAAGGAGACATTTCTATTAGCCTACATTATGGGATCATATTGAGGGCTAGGATCAAAACTCTAGATGTTAATTTGTCAATGTGGGTAGGTCAGGCAAGGTTATGTTGCTATAGGAGGAAGTATTGTTTTAAGATCCCTTAGAGAAAATAGTGTCTTTGTCTTTTGTACCTAGGTATAATTTTCTCTAATAAAGTTATACTTTGCCTTATTTATTTATCCTACTCCATCGCCTTCCTCATAAGGCAAATTTACCCTTCCTATTAGTTTTTTTGTTGCCTAACTTTGTCGATTTGACCAACCTCAACCCTTGTTTGCATTGGTTTGATTTGTTCTTCACGTGTTAAGGAGGTTATAGATCAATATTGGTATTTGAGTGTAGAATTTTCTTTTGGGTGGATCTAGGGTTTTGGTATTTCATCTATTTTTCCATTTGTATGAGAATTAGGTGAGTGAAAATTATGATCTTTTGTGGTACAATTGAGAAATGTGGGAGTTGTTGATGGAAATAAAAATATTGTTTGAGAGGAGATAACTCAAGAAGGGAAATTATTTATTTCATTGGAACAAGTTATTTTTATGTACACATTTGAGATAGCTTGTCATAAAGATGGCAATGTAAGGTGTTGGTGGTGGCATATATTAAAGATTATTAGGTAATGAAGGTTAATTCACCGTATGGAGGATGTAGGATGACGACAAAAGGTTAAAGAGAGGGTATTTGCTTCATTTTGGATGTTTCAATGGTTATTTTGTGACTCTTAAGAGCCAACAGCGGATTTTATTCAAAGGATAGGGTATCTTGGGGAAGAGGGAGGACAACAATAAGGGCAAAGAATGAGATTTTTGGTTGATGGCATGGACAATAGCTAAAGTGCACTATAAGTAGCAATGAAAGTGCATCAAGATGAAGACGCCCAAGGCAAGAGACTTTAAAAAGAACAAGGGGAATTCTATCATAGGTGGTACTTCAACTTTTGTGTTTGTCAAATTCTTTGTTGTGTTTTTATTGCAAGAAGTCAAGGCATTTTATGCTTCACACTTGGAGTTAAGGTTTAGTAGGGATGCTGATTGAGGAAAAGACTGTGTTGTTGTTGTAGATGGTGATGATAGTGTTTAGAGAACAATGGTTGGCCATTGTTGGTTGTCAATGGTGAAGACAAGGAACATGCTCGTTGGAGATCAAGGGACTTAGCATGCCAAGGTTAGGCGAAGATACATTTGTTCATTTTATAGGATGAAGGAGATGTCTAACCCTTAAAGGAAAGTGGGGGGGGGGGGGGGGGGGGGGTATATTGTTCAACACAAGTGGAGGTTGAACGCTTAGAAACCATTGGTGGAGAGGACATAGTATGATTAGGTTGTGCGCACATAAGTAGTGGTGTATACATTAAGAGCTTTCAAGTGCACAATTGTGCACATGCAATTAGATCCATATGCATATATGGTGCATGGATTAACCTTACGAGTGGACATAGACAAGTACTTGTACAATGGTGTCACATGAATCAACATGCATGCATTATGTGCATAACCTTAAACAATGCGCATGTAGATGCATGTGTGGGTCAAATTTGATGTGTGCAAAAGGTTTGTGGAAGTATAAAATCTATGAGCATATTTACTATTGTGCATGTATAAAAAATTGAAAATAGAGGTGGTTGCTTGGAATTATGCAAGAAGGGACATTTTTATAATCGTGTGGAAAAGTTTTTAGCTTATTTAGAATATAGGGAGAGAATTATAAGGGGAATTAGATGAGAGGATTATGTCTATCTCTTTTTAGTTCTTAAAATGCTTGAATTTTGAGAGGGATTTATCTTTAGAGTTTGTATGGGATCAATTGTGATTATAAAAAAAGGTTTTTGAGGATAGGTAAATCATCTAGTGTTGATATCATCAAATTAGTTAATTTGAGAAATCTAACAAGTTGAGGATTGAGATCTAGTGAGAAGAGGGTAGAATCTGGCAAGCGAGAAATTTTTGTAAGGTCTATGGATTTTTAGTTAAGGACTAGAGTACAGAATCTGAAGGAGATTCTATGAACACAGGTAGAGCCTGGGGCAAAGGTGTTTTGCTATCAAAGGGAAGGGTTATTTGAGAGTCCTTAAAAGGAAGAGAGCTTATCTCTTGTAAATTGGAGGGTTTTTCTCCAATAAATTAGAGTTCTTTATAATTTTTTTTGCATGATTGTCTCTACATTGTGGTGTTTTCTATCCATCTTAGCTTATTATATTCTTCTTGAGAAGAAAGAGCCGCTTCCTACTAGGGATCGCATTGCTCCATTGATTTGTTCTTTTTCGATCCATCTTGCTTTGACTCTTGCAATGTCGAGTTGAATCCTCCATGTTGGGTTTGGGGATTGATGCAAATCAATTATTGGGTTTTGTTACTTTAAAATTCTTGTGCTTAAAGATGTATCAAAGGTTATCTTGATTATGAAGATGCCCAACATTCTTAAAAATTTTCCATAATGCTGGAAGAAATGTTGATGTTCCAAAATTTCATTCAATAATCCACTTCATAATGCAGACAATTTGTTTTTGTGAGCTATAAAAAATGTTTAACTTTCTAGTCGTAAGTCTAGTGCTTTGATTTCCTTTCAATGCCTGTGGTGGCTAAATAAATATATGCTTGGTTAACCATGTCCACAGAGTTGTTCTTATTTGCATTCCACCATTGAATATGATGTATAATGCTCTTTTTCATTGCAGGTCTGAAAGCATATACATGTCTACTGTGGCATTGCTCATTTCTTTTGTAAAGAATTAATTTTTGAAGATTGAGCATTCTTTACATAACAAATACTTCCTTAGCAATTTCTTGAAGTTGTACTGAAAGGATTGCTGAAAGTTGAGGGAATGGATAGTTTGTTTATTTGCCCCCTGTTTTTGTAGGTCACTAATGGAGAATAAGCTCAGAAATGGAACTACACTTATTGTTGATCGTTATTCATATTCAGGCGTTTCTTTTTCAGCAGCCAAAGGTCTTGATATACAGTGGTGTAAGGTAATTTGACTAGACTGCTTTAAGACTTTTGAATATATGTAGCAGCAGCTGTTATGCTCCCTTTGTAGGCTCCAGAGAATGGGTTGATAGCTCCTGATCTAGTAGTCTTTCTTGAAATATCCCCTGAGGTAATCTCTTCCATTTATGAACTATTGTCTTACATATTGATTCATAAAATAAATGTCCTAGGCATAGGCTGTGGTGTACTATGACCTATGGTAATGAGCATATCAAATTTTCTTCATTATTAATTACAATAAATGAATTATACATGTTTTTGAAATACGCATGCTTCTTTTTGAAATTGCTCGTTTGGCCTGAAAAAATGATATTGTTGCATCAATAAAAACAAAATGAATCAGGAAGCCTCAAGAAGAGGAGGCTATGGAACTGAAAGGTATGAGCAACTTGAATTCCAAAGGAATGTAGCCAAGCATTACCAGATTCTCCAAGATTCCACCTGGAAGGTACTTTCTCAAATCAGCTAATTTGCTTAAGAGCTAGCCATTCATTTAAGAGGATGTCTGTCTTGTTTCTTTCTTTCTGAGTTATGTATGCTTTTGTGATGCTATTGTCCTTTCTTCTTGGATGTGCTCTGAAGTAATCTCTTTCTTTGATCATTTTTTACAGCGCTTATCAAGAGCGTTAATTAATTTAGTAAACTTGTTTTTCTCAAGGAGTTTTGAAACTTTAGAGGGAAACCTCTAGATTAGTCTTGGTTCAAATTTTCATATAGAAAAACTTGATAAGATGCTACTTGACAATGGGTAAAACACTATACTACTAACAGTATGCACTTGAAATGAAAAATAAATCGAAAGAGGTCCCATGTGCACGAGCGATGGACAACATAGATTCATGAGGTCATCCACAAGCAAAGAGATACTCTTAACATAATATTGAGTTGGATCTCCTTTGAATTGGGAAATCTTTGACAATTTGTGTGCAACGAAGGAGAAGGCTTGTAAAGAGAGAAATTGGTAAAGGAATGCGGGAGAGAAGTGCAAAGTCATCTTTTTACGAGGAATTAAAGAGAAAATTTAGCTCTATGTCAGGAGTTGAAGAAATAAGGAGCATACATGTTATTAATAAAAAAAAATATTTAAATTACTATTCTTATTTATTACATAAGTCTCATTTATATATAGACCACAATATTTAAATTCAAAAGTCTGTATATTTATATTAATTATAAGAAAAAAACTAATACAAATATAAGTAATTCTAAAATTAAAACCAAATGTCCAAATATCATAAATTTAAAATTGAATTTAGATAATTTAAGTAATAAATTTAAATAAAAACATAAATGAAGAAAATTATCTTAATTAATTTAAATTCAAAATAAAAAATTTAAGATTTATCTATTATTTTTATAAAAAATATAAGTGATGTTTTCATCTAACATAAATCTCCCTTTATGATTCTTGGGTAGGATAACAACCGCTCAATGTGGTTGCTTTGGCGGCCTCATGTGGTCTAAATAATCCATCTTTCCTGATCTTATGATTGATCTATGCTGTTAAGGTGAATTTCTTGTGATGGATTATGGATTTTCGGTTGTCTCAGCATTTGAGATAAAAAAAGAGAGAAAATGTTGAGCATATAAAGAGAAGATGGACCTCAAAAAATATTTTGATATTTTTTAAATATTTTTGATAGTGATAGAAACTCCTTCCCTTCAAGTGTTTTAACCACTCTTTTGTGCATAACTTAGAATCAGCATCAATTAGATTTGGTCAAACCAATGTTTTTGCCCTTAAATTCACATAGAAGTCATTTGATGCTTTTTGTAGTATGGAACTAAAGAATACTAGTGATTAAGAGCCCAAGCCACTATTCAATATATAGAGGTCTTCCATAGGTTGGTAGCTATTCTAAGTAGTGTGGTGTTGAGTGAATAAAATAAGAGAAAATGGGAAGTAATTAAGAATATCCAAATATGTTATGAACTAATTGTCAAGCGGTTTGGTAACCACATTATGTGACAAAGAGGGAACTGTGTGGTGGGTCCTCAAATTGCCTAGTGTTGTCTTGCCAGGCTAAAACATTAAATAGCCCATATAAGGTTGGTGAAGCTAATTGTGTTGCTAAGATGACTTTTTTAGTGGTGATCATCTGGGATATCTTGGATGATTGGAGAAAATGCTATAGTTGATGCAGTGGTAAGGTGATATCTGGAGAAATATTTTAGTTGATCACTAAATAAATGTGTCTAGAAGCTGCCTGTGTTCATCATAAGTAAATTTGTTGTCATTTGGTTGTAGATATTGTTGGCATTAAAACACCTTAAACTAAAAGGAGGTTAGATGTAGTCATATATGTATGTATATCTGTTAGGTTGCAATTGGCTAGTCAGCCACATTTGCTAAAGATGTCAATGATCTTCCATCAAATTACCCCATGATGGGGAGGAAGTTGTTAATGAAAGTGGAGTAGGCTCTAGTAAACCGCTTTGATGTTGATCGGGTGTTACCTTACGTATTATTTATTGAGAATAGGGAATATGCATTACTATATTCATTAAAGCCATAGCTTTGAGTAACCAAGCTCAACCCACAAAGATATTGCCATGCTTGCTTGCTTGTCTCCCATCCTAATGAAAATAATTGGATAGTGTTGCTCACAAAAGATGGAAAGCAGGCTCAAGAATTTGCTAAGTGTTGTAAGTGGTGCTTCATGTGTGATAATATTAAGTTTTTTAAGGATTTCTCAGAACTCTAAACCATTTAAGAAGCATTCAATACATTTTTTTCGACTTCTTTGTTCTCTCAATGGACTAATGCTTTGATGGATGACAAGATGCATCATGAGAATGGCATTAAGTTGATTGAGTGGAGTCTAAGATCTAAGAAGTTTAATTTCATCACATATCTGAACTAAAATGCAAATTAAGGCACAAAATTGATTTTATATATATTCTATTGGTTTGTTTAGTCTTATTAGTTATTATTGAGTTATAACGAGCTATATATATATGTAATAGTTCATATTTACTTATGTATTTTTCTTGTTTTTTATATTTATTGTTATTATCTTATTAGATAGGAGTATTTTTATTATTTTTTTTCTATTTGTACCTATATAAATGAATGTTATGGAATGAAAAAAGAAATCGAGTTTGGTATCAATTAAAATTGTTAAGATTTTGAAGTGCATGCATGCAAAGCAAGTTTTTTTTCAAATGAAGACAGGCTGGCATTCGACCTCTTTTAGGTTTTGATCTAGAATTGTCCCATCAATTGGGTTGCTATTTAGATTTATTTTGACTTTCATCTTTGTTTCCCCGCCGTATCAATCAACATGCCCTCTTCAACCACCTTCAATTATTCTTGTTTTGTCTATTTTAATGCCTAAGGTCCACCATTGACAACTCTTTCTATTTTACCCAGAATCAATCGTCATCAGCAATTGGGGTGATGCATCTCACCAATGGCAATCCAAAACTCCTTCCACTTGTTCCTTTGACTGACTGATACTGTAGCCATGGTTGTGGTGTCTCGATACCTTGACTTCCTATTCTCTCTATTAGCTATGACATCTTTACGTTCCCAGTTGCTTGTGCTTTGCCTGATTTAAGAATTGTGCCCATTCAAACAACGACCCCTTGCTAATTATTCCTGAGTGTTTTGCTCACATAGCCCACACTATTGGACTCACTATTTGTACGTTGTGCAGTTGTGCCTTAACCCAACCTAAATCCTACTGATTATTAAGCCTTTTTCACAATCATTTGTGAATTGCTTTTCAAAATGTATTTTGAGAGATTGCAGACAAATTTTGTAGTAGTTTTTACATCAAGTTATTATTATCAGTTGTCATGCCATGTAACATGTAATTTTTCACCAATTTGGTATCAAAGCTTAGTTTATAGTTTTATCATCTTTGATATCAAAGCCAACTTCAAATCAATGTCAGGAGTTCTGTTGTTGTGTTAGCACTCCATCACCCTCATAATGAATTTACGTAGATCGGTGCACACTCTTGTATATGATCCTAATATCAAATATGAACTTTGACTAATCTTTCACTTATTATTGTCACATTTTAGCATGTGTGATGAGGGAAATTGAATGCTATAAAATTTGTGACATTTAGCTATCATCAACTTGTGCAAGATTTATTTAGGATGTATAAATAGCTTATGGTTGTTGGGTGTGCAATGGAGTGCCTTACAACCAAGATTGAGGTGTGCGAAGGACCAATCGATAAAGTCGATCCTCAAAATTTGGTAAAACCATCTTGATATGTTTGGCAAGTGTTACTCAAGTGTTTGGTTTGCTCTTATCGATGTCATTGTATAAGTCTTGATCTTAAAATCTTTTTCATTCAAAATAATTACCTCTAAGTTGTTTGTTTCCATGAAGGTCAAATTAGTAGACCTTTGAGGTGGTGTGGGTGAATCTATGATTAGCTTGTAATGTTAGTAAGAGTAAAGTTCTTTGTAACTAGTTGAGAGGCCATTGGGTTGTGTAAGAGTGACCAAGAATAGAGAAGGATCTAAGGGATGCTCATGGAGTTTGAGGGGGTCCGTGGAAGTGCACTCATCAAAACTCATATAATTGGACAAGTGCTATACTTTATTTGTTGTGATGACTCTAATGAAGCTGCATGCCTTTTTAAATTGTTAAACTCTTAACATGATGGAGTTAGAATTTGGTTGAGATGCCCTACTTTTGAATGAATGGGTTTCTAGAGTGGTGTGAGGACTAGGTGAGATAATCAATCTTATTGTGGGCTTTTAACTTATTCTCTACATCCTCTTTTGGACAAATAACTTCCTCCTCAATGCTCAAACGTGCCCCATGATGTGGTGTTGGTTGTGCTGATATATTTCATGGTGGATAATCAATATCTTTAAGGGCTTTCAACTTATTTTCTACATTCCTTTTTGGATAAATAACTTCCTCTTCAATGCTTAAACACATCTCGTGATGTGTTGATATCATTCAATGGACATCATGTCCAGACACACCTTTGCCTATGGCATCTATAACATTAGATTGTTGAGCTCATAGATGCTTGAGTTATTTATGTGTTATCTTAAATCTTATTGTTGGGGCTTATGTGGTGGTACTAGTGGATGAACTAGGATGTGTAGAATGAGGCATGGAAAATGGGCATTTGGTAGGTTTGATATTATAGGGTTCTTTATGCAAAGATTACTTCATATTTTGAGCACTCTCTTGGCTTCCTTTAAGTTATAGGGATGCTTTTCACATTTAGCTCATTTTGGATATAAATTCTCAATCCATCACTAATCTTTGGGATAAAATTAGTGGGCATCCCACCAAAGTTGTAACATTTGATATGATCTTGTAAATCAATATAGTCTTGTAAATGTTTTTTGGGCCATTGATTTAGGTGTTTTTCTCATCTTGATGAGTAAGTGGTAAAAGACTTGGGATTATATTTATCCTGAAGTTTAACTCTACGTTTTGTGTATGAATTCAAAGGTGGTTTATCTTGATAGGATTGTTATTACTTATTGCATTTACAAATTGTAAGGCATGGGAGGTTAATCTAGGTTTGATAAATTAATGTTGTTTCCAATCACTTCAGGCAATTCTATGTACAAATCTCTCCTCCCCCTATGTGCAATTTATAAAAGCTTTTTTTGTAAATTGATAAGAAATAGGAACCTTTAGTTTGGTAGCTTTCTCCTTATAAACATCAACTTCATGGATTTATTCGTGTGTTCAATGTTGTGAGTAATCCTCTGTTAACTCATCTGTCCAAGATTGGGGTGAACTCGTTTGCCTGTCGTAACTCCATTGCTTAGTATGTGATTGCTTTATTGGTGTGAGTCATTATTTATAGATCTTGTCATCGTCATAATTCCCTCCAAGTCATGAAAAGATAGGCATGGCCTCATTCAAATTTGTGCGATTCTAACTATTGTGACTTAGATGTGTCTTAATAATACAATGGGCATGCTAGTGTTGTGGGCTAATGATAATGACAAAAAATCAATAGATTCTCTTTATATTTAACTATCTTTATTAATAAAATTTCAACAAAATATATTACATGTATACTTATTTTAACTCAATTGAAAGACATTATCTTGACAAAATTAGTATATACAAGATACCATATTCACAATCATTTTATATGCCACTTTTCCTCTTTTAATGAATTTGTGATGTTGTAATATAAGTAGGGACGTGAGTATATAATACTTAGTAGGTGAATTTTATATATAACAAATAATATGATATGATAAAATGTATAATATCAAAATATTATAAGTATGAACATGACATCTCAACAATACTTAGAATATAATGAATTAAAATCAGAAATGAATAACATATTTAATGCAAGTGTGTAAATATATATATATATATATATATATATATATATATATATATATATATATATATATATATATATATATATATATTCAATAATTTTTATGTATATATTGAGTCTTTTTTTTATATTTTTTGCTTTTTATTTTTAATTTTATTTTTAATTTGATTTAAAATTTTCTCATAAGATTGTATCTTATATCTCTATCATGTCTTATATCTTCCTTTTATAATATCTAATCACATCATCTCTAGACTTCTTCTTGTAGACATATTATAGTTGACCAGACATCTCAATCACATGTTAACTTCGTATATCGACTCTACCTAAAATGATAGTGTAAGCGAGGTCTTTGATGCCATCTCATGGCTTGGTATGAAATTAGTGTTTATCATGCTTAGTATCATGTGTCAAAGTTTATCACATATTAGGAAATCATAAGAGAAGGCTCAAGAAAATTTCATCTTTATTCTTTTTTTTAAGGTATTAGATCTTTTTTTACTAATCATATTGTCATGTATTTATTTATTTATTTTTATTTCATTTGTTTTCATTATAAATCAAAGCATATAATTATGCATAATTCAATATTATGTTTTAATATTGAATTAATCATACCTATTTATATTACAATTTAATTGAATTTATCTATCTGGATTTTCAGATATTTTTCATTTTTTTTTTCATTTTTTCCCCTTCTTTTCTTACAAAGAAATACATGATTTATCACATTTTACTATTTAATATTCTTTCTCAAATCAATTTTTGAAATTTGTAATAATGTACAATATCAGTATTAAAAAGAACTATAATTGAATACTAATCTTAATTTTTTTCCCAAATTCTATAATAGTAGATGACCGTTCTTGATTTACTCAATGTTTTTTGCTTGTTGAAAATAGCATCGTAATTCTTTCTACATTTAGAATTGTCTGACAAGTTTATTGAAATATTTTGTTAATGACAACTGAAATTAAAGCTCATCTCAATTGGAGTTTCCTTTTCTCAATTGGAAAAAATTTCTTTGTTTCTTAAAGCTTACAAGGCATTCTTTTTTTTGCACAGAAACTGCGTAAAATTCTTTAACAGCAGCAATTAAAACGAAACTTAACTTATATTTAGCACTTGTTATCTTAACAATAGCTTCTACCTTTTTTTTTTTTTTTTTTTCTTTAAGCAAACTCGTGGTAAGACACAGCACCACCTCCCTTGGAAAAAAAAATGAAAATAAACGCCATTGCTAATCTTCTTTAGCAGCAAGAGAAAAACCAAGCTGTTCTCGAAAGGCATTAAGTTTTGCTTACCTTCTTTAGTCTCCTTCTGGTTTTCATTAGCACAGAACCTACGGCAAGTAGATCACTTGCGATCTCTCTAACCTTTGTTGCACTATTGCTTATCTTTTCTCTCTTGGTTGTCCTCTTTCTCAACGATGGGAATCCTGCGGCTTGCCCGTGTTTTGTTCCATTATTCCTGTCCTAGCTTTGCCTCCTTGACTCCGCTCTCCCATGAATCTCTCCTCACTTTTCCCCGACTCACTATCAACACTCTTTTGAGGGTTTTCTCAAGCAAATCAGGCAGTTTCAAGAATTGTCCCTCGCAGCTAAAGAAATTTAAAAAGAAACTTAATTAATCAATTCAAATAAAATTTATTTCTTCTTAAATCTCAATAGCTTTGAAAATTAGTTAAAATTCAGTAAGGGTTTTTTAAATTTTATGATAGGAATCAAAATTTTTCTCTTAATGAGCTTTATTCAATTATAAAATGTACATACCTCATCTCATAATAGTTTTTGAAATTGGGACATTACAATGTAGCTCTATGGTCGATCTAGTAGTGTTACAATTTTTTTATGGAAGTTATTGTAGAAAATTGAAAACTATTAATTATGGCTATCCTAAATTAAGAGTCTCCAAGAGAAATTACATCACATACAAATACACAAACACGTATAAAGGATGGTTGGCTCGCTCCAAAGCAATGCTCATGTATATGGACATGTATGACCATGCAAGTGACAAAATAAAATATCATAAAAAGTACGTTTCAATTTGTTAAAGTAGAAATTTCTAGTAAAGCAACTTAATCCTAATGACATGAAATTAATTTTAGCACAAAATAAAGGCTAAAACAATAAAAAATCATTGGATTGCCATTACAATAAAATATGTATGTTTGAAATGAAATAATAATGACCAAGTTCCAAAATTGACATGATGATAATGCCAAAAGAGATGCCTAATGCTGAGTTCTTTAAATGCAATGAGAATGCAATAATGCCAAAGTTCAAACTCACATTCGTGAGGGATAACATGCCATGAAAGTCATGCAGTTGGTTGATCTAAATTGAAATTGAAGCATGAATCATTTGTAAGTTAAGAAACCTTCAGATTAGTTTGGGTTTAAAAACAATACTACATGACAACAAGTAAAGCACTATACCATTAACAATAAAAGTGCATACATGAAATTGAAAAAAATCGAAAAAGGTCAAACTTGCATGAGTGATGGGCGACATAGCAAATACAAGTTGAGCATGCCTAGCATGAGATCATGTACGAGTAATATTGGGGAGGCATTCCAAGTCAATAAGATTTTGAATCTCCCTTTATGATTTTTGGGTTGGATTGCTATCCACTTTATTGATTGCTTTAGTCATCTTGGATTGTCTGTAGATTGCCACATGTGGTTTTTGGGTCAGTTTATGAATCATTATGAATAGTCCACCTTTGACCAGCCATTGGAGATAGCAAGAGAAATAGAGAAAATGTTTTGTAGAGATAGAAAATATGTTTTAGAAAATTATTTTATTTTTTCCATATTTCTGATAATGGTAAGAACTTTCTTTTTGACATCACTTAGAATTGCCATCTATTGAACTAATGGGCTTGTCTCAAATGTCAATTTAAAAATTTAGATTAAGTCATCTCAATGTTAGTTTATATTTCAAAGGGATCAGAAATCTTAACATTTATAGAGCCCTTATAGAAGCTATATAATGTTTTTTACAAAGTGGGACTAAAACATATGAGCTATGAAGCAAGAGTCCAAGTTGTTACTTAAGATGTTGACATCTTTTGTAAGTTAGAAGTTATTCTAAGTGTTATGGGACTAAATTGAGAAAAATTAGAGAAAATAGAAAAAAATTAAAAATATACAAGTATGTGCTTTACCACTTGGCTTAAGAAGTTTGTTGATTGCATGGTGTAGTCATGAGAGAAACTGTTATGGATCAACGAAGCCATCTAAGGCACTAATATGATTATTTGGGATGTGGTGATCATCTAGGTTATCTAGATACTTAAGAAAAATGTTGAGGTGGGCTTAGAGGTAAGGTGATATATGGGAAAATGTTATAGTCAATTGAGACTCAATGAATGTTTCTAGATGTATTTCATACTCATTGAATGTAAATCTATTGTCATTTGGTTTTAAGTATCATTGATATCAAACCATCTTAAGCCAAAGATGGTTAAGCAGATGCATATGGGTACGTTTGAAGGGTCTTAACTGGTTAGTTGATTAAATCCATTGAAGATCTACTAGATGCTCTTGCATCATAATTCTTGGTAATGGGTTGAGTGTTTATAATGTTTGGAGGATATCGTAGACTTTCGATCTTTCTCGAACAAATAGCTATAGCATTAGATGTTCTTGGGAATTTTGTGGTGTTCGAATCCTTTGAGATTGTATAGGTGACTTAGCCTAATTGATTATGTGAATCATGAGGGGTTCTCGTTTAGGTCTCGTGACAGCATGTTCTAATTGAAGAAGTCGGAGAGCATCATGAGACAACTTATTTTTCACTAAAGTATTTGTTGGTGTTTTTTTTTCGATGTGTTTGAAGTCAGGAGTATTAATAGGATTTGTTTTAGATAAGAGATATGTGATGAGAAAACTATTGAGATCATCTACATTGGGTGGAATTGTTCAAAACTTAGGATATTGAGAAAATCTATTTTGGGTGATTGTTATCGATATGTATATTTGTTGATGCGGCTAGGAAGATAGGATTTAAGGGAATTTTGAATCATCGAGAGAATGAGCGTATGGTTAAGGATAAAGTTTTAGATGAAGGATCTTTTGAGTTTAACTTAAAAGAGAGGTCTCAAGTTGTATTGATTTATCTTAAGGGGATTTTGATAAGTATTTATTGCTATTGAGTATGAAGACCAAGCATTAAGGCTTCCTAGAGTTGATGTGAGGTGGATTATTGTCTTGAGAGTTTAGTTCAAGGTTATTTAAGCACTCAAGAGGATAGCTCAAGGTGTCTTTTGATCACGAGTATGCCTCAAGAAAGTGAAGAACCTGAAGGGAAATTTTGAGGTATTAGCAACATTGCTCAAGCAATTTGGATTTGAGGAGTTGATTTATGGGCTTGAGGTATTTCGATGGTTCATGAGGCTCAAGTGTGCACAAGGGGATTAGCCTCAAGAAGGAGATTAATAGACTTGAGAGGATTTGTCGAGATGTTTTGGACATTCCTTGAGTAGCTTTCAGAGGTTATGGCTTGGAATAATTTGGAGGTATCAAGGGGTTCTCACAACTGTTTTGTAGGTATTATGGAAATTTGAGGATGGTTAAGAATATGTTTCGTTGATTCGATGATCAAGACAAATGCCAACTTAATTAAGATCACATATGTTTTTTGAGTGATTTTGGACTTGGACTTGATAGAGTTGAATTTCGATGAAGTGATGAATTACAAATTTTTGGAGAATTTTGTTTGTTTTTTGCTCTCTTTTGAATTGTCAATTTTTTATTTGTATGGAAGAATTTTTTTCCAATTTTTTATAAATATGTATGAGGTTTTGAGATATGCACTAATTCGGAATTTTAAGTCGTAATCATGATTTTGTGGATGTTTGGATTTTAAATGATTTGAATTTAGGCTCTATTTGTTTTTTAGCATGTTAGAATTATATTCTTATTGTTTATCTCCTATTTTTATTGTTTTACGAATTCTTAGATTCTAAAAGGGACAAATTTTGAATTTTAAATTGTAATCATGATTTTGTTGATGTTTGATTTTTAAATAATTTGAATTTAGGTTCTATTTGTTTTCTTATATGTTAGGATTAGATTGTTATTGTTTATCTCCTACTTTTATTGTTTTAGGAGTTCTTAGATTCTAAAAGGGACTATTTGGAGTGGTATTGACATTTGATGTGTTTGGAACCTTGAGTATTATAATTTTGATTGTTGAATATATGGTTTTTGTTACTACATTTGTGTTGAGAAAGAATGAAATGAAGCTAAAAAACCTTGAGAAGGGGGGAGATGTGGATGACCTCGTTTGCTCTATTGTTTTCTTTTAGCTTTGTTTGTTGGCTTTTCTTGGTGGAGCAAGTTATGGTGTTTTGTCTATGGCATAGAATCCTTGGGATAGAGGAGTGGTTCGTGGTTCATCCCGCGGGTCTTAAAAAATTGGCAGGTCTTGCTCAAGTCATCGAGAGATGCAGTCATGAATGATTTTATCATTTGGTTTATTTTTCCTGCTGTTTTGATGGTTTTTGTAATACCGTTTGGTTTGCTTGCGTCTGTTAGGTGTTTGTATCGCTATTTGTTTTTCTGCTATTGCTCTATATGATCAGATTGTTCTATAAACTTAAAATCTTCAATTCTTTGTAATTCCTTTAGTTTGCTAAGCAAATTAGGCACGTTTCTGTTTGTTTTTATAGTTTTCTTATGTTGTTTAGTTTTACACTGAACAAAAGCCTTACTAAATTTTTTTTTGCCATTTTTTGTAAATTTTTTCCCAGGTTGTTGATGCTTGCCTCCCGCCAGAGTCAGTTGAAAAACAGATTCAGGAACTTGCACTTGAGAGCATACAATCATGTCAAAACAAACCTCTTTCAGCCCTCTGGCATATTGATTAGTTTTCAATCGGTTTTTGAGAGTTAAGACTCTGCAATATCAAGCCAAAATTTCAGATTTCTTAATCGTAAAATAGTTTGTAAGCAAAAGGATTGAAGTTTTAGCTTTATTTTGCTATAATATATTCATAATTGGAGGTTCAGATTTTCTAGCAAATCTTCACTGAATAATTTGCAGCGAACACTAACTTGTTAGCATTTCTTTTCATCCTTTTTGATATTTATCGTTGATTTCCTAGATAATTGATTGAATATAAACCTGGCAGATCAAAATTTTTTATGGCCTTTTTACTAGACAGTATTAGTTTGTTCAGTGATCTGTTGTTTGCCCTTATATTATAACAATGACATAGGCCCTTCCATTATCAGTCACCTCCATTTTAAGACGTACTCTCTTTCTACACTGTCTCCTCCACACAACCACTGTTGGTTATTGTTGCCCTCGGTCAACAGTTGTCAACCTAGCCTGGCCTTGCACATTGACGTTGACGGCTGTGTCCTTGCTTGCCCTCCTCTTTTAGTGTACACGAACTCTCACTTCGGGTCATGAGCAGCAGGCTCCAGTGATGAATGGAAGCACGCAAGCCTACAAAAGCTTTCATGATACCCTCAGTGGCAGGCTTAGGGGAGGTGCCCCGATCAATTGGAGATGCCTCTGCATCTAGTCTTGTCTTTCGACCTACTCACTTAGATGTTACCTATATAATTCCGAAAGACAAGTCCTATCTTAACGTCCCTGTTGTAAAGATATCTATGGATATTTATGACTAGTGATTTGACTTTGATCTAGTAGGCACAATCTATTGTTAACAGGTTTCCTATGCTTGGGTGGTTCGAGCATGTCAGCGATGATAGGGTGTCTTAGCGGATTCAAGGTCTTAGACATTGGCTTTGATTGTTTCCTCCACTTTGACAATTGAGTCGATAGAAATGCATTGTGGCACGGTGGCCCTCGGACTGTAGGAAGATAGTTCCTTAGGTTGGATTTGTGGATTCTGAACTTAGACCCCTGCCATTCTCTCATCATGTGCATGCCAATTTGAATCAGACTCCCGCACCTCCCTTTTTTTATATTGGGATCTGCAGCATTTAGTTTGCATTGTTACTTCTGTAGGAGAGCTCTCAAGAAAAAGGGTTGGACTAACAACATGGTAAGGTCCACTTATGGTAGAATCTATGTTTGCATGGATCTGTCTTTGCAACTTATTTTCGATATTTGATTGGAGGACCTGCGAGGTTTGTTTTTTTAACACTGTGAGTATGAAAGCCTCCCAATAATCTGCTTTGATTGTTGAAAAGTGGATCACAAAGCTGGAGCTTGCAAGAAGGTTAATGAGGGTAATGTGTTGCAGCCTCATAGGAGTCAAATTTGACACAGACTGCTGTTCTCGAGTAGTCTGCATCACACCTAAGCAGCCTTTACAATGAAATGGATAAGGTTCTCGTAGGGGATCCAATGGAGCTAGGGCCGTGGATGATTGATCCCCAAGGCACCATCAGCACGATGATGGTTACTCCCATCCGGCTGTAGCGGAGCATGGTGCTACAGTGCCAAAACATAAATCAATGGAGGAACCGAGGTCTTTTACCAGCAAGCCACAACATCGACACATTCCTGAAGCCAATTGCTGTGTTTATGGCAGTGCAATTTATGAGCAGGGTGAGTTCAGCAGTAAGAATCTTACTAAGGTGGCTGTTCTAATGGACGAGGTTTCTCCCAATTCTCCAAACTGTGAGCAGATGTAGCATTAGCAACAGTGGCAGCATCGGCAGCCATAGCTCCTTGCTTGTGTTGTGGAGTTCGTGGCTATGGAAACATCCAATTTTGCTTGTGTTAGATCACTAGGCCTGATGGTTCTTTGTCACCATTGTGGGGTTCTATGAAGCCCAAAACTTTATGGATCATAGGGATGCCCAGAGTATTATGAGAGGGGTGTTTGTGATAAGAGTTTACCTACTGTTATTGTGGGTGATTTCAATGTGGGCATGGCTTAGGAGGAGTAAAAGAGGCAAATTCTTTTTATTCATAGCAGCTCAGGAGGAGTTCTAGCCAGTCTATCATAGGTCTTTATCTTTATTACTTTGGTTTTTCTAGCAATCCTTAGTGGAACAATAGAGTGGGAGGTGCTTTGATTCATGAGTATCTTAATGAGGTCTTTATCAACTTTGTAAACCTTTGTTCATTTCTAGGCTTTTACCTCATTAAGATGGCTTCTGACCACTACTTGGTATTGATTCAGTTTTAGTCTTTGCATTTTGAGCTTATTATTGGGAGGCACTTGTACTTTGAGGATCTTTGGCTTGACTATCCGAAGTCCAAGACCGTTGTAGTCAAGACTTGAAACAGGTTTGTTTGTGGGGGTCTCCTCCAACTAGGGTCAAGACTAAATTTGATTGTGCATTGAGGGTGTTATTTAAATAGAGTTGAACTACCTTTGACAACATCCATGCACCCACGTAGAACTTGATTAGGAAATTGTTGCACTTCAAAGCAAGACTCCTCAGTGGGATTGGATAGGCAGGAATGTTGGTAGTAGAGAGCTAAGCAGTAGTGAGCCAATATGGGTGATTGTAATACATTTTTCTTCTTTATAGAGTCCAATTAGGCATCTGTGCATGAGAAATAAATGATTAACAACCTCTTTAATGTTAGCCTAAGTAATGTTCTAGCCTTCATTCATTTCTAGGCACTTTAGTTGCTGTACTTGAATAGCATCTAACCACTACCCAGTGTTGATTCAGTTTTAGTCTTTGCATTTTGAGTCTATTGGGAGGCACTTGTACTTCGAGGATCTTTGGCTTGACTACCCAAAGTCCAAGACCGTTGATGTCAAGACCTGAATCAGGTTTGTTTGGGGGTCTCCTCCTACTAGGGTCAATACTAAATTTGATCGTGCATGGAGGGTGTTATTAGATAGATTTGAGCTACCTTTGACAACATCCATGCACCCATCGTAGAACTTGATCAGGAAATTGTTGCGCTTCAAAGCAGGACTTCTCAGTGGGGTTGGATGGGGAGGAGCATAGGTGACTACTTGGGCTTACTGCATGCTGTCATAATATGTTGGCTAGGTAGGAATGTTGTTGGTAGCGGAGAGCTAAGTAGTAGTGAGCCATTATGGTTGATTATAGTACATCTTTCTTCTTTATAGAGGTCAATTAGGTATTTGTGCATGAAGAAATAAATGATTAACAATCTCTTTAATGTTAACATAAGTTCTAATAACCTCTAATAAAAGAGCTTGTGATACTTTCATTACTCAGGGTTTGATTAATCCATAGGTTAGACTAGCCAAGTGAAGCAACAAGAAAAGGTGAGAGGAGTTAAGTCTATTGACTAGTTCAAACCCATTAACCTCTGCAACTTAAGCTATAAGATTGTGGTTAGGATCTTAGTATCACATCTATTGGTCCATCCTCACCTGATTGGCTCAAACCAAGTTGCATTCATCTATGACAGATCAATCTCAGGCAATATCCTTATGGCTTAAGGGTTCAATCATAGGTTTGCCACTTCATCTTGGGAGGGGCTCATGTCCCACAAGCTTGATTTTGTTTAGGCATATAACAATCTTAGTTGTGATTTCATCATATTCATGCCCCATCACTTTGGGTTTTTTGGACTTATGGTGTGCCTTGGTTAGTATTTGTATTTTCCCCTCGGTACGACGCTCTCTTGAATATGAAAAGACTTCCTTGGATTATTGTGACATGTGCGCTCTGGTAGTGTTGCCCTTCACCATTGCATTGGAGTTTCTATATTTGATCATGCATAACATGCAACTCTCTTTAGTTGTTAGAGGTATTAGTATACATCTTATTGTGCCTGAGATTACTCATTTATTATATGTTGATGGAATAATATATTGTCCTACTATGTGGGCTTTTGTAGTTGTTATCATACAAAATCGTAGTAGTTAAAATTAGGCTTTAGGTCTATGAATCAACCATGAAAAATCTATGATCATGTTGAGCAAGGGGATAAACCCCAAGAGAAAGAAATGGATTGCAACTAAGCTTAGGATGAGGCAAGCATCTCAAGTTAAATATATTGCTTGGATATAGAATTGATATATATATTTTAAGATGAACTTGTATAAGTATAATCATAATTTGTTTAAAAATTGTCTAACATCATAAGTCTATTATGTAGATTTTGAGACTCACAATACACTAATTTCAATGAAGTCTTATAATGACATATTCCAATAAATTGAAAAAATCCATTTTGTTGTGGAACAAGCATAGGGGTTGGACTTATTTAGTGATCAAGAGCTTGTAACACATTATGAAGGTATAGTACTATGTTGAATGACTTATTTGGAGAACATGTTGGTTTTGACTCCCAATGCATCTACAGTTGTGTTATTTCCCGTAAAGATTTTTTGGTTACTAATAACTATCTGATAAACATAAACAAATGCTCTCCTTTCATGACTAATTTGGATTGTGGGCGTTAAATCTATAGTTACTCATAAGAGAATATTCAACCATTATGAAGCAATTGCTAGTACATAATTGACTTCTACTTGAAAGAAATACCATTTGCCATTGGTATAAAACTTCTTAGTGATAATTCCTTTATCGTGGTTATTATGGGATACCATCCTTTCTTATTCTGACCGTTTTCAGCATTTGTCTTTGTTGTGCATTTCTTTTTCCTCAACTTGTACTTTTGGCTCTAGGCATGTGTTTTTCTCATCCACTTAAGCTTCATTCTTAGATTTTTTTTTTTTTTTTGGACGCAACAAGACAGCTTCTTCAGGGTCTGTATGATGAGCAACATTTTAAACATATTTTCAATGTTATCATTTTGTGTGAGGTTTATTTTAAGATATTCCTTTGAAAGTGGCTTGATAATAGCTTGAACTTCTTGTTCAATAGTCAACTCTCGACTTATTTCATCGAGTTTGAATATCATATTCAACATTGCGCATAAATGTTGTCACATGAAGTCTATTTCTGTGTTTCAAATATAAATGAAAGTTGATGAAATCTACCATTATAGTGCTACTTGGTTACAGCCTAGAATGCCTTCATGATGCTTTTCAAGTCTATACATTATATTATTTCTCATGCTACTCTTATCGAGAATACTACGACCTCTATCCTCACACTTCCAATTTTAAGAATAAACAAAACATTGATGACGAGTAGTATTCCCATGTTTTGTGTTCTATCATTGTGGTTATTATGCATTACGTGCCTAGTATTATGTTCTTGCCATTTTATTGAAAGACAACATTTAATCAAGGGATCATTATGTTAGCACTCATCTATGAAGTAAAAGTCAAATAATACAATGTGCTCGTATCTATTAGGATTAATGACATTAATTCAGAAACATAAATTATCCCTATATATATATATATATACCAAAAAACCAACTGACTTATTAAATATACATGTCATATTCAAAATAAACATTAAAAAATTATATATGGAGAATTATAACTAGTAGATAAGTTTACTAAAAAATAATAATTAGTCCATGTCATCTATTTCCCCAATCAACTAGATCACCATGCACTTCTTTTAACAATTTTTTCAAAGTTTCTATCCATTCTAGATCTGTTTAGTCATCAGGATTTTCTTCCTTTGCACTATCTACTGACAATTGTAAATATTGGATCAACGAGGACAACAAGAGCTTATATACAATTAGGATTACCAAATGGTTGTATATGTATTTGTATAGAAACCCTTTGGATAAGAGTTTTAGTACCAAATTATATAGTACTTTTGTTATATCAAGGCATATATATTAATAGGAATATAAATAGCAATATGCAAGTCTTGCTGTTCAATTAATCTAGATGTGAAATCAATCAGGATCAAAATGAAATGGTATGCTAGATGCTGAAATCAGTTGGATATGAACTAGTGTTTGAAATGCAAATACTCTTGAGATCTTCAAAGACTTTGACCTGACTTCTTCATTTTCCCTGCCTAATAAGCTTATTTGAGCTGGTTCCCATTCATCTCTCTTCCTGTGCCAAAGCATTCATAATCCTTTTTCATCAATAAAACATTACAATGATTTATTCCTTTACTCTAGAACATTGCAATGTATAGAAAAGTTTTTTTTACCATGATTCTGAAACTAAAGATTCATTAGCACTCATGAAAGATTTTTGATGTTCTTTTGTGCTTCTAAAATGGAAATGACAAGTATTTTTAAAAGGCAATAAATGAACATATCTATGAGTGCTGAACTTTGTTTGGTGTAAAGATGAGATGAGTTGGGGATATGAAACTGTTGAAAGAAGTTGCATTAATACTTTGTTTATTTTGAACTTGTGAAGGGAGAGTAGTGAGTCCAGAATATGGTGAGGTGAGTAAGCTTTTCTATATTAAATTTGAGGGTGGTTTGGTAAAAGTTCAAGAAAAAAATCTATTTTGTTGTCAAAAAACAATAATAGATTGGTGAATCATAATCTTAATGATATTAATACAACATTATTAATGAGTTTGGGTTGAAGTATGGGTTATACAAACATTAAGTAGAACAAAAATATAATTAAAAAGTAATACACGCATCTTTTGTACATTGCATATAGTTCTGTAATGGAATTTTTTTTTTTTTTGTTCTTTCTTGTTGGAATGTGATGGTACAAATAAGTTTGCAGTATGAATACAACATTTAATGACTTAACTATTGATGGAATTTATTTGTTTTTTGTTAGTACAGTGAGAATGTTATCTTGCAAATAGAGTTGTATGAATATTTTATTTGTAGTATGAATATAGAATTAAATGACAGTGGCAATAATGTTACTTCATTATTTGTTGGGTCTCCAACAAATGGCATGTGGCTTCTAAGCAGTTATGGAGTTTTGTTTGTACATTTTTATCTTTATTACTAATTTAATATTGTAAATCACTTGCATGCATATAGTTTAGAGTTGTATTTATTGGTATTATTTAAAGGTTTTAGATGCACGACACATGTTTGTGTATTATAATTTTTTTTTTTTTGGTAAAGTTATGATTACCTTAATCATGTTTGAAGATTGTCTAGATTTTCTTGTGGTCTTGAGTTCCACTTGAATTGTTATTGTCAATCATAGAGCATCCTAGTTTAAGGTTGATGATTGGATGAGATGATTGGTTCACATAAGTTTAAGTGATTGGTTTATGCTTTCCTTATGATTTTTTATGAGCACCCGGGAGTTATAGCATGACATTGAACTCTTCATGGCATGCTTAGCCTCTCTTTTATTATTTCATCGTCTTATCCATTTCAATTTTCTTTAGTTATTGCTATGGTTAAGGAACATTAAGAATTTCATCCTTAAAGTTCATTTTCAAAAAAGGTAACAAACTTAAATGTTTTTATGTGTAATTTTTGTTATTTTTAAATTTTTTTAAGATTTAACATTTTTTAGTATGTTTTAATCATAACAATATAGGATTTTTTTATTATATTTTTTTTTGTTTCATCTTTGCTAACTATTTCTTTCACTATCTTTTAGGCCCTTTAGAATGCCACCATTTTGGGTGATGTGTCACTAGTATCTCGTTTCATTTTTATCTAGTTTTTTTTTTGTTTTCTAACAAATTGGTATTATAATATCTTTTTTCTTATTTCATAAACTTTTTGTATCATTTCATGATTGTTTGATTTTTATAATATAAAAATTAAAATAAATATATAAAATAATGAGACAAAACTCTTGATAATTTGTGGAAAATTCATATAAGTTTATCAATTGAGACAAGAAATTAGCCCAAATGAGACTACATACCAACAAAATGTTGGAAAGTTGAAAGGCAACTCTTGACCTCTGAATGATTATGAGCTTAGGTGTTCAACTTGTATTAGATTTATTGGGATTTTAACCTAAACAAATGGTGGATCCAAGTTATTTTAATTTCATTGATCAAATGATTGAATCTATTGTTGGTTTGATTAGTTTTGATCATTTGCAAGAAAATAGAAAATATATTGATTTAGTTTTGTCTCTTGGATTGAAATATGCATATATACCATCAATGCTTGTTTTTTTTATCACATTATGTGTACCTTCCTTAAGTGTAAAAGATGACGAGTTAAATATGATGATAATAATAACTAATATAAATTGTTATAAAATTTGATATTAAAAGAATGATCATTTGTATTTCAATTCATTTATTATTGTCCCAATCCATTTGATATAAAAAAAAAAATTATATGATGTCAATGAATTTGAAAAAATAAAATTAACAAGATAAAGTTGACTTATTTCTTTAATATAATTATTAATATAATTTTTAGCTAACATTATTTACTCTAATATCAACCATTTTAACTTGTTTATAATACATCTTATATTTAAAAGTGTCAAATAATATAGATGTAACCATGACTCTATTCTTTTGATATATTAAACACATACTTTTAATGAGATGGGTACTCACTTTGTAAACCGGCCCTTTTGTACTTGCGGCTCTCTTCCACGTCCATAATTGAGGAGCTTTTGGACAATTTATACCCGACTTAACTGGCTAATTATAGTGGGATTTTAAGCTAAACCAATTAGTTAAATATGACAGAATATTGAAATTCCAATAGAAGAGGATAAGTATGCAAATTTATACAATGACATAAATAAAAGGGAAAAAATAAAAAATAAAAATCGACATATTTGAAAAGTATTCCTTTTTTTTTTTTTTTGAGCATTTTAAAATTTGTTCCCCTTTAGAATTTCAATTTTTAATTAGTTTCAGGAAAAGGGTGTTCGAACATTGAGGAGGAAGACCCTAGTGTTGAGCAGTCTTCTGAAAACCCTATGGCTCCAAATTTCCACCGAAGCGATGCTCTTCTCCACCGCCTCCATCCTCCGCAACGCCGCCTCCCTCCACCTCTCCCCTTCCTCTTCCCTCCTTTCGCTCTCCATTCTGTTCTTGAACGATGCCGACCTCCACACGAGCGTTCCCACCACGCATGCCGGCAGCCTCATCCCCCCCGGCGACGACGATCCTGCCGCTGCTGATGCCGACGCCGCGGCCGCCATCACAGCGATCCCGGAGAACACCTCCGCAGACGCCGAAGCCGTAGCCACCGCCACCTCCTTCGCGATCCCGGCCAGCTCGGCCTCCACGACGTCCGAGGCAGGCATCGGCAACGGTGATGACCTCCCGATGCTCCTCGCATAGGCGGCAAGCTTCAGTATCTCCTTCTCTGTTTTCTTCTGGGCGCGGGCGGCGGAGGCCAGGGCGACGGTGTCACGGCGGCGGACGGCGGAGTGCGCGGCGGAATGATGATGCTGGAGTGAGATGACGGCGGAGCGGAAGGCACCGTAGGCATCGGCGAAGCGGAGGAAGTCGTCGAGGAGGCGGTCGGCCAATGGAACGCCGCGGCGTCGGAGGGGGTCGAGGGACTGTGGGTGTTGGAGGAGATCGGAGAAGGAGGAGTGCAGGTTGTCAATGCGGGAGAGTCCTCCGGCTATCCACTCGGGAGAGACGGCGGCGGCAGATTGCCAGGATCGGATTTCGAGGATCTCGTCCTCGATTTGGGCGAGGAGTGGGTGGAGCCGAGCCGGTAGGCTTATCGATCGGTTCTGTGCAGAGGAGTTGCGGAACCTGACGGAGAGGCATTGCGAAACGGCAGCTTTGGGGACGGGCATGGAGATGGATCGGGCGAATCGGCTGGCCATCGTCGTCTTCTTCGGCGGACTTGCCCTGTTCGGTAAAAAGGATATTGGTTCGCGAGGGCATTAAAAACGACGGGGACGCACGAACTTTAGCGTGGGGAAAGGCGTCGGAGTCTGAAAACGTGGCTATGAGTTGGGTGGCAGTATTCTAAAATGATGACTAATTAATGTAAAATCAATGGCGATTAATTATATACTTTCTTGGGTTCTTCAACTTTTATATTTCTGAGATTCTGGTTACTTATAATTTCTAAGTTTAAGCCAAAAAAAAATATTGAAAATAAATAATTTAAAAAAATAAAATTCTTTATAATTAGAATTTGAAAATGTTGTTTAACAAAAATTTTAAAATATAATAAAAAGAAAAGGCTTCCGATAATACAAGCATTTAACAACTACGTCATGAGGTTTTTTAGTGGTGAGTATTTGCTCCAATGGTGTGTGTCACAAACTTGAATGAGATCAAAATTATTATTTCAATGTATCAAAAAAATTCTTTAAAAACCTAAGAAATTTATTATAAATTTTGAAGATCCATATATAATTATAATATTAAAATATTATATATGGTATAATTAAAATTTTGAAAATTTTAGTTGTAGTAAAAATCAATTGATAGTGGATGTATTTATAAATAATGAAATGTTACTTATGTAAAGGTAAATTTGTAATTATAGAAACAAAATTGTTTGGTGGAGAGTAAAAATGTAAATATTTAAATGTCAAATTTTGATAAGATATATCTATAAATTCTAAATATTGGCATAAAAGAAAATAAAAAATGTAAAGGATAGATCTATAATATTAAAAATTTTAAATGTGTTTTATGAAACTAATTGTCAAAAGATATCTTTATGTGCAAATAGAAGGTCAAAAGTTTAACAATGATTGTCAAGAAAAAGCTTAAGCTGATATCTTCATTGTCAATATTATCAATGGTTGCATGTACCTAATAAAACTCATGTGAGAGAACTCATTAACTAAACCTTTATCTGACCTTGAGCATACTTTTGTCACAGCCTATAAATAGACCTCATGAGCTTAGGAGTCAAGTATGAGTGAAATTTAGGTTACTTCATAGAGCCACAATTTAGCCAAAAATATAGTGTGGTAAGCAAAGCATGGTATTTTTATCATCATTGAGGTCTTTGTGAACTCAGAAAACTCATCGTATAAGTTAGTCTAATATTGGGGTTGGCTACATCCTAGTTTGTTTAAGAGTTCATCACCTATGCTACTAATATACTTTTAATAGATTTTAGGAGTCATTCCTAATTTGATACAAATATTCACATATAAATTTAAAAATGATGACCCAACCCGATTACAATAGCAAAATAAGATTAGGAGTGTCCTGACTTGAGACATAAGGTTTAGAGTTAAGCAAATTTAGGCTAAATAGATTTAGCTTTTTTATCTTTATTTTATTGTTTATTAATAATAATAATATTTTTATTAATTAATTCTTATTATTATCATATATATTTTTGCAATAAGTTATTAATTTTTTTTAATAATATGATCAAGATCAAATGATTCTTAAGATGATAAAATAAGATAATCAATATTTATTCATAGAGTTTTTTAAAGATAGTTAATTTAAATCAAATTTAATTTTTTATATTATAAGAATATTTTTAATCAAGCTTAATACTCTAATCAAAATAAAACTAAAATATCTAAAATTAAATTTAAAATAAATTTTTTTATTATCTATCGCTCTAATCAAGATGATCTCTATGAGATTTTATATTTATTTTTTTAAGATCGCTCATAAACACGAGCATCCGTCATCTATAACTTGAAAAATCACACAAACAAATTTATTAGAAGTATTTAATTTTTATTATGAAATATAACACCAATTTTAGAGTTCAACACCACAATACTTTTAGTGTTTTCAATCTTCAACACGTAGCATTTACTTTATTCTTTTTTATTGTGAGATTTATTTTATCAACCTCATTCTTAGTACCAATTTCTATGCCATTGAATAACTTGTGGCTCAAGCATACAGAGCAACCCTTTATGATGCTCTCAATCCTCTGTTTTGACAAATATTGTCTTGAAGTAGTATCTCTTGTGTATTATCTTTACTGAGTTTCTCATATTTATCTTTTGTACTTTTCTTTTTCCTAACGTGCATAAGTTAATTTCTAAGTTGCTCATTATAGTTTGCAATACTTATCTAAAATAGAGATGATTTGTTTAATAAGATAAAATAATGGAGGAAGTTTTTAAAAGAGAAGGATGAGAAGGAAAGTTATATCAATCACAAAAAGAAACATAGAAAATACAAAAGCAAAAAATTGTGAGTGTGTAGTTATTGTTAGAGTTAGAAATAAGCTCTAATAATAGTAAGAAGAGCTACAAAAAAAATTAAGAAGAGCTAGGTTTGTTGGGTCAAAAACACCAAAAGCAAGATGTAAGGAAGTAATACTTTTTGGTTGTTCTAGTCAATTTTATATGCAAACTAGAGTGAGTTTTAGTTACTATATGAATTAGAAATGTGGTTTTATAAGTTTAAACAAGTATTAGAATTGAACTTAGAAGAGATGAAAAGTTTTGCAATTCTTATTTTTATTTAGGAAGGCACCACACTATATGTTAACCATGTTGTACATTACTTTAACTTTAAGTCGATTTAGAGAGGAAGATAATGATAAGATCTATTAAAGAAATTAAAGTATTGTAAAAGAATTATAGGATGACTTTATATAGAATGTAAATATGTGCACCATAATATACTTTGTTATTAAGAGAAGTGTATAATATGTAGCAAATAGGTATATAATATAGAGGTTGGTATTGTAGCAAAAGAAATATATATATATATATATATATATATATATATATATATATATATATATATATATATATATATATATATAAGTTATCCTGATCAGATAATAATGAATTTTCTTTGTTTGGTGGCTCTGGCTTAAACGTTATCCTGATCGGGCACGAATTATATTTTTTATTTCAAGCATTTGACCGTTTATGTTGATGCTGGCAATGATTTAACGGATCAATTGATTTTAAAATTATGATGAAGTGAAATTATATCTAACAAATAATTGAATTAATCATTTTTTTTATTATCAAGCGTATTTTCTGTATAAACAAAAAATTTATATTTGTTTCTCCTTTCAATGATTGGTACTTCTGTCTATATTCTTTGTTTGGCATATTACAAAAATATTTTTTCGTTTCAGATCTAAAATGCATTTAAATTTTTTTCCATAATTTTTATAATTCTTTTATTAGCATAAAACATATTTTCTATATTTTCAAATATATTTTTTAAAAAAAGCTCTATTTTAATTGCAAATTTCTTGAACTTTTTACTGTTCATTAGCACTTCTTAAAAAAAAAAAAAAAAGAACTTGAGGGTTTTTTTAATGTCACGTTGAAAACAAGACTTATTTATATGAAATTATTTATTTATAATCCCAACAAGTAAGTTTTTAATATTACACGCATTAACTTCTGGACTGCAAAATAGAATATTCTATTTTAGAACCAATGGTTGCTTTTGTCTGACTTCCAGGCATGCTTGTACTGTTTCCCACGAAAAATGCATCATAGTTCACAAAATAATTTACATAAATAAGAATATTTTTTTATTCAAATAAAAATTTATAAAAAAAATATAGATCAACAATTTTAAATAAGATAAAATCTATAAATAAATAAAGATTGGTATTTGAAATATGGGATTAAAAAAATTAAATCTCAAAATTTATGATATAAATTTTTTATTTAATTTTTTAAGATCATTTTTAAGGTTTAAAAGTGTGTAAGAAAGAGTAATCAAACAAGAATATGTATCATTAATAAATAAAAAAATGGTGAAAATTTAATGTGAAAAAGAAAATATTGAATTTATCTACAATATCAAATCACATTTTAAATGAGTTGAAATTCTTAATATATATATATATATATATATTAATATAATGATTACATTTTAGAAACTCTATTGATAAAAATTGGCTAAGATTCTTACTTTTGATTGTAAGTGTTATGTTTTTTAGTTAGTGAACATAAGAATACAAATTGATTACTTTTAATATATAGAGTTCTTCTATCAGTAGCTATTGTCTAGATAATATCATGTCATCTTTTATTTGTTTTTAACTTGGTTTGAGCACAAATTATGATGAGCTTAAAGATGAATGATTTCAATGGCAAATAGTATATGTAGTTAATAGTTATCGTTTGTTATATTTTTCTTTTAAAGATTCTTGAAACCTTATGATTACTATTCTTGTAACTAATTTTGATTGGATTTCTTAGTTTGAAATAAGAAAAGACAATGTCTTACTAAATTGGTCTTAAGAGAATATGTTTATCATTTTTTTTGGATTCAATATGTAATAAGCTTGTTTAAGTTTATCATATAATTATTACTTTAATCACTCTAGTTTTGTTTTTCAAATATTTTCACAATATATCTTCTCAAATTTGTATATTTTTAATGTTAACACTCTAAATTGATAGATCATCTCTAAAAGATTGAATCAATTCTAAAGGATTGTTTTTTTGGTGATATATTTTTCTTTCTTTTATTCTACATTATTATTATTCAGTTTCGAATATCAAATTGACTAGATGTTAATTTGGTTTCCTTCTTATAACATGTAATATTCAACTTACGACATTTTTCATTTACTTGCTTTTGATACATACACAAATATCAAAGTTGTTTGTGCTACAAACAATTGTATGATTGGAGGGGCATTATAAATTCTATAGGGATGTAATATAATAGGTTCTTATAATAAGATTGAATCTAATAACTTTAGATAACAATTTTTTTGTGAATTATCTTTAGTAATTAAAAAGTTCCTCAAAAAAAAATTCTTAAAAGATTTGATAATTTTGTAAAAAGAGGGGAAAGTTTATGATTTAGAGAACAATTTTATAGATTGAATTATTTGCCTTTGTTCGACAATAAAAAAATAATTAATATAAGATGACTTAATGTTCGACTTATTGGATGTTTGGAAGTTCATAATTCCTATTTATAATCTTAGAGCAATCCCTATTTGACATTTGAAGATACAAAAAATTGGTGAAGAAAAGTTTCTATAAATTTTATTCCTTAAAAGTGAAACAACATTCTTACCATCCACACTATTGCATTTAGATGAATGAAAAAAAAAGCAATTTTAAACATTTTGGTCTCGCTTTATCAAGAGTGTTGTAGATGATTATTCAAATTCTTAAGGCAAGTGTGACACATCATCCACACTAACGTTTGATACTCTATGTGTTGCAACTAAACAACCCACCATTGCAAAGGGATTTAGAAATCATTAAGAGCACATATTACTTAAATTTATTAGTATAGCTTAACATAATTTGACACCATGAGAAGTGTTGTTCAAAAAAGAATAAATAAGAGACACTGAATTAAAATTAAAAAAAGATAAATTAGTGATAATGATTTAATAAATTATCCATATGAATATAACTTAATAGGATTTTTATTCACAAGGGTTGGCCATCACCATTAAATATGGGTCTTATTCTCCTCAATGCTTAATCCACTAGCTACTTACCTAGTGGTTTATGATTCTTCTCTAATTTTTCAAAATTAACGATAAGGTTATTATTTAGTAGTGCCTTAACCAAATTACCTTAAATATGTTAAAATATCCCAAGCTCTTATATACATGTACAGGCTTTATAATTTATTTAGAGTTATATTTAAATATTATAATAATATTATGTAAAATGGTTTTTGAAAATTAAAATTCTATTAAACATTAAATAAAGTAAAAAAAATTCTAAATAAAATAGAAAAAAAATAGAGCTTAATATATGGCTCACATAGAAATCTGTATGATGAGATTTGGAGAGCATTTGGTATAACTTGAATTGCTAAAAAAATGTGAAATATCAAATTTAATTGAGAAAATGTATGAGCCTCAAGTAAAAACTTCTTCAGCTCTTGGAAATGGTCAAGGGTGGAAGAAGAGGAAGAAAGAAAAACCTTGAGACTTTATTGCAACTCTAGCTTTCCAATGGTATGAAAATAGCTTTTATGTGATATGGAAATTTTTTTATTTATTTAATTTTTTAAAAAATTATATATCACCAAAAAAGGGTATAACATCTAAAAGGAGTGAAGCAAGTTATAAAAAATTATGATTTACTAAGAACTTAATGGTACCAATTGGTGAAATTCAAAGATGTTTAAACTATAAAATAATAAAAATCAAAGATTAATAGGAATTAAATAACATTTTAAACTATAAAACTAATACTTGTTAAAAAAATAAAATAAATATTAATTTGCATTAAAAAATTATGAAAAAGGTCCAAGAAGTACAACTTATAGAAAAACATAATCTAAATATGAAAAGAAAATATTATGATTGTAAAATAAAAGGCCTACATTTAAAAAGAGAAAATAACAAAATAATTATTATAAAAAATTTTAGATTAAGAAATATTAAAAATATTAAATGATACTAAAGAAAATAATGATGTGTAGAATTCATTTAATAATTTCACTTAAAAACACATGATGAAGTTTTAATGATATTTTGGATAGATATATACAAGTATCACAAGCCTTATAACTTTAATTTAATGTTTATTAAATCACAATTTTCTTAAATTTGAGTGAAGAAAGTGTTAGGCCCCAACTTATTATTTACATAATCATCATAAAAATTAGAGGTTATGTGCATTTAAATGTAAAAATGAGGATACAAAAATCCTAAGTAGAGATCTGCTTGTGAGATTAAATCGAACAACAAACCATTTATCCATATTTAGTAAATTAAAAATAAAGAAGCACAAACCATCTAATTTATAAACAAATACTATGCCAAAGAAATAAAGATCCACACATAAACATAATATAAAACCCATAGAGGACAAACCACGGTATTGTTAATAAGAAAACTCCTCATTCATAGAATATAAGATCTTAACTCTTAGTATATCAGATGTATTACCTGTAATATAAATAATAATAAGACTTTAAAGAGTTCAATAGATAAACCAATAAGATAACAATATATAAAAATAAAACTATAATACAAAAATAATTATCATAAAAAAAGAAAATCAATATCCATAACGATATAAGTCATGTTATAAAAAAACTAATATATCCAATCATAAAAGGTAAATTTGCATATTATGTTCACATTTTCTTATTTATTATAATTTGTAAGGCTTTGCCATTTAATTTTTTATAGGATAATTTCATTATTTTCTTACTCCTTTCATTTTTTAATATGTTTATATATGTCCCAAATTTTACCCCCATTAAATCATTATCCTTTAAGAGCAATACTAGTATCGTATACCTCATAATAGAGTATCCTCACTTTGATGGGTTGTCCTCACCTTATATTATGTACAATTGAATTATGTCGACATAGGCAGGCTATCCTCATTATGGGATGTCCTCACTTTATACCTTATATAGTGGATTCATGTAAATAAAGATGGGTGTTTTAGCCCTAGCTATTCTCATCTTATCTTATGTATAGTATAATTATGTAGATATAATTGGGCTATCCTAACTCTTAATTATCCTTGTTTTGTATTATATATAATAAAAACATGTAAAAATAGTTAGATTATCTTAGTCTTGTATTTTCTTATCTTATATTATGTGTAGTATAATTATATAGAATTAGTTGGGCTATCCTTACCTTAGGTCATAATATAATCAAAGAATATTTGAGGATAATATATTCAAAGGCATAATAACCATTTTATTTTATTTCCTTAATTAACAATTAAACGTGTTAGATATTCACATTTTAAATTATATATTTATCCATTAAATTCTATAATTTTCCATTATGTTGTGTGTTAATATTTTTATTATACAATGTCATAAAGGAATAATCATGACTAAGATGTTTGATAACATGGTATCATAAAAATATGTCAATACAAGAAAATAATTATATCATTATTATATTTGAATAAAAAACATTCTAATTTTCTTGAGCTTTTGCTAATGATATCATAAAAAATATTCTTTTATAAAGAATTTAAAAAATAATTTACTAATATATTTATATTATATTTACTAGATTTATTTACATGAATTTAATAGTTTACTTTCTTTTTAAACCTCAATCTTTTTTTTATTTCCTATAATGCTATATGTATGCAATGGGCGAGATATATCCTATATGTGACATGTTCAATAAGAATTTAAAACTATATTAATTCCTTATAGACCATAAAGTTGCTACCTTATATCATACTTGTATAGTTCCTTAATCATACTATATAATTTGACACGTAGACAAGTACCTAAAATATATCATACCTATATGATCACTTGATTATACCATCGATAAGTATTTCAATTGCTTATACTTGTGCTTTATAGTAATTAAGAATGTGTCATACAATTTTGTTTTGCATTAACATAGTTCTTATTACTCAATGATTATCTAATAAGATTCATAATATCATATTATACAATTCTTATTCTCTTTATCTTACTACATTAATAATCAATAATATTAATACAATAATTCTATTATATAATATGATTAATTCATTATTAATCTCTTTGTAAAGTATGACCCATTTTATCATATCATATATTTTTAGTAGTAATCTATCCTAAAATAATATTTACAATACTACATAACGTGCAAGTCCAACCATAGTTTCTTCTCTCTTAGACTTAGCCGTTTTATTTATAGTTTTGATTAATCATCTAGTGCGATCACCTATTTCATATTGTATGATATTTCATGTATGTCCTTCTACATGATCTTTCTAATTAACTTGTATAATGCCTTAATTTAACTTTTATTTCAATTGCACAATATGATTAAATGTATCATAACCATACAATTTAGCTTCTTAATTAATTATACACTTGGAGAAGTCGAAATAATAATAAAATGGAAACTTACCACACTCAGCTGAGTTCCCTAGGAAACATCTCCATGTTGGAATAAAGAAGGAAAGTAAGATCCGATGTGGTTTTGCTGCCATCCTTTGAGCATCACTATAAGAATCCCCCTTCTCATTGGCTAAGGAGCAAGCAAGAAAGTGCTAAATGACATATGACATCCGCTTTAAGAGATCCTCCAAAGATCCTTTCTTTTAGATTAAAAGTCCTTCACACTTATGGCCAGAGATCATTCATAGGTTGAGTTATATTCGATCACGGTTTGGAAACCTCACATCTACACTCACAAGTTCTTCTCTATTTTGCTAAAAGCCCGTGCTATATTCCCTCCTCCAATGTCAAAATTGATGGTCAAATTCTTCAATACTTTTCAAACCATCAAAATCATTCACCTTTTTTTCTCTCTCTATAGAAGAAACTATTCGAGTCTCTTCGAGAATTGATACCACCAAATTATGCCTGTTAGGGATTTTAGAACATAATGCATAACCACAGCTTTTTAAAAGCTTCTTATGTTGCTTAAGAAGATCCCAAAAGTTAGGTGCATCTCTAACCTTCGTTAGCTTCTGTTAAATTGCATTGACATGCTTCGACATGCTCTGATCAACGCCAACCACAACAACTCGAGCCATCAATGTTAGTCGGAGTCAACCCATGCTGAGTCGTAGTAGTTTTGCATTTCAGGAGTGTGCACGCATGCCACTGGAATTCATTTGCTTGCCCTTATGCATGGGTACGTTACCTCCCTACTGATTGAGTCACGTTTATCTTAGACACCACCAAGACATTCTAAATGACATTGGAATACCTTTAATATTGCCATATTCCTAAAAAAACTTTATTTTAAGCCTTCTAATAGAATTCTCATTGTATTGTGCTTATCTACCTTTAAGTTTTCTCCAATTCTCTACTTAAATGCATTTGAAAACTCTACTAGTCAAGCTTCATTGTCTTTGTCATAAGTAAGAGTTTTTTAATTTCTTAGAATCCCCTTTTTGCATCAATATTTTTTGGCATCTTTTGTGGTAAAAATTGGAAAGCTAAATAAACAATCAAGAGAAATCATGTTTTAAAAATGAAGTGTTTAATAGCCATAATAAAGAGATAGTAAAGGCCCCCCAACCTCAAATTTTATAAACTTTAGAACCTTCTCTACAACCCATTAATAATTCTTTTTAATTTATTCCAATAACAAATTTGACACTTTACTAAATTCATTTTCACCCTTCTCAATGCTCATGAGAGTACAAATCAAGCCATGTTTAGTTACACTAACAAGGGAGAACATACCAAACATCTCTACTTTTAAAAACGAGTCACTCAAGGCCTTATAACACTTGAACCTCATTATATTACACCAATCCTCGAAAACCTTCTAGTACACATCCCTTTGTAATAACATCTCATCAACTCATCCAGGCCTATAGTAAAAGACCCTCTAGCTTACATTTTACTAAATTCCACTCCTATCCTCAACCTAATCTTAAAATGCCATGAGCTCTTTTTTTATCCATATTAAGAACATTCCTATCCTTAATGTTGAGTCTCGTCTATTTTGCAACATGGATATAACCAAAATATCATAAAAAAAATTCTCCTTTTATCAGAAAAATGTTTTTAATATTTTTACCACCTAAACTTTAGTTGCATAACTCAACTTTTTATATGACAATTTAGATCCCTATATTTTTAAGAGAATTTAAGATAGTTGCTCCTTTGTATGTCTTTATTGGGCCTATCTAATGCAAATTTTTCTCCACTTATCCTAAAGATGTGGCCCTAGAATAGATTTGGAGGTTGTCTCATAGATCAATTTCTTTATTGAACCAGCTAAAAAATGCTATTTATTTTATCATTTGCTAGTTGTGTCAGGCCTTGAAAGGTCATTAAGTCACTTCTTAATTTAAAGTAACATTAATTAGAACTACTTTAAGCATACCTCCAACACTTTAGAGAAGCTTTTTAAAAAGTTGATAAAGAGAACTATCAACTTTTTTTAGCAGCCCTCATTAAGTTTCTTCAATCAAGAGATTTTTAAAAACACCTTGTCAGATGTCCACTGAAATTCATACAAGAAATTTTTAATAGAGTAATTTGTTTCAAAAATAAGGAGTTTTCATTAACATTGTCTAATAAATCATAAGAGAAGTCATCACTACCTTTAAGGATTCTCGATTTAGGATAAAAAATGCTACGAGACAATAAAAATTACCTTTAAAGGGCTCTATAGGACTACCTTCTCGAGGATACCAAACTCAACATTTTAGTGCTCTCTTAATTGTACTCCTATAAAAAAATTTGGCAACCATTAAAAGAAATGAATTATTTTAAAACCTGAAACCACTCTCAAGAAATAATTAAGATAACAAAATTTTACAATATCATGAGGATCATGAACACACAATTTTTGAATATAAGGCTTACAAAGTCTTTATCTTTGAACCTAATTCTACCTCTAATAACTTGTAGAACCAAGTATTATCAACAAACTAAAAAGGACGACAAGGCTATTTTGCTCGCACTAAAAGACATAGGTAAGAACTATGTTAAGATTGGTTATGTTATCATAGGGTTGAGGTAGTTTGATTATAAGAACTCTACTTTAAGTTCACTTGGATGAAACTATAATCTCAAATGTGACAAAGCGATAAGAATCATTGGTTCCAATATCATTTAGGCCCAAACATATGTTGCATCTTTACAGTCCCTAAGATGATGTTATAGTGATATCGAGGATACTTGCCAATGCTGAAGTTCATCACATGCTCATTGACATTAGGAGTTCGATCGATATCCCTTTCTTTGATGCGTTCAATTAAATTTGTATTAGTTGAAAACTTATTCTCTCATTTATATAGTTGACTTCATTATCATCTCCAGTCCTAACTTTATTTTTGCACCACTCACAAATGTGCATGGACTACACCAATATTTATTACTCATATTAGGACATTTTGTATAAAGCCATGCCCTTTAGACTCAGTGATGTAATGTCAAGAAAACTTATTGAAGGATGATTTAGAATAAAAAATAAGAATCTTGAAGCTTATGTGAATGACCTTCTAGAAATAAAATACTTCCTTTGAGACACATCTATAAAACCTAAGAGAGACCTTCAAGACTTGCTGAAAGTTCAATCTAAAGCTCAATGCCTTAAAATGTACTTTTAACACATCTTAAGGGAAGTTTCTTGGCTATATTTTATCAAGGAATCCAATCAAACTTTAACAAGTTAAAATGTTTTCTAGACATTCCCTCTCTAGAAAATCCAAAAGACAACCAATGCTTCATTAGGCACATTATAAGGCTTAGCCATTTCATCTCTAAATTTAAAGAAAAAGTTGAATCATTCTTTAAACTCTTACACCATAAGGCTAGACTAATATCTATAGAAAATTATAAAAAAGTCTCTCAAGAACTCAAAACTTACCTATCTCATCCCTCTATTTTAAGTAATCCAATACCTAGAGAACTATTATTCATAAACTTAGTAGCTTCGAGCTAAGCTGTCAGTCTATATTAATCCAAGAAGACAAAGGTATGCAATGACTCATTTAATATGCCATTCATACTTCAAAGGATGTAGAATAAGATATTCCCCTAGTAATGATGACACTAGAGCTTCTTATGTCTGCTCAATAGAAATGATGATACTTCTAATCCTTTATCATCATTGTCATCATAGACAAGATTTTGAAACACATTCTTTAGTCAATAAAAGTTTAAGGGTGATAATAGAAATGTATCATCGAGTTCAGTAAATTAGATATTGATTTCATACTTTTATCTTTAGTTAGTAAACATACTTGCTAATTTTTTGGTCAAAGGAATTTCCCTTAAAGTAGAACTTGAGCTATCATTAGACACTTAGAAACTAGTTCTGATGGAGCCTTAAGACAAGATTCATGTCTTATAGGCTTTGTTCTACAAAGTCTAGAAGGTGCTAAACTAAAAAGATAGAATCAATTTCGTAATCACGAACAACTAAGACAAGTAGGAAGCTTTAATAGCTATATTGAAATTTACTTTGGGTTTATAAGTAAAAAATTTATTGAACTTCAATGACTTGCAACTACTAGTTAGCCAAGTCAACAACTCATTTGAAACAAGAGATCCAATCCTCAAAGTATATTAGCCATTGAGGCAAACACTCATATAGAAGTTTGACAAAACTAATCTCACTCAAATCTTTAACGAGAAAAACCAAGAGGTAGGCCTAGTAACCAAATAAAGGGACTCCAATAAAGATTTTCCCCATCTTAAAAATCATTTGTCGAGAGCATAAACCTCAATCTCAAGAGGCTTGCTTCTTGGATAACTCCTTTTGAAGTCTACCTCAGGGTGAGAACCATTCTTCATAAAATATTAGATGCAAGAAGAATCAAGAAACAGACTTAACAATATGTCTTAGTTAAAGATCAACTCTACCAAAAATCTTACTTCAAGCCTTTACTCAAGTGAGCCCATCCATCAAAGGTCGAAGACATTATAAAAGAAGTACATTTAAGAGAATACAATAACCACACCTATAGTTATAATTTGTCCATGAAAATTATGAGACAAGGATTTTTCTAACCCATCATGCAAAAGGATATCATATTGTTTGTTAGAAGATGCAAAAGATAACAATTTCATGCTCCCCTTCTTCGATAATTAAAACCCCCATTGAAAGCTATCAACATTTCTTAGCCTTTTACTGTATAAGTTATAGATTTCCAATGTCCTTTCTTTATAATCAAATGATGGAGGAAGTTCATCTTCATCACAATTTATTACTTCTCAAAATAGATTGAAACTAAGTCTCTTGTCATCTAGATTATAATAAAAGTTCATAATTTTCTTTGGATAGATATATTCAGTTGATTTTGAATTCTTTCAATTATAGTCACTGATAAGACTAAAATGTTCCAACCAAAGATATTTCAAAGCTTCTACTAGAAATATAATTGTTAACTAAAGTAGACCTTTGTAGCCCATCATTGAACAAATAACCAAGTTGAGACAACAAATGAGAGCTTGTTAAAGAGTTTTGTGCCTCACCTAAAAAGTAAAAAATGGGCTTGAGTTGATGAGCTTCTTTGCATGTTATAGGCATATCGAATCACTTCTCTACTACTATAAGAGAATCGCTATACTCTTCGATTTATGGCTTCGAAGCTATACTCTTAGTAGAAAATTAATCATTCCATTATAGTGGTCCAAGCATTAAGAAAATGCAAGGACACAATCAATACCTAACAAACAAATGAAGAAATAAAAAAAACTCAAGCTATATATTCTTGAAGAGAAATTCTTTCAAGTATATTAAAATAGCTCAATAAAAAGAGAAGCATGAAAAAGTACATTGAGAAACATGTCAAAAGATTGCTCTTAAACTAGGGGACCTAAAAAAAATGCACAAAGCCATAAAAGAGCTTGTAAGTTAGCCTCACATTAGGCGGGGCCATATCTTATCAAAGAAATCATTGGATAGAATACCTACCAGTTTAAGACAAGAGAGGTTATTCCCTTAATCAACATGAATAAGAACCACTCAAAAAACTTAATTAATATTCTATCACTCCTTAAAGCTTGGGTAGTACACTCTCAACATCCTTCATTTTCACTAAAATGTGAAAAGGTACTAAGGGAGCTTGCTTGGCCCACTTTTTGTCTTGTAACTCTCACATGATGGATACGAGAGATAAGGTTTTGATTTCTTCTCATCCTTTATCATTAGTTCATCATATGAAGGCTTTGAAAAATATGCTTTTGCCTTTTTTTTCTTTCCTCTCTAGCTATAATACATGATGATTTAAGAAGTGCAATCTTGCTTTACTCTTTCTCTTTCTCTACCTTTAGATGATTATTAATAGCACAAATACCTCAAGAAAAGTTACTTTTGCATCTTATCCTTTTTTCATTATCATCCCATGCATGTCTCCTTTCATCACCTTTGCTAAAAGCCTAAAAAAGCTTGACCATTGCTCTCTTACATCCTTACCTCTAGAAACATTATTATAACCTCAAAGCCTTGTAAGATTATAATTACCAAGAAATGTTTTAAAAGAAAAAATGTTATCCTTTCAAAAAGTTGATAAGTCAATAGCTCTATGGGTAAATCATCTTTTTGAAAATATTGCATCTCATCGACTCGTAAGAAACTTTTCATTGTAATATAAATGATGATATATAGAGTTTGGGGATAAAATAAAGAAGGAAAAATAATAATAATAATAAAGAAAAGGAAACATACCACAACACTTTGTTGAGTTCCTTTAAAAACATCTTTATGTCAAAATAAAGAAGGGGAAGTAAGATCTAATGTGGCCTTGGTGCCATTCGCCAAGCACCACTATAAGAAGCCCCCTTCCAATCAGCTAAGGGGTAAGGAAGAAAGTGTTATTCTAACGACATCCCAATTAGGAGGTCCACCAAAGATTATTTTGTTTGGTCTTGAAGGCTTACAATTGAAGTCCTATCACATTGTGATAATCTATCATGAAGTATGCTCCAATTCTTCGTCTAAATGACTCTGAAAGCTCTACCTAATCAAGCTTCTTCAGTTTATCTCTAAGTAAATTTTATTTAATTTCATCGCATTCCCTTTTTTCATTAACAACAATGTCATTCCTTAATCATCATACCATATGGACAAGTATGACGTTTCAAACTTAACCAATTTTTCTCCCACTTAAACTAAAACTGATCATTTAGTATAATTAATCACATCATGCTACTATGAACCTAAACTTAACTTAATATATTCCTAATCTATGTGTCTCTGAAGGTTCATCTAGTATGATCGATAATATCAAACTTGGCTAATATCCATAGAGCATTCATATAGTGAACATGACAGCCCAGCCAATAGTGTAAGTATAATACCCATACAATCCCATTGCGATGAACCAGATAGTTGAATAGTAGCTCAATTATCCCAGTATTAGAATGAAAAATGGTATCATCTTGTATGATCTCATGAAAAATCTCATACAACCAATCATTGCAGTCTTACAACTCTTATTTTGGTCAAATTTTTTTGTGATTGTATTGTATAATGTAGTTGTATGATGCTTTAGCTACAACTTTTCTCATCATAACCCTCGCAGTTTCCATTCAAAACATATCAAATTCACCTCTCTTACATTCAAACTATTATAAATACAATTGTTAAACTCGAATGCAATCATGTTATCATACACTTAAAATTGAAAAGAATTTAATAAACATTTATTTACCACTTTTTGTTAGTTGTTGCTCCATTCCTTTATTATTTCCTTATTGTAGTCTTTCTTTTCCTCCTCATCTTGCTTCCAATCTAACAAAGATTTTTGTAAAGGGTCTATAACTTCTCTTTCCTCTTTTTTACTATTTGCTCTTTCTATTAGAGTTGCTTCAATTCATGTGCCAGTTAAAAATCATTGTATAATAACAAAAAAACCTTCTTTAGCTCGCCTTCTCTTGACGATTCTCGATGACACAACCCAGTTCTCTAATGGTCTATGCATACTCAAACTTCTCTCAACCTCACATTAATTCTCGAACCTAAAATCTCCTTGATGGATTTTGTAAGCATCTCTTAATCAAAAATTAGATAGATTTAAAAAAGTGTGTGTGATCAAATTAGGATCTTGTGCATTAGAAAAATAATTTTTTTAAATCAATTATTTGCATCACATTTATTTTAGACAAATAATTACTTTTGAAGCACACTTCAACCATTACGCTTAATGATCACAAATGATTGTGGAAACCATAAGTGTGAAAATTAATAGTCTACCTCTCTAATATTTCATTATTTTTAAGTCTATCCTCTGTCAAATCAATTATAATTGTGCCAACATTCTTAAAATTATAAATATATTATAATGTAACCAACATTATATTATTTGAATATCTACCCTATATCAATTAGTTTAGACCTAAGCCAAAATTCTTAAAATTAAAAATTTATCATGAGAGGCTTTTGAAAACTTATAATTATATTATGAACTTTAAAAATTCATAATAAATTTTTAGGTATTCAATAAAGTACAAGTTTAATGCCATTCGATTTTGTATCAATGAGTTTTTTGTTTATATGCTCAAATAATATTTTTGACCAAATTTGAGCTTATGATACACTCCCTAATTTTAATTCTTTTATGCATAAATAACATAACTTCTTCCTACTTGATCAAGAAAAACTAAAGGTTGTTTCATCTTCCTTTATAGCAAAAATTTTTTCTTGAAATTTACAAAATTTTGATTATAAATTCCAAGATTATTACAATCTTCCCTTCTTGTAAAGCTTTCATCCTAGAAGTTTAAAAAAGTGTTGAATTCTACACAATTCTAACAAATTTTGTTTCACTATGTACCTTATCTTTTAACTAGATTGTGCACTGAAATGCGTTCTCTTGAAATTACTCAATTCTCACCTCTTTTCCATTATATGCACTAGTATCTTTAAATATAATAAATCTCATCACACTCCATTGTCTCATAATAAGTAGAGGATCTGAAACTTACTTTTAAGAAACATACATCTAACACCATTTGTGGCTTCAAACATGTTTGATTTTCTCAAACTTAATCAATTGGTGAACACAAAGTCCTTTTATTACACGAGTATAATTGCTCTTCATGTCAGATAATTAGATCTTTTATATAGTTCCTCTAGCAATTTAAAATCTTAACATGATCTATTCTCTCCTTTTATACAAGTGTAAAATTGGCTATTATTATGACTTTTGATATCTTATATAAACTTGTACTTCAGTTCAAATAAATAAAATAATCTATAAAGCAAAATCTTATTTAATATAGTTATTCAATCAACAATTATCTTATAGAATCATACCTTACAACAATTAAGTGATTTCATCACAAAATTCATAACAATCTCTTTTCATTCTTCCTAACAACTACAATCTTTTTACTTTTTTTCTAATTCTCTCTAATAAAGTAGGCATTTCCTTATCTAACTTTAAGACATTGTTAATAATTCTTGACACCACTACCTTGGCCTAGTTCCTTCCTACATCTTCCATCTTTTATTGATTATAATTAAACAAATTTTGTCTTATTTTCAATAGTATTACTAACATCAAAGCAAGATGAATTTCCTTTTAAATGTCAAAGTAAAACAATTTTTATATTTCTAGTAATTATTTTATAAATTTTTATATTCTTAATTCAATAATCTTACTTCATGTCCTTTCCTTTTACTTATTCTAAGTTATTTCTTCAAAGGTTTTCATTCAAAAAGAACAATTTTCTTTTTATTCTAATTGACAAACAAATTTATTATCAAAAATTAAAACTCAAATCTAATCATCATATTTTGCAAAATAATCAAAATTATTTACATTCAATTATAAAATAAAAAGGATAAAATACTTAAATATCACATATTTGTATCAACATCTATATCTATAATATCTTTGAACTCAAATGGATTAAGATTAATTACAATTTTATTTTCTTTTCTACAACACTTAGCCCTATAAGGGAACCTATTTTCTACTATATAGATGTCTCTCTTTCTTCAATTCCCAATGGTCTTCTAATTGCTTTGAGCTCCAAGAGGTTAGAACAATTGTTAGTAATGTGATCAATTTCCTCATAGACAAAAAATATTATCAAATTTTCTAGCTTAAATCCTTCCTCACCATGATTTATTATCTTTATTTTATCAACTTTGATAGCTTCTAATGACAAATCTACTTTATAGGTGTATAAGAAGCTTCGAATTTCTAAATCTTAGGACACTCCTTTACAATAGATCATAATTCTTTACAAAAAAACATCTTAATATTCTATTGAGTTTTTGTTCAATACCCCACATAGTGCCATGTATCACATCTAACACATATGTCGATTCTTTATATTCCACACTAGTTTGTTGACAACTAAATTCTTTTTGAGCTTGATTATAAAAACAATCTTTAATGTAATTTATCATAGGATGTACCTTAACAATTGTCTTAGTTCTTCATATATCAAACATTTTATTATTCTTGTCATATAAAATCCATAATTTTCAACTGTCATAGACCACATTTGCCACACTTACCAAATCCTTTATATTTGAAACTAATTATACTTCCTCAAAGTGCTACCAATTCTTCATTATTTCCAACTTGTTCATATATTGCACCATATACTCAAATTTCTTATAGGTGAAACATAGATAGAATACCTGACCCTAGCCATCCCTTATTCCTTCTCTCATCCTTCCCTTTGATAACAATCTCAAACTAATTTGTTTATTGTTGTGTTTTTCCTTTTCTTTTATCCTTATTAATAATTTATTTTTTATCCATAACCTTAACTTGATTTAATCCATACAATATTACAAGTTTTTTTAAACAAGAAATCACTTATAATTAAGTTAGAATCATACAGATGCATATCTTATGTTGATTTCTTCACTCAAAAGTGATACCTAATCTTGAACCAAAATTTTCATACTAATCATTTATATAATCATATAAAAAAAATCAAAAGTTATGTATATTTAAATACACATATAATGACACAAAAATCTTAGATAGAGGCTTAAAAATAAGAATAAATCTAACACAAAATATTTATTCTCATAAATTATATAAAAGATCAATAAGCATAAACCATCCAATACAGTAACAAGTTATATGCTATAAAAATTCAAATCCATATCTATACATAATACATGACTTATAAAAGACCAATTATTATATTGCTAATAAGTAAAATGCTCATCCAATCATCAAAGTCCTCAATTCTGACACATTGGAGCATTACCTATGATGCAAATAGGATTTTAAAGAGCTAAGTAAAAAAATAATGTAACAATATATAAAAATAAACTAAAAAGTATAATCACATTATAATTATACAAAATAATGATCATAATAAAATAACTCATGATATGAGAAAACTAATAATTCTAATCATAAAAGGTGAATGTACATATGTACATTGTTTTATTTTTCTATTTCTCATTTATTATAATTTGTAATGCTCCATTATTTATTTATTTTATAAAATAATTTTTTAATTTTCTTATTCATTTTATTTCCAATATGTTTTTATATATTCTTAATCTACTCCCTTTTGAATCATTATCCTTGAGAGTCAATATTAGTAACATAGATCTCATAACATAGTATCTTCACCCTGATGGGCTCTTTGTCTTGTATTATGTATTGCTAAATTGTGTAAATACAAATAACCTATCCTCACTTGGGGATTTCTTCACTCTATATCAAGTATAATATATTTATGTAAATATAGATGGGCTATCCGAACCCTAGGTTGTCTTTGCCCTATATCGTGTATAGTAGAATCATGTTGATATGGATGGCAAGCTCTGGGTTTTCCTCACCCAACATCATGTATAGTAGAATTGTGTAGAAATAGTTGAGCTATCATTGTCTTAAGTTTTTCCCGCTCTATATCAAATATAATATAATCATACAGAAATAATTGGGCTGTCCTAGCCCTAAGTTGTCATTGCTCTATAACATGTTTAATATAAGAATGTAAAACTGATTGGGTTACCTAAGCTCTAAGCTATTCTTGCCCATATATATATATATATATATATATATATATATATATATATATATATATATATGTAGCTAATGTATTGAAAGTACATCAATCATACTCTATTTCATTAATTAATAATTAAACATGCCTAATATTCACTTTCCAAATCATTTTCTTATCCATTAATTTAAAAATTTACATTTATATTACATGTCAATTTTCTTGTTATACAATATCATAAATGAATAATACATGAATAATATGTTTGATAATAAGGTGATATAAAAATTTTAATCCATGGAAATAATCATGTCATTACTAGATTTGCATAAAAATATGTTAATATTATTGATGCTTTAGCTAATGATATCATAAAAAGAATATCATTTTATAAAAAATATAGAAAATAATTTATTGACTTATTTACATCATAGTTACTAATTTTACCTACATGAATGAGAGAGTTGATTTCTTTTTCTCATTTTAATACTTTTTTAATTTTTCATAATACCATGTATATGTAATAATTAATATATCCTATGTTAGATATGCTTAATAAATAATTAAAATCATATCAATTTATTCTAGACCTTTAAGTTGTTACCCTATATCTTATTTGTATAGTTCCTTCTTTATACCATTTGATCCTAAACATAAGTAAGCATCCTAAGATGTATTGTACTTATATGATAAGTAGATCATACTATCTGACCCTCAAAATTAGACATTTAAAGTGCATTTGATCACATTTTCGAGACCTTTTCTTTAAATTACTTTACAGCTTTAACTCCTCAACTAAAGTTAACTACTTGATCAAGAATCTTCTTAACTACTCATGGTTATCTAGTATAGTTAACTATTATCCATATGATTTTTTTAACAACAAAAAAAGGCTTTTGCAAGGTAATTTGATCTCTTTGCTACTCTTTATCATTACTATGGAATGTTTATTTAGAAATCTAAATTAGAGCTTTCATAATAGGACAATAATGCACTATGCTACAACAAGCAACATGCCACTAATTACACATCTTAGCTACATTCACAACGTAATAATTTTTAGCAGAGAGGATTTAAGATCCTTGAATGGTATTCATAACATGCTCGAAACCTTTCAACATACATTAGGATTGTTATTAAAGAAAGGTAAATGCAAATTATATGTTTCTTCTAAGGTGAAAGTTGTCACCAGTGAGAGAATTGCTAAGGTTCTTGGATTCAAATAAGGTCCTATGCCCATTATGTACCTGAGATTATCAATATACTCTAGTAGAAAGAAAGTTATATACTAACATCACCTAATAAAAAAATAATATAATAAGGTTACATAATAGAAGAAGAAGCTATTATTAATGGGTAATAAAGTAATTCTTATTAGACTTGTACTTAATTAAGTCCCCACTCATACATTAATGACCTTATTTTCTTCGACACAGATAATAATTAGGATCAGTGAATCGTGAAAATAGAATATACTTTGTTTAAGGAAGTTAAATGAGATGGCTTTGGCCTACTCTTCTTAGTTATTATGGAAACTACTAATAGCTAATTCATTTTGGGTAGATTTTATTAATGTGAAATGTAGAAATGGTAAAACACATAATATTCTTTTGAAATTTGAAAAAGTATGGAAAAAATAATGGATGTGGTTGCATAGTTGTGTTTAAATCTACTAGTGGAAGCAAAGTATTCTAGACCATAAATGAGGATGGTTTATTCATCTTGAAGTCTGCTTGGAAAGCTATTAGAAGTAAAAACTTTTAGAAGTCCACTAAGAGAAGAATTTGGAAACCTTACCAAACTTTTGTCCTATTTTAATTTATACTCAACCAAACTCTTTTTTTCTCAAATCAACCAAGAAGATTACATGTTCAACATTCTTTCAACTACCCACAATGTTGTAATGTAGACATTCTTAATCATGCTTTCATTGATTGTAGCATTGCTTAATGTCTTTGGAAATGTTATAGTATAGACTTAGAAAATAAAGCTAGGATACCTTAATCGATTACTTTGCTCCTAAATTAATTGTGGCAAGGGGTACAGAGTAGCTCAATTAAAAGGGAAGTCATATCACTCATTCATATGCTAATTTGCTAGTAGATTTGGAAGTTAAGAATTTGAGTTTTCACTAACATAATATGAGCATGAAGCTTATTTCATATAAGTATATAATTTATTTTCTCTCAAAGTCTTTCATAACTATAATCATAATAGTGATCAAACATAGATGATTATTATAGTATACTGGTATGATCATATCTAACTACTTTGGCTTTGTCATTCAATCTATAATTTTTATATGATCATGAAGTTTGTAAGCCATATAGTATGAAGTATAATGTCATATATGTATGTTTTAATGATAATCTTAGATAATATTAATGAGAGATCTCACAGTATCATATGAGTATATGAACTAATATAAATAATACTCCTTCACTTATGAGAATGTTCATGCATTAGATTATGATTATTGTTATTCAAAAGTCATAACAAATATGATTGGCTTGGTATCTAACAAAGATAATTCATGAATATTACCATTTATTTCATTTATGAGAAATAAAAATTTTAAAAAATAATTTTAAATTTTAACTCAGACCAATAATGGAGGGAGATGAGTTTTTGTGACAACTAACTAAATATCTTATCGATTGGGGTATTGATAATGTTTTTACAATAGTAGTTAACAATGTTCACTCTAGTAATTATATGTTTGGTGTATAGCTATTAGTGATCATTTATTAGAAAGGATTCATTTTAATCAAAAAGGTTTCATGGATTATGTTTGTTTGAATACGAATCATATTTATATACATGTTAATCTTGCTTGAGAATATTATGTTTTGCTTCACATGTCCATAACTGGAAATTTAATTTATCAATGCAACTTGGCATTTGTGAAATTTAGGCTCAACCTTTCTTGGGAGTGTCACATCTTTTATTTATTTTTTACTTTTCTTTTGGTTTTGAAAACCCTTGTTAAGAAATAAATCATTAAGTAAATACAAACCACATAATACACTCACAATTTATAAAAAAAAATCTAAGGCAATATAAAATGTTTATAATTCCTTAAAAACCTTATTCATACATTAAAACAAAATAGAATTCTACAAATCCAACTCTAGTGAAATAAAACTAGCTATTACAATAACTTATAAAATATGATAATAAAGGAATAACTATTAAACATAAGGTTTAGTGCTATCCTTCTTAATGGTCTCCCTATGGTCCTATGTTTAAGTCTCGATTTTTACTTAAAAGGTTATACAATAAAATAGGTTGAGGCAACCATTATGGGATAAACTATGCAAGACATGTAAAACAAGTATATATGGATCATGTTATATGTTGAGTAAATAGCAATGCCATATAATATGTAAATAATATATGTAAAGAACATATAAAATAAATGTTAATTTTATTATTTACTTTTTAAAATAGTCATTCTTTATTTTTAAATAAATCATATAATTTTCTTTCTTATTTTCTTTATTAAGTTTACATTTTAATTATCTCTTTTGGATGTGTTGGTGTGAAAAATAGCTTCCACTTGGATCCACCTATGTGGCAAGTGAAAAAGTTGAATTCATATGAGCCAGCATCCAATTACCTTTCGTGTGTACAAGTTGTGGGCATGTGTGTGTGTGTGTATACTCATCTCTTTTGGGTGTTTTGTGCTTACTCATTTAGGCCATGTTGAATGTACTATAAGGTTAGAGTCAACACTCTTCTTATTAGTTATTAATGTTAAGAGAATTAGTGGTTGAGGTCTTGAAAGTGGTATCAAAATAAAGGGTAGTGTTGCTAGATGGTAAATGGGGATTATTGATATGAAAAATAGCATTCACATAGATTCACTTGTGTGCCACAAGTGAAAAAATGGCATTCATATTGACTTTCAGCTTCCTTTTATGTGCTCAATTTGAGGCATGTGCATGTGTGTGTGCTTTTCTTTTTGGTGCCTTGTACTTGCTCTTTTAGGACATGATGAATGTACTAGAAGGCTAGGGTAAGGTCCTTTTTATTAGTAGTTGCTTTTAAGGGAATTGGTACCACTTGAGGTCCTACAAGTTTGTTACAAGAAGCATTTTAAATTCTTTTAGTCTTTGTCACTAAAAAAATGTCATTTAAGATGATCGCTCAATTCCAAAATGCAACATTCCAAACAAAGATTTTAATTATTTAGAGTACCATATTCAAAATATGTTATTGTAGATAATGGTTCAACTTCTTAAACATGTCATTCTAAAAATAAGTTTCAACATTTTAAAGATAATATCTTGAGTTCTTCAACCAACTTTTGTTCTTACACTTTTTCCTTTTTCTTTATTTTATTTTTTTTTTTATTTGGTTTAAAAACAACCATTAACTTTTTTTTCCTTCAAGTGACTATTATCATAATTAACATTTTGTAAACAAGTTATACACCAAACTTAAAAAAAAAAGAATATGTCATACAATAATAACATAATCACATATCATGCTATTCTAAATATAGGTAACATATTTTTAAAATACAAGTAACAAATATACTCAAGCTTGATATATTTAGATCATACCCTATTAGGTTGTTAAGCTATAAATAACAATACATTAAATATATTCATATAAGTACAAGCTTGTATATCATTACATTTTGATTATAATGACCTCACATTAAAATGAATCTCAAAATATGTGACTTTTCATTATCTTTTTTTTTCTTTTTAAAAGTTTTATTGTATCTATTATGGTACTTGCTATAGTGCTTTCTCTAAATTCTTTTTTTATTCTTGCTCAACTTTTCATGGATTTGTTCTAACATCCTTACAGGCCCTTCCCTCTCATTTTAGTTTCCTCTAAGCTCTCAATCAAATCAATAGTTTCACAATTCTTGTTTAGAAAACTCCCTCGAACTTGTGTTTCTTTCCTTTTATTTCATCTTGGCATCAAATCAACTCTCTAATGCCTCAAATTTCTCTAATCCCTACATTTTTTTGTAAGGATAACTTTTAAATTTTTCACTACAAGAAATTTAATAAATTCTTATCAATTTGGGTCATCATTAGGTAAGGTTTTCATTTTGTTGTGTATAGAAAAGGGTATTAAGAAATTCAAAAATTTTAGGATAAACTAGAATTCTGTTAATCAAATTTTAGTAAAAATAGTTTTTCTTATAATTTTTTATCAATTTGACTTCTCAAAAATTGTAATTCAATTTCACTTAATTCCTTTTAAACAATTCTACTTAATTTTTTTTCACATTTTTTAAATATCATTTAGTATTTTTAACAATATTTCAAAAAAAAGTTTTAAAAATTATTATATTTTACCCAAATCAGCATCAACTTTTAATTTTATAATCATTACACCTCTATTTTTGCCAAAATGTTTTGTTAAACTTACTATTTCATGCCCTAAGGTCTACTAAATTTTTATAATTATTTAATTTAGCTAAGGTATTTATTAATTTTTTTACTTTTTAAACTCATAAATAATTCCTTTTAAACCTATAATTTTCTATTTTGTAGCTTAAAAATTTTCAATTTTAATCAACTCAATATTGTTGGATTCTAAATACTTTTCATTATTTATTTCTTAGCTCATTTTAGTTTTTAAGGTGTCAACCTCTTTTCAGTGATGCATACTTTTTGAGGAAAAGTATTATAATTTTTAAAATATAGAAAAATATCAAAAATCAAAATAATTAAAAATACTTATAAATATCTGATTTTTTTTATTTTTCACATAGAAAATTTCAATTTTAATAAATTTAGTATTATTGGATTCTAAGTAATTTATAATTTTTATTTCTTATCTCATTTTAGTTTTTGAGTTATCAAACCTCCTTTTAGTGATGTTTAATTTTTAAGAAAAATAATTATAATTATGAAAAATAAAAAAATATATAAAATCAAATTAATTATATATATTTTTTTGTTATATTTATAATGCTATAATATTTTCCTCTTTATAGTATCTCTAATCAACCCTAGGATCACTATTTTTTGTTTAATTGAAGCATCCAATAATTCATCATTTTAATTGGTCTCATTTTTTAGATGTTACAAAATTGCATAAGAATTAATTGTCCCATTTAGCTTGAACATTAGAATGAAAAATATAAATAAAACAAAAACGACATTTAATGTGAGATTCCCTAAGAGAAAAGTTTAATTTATATAATAGAGTGAATAAATTATTTTATGCAAGTTAGAAGGCTCCCATGAGATTGCATCATATATTTTGCATGCTATCAAAAAAAAAAACTTAAATACTATGAAATGTATATGATGCACTCATAATGATGATAGTGTATCATGAGATGAGGCCCTCGAGAGTACATTACATAATATTTACCTACTAAATTAATATTGGTTGGCTTAACTTTTTCTTGACATTAATAATTGTTTCATGTCATAGGAGTCAAAGGGAGGAATGAGAGAATATTTTAACTCACTTAGTTTGTTTGTTTTTATTTTAGCTTAGAAAGCATGTTTTTAATGTTGTATAACGTTGTTACTACAGTAAGGACATAGGACTTATTTTAGTACTTTTATTTTATTTCTATTGTGATCGTTATTATATGAACTTGGTCATAAAAATGGAATATAATATATTTTTGTAACTGTTATTTTGAATTCTAAGCTCAAACATGTTGGATTTAAAAAAAATGATTTGAAAAACTTGTTGATGCTAAGGTGGTGCTGCAACCTTCTAACATATAAAGTCTTATTATAGTTTTGGCAAATTTTATGCTTTTATTTCAATGTATTTTTACTTCAATATGAAAAACATAATTTTTTTTAGTACCATTAATACAGTTTCTAACAAGTGCTCATTTGTAATTTGAATCCAACTGCTTTATAATTTTAAAGATAATTCGAACAATTATTTTGTTACAAGCAATTATTTTTAAGTTTAGACTGAGTTACATCTACTTGATGTTCACTTGCTCACTTTGGCTAGTATTCTAAATGTTGCTTAAACTTTCCAAATAAACATACACACTAGAGAATATTTACTTAAATTGATATAGAGAGACCCTATGATTACGTTGTACACAGATGACAAATATATAAATATTAAAGTTAATTAAATGTTTTGATTACTTTTTTAAGGATCATAAAATTGAGATTTTTTTAGAATTTATTCTCTCTCAAAAAAAAAAAAAAGATTCCCTTTCCTAGCAATTATCTAATCCATGTTAACTGCTCATTGATCAAAGATAGTATTAAAGATTTTATGATCAAAAGATCAAAGATAGTATTCAAGATTTTATGATCAAAATCCATATTTGATAAGATTTTTTGTACTTAAAAAATCATATCAATTATTATTACATCTTCATTGTATGAATTACCTTATTATAGAAAATCTTTGGATCAAAATGTGATAGAAATCTATTTGGGCAATTGATTATGACTTATGCTTGACAAGTATAATCCTTTAATTAAGATAGGAAAGATGCATCTTAAATTCTTGCACCAAAATAATATAGATGGCTTTTGAATCATGCATTGCCTCAATAGATCTTGAATATTGTTGCACTTATATTCTATAGAATCTTTTAACTATGAAATTATTTTCTTGTTAGCATTATCAATGGTTTTGCAAGAATATTTATTTCCTTGTACTTTGTGTAAAATTAAAATTGTTATTCTTTATAGCCTTAGGAAGGAATTGTTTTATATATTCAGCATCTACATGTCTGAATTCACTAACATCATGGTCACAGTTTGAATGGAAGTAGTAGTACTTTATGAGGTCTTTTGTTGAAATTGACTCATTTGTGGTGGACTTAATCACAATTTATAAAGTATAATTTGTCCTTCTTTCTATTAAGAAATTATTGTTAAGGATTTCATTGGGATGGATTTATCATCTTAGACTTCTTCAAAAACATACTCTAATTAGTCAAGACAAGTGGTTTTATCTATTTTGAATTTTGACACTTATTCCTTTAGAGTTTGGTATGTAAACCCTTCTTCTCATATGCCCAATTTGTCGCTCTATATGTGTTTTTGAGCTATTTTTATCATTTTTACATAAATAGATAATGACTTTCTAACAAGTTTAGCTTTAAAGGTATACTCATGAAGTAAACCTTCTTGAAGGGCAATTTTCATTATGTTGTGCAAGGAGTCCTTCACTTTCACAAACAATAAGTGGAATTGTTGACAAAAAATCCCATAAAACTTCATTGCTCCCTTGCTTCAAAATTTGCTATAAATTCTTTCTTTAGTTTACTATAGGATGAAATTGACTTGGGTGCTAATAACAAATAATTGAAATTTGATTCTTTTTAGGCACCTAATATTCATTGTTCACTGGAAATTTGTGACATGAACTTTTTGATTAGCAACCCTATGGTCCAATGATAACTTAGGGATATTTATGTTTTTTGAAGGCTTTCTCTAAAGAGTTCTTTGATTGTAGAAAAGGATTCATCATACATTTTCACATCTTTAGTCCTTTTAAGTTTGTTGATGATGCTCTTAAATATAGTTTTTATAAGGTAACATTCTTGCTTAGTTTATACTTTTTTTGTTGTCATTATGACTCTTCCTTTGGTTTGAGAACAAAATAGAAACTTCAGATTTCAATTAAGGTTGGGAAGCAGATGCATTATATCTCTCAAAGGCTTGAGTTGTGCACTCTTTATATGCAAGAAGAGCAAAAGTTAATGTTGTAATAAGTGAAGCAAGAGAAATATATTGTCCTTGATAAGTGTAAAGAAAAAGAGGTGGAGTGTAGGACATAGTATAAAATCTAAGAAAAAAAGATAAGCTAGTAGATGTTATATCAGTTATTGACTTCTCTAATATTTTGATGAAAGGAAATAGAATGAACTTGAGCAATATAAGTGGTTCATGTTTCTCAACATGTTTTTTATTTGTGGTTGAAAACGATGGATCTAGAGAGAACATTGCTAGAGCAATTTGAGATTATGCATAGGGAGCCATGTAAGTTAAGAAATAATTCATAATGGATAAATTAAATATTAGGATGTTACTACTAGCTATGAGTATTAACTATCAATAATTGCATTTGATTGAAGATAACCACAATTACTTCTTAGTAAATAACTTCATTAATTAGAATGTTATGCTAGTTTTTAGACTTTTGCTCACCTTATTTTGTCATTTGATGTGAAAGAACTAGGTTCTCAAGTTCAAAGCCAAATGAGAGTTCCAAAATGCTAACCTAAAAGATGATCAACTCCTTATAATTATTGAATTAAATTAATTTATAGTATAATTAATCTAAGTATATAACAATAACATAATTTTATATTAAAAAATATCAAATTTATCATAAAATATTCACTGAATACAAAAATTACATTAATGATATGCTTAAATGTTTTCATTATCTCTTTGTTGAATTACAAGTGATTTGAAATTCCTCAATCAGAAGAAAATTTATCTTGAATTACAAGATAATTATCTCTCTCTCTTTCTCTCTAGTTTTTCTTTATTTTGATTTTAAAAGTCTTCAATGTTAAGAAATCTAAACTAGTATTAAATCAACTTTCTAGAAAATAAAGAGTGTAATTACTCATTTATTAACTAATGAGACTTGGGAAGTCCAACTCCATAAATTTGATAATAGAAATCAATTAATTTGAATTAATAATTAATTAAAAATAATTATTGATCACTTATAAATAGAAATCATTCATAAACCAATAAACTGTTAATTATAATGAGACTTATCTTTCTGCATCCTTTTCCCTAATCATACAGTAATTTACTAAAAGTTTGTGCTATTGGAGACCACTTTAAACGTAATTCAAAATTCCTTTTTGACTTTCTTGTTGTTTGGGCTTCTGATCTAAGAAAACCAAACACTAACTTTGATCTAATCTCCACCGAAGTAATGAATCTAATACTTGATGAACAATTGATGCTTTCTCTTTTTCCTACACACTTCAAACGTCATTTTTGTCTGTTGACGAAAAAAACGTTATTGATGTTTTAATACGCAGTAGTCAAAGAAGCAAGAACTGCATTAGCTCATCTCATAATTGATCCACAGGAGATTTGAAAGAGAAAGGGAAGCGAAGAAAACAAACAGATCTGTACAAACAACAAGAAGCACCCGTGGAAGGCCCGAAGCACTTCACGCCTGGCTTATCTCAAAAGCGTCGGAGAGTCACAACTGGCGGATCCGGCTGCCGGCGGCGAGGAAGCTCCTGGCCATGAGCGATACGAGATGCTCCATTAGCTCCTCCTCGCAGGGGACGCGGAGGGGCCCGCACGCAACAGTGCCGAACTCCTCCTCGGCCAGTTCGAGCAGGACGCGGAAGATGGGGTGATCCAAGTACCGCAGAGGAACTACGAAGCGCTTGCCGCCGTCGGCGTACACCGCGAAGTGGCCTTTGCTCCTCCGCTTCGCTCCCTTGGAAGCCAGCCTCCGCCATTTGCTCGCTATCAGTTCGCGGAAACGGCTCGAGCTCATTCCTGGGTGTGCTCTCTGCTGCGATCTGTTCTCGGAGAGGAGAACGGGTTCTGGTTGGGATGACTCCGCGGAAGCATTAAAGAGGGTGATGATGATAAGGATGTGCCGTGAGGAGAATCACGTGACTCCTTGGGTTTGTCTTTTTGGAATCTGGGTTTTGTTTATTAGTTTGGAAAAAAAATCTACTCGAACATTAAAATATGTAAATAAAAAAACATTATTATTAAATGTTTACTTGACAAATAGAACCATTTTGAAAAACAAAATGTGTTTAAAATCTTATCTTTAAGAAAGTTACAGTAAATAGTTATTATATGGAGATTAAATTAATTTGAAATGTAGTTTAAAACCGCTGCGCGAAACATCATTCAAAGCTGTCACAAAAATTTTCATCTCGTTTTAAATCGGTACAGTTATTACCTAATCACGAAAGCGAGCATGGCGACCTGAATGACACGACAGAGCGACGCGGGGCGAAAAAGAAAATTAAAATTTGAAGAGGGAAAGAAATAATAATAAAATCAAAATTAATAAGAGTTGTTTATTTTAATAAGTGTATTATAACAATATCTAAAAATTAAAGTAAATAGCAAAAACTCGAGTTTATGACTGGTTATATATTTGTTTTAACATTGGTTCAAAAATACTTTAAAAAAGTCATTGTTACTTATCAAAAACAAAAAATATTTTTGACAATTTTCTTAATTGACATGTATAGTGTATTCTAAAATCATTTTTAATCACTTAATTATTTAACAATATTCAATTAATTTTAAAATCTTTTTTGAATATTAGATCTAATATTTTCTGTTTTTTTTTTAGATTAATAGTAATCACTCTTATCACATTGAATGTTACATTCATCATATATGTTAAACACAAATGATCAAGAAAAAAAATATGTTTTTATTAGATTTAATAAAAAATCGTAGTAGTTTTTCAACTATAACACATACCAAATGAACTATAAGAATAACAAATTTAATAATTATAAAGTTCATTGACTTTGAGCTTTACTGATGGGATATGTGGCCAGCAATAAAATGTATTAAATGAAGCTAGGTAGATTTTTTACAAGTATTGTGTGATAGATCAGAGATGTTAGAAAAGCATAAATTGATAAGAGAAAAGAGATATAAATGATAAATCATTTGAATAAAAGAAAATAATAATGTTAATATAACAACTTGTTATTATTGAGAATTAAAAATTTGACTATATAAGTAGACATAATTGAACCTTTAATAATGCTCATAAGGTTTGTAGTTATAAAAATTGAGGAAGTAGAGTTGATATATTTTGATAATGAATGGTTAAATATGAGTATCTTTGTTAATAGTTCATGGTTATCACTTATATAAGACATATATGATAGTAAATTAGAGTGGATAACGATATTAAAACAATTTGTGATTGCATGAGTTTACATTCCTTCTTATTTCAATTGTCAAGAGCTCATGTGTTAGATCATAAGCTATCAAATTTCAAATCAATTATATCTTTACTGTCTATATATCGTAGGAAATTGGGTTCAAAAATATATAAATAATAGAAACTAGAAATAATAGAAAAAATTATATTTATAATTCATATGACTTACTTTTAGTACAGATAACACCTCGTATGGTTTCAAATTTATACATGCGATTCATCTTTAGAACTTACTTATTACTTCTATTTTACTTATCATACTTAGCTATTTATTTTGACATTAATTTATATTTGATAACTTTATTGGATTTATCTATTAAGATGTTTAAATTTGATAAGTATTTAAATCACATGTTATGCATCCACTATATAGAAATTTAATGATTTTAATGTCATAGGAGAGGATCACAGTTTTGAGATTTAGGAATAGATTGTGCTTAATATAGGTTGAGTGATTAAAAGTATAATGAAGTAATAATTTGAGTTATATATATAAATTTTATACAATCTTGTATCTAGATTATATTATGTTGATCATTTATTTTTATTTTGGTTAATATTAGAAATTTTTTATATCGTCAATTCTCCACATAGGTTTTAATACTCTTGCTTGATATTTTAAATTAGTATTACCTTTGAGCTTTTATTTGATTAAAAATATGATAAGGTTGAGCCCTAAAATAATTGTTTTTCATTAAGTTGCTATATTATTTTTATTTTTTATCTGAATTTCATGTGCATTATTTTTCTCTTTAGTTTTATTTTTTTAATCATAAAAGGGGAGATTGTTGTATCCTCAAAGATGTTGATCATAAAACCAAGACGTGTAATGCTAATATATGGTTAAGATTTGTGCAAATGTTATTTTGATTATTTGATAGATGTTAGTAAAAAAATATAGTAGAGCTTTAGAGCTTGAAAAAGATGAATATTGAGAAATTTTTCTCTTGGTGCTTAAATTTTTGGATCATGAAACTCAAGATGCTCTCTCCAAAGTAATTAAACCATAACAATGAACTATACTATAGAAGAATTTGATTAACATGTTTAATCTATCTTTTAAGGTTGGGTACTTAAGATCATCACTTTATTTCATGCATCATGTTTTAGAAAAACAAAAAAAAATATCATTTTATATTTTTATCAATCAAAATCATACTTTAATAGATTAAAAATAAAATTGAAAGAAGTTAAAGTTATATTTGTCATACAATGTATCACTCTTAAATAATTCTTTTCATAATTCTTGGAAACTAAGTTTACCTTTGGTTTATATTTTAAAAAGCTTGCTTTGTATGTGTTTGTTTATTTTTACTTATCACTATTTGTTTTTCAGTTGACTATCTATGTATAACTATTTTTTCATATAAGAATAATTTTTTACTTAAGTTTTTGTTTGAGTGATTTATGTTGTATAATATAAACTTTACGTGCATATATGCACATTCCTCTAACACAAATTATTTTTTGTGCTAATTAATAAAATCATTGTGTTGTAATAATATGTCAGGCACCCCACCGACATCAATACCATTAGATCACAAAATGAACATCAGAGTCACGAGATACAATATCTAAGTGAGGACAAATAAACAAACCATAGGTGGGGACCCGACGGTAAGACAAACACTAACTCAAAATCCAAAGTATATATATAAAGACATGTTTTTAAACATTTAATCACACTAAAATTTTCCCTCTCACGCATCTCTTGGAAAGGGCTCTCCTGTAATAGCATCATTCCCAGTTCTCGGTGCAGTGATTTCATGACCTGTGATGAAGCACTAATGAGACATATATATCTCAGCAGATAAATCCATTATGTAACCAAGTAAAATAAATCTTCAGATATAAAAGACAAGTCGTGAAACATGATAAAACAAAATCCATCTCATAAGCGATGAAAAATAAACCATATGAATACCTTCTTATCAAATGTCATGCAGTATCAAAAGTAAACCAGATAAACATGTATACCAAATTTCCATTTCCATTATTTTATATGTTATATACTTACTGGGCCCGATTCCCTTTTGAATCATTATCCTCTGGATCCAATCATCATATCAAATGACCTTCAGCCGGCATCCATCCAGTACATAACACTAGGCAGATATCTGATCCGAAGACCGATACCCTGCGATCTCATCCGCTAGGCCTAGTGCCACCAGGCAGGTATAGTACTGATACCCTGCGATCACATTCGCTAGGCCTGGTGTCATCAATATATACGAAGGTCATGGTACACATACACACTAGGCAGATATCTGATCCGAAGATCGATACCCTGCGATCTCATCCGCTAGGCCTAGTGGTGAGGATAATGTCTCCAGGAATCCAATTTTCAATTTTTATTTTCCAATCATGTCACACATGTGATAAATATGCCAAAACCATATCAATATGTCCAACCAATTATATTTTATCTCATATTATGCTTTTTGTTTCAATTTCCTTTTTGTCATCTTTTAGGCTTTCAGTTCAATCAGAAAATAACACCATAAAACATATATCAAGCCATGAGATAAAAGTCATGTAAAGAAAAACTGTAATGCAGCCCGTAAGAAACCATGTATCGAAATATAAATAAATACTATTGTGCTTTATCACAGGTTACGAATTTATCTACCTGGATCTATTATTGCAGGACCTCTATTCTCAATTTCTGGAGTCCCTACAAGGTCACATGTGCAAAATAATTAAAATAAATAAAAAGGTTTTAAGTCACAAAAACAGCTTTCTAAAAGCTTTCCCAAACACACCCCAAAATAATCCCAAAAATGGACTTATGCGGCACTGAACCGCCCGCTGGACCGCCCGCGCACGCTCGGCGCTTTCTAAAAGCTTTTCCTAACAGCATTTTTCCCAAAATTTCTTTTCGCGGTGCTGGACCGCCCGCTCCCAGCGCGCTGGACCGCGCGCTCTCGGCGCTGGACCGGGCGTGCTAGGCGCGCTGGACCGCGCGCGCTCGGCATCTGGTTCAGCGTAACCCGGTCCAAAGCCTGGACCGGTTCACGCCGCCCCTCTCTCTCTCGTCCGGCGAAACCGAAATATTTCGCCGGCGAACTTCGAAATTTCTTGCGTCTCTCGCCGGCCAACTGACCGCCGCTCCCCGAAAATCTTATAAAACAACAAAGAAAATAAAATTTTCACCTTCGTTGGCCGTTGTCGTCGCGTGTCGAAAATCACAAAATTTCCTCGCCGCCGTGCCTCGCCGCAGCGTTCGCAGAAACACGTTCCAAACGCGCAAAGTCGGCTTTTATAGCCGCAGCCGAAACCGACTAAATGGAAGGTCGTGAACCGCATTTTGCAGAAAACCCCCTCTAAATTTTATATTTGCAAATATATCCTCCGCCAATCGGATTTAAACTAAGCCGACATTTAAAATTTACAGATCTATCCTCTACGTTACAAATTTATCCCAAATCTTCAAAAATTCATAATTTATTCATTAGAGCTCCGAAAATTACAAATTAAACATCGTTGGATTCGTCTCACAGAGCTCTTTCTATAAAAAATATAAAAATACAAATAAGAGAAAATTAGGGCTGTTACATAATACATCTCAATTTTGCTTTTATTATTATTCATCATACAATATGAAGTTCATGCATCATATTTGTATGTGCTTAAATTATTATGCTTCAATATCATACATATATGATACGTTTATCATATAAGTACGTGAAAAAATTTTAAAAATTTTATCATATACTAGGAAAATCTATGCACCATGCTTGTATTGTGTGTGTTAAAATAATTATTTTATATATTTTTAAGATTCTTTATTGTTGTACTATGATGATAATAATATCATATTAGTATGTTTAATTGTTAAGAATTTTGTTGATATATGTGAATAATTTAAAATCAAACCGATATGTTATGTTTTATATATTTTTTTATTATCATACAAATATGATAATATAAGTTGTATGAGTATAATCTATGTTTTAGTTAGGTTAAACTAAGTAAAATTTGAATCATACCAATATTCTTAGTTTACAATCACAACATATAAAATTTTAATAGGTACTTAATTTTTGTGAAATATATATATATATATATATATATATATATATATATATATATATATATATATATATATATATATTATATAATGATAATCTATATTCAAATTAATACAATCAATATCAAACATTAAGCATTACTTTTTATTTTAGAGTCATGCAACATGAGAGGCATCTTGAACTTGTAAAACATACTATTTTAAGCCTTTGATGCTAGATATATCATTTAATCATTAGAATTATCTCTGTATGAACCTTATCACCATGTGACGATCTACTTGATGAATTAACATAATCTGAAAAGCAGTCATCTAACAATTATTTTCAAAATATTTTGAAAATTTTAAATGACCATTATTTGTTCCAAGATTGATTTTGGGATTACATTCAGTATAAATAGGTGTTTAATGATAGAAAACTAAATGAATAATTAAATTTACAAGATTCATATTTTCAAGTAAAAAGTAAAAGACCAAGAAGTAAGTTGTGTATTTCATTTTTATTCTTGTTCCAACAAAGGAACTAATTTATATTTCATTTTTTGTTCATCAATAATTAGTTTATTCATGTAATTTACATTTGGGTAAATTTTTTGGAAGCTTAAATCCTATAATACTTAGATATTTTTATTTCTACATGGTATCTCTTTTAAGCACAAGTTTTTGTAAAGATTTGCCTCTACCTATTATAATAAAAAAGTAGTTTTGTTAGTGATGTCTAATCAAGTTAACTGGGGGTGAAAATAGCTATTGGTTAGGCTAAATCATCAAAAATTCTTTGTATCCACTCTTTACTTACATTTTTTTCTTTTAGATTTGCATAATTTTGATTGTTGAAATGGTTTAAAATGAGCAATGTTCAATCTATTTTTATTTGAATATAGACTACCATTATTTTTAATTGTTGGTTGTGTTGACGATTGTTGAAACCTTAATTTTGTTCGCAAATCGTTGAATTAAAATAAAGATATTCAAGTTCTGGATTTGAGTTTTCCTTTAACTATTGATAGCTTGATATAATTCTCACTATTATTGATTATTACTTCCCATTTTGATACTTTTAGTTTGTTGTTTTATTTTCAAGATCCTTAAATCAAAACTCGTCTTTCATTTAAAGAGTTTGTTGCAAAAAAGATTTAAGTTTTATAATTCACCTCTCTTTTGTAGCTTTTGCTATTCATAGTTTATTCAAATATAAAGAAAATAAAATAATGCTAAAGAAATAATATAATAAGTCATAATCATGGAATAAAAGAATAAATCATGAGTACTTAAATAAGCTAATAACTATAGTGAAACAAAATGATACAAGGGTATTCTTTTTTGCCATTTATTTTATTTTTAATATTTTATATTTATATAGCCCAAAGTTTTAGAACAATACATTATTCTTTAGAACTAAGACCAACCTTCACTTAATAGGCATAATAGGCTTCCATTAATACACATATGGGTGAGTAATCCTCACCTTGTATCATATATGGGCAATCCTTATCCTATATCACAAATATGGGCAACCCTCACGCTACACCACAAATATGTGTAGTCATCATCTTGGATTACAAATATGGATAATCCTCACTATGTATCATTTAATCCTCGTCCTATATCATATAAAGTTATGTTAATGTAAAGGTATCATCACCTAAGAGCGTCTCTATCTTAATAATATATGGATGCTATCTTAGGAAACCAAGTATTATTGTTTTGGTGTTGATTTTATATTCCAATTATTATATCATGAAATATGCCAATATCATAATCATTATACATTTGCATTCGTTTATATTTATTCCCTTTATGTTGATGTGTAAAAAATAATACCATTATACAAAATAGAATAATCATGTGTAAATAGAAATTATGTTAAACCAAATATTATGTAGAGATGTCATACAATTTATCAATATTGAATCCAAATAAGAATCTTTGAAATATAAATATATTGTACTATCATATTTATATTATAGGTTTATTTATCTTAATCTGAGATGAAGTTCACTTGATAATTTTCTTCCTCGAGATTTCTTATAATTCTTACATACATATGAATTATTATATTATCTAATATATAATAATTATTACAAACCTTTCATCATTGATATAGCAAAAAAATTCCCTTTTATTTCTTGTATTAATCAATATATTGTATTTGTATGATTCTTATTGTACCCTTAGTCATTACACTATTTGTTTGATGATAGTAGAATATATTGTAAATTACATGAGGTAAAATGTACAAGCAAAAAGTTGTGTATTGTGTATTTAAAAATTTTTTTATTTTAAAAAATTAAAGAAAAATTTTTATGCTTAAAAATAAATATTATTTTTAAGAAGATTGTTAACAAAATAAGATTGCTTAACAATAAAAAAATTCGCAATTATTTTTTAAGTGGTTCGGGCTAAAACCTATACTTCAATCCAACCCTCGATGATCAATCAGGCTTCCACTAACCACTACCTTTTATCAAAGCTGATATGGGTAAGTTAAATATAAATTAATGCTTCAATGAGACACAAAAATCTACAAAAATTAGCTATATACAAAAATCAAAAGCTTTATCAAGATTTTCACATACAAAATTTCTACATCTTTAAATCTTGGAGATAAGAGTGACACGACTAATTAAAGATATAGATGTTATTAAAATGATACAAAAAAATTATAAGAGAGTGTAGAATAAATAATGATTAAAAGAACTTGTAGCACCCAAAAGTGTATTGAAATTTGATGTTCTTAGTTTTGGACTTCACTTGAGCACTTTTGAAATTTTTAACTTGATTCAATAATCATCAAATTTTGGTAAATGATCTTTATTTATAAACAAAATAAAAACCTCGCAAAATAACTTCCTCAATAGCTATAATTAGCTTGTCCAAAGGCTAGCTATTATAGGAGACAAAAGACGAATACAAAACATAATTGTAGTTAGATTTTTGGTAAACAAAGCAGGAACCATTCAATCAGAATAACCATTAAAGGGTTTACATCTAATCACAATGAGATATGAGCTGCATCATTAAATCTAAAAGTTGGATGGACGGTGATGATAATCAGGATATTCACTAAGGTAGACAAGTTCTAAGCTATTCAATCAAGCATTCCATATGATCAATAAGATGAAAAAAATTTACAAATACGAAAGAAAACATGACCATTCGATTGTGAAAATGTGTGATCTATCAATATAGATTCATTAAAGTTTAGAATAAAAATAGAATGATGTTTATTTAGTACCATATTGCCAAAGAGCTCATGTAATTTGTCTCATAACATAATTTCCTCTATGCAGAATAAACAGCCTATTGAGGTTGTACTCCTTGGTGCCCTTGAGATATCATTACCTAAGACAGCTATGTGTAATATTAAATGGGTCTGACCAGATCTGAACTAATTACATATCATTAACGAGCCCAACTCGACTCGTTACACCTAAGTCAGGTTCAGGAGTCATGCCCTAACCCAATTAACCCATGTAGCTACAGGATTCATAGCTTAGACCAATACTTGAGTTTGATCCAACTTAGTTTCAGTTGGGCTCCTAACCTGCAGCTCACCATGACCCAGTACTCAACATTGTGGGCCACTTGACTCGAGCCTCTGAGCTAAGCAAAAAGGTTGGGTGCTTAGGTCAAATTTTTTTATTTTAATTATAAGGTTTTAAAACTCAAGAAGACTTGATTTTAAAAATCAAATTGTATCTTAATGCATCACCAAAAAACTAACTCAAATATGCATGAATCATGATAATCCTATGTGCCATAATTACAAATCACCGCTCTATCAGGTGCACATGTCTGTTGCACAAGCAACATATAATAACCAATTTTAATAAAATGTAAAAACTTTGACATCGCATTTGGGATAGTTTTTTATAGTCATTACATATGTTTTGGGAGTTTTTTTATATCATTTGCTTATAAATAAACCTACAAACATAGGTTGTTGATCTTGTCAAATCTTTTTTTACCTTTAATGAGCCCCCATATTTTATATTTTATGTCTAAAGACATTCATGTTGAGTTATCAAGTCAAAATAAATTTCAAATAATTCAAGTTTGTGTAAGAGAAAGTTTACAAAATATTCAACACCTGCATTCCCTTGTCAAGACACCTCTACATTTTCTACATCATCTAAATACTTTCATTTTATAAGCTCTTGGTTATATTTTATAAGATTTTTACCTGATCTTTCAGTGAACCTTTATTCTTATTTTTTACACCCTTTTGGATCATTTTACTTGATTCTTTTCCTCATACCATGATCGAGTTGACAGCATAAACCTAACCAAAGAATAATAATTATGAATCTCACTCTGTATCCTTAGTGATATCCCCAATAGAGTATCATCAGATACAAAATAAAATTTAAGTTGAGAATTTTTAAAATTGTATTCTTCTAAAAAGTTTTTAATGTGAGCACGTATTATTGATAAGAAGTAATATGTTAAAAAAAGAAAACTCTAAATCTCACTAATAGGCAACTTCCCTCAATCTATATCACTCTCTTTATTGGTGTCATGTATACTTAGAAAATATAATATAATGGAATGAGCACATTGCTTAGAAAAAATGTTAGAGTAAAAAAATAATATGAAATGATAATAATTAAAAATAATGCATATTAGAAAATCATAACATACAAGAATATATAAATAACAAGAGTATTTTTTATTTCTTTTTCTTTTTTTAATTACTATGTGCTCTATTCCCCTTTGATCACTAAGCATAGTAATATAATATAATATCAATTAGAGAATGACTTATCTGTTATGTAGTAAACATACTATCTTACAATCTTGGTTGGAGAATAACTTTTTTATAATATAAATTTCTTGTAATATGATATGCTAGACTTATCTTTGACTCATTGATAATAGAGAAAAGCTTAGGGTCATTGAATAAGTAAAAACTTTCTTAGAAGTTAATGCACAAATTATTAACATGATAGATCTCAACCTAAAAGGAGAGTGATTTAGCAACCCACACTGAACATACTTAAGTTGATAGTAAAATGACAAGATGTATACAAGTGGAGTTTTTAGAATATAGGCAAAACAAATTTACTCTCACAAGTGGAGTTCTTGGTAGGGTTAAATACTTTCTTAATAATTTGACATTCTTATGAATACTAGATAATGGGTTATGATCTATCCATTTGAGCCTCTTTCTCTCCAATGCACCTCTAAAATTACTCCATTTGATAAATCACACATGACACATTCATATCAAATAAGATTGACAACAATATTTTATTACCTCATTAAAATTTTTTATTACTTACAATAATATAAACAACCTTATTTATAGAGACCTTAAGAGTATAATGATAATTTTTTTATCCATCTACGAGGGTTTTCTCACCTCAAGTCATCGTCAATATAGCTTTTTTAGAGTAATCATAATGAAAGTGAAAGTATGAAACATTAATGAGCAAAGAAAAGAATGATAAAGAGATTACTTTTTATAATAAAAAGAATAATTATCTTAAAAAGATTTCTCTTTAAGAGATTTTTGATTTTCATAATAAGTTTTGGAAAATTCCTTTTTAAAAAATTTTTAAATAAAAATCTTCTCCAAAAATTTTATCTCCATTTAGCATTCTTACCATTTTATATAAGTCTTGAATATAATATTTTAATACATATTCAAATTACAAAAACAAAATTGCACTTGAACAAATTTTAAGATTTTGAGCCAACCAAACCATTGCCCGGTCGTTTGGATACCACACCGCATGTGTCTTCTGGGCACCCATTGTCCTTCTGTCACGTGCTTTTCACGCGCTAGTGGTAAAAATGTCCACACAAAAATTTGTGCTGTGCCTGATTTGGGGGCATGCGCTGTACATGCACAGTGCCCGCTGCAGGCGCGTGCTAACGCCCAAATGGAGGGCATCTGCTTTGCGTTTTCTAGCACCCGAAGTCGAGTGTCTGCCTGGGGTTTACGACGCCTGAAATTGGTTGCCTATTTTCGACTCCTGTCGCTCGAAGGCGGGAGCATTGCCGAATTCTATTTTGTTTTCCTTTTTTTCTATATTTTTTTATTTTGATCTTCTAATCATTTTTTAACATATAAATATAAAAAAAAATACTTAAGAATACTAAGAATCATTTTTTTAGAATTCTAAATATCATTTTATAAATTTCAAAATCATTATAGATTATAAAAAAAAATTAAATTTGATCTCAAAATGACTACAAATATGCAGAATTAAATCCAAAAGAACTCTGTAAATAGATTCTATTTTTTAGCCACAACACGACGAGCAGCAAGGCGATAAGCATTGCAATCGTGCGGTGCAGGGTGAGGGACACTGTGACTCCTCAATTCTTGTTCACGAGTATGCACGAGTCAATTCTTGTTCGCGAGCTGGCATGAATCAATGAGATTAGTGCAAGTCAGCACATGTCAAATTGGATCAGAGCAATTTAATAAGTTAATACAAGTTGAGCAAATCTATTAGTTGCAATGATTAGAGTGGATTGATGTGGGTTTGCAAATCTGTGCAAATCAGAACAAGTTGACATATTGGTGTAAATCAAGTAGATCTGTTAAGTCAACATGTGTTGATGAGTAAATGCAGGTCAAGCAGGCAGAGTGGGCCACTCAACTTGAACTAGTGGAACATGTCATGTGGGTGGGTTATGCATAGCAAAGTAATAGTGATGGATAGAGTTTGACAATAAATGCCTAAATAACTTAATTTTAAATCAAAATAGACTAAAGTTTGTACTCATGAAACTATAAGATTTCTTCAGAGACATCCTGGATTGAAATTTAAGTTAAAAATATCCAAAATATTATCAACTAATCTTTTAGTAATTTAAAATAAAATATACATGCAAATAATTTGATCAACTAATAAAAAATAAATAAAAATATGTAATAAATAAATGGTTGATTATAATTGACATTTGTAATGACATTGATTGTGGAGGTTAATGAGAGGTAAATGAGCTAATCTTTGCATAGTTCCAAATCTGAATATGACTTGTACACCTCTAAGTGGAATTTTTGGATGATATGTGAAATGCTACCATCAGAATTACAATCATATAATTCCACAATCCCATTAGAAGAGTAACTCATATGTCATGTGGTATAAGATCTTATTCTATTAAATCATATGTGTGATCAATTAGAAACTATATTTTATACATCTTTTTATATTTTATCTTCTTTCATTTTTTTTTTCTTTACGCTTTTATTTTACACTTTTGTCATAACATAAAACTTGAATCATATATGAGAGTAAGGAAGTACCTCAACTTCTTATGAATATGCCAATTTTATTAAATATAACTAAAGAATGCATCTACTTATATCATGTTTTCTAAATCATGTGATCTTTCCATCAATACAAAAATATATTATCATGAAAATTTAAAGAACATGATCCTCATTCAATTTAATATTAAAACAATTCATCTTAATAATTGCTTTCTATAGTCATTTCATGTCACTCTAATATATGCATAAAACGTAATAAAAATAGCCATTCATGTGAATAAAATATGAATTTTATGAATTTATAAAAAAAATAAAATTTTACTCAAGTTCCACCTACCTCAAAGATGACTAATAGGTTTCTTATTTATTTTCAAGTATCTCCCTCTTTCTCATAGCTTCTTTCTTCAAATTTCAATGATAACAGTTACCACCAATGACCAAATCTTAGGGATTTATAAGAAGGAATGTGGAATGACTTCTGATATAAATATGGGTTTATTTGTAACCTCTAAATTAGTTTAGAGAAATATCATGGTTACATTTTAGATATTACAGTTATCATAGGTTAAAGAAAAAAAATTAAAGTTGTTATAAATCTAAACTTATTTGAGGGTATAGGGTTTAAGAAATTGGATTATATGAGATTAATAGGTTTCATAAAAAAAATTATACTTACCCAGCTTTATTTTATCATTTTAAATATTAAACTACTATAGTGTGTTTTAAGTCAAATTATGTTGAGGTGAATATAAGGTTATAGTTTTGGATTGTTTTGTTTTGGATTTTAGCCACATTTTTAAAGATCTTTTAGCATAATCTTGTAAGCTTTTTTGGGTAAGTTAATTATAGAATCTTTTGGTCCAACATGAGGACTCTATTTACCGACTTTTGTAAAAGGTTTTAAAAATGCAAATATGCATCTTTTAGACCAAGAATGAAAGTAAATTCAATATTTGAGATCAAAATATTTAAAAGTCTTGATATATTTATTTTACTATGTTCATGCAAAAAAATTCAAAACAAAAATAAGCGCTTTAAATGACAATTCAAGAGTTATTATATTAAAAGGCTTGTACATAATTTATACTTTTACTATTAATTTGTTGTTTTTGTGAAAAGCTATAATTTGTATGTTTCTTTTATATATATATATATATATATATATATATATATATATATATATATATATATATATATATATATATATATATATATATATATATATATATATATATATCTTAACACCTTATTTTACAGTCCTACCCTCCCTCCTTTTTTATGTATGTTTTTCTTTTGCTATTCTAATATCTATCTCCCCCTTAATTCACCACATTACCACTTAAGCCATGGGACCAATGCTTAATCGATTATTTTTTTAACATAAATTTATGTGTTGCACCAAAAATCAAAATAAATTCTAATTTTGATGGATTTAGCCATTTGATTTATCTTGTGTTAACTTTTTAAAAAATATGTTTACCTTTAAAATTTTAGTTATTTTTACTTTTGATAAATTTAAAATACATACAAATAAATCATTCTAAAATTTCACTTTTTAGTAGATTTCACTTTTAATAATAATGATTTATATAGAATAAGCTTTTATGTGTAACAAATGCTCTTCTAAAACTAACATATCAATACAAACAAAGACCTAGTGAACATAGTTGTGACTTCACATGTATGAGAATGTCCTTTAACAGTTATCTCAAGTATGCAATAATACATCCCACACTTCCAAAAAGGATGATTATATGTTCTCAAACTTAGTGTCACTCAATTAAATATAAACTACAAAATGATCAAGCTAAAAGAAAAAAGGTTTGTCATGATCAAAATCAAGATAGCTAACTTGAGTACCCAACAAAGACAATAGCTCAAATGAAAACATAATTATCATATCTAATTGCTCTTGTATCTTAGCCATGCTCCTCTTGTTGTCCTATCAAGGATTGTACCATAAAAAAAATTCTTACAAGTGATGATGATGTCAATAAAGATCTTGAGTAGTCAACTCAAATACGAAATATACAATTGAAATTATTTGTCTCAATAGCATCACCACAACAACACCCAAATGAACTATTAGGAACCTTTCTCAAAGAATATATAAAACCTAGACACCAACACAAAAACAATCAAAATGCTCTCTTATCAAACGATGAACATAATTCTTGAGAAAGACTTCATGATTCCTTGACAAATCCAACATTAAGGCTAATAGAATTGAGAAAGAAGAATAGAGAGGTCATTTAATAATCCATTTCAACTTAATCATAACCAGTCTTATCATTTGAAGATCAAGAACAAGAATAATCATAACAAAATATGCATTAAATATAAGAAAAAAAAACAAAGAATCCTATGATATGTACATTTCCAGCACCATCAAGATATCATGCACACATATCATTGATGAATCCAATGTACAAAAAGGATCCGTACAAGAAAGCCTTTCTTAATAATAAAAGAAAAAAAATTCCATAGAGAAAGGCATCCATACCCGCTCCACCGTCCCCGTCACGTTTCTTCTCACATTGACTTTAAAGCCTACACTCATAATTATAATAAAAACAACCATTAATAATCCCCGTTTCCGACATGCCGTCCATGGACCCCACCGTGCTGCCTCTTATTCGTACTCGCATGCGCCGCGGAGATCGACCGGCCGGCCCAGCCGCGACTCCCGCAGGTACACCGCGCACCGAACCGCGCGGTAAAACTTGGTCCGGACCAGCTTCCCCAGAACGTTGGCCCGGGCTCGTACCACGAAGTTTAGCTCAAGTGGAACGACAGCCGGCGAATCGCCGTTGTTGCGACTTGTGAGGCTTGCGCCGCCGCCGTACAGTGGCACCTGCTCTCCGACCACCGTTGTCGTCACCACTCGCTCGCTCTTCCGTGGTTCGTAAAACTCCACTATCTGTAAATCAAAAATAAATGTTTTATATATTTATTTATGTTTATAAAGAGAAAGTAAAAATAAAAATGAATAAATGAGGAGCTTATGTTTATTTTAATAAAAGCACTAAAGTGGGGCTCTGTCGCGGATTCTCGAGAGTGTAACCATTTCCTTTTCGTCGTAATTTGCTCCGCTGTACAAAAAAGCCGACTCGACTGCCAGGTTCGCCTTTCACGACATCCCAAGCGGAACGGACTCGACAACCACATCAATCGCAACACTAGAAACAGGCCACGTCATAAAATGTAGTAAAATAAAGTTTGTAATTTAATTGCTCGCCTGGCCGGAAGCGATCCTGAGATCATAGTAGTAGAGCGCCAGAGGAGTAGCAGAGACTTGTACGCCGAAGAAGGTTGCCGGGTTTCGAAACCACATCTTGACCGTCGAGTTGATGGAGATCATCTTCGTGGGAACGCCGGTGATGTCCATTCCGGCCTGGATGTTGTAGCGCTCAAACACCAAACTCTGTTTCAAAGAGAAAAAAAATATGAAAAGGGCGCCTGTTGGTTTAGGGGTAAAAGAAGAAATGAATAACCTTGATGGTAAGTTTGGGGCGGTAGGCTTTACTGGCGCCCCAGAGGATGAGAGAGAAGAGGCTAAACAGGAAGAAAAAGCCCAGCACGAACATTACGGCGTAACAGCGAAAGCCCCATCTCTCGTCATGCCTATCCTCCTCGTCGATCTCATCGTCTCCGGCGGAGGAGCAGCCGGAGCGGTGCATGTCCTGCGGGACTTTGCGCCAGTAGCCGTTCTTGAGAGAAGCGGAGAAACGGGTGGTGGAGGACTCGCGGGAGTGGTGGATGGGAGAACTGGAGTACCGGTGGTGGCTCGGGTGGTGGTGGTGATGGATGGGAGATCCGCCGGGGCTCAACCCACCGAGGGAAATCTTTTCAGCATCGGGATGTGAAGGGCTCATGACGTAGTAGACAGGGCGACGGGGGGAGCGAGGCGGGGAGGAGGCCGCCAGACTCGTGAGGTCAGAGTCTGTCTTGGTGTGGATCGCCATGGAGGGAAATGCCGGTGGCCGGAGATCGCTGGATAGCGAGGAGAAGTCGGAAAAGGGGTTTATGAAATGGGAAAATGGGGAAGCTGGTTTTAAAATTTGGTGACGATGAATACTCAAGCTTTCATTTCCCCCATTATGCACTTTCTATTTAAAACAAGAAAAAAAATTTCGCTAAATAGCAGCCTTGACAAAATTTGATAAGAACAGTGACAAAACGAAATGCATTTAAAGTATAAATTAGTAAATTAAATGTTTTTGTTATATAATAATTTATTACATTTTTAATACTTTAATATTGACTTTCGGCTTTGTTATCAAATTTGTTTGGTCCGAATGGACAATTAAAAAGAAAAAACAAAAATTAAAAAAATAAAATTTAAGCTAATTTATGCTCCAAAATAATTTTATGTTTCTAGGTGCACACAATAAATAAAAAAAACCTGTTATGGATACAGTTTCAATCTCAATCTATGGGATATGTTTATGTTTTAAAAATGAAAACAGTTAACCACAAGCATGTAAGAAATGCAGGTCTTGATTGCCTCCTTATGGTGCTCTAAATCATGGCATGGGAAGAAGGAGAGTAATCAATTATTTAATTAAGGCTTTGTTGCTAATTCTCCTTTTCCAATGCTAAAGAATGGGCAAGCAATTGTGGGGAACACATGTTAACTTTGGAGTAGTGCATGTTAAAGGCACTAAAAAGCTCGTTTAAGTTATCTAATTGTTGCAACACGAGTACTGAGGACCTTGGTAATTGTCTTATACGGAGACGCAATTCCTAGGTGGTTTCATTACTATCTTAGTAAGTAATTATGTCAATAAGAAGTCAAGTTCTTTACCTATGAACTTAATATATCCCAAAGCAAGATCGGAACAATGAATTTAATTAATTAATTAATTTCTTACTATCAAAAATATATTTAGATAATTATCTTTACATAACCTTTTCTGCCTAAATATTTTATACGAAAATGATCTTAAGTGGCTTTTCAAAATATATGTTTGACATAAATGAAGTTTCAACTATTAAACTCGTAAATCATATCCAAGTCATGTATAACATGAGTGGTATTTCACTTTTTTTTTTCTTTTTTATTTTAACAAAGTCGATTATCTTACCGATCCAATGTGTGGTTATGATTCTTGTGATTATCTATAATAAGAATGTGTGACATAATCTAAAGAGGTTTATGAATATCTTATAGGTAAGAGTGAATAGGATAGTCTCATATTGGTTATTATGAAAGTAATCTTAGACCATTACGAGAATCTATAAGCCTTGAATGATAAGGTTCTTTTTTTAGAAAAATAAAAATCTTAATGGGTGTTTTATCTCTAATCAAGACAATATCTCACCATGATAGTGATTATGATATTAGAGCTAATCCTATTATTAGTCTAATATGTGGTCATAACCTTCATGATTTCCTATGAATAAAAATGTGTGATATAAACAAAAGAGATATTTAAATATTATAAGAGTAGGAGTAAGAGAAATAGTCCCATATTGATTATTATGCGGATAATTTTAGGCTATATATGAGAATTTATGAAACCTTAAATTGTGATGGCACTTTAAGAAAAACTAAACTTAAATGAGAGCTTTGTCTTCAATTGAAACGATACTCATCAGGAATGTCGATATGTCACATTATGGTATCAGAGTCAACATTGTTACTTGTAACATCGCAAAATGTTGTTACATTAAAATATAATGAGTCGCAAGATTAAGTTAATATAGTTGTAATCATTTATATTTTAATACAATAAAGTTTTTTTTCTAAAATACTATCGTTCTTAATTAAAATATTATCAAATTAATATGATTTTGAGAGATAAGTCACAATTTTCTCTTTAAGAGAAATACAAAGATGTTGGATTTATGATTTTTGAAAATCTAGACAATTAGTTATATTTTTTAAAAAATTTCATAAATGTTACCACATCAGTTAGATAAACTTAAAATAGGATTTGTGGCTAAGGCTTAAGAGAGGTGGTTTAGTTTGGCAAAGAAAGAAATTCAGAAAAATTAAGGAAGACAAAAGAAGAGAAAATGATGCTAGTTAAGGAGGAAAATATGGAGATGAGGGCTTTGTTCCAAAAGAAAGCTTAAAAAACAATGAAAGACAAAGGAAAAAGGTTTCTATAATTAGAGTGAAATCAAATAAAGAAGAAGTGATGTTTTAGTAGCCAGAAATAAAGAAAAATAAAGTTCAAGAAGCACAGAAATAAAGAAAAATAAAGTTCAAGAAGCAAAGGTAAAGATTTTAGTTATGTTTCCATTGAATTCAATTAAGGTCTATGTAATATTTGGAGTGCTTAGTTATTTCATGAATTAGAAGTTTGGTGAGAATTTTTTTGTTAAGTTTGTAATTAATTTGGTATTAAATTGGGAATGAATTGAGCAGGATTTCATAGGATGCTATTGTTGTTTGGACAAGATTGTACAATACGATGGTTCTTATTATATTATGCCATCATATTAAGTCGATTCAGGAATCAAAGGGAATGGATAGTTAATTGAAGTATTATATAAGATTCATGAACTAATCGTACAATATGATATATGATAAACTCAACATATTGTATAATGGGTGGTAAGTGAGTAAGGATTAAAAAAAGAATCAATCATAGTATATGATGGGTAAGTCATATAGCATAATTATTGGTTAAACTAAGGAGTACATGAAGATGGAAGAAAGCATATGAATCATATTGTACAATGTGTTTATCTATGCTATACAATTAATTAGAGATCAAAAAGAATGTTGTATGAGATAGTCTAATGGCTAAGAAGACTACTGATCGTATTATGCAATGAGAGAAATCATATAATATAATGTCTTGACAATAGAATGAAAAATAGAAAGAATTATTTGGGCTAAGTAAACTTAATAAAATAGTTCATAAATATATTACATGGGATTATATAATGATTAATATGTATGAATTATATTATAAGAAATCTATAAGAGAAAAAGATTAAATAAGAAAACTTCATCTCTAAATTAAGTATATAAATATAATAACTATAATATAAATATAATAACTATAATATAAATATAATATTAAACTTATACATATTTTTAATAATTTTAAATGTTACTTTATTATTTTTACTTGCATTTTTACTTAGGGTTTTATTCATATATGATTCATTCTAGTATTATATATCTATCTGATTTAAAAATTATTAAATTTGTTTTTTCAATTTAGTGTATCTACAATCACATAAGGTTTTTCATCATAATAAATAATTTTTAGACCATATTATTTGATAAATTCTAATCATCCTCTTTGTCTTTAAATTCAGCTCTTAGTTGAAAATATATTTTAAACTTTGATGCTAAGTAAAAATTTCATATCTAACACTATACAAATAATATCTCTAAGTTTTAAAGCAAGTACGATTGCTACCAATTCTAAAACATTTATAATAAAGTTCATATCATGTGATTTAAACTATCTAGATATACATGTAACCACTTTACTATTTTATATTAATATAACCTTATACCATAAAAAGATGCATTACTATAAATTTTATACCCATTAATACTCTTTGAGAATACAAAAATTAAATCAAAAGTTAATTTATCGTTTAGTATCACAAAACTATTCTCATAATCTAGATTCTAATTATCAAGTCTTATGAGCATAAATCTAACATTTCTTGATAAAATACATAAAAAAACTAATTTATTAGACTAAAAATAAAACAATAGAAAAAAATCAAGAAGACTAACAAAAAATGAGCCAATGAGATGAAGAAAACATCTCAAAATTAAACAACTAGTTTAATACAACAAAAATAAAAAGAATATTATGCAACATCAAATTATCATACAATATGAAAACATCAAACAAGCTATTGATAAAACGTATAACACAAAAATATATATTGTCATCGCATACAAAAAATCTCTCTCATAAACTTAAAAAGTACAATGCAATCTCTCATTTAGAATTCTAAGTTATCATCTAGTGAACACTAGCTCTAAGAGTCTCTACATCCTAATCTATTGTGGCAACCCCCTCTGCTTTATTGGATTGAATGCTATGACATTTAATTTTTTTTACTTTTTCTTTTCTCCTTTAAAAGACATGCAAATTTTTATATTTTTATAAAAAATATGTTGAAGTAATTTTTAAAACTCTATTTTAATAATTCTTTTAAAGCATTACAAAAGTGAATTTAAAATAACTTCATATTTAAATACATTTTCTATAAATAAACCATCTAACCATTAAAGTAACCAAGCCTTTAAAATATCATGGTTCACACATTTCTCAAATTAAGTAACATCTCAATTAACACCATGATATAAGTTCTATTACAAGCCATCTTCTCTCATAAGCAAACTACTTTCACCATAATTACAAAGATTAAGGGAGAAAATATAAGTATCTTTTAAGTCAAATTAGCATGATTTATTGCTTATTGCTCCCCTGTAGTCACATGGTGTCCCTCTTTTTAATCAAAAGTATTATGATAAAAATAGATTAATCCAACCATTAATAGCTCTATAGCAAAAACATGCTCATATATGTAAATAAAATAACATTGGGTAGCCACATGTAATGGTTATTTACTAAATACAGTGTAGAAATATACATATAAATGAGCAATAAAAATGTGAAACAAATTTTCATGTAATTGCTTTAATATTCCATATATTTTTATTTTCTTTATAAATTTACCCATTTTTAACCATTTATCTTCTTAAAGATTAGCTTAGATAAGAACTCTTCATAAATGATCGAACATATTTAGAAATATGACTTTCCAACATAAATAGCTCAGATGAATGTCTCGTTTGGCTCATCTCTAAAATCATCATTCGATAATGATAATCACCACTTTACAGAACTATTCATCGTATTATTTTTTTGAACTTTTCCTTTCCTTGACCAAACCTTTTTCTTTTATTATAAACTTATCTTTTGTTTTCTTTTGTGGCTACCACGATAAGTAGAGTTTTATTTTTCTTTTCTTTCTTTTCCTTTTTGTGAACATTAATTCAATAGTTTGAAAATATATAAAACTTGTAAACAAAGTAATTTAGTGTATCATGCTCTAACATGATGCGATAACTCAAACATGTGTTAATCATTGCAATTCAAAAGAAGGAATCAAACATCCTTAATATTTTTATATGAGATCAACACTTACACCTTTACTCATTAACAAACACCACTCATCAAACATCAACTATGAGAATTAACTAGTCCATACAAGATCCACAAGTATTTGTAAATTGATATTATCATTTGAGCCTTTAACATATAAATATTACTCATCAAGATCTCAATGATTCACCTTCTTCCAACGATCATGTCTATTCAATTTAGTGTGTCTTTACCTTCTTTTCGATTTGACTTTGATGATCCCCCATATGTTAGACTCTCCTCACAATGATTAACATAATCATTTGCCATTATGGGTTTTAAAATCTCTTTCATTTTCTTGTAACATACTTTTATGATATATAGCTTTGTATTATATAATGAGTCAAATCTCTCTTTATTTATACTTATTTGTTCTTATCATAGTTCTATGATCTATTTCATCATATGTGTATAATCAATTTCAATTTAATCAGCTCAAGCATTCTCCTTGAATCATATTGTCAAAATAATTTATTGTACTTATGTTATCCATTTTATTACATACTCTTACTATGTCATAATTATGTTCCTATATGACATCTTTCTAACTTAATCATACTCATATAGTTCCTTAAGCATATATATATGATCTCACATTTAGCTCATTCATTTTCTTGATGTAAGTATGATTTACTTATTCTTTTTCTTGGCTTATCATATTTATTTGGTTCTCTTGACATCACATTAAATCATATCTTATAATTTACTTTATTATACTATATAATACTTTATAAAATTTAAAAATTCAAAAAAAAATTTAGAAAACTATTTTTAACTCAAGACATTTTAATTTTACAATGTAAGATGTTATAATTCATTTCTTATAAAAATTGTCTTTAAAATTTACAAAAAGAAGTTATACTTTTTAATCATCTCATCTTTTAATTCTTATTGTTCTCTCTCTTTGTTTGATTTGCTCATAATACTTTAATCATTGAAATTCCTTTTTTTCTCGCAATTTCTTTACTTTCCTTGCTAAAAATTTTTGTTAGCTTTTCTTCATATGTAAAATTTGACTATAGCTAGAATACCTTTGAATCCAACTCTAGCATGTGTGTTGGATGCTTCACATATGTCCACAACAAAGAAATATGAAATATTGTATAAATACTTATCAGATTTGTTGGTAATGCTACTTTATTAGTCACTTCATATATCATTTTGATTGGAAAGGTCCAATATATCTTATTTTTAGCCTTTTACTTTAACCAATTATTATGATTCCTTTTAAAGAACTTACCTTAATGATGATCTAATATAAATTTACAACACTTTATCTAGAATTAGTAGAGTTAACATTGGTGCAATTATTAATTTTTATTTTAACATTTGAAATTTATCTTCACACCATTGATCTTAAAAATAAAGAACTGTTATAGGTTAAATCTTGTTGAAGGTGAAACAATTTGAGAAAACATTTTGACAAACTTTGATAATATCATACTAGACAAAACAACTTCAAATTTCAATGACATTTACAAGCATGGGCCACTTTGTTACTTTTGTTATATTTTAGTTATCTATTGCTAACCTTTTGGGACTTATGAGATGTCCCAAAAATAAAATACTCTATATCGTAGTTAACAGTTTAGAGTTAGAAGAATGCCATAGATAACTCTAGGTGATTGATAAGAGAGTCAATGTTGATGATGACATTGATTAGGATGTAATAAAACTTAAGATTTTGCTCATAAAGCCAGAGATAGCTAAATCAGATATATAAGATGGTGAAACTTTCATTAGGTAAGAAGGTGACTATTTTGTATAACTGATAGAGACTTAGTTGTAAACTACCAGATCATGTAGTGAGAGACTCAAGGAAGCTGCAAGCCTCTTTGCTTAGGATATCAAAGTAAAATAGTGCATATATTAAAGCATATATATTTAAGAATCTTAGAGACTTGAAAAACATTTCCTACTTGATTAACAAAAAGTTAATTTGTGTATCATCGAATCAAGAGTTAGGGATTTTGATGGATAGACTATTAAGGATTCCTAAAGCCATGTAGGCTCATGTGATTGGTGCACTAGATCATGTGATGAGATAAGAGTGTAGACCTTATATCAAGGACCTCATGGGATTGGAGGGAGTGTCAACTTGCTATGAGATGCTAGTTATCAGCTCAATTACAAATTCATTAAACCAAAAATTTATGAAAAAAATCAAGGAAGACAACAAAATAACAAAAACAATCATAACAACATCATGTAGCAAGAACCACATGCACCCATTCTTGATGGCTCATTATATGTGCATCAGAGCATGCATTGGTCAAGTGCACATGCAAGGCTATCCACACTTTGGAACAATAATCTCACAAATAAATAATTCGTTAACTTGGACGAAAAGAGCATGTGTGAGAGCACAACTAGACATCTTAGGTGTATAATTTGTGAAATTTCTTTTTTTGGTAAAAACCTACATATTCATGTGAAATTTAAAATATTATATATTTTATAATATATATCTAAACATCTATATAAAGAGATAAGAATGATGAATAAAGTAATAATTAATTCTATAATTTAGAAGTTTGTGAATTCATAATTTCTTGAAATAAAAACTTTTTTATTATTCTTTTCTTTCTTATTCCTCAACATTTTCATGCTTCCAATTTTGTTATCATGACTCCAAAGAAAATCTATACTGTTAAGAACTCAGGATGAGAATACCTTGTAGATATATCATATTATTTTTAGTATTGAAGTATTTCATTTAATGTCTATGGTAGAAGCAAAGAAGAAAATAATTAAAGAATAAGTAAAAAATGAAAATCAAGAGATTAAGGAGGCTTTAATTGAGATGACTGCATCGATTATTTCATCAATAAACTAAGAGATATAGGTAGCTCTACTAACTCAACTAATGCAAGTGTAAATAGCGATGATACTAAAATCTCAATCCCTTTTTATGAAGAATCTTAAAGATAATCTATTAAAAAAATACTATTAATAAGATAAATTTTGGATTAAATAATAATTCTAAAATAAAAAAATGAGGATGACATCAATCTCATACTTTTGATGTATAGTAATCAACATTATTCTTTCAAGAAAGATACTATATTTGATTTACTAATTTTTGATAGTATAATAGATGTAGAGGAATTTGATATTTAGTTGGAGCAATTATGAACATATTTCTTTCTATATGACTATTTATCAACTAATAGGGTGATGTATACTTAACTAAAAATGATGAGATATGTATTAGCATTATAAAATACTCACTCAAGAATAAGTATAATTATAAAATTAATATGACACTAATTTAAAGAGTTGATTAAAAAAATATTTTATCCCATGGCCTACATAAAATAAAGGTAGATAAAATAGCTTAATCCATGACACTGACAAAGACAAACTATGTAAGAATATATTATAGAATTTTGACGATAAGTCATGAGTTTGGGAATACTTATAGATGATATATATATATATTATCAAAGTATATTATAAGTTTATGCTATCCTATTGTCATCAAATTCTCTTTTTCTTATTCAATTTTTAAAATAAGTCAATATATTTATAATGATTATAAAAAAATAAATAAATACAATAAACAAAACTAAAATGATAAAATACTATGAAGACTGACTATAAGTCTAATCATTGATAATAAAAGAAAGAGTATTCTTAAACAAAATATATAATTGGTATAACTAATAGAACTCTTTCTACTAATCAAACACAAAACTATTGTAATTACTATAATAAGATAAAAAAACATATGACAAAAATATAATAAATTTTATCCTAAACTATTTATAGAATTTTTTTAAAAAAATAAAGTACTTATTATAGTAGAGACTAAAAAATACTAAAACTGACAAAATCTTATCTTTTATAATGAATTTAAAAGACATCTCTTTTGAAGGAAAACAAAGAAAAAAATTCTTCACTATTTGAATTCAAGTCAAGAAAGAACTTATCAGTGCTATTGACACTAGAAACAAGAAGAACTAATTATTAGAGAATCTTATGAAGGGATTAAATCGAGAGACTACACCACATCTATAACCTTATTCTCTAGAGTGAATTTATAAAGATTTCAAGGTGAGAGTTTTTTATCAGCAAAAGCTACATTGATTAAGTTATTTATAAAATGATATCTCTAAATATCTACCAAATTATATTAGAAAATTAATAAAAATGCATTCTTTGAGCTAACCAAGTCAAGAGATTAGTGAATACTTACTAAAGTTATATGTTGTAACAACAAAATTAAAGAAGCCATTTGATAGGGATGATAGAAGGTTTAACCTTTTGAAAAAGATATCTAAACTAGATCTTACAATGAATCAAGTTAGAAAAGAAGATTCGATGGCCATTGAATCACAAAATAAGACATGAATAGGAGCTTAATTCCAACTTCATTAAACAAAAAAATTATAAAAAAAATCAAGGGAGACAATAAAATAATGAAAACGATTGTAATGGAACCATGTAGCAAGAATTGCATGTGTGTCCCTGTATCGTTGCTTACTACAAGTGCACTATAGCACATGCTACAACTCACTACATAGGGGACATTACTAGAGGCACAAGCTTGCACACTTGGAGGCTTAACATGCCAGATGCCCATGTGTGCTAAGGGGCGTGAGGGGCACGACAGGCTCACGTGTGGCATTATCAACAAACGACCACGTGCGTGATGAGTCAACTTATCATGTCACTACAGTCAGCATGTACATTGGGCTATTTGTGCATGCGAATCGTTCCTACATGCATGAATAATGTCTAAATGCGTGTGAGGGGCGACAAATGTGTGTAGTTATAGCACTTGGGGAATAGAATTTTCAAAATTTATGCAACTTCTCCTTTTGGTTAAAAACCACAAGTTTCTTATGAAAATTAAAATATTATATATTTTTTAATAAAATAATATCCAAATCTCTAACTAAGGATATAATAATAATGAATGAAGTAATTTAAGACTCTAAAGTTCATAACTCTATAAATTCAGAATTGCTTGTGGCAAAAATCCCTCTTATTCTTTTTTTCTTCCTTAGTTCCTCACCAATTCTCATGCTTTAACTTCCACTATTACGACTCTATAAAAAAGGTGCATCGTTGAGGGCTTGATGCAAGAACAACTCACAGATAGATTAGACACTAAGCATCCAATTAATTGTCTTATATGATATTTGTTAATTAAAAGTTCTTAATAGGTCTTAATGAGATAATATTTTTTAGAGATAAGTCATTAAGCCAATGATTAAATTTTCTATTTTTGTTAAGCACAATGGATTGTACTACCAATCATAATAATGATTATATATTATTGGACACGCTTATTATATTATCTTATAATTCTTTTATGTCATGACTTAATGATGCCTTATTAAAAGGAAAGACTAATCTTTATATTACATGTTGGACTAAGGAGTTCATGCATAAGAGTCAAAGTTGGGGACATCTGAGTTAGTGCATCTAGTAACTTCATTATTCAATGGGCATTTTATGATGATTTAGTTATAGTGTTTATATTTCATGCATAGAAGTGACATTTACAATTGTTGGACTTTGATTTATATTGAACATTTATTACGGAAATTGATTTTAGCATATTTTATATTATTTTTATATGATAAATTTGGATTTCTAGATGACATGTGGATTGCATGATGATATTTTAATATTTTGGATATGTATGAATTTTTATGACAAGTTGGTAGATTTTTTATACCATCTTCATCTTAGTATATATTTGTGAGTTAACCTAAGATGAACTAGTTTCATAGTTAATTGGCTAACTAGTTAGTATAAGTACATGGTTCATTTTTGATAGAACATCACATGTATGATGATTAAATTAGCAGATTATGACTCCTAGTTTGACTGTGATGCTTGGAGAGCGAAATATGGCTAACCAAATACATTAATGGGTGCACAAATCTGGTTACACCCAAGAATATACAAAAATATACTAAAATAATCAAGGATAACAAATGTCAACTCAAAACATTAAAAATACAATACATGATTTTGATATCATCATACTCCTTCAAAAGCCTTGGGTTTAACAATCTCTCTTTTAATAATAACAATAAAACCTCAACAAAGAAATGAATGAAAGTGCCAAACAAAATAAATTATAAAAATCAAACTCAATCACATGAATAAAGACTATTATAGTGGATTTCAAATAGAGAATAATGTAGAAAAGCAAATAGCTCCCCTTAATTACAATATCTCTCCTTAAATTCCAACACACATAGAATTTTAACATCTACTCTCATTTTTTATTATTATTCAAAGGGGTTAATAAGACCAAGAGACATCCTAATTCAAGTAAAAATGTTAGTAGGTAATGATTTAATGAAGATATCAGCTAGTTGATCACATCAGGGAACAAAATCATGTATGATAACTTTGTGATTTGGTTTCTCCTAGATGAATTGAAATCGGATATCTATGTGCTTAAGTGGGAATGATGAATATGATTCTTGGTAAGACATATAACACTAGTATCATCACATAAGATGAGTGTTTCTTCTAATTGAACTCTATATCACATAATATTTGTTTATTTCAAAGAACTTGAGCTACACAACCACCACCTGTAATGTATTCAAATTATGTGGTAAATAGTGTTACACAATTTTGTTTTATACTTGCCCATGAAGTGAGAGTGTCTTATGAATTGAGTCGTGCTAAACAAGTATTTTTTATTAGTTTTAATTCTAATAAAGTAAGCATCTAAATAAAGAATAATTTTAATTCCCAACTCACTCATAGGATGTCATAATATGAAAGAAGTCGCACCCCACCTAACTTCCTTAACAATCCTACCCAATGCGACATCAAACATCTTTATTATTGGGTTTAATTAGAGTTTTATTGTACATTGGAGCACACTATTCACTTACCTAAGTGACAATGATAGTAAAACAGACATTAACTCCCTTTAACATATATTTTGTTCTAAAATATTATCAAATTTTAAGATTTACAATAAGCAAAATGTCCTTTAAAAATATCTATGTTTCCTTGAATACACTATTACAAATATAAAAAATGAATCACAATAGATAAATATACATATCATATCTTAAATATCTTAAATATAATCTCAACAATATCCCACAATCCATCCACTATCCAACAAACCAAAAATACATATTTCTATATAAACTACACATAATTATCTAAACTATCTTTTTTTAAATACATAAGTAATATCCAAATCAAAATATCACAAGTCTCCTTGTAAATATATCATCAAAATCATCTTATCTTAAGTATAACTAAAGTTCCCAATTCTTAGTACTCTAAAATTCTAACATGTAATGTAAACTTATAATGAGTTTGAATGTTTAATAGATAAATTATTATCCTAATAATAATAAAAATTAAAATATTATAACAAAATAAGCTATAAAAATAATTAATAATGATAAAGACTTGGTATCTCTGTATTAAAATAAATAATATAAATAAGTATTCAGCATATAAAAATGTATAATACAATCAACACCTAAAATGCTATATAAATGCAGATTATGATCATGCTCATGCTTACATATCTTTCTATTTATTATTTAACCATTTGAAACCCAATCACTTTATATGCTTCAATTCTAAATTTTGATTCTCATATTTTCTCATCTTTTTCATTTCAATGTTTCTCATCCACCTCATATCACTTATACTCACTATTAAGGCTTAAGTATTTTCTGAATGATTATTATTCCAATATCACAAAATCTAATCTCATCCCATATCATGTTCATATCAAGCACATAATATACATATATCATATTATATCATCTCATATAGACCTTAACTTATAAGTATATCATATCCTTTTCATATCATAGTGGATCTCATTATATATTATAGGTTTAGCACACAATATGTAAATCTCATTTTATATCAAATCTATATCATAACATATCTTATCATATATCATGTTTGCATTAAGCACATTGTATACATATCTCATTTCATATTATGTCTATAATATATAGAGTCTGATATTAGTGGTATCATATCATATCATATTATCATATTATCTCAACTCATCCTAATTTATAGAGACAATAGAGTAGTAATTAATGATAGTATAATTAGATAAGATACAATCATTTTTTTATTAAATTATTTCAATAATAACGTGTCTATGATAAATCAATACTATCACTAGTATAAACATAACAATAAGACTCATATAACCTAAATCATAGGCACTCATGTGATCTTATATCATAAGCATTTATCATTTATCCTTATTCTTTTTAGTTCTTATTTCTCTTTTACTTTATCTCTTCTTAATCATATTCATTTCTTATACTATATTATTAGCATCATTAAATTATTCAATTCTCTTACTTTTCTACACCTATTTCTCATCATAAAGCATGCAAGTAATGATGCAAAACATTACACATAAAAAAGAATGTTATGATATTATATAAAACATTCAATGATTATAAAATAATACCATACTTATATTATAATAATTCAAATTTACCTGCATTCTCTTCTTAAGAAACTTCCTACACTAGCTTCAATCCCTCAATATCTATTGAGCGATGTATAGAAGAAAACAAAACCTAAATATTGTTTTGTAATACACCCAAGGTTCATAAGGACCAAAATGTAGAACTAATGCCCTCTCAAGGAATAAAACACACTTCAAGAAGCCTAATGAATAATGTTGAGGAATGCTAAAAACAAAGATCATGGAATAACTTTATCAATTTAAGGTAAAGCTTCATATTTAGGTGTAGCTTGAAAACAAAATACTTGATTTATGAAATAACTTTCTTCTAATTTATGTGGGAATAAGAATAAATTAATAGTATAATTATGTTAATTGTAAGACCAATCAAAATCATTTAGATGATAAGGAAAATTTGCTTCAATTCAAGATATGCACAAGAAAATACTAGCATTCATCAACTATTCTTGGAAGAATCATTAATGCTCCATCATTGAGGAAACACATTCCTTGCTACACATATCACACAAATTAACTTAGTAACTAGAATAGGTAAGCTAGACTTAATGTCTAACAAATAAAAATGGATGCACAATCCAGACCATCCAACCACCAATGAAATAGAAAATTTGTTGACTACACATTACTTTCTCTTTTGACACTCACAAGTAAAGTCATCTTTTGAAGAAATATATGTATACAACCTAAACGATACGAAAATTTCAATATCCAAAATATGTATATTTGGAAAATTGGATACTTTTTAAAGAAATTATATTTGTTTAATTCCAAAAATTTAAAATCTTTAGTAATCAAATTAAGAAAAATAAGTGATTTATAACTTATAAGGAGTTAACCCTAATGAAGCTAATATAGCTATTATATTAGAAGATATTATGAGATAAGGTATGATAATATACCTATATAAGATATATATATATATATATATATGGGCATGAATGCATTATTATTGTATTTCTTTTTGTAGATTGCTATGCATTATTGTATTTATTATTTCAACTTATTTTCTTAGCTTCATTACTACTTTTTATATTAATTTATCAAATGTAGCTAGTAATTTACTTATTAAGCATATCATACTTATTATTTACTTATATTATAAGTTAGCAAGCAAACACTCCTATAACTATGGGTCTTTAGATGATAGTTTAGGACTTTGAAATGAGAGCATGTTATGCCTACAAGTGCGAGTGTGAGTGGGATGGACATCATACACTTATGAGGATAACTTATATGTTATTTTTAAATATACTAGTTTGGTTATTAACTTTCATATTGTGATAATTGTACATTATGTGATACTACTTTTGTTATTTGTATCACGCTTGATAATTTGAGATTAATATGGCGTTTTCTTCATCATCCACTTATTTTGGTTGACTCGTGTCATCAGTTTATGTTGCTTACTCTTATTTACCCCATAAATTTGTGTTGTGATCGTATTTTATCAAGTTATAATTAACTATGTCATGCACAACATGACAAAAGAGGCAAGGTCTATTCTTTTATTAAATAAAAGGATTATTTTAATATTAATTTATTTTCTCTTTTTTGCTTTAAAAATTCATAGAAATATTTAATGAGCTCTAAAAATTATAGGCTCCATACCTAAAGACTTCTATTGAGACTTTCATAATTATATGCGCAACGTTTTGATCTAGTCATTGACATTCTATAACTCTTTTTGAGATGCCCCAATCATCGATAATTCTTAAGCTCTGGATTTGAAATACGCAAATCTAATAAATGAAATTTTATTTAAAAGAAAATTTAAGGTTGAGTAAGCAGGCTATTACATTAATCAAATTTAACCCCTTTTGGGTCATTTTCATTAATGAAGATGCTATATACGAGAAGTTTTTCACAACATTTTTATAATTGTTTGTTATTCTTAAGAAACTTTTTTATTTGTAATATAGATATGGGTTAAGATGTAACATCCTCGATTGTAAAATAAAAATATTTTTGAGTTAATTATGAGTTATTTATATCTATGAAATTTTATAAAAGTTTTCTTAAAATTTTCAAAAAAAATATCATTTCTTAAGATCATCATATATTGCAATCAAGTAAATCATATAATATGATAAAATATGCAATTAAAATAAATAAGTTTAAAAAAATTATACTATATGATATGAAACCTCTTATTAGTATGATCGATACTTGTTTAAGTATTGTCATAAAGAATGAGATGAGTCTAATAGGGAAAGAGAAAAGTGTGAATCATATAATATGATATTAAATAATCGTACATTATGATCAAGTAAGAGAATCAATGAGATAATTATATAAATCAACCTTACATCATAAAAATATGAGTAGATCATCGTTTATGTATGATTATATGTAGACAAAATCATTGCCTTAATAGGCCTGGCAATAATACTAGATTATACAAGTACTAAAGTAACAATCTTTTGATTACTATAATATAAGAAAGAAAATTTAACTAAAGCTAATATGAAGAGTAATGGTGAATAAACTCAAATATATCAAACTATATGATGTGGACAATTGTATAGCTATGATCAAAATAGTGGAGTGTTGTACATGAACATCATTGGATATGACATAATAAAATCATACTAAAAAAATATATTATATGAGTATAATTAGGGCATCATATTAGTATGTAAGAAGAATTAAAAGTAGATTAAGACAAATATAAGCATAATATAGTACAAAACAAAAATACAATATAATACCACTACATAACCAAAAAGTTTCAAAACTCAAAATAATGAATGATGGTTTTAATATACTCAAGAAGCAACCAATTAACGAAAAAGAATTGAAGTTACAAAGGCACAAAGGTGAAGAGACATTAACGACGGAATGCAATTGTTGGATGAAGTAGAAAGGCTAAGGCAAATGCATGGATGCTATAAAGAGCATGTAACCAAACTTTGGGAGAATTTTTTAGAAAACTTAATAGTTATTTTTTATAGAGTCAATTTAAGAGAAAGGAAGAGAGAAACATGAAGTTCTTCTAAAAGAATTTGAGGGGAAATCAAGTGAGTTTGAGCTAGAGGCAAAGATAAGGTTAAAGGAAACACACTCATGGGTATTGTAGAACCCAAGAGCTTAGAGCAAATATCTAAGCATTCGTTAATTTGAATGGTAGCCCTAAAAACTTATAATTATCATATCTCATTCCAAAAGTAGTTTTATAAATATCATCCTTTTTAATTCTTAATTGATGATAACTTGATCTTAAGCCAATTTTAAAAATATGACTACTCCTTAAATTTGATTAAATAAGTCATTAATTCTTTGTGAAACATACTTATTCTTAAAAGTAATATTATTGATTTTTTTATAATCAATGTAAATTATTTAACTATTATATTTCTTTCTCACAAATAATATGGGTGTTTTCTTGGGTGATATTTGGTCTCATAAATTATTTATCTTACTCCTACATCTATACTTTAACATCTTGAAATTCTATTAATTTCATTAAATATGAAGCTTTAGAAATCATTTAAGGCCTTGAAACTAATTGGATCTCAAATTCAATCTCTTCTTTCAAAGTTAATCTTGGTAAATCATCTAGAAAAATATATGATTATTTATTAACTACAAGTGCTCTAAAATTTGAGAAAATTTTCTATCCATATCAATAACAGATACCAAATAATCATCATACTATTTACACAATAATTTTTGTTCTTTTAGTATAGAGATAATATGATTTTTTCTACCTTAAAAAAATAATTCAAACTCTCTTCCATTAGAGTCTAAATCTCTATTTTATTTTCTTAATAATCTACTTTGACTTGATGGTCATATAACCAATCCACATATAATATAATATCAAATTCTATTATAAAATGAAAATAATCAATATGATACAGAATTTTCTTTTTTTAATTTTTACTTGTTACTAAATATGATTTTCTACTCCTGTAATTTCCATTAGACATCTTAACTGATAATAAGTATTTAAATAGTTACAATTTAGTATTCAACTTATTTATTATCCATCTATCAATAAATAAATATGATGCTTCATAATCAAATGAAATAATAACAAGTAAAGTCTATCAGTGTAGCATACCTACAACAATAATAGTTGATTATAGAGCCTCTTATTGAGTAACTGAGAGGACTTGAGCCTCACTACCTTAACTAACTATAGAACCTCTACTAATGCTACTTCATTCTACAAAAGACCAAACTCTGCTTTTTCTTGAAGTACCATGGCCATCACTCATCAATAAGTTGGATGCTTTCAATTCCATCATTTTAAGACAACCATTGAATATATGTCCTAATACGTCATAAACAAAACATCTTATTATCTTATTGAGTGCTAGTTTATGCTCACTTCTATGCTATTTATCACATTTAATACACTTACTAGTTTCACTATATTTAAAATTGGTTTTACTAGTTTTGGGACTTTTCTTGAGAGTTGAATCTATTAAAACCAACTATATTATAACTACCATTATTGAAATTGTTAAAACCAACTCTTTTCTTAGAAATGTCTTCAAACTTTTGAAACAAAATTTTTTTCATCTTCTCTTACTTTCGTAGTACTCTACTCCATCACTATAGTTCTTGCATATTCCATTAATTCTATATAATTTATACTTCTTACTATATTAAAATTTCTTTAATCTCATCTCATAATCTCTTGCAAAAAATATAACACCTTTGTTACTCTGAGGTGACTATATTTGATTTGTACCTTAACAAATAAGTAAATTTGCATTCATATGTTATCACAATCATTCCAAATTGTATCAAACAATTGAATTCATCTCTTTTTTTAAGTCTCATTAACATAAGAATCAACAATCTTTCAAATTCTTCTATGAATTTTTCTTATGATATCTCCCTAATAAGTTTGCCTTAACATTGAATTCATTGTATGGAGCTCCATCACAAGCAGGTTGGATCTTTTAGTTATTATTATTAATGTCACTTGCTAATCCTTAGGGTGTGACAAATCATTAAAGATTTGTATCATTTATTAATAAGACAGATACATTCATTGTAATTAATTAACCACTTTTATCTATTAATGATCTTGTAAAACGATTACTAGTGCCTGTAATTGACTGTAATAAAGAAATTAAAATTTGTGCTAATTCATTATAGGTACCTTTTACTATTTTTCTTTTTCTTTATCAATGTAGCAAAATTTAGTTATATTCATTTCTTTTATTACATCTTAATCACATAATATCCCAAAATATATATGTCTAACCTCTTATAATTAAATTATAATATTTATATATACTGATGCAAATGCATATTTTATACTAGTATTCTCATTTATATACTTCATCTAACATTAAACAAATGTTTTGATAACACCATGTTAGGGCCACACATAACTCATCGATGAACATAGCGTGTTGTATGTTTCTTTTACTTCAACTCACATCAATCTTACCTTTCTTTATTGATATCCATATATCATACTATATGTTAAAGCTATCATATAATACATTTAATTTAAGTTATGAAATGATAACTCATTGGAAATTGTCTATCAACTCACAAAACTAACATAAACTAATCTTATTGGATGATAACTTTATTATACAAAATGTTTATTTCTAATAAGAAACAAAAATACTTCAAAACAACAAAGTTTTCATTCTAATCAAAACTAAATTTCTTTAAATCATTAAAAACATATTTTAACAAGATACATTAGCCAAATTCTATCAAATTCTATCATGAAATCTATTGAATTAATGAAAATAAATAATTTTTAGTTACTTATTGAATTCTTTGCTTTCCCTCTAGATTTCCTTTGTTGCAACGCTTTCTCTTTGGCTTTTAACAATAAATTATCACTTAAATCATCTTAAAAACATCATCCTTGAATTTCTTCTTATTCCATAGTAGCTTTTCTTTTCCTTTCTTTCATTTCTCTTCTTTTTTTTCTTTCCTTCTCTCATTTCTCTCTTTTTTTGTTGCTCACCTTGTCCCTTAATTAACCTCCCATAAGATGATAAGAATAAAATATTTACTAAAATGTTATCAAATTTGCTAAAATTATATTTGTGTTATTTTTAAAAAAATTATAAGTGATTATTTAGATTATCAAAAATTATAAACTTATTATCATTGAATTTCTTTTAAGAACTTAATTTTAAAACATGGCATCAATGACTCTATATAATGAGGTCATAAAAAAATTATAAAAGTATCCTAAATGTAGCCATCTTTCATAGATACTAATGGCATTATATTATATAATATGAATGCCATCTTAAAAAAATTTGATTATTATTTATTCCTTTCATGATTTATAAATAGATTTATAAATCATATTGTAACTCAATATGATGGATTACTTATTTTTCTATTATATATATATATATATATATATATATATATAATCATGTCCTATTTTATATGAAAATTTTCATGTAGGTAAATTTAATTTCATATTAATTAGATAAATAAAAATGATATTAAAATATAATTATATTTAAATAAAATACTAATAACCATCAGATAATCATCCAATATAGATGTAACAGAGTAATCAAAATAATAATCAAATAAAAAATTATTAAAATCATATATAAATTTATTATTATATTTATATCATACATAAATTTATTATTAAAATCTTATCCAATTTTATTATCATTTTCAATTTCTATAATATCATAGATGCATATAATTTTTACTAATTTTTTCCAATGATAAATAACATCAACAATTTACCTGTTTATTAAACTAAAATCTTCTTTTTAATCTTTCTCTTAAGCTTCATTGATCATACTATATATGTACTCATATATGATACATTCCTCATATATTGAGCTTAAGACTAACCCGATTATACCTCATTTATCTAACTTTTATTGGTTTTTAACCTAACATATCATACAATGGACTCATTGTTCTACATGTTCCTTCTAATTCAATTAAGATCAATTTTACCTTTCTTTATAAATTTCCAAGTATTGTATTATACATTATAGTTATCATATACTATATTTAGTTTAAGTCATCGTATAATAGCTTAAAAAACATTATGTGTATCTAGTTATGAAATTGGCCTAAAACTAATCTTAGCATACAACGAGTTTATTATATAGTTATTCTTTTTCAATCAAGAACAAAAATAGTTCAAATTGATATAATGCTCACTTTGATCAAAGCCAAATTTCTTCTAATCATTAAAAACATATTTTAACAACATACATTAACTAAATTATAACATATACTAACATAAAGTCTATTAAAATAGTGAAAAGAACTAAATTTTAATGACCTTTTTTTATTCTATCTTATTTCTAGATTTCTCTTGTTATAATGCTTCTTCTTTGGCTTCAAACAATAATCACTTAAATCCTTAGAAAAATACATCCTTGAATTTCTCCTCGTTCTATAATAATTTTTGTTTTCCTTCTTTTTTTCTTTCTTTTACTTAACTTTTTGTCTTTTTTTTTTCCTTCTGCTTCTCTCTCTCATTCTCACAAACCAACCTTCTTAGCTACCTCTGTCCTAAGTTGACCTCCCATAAGATGGTAAGATTGATAATTTTTTTTAAATATCATCAACCATTAAAATTATATTTGTAATATGTTTTTAGTCATATTAATTATTTAGATATCAAAACATTATAAACTCGTCATTATTGAATTCTTCTTGATAACTTCATTTAAAAACCTAGCTTTTTAATGTTGGACAAGTAACAAACTTTGTTATAGTGAGCAATAAAGAAGGATTAATTTACACCTATTAAAAAAAAATACAAAGAATAAATATAAGAAATCTAAAAAAAAAACATACAAGAGATATGCATCTAAAACGATTGTATCCAATAGGGGATTGGGAAGAACACGGGGGTTACTTCCTATAACATGCCCATAACATCTTCGATGACATAGAAATGTGTACTCATAAATGGATTGGTGATACCGATATCAAGTAAAGTAATAAACAAAGTAAATATCATAAAAGCATAAATCAGAGGCACTTAATATTCTTAATAGATCTTCACAGAAAGTCAAAAATAATAAGATAATTGTATGCAAAAAGACAATCCAAAAGTATTATGGAAATTGAATAGTAGGAAATAGAAGAAGGCGATGAAAATACATGATTCACATATTAGAATATCGAGTAAGATAGAGGTGATGAAAAATCTAAGTCAAATTATTAACGACGATATGACAATAAAGAATTGTTATACAAGTCCTCCTAATATCAAAGCCTCAACAAAGCGGCATATCAAAATTCTCGATGCAATCAACTTCAATATCTTAATAAGATGCAAATAACACAATTGAAAATTCATTCATGCAAATATTTTTTTACATAAAAGGTAGGTTTCATTTTTTATAGAGAGTCTAGTGATACAATGATATAATCACCTTAAAACAAATTAAAAAATAATTAAAAATCTCAAAATGTGTTTTGATAAGCTATTTCTAAACAGTTTTCTAGAACTCTTTTTATTTTTGAATTTTTTTCAATAAGTTTTTTATAATGATATAATCAAAAAATGTTTTTGATTTATTTAAAAACATGACATACTTTTTAATATAATTTTAATAGAACAATTTCTTAATCAATAATTATAATATTTCAAAAAACATATATATTTTTAAATGCATAATTATAAATATAATGGTTTAATTTTAAGATTAATAATATATTATATGAAAAAAAAAACCTTTTAGATTTTACAATTAACATCTATAAGGAGCTCTACCATCGCATAACTGTGCCCTCCTTGCCTGCTCGAATTAAGGATCCAATTTTAGTATTATAAACTATTTTGTTGTATCCTAACTACTAAATCAAGGAATTTAAAATCATTTTGCAAGGTTTTAACCATTATTATAAATAAATAAAATATAGAAAAAAAATTATTTTCAAATATTAAATAAGACACATATAACAGATTTTATTTTATAGTACGTAGGTTCAAAGGGAATAGGAAATACAACGTTATTTGTGAACTGCTAATATATATAAAAAATGATACAACAAAGAAAATAAAACAAATATTTGTCATTTGGATTAAGTGTGATAAATCAAAGATAAAGACGAGTCATTATAAGATGTTGCTATTGCATAAAAGTTATATAATATTAACTTTGGAATGATAAACTTAAAGATAATGATTATTAGAGAAATTATTTGAAAAAATGTTTTTGAGAAATAAAAAAAATTAAATAAGAATAAAATGGCAGACGAGTCTAAAAAGATTAAGATTATAAAATAAAAGTTCTTCCCATACGTTTAACGTCAATGAATTAAGATCATTGTAAACACATTTAGAACATTTGCTTAAATAAACACATTTCGAACTAAAACAACTAAGAGCTCCCTACTCTTTGCTCATGACGGCGTCGAACACTATTAGAAACGAGTTTACTGCCCCATGGTATATAATATAAATGATCATGACTTGTGGAAAAAATCAAAAGACAGATTCATTTTATGTTGTATAATTTTTGTTTCTCAGGATTATTTTTAAAACTTTAGTAGAATCACATAAGTCTTATAAAAATAAAATCTCAAAAAGAAAAAACGAAGAGAAAAATAAAATAAAATAAATTATGTCACGGAATTCATTTTTTTTTTTTTTGAAAAGGATATATCATTATGTCAAAAGTGGCAAAGCCACACAGGTTTTACAGTTAGATCCTCAAGGGGGATCAAACAGAAAATCAGACAGTATGAGTTGGATGAGAGGCTGAGGAAGAGATTCCCCAGGACCCCAAATGAACTCATGAGTGCAAGCTCTGCGAGCAGCCCAGTCAGCAGGCTCATTTCCCTCCCTGTGGATATGAGAAAACCGGCAAGCCTCCATGGCCTTGACATACTGCAGAGTAACAGCAAGCATCCCCTCCCCACTGGGTTTAGTAACCATATCCCGAGCCTCCAGAAGTGCAGCCATCGAATCAGACTGGAACTCAACTGCACGATACTGGGAGAGAAACTCCCTCAGAAGGTCAAAGGCCATAATTATGGCCTGGACCTCCATCATATCAGCAGCCACTGAGAACATCCTCCTACCGGCCACCATGAGAGGTTTGCCAGAGCAGTCTCTAACAACGACACCAAGACCAGCTATGGAATCACCAACCGCGGCATCATAATTGACCTTGATCCACTGAGAACATCACGGAATTCATTTGTCTCATTGACAGCTTTCGAAAGATATATATAGAGAAAATCTTGAAGGCGATTCTTGAAGACGGTACTTTGACGTCGGCGTTCAAACGGACCACCGACACCGGCAATTGGACGACGGCGGTGTTTGCCACGGTGAATCCTGACGACGGTAGCGATCAAGTTGGACAGTAAGCTTTGCCGTTTGAAGCAGAGGGAAGTCTTTCGACGGCAAAGTACATACTGACTCGGTCAAAGGAAAGCGCATAGGTACCTCACTTCTTTTTTCTAAGCTCTCTGGGTGCTGTTTTCCAGCGCCGTATTGGGGTGGGCAAATTTGTCATTTGACCTTTCAAATTTCAAATTTGGAACCCTACCCCGTTTTCCTGTGGCCCCTGCGCGTGGTAGTGATGGAACACGATTAAAGCTCTGGTTGCGTCGAGGAACATATAATTCTCGCCATGCAAACTTAATTGCGTTGGCTGTGAGCTATTTGCGAGAGAAGGTTTTGACTTGGCAGCGCTTTGTGCTACGCTCTCTCTGTTGTTCTGCAGCTGAATGGCAGGCTCCAAAGGAAAGAAAAGTAACAGAAAATCTAGAAATTGCAGAAGTGCCTCTCCTGAGAGGGAAGATGAGGAGATTGCCGCGAGTGAAGCCGCTGGAATCGCGCACACTCATGCTGTTGCAGACGAAGTCACCCCAGGTCAACAATTCAAAAATATACATGCAGTTACATTGCGAAAGGGTTGGTGGCTGCATGGGAAACCCTAAAGCAGACATGGTGCACCTCAAGACGATCTAGAAAGTAAAGGCTTTGCCCAGAGTGAGATTCTTCTTATGGCGCTTGGTAGGAGACCATCTCCCTACTGCAGTAAGGTTGGCTCGCAGGAGACTTGTTGAGTGCAGCAGCTGCATATGGGGGTGCAATGCTGACGAGACGCCGAAGCATATTATGTGGGAGTGCCCGAGTGCGCAGGAGCTTTGGAGAAGCCACCAGCTTCGTGGGGCCGTCACTGCACTTGGCTTCCACGATGGTGAATGTACTGGGGTGTCTTTTATGCAGCGGTTCCTCAACTTCATGGAGGTGCCTATGCGGCGCAAAGTCAACGGCGTTCTGCATGCTGCTACCTTAGCCACGGCGATGTATTATATCTGGGAGTTCCGCAATGCGAAGAAGCACAATAACGACATGCCCAATTACAGACTTATACTGCGGAAGCTGCAGATTGAGGTCTCTTTGCTTCATAGAACTCGCCTATCCACATCTTGCGGGAACCTGCTCAGTTCACTTGAATTGATGGTAGCCCAAAAATGGGTTCCCCCTCCCACTAGATGAGTTAAAATCAACTGCGACGTGGGCGTTGGCGATGATTTGGCGGGCCTCAGTCTGGTAGCCAGGGATCACACGGGTAAGCCCCTACTAGTGATCGGGAGGAAAGTTTTCTCTCAGGCGAGTTTGGCCATGGAAATTTATGCTATGCTGGAGGCTCTTGAATTGGCTAGGACTACGCTCCCGGAGGTTCGGGCCATCGAGATTCAAACTGACTCGACGTTAGCCATGCACCGTACCACTCTCGCCCAGGTGCCCACGGGAGGTGTGTTTGCTAAAGCAATTCTTCATGCTCGGGCCCTTGACACTCTTGTCATCACACGCATCCAGAGGGACGACAAAGCGTCGACGGACTGGGCTGCGCACGCTGCTTGCCGTTTCGAGTTCGCTTGGGGCTGGGGTATGCCCCTCCCTGAGTCCTTTTTGAACCTGCTGCTTCATGACTTCTTATTTGATCCTCCATAGAAGATGATGCATGTAACATTGTCTTCTTTTGAATGAAGGAAAGTTTTCAGGGAAAGATATATATATATATATATATATATTTATGGTCAAAGCAAACTAATAAATTATAAAATAAAATAAATATATAAAAAATAAAAGTTTTTATTAATTTTTGAGAATAGAATAAAATTAAAATATAGTAGTTTTAAGTATTATGTGATAATTTAATATTTTTAATTGTTTTAAATTAATGGTGTACTTTATGGGTTCACATTTCCTTCTGTCATAATAATGCTATTTCTGTTTGGGATTTTAATACGTTCTAAACGTAATTTACTTAAAACACATTTAATAAAATCTGATTTGCTTTTGTTCTATTTAAGAAACAATGTTTTTTTATTTATTTTTTTGGAAAATTCTATATTTCAAATTTAAAAAATGTACTTTATCAACTTTTTATTTTCATTCATATAATTTTTTAAAATATAAATTTTTAAAATCATCTTTTTAAATAATATTTTTAAGTCCACGAGGTATTCACGTACATGTCCGTTGATGGTTTTGTTGTTACGAACGTGAAAAATTTTGGGATTTATTTCAGTGGTTGAATTTGATTTAATAATTATATTTACTAAATATCTACTTATGTAAATTTTGGTGATTAAAAAATTGCTAAAACTATTTTTAATATATAAAAAAATTGTTAATAAAAAATTATAAATCAAATTTTTTGGTAAACAATTTCATTTTTTTTTAATTTTGCTTCATAGCAATCACAGATGTTAGTGTTTTTTGTGTCTTGATTACGGGTTAAAAGGTATTTTCTAAAGAAAAATAACAAATAAAAATATATTCTTGAAAATAATATTAAAGTTTTTTTATCAAATTATTTATTTATTTAAATATTAAAACTGATAAAAAAAAGTTTTAAAGAAAATAATAAAAATATCTTTAAAAATAAGTTCTATTTGCAAATCGACTTTTAATTTTTATTTAAAACACATTTTTATTTAAATTATATTTTTATTAATTTTTTTTTTCATCAAAATTTTACTTTTTTCATTTAAATTTTTTGAAGGGCTATTTTTTATTTTTATTTTTTTAAAACTTACAGATCATTGAACAAACAAGACTTACAATTATAAAATAAAATCTTAGGCTTCATTTCGGGTGCTTGCCGGATAGATGCTTTCCTTTGGCTCCGTACAAAAAAGTTGTTCCCCAGCAAATAATATTACAATAATTTAATTTATTCTTTAGTAACATAACAAATACTATTTTTATCATTATAAATATAAATTATTTTAATTAATAATTTCTATAATGTATTATCAAATAAATATTTTTAAAATCATTTTACATCTATTTTTAACACCTTACCATTTGTAGTTAACATTAAAATACTTGCATCAAATGAATTCTTAGCCCCATTTGACGTGGAGTGTTATAAATTATTTGGAATTATTACAATTCTGGTTACGTTGGATTAGCAAAATAATGGAAATTTTTTATTTGATTATTAATTGAAATTTATTTTGCACAGAGGCCTTGTAGCTTACTCGTTCTACTGCTTAAGGCCCCTAAGAAGAAGCGCCATCTAGAGTCTTCCAGAAAGACCAGGCGGCGAGGAACAATCTATTTTCTTCCACTTGCAGATTGTATCCATTCTACCCAGGTACGATTATATACTTATCTTCACCTTGATCTCGACTCTGGAATTTGTTTTCTTCTTTGATATACCGGCGGTATGATTTTTCTTGCATCTTCTTCATCTAGATTTTATTGATTTGCCCTAAATTTTAGGCAATGACGTTGTTTTGACAAGGAATTTATTCTTTATTTTCTGAATCTAGGAAAGGCAATCTTTGACAAGCTTGAGGATTGTTATTGGTTTTAGTAGTTTAATTCATATGGACATGTGAGTTCTTTGGGCAAGATTGTCTCCTTAGTTTTGTAATGGCGAAAAAAATGGAAGGGATATTGCACTTTTATTTTTTTCTTTTTCTTTCTTTTCTGCAATAACTCTTTGGCTTGCGGAATCACTTGCGGGTTCGCAGGTGTTTAGCTGGAAGGTAGTCTGAAGAGCTTAATATAGCTATGTTTGTTGAAATCTACTCGTAGTCTTTCGTGGCATCAGGGTGTTGGAGAAGGGGGTGGGGATTGAGTTTCCTCAAAACAACGTATTGTGAACGAGAATGGTTTTGTCTGTAACCTGCTGTTTCATTATCAGGAGACCTTGCATTTTTTTGTTGTAGTCTCAAGAAGATGGGCATCGCCGACTTGGGTGATATCTTTTCTTTGGTTTTTGTTTCATTTAAGCAGCTTCAATTATCCCAGCTTTATGTCTGACCTGAGTACAGTACTCTATGTGAGCTGTATATACTTTATGGATCGTGTAGGTATATACACATCACCAACCCATCATTCCCATTTTATAAAATATGGTCGCTCCCCAAGAATATCGACGTCACTAAGCTGTCTATTTAGTTGTTTATCTACCTATCTTGTTGATATCTGAGGCGATTGAACTCATGTTGCAAATCTTTTTCTTTAAGGTCCCATTAGCCAGGTCTCCCATCCTTGCCTTGCGCCAATTTCACTGTAAGTAGGTTTTTTTATTCTACTTGTAGGTCTTCTTTATATTTCAAATCCTTATTTATTCCATTTCGTAATCTTTTTCATTTTCCTGTGAGTAGTGCAAACTATGTTATTCCATATTGCAACATTCAATATATCCACATAGCCAATAGGGATGATGTTCCTACCATATGTTTACCTATTCCTTTTTCACAAAACCTTCAGTTGAATGTGCTTTAATATTTTTTAACCTAAGTATAACAATAGTGTATTCATCTTTTGTTTTATTATCCAGTCCATTTTCTAGTGAAGGGGATTAAGTACTTCATTATTGATCTTTTTTACTTTATGGCCTATTTCAAGCCTGATTTGTTTTATTCTTTTCAACTTCATTTTCAGATATTAAGCTTGAAGCCTTTTTTTGTGAGCTTGGTTTAACCATGTTGTACTTTGTTAAACTATTTATTCTTGATATTGTATTTTTTCGCTTTTGTTGATTCTTGTGACTTGGGTCTAATTGCCACTTCATAATTCTAAATTTTCTTGCTTCTCATTAACTAAATTTAATATTAAAAAACATGTCATTTACATTTTTGAAAAGAACTTGCATGAGACTTTCTAATGAGTTTGCATTAACCATTGTGTGATTTATTTGATAAGCTTGTTCATGATATGTAGTCTGATCCCTTAGTTGTGTTCCTTTGGCTTATTCCAATTTTTAGGCCATTAGCTTAATGATTTATATCTTAACTGCATTGTTCTCCTTAATAAGGCACTTTCTTTGTTACTTAAATTTATGTGCATCAAAACTTGTTTTCAAAGAGGCATTTGAAAAGAATTTATCCTGATCATGCTTTTGCTGAGCTTGGTTTAAGCATGTTAACAACTGTGCCTTCTCCGCTTCATGAGCCAATAGTTAAGCCATTAATTTGCAAATTTTGTTTAATATTAGAGTTTAGTTGAAAAAGTCATGTTTATAAAATTTCTGAATGTATAGTTTGGCTTTCAAATTGTTAACTAGGAAAATTGCAAAATTCTTGAGTCTGCAATACTTCACTTTTTGTTCCATTAGTTCATTCTTGCAATGTGTTGTTCTGTTGTGTCTCTTTTGTTTTGTGCTCTTTCTTGTTGTTTAAATCATTCATTATGAAATTAATTCTTGCACTTCTAAAGCTGCAGAACACGCAACTTTTAATTCTGCAACATGGCGCACGAATCTGGTGCCGAGGGAACCTCTTCTACCCCAGTCAATTCTGACGCTTCAGAATCAACGATTGGGATTAACATTAAAACACTGGATTCTCGTACATATCATCTCCGTGTGAACAAAAATGTAGAATTTTTTCTATGCATTTTTACTTGATTCCCATCTCACATATTTGTATGACGTGCATAAGTTGAATTTGTATGCCATTACACTTGCTCTTTCATTTTGATAGTGTGGTTTTGATAGAATACAAGTTTTGTGATTTGACCAACTTTTATTTGTGCTGTCATTTTTATTAGTTGTTATTTTTTAGGACTTGTTCCTGATCCTTTACTGTATGCTTCCCAGTAAAGGTTCTTTCTTAGAGGAAACTTATATTATTCATAAACTATTCCTCTATGTCAAAATTTTCTTGGCATTTTAAGCTTCTTAAGGTTGCTTCTGGTCTGATCTTTATTGTGTAAAAATTGTAGCATCTTGTTGTTGTACCATTGAAGTTGGTGGTTGTTTTATACATACCCACTATGGCTTTAACTATTCTGGTTGGCAAATATCTCATGTGATTGGTAATGTATGTTTAATAGTGTTTGCAACGTGTAAGCAGTTTTTTTTGTAATGTGTGATTTAGGTTTTATGTAGTGATATGCAAATTAAGGATTCTTCAAAAAGTTTAAATGCCATCTAATATTGCTTAATTGCATAAATGATGTTGTGATTAATGAGCAATGTTTAGTTATTGTTAGAATGTGTGTTTGTACAAAGTTTAAACCAATTACTAGTTGAGAAGTTCAACTTAGTGTGTATTTGCATGCTACTATTAAAACTTTATGTTTGTTTATTGCAACATTTGAATCCATTAATTAACTAAGGTGTAGCTTGTGTGTGGTGCATATATGGTGAGATTTAAAATGAAAACATAATTTTATATTTTCAGGAATGAAATGTAAGATGCAGTGGCTTATGTTAATAGAGGTTTAGTTTTGTTTGGTTTTTTATAGAGATTAGAATTTTGTTTTGATATGACAAACTAACAGACCATAATATTGTGTTGATGTTCTTTCTTAGCTTCCATTTAGTTAAATCTTTATTTGATTATGAATTTTTTTATAATAACTAATAGAATAAGCATTTATGAAAAATTTGAAGAGAAATCGCTAATGTATAATCTTAAATATTCCTAGAAAACATGCATATTAAATACTAATAGAATAATCTTAATATATAATTCATATTAAATACTCCTTTAAAAATATGTTAGTACATGATGGATAAAATGCTGTTATGTAACTTAGAAGGAAAATAAAGAAACTTCATGCAAAAACAACCTAGTCACGCAAAATTTAATAAAGCTTTTATTATGTCACATAACATGGCATTCTAAATTGTCGAAGTTTAATGATAGCATGCTGTCAAAAAGCAAAATTGAGGCATGAAAATGTGATAGGAGAAAGCTTGTGCATAAATGTGTTCATAAATGATTGCCTAATTATAAATAGCTTTTTGTTATATCATATGCAATAGGTATAAAAAAAAAAACAAGAATGTGGAAGTATGGGTATGTGTAGATAAATAATAATTTTTAAGAATTGACCTTTATTTTGATAAGAATACTAATCACATTATAATTTAGTAAGAACTATTTGAATATATATTCTTTTTTTTTTTTTTTTTGAATTCTATACATATAAATGTTGTTCAAATCGCATAAAGGCCAAAAGTTCCATGGTGGAGGGCAAACAACATTAAAGGGGAATATCTCCTCACATACATAAACTAATACAACAAAGGTTTAGACATCTGTAGTTACGTTGGATAATAATAAGTATAACAACTAACTCAATTTGTGATGCTTTTCTTTTATCCACTTTGGGGATGAGAATTCTTATGAGCATTAGGGGTCGTACATCCCAATAGGGATGGAGATCCCAAAACCCATGTTGTTGATTGAGGAAGGGGCATAGATGGCTTTGGTTAAGCAAAGGGATCATAGTTGCATCTACTTCAAAAAAGTTAACAAAAAGTATATGTTGATATGGCACACATCAATGCAAGAACTCACAAATTATATAATAAAAAATGATGTTGAAGTGTGGGGTTAGCTCTTCACCTTGTCCTGCTTATTGGGTGAGTTGCTGTTATCTTTAATGCTGTGCGAGGATGCTCTACATGTGTAAATTTTGATCTGAGCAAAGTAGCAATTGTCAAATTCCAATGGGCATTGGTGATAATGTGGTACTTGGAACAAGGAGTGTGCAATGTAGGCTATCTCGTAGCTTTCATCAAATATGCAATATGCTTGTACAGTGATGATAATCTCATCAGTTTTGTTAGATCTTCAACTTCCTTGGCTTATCATTGTTGTCTAACCGCAGGTTCTTTCTTTGATTTAGGGCAAATCAAGCGTAGGCTATCACCATTCTCTTGTCTTTGAACTGTTGGCTGCATTTCCCTGTTTGGAACCACAAAAATTTCTTTAAAATTGCTTTTTTTTTAGTGCCACCCCTACCCCCAGCCTTGGTAATATCTGTTGTAACTTTATATTTCTTTTTCCTACAGCACACAATGCTCCATGGTTTAATGCTAATTTTGGTTACCACTTTCCCATTGTCACTGTGTGTGGAGGGTGATGCGTTTTTTTTTTTTCTAGGATCATGCTACTACAAATTTCAGTAGTAAGAAGCAATAAGGAAAGTGTGCTGAAGCAATAAAAGTAAAATGGGGAATATTTGGTTGATTTTAGGCAGCTTTTGAACACAAAAGTTGAGCTTTATGAGAATACAACGTTGTAAGGTCAAAGTGATGAACAACTTTATAAGGGGAGGTCATGAACTACCTCCTTATGAAATATCATCACATTTGGAATTTGTATGCTAGGGCATAGGTTAAAAATAAAAACGTCAGGTATTAATGGTTTTCAAAAAACGTGGAAAAAGAGCAAGTTTTTGAAGTTATTTCTATTTTCAATTCTTTTGGTTCCTTTTTTATAATATATGCTTAGTGAATAAGGGAATTGTGCAAAATTATTTGTAGCTTTTTTTTATTGTTTTTCTAAAAATGCTGGATGAGTTGGTATGAGAGATTCCAAAAAGCTAAGAAATAACTTGAGGAATGGAAACTTGGTGAAATATGAGCATTAAAACTTGGAAAATAAACAAATTTTGATCTTTGGCAACACTGTTATCTTTTTTTATTTAAATTGACTAACTTTTAGTGGCCTTGAGTTATTAAGGATTCACTCAATACACTGCACCTAATCTACGTTGAGTGCTTAGCCTAAATGGAGAATAAGATATAACTTGATTTCATTCATCATTGAAGGAATCAAAGCTTGTATTCCATAATTACTAGTCTTTATATAGTAATAAGACATGCTTGAGTGTCAAGAAAATCTCCCCCAAAACACAAAATTTCCAATTCATGCTGATTTAAATCGTTTGTTGTTGTGGTTTGAACAGCATAGGCCTTTCTGAGAGGATTATTTAGGGCGGTTCAGGGAGGACTACTCAAGCTGGTTTAGAAAGGACTGCCCATGCCAATTAAACAACTACACAGGTGGATGGTGTAGCACAGCCACTCAATTGGCTTGGACGTGACCATTGAATAATTCTTGAACTTCAGTGACTGTCTGAGGCAATTAGAGAAATGTGCGGGCAGTCCAAATGAACATTCATACCTTGATAAATTCAACTTGTTTAGGAACTTCTCTGAACATTCTAGAACATGCACAACTACATGGGACCCATCTAATACCATATTTGAACCCTGGTTTGTTCAAAATCCTAGAGCATTGGTACAAAACATGGTACAATAACTAAATAATGAGAAACTATAGGCATTATATGGAAATGACGAGTTTTATAACTGTTGGAAGCATGCTTCACAATTTGAGAATGAACCTCGCATGCTATGGAGACCCCTCAGATCATCACATATTTCTTCAGACCGGTAAACTACATCTCCCTGTTTAGGCTTGGAAATCCTACAGTTAAAGAAGCTGTTGTAGGCAACACTTCCATCCCATATATATCAAGATGCGATGCAAATACCTGCCCAGATACATCATATTCATCTAATATAATACAAAGAAAATTGGAATTTCTAAAATTTTAGTAAAGGTACACCAAAATAGTAGGGGCCCTCTTCTACAAAAACAAAGACAAGCCATTAGATTGCATATACCATTTATGTGGTGGTTAGGAGCAGTCATAGAATGATGAATACTTATCCTTTGTTTTGTCTTCTATTACCTTGGCTTTTGAATGTGCAAATTTCAATTATCACCTTGGCTTAGATCCTTGCCTCCATTTCCCTCATTGGAATCATTGAAAACCTAAATTGATTTTTTAGTATTCCCTATGATAGCATGTTTTTCTGCCTCTTATGGAGCATAAGGGCCCATGTTTGATAGTTCTCATGGGTCACACTTCCTCATTGAACTCTTTTTGGTGCACAAGGTCAGCGGCAGCCCTTGGCAGTGCAAGCCTCTATTGGTAGGAAAGCTTAAGGTTGCAGTTGAATCTGCATGTCAATGCCACCTGCATGACGGGTGCCCCAAGCTGCAGCTGATCACCATGTGATAGCGGTGGCCATCCTTAGGTGATTTTGGCAGCACGAACTCCTTTCTTGTTACTAAAACAGTATCCATGTTTGCAGTGTCATTCTTGCGAAGGTGAAGAAATTTGTAGATGTCAAACCTTTTCTCAACTGAAGCAGACAACATTGAGACTGTCAAACTCAGATCTCTGGAAAAATCTGCCATGAGACCCCATCTGCCCAAGTACTTGCCTTCATTGATTTTCTCAGTTGCACATTCTTTTATGAGAGGAAAACTCGTTTGATGCTATGCATGGGTCCACTGGAGACTCTGATCTTGTGCCCAATCGGATTAATAATTGGTAGTTCCCAATAGTGCGTTGGAGTTCCAGAAGCCGGACTCAGTTTGTTATGGAAGATATTGCTTTAGCAAAATGTTTGAAGTCCATTGTTCGTACGTTAAGTCTTAAGGTCTGGAAACCTGATCCAAGAACCTGTCGCCAGACCGAGTCTTTGTTGCTCTGTTTTTTTGAAGCGAAGTATGAAGCAGTTTCTCCTGCTGTCAAGTATCTTAAATGAATGGAATTGACTCCACCTCATGCACAACTTTGAGGAGAATACTTGAAAAAATTCCCTTGCTCCTATAGATTCACCTCAATAGTGCATACTCAAAATGAGTGGTAACTTTCTTCACAGCCTCAACGTCTATAAGAATTATGCCATAAATACTAGCAGTCTTTGGTCAATATGGCTGTAGAAATCTCATCTAAAGCTTTCTTGGACCAATGTTTAGAATCCAGAACTTAAGCATCTTCCTTTGTGGCACATCCTTGCTGCCAAAAGGGATGGTTTTAATGTTTCGTGGTGACCTTTTCATGTGCCCCTCTATAAGTTGATGAAACTATTTGGAGAGATTTTGTTAAATGGTTTTTTATTGGTTCATTGTGGCAGATCCACGGACACTTTGCTGGCAAGGTTTAACCATGTTGTGCTCACTCATGTTTATATATCTTCTTCCATTTCCCTCACTGTGAACCAGTGTTTTTACATGTTGATTGTTGTAACATCCATGTTTAGTTCTAACATGTTAGTTTCTGAAGAAAAAATCACTTCGCCAAGGTTCTATCTGTCATGCTCAAGTGATTCCTTTTTCATGGCTTGAACCCTTGGGAACAAGCAGAACCCTACCTAAGAATAGGGACGTTGTCATGCTTCCCTTTGAAATGAATGGTATTTGACCAAGCTATTGCAGCCTTCTTTATCAGTGTTGGAAGTTTGGTCAACATCTTATAAAATGCCTTGTCTAATGGCATAGGCCTCCCTACCCCTCCCTTCCTTTCACCGACATGAGCAGAAACGGGAATCCTTGGGTAGACGTTTTTTAGCTTGGGGAAAACAAGAGATGGTTTCTCCAAAGGGGAAGTATGGTGGATTTGTTTCCTGTAGAATATCATGTAATCACATATCATAAACAATCTCTATGAATGTTGTTAAAATTAGAAATTGTCAATCTACTGAGCTTTTTTATTCAACTAAATGTGCCAATATAATATTGTTTAATAGTAGTTTTGTGTTGAACCATGCATCGTTAGTTTTGGTAATTTGGAGTATTCATTGTTAAATGAAAATAGAGATTTTTATAATAAATTTATGAAACCTAAAACAATAGTTAGAGTTTTATTGGAGACATTGGAATATACTAGTAATTTTATGTGATTGGTAGAATAACCAAATTATTTATGTTTGTGTAACAAGTTTGATCTTCTCTGACATAATTTTAGCTGTTAATTGCAATAGGTGCATTAATCTAATGTTGTTTCTATGCTTGCTTTTATCCATCTCATTATCTCTTTGTGTTGGCATTTATATTATCTTTGTTGGATGGAGAAATGAAATGAAGTGATTGGAGAAGAAACACTGATACATTTTCAGTTTAGGTGTACAGCTCCAAAATCAGTTGCTTTCATATTAATAAAAAGGAAAACAAAGCATCTGTTCTTTTAAAAAGAGGCCCTTGGTTGCTCGAAAACATGCACCCATTAAATGGCTTTGGTAATTGCATTGTACTTTATTACTAGATGTCAGGAAGAAGCTTTTGAATGGCTTTGATTGGTTTCTAAAGCAATGAATGTTTGGATTATTTTATTTAATATGGAATGATTGACATTGGTTAGACAAAGAACTTTACAGTTAAAAGTTTGGATTAGGAATTAGGGATTAGAGATTAAGAAAGTAATCAATAGTTAGATCAAAAAAAGCTTTAAAAGTGAACGTGCATTCTTTATACATAGTAATAGAAATGGGTCATGGTTTGCTAATTTTTCTTTGCATTTCTTTAAATTCTGTTCTTTAGATTTTCGTAGTAAAATTATTTAATTAGATGTTTGTTATGCTTTCTGTATGGTATTGTTGGGAATGCATGATTGGTTGAAGGCTAACTAATGATTTTTCTATCATCTTTAGTAGAAACTTAGGAACTTCTGCATCTTGTTTCTTGTAGTATATTCATAATTTCTTTTATTGCTTGATATATATTGTTCATTTGTATGTTAGAAATTGGCATTTGCCCCTATCATTCATACCCATGGAACTATATTATGTTCGTGTTTCTGTTATTTATCACAATGTTACGTAGCAAGCTGTGAATTATTTATTATCCTGCTACTGTTCATTTGAGGATATTCTTGAGCAATTTTTTTTCCTACCTTTGTGCATGTTCCAGTTTACAAAACAGGCTCCTTGGCAACTTGTCATTTTTTGAATGACTGATAGATGTTCATTGAGGATCTTGTGAGTGTATGTTTATATTTTATGACATAGCTTGTCCAATGGAGAGAGATTCATAATGTTATGCATTCGAAGCAGGCTCCTTGGCAACTAGTCATTGTTGAACCGACTGATGGATATTTATTGAGGATCTTGTGAGTGCATTTTTATATTTAATGACATTGCTTGTCCAAAGGAGAGAGATTTGTAATGTTATGCTTTCAGACCAAAGTGACAAAACTGTGTTCTATCTGTTAAGTGCACTGTGGACATGCTCCCCCCTTGGGCATGTTCCAGTTTACGAAACAAACTTCTCTGCAATTTTTCATTGTTGAAGTGACTGATAGCTATTTATTAAGCACCTTGTGAGTGTAATTAATTAGGGAAGCACATGTTGTTTGTGTTTAATAACATAGCTTGTTCGAAGGAGTCAGAGATTTGTAATGTGATGCTTTCGACCAACTTTACAAAACTATGTTTTATCTGGTAAAGTGCACTGTGGAAGTTTCAAATCTGATTAGTGCTAGATTTTAACCGTTCATGATATTTTATTTCTGAGATGGGGTTGCTTTCTTCCTTAACATGGAATAGCACAACGTTTCAACCTGTGAATGGGCTCCCTTTCTTTTCGTGTATTTTCTGTAGATTTATTTTGTTGTCTGAACAAAAATATTGTGATATGCAGTATGATTTTAGTGATAGTGTTTTAAGATGCTATTTCTATTCGTTTCAATTGCTGTAAATTTATCACTTTATTAAGCAATAGAATATTTCAGATGCCTGTGCGGGATTTGAAGGAGAAGATAGTGACTACAGTTGGCGTTCCACTAGAGCTGCAGCGACTTATTTATAGAGGGAAGGTTCTCAATGATGATCAATTGCTCTCATTGCACAGTATCCTTATGCTTCCCTTAATTATGTTGTATTTTTCATTTAATTTTTTAATAGAGAATAGAGATCAAAGAGAATAAAAAGTTATAGAAAAAATAATATTTTTTATTAACAATATTATATTTACTTGATTTACATTAGACCAATGATATATTTAATTATAATTAATTTATTATACATATAAACTAAATCTCATAAATAATATATTTAAGAGAATTATTTTATTTCTCATTCTAATTTCTAGTTAATTATTTTATAGATTTTGGGATTTGAAATTTGTTTCTAATACTTCCTCTCAAGATGGTGAATAGATGCTTATCATTGCCTGCTTGTTGACACAAATCAAATCTTGGTTTAAATAAGAGTTTTTTAAGAACATATGTTTCTTGAGATTTTCTAGAAATATATGATGATACAGTAATCTTATTTTCTACTCCCATCTTAATAAAATTCTTAGCAATCATTATATGTTTCATCCTATCATTCTAAACAGGGTCGTAAACCATATTACTTGTTAATTGATTGTCATTAAACAACTTCATGTGTCAATTAAAGTCATATTCAAATTATTCATATCGATCTTTGAATCCAGATAAGCTCATATGTTTTTTGTGTTATGGCTCTATATTTAACTTTTGCATTACTGGGTGCTGTTATTAACTTCTGTGCAGTAACCAAAATAACTCATTCTTTTGTACAGTAATCAATTGGGGACTTGCTAACATCAACAATTCCAGTTCAAATGGTGTCCAAGTATCTAATTATATCTTTTATCTTAGTTTTCCCAAAAAAATTACCATTTTTAAGGATTTTCTTTGAAAACTCTCAACATTTGATTCGTTGCATCAAGTGCCTTTTTGTTGGAGCATGTATGAAATGACTAATAATGTTCATACTAAAAAAATGTTTGCTTTTGTAAAAGAAAAATAGATTAGTATGCTTATTAGATACTACTAGCTATCATGATTTATTATTAGATCTTTTTTGGAGTTTTCTTATCCCAATTTTGTTCTAAGGGTGTTCTTGCTTGTCTATACTTATCAATTTCTTTAAGCAAGTTCAATGTATACTTCATTTATGAGATGAAGATTTCCTTCCAATTCTCTGTAATTTGCATAAGAAATATGTTAGGCCTCTTAAGTTGTGCACTTTGAGTTGAGCTTGTAGTTTTCTTTTTGAAATTCTCAATCTCTGATTCATCTTCTTCATCATTATGCTTAATTGAGTAAACCATATCCATGGAGATTGTTTTAGGTAGGCTATAAAGGGATATTTTTAGTTTACACATTTTGGTTGAACCCCTTTGGGTTTCAAATATTGTTAGAGCTCTCATATCTATCTATGGATATCTATATATGTTTATATATATATATATATATATATATATATACATATATACATAGATACATACATACATACATACATACATACATACATATATATATATATGTGTATGTATGTATATATGTATGTATATATATATATATATATATACATCTTCTTTTAAAATGTTATTTCAAAAAGTATTTCTGATGTCTAGTTGGTATAAATTAGTTTGCAATAATATATAATAGAATTCTGATAGAGTTTAATTTTTCAAGTGGAGCAAATGTCTCTTTGTTGTCAATTCCATATATCTAAGTGAAACCTTAGGCTCTAATGTTGCTTTGTATCGATTAATTTACATACAGTTTTACACTTGATTGTGAATACCCATTTGTTATCGTCTTTTTTCTTATGAGTTACTCTACCAACTCTTTAATTCATTATCGTTAAGTGTTTTCATTTTTTTTTTACATATCTTTTGGTTCTTAAATATTGTTAACTTCAATAATAAATGTCTTGAAATTATTGGACAACTTAGAATATGTGATGTTGTTTGAATTGGATGTTTAGTATATAAGCCCTTGCTCCTTTTCTTGCTACAATTAAGAGTTTAAGTCATCCACTCTTCCATGAACTTTTAAATGCACCTTATCCTGTTCTTGTGAGTCTACGCTTAAAGGATTCGTCAAGTGCTGAATTTTTTTGTTGGATCAAAGTTTTTAGTCTTTTAGAGTAAACCTAGGTTGGTTGCAGATTTATTATAGTATTAACAGAATTTTTATGGTAATGAGGTAGGCTGAAGTAAGAGTAACTTTCTTCCAAAAAAATGACGTGGTAATTGATTAACAAACATAATCAATCTTGCAACTTTAAGTGATGATTTTTTATTCTACAATTTCATTTTGTTAAGTGGTAGAGATACATGAGCTTTGGTAGAATATATTATATTCAACAAGATGTTGGTTTAACTCTTTAGGAAAATATTTTGTTACATTTTTTGTATGGAGAACTGGAAAAAAGTTTTGATTAATTTATAAATTTGCTTGAAAATAATGTTAACTTTTGGTTTTCTCTCATTAGATATATTCAATAAACATAAATATGGTCGTCAATAAATGTTATCAATATCTCTCAATTAGATTTGTTATTCTATATGGACTATCAATTACTATGAATAAGATGAAATGGCTTGATGGCTTGTAAGATTGAGGAAAGTAATATACTTGAGATTATTTTGCTAAAATACAATGAGTACAATGAAACAAAACAAGGTCTTTGAATATGCATCTTTTTGGACATCGATTGCACTTGTACCATGAAATTATCATATATATGTTCAATGCCATGATAACCTCAATTTCTAATCATAACTTTTAGAATGTAGATTGTACAAGTATAATATATGACATTATATTCAATGCAATGATAACCTCAATCTCCAATCATAACTTTAAGTTAGAATGTATATTGTACAAGTACAATATATGACATAATATTGTATGATTATAAGGTTGTCACAAATATGATTTATTTTAATCTTGAATTCATTAGCATAAAACTTGAAATAATTTTAAAGCAACTTGTAATGATATAATCACTAAACTAATAGTTTTAGAAAAAAAATAAAACTAATGATTTGTCAATGAATATTTGAGTATGTAATATAATCCTAATTGTGTTGTATAAAAAATAAGTGATGAGTTTAACTAATATAACTAAAATGAAGTCTTGTAGATGAACTTTTGATGTTCCACTAAGAGTTGAAATGATGGCTTCAAGTTATGTTGAGCCAACTAATCTTTGAAGCACAAATCTTTTATCTTCAAGCTTCTTCCAATCACAAAATACATGAACCTTGCCCCTTGCAATAAAATGTTATGAAATTCTTAAACAACACAACCCTTTCGAACATTTTTTGGTAATCATAAGTTTGATTTTGTGATCATCATCTTTAAAGTTACAATAGTTTTTGAAGTAGTGAATTAAGTTGTCCATCTTCCAGAGTCGTCTTTGGAAGCTTTGGGAAATGTTGCGTCAAGCATTTTCTCTTCCATAGTTTTTGCATCTTTTCAAGCCAGTCGATTGGCTTTGAGACCTTGGATAGTGAATAGAGATGTGAGAGAATAGAGAGTTGTAAGAAAATTAGTATTTTTTTTATCTATTAATAATATTATATTTACATGATTTATATAAGAATAGTGATATACTTAATTATAGTTAATTTATTATATATAAAATTAGATATCTTTATTTAAGAAATATATTCAATTGAATTATTCTATTTTGCATTTACTCATTTTTTTAATTATTTGGATTTTAATTCTGAATTAATTATTTTATAAAATTTTTGGGATTTGAAATTTGTCTTCCATAATTTCTTTTGATATTTGAAGTAGAAAATGCTTTCTATTGATAGTCATTGTATTGTTTTAATGCAAATATATAGGAAACTTTAGGCTTATTTTGAGAATATCGTTGTTTGGGGTATGGAGAAGCTTGCATATTTGCATATTGAACTTTCAATTCTTGGCTTCTTGCTGAAACAATATTTTTTGTGTGAAATAAAATTTTTTATTAGCGACAAGAAGCATTTACATTTGGTTGTAAATGAACGCTTCTTAGGCAGTAGGCAACGCTTCAAGACCTGTGAGATTTGATATGGTATAATTACGTTTAGGTTCATTCTAGTGGTTTTGAAACTGGATATGGATGCGTCACTACCTTTAAGGATAGGGCATAAATTCTTATATTTTATTCCTTGCACATGCATGAAGACGACACCTGGAAGAATTGGTCTTTCTTTATTGCTTGTTATGGAGAGATAAATTTTCCAATTGGTTTCTCTTTTATTTTGAAGTTTTCCTATTAGTTTGCTCATTTTACTTGGAAAAACATGTGGATTATGATGCTGATGCTTGCAATCATGTTATTCATCTTACTGAATTGAGTTATAGTTATAGTTTTGTATTTTTCTTTTCCATGTTAATTGTATTACTTTTTAGTTGTTTAAATTGTTTTTCTTCCATTGCTGCCTTGCCTGTATTAGACATGGAGGATGGAGACTCTTTGCATTTGGTTGTCCGACAGCCAGTGCAGTCTCAACCTGCTCCTTCTGCTGCTGCTGATGCATCAAGAACTAACAGCAATCAAGGTCTGTCTTACAATCTATATAATATGACTTGTTGGTTATGAATTTCTTGTTTGCGTTAGTTGATTTCTCATAGTTTCATGAAATTCTGATTTACGTAATTAGGGAATCTGATTGGCAAATGTAGGGAATCTGATTAAAAGATAGAAGCTAAAATATAAACTTAGAAACAACAACCTACACTTAAGATAGGTAACAGCCATATTTAAATAAAAAACAGCTGTTTTTATCACAGTTTCAAGGAATCCTTGCAGATATCTATTATTTTTAAAAATAGTAGCTTTCTACAAGCACCCTCAACGTTAGTGAATGGATGTTTTTCATTACATAATCGTTAGTTTTCTTTTGAAATGTAGTAGTAGACAATTTTTTGCTGAGTTCATGTATCAATTAACCATTAGTAGATACTAAGGAGTACAAATTATGCTATTCTTGAGTTTTTTCTTTGTGAACTATCCATTAATTTTAACATGCTTTGTATGATCTTGTTGTATCAAATTAGATGCACCGTTTATTGCTGAATAATCGCAACATTGAAGCTTTATTTAATCTTTTGACTTTGGGTTTGTTTGATCTAACCTAAAAGAAGGGCTTTTGGTAAAAAAATAAATAAATAAATAATAATTATTTAAAGTTACTACAAACAAAATAGAATCTATTTATTTTCCAAAAAATGAGCCATCCTCTATCCTCGCATTATATGATCTTAATAATTTTAAAGTCCTTTTTATTTTCACAACACATTATTATTTTTATTTTTCTTAAATAAAAATCTAAAAGGATAGTTTTGTCAAATTTTTTTAAAAAGTATTTCTTAATAGTAGATTATTAAAGGTAATTTTTTTATATTACTTCACAACAATATTTTTGAAACTAGTTCTCATTAATCATCTTAATATTTAACATTAACCATGCCAATCCAACTCTTAGATCTTTAGATCTTTCAAAATTATTTTTAACCATGGTAACTTATAAATTCCAAAAGCCATTGATTTAAATTTGACTATTGGATTTTGGCACGACATTTTATTGTTTAATCCAAGTTTCAATATTTCTTCCAATAGAAATATAACAATATGTTGTTGATCTCCTATCAACCTTATGGATTGATCTATTTCCCATTTTCAATCAGAATTTTGTTGCTTGTTTTTATTCTGAATATTATAAAAATTCTGTAAAGTGCTTTTAGATGATGTTTTTTGGGATTTTGTATGAAGTGCTTACAAAACTTGATGCATGAGTTACATTTGGTCTTGTATATGGCAAGTAGGTTATTTTTCCATTAAGTTTTTTTATAAGAATTTGTAACTACTACCACTTTTTCTAAAGCTTCACCCAATCTATGATTGAGTTCTATGGGTGTCTCAGCCGGCTTGTAACCCATCTTATTCATGTCTATCAACAAATCTATGATATGTTTGTTGAGATATAAAAATGCTTCTCGAGATATAAAAATGCCTTCTTGAGAGCATACTACTTGAATCCCTAGGAAGAGCTTTAGTTTGCTATGCTCATTAACAATTTTTGTTTAATGAAATCACTCTTGAAATTCTATATTTCTGTCATATCTATTCTTATTATCACTGTACCATTTGTATAAACCAAAAGTACCATAACACTCTGATGTTGAGTTTTTTACAAAATGAGTATAATTTCCTTGATTTTGTTTGATCATACACTGAGCATTGTCTTAGTAAATCTTTTAGAACATATTCTTGAAGATTGCTTCAGTTTATGTAGTGGCTTCTTTAGTTTGCACACCATGTTTTCTTCTTGAATAAAAACTTATGTGAAACCTCCATCTAATTTTCCCATTTGAGATCATTATGTAAAGGCATCCTTGATGATAAATAATCATTTTCGTCTACAGATCATGGTAATAATACTCTTACTATTTCTATTTATGTAACTGGAGCAAAAATTGCAAGATTGGGTTCGTTTGGAAACGCAGTTACGTTTTAAAATGTTGCTGATAAAAGTTGCTTTGAAGATTCTGTTTATGAGAAAGTTTGTTAAATGCAAGTTAATAAGTGCTTCCATAAAGTCTGATAACTTTTACAGTTAAATTGAAAAAGTAGACAATAAACACTATTTAAAAGTAGAAACAAACAAGCCTGTGATTGACACTATATAATTGTGATTAGCCTTTAATTATTAATCTTGCTTCTTATTTTTCGAATGAATCGTCTGAGTTATTTCAATCTGAGGTTCCAATTGCATCTTACAAATTTATTTCTCTCAAGCCCAGGTTCTAATTCTTAAAAGCTTCTATTTTAATTTCAATTGTATTTTTTTCAAATTATGAGAATTGCTTTTGATTAATTATAAATGGTTTGTGACTATGGGATAGAAGTTTTTGTTGAGATGTTAGTGAATGTAAATAGTGATTATGTTCTGGAGGAGTCTTGAATAGCAATGGTAAAAGAAATTGGAAGGGATTTTGAAGGAGCAGAATTCCCTGGAAAAGAGACTCTTTCAACCAGGATGTCTACGACTTTTTGAACTAGGAACGGAATTTTGGGTTGGGGCTGGAAACAGATTTTAAAAAATGACATGATAATATTTCCCTGAGGATAAGAGTGCATTGATCAAATTTTTGCCTGCTTTGAGATTGAAGTGAACAAAAGTTATATAACAAATACCCTTGACACGTTGGAGCATGGGATTTATTTTAAGCATGGAAGAGTGTAGTGAGATTTTCCGTAGAATTTTTTATGAGATGGGTAACTTTTGAAACTGTTGGGTTTTGTTTTTGAATCACTTTTTTGAAATGAAATTGCTGTTTAATGGCTGGAATCGTTCCTTAACTTGGATGCACTGTATAGTTGTGATGTGGTGATGCCAGAGGATTCATGACTTGCATGCTTTTCTGAAAAATTATGAATGAGAGACTAATTGAATTAATCCTTTGCGTTATCAAATCAAAGCTTTTTAATTTCATCATCAAATGGGGTTTTGATGCTATTATAGAAAATTAGGAATACTAAACTCACTTCAGGTTTATTTTTCAATAGGAAAATCTAAGTCACGTGAGTTGTTCATCAATAAAGAAACAAACAAGCAATTCTCATAAATACCAGAAATTGTAGATGGTCCCATATATCACTCTTAATGAGGAAGTACTTTTTTTTGTCTTATTTGATTTCTGGTTATTGTGTTAGATTGAATATTAGTTATCCTACAATCACCTTAGAAACTGATATGGATTACAAAGCAAAAATTTTGAACTTATCTTGATAATCATTTCAAGTTCTTTGTAGCTAAAAGACATGATTTAGATAATAGAGGCTTAGATAGCTTTTAACAATGCTATTTACACCTCATTTTCCTGATATTTTCTAGCAAATGATCCTGGTTTGTCGGGACAAGGGGGTCAGGTTGGACATCTAGCTCATAGTGTTGTCCTAGGAACTGTTAATGTTACTGACAGAACTGGTGAAGCTGTGGCAGCTGATATTAGCCGGGTACATCACATGTTAAAATTTATTTTGTTAAGTTTCGTATGTGTTTTCTTTACCTCATTAATCACCCTACATTATTTTTTCCTCCCGTGCAGATTGTTGGGGCAGTTCTAAATTCTTTGGGAGGAATACCAAACCGTCCTACTATTTTTGCTGTGTGTGGATCACATTTTCTCTAACATAGACATCGAATTTCCACATATTAACAACGAAAATATATGCACTTTTTTACATTTTTTACAGGCAAATCCACCTTCTTCGGGTCCTGGTGCAGAAGGCTCTCCAAGTACCACTACTGGGCAAGGCCACTCAGTGCAAGAATCATTTTCATTTCCTAGTCATTCTTCGCAATCCTCAGCTCCGTTTTCTCATTTACCTTCTGTAGGAAGTTTAAATCAGCATATGGTATGCATTGAAAAGTACAGGTTGGCTTTATTGATGTCAGAATTGTGCTTAATATTTTGTAATGCAGGTGATTCCTGATGCTTTGACAACTCTAACCGAGTTCATTGACCGGTTGGGCTTGGTGTTGCAAAGTGGCAATAACTCTTTGAATGATAGGCAACATCAACCACGTTCAGAAACTTCATCCTTGGAATCTAGTGGATCACCTACACCTGAACACTTGAGTTTGGTCATGGTTCGAGCACAACAACTTCTGAGTGAGAATGCAGCTTCTGCCCTTTCGGTATGTGTACTTGAAGGATTTTGCAAGGACAAACATAAACCAGAGAAATTAGGATTTGATGAATATTTTGTTTGTTTTCTGTTCCTGAACCTAAGCCAGGCCAATTTTCCCCGTTGATTTTACTTCCATATGCATATCTATTGCTTGGTTTGACTAAAATTATTAATTTTTTTTCCTGCTAATTTTCATCAACTTGTAGCATGTGTCCGCTCGTTTGCAAAGAGATGGGGGCACCTCTGACCCTGGGTTGCGAGGTCAGATCCAGAATGAAGCAATGCAATTGGGGGTAGCTATTCAGCATTTAGGGGCCATGTTCCTAGAGCTTGGTCGTGTGATCATGACACTCCGCATGGGCCAATCTCCAGTATGTTCAATTTTTGTATTCAGTGCTTGTTTATTACCGAGTAATCTGAAATGCTATGAAATTCCTTGCATTCTCATGTGATCTGGGCAATTTCTAACTTGAATGAATTGACCTGCACTCATTGATTCAGGCAGAGTCATCCGTAAATTCTGGACCTGCGGTTTACATATCTCCTGCGGGGCCTAACCCTATAATGGTTCAGGTTAATGATTTGCCATCATTTTCTATGCATATATATATTTTTTTAATTTTCTGTAACTTAACTTCGATTGTATTCAACTTTATGCACAGCCGTTTCCATTTCAAGCCAGTTCATTATTTGGTTTTCCCACTCCAACATCGGTTCCTGGATTGTTTTCCAGAGGTGCTCCTGTTGGAGATTCTTCGAGGGGAATAAATGTCCATATTCGTGCTGGTAAGAAACATATTTTATCTGTTCTGTATTAATCCATGCCTGATGTTTTTGGTTGGTCAGAGAGTTCTATATCTCCTGTTGTATCCTCTCATGGAGTTACGAGTTCTGGAGAAGCTATCCAAACTGAACATCGGAGTGTTGAACAAGGAAGAGCTAATCTAAATGGTTATTCTGACTCGAGCTCCACTAGAGTAGCTTCCAGAACTGTGGTTTCTGCAACACCGGCAAGGGGTGCACCAGAAGCCACTGGTCATTTACTTAGTGTCATCTATCCTGTCCATGTTCGGGCACAATATTCAGTGCCTATACATTCTGCTCCTGTAACTTCTGGTTCTACTCCTATCAGTGGGGGACTAGATGAACGGAGTTTTGTACCACCAACGTCTGCAGGATCTGATTCTGGTGCTACATCTGTTCCTCCGGGGAATCCCATCTCTGAAAATACTGGAACTGAGAGTTCATCTAACTGTGCCTTGGAAACCACTGTGGGTGGCTGAAAGCGATCTCTGATTTCTGCAGTCCTACCTCAGTGCCATGTTGAATTAAAGGGTTCTCCTTTTTATCTCATGTAGGTGAATGCGCAGAATAGTCCGCTTCGTAGTGTTGCTCAAGACCAAGATCCGTCGTCTAAGAAAGAAACTTGGGAGCAATTAGGTACTGGGGATACTTGTGATTTATCTCACCGTGAAAATGAACTCTCAGGTATTTCCTAAATTCTTTAACTGCCAACATTCTGACATGATTTCTAAATTTAAACTTTTAAATTATGATGATTGAACAGATGATATTGATGATTAAACAATTGTATAGATTGGCTAAATAATGCGTTTTGTTGCAAAATATAGAAATTATGCATTTTTTGCGGTGAACTGCATTTTTTATATGTTAAATGGAATCATGTGTTCTTGCTGGAGGAGTTGTTTGCCATCAATTTTTACAACACAATCTATACACTTCACATTTCGAATCAATTACAAGTCAAGTTCTTGCTCCATTTGTGGCTATGATGATATTCCAAAGGAAATTTGCTGTAGAAATTTAGTTCCATACCTCAATTTTAAGCGAATTAAATAAGCTATATAGGAATTTCAACACTTATGGTACATTGTGCTTTTAACACAATAATAGCATGATCACAAAAATTATGGAGAAGAAACACCCACACGTGCAAAAATTGAAAACTGCAGCCATCCAAATCCAAAATCAAATTCTGAGTTTTTCAATAAATACATTTCTACACTGATAACTAAGCACATAAAACTCAACAACAAAATAAAGTAATACAAATGTTCACATCTTCTAATGTCCAACAAGAACCTCTGAATTTGTGAAGTATGGAATCTGCTGAATGCATTGATCTGACGCATCAGTTTGATGGCGCAGAAGTCAACCCAAGTGGTGTGGATCAGAAACTTAGCAGTACTGGTGAAAATCATCCTTTGGTTTGTTCTGTTTCAGGAAACGAAGGGCAGCAGGTGAGATTTGATTTTCAGATATAAAGTTATTTCTTTGAAGGGTGCTTTAAAGGGATTTAAACTTGAGCTTTTACTGTTTTCAGATTCAAGGGTATCAGCCTGTTTCCAAGGAGTCTTGTCAAATTGTTGATGGGTCTTCAGCTTCGAATTCAACTGTTAGTGCTATTGAATCTTCCAAGAGAGAACCAGATTCTGTTGAGCTTCAGCCGCCGTCTTCATCAAACAAGGTAGTTGGGAGCACTGCTCCTACGCCCTTGGGGTTAGGTTTTGGCGGTTTACAGCCGAAGGTAATTGCTATATGAAAGAAACCCATTGAGATTCTTGGTTTAGGTCAAACTTCTGTTATTTTTGTAATTTGTTCTATTCATTGATTAACTATTTCATGTAGCTCTATTAAAATCCATAAACTACATTACTTAAAAGTTATTCTTTCATATAGAAGCGAGGCAAGACCACGAAGCCTAAAGGGAATGGTGTTTTACTAGCTGAGACACCTTCATTCAATCAAAATGAGCAGCCTCATGTTCGGAACAGTGAAGCTTTTGTTTCTCTTCCTTGTCATGATACAAATGTTTCTAGGCAAAATGCAAATGAGTCATCGAGTCAGCTTCCTTCTTTGATTTCCCAGTTTATGAATAGTATGCCATTGGAAGGGCAAGAGGGCGGTGCACAAACAAATATTGCCGGTATGCTGTCTAATGTGATGCAAAGCTCTACTTTTAATGGTCTTCTATCTGGTTTAGCATCGTCGTCTGGGAGCTCCACTGGTGATTTGAGAGGCATGCTGGAGCATTGCGTTCATAGCCCTGCCTTTCAGAGCACAGTTAACCAGCTTGTACGACAAGTTGGACAACAAGATCAAGGTGATTCGGGTCAAACACAAGATAGATTGAATTTTGCAGGAATGATTCAGCAAATGCTACCTGTGGTATCACAAGCTCTTGGTAGGGCAACAACAAGCTCCACAATGCAACCCGTACTACCTGAGTTTCAACCTGAACCCAACAATATAATTTGTGGCACTGATTTAACAAAGGATGGTAACTCTCAGGTAGAAGTTAGATGTCCTTTTTTATTTTTCAATTTTACGTTTGAAGTTTCCAATTCTCAAAAAGGCACAGGCATATTTCATTACACGTTACTGTGTTTCATAGTACATGCAGACATGCTTAAAGCTATAGCTGTAGTATTGAATAGCTTTTTGTCTTCTTGAAATCTGCATGGTTCAAGATTATTCTATAAGTGATGAGTATTTTGATGACCATGGTTTTGATTTTAGAAATCTTAGTCATACTCAAATGGTTGGTTTACGAGTTATTATGGTGGTTCATCTCTCAGGTTGATTTTGGTGAAGCCATTGAAAGAATGGAGCGTGATGATGATCCCCGAAGAATTTTTAGAGCCTTGATTCAAATTGCTCATCGCCTCTGTGGACAAGAGACTAGTTTTGACATCATTGAATTGGGAAACAACGAGGAACTTGCCAATGTATGTAATTCCTTTGCTTTTCTTATCTATACCATGTCACTTTAGGAGGAAGTGAGCAAAACTTTGGTTAAAGGAGTTGTAGAAAAAAAAAAAAAAAAATCGTAATTAGAGGTTTGTTTTCGTATTATCTTTATATCTCGAGATTGTTCCTAGCAGTGACAAATGATATTTGTAGGAATTCATCGACCTGCTGAGACGCGATATCCGTCGCAGAGTGGAGGATTCAAGCATACAGGAGTCTTGAATGGCTTTTCCTTTCTATTCAAGCTTGAGTTGGATTGCCCTGTGAAGGAAATATGTTTGGTTAATGGTTCGTTCTCCTGTTGTGTAAAGCCATAATGGGCTTCTCTTTTCTGAGCTATACCACAAATCTTGAGGCCACAAAACTACAGTTGAAGGGAAAATATTGTTTTTACTTTATCATTATGGTATTTCTTTGTTTTGACAAAAGTTTATAGAAACCCTCGAATAATACTTTTGCATCTCCGTTGGTTTTTCTGTCTTTGCTGATGTAGACGTCCACCAAAGAATGTGATGTTTAAAAATAATGTAATAATGTCTATATTAATGAGTGCGTCCACAAAGTGATTGCATGTTCGTGCATGTGAAGCATTTGGTTGAAAAGTAAAAGATGAATAAAAGGAGAGAACAGTGAACAATGCTTGCCTCTAGTGATTTGATTGTGGAGCCCTTTTGATGGTTCATCAAAGTAATTGGTTGGCGCAACTATTATAGTTTAAAGTGTACTAAAAATTCATTATTAGCAATCGAAACATTTGGAGCAACCAAACAAAAAAATCATACAAGAGAGATCCATAGGAAAATTGTGTTGACATTTTGGCAATAATATAGTAATAAAACAAAAATTTATAAGACACATAACAATGAATTTCTAAACAAATTAAAATTAAAATTCTTTTACTTATATTATTCTTAAAACATGCTTAAATGATAATATCTTATTTGTTAGAATAAAATCTAAAATATTAAGATATTAATATTATAAACTCAAATATATAAGCATAATATATTACGTAAGAAACGACATAACTCTTGAAAAAAATGTTTTGACGACGAATTTTATGTAGGTGCAAAAATAAAAATTTAGTAAACAAATATTTAGTAAGATTTGGATTATAGTCAACTTGGTGCATTTTAAGTAATATTAATTTGAGATATTGAACCATCTCATTCTTGATATTCAATTATCTCCCATTTGAGTAATTTTACTCCTCACCTACCTTAATGAGAAGAAGCCCCATGTGACATCTCTATTCCAAGTTTTAATAATGTTTTAGTTTTTTGTAATATAATTATTATTTATTATTTCTAATTTGATCTTTAAATATTACAAAACAATATGAGCTTAATAAAAATCTTCATTTTCTGTATCAAATTCCTGAAAAAACTTGATATTTCCACATTTGGAACACACCTCTGCTTACTGTTCTGATTCCCAATGCAGCAATATGCAATTTTATTCATTATTCCTTGAAGATTCTTTACTCCATTTAATGAATGTGGGATTTGGGGCCCACATGTTTTGATGGCTTTTATATATAATTATTTAAAAGCATATAAATAAAGGAAAAGGCTAACCGGGCTTTAATGACCTCGACGGCACGCACAATTCATAGTTCATAAATTCCCATTTAAATTTGAGTCCCATAAACAAGTCATCCTCCTTATAGAGGCCTTGCGGTGAGGGGAGTGAGCTTTTCGGAGAAAAGCTTCGTGGTGGGCGACTGCCGCGGCGGGATTATGGCGTTAATGTCTGCAAAGGTCCCGTCTTTGGTCCGTCTCGTCTTCTACACCCTGTCGTCGGCAACTTTCCTCTTTGCGGCTGGGACCGGAGCAGCGGGGGTTCCGGCGATTTATGTCTTCGGCGACTCGACTGCTGACGTCGGTAACAACAATTACTTGACGGGGAAAGCCGCCAGGGCCAACTTCCCCCACAACGGAATCGATTTCCCGGAGCAGCGTCCCACCGGCCGCTTTAGCAACGGCTACAACGGCATCGATTTTTTGGGTAATTGCTGGAGCACTGCCCTTTTTTCCTTCTTGGGCTGGATTGTTTTCATCTTTTACTTTCAGCTATTCACCTGGGCTTTAGGAGGAGTCCTCCTCCTTTTCTGTCAATTGCAAGCAAGTTTAACCACAGGATCGCAAGAGGAACAGAAGGTGTCAACTTTGCTTCGGGGGGATCAGGAATTCTGGACTCCACGGTCAGCCTAAATAACTTCCATTTCCTTGCAGTAATTTCTTTCCGGCATATATCGGAAACCATGGTCTTGAAATTTTATATTTTGTTCTACCAGGGAAGCACAGTGTCACTTACCAACCAAATACAAAACTTTGCAACTGTTAGATCAAACATGACAAGCCATTTGTTCGAAGCGCAAACAAACCTTTTGCTCTCCAGATCACTATTTCTCATCAGCACGGGTGGGAATGATATATTTGGGTTCTTCTCACAGAACCTTGCTCCAAACAACACAGAGAAGGAACGATTTATCAACACACTAGTCTCAACCTATGAGTACCACCTTCAGGTGAATCCTTCTTTTACGCAAAAACTGGCATTTATAGGTTGCTTTTGATATTAAATAGATGAATTATGTCGGCCTTCCTTTGAGATGGCAGAAACTGTATGGTATGGGAGCAAGAAGGTTTGGTATTGTGGATGTCCCACCAATTGGATGCTGTCCATTTCCAAGGAGTCTTAACCCTACTGAAGGGTGTGTAGATTTGCTGAATGAACTTGCCTTACAGTTCAACGAAGCTACAAAAATTTTCATGAGTGATCTTAGCTTGAAATTAAAGGGTATGAAGTACTCCATTGGAAGCTCCTATGCACTCGTATCGAATATTATACACAACCCCTCTCCCTTAGGTGAGCTCAGAGCACACTAATCAGTTTATCTGTTAAAAAAAGGTATTATTAAATGTTGTCGTTTTGCAACCTCTTTATTAGCAAGAGAGTTGCTTACACTTATTTACTCTTCATGAACTGATATGTCTCCAGGTATTGCTTCATTATAGCATGTTGAAGTAAATAGTGTTGTATTTTGAGCCTATGATTTCTCTATCACCAAGAGATGCCTTGAGGAACTAACAGCTATTTTGTATTCAAGCAGAAATGGATGCTACCCAAAGTTTTGCTTTGTGCAGGTTTCAAAGAGACTAGAACTGCATGCTGTGGGGCTGGAAAGTTCAATGGTGAGTCTGCATGCACTCCAGATGTTGCTTGTTGTACAGAACGCAACCGTTACCTGTTCTGGGATATGTTGCATCCTACGCATGCAGCGTCGAAGCTTGCTGGATTAGCCATATACAATGGTTCCCTGGAGTTTGCTTCACCTATCAATTTTAAGCAGTTAGCAGAGGAACTTTACTGATTTGCTTTTGTACTTCTAAGAATGTAGTTTTGCTTGAGATTATGGTAGGGAAACACGGATGTCTTTCTGAGTAAAATCATTGTATATATTGGTTGGCTGGATTCAGACTTAGTTGTTTGTGTTGGTAACCTGTAACGAAACATGCAGAAGTTTTATTGTTAAAGGTAGGAAAAAAAACTTAAATCAAGGTGTGGGAAAGCATTGGTTTTAATTAATGTTCCATTCTCTTGTGTAGGGTTGGAAATTATTCGATAGCTAGCCCATTTGTTCCAAAACGTTTGATTTGGATTTGATTGGTTAAGTTCTGGGCAAGAAGTGTTCTAGCAAATATCCATTTGGGTTTGGCCTGGCATTTTGGTTTTCAAATCTGTTTGATTTGAGCAAAAGATGATTCATCTTCTTATATTTTGTTCAATTTTTAGTGGTAATTAAATTTATTCAATGTATTTAAGCATGTTAAATGTATTAATATGTTATTGACAAACTAAATGTTCATGTCACATTGTGTAAAATTTTAAATAATGATATCATTGTAAAATATTATCATAGGAAAATAAATTATACTTTTTTACACCATTGAGACCCGTAATTAGTTTTGATCAATTGCACCTTAAACTAACAATACCAATTAATTCTAATTTATTAGTTGTCAATTTAAGTTTTGACTTAACAAAAGATTATTTAATTTTTTATATTTTAGTTAAATAATTATTTATATAATCAATTGTATTAATTGTAATAATCTATGTTATGTTTTCATAAATCTATTCACCTATTAAAATATTAAGTGATAATATTATTTGAAAATATTATCGTAGACAAATGATTTGTTACTAGTAGCATCTCCTTGTTACGTGTGATTGGCTTTGACCAACCATTCTTTCGATTATTGTTGAATTGTAGACTTTCAAGAAAATTGAAGATAAATATGATTTTTTTTTTTTGTTTTTTTTTTTGTCAATTTTTCTAAACAACATAATTATTGCATTTGCCAGGCTAATTACAACATTTAATAAATTTTCATCCGAATGAGACAAACTCTTTATTCAATAGATTTAGTTGAAGAGATACATTAATAAATGCTAAAATAATTATATATATATATATATATTTTTTAAATATGAATAATTATAAAGTTTAATTCTTTTTCCTCTTCAACCTTGGTCCATGCAAACCAAAGACACTCAGGCATGTTGCTTTTGTGGTGAACTATGTTTATCACTGTGGATTAGTTCACCTAACGCGAAATTTTGAATTATTAACAACTACTACCTACTCTTGGCAAAAAGTTGATGTCTCTTGTTATTTGGCTTCATGTGAATTGCCATTATGATGAGACTTAGGTGGTTAAAGATCTGTTCTACAATCTTTTCATTTTAAATTAAAGATTAGATGAAATCTTTTCAATTCAATCACCATTCAATCTGTTCTTTGTATTACTAACTTTCAATCCAATCTTGATTTGATTTGAACAAGGGTCGTTCTCTGTATGATGAATGTGATATGATAGTTGGATTGTTTTCTATTTAATAAAAACTAAGTCCTTAAAATGCATGCAATAGATGTAGTGATCGATTTAAGATGATGGATAGATGAGTCACTTATAAAGAATTAAAGAAATTACAAATATCTATTATCAGTTATTTTGGTCATCAATAAATTCAAGACTCATGTGGTAAAGAGAATTTACTAATCTTTGATGATATTGATAGAAAGTTATCAATTATTTTAGTTATAATTTCAAATAACATAAAAGTTGATCCTTTAATAATTTTAGACATAATTTCATACAAGTATTGTTTTTCTCAATCATATGGATTCCATCTATCATTACTTTTGCCTAATTGTTTTGTTCCTTAGCTTCTTCGAAGTTTTATGGTTCAATTAGTGAGAAATTATACAATTCATAATAATTTTGCTAGACTTCTTACTTGTCTTGAAGTTGACTCAAATGTAGTTGAATCTTCTCTAAGAATTGAATATGGACTTAGAATCAAATCTGTATCGGTGATAGATCTCGAACTTGATTCAATGTATCTTAGAATATTATACTGCTCTATAGGCTTAATCATCAAAATTCTCACTTGATCTAGTAAGATAATAGTTGGTACTTATCAATTTTCTTGCATCTTTTCTTCTTCTTAATTCCAAGAAGCCTTTTCATTGAACGTAATATCTCTATTAATTATCAATTTTTTCTTCTACAAATTATACAATCGATACCCCTTGTGTTATTAGCATAGCCCATAAATATGCAACACTCACTTTTATTATCAAGTTTTGATCTTCTTTTGGCTAGTACTTGTGCATAACACATGCACCAAATATTTGCATGTGGTTGATCACTAGTTTAACACTATTTCATGTTTCAATTGGAGTTAGATTTAGAACTAGTATTGTTGGACATCAATTTTGAATTTGAACTGACCTATTGACTGCTTTTGCCCAAAATGAGTTAAGCATACATTTCTCTTTGAAAATTGCTCTTCTAAACAATTGTTCAATTCTTTCTCTTAAAAACGTCATTTTGTTGAGTATATGTTGTTACTAGTTATCTCCAAATGCCATGTTATTCACAAAAAAAATAAATTTTTTTTGACTAAATTGACCACCTCAATCAATTCATAGTACTTTAATTTTATGATCACTTTGATTTTCAACCATAGTCTTGAATTTTTGAATATATCTAAGGCTAATGACTTTGCTTTTAGAAAATATACTTATATCATCTTTATATAATCATCTATGAAAATTAGAAAATACCAATTTTTCCCTTGTGATGGTATTTGTATCTTCCCACATATATCTGTATGAACCGGCTCTAGAGTTGTGCTTGCCTTGCTCCTTGAGTAAGAAAAAATGCTTCATATTGTTTTCCAAAAATACACCTTTTCATAGATGTTTGGTCTAATGTTCATAAACTTTAGTCATTTAACCATGTTTTTAAGCCTCACTAACTTCAAAACTTTAAAATTCAGATGTCTAAACATTTTATGCTGTAAGTTGGACTTGTCAACTACTTCATTTCATAATTCCAATTGTGAAACATAACTAACTTGTAGTGAAACTTTTTTGGACATATCCATATCCATCTTTGCTATAACACGATTTTTTTTATTTTTTTGATAAATTGTTATGTAACCATTATATTCAAAGTAAACAATATAACTATTTTATACTACTTGTTTGATGCTCAATAAATTTTGCTTCAAGTCAAAAACTAATACCTTGTCATAGATAAATCTAAATCACACTCTAGTTTGCATTGCAATGCTTCATTTATCTTTTGCTTTAAACTATAGAACCATTTTTTATGCATACTTTGATTTTGTATAACATATCCTTATCTTCAAATATTTTTTCATTACTAGTCATGATTTGTACAGCCACTATCTTAATATCATATATCATCTCTCTCTTCTTTTGTGAATGACAAGCATAGAAAATATTTTTTAATTTATCTTTTTCTTCTATGAAATTTTCTCGTTTTCTATCTTGAGATCTAAGATTTTCACCAATGTAACCACACTTCTTGCTCTTATGCATTACTTTTTTTAAGCATCTAGATGTACAATAGTTCAACATTTTGCATGTCACACCATAGATTTTAATTATTTAAGTTTGACTTTTTAGATCTGTCTGATTTCTTTTGAGCATCTTGTCTCGAACAATCTTTTCTTTGATGATTTCCCTTACTCTTTGAGAAGTTTTGAGATATGAAACTTGACTTGGATTGGAAATCACTTTCCATTGATTTTTCTTTACTTTGCAACTTGTTCTCTTCATGCGGCTCTAAAGAACTTATTAATTATTGAATCTAAAGTGTCGACAAATCTTTTGATTCTTATATTACAACAATAATATATTCATACTTTTTGGGTAAGCTAATTATAATTTTTTCAACCACCTTTTGATTGAAGATATCTTTGTCATAAGTTTGCATTTGGTTTACGATCTCAATAACTCTTAAAAAATATATTTTATTTTATCCTATTCCTTCACTTGCAAAATTTTGAAATTACCTTCGTAGAGTTTGTAATTTCACTACAATCACCTTTGCAGATCACTAAAAATTCTCTCGTAATATATTCTATGCTTTTTTTTATTTAGTTACATTGATAATTAATGAGAATAAACCTTTTGCAATACCTAGTTGAATTAGAAATAGTACTATGGCATCTTTCATCTAATTTTCTTTAAGAGTTTTCTTTTGCACTTGTGTTATTTCTTTCTCTACATATTTGGTGTAGCCTTTATCAATAACATCCCACAATTCTTAGGTAGTACTGGCATTCTCATGTCGAACCATTGATTGCGCCTTATTTGTTTAAATGTCAAAAGCTATCACTTGAAGTGCTTCCTTTAACAAATGCAATTTCACTACTTCGCTAACACTCGTGCTCAAATTTGGCCTCTTATAGTAACTGTCGAAAAATATCAATGGAATATAAAGATTGATAGAAAAAATAATTTTTATTTTCCAATTATTTTTTTATCTATTTCACATCTTTTTTTTTATCTATTTTTTATCTTATAGGAATTATATTATAACCTATTTATATACTCGAGAAGATATTATCTTTTAGAAAGATATGATCCTTAGAAAAGAAATATAACCTTTATCTATACTTATTTTATCTTAAATAGTCAAATCAAATCTATTTTATTTATTTATTTTTATATCCTATAAGAATTATATTATAACCTATTTATATATTTCAAAAGATATTATTTTTTAAAAAGATATGATCCTTAGGAAAGAAACATGACCCTTATCTATACTTATTTTATCTTTACAATATATGATATTTAAAAGATAATCACGACCCTTATAGAAATAATATATGCTTAAAACTATTTTGCATGAAAATTGAAGTACAACACAGCTTTAATAACATATTTAAAATAGTGCCAACTTAGAAGCATGCTTGAGCCATTTAAACTTAAGCATTCTAACTCAGTCAATTGACTTTCCAGTTGGATTTTTTCCACTTGACCAATACAAAACGTTATTATTTGATTGGTTCTCCAAATCGATTGATGTTGCTTTGCCCTCCCTTGCATTTGTAACTTGTAAACGTATGATTTGCCAATCTTATGTTGATCTTTGGCTTTCATTCTTCTTTAAACAATACAGACAACTGCGATCCAACCAAGGCATGGCAAAAGCTGTTGTGTTTATATACTCGATGGATGCATGAACTGGTTTAGAGCTCGATCCTGTACACAAAAATCATAGTTGTTGAGATAGTTGCAGTTCTTATCATCCCTAAGGTTGATGTGCAAACAGTGATCTCTGTAAAAGAATGGATGCACTTGAGCTTTTGTTGCTATCAATGGTACCTACATGAGAAACCAGCCTTTTTTTAGTTTCAAAAACGAGGCAAAGTAACTTATATTAGCAAAAAAAAGTCATCAATAGATATCCATAAAAGAATTACTGCAAGTATTGCTGGAAGTATTACAAATCAAGTTATCTTTCATTTACTTTCTAGTTTCACACCTAGGTTATAACATATCTTTCTAAAATCTTTTTCACAAGTTTTGCATTTATGTTCATGTCAAATATCCTCTTTAGAACTTTAACTACTATGATACCACTCTTAAAGAGCTAAAAGAAATACCTTTACACATTATTTACTTTATTTGTATCCTTTTATCTTTATTGAGATTTGACATAAAGAAAAACCCTTTTTATTCAACAAGTGGGTGCATTTTGGAACATATTATTCAAACTTAAATAGTATGAATAGAAGCTCATTTGGCTCATATCTAGAATTCACTATTTCAACATTGCATTTTGTCGCTTTGGACAACCTTATGTCCTTTTGCTTTGAATATTTACCTATCCCTTACAAAGCTCGTTTTTCTTTTTCTTATTTCAATTTCATTTCTTTTCTTATCTTTGTGACTAATATTATAAATCAAGTTATCTTGAATGTTCATCAATATAAAATTATATTAATAAGTGACTTGTAATCAAAGTTATACAGTATTTATGCTTAAATAATATGATGCATATATAACTTATGATGTAAAAAATGTTTATTTTTTTACTATCATTTATAAATTTCATTTTTTGATCATCTTTAAAATATACAAATTTTAACAAGCATATGCATCATGTATTAATACAATCATCTTCTATGTTTATGATATTTATTTTATGTATATCAAACTTAATATTTTTAACCAATCAATTAAAACATCTATCTTAAAGTTACATATCATATTCAAACATATACACGTAGGTAGAAATTTTTTTATCTTTTTAAACTAAGTAATGGTCTCATCAAGGGTCAAACCTTAATTTTTTTGGTTTCTTCATAACATTGAGATTATGTTCTTCTTACTTTTGCCATTGTCACTTGTACAAATCCTCTTCAAATCACTTAGGGGCATCTTCACTTACTCTTTTCTTTTCTCTATTAATTGTGACCATCATGTGATGCACCTCTCAAATTCCTTAAAAAATTCTTTAAGTCAATGTGAACCCCTTATTTTAACTTGTTATGACTTTTCGCATACCCAGACCTTCAAATGCCTCAAAAAGTTTTTTCCCTTCATGTCGATTCATTTTCACCTTTTAATATTTCATTTACAAAGGTTTCCTACAGACTAATCTTGTCCTTATGTTAGTTTTTATGGCTATTTGTATTTTCAAGTTTTAAAACCTATTCAAATTCTACTAATTGTACGTATACGATCACTAAATTTATACCATACATTTCTTCTATCTTACATAAATCTGCATTCATTTACTCTTATCATATTATTATAATCTTACTATCAAACTATACGATAAGTCATCTAACCTATAATTGAAGATGAATCATGGACTTTTACCTTAATTGGACTTATACGATAAGTATATAATATAACATAATCATTTTAGAACATCTTTCCTTAATTACTGTCACATTAAGCCCACCTCACGTTATTATTATGAAGTCATATGATATCATATATCTTTCTCATATTATATGATCTAATACTTTACGAATTCCCTTCTTACACTTGAATGTACTTATATTTTTGACTCATTATAGTTGTACTATTAGGCATTGAGCTTTACATTCTATCATACTAATATAATTGTGTCCTTTGTATAGTACAATTTTGTATTGTCTGAGCTCATATTTGCTTTTATGTATTAACATTTTAAACAATGTCATAATCATCTTGTACAATCTTTGGTCCATTTTATGGAGACACTTATTCCACATTTATTCTTTCCCTGACCTAATCGTAGCATAGGATACTTTATGACCATACTGTACGATCAAATCGTAATATACATATCTTATGTAATAGCTTTAATCTACAACCAATTACACTTTAATGTACTTGTATATTATCGTTATTATACTAGTACAACTCAATCCCATCTTATGCATATATTCTCCTGATTGGTTATCTTATTTTATCATATTATATAAAATTATATACTATATGACAGCTTAAAAATCTTGAATTATTTTTGAAAAATTTTAAAAATATTTATAAGAATTTTAAAATTATATTTCTATCAAAATTCTTGTTTATAACTCCTTTTTAAAACCATTAACATTTTTCTAACATCATCTTACAATTAAAATTTTTCAAAAAACTTTGCATACACTTTTGTGATGTTACATTAAAACTAACATTTTCTTAAAGAGAATTTGGAAGGTACATATGTATTGTCCAAAAGCTTTTTAGTTCAAAATGACAACTAAAACTCTTAATTTTATTGCATCTTCATATTTAAATAAAATACATGGAGAATATCATAATGAAAATAAAATTATCAAAATATTCATCATTATTAAAAATTATAAAATAATAATAATAATAATTTATAAAACTAACAAATATAAAAAAATAAATAATAATCCAATAAAAATTTGATATTTCTAACATTATTTGAATATATTTTCTTTTTTATTTATTTCTAATTTTATTTCAAGTTAATTCTAGACTAAATATAAAAAACTCTACTCATGATCATCCTTTTTTATATAACCTGTTTTTCATCATTGGGGATGAAGCAAGTTAATATTGTTGATAAGCTATGATTGGCATTTAGGATAATTTGATTAATTATATAATTCCCTTTTGATGCTAAAACTAAAATACGCATACAAAAATTAAATTTTCTTTTCTATGATCGAAATAAAATACAAATATGATAATTAGAAAACTTTGTGTAATTTAAGTTTTTTATTATTTTTTTTATTTTTTATAAAAATTTGGTGATTCAAACATTTAATTTTTGTTTCTTGTGATTGAAATACAAACTACTAATGTATGCCCATTCTCCGATCGTAGAAATTTCGAAGAAAGATACCTACTTTATTGTTGGTTTTTTGATAAAAAAAACAGCCATAGATAAGCCGGACATTTAAAATTTATTTAGCGGGGCAATTTCTGATTTAATAAAAAAAATCACCTATCAAAGAAAATAACGCAAATGACTTCCAGTCGCATCAACTAATTTATTAAGCAACAAATTATATGATAGATGCAAATGACGAACACATATATGCATTGTTGACCCTTCATATAAGCCAAAGAGAAGGCTCCGAAAGATTAACGAGGATGGCTTAAATAAAAAAAGCTTCCTTAAAATGGCAAAGATGGAGAATTTGAGCAGCAGTAAGCTGAGAACCATGGAAGGAAGAGAAGATCACAAGCAATTGATTGACGTCACCAAACTTAGGGATCCAGAAAGGAAGTTGATTGTCGACAAGCTCATCAAAAACATTGAGAATGACAACCTAAGGCTTCTGCAAATGCAAAGAGAAAGAATGGAAAGGTTAGCTTAGACTTGATTTCCATTGAATGGTTGTTTTCATCGCTTTTAGGCACATAACCTTATTACCTTTGAGCACTTTTTCTTACTCCATAACTATGTCTTCTTATTTGTACCACTCAAACAGGGTTGATGTGGAACTACCTACCGTAGAAGTGCAATATAAAAATCTGTGTGTGGAAGCAGAATGCGAAATGGTCGATGGAAAGCCCCTACCAACATTATGGAATACAGTTAAAAGCATGATTTCAGTAAGTTAGTCTTCCTGACAACTTGTTTCATACATGTAATCTAGTGGAAAGACATCCTTAGATATATCACCTTCATATGATCTAATTTAAGGTTTATGTATCATGTAAAATTTGAGCTAAAAAATAAAAAATATTCATTAAAAAATAAACCATCAGAGAAAATGAAATGCATGACACCAATACATCAAACTGAATTAGGACCACAACATAAATATCACTAAAATACATATGACACTAATCATTAATCCCTTTTAACCAAGTTTGATGAAGTGATTTTGTAATGTAACAGAATATTCAGAGAACGTTTTTTATGAAACCAGACGCCAAAGTAAGCATCCTAAGAGGTGTTAGAGGCACCATCAAGAGTTCCAGGTAAAGGTTAACAACTGCATCAATTACTCTATTAAGAAAAAGTGTTTTTTCATCTTTGATTTTCAACCAAAATATTATTACAAAAAATAGTAGTTTCATTCTTATCATGGTGATAGTGGCAAATATTGGCCATAGAAAAAAAACATTATTTTCTTATTATTTATAGAAGAAATTTTTGCATATTATAATCTTCATAGAAGAATAATAATAAATACTTGCATGTTTTCTTACTAAAACAAACTGAGCTATGTTTACAGAATGACTCTATTGCTTGGACCTCCTGGAAGTGGAAAGACAACTTTAATGCAAACACTTGCAGGAAAGCTAGGCAAGTCAAAAAAGGTAATTATTTATTTGGCTTGCTTGCACATCCTTGTATAATAAGTTTACATCCATTACATTTTACAACATTTTCTTTTACTATTTGTTCAACTGATGCATCAAAAAATAGATAAGAATTTTGGAATAGTTCATCTCTAATAAATAGGTCTTTTGGGTTAACTGTGTATGAATTTATACAACAATGTTGAACAACAAGATTGAAGTGCATTAATGCACAATTCCAAATGTGTAAATAAGAACTTTGACCCATCATAAGCACATAGCTCCATAAAGAAAAAAAAAACATTTATTAAAGTGTAATATATACTGCTAAATTGAGAATGTAAATTTTAATAGACAATTAGTGCATACAAAACTAAAGTAATCATGTAATCAACTTTATAAATTCAAGTACAAATTTTTTTCAATAGGTGTTTGGAGAAATCTCTTATAATGGCTTTAGATTGGAAGAGTTTATCCCAGAAAAGACTTCAGCTTATGTGAGCCAACATGACCTCCATATTCCTGAAATGACAGTAAGGGAAATATTGGATTTCTCTGCAAGGTTCCAAGCTTCAGGAATTCGGGATGGTATGTTCATGAAATGCCATTTGTACAAATGTTTCAAAAACAAAATATTTCTATATATTTTTTTTTTCATAGAACTGTTGGAGGAAGTAATTAGGAGGGAGAAAGAGCAAGGTATAACACCAGAACCTGATATAGACACATTCATGAAGGTAATACATTCCCTCAAACTTTCTATATTGCAAACTTAAATTGATCAAGAGTTTAGTATGTGGCTAATAGCTTGAAAAGAATTATCTTTTCAAGCCAAAGTAGTATGCCTAAATTTATGAATCAGCACGATATGTGAACATGTGATATCTATATTCATGTATTAAGTAAAATTTTCTATCAAAATAGAGAAGCATAATAAAATTTAAAAAACAAACTATGGATGTTTATGTTCTTGCAGGCAACAGCAGTGCATGGATTAGAGAAAAGTCTCCAAACAGATTATATTCTGAAGGTTTGTTGAAAAAATGAATGTAATTGAATGTGGTTAAATTCAAAAAAGTTGAAGTTTGGAAGAAGACATTCCAAATTCACAACTGCCCATTTTGGAAATAATTCTTGAGCTATGTTACTTTTTCTTAGATAACAGGAATGGATAAATGCGCAGATGCTATGGTTGGCAACAATATAAAAAGAGGAATCTCAAGAGGTGAAATGAAAAGGTTAACAATAGGTATGAAAATTATCTTTAACAAAGTATATCTTTTTAAAGGATGATTTATTTCAATTGATTTAGGAAAAATTTGTAGTGATAGTATAAAGGTTGCTAACATAGATAAAAACTTAGATACTCATCTCTACATGTCCGATTTGTCAGGGGAGATGCTTGTTGGACCAGCAAAAGTATTATTTATGGATGAAATATCATCAGGATTAGACAGCTCCACTGCATTCCAAATCATCAAATGTCTTCAACAATTTGCTCATATATCTAAAGCCACAGTGCTAGTTTCACTCCTTCAACCTACGCCAGAGATATATGATCTATTTGATGATATAATCATAATTTTAGAAGGAAAAACGGTTTATCATGGCCCTAGAACAAAGATTTTAGGATTTTTTGAAGAATGTGGATTTAAATGTCCAAAAAGAAAAGGAGTAGTTGATTTTCTTCAAGAGGTAAAAAAATTTTATGTTTGACAAGTAGACTAGTTTTATAAATACCTTCAAAATTGCTTAATAAGAATGTTATTATTTGATCAGATTTTGACAATAAATGATCAAGAACAGTATTGGTTTCGGAAAAATGAAACGTATGACTATGTAAATGTCGAGGAATTCTCCAAGAGATTTAACGCTTCTCATGTTGGTCAAATTCTTCATGAGGAATTATCAAATCCATATGATAAGTCAAAATCTCATAAAAATGCTCTAATATTTGACAAATATTCTCTATCTAAATGGGAGTTATTGATATGTTGCATTGAAAGAGAAATTCTGCTCATAAAGAGAAACTCTTTTATATACATATTTAAAGCCTGTCAGGTATGTTATCTTTTTAAAAGAATTCTATTTCCATTATAGAAGGTAATTCAAATTTTGAGATTTAATATTCCTAATTTGCAGATCATGATTATTTCAATAATTTTAACAACAATTTTTCTTCGCACACACATGAGGGTCAATTTGCTTCATGCAAACTACTATCTTGGGTCTCTCTTTTATTCATTAATGATGCTTTTGATCAACGGAATTCCAGAATTATCTATGACAGTTTCTAGACTCCCAGTTCTTTATAAGCAAAGAGACATGTACTTTTACCCTGCATGGGCTTATGCAATTCCAGCTTCTCTTGTAAAGATCCCAATTTCATTGTTAGAATCTTTAATATGGACATCAATCACTTACTATGGTATAGGATATAGTCCAGAAGCAACAAGGTAAGTGCCTACCTCTAATGAATTAATGAACTGTTATTTTTCATAATTTGGCTTAACTAGCTAATAAACTATCAACATCCTTCATGCCAGATTCTTACGACAGTTCCTAGTACTATTTTTTATTCATCAAGTGTCCTTATCATTGTTCCGCTTCCTTGCCTCATATTTCCAATCACTAACAGTATCTGTAATTAGTGGATCCTTCACTCTACTAACCACCACCATATTTGGCGGCTTCATTTTAGCCAAACGTAAGTGAATTGATGTTTTTTAATCTCATGTCCAACAATTAAATAGGTACCAAACTAATAAGCCTTTCTCCTGTAGCTTCTATGCCAGTATGGCTATCTTGGGGCTTTTGGTCTTCACCATCCACATATGCACAAATAGGTCTAGCTGTAACTGAATTTCGAGGGGCAAGGTGGCAAAAGGTGAGAAACCACAAGTATAGAAACAACTAAGTCATAATGCCTTCGTTTCTGCTAACATTTTTGGTTGTTACTTGGTTCTGCAGACAACAGCAAACAGGACGATAGGAGAACTACTTTTGACAAGCCGTGGACTCAATTATGAGGATTACTTCTACTGGATATCTTTGGGAGCCTTATTAGGATTTTTTGTGCTACTAAATGCTGCATTTGCCGTATCGTTAACTTTCAGAAGATGTATGGCTTCTTTTATAACTGAAATGTTAATCACTAATTCTTATATTTCCATGAACAATTCTGACTTGAGATCATACCACTTCAGCTCTTCAGGAATCCCGTGTCATTATCTCTCGTGAAAAGCTTCCTAAGATACATAATGAACCACCTGTGAGCAGCACATCAGAGGAAAAACATGGTTTGCAAGCATCACAAAAAAGAAATCTGCACTCGAGAAGGAGTGCGAGTAAGTATTCTAGTTCTTTATAAAAGCTTGAAATTTTTCATGACCTGAGCTGAACTGTACCTGTGACAAAGCAGGAAGTCAGATGATGGCTTTACCTTTTGTTCCTTTACCAATAACATTTCAGGATGTGCAATACTTCATCGACACTCCTAGGGTAATCCTGTTAAAATCAATCTTGTATTCCAAAATATGTTAAAATTGGGAGGCTAAAATAACATGTACACGTTGTTTTCCAGGAAATGGTAGCGCAAGGTTATCCAGAAAAGAAACTAAAGCTGCTTTGTGATATCAACGGCGCATTCCATCCGGGAAAACTTTCAGCCATAATGGGTGTTTCTGGAGCAGGGAAAACCACTCTCTTAGATGTCATTTCAGGAAGAGTAACTGGAGGTACCATTGAAGGGGAAATAAGAATTGGTGGTAATTTGAAGGTACAAGAAACATTTGTTAGGATGCTTGGCTACTGTGAGCAAACAGACATTCACTCACCACACGTCACAGTAGAAGAATCGATTACATTTTCTGCCTGGCTACGACTACCACCTGAGGTTGATTCTAAAACCAGAAAGGCAAGTTGTATGATATCCCATAGCTTACAGCTATCACACAATTGCAAATTATTGCATGAAATCTTTCTCTGTAAAAATTCAATTAGTTAAATAATATCCTTATTTGAACCACAGGATTTTGTGACAGAAGTTTTAGAGACAGTAGAGCTTGATGGAAATAAAGATTCATTAGTTGGACTTCAAGGGATCAATGGATTGTCCACAGAGCAGCGAAAACGGTTGACAATTGCAGTGGAACTAGTTTCCAACCCTTCAATTATACTTATGGATGAACCCACTTCAGGATTGGATGCACGAGCAGCAGCTATTGTCATGCGAACAGTGAAAAAAGTAGCTGAAACTGGGAGAACAGTAGCATGTACGATTCATCAACCGAGTATTGACATTTTTGAGACATTTGATGAGGTAACAATTCATTTTTTTTTAATTTCAATATAGAAAAAGGCATTGACAAAAATCAGAGATAGCATCTAATATCATCCAAATAAATTTTCTAATGCCATGATAATTTTCGCTTCCTACAAGTTTAGCTTTATTCAATAGAATTCAACTCTAAGACAAAAAGTGATAGAGACATGAGGAAGATATCTCATTAATGTAAAAATAAGAAGATAGGATAGAGAGAAAAAAATGATATTTGATCTTATAGATATCGGCCAAAATTTTCAAAAGAGAATATGAGGTATGTAAGTGATGACTAGTTTACCTAAGACATGATTTGAACAAGTTTAAGGTTGGATAAAGAGAGAAAAATGATTGTTCTTTTAAAAATAGGTTTAGTTTTATAGTTTCTTATGGGGGAAACAGACAATTTAATATTGTATTGATGCGAGGAGAAGATTTTGAAAGATTGGAAGTGATAATATTAGTTTAGAGGTAGTTTGAAGTAGAGAAAGAAAATATATCAATTTTGGTTTAAGACTTAATATGAGAAGTTCTTTTGCGAGATAATGGGGAAATGTTTATCTTCATATGGAATCAAGGACTAGAGGATCAGCGGAGGCATATAAGATGAGTTGAGGGTGTATGGCTTTGTGAGAGAAAGATAAGAGAGAGTAGGTGGTCAATTGTTTCAAGAGAAATTGGTTCAATTTTAGGACTATGTTTGAGTTAATTTAAATGAGAATAGAGGTAAATCATGTTTGAAAAGAGAACAAAGATGTACTATCAAGGATAAAAAGAAATTAGAAAGAGAGAGAAAGATTAAACCGATCTCTTAATGGGGATTAGAGAGAGGAGGGAGGTATGCATGTCACTAACAATTTGATTCATAGATCTACTATTTTATTTCATTCATTCATCAAATATGCACATGAAAAAATCAAACTAAAAATTTTGAAAAGTTCAAATTTTGCAAAAATTGAAAGACCAAGCCCAATTGTTATGCCTTGTTAGGCATAATCAAAATAAAATATGATAAATCACACGAAAAAATAAATTATCAAGTCTAAACAGAGTAAGCAACAATTCTAGAAGACAAACCAAAATTGAGTAAAGATAATGATGAAACATCCCAATCTATATATTATCTTAAATAAAAAAACCAAGTAAAAATAATTTATTCAAAACAATCAAATAATACAAATATTGAAGTAGAATATAAATACATCGTCTATTAAAAAATTATAATAAAATTCTCACATACAAAAACATCTTTCACAAAACTTAACAAAATATTCTCTCTCAAACCTAGAGTTTTAAATTATCCTCTAAGGACACTCCAACTCTATGAATATCTATATCCTAACCCATAATATAAGTAGGTGATAAGCAAAATATGTGCAGCACACAAACTACTAGTTATATGAAGATAAGATAACATAGAAATGAAATTATATAACCAATAAAAAAAGATGATATAATAAATAAAATAGTATATAATGAATTGTAAAAGATGTAAAAGTATTAAATCAATATATGAATATTCATATGTGTCATGATTATGTATGTATATAATCATAACATAATACTAATATAATATAATACTCTTATTATATCATGCATTTTTTTTATATTTGAATTTATTTTATCTTTTTGTATTTCTTTTTTATTTTTTTATAACTCTAATTTTCTCATATGACTATCATCCTCTGCCTTGAAAATCTCATATCATTATCATCTATCATTGAACTATTGTCCAAATTGCTATCATCTTGTGCTCATGATGGTGGGCCCTCTAACACACCTTTGATCCTAATTGGGGTCCCAATGACACCAAGTGATGATTTTATTTCTCTTACATTATTGAGCTACTGTCAACATCACCTAACATCTTGTGCTCATAATGGCAGGCCTCTGATATGTCATAGACCTTAACCTAGGTATCACTGACATAAAGATAGTGATTTTTTTTCTTTATATCAAGTAGTCATCAAATAAGGTCATAAAAATATATTTTCACATTGTTTTTTCATCTTTTTTATTATCTTCTAGATCGTTATACTTAAACGATATTTTTTTCTTTCTCTTTCTTTTTCTTTCATTTTTACTTATGTTCTGATTTTTATGACACACATATATACCTCCCTCATATATATATATCATAATAATAATATGTAGTCTTATAAATAAGGACATAAGTAAATAATTTTGTCATTCAATATACCTATACTATATTGCTTTAAAAAATGATATATTCAAGTACTTAAGCAATTTATCTTATTTACACTATAATTATTTAATTTGCTTATTTAATGGCTCGAAGATCTTTCTTAAGATTGTCTTATCTTTTGCATTTTTTTCATTTACTTTCCTATGTAATTCTCATTGTATTCTATAAAAAATTGTTAGATTCTATCTTCTTTTTTAAAAGTTCATATACTTTGTGTTTCATTTTCTATTTTTTTCACATTCCACAAAACTATCCATTTCTTACATCCAAAAAAACTTGCAAAAACTACTACAAGTATTATGATATTCATTTACTAATTGTACAATTTGACGAATATTATCATATTGTACGATTCTCTCAAGAATTTCGATCCCAATACTACTTAATTGATTATACAATATGATAAATATCGTCATACTCTATGATTGGCTTTATTAGTCTATATGATGAGGCAATGCACTATACAATGATTAAAAATTTTTTTTACCAACTCTTTGTATAGTCTGATAAAATATTATTGTATTATATGATTCTTTTAATAATTTGGCACCCATTACTTCTCAATTGATTGTATAATTCGATGAATATTATCGTACTGTACAATTGGCCTAATCAGACTACATGATGAGGTAATGCACTATGTGATGAGCAAATTGGACTGACTCTTTGTATAATTTGATGAATATTATCATACCATACAATCCTCGAAATTTGGGGCCCAATTTTGCTTTACTGATTATACAATCCAATGAATATCATCGTACTCTACTATTCCCTCAAGAAAAGTCAATACAAAGTCTTTTATTTGTTGAACAGTCCATTGCACTCATCGTATAGTCCAATTAGGCCAGTCGTATAGTACAATCAACCTAATCATATAGTTATCGATACACGATCGAAAAACTACAAATTATGAATTTCAACCCAATCCATGGCCAATTCAAACCAAACACCAAACAGCTCAAAATATGACCTCTCAGTATATTAAGGAAAAACTCTAGTAAAAGCTTACTTTAGGCAACTTTTGTAGCAAATAAGAGATCTGACTTCCTCTTCTGACTACAACTCCGAAATCTCTTGCCACATTTACAAGTCAAGGTAGAATCACTTGAGGATCTCTTTTCTCTCTCCCAAACTCCTTTCTCTTCTCTCTTATTCTTGAAATCTCTTTTTATTGTTGGTTTGTCTTTTATAATTGTAAGCATGAGGAGAAAATGGTTTTAAGTTTTTATTAACAAAAAAATTTAAATATAATATTATTTCTTTTTTCACTTCAAAAATTTATAAAAAATTCAAATAACTTCCAAAAATTATCAACAACATATCTATAGATTCCTCGAGTTGAGACTTTTACAATGATATACTCATATCTTAGATTCTGTTATTATTAACTTATCATGCATTTCCCAAAATATATCAATTTTGTGTTATGGATTTGTAAGACTAATAAAATCATAATTAAAAATATATCTCATAATTAATTTAAATTAGATTGTCACACTATTCATATAAAGCTATTAAAATTTAAAGAAAATTCATGTTTATTCTTAGTTTGGTTGAATCTTATCCATTTCTTAAGAACGTGGTACCATCTTAAAAACATCTAAGAGGATATTTGACATTTCTGGCATGACTTGTAAATAATCCGGACAACCTATTTAACTTAATAAGTGTTTTAGAATTATTTAAACATGATTTTAGAGCATTTTCTTTAGGAGGTTAGATTTTGAATTGGCTCCAAATTAAACATAAATCAAGTATGTTGAGCTTGTATATGCCATCAAATTGATGTTGCATCATGTTTTGCATTAGTCCACCCCATTACAAAGAATACTAACTATAGAATTAAACTCTAGGTGAACTCTGATATGGTTGATAATGAGTCTCTCTAGATCTCCTTTAGTGTGTCAAGAAGAATACTCTTTTAGGTTCATTTGGAACATTTAAGTTAACGAAAAACAAACTACGAAAACAATAAAAAATATATTATGATAATCAAAATATAGAATTCTGAAATATGGGAAATAGTTTAACTTTAGAGCCATTTATAGAAAAGCTAGCTTTTAATGTATCTTCATGTAAATATTTAATTGGAGATTGGGTGTAGAAGCAAAGAATTTTGAATCTCTCCATTTTTTCTTGGAGAAGCCAAAAAATGTGTAGACTAATGAACTATACAACAAACAACTATTTTGGTGATCCTAGTAGTATGACATGCAATCTAGGTATTTATCTTTCTCTATGTTAATCTATTAATAGAGGCCATTAATATTGTCTCTTTATTCTTTTTATCTAGAGATATTTCAGATCTTCTTTGGTTGGTAAGACAAAGCAAACTTAGTTCATTGGGATCAATGATTTTGTCATACACCTTTTCGTAGTACATTTGTGTAGTTCAATGATTAAGCATTCAAAGGGAGTAAGCAACAACTAAACAATATAAATATTGCATTTCTACGTTTACTTGATTTGAGCATGATTATGGTTTCCATATATACTTTGTGCTTTCATTTAAGCGAATGATATGTAAGGTTATGCAACATTGGTAGAGCTATGTTATAAAAAATCATTCAACAAACCTAGAATTTACCCAAAACCAAATAGAAGTCAAGCATTCAGGTTAGTTTTTTGTGGATTTCATAAACAAAAATAGAAATAATTAGATTGGGCTGAACTCTATTTCGACTAAAGGATAAACGATATTTGACATAATCTAAATAAAATTTTCATAAGAAATTTTTTTATCTTTTAGTGTGCCTATGTAGAAAGCTATGGCTTCTAGATAACGTACATAAACTAACACAATTTACTCAAAAACATGGCAAGTTTTCTATGCTTAAATATGCATGCCATATCCCAAAATTTCAATGTTTTTCTATTGTTTTGATTTTTGTTTTTATCTTCTAAGTAAATCACTTGAACATGCAAATCCATTTTCTTATTTTGTGAAATTCGCCTCTAATCTTTTAGAATTGTATATATCCATGTTATTTTGGAATAATAGAAGCCATTTCACCTTGCATTCAAATCTTAATATGGCCAATTGCCTATGTTGAACCTAGAGGAATCTATTCAACAACATACATTTAATTGGCTTCATTCTCTATGTTTTAAAGAATCCTATCAGCTCATCTGTTTCACTAGATGTTATTCTCCAGATTGTCTCCATGGTCTACTTGACTTCCAATGTTGTTCTAATACCTGATGTCTCTTTTAAGAATGTTTTTTCCTTGGTGTTCCCATCCTTTTAAGAATGTTTTTCTTCCTTAGGTTCCCATCTCTTTATTTTGTGGTCCTGTAAATCTAATTCCGCAAACAAGTTTTTCTTAATTTAATAATCCACGTTATCACTCGAAAAGGTTACTGTTGTTCTACCCTAAAAGAACTGTCCAAATCAACTGCCAAAAGCAATAAATTGGAGAATTGTGTGATGCAAAACAATAGCTTGAATTTAGAAGGTTGCACGCATTCAAGCAAAGTTCAGATTGAATGGAAGAAGTTATTTTAAATAAATGAACTAAGGACACTTTTTTCTAATAAGATTTGTTGAAATTACATAAAATATAGTTTTTTTGGTGAAGAAAATATTAAGTTTAATATAAAATACTTGGAAAAGAGGATTTACCACATTTAAATGAAACAATTGCAAATATTTGTACAAAAGGAAAGAGAGGTATTCTGTTACAAACTCTTATTGTATATGATTCTAAACTGTTTTAAAATTTACAAATAGAAATGGTTTAGAATGAAGTAACATAGTCAATAGAAACATCAAAATCAACCAATAAAACCTAGGTTGTAAGTGCTAGAAAATTCATGGAAGGCTTAACAAATAAAAACTTATAAGAATTGGACAATAGAAAAGACATGAACAAGTATATGTTATAAAATGCACAGAAAAATAATGAACATAGCTCATAAGTACAATCAATTAAATTAACAGAGAAGAAATCAAGAAGCTGAAATTTTTGTTTAGATTATTAGAAATGACAATGCAAAAGGTCCTTGTAATTTTACAATTTTAGGTATATTTTTAGGTGTAAAATTACTCTTCCATATACTTGGGCTGTGGATTTAGGAGTCACAAACCATACAATTTACTCTTCCAAAAAAGCTAGCAGCTAGCAGTAGGGAAATAATCTTTAGAGATGGTTCGATAAAAACTATGGCAATTCAATGAGACAATTTTAGAAATGGTTTTCCTATCCGTAAAAAATACTCTGCTTCCATCAATATTATGTACAAATTTCTTATCGATTAAAACTCACTAAGGATTCTAATTATAGTATTGTTTTCTATCCAACGTATTGTGCTCTAGGAACACAAGGAGAATAATTAGATATGCCAATGAGAAAGATGATTTTTACTATGTTGAAAGATCTAGTAGAAATGTTAATATTGCTATGTTTTCATGATAGTTGTTATTTTAAAAACCCTACCATTTTAATAAGACAAAATTTTGCTTCAATATTTTTGCCTTGATTACCCATCTAGGGCTCATATATTGTTCAAAGAGTTTTTGAAGGTTTTCTTCTATTCCAATTAGTAAAAATAAAACAATTTCTCCATTTATTCTTATTCAATTATATACTACTAGTATATCTAAGGTTCTTGAAATAAAAAATAGAATTTATTATTTCAAAATTTTCATAGCATAATCAAATTATTCAATGTTATAATTAAAAGATTTTGATACAATAATACAAACTTTTTGTTATTCTATATTATTTTTGATACAATAATACACAATCTCTTGCTCACGAATTCCATCCTCATTTGTAAACTAAAGTTTTATGTATCACTAAAAGTTACTTTTGTCATAAAAGATTGATATTTTAACTCAAATTGCATGGGTTTGTAAAACTCAATGGCCCAACTAGCACAAAACTATTAATTGTGGGCAAGAAGACTAATATGCATGATGTTATGATTACCAAAGGTATGGATTTTTGGAAAATTCTTCATTTAATTAGTCAATGGGCTACTTGGAATGAGAGAATATGGTTCAAAGGATATTCCATGCTTATCACTGTTGGGATAATGTTAGCCAAAAGAGTGGTTGTGGTGATAATTGCTTGTGAGATATGACTCTTCTTTTGTGTTTATAAAAATTTCAAGGTTAATCATGTATATCATAGTGCTGGCAGATTGATGAATTTGTAGCCACCATGACAACCTTTAAGGATGTTTAGTGGAATGGTAGAATATTCAATTTGTTTCCAATAAGGATGTTTAGTGGAATGGGAGAATGTCCAATTTTTCCTATAAGGATGTTTAGTGGAATGGGAGAATGTCCTCGTCTAATTTTTGAGTTATCTTATTAGAGAATAACGCCTTTTATGCTCATTGTCAGTGAAGCAATGGTTGATGACAAGAAAAGGATCAATACTTTGATTGAACTAATCATAAGGGTGAGGCATCATTTTAAGTTGATAAACATAATGATTAGTTTCTTCTTAAATTCCCTTTATTCACAAAGCTATCCTTGTGGTTGTCACAATTCCAGATTCTTGTTAAAAATTGTTCATTCACTAAAGTTCTTTTCAAGATTAAAGGCTCAAATTGCTCAAGTTCTTTTCAAGATTAAAGGCTCAAATTGCTCAATCTGTGCAGTTTCAATCATTCAAATATATCTCTGAACATGATACTATAAGCTAATCACTATGTTTGATCATAACATTGATGATCTCATTGCTGTTCAAAAAACCTTCCAAAGCATTGTACCAAAAACCTTTACATTTGTTCATGTCCTACAAAATCCTATCTCATAGCAATTAAGCCTTTCTACTAACCTGAAAGCATTTCCCACACCCCAGAACTCTATTTGAGGCAATTAGTTATGAGAGAGAATTGGAAAAATATTATGGAAGTTGAAATGGAAGTTATTGAGAAAAATAGAACATTATAATTAATATGACTCTAGACTACCAAACAAGGATATGTAGATGGGACTCCACAGAAAGAAATAAAGAGTAGTGACTATAGGCTTAGATAAACGTATTGTATAGATAATTTTTAGACTTTGGCTCTAGCAACAACAATAAATGTTGTATTGAAATTGCGCATCTCTATTATTTGCTTAAATCTTGAATTGAAATTGCAATAAAAATTGCTTTCCTATATGTTGATTTTTAAGATGCAACTTAAATGGAGGTTAAACAGGAATTAGTTCAAATAAATGAGAAAACATAATATGCAGACTAAAAGGGTTCTATACAAATGGAAGCAATCTTTAGGAGTGTAGTTTGTGTAAGCTTTTGAAATTTGTCTTAAATCTTAAGCAAATATTTTTTATTTTAAAAACAGTTAAACATGTCCAATAGTTTTATAAATGTTGCAAATACAACCCCTAACCTTTTTTTCTCCTAAGTTATCCTTCAAAAATATCCCTAAAAGTCCCTATAATATATATAGTTTTTAAAATAGATTCCAAAAGCATATGACAATCTACAAAAAAATTTTGGTTAACACACTTACTAGTTATGCTAAACTTATAAAAAGTTTTTCTATTTGAAAAAATAAATGATCTTGGTTGAGAATTGTATAAAATCTCTGGGATCTAGAAACAGTTTATCCTACTTTTTATATTTTATGTAGATATTCTAAATGAAATGTATATTCCATCTTCTGTTCCTTTGTCATTATCTCTGCTTTCCCAAGAAAACAAAGTGGTGATAAAGTAATGTCAAAGTTTTATAAGTATATTAACATCTTCTATTCTCTTATCATTTTTTCTACTTTCCTGAGAATAAATGAAAAACAAATAGAGAACATTTCAGACATATTTTAGAAGGAAAATTGTTTTGCGGAAAAAAACAATAAATGACTACATAACTTGTTAATCAAGCAGTAATTGCTTTCATAAAATGCAGAAAACAATACTAGTGAATCATTATGTTGCATGTTCAACTGTTTACTTTAGTCTCTCAGCATATAATTCTGCTTTTCCTGAAGCTAATATTGATGAAAAGTGGAGGCCACCTAATATACTCGGGACCAATTGGACAGCAATCATGCAAAGTTATTGAATATTTTGAGGCAAGTAATACTCATGTAACCTTTCTTCCATCAATTAATACATTCTAATAGGAATGATTATATTACCAATTTCTAACCATAATGTCAAGTAATTCTCATATGTGCAAGTTTACTATATATGAAGTTTTAGCTGTAACCAAATTTTCTTTTTCCTGATTTTCATTTATTAAGAAAAGCATCTACAGTACTTCGGCAATATTCTTATGTGTTATAAAAGGCCTCAAGCAAACCATCTGATGAAAAAGTTTGTAGGATAAATAAACATAGCATATTTAAAATGAATTTTTGTAGTAATTCACACACGTCTATAAAGCTTCATATGAAAACTGCTAGTTTACCGTTTTGATTTAATGGAGTGACACATGAAAAATCTGATTAATCACATTTATTCATCAGACAATTCCTGGAATACCCAAGATCATGGACAATTACAACCCAGCAACATGGGTTATGGAAGTTACCTCAACATCTCTTGAAGCTCAGCTCAGTATTGACTTGACAGGCATCTACAATGAGTCCGATCTTCATAGGTAATTAACAGCATTTTGTTTCTTATTGGATGCATAACTTGCTCCATCAATGGTACAAGATCAAGCGGTTTAATTTATACGGCAAAAGTAACAAAAGGTCTTATTTTGCTAGTCTATCTCTACATCATATTTGATTTAAAAAAAAGGAACATGAAAATTGGTGCCATAGCTCTGAACACAAACCTGTGAACTAATTTCAGAATCTACAAATTTTAAATTTCAGGCTAAACCAAGAGGTAGTCAAACATTTGAGTTCCCCAACACAAGATGCAAAAGATTCAAAATTTCCTTCACATTTCAAAAATAGTCTTTGGAAACAGTTTAGAGCTTGTCTGTGGAAGCAGCAATTATCTTACTCGAGAACTCCTTCATATAACTTGGCAAGGATATCATTTGTTACTATGCTGTCATCAATATTAGCAGCTCTATTCTGGCAGCATGGAAGAAGCATGTAAGTTTTATTGATGACTTCAAAATCTACTCCGCCTTAAATAGATTTATTATGGAAGCAACAAATACAAATACTAAGAAGAGCATGCAAAGAAGAAATCTTATTTAGAATGGTAAGTATAATAAGAGCTTTTATGATCATAAACAAATTAACTTTCTCAGCAAACCAATCCTTCCAAACAAACCATTCCAAACAATCATTTCCATAAATTGCCTTTTTCTCATGCTCTGCACTATTAGTTAAATAAATTATTTTATGATTTTAGTTAAGGAAGTGTGAACCAAACTATGAATTAGCTAAAATAATAGCATCAAGATCATCAGAAACATTAACAACTTTATTTTTATGAAATAATTCAAGCTGCATTAGAGCCATAGCTGAATCAAATTAAAAACTTTGACCATCTAACAGAGGGACAAAGGGACACAGAAAAGACACATCCTTTTAATGATACAGTTTGTTTTAACTCCATTAAAGATGAACTGCAATTGAAATACTAACATATTCTTTTATTTCATTTGATGAAGAAACAAACAACAAGACTTGTTCAATATATTTGGGTCACTATATATAGCCATTGTCTTCATGGGAGTAACCAACTGCTCAACAGCAATAGCAATAGTAGCAATAAAAAAAACTGTATTTTATCGAGAAAGATTTGCAGGAATGTACACTCCATTTGCTCACTCAGCTGCTGAGGTTGATATCCATTTCTATTTTCGTTTCCATTTATGTTATTTTATTAGGTTAACATAACTAATTTAACAATGTCACTTTTTGTTGCAGGTGGTCATTGAATTACCCTATGTATTTTTCCAAGTGGTAATGTTTGTGAGCATAACATATCCGTCAATTGGCTACAATTGGTCCGCTTCAAAGTTTGGTTGGTTCTTCTTTACCGTATACTGCACCTTGCTTTATTACGTTTACCTGGGAATGTTGCTCATGTCATTAAGTCGAAATAGTGAGGTGGCTACAATTTTGGCATATTTCTGCTACCCCATTTTGAATATCTTTGCAGGCTACATATTACCTGGTCCGGTAAGTCTAATTTAATAATCTTAATTCATACAAAATATTCGAAATCTTAATTACCTCCTCAAAATTAATACATATTGCAAAAATATATAGAAAATATTCACTACTTGTAAGATTATATTGCAATCTACGAGTGTCCTACAAGTAAGATAAAAAAAATGAAAGAGAATATTTTATTATTTGAACAAAATGTTGAAATGCAAGATATGAAATTGCTAACAATATATGTTATTTATTTACAGAAAATACCCAAGTGGTGGAGTTGGTTGTATTATATGAACCCTACATCATGGACAATGAGGAGCCTTTTAACTTCACAATATGGAGATATACACAAAGAGATAATTGTTTTTGGAGATCCCAAATCAATTTCCTCTTTTTTAGAAGACTATTTTGGGTTTCATCATGATCAATTACTGATCACAACTATATTACTTTTCCTTTATCCTCTAATATTTGCTGCTATGTTTGCTTACTTCACAGGAAGACTAAATTTTCAAAGGAGATGAAGGAAATACTAATCGGTGTTGCAATTTATGAGCTCATAGAAAGCAAAAATAGTGTAAACAACAAAAACATTACATGAGAAATCATGGGGGTTATACCTTCCTAGTGTTACTTTTCTTACATTTTGATGGAATCCTAGTTTGCTTATTTAAAGAAGTTTAATGCTTATTTAAACAACCTTTCTTGAGAAATTTAAACTATAACAATTGTGTTAAATGAATAATCATGTATATGACACCACCAATGTTCATATGACAAAGTCAATATAAATGAACCAACAATTTGACTATGGGATGAGATTTTCAAACCTCTTATTGCAAATATCCAAGGAAACAATATAAATTAATTTGAAACAAGGACAGTTGGTAACAGGTAAGACCTACATCTTGACTTGAATTTTTACTTGTAATTTTCATACTCGATGATGGGTTCAAAATTGATGTCATGCAAGTCCTATTACAGTTGGAGATCAAGGAGATATTGATAAGGAGTATCGATCCTATATTAAGGTTAAGTATTGTGCATAAGGGTTGCCCTACATCTTCCATGTAGAACAATACTTTTTTATTATATGAAAGGTAAAATTTGTTATATGTAAAAAAATTTTATCTAAGAAACAATTGAAATCATGATTCTTACAAACTAAAACTTTTCTAAATTCATATTTAAGCAAGCTCTTTTAGTAAGAGAACTCATAATTATTCTTCAAACTTTTTGTAGAATATATGTGCATTACATAAAAGATCTTCATAATCACCAAAACATTAACAATTATCTTTTTACAAGGAAATCTAGAAGAAACTAAAAAAACACAAATGAAATTGTGGGGTGATAGCCATCAACTACATGACGTACTATAATGAACTATAAATAAACTCAAGATGATGTAGACAAAATCTTCTCACAACAAATCACCCAAAATAACTTCATTTATCATCCACTGATAACAAAGATGGAGTAATTGCATAATACCTCTAAAAGTAGAGAAAACATAAAAAGAATGAAACAGATTGTAAGAAAGCAAAAAAACATGAAGATTTTCATGGAAAAAGCATAAAGATTTTACTCTTATAGTGGTGGTGGTACAATACTCATAGTGAAGGGAGGAAAAAAAACAAGAGTATAATGTCACTAAGGATACACCTATTCACTTCAATTTTCTTCATCAATAATCTTCCTTTTATATATTCCTTAAACATCATTTCTATATGTCCATGTCAAAGCAAAACTTGTTGACAAATTGCAATCATTCATGTTGCACATGCACAAAGTTTGCAATATGCCTATCTTTCAAACCCTTTTTTAAAAATTTTAGGTTTAATTTGTTACCATGTGTCTCCGTATTGAAGTTTTTCATGATTGTATTTTTAATACCCTAGAGAATACAAATTGCTTGTTATGCCAATACACTCTTCTTATGTCAATACTTTCTTGTTGCACTTGCATTTGTGCATTGTGTCCACGTTTGTTATGACTACACACTTAAGTTAATAAGATTGTAACCAACACAACATAGTATCAAATCAAACTCTGTCAATTTTCATATTAACGTGTCAATATCCATATTCTTCATGAACTTATCCATATTGAAATGATCCTACATATCCATATATAAACCACCCACTATACTTTAAAAATTGATTGCAAACTATAAATAAGTAAATCAAATTAAATTCTAAATAAAATTATTACCTATATGTTATTCATTTGACCTAAATTGTTGATTAAAGGTTTTCACTAACAAATAATACTGAAGTTATGTAAAAAGATATGATATAACATAGATAATAAAAAATAAGATTTCATTAATAAATTGATATTTAAATGGTTTGTATTATTCTTCGTGTAATATTAGATAAAATCTTGACAATAGAATTTATAAATAAGTAAATTATGAAGAAGATTTTTTACTATAAAACAATGAAAAGATTCAATAATTTGAAAATTAAAACCAAGATTCTTTGAAGAAGTTTCTTAAAAATAAAAGTTTCACTTAACTTGCCTTTGGCTCTTTTTTGTAATAGTAATATAGGCATGAAAGTTTAAAAATTTTAGAAATTTATAAATCAAAATTATAAAACAAAAAATATAAGATTAAGATAAAATGTAAATAAATGTGAAAGAAAGAATTAGGGTGCTCTAGAGTAAACATGGTTATTGAAAATAATTCGTACACATTTTATCATTTACCATAATCATGTGATGTTAGGAGAGCACATCACATGAGACTTGAATATTGAGAGAATTTTTCGAAGCAAAAGCTTTTGGAACTAGCATTTAGTTCACCAACTCTCTTCTCCTCCCATCACCAAGACAAATGACACTATTAAAGGGTAGCAATACACATAAGATGGGTGAAGTATTCATTTTCAGTGCTAATCAAAGTTGAGATAAATAGATAAATAGAAAAAAATATAAAAATGTAGGAAAAAAAGGAGTAATAAGAATAATTTTGTAGTTTGGCCAATACTAATCTATATCTATCCCCACATAAAAAATTGAGCTTCTCTCATCAATGTTCTTGGCAAAATGGATACAATCATACCAAATTCATAATCACTATATAAAAATTGTAAATAGTCGCAAACATAAGGTTCATAAACAAAGTATAAAGCCTTATAACATAGAAGCATAACCAAATCCTTAAAATCTTATATGACTTCTATTTCAATTTTTTATGAAGATTAAATAATTTGATTATCATGCTCACTAACATGAATATTAAATAATTTGAGTACTTTTTAAGCTACTTCATGATATGTGATCACAAAGTCTACTTATCTTCAATATAATCGAATATATTAAGTAGATGTATTAAATCACACAATACGTACTTAAAGTATTTGTTATCATTAAAATCAAATGTTGCCTTTTGGACTCCTGAGTTCCAGCATGATTTATTTGGTTTTGATTAAATCTAGCACAAACACATATCGAATACATTATGTCTAATTTTTTTATTATTAAATATAATAGTTACTTTATCATTCTTCCAAAGTAGGTTTGCTCTTCATCCTTATCTAATTTTATTATTGAAAATATGTTGTCCTAAATGCCTTTGAACTTTCCATTTAATACTTCTTTGAAACTTCATTTCTATTCTTACTTTGTTTGATAAATATTTCATCATCATTTATTTATGTTGCATTCAAAGGAAGAATGAATGCTCCCTTATTATATTCCTTTCATATTCATTTTGCAATATCTTAGTAAATGTTTTGCTTAGACTTTCATATGTTGTTCCAAAAAAAAATTGTCACATGTAAACATTTTTATTATTATCATATCATTATTATTTTTTCTTAAAAATAGGGCTTTATCATTTCTCTTTTAAAATCTTTTGTTTAATAAAAAATTACATAATCTCTTATATCATATTCTTGGTGCTTGTTTTAATCAATATAATACCTTATTTTGTTTGTAAACATGATTTTTAAACTTAGGTTCTATAAATCCATTTAGAAATGTACTTCTAACATCAATTAGAAATAGGATAAAGTTTTTAATGCATAAGAATTCTAATAATAATTTAACTATCTCTATATGTGCTGTTAGTGTATATGTTTTGTTAGAGTCAATTCCTTCTATTTTTATGTAACATTTTGCTACTAAACTTGTTTTATTATGAATTACTTCTCTTTTATCATTCAACTTATTTTTGAAAACCCACTTAGTTCTTATAATTTTCTTATCACTTGGTCTTCTGATTTATTTCTATGCATTTTTACTTCTAAATTGATTTAGTTTCTAGTTGCATATTTATTATTTAAGAATGATCTATGTCAACTTCTTCTATAATTTTAGGTTCAATTTGAATGATAAAGGACAAGTATGTACCTCTTTTAAAAATTGTTATTTAGACCTACTTCTACTTAATAGATCACAAATTGCTAAGTTTAAAAGATGGGATTTAGTGAACCTTCAATCTTTTAGAAGACTACATTTCTTCTTCTCCAATTGATCTTTATATTTAATTTCTTATCTTTTTGTTCATCTTCATCTTCTATTCTTAACTCTGAAATCAAATCAATTTCTTCTTTTATTGAATTATTTTCACCAAAATCAATATTTATAGTTTGAAATATAGTTTGTGTTGTTTTATTAAATAATATATATGATTTGTTGTTTAATGAATATCCTAAAAATATTCTTTTATAGGATTTAGGAACAAATTTTTCTATTTTGTTACTATCGTCTTAATATATAGCATATACAATAAAAAAACTTGAAGATCTAAAATGTTAGGTTTATAGCCTTTCCAAAGTTCATATGTTATTTTCTTTATTATTGTCCTAATTAAAACTCTATTAAAGATGTAGCATGTTTTGTTAATAGTTTCAACCAAAAAGTATTTCTATAGATTTCTCTCATTTAACATCAATCTAATTATACTAAGGTTTGACTTTTTCTTTCAACCACTCTATTTTATTGGGAGTAGTCATGATGATAAAAATTTGTATTCAATTCCTCTTAGAATGGAAAGCATGTTAAATCTATTATTTTGAAGCTCTCCATTGTGAATGCTTTGGAATTGATTGAACTTTAAAATTGGTTTAATTTAAGAATTCTTAATTACATCTTTGAAGTACCAATATGATTCATCCTTTTTATTTAAAGAATTAACCCATGAAAGAATAAAAGATCATTTATTATTGTGAATCCAAATTGTTTCTCTCCTAAACTTAAGGGTTGAATCAATATAAAGAAATCCATGTGTAATAACTCTAAAAGTGTTGATTTTTTTTATTTTTTATAATTTTGATTGACTTAAAAGATCCTTGACTTTATTTTCCTAGTTGTCATGTTTTACAAACATGATCTTTATTATATTTTAAGTGAGGTAATCCTTGAACAAGATTTAATTTAGTGGCTTTACTTAACACGTTCATGCTAATATGTACTTATCTCTTATTTTGTAATTATGTATCTTGAACTTATGTTGCTACATATTTTAAGTTGTTACTTTTGAAAGTACTTAAGCTTACTTTGTAAAAATTATTTATTCTAACTCAAAAAGATAATGTCTCATTATTTAATAATACATCTGTCACACCCCGCCTAATCTTCATATTGAATACAAACAAGAACAACTCTATTATTGAGATTGATCAAAATTTGATCGTGTATTTGAGGACACTATCCTCCTAACCATGCAAGAGTGATGATAGAATTAACTTTAAATCCTTCTTAAATTTATTTCAAATCTAAAATAAGATTTAATTTTAAAATTAAGATAGATAAAGTCCCCCTTATGACTATCAAATTTTTGATATACAAATAGTTACAACAATATATCATAACATCTGATTATTCAACTAAAAATCTCAATAATAATAAAAACTACACTACATCCATATATCTAAATAACCAATCTCTAACTAATGTCACAATAGCCAATACTATGTATTTTGACAAAACCACAGTATTATCATTGGTTTATTAAGTATTGGCTAGAACTTACACATCAAGTTATGGGCACCAAAGAAATAGATACAATTATATATATTAATACACTATAATAGATATAACCATCCAAAATGTCTCACTTTTAAATGCATAAGTAGTATTCAAAAAGAAATATTACAAGTCTCTCAAAAGCATACTATCAAACTCATCTTAAATGTAGTTATTGTTTATTATTGTTTGGTGTCTTAAGATCTTAACTTTTAATGTAGGTAAATAATGAATTTAAAAAGCCCAACAAGTTATTATCTAAGTAGTATGAAATAAAATATCATTATGAAATAAATTATAAAAAAGATAAAATAATAACAAAAACATGAAATTTGTGTATAAAACAAATATTAGCAAGTAAGAACATGTGATCAACATATGAAAACATCTAAAGTAATCAACATATAAAATGGTACATAGATACAACTCCTAATCATTTCATTTCTTACACATCTCTATATCTACTTCATTTTTATTTAACCATCTAAATCTAGTCTTTCTCTTATTTTATTAACATATTCTTTATCTGTCTCATATCTCTCATAATCATTATAAGAGCTAAGAAAATTCTCTAATAACCATTATTTTAGTGTCATAAGATCTCATATCTTCTCATATTAAGTCTATATCAAACACGTAACATACAAATCTCATCTCATATTATATTACCTAATATCACACATATCATATAGATCATAATTTGTAAACATATCATATCATGTTTATATTAAACACATAAGATATAGATCTAATCTCATATCTTGTCCATATAAGAACACATGTAGATTTTATCTCATGAGAACTCCACACTTGCATATATTATCAAATCTTATCTCATATCATGTTTACATCAAGCAAACAATATATAGGTCTCATTTCATATAGAGTTTAATGTTAATGGTACCATATCATATCACATCCTCATATCACCTTGGCTCATCATCAACCTATAATGACAACAAAGTATTGCAATTAGAGATAATGACATATAATTTGAATCATATTAAAAATTTATATGATTTCTTGCTACAACTATAATGTCACATTAATAAAAATAATGAAGTTTTATGCCAAAATATGGGTGCTTAAAGAAAATGGTGCTATTTTATTATGTAAATTCTCAAGGATAATAATCAATACCATACTTAAACTAGAACAATAGGCTCCTATGCTGGGAGCATTTTGAGGTATAGGTTAATTATTCCAATTTGAATACGTGCTCTTCTTGACGAATTTTCTATACTAGCTTTCCTTTTCATTTTGCTTCTTACAACTTAAAGGTTAAGCTCTTAATTAAAAATAATCACTATCTTATTAAATTTTTAATTCATAATTAAAATGATAATTCTAAATCTATGAATTTATAATTTAATTAAGTTATAACTTACAGAAATTTAGAAATCACTCACCAAGATTTTCTTCTTCATTTCAAAACACAAGCTTTGCTCAATCACATTGTTTCTTTGACCCTTAAGCTCTTTTTCACCTTAAAGATAGTTTCAAATAATCCTACATAGGAAATAAAAGTATCTTTCTAGCTTACTAATACCAATGTTTAAAACAATATTATCCAAGTAAAATAGTGTGGATCATTAACTCAAAACCTATTCAATTGCCAAATTTGATAACATAAGTAGTTATAAACAATTTTGTTAGCTCCTAATTCAAATCCAAACTTCTTATTATAGCTTTACTAAATTCCAAGCAAAGCTACAAATAAAAAAAATTTACATTGTTAAGCTTTTTTTCTACTTTGATTAAATAGTTTCACTCGTAGCTTGCAACTTTTCACAAAACCTTAAAGCTTAATCCATCTAATCACTACCAAACCTCAAGGTAATTAAGAAATGGTCTTCAAAGCTTCCCTAACTATAAACAAACTCTTATATAAAAGGCTATTGGTAGCAAGGCTTAGATCTACGAAAAGCTCATTGTCCACCTTAAATGCTACATGTGGTTTGAGAAATTCACGTCCTATCAACTCCTAAGAAAAATAAATCGATTCCAATGAGAAATTCACCCACATGGAGAAATTATAACAAATTAAGTTTTTTAATAACTAATTATTAATTCAATTTTTTTTAAAATTTGTATTAAATCCAAACGAACTCTAATTTTAGTAAAAGAAGAGTCGATGGATTCATTTTAGCAAGCTCTTTCTAATGGTATAATTTTTTTCCAAATCTAAAACACCTGACAAAATGACACTTTTTAGAAGATAATCTTAAAAAAATTATTATTTTAATATATTCTATTAAAAATCAAAATTTATTATCCATTGGTCAAAGTATTATAGTTATGATCTCCAATAAAAATAAAATAGAATTAAAACATTCTATGACAAAATAAAATAAAATTATGATCATTACAACATCATACATAATAGATTCAAGATTAACTTTGAAATCATTATCACATAATTGTGAATACTGAAGTTTTATATGCTAGACCATTCAATAAAGAATTTTATTAATACAAAGTGTAGTCAAATTACTTACAACTCTAATGCCTAGTATCTATTTCCTTGTGCTCTCTCCAAAAGTTATGATCCACTACTCCTTAATTCTGATGATGTAAATTCTATCCTGTCACCCATACTGCGTTTGAAGTATCTACTATCTAAATACCACATGGCTCTATTTGCTTTTATATAGATACATTCCTATAAAATATATGTTTTACAAGGCTTTAGATACCCAAACATAATTGAGTTAAACATTAGGATAAGTAATATTTAATTTTCTAATGCCCTTAAGTACCTATTTATATGTTGACAAATTATTAAGTATCATTCTTCTAATCTTACAATCTCTAATAATATGACCTTGCATGCAATAACAATGTCAAGAAATATGAGATGATGCAACAATTGAAAAAGAAGAGATATTTGCTTTGTGGGAAGAGCAAAAAATTGATTCAAAAAAGCACAATAAGATGTATGCATGTTTCTATACATGTGAGTGTGTGAAGCAACCAAGAGTTTCTTAGGCATACTTGCATTTCAAGTTTCTTTTTGAGTTCTTGAATTTCATGGCTTAATTTTAAACTAACTTCTTTCAAAGTTCTTAAACATGATCCTACACTTCCTAACTTATCATTTAAATATTCACACAATCCTTTATATTCAAAAAAATATTTTTTTATTTTGAATAATACTTTTGTTTACTTAGATATCTTTCCTTTATTTTTTCATATTCTATAAATAATTTTTTAAAAGATTGTGGAAGTTCATAATTGAACTACAATCATGAAGCAAAATGGTTGTAGTTTCATTGTTATTCTCTTAACTTGTGCTTGTTGACTCTGAATCAGTCCAATTTGCCACCTGTGCCTACTTTTCCTTCTTCTTCTTCATCTTCTTTGTCTCTTCCTGCTTCTTGATCATTTGACAATTATGTCAAAAGTGTCTAATATTATTACAGTCAAAGCATCAAAGCTCTTCTTCTTTAACGTTACATCTTTTCTTCCTAAATAGACAAAAGTGTCAACCATTTTTCATGAACTTGAAATCTTTTCTTTTTAATTTGAAAAAGACATGATATTTGAAAATTTAGTTTTTGTTACAAAACTCTTTTCATTCTTTGAAAAGAATAAATCATAATACCAAAAAACTTGTTTTCAAGTGGAATATAATATACAATGTTTCTCAAAACTATCATTCATTTATTAAATAAAGTAAAACAAGTTCCTCTTTTGAACATATGTTTTACTAGCTTATGGTAAAGTAGCACCATCCTTAACAAAATCTTTTGTAACAAACTATGATAATAGAAAGACATTTTCACATTAATAAACCATATTTACAATTTTTTGTACTTGAATAGTATAGAATCATACATATATTTAATTAAAATAGTTTCTTAAACAACAACATTTCATACACCACCATAATCCAAAGCCTAATATGCACTTCTAGTGCAATAGTAAAATATTGAAGGAATACATCATCCTTCCACTCATAACTCTTGTGAGATCTCATAGTATGCTTCAATATTGTTTATAATATTAAGTCAAAATAAGATAAGCTAATTGATACTAGCTGAGTATACAAATTACTTATGCATGCAAATTATTATATTATTGGGTTATGCCATATATTGGTAAACTTTTGTATCACATGAACATGAAGATTAACTTATAAAAATAATAAAATATATAAAAAAAATACTCATTAATGTGCAAATGAGAAATTCACATATAATTTTTTTGATGACTACTTTAATGTCTCTTATTGTTAGTCCCTTGACATTTTTTAGTTTATTTGGTTTTAAGTTTACATTACTAAGTTGGGCATGGAAAGTCAATTCTCCTTTCATTGGGTCATTCCCTTAAAGAATTCTTCTTCTTTAGGTTACACCTTTATTACATCTCCTTGTGTGTAAAATCTTCATTCTTCTTGGAGAGGTGTTGTCTCGACCACTCTAATTTTGTCCTTTTGGTCCTAAAAGGTTCGTTTCCTTTAGAACTTTTCAATTTTGATCTCATGTCTTATGAGATTTGATGATAACAAAACTAAGAAACTATGAACTAATCTTCGATGTGAGATGTGATATACAATAATAGATCATGGGTTGAGAAGATAGAGCAATTCACATGCTTAAGATGTGTATAAGGCTTGGTGATTTTGCTTAAGGAAGCTAGCTTGACTTTCATATGGAGTCATATATAATTTATTTTAGGTGGAGTGGTTGTCCATCCAGAGATCTTTATTTATCATATTAAATGGTTAGCATATTAAACCTTCACTTAAAATCTTGTGATATATAATATTACCTTCATTTGACTTGCTCATGCATGCTTTAGTGTTATACATCTCCTTCATGAGTTAAAGTTGTAGTTAATTAGTAATTAATAGTTAAAATTTGTGTATCTACAATAAAACCATGTTTAGGATTTTTATGTGCATCTATAGTAAAACCATTTTATGATTAATTATAATCATGTGTGCAAAGAAACCAAGTTGACACAAAGCGATGTATTAATCTACCCATTTATTTATAAAATAATATCTCTTATCATACTTGTACATTTTGGCTCTTTGTTCTATGTCTCAAGTCTAATATATATTGATTTGCATATTGTATATGTATAATGTTCTCATTATATTAATATGATCACTAATTTAGCCAGATAGATAAGCTATAACATGATCATACATCAATGATATTCATTATCATCTCATATGATACTATTCATCACATTGTGTTTTAAGCAAACACAAGCATTGTATTCAACAAAAGGTCTTAAAGGAGAGTCCACCCTTATCATTGTTGGCAACTTGTTAGCTATTAGGAGCAGTCGTGGTGACAAGCACTTGCAAGATACGCCTACTTCTTTTAAATATATAAACATCTCAGAGCTAGTCATGCATAATAGTGCTTGCAGAGTTGTAGATTTATAGTAGACATGACAACATTTAAAAGTGTTTAGTAGAATGGGAGAATGTGCTCATTTGATTTTTGCATTATCCTATCAGAAGATGGTGCCTTTTGTACTTAGTTAAATGATGAGACAATGGTTGATGAAGAACAGGATCAATATTTTGATTGAACTAATCTTAAGGGTGAGATGTCATATCAAGTTGATAAAGACAAAGATCAGTTTCTTCTTAAATTAACTTTATCCCCAAACAAAAAAAATCTAGTTCAATCCCATCCAAAGTTTTTGTTCCTAATAGAAAAACAATCTTGCCATTCTAGCTGAAAATGTCCAATCCCCAAAGATTCTATGTTCCAGATTTAGAATCTGTTCTAAACGTTCCAAATTTGAGTTCTTGACAAACAGATCCTATACTTGTCTCATTTCCAAATTCCTGTTAAAACATTGTTTGTTCACTGAAGGTATATTCAAGATTGAAGGCTTAATTGTTCAATCTGAGCAGTTTCAATCATTCGCATATACCCTTGAATATTATATTATAAGGTGATCACTATTCCTGATGAAAACATTGATAATACCATAGATATTTAACAACCCCTCCAGAACATTGTACTAAAAACCTTTACATGTGTTCATATCTTACAAAAGCATATCTCATAGCAATTAAACCTTTCTATTAACTTGAATCAGCTTCCCCTATCCCAAAACTCTATTTGAGGCAATTAGTTATGAGAGAGGATTGGAAAAATACCATGGAAGTTGAAATAGAAGCTCTTGAGAAAAATAAAACATGAGAATTGGCAACACTTGAGACTATAAAACAATTATATGTACATGGAACTTCACAATGAAATATGGATGAATTGTTCTTTGGAAAGCAAGATTCATGACTAAAGGTTATATATTAACATATTGTTTAGACAATTTTGAGATTCATGCTAAATATTGCAAGCATATTGCTACTATTGGCTTAAATCCTGCAAGGAAATTGCAGTAAAAGTTGCCTTCTTGAATGATGATTTTTAATACGAAACTTTCATGGAGTGTTAACACAGGATCAGTTCAAAAAAAAATAGAAAACATATTGTGCAGACTAAAGAAGGCACTATAAAAATAGAAAACATAGTGTGATTGTTAAACATTTAACCTTACAATTTACAATAGCATCAGTTTCTGTGGATAATACTAAAAGAAAAAATAATGTATAGGGAACAGATATTCTGAAGAAGCATTTAATAAAAAAAATTTAACATAAAAGAAATTAAAAAAAGCTCAAAGACTTTCTGGGGATGGAGGTGGCCTGCTCTTGAAAAGGAACTTTTGTATCATAGATTTCATGACAAAGCAAATAAGTAGATTTGCAAACCAGTCCAGAAGATCATAAAATTCAATCACATTAGATGTTCTTCCAGATAACATGGTAATAGAGAAGTTCTAATCAGAAGTTCTTTGGAAAATTGATCTACTTGTCACATTCCAGATCAAATATAATTTAGATAGTGATCATTACAAAATAAATAGAATTTTGAAGAAATAAATACCACATCTTAAAGAAATAAATAGAATTTTAAAGCACTTAAAGGGTATTCAAAGCAAAGAAAATTTTCTTAAGAAATGGAGGAACAAAATCTTGAAGCTTTAATCAGACAATGTAGTATCAGAGATTGCTAAAAGATTTATATTAGGTTACCATACCTTCTAAAGCAATGACATGCAAATTGAGTTAAAAAAACAAAACATTATGATTAGATGCAGTGCAAAAACTGGATTTAGTTCGATAACTCTTGACATTTGTGAGTTATTATGACTAAGAATAATTTGGAAGATCTAAAGTTTTAAGTGCCAACAGTTAATGACAGTTTACAATAATAATAAATCAAAAATCAATATTGCACATACATTAATATAATATTATCATACAAAGCACTTTGAGATTGATAGACAATTCATGAAGGAGAAACTTGACTATAATCTAATTTGTACTTTCTATGTGCCTACTAATAGTCAACTGACAAAAATACTAAAAAAGGATTGCATGACGTTGTTTGGAAGAAAAATAAACGTAAAAAAGCTTGATGGGAAGAATAAACTCCTACTGTTTTGTTGAACTTGTAGATATAAACGCAATTTTTTTGAAACTGTGATAAGTACAAGTATTCTTTATTTAAATATGCTTGTTAATAATATCCTTTGTTCTAGAAGTTGTTTCTAACTTTTGTTTTTAATTTTTAAGAAAAATATATCCAAGTTTCTAAGATTTGTCTTAATTCTTAAATAAGATCTTTGGGTTTCAAAAATGGTCAAACATGTTCATTAATTTCAAAAATATTGCAAATAAACCCTTAACTCATTTTTTCCTATATTATCCTTCAAAAATATTTTTACAAGTCCTTATAGTATATATAATTATGAAAGTAGGCTCTAAAAGAAAATGACAAACCAAAAAAAATTTGGTTTAAGGACCTGCTTTCTAGTCTTGCTAAAGTTGCATACCAATTTGCCTATTTCTAAGAATAAAGATACCTATTCAAGTATTATGACATACCTCTAGGATCTATATACAATTTATCCTAATTTTTATATTTTATGTAGATTTTCTAAAATAAGAAATAATTACCTTATTTTACATATTAAATTTTTCATATATTAGGCTAGCATATATGCATGTGAAAAAAATATAATTAGATTTCATCTAATGTTCAAATTCTATAAGGTTTGCTAGCTTGCTATCCGATCTTGTGCCTCGATATCCTAGGGTGCTTCATAAGGCAAAGGCCTCAGATTGTGGGCCTAGGTTTTATTGGATAGATTCAACAAATATTAGAATCCATTTTTTATGATTTCTAAAAGCTTGTCAAGGAGTTGGTACAAGCAAGCATGGAGCATTAAAACATTAGAGTGCTCAAAAATAAGGCACACCCATGGCTTCAAAATGTACATGAGAGGAAACCCTTATCGATGAGGAGGAGACACTTCATAAATATGTTAAGGTAGAAGCTACCACATTGGATGAGAACCTAAAGTCTATTTGGAATGGGAGTCAATCATTAACTAGTGTTTTGACTGATATGATACGAGCAACATAAGCTAATGTTTGTTAAGATGAACCTCTTAGGCTTTTATCATGTCATCTACATCTTGTCAACCTAATAACCACATGACCTATATGAATGATGAGTCAAACATCTTGATAAGTCTCAATTCTCGAAGAGGTAGTTTCAGTGAGCCTCTTTCACCGTTCCATTGTCTAAATCACGAGAATATTAGAAGTCAATCAACTAACCTCAAATCTCTTATTGAGAGGGTTTTAAAAATCAAAGAGAAGGTACCACAACCTCAAGAAAAGGAGAAACCTGAATGAGAATGTGGAGCAAGGGCTAGACATTGCAATAGAAGAGGAAGAGATAATTACCAATGGACAAGTATAAGAAAGCAACTTCAAGCAAAGTTAAGGCATGGCATCCAAATACTCTCAACATCCCATCCCCTGAGCACCAGATTTCTCGACTTTTGTCTCATGAAGTTACATCCTTCCCTGTAAATCTTTTGAGCTTCATTGTAATAAGCACACATAATGAAACCTTGACTCTATCAGTGCATGGTTTTTATCCACTTAAGGCTTTTCAAATAAAATTCAATCTCAAAGCTCTCTCCCTACTCTTTTCTCCACCTTCTTTATTGAATTTACTAGCCAAAAGTACAAAGTAAGTCCTTACTAATCTCTACAAACACTACAACAAACAAAAAAAAAAGAAAGAATTGATCTTGGCATCAGCACACGTTTTACAATATATGATATTTAAAAGATAATCACGACCCTTATAGAAATAATATATGCTTAAAACTATTTTGCATGAAAATTGAAGTACAACACAGCTTTAATAACATATTTAAAATAGTGCCAACTTAGAAGCATGCTTGAGCCATTTAAACTTAAGCATTCTAACTCAGTCAATTGACTTTCCAGTTGGATTTTTTCCACTTGACCAATACAAAACGTTATTATTTGATTGGTTCTCCAAATCGATTGATGTTGCTTTGCCCTCCCTTGCATTTGTAACTTGTAAACGTATGATTTGCCAATCTTATGTTGATCTTTGGCTTTCATTCTTCTTTAAACAATACAGACAACTGCGATCCAACCAAGGCATGGCAAAAGCTGTTGTGTTTATATACTCGATGGATGCATGAACTGGTTTAGAGCTCGATCCTGTACACAAAAATTATAGTTGTTGAGATAGTTGCAGTTCTTATCATCCCTAAGGTTGATGTGCAAACAGTGATCTCTGTAAAAGAATGGATGCACTTGAGCTTTTGTTGCTATCAATGGTACCTACATGAGAAACCAGCCTTTTTTTAGTTTCAAAAACGAGGCAAAGTAACTTATATTAGCAAAAAAAAGTCATCAATAGATATCCATAAAAGAATTACTGCAAGTATTGCTGGAAGTATATCAAAAACTAACTACAACTTCCTTCCTTAAATGTTTTATTAAAAAATAAACATGTGAAGTGAAGTTTTTTTTGTATGAAACTTAATCAATTTATTAAATATATTAATTTGATTTTTAAAATGATTTTCAATTCTATTTTAATTTTAAGAGATGAAATAATTTTTTTGGTGTCAATATAAGTTTATTTTATAAATTGTTTTAACTCCATAACAAACTCCTTATTGTAAACAACAAATTTTTCAAAAGTGCTTCAACAATTTTTCTATTCATCTTTTTGGTAAGATCTTTAGAACTAACAAATTATATACAAATAAAATCTTTATTATGTGGAGAGATAAGAAAGCAAAGGTTAGTGCTCTAACCATTGAATTAAATATAAGTGTTTAATGTTAATAAGTAGGCATAAAGAACCCATTTTCAACATTTTGGATCATCGTTTCCTTATGTTGTTTTCATCTAATTGTATTCTTTCATTTTGGAAAGAACAATTATTTGCGAATTGTTTTTTTTTTTGGGTTATCATTTTTTTATTAATAGGTGGTAAGGTTTTCAATCTCAAGAGGTATTTTGTAAGGGATTTTTTTTATCATTTCAAATATTTGTGAAACATAATTTAATTGTTAATTTTTTTAAGAAGGTTTGGTGATTAAGTAAATTAATAATATTTTTTTCAACAACTTTTATCTTTTTCCTTAACCGTTGAGAGAGATTTGTTCTATCTCCTTCAACCAAATGGCCACAAAGAAAGCTTCATTAGACAAGGGAAAGGCATGTCATACTTGATGTGGACGTTTTTGTTTGAGTTTATATTAAACTGTTTTTTTTATATAATTGTATTTGCAAAATAGTACTTCAATCATGGACCCATATCAAACGTATTACTAAGTTTTTTAAAAATAATTAATTTTTTTTAAATATTTGTAATTATTATAAATTTATTAAACATATTCTTATTTTAAATATCAAAGATTAATTTTATTTAATATTATGTTATAATGTTATCTATTTTGTCAATCTTATTTTATTCTAATCTCACCTCATTCTTATAAACAATCAAAATATATCCTATGATTCAATTGGATAGTTTATTTTGTTAGTTAATAATTAATTGTACGACAAATATTAATTATCATAGCTATGTCCATATCAACTTCTTGAACTATTATTATCTTTTAAAGACTTGGTTACACGCAACTATATCATAGTAGAATTTTAAATTGCATGATTATCTTCAAGCCACCCTAAGATGTTTTCTAATTTTGAATAGAAAAGATAAAATCTAATGTTTATGTCTCAAAATTTTGGAAAATTTGTTAATATTTATAAATTATAATTATTTCTACCTTCTCTTTGACCATTCCACCATACTATGATCATTGGCTAACCATCTTCCACGCCATCTTGTTGCTTTTTGTGTTGTCCATGATTTATTTGTGTTGGGGCGATATGTCCAACCAATTATTTACACATTGCTTTATTGGTTGTTGTTGTATAAACTCAACCCTAGAGTAATCAAATTTGTTTGGGTCTTATGAATAGTATTCAAATATATCTCTTCCTAACAAGCCTATTTGCAAATTACACCATCTGCATGCTATGTGTTTCGAGAAGTTAGGCTCTATATCATCCATATTGGTAAGGCATCATGAAGAGTGCAAAGCCATCCTATGCATAAAGTGGAGCAACTTGAGATCTTTGAGAGAGCGATTGATCCAACAAAAGGGGATGAAAATTGGGTAAAAGAATGTGACTTAAAAGAATATGTTTTGTTTATATAAAAATCATATACCTTTGAATTTACAAATGTTATATTCTAATGTAAGACAAATGTTTACATATTGTGGACTAAGATTATTAATATTAAAGGAAAGTAATCATGATGAAAATGTATGTGAAGATCTCAAGAGATACTTTATTAAGAATCATGAACTAGAGAATCAAAGATGAAATAAAATTAGAGAAACTTGGGATTCATTGAGAATAGCTGAAGACTTTAGAAGTACTTGGTTGATATATTTGTTTGGGTCTAAGAGAGTGATTTTATGCACATTTATTTGAAGCCCTCTCTTCCATTTTAAGAATTACAGCCTTTATCTATCAAAAACTCAACAGCTAAAAACTTTTGCTACCAAAAGTTTTGTTGAGAATTTAGTTGTAAAACCTTTAATCACTAATTTTGTTATTTATTATAAATAAGTAGTTGGTAAAATATTGTTGAAAAGAATACTATATTTCAATGGCATGATGATGCAATTATTGCTGTCACAAATAGGGTTGCGATGTATTTTATTTTAATATCTAGAATTTTGGCTAATAATGTAATGATTTGGTCAACATAGGACAAGTTGGATGCAAAATTTTAACATTTAGTCAATGTACAAATGAAAATTATCATACATTTATTTCTCTTAATAGAAATGAAAATTTTATTTATAAAGACGAGGTGACATGATGCTCTTCTAAATAATGTAGAAATATTCATTAGCTATTATACTATATTTTGACCATTTTATAGCATTTTAGTATGATTTTCAATAGTTGTAAACATCTATACTAATTATTTAATAATTATATTAGAATAATCCAAATTTTAGTCAAATGAATAATAACTCATAAAAATGAACTTAACATATTATATGTTTTGAGTACTACATTGTGTTATGCTATAAAATGTATTAATCATATTGTACATTAAATATTAACATGTTATAGTTAGTAATTAGGTTCATCTCTCTACTATAGTTATTAAACCTAAATAAACTAAATGTAATGTATGTTAAATATTATCATATCGTATGCAATCCTAAAGTCTATGTAATCCACTTCAAGCACCATTTGTTCTCTTGTATTAAGTCAATTGAATCAAATATATTGTAAGTTAATAATAATATACCTTATGCAAAACTTTTGTTTATTAGTTATTGCTCTATATACCATTCTCTCACCTATGTATTATTTTATCTAATTAAACATATTATATGTTAGTGATAATGTACTATATGTTATAATCATTTTTACATATATATAAAGTTATGCTTTCAAAGTAATATTGAAATATTTTGTAGATGCAAACCACTATTTTTAAGTTTTAATAAAGTAATCATAAGTCAATTCATTTCTTAAGGTAACTAAATATGTGAACATAGAGTTTTATTATACTTAAAATCCTATTATTTGTTTTAATGTCTCAAATATATTATTATAAGTTTTACAATTTAAAACTAAATAAAAAATACTCTAAAAATAACTTCTTTGAATATAATCAAGCTTCATGTTTGATGTTAAATACGTTCTCATCAAATACAATCAATTAATTTTTTGAGTCAAGGCTTTATATGACGTCTCACGTGTCACATCGGATTATTATCTTTATGAATTGTTCAATCAAGATATGATAAAATTATCTAAATAATGCAAGACAAATATGATAAAAATCATATTTAGACAATCAGTACATTTTCACTCGAAAACATATTCGTAATATTATTTTCTTTATAAATTTCCAGAATTATGCGATTCTTGCATCTAAACAAATTTTACAATACTAAAAACATAAATCATCAGTTTAAATTATAAACAAAATTTACATAAACAACATATATCAACATGTTCCCCATGTTTCCTATTTCCTGTATTCTTTACTACCGGCAAAGGCAAACCAAACCGCCTCAATTGGAGCCGAAGTTCCAAACCAAAACTATTTTTTTATTATTTACAATCCAACCAAAATTAAAGACCCAAACAACTATTATGGTTATCCAAAACAGCACTCCCCGAGACGCTCGTTTTAAAAAAGCAACGGTGGACCCGAACCGGACCAGGGCCGGGCTCAAGAAATGCAACGCAGCGAGTACATTGAAGCCGCGGTGTCCATCGCCGGCGCATCGTAGTCGCGGTGGTGGCCACCGCTCTCCAATCCGTAATCCATAAGTGGTCGCAGTTCCAACTCGTCGTCGTGGTCGTGCACGAATTCCGGAACGTCGATTTCCCCCTTCCTGACGTGCTCTCCAAGGAATTCCAGCCGGCTAACATACCTCAGTTTCCCATAAAGCCTGAAAACAAATCCAAAAGAAAAATCAACAAATACAGAGAGGGGACGATGGGAATATAGTCGGAATCTCGAATTCGACGTATACCCGGCGCTGAAGAGGAATCGGCCAAAAGTGGCGAAAAAGAGGCGGGCCTGAAGGCCAGGGTGGACAAAGTAGACGGCCTCGAGACCATCGCGGACGACGGCGGGCAGGGATTCGTAGATGGATCGTAGGAATGCGATGCCGGGGAAATTATCCTGGCGCTGCACGCAGGTGTGCACGTATACGATGGAGAACGGTGCGTTGCCAAGTTCGGGAAAGATTCTCTTCTCCAGGTATCTCTTCAACGCCTCTTCGCCTCCTGGCCCATTCAGAACTCTTGCTGTCGAAACACAATCGATCTCAACGCATACTCAAAGATCTAATCAATTAATTAATCGATTAGGGTTAGGTTATGAAATTGACCTGGGAAAAACTTGCCGATTATGGTGAGTATCTTGCGGCCACGCTTGTCCCTGCCATTGACCTTGAACACCTCGAGCTTCTCAAGGAGATGCTCGAGTTCGGCCGATGACGACGACATGATAGGTTAAAATTTGTATTGCTCTCTCTCCTTTCAGCTTGGATTCAGCGAAGATGTTGGGTGAAGTTAGCGGTTTATATAGAAAGGAGATGCCGGTTATGACGGAGGGATTCCATTACAGACGGGAAATCTTATCCGCTTATTTCAACGAGGGTTCCTTTTCCAGATTTTCTTTTCGTAAGATATAAAAATGAATTTATTGTATTATAAATTATATATTAAAAAGGCTTTTTCGCCGGAGAGGAATATTCGAAAGCATCTTCTGATTTTCTAATATGAAGATCACAATTGACATGTGGCAATACCATATAACGAAGGAATCCCGAGGTTTTTTTAAGAAAAAAACTATTACGAGGCATCCATGGATTCGCTGTTTTTGGTGAATTTTGAAGCACTTCATGTAGTAAAACATGAAATGATTGTACAATGACTAGAGGACAAAAATTATTGGATTCTGCGATCTGGAACTACTGGAGGATCCTAAGCTGAGATACTTTTTGTTGCAAATATCTTGATCAACAACCATTTATATTGAGAAAATTATTGTTTGTTATTCAGGTTTTTAAAGTATTTTTAAATGTTTTATTTAAGTAAGTGTTAAAAGATTAAATATCTTTTGCAATTCTTTTTTACATTGACGTAAAATTATTTTTTTAATTTTTATGTAATTATTTTTTCAATTAATTTATTATGTGATGTGCTAAATTATTTAGAGATTGAGTAGTTATATTATTCATAATTTTTAATGGTGAAAAAAGAACTTGGTTGTCAAATTTAAAAAAGGAAATCTGTGTCCTTAGATTTAATGTCATATAACTAAACATTGGAGAGGAGTATCGCTCTCAGGATTTGCAAGGCGAGTCATTGACTTGAAGGATTGTATTTTTATATTGATAGAGATAAGCAGTACAAGATTGCTAGATAAATATAAGAGTGGACATTTTTTAATGAAACACAAAAAAATGTTGCATTTTAATAGTCACATATACTTATAATTATATCTCAAATTAGATTAATTTAAAGCTTCTCAAAATTTGACATGAATAAAACTTTTCAAAGTTGAAGATTACTATTTTAGCCATTTTAGTCATAATTTATCTTTCAACATGATTGTATAGTTGTTATCATTTTAATAAATGAGCTTAAAAAAGTCAAGAGAAAAAGATTTTTTTAATTCATTTTTATAAATAAAAAAAATATTCTAACATATATGTAAAAAATATTTAAAGATATGAATAAGACTTTAAGAAATAAAAAGTACGTTTTTGTATTAAATAGTTACTTGTAATCTCTTATTTAAATTATCTCTTATGAATATATAAATGATAAATTATTTGTGAATCAAAAAATATATTACTTGGTGATATTGTGTTAAGCGAAGCCTGGTTGAGAAACCTAATAAGAGTGCTTGGTGATATTTTTCTATTTGTTTACTCTCAATCTTAGCTTATCTTCTATATTTTTTTCACTATATTCTCCAAATTGATATTGTAGTGTTCGCATGTCTATTGTAGCAACTGTTGTACTACAATTGCTTAGTTGCATCTTAACATTAGTCATGCACTTCTTCAACACTAATGCTTTGGCTAACCACACAACTCGTGCGCATTGCTTTTGCCTCTATGCATTGGTGAAACAATGATTAAACCTTGCTCTGTATGCTAATGCCTTACCCTAAGTACTAGTAATCTTGCTTCGTTCTCTAACAAAGCCATGCTTTGCGAGCCAATTCCCTACTCCACACAATTTACTAATGGATTAGTGTTTTTGTAGTTTTCTTGAACTTTTTAGTCTGATTACTTCTAGTTCCACCTTTTTTATATTATTTAGTATTATAGCCCAAGGTCTTCTCAAGTTCTTAGATATTTATAGAAGCTTGAAAGAAAGGAAAAGTTTCTGATAGATTCATTAAATCAAAGTTTGTAATGAAAACTTTATTATTCATTAAACTCCACTTAAAATAGGATCTTTCTTTTAAATTTTTGTAGACCTTTATTCGATTAGAACTTCATAAAAAACACAAGACTATCATGTCTTTTAACACTTTTATAGACATTTGATTTTGTCATCAAAGTAATTGTAACTTTAGATCATAAAATCATGCTAAGTTTCTTCAAATGCTCTGTTATTTCTATTGAGAGTAAACTTATGAGAAAGTACTATACTTAATTAGGTTGCTTATTGAATTAGTACTTGCATGAAAATTGGAACTAAATAACTAAATTAAACTTTTAATTAATTATGTTTTATTTGTTTTTGTTCACTTTAATTTGTTCTTTACTTTCACTTAAATATTGTAAAATCAAAAGTCAAAAAAAATGTATCAATAAAATCTTTAAAAAAATTGCTATTTTTCAAATCCATCTCACTTTATCCTTGAGCTTTATTGGATTTTTTTTGCATAACTTTGTTTGTGTTTATTGTGAATTATTTTCTTTTCACATTACACATTGCCTCTCAAAGCTATAATTGTGGACTAGTTAGATGACGTTAAACAAGCCACAAATCTTAGATTTGAATAACTAGGAAAGTCCTAAAGTAAAAACTACAATAAAATTTTTTTCATTAATTATTTAATTTGCTACACAAATGCAAGTTGTATAAATATAACTTAGTAGTCTTATTTGACCATATTGTGCTACGTCATATGATGAGGATTTTAATAGATAACAAATATAACGATAAACCACACAACAAAGATTCTAAATTACAATTACACAAATGGTTAAAAAACCAACTTTTAATGGGTTAAATTGGCTTAATCAAGCAAAAGATTCTTTGAGTGTTACAAGATGGATAATGATAAAAAAGTGAGTTTTATGAAAATAAAACTCATTAGGCATGCAAAAATTTATTAGTTCAATATTTTTACAAAAAAAAGAATGAATAAGTGAAAGAATGATGAATTGGATAGAAACAAAATAAATGTTAAAAATAAAATATTATCCAAGAGATTATTATAAAAAACTTTATGGTCATATCCTTGAGTTTATGTCAAGGGATATCGAATGTAAATAATTACTTAAATCAATTTGAAGACTTAGTTACTAGAATATACTATAGTTATAACGATTACAAATTATTAAATAAATTTATCTTAGAATTATGTATAAAAATTAGACATGAGATAGAGCTTCATTACCCACAAAGTCCAGAAGATGTAATGAATGTCATTTCTATACATATTTTAAATGGGGATCGTAAGATCTAACATTTAGATCGATCAATGCAAGTTAAGCCAACTCCCCTAAATATGGTTATTTTTTAAGACAGTGTGGTGTGATGCCCTTCCAATTAACAACATATATTTTACTTAAATGACTATGATTTTATAACAGAAGTGTCACTCATTGTGGTTGAGAGAATATAAACATATATATTCAAATTTGTTGTAGCTCAAGGAGGAGATTTGAAGCAGGAGGAAAAGAAAAAACAAAGCCTACAATAGAGGAATGGAGTAATAGTCATCTAAGAAAAAAAGTAAGCATCTAAGTAATTATTTGATAAATTTGTTTCACTTTTAAGCATGATTATACTTTGACTTAAGTAAAAAATATGTTTAAAATAGTTTGTATGTAATATGAGATGAGTTAGAAGTGTTTAAAAGTGAAATCAAGTGGATTGAGAGAAAGAATCAATTGCTGCATGTATCATACAACACGAAATGTGTCATATGATGTCTATTATGGGTCGTACTAAGTTGATCCCAATGGATTACTAATATGAAGTGAATAATTATTGTAACATAAAGGGGTTAATCATATAATACTAAATGTGTATCATACTATACGATTGATTTATGTTTAAAGAAAATCGACTAAGTTAAAAGTATTGGATTAGTTAATAAATCATACTGTATGATGCTTTATTGTATTAGTAGTTAGTGAGAGAAAAAATAGAATAAAATAAAATAAATTAAAAGTTATAAAATATGATGATATTGATCATATTTGATGATCACAAGGAATGTGATAAAACAGAAAAGATCATATTGAGACATAGAGTATGATATGATATATATAGTACTATAAGATAATCTTACAGAACTTGCACATCAAATTAGACAAACATGTCAAGTAATAGGAAATTAAGGGTTTTATACGATATTATAATGAGATTATACAAGTATAATGTGTGATACAAATTGTGAATAAACAAGTAAAGCATATAAGATTAGCAAAGCTAAGGGAAGACAAGGTTTTTAAGTGGTTAAGCCCAATTAATGCCTACATCCACTCCATATCAACTTAAACAGACTTCCATTAACAAGTTATGCCGTTTTGCTACATCTATTAGGGGTAAAACTTGCAAAACCACGACATCTTGACCAAACTAGTAGGTGTATACCATACAAACAACGGTGATCAAAGGAGACAAAAAACATAATAGTTTCAATTAATAAAAAAATTAACAACACTTTATAATAAGTATTGCAAAGAACATATATATTTAATGCCTATAAAAACAAGAACAACACAAATATAAATTAGTAAAGAAGTTTACTAATATGAATCAACCAAGAGAAGAATAAAAAAAGTGCATAAATGAGTCATGTTTATTGCATAAACACTTTAACTGAGAGGGTGTATAACACGTTGAGCTCTATTTCTTTTCTTATGATTTTGTAATGTGAACCATTCACTTATTCTCTTTGAAATACATTCCTTTTCATACTAATGAGAGTCTTAAAGCTAGATATGGAGCTTCTAATTAGTAATTAAGCTTTTAAAAAAGTTTAAAATAGCATTATGTCTTCAAGATTATGTTCATATTAATATGTCACAGTTATCGTATGAAAACATAAGCATAATATAATGATTTTCCTTAATGATGCAATGATACTATTGTAAACTAATTATTAGTGGCTTATTATATAAGTATAAAAAATATCTTCATACTACATGACATAGATCCATAGTATATTATTTATATTTTAAAGACATCATATTAGATGATTATAAAGATTGTGTAAGTATGTATAGTTTATTTCTATTGTTAGAGTGGATTTTATAAGTGTGATCTTGGATCACAGTCATACAAAAAATTTTCACCAAGTGTTAGGCTCTCAAGAAAATTATATATGATGTGATCATATAAGGTCGAGTCTTTGTGTAGTCATGCAATAGCTAATTATCAAGACTTAATAGGATGGTAATACACAAATGATATAATTATCATAATTGTATAATAATATTACAATAATGTTTATCTTATATCTTTATAGTAACTACAAAAGAGAATGAATTGTATGAATATAATATATGGGTCACCATTGTACATTAATGTTTACTCAAGATCAATAGTGTGGAGTCATATCAAATAATGATTATTCTCATATGATACCAATATCATATTCATACAACATAATGAAAGTATTTATATCCTAAGATTTTTAATTTTATTTATGAGATGAAATGGATTATATAGATATGATATACTACATCTTTTATATAATATAACAATTATAAATATCACCAAACTAAGCTTGGACTTTTTAAACATACAGTTGTATCAATACGATTGTACAATATACATGTTTGATCACAATAGAGCTTATATGACTTAGATTATGAGAGAATACAAATGACTTGCTTGTATGAAATAGACTTCGTACTCATATAATGAAAGTGGTTACTTAACTTAGAGCTATGAAACAAAACACATACGAAGCCAATATTTTATACAATAGAGTTTGCACACTTATTCAAAATCTAAATGATGGCCATATCTGTACAATGGATCCACTATACCAATAAAATGTCATGAAAACTTCAAATTCAACTAGTACTATATGCATAAACACAATCCATAAAAGTACGATATTATGCATCATATCATATGATTATAAGACAGTGAGCAATGAGGTTTATTTTTAAACTTGATTTTAATATCTTAAAGTTTGACTTGAATCTAGAATAGTTTGTTGTGATGTTACCAATATACTAATGCAATCTAAGGAAACTTATAATTCAAAAAATATGAATTTGTCAAATAAATGCATGTATGAATTAGATAAATCCTATATAATACTTTTACAAAGGATAAATGTTTGACATTTTAACTTAATTAGTTGTAGAAAATGATCAACTCCAAGTGGTTTGCCACTACAAAAGAAACTTTTCTTTATGGGTCCATGATTTGCAAGTTGATCCATCCATGAGCAAGGGTCTTTAAATGATTTGTAAGTTGATCCATCCATGAGCAAGAGTCTTTAAATGATTTGTAAGTTGATCCATCCATGATCAAGGGTCTTTAATATTCTTTCAACTCTAAGTGCATGAACTTTGTTCCATCTCAAGTATTCCCTACTTTTGATATCAAATTTTACAAATATACAATACTTAAAACATTCATTAGTAACCAAGTACTTATTTTTGTGATCATCAACCTCAAAGTATAAAACTATTTCTAATATGATAACTACTTTCATTCTTTTCTTAAACTATTCAGTCCATCATACAATATGATTCATGACATCATATTTATAATATGATAACTACTTTCATTCCTTCATTAAACAACTTAATCATTCATATAATACGACTCATGCCATCATATAAATAATCAAATCACTACTAAACTTCAATTGCCCTAACAATCAACGTAACATATGATCACCCACATTAAACATGTATAATATTCTCATATGTTTTTCTTAATAGATCGATATGATGCTTTATCCTAAAACCATTTAAACTAATAATACAAATATGATCAACCCTCCATGCTTATATGATATAATCGACTACTCAAACCTACTCACTTAACTCATATTATCTATTATAGTTGGGGTTGTTGTACAATACAATTAGTTTATTGCTACTTATATGATGCCTCAATTATTTGGTCTAATCTTTTTATTTTAATAATTGATTGCATAAGTATTATTTAATAATTATGCTTGTGCTATATTACACAGGCAGCTATATTCAACTAAACTTCTTGATTTCATTTTAATAAATTTTTTTGTTCTAAAATATTATATTTTATTGAAGTTGCTCTAAATGATATTGTAAGTAATTTTAATATAGGAAAATCAAACAAAGGATATCAAAAAAGAGCCTATCTCTTTAGTTATAATTTCTAAGTAACTTAATGTAAGGTATATGCATTTTAACTAATAACATTATAGTTTTAATACATCTTGGAAGTTAATCTTGTAAAAATTGATTAAACAAAAGTTAGAATACAATACCAAAACAATACCTCTCTTAATTTTTCTTGGTTTACTCTACTCCCTTATTGCAACATGCTTTTCTCCTCTTTCAATTAGTTATAAGTTCTTTCTTCAACTTATAATGACAAAGTTTAACCCCTCTATGATAGTTTTCTTCTTTATCTCTACTTTTCTTCTTTTCTTCTCTTTTGTCTTCTTGTCTAAGCCTCACTTAACCAACACCAATGTATCTCTCTTTACCTCTCCTCTTTGTTTCTATTAATTTCTCCTTAATGTCACCTCTTAGCACATCCACAAAGCTTAATTAAACTAATGCATGCTAAGACAATAAAAATAAATTTGTGAAACTATAAAAATTCCCTTACAAAATTTAAAAATTTACTTTTACATCCATTTCTTCAAAAAATTCATAACTAATTTTTTAAAATACCAAAAATTAAAAACTTAATGACTCAAATTCCTCTTGAAGTACTCTAAAGATGAATGGACAATATAATCACCAAGGAAATCGTCTACCCAATCTCTTGTCCCACTAGTAGCTATTATGGATTGTACAAGTACAAAATAAAGATCAAATAAGCATAACAAGTTCATGAGAATTCTTAAAATAGATTACTCATCTAATCCTTTTGTTTAGAGTTGTTTAAGTCAAAGATCTTACAATACAATAAGTGGTATCATACTATATCATATAGAGTTAGAAAACTAAACATGTTTTGTAGGGGTGGTTAAAAATAACTTTTATAAGTGCTTTTCTAAAAGTGAAAATAGAAAATGACCAAATATTGACAAAATGTAATATAGAAAATAAAAATGACAAATAATAGAAAAAGAAATGTCATAAAAGAAACCTCTCAATGTCATTAGACAAAAAAATTAAATAATTATGATATGAGTGGGTTATTAAATCCCTTGATAATTGTTATAAAAAGATTTGTGAATTGAGAATTTGCATAATATATTATTTTTTTCATTTGATATGATATGATTATAAGAATTTATCAATATGGACACACACAAACACAATTACATTATCACTTGAGATTTTCTTCAAGAATTTAGTAAGATTGTTTTTTCCTTTAATGTGCACTCATGAGACATTTATTTTGGAATTACTTATTTGAGATTGGCATCACTAACTCTTTTATGACTACCTCATTTCTACAACATCAAAGAAGTTGCGAGGTTAACATACAATGTGACCCCTTTGTTGCCCCCAATCTTTTATTGGTTAAGATTGTCTTAGATGGGTATCCTTAACATGTTACTTTTTTTAGATTTTATGTATTTATCCTTCATATTTTCTATACTCTTAATGTATGTAAGTTAATCATTATTTATTTCTTATTATGAAGTGGTTTCATGCCCATCCAAGATCACTAACCTTAATGATATTGTCTTTTACTATTAGTTGTGTAGTTATTATTATGATAACATATTTTACCCAAGTTTTAGTATGGAATAATAGTTACCTTACGTTCTTTGATAGCATGACTTGTTGGCATTTCAAAATGAATATAAGAATTGGGCACTATATGCAATGTAGCAAAGGTTTTAAAAAATTGCTTCCTTTAATTTTCAAACAAAATATGTTTATAATTGTTTTTTTTCAAAGCTTTGAAAAAGTTTCACAAATTTTGATGGGATTTCATCATTTCTTCAAGTCAATGTCATAAATTGCTTCCACTATATTTACAATAATTTTAAAATATAATTTTATTAGAAAAGAAAATATTTTTTTCAAATCAAAGGATAAGTTTAGAAGACTTAGACAACATGTCATTGAACATAAGAAAGACCAAGTGGGATGGCCACATCAGTTGTGTGAATTAAGAAAGCTAGGATAGACTGGGAGAGAAGCAAGGAAAGTTGATGAGAAGAAGGAAGGAGAAAAGGAAAGAAGATGAGAAGTGCTCAAATAGGAGAAAAAATCAAGAAAGGGAGTAGATGAAGTGTAAAGGGTCTTCAAAAAAGATTATTATAGGTTAGAAGAGAAGTTAAGGAGCAAGAAAAAAGTAAAGAACTAGAAGAGGTGTAATCCAATAGGTGGAACATCATAGAAACAGATTAATGAAAGAAAATTGGGAAAGGTATGAGTTTGAAATACATTTTTTTTAATCTTGTTCAATCAATTTTATGCAAGTTTAGATGTGTTTGGTAGTTGTTTATAGTTAAGAGAGTCATAGGGATGAGTTTGGAATGAATAAGAGGAGTTTTGAATCAAAACTATGAGGATTTAAATAAAGTTGTTTAGGATAGAATGTGCAATACAATGGTTTCAATCTTATCGTACAATCATTAGTTTGAAATAAAAGATTGAATCAGTTCATTAAGGTATCATCATGTGGTTATAAGAATATTATTTGTAAGTTAATAAGAGTTTGGTAGATGAATGAATTATACTAAAAGATAAGTATGATCCTTAAGCAATGAGCTTAAACCAAGTACAAAAAGATAACTATACAAATCATATTGTATGATGAGTCAAGTGAGATAGTATAATGGTTGACTGAATGATTTAGGTTAATAATCGTAAGAAACATACAATACAATGTATATGATTATATTACATGATTTATTATGGGTAAAAAATTGTATTAGATTGAATATATTTGGTTAAGAAAGTTATATAGATCATATTATACAATGTAAGGAATTATATAATATAATAATTTGAAGTTATAATAAGGAATTGAAGGGTTTATTTTGATTATAAATAAAGAGAAATAATTAACATTCATATTATGATAGTTCAAGAGCAGAATAAGGAATTGAGGAGATTCTTTAGATTATAAGTAAAGGAAAATAATTAATATTAATATTATATAATAATTCATATTCATGTATCTTATTATAAAAAAACTTAGAAAAAGAGATGATAAAATAAGAAAAAATTATTTCAGATTTAGATAGATAAATTTGATAACTATAATATAAATATATTATTAAATTAATATCTATTTGCTCTTGTGTTGAAGTACTTTTAAATTTTACCTCTTAGCCATTTTAATAAATGGCATGATTATGAAAATAAAATTCTTGGGATTCATGTTGCTTAATAGATTAGATATAACATTGGATTTTATTTATCTTTTGAATACATTCACCATAAATAATAAAATATATAAGAATAAAAATGAATTGAAAATGGAAATGAATAATAAAAATAAATTTTCATTAGATGTTATGCTCATGTTATATAATTATGCATATGTTTAAAGGCTCCTTATGGGTGTTATGACTTTTGATGTGAGTGTCACTGATATTTTTTGTAGAATGATAAGGTATATGTCTGAAGACCATACTTAATAAGTGATTTTGAATACAAATCTAGATGACATATCATTATGAATGGATAGCAACATGAAACCATTTAGATATAAATGTGATTATTATTGGATCTAAATGGTAATGATTAGAGAAAAAATTGTCTTATAACATACAATATACTTAAAATCTAGAAATAAAATAAAATAAGAAAGCACATGCTCATATTTTTTTTTACTCATTTATCTTTATACTTGTTGATTTTTTTTACTCATGATTTATTTTTTAATTTAATGATTATTGTTTATTATTTGTTATTGAGAATTTGATCTATTTTATAATATCATGGCTTATATTTTGACTATCTTATTGGTTTATCTACTAAATTTTATAAAATCTTACTGGTATTTATATCATAAGTAATGCATCCATTATCCTAAAAGATAAAAATTATAATAGCATAAAGAGAATCTTATTTTTTAATGGATTTAATGGATAGAGATTTATATAGAGTTGGCTTTATGATATTTTGTAGTCTGATATTACATGTATTTAGGTAGTATGTTATGACTATTTATAGTTTTATGTAATACTCAAGATCTATATTTTTATATTTAAAGTGGTTTTACTTTATAATTTTTATATAATAAATTTTTATATTATAAATTTTTATGTTGACTAGATTGTGTTTTGTTTTATCATCAAATATGTACTTAAAATGATTAATGTGTCCTCACATACTTATTTATTTATGTTTAATATCTTATTAATAATAATTATGATGAATTAGATAGGCGACGCCGTAACAACAATAATACTGAGGGGGATTTTGAAAATTAGTTAAAACAAGCGTGGCAAAGTAAATATATAAAAAAAATAGTAGATAAAAAACATGCACAAAAATAAAAAGGAATGACTACAATTGGTCCATGCTTCTCTTTCTCAACAAAAATATGAGAAATTATATGAAACACAAAAGTGACAAAAACATGTAATAAGTGCCAATAAAATTCCATATATATCCCCAAATGATGGCATTTACAGTCAATTTTTTGACAAAAGAGTTGGTCGTAATTAATTAGAAATTCTTACAATAAAAACAATAACAAAGCTTTTAGAATCTTCTAATAGTTTCTCAGTGACTTGATCTAAGATTCAACATTAGAATCCTTTAAGATGCATTGTAAGGGAGTATTGATTACTTAAAATATTCTTCAATTAGAAGTTGAGAGAAAGACTAGAGACTAGAGAATGTTGAGAGTTCATTTAAGGAAGGCTTAAGGCCAACTAAAGAATGTCTAATTACTAATTAGAGAATAACTATATGTTAATAGAAGAACAAATGAAGGAGTCAAAGAATGCCTAAAGGATAGTCAGAGATAAATAAGGTCGATGAAATTGTTAAATTGAAAAAGTTAATAAATATGTCTTCAAGGTCAAAATGATGACTCTAAGTTTATTTGTACTTTTCCTTCTATCATTCAAATAAATAATTAACAATATGACATATGATTCCTAAAAACAGTTTATTAATTAACATTATTCTTCATAATTCCAAGTCATTCATTGTCTTTAAATTTTTGGATAACATAAAAAATCAATGCTCAATTTTTTTTAAGAAACATTTATAGTAATGTTTGGTTAACTTGCAATCAAGGTAATGAAAGGGGCATTTGATTCAATTATATCCATAAATTATGTAATAATATAATAATATTCATAAATTTTTAATGTTTAATATGATAAAAATTTTAAAATATATTGTCAAAAATTAAGATTATATCACTTAAAAACATCTAAATGTGCAATATATTGAAATTAAAATAAACTAAAATCTATTCAAGAATATTGAATTTTTAGTTAATGTTCCTTCCATTGAAGTACTTATATAGAATCAAATATCATACATTAATGTTGATAAAGAACACGACACAATTGATAAATATTTCATTGTTTTGACATACCTTGGGCCACATTTACTCAGTGGTATGTTGATGATATTGTATCAAGAGTTTGTTTTAGAGTTTTGAATATCTCCGACCAATGTTTTCATTATCTTAGTTGTATTTGAAGGGATTAAGGATTAGAAATCATAAGTAATGTTATCACTACTCGTTTTATCATATCAATTCCTTCATTATTCACTTCTAACATGTGATACATCATGTCTCCCTTTTGAGGTAATACACTAATCTTAACATATAATATGTCATAACTTACGAGATTTTTATTATATTTTTTTTTTTGAAAAGGATATATCATTATATCAAAGGTGGCAATGACACACAGGTTTTACAGTAAGATCCTCAAGGCGGATCAAACAAAAAATCAGACAGCATAAGTTTGAGGAGAGGCTGGGGAAGAGATCCCCCAGGAACCAAAACAAACTCATGAAGACAAGCATCACGGGCAACCCAGTCAGCAGGCTCGTTCCCCTACCTGTGGATGTGAGAAAATCGGAGAGCCTCCATATCCCTAACATACTGAAGAGTAACAGCTAACACCCCCTCCCCATTGGGGTTGGTAACCATATCCCGAGCCACCTGAAGTGCAGTCATTGAATCAGACTGGATCTCCACGGCGCGATACTGGGGAAGGGATCCCCTAAGAAGGTCGAATGCCAAAAGAATGGCCTGGACCTCCATCATGTCAGTAGCCACTGAGATCATCCTCTTGCCCGCCACCATGAGAGGTCTACCCAAGCAATCTCTCACAACTACACCAAGGCCAGCTATGGAGTCACCAACCGCAGCATCACAATTGACTTTAATCCATCCTGTTTGGGGGGGGGGGGGGTGGAAGCCAGCCATGCGTAACAAGCAAATCCGAAGACCTGCCAGGATTCCCGCTGGACAGAGATGAATAGACGAGATGCCTCCTGAGAGCCGTGCTTACCTCGAACCTGATCGTCCGTGACAACGAGCAGGGTGTGGGCACGTGGCAGTTGTGTTTGAACGCATTTCTCCTCAACCATATGTAGTACATGGTAGTGGCAAGCATTGCCACGTGATGCACCCCGACGCCACGCCGCGCAGCAGGAGACCCCACAAGCCGGAATAGCATGTCCAAAATTCTGAATCCAGATGCCGCACCCGTGGGCCAACCCAGCTCCAGCAGCACGTGACGTGCATGGCTGGCAGCCCACATGTCACGGGCACGCGAGCATTCCCACAGCGCGTGCAAAGAATATAACATTCTCATATTCTTTGTATAATTTATCTAAGGAATATATTAGGCCAATTTTTTTTAAAACAATAATATTAATACATAAATTAATATCAACTAATTCTATATAATAAAAATATTCGACGATAAAGGAAAGCAAAAATGAAATAAAAAATTGAGTGATGTTTGACCTCTTTTTAGTCAGTTTGATTTATATGAAAAATAAAGAAATTAGATTTTATTTTAAGATGTAAATTTAATTTAAATTAATTAATTAACCGCAACATTGATCTATACGTATAAATCTATAATAGAGAGGGAGAAATCCATGGGAGAGGTTTTACAAGCCGTTGTTTTAGTGATACCGGTCAGGACTAAAAATGATTAGATTAATAATACAAAAATATGTTATAAAAAATTTTAATAGCTATTTTACCAAATCTTTTTAAAAGTGTCTATTTTTCAAAATATAAAACATAAACGTTGATGAATGATGTAATTTTGTAATCCAAGCAGTAATTCTAAACATGAATTTTAATTTTTAAGTGAGTTTTTTGGATTGTGAAAATTGTGAATCAAATGGATGGAAAATAAATAAATAAATAAAAAGGCAGTGCATAATTAGTTTATTTGTTTTTGTTTTTAATCTTATATCTTATGAAAATCGATTTTAAGAAATATTTTTATGAGTTAAATTTGAAAAAGTTATTTCACGAACAATATAAATGTTTAGTTAGACAATTTGTTGTTCAATTTTGTTAAGTAAAAATAGAATTAAATTTAATTTATGTTATAAACAAAGTAGGGTATTTAAATTTTATATATTAACTAATATAATTCATAATCTTTATTTTTTTTAGAATGATTTTAAGAGTTTAATTTTACTTTTATGAAAAATTGAAAAATCTTTTATATTGCTTTTGAAAAATAAGTTCTTTTTGAAACTTTTGTGATTTTATTAATAGAATTTGTATGTGTCTATATTTGTAAGATATGTGTGATAGTCAAATGTTTTGATAAATCAAATGTGCCCTTGTGTTGTAGGACTTTTGCGATTTAGTTATTTTGAAGAGACTACGACGTTTATAGAGAACTAAAAATATTTGAATGTATAAATGAATTTAAATCAATTTACAAATTTTTTTTATATCCAATGATTTATCGCATGTATTTTTGAGTCCATAATCCTTTCAATATCCTTAATCGAACTTTATTTAAAACATTGTAGCTTTTACAAATCTTTTAATAGAGAATTTTTAGTGGTTGCTCGAAAATTTACAATCCTATACAAATTATAAAGATCAACTTTCACATCTACGAAAGGATGAATAAATGTTTATATAAGAAAGCTATTAAATGTTACTTTCAAAAAAAAGTAAACAACCATCATAAACAATGATGCACTGTGCTAACCAACCTTATGATGTGCTATGATTATTGCAATCATCACATATTACACCTATTTTTCCCTTGATTTAGTAAACTTTATGCTAAATGATTGTTATAAATCGAGCTAATGAGAATGTAAATATTACATGTAACATCATACAAATTGTGTGTTGCATTACTATAACCTTAACATATCTCCAAAAATTCTAACAAATGTTGTAGATCCTAGGACTTGACCAATAAAGTACAACCAAATCCTATTTGTTGTTGTTATCATCAAAAAAGTTTTGAACTCAATAACACAAAAAATATGCATTCATTATTACATAATTATATAAAAAAATTAAGCTTATAACAATATTATTATTACATCACAAACAATTTTCAATATCCCCATGTCAAAAAATTTATTTAGATTGCCCTCTATTGAATGCTTTATTTGAACCATAGTTTTGTCAATGATACTAATGGACTATATTCCATTATCATCATAATTATAGTCATAATTTGTCATGTCTCCATATAAAGTTGGTTAGTGCCATCTAGTCATAATGATGTGCTACTAAGTATGAATTTTATAGCATAATGTCATATTCAAAATAGTTGATCTTTTCTCGTACCTTAAATGTAAATCCTTTGATAGTGTGCAATGAGGACTACCAATAATCGAAGATTTCATCATAGCCAATTGGTGATCTTTGGTTTTGATTGAAATTTATCAAATAGTAATGCACTTATCTATGAGTTTTTAGAAACCCCAATGCTATTGAGTATCTAATGTCAACAAAGAATACTTCCTTAATAAGATGATAAGTAATAAATCTATCATAAGAAATGCATAACACATTTCCTCGAGTAAGCCCAACTCAAGCTTATTGATTTTTTATTCAACTAAAATGCCTATGAGGTGGCAATCTTAGTTCAAAGCTTTCCAAGTCAAAAAGTACAATTTTTAATCTCAACAAGGAGAATAACTTCACATCCATAGATCAGAGTAAATAAGAACATGGCCATTGTTACAGAAGTTCTAGTTTAATATGTCTACAATATATTGATGAGTTCAACTACCTACTTGCCTTTCTTATCATCAAGGGTTGCTTCAAAGTTTTCAACAAGTTTTTGTTCATTGCCTTGGAGTTTGGTATTAGGCTGAGCATTTGAGGCACAAATGACACTCATACTTTGTAAGAAGATGTTTAAGCACTTTTTGGGTTGGATTATTATTCTACTGTCAATAACAATAATTGAGAAAACTCTAAATGTGTTAAAGACATATGTTCACAAAAGACTTCAAAGCTGAATAATGATATAGCCCATAGGAGTCTTTGTTTCAATCCAATTCGAGTAGTCATGTGGCATCCATTGCTGCCACCTATTTAATTATATTTTTCTTTTTATTTTGAGCATTTAAAAATATTTATTTTATAAAAATCTCTTTATTTTAAAGATCTTTTTAGCATAAATAAAATTCCTCTTTGAAAGTTGGATAAGTGCTCAAGAACAATTAATTTGAATTCCTTTTACGAAGATAAATAAACCATTTGTAAGACTTGTTTTTGCAAGGGAAAGTTAAGTACGTCAAATGTCAAACCAATATATATTATTGTTACAATAGCATCAAATTCATTCTATGTGATCTAAATCCTAATGCATTCATTTATAACATAAAAAGGAAACTATAAAGCTAAGTATCTCCCTCATTACTTTCTTAGAATTCTATGATATGCATCTACAACACTTATAATGCTAATTATAAAAATAAGTTGAGCTAATTAAAATAGGTTTAATAAGTATAATTTATATTACAAGAATGCAAAGTAGTACATAATTAGGATGATGTCATATATCGGGTCCAAATAATAATATATTCAATAATTAATGTAAAACAAAGGTATAAAAAATGAGAGTATACGACTGAGCTCTAGATTTTGATTTGGGATCTTAGAGGTTTTCTTTAATCCTTAGAACTAGACTATTGGGAGATATTTAATAACTCACAAAGTATATGTCATATACTAACTACATTCAATATGTGGGAAAATTACAACTATAATCAGATTGTTACAATATTTAGCTATTTGGGGCAAGTGTGCTTCACATATTGATATAGCATTACTAGTTATTACTACTAGGTATAAGCATAATCATTTTTTAACATGATAAAATTAGTTATAACTATAAGACAAATCTTAGAAAGTTTATTATAATAGACCATTTAGTTAATCATAAATTATATTCTTAATAATTTTTTTTATTAAATTTGGGATTTTCATATTTGAGACCTAAGAATTTTCTTAATGTAAGTGCCTTGAAATGTGTAAGGATGATAGTAATCAAATCCAAAATTTTAGCATACCATCATGAAGGTGTCAACTTAACAAATTCATGAGTATGTGGCTTATAATTTTTTAGTCATTTTAATTTACTATGTGATCTAATAACCATCATTTGTTATATGATATGATAGTTGAGATCTACAATGATGATGTATATATATGTCACTTACTATATAATTTAGTAGCCATCATTTATTGTATAATTTTGAGATGGATACGATAAAGTTTTAAGGTACAAGATTATGATCCCAAGGATAAGAGCCAATGAGGTAAACCAAGACCTTATTAATTTAAAAGAAAGGTTAAATGAAAAGTGAAAAAAATATGATTGAATCAAATTTGATAAGTAAGTTTGCATATAAATATCTATACAAATTATTTTTTTAATAAAATATAAAAAAAGGATATGAAAATGATTGTGCTATAAAGTTTAAAAAATACAACATATTTTGTATTATATTTCAAGAACTTTTGTTATAAGTTTATAGAGTTATAAAGATATAATTTTTCATTCTCTTGATGTCATTTATATTATCATAATACTTGAGATTAAGTATATTCTATTTTATATTTATTTATTTTACTATCAATTTATCTACCATGCTTTTTATACTCACTCGCATATTTGTATTACAGAATATGACATAAGTACATATTAAGTGGGGATATTTAGTGGTATAAAAGTAGATATTAAGAACTAAAAATAGTTTGTTTTATAAATAATAGTAATATTTTGGATTCTATTGTGAACTCATGTATATGGACTTTTAAAAACTATGTGCAATGGCTTTTCTTTATAATAATGTAGTTTCATTGTGATAATGTGACCTTTGTCATAGTATTAGTGTTTTGCTTGTGATGATATATTTGTTTAGTGATATTATATTTTAATGATGATATATTTGTTTAATATAAATTATTATTGATATATAGCTAATAAATCAACCATATCTAAATGAGAAAATATTTTAGTTCTAGAAAAGTTCATTTATTTTTTAAAATATAAATCTCTAATGAGTAAAAAAATTGAATTATAAAAAAATTAAGAGAGTTATTAATCAACATTCCTTATTTAAATAAGACTTTTGTGTCCTCTTAATGCACTAACTATGTTCATTTCATAATAATTCTTAAATAGGGAAAAATTAAGAGTTAATAGGCAGATGGGGTGCGACAAGATGATATTAGAGTAGTTGACATCATAGGAAAAATATTTTTATATGTATATATAGATGGACTTGATAACTTATGATGGATTTTTAAAAGTGAGGAGATTTGCTCTACATGCATGTAATATCTTTTTCCTTCTAATAACTATTTTATTTAATTGCAAATTTGGGTAAGAATGTTATTAACTTTTTTTCTTCAAATTCTATCTTTAAGATCCAAAATTACAATATCCGGTTATTGAGTCTTTAAATAATGGAATTTTATCTTATTATTATTATGATAATTATCAAGTTGTGGTTAGAAATGATGATTAAGTGACCAAGTTTTTGAAGAAGAAAATGTTGTACTTGAATGAGGGTAAACTACCAATGGAAGCCACATCAAGCATATATTCCAATTATAGGGCGAGTTGTGATTCTACATTTTTTACCCTTAACATATCTTTTGATGCAAGGCTAAAAAAAGGGTTTAATTTATGAAACAAAAAGAAAGATGTAACAAATTTGATACCTTATTGGAGATAACTTTCAATATTGGCTTTTCTACTAATGTCAATCTACGTGCAACTTAGAATGAGAAATTTGAGAAAGTAAAAATTCCACACTCTCACATTTCTAAAGTTCCAGAGGGGTTATCTTCCATGAAGGAACTCCAACCATACCATGGTTTATATAGCACCTGGTTAAAAGCACAAAGAGTTTAATACTTCGCCTTCCTAACATTGCTAATGATTTCGTACAAGCTTCTTCAGTTAATTTTATTTCTCAATGTTTGAATTTGTTGATATTTTAGATTCAACAAACAACAAAACTTCATATTGTATAATGTTATGATATTATTGTATCAATAAAGAGGTCATATGAAGGGCAAATCATTTCTTATTTAAGTTTTGAATAGTTCATAGCTAAATAACTATAAAACCAAACCCTACATTCTTTGGCATTAGTGATATATATTGATAAATCCATGCAACAAAAAAATTATGCTAAAGACCTTTATATATATTCCTACAAACTTCTTAGAGAGGCTGATTAGATTATTCGTATTTATAAGTGTAAGGAAACCCCAAAATCTAACTATTACTTTATATCCCTTAAAGGACATATCTTATTCTCCCTCTGCAAAGCTTTGGTAGCTTATTGATCAAAGTTGTTTTCAAGTAGTCAATGTGCAAGAGTTGATAATATAATTAAGAGATTATGGATTAATATTGATGAGTTCTTAAGAGCATCATCTTATTTGTTTGCTCATCTTAAAAATGAGATAGAATACCTCAAAAAATCTATATCACTCATGTACTAGTAGAAGCTTCTTGATCCCTTCATTTTTCATCATATGCATTGATATGAATTTTAGCTCTTTGAGATAAGAAATAATAATAAAAGTAGTAAAAAGTAATGTAGAAATTATATTGGATAATAACTAGTTAACTGTTATCCATAGATGTGGATCAAATTGAGCCAACTTTGTTTGATGGGTCTAAGATTGCTACTCATTCAAGAGTATGTCAAGTTCATGTCTAACAGGATTGTCAATGATGAAAAGAAAAAGAGAGTCATGAACATTTAATTCATGATGCATGCCATAGTATACATAATAGCAATAGAAATGTAAAAGCTTTTTTAGGCACGCAGATGAGGTATTTTACAAGGGTAAGTGTTTGCATGAAATTAATTTAAATTTGTCACCAAGTTTTGTAAGAACTAATATGCCATCCCAAGATAAATCTAGGAGGTTTTTCACCACTTGATTGGTTAAATCTACTTGAAAGAAACATGCATTAAAAAAGGGTGCCTTCCACTCTTATCAAAGAGTCTTACATGGAGAATGGTTCTCTCCATGGATAATATATTGACCCCTTAGTTCTTCCAAAGGATAACTTGAGTAGCTTGATTGAAATTGTTGGCTAAAAAGATTAAAAAAACATCAAGTTGTCCTTAGAGTCTTTGTTAAAAAAAATTATTAAAAACTTTAAGATTTTTATAAAAGAACAAGGCATAACAAAGACAAATAGAAAAGTTAATAAGTTATTTAGACTTGAAGTGATCAAAGTATATCATGAGTTAAATTCAAAATTATTATGTGAAAATGAAAAATGGTTCGATACTTTTAAGGATCTTAGAATAATTGGTTTGCCCTCGCATGCATGCCAAAATGATGAAATTACTTTGAGATAGGAGTTGTTAATTAAGTACTCAAAAGAATCCCTTTCTAATGAGAATGAGGTTGGTGATAATTCAAGGATAATGGAAAAGCGTGCTATCTCCCTTCATAATTCAATTAAATTGTCTACAAGGAATTTACCAAATTTTCATTGTGTTGAAATGTCAAATAATACTTTATTTAATAGTATTTTTAATCAATAAAGAAATAAATGAAGCACATAAATGTAAGTCTGAAATATTTAAGGAAGAGTCATAATAACATGATTATGAATAATGATGGTTTCATATAAGAGAATTGTGAGATTTGTCTAAAGTGCCAAAATGATGAGTAGTTTGATAATACTTTGGTGGACAATCCTTGTGGGTCTCAGTGTGCATGTTGAAAAAAGATAATTAGAGAATGTAAAAAAAAAATAAAAAAGAAGCATTAAGGGAAAGTTAATAAACTTGTTATCCAAACTTAATTTGATAAAAACTCAATATGATAAAAGACAATATATTTTGAAATTGTTAGATTACAATTAGAAAAAGAAGTGAAATAAAATATACTATCAGTGCACAACTTCTGTGTCAAACCAAATTAGCTTGAATCTATTAAGGAGTAATTGCAAGATGAAGAATATAAAAATCTGATTGAAAAAGTTAAAGAAAGCAAAATATCTAGTTCTACACTTGATATAGATAGTGTGTACATTCCAAGACTTATTATACATTTCTAAACACAAACAATTGAGATAGATATTAATAAATGAAGCTCACAATTCTTGTTATTCTATTCACCTTAAAAGTAACCAAATATATCAATAACTTTAAAAGAGATATTGATGGCTTGGATTATAAAGAGATATAATAACTTGGGTCTAGAAATGTATTGTTTGCCAACAAGTAAAAAGTGAATAATAAAGACAAAGTGGATTGTTATAACCCTATCAACTCTTGAATGGGAATAATAAAAATTGGATAGAATTTGTTGTGGTTTTACCCATATCTCCTATTGGATATGATACTATGTGGGTAATGGTTGATTGTTTGATTTAATTAGCCAATTTTTTAGTAATTCAAAAAATATATTCAATATATAGATTAGCTCAAATTTATATGCAATAGATCATGGTACTTTATGGAGTACCTAAAGTCATTATCTTTGATAAAGATGTAAAATTTATCTCATTTTTAGAGAAATATACAAAAGTCTTTGGAACCTAATTACATTTTAATATAATTCTCACTTTCAAATAGATGGATAATCTGAAAATACAATAAAGACTTTGGCATACTTACTTTGATTATACATACTTGACTTTAAAGTAGATTGAGAAGATCACCTATCTTTAATTGAATTAATGTATAATAATAGTTTTCAATCAAGTATTGAGATGACTCCATATGATGCTCTATATAAAAAAGTGTTAATCACCTTTGTGCTAGATTGAGGGTAATGAAAAAAAACTACTAAGGTTATAGATTATTAAAGAAACTGTTAAAAAAATAAATATGATCAAAAAAAGAATTAAGACATCCCAAAATAGTCAAAAGTAGTTTGACACGAAATACAAAAATATTAAATTCCAAGATGAAGAGCATCTTTGTTAAAGTAAGTCCTATAAAAGGACCCATTTTGGTACATTATAAAATTGAGACTTATATATGTTGAGTATTTGTAGATAATTGATAGAGTATGCCTAATTACATATAGGTTAACATTGCTTCCATAATTAATGGGTATTCGTGATGTTTTTTGCAAATCACTTAGGAAGCATTTCAAACTCGTCGCACATCATTAAGTATGATTCAAAAGATTAGCAAATTTGATTATATATGACATATTAAGAGCATTCTATTTGTATACTAAAATGACAAAAAAAGTTTTAAAGAACAAAATGATTCATATAGTCAAGATATTATGAAAAAATCAAACTAAAAGAGAAGCAACCTGAGAAGTTAAAGCTGTCAAGAAAATAAATGTTACACCCCATTTTTCCTAGGCTGATTTTTGGCATAAAATTTTTTTTTTTTTTTTTTTATATAGACAGCTCAGATCGTCCCATACCAACCTGAGTAGCCTACGAAAACATAGGATATAACACATCATTACACACCTACTTCCCTTAACAATGTGGATCCCATCTCCCGGGTACACCGTCAAATCAGGTTCATGACTCCTGAATTAACAGATGGACTCGCGCAATGTTACTCCTACTAGACCCAATACTCCTAACCCCTACGGGTAGGAGAACCGGTCTATTAGAAGTCTGAACCCCCATGGTTAAGTTCCATAGTCATGTAATGACCTCACCATCAAACAAAAAGATATATAACATCCTCAGATAAAATATGGCACTCCACACACCATACTCCAAGACAATAAAATACAACAGTGAATGGAACTACATACAAGAATAAGATCCAAGTCCAACAAGTGCAATATTATCCAACCAGAAACATAAGTCAGAATTTCCCTCACATATTACATGACATATGAGAATAACAATCTCATTAAATACATCCAACAGCAATAATCAACTAACCAGAATATCTCAGACAATTACAAATCAGATATCCTCCACAATCCTGCTGACCACGATCCCACCTAATCTGGTAGCGTTAGGTCTGCCGAGCCACTGAAAATATATAATACAGGAATGAGCTACGCCCAGTAGGAAAGACAGCTAGTAAAACTCACATGCAAGAGAAGGATAATAGCAAAAATATAGGAATACAGCATAACAATGTATGGTGGATAGGCACTCTCAGTCCCAGACTCCGACCAACCACAGTCACCCCCAGTCACACCAGAGTAGCTCTCCTCTGGGCTTCCAGGTAGCATGCCAGTGGGAACGCCCATCTCGAAACACGCATGGCGCCTAAGCACCCGACACCGCAGTGTCTCTCGTCAATCAATCTCCTGGAGACTACAGACAGATCCAGTCACATAATCTCTAGCCAACGTGAGACACCCCTGCCACCCTAAGGCGCGCAGGCCTACACACTTGGCTAGCCACTGCGAGACACCCCTGCCACCCTCAGGCGCGCAGGCCTACACACATGGACCAGGAGAGATTGACTCAGCCACCGTCCCAAGGAGTCCTCTACCAACAACTTCCATAGAAGCTCACGCCCCTACAGTCATTGCCAATCTCTAACTCCAAGATTCGGCAACATGTGTCCAGGTACAACAAGGCGTATACCAGTCTACATGTATACTGTGGAAGCTAAGTCCGAACCGCACAGTTACCTACCACAACTACCCTAAAACATCATATAGGGTCTATAGTAGTCCGGTCCAATATGCCAATCCATGAAATATGCCAATACTGAATAAACTGACTCAATCCATGCCGTTGCCATCAAAGCAACACAATTGTCAATTACTGACTGTTCTGGTAGCATCCGTGTACCATATCTTTGTCTGACTGTTTCCAGCTGTACTGTCATCAGTGATAACATTTTTCCCCACTTCAGGAAATTTGTTCTTTACCCACTGATCTCTAGAATTTCCGAAATTCCTCATTTCCAAGTTTTCTGATTTTCCTTGAATTTTCTAAATGTAAATAATTCCTAAAACTCAATTATCGAATTTTTCCTAAATTTGAAATATCAAATTTTGCATTTTATCCATTTTTTTCCAAAATTCGGAATAATTCCCCGAATTTAAAATTTTGCTATTCACTATACTGCGCCGAATCCCCTGAATCGCATCTTGCCACCGGTTCGGGCTTTCATGCTGAACCAAACCCCGCCGGTCAGTTATTAATCCGAAATTCAGCCGACGCTTATATATAATATTAATGATTAATATTATTATTATTCTCTTAATAATTCAACTAATCCCTAATTAATCCTTAATTCGTCTCCTTCCTTCGCCCGTCGTCCGCGAAACCCTAGCCGCCGCAATAGCCGACCAATACGATCATTCCGTCGATTTCCGGCGACTGCGAACAAGGAGAACATGTTCGTACTATCCTAATGTTCCAATAATGTCGCTAATTTCCTAAGGTTTAAATCAAGATTTCCGCCGAGCAGTTTCGTCTAATCCTCATGTTGACAATTCACGAAATTATAGTTCTAGCATTATACAATCATATTAACATGAATAAAGTGGCATATTTAAATCCTCATGCTTGGTAATTTTCCAATTTCGGCGAAACAATTTAACGTCCCGAAAACCCTAACATGCAATTTTCGATAATTTGTACAATTAGCTTCAAAAATCACATTCGCATGCTTAGATAGAGATTTGCAAACTAATACATGCTTCAATTTGCTAATTATCTAATTTAAATATCTGAAATTCCTACCTCGAAGACGCCGGCGACGGTGAAGCTCGTCCGCAGCTCGCCGCAGCTCCTCGCCGAACGAATTTGGTCTCAATCAACTCTCCTCGGTCTCGTGAATCTCCGGGCACAAAAAGCCCCTTGCCAGGCCGCCGGAATCACGCGCCGTACGCCGGGAATTTCCTCGCTATCGCCGTCGAACGAAAACCCTATTCGCTGCTTCGCGAGGGTTTTTATACCCCGGGCCGACACGGTGAACCCGTTACGCGTTCGACACGTTTTCGACACGTGAGCACCCGATACGCGCTGTCGACACGCTATCCACACGGTAAGCACACAATACGCGCTGTCGACACGCTATCGACACGGTAAGCACCCGATCAGCCGGTTCGATCTCACCCGCCGATCTCGACCGTCCGATCCGCTTATTAGAACGCACACGCAAACTCACCCGGCGAACCGCCTCCGCCTCCGCTGAACCGTTCCGGTCCGGTTCACGCGCGATAAAAAAAACGATTTCCGGTTTAATTTAATTAGATTTTCGAATTTCTAAAAATCTAATAAATCCAATTAAATAGGGAAAATTAATTAAAAATTCCTCGGTGCTCCGAAAAATTCCCAAAAGATTTCAGAAATTCCAATAGCCTACAATTGAGTTCCTGGCTCATCCTACTGTCGATTCGAAATCATCCAAGCCACAATTAATTTATTAAAGATCAAATACATAAAATTTTACCGGGTATAACAATAAATATCTAAAACTCTTCTAAAATTTGAGACAATTTCTACAAGATAGGAAGGTTATGACAACTCATATGTTATTACTTTAATATTATTTTTAACTTGGTTACTTATTGAATACTTTTTTAAAAATAAGATATAATAATATAATTTTATATGCATCTCAAAAAGCATGTTAGATAAAGTATTCTGAGCTATTCTAAATTTTGAAAATAAAATTCCTATAATTAGAGAAAAATTTGTAATATTCTCAATCATCAAATGAGATATAAATTAAATTATTTCATAAATATGCCAAAATTGTAAAAAAAATAAAGTATTCTAAAATATAAAAATAAATATATAATTGAATATAGCTCGTCAAGAAAATTTCAGTTACATTTGTTTTGTTTTGATCAAAATTCATTTGAAATTTTTATGAATTATCAAAAATAATAAATGCGTATACATATATATATATATACACATATATAACTAATATATATATATATATATATATATATATATATATGTATATATATATATGTTTATGTAATAATTGTTTTTGGTTCTTTAAAAAATAGTAATTCCTTCCTCTTTTGTTCGATTTTGAGGAGTTGGTTGGAGGTTTTGTTGAAATATTTTTGTTGGTGGTGAGGGTTGCGAGTACCATTGAAATATTAATGGAAACATGAAAGAGGAGGTGATGTCGCAATAAGGATCCATGAGTATGCAACATATAATCTATGCTTCTTTCTTTCGATTTCTCTAAGTTTTGATAATATAAGATAGAATTTGGTTCTAATGAAGATTCTACTTGGTTATTAAGTTAATACCATGCAGAATCTCTTAAGTTTTGCAACTTGAGGTTTTGAAAAATGGGAAAATTATGAGAGAGAAAGTGACTGGAGAGAGAGAAAAAGAGAAAATTCATAAATTTGAAGTGAATTGTATAATGAATTACAAAATAAATTAAAATGTTACAAATTTTTTGCAATAGGCTAAAATTAGTGTTGCTTGATAAGTCAAAATTTAGAAATAAGGAAATTATTTGATAGCAAGGATAAGCAAAAAAATAAGAAAGCTCTTGATATACGATATGACAAAAAAATATGAGAAACTTTATTAAATTATTGTGAAGTTTATGTGAACTTTCAAAGAGGAGATCCATAATAATTAATCATGAATCACAATAGAAATGAAAGGAGGAATGACATTAGAGTAGTCCCTAAGGATCTAAGAAAATAAACTTAATAAAATTACGATGCAAGTTTTAAATTATTTATATAATTATTATTTTAAGATTCTATAATATGGATCATCATTTCTTTTATATCTTATATATTGTATAATTTGATATGAGTAACATAACATAACATTAGCAAGCATATTACATTTATTCATGATTAATATTATATAGTAGTGTTGGTGTACTATTATAATATAAGAAAATAAAATTAAAAAAATTATATAAGATAAATGAAATAATATGTATATATATATATATATATATATATATATATATATATATATATATATATATATATATATATATATATATGTTCACAACTAGGAATAATTAATTTATGGATAAAAATCTTTATGTGTTATGATAAAAAATAGAGAAAAAGAAATAAATAAATGAATTTTTTAAGCCTAATATTTAATGAAAAATGAGTAATGTTGAAAAATGTGTTTCTTCTATGGCCTTATCTTATCATACCTCATGTTGTGTGATTTGGTGGTTACCACTTACCATGTCATCTAGCGGTATTGGTATTATTGGCATAAAACCTTAATAATTAAGCTTCCTATTATGTGAATAAGAGTTATCTCTTGTTATACAATTTGACAATTGTGTTCTATATTAATGATATACATACATACATATATATATATATATATATATGTCATTTGTTGTGTGATGTTGTTTGCTGTGTGATCTAATAACTATCACTTATTATGTGATCTCATGGTATTGTTACCATTGATATTGAACCTTGATGATGGAGCTTTCTGTTTTGTGATCAGGAGCTATCACTTATTATGTGATCTAGTGGGCACAACCTACTATGTGATTTAGCAATTGAGGTATAGAGTGATGATGAATATATATATATATATGTGCGTGTCACATGCTGTATGATCTAACAATTATCACTTGCTGTATGATTTAATGGCCATCACTTGCTGTGTTATTTGACAGTGGATATGATGAGATGTAAAAAGATATAATATTTGGATCCTAAAGACAAAAGCCATCGAGAAAAACTAGGGTATTATTAATTGAAAAGAAACAATAAACAAAAAAATGTGAAACCTAAGATTTAATCAAATTTAATAAGCAAGTTTACTTATGAGTATCTATATAAATTATTTTTAATAAAAATATAAAAAATGGGATATGAAAATCATTATGTTTTAAAGTTTAAAAGATAAAACATGTTTTCTATTGTATTTTGAAAACTTTTGTTATAAGTTTTAGAGTTATAGTGACATGATTTCATATTCTCTTGATATCATGTATATTATTAGTGCTTGAGATGACGTATATTTTATTTTATATTTATTTATTTTGTTATCAATTTATCTATTGGGCCTTTATACTCACTTCTATACTAGCATTATTCGACATAAGGTACATACTAAGTAAGAGTAGAGGTATGATGTAAGTACTGAGAACTAAAAGTAAGTGGTTTTACTAATAATGCTAATATTATTGATTCTATTATGAACTCATATATATGGATTTTTGGGAACTCTGTAGGTAATTTTCTTTGTGATAACGTGGTATTACCATGATAATGTAACATTTGTCATAGTGTTGATGATTTTCTCGTGATGATATTATTTTATAGTGATATTGTGTTTTAGTAATGATATATTTGCTTGTTAAAAATTATTATTGAAATTTATAGTTGATAAATCAAGAGTATGTATATAAAAAAAGTTTCTTTTCAATAGGAGATTTTATCTATTTATTTTTAAAATCTAAATCATTAATGAGTCAAAAATTTAAATTAACAAATAATTAGGAGAGTAGTTAGTCATCATTTCTTATCTAAGTAAGACTTTTATATCTTCTTAATATGCTAACTATATTTATTTCATAATTATTCTTAATTAGGGAGGAATTAGGAGTTAATAGATATGTGGGATGTGACAGCTCATAATACTTCTAGGTTTATTTTTTTTGGAGAATACATTTTTAATTTTTGTCAATTTTTCATACATGTACTTTGATTTCTAAGTATTTTCTCATACTTATTTTGTCTCTTTTTATTCATTCTTTTTTTCAAATTCATCATGAATGTACTAGCTTAATTTAAAGATTGAATAAAGAAAAGAATTCATTCAATGATAATAGAATAATACAAATCTATAATATACTTTGACAATGCCTATATCTCACTAATGGATATTCTCAATCTTATAGCTTTTTATCAAAATTTTGTGATATATTTCTTTACCTTTATCCTTGTTAGTGCTTTAAGCAATGCCACTTCCTCCACCTCTCCTTTATGTAAATCATGGGATAAATTTCTTCTTTAATTAATTTTTAAATTAACTTCATGTCACTTCTAAAAATATATTAATTTTTTTAGTGAGAATTTTACCAGGCTAATGCATGACTAGTAATTTTTAATTGAGCATATGCTAGCTTATCAATTGATAAATAATAATACAAAAAAATATCTTCAATTACTCTAACTAAATATTTAATTTTTCTACATCTACTATATCATCATAAATAAGTAAATCAAGTATAACATATACCTTGAAATGATGTTATCAATTGAAGTGCATCGAAAGGGTGAGATTTATGATGTTACATCATCTTCATATGCAATTATTCTTGGATTATTATTTAATCAATAATTTCTCTAATTAAGAGTATTTTATTTTAATAAATTGTCTTTTGAATTTGTCATAAAAAGGATTAAGATTTTAGCATCATATTTATCAACATTTGTATTTTTATTGGGTTAATAGAGTTTTTTGTATCTCCAAGTTTGATTGTTGCATAATTAATAAATCACCTTAATTACAACCTCCTTAATCTTTGCTTCTCTTTTGCAACTTATTCTTAAAATAGTTTCTTCATTGCTCCTACCATTGGCATAAAATCAAAGCAATCTGATACCAAAAATAATATTTTCTATTTATGAGGTATTCTCATCTTAAGCCCCCAACAAAAGCTTTTACATTTAGAGTCGCAACAACGAAAATTGAAGCATGAGAAAGGTAAGGAATTAAGAAAAAAAGATAAAGAATAGTGTTTTAGTTACAAGAAGATAAAATTCTTTATGAAAATAAAATTATTTTATTCACTTTTTTTATCCCTTATATAGAGGGTTGGATATAATATTTTATTATAAAATATGTATATTTTTAATTTTGATAAGAAACATGAGGTTTTGACAAAAAATTAGAAATTTTATGCTATAAAGGCCTACCAATGCATGCGTGTGCACTCTGATTAGACTGCAACAAGCCTTCACGACTAGTCCGGTGCCCAATTCTCACCACCTTGTGTCGCTAAATGATCTTTATCATTTTGTATTCTCCCATGATTTTTTTCTCAAATTTTGGATTTATTAATGATTTAATAATCCTATAATTGAGCTCTTAATTTACTTCCCAATACTTTTTCATGACATGATTCTATATGAATGGTTGAAAATAGATTGACTAAATATGCACTCTTCTTAGCTATGAAAAGACCTTTTTGTAGAAAAATTAGCTTACATGTCTATTCAATAGATTATAAAATTTCATGGAATATAAAAAGGTAATAATCTTTGATGCAAACCTTAAAATTTACATCCAAATTTTTGAAGAATGTGCACAAAATTTTTGGAACTCAGTTAATATTCAATGTAGTTCCACCATGAAATCAATAAGAAAACTAAAAGAATTTTCATGTCCTTTGAAGATCTAATGCAACATTGTGTGCTACACTTTAAGGGTGATTGGGAGAGTCACTTATCTTTTGTAAAATTTGTATACAATAATACCTTCCATACTAGCAATAGAATGGCTCCTTACAAAGCCTCATATGAAAGGAAGTGCCTATCACCTCTGTGTTAGTTGGAAAGCAATGAAAAAGAACTAGTTGGAGTTGATCTTGTTGATAAAGCTACAAAAAAGAGTCGAATAGTCAGAGAAAAGTTTTAGATTGCTCAAAATCATCAAAAAAAATTATTTAAGAAGTTAAGAATGTTGAATTCTGAGAAGGTGAGCATATCTTCCTTAAAGTCCCTTGAAAAGGGTAATTAGATTCAAAAAGTAGGTAAGTTAAAATTCAAACATATTGGACATTTTCAAATATTAGAAAGAGTTGGATTTGTTACTTATGGATGGTTTTGCCTCCTTACAAGTTGAGAATACATAATTATAGCATCTTAATTTATGAAAATAAATATGTTATTGATTTATTTAAATTTTTAGAATTTTAATTTTTTTAGATCATTTTAAATTTTTTTGAAAAAATTGTATATCATTTGAAAGAGTTACAACAACTTAAAAAAGAATGTTGAGTTAAGAAATTAGGTGAAAAAGCTATTGAAAAATCTATGACAACGAGTTGATAACACCATGAATTAAAATGAAGGAATTGAAATCTATAAGAATTTATTTATGAATTTAAAAAAAATATCAAAATTTTGTAAAAATGTTAAATGAAATAAAAAATTATATAAATTTATTAAGACCTAAAAGATACTAAGACAAGTTTAATAAACTTTTCTTGACATAAAAAGGAGGTGTGATGACCATATAATCAAAAGTTGTAGGAGATTTAAAAAAATATTAAATAAATATTTTTATGGATTTTAAGTTGAAAAAATTAATTAAAATTTTAATTATTGTCAAAAAACTTTTGAGGTTTAGTTGATAAGTAGAGCTTTCAATGAGATTTTAATAATTTTTTTGGAAAATTTTTGGAGCTTAAATTACTTAAAAATATAAGGAATGATTGAGTTTCTCATGTTTAAAAATAATAATAATTTAAGTATTCCTTTCTAATTTCATAATTCTCTAAACCTAAACCTAATACATGAATCCAATGGAGAATACCCAAATGTTGATGGCTGAATTAATAACCATTTGATTCCAAAATGTGGGAATGGTAGTTGTCATTTGAAAGGACAAGACTATTTGATGGAGAAAAGAATTTAAGAATAGAAAGGGATATTGGTTGAGTATAAGAGGGAGAGAGACTATGACTTTGATTAAATTTTAGAAACCATTTAGAAAGTAAAGCTACAACCAAGGCTTAAAGAAAATGAGAAGAGTTGATTGCCAATTTCTACAACTTAGCAAGAAAAAGAGAAAGGAAATCCATAGTTTCAAGGAAGGTTACTGTTCGAGTGTTATAGTAGTACTGTAGTAAATGAAAAAAGTAGAAAAATGTGCATTTTGAGTTTTTCATTTTCACAATGTGGCAACTATTCAAAAATCCTAAGGTAAGCAAGCTTGTACTTATGTGCATGTGATTAATGTAATATTATTTGAAAGCCAAGTGACCCTTTAAGAAAAAAAAAATTGAATAATCGATTAAAGGACAATATCTTCAATAATTGTGTTGTTATGTTTCCATGTTGTCCATGATACCAATGTTTTATTTGATATAAAACTTGTTATGTATAACTTAACATGTTGCAATTATATGTTTATTTAAATTATTACTTCATAATATGTTATGTATAAAATACAACTTCTGATAATGATCACAAAAAATATAAAAAAAGGATGTGAAAATAAAAATGAAAAAAATAAAACATAATAACAATAATTAATAAAAAGAGTTAAGATGTAAATGTTATAAAATGAATAGTTCTCCAAAGTTGTAACTATTATTTTGAAAAATGGTTCTAAAGATGATCCAGATGAGTCAATTATTAGAGTTGTACTCAGAATATGTATTTCAAGAAACATGCCAAATCTAAAAAGCCTTGACCTAAGCTAATTCTCAAAAGAGATAACAAAGTAAAAGACTCCAAAATATTTTACATGGAATTAAAATTTCTTTAATATTACTCATTCATTTTCTATGTTATGTTATATGCTTGTAAATGACCCATAATATGGTATAACTCAAATTTATATTTCTTTACTTATAGATACATGTTTTTGTCATTGAGTTAATAATGGTTGGCAAACTTATTTTTAGCCTAATACTTTTATGTCATAACATGGCTAAGCATGGGGTTATAAAGAAGCAGTAAATGTTAGCATTAAGAGCACTTAATCCTAGATGTTGATTTACTTATATTGTTAGTTTTATCAATTATTATGCCAATTAATTATATTTTTAATTTAGCATGTACATATTTAATATCCTTATTTTGGTTTGGACTTAATTAGTTTTTAGAGTGATTGTATGAAACATTGAGAGTTTTAAAAAACAAATTTGATAGTTTTATGGTTTGTTTTTGCTATGAGTTTTAAATTAAAAATGTTTTTATAATACTTTTTCTTTGGTTTTAAATTAATTTTCAGACTTCAAGCATGAAAATATTTTTTACTTTGTTTAATTATTTGAAAAGTAGAAAAAAGTTTTCAAAATCAAACGAAAAAAAATAAAGATAAATAAATGAGATAGCTCTAAAATCTAAAAAAGGCTAGGTTTAGATGCTTTAATAATGTTATTATGTATCTTTATTGAGGAGATATATTCCTAATTCATTACATGTGATATCGTATTATTAAGAGAAAATTAAATCTAACTACAACACCTAGGATTGAAGAAGATAATAAGTAAATATTAGGTATTGTCTTGAAAGAAAAATCATTATAGAAAGAGTAGCTCATAATAGGCTTCTAGGTGAAGGGATGTGAAGATGAATTTCTCATATTGGCTATCAAGAAAGAGATTATAGTATTTAAATGATATGTCATAGTGTTAAGATATTGAAGTACATTTTGAACGTAAAACAGAATTGTATCTAGATAGGATGACCTAAGGAGATAATATCTTGACATAATAATATTGAGATATCATGTTTAGTATTAGAGTTGGTCCTCTATTAGTTTTATGTGACTTAAGAATGAACCAAGCAGATGTTAGTCGGCTTGTAATATCTAAGACTGAAGAGATTGGTGAGTGAATGTTGGATAATATCCTTAGAGAGAATCATCATATAAGGAGTGGGTCTTAGCAGGGTTTTAGATGAAGGGATATAAGAATAAATTATCTTACATTGGATACAAAGAGAGATTCTTATATTTATATGTCATGGTCTTAAGATATTAAAATATATTTTGAAGGTAAAAGTTATTTGAGTTAGGATGAAGATATCTAAGAGGATAATATCTAGACATAATAAGATTAGAATATTAAAAATTAGTATTGAAGTCAACTCTCTTCTAATCCAAAGTGATTATGCATATATAATATTCATTTCTTGTTGGATGAGATGATAAAGGAAAAGATGAAAACAAACTAAGTGGAAGCTGATAAGTTAAGTGCAGGGAATGAACATTGAGTGATGTCCCACAAGAAAAATTATTATATAAAGAGTGACTTCTAGTAAGCTTTTAGGTGGGGGATATAATGATGAATTATCTTATATTGACTATTAAGAAGTTGTTCTAATATTTATATGAGATATTATAATTTTTAATATGTTTATGCACATTTTGAGAGTAACCTACTTAAGTTGGGATGGGGCGATGCAAAGGGACAATATCTTAATATAATGAGACCAATATGTTACATTAATGATAAAGCTTTTTAGTTCATAATCAAAAGGTCTTATGTTCCAATTCTATTGATGTTGCTTAAAATCTTTATTCTTCTTGTAGATGGACATCAATTTAATCATTTTCTAATTATATATTGCCTCCATAACGTATAGATTCAGTGCCTCTAAGTGGTAGTCTTTTCACCTTTTTAAGAAGATATTGCATCAAAACTTGGTGCATAAATTAGGAAAAATTATCAACTTGCCCCTCATAAATGGCAAAATATCCATTTAGTCTTTTTACTTAAAAAGTTCAAAACAAAATAATTAAATCTTAAAAAATTATAAACTAAATACTATTATATTTCATTCAAAGAGTTCTTTCTATAAATGTGTTGAGTTTGAAATTTTTATAAACCTTTAAAATCTAGCACATTTTTATAGATATAACTAAATATTAATAGTTTAATCAATCTCATTCAAATTTAAAAATACTAAATTTGTTTTAATAAATTATTTTTATTTACATTCATGTTATGTTCACTCTAATATTTACAACTTATTATACCAAATAAAATTTTAGGATGTTACAATTAGCCTTTAGAGTTAGTGTCAAAAGTTAAAGTGCCCATTATTGATGTATGTCATATGATTATGCTTCTAATCAATAGCTAAGATTTAATAGATAAACCTCTGCATCTTTAACAATACTAATATACAAACAATTGACATAAGAGGTTTTATAAATATATAAAATAGAACAATTATATTGAAATATTAGGAGTATGTAGCATCATAATTATAATAATGACAAATAACATACCTTAGAATTATAACATGTTGATAAACATAGCAAGAAACAAATTATAACACTACAAGCATGTTCAAGCAACCTAAACGTAATAAGCTATTAAGTAAGTTTTACCTCTCTTTATTCTCAATAGTTGCTTTCACTTTATTGAAGTGTCCTAGTCATTAATTAATTATATCACATATGTTTCCACATGTATATATATTAATTTATCTTTAGTATAATTTTATTTCTTTTTTTTTTATTTTTTGAAATCATATTAGAACTGAGATACTTGATGAGATTATTTGATCAGTCAATTAGATGATCTAGTTAAATCATTCAAATTGCCTAATCAATACTATTCACCTTCTTCCTTTTGGCTCTATGTGATCTAATCGTTTATATTGTGATCAAACCATCTAATTAATAGTATTTCATAACTCCATGGACAATATCAATGGTAGCCCTTTTATTTCAAAACTCTATATAGTTGGTTTTTTTTGCTCAAATTAAAAAAAAAAAATTTAGAGAATTTACTACTCAAAAGACACTAAAGCAAGATCTAAAAGCAAACTCAAGTTTTTCAAAGGGAAAACAAAAATTTTCAAAAATTTGAAATCTCTTACTTTTAATTTGCTTTTGTGTTTCCTTTTTTTCTTATTTCTTTCAATAGAGTTATTTTAAACACCTTCTTTTCTTCTTCTTCTTTTTATTCAAAGCTTGTCTTTCATTTTTTTTTTCTTTCTCAAAATCACATCTTATGACTCAGATAAGGACAAATGAATTTCTTACCTTTCTCTTCTCAATTATAGGTTTAACAACTCGTTATCCTTTAAATCTAACTTTATTTTTTTTATATATTCTATTATGTTTTTAGCACAAAATTCAACAAATCACTCAACTAATTTTAAAATATTCATCTCTTCAAATCCTATGTGTCCATACATACTCTTCAATTTTGAACTTTATTTTAAATTTTTATTTAGAATATTTTTGATATATTTATCTATTTTTAAAAATTTAAAATAGATTCATAAAATCTTCAAAATTAATGATAATATTGTTTATGAAGTTTGCTAGATGACATTTTAATAAATTTTTAGAATTAAATTATTTAAGGTACTCCAAAATACCATATTAGTTCTACAATCACATACTAAACATATTAAAATTAACTTAAAAATTATATTTAGATGTAGAAACCTTCTCATTAGCTCATAGGTAATTCATAATTATAAGGCAATACTTATAATTAGTTTGGGGCATTATAATTTATCATTTCATAAAAATTTTATTGTCAAAATTTTTGAATAAATACAAAAACATTTGTCAATTTTTATTCAAGCTCTAAGGTTGTTTTCTTTCTTATTAGTTCTTTCAATAGATCCTAATCATGGGAGTTCTCTTGACTTCTATTGGCAAATTCTTCGCACTACTAAATGAAATTGAATTATATTAAATGGATGTACAACATATATTCTTAGTGATTAAACATAAAATATATTAAGAAATATATTCAATTAAAATAACAAAGCTAATCAATGAGCCATTTCTCCAACTCTTTTCATAATATGAGATATCTAATAAATCTTCAATTTTCTAACTTTCAAAATTCAATTTTCTAACTTTCAAAATAGGATAATCATTTCCTTTAGATGTTCTTGGACACCTTTCTTAAATTCAACATTTATTATCAAAGTACTTCTTTAGACAATCTTAAACCATCTATGTTCTATTTTTCAAATCATTTAAATATTCAAAATTGCTTCATCAACAAGGGAACTTAGAAATGATCATTCTAATAACTTAATAGTTATTATTGTATGTAAATGCAATTAGCGATAAATAGTTTTTCCAACAAACACTAAAATCCAACACAATTTCATAAAACAACCTAGTGTTTTAATATCCTTTTTTATTTGATAATCAATTTAAAGGAATCAAAACTTCAATTGAATACTAAATATCTTGTGTATTTAACACTAAAAAATGAGACATGAAATTTAGATCTTAATCTTAAATAATAGATTTTGGCAATCCCCACAAACTTTGGTCTATCTATGATAACTTATTTAGAGTCATAACTTTTCAGATGATTGTCATTCTTATCATGAAGTTTATTAATATTGTTTCCAACTTTTATATTAGAATATGAAGTAGTTAAGTAACCCATTATATCACTGATGTTCACCTTTACAGAGTTGGCTAAAAAACCTAATGATTTGTTATAAAAAAATTTTCTTTCATAAACATGCGAAAGAGAACAAGAAACAATTAGGCCAAGGTGAAATTGTAAGAGATAGATTATTGAATTTATAGAACTTTTTTATTTTTGATGATTGTTTTTATATCAAGAGCAAACTATTTGATAATTACTAAAAAGTTATCGTCCACAACGAAATGATATATCGTATTATGTTTGACTAAATGGAGTAAGGTTGACTTTCATTGATAATGTCATGACTTCTAGGTTAATTTAGCATATGTTAGGGCATTATTATTCATAAGATAAAAGGCAATAATATTCTAGAGATTGTTTTCTTAAAAAAATTTATAATTAAAAATATTATATATTTTCGCAGCATATGTTGTTGCACTTATATTGAACCGTTCTTCTATGTGCCCATTAAGCACGATAGAGTCCGATCTTGAGTTTTGCATCTTTGATAGCCCTTCCCGAAACAGGGCCAAGACTCCATCCACATCACCCCCATCTCCCTGATACCAACTCCTTAATGATGATGGTTGATGGAGATTGCAGCATTCAATTGACCTTAGAGAAAACATTTACTGCCCAATAGCATACAACAAGTAATCTCCTTTCCTGAAATGAACAGCTTCTAATCCCGCAATGAGTCCCAATGGAAAAGCCTTAAGAGCCCGTGAAAAGATATTGCAGAGATTCGAATTAATCTTCGTAAGGTTGCCCAGGTACGGACGATCTCTTCTCCATTCGCATACCCCAAGAAGGCGCTGCTTATGAGCTATGCCATCTCTCTGACGCTGACATTGCCGTCGCAGATGGGCATATTAATTGATGCCAAAGATAGGACGAGGGAGAAGACGATGAAGACCATCGCTATTGAGAGCTTAAGCCGAAGGGCAAATAGACCGTTCATAAGAGACATCTTTTTCGTGTATGCAGCTAAAGTTCTACATGCATAGCTTGCAGATGGGAACCTATGATGATAATAATGACCCGCCGCTCTGATAATAAAACCCTGGCTTTTCTCTATTGGTGGTAATTCAAGTTATTAGGTAAGTGGCGTTACGAATCCACATGTTGCCGGCTTTTTTTGTTCTTCCGCTTGCCTTCCTTCAGTGCTATCTGTTTTTTTCTCTTCGTCGTTTACAGGCGTCTTCAATCTCCTTCATTTCCTTCTCCGATGATACAATGATGGAAGAAAAGCAGAATGCAGAGGATGGATGTGGGACAGGGGGAGGAGGTGGGGGAGGGGAGATGATAGTCTTTGAGGGGAAACAGGGAAGCAGTGCGGAGGAACAGCAGCAGATGATGGGATACCCTGCTCCGCTATTCACGCACGAAGAGCTGTGCGGCAATCCGGGCATATTCATCGAGGCACTGCGCCGCTTCCACTCTTTGATGGGCACCAAGTTCATGTAAATTAACACAGTTTCAGATTTGGTTTGAGGTGCTTGTTCCAATTAATTGATTAGTATAATTGTTTTATGGCGATGAAGGATACCTGTGATTGGTGGGAAGGATCTTAACCTGCATCAGCTTTATGTCGAAGTGACACAGAGAGGCGGACTTGAGAAGGTAACGTAACGAAAAAGCCTGCTCTTTGTTGATATGAAACGACTGCTTCTCGTGTGATCTGCTCCAAAGTTGAACAAAAATGATGGGATAGGTTATCGTGGAGAAGAGGTGGAGGGAGGTGATAGTTATCTTCAACTTCCCTCCGACGACGACAAGCGCTTCCTTTGTGCTGAGGAAGTATTATCTGAGTCTTCTTCACCACTTTGAGCAGGTTTACTTCTTTGGGGCGAGAGGGGCACTGGTGCCACCGGCCGGTTGGTGGAAGATGAAATAATAGAAATTTATACTTTATAATAATTTGATATATGTTATTGTAATTTTTTGTTCTGGAATGGGCAGCTGCGCTCCAGACGAGGTCTCCAATGTGTAAGCTGATGGACGTGGACCGGGAGGAGTCCGGCCCGTCCATTGGGAAGAAAAGGGCCTTCCCTTCTGGCCATCTCCCAGGTTGATCTTCTTGCCATTCTCTATAACTGTATATTACTTTATCTGCGTAAAGCACAGTATATCAACTTTAAGAATGAACATTTCTAGGGAAAAAATTAAGTAACAGCTGGATTTTGAGCTGGAGATTGTGCCAATTGACCGTGGCTAAACCATGGAAATTTGTTATATTGAACCATTTGTTACAATATAAGTTTTGTTAAAATGATTCCTAATCTCTTTAAAATGACAAACTATCCCTAATCTCTAATATATATTTATACTCTACAATTTAACCCTCAGTCTTTAATTTTGGGATATCCTATCTCATAAAGTTGTTTTAGTTATCTGGATTTTTCGTGTAACATCATCATCAAATGGATTAGAATTCCATTAACTAGCCATGGTGGCAAAGTAGTCACTAGTAACAAACAAGGGTCTAACTTGATGATCCGAAAGGATAGCATTGGTGTTAAAGGCAGCATTGGTGCCCTTCAAACTATATAAGTTCTTATTAGCGATTTCACATGGAGTTTCACCAATAGAATAACCTATGTTGTGAAGATGCTCACAATTTTGATTCCTTAGGTTGGAGTGAACCTTGGGAGATCTAAAGCCTCAGTGAAAAGTGAGCATCATGGCTACAATAACTAGGTGGTAAGTTACGGATGCCATCAACCTTTGGCATTTTGAGCATGTCAAGATGTACTAACATGCTTTGAGAATTGAGAGGGCTTCATTGTTTTGTGGTTTCTTGAAAGCATGGTTAGATAGAAACATTAGCCAACACAAAAAGATAAGTATGGAAGATAGGTGTACAAAAGTATGAAGATGCAAGAAGTTAGTCAAAGCAAAGGAATAAGAGACCAATGAATGCTCCAAATACTTACTAGTAGAGCAATCCTAATGGTAGAGAGAGTAAGGAAAAATGTTTGATAATGATGTTAGATCCTAGTCAAGACAAACCCATAGTAGACCCACCACAAGTACATAAAAAAACTAGGGTTGATATTTGATGTGCCAAACCAAGAGGGCCCAAGAGTGCTCACCCAAACAAGATGGTTCACAGAGGTGCAATCTAATCTATTGAATCTTAGTATACGATCTACAACAATTGTCCAAAAAGAATGTTCATGCAATTGCTTGAAATGGATGTGCATGGATTAGATTTCCGTCCTCCTTTAGTGTCTATGAAGCCAAAGACTATATGCGAGAGCCCCCTCAGGTAATCAAAAAAGTATGGTAGCATTGGATGTGTGAAGATGAGGTGTAGGAGTCTCAAAACAAATACCTGTTCATATTTCACCAACCAGATACATATATCTACAACCACCTCTATGGCAGTGTAGATGTGCTGGCATCCAAAAGGATCCCTAAGATGGATTTGAAACGTAGGACACCTATGATACCTGGCCTAAATGTATCTGATCTAGATTGAGGAATCACCAAATTCATTCTGTCTAATAAGCTTTACCATAATGGTTTAACTCCAAATTTGAAGATCAATGATGAGGTTATTAGTCTCCCTAAATTTGTACTTCATTGACCAAGTCATAATAAATTGTTTAGGAAGTGGTTAACTCCCTCTTTTATAAAGGTATGCATCACGTATCATCATTTTGGAACAATTTTTGTTGACACATTATCGTTTTGCCCATTCTTATTTTATTATGGAAACATCCTTTTACTATAGTTTAATCAAGTTCCATGCCATAGTAACTTGTTTATAAATTTTTGTATTCCTTTTAGTTGACGATTTTTAAGTAATATGTAAAATGTTGGCCAATTTTATTTCTCTGGCCATCATTGGTTTTTTCTATTTAAACTTTGTACCTCTTTCCTAAGATAAGTAATGGCTGTATTTCTTCTATTTTCAATTTCAACCTTTCTAGAAATTGATGCTTGCTCAAGTCCCTCTCGTAATTGACCCTCTTACTATCAATGCATGCACATTTAACTTATTGAACGGATAATCATGGTCATTGCTTTGATTGGTGTTTTTTAAGTGTGGTAGGCTCCCAAACATTTGAGATACACTTTCAATGCATTGCAATTAAACTTATGATGATTGTGGAGATAAATTTCTTGTACTCAAATCACCTATAGTTATACCATATATCATTTAAATAACAATAGAAGACAATGTTATAATTATATAGTACTTCCAGTAATAGAACATGGAGAAAGAATGAATTGTAGCACAAGAGAACAATGGGAACAGACTATGGGAGGGGAACTCAAGAAAAACTATGAACATACTTAGGGAGATCTTCTCTTAAACTTGAAGATATAATAAAACTATGGCCTTAATTTTCATTCTTAGAATGTTTGTGGATTCATAGAGAAAAAATGCTCAAGTTTTTCCAAGAATGCACTTCACTTTAATATACTTCATTGTTATCCTCCTCTTATTTGTCTCTGAGAAATCATTGTCATGTGTTCATGTTGGGCACAATGCGCTGGCGAACTGTAATTTCTCTTGTAGGAACATTTATCATGTTTGTTAGTCACATTGAACAAGGCTCCCCATGTAATTGTGTGAACATGAACATACTTATCTATTTACAGTTCTATACCTACTATGTATTGTTGGTGCAATCATTCGTAGCATCATTTTCTTCCATTCTATATTTAAATAGGCACCTCCTGTTTTAAATGCCTAGGCCCCCTTTAGTTATTGCCAAGAAGAAAGAAAAGTTTTTGTTTCTTCCTTTTTTGGAAAAAAAAAAAAAGAAACTTCATGGCTCTATGTGGAGATGCTTTTATGAAATTGCAATCTTTATTAAAAGCATGAGTCAGCAGAATCATATGTTTGTATTCATTCTTTTTCTGTCTTTTTGGAATTAAATACACAATCAAAATGCAGTTCAAGAACTCCCATTGAATGCTAAAGAATGTGGGGGTTTGGGTTCTCTTCTGAGAAATGCTGCCGTGTGTGGCACACCAGCGAGTGGTTAGCTCTGTTTCTGTCTCCCTTCTTTCTAAGGTTATTCTGCATAGATTTCATGCCTCCTTCTAAAACTCGTCTTTGCTATCTATTGTTTCAGCTGCTTGCCCTCTTTCAGCGTCTGATGGTGTTGGTGTTGCTGCTTCGAGTTCCATCCATTCTGATGGAAGCATGCCTTCAGCAACAGGTAGACATAGTAGATGATGATGTTTACCCTTCTAAAATGATCAATTGCCACTTTTTTTCTCAGTTTTCGTTCCTCTGCTTAGTTGATAAAGATTCTGCGGCTAAAGTGATCATGTTTGCTTCATCTCATAGGTGGTGCTTATAATTTCACCGTCAGTGGAACCATTGATGGAAAGTTTGACCATGGCTACTTTGTGACCGTAAAAATTGGATCCCAGCTGCTTCATGGTGTGCTTTACCATATCCAACAACATCAACTAGGAAGCCCACCATCTGCATGCAATACGCACCAGCCGCCAGTTCCTTCTTCGACAAATCCAGCCTACAAAGCTCCTGCAGCTTCTTCCTCTGATGCGGCAACCATGGAAAAGCTCATCTTGCCTTGTGTCCCTGCAAGGAGATCAGGTGGAAGGAGGCGGCGGCTTAAGAGCTGCGACCCAGCACGCCCGAAGCCAAACCGGAGCGCCTACAACTTCTTCTTTGCAGAGAAGCACTCGGAGCTCAAAGTACAGTACCCACACATGGAAAGAGAGTACAGCAAGAAGATAGGGGAGTCATGGAATAAGCTCACTGAGGAGGAGAGACTGGTTGGTGTTATACTATGCTCTGCCTTTTAAACATCATTCCTCTCTGATTATGTGATTTGCTTTGACAGGTTTTTGAAGGCTATGCTAGGAGAGACAAGGAGAGATACAAGAAAGAGCTGCAGGTATACAAGGAAAGGCTCAAGTTTACCGAGCCGAAGGGGTGTTCATGTGCCGATGAGATGGCAAGAAAAGAGGTAGCAAGAAGAGAAATGATGGATTGCAGAGAGAAAATGATTGCGGTTGCGACAAGCTCTGAGAAAGCTGCAAGCGTCGAAATGGCAAAACAAGAAGTTTCAAAGAGGTTGGAGGTGGTCGCCCAAGAGTTGGGCAAGGAGGTTGCCGTGGATTCTGTAGTTGTGAATACTGAAGCTTTACTTAAGGTGGAAAACTAATCCATACGTATAGGAAAAAAGGAAGCTGACTTGAAGCCTAGAATAGGGTTTTTCGTAGTCTTTAATACTTGGGTTTAGTTTAAATGGATTTAACTTAACTGGGCAACTGGCTTAGCTGAGAAATCTGTTACTTCAGCTTAGTACTAATCATTAATTAGTACTGAACATTATTAAGATGACAAATTTGTATTATGTATTATGCGTTAGTAATGTTGGTTTCGTGCAGTAAGAAATGCAATGCTTGTGCCAGAAATGAAGCATTCCGATTGTTTTAATTATGGTATCATTTATTTTTTTAAACTCTTTATTAATTTAATTATCAAGATAGCTTATTTTCTTTATTGACGTTGCCACGTTCAAACAAAAAACAAAACAGAACTCTCACACATGACATGAAGGAAACTTCATGTGTTTATTATCACACAAGTCGATCGAAGCAGTAGTGGGGTGGTCAGCCAGGCTTTTGTTCCTTGTTCTTAGGCCAATGGCGGAGCTTGGCTGGCTAACTCGAGCACCTTCTGCCATGAGTTCCGCTTCGAGATCTCCGCCCACCAGCGCTTGACGTTGCCGTGACGTTCAAAGAGGTTCCGCAGTTCCGTCCTCATGAGCAGCTCCGTATTGGGGAGGTGGGAGAGGTCGGCGAGGGTGAACTTGTTGCCGGCGAGGAATTCCTTGTCGGCCAAGCGCTTTTCGTACATCCCGAGCACCTTCTCGAGCTTCTTCGTGCTCTTCTCCACCAGGAGAGGTTCCGGTTGCTCGGCTTCGGGGAGTTTGGGGGCGATGGCGAGGTAGAAGACGAGTTCGGAGCTGGGGGGATCGAACTTGCGGGCCTCTGCCTCGAGCCACTGCTCGACCAGGGCGCGCTCCATGGCGCCTTTTCCCATGAGCTCCGTCTCCCCCTTCTCCTTGAAATTCTCCACTACATGCCGGCATACGGCCCGAGACTCTGTTTCGTTTCTCACAAACCGGGTTCGTTAGAATCTGGGTCTTAACAGGTAAATGTGTCGCGCGAATTTCTATCCCTTACCAACAAGCGTAACCTTCTCGTCCTGATAGGTGAGAGCTTCTCCGCCGGGCTGATAAAAGGCATAACAAAAAATAATTACCATTAACATAAACATGGTTTATTAATGGCGGAGGTCGATGAATTAACCTGCATCTTAAGCCAGTCGGGTAGCCTCTTGGGGCCCTTGAAACTATCCATCTTCACAAGCTGGAACTCGACCTGCTTCTCGAAGAGGCAAGCGAGGACTCTCTGCACCTCCGTAGACGCCGGGGATCCGAAAACCTTCACGCTTGCCATTGATTGCGCTCTTCTTCCACCCAAGCGAGGACTGGTGAGTGGACAGAGCACCGGTGGAGGGGTGTTTATAGCCGAAGAGGGAGAACGAAGAATTCTTTGCGTCGTGACAGCGGAAACGAATGGAGCAGGAAAGGGAGAGAAGGAATATAGAAGGAGAACAAAGATGAAAAGAGCAGTTCATGGTTTTTACCAAATTAAGGCAAGAACACAATGCCTTGCTTCTTTCTCACAATCATTCGTTTGGTACCTATTGGGCATGTAGGTTAAACATACTCTCTGTCACCAAGAAAAGGAGGGAAAGCAACGAAGGTTTTAGGGATGCATGATTTCGATTTCGACTGTTTGACATGTGTTGGACAGAGGTTCCATAAGCTCATTGTATCTTGGTTTTTTTGTTTTTTTGCATGATTGCAAATTGAGTTCCAATTCAATTTTTATTTTTAAAACTAAAGATTTAATTCTTAACAAAGCTTTTATCAAAATTTTGTTTTTCAAAATCTTGTTTTCGATTCTTTGTCATAATTGAAATTTTTAAGACAATATTTTTCAAAATAAGTCATTCTTTTTTTATCATTGGGTCCCTAAGTCCTCGACCACACCGTTTAACGTGTTTCTTTCGATTGCTTTTCAACCAATCCATCTAGCAAGTTCTCAATGTCTCCAAAATTTTGATTAATGGATAGTTATAACGTTTGTAATTCTTGTAATTGATATAACTAATTTTCTTGTCGAATTAGTCTATAAAGACCTTCTTCTTAGAAAATGGTGATGCCCTATTGTTGATTCTAGATCCTCTCGTGTCTGTCACATTTTTCTAAAGAGAGCATGACAATCTTAGTTTATATGCTTTTCATTATTTCTGAACTTATTTTTATCTCCTCATCTCTTGTTCTTTTAATACCTTGGGATGTGTTGTCTTTCTCTATTAAATTTTTTCTAAAAGTTTATCACTATCTTTGATGTTTTCTTTGCAAAAGATGTCACATGAATAAGGATTAACAAGTGTTGAATTTTACTATTATTTGAAAGAATTCAACTCCACAAGCTTCTCAAGTCCAATCTTTAATATTTAACCAATTTAAGTTACTATTATCATTCCAACAAGTGATGACCCAATTCATGATCATGAGACTATCCATATTTATCGTACTTTTTATAGATCAATAGACAATATTGATTTTGGTCCCTAGTATTGTTGTTATTTTGGCATCTCCAATGCCACTAGTAATTAGGGAATCAAACTATGATGCTTTTCATTTGGTGTCCTCACAATAGAAAAGACGACCAATCTTTGCTTTGACTTCTCTTGACCCTTTCGATTTCAATATCAAACTATTTATTCAACATCCTCATAAGAGGTCAACTTGTGCTCATGTCTTCTCCCAAGGAGTTTTCAATGCAGAAATCCAAGGCGAGTTCTATCAAAAAGAGACTAAAGAAGTCTTCGGTGGAAATCTCTTCGCATGACACATAATTCATGAGTTTTACTCTTAAATGACACTGCACTTTTAAAGTACTATTAGGGAAACTTCAACCATGATGTTCATAATTTGGACAATGCTTGATATTGTGAAATGCAAGATTCTGATTAGATTTTTGAAAGAAACGACATGTAAAGATAAACTTCTAATTCAATGTGCATAAGTAGGATGAATGTAGTCTTATTTGTTATATTCATGCCAAGTGATAGATTTAACAATTCTAATTTAAAATAATGTTTTAAAAATAAGTTTTAGATGAACAACAAATTCATCAAGAACTGATTCAAAGGTTCTAAGATTTACAAATTGAGTCAAACTTGAGTAAAATCATTAAGACTTTTTAACTTGCTTCACTTGTGAATTGTCCTTAAATCAAGTGATCAAAATCTCTAATAAATTAATATATTTAATCTTAAGATGTATAATCTTAAAATATTAATAAAAATGACATACTTGTTTAATTGTTATCAAACAAATGATGCAATGATCAAGAATTCAATAACCTTATCATAATTAAATGCTTTGGTTAGCTTGTAGCATATTGAGTCACACCCTCACTTGCCAAATATTATAATATAAGTGAGGGGTGCTAAAAAAATAATTATCAATAACTAATAGCTAAGAAACAACTAAGTCATAAGTAAAAACATATGAACATGCTACTAATACAATTGTTTATAGTCATCAACAACTAACAATTACATAATAATTCATGATATAATGTTGTAAAAGCCCACACATCTCACCAACACACTCATAATGCTCTCTTATTAATCTTTGTCTACCAATTAAATGTTTTTACTAGTGAAGAAAGCAACCTTACATCCATGCTAAGCAATTATTTTGGGGATCTAAAATTGAACAAGATCAATCCATTAGGTTTTTTTTTAAAACCTTTTTCTAGAAATACATTGTGCAATATACATCAATTGTTTCTCACATCAAAATTACATACATGGAAATGCAGATGTACATGATAACCCTATTAACATCCATGGCCAATGAAAATATAACATTTTTAAAAACAATCTTTAATCTTTAATTCTTAAATTTTAATTGCTAATTTCTAATTTAATGATGAGAGTCCTAATATTTTATAATAACATTTATCTTTCAGAATCTCTATAAATAAGGCTTATCTCAGATCACTTGTACAATACTTAAGCTTAAACTTCAAAAACCCATGCTGGGTATCATCGAAAAATGTCTCGATGAAACAACTGCTACAACAACAGAATGTTTCAATACAACAACATCCATGACAAGTTACAACGATGCCTCTACAAGTGCATAAACAAACTCTATGATGTGTTATATATATGTAGGTGAATACAAGCTAGAAACTGTTAATTACATGTACAACAATTCGTAAGAGAATTTTAGTTGCCAAGCCATTCCATCATGATATCGCCCTCGCCATCGCTGACATCTTCGCCATCCAGAAGCCACTGCTCCAGCTCATCAAGCTCATCTTCCTCGTGATGATACCAACCAAACGACGAGTCCCAATATCCCATCCCCAGTTCCTCTCCACGGCATGCAACCTGCAAGAACGGTCTGCTTCTGGCCAAAGAATCAACCAAGTCCCTGTTCAAACAGCCAGTCACCCCCAACCATCTTAGCCTTGGGAAATAGGGCTTCTTGAACCATCTGATGGCAAGAGGAGTGATACCACCAGAGTCATAAATGTCTAGCAAATGCATACTGCTTCCGAATGACCCGCCCTCGACTTGCATCGATGCCAATGCCATTACAGAACTGTCACCGATCTTTGGGCACTCGCGCATTCGAAGTTCCACGATGGGAACTCGTGTTTTGGCCAATGAAAGGATTCCATTGTCAGATAGATCAGGAATTCTTGAAAGATCCAAAATTTGAATTCCATGACCAATGGAACCATCAAATAGAGCAGGGATACAATCATCTGTCAACCTTTTGCATCCTCTTAGGGAAAGGGAAACCAAAGGGCACCTCCCTTGACCCAAAAAAGATAGACCTCTATTACTGATGTCGGTGCCATCTAAAAGCAATGTGTGCAACTTGTGAAGGTAACTTAGAGCTTCAAGGGCTTCATCACCTAGGTTTCGACAATCTCTCAGGTCTAGAACGGTCAGATCGGTATTAAAAGACAACTTTGCAATCCCACTGCTTGTTAAGAGATTACACCACCTCAAGCTAACATGTGTCAGTGATAAGGAAGTGGCAGAAATGTCGTGGAACACGAGATCCGTCAACTGGCTTCCATGAGAAATCCTTAATTTGCGAAGGTTAGAGCAAGAGTGTATAATAGCTCTAAAACCAGTATCAGTAACACGGCAAAACCCACCAAGACTGATGCATTCCAATGTAGCACAGACTTCTGACATGAATAGGATGCCAAGATCATTCACCCGACGGAAATAGGTAAAAAGAAATTCTTGGCTTCGAATTAGTGAAATATGCTTCAATAGGCCACGCTGATTTATGAGCTGAAGTCCTGAATTGGTCAGATCAGAAGATTGTATTGGTTCTACTATTGGTGCATCTTGAAGATCCAGATGTGACAAGGATGGAAGCCCTCTTGAAAGGGAGTTCACTAAGTGATCAGTGATATAATCAACTGAGAGGCACAATTTCTGCAGGTTTGGGAACATTGATCGTTTCACAGCATGGGAGGGATGCCGGGATTCCATGGCTAAGAAAAGTAAAGCAGTTAACATAGACATCGGAATATAACCAATCTCCAGTGAAGTAAGTTTATCTGATGCAGTTGCCCAAACTTGAGCAAATTCAGGATGTTCAAATTCCGCAACATCAAACAACAAGCTTAAAGACTACATAAAAGTAAAAATAGCATCAGATGGATAGAGCTCATCATAGTTCAAATGCAACAAGTGTTGGGATATAATGGATAAAAGATGGGGCCTGTTTCAATCCAAGCTAATCAATATCCCTAAATTTCAAACATTGATATTAACATCAAGCAAATTACAATAAAAGACTTCTAAAATTCAAAAAGGGGGTGTGTGAGTTTGTGCAAAAATAGGAAAGAAGAAACAGAAAGAGTCTAGCTTTTATAGATGGTTAAACAATTTAGCAAGAGCAACTGAATGTTAGACATCAGTTTAGTAATTATGGTGTTGTTAAACCACCAAAGGAAATGATAGCCATAATAAAAGATGTATCTTCACCTGAGATTAGATTTTAGTCATGAGCAGCACAAGCAATTTACTTCTAAAAACATTACTTTTAAAAATAAATTGAGGTAAAATCCCAAATAGGTCATGCAAGCCGAGTCCTTGGTAACAACTGCAAATATCTTCAGCTGACTAAAACCCAAAAATTGATCCAAGAAACTTACCAGATGATAATTTCAACCAATTTGAGAACTAAATATGCTTGCCCAAAATTTTTGGAATGAAAGGAAAAGCTTTATGGCAATATCATAGAAAAAGTAGCTATTTCAGTGCAAAGCTACAATGAAAGGACCCTCTTGAGGTTTTAGAACAACAAACTAGAAATTACTGGAGCCTAAGAGCAGCAAAATTGACACCTAGAGTGCTTGGCATACTTGCAAGTCGTCACTATACAATTCTTGTCATACTTCAAATCGGTATCATTTAGTCAATTGTAGACAATGCGGTAAAAATAATGCTTGAGAGTGTGAATGATCACCATTTTTGATAGTAGAACCTCAACCTCCTATTAAGGTCCCATATCAGGCAATAAATGCAAGCATGCACCAATTCATTTAAACAGGAACAAACTAAACCATACAGATAACTTAAAAACAACTACATCAAATGACATCCACTGCTGTGCAACTTGGTGCTATAAGTATAGGGTTAAGTACTAATACAACAGCACACTATATCAAGGCAGCATAAGCTATTAAATAAATTTACTGAGCAAAAAACAAGTACAACCAAGAAGATCAACCTACACAATCTTGGATAAGGCCAAAGAAAGATAGATAGTAAGAGTTGCATATATAACTTCAAGATAATACAATGTTTTCCAATTACATTAAAATTGATATTTGGCAATAAATTTTTTTCTTTGAAGAGAATGAAAAAATAGAATACCAGATTGTAGCTCACCTCTAAATGAGAACAGCCCGTGAGCAATTCTTTTAATTCAGAGTAAAGGACTGAGAGTCTTCTATGTTCAGCAAGGGAGCTCAAGTAGAGAGATCTGTAAAAATTGACAATTCTTAGAGATACTGAGCACTTCTAAAATTGATTAACTCCCTGAAAGGATTATAACTATAAAAAGTGCTAAACCTTCATAAAATTGTGAAGTTTATAATTTTTATGATACTTACACCAAGAATAGCATGTCTTTGGGTTTTAGACATTAAATGACAACACATGAATTTTACCAAGAGGAAGATATATGTGATACAACATGCATAAAACTACTGATGGAATCATTGAAAAGAATTTACATGCTTCAAAAAGCACAATGACAATTATCAACGGATGTGGCAAACAAATCAATTTGAGTTGGCTTTATACATATATATTTTTTTGTAATGGCATCGTGATCATTATTAGCTCATTAGCTGAAGTTCTGGACCATCTAATTTGATAATAGGGTTAATAAACCATCCATCATCGTGGGTTGTACCAAGACTTAAAGCCCTCCCTTATAAGAGATGCCAACTATTTTTCATTTCAGCTATTTTATTTTAACTGAAATTTCTCATGTAATCAGTTTGTTTTCATTTGTCATAATTGCTAGATAATCCTTTAATTAAAAGACATAATTTTGCAAAGCAACACGATTAATAAAAGTTTCTTGAAATTTGTTAGAGATTCAAAATAGAAATCTAGAGGTTAGCTTTGAGAATAAACTTGGATCTCTAACAAATCCCAAGTTCAAGCAGACAATTAAAAAGTAAGAAAATCTGTTTACTGTGCTGCGTTTTGGCCAGATTGGACAATTTATCTGTGCTGTTGTTCAAATTTTGTTTAATCAATTCGCACTATTGCAGTGCTTCTACATAAGATCAGGAATCAGATAATCTAGTCAACCTAGTGTTTAACTTCTTTCTGATCAATCCACATTGTCGTCATGCTTCTATATGATTGGGCGCCTTTAGTATCAAACAATAGAGAGCTTTGATCTGATCTAGTTCTTATGTATGCAATTATAATAGCTCTGTGGTTTGTTTAATCAATTCGTTATCACAGTTAGATCACTCAATTTTATATAAAGATTGACCTAATAAGTGATTAAATGGTCCAACCATGTGAACAAATGATTTGATTGGTTCATTACAGATTTGGGTGATTGCACATTCCAATTGGTAATCAGACAATCCAATTTGTTCCAGCACATGGTCACCATTTTGGGGGCCTCTTGAAGCAAGCTTTACATCTTTTCACCTTAAACTCCAGTCTAATTCCCTGATCATTACAAGTTCAAGGTAGTCACCAAGAATTTCCATGTGAATAATGCATTTTGTTGAAGTTTCAGACTACAGAGAAATGGATAGTGGAACTTGGAGAGTGCAAGATCAATTATGTCCCAAGAATTTCCATTCAATCCCAGGTACTAGTTGATTTTATTACAAACGGTCATGTGCAGGAACTAGTTTGGCTTAAGTCCCCTCTCCCTTTGCAGTCTCTTTGGCTCCATGCTGCATCTAGAGAACAAAGCAGTGGTCTTATTGTCATGAAGCACTACAACCTAAAAAGGCTGGGTGCAAGAGAAAAAAGCATCTTGAAAACAAACCAGGCTGAAAACAAAGCACTTCTAAGCTGTCTCTATTTTGCTAAGTGATTGGCTGTGAAGCATGCTATCACCCATTCTACATCCCAGTTTGTAATGACCCACATGAAGCATGTGTACAATGCCTAAGACCCAATTCTGAAGTACTAACAGTTGGCCCAAAATCTCATTACAATCAAAGAAACTGATCTCCAATATATCCAATTGATGTCCCAAGCTACTTTATATTATTTGGTCAATAGGTGGCTATATAAGAAGGGTCATTTCCAACCTCTTCAACATCTTTTTCCAAGGGAAGTAGGCATTACTCTAAAATAAATGCATCAGGGAAAGTTTGACAATCAGACCTACGATCATACCCTTGATGACAAAGTTCTCCAGCAAGGATATTAGTTGTTGACAATGCCAAAAGATGTCATCGCCTTTGCTAAGAAGTGTCAAGTGCCAAGCCTAAGGCAATCTCCCTCACAAATTTACCAAACCCATGAGATCTATCAAGATATTGTTGTCCTTTGTTGTTCAGGGAATCGAATTTCCATGCCCTTTCTAGACAAGTAGGGGGACATAAGCATTTCCCCTTTTTGGTCGATTACTTCAATAAATAAATCGAGTAGTGTTTGATTCAAAAACCCAAGAATTTAAAACCTCGACAGGACCACATAATGTAAGCCTTGGTATACTTGAGCATCTTAGGCCTTGGGCTAGCCTCAACCAATGTTAATCTCAATGACCTAAGCATCTAAAGCCCATTAATCTTTGACAACCTAAGTTGTAGTATACTAAAGTATTATTAGTCATGGGCTAACATTGAGCAACATTAGCCTCAATGACCCTAGCACGAGAAGCCCCTCACAACCTCAGGAAACCTAAGCCTTAGTATGTTTGATCACTGCAAACTTCAAACAAGCCTTGTGTAATGCTAGTCTCAATGACCTGGGCATGTAAAGAGTTTGCAATCCCACACAATCTAAGCCTTGGTAGGCCCAAGAATCATAAGTCGAGCCAACCTCGAGCAATGCTAACCTCAGTGACCAAGGCATCTAAGGACATCCAAGAGCCATACTCTTATAATATTTTTTCCATGTTGCAACTAACACTTGATATTTAGATAAAACTTTGCCAAGAGCTTGCCACATAGTGCATCATTGAATACCAACACCACAAACCTTGATCTTACCTGGCAATTCTCTTGGCTTATCATGAAAACTTTCTTGCAAGATAGCTATCATATTCACATACAATCATATAGAGAAAGAAGAATCCAATTACAACACAAAAACAAAACAAATCAAAGTTTTCACAGTTACTCTAAAAAAAGTGTACTCTATAAAGACTTAGGGTTTTCCTCAAACTAGCAATCCCTAAGAAGGACTTGAAGCTCTTAATAACTTTTGTGATTAGCTATAGGGGTACTACTTAATGTAATTTTTGGGTTAGGAGCTAAAGCATCAAAGAGATACAATGTTTGGGCACACTACTCCAAGATCACTCCACTCCTTGTCAAGCAAGATAAAATATTATAAAACCTTCCAAAAACAACAAGATTCAGGAGTTATCCAACTTGTCCAACTCTCAAAGAATGGCAAAAGCTTTTTCCTCATCAATGGATCTTCCCAAATCAAAACCTCCTCTAGTTGAGCAATTGAGTCCTCAACAGCATCCCTAGCACTTCTCGAGGGATCAAACTCCTCCACTTGCTTGATCAACTTCTCAACCTATGCCTTCTCTAATTCTCCACCAATAAAATTAACTTATTAGCATCCAAGCCAACAACTTTAGCCCAGTCACCAAGAAGATAATAAGCGTCCATGAGCTCGAGAATGTTGGTGCTTCCATGCTGACAAGATAAAAAAGACTGACAAAACCTTCACAATAATGTACAAAGAGATGTCAAGTCAAACATCTCTGGTCCTGCATAAGCCCCTTAAGAGAGGAACTATGGGTACTCATTTTGGTACTCATTTTTCCATTGTTCATGCATTATTAACTTTTTCATGCCACTCCTTCATTTTTGCTAAAAACATGGCTACTTTATTAGGCTTCTTTCCATCATCCAAATGGAACAACTTGGCCATTAATGGGTTGGGTACACTCATCATTAAGAGGAGGATGAAAAGGGGATACAATCTTCAAAAGATCTCCTTACCTTCTTCTTTAAGGGATGAACTCAACCAAAAGCTTCCCGTTTGGTGTTGCAATAGTCATCTCTTCAAGGGCCTTCAAAATGACTGTCCACCTTCTTCTAGTCTTGGCCACTACAAAATCAACATTAGACATGAAGGGCAAAAGATGGAATAGGGTTCAACCTTTCCTCTTTACCACTCATAATAGGGCTTCTTGGCACAAAGGTCCAATGGAGACCACATTGCCCTCTTTGTTGCCTTCATTATTTCTCTTGTGGTTGCTTCTTCTCTTGTTCTAGTCTTGGATGAATTCCTTAATGCATATAGGTATTAACTTCACATAAATCATAAAATTCATGCAACAAAATCTATACAAGGTATCGCATAAGAGTTAACCAAAAGGACATAAAGAGTTGAGCCCCCTAAACATCTCCATCAACTTGTTTTGGTTCATCTCAGAAGTTTAAGGGAGGCAAGACAATCTTTATTGTATTGACATTCACCGAACACTTAATTCCAATGTCGATGCTAGGACAAAGGCCCACTCGCCCCACTAATTAGAGAGATTAAAGAGGGATAAAGTGGTGGTGATTCCCTTCCCACACTTGGAAAAATAGAATCAAGGAAATTTCTCATGTGTTCATCAAAACAAACAACAAAACTAAGATTTAGCTCATAGATCTCTAGTACTTGCATAAACAAAAAAATTATGTTCATCGCATTCAAGCTAGATTGTGTAAGCTCAAGCCTATGGTTGTCCAATATTGTGTAAAAGACCTCCTAAAAGAGGAAATGCAACTCCAACAAACAAACTCAAGAAATACAAGAAATTAGATTAGAAAAGATGGCATTTAGCATGCGTTCAAGCTCTTGAACCATTATTTCTATCCTCAATCATAAATTGAAGCCCATAACACTTGCAAAAAGGTCTTTGTCATCCCCAAGATGCCAAGAACTTGTAGCTCTTCTAGAAGTTCTCCTTGGGGCCTATTCCTTAAGTGTCAAACCACCTACAAAGAAAACAAAGACAAAAAAAATAAGCCCAAGAAAGTTGAGCAAGGAAGCATTGTGCTCTTGGGAACAATCGAAAAGAGGTAATAAATGATCTTTGGCATGTATTCTTATATGCAAATATCAAAGATGATGGGTTTATTTGCAATAACTAGAGTGGAAAATGAAATGCCACAATGCCACATCTAATCCGCGACAGGAAAAATCAACAATATGCTTCACAAAATGCTTCTTTGTAGGAAACCCAACATTTTGCACTCCTTAAAATGAATACCGTCAATGTCAATGAATACACTACATCCAATTATCATCTTAGCAATGCCTAGACTTGGGCTACTTGATACTACTCATTGCCCATCTTTTCAAATTGTTGTAAGTTTTTCTTTTTTAGGCACTAAGACCATAAGTGTCATTCACTTTCCTTCATAGGCCTCTTCCTACCAACAACTATCATGATTTAGCTAAAAGTTTCAATTGATCATGCACAAAAAAAAAGTTTCAAGTAAAAGAAATACAAAATGCTACGATATTCTCTGTTAAGATATTACATGATTAAAAATAAAAATCTACTACAAAAAGGGATGAACAACAATAGACCATCATCAGACCTTGAGAGGCTATTGAAATCAATTTTGGGAGCCCACTAGCTTGAAACAAGTCTTTTCAACATTTATTGACCTACTACCTAATTCGATCAGTAGAATTCCTACACAAGTATTAGCAAATCACAACATGATACAAGATGGTGACCAATGTCATGTTTCAATAACTTAACATCTAATAGGAAGATAAGAAAGCAAACAATTTTCATTTCGTATATTGGAAACTTCCAAATCCTAAGTGATCAATCTTCTCACCAACTTGGCCAATGCAACCTTTAATCTTTTCCCATTAGGCTCCCTAGGTCTTTGTCTCATCCATGATGGCCATGGCAAAGAACTCCTAGGTTTCTAGCTTGAAAAACTAATCTTGAGCCTCTTGACTTTTTGTGTTAACATTTTTTTCTCAAAAACTAGCTCAACATTCTTCTCAATAAGCTCAAAATTTCTCTTATAAAAAACTTTGGAGAGTTGGGCGATCTTCTCCAAGTGGATGACGACTTTCTCATATACATTCACCAACACTTGCTAAATGAAAGGGAAGTAGTATACTACTTCCCTTGGAGGTTGTTAATCTCTTTGTTGAACTCTATCTTCATTTGTGTGTTAAAGCCTAGGTTTCATGAAGTCCCAAAGCAATGCATACACTTTGTTTGCCAAACTACTCTTTTCACAACCAACATCTTTCAAAAGGTTATAAATCACCTTGAACTAACTCTTGCTAGATCCAAAATATCTCCCAAAAGTGAAAATCACAACTTCGTCCAAAAAAAACATGAGCCTCTAACCAGATTTCCTACAATTTCGATTCAAAAGAAAAATGGAAATCAACCATAGGTTGCTTCCCTTCCTAGAGAGTAGTGCTTCCCTCTGCTCACACAATGCCTCCTTAGGCCTTATTGCTCTACCACCCTCATCAAAAGTAGAGTAAGAGCCAAAAAAACTACTCCATCACCTTTGTTGTTAGAGTGTTGTTCTTCAAGCCTTCTCCTTTTGCACTCTTAAGTAGCCAATCATAACCCTTATAAGTTTTTTTTTTCCTAAATAATGAAGAAGATAAACAAGCAAGAGAAAGTAAAAAAAAATATGTCAAAAGTAGTTGCATGATAAAGATGAAAACAGAGAAGAATTCCAAAAATCAAATGACTAACCTCTAAACTAGTCCCACAACTTAAATAGAGCAAAGGAAAAACAATGATCACTCACAAAAGACATTCAATGAAATGATGGAATATCAAAGCCTAAAAAAATCAACCCAAATTCACTCGAAAAGATAAAGATCAACAGCCAAATTTTATTGCCCTTGAAATGTACATAAATGGAGGATCAAGTCATTATGAAAAGAATAATGTTATCAATTTTCTCCATAATACCTATTGATTTTATTCAAGCTCAAGGAGTTTGTTGAAACTCCATGAAATCCCAATAATAATCGCGAGACTCATTAAAAGATGCATGACTTAACTAAGTCTATCAGTAGTGCCTTCAATCCAAAAGACAGATATGAGAATTGAAGGTCTCTCCATGACAACCTCTACCTATTTAACCTTATTGGGTAGTATTAGAAGATTTCATATCTATAATCATAAATCCATTTGAGAACCAAAGATCATTTTAAATAGGCCACATAATCCATCACGTTGCCTACAAGTATGTCCTCTCATAATGGAGATCCTAGAGTGTGCCTTAGATCCCACCAGAAATGGAAAAGTTCTTGCCACTAGACAAAATATAAAGGTGACCCCTTGATTGATGAGGGAGCATTGAACACATTGGATTCCAACCAACACACTAAAGAACCCACATAAAATCAAGTGCCTTAGGTTCACCAATTTACATTTAGCTCTTTTAACTCCACAATAGCCTTAAAGTCACTCTTCACATAAACACTACTGATAGCAACTGTCTTCTAGAAGCCTATTCCTTTTCAAAGAGCTTAGATTTCCACTCCACACAGCCCCTTTGTAACCATCTTGCTTACAAAACAATCTTTTGCCTCATAGCAGTAGTTTTCAGCAGTTTAAAGAGGATTCCAGCTAAGACTATCTCAATGCAATTCTATTCTTCACTTAAAACTAGTTGTTGGGTTGGCTACCCCCATAGCATGAGTATAACAATGCTAAATTTTGGTCCACTTTAAACAAATACCAAAAGAAGCATAACATACAGCATGATCAAGGTTCTATATAAGTTTATAAAGCATCATGACAATCTTCTATGGAAAATCACTTTAGAACGATGTTGGATAGTCAAAACTACTAGAATATAATCTATGCTATTAGCAAACCAAATAATAAGATCAAATAAAAAACCTTGAGATGATTCCGGAAAACATGCACCTCTGTGGGATACCTTAGAGAATAAGATCAAATGAGAAACTTTGACATGTTTCCAGTAAACTTCTGAATGAATAAAGGAGTCAAGTCACATAAGAAGACGAAAAAAACTGCTGCTTAAAATTTTCTAAAACCGTATGTTTGTAGCCTATTTTTAGCTTCTCCCAAAGTTATAAATTGTATGCAAAGTGTCTACGAACTAAAATTGAAATCGACACTGGAAAAAAATTGGCTTGACTTCGTTATCCATCACCAAATATCAAGATCTTTGGAAGAAAACACTTCTTACCTTAGATCAGAGCACCTGCGTCCCAGTTCCGATAGAAGCCTCCCACTTAAATTCTCACAATTAAGGAGAAAAAGCTCGTGAAGCGAAGATCGAGCTAAATACCCGATCGAGGAGTCGTCAAGACGGCTACAGTCCAATTTCAGGCTTCGCAGATGCGGGTTCGGAGGTAGCAATGGTCTTAGTAGATCCAAAGTGGGAGCAATCTCCTGACAAATAAATCAAAATAAGAAACAAGCAAGCATCCTAATGTCCAAGAAAATAAATTGGGCAGAATTCATAACACTAATCCCTAATGGAAAACTTACAATAAGATGAAAACACGGCAAAAAGGAGAGCGTGTGTGTGGCACAGGAGCGAAGCGATGTGCAGGATGCGGCGGCGGAGCAGAGCGACCGTAGGTCGAGTTTCGAGAGAATTGTCGCCATGACAGTAGATGGGAGGCAATGCTCCATGCCTATCGCGGAATCCAAACATTGTTTCTCTTCTCCTCTTCCCCGACTTCCGTAGGACGTCTCGGCGTCGTCGTCCCCGTCTTCTCCAGCCATAGGAAGACCGAAGACCATAGCTATGCCTACAGCATCCCCGGCTGGTTTGCAGAGAGGAAGGTATCGTCAAATCAGCTGCCTGAATGAACAGAGAACCCAAAGCCACAAGCGCAATCATTCTTCCTGTGCGACTAACTTGTGATTTTAGACAAAGAGGAATGAAAATTTGTCGATAAAAATAAAATTTTGATAAAAATAATTTCTTTTACTGTTTTTAAATTTTAAAAAACCTTTTGAAACACATGATAATACACGACAATCACACGAGTCAGAAATATTATATATGAAGTTTCTTATATATATATATATATGAACTGTTTTTTGAACGATTAAAAAATTTAGTTAATACGTTTTAAATTAATCGTAGAATTCTAAAAATTAGAAACAGCAATATCATTATTTATTTAAACAAATTTGTGGGCATCATACTACTTTTTTAAGCTTCTTATATATTATAATTTCATATATATTTGGTCATCTCTTATTAAAATATTAAAATACATTTGATATTTATTTTCAATCCAAATTTTTCAAAGTAAATGTCAAATTAAAATAACACAGAATTTACATCGTCTTCGACCATATTATATCTTTTATTGGGCTGATATAAATAGAAGATCATATTATCTAGCATTAGTATTTATGTCGATTCAGATAATTATTTTTTAAAATATATTTCACGCAAACTTATTATATGTATATTTATTTTTGGCAAATATTAGATACACTCTTGACTACTAAAACAAATTTCAATAATACGTAATTTGAAAAATTGATTTGTAGTGTTTCATATTTAATCCAACAAGATCTCACTTTTACTTATAAATAAACAAAGAAGAGTAAAAAAAGAGACTATATTTTTATGAAATATTTAAAATTTTAAACATCTTGAGAATGTCTTTATTTATCTTATCTTTTTTTTATAAAAATTTAAATATTATATTTTATTATAAAATACATATTTTTATATTTCTTAAAATTACATAAATTTAGACTAGACATCGACTGATGTGGAGAATCTTCGCATACTAGACTATTCATCCGCATGCACAAGCCCATTGTATGTGAGCAAACTGCACATGAATTGCTTGCACACATGTCGCTACACATGTAAATTGTATGCATATTGCATGTTTGCTGCACGTGTGCATTCTACGTGCGCAATAGGTATACCTATCAAGTATGCGAACCATGTGCACAGTGCACATTTGATGCACATACTAGTAGGTATACTCATCACAACACGTTGCACGTGTGTGGTGGGTCTCATGTGCACCACTATCCCATGCACAAGTTGTTGTCTATGCATCATTACCCATGTTGTCTTGCATGTAATTGTGTGCCTAATCACCTAAACTACAAGTTGTTATGCACGTGTAGCTATGTGTGCAAGTGGCACATGTGTACCACTCAATGAACTTTTGTCATATATATCCTCTATTGATTTCTCATCAATCATTATTTGTTTGATGATTGAATGAATCTATAATTGATCCATTAAACATTGATGCAAAGAAGAGATACATTAGGAGATTTATGATGTGTTCAAAAAAATCACTCACAAACTTAGATAAGTTATTATAATAGCTATAAAAATTATCATTTAGCACTTGTACAAAATAGTAATCAACATCTTTATAACTTTCATTAATAAAAATAGTGTAACACAATTTTTATATGAGGTGGAGACATATTACCAAATAATATAAAATGTGTAAATCAAAAAATAAAGAACAAAGCATATTAATGCTAACAGAATAGCAATTTGAAAAATGTTCCAATGAATGCACAAAGTTTAAACAGTAAGTATGCATGTTTTTCCTTCTAGAAATATGAAAATGAAATCATAGTCATTTTTCAAGTATTAGACATTTTATTTATATTCCCAACCTGAATAACATATATTATGTATCATATGATAATTGTATAAGATAATAGATCGTATTCATACAATGTCATTTTAACACAATTTTTTGTTAAGTTATTTCAAGGGTCTTATGTAAGAAATATTTTGTAAAAGTATGACAAAATCCTTTATATTGGAAAATAATTGAATACATAGAACATGAAACCAAGTCATACACAATTGATAACTGGCATCACCATGTTGATCAAGTAATGATTAATCTATTAAATAAAAATTATTATTGTACCAATACAATGAGATTATAATACATATACAACATATAATACTAACTAAACATAACATAAGACATAGCTAAAATATAGATCGTACTAATATGATAACGAACATCATAAGATATAATCACTATGCGGCTTACATATAAAGCATTTGTGTCAAGTGTATTTCAAAGCATACAAGTTTTAATGTTAATCCTATGATTTTTTTAAACTATTTAGGACATGAATTTATATTGTTAATTAGCAATTATTATCTATTTTTAACTCAAGAAAAGGAATGATAACTCAAGAATATACATGAGTTGAGATGTATGCAATCCTATGTGCTATAGAATAATAAGTGTACGTTTAAAACTTTAACCAATTTAAGTTATATTTCATAACCTCTAGATGGATAACTGCTTTACTTAAAGTTGAATTTATTGTCTCTTTGGTTTGAAGGTCGAGTTATCTATTTGAGTAATGTTAACATTAATCATTCACTTATCTTTACTTGTGTTTTGCTCCTTATAACCAATTTCTTAGAATCTAATCTTCGTGCTTCAACATCTTCTACAAATGATTAATAGAGAAAAAACTTAGTTTCATTATTATCAAATATTACAAGGCATGTCTCTCCCTTTTGATGATTATAAAACTAATACTAAAATAAAAAAAAAATTATGATGGGCAAGAATATCATAGCAAGAAAAACTTCTAATAAGATAAGATAATGATGCATGTAATACAAAAAATAACAAAAGTGATAAACAAAGCTATCTAAAAATCAAATAAGATAATAGATTTAACAATTAATACTATAACCTAATGCTAAACTACAAGATAACATCCAATAATTCAAATTCATTGTAGTAGCTCAACATAGCATAGATAGTAATGGACTCCCATCAAATGGGAGAAATCTTTCTCAATTCTAGCACTACATTTAGAGACCTCTCCCTTAATTATAGCACTAGATTTTCTCCCCCTTTCTAATCAAAGAGTTTGAGAGCATGTAAGGTCATCTTAATTCTAATAAAGGTGTCTAATGATAAGAGTTTTGTATAATTGTCTACTAATTGAGCATTTGTTGGAACAAAAACTCAAGTAATATCCTTCTTTTTTACATACTCTTTAGTGAAGTGATACCTAATGTTAATATACTTTGTATAAGAATGTTGAATTAGGTTTTTTGTCAAGCATGTGACACCAGCATCATCATAATGAATTGGTGCATTGGTAAAGTGTAAGTCATAATCTTCAAGTTGTTGCCAAATTGACAATGCTTAAGCTAACAATTACCAACTTTTATGTATTTAGATTTAGTTGTAGATAAAGCAATATACTTTTGCTTACAACTAGCTCAAAAAATGAGTTTCCAAGCAATTGGCATTTACTAAATATATTTTTCCTATTAGTTCTACTCCCAATAAGATCAGTATTAATGTAAGCCACTAACACACAATCCTACACCAAACATAATGTTAGACTTATCAACTATAAGGTAATAAGCTAATGGCCTTCTATACTTCTTCACATCAATGACCTTCCCATTCTCATCTTTATCTAATGATACACCTGTTAATATAAGAGTATTCTTTCCCTACATATTTTCAAAACCAAATATCTTAAAAGTTCTAATATATATTTGGTTCAGGAGATGAAGATGCCTTCATTAACTAGTTTAAAGTGAAGGCATAAAAATAATATTAGCTCTCCCGTTAAGCTCATCGCAAATTCTTTCTTCATTAACTCAACATATTTCTAGCAACAAATCCTTATTTGTCAACTAAAAAGAATATCATTAACATAAACTTGGCACACTAGTTACTTTTTATTAGAATTCATAATAAATAGGGCATTACCAACTCTCCCTTAAGAGAATCCATTTAATCTAAGAAAATTAAAAAGGTTATTCATAAAGGTCTTTGCTTAAGTCTATATAAAGCTTTCTTCAATCTAAATGCATGATCGACCTTCACATAAACTTCAAAACTTGGGCTTGTTCTACTTACATTTCTTCATTAATGTATCCATTTAAGAATGAACTCTTAACATCTAATTAATAGATCTTAAACATTTATAACATGCATAAGCTAAGAGAATTATAATTGTTTCAAATCTTGTCATGAGAGTAAAGGTCTCGTCTACATCAACTTTTTCTATTTAACTATAATATTTTGTCATTATTTGTAACTACAATCTCATTTTTATCTAATTTATTTTTAAATATTTATTTGATAACAATCATGAGTTGATATATTGGTCTTTAACAAAATTTTATTCTCTTATTTTCTCTGTCACTTTCTTCTATACCTTTTCCTTTCATCTTTTTATCAAGAGGTTCATCATCAAGACTTAATTCTTCAAGCTTCTCAATTTGATTAGGTTGAGTTTGATTACTAGATGAACTATAAAGAACCTCATCAAACTTCACATGAATTGACCCATTTACAATTTGTGTTCTCTTATTAAATATTCTATATGACTTGTTATTCATGGAGTATTTTAAGAAAATTCTCTCATAAAGTGTTGCATCAGACTTATTTAAATTAGTTTCTCCATTAATCAAAATAAAAAATTATAACTAAACATATATAAGTAAGAGGTTTTCTAATATATAATAGGTCATAAGAGAAAACATGAAATAAATATATTCTAAGAATTCTATTTATTACATAATAAGTAGCATTAACCATTTCAGCCCAAATTACTTTGACACATTATGCTCATTCAACATACACCTAATCATGTTAAATAATATCATATTTTTCCTCTTAATAATACCATTTTATTGAGGGTATGTGATAATTCATTATGATTACAATAATTTATTAACAATTCATTCTTAAATTCACTTCTTCATCACTTTTAATAAACATAAGGGACAAGCCATGTTTATTTTTCAATTTGGTAACTAATTATATAAATCATTCAAATGCCTCACTTTTCTTCTTAATGCAAAGAACCTTAGTAAACTTTGAATATGTTGCAAAATACGAAGCTTGATGTTCATAATAGAGTGAGGATGAATTATGTTATTTAAAAAACTCAAAAAAACTTAAAAAAACTCAATTAACTTTACAATAGAAGATTTTATAGTTCTTAATCTTATTGTTGATTCTTATAACACTTGTATTAAAAATTATTATTAGGTTTTGCAAAATTTATTGTGTTGTAATGCAAGAAAGAGAAAGGCAAAAAAATTTTGATGTGTTCGATCCAAAACTGGATATATATCAACTCCAACTAAAAGGCTAGACAATTTACTAAAAATATTGATTTAATAAAAATTCTATAACATTGGGTTATTAAAAGCCAACAACATGACTTAATAGAAGCTAACAAACAAAAAATCAAATAAAAGGTCCCAACAATAAGACAAAGAGAATTAAGTAAAAACTCAATAGAAATGTCATAAAAATAATAAAGTAATTAAGCAAGAGACACACTATCAATCATATTAAAAATAATGTAAGAGAATTTTTCAACTTAGCTCAAGAATAAAGACTTGTGAAGATGATACAAATGCTTGAACCAAAGTTTTGCTCTTCTCTTCTCATAGAAATGATGAATGTATTATGAGCTTTTTTTGTCAAAGATGTTCTAATTAAACATTAACCTTTTTTCTCAATTTTAGATACATTTATATAAACCTTAGAAAGCTCTCAAGTGGCTCCAAAATATCTTTTAATGATTGTAAAATACTAATTAAATTAGTCATTACTCACATTCTAAACTTATTATCTAATCCAAAAAATAATACTAGTAGAATGCAATACGAAGTGCATTATCTAACCTATCATCTCATGTCTAATTAGTTCATTTCTCAATTATCAAATTATTTTTCTTATACAATGAAGCATCGTATAAGTATGATTGACATAATCCAATAATTCTAAGCTCTTAAAAAATTATTATAATATAAATTATACATTATGATAGGTTATATGATTGTTCAATTCATTGATGAAACCTTATCATACTTATATGATAAGTGTATCATTCGCATACAAAGAAAATCCATCTACTCAATGGTTAAGTACTAAACTAAGCCTTCTTAAAATAATGGTATTGTATTGGTATAATGGATTTCATCTCACTCATAGTCTATGTCTTCAACTACAACACTTTATTAAATTCATTATACTTGTACAATAATTATATTCTATTGGTATAACAATATAAATTTTAGTTCATTATTAACATCGCTTGATCCAATCTCTTGCTTGATCCACGAATTAGCTAATCATATTATACAATGATAACATCATAGGTGTACAATTAGTACACATTTTTCATACTTCACTAAGTTCATTCTCTTTTCAATTCTTACTCTATTTGGCTTTAACAAAAGAAGTAATTCAATTATAAAGTAGAGAATTAGTTGACCTAGATGAAAAAGCATGTCTTAAGTAATAACCTACATGAGTGAAAAAGATGGCTTTAAAGCATTTAAACACTCTCACTTAAGGCTCATTGAATCCTAAGTGTCTTAAGAAAATTGTTAGAGATTTTTACAAGCTAATAGTAAAATAAAAATAACTCAATAAATATCTTATTTTTATGTTACTCAAACATATGTTTCTCTTGGTGTCAGATAGAATTTACATCTAAATACCTTGTTAAGCTTCTTGAGTCAAATGATTAAGCTCTCTACATGAATAACCTATTTGTTCTTAAGAAAATAATATAAAAATTATCAAGAAACATAATTAATACATTAACATATTGATTTTGTTGTCATCAAATATTTAGTATAATGACCAATAGTATAATAAAATAATTATCTACAAAATCATACTTCTATCCTCTTAGAATATGTGGGTAAATTGGTTCAAACAATTCTAAATATAAGAATTCTAAGGGTCTTCTTATTATCACACCTTTTAAGACTTGTTTGATGCTTTTGAGCTATTATCCTATTTGTTAAGGTCCACACATGTACTCATCAATCTAATGAAGATTAGGTAGATCCCTAACTAAATCATATTTAATAATATTATTAAGTGTTGATGAGCTAATCTGACACAACCTCTTTTGTTATAAGTATGAACTATTCACTTGGGAAGTAAGACATTTTAATCTGCTAAATTCAACCATCTTCAACATCAATACATCCATATTATTCTTTCTAAGTGCTATAATAAGTGGTTTATTATTCCAATAAATAATACATTTTTAGAATTAAAAGCAAATAAAAACCTAAAGTCACATAATCGATTAATAGTGAATTTCAAACCTTATACTAAAAGGATCTTTTGGATAGAAGTGTGTGAATCATCAATTATTTTGATTCTAATGACCCTCTTTGTGATGACCTATATTTTATTATTATAACATTATTTATAACCTCAATACTTAAGTGTTTTTTGGAATAAGATATTGTAACAGCCCTAGTTTTATCTTATATTTTTTATAGAAAGAGCTCTGTGAGACGAATCCAACGATGTTTAATTTGTAATTTTCGGAGCTCTAATGAATAAATTATGAATTTTTGAAGATTTGGGATAAATTTGTAACGTAGAGGATAGATCTGTAATTTTTAAATGTCGGCTTAGTTCAAATCCGATTGGCGGAGGATATATTTGCAAATATAAAATTTAGAAGGGGTTTTCTGCAAAAACGTGGTTCACGAACCAAGGCTTATCAGTTTTCGACCGCGTTTATAAAAGGCCGACCGAGGTGCGTTTGGAAAAGCGCTTCTGCGAAAAACGGCGGCGAAGAGTTACCGGAGTGCGACGGCGAGATTTCGGAGAAATATCTTAAAGAAGTTTCTGCACGCTACATTAACATCCAACGAGGATTCCGGGAGCATTGGACGCGACAGTAACGGCCGGCGAGGATTTCCGGCAAGCGAGTTCTTTGGGAATCCATTTTTATATATTTGTCATTTCCCAAACATCAACCCATGCCATATCAAAAGTCATTTCATGCTATATTGTTTCATCCCTTTCTTTAGCATATTGTACCATATTATTTCTTCCCTTTTTAGTTGTCATGCAAATGAAAGAAACATCAACATATAGAACAGTCAAACACTATGTAACTGAAACAAAATCATGTAAAGCAAATACATAGTAATGCGCTACATCACAGGGTTAGAAATCTATCTACCTGGATTTGTTGTACCAAATTTTTCTTGTCAACTTCTAATTGGTTTTCTTGATGTCCTACAAGGCCATAGTGCAAACATAATCAAGTTAAAATATGTTTATTTGCCAAAAGTTGCTTTTTCTAAAAATTATTCCCAAATAGTTAAAAATTCTGCTTTCTAAAAGCTTTCCCAAACACACCCCAAACTAATCCCAAAAGATGGGCTTACGCGGCACTGAACCGCCCGCTGGACCGCGCGCACGTTCGGCGCTGGACCGCCCGCGCAGAAAAAGCTTTCTAAAAGCTTTTCCAAACGGATTTTCAAAAAGTAAATCTGGCTTACGCAGGCGCTGGACCGCCCGCGACACTGGACCGGGCGCTGGGCGCGCTGGACCGCGCGCGCTGGGCGCTGGACCGCGCGCTCTGGGCGCTGGACCGGGCGCTCGGCGTGCTGGACCGCACGCGCTGGGCGCTGGACCGCGCGCTTGACGTGCTGGACCGCGCGCCTCCGCATCCGATTCAACGGCGTAACCCGGTCCAAAGCCTGGACCGGTTCACGCAGTCCCCCCTCTCTCTCTCGCGTCCGGCGAAGCCGAAATCTTTCGCCGGCGCTGGATCGGCTGTTTCATGTGCTGAATCGACCGAATCCGGCTCGGCTTCCTCCTCTCGGTCTCCCCCGCTCACCGGAAAATTAAATAACCCTAACGACGAATAAAAAAAAATATTTTTTTTACCTTACGGAAGCCTTCGCCGGCCTTCACTGTCGCTTGCCGGAAATCCTCGCCGGCCGTTACTGTCGCGTCCAATGCTCCCGGAATCCTCGTTGGATGTTAATGTAGCGTGCAGAAACTTCTTTAAGATATTTCTCCGAAATCTCGCCGTCGCACTCCGGTAACTCTTCGCCGCCGTTTTTCGCAGAAGCGCTTTTCCAAACGCACCTCGGTCGGCCTTTTATAAACGCGGTCGAAAACTGATAAGCCTTGGTTCGTGAACCACGTTTTTGCAGAAAACCCCTTCTAAATTTTATATTTGCAAATATATCCTCCGCCAATCGGATTTGAACTAAGCCGACATTTAAAAATTACAGATCTATCCTCTACGTTACAAATTTATCCCAAATCTTCAAAAATTCATAATTTATTCATTAGAGCTCCGAAAATTACAAATTAAACATCGTTGGATTCGTCTCTCACGAACCATAGAACTCTTTCTATAAAAAATATAAGATAAAACTAGGGCTGTTACAGATATAATAATATAATTTTAAAGGCATCTTGAAAAACATGTTTAATAAAGTACCTCAAAATTTGAGTGTGAATGTATTTTTTAGAAAAAATATATTGTGAGGAATCCAATGATATATTTATTTCAATTTTTGAAAACATTTAAATTTTTTATGAATTGTTAAAAGAAAGAAAATAAATATTAATTCTTAAGATAATTAATTGCTTTAGTATCTTATTATGATTAAAACACATTTTGTCTCTCTCTTCCATAGCCATAATCCTCTATCATTCTTCAACCCAACATTAGGCCTCTGTCGAAATCACTTTGCAAAGAAGAGATTTTCACAAATTCGATTGAGGAAGGAATAAAATCGTGAAGAAGGATTATCAAGAAGGGTTCTATGACCTAAGCATGACAATTTCCTTTTGATGAGTCATGCCGAGCAAAGTGACCAAGGGATCCAATGGTCTCCGATGGCGCAGTAAGGCTTATATTGAAATTGGTGCTTTGCATAAGTATTCTAAACCCTTTGCGTGTCTATGCTTCTTCAATTTTTGGATTAGTCGAGATTGACTCTTACCCTATTTGAGCCATGTCTTGCAAAGTAACTATGGGTGTTCATGAGATTCAAAGTTCATCGACAACTAGTTAAGTTCCTTTGATGAAATTAGTGGGTTGAGTAAGGCGGAGGAGAAGAGATAATTGAAATTAATTTGGCTAAACCTCATTGTTAGTGCATTACTATATAAATCACTATTTTGGGTAAAAAAAGGGAGATATAAAGAACATTTGTGGAGTTATGTTATTAAGGGATAAAGAAAAAAATGCTTAAGTGCTCTCATCATGAATTGCAATAATAAGAAAATGTAAGACATGTGAATTTTGATTTTTATGTTGAAATTTTTTATTTTTATTTAGTTATATAATGAATAGATCATAGTAATCATGGGGTAAGAAGTTGACACCAAAATATGATAAAAATTGTTAAATTATTTTCAAGTTTATAATGGCCTTATCTTTAAAATAAATTTCAATCATATGACACACTAGTCACAAGCAATCTCCTAGTGATAAATCTTAATTATATGAAACACTAGTCACTAGCTATCTCACAATAACAAATCTTAATTATATGACACTTGCCACTAGCCAACTCATGATAACAAATCTCAATATGGTGGCATATTGCCCAATTATTGTAACAAACAACAAAATTTAAATTAAGGAATTCACAAATCACTAATTTCATTTAATTGATTTCAATTATCATTTATTTTATTTTATTTTCTACATAATTTTCTCAATTTCATAATGTTTAACTAGATGTGTGTATTAAAATTAGCATATGAAGTATCATGCTTATATAGTTGTAATAAGCTGATTAAATCCACACAATAATTCATTAATTAATACACAAACATACAAGTCATACATCTAGTTACATATATTAATTCTTATATGGTTACGAAATATAACACTACAATAATGCATCAGACATCATATGTTTTATGTAAGACTCTTATACAAGGTCGTATTTACATCAATCAATATTACATCAAATATACACATATAATATTTAAGTTAAAGTATATACCTCAAGAGTTTTCTTATTTTTTATGCTTAACTCTATTGTTAATCAAATTCTCTATCTTTTAAGTTCAATCTATCAAGTAACAACATATTTTAGCTCAATACAGAAAATTAACATAACAAACTCAATTCCTAAATTTATAATTTTTTTATTTTTCTTCTTTTTTTTTTCTCTGTCTCTTTCTCTCTCCTTCAACACTTTCTCTTTCCTCCAATGCTTTCTTTCTCCTTCAATACTTTCTCTTTCCTTGGGCTTGAAGCATGATAAACTTAGACTTCTACTATGATCTAATTTGAAGTCCATTAACACTAGAGATAATCAATAGATTATTAGAGAATATGAAAGAATATCATTAATTATAGTTAGGTGATGTGTGTAGTATCTTAGAATTATTCAAAGATTGATATCTAAAGTTATAGTATAAATTATTATGTGAAGTAGGTGATAACACATTAAGTATTAAGTATAAAATTCTATAGAGTAATTTTTGTGGTATCTAATTTTACACATAAAATAAAAAATTTAAGATAAATTCTATGTTATATATTTTAATAGAAAAAAAATAATTTTAACTTTAGAATACTACATAGAAAATAAAAGTTATTGAAAGAGTATACCTTTTTGGTGATAATGTCTTGTAGTTTTGTTAGTGTTGGCATGTAGAATACTAAAGATGAAAAAGGATGATGAGCTGGTGATTTGGGTTATTAAGGATGCTTGGCTTAAAAGGGTAATAATATAGTAGGCTAGGATTTGAAGTCTTATTGAGATGGGTGATAGTTTGATGATTAAATCAAGAGAGTAAAAATATGAGTGAAGACTATAGGTGTTAGAGAAAGTGAGAATTGGTTTGGTTGTCAGCTCTCTCATTGGAAGATCTCTCACCTTGGATCCTTGTCTAGAAGTTAAAATTTCTCCAATTAGAGTCGGGCGTGTACATTTTGCTCACGAAGGTGAAAGCACACAAATAAGAGAAGTTTTTATTCCATAATATTTTTACAACCTGGTGAGTTTCACTATTTTTAGAAACCTCAATGGTACAATAATAATTTACTAACTTTAAAATATAAAAAAAGATATTTAAAAATATCAAATGATATATTTTTAAAATTTTAAAAGATATTTTAGAATTTTAAAATTTCAACATGAATTATAAAAAAAATATTCTAAAAAAATTGATTTAAAAACCTATCAAATTAATTAAATTAAACAGGTGCATTTTGGGCGACGATAACTACAATTAATGAAACAGTAGACAACAAAATGATGAGGTGAGTGACATGGTTCAAATAGAACAGCATGGGTCAGTGAGGGCTAGCAGGTTAGCATTGATTGTCACAGGTTGGAGTGGATGAAGCAGCTCGTCGTGGGTGATGGGTCAACCCAGGTCAAGTGCATCAGTCAAGTTCTTGAGTTAGTTGGGTCACACGAGCACATGGGTTCTACTCAAGCTGAGGCTATGACTATTGACAACAGTAGTGATGGTGATAGACAACGACAGATGGAGGAATGGTGATAAAAATAGCCTAATTTTAAGCATTTTTTGAAGTAATTTTTAACTAAATTTTGTACTAACAGACTTATAAAGTTAGCACGACACCAACAAGTATGTGTTTATGAACTAACATTAGATGCTCTCATGTTAGGGTTCCAACAAACCTGAGCTCAAATCTTCAAGATTTTTGGATGCTTCTCTTTCAAGCAAACTAGTAAAACACAAAGTTGATTAAAACTTGGATTTATTAATTTACACCTTGGATCCAACAATATGTCAAGCAGTAGAGCCCAACAATGCAAAAGCAAACAAAGATTTGCAAAATCAAGGGCTTGAACAAGAAAGGATACACAAAACTTGAATACTTCTTACCTAAATTAAACTTTCATCTCTTTGATCCTTTTACACAAGGGAACCTAGGGTTTGCATTGGACATGAGAAAAAAGAGAAGGAAAACTTTTTTTAGTAAATTCAAAATTAGGTTATATATATATAAATGAAAAAAATAAATAAAATATTATTTATACCCATTAACTTCAATAATTTACTATAATTTCAAACAAACTTTGATTGAAGCAAAACAAATATTATTCGACTCATATCAATGAGCTTTATTTAATTATATATTTATTTTTATATTTTGAAATATTTTTTCAATGATTTTGATATGTTTTACAAAATAGTTTGATTTGTATCTAGTTAGAAGATTTGAGGATGTTACAACTCTGCCATCATTTTAAGAATTTCACCATCAAAATATAGAATATTTTTAAGTACTCTTTCTCATCTCTTCCTTAAGTTTTGATCTAGCTTCACATTCTGTTTGACCATAGTAATTCCTTTCTTCTTTAGTTGATTAATCTCTTTGGCTAGGATTCTTAGGAGTTTCTTTTCATAGCTTTGATTTGGTTGCACTTTCATAATGTTTGGTTCATATTATGCTCAACAAAATATCTTCTTAAAACAAAAACATGAAACATATTATGCACACCAACCAATTATAGAGAAGTGTTATTTTATATGCAATCTCTTCAACTCCTAATATCTAGAAAAGTTTAATATACCTTACTTTCAGCTTCCTTTTTTTGCCAAATTGAGATACACTAAATTGGGCTCACTTTTAAGAAGACATATTCCCCTTCTTGGAACTCAACATTTTTGTACTTTATACCAAAATAATTTTTGTGACAATATTGTATTTTTTGTATTTTTTTTCTTAAATCATTTCAAATATTTAGATAGTTTTATCTATCAATTTTGGCTCCAACTGAACTTTAGCATCTACTTCATACCCACATAATAGTGATTGATATTTTTTATCATATAATGTCTCATTTAATATCATTCCTATGATGGATTGATGACTATTATTATAAGTGAATTTAATCAATGTCAAATAAGTATCACGACTATTACCAAAATATAGAATATATAATCTCAATATATCCTCCAAAAGTTTTATAATATTTTTAATTTATCCATTTGTTTAGGAATAAAATGTTATGTTGAATTTTAGTTGAGTACCAAATGCTTCATGTACCTTCAAAAATACAAACTTTGGATCTCTATCAAATATAATTGCTTTTGACACTCTATGCAATCTCACAATTTGGAGATTAGGAGACATTCTCTCCTCGAACCCTCGATAACATACTTTCTTTACTAGAGTCAGAATAACAAAAATTAAAGCATGAGATGACAAAGAACTAAGGATGAAAGGATGGAAAAGAGAGTTTTTGTTATAAGGAGATGAATTTTGTAAGATAGAATTCAAGAAGTTTTTAAATTATCTCATTCATCATTTTTTTCTCTTTATATAGATGTTTGAATATAGTATTTTATTATAATATATATATATATATATATATATTAAATTTTTATAATAAACATATGATTTTGACCATAATCTAAGATTTATCAAAATGTACATCATAAGGGGCTTGTTTGTGCACGTATGAGCTACTACATGTGCATTGAAGAATGTGCCATAGGCATTGTTGATATACATGGGTACTATTCCCATGCACAAATGTATCCCACCATGTGCATGTGTTAACTATGTGGCATGGTTGGTGGCCGACGACTACACGTGCAGTTCTCTTCGCCTTGTGATGCTATGATGATTTTCATCATTTGTCTCTTCTATTGATATTTTTCTTATAATTGAGCTCTTGATCAATAAAATAGTATAATTTAATTAATATTGATTTGTGCTAGTCTTTCAGTTGTGTATGCAATTCTAATAGTTAAGAAATGACTTGTTTTTATTAATCTATTTACAATTATTTATATGACATTATGTTATTGACTACTTTCAAAGTTCGTTGATGTTTCTTCTTACTTCCATATTGAAATAAGAAAGAGTTATAACAAACCATTTAGTCTTTATTTCTCTCCTTTCACATGTTAACATATCATGCATTTACTCATATAATTGTAGACCTTCTTTGTACTATTTCACCAAAATCTTTATTTTATGTCATAGTATATCTTTTTTATTCTTTGATGTACTACATATCTTGTTCCATGAGTTTTTTTCAACAAAATCTATTTTCATTGTCTTACCACAAGAATGCACATTATGTTTTTATGAAACAAAACTTCCTCTTTTTAAATAAAAGTTTGTCTCTTTTCTTTTAATAAGTCATGCTTTTATTTGTTAGATGTATTCATCTTTATTCTAAGCATTATTCAAAGTCTACAACCACTCTACTATAATACTCAATAAGAAAAATTTCTTCTAACACCTACTGATATTGCATTTAATTCTAGTGATTTTTTTCTATAATTAATTATGCTTTTTCCTAGCTAGATTATGTTATGAAGATTAGCTCTTTAGCTCAATGTATCAACTACAATATTGCATTTACTTGGATGGTAAGTAACCTCTATATCATAATCTTTAAACAACTCCAATTATCTTTTTTTTGTCTTAGATTTAATTCTTTTGAGTAAAAAGATAATTTAAACTTTAGTGATAAGTAAAAAGATAACTTTTATATTATAAAGATGGTGTCTCTAAATTTCCAAAGTAAACACAATTATAATAAGTTTGAGATTATGTATAAGATAATTTTTTTAATGAGATGACAATTGTCTTGAAGTATATGCTATGACTCTATAATTTTACATTAATATGCACACAAGTATTTACAAAGATACATCAATATACACTTGAAATTTAGTCTCTCTTAAGTAATACAAAGAAAAGTGTTGAGGTCAACTTCCCTTTTAAAGTTTGAAAACTCTTTTTGATATTTTAATTCCATTCAAAAAGTACTATCTTCTGAGTTAATCTTACTAATGATAATATAATTTGAAAAAATCTTTTTATAAACATGCCACAATACCTGATTAAGCCTAGAAAACTATACAATTTAGTTATATTACTAGGCTATGACCATTCTACAATAATTGATATTTGTTGAGAATTAATAAAGATTCCTTCTATATTAACATGTTCTCCAAGAATGACACATTGGTTAACCAGAAGTTATATTTTAAAAGTTTTACATATAATTGGTGTTCTCGTCGTCTCTATAACACCATATACAAATGCTTCTTATATTATACTTTATTTTTAGAATAAATTAATATATCATTAATAAAAATAATAACACACTCATATAACCATTACCTGAACACCAAATTCATTAAGTCCATAAAAGCTATTGGAGTAGTAGTTAATTCAAAAGATGACATAAGAAATTTAAAATAACCATATATAGTTCTTAAAAACTTTCAAAATATCTTTATTTTTTAATCTCTAGTTGATGATAACCAAATTCTAAGTTAATTTTTGAAAATACTTTAGCTCTTTATAATTGATCAAATAATTCATCTACTTTAAATAATGAACATCTTGATAAATTATCTATAATCATTACATATTCTTAAACTTTCATCATTTTTCAAGTTTCTTATCACATGGCACTCACGATAAGCCTTTAAGAAAAACATCTAGATATTCACATACCACCAAAACTTCTTGCAACTTTCTTTATTAAAGCTAAATAACACTAACAACTCTTTCTTACTAATATTTCAACTTTCAACTTTGAAAGTAGATATTATAGATATTTTTTCACCCTCACCAAAATAAACAAAATTAGTGCCATCAATCAAATGAATTATTTATTTCTTCTCTCAATAATCAATAATGACCTGATAAGATACTAACCAATCTATTCAAAGAAAGAATGACATCGAATTTTATCAAATTGATAATAATTAATTAAGATTCAAAAAAATCTCTTATTAATTTTCATATCTAACTTGACATATTTATTCACTCTTACTTTCATTTCATTTGATAATTTTACTAGAAGTGTTTCTAATACATACAATTAAACTAGCAATCTTATAATCAAATCATCTAATATAAAAGAATGTGATACACTACATTCAAATAAAAGTACTACATGTTTTGTAACAAAAGTGTAATTGTGAAATATTAGGTGATGTAGGAGCCTCTTTTTGAGTTATGGTATAGATATAAGATTGTGTAGTTTGTTGTGACATTGTAGAAACCTACATTCGATTAACACAAATATGCACTTTGAGGTGATTAGTTCTATTGTTATAGATCCCTTAATGATTTTTATTCAATTACTAGCTTATTGACTTTTACTCCTCCAGTATTTAAGGGACAATACATAACAACATGGCCTATCTTTTAACATTTAAAGTATTTAATTAACTTTGATTTGTAATACTCATCATAATAATACATTATACAAATTTTACACTGAAGCTTTTAGCTAATTCTTAATTTAGTAGAGCTGTAGAAGATTGTAATCTTGATTCATTTGTAATTAATTACTTGAATTTAGAACCACCCTTAGATACAAAATTGGATCAATTTCTTTTTTCTTAGATTTCTTCTTCCTATTTAGCCACTTAGTCTTACTTTATTCGATGAGTTGACTCCTTTGGTTTTTTGTATTTTGCTATTTTTTAATTTATAGTTTTATCAATACAACATATATAATAATAAATATAACATTATATATATATATATATATATATATATATATATATATATATATCACATCTAAATATTATACAATAAATATCCATACAATTTCTCAATCACAATTTATAATTTTATAATTACTTTTTAACTATCACATTTTGCTTCCAAATAACAAATATAATGTTATATATAATACACAATTTACAAGTCTTTTAGTCAAAATTTTTATAATTTTAATTCTCTCCTATAAATAGGTCTTATGGGTGATCTCATTTTCATTGTGGTTTTGATATATTTAAAAGGTTAATGCCAAAGAAAAAGTCAAGCCAACTATTATTTGCTCAACATGCTACATCTAATAATAAATAAATATATAAATAAGCAAATATTTGAGGCAACCATATGCAAGATTTAAATCATAAATATCCAATCAAAGAAATAAACAAACATGATCTCATTCAAGTTAAAATATGATAGGAAACATGATATATTATACAAAAACATGTCTTGAACTCCAAAAATAAAAATAACAAATGTTACAAATTTTTTATTATTTTAATTCTTTTTTTAATATAGTCTTGTTTATTATGATTTGTTCTTACTTAACTAAATAAACCTTATGATGACTATACTATTACTTCTATTCTCTCAAATATTCAATATCATCCTTTTAGTTAGTTATAATAAAAATCTCATTTATTAATAAACAATAATACTTAGTATTTTAATATTTTTAATGACTACATTATTGTAATAAATCTCAATCGTATGACACACTAACCATTAATCATCTCCTAATGACAAGTCTTAATTATATAACATATTGGTCACTAACTATCTCATGGTGACAAATCTCAATTTTATGACAAATCGGTCGTTATTTACAAAAATAACATAATTTAAATTAAAGAATTTGCTTATCACTAATTTCATTTAGTTGATTTCAATTGATATTCTCTTTATTTTATTTTGTATCCAAAATTTTCTTAACTTCATAGCATAGCATTTAATTAGATATATATATATATATATATATATATATATATATATATATATATATATATATATATATATATATATATATATATATATATATATATATATATATATATATATATTTGAAATAACACATGAAGTTCCATCTTATACAATTGCAACACGATGATAAAATCTAAGTACCAATACATTCATTAATACACAAGTATACAAGTAAAACATCTAATTGCATGTACTAATTCTCACATATTTAGTAAATATAACACTATAACAATATATCAACATTACATGCTTCGTATAAGTTTTTATATAATCTCATGTTTACAACAATAATTAATATATCAAGTATGCACAAAATATTTATGTTAGAATATCTACTTTAAAACATTTCTCTTTTTTTGTGCTTAATCTTATTGCTAATCAAATTCTTTATCTTTCAAATTCAACATATCAAACATGTTTTAGCTCAATGCAGAAAATTTGCAGAATTACACCTTATCAATTATAAGTTCAAGATTGTACAAACTTCTTAAATAAGTAAATTTTTTCTTTTGATTTTTCTTCTTTTTTTTTTTTCTTTTCTCTCTCCTTCAACACTTTTGTTATCCTTGGGTTCCAACCTCTCCAGGCTCAAATTTGTGAGATTTTTTGACATTTCTCCTCCAAGAAACCTCCTAGAAAGTCACAATGCTAATTAGAACTTGGATTTACTAATTTTCACCTTTAACCTAACCCTATGCTTAGTAACGAAGCCCAACTATGCAAAAACAAATGAAAATTTCCAAAATTAAGGACTTGAACGAGGGAGGATGCACAAAAATTGAATATTTCTTACCTAAATCAAACTTTCATCTCATCGATCCACGTCTCGCACAAGAAGAGAGCTTTAGGATTTGTGTTTGGTGAATCTAAGATCAAGTTTAATATATTTAAATAAATAAAATATTATTTATAATTATTAATTTTAATAATTCTTAATAATTTCATATAAACTCTGATCAAGACAAAATAAATATCATTAGATTCTTTTCAACAAATTTAATCTAATTTTATATTCAGTTTTATATTTTAAAATACTTTTTAATAATAAATTGACACATTTTATGAGATAAGTCGATTAATGCTTGACTTCAAGATTTCAAGATGTTATAATTAAGCTCGTTACCAATTAACATTATAAGATATGATGAATTACTCACAAAGATAAGATTTTTTGAAGAATAGCTTTAGACCATAAGTTTGAGAGCTTGTTTCATTTGTGAGGTCTATGAGAAAGATGCTGTATATGAAAACTTGTATTGTATTTGTTGAAATAGCAGTAACATAATGTTCATAAGAAGGTACATTATGCAAACAAGCAATTTGATTTCAACAAGTCAAATGTTTTCTGAAATTAAATCTAACTCAACAAAAGGCTTTGCTTAAATCAAACCAAATTCACCTAACTTAAAATGCTTAAGTACTTGTAATAAAATTTTTTGTTTAATCATGCTCATTAATCTTAATAGTTATTTTAACAAAATTTAAGATTTGCTGTTTAGTTTGATCAAACCTTTGTGTGTATTAGATATATAAGAATAATCACAAATAGGAAAGAACATATGAGAAAACACAAAGAAATTTTTAAGTGATTTGATTCAACTTGAATCTACATCCACCTTAACCAAATGGATAAACTTCTATTATAAACCACTCCCATTTTATCATAATTAAATGAGGTCAACCTAAGCATCAACCTTCTCCTATTGCCACAATCAAATAGAGAAATGCTAACCCAATCATTCTCATTTTTGTTAGTCAAATAGGAGTCAACCTAACACAAATTCACTAACTTTTTATTATAATTAGGTAATTATTAACTTCACTTAAAAAAAATACAACACAACTTATACAAATATTATATCACTTATCCAAAGTAATACAACAACATTCTATGCATCGAACAATCATCGAGTTATTTGAATGGCATTATCTTAAATCTTTCATTTAAACAATGCCTAAATACTAAAGTTGCAAGTAAAAGATTCATTTCTTTCCCCTCCCGTTGCAAGAAATCCCTGCTATTGTCATTCTATCATCTCATATTCTACATTCTATTCTAAAGATCAAATCGAGGAAGAGTCATATTACTTAAAACATCAAACTGTATTAGTCTTAACAATTGTCTTCTTTTTCACAAATAAAATAGCAAAACTAAAGTTTAATGCCGCTCTTTTCTAGCAATTTTGCCGGATTGCTACACTAAACAAATTTTGTTAATCTAAACAGCAACTGTCAGGCAACTGTTGCCCCAATCAATGAACACAACTAGTGACCCAGACACAATAATCTCACATTGGTATTAACTGCATCTTCCTCTGCAATTGCTATATACGTCAAAAACTCATTTAGTGAGAGAAAAGTTGATGGAATAGGGTTTCTATGATTAAGTTATCGTTTGGGTTCTCTGGCCCATGATGGAGGATAAATTTTGTACTCTTGAGCGTCCATTTCTTCGTCTGATTCACCTTCTTCTTCCAAAACATCCTTGGAAAATGCATCAGGGTGTGCTCTGATGCAATTTTGCAACGCCACAAATGGGTTCACACAGTCAGATCCCTGCAACACAAGAAGTATATGATTTAATTGTTTAAAAGAACTTCAGTTTAAAGTTAATTCTATTAAGTAAATCTCACCTGAACCAACTATGCTACAGCAAAATTAGCTGCTATAAATAATTCAATAAAAAAATAACTCCTTAGAACTTATATCTAGTGATAAAATAGTTTGAAAATTGCTTTATTTGGTATCAAACTTGAACTGTGAGAAAATAGAACACCCTTAAATAAATATTAATAAACACATGAATTACAAATGCAGTAATGTGGTGAGCTAAAAAAATCTTAGATTCTACGAATGTGATGTTTACATACGAAAACTAGAGAGAGAGGAAGTGTGATATTCCATGTATGGGTATTGAACCTGAATTATAGATACTTTCCTTTTCATTTTAGATACCAAACGATAAAAGGAAAGGAAGATTTTTTATGGATTCTTCGTTCTCAATGCTATAAAATGATGTAAAGTTTGAAAATAAACATTTTATCCTACAATATGGGGTCAAAAAGTCAATTGTGCTTGATCTGTCATCATAACTCAAGAAGTTAAATGAATTGCAATCCCTATTTCACCTAAAATCTTAAGAATTCTTTGATAGCTAGAACGAGTTTGTAGGCCAAGTCAATTTATATACTTCAAAGTTATTTTATTTCATTTTTTAGCATTTCTATGTCATTAGGTTGAAATAAAAAAAACTTTAATTTTTTGATGTTTTTGAATATTATCTATAAAACCTTCCCATAAGAGAATTTTGACAATAGTTTTAGTTAAATTAATAGATGCTATTTGAACACTTCCATTTTGATTCATGTTAGTATTTCTTACAAAATTTATTATAGCTAATTTCTAAAGATAGTAATGCAATAGCATCAACAATCATTGTACAACCAAATATGATATTTGACATCCAGGGGTCAACACATTTTTGCTTATGTATTTTTGCATATGATGGCTACGAATGAGAACCTATGCACAAGATGTTGTTTTTACAATTATATAATATCAAGATGTTTAGGATCGAATATATCATGAAACATGAAAATTCAAACAAGCAACTTGTAAATTCTGTATAATTTTGGGTGTGCACCAAACCTTTTATAGCTCATCTTAGTTATAATAACTATTATAATTTTTTTTTGAGAGTTTAAAATTTTGACTAAATTATTTGTACACACCTTAAATGATAGCATAAGAGGTACTTTATCTTTAAGGGTGACCCATTGGTAGTTTAAACTAATCAATCAAACAGATCAATCCAAATCACCCAAGATGATTTCAGTAAAGGTGTTACATAGCACTAGTTTTACCCAATTTCCACCATGAAGAATACAAATAAAAGCAACCATGTGGAGCTATGGACATTTGATTTTGTCTAGAATGCTTGAAGCCATGGAAATGAGATCATTGTCCTTGACGAGATCATTTATAGAGATACATAGTGTATCTTAGTTTGGTGCAATGCCATCATAAATTGTAATAGCTCCAATGACACAATATTCAAATTTTGTGACAAATCATAACAAAATTACCAATTTATCTCACTTCTCTATTAACCCATCATCATGCTCTCTCTTGACTAGGTAGAATCTTGTCCACTCTATCTTAAACCTCTACTTTCATAAAATCAAAAAAATATAAATTAAATTTCTTTTTGTTGTGTATATGTTTTTTTATGAATATACTTTTATGTTCCACTAATTTCCAATTAATTCCTAGTTTCTTTTGTAATATAAATCTCTATATTCACCATTGTTGCCACATCTATAATTTCTCTACAGTCTCTACTTCTCACTCATTTACAATTTTTCCTAACAAACAAACTCGAACTTCTAAAAAAATAGCTTGGGAAGTGTCTCTTTTCATATTTAGTAGCATCTATGATTAAGATTCTAGGATTATCTTTTGAAGCATACTCCCATTGAAGCTAAAGCAATGTGCACCATTCAAGAAACCATCACCGAAGGGCCAGAATTGGTTATCGAGCATTGACTTATGGTCAATCCCTCCCCTTCACAGATGCCCTTGCTGAGATCTGTCAAGAAAAGACGATGATCCCTTTTTCAGTAGGTGATATAGATGATGAATTGAACAAAAAGTATCATCAGCAAACGAAATCTAAAATAGCCAACTAAGTTAAAGATGTTAAAACAAAGCTGAGCCAAATAGATAAAGGTCTCAATATCGAATTTGAATATTCTCGACCATATGGTCAACCATTTTTTATTTAATTTGAGGTGCCATTAGGTATTGCCTTGTAGGGGGCAAATGAATTAAGCTACACTGACATTTACATCCTTAACTTGATCATTCCACCAATGAATGAACTCAATCCTCAATTGCCAAGCGTTTCTTCCAATTTGGAATTGAAGGGATTAATGGAGCAAAAGGTTTTTGAAACAAAAGAGATATCTAAAGATCTGAAATTCGTCAATGTTGGATGGTTGGTGTACCATTAATTACTAAATCAGAAGATATCTGAAATGAGGCATATCATGAAGAAACAGGTAGAAATGAAAATCAATCGCTTCATGCAGTGAAAACAACTTGTAGAAATGACGTTTTAATTGCTGAACAAGAACTGCTAAATTTGAGGTAAAGAATAAACTTTTGAAGGAACAAATTCACTCGGTTCCACATTCTTTAGAAGAAAGGAAGAAACATGGCAATCTTCCTGTGGATTTTAGCATTTCATTGGGTATCAAAGAAGCTGAAGAATGTTAAGCTGACCCTTATTAAGTTGTTCTAAAGAAACTATAAGGAAATAAGGAAATGCAAACATGAGGGGTATGCTTGATCAGTCAAGAACATTGAAATTGGAAGCGTCTCCCATGTACAACGAAGGACTTTGGACTTGAGGGTCATTTTGTAATTTTTATACTTTGCTTCAAGACTCTTTCTGCAAAATGTTAGAAAATGTACCATTGTAGTAAAATGTAACCATACCTTTTCAAATTGAAAAAGGTGTTTGAGACGTTTCCTTTCTCTTTGTTTGGCACGTTGAATAAGTTATAAAGCAATTAATTTCAAAAAGGTAAAAAGAGCATGCACCATTCGATGGAAAACTACTCCCAAAAATTTTCCTAAATCAAATCATTATCATCTACTTCCTCTGAAAGAAAGCTTTCAGTGTATTCCTGCAATTGAGCTTTTGAAAAAAATGGTTCCAAAAGAGGAAAGTTCTTGACACATCAATGAAAGAAAAAATGGACGTTTTCCTCACTAGTTTCATAAAGAACACCAGCTTTAAACCATCAAGGGTGAAGAATTCAAATATCTCACAAAACCCTCATGGATTTTGGCCTTATTCAGAAACTACTTTGATTGTGCCTTCAGCAGATTAAAAGCCTTTTTTGGAGAAGCAAGATGGCACTTGCATCTTTATGGACTTCTATCTTTATGGCTTATTCACTTCTTTTCAATCTTATTTCATTGGAGTAATAAATCACTTTGGGTTTGTTCTGACACTACTGAATTTGAATACCATTGCTGTTTTATTATTTTGTCGATGTTTGAGAGGAGAATGGATTAAAATGACATGGCAAAGTTTTTGCTTATGTTTGAATTGATCAAGAATTTGCCTTATCCTGGGTCAGTCTTAAGGGTAGAGAAGGAACGAAAAGTTTCCATTATGCCCATTCCCCTCCTTGACTGAGAAAGGTATGCTTTTGTTCTGGGAATGAGACAGACCTTGAGACTCCTTAAAATACCTGCAAATATCAGAAAAACTACACCATGGTTTTTTTTACACAATCTTGAATATTGAGGACTATTTAGATTTTCTCCCAAAAAGATTCCTATAGTATACAAGATGGAGAATTGGTGCTCAATCGGAGAACGTCTAAGTAGCAAAAGAGATTCAAATTGGAGAACAAGAAATTTTTAGAATCACCATTTGCAAAGGAAAAGTCGCTCGAGACAAATGGAAAGTTCTAAAATGAAGAAAAGGAGAAAAAGAAAGGGGAAAAAACGAGATAGGTAATCTCAAGACCAAGGACTACCGAGGATAAGAAAAGTATGATATTCCCACAGGAGATTGTAGAAACTCTCAAAACTGGTAATAAGGGTTTTGGAGCCTTCTTTACAAATATTAACAGGAAAGGAGAAATTATTGATGAAATAAGGCTACTACTATCCCCTTTTGGCGAGTTAAGGAAGAAAAATTAAAAATCTTCGAAGGAATATTTTGCAAAAAGCTTAAATGAATAGCTTCAATTTTTCAAACATTTGGAGAGACACTTTACTGAAAACCCCACAATGACATATTCCATGACCTGCTCTTTGATAAGAACATTGAATTGATGATCAAAGGAAAGTGGAAATATAGATTAGCTTAAAGACTCTCAAAGAAGTGTCAAATAAAGTGAGAACTATTTAAGATGGTTGTTGAGAACCCTTGTAGGGAAATGATCCTTATTCCTACAACTAAGGAGACTCCAGTTTTTGAAGTTGAAAGGGTTCTTGAGGCTTCCCCTAATGATCGATAATGTTGTTTCCATTCTTGTAGGTAATCAAATTACTTGCATAGGTACCACTCCACTCCCTTATAAAAGTTCACAAGAGGATACCCATAAAGAACCTTTAAAGAAGCAGATGCAACCCCAATCATAGATACAAATAATGTTGAAGCCTCAAGTGCTAGAAACATTAAGGTCGACAACAGATACATGATCAAAAGGGTTGTCAAAGTAGCAACGACAACCTAATCCTTTATTGACTTAAAAAGAAAAGGAGAAAGTAAAGGAAAAACTATTTATTAAGGGGAACATAATGCTAATAGTTCTAGAGAATAAAGCTCTTCTCTTTAAGATATTGTGCTAAAAATATTTAAGTTTATATGGTACTGATTGGGAGAGATGCAATCATGCTATCTCAAGTATTTCAAATGCTAACTAATAATGCAAAGACAGCCTCTCTTCCGAACTCTGAGTCTGCAAAGATTTATTTCAAATGCTAACTAATAATGCAAAGACAGCCTCTCTTCCGAACTCTGAGTCTGCAAAGATTTAAGTCCACGGGAATATAAGCATGCCAAACTAAACATTTCATTAATATGTTGATAATTTCATTTAACAATGATAGATGTATTCCAATTAAGCACCAGGAAAAAAATGAAAGACTTCGAAAAAGAGGAGGCAAAACAAGAAGTTAAAGAGCAAAGAAGTACAGTAACCTCCAATGTTGAACTGTTTACTAAAACAGTGTTAGAGAAAACAATAGAAATTGATGAAAGAAATATAAAGGGAAAGGAGAAATAAATAAAAAAAAATTGAAACTATCAGCACACGCCATCAAAGTAAATAAAGCAATTAATCACTATGGATCAAATGGTCATAAATAAATATGCGAAGGCTTCTTGACTCGCATAAGGAATGAGCCTAAAAGAAAACTAGCAATCCCAAGAATATATAAAGGCAAAAAAAATTGTTTTATAACCGCTATTTAACTCACTAAGAAAAAGAACATGACGTATTGGTGATTCAAGAGGAAAATAAAGAATAAAATGAAATACTTAAGAACACCTTAAAGAAAAAGGAAAAAGGAAATTGTAGAACTAAAGCAAAAATTTGGCTTGACCTACTACATGCTAGCCTCTTTAGACAATAATTTTGCAAGATTAGATATTTTAGATGGAGACGAAATGCTGATTGGAGTGATTCTAAGCTGCAAAAACTGTTGCTAGGATAGAAGATGCATTAAAGAGTTTTAGGTATTTTAGATACTTGAGGGGTTCTTCTTAGATCTCAAACCTGCTATTAAAGATTGACAATTGGATGCTCAAAAGGAAGCTCAAAATGAATTTTTGAGAAATTAAGCAGCCAAACAATCTTTGTAATTCATTTTAGTTTTATTTTCTTTATGTTCAGTTTTTCAATTACATATTGTTTAAATTTCTAACAACTTATATGTTTGAATCGTAAAGTTATTTGCTTTAAGATAAACAAGCTAACTACACTTTACCAAGGCAAACAGTCCCTGACTGAAAATCACACAGTCAAGGAAAAAAAACAGGAGTTAGATAAGATTAAGAATTGATTAACTCAAATAAGGTTAATCTAAACAAAAAGTCTAATCTACAGAAAAATGATACACTTCAACAAAAGAAAAGCAACAAATGGTTTAGATAAGACAAATGGAGAGAATTTGGATAAATCTAACCCCTGAACGTACATTGGACACTTGATGGGAAGAAAAGATTGCAAAAGATTCATTCATAGAATTTGACCATAAGGTTGAATGACATAGGAGAAGATGAATAGACAACAATTCTCAAGATCTTCACACAATGGAACAAGGATGTAAGGACAATATTTCTTGAGACCTTCACACAATTGAATAGTGGTGAATGCCTTTCAAGACATTCACATAATGAAACATTCACGAAGGTTAATAAAGAAAGGATGCAAGGGCAATGTCACTCAAACCTTCATACAATCGAACAGTGGCATAAGTAAATGAGAAGATGATGCAAAGAAAATGCCTCTCGAGAGCTTCACACAATGGAACAATAGTAAACATTAATAAGGAGAGGATACAAAGGCAATGCCTCGAGACCTTCACACGACAAAATAATGATGAAATTTAATAACGAGAGAATGTAAGGACAGAACCTTTTGAAACCTTCATATGATGAAATAATAATGAAGTTTTAAAAGAAGAGACATATCCCTTACAATCTTCACATAGTTGAACAATACTAAAGGTTAATAAGGGGAGAATGTAACGACAATGTCTCTTAAAACCTTCAAGTGATGAAATAATGAAGGTTAATAAGAATAGGATCAAAGAGTAATTAATATAGAATAGGCAACATCAATATGATAAATGCATGGCTCAGTATTTCAAATCAGATCCAGACACAACTTGGAGCGAAACTAGAGTAGAAATTTATGAAAAAAAAAACATTCAAAGGATGCTTAAAAAATTCTAGTTCCCATGAAAAGTTAACAAGTCATTGATCCTTAATAAGTCAATTACAATACATATTATAATTTTCAATTGCCATCTCATAAATTAAAGATTATCTATAAGAGATATACATCTCCACCTCAAAACTAAATAATAACTATAAGAGATATTTTTATGAAACATATTTATATCTGCACTTTTTTGTAGGATGAGTCATGTTAAGTCCAAATTCAAGTAGATAAAAATCTCTCAAATTAAAAAATTTAAAAATATAAGGAGATCAAAATTTCTTAAATTTAAGAATTTAAAAATATATCTATATCTCTTAGTTTTGCTTATCTTTTATTTTAAACTTAAGTTTCAATTAAGCTTTTAAGATTTTGATTAATTTTGGATTGCTTTTTCTTTTATTTACCTTTTATGCATCTATCTAATTTTATGGAATTGATCTAGAATTGTAAACTTATTTAAAAGCAATGTACGATGAATGAAAATTAGATGCCCATGAATAATCAAATTATTGTGTTATGTATGCATGCACTATGTTTTGAGAAAACATCATGACCGACTCTTCTCTCTCTAGGAGGACATATGTTGGAATTGTAAGCTAGTAATAAGCACAATAAGTAGGATAAATTGTGGAGATTTTCAAAACTAAACTTCTTGATTTTAAAAACAAAGTAGTAATAAAACCTTTAACTTTATTAACCAAGCTTAACCAACTCAATTAATCTTACAAAGTTGATCAATTGTCAATCTTAACTTCTTTTAAATATTATTTAAAAAACATTCATTAATTCCGAAACTTTGTATAACAATTGTATCGATTTTGTAATAATGATAAAAAGCATATCACAAAGCAAGCTAAGCAAGAAGGGCAAAGATTTCAACATTCTCGGGCAAAAACAATGGATGGCCTCCCCTTCATATTCTTTTAAATTGAAAGTAATACATACATTCCTAAAGGGGTACGAGGGGATTATAAGGAGAAAGAGTATAAGAAATACATAAACCAAAGTATTCTCAAGAAATTCAATAATAGAATAAAGTTTATACAAATTTTTCATTCTGTAAAATTAACAATGCCTTGACAGAAGGAAATCACCCCTAGACTCGAACAACACTTGATGGAGGATTACGTTTAATGCAGAGACAGAAGGTCGACACAATGATGTGTAATTTGTTCATTGTAGAATGTCTTAAGATAACATGGAATGAAGAAAAAATGCTAACAAGAAGATCTATCATATCCATAACAAAATCATGAACTTCCTCTAAAGGCAATAAGTAGAGTGATAATTCCCTTATATCTAGTGGATTCCCAAAAAAGTTTATTAGATATCAAAGATAAGGAAGGAGGTAATCTTGAAGCATTCCCATTCTCTCGAGTGCATCTAGGAAGAGAAGATCTATAGAGCTATTAGTGCCCACGAGCATCCAATTCACCGCTTTATTAGTAGCCAGAACTATGAGACTATATCATTGTAGTGATTTCTTAGGAGTCCTTGGAGACTAAAGGCTATCAATACTTGATTAGCTCTTTTGGAGGTGGCATTAGCAACAAGATTGATCTCAAGAAATTTGATAATAAACCTTCTTTTTTTCTCTAGAAATGATATAAATTATGCTTATGAGAGCTTTACTCTGTTTTGGAAAAGAAAATTTTGATCATCAATTGAGTTTGACACAAGAATAAGGAGATTTAAATATTTTTGTTCAAAAAGGTGGATTAAGACAGCTTTCTTGGCTTTAAACTCTTGGAGATTTCCTTTAATGAACATCTCAATCAAGGATTTCGACACTATGTTTTGAGATGGCATAATGTGATCGTCATGAAATCAGTAGAACCCAAATTTCATGAAAGATAGGATGAGCTAAACAAATACTAGATTAGATGACATCTATATTTTCATATTTTATTTGGAATATTTTTTATTGTCTTAAATTAAGTAAAGTGTTGCTGATTTAAATGAATTAATAACTTTTGTGTTTATATCCATCATTTTCTAAGGAAGACAAAGGTAATCAACTCTCCTCTCTCTCTACAAGAGCATATGTGGCCTCCACTCCCTCTCATCTTTCCCTTTCCTTGTTGCATTTCATCATCAATTTAGTATCAAAATATGATCATCATGTTCCATAGACGTCGACAATTTGATACCACCCTCTTCCTCTAGGATTTTTTTGGCCTACTTGGATGCCACTGTTGCTTCCTCTTCTGTCTCCAACAATTCGACAACTAATTGCAACTATGCATGTCACTATTCAAAATTTAAACAAAAAAAACTCATTTTCCCAAGCACACTTCTATTGCATTTGCCAATCTTTGATGCCTCCATTTTCTCTTTCCAACTACCCAAAAACCCTCCAGCACTACAGACTTCGCCTACCTCTAGCTTCTTTGATATTAATCATGTTGTTTTTCCTCATGAAAAATCCTCTTCCCAACGACCCTAACTCCATCTATACCATCAATTGCACTCCCTTCATCTCATGCTATCGTTTAATCTACAATCACCACCATTAAGCCTCTACAACAAAATCCTCTTAACAAGTGTTGTTTCTTGTTTTAGGTAAATAACCATTGACACCCACCAGTCTCTTTAATAGTTGTTGCCTCCTCCACACCACTAATACCCCACCAAGACCATCTCTTTACCATCAACCACTCCACATCAAGTTACCACTATCCAATTGCAACCTTATGGAAACCCTAAATTAAGTTAGAGTTTGGTAAGAGTGATAGAGGATATAAAATAAAAGAATATTCTAAAGGAATATTCTAAAAATTTAAATTAAAAAAATCAATTTCTTGATTTTTTTTCTATTTATGCTATATAACAAGCTACACAAAGGAAAACAAACTAGGATTCAACCTAACTCAAATTTAAGTTTTCCAAGTCAATCATGTTCACTGGTTATGTACTATATGTTTTTTGAGGAAAAACTATTTTTTCTTTGGTTTTCTTCATTAATTATCTTCCATTAAAAGTTCTACAATATATTATCTCTCTCAACAAACTACTTTTTATCTTCTCATCCTCTTGTGTTTACAACTCTCCTCAACTTCATGCTTTTTAGTGTGTCAAATTTATTCATAATATTCAACCTAATAAGAGCAAACTTAATCATAAGGCCCTAAAGTACTACTTTGTTAGTTATTCACAAATAAAAATATTATTCTTTTTCTTCAAATGTTTATTTTTTTTCATGCAATATTTCGTTTGATGAAAATTAAACATTATGTTCCTAAGTTTCTCACAAGGGAGAAACAATACCTAGAAAGACCAACGTTAGAATTTTTCTATTTCTATACCTATATCTGGGTCGTATCTACGCGAGCCTACTATTACTCAATCCTAGGGTCAACGAGGAGTGTTTAACATAACAAATTTGCAACCAACCTTGATTTACTCTAGAAGACCAAAGACTTCGATATAATACCAAAATTCTAAACTATTGATAGATCCTGTTATGGGCTTATAGGATGAGAAAGAAATGTGTTTAGAAGATAACTGAGCGGATGACTTGAATCTTCTCATTGCAATAAGAAAGACATTAAGAATTTGTATTAAGTAATCAATTTCAAATCACCTCACATATTTTAAGTTGTCAAATAATTTTAAGATATCAATTATTGAAATTGACAAGATTAAGTACCAAGAAATATTCATAAAACCCATCAAGGAGGTTGTGTTACAGGAAATGAAAGCACTCAATGATAAGGAGACTTAAGAGTTGTTAGAGTTATCGTAAGGAAAAAAGTAGCAAATGGGTGTTCTTAGTTAAATATAGAATAGATGGCACAATTGATAGATACAAAGCAAGTTAGTGGCAAAAGATTTCACTTAAAACATATGAAATTGACTACAAAAAAGACACTTCAATTGCAAAACTAAACTCTATCAAAATTATATTGTCTAGTTTTACAAACATAAGCAATGGATTACACCAACTACACATAAAAAAACTTTTTAGAGAACATTATAAAAGAAGAGAAAAATACATAAAATATCTACTAGAATTTGAGACTTCAAGAGGTCTAATCAAGGTTGTGAACTAAAAAGTTCTTTTTAAAGTTTAAAACAATCTCCAAGGACATGGCAGACTCAATTTAATACAATTGATGAAGTAGTTAGGCTACAAGCTAGGGCAACTCAATCACACTTTATTTGTAAAACGAGGTTTAGCAAAAATCAATTGTTATTGATTATGTGGATGATATAATTAATATATAAGATAATGAATCAAAGGATGAGAATCTCAAGAGGAAATTCTAAACTAAATTCAAAATAAAAAAACTGGTGGCTTAAAATATTTCGTAGAGATGAAATTTGCAAAGAGCCAAAAAAGAATCTTTATCTTATAAAGAAAGTACACCTTAAATTTGCTTAAAAAAATTAGTAAGTTTGGGTACATATCAACTAGAATACGTGTAATATAAAATTAAAAGAAAACATTTTGTAAAAGACCCACTAGTGAATCAAGATGGCTAATAGTATCTAGTAGACAAACTAATTTAATTGTCTCGTACAATACTAAACATTGCTTTGTGTAAGTGATGTTAATTAAATCATGTATGCTCTCAAAAAAAGGCACTTAAATGCAATGAACCAAATCTTGAGATATTTTAAAGAAAGTATTGGTAAAAGGCTATTGTTCAAGAAAACTGAAAAAACATGTAGTTAGATAGTCAAATGCAAATAAGATGACGAATCTATAACTAGATATTGTACAAAGGTACGAGGAACTTTGATTACTTCTATAAGTAAAAAGCAAATTGTATCGGCCCACATAGTGCAAAAATTGAATACAAAGTCAAAGCATAAGGAGCATATCAATTTATCTAGAACCAAAAGTTGATTGATTTAAATATGCCCTTAACTAGTCTTATGAAATTGCTTAGGGCTAATCAATCAACAAATAATATAGTTCACAATCTTATTCAAGAATATAAAAAGAATTTATAAGAATTTTATTATAGACTATAATAGAAAATAAGACTATTATTTTATCATATATTCTTATTAAATCTTACGAAAAGTTTTATCTAAATTTGGATTTGATTTGCATCAACAAACTGGGAATAATAAATATCTATTTATCAACTTGAGAGAGAGTGTTAGAAACAAATTTCAAATATCAAAATTTATGAAATAACTAATTACGAATCGGAATCTCATATATGATAAAATGATTAAATGAAAAGTATGATAGTTCTTTTTTATATACTACCCAAGGAGATTTAGTTTTCATGTATAACAAACTAGCTATAATTAGGTATATTATTGGCCTTATATAAACTACATAAATCCAACATCACAATGTTGACAAAAACTAATATTTTTTCTGCAGCACTCTCTATTTCTCATCTTTTTGTAATGCTCTCTATTCACAAAGCCATAACCACTTTTTATGACTAATGAAGACATATTCTATTACGAGTAATTATGAAAATTATTTAAATATTGCTTGGTGTGATATGGTGCCTTCGTCGTCTTGTTTTTTGTTGAACTTAATTAAGATTAATAAGTACTCGGAATCTTAATCAAGTAATTGCAATTAATTTATATGAAGAACATATCATTTTATACTTATCATGTTCAATTTCCAAACAAAAACTAATGAATTTTTTTCATTTGAACACGAACTTGTTGAGGCTTTTGAATGTAGTCCACCTAATCCTCCTAAGTCTAAACCAATTGTTAAACTTGAGCCCTTTGTTTGAACATAATCTACCTAAGCTTAATCCTCACAAGCTTGAAGCAAGTAAACTATCAAAAGTAGAACTTATTGAGTTTGTGTTGCACCAAAAATTTTTTTTCTACAATTTTAAGTCCATTGTTAAGCATCAAAGTTTATTCACCCATATGTGGATTTTTAAGAAATTCTTGTTTTAGTTTGCATGAAAACTTAATCTAACTTATAACTTAAAGTTCACGCTTGTTTATTGGGACATATCGAGGCCACCAACTTTTACAAAACTCTAACACAAAAGATATACTCAATTGAATTGCTTCAACTTTCATATTTTAAGACCACAAGAAGATTTGGTCAAAAAATGCACTCGATTGGTTTGTCTATCCATGTATTTTGCCTGCCAAATGACTTAGTATATATAAGCCCTTCAAAGCATAGGTCACATGATACATTATAATTGTCAAGATTTTCACTTGATAGATCATTTGATAAGGAGAAAATTTAATATTCAACCCATATTAGTTCTACTTCTGTGTAGTAAAGTTCTTTGTCATGGGATGAATAGAAACAAGATCAAATAGGCTAGACACTAACAAGATTAAATGATATCAATATTTTCATATTTTATTTGAAGTATTTCTATCTATGTCTTAAATTTGAGTTTGTTCATGGTCTTGTTAAATTTGTTAAATTGTTTAAGATTTGTTTTGGTTGCTAAGAAAGTCAAATTTAATGATTTTTATGAATTGTAAAGTATCATGAACCTTCAGGTATTAATAAGCTTTTGATGAAATGAAAATATCAAGTCTTGATAATTTGGATGAATTCACGAATTTTGTGCATATATATATGGTGTTTAAAGGCATAGGGAGTTGGTAGCCTTCCTCTATTACCTCTCTTCTTTTTATTTCCCCAATGTGTTTACTTGTCACTTGTCTCATTTGTTTCTTAAGAGTAGTTTTTTTTTGAAGAGGATATAATATCTATTATATCAAGGCAAATGCCAAATTACAAAAGGACCCTCAAGGGGGATCGAAAGTGAAATCAGATAACATGAGGTCAAGCAGGGGCTTAGGAATAGGATCCTCAAGGCCCCAGACGAAGTCGTTAGAGCACGCAGCCCGAGCAGCCCAATCAGCAGGCTTATTCCCGTCTCTGAGAATGTGTAAGAAGAATTCTAAGGAGTGCAAGAGTAAGTTCTTTGAGAAGGATAATTCCCTTAGTTATTTTGATTTTGTTGATGAGGAAAACCATAAAAGAATTTCTCTTTTTTCTTATTGTAAACAAACATAGATTAGCTTTCAGAACTATAAGTATTAGAATTTTCCTTTATAATCCTTTAGCTTTAGTTGAAAATAACTCATCCTCATTAATGCAATATGAGCTCAATCAAAATTTCCTTGAAAAGCATTTGAAGGAAATTAGAGGAGAGACTTTTCAAAGAGACATGATTGAAGTAGCTCTCATGAACCTAAACTAGTATCTTCTTACTCAACCTCCATAAAGGAATTCTTAAATCTCTAACTACACTCTTAGGATTTCATTTGGGCTCTAACAAAGGTCAAGAAGATTTTCAAGGACCTTCTTAGGCTTAGAGTAAGAAGCAAAGGGGCATAAAAATTCCTCTTAAATTGATCAAAAGAGTACACAAATTGAAGAAGAAACCTCCAAAAAGCCAATTAGATGCAATATCTTTTAGAAGAGTAGAAAAAATCTTACACTCTAAGTGGCGAGGTGAGCTTGAGCTTTGATGCATATGAAGTGTAGAGAATTTCATCAAAATGGGAGGATTTATTCAACTACATGTAGATTGTGTTCATACGCAAAGAGGAGATAAAGTTCATCAATGTGGTAACAGCATCTAGCTAAAGATGCAATGGCTAACCAAAAGGAACTTCAAATATGGTTCTAGAATTAAGAAGAATAAAAGTTAACATAGAAGTAGCAAATGGAGTTCCAAGAGTGATCTTTCTAGTGGAATTCTAGAAAAATAAAATAGAAAGACATATAATGCCTAAGGCAAGAAATTAACAAATTAGCAAGAGATGGAGGATTAGAAGAGGAAAGATTCTCAGGAGTTATCAGCCCTAAGGGGGTCAATTCATATTTGAGATGTTTATTACCAAGGAGGGTTGAGCAATTACAACTTTAAAAATGCAATCTATTGTTGGAACAGGAGTAAATGATCACAAAAAGGGGAGAAGATATACAATTTGAGGCTGACAAATGAGGAATCAAAGTTGTCAGATTTTCTTGGATCTCATACTCATGGAGATCTATAGATGTGGCATTTATCTAGTTCTCATTTTCAATTTTCTTGTTACTTTCTTATAGATAACCATAGAAAAATATTGATATTAACCATAGATTCAAAAAAATTTAGCAAAAAATTATATAAACACTAGAAAAGTGATTACAAATTAGAAAAAAAAAGAAAAAGACTGAGGAAGAAGTCCTCCATAAGGAAGATTACAAGAAGAAGAACAAACACTTGAACAAAATGGGCCTCACTTCTCACTAGATGAATTGGGTCTCTCCTCTCTCTCTCCACAAATGCCCCAAATTGAATCAATGGGGTTCTATTTATCGTTGGAGAAGTAGGAGAAATTTGCTAATGAGAGATGATATACTCTCTATACATGAGAAATTAGACTTAGCATTCTATTGTACTAGTTTAATGAGCTGATGATAATGCTTGCTCCATGCTAACATGGCTAAGTTTGTTATAACTATCAAGATCCAACACAATTAAGCATGTCCTACATGTCCTTCAAACCAAGTTGGGTGGTAAATGCCTTAACTTGAGATAGAATAACGAAATAAGCTACAAGTGTTAGCATTCGAATTTGAGCAATCTTGAACCTTGCTCAAGTACCGAGTCAGATTTCAAAAAGGCAAGTGAGCTATCAGCCAAGAATCTGAAAGAAGTCAAGCCTTCGATTGACATGTGGTGATCTAAGAGATGCAAGGGGACTTCAGAAAAGCACTAGCCACCCGCCACATGACAATCAAAAGATTCAGGCTGTGCAGAACGTAAGACGGGGACTATTGAGGGTAGAGAAAACCCTCGAGAGCCAAGTGTCCCTTAGGAAGGCTTATCTCCGATTAGCAACAAGCCTTGATGTTTTAGACCTTCAATGAATGCCACATAGCTAATTATAGATTGATGATTAGATTAACTGAGCTGACTTTCATGTTTACATATTTTATAGTATGATTTTCCAATGAGACAATAGTGTATTAAGATATAACTCAACTTAACTTAATTGTTTATAAGAAAATTTAGTCCACACTAAATTTGGTAAGAGTATCAATAGTAAAACAAACGATTAAATACGAAATACAAGAGATACAATGCCAATGCACAATTGTTCTCACTTTTCCATCCAAACCCCACATTTGAGTTGATCTCCACCTCAAAACAATAAGCCCAACAATGTGAACCTCAAAAACAAAATACCAAAAGCAATACAAATTTCTATATTCCTATACAAATCAAATAGCGTGAGATGACAACACGTTGCTCTCAATGGTAGGATCATTTTCCATCTCTCCCCATCATCTCCTACCAAATCCCATATGCCTTGGCATACACATTGCATATGAATGGCTGTGCCTGAAGTTGCAGGGTACCACCCAGTATAATCAATAAAAACAAATAAGCATATGACTAACTCAGGCAACATATGTAGCATGCTAATATAAAAGTCAGTCTCAATATTTGCAGATCTTAGTTTTACCACTCGAGTCAACAGGGTTCCTTGAGGTGAGAAGATAGGCCCAGAAAATCTGAAGTTTCTTATAATGATGGGTGGTTTCCATGAATGCAATAAGTGTAGAAAAACAAATGTAGCACTAACTAAATGAAGTAAAATAATGATTTGAAAAATTTAAGGTACGTATAGTTATTGATACCACAAAATTATATCAATGACTATGCCACACATTGGATTTATTGTTTATAAAAGAATCAAACAAAATAATTAACTATGCCAAATATGAGCTACAGCCCCTGCAAGAATCCACCTAATAACTCCAACAAATAACCAGGTTTATAGATCAATTTACCTTCTCGTCAGCCGTGCTTTTAATAAAACAAACTAAGGCCTCAGAGAATTGAGATCCACAAGGGCCTTTTCTCAAGTCAGCAACACAGGGGCACTCCAATGCACGTTGAGCCTTCTGATCCAAAGACTACAAGGAAGAATAAATGCAAGACAAAAAAATTACAGGACAACTGGAAAAAGCAACTTCGTAGCATTTAGCTTTTTGCTGCATGTATGGAAGAAAACTTACCTCATTTTCTTCTTCACCATTGGCTGTTGCTTCTGTAAAAGGTGACAATATAAATAAAAAGTGTAGAGAAAAAAAAAACCCACAAATAAAGAACTTGATAGTATGCAAGCATTTGCACAATTTGAGGAGTAGATGTATACAAACAACCAATGCAGGCAACTTCAATGGACTGTAAGACAATAAAGGAAAAAGATGGACAAAATTTACCTCAGAACTACCACTTACTGTAATACAGAAAACATTACATTTAGCTTTCATTGGGTTCTAATAGTTTACACGACATTATGTGAAAACATTTGTATTTTAACAGTGCATCCTATATTTTTACAGGTTTAATTATCCGCAGAAGCAAGCTAATTTGGGCTTTGAGTATACTAAAACTGAATTGAAGGGAGAACAAATTAAATATGATACTTGTTCAAGTAACCAAAAGACATGGTATGAATTTTCTGTCAAGTTACAAACAAGCTTGCATAGTCAGCATTAGCAAAGCAATCGCATTTAAAAAAAAAGCCAGGTTATGTACATTGGAAATGAATTGTAGATATACACAAACCCAAACTACAAACAGTTTCTTCTGCTGTCAATGCATAAGCTCTCCCTCCAAAAATATTCTGACATTAATTGGTGAACCCAAAAAGAATCACAACCAAGTCTTTGCCCGAGAACATAATTGCATAATTGAAGGATTGATAATAAAGGACAGAAGGTTGAGGCTGATCCTATGTGCAACAGGTCATGAATATTTGTTTCAGCACCAGTTGTCCAGCCTCCCGCCATTAGAAAACAGTCAACCCCCTAATGATAAATAAAAATAGGCCACATTTCTATGAACGTTTCTAAGACGTAGAAATATTTCAACATATTGTACATCACATCATTATCTTAATGACAATGTATCAGGATCACAAAAAAATATTGTACCTGTATGGAGAACATTTATACTCTACGTTGAAATGTCTCTAACAAGAGTAACACTGGAATCAAAAACAAAAGCTGGCAGTTGTTCCTACTGAACTTGCTTTCAAAAAAATGTAATATTGATATAGGCTCCACCAAGGGGAAGAGATCAAGCAGAAAATCTCTAGTGAAAAAAAAAGTCTTCAATAAGAAAATAAATATTGGAAACTACTTGGGTGTACCATAGAGATGTGAAGTTCAAAAAGGGTAGCTTGTTGATGGAAACTCTAGGATAAACGATGACTGAGAAAAAGGGTAAAAGCCACAGGGTCAATTATAGGCAATCTTAGGCCATATTTATAAGAGGTTCTACAACTCAAACATGCAACCTCCAAGGCAATTGAGCAATATAAATACAAAAACAAAGATAATTAGCTTACTTTCTAATTAAATAAGGGACTATTTAGCAAGGATTTTCTTCAGCTTTGCGTATTTCTTTCTAAAAATTGAAAATGAATTACTAGTCAGCATGACAAAATATTTGGTTTCCAAAAATCAAGGTGAATTTAAGTGGAAAATGCTGAAGATATTCCACTATAGGATTATAAAGGAAAGCTATTTTCTACTCATATATATGTATGTATTATCTTTTTCAAAAGCAGATTTTATGAAAACTAAAAAGTGACATTTCAAACCAAGAAGCTTCAGAACCTCATAATTGTACAATATTCCTTCTCCCATCTTCATGCATCACCTTCACCAATTTGAAGCCAAGTGACAAAATGGAAAACAAAATTAAAAATAATTCAATGACTGTTTTAAAGCAGCACAAAATCAAAGAACCATACAGTTTGAGGTGAGTATTGCTAATACTAATGTTACACATAATTGGGATGCAAATATCATTAGTACACGTTAGTAGAAGGCACAACAAATGTGATAAAGCTTTGATGAATCGTCATGGATGAAAAGCACTTTTATTTGATTTTTTTCTTCACACCATACCAAAAGCATTCATACAGATTATTGATGATAAATGTTTCAGCAAAAGCTTTTAACTTTCGAATTTTTCAACAGGCCTTGCCAAAAACAATTGTTATAATGAAACAAGTATTTCATAGCATAACATAACAACAAATCATGAAATCTTGGAATGTAATGAAAGAGAAAATCAAGGTATTATGTCACAAGCACTATGACACAAGGTTTGATCATATAATGAAAGAGCAACTGTGCAACAATTTGATCAAAAACACTTAAAAGAGAAAGCTAAGTGATCACAACATAAATAGCTCTTATCTAAAATAATTGAGTGATCAAATGAGATGCCCCCTTCTACATAAAGAAAAAGAAATTAATAATACAAAATATCTAAAATCATGATAAAATGTAATTTTCTTTTTGGTACATGAGTTACAGGACTGGCCTGCTCTAAATGCTTAGGCTATCTCTTTTAGCTTTCAGCTGTCATGGATCACGATAACAAAATCTAAACTTAATCTCACCCTTAGCAAATTGTCAAGGCTACTATAACTCTCCAAAGTGAAAGGATGATGGGCATGTCAATGTCATGACTAGCTTGCTGAACTTAGAACTCCAATTTTTCCAGTTGGATAACGTTTATCAAGTCTCAACGGAATAAATGTAGAAGGATTTACAGAGGAACCAAAAAATGGAAATAGTTGAAGATGTTGTTCAAAGAAATTTACAAACACCCATGTTAGGCTCATACTTCCTTTTCAGATATTGTCATCTCAGTAGACAAATTTGTATTGTTGTATTTCAATCACAGCAAGTTAATAATTAGTGAAAGGCTTACCAGAAGACCCAAAAAAAACATTCTCAGAGCTAAAAAAACATAGTAAACAAATGCAAAAGTGAACATAAAACTGCTGGCATAGCAGCCCATCAAAATTAAATTAATTACAGTTGGTTATTTGGAATTGATCTCAAGTATTAGTGATGGCATGTTTTCTAATATTGTGCCAATCAGACATTCTAAAAATAACAAAAACTTTAAATTTGATGACTTCTTGATGCTGTGCAAAATCAAGAGAACATATGATGAGAGATCAAAATATGTCCTTCAAAAAATGCTTGTAAAAATTGACATTAGAAACTGGAACAAAAGAGAAAGCCAGCGAAATTACAATAAAGACAGGTATGGAACAAAACTTTTGCTTGAAATGATGAAATAAGAAGGTAGCGACAAAGAAGATGGAAGAGAGGAGAACCTAAATTCATTTGATGTCTTTTCTACATGGGCAACACCAATGGAATTCAGCCCAAGTAATACTTCTACAAAACTTTCAAAGTCTTCAAAGCATTCACAAGTTTTATTCATAAATCAAAGAACTCTATATTACATCAAGAAACCCATATATATAGACTCCATGAAATAACTTATATGAACCATATGACTCACATAACTCATGTAACCTAAAATAAGTCAATACACACTTACAAATAAAGCAAATATATGACCAACTAATAAAATAAACTAAAAATTAGTTCTCTATCAACAGCCATATCTATAAGGTCTACTCTACAAGAGTATGATCCAAGGCAAAATGGATACAGTTGCATCACTTCCTAAACAAATACTTCAATGACTGACAAATGACTTTCCTTAAAACAACAGCAGTGTGCAGAGATGATTTGATTTGGATCACAAAAGGCTGTTCTAAAATGATGCTCAAAGGAGATAATTTGCTTGGTAATGAATGACGATATCTCCTTTGCAATACTGGTCTTCTTCTCTCCCCCGCCCCCCCCCCCCCCCCCCCCCCCTCCAAAAAAAAACATTGTTTCCTAAGTAATCAAGGTTACAAATTAAGATTGCTAAGAGTAGGACAAATTAGAGTACAAAGTTGAGTCTAATATACAATTTGATGGTACCCATCAATCAAGAAGCTTAAGCCTATAGAAAAATGCTACTAAATATATATTGAAGCTCTAATATTGTACTCAATTTCTAAAATAATTTTTAATTTACTCTTATCATACTCAATAATCTCTCACAAGAGAGAGCTAGATTCAAATTGTCCATCAAACATCCTTGACTCTAAATCTTTCATGTCAAGTTCAAGTACCATGTCATACAACAAAAATGCCAAAGAGCTCACTTTCTAATTATTTTAGATTATCCCTTATTGGCTATCAATTTGCTCAACAAGAGCTTTGCAATGCCATTAAGTGTCAAAAACTCCACAAACACACTCAAATATAATGTATTTTGAACACTCCAACCACAATAAAAGATGCCAAATACTTATTAAAACCAGAAACCACAAGAATCACTTGATCTAAGCCATACAACCTCTGATAACACTTACGAAGGAAATGAAAATCAAGGTCAAAACATAGGTTTAGCATACCATACTCATATTCTCAATTATTCCTAACAACATAATATTCCTAGATCAGCTTGATCACAAGAATCAACCATGGCATTCCCTTATGTCATATCATCAACAAGTTCTCCTTTAGTCGTTGGGACATAATAGTTAAGAAAACAATTGGAAAATTGAACCTTATTGTTCCACAACATCAAATGCATACTTGTCACTTGATTGAGGCATGTGTTGATTTGGAGGATTTGTATAGTGAAAGAAAACAAAACAATAAGAACTTATTTTGAACAAGTTTCTAAATTTATTTATAGAAACAAAGAAAATTATGTATCATTTATGGAAACAATGAAATTTTGTGTCTTAAACCTCCAAGGACAAAAATATGAGCTTCTCAAATTCTTCAATTAATGTCAACAACTTTCTTCAAACTCTAGAACCAAGGAAGAAAGAACTCCATGTAAAACATTATTACAAATTCCAAATAAAGATGCTAAGGTTGCAATAATTCGAACAAATTTTTCATGATTGAAGTTTGAATAATATCAACTCATCCAAATTACAAATACAATCAAATAGTGACACTATGATGAGAATTATATCAACCATATGTCCATCAATGCTAGTAGAAAAATAATCAAAGAGGGAAATTATTAAGTACATCTAACATATTTAGTTGATCATTTGATAAAGAAAGAGGGAAATTATTATGTCTAACATATTTAGTTGAACATACGCAACAACAAATTTTATGAGGATGCGCGGCATTAATGATTGATGTGACAAACCTTGTCCAACAGGTATCTTATTGCATTGGTAAATTTTGAGGAAATCATGATCAAAAAGATATGAATTATTCAACATGTAGAATAAGTGAGAAATTTTTACAAAGAATACATGAACTAGAATAATATGCTAAGAAAACTTATTTTGAATACATATTCAATACATATAAAACTATTACAAGAATATGCATAGAAAAACATAACATGATCAATACTTCAAATAATACATAACACCGTATTCAATGAATTGTTAAGGGTGCACATCCAATGTTAACCAAAGAGTACTAATGAGGATGGTGTCTTATTTTGTATTTCACAAATTGTTCAAGCATAAAGAGGACAGATGATGCATTCAAATGTTATTGTATTGTATCCTAAAGTAATGAGGTAAGATGACCTAAATATGAATTATTCAAACTTATGCTGTTAACCAATGCTATTAGGTAATTTAATGATAACAAAATTATACATTTGTGTACTAATATGTACTATGAGGATAAAACAAATAGGCTTACAAAGCAATGGTCAAACATAAATTGGTCAAGAACTTGGATGACTCAACTTTCACATGGAGCCATAAGGTGGCTTCTATCTAGGACTTATCTTTACTTGGTTAAAATGTTAAAACATACTACGCTATCTTCTGGTATATAAGTCATGTAATATTTATACTCATGCACAACTTATTATGTTTATTCATAAATCATAAGTAAGCATTGCTTTATAAGAAAACATAAGTTACACATTAAACAAAATGTATTAGTAACATAAGTTATAATAGAGTCAAGTGAAAATTAAAACCCAAACAATACAAGTAGTTATATGTTGAATTTATACTAATCGTGTAGTATGATATTATCATCGTACAATACGATTAGTTCATCTGAGTGATCAAATAAATGTTCAGACTCGGCGATCCATTATTTGATTTGATCCTTAAAGTTGTTCATACAGTACGATATATTCTATCATACAATAACACATCTATATAGTATTCATATACTTAAAAGATAATAAAACTGTCATTACTTGTATAGTACAATATCTTGTATTGTACAAGTACAATCTTAGTTTAATAGAGATTGTATTGAAAAATTAAAGTTCTTCATACAATCCAATTTCTGCTTATTGGACAATACGATGATGTTATGTACTCTAAAATCTAAGAAAATCAATATGATCATACAATACAATATTCATTATAGTATAGGATGATACATCTCAAACCAACGAGTTGAAAATGATGGTACGACAATTGGTGAAGCTGAAGAGCTTTGTACAATACAATATTCATTATCATATAATAAGATTTATATCAAACAAGAGATGTAAGTTGATAATAAGCATGTGAAGAAGCTAAAGGGCTTCTTAACATATAATGCTAAGCATCGTACTTCTACAATCCTTCTTAAGCGCATAAAGTAGATAAATAGGATAATGGTCTAGAAGATCAGTATATTAAGTAATATCGGACAATATAATTTCTCTTATCATTTAGTATGAACAAAAACAGGAACCATAACAAATAGTTAATCTCATTGAAAATCAAAATTTAGTTGTTTGCATTCATTGAGATTTCTTAAAATAAAGTGTTAATCATTATTTTCATATAAATAACAACTCAAATTGACTAAAAAGTAACTAATGTAACTTTTATATCATTCTAGCAAGTGAGCTTTTTGCTTCAAACGAGGTTGATGTTGTGCACCATATACTTGAAGCATTCCAATAGAGAAACGACTGTATTGAAGTTACTGTTTAAGCATCTTTCATCTTTCTTACTGCAAGTATTTGGTAACCTCATTACAAGATTCATTTACATTTAATTTGTGCAACTTAATACTTAAGTTAAGGTTGTAGGATATTGCAAAGAACTTATTGTTTTAGTACTTCAACTCTTTCCTAGCCTCTCTTACATGGGCACATTAGAGTCTTGTTATTTATAGCTCTACTAGGCCCCCTATAAGTCCCTTTGTAACTCTTCTCTTTTAATGATTTACAACTATCGGTCTTTTGAAAAGAGAATTAGTTTTTGTAATAGAAACATATTCATTAGACTAGGATAAACATAGATCTGAGTTTGAATTAAACCACTTTAAAAAATTGGTATCATCTACTTTCAAGTTTTTATCTTGTTATCTTATACAACGAATTTAAAAAGTAATCAAGAGTTTTCTTAAAATCGACAATTCACCCTCTCTTATAGCTCAATAATTTCAACAAATGATATTAGAGTGGCACACATATCAAATAAAAAAATTCTTAAAAGATCTTTTATTTGTCCACATCATCTTTGTAAATTATATAGTCATACTAGTTTTTTAATTTAATAGGATCACATTCAAAGGTTTAATTGTGTGAGCTTTGCCATCAAATCATGGATTATTCTCTTTTGTTTGTAGAGAAACATTTTCCAAAATTAAAAAACTCTTTCAAAAAGTCATACAAAAAGCTTATTTTGATTTCTCAAATTTGTTTGAAAATTCTCATGATATTCTCATTGTGCAAGATGAGAAATCTCATAATATTGCTCAAATAAATGCAAAAACAATTGAACATATTATTTTGTGCTATATCTCACGAAAGTTTTATGAAATTTGTAAATTTCATACTTATTTTGAAACTATGGTTGAGCTAGAGAGAAGATTCCTCAGACTTATGAAGAAAAGAAACAAAAGAAGCTGAAGAAGGAACAAAGAAGAAAGAATTCAGGAAGAAACCTTGAACCAAACACCTTAGATAAAGGTACACATCATGTCTCATGCTCAAATAATTATGAGTCTTCCAATGAATCAATAGGTGATGAATCATAGAATTGTTTGGATGAACTGTTAGTAGAGCACAAAAAACTTATCCAAATATATGCCATTTTGAAAAAGAATTTTATTAAACATGATAAGCATGTTCATGAGTTACAACAGCAATATGATGAACTTAAGGAAGGAAATGTATCTCTACTAGAAAAAGCAAAAGTGCACAATTCTACTCTTAGTGATTTGAATGCAACCATAAGAGAATATGAAACTATGTCTATGGAGCATATTGCTTATATTGAATCTTTGAAATCTAAAAATAACTTAATCAAAATTTAAAATTTTGAATTAAAAGAAAAACTGAATGCCTTTCCCTCAATTGAAGAAGAATTAAATCTTTTAAAGCCAAAGTATTGTTCTCTCTCTTCACATGTGCAAAATCTTGTTTTACCTCAAATTCATGTGAAAGAATAAAATTGAAAGAAGTGGTATTTACATGCATGCACATTTATGCATGACCTCTGTGCATGCACGACATTCACATGCACCATCCTATATTATATACAACTATAATTGTAAAATAAGTCATATCTCATTTGAATGCCTCATTAGGAGATCCACGCTCTCAAAGAGAAATAACTTTATTTAGATTTCTAAAAGAAATCTTATATATGAAAAAATTACAAAATCACTTACCAATCACATCACCTCCACATATGAACCCAATATGATTTCGATTCCTAAGATTAAAACTTAAGTAGATGTGTGTCTCTATGATGAAGACCTATGGAGGCAAAACTTGACTTACGAGCATCGCTTATAGCTCACTTGTCAAAATGTAGATCTCTTGAAACAAATAATATCAGTCTTTATTATTTACAAATAAAAGATAAAATCATAATTAAATCAAATGGATATAATATTGACCCACCAATGACTTTATCTTTAAATTAAAACTATCAAGAAAAGGAAGGATTCTACACTTGAAATCATGATGTGATATGGTAACAAAGTCTTGATAAATTGGAAGGAAAATATTAAATAAAAAAATATCAAATAGTATACTTCATTCAGTATGATATTATCCATCATACAGTCTGAACCATTTTTGCGATACCGTTATGTAAAGCCTACTTTTTTAACTCATCGCACATTATGATTATGGTGTAAACATGATCCAATAAGTTCACCCAAGTGATGTTTCTTCGAACAATACTATATTGAAAACCAAACAATATGACTTTGGTGTTAAGTTAACTCCTACAAGACCAGATACTTGAATTTTGCATCGTACAATACGATCTTTCACTTCATAATTGTGCGATCATTGTCAAGAAGGCTTATTTCATAAAAATAGTTTGCTTAAACTGCATCAAACAATACAATTTAATGTTTCTTACAATAAGATTTTCCCAGCCTATACATGCCAACGCTGCATTTGGTCTTATCACCTATTTTATCTTATTTCATGAACGAGAAGCATACAAAACGTCACTCTGCAATTTCTAATACGATCACTAGAGAAACCTTTGCACACACAATTTCTTGCCTGAAATCGCTGTTTCTTGGATGGATGGAGTAATTGTGCATCAAATCAAGATTGTTCTCAAGTGCTCGTTAACGTCTCAAACTATCAAACTCAGTCCAAGTATTGGTAGTCAAAAAGCTGTTTCTTCTGAATAAGGGTTTAAATATTGGTGTCCACACTTAACACGTAAGATGTGATTGAGATATTTAGTCTGTAATCAGGTTTATATTTTGTGGACCACTACAATCTTTTACAGGCAATCATGAGCAAGCGATCAAGAACCAAGAAGTCTTGTCCCTTGGCCAACTATGAGTTTGATGAGAAGTTATCTAGATCTAAGGTAGACATGGAAGCATATAAGCCTATTAAGGGCTGCAGCATCAACATTGCAAAGCCAATACCAACTAAATTAGAGCTTCATCCTAATGAACCTGTGCTATTTATGTTTTCTGGAACAGGTTTTGAAGATGTGCTGAAGTTAAGATGCCAAAGCCAATACCGACTAAATTAGAGCTTCAAAGTTAAGATGCCCAAGCATTTTTACAGTAATTTATACATTACAAAGGATTATATAGTATGGCAAAGTCTTATTTGTGTAGGACAAAGGTGGAGATCACCAAGGGTGATCTCAATAGTTTCTTCAATGTTCTTGTGTTCAGGCCATCCTTATGGCCTCATTGTAAAAGCAGCTCATACAGTTGGAAGATGTAATTAAGCTATTTGTCATGCACCATCTAAAATTAATGCTTAGGAATTAAATCGCTTGACCTTAAAGGCTTAGCTTAACTAGCATTTTCTAAAAAATACCATTATTCTTAAAGGAGGTGATAGAGAATCACCCCATGGATTTCGATGGCTCAATACCATTGCTTAAAGGAGGAGCCTTTTGATCTTGGAGAGGCTATATTTAGGCTAATGAACAAACTAATAGTACTAAAGAGCCATAAGTATAAGAAGAAGATGAATCTGAGCTATGGGCACATCAGATCTGCTGAAATGAACTGCATTCTAAGACCTTTCAAGGAACCAGATGTGAAAAAGAATACAACATTTCATTCATTGCTTATTTGATGATGAGGCTGAGAGAGACGCTCACCAAGAGCCTTTAGCACTTGCATCATTTGATCCTCCTCCTTCAATAGAGGAATCCACTCAGCACCCATCTTCTGATTCTGATATTAACACAAAACTTGCTGCATTGGAAGCAGGTTTCTAGCAGCATACATCCAGGATGGATCAAAGGATATCTGAGGCTCAGGAAACTATTAAAGAACATCACATTGAATCACAAATTCAATTCAATTCTCCTGTGTGTGTTGTGTCTGAGTTTACAAGCAGAATTGAAAATATGTTCAAGAACCCTGAGATGTTGTATGGTCTAGCTCTGTTTTGTAAAACAATGCTTTGGCTGTGTAGAAAAAAGTATTATTCCGTTTCAAGATATAAAGGAACAATGGTTTGCAGTAGTACATGGTTTTACAATGCTTATGTTCCACTCTTTCTTGCTTTACTCATGTATTATATTATACTGATTCACATCTTACTATGAATTCAAATATTGGTTTACAAATATATATGTTATATGTCAGTGCATTGGAATATTATTTCAGCTTCTTCCCAATCCTTTTGAATAATTACAAAAAAGGAGAGAAATTGCATGCTAGAATGCAAGGAGAGTTTGAATTTAGGGGCTAGTATTTTACTTGTACTAAAGCTGCCCCAATTTAATTATACAAAATCTGATTGCACAACAATTGATTGCATTTAAGTAAATTACATTGTTATACACTTCAATTCAAGTGATATGCTCTACATTTGTTTCAATTTTTTCATATGAAATTTCATATGTTTTATTATTCTAGAATTGATTTTATTATCAAAAGAGAGAGATTATTAATCCCTTATCATTAAACAATTTGATGATGTAAAACTATACATTTGAATATAAATATGTTGCGAGAATAAGATGAATAGGTTTTCAAAGCAATAATCAAGCATGCAATGGTCAAGGACTTGGGTGACCCAACTTTCACATAAAGAAGCCAAGCTCTTGACAAGATGGCTTCATCTAGGGCTTATCTTTACTTCACTAGGTTAGAATATCAAAATCTACCCTAAGAATCTTATGGCACATAGGTCATGAATCATTTTCATACATATCATCTATACTCATGTATAACTAATAACGTTTATTCATAGATCATAAGTGAGCATTGGTTTGTTAGAAAACTTAAGTTACACATTAAGAAAAATACATTAATAGCATCATAAGTCATAATAGAACCAAGTGAAGAATAAAATCCAAATAATACAAATAGTAATATATAGAATTTGCACTAATCTTATAGTATGATATCATTATCATATAATACGACCAATTTATTTGTGTGATTGCATAACAGATTGGACCCGGTGATCCAATATTTGAGTTGATTTATTAATTTGTTCGTACAATACGATATATTCCACTATACAATATGACATCTATATATTCTTCATATACTTAAAAGATAGTAAAACTATCAGTATTAGTATAATATGATGTCTTACATCTTACAAGTATGATCTTAATTTAACAGAGAGGGTATAGGCTATATTAAAAAGTTAAAATTCTTCATATAGTATAATATCTACTTATTGGATAGTATGATCATGTTATGTACTTTACAATGTAAGAAGATCAATGTGATCGTAAAATTCAATGTTTACTATCGTAAATGACAATACATCTCAAACTGAAAAATTGAAAATGACACTAAGGCAATTGGTGAAGCTAAAGAACTTCATACAATATGATATTCATTATCATATAGTATAATCTATATCAAACTAAAGGGATGCAAATTCATATTAAAGCATGTGATACTGAAGTGGTTCTAAATAATAATAGACATCATCAACTTGTACAATCCTTCTAAGTAAGTGCATAAGGTAGATTGAATATGCTAATGTTGTGTACGATCAATATATTAAGCAGTTATCATATAATATGATCCCTTGGATCATCCAATACAAATAAAAACTAAAAATTGTAACAGTTAGTAAATGTCATTGAAAATCAAAATTTAACCATTTATATTCTTTAGGATTTCTTAAAATAAAATGTTAACATTTATTGTTATATAAATAACACCTCAAATTGATTGAGAAGTGATTAATACAACTTTCATATCATTCTAATAGATGAGATTTTTGCTTCAGTCGAGATCTTATGCACCATATGCTTGAAACATTCCAACAAAGAAAGAGATTTATTAAAGCTATTGTTTAAGCATCTTTCTTCCTTCTCATTACAAACATTTGGTAACCTTGTTTTAAGATTCATGTACATTTAGTTTGCGCCACTTGATGCTTGAGTTAAGGTTGAAACATATTATAAAGAGCTTATTGTATAAATGCTTCAACTTTTTCCTAGCCTCTTATATTGAATCATTTGAATCTTGTTAATTATGGCTCTTTTGGGCCCTTCATATATCCCTTTGTAAATCTTTTATTATAATGGTTTACTCGTACCGATTTTTTGACTAAAGAATTTAAAAAGTTGGTATTATTTATTTTCAAGTTTTTACCTGACCTGTGCTTTCACATAAAGAATTTAAAAAGTAATCAAGAGTTCTGTTAAAATTTACGATTCACCATTCTCTTGTAGCTCAATCATTCCAACAAACACAATATTCTAAAAGTGCAGGAACTGCACAAAACTATTGTATTTTCGGATGATGACTTTATCGATTAACTAATGAAGATATCAAAATAAAAGCTTTTGTTTCTAGCTTCTACGAGCATCGCCAATAATAGCTGAAACTAAAGAAAAGACAACTCGTTTTCCTCTTAACAGTAGATAGAGGAAGAAATGTAAGAACCTGCTATTAGATCTTCAATGGAAGGAGAAGACGAAGAATTTTTTGTCACCTTCGATGGTGAAGCATTTGTTACTTCGTCGTTGTAATTCACGTCGCTATGTGACAGACCCATGGAGCGAAGAGGTAGAAAGTGGTTGCCGCAGGCGCGGCGACTGATGTTTCTCTTTACACGACTTGGGTTCGTCGGTCATTTTAAGCTTCGTTTTCCAGCGTGGTGACCGGTCGGCTTTGGCCGCTTTCACAGGTCGATTCATCGTGTCGTGTCAAGCTATGTTCAACCGACAGTATGGATCAATCGAAAACCAAAAATAAATAATATGCATTATTTATAATAGAAATATTATGAGATAATTTTAGAAAATGCAGGTTTCTTTTATTAATCTATTTTTTAATAATTTTGATATTTAAAAATTTTCAAAATCCAAGTTTTTCAAATATTTTATTTACATCAAAATACTTTTAAAAACATTTTCTCGAGTCATAAATCACTTAAGACGATAGCTTAGAGTTTCTAAGGTAGCTTTGAAACAAAATTAAACAAAAAAAAGGTCTTCAGAAATGTAATTTTATCTGAATAAAAATAATTTTGAAATTATTATTAAATTTGGAATTTTTTAATTTATAAAAACAATTTAAAATAGTTTAAAACTCAATTTGCAAACGGAAAAAGGAGTCATCCTTGTACATAAAATGGCTATCTTCTGTTGCCAGATGCTTTTCTTTTCCATTAGTGTGAACCAGTGAGCTTATTAACTTCGTCTCAAAAATTTGTTTGATGTCATCTTATATTTATTTTAAAAAATAAATATTAATTAGATAAATTTATAAGGATCTTATCAAAATTACTGTTTGATTTATGTTCTTTTTTTTTTTTTGATAAATTGATTTAGGCCTAGTTATAATTATCAGAAATTATAAATATGAGAGTGATCAACAACTAGGATCACATCATATAAACAGAAATTATAAGTATGTTCATTAAATAATAAGTTTGGTTTTCCTTTCCAACATCTATATTTAAAAAATCATTCAAAATGCTGTTTTGGTATTTGATTCTTGTAATTGAAAAAGAATTTTTTTAAAAAACATTTTTAAAATAAAATTTATAACACTTTTAAAAAAATTGTTTGATATAAAATAAAAAAAAATAGTGACTAAACATCTAAGAAGACTACTACTAATAGTAATAGAAAAATGACTACATTGAAATTTTTTTCTTAAATGACTAGTTTAAATTTTTTTTTACTACTTTATGATGAAATATAGAATATAGTCCTCACCAAAATAGTAATTGTCAAAATAATTACTATTTTTCTATATTTTAATATTATCTATCTATTTTATTTTTTTTATTGGTTCAATATGCTAATGTTATTTAAGATACATAAACCATATCTAAATTGCTCAATCACATAAAAGCGCATTCCAACGACTCAAAAGCACCAAAATAATAATTCATATGCATTTATACAAGTTTTGCAATTATTTACACAAAATTTTATTTTTTAGAAAATCTCTAAAAAACAAAATTTCTAATTGATGATTCGACCTCGTAAGATCCACTATGATATGCATTTCCCCACATCATAAAACTAGAAAAACCTCTCTGCAATGTAAATATTATCATGCACTTCAATCATGAACTTCTTCTTTACACATCTTCTTCATGTAGCTCTGTTCATCCACATGTCAGAGAAAAGAGAAATGCACTTGAAATGCCCAGCCATTGACGTATAGTGTGCCTTTTACTTCTAACAAAGCATATCTGAAATAGGCACATTTAGAAATATATTTAAGTTTTGCAAAAATACCTTGACTATTATAAACCTTGTAGTTCATCCAACTTAATCAAGAAATTGAGGCATTTAAGCCATTTAAAACAAACATAGGCATTGTTATTCCATTGATTATTTGTTTTGAATGAATAAATGAATAAAACATTCTAATATATCACACTTACCAAAATCATCATACAGCAATTGGGTATTTCCAAAATCATCTAAAACATCCTTCATGCCAAATTACAAATTACACTCCTTGGCAAGCAAAGCAAAATTGCTGAAACATAAGCTTAAAATCTACAACCCTAAGGGTACAGTAACAAGATGGTCTACTGACAAGAATGTAGAGTTTCTTAACTTGTTCGATCATTCTGGCTTTGAATCTTTAGTTCTGGTTACTCAAAACACATAAGTTAGCTAAGCCCTTTAAATTGCTTTAAATCTAGTGGTCAGACACCAGATCCCAAATGACTTTTAGGCTCTGAAGCTTCATTACAATGGATCATAGCTCATTTCAAATCCAAATCCTTGTCAAAGGTTTTTTAAAACATGCTCCATAGTCATGTCAAGCATGACTGACTCTCAATTATCGAACCAATATACACCACAATGAACATCTACATGAGCTTTTCGGGAAGCTTTCTAAGACAAAAACAACCCACAATTCCGAAAAAAAAAAAAAATCTAACATTACGGCCAAGATAAATGACAGACAAATAATCTAATTTGAATGGTCTTAATGTGAACATTCTTTTAACAAGATCACTTCTCTTGCACCAAAATTCCATTTGGATTGTTGAGCCATTGATTGAAGCTACCACTTATGTTTAATTAACAATAAAATTTATGTCTATTGGAAGTCACAGAGTCCTTAATCATGAAACCTCATCCGAGTGTAAATTTGAGGGTTATTATATCACACAAATTACCAGCGCCCCTAATTTATTATATCCAAGAAAATGATCAACACAAATCTCAAAAACACAATAAAAAACAATGATTTGGATAATTTTAAAAATTTTCAATATAATGATATTGAATATAACAAGAAAATCTACATAGCATTGATAGCATAATAACATGTACATCAAAGAACCTCATCAATTTTGAATGACAAAATCAAAAATCTAAACTTTGTTGTAAAACGATGTCAAAACAAATAATGCACGTTCGTATAATGATACATTTTTGAAAACTTAATAAAATATTGCTAATAACTAACTAAAACAATGCAGTATTACTTAGACAGGAAAGAATACTAAAAATTGTTAATAAAAGATATCAAATGAAATAATAAAAATGTTTAGATAACATTGGATAAAATGATGTAGTTCTGCAAACTAGACAATCCATTGGTTCTAAAACTACTTAAAAAAATTGTTATTAAAAGATGTCAAACAAAATAATAAAAAATTTTAAATAACATTGGATAATATGATAAACTTTTGCAAAATAGATAACACATCGATAATAACTGAAACAATATCATATAGAAAGAAAAGAATGCTAATGGAGTTATCAAAAAAAATATCATTTTAATTGTTCACTTAACATTTGCAAACCATATTGTTTTAATTGATCAATCATCATAAAGGGAAAACGTTGAGTTTCATTTAAGTTTGACAGGCTCGAAGGGTTCTTAAAACTTCTGAAACGTAGAAGACTCCTATGAGCACTAGGGCCATGTGTAGTTTCGAGTAAGAATGGCCAAGTTAAATCTCACCACAGGAGGTACCAATCTAATAAAGTTCAAAGGGTTATGTTATCCTAGGTCTAACACTAAACCAAATAAAGTATTTGACACATAAAGAACCAAACCAAGAAGGAAGGTTAGTTTCTAGGGACCAATACATCTATATATTTTACCTTTCTTATTTAAAGTCGTGGTTAACATCCTAAAGCAACACAAAAGTTCCTTGTCCTTCACTGTCAACAACTCAAAGTAACACCAACTTTGCACATGCCACAGGCATCTAAAGAGGGGCTCCTTTAGTTATTGACAATTTACTATATTTATTTTATTTGTAACATTTTTTTCATTCAAATATAATTTAAATTTTACACTAGAGGCTTGAAAATACACATACCAAATCATGCTCAATGTTTTGTTCAGATTTTCTTCATGAACATGAGAGCTTCTTCTTCCATCATTAAAAGTGACAAAACTGAACATTGCTAAATCTTTTTCTAATTCCAAATATTTTCATATTTTAATACACATAACAAGATTATGAAGTCAAGGCTTAAGCAATACTTCCATAATTTTTTTTTTATTTTATCTGTTTGACTAGAATACACGCAATAAAGCAATTTCATTCCTTTTTTCATTAAAGAAATCGTTTTGTTACAAAGTGTATAAAATATTATATAAACACTAATTGTTTGAAAACTAACATATGCTCAAACTTTTTAAATATGTAATACATATTAGTGTATTGTCATAAAAAGAATTTCTAAGGGTATATCAAAAGAAATTGGTTAATTACCTCTAGGGAGCACTTGAGCTATAATTTTGCTTGCATATCACCACTGAAGTTCATATGTAACAATGCACAAAGCTGGAACTGATACTTATGAATGAGCTTTCAAACCGACTCTTCAAACAATAATAGGTGACGAGTACCAATCTTCATTCATTTTCTTACATTCAGGCTATAAAATGGCCGTATTAAAAAAATTTACGTTCTTAAAAATTCCCCTAGTGTAACACAATCCATAAAATCTTGTAACAGCAATTTTCATACTATTGACATTACATTACCTAAGCCAATTTTAGGTTGGAGATATTAGTTTATTCTATCAAATGTACACTTTACATCTCAAACTCAGGATTAAACTTCCCTTATCAAATAGCATACTCAAACAAGCATTAGAACTAAACCTCTTGCACACACGTAGAAAAGCCCATCCACTGACGAACAGTACATACTACAAGGACAGGAAGGATAGCAAGGTTGCATTATCTAAGGATATCTTGTAACAAGTAGCATCGTACACAATAGAGGATGGAAGAAGAAAAGATACCTGCATTTAGTTTCGATACTGGAATCAAGCACATAGATACAGTCTTTAAGTGATTCAAACATTTTCTGGCCAAAACTCCCTGAAGAAAGCTCGGTCAAATTCTTTCTCTTTCATTTGTTCTTCTTCTTGCAACATTTTCTTTAACCTCTTAGACATAGCCTTTGGCTTCTTCCTAGGCTGCCCCTTGTCCTAATATAAGCATGAAAATACATCAAAAATAAGGTTCAGTGTTGTATCTCATAAAGAAATATGACTAATTTCGTAACTAAATACAATTTAATAAAGTAAGAAACTTAGACAAAGTGGAACAAGTATTAAACTATACTTGATTAAGCTAGGGAAAAGAAAATCAAGAACTGCAATAATTTATATTCAAACAATCTGCTGCTATATGGTTTAAAATTGAACTAAATGTTCCTCAGAAGCAGTCAAAGAAACCAACGAAGAACAAAAAACAATCCATTTTAAGTTTCCTAAAAAGCATTGTTCTGACAACTAAAGGCATGAAAAGCATTTAAATTTTCAAGCATGTATAAACTCACCTTTTCGATTTCTGACACAGATGAATACTCTATTGAGTTCACTTGCCTCTTCTTTTTCTTCTCAGCCCCTATTCCAGATTTATTCTTCTTTACTTCAGTTTGTACTGGCTCTAACCTACCCTGCAACAGCACCCAGAAAAAAAAAACAATTCTAACATCATGAGGAAGTAACTACAAAATTAGTTTGAAGAAAAGAACCCAAAGAGAAAAATTTAAGGCAATTCAGGCTATATAAGCCTTGTGTGTTATCTAATCGTTTTGTGCAGTCAAACGGACATAACAGAAACCAATACTGCTGGTTAACAGATATCAATTCGAGGCACATAATAAGTTTTTTCACTTTTTGACAAACCCCACTTGTAAAGACACCAAAGGAAAATAAAATGGCACCACATATTTCTTAAGTCCTGCTATTTTTTCCTTCATACCTAGTTTCTTAAAAAGTTCCTCCTTGCTGCTACATCCTAGATCTAGTATCTATTCATCTCCAGTTCTTTTCCACCAAAATTTGTTCAACCATTTCCTTTGTACCAATGGCCTATGAAGATTTCAGAATGCTAATATTGTAACAGACATTAACCATCATTGCTCCTTATATAAGTTCTTGAAAACAACAATGGTATGTTAGATAACAAAGTGTTTACCAATTTACTTGACAGTATTACGTTGCCTTACACAAGTACCACAGGTAAATTCCACATGGCAGAGAAACTTGAGTTTCAACTTTCGATTCATATTAGTAGTGAGCCCTATAGTATCTTAGATTTACAATGCCCAACATAGTTTGCTAGATGAATGCTGACTTGAGAAGGAAAGGTGACCAGCTTCACGGACTCTCAGTTTAGGTCTACATTTGCTTAAGGTATATGAGAGTATTATGTTCAGCTATACATTAACAAAGTAGAAAAAAAAAACATGTTGATATACAAACTTTAGTGGTTTGTTCATAGACATATAAGATTTCATCTTTAATTAAAAATTTAAAACACTTATAGCCAATTAGCTACATGTGTGTTTCAAATCTGATGGAGTTGCTACTGTGGTCTCAATCTTTAGCCTGAGGGAATGAACTTCCAAGGTCAATTTATGCAGTTTTGTGATCGGAGATACATTTATAAAAAGTTGTACTAAAAAATTGTTCACAAAAAAAGATGTTAAAGTGCAAGGAAAACTCTTCCAGAATACCAAACAATGAATCTACTTGCTAGTGCTTTGAGCGGTTTAGCAGGATTCTCTTTCCCAAACCAATAATGGGTAATCTACTAACAAAAAACAGCTCCATAGCCTGTGCAACGCTGAGAGACAAAGTTGAATGCAACCATCAACCAAGGATGAACAGCGTCCCACACATTTATTTATGATTTTTTCAATTCTGCCATCTGCCTTTCTCTGGATCCAGGCAAAAAAGCAGTAGGCAACAATGAATTCGATCATCTCTCAAGGGTGCTAAAATTTACCTTACCTCAACAACAATAGATTACGGCATTGCTTGCAACGAACTCCGGGGACCTCAAGTTCAAAAGAAGTGCATAATACCCTTGAGAAGCAATTGAAGGTTACAAACAATTGACAAATGCCACCAAGGTCAACATTGCATAGCGAAAAGGTAAGGTTGTCAAAAGACTTCAGCAAAATCATGCCTTAGACCCAAACTCATGGTTCAAGTTGTAACCTGACATCATAGATGCAGGATATATGTTATCAAATATGCATGTCTAGAACAATTTTGGCTCCAAATCTGAAAAAATTGCTGATAGAACAAAAACTATGTGCTTCAAGAATGAATAAAGCTATATGTTAGCTACAGAGAGAAAACTCAAAACTGACTAAGCAAGAAGAATTGGTTTATATTAGATTGACGGGAGCTAGGTATTATTCATCTCTTGTTAGCCAAGAATGGATTTCAATGTTGTCATGCAAGTTGAATGCTGGTTTTCTACTAAATGTATAAATAAGCTTTGGCATCAAACAAGGTCTATTTTTTCATTGATTGTTAAATGCAAAACATGATTAAAGATGCTTCATCGATATATTAATTAGATCATCACTTGCAATTAGTAGATAACATTTTGGATGCACTGGTAAGCAGTTGAATTGCCATGGTGACTTTGAAAAGCAATAAATATCACAGTTATGAAAAGTTGAGGTTTGAACCGTACCAAGAATTTCAAATAAAGGTGTTGGCACATCCTAGCACACGAGCAAAAAAAGAAGGGCAAAACTAAGTCAGATGGAGCCCCTAAACAAGAAAGAAGTCTAAGAAGAACCAACAAAAGATGATATTAAACAATTAGTCTCTCCCTCTCCCTCTCTCCCCCCCCCCCCCCCCCCCCTTCCCTCTTGCCCTTGCATCCTTTCTTCTTTTTCTTACTCCAAATTTTATAAACAACTTAGAATAAGTGTTCACATCAAAGAAAAATGGTGGAAGCATTATCCATGCCCCTAGCAAAAAAGTTCAACAAAAATACAGAACAATCAAAGAGGAAAGACAAAGAAAATAAAATCCTTGAATGGGTTCAAAACCTGAATTTGAGCCATCCCGAAATGACCAATCCAAAGGGGATAAAAAAGGAGCAAGAAGTCAAACAACTAGAAGAACACCTTACTCTTTGCATCTAGTTAAACAAGAGGTGTAGGGCCATTAAAGGCACCATAAGAAGAATTTCATTATTTTATAAACAACTTAGAATAAGTGATCACATCAAAGAAAATTGTTGGAAGAATAATCCATACCTATAGCAAAAAATGTTTAACAAAAATGGAGAACAATCAAAGATGAAAGTCCTTGAATGGGTTCAAAACCTGGATTTGAGCTATCACAAATGGCCAATCCAAAGGCGATCAAAAAAGGAGCAAGAAGTTAAACAATTAGATGAGCACCTTACTCTTTGCATCTAGCTACCATAAGAAAAATCTCATTATCTTACAAACAACTTAGAATAAGTGGTCACATCAAAGAAAAATGTTGGAAGCAATATCCATGCCTATGGCAAAAAAGTTCAACAAAAAAAGAGAACAATCAAAGAGGAAAGACATAAAGACAATGAAAGTCTTTCCATGGATTCAAAACCTGAATTTGAGCTATCCCAAATGGCCAATCCAAAGGGGATAAAAAAGGAGCGAGAAGTTAAACAATTAGATGAGCACCTCACTCTTTGCATCTAGCTAACATGAGGTGTAGGGCCATTAAAGGCGCCATAAGAAGAATCTCATCCAACTTGTGATACAAAGTAAGAACAAATAATTGAATTTGAACATAAAAATCATGAAGAACATAAAAAGTAAATGAAATTTTAGCTTAAATTGCACAAATAAAGTGTTTATCATAGGGTCATCATACGAACCATGATAAGGATAGCTAATCATGGGCCAAAAAAAGAAGAAAAAAAATCAAGAAATCATGAAAAATGTTAAATCAATTTTTTCCAATCTAAAATAAAACTTTTAAAACAATTAAAAAGTTGAATATATAAAATCAAAATGATGATAATTGGATCATGATAGATGACATATGATAGATATCTCATCATAATTTCAAATTTATCAATAATATAACTCTTCAGTTTTTAAAATAATCCCTCAATTTGCAATGAAGATATCGAACTATTATCATTGTACTCTTGGTTAATAGCTTAAAAATTTGAGTTGGCTTAGTAGCCATCTCTTGACTCATTTTAATAAACAAATCTTTACTTTTTTTCTTTATCCTTTTAACTCTATCTTCTTTTCAATTGAATCTTTTTATCATACTCTTCATTCTTCTTTAACTCAAGCAATTACCTCATTTCATCCCACTTCATTTGCATTACAATTCCTTCATTTTTTTAACTCTCAATATTGTAGCTTTTGCACCCGTGCTATCCGCCTTGCCAATTTTGCATGCAAAGGACCTCACCTGCACCACCTGCTCACCCCAACACACCAATCCAAGCACCAAACCAACCCTGAGCAAAATGAATAGTGTTATCTTGTCTTTATTTCACATTTAAACTTTCACTTTGACCAATTTTATTTTTTTTATATCATTTGATATCAAAACTTAGCATCATGATGTTCCATCCACTGTGATATTCAAGAAATTATCAATAGTTAAACTTAGTCTTCTCATCAGTAAGATAACAAAACTTCTTTATTATTTTATTAATCAAATGACGACCAAGATAATAAGAAGAATAAATCAAAGGCTTATCAAAATTAATAGAAAACTTAGTTCGAGTAACATATCAATGGTGATAAGAAATGCAAAACAAATTACAAACTTTAAAGCATAAAATGAAAAATCAATTCCAAACCTGATACAAACCCAAATGCAAAACTCTTCAACTTTACTTATTGCAGATATTAAAAAGGTGAAAAAGATTCAACCCAATCAAAAGAGTGATAATACATATGCTTTTGAATTATTGTAAAATATGTCTACTAATGCTCTGTCTGTGAAGTGTCTTAAGCCCAAGCCCTCGAAGGCAGACCTTGTTTCTCGAGTTGCAACAGAGAAAATTCAAGCGTGACAACGACGAGAACCTAAGAAATGAAGGAAAAGAGAGTTTTTGCCAGTAGATGAAATTCTTTAAGAAAATTGAATTTAAGTTCTTAAATTACTTCATTTATAATTTTTATAACTTTATATAGAGATTTGAATATAATATTTTATTACAAAATATTTTTTAATTTCTAATAAGAAATATTTGATTAAGATTAAAATGAAAATTTCGTAAAATTTTGTACCATAATGAGCCTGTCCACTCAAGCATTTGATTGCATTGACACAATAAATTTACATATCGAGAATGCAAACCACATACGCAATGGTTGTCCTATATGGGCACATGCGCTATCCCACGCGGTCGCACTCAACCAATGAGTTCAGGCATGCCTACAAGATGCCTCCTTTCCATGTAGGCACCTGCACCCTCGCAAGCGATGCGTGACCTACATGCTCTGACATGCCTACAAGATGCCTCCGCATGCACAATTCTTACTGCATGGTGCTACTACAACGGTTTTTGTCATTTTGTTGTCTCTAAACTTTTTCACAATATTTGGAAAACCTTCTACAAGTTGATAAGTTTTTGCGGTACTTAAAACTCCTCTACGATGATTTTCGTCATTTTGCCGTCTCCCTTGGACTCACCATAAAAAATAAATTTCCATCAACTTGTAGAGGAGTTTCTAATACTTTTTTAGTCTCAACTAAAAAAAAATATTTTGCCATTTTTGAATTTTTTTGAAGATAGTTCCGATTCAATTTCCAACATTTTTGTCGTAACTTCTTGATATTTTATCCATTTGGGTTTGTCCCTATGTATTCATTCTTCGTTTTAATAGTCATTATGAATGTACTAACTTGTTTTAAAACTTGAATAAAAAAAAGAAATAATTCAATGACAATTGAAAAATACAAATATATAATATATTTTGATAATGTTTGCATCTCATGATAGTTATTCTCAAACTCACGTCTTATTGTTGAAATTCTGTAGTATATTTTTGCATTAGTTGTCTTTGTTGGTGGCATAAGCTATGAAACTTCCTTTACCTTTCCTCCATATAACCCAAAGGAAAAAATTCTTCTTTAATTAATTTCTTAAACTAGTTCAATTTATTTTAACAACTATGTTAATTCTTAAGTGAACAAAGAAAAAAAAATGTCACTTTATTAGTTGATAAATAGCCAAACAAAAAAAAATGTCTCTGACTACTCAAAGTAAACATCTAATCTTCTTACATCCATTATACTATCATAAACAGGCAAATCAAGTGTAACATTTATCTTGAAATGATGATGTCAATTCTAATGCATCAAAAAGATAAGATTGATGTTATCCTAAGATTACTACTTAATCTAGAATTCCTCTAAATAAGAGTATATTTTTTTTGACAGATCATCTTTAATATTAGTCATAAGAAACGATTAGAATTTTAACACCATCTTCATTAGTATTTACATTTGTTGGGTTAATAAAGTAATCTATATTTGATGGTGACATAATTGGCATAGTCACTTTGACTAAAGCCTCAATCTCCTGATTCTGTTTTGCGACTTACTCTTCAACTACTCTCTTCTTAACTTTTGTCATTGACGTCGAATCAAAGCGTTCTGATACCAAAAATAATATGATGTCTACAAGACATTCTCACCCTAAGCCCTCTATAGCAAACCGTATTTTTCAAATTACAATAACGAAAATTGAAGTGCGAGAACGATGAGGAACTAAAAAAGAAAATGAGAAGAAAACTTTTGCTACAAAGAAATGAAATTTTCCAAGAAATTTGAATTCAAAAAATTCTTAAATTATTTCATTCATCATTCTCATCTCTTTATATAGAGGTTTGAATATAATATTTTATTATAAAATACATATTTTTTTAATTTCTAAAAGAAAAATATGATTTTAGCCTAAATAGAAAATTCTACACAATAAAAAGCTTATCTACACACATGTTGACCGCGTCAACATGGAAGGTTTACTTACCCTGTGCGCCAACTTGTGTGTGATAAGTGATCAATGTGTGCATGCACAATCCAACGTGGTTACACATGCCCAGGGCATGCAAGCGTCTAGTATGCTTCCAAGTGGGTGCCTACGCCTCCGTGCACAACGCATAACCTGAGCGCTGTAGTGCACGCTCTGGTACTCTTATTGTGTTGTGCTACTACAAAAGTTTACATTATTTTGTTGCATCCTTTGATTTTTTTTACAATTTTGTTGATTTAACGAACATAGAATTGAACTCTTAATTAACTAGTCTAGTATTCAACAATAAAAATGACTTATTATACAATAAATTTCAAATCTAATGATGTGCAAACTAATATTTATGTAAGTAATTCAAGAAAACAATTGTCATTGTTAATACAAACAAATTTTTTTGAAGAAAGTGGTGTTATTATTAATGAGATTTCTAGCTTAAATTATTCATATAAATCTACTAAAAAATGGAAGAATAAACCATTTATTGAAGATGTATGACCCACAAAGTATAAACATAACAAGCTAACATCAAAGTTTGTGAAAAACTACCTAGACTTCAACTTTGCAAAGAAAAATTTCTTTTAGCAAGTAGGAATGATACACATAAAGAATAAGAACTTAAATATGAACATAAAGATCATAAAGTACATGAAAAGCAAACAAAATTTGGGTTTAAATTACATAACAAAGTATTTATCATAGACTCATGACATGAATAATGATAAGAAGAGCTAATAATGACCCAACGAAGTTAGCCATGAGCCAAACAAGAGAAAAAAATTAAGAATCATGAAAAATATTAAATCGATTCTTTTTTAGTCTTAAATAAAGCTTCTAGAATAGTTAGATGACTGAAGTTATGAAATCAAAATAATAGTAGGTGACTTATGATGAATGACTCATGATAAGTGACATAATTGATGGCTCATAGTAAGTTTAAAACTCTCAATAATATAAGCTTTCAACTTATATAAATATCCCTAAATCTAAAATGAGAGCATTAATTATTACATATGAGTTATTATAATTGCACTCTTGTTTGGTAACTTAGAGAGTTTGAATTGATTTGGCAACTTTCTTGTGAATTTATTTTGGTAAGTGAACCATTACTCTCTCATTTATTCTCTTAATTGTATTTCTTCTTCATTTGAACCATTTTATCATATTTTTCATTTCCTTTTAACTTAAACAATCACCTTATTCTATCTCACTTCATTTACATTGCCATTCCTCTATTTTTAGTTCTCAAATATTATAGCAATTACTATAGCACCCATGCTACTTGCCCATTAGTTTCATGCACAAAAGGCCTCACCTATGCTACTTGTCTATGCTATCACACTAGTCCACATGCCTCCCATTTCTACCTATAATATCAAAAAAGAATATTTTTTCCCTGATTGCAAAATAATGCAACAAGTTCTAAAAGGTGTTAGACAATTATTTCACTCTTAAAATGAGCAAATGCTTTGTCAAAATGTTAATTCATAAAGCACATGGCTTGCAATTGCCATCCATAACTCACATGTTGTACATTAGCATGTATCATGATTTAGCAGGTGGCAAAAAATAAAGAGCAAAGTATGAAGAGCAAAATCAATAAGCCTATTAATAACTTTCTTTTGCGAATATTTAGTACTAGAACTAAAGAAAAACAATGATTAGCATAAGCATAAGCCATACATGATTCAACAAAATCAACATCCATAAGCATGATCCTCTAAGAATAAATGAATGCTTTGACCAAATTTAGTGTAGATGAAATTTTCCAAGCTTCATCTAAAACGAGAACGTCACCAAATGTTAGCAACAAAGACGAGAACAGATAACATTCAAGACTTGCAAAGGCCAACATGAGAATTCAGTAAATGACGTTCAAATACCGTTAAGGCTCCAACAACGCTTATACTCATAAATAAAGGTAAGACTTTCAAATAGCTTGAAATTCATATTGGATTTTAGTTCAAATCAAAGTAATGAAGCTAGACCACCAGCAACATAAATTGACTTAGTTCATATTTCTTGCAATTTGGAATCACAATAGGACCAACTCAATAACATTTGAAATCAAACAATGCTTTTTACGTGTATTTATGTAACAATATATAAGTTACAAGTACACTGTAAATAACAAAATTGATTCAAATTTGGTGTGTATTTAACATAATCTAAATGCTAAATAAGTTAAATATAATAGATAAACAAATATGAATATAAATGTACCTAAAGTATTTTTAAAAATTAATTTCAAGCCAACTAAGTTAACAAATCTAGTTCACTCAAGTCAACAAGGCTTGAACCAAGTTTGGTAGAAATCGATTTAATTGAGCCATGAGTTACGAGGAGATCAAGCCAACTTTGAGGACATTGTTTGACCAAAATCAACTCAATCATAACCTTACTCATAAAAAGCACATTAAGGTCATTCATCAAAGAGCATGTCATTTCCTTGTCTACAAATGTAACAGAGAAGAACACAAGACACATCAAAGAAATAATCATTAACATCAAATAGCAAGAACCCAAAATAAACATCATAATTGCATGTTCAAGTGTCAAACCTATTTACATTTAGTTCGATGGGGCAATGAATTGGCCAAGATTGACAAGAGAAGAATAAAGCAATGACAGAAAGGTTGTAATGAAGCATGATTAATATTTCTTTGTGAAACTTTCAAGTATAATTGCAAGTTCATCAAGCATTTATCTACACTAGTTGCCAATCTTCATGAATTAATTCATGACAAATAAAAGTTTGGATGAGAACGCAGACATGGGGATACTTACTCAAGTTCAATCTTATCAACAAATACAAGAATTGATTATTAATCAAGTTCGTTGATATGCTCTTATAGTCACTAATAACATTGTTTGCTTGTTTAGTTCTATGCTCAAGCAACTAATGGTGCATGGAGAGTTTCCCCTACAACATGGAAAAGACAAAGATTTAAGGAAGCCATAAATGAGGTTAATAAAGAAAAGAAGATTAAGCACAACTTGCAAGATGGATTTTTGTACAAGAAACTCTAATTATTCATTCTAGATAGTTTTTTGGACATTTTAGAATGATCAAAAGCTCTCTAATATTTGCCAAGGGACTTAACTAGTAACAAAGCACTTTGAAGTGGGTAAGCTTGTGAAAGGTTATGTGCATTGCAAAGCCATCTAAATGAAAACTAGGCTTTTTCATTCCTCTCCTAGTTCAAACAAGGTCATGAGATAACATCTCCATTGAATTATTGAGAGACATATCTATGACACGAAGATGTCATAACTATTTGTTTAGAGTGGTTAATTATTTAGCATGATGATACTCGCTACATGGCAAAGACCTTAAAGAATGCTTAGGTGCATAAGCAATCTCTCATCAAGGATTGACATTTCTTCATGGATATGCTAATCACTATAAATAATCATTAATACAAACGTGAAAAGAGGTATTACTCTTCCTCCTCAAATAGATGATCAAAAAGAAGTCACAAACAATGTAATCATATATCCCCAAAAAATATAAGAAAACCTTTAAAGTCAGTTTTATTACTATTTGAGATGCATTAAGGTAACATCCTTTTTCGATTAGGTATGGCATTGACCATTCCTAAAACCAAAAATTAGTTAACCATAAACATATTTTAGTTAATAGTCGTATAGTAGATATACCAAGTTATTGTTACAAACCCAAAGACATTATTACTACGATCAAGAGATCTCATTCAAAATTATCTTATTTCATCATTCTATAGAAAGTAATTCTCCAACTATACCTATTCGTTTTGGGGGTATTTTTGAAGTGTTTTAAAAATAATTTGGTAGTCGAAAATCAAATGCTCGATTCAACTCTACAAATTAATGATTATTCGAGGTATATCTAATCAATATTCCTTACATCCCCTTCGATCTAAAGCTTATACTAGTTAGTATTAGCACTTCAAAAAAGCACAAGCTTAAGAACCTCTAGAAGGAATTAGTCAATTCACAAAATGGGATGCAACTTCTGAAATCTAAATAAAACAAAATGCTCAACAAGATAGAAATATGTTTGACAACCAATATGACCTCGAAAACCATGTTGCTCCACATCAGCAAGGAGCAACTTAAAGGTAAAGGAAAAAATTTGTGATCATCCATAATGTAAAGCCATATATATTAAAAAAATTAAAGTCATGATGCACAAATCAAGTGGAGAGAAAAACCAACTAGAAGACAATGATTAAACAAGACCTGAATTAATGAAACATGGTGCCCATAGATAGATGAACTATGCAACCATTACAAGAAAAAGGTTATGATATCAAGAAATTACATAATTCACTAAGAACTTGGGAATACCTCAATCTAGAATGACATGCATGTCAATCCTCAAGGAGAAACAAAAACTATTAACTGAAAAATGAAATGCCACTAAAACAGAGTCAAATGGTACTAGGGATCAATTCAAGCAACAAGTTTAATGAAAATAATATCCCAACTCACCTTGTTGATCAAGGTCATAACGTATGCTCATATATAGTGATATGTATCATAAAATGGGAAAATATTACAAATAAGTTATGTTCTTTATATAAGAATAGATGGTGTATGAAAATGTGTCTACAGATCTTAGGGGTGTGCAAAAATACCCAAAAAATTGAGAATCAACTAAGAACCATCTTTGGATCATTTTAGTCCAAAACATCATCCCAACTAAGTGAAATCAATTTTATTAGTCGGGTACTCAAGAACCAATTAAAGCTCCTTAGTGTTAAAATATTGAACTGATTAGGATTGCATGGAAGGTAACCAAGTTAATCCAATAATTACCATGTCGTAGTTTGATAAATCTTTTGATTACTAAGGGATGATAATCCCTCTAATAACAAAGGGATATTATGTATCCTAATTGTTGGAGTTAAGGTCCTTTTTTTTAAGTCCCAAACCAAAACCAAACAATTTTTTTTAGATCAATCACAAGCTAATCTAATGGCTCTTGGGTTGGTTCTAATTGCAAGCTATGTCACACCCTAATATGGAACCTATCTAAATTGAACCAAGTTACACCCTAATGGATTCTTCTTGCAAAAATTTCCTGCCCTCTTGAGCCCCTCCACATTTTTGTTGATGCCTTTATTGGAGAAGAACACACAAAAGAGGATACAACAAAATGAATACAAATGCCCACAACATCACCTCTCCTTAGTATATTACCACATATGAGGTTGATCCCTTAAAGGTTCATATGTGGGACATAGATCAAAAGCATAGCTTAGTGTTATTATCATGCAAGGAATTGCATCTTAACAAATAATACATTTTTACAAAAAGAAAATTTCAATCAAAGAATACACTCATCCACAAAATCTCTAGCTACTAAGGCCCTATTTGATTATACAAGGTTAAGAATTGACTCAAAAAAATATAAGTGAAATCACATTCGATGATGTAGCAAAAAATAATACCCAAATTTATCATGGGAAAAACTTTAAAACAAGATAAAAAAACCACAATGACAATAAGCCCAAAAAGTTCAACTAATATCTATGCTTGCTACAAGAACTAGGAAGAGCTTTATAGTGATAAAGTAAAGTTTTTGAGGTATTACATAAGCACATTACAGCTCTTATACTATAATTACTACACCCCACTTAATAGTATGGATATAAACCAACAATATGGCCAATTTTCATTGCTCCACAATGTTTTTGCTATGCTATCATGTCCCCACACTATGTCAATACAAAACTCTAACACATTATATGCCTAAAATCATATACTTGTCTTTTTTAAGCACTCATCTGCTTGTCAATATGATGGTCCTTAAATAAATGATTTAGTGAATGATATATTGAAGAACATTTTGGGATCAAGAAGAAAACAAACATCTATTTTAATAACAATGATAGCTTATAAAAGTGAAATTAAAACAAGAGAAGTCCATTAAAGTTCATAAGCCAAACTTAGCCAAATCAAAAGCGAGAAAAATCAAAACACAATCAGAATGCTGTGTTATTGTTGAGGGAAAGCTATAAATAAAATCCCAACTTCAACCTCTTTCACAATGTGTCCATCCTTACAAGGTGAAGATACCATCAATTTCATCCACTCTAGGGATTGCAAAAATAATTCATCAAGTAATCATACACCAAGGTTTCTTTTCTTTGGTGAAAATGCAGAAAGATGCAACTCTCTATGTAAGCCAGTGCAATAAGTGTCAAGTTCAAGGCCCCGTTCCCCGGCATCTACAAGGTACGATGAAAGTTATTGTTTTCTCATGTTCTACCTCATCTTGATAAATGAACTTTCTTGATCCTTTTACCAAAAGCTAAAGGCAACATAATCCAAGTACACTTGTGAAACGGGACAAGATCACGTCTTTTTTTTTCTGAATTAAAAACAATGATAGAAGACCTTCGAATTATCATGTCTGAAATGATGAGTCTAGTACACAGACAATTTTGGGATGATGTTTTTATCATTATTTTGTATATAAAAAGGAAGCCCTTACATTGGAGAAGTTTTTTGACTTAGAAAATCATGTGGATAACAAATCACATAAACAAAACAATAGAATCTAGTAGTTTTTCATTCTTATGATGCACAAATTGTTCATTTACAAATACTAAATCTATTGCTTTAGAAAGAAGATGAGCTCACTCCTTGAACAAGAATTCACTTCAGAGATAAAACTGAAGAGGTAGTGAAGGGTATAAAATAAAAGGATTCCAAAAGCTCTAACCTGCTCGGAGGCCCCTAGACCTGTACCTTCTTTCCAACCAAATTTCTTCAACAGCTGGAAGGAATCCAACGAATTTGCACGTTATTGAACGAAGAAAAGGCAAAAGAAAGCAGAAACCCCAACCACGGAGCAGAAGAGTACCTGAAACCCTATGTTTGAAGAATCCAGTGCTCTTGACTTTGATCCCGCCACCTCCTCCCTCATTCTGCTAACACAACTTCTGCTGATTTTCAACAAGGCAAGGAAGCATCGATGTTCCGTCAGCGGAAAGAGGCCAGCCGCTGCACGGATAAAATTTATGTTGAGTTGCTATATATAAATTTATTTTTCTAAAATTTTACGCAATAAAATATTAATTATTTTAAACATGATTTCCTATGAAAATAAAAAAGATGATAAATTGCTCATTACTATATTTAAAATATAATATATCTAATTAGATAATATGTATACAATAAGGATTTAAAAAAGTGATATATATGAGTAATACATTCCGTTTAGAAAATATGTGTAGAAGTTATAGTTTTGAAAGTAAAGTACAAATTTAAAAAACATATTAACTAAATAATAAGTCAACAACAATTTATATTCGATAATGCTTGATATTTTTGTAACATTCTCCTTTTTATGGAATAAAAAAATGATATAATGGTAATACTTAATGTTTATAAAATGTGTGTTTAGGTAATAGCTACGAAAGTACACTAAAATTAAAAAAAACATATTAACTAAATAATAAGTCAACTACAATTTATATGAGATAATGCTTGACATTTTGTATCATTTTCTGTCTGATGGAATAAAAAAGATCTTTTTAAAAATAATTTACATCAAAAATATCTTAATTTTTTTAGGTTTTATAGTTGCAGACGTTTGTCTGCTCTTTTTTAAAATTCAAAAGAAATACTAAATTTATTTCCAAATTTACAATTAATACATTTTTTAACTTTTTTAAATAGTAAAAAAGAACAATTTTGTTTATTTAATTTTAATTTAATGTTTTAATAAATTATCAATCTATTTCAACCACATCCAAATCTCACTTCATTCTAACTACATAATATATTCTAATTACAACTGTCAAAAAAAACTCAACAAAAGCTTATTATCAATTGTTTGGTAATACACACTCAAACCACATTTTTAAATTTTTTTGCAGTAAAATTATTAAAAAAAATAATATTTATTAAAAATTAATTTTTCATAAAAATTATTTTTAAATTCTTCTTTTAAATTTTCTTTGTATATTCAAGAGTATTAAAAAAGATATTCTTGAATTACTCCTGCAAGTACATAATCAAACGAGTTGACTGCCTTGAGCAAAAAAAAAAAATAATATAATTATTAAAATCAAATATTAAAAAAATAAATATGATAATAACTTTATTTTTTAATGTTTGATAAAAAAAAAAGTTATTTTCTTTTCAACTTAAAAATATTAAAATTCAATCAAAACATTTTTTATTAAGGATTTAGAGGTATGAATCATAGTGATCACGACCATCCTTGATTGTAATCAATATGAAAAACTCAAATGGAGTTATATCTTTTTCATAATAGACATCATCATTCTTATCTTCATTTAGAAATATAAGTCATACTCAAACACACATTCATCAACATCATATTTGAGCTAAATTAACACAAGAAGTCCATAGGTAAGAGACAAATGAACAAAAATAATTATCATTCTTTGCCAAGGTCATCACATATGTTAATACATCAAAATTATACCATTTTCAAGCTATGATTACAAAGAGAAATCAATTTCTATTTATTTCTCTTCTTTTATTTTCTTTGTATCTATCTCAATACTTATCCCCTTAAAAGGAACTTAGAAGTTGCTTCTTATCCAATCACATTCTCACCCAATGACATTATCATTTGTCTTTGACCCTAAGTGCCACATGATGTTTCTTTCTCTTTTTCTTAAATATTTAATATTTAAAAATAAATTTATTAACATTATATAAGAGTTTTCATATTTTATAGTTGTCAGATGTAAATCATTTATTTCTCAATTTATTGTCCACGCATAAATCACATCGAGATATTGCATGAACATAAGATGTATCGTGCATTTCACAACTTTCATGCTTTAACATGCAATTTACATTATACATGTAACACAAACAGTGATCAAAATGTTTTTACAAAATTTTAAGCATCCAACATGTAAACTACTACATTTGATATACAACAAGCCTTAATAATCACATTAAAACATGTGCAACATAGCAATGTAACATATTAACAAGCATCCTAACATTATATATTACAAAGAAGACAATGTAATTTTCTACATAATTTAAATCGCAATAAAATAGTAATTCAAATACATAACATTTAGGATTTTTTACATCAATTGTTGAATTAAATCCCCATAGTTTTTTATAATTTAAACAAAAGTTTCTTGCAATTACACAATGTTCAACATTTGTTTTTTACCAAATACCAAAATTTGCTAATGTAATCTTTTTCCAAAGTTTCAACACCAACACATATTTAATTTTACTTTCTATAGATTTTTTTCTCTTTTGTTGATCAAACAATTCGATTCACCTTACTAGATTTGTCCAAATTTTAGATCAGTTATCCACTGAATGATGAGATGCCCTTATCAAATCATTATATTATTTCAATTTATGCCATCAATGTCATGGTCATACCCTTAATCACATATTTTATGAAATATTTAACATATTTCTTAAAGTATCATGATCATTAAAAATTATTCTCTAATACATTCATATCATAGATGTGATGTAAACAAAGAGCGGCCATGAATTTTAAACTTTTAATGCAACGTTACATTGCAACAAAAATAACAAAAACTAAATATAACATCTCTTTTATCATTCACTATAATGAAAACATATCCAAATAAAAGTTAGCAATGTTGCCTCCATAACATCTTATTATTATGACGTATTCAAATTTCTCAATGCTTGTTACAAAAAATATACTAAAATAATATCAAAGAAATAACCATTGTTGAGTTCTCAACTCATCTCAATACTACCAGGAGTCTTATATTATGCATTCATAATATTTAAAATATTAGTCAAAATTAGACTACACCATTGTCATAGACTTAATAGGTAAAACTACATAATTGTATATGCAAGATGATACAAATTTAGGTCATGTCTCATGTCAGATCTTTAACATATACAATCAAGAAATATAATAGAGCAACATTACTATAAATAAAAATATCATACTATACAATGCTTTTTATTCTTTATGAACTAATTTTATTTTTCTTCATAATCATCAAATCTCATATGCTTCCTTATTTCTCTTAGGACCATTTATTATCAATATTATATTTTATTTTTCATATGATTCATCTTATCTCATCACAAGTTATTTGGGCTACATCATCACATTATTCTCATTTTCAGGTGTACATTTATAAGACCTATACCCAATTCTTTATATGCTATTTTTTATGACACAATTTATCTTCTACTTAATACCCCTTAGGATCTTGCTTTTATTCTATGAGATTTTTGATTTTATGGCCCATTTTTTCTAGTAATAGGATATGTGATCATTTTATTATTAATTATTTTTTAGGCAAACCTTTTTGTGTTTTTTACAAGCATATCTTAATATCCTTCAAATAAAAACATGTCATATATACATATGCTTTACCATGAGCAAAATGTGAAATCCAATATTATAAGATGCATGAAACAAGATGACAAAAAAAGGCCAATAGAAGTTCAATCAAATCAATTCATCAAAGCAATACCTAACTAACAAGTTTCAATTCACATTAAATATATAAGGCATCTTTGCATTTCATCAATTAAAAGGCAAATGCACATTATAAGTATCAATACGCCTACCTCAATTATCTTAATAGTGTTCTCTCTTTTTAATTCCTTCTTTTGTTCCCTAAAATTATGTATTTTATTAGGTTTTCTTGCATGTGCATAATATTTTACCATGCTTAAATTTGTTCTTACGCTTCTCAAAGTGCTTACTAAAATTTATTTGAAAATAATTGGATGGTCCTCAACCTTAAGAACTTAAGTCATGTACCACTAATTGAATTGTCAGTTGACTCATCAAATTGTTCGGTTCAAGTCATTAGATGGTTTGATCTACGACTGATAGATATCAAATGCATTAATTTTCCATTCAAATCATACTTTATTCTTTCTCCATGTTACGATCTATTGTCTTCTTTATCAAACATTATGATGGTTCATCAAATGATCATCAAACCAAATATTCAACATTCGATAGAAACTCGAATAAAGTTTCACAAAAATTATTGAACCATCTAATATCTATATTGGACCATTTAATCCTTTATTGAGTGAGCATTAGACCGTTCAACTATTGTCTAATAAAAAGTTTGATACTTCTCTAGATAAATTTTGTGTGCAACTAAAATATATTCCATTACCATGAGAAGATATATGACATTTATGTTGTTGTAAAGAGGATTTATCACATAAAAGAAGTATTTAATATATGGATTTGTAAACTAACAATTATTGAGATGATTCAAGGCAACAACTGCAATTGTTAATATTACCAAGTTTTTATAAAATAATAATGTTATGTGACTCATGAGATATTTTATGAGAATTATTTACAAAAATCTCTTATAGATTGTAAGAGTCAAGCACCTATTGAAAGCCCAAAATGAAAGAATAATACAATTTAGTAACAAAGTTGATGAAATATCACCCCAACTTCAACTCTATAAGTAGAGCTTCTTTTGACGAATGAGAATGATGTAAGATAAGAATGAATAATTCAACATGAATATACAGAGTATAAATTGTATAAAAACCAAGTGTAATTTTGTCTTCAATCTTTAAGACAAAATATTTATTATAAACTCATAATAAGTCCATCAAATGAAGCATGACATGCAAGCCCACAAAGAGCAAATTAAGGGCCAAGAAAATAATAAAAATTTAAACAAATCATAATAATTATGGCAAAAATTTTGTAAAAATTTTATGGAGCTTCTATAGACTCTACTTTTTGTTTCAAAATAACGTGATTGTTATTTATTTTATAAAAGTGGGTTTTAAATCTTTCTTAGTTTTATCAATATATTTAATGGATTGTAGTGTATGCTAATGAATATCATAAATAAGTATATATAAATAACTCCAAAACCTAAAATGTAATCAATATAATGATTTAAGTTATCTCTTATGTGCTCATGCTCAATGCTTTAAGTGTGGGTGAAACTTGCTGATTCTTTCTTCTTTGTGTAACTATATGATAAACATTACAAGCTCAATTGGTGAATGTTAGCCCCTCCTTCCATCTTAATCCAATATCCATTATTATTGATTATTTGCAAAACCATTTTTCTTTTTTTCCCATTTACCTTAAGAGTTTTTTGTACAACTTAAAAACTATATAATATCCCAAATTTATCATTTTTATTGTGAAATTTGTTTGGCTCTATAATACGTACTTAACTTGTTAAATATTACAATTGTGTCATTTTGATATTATAAGTATGAAAATTTTGTTGAAAAGCAAATTAAAGAATTTCACATGTTTTATAATATGTGCTACTAAAAAAGTATTTCAAAATTTTAAAATATGAATATTTTTTAATATAATTTCTTAATATAGATTTAACAATATTTGTTTCAAATCAACTAAAGTTTGTTTGGAATTTATATAAATTTTTAAAGTTTTAATTACTATTCATTATTGTATTATATATAATTATATAAATACAATAATTATATGACTAAATCACAAAATCACTTTTCTTTTTTCTCATATTTAGTGTACACAAACTTTAGAACCCCTTTCCCTTTTGTGTGAAAAGCTTCAAATCATGGAGAGGAACCCTTCATTTAGGTAAGAAGACTTTCTTTCTCAATTCCTTAGTATCATCTTAGCCTTGCTTTCAACAACTTCTTTGGCCAAAGGAAAATCGAGAGGTTTTGAACCTTAAACCCCTTTTTCTTGTGCAAATAACAGTTACTCGAAACAAGGATTTTAATTTTCTTGTAAATTAAGTCTTTTATTATGTTAATTAGTCAATTGTGAGTTCATCTTTAACCTTGCTTGGATGCTTGTCATGACAGCCAAAAGTAAATAAGTTTGCAAGTGATGAAAAGTAGTTCTAAGTGACAAATACGACTTTGAGGATAATCTTGTCCATCAAATATTCTACCTACGTGACCAATCAATTTTATACCTCAAGGGGATTTAACCTTCTAGCAAAATAGTGATATTATATGTCAAGCCCCCACCTAACCAAGTACCATTATATAATAATATTATCATAAATTTGCTTAACTGTTACATCAAGTGAGGACAAATAATCCAAAAATCAAAGATGGGGACCCGACAGTAAGACAAACACTAACTCAAAATCCAAAGTATATATATAAAGACATGTTTTTAAATATTTAATCACACTAAAATTTTCCCTCTCACACATCTCTTGGAAAGGGCTCTCCTGTAACAGCATCATTCCCAGTTCTCGGTGTAGTGGTTTCATGACCTGTGATGTAAGCACTAAATGAGATTTTATATATCTCAGTAGATAATTCCACATAGTTAACCAAGTAAATAAAAAGACAAAACAAAATATCATGAACAGTAAAGATGAATCACATGCATCAAGCTAAAATCATACCATATGTCATCTATATAAGGTAATGCCAAATGAAAACCATAAAGAAATGCAAGTTCCTTATATTGTGTGTTATTACCGGGCCCAATTCCCTTTGACGCATTATCCTCTGGATCCAATCATCATCAATAAATGACCTCCAGTCGGCATCCAACCAATCACATAACATTAGGCAGATATCTGATCCGAAGATCGATACCCTGCAACACATGCTGAGCCTAATGCCACCAGGCAGGTATGGTACCATACCCTGCAACACATGCTGAGCCTGGTGTAAATCATCATGGAGTCATAGCACATAATACCAGGCAGATATCTGATCCGAAGATCGATACCCTGCGACACACGCTGAGCCTGATATAAACACTAGGTAGATATCTGATCCGAAGATCGATACCTTGCAACACATGCTGAGCCTAGTGGTGAGGATAATGTTCTCTGGGAATCCCATTGTTTTATTTGTCATTTTCCAAACATCAATCCATGTCATATCAAAAGTCCTTTCATGTCATATTGTTTCATCTCTTTCTTTAGCATATTGTATCATATTCTTTCTTTCCTTGTTATTTCTTCTTTTTTTTTAATTATCATACCAATGCATAAGTAACAACAAAAACATCATGTTTTCCTTTACCATATGCAATAATTTAAAACACCATGTGATAGTAATAAAACCATGTAAAACATATAATACTGTGCTACATCACAGGGTTAGGAAATTATCTACCTGAATTTGATGTACCAACTGTCTTACTCACTTCTGTTTCTTCTTGATGTCCTATAAGCCCGTAAAATACAAAAATAATTAATTTAAATATGCTTATTAGTCAAAATTGCTTTCTAAAAGCTTTCCCAAACACACCCCAAAATAATCCCAAAAGATGGGCTTACGCGGCACTGAACCGCCCGCTGGACCGCGCGCGCACGTTCGGCGCTGGACCGCCTGCGCAGAAAAAGCTTTCTAAAAGCTTTTCCAAACGGCTTCTAAAATAAATCTGGACCGCCCGCGCCCGACACTGGACCGCGCGTGCTTGGCGCTGGACCGGACGCTCGGCGCTCTGGACCGCGCGCTCGAAGTGCTGGACCGCGCGCCTCGGCATCCGGTTCAACAGCGTAACCCGGTCCAAAGCCTGGACCGGTTCACGCCGTCCCCCCCTCTCTCTCTCTCGCGTCCACGCGACACCGGAATCTTTCGCCGGCGCTGTATCGGCCGTTTCATGTGCTGAATCGATCGAATCTGGCTCGGCTTCCGCCTCTCGGTCTCCCCCGCTCACCGGAAAAATTACATAACCCTAACAACGAATAAAAAAATTATTTCTTACCTTACGGAAACCTTCGCCGGCAGTCACCGTCGCGTGCCGGAAATCTTCGCCGGCCGTTACTGTCGCGTCCAATGCTCACGGAATCCTCGTTGGACGTTAATTTAGCGTGCAGAAACTTCTTTAAGATGTTCTCCGAAATCTCGCCGTCCCACTCCGGCAAACTCTTCGCCGCCGTTTTTCGCAGAAGCGCTTTTTCAAACGCACCTGGGTCGGCCTTTTATAAATGCGGTCGAAACCGATAAGCCCTCGGTTCGTGAACCACGTTTTTGCAGAAAACCCCTTCTAAATTTTATATTTGCAAATATATTCTCCGCCAATCGGATTTGAACTAAGCCGACATTTAAAAATTACAGATCTATCCTCTATGTTACAAATTTATCCCAAATCTTCAAAAATTCATAATTTATTCATTAGAGCTCCGAAAATTACAAATTAAACATCGTTGGATTCGTCTCACAGAGCTCTTTCTATAAAAAATATAAGATAAAACTAGGGCTGTTACATTATATTTTATAAAAATGCTCTCTCAATTTGTCAACCCAAAACCCTCTTATAAGGCTTTTTTGGGAATTAGAAGAGGATTGCATCTTAGCTAGTGGACTCTATCCCTCTAATATCTTATTAATTCCTTCTTATTCTAGTATTAATTTGTGAATCTACACTTTTTTAATCTCTTGTAGTTCTTTTCCACTAAAACAATAAGGCATTACTCTTTTTTTATAATCATATTTTAGATTTTTAATAATAAAGCAACATAAATTTTGTGTGTTATCCTAATGTCCTCACTTAAAAGCCTATCTTAGTTTCTCACTCAAGAGCTCTAATACCACATTGTCATACATTGTTTGATTTAAATCTAATAAAACACAATAAAATAACCTCAAAACTAATTTAGCTAGTTAAAAAATAAATTAAATAGTAAAATATTAAGACATTAACTTAAAATGAGCGAGGGTGATGAAGAAGCATCTCAAATTCAAACATCCAATTCAGTATTATAAATAAAAAAGCTATTGAGAAATTAGGAGCACAAAGGGTGTTGAATTATTCAATTAACAAACTTAAACCAAATTCAATTCTCAAGTAATTTCACAATAGAGGTTTTTCACAAATCTTAATTTCTCTTTTAAACAAGTTCTACAAAATCTTGTTTAACTTTGAAATCACTTTGTGTGAGCATGCAAGTTATATAAAGACAATAATTTCAAGTAATTGTATTGTATGACAAGGTTATCATATAAGTATGATTAATATAAACAATACATTCTTTACTCAATTCATTCATTTTTTAATTTAATCTTGATTATACAATAATAATCAATGTAAACAATTTGTTTGTAATATTTTAACATAGAGAATATATATGTAAATTAATCTAAAGAAATACGAATTTATAATTCAATCCATAAAAAATTGTACACTTTTTGTTTGAATCTATAAATTCTTAAAACAAAATTTTGCATCATATATATATACGAATTTTGTTGCACACAGCACCTCAACGACTGGGATAGTTTTCGGCCGACAACATGCCGCCGATCGCTCCTTTACCTGCAACCTCTTAAGGGCGTATTCGCCGATACCGCCTTACACCGCTGAGGCCATTGCCGCCAAGATCGCAGCTTCTTCTTCTTGTGGGCTCGCTCTTGATCTGTCTATCCACTTTTCCCGTCTTTTCCTCGTAGCCGGTAAGTCGCCGCCAAAATCACCGTCGCTGCAGGCTCCTGCAGAGGTTCCGCGGCTGCCATTTTTCCTCTCCTCCTATACCGCTGTTTGAATCCGGATTATGTTCAGCCATTTGTTCTTAAACATGATTGAAAATATGTTCGATTGCAAGCCCAGGTTAATTGATATTAGAAGGTGTTAAAACTGAACTGTTTTTGGCAGTTAAAGGGAATTAACTGGTGTTAATTGATGTTTATTTAGTTTGTTTTAATTGTAATTCAATTTTCTAAAATACCATTCACAACAAAATCAAATAAGTTAGAGTAATCTAATGAAATTACACGATACCGCAAATTCCTACAATAAGATAATTGCATGAACTCTACAGCAGCAAACAAAAAGCAGAAAAACATTATATTGATAACTTTTCTCAAAGGTAGGCAAGTGCTAGCATAATAGTTTTGTGCATTTTTTTTTCCTTCACTTCTTCCTCTTGTGTCTCAGGCCATCTCACGTGTGATGTGATGGCACCTTCGAGCTTCATGCAATTCCGTTCTTGATAGTGTTGGTGCATATCCTCCTTACCTTCAATCTTTGAATAAACTTGATGATGTAATGTCCTCATGTAGTTAACCATTCGTTTGTAACATTCTAGTCACATGACATAGACCTTTGTTCCTCGCTGGCAATGACAACAACAATGCCATTCTTGCTTAAAAAAGAACTTGTTCAGAAATAACGACACCATGAAACATGCTTGAATTCTAGATGCAAAGTAAAGGCAAGAATATAAAAAAGCAGATATATATGTACGGCAATTTTATTCACCTTTAATCAATACAAAAAGACTTAGCAAAGTAGAAGTAACCATTAAATTTACAAATAAAATCTAATTATTGTAGTTACTTCGCCGCTGACCTTGTCTCTAAGCTTGAACTCATTAAGAAAAGAACTAGCACAACAAGAGAAAGTCAACCAAAAATAAAAACCAAAGTAGAATTTTAAAAGTGCACTAACTTGCATTGCCCATTAGTGTTCCATGATTGTTTTCTGTACAATGTCTTGTGCAATGCACTTAGCAATGTTGTTATTATCAGCTAAATTTTCATTGTAATCATGGTAGTACTCTAACTCAGCCTCTAACACATCCAAGTAAAGTCATCATTACAATACCTATTAATGAAATTTGGCAACACATAGCACAAGAACACAATGCTTGCCTATGTATTAAAAGAAAATGGTTACATGGTGGTAAACAACTTGAACTTCCCATTGAGAATTCCAAAAGCATGCTTGACCTCATTTCTTAGTTATGCACGATGATGGTTGATATTTCTTGAGGCATTGTGTAGCAACAATATCCTTGGATCTAATAACTGCTAAGATGATATCTAACACACCTTATTTGGGTGATAAATTTTTCTATGTTTGCATATCTAGAACCCAAAAGATAGTAAGGACATTAAATTGCCCTTACTCCATTACCCAATGGAGAACGTGCATATCAAAAATAGGCCAACCAAAGGCCAAAAGGACAAATTGTCTTTTGAAATTGACTGCCACCATAACAATTTGTGATATGAAGTCATTCCGATTGCAATACTAATTTTGTTTTGTCTTTTCTTACAATGGCATGAATGTGTGTGCTATCAACCATGCCTTCCACATCCTTGAATAACAGGTAGAAATTCAGATTGTATCTAGTTTGAGGGGAGCATCTTGTAGCAAACATGGGGAATGATGTATTTCGATGCAAGTGGTAACACTCCTTGCAAGACATAGTGGAAATGCTTGCTAACTTTTTCCAACGAATGCTAAAAGAACTCACTACCAATCTTATAGTTATTTGTTAACCAACCACTTGCAAAAACTGTAAGTTTCTCTATGGCAATGATATTCTTAGTGTTTGTAATGAATCCATGCTGTTGCAAGCAGCTAATTACTTGGAAAAACTCGTTGGCCAATATTTGGAAGCAATTATAATCATGACCTTGTGACTTTCCATTATTTTTTGACTTATATGCGTTTAGGATAAGGTGTGGTGTACATGTTCTGCATAGTTGAGAAGTTTCTCCTACTCTAACATTTCTCGTCCTTGTCCATCATTTCAAGTAGAGAAACATTTTGGCAGAGAGAACCTTTCATCCATTCATAGAAGGATTTATCGAATAACATTAGGATGTTTCATTACATGTTACATGGTTTTACACTTATAAAATGCAATGAAGAACAACATTCAATATTTTCATAGATTAACCAAAATAAATTTTGAAGTGCTTATACAAACTTATCTATCCATATGTCATGGTTTTCTCATGTGTTGTAGTTCTATATGTATATTTCAATCCAAAATTTTAGAGTTTTCCTTTACCATTATAAAGATTTTTTGTTTGATAGGGTTATACTTAAGTGTTTTCATGGGTGCCATGTATATTATATTTTGTTTCTATAAGATATCCTTGTATGTAAATGGCATCACTCTAATTATTGCCTCTATTCTATAAGCAGGACATTACATGTCTTTTAGTATCTTATTCTATTTGGTACTATTGGGTTTTTGTTGACATTAAGATGATGAAGGCCTTGCAGCTATCCTCTACCTGAACTACTACTATTATCTTGTTGAATGACCCTTACATCTGTAGTGTGGAAGCATTAGGCTTGAAACCATTATTATTTGGCAAATGCTTCTGTTAATCAAAAGCATTACATTTGAGAGTGAAAGTCTCTCTTGTGAAGAGCAGTAGTGGTGATCCAATACAAATGTGTTCTTAATGAAGTTCTCGAGTAGATGAAGAATAGAAAATGCTTGTTGCACGAAGTTAAGTACTCAAGGTTAAACTAAATCATACAAAGCAATACTAACACAAGGTGATACAAAACAAATCATCACAAACTATAAGAGAGTATTAAAACAAAAAACCAAGTTGGTGAGACCTGCAAAGCTCCACCCCCACATCTTCATTTACCTCTAAGAGGACAGCATCATAATTTTACCTATAGTTGCCCTTATTAGCTAAGCCCTGATACTTCATAAACTCTTGTTTAAGATTTTTCCATGCATTTTGAAGTTGCTTCTTTTTTCATCTCAATCCTAGTATTTGTTTGAATGCAAAGGTGATTTCTATCCACTAGGTTTCCATTGATCAGGTTCCCAACAAGGTGTTGCTCGTGTGCTAGTCCAACAAAACCTCATTTCGTTTTCAAGACTGATTTCACTCATTGATCTTGGGTTATTTGGAGATTGTGGAGTGAACTTGACAACATATTCGTGTTTTGCTTGGTATGATGACATCACTTTAAATAGGGCTAACTCTTTTAACAAGGAATAACAACTAGATAGTCATATGTTACCAAAAAAAATATAAGAGTACATACTATTGTTAGGGTTCAAAATAAAGGAATAACAAACATTTGGTTCAGCTTACCTCAACTCCCTCCACCAAGGTAAGGACAATGCATGCGTAAGTCAACAAAAGGTTAAGGAAATGGCATGTCACAAAACCTTTACCAAGGATCTACTAATACTAAAATGATCGACAAAAGCTTTGTAGCAACTAGTAGCAAAACCCTCTACCTTTTATTGTGTTATTGCATGAAAAATGCTATTTTGCAAAACTTATTGTCACCCTAATCATCTAAAATTTCATTGCATGTATAATAAGAGAATAACGCATTAATGATGCGTCAATCAACTAGTGCATAATGACATTGCTAGTTAAGGCAACAAACACAAATTTGTCTTGACAAAAATATTATCTAGTCATGTCAAAATACAATAAACACAACAATTGAGGGGTTTCAATGTAGGGTAGGTGTTGAACATCAAACACAACAATTGTAAAGGAGAACAAACTCAATAAGGGTAGTAGTTAAAGTACAACCTAAGAACAAATAAAGAGCACAAAAAGCATAAGTTGATGGACTACAATAGGGTAGGGGTTGAACCATACCAAATCGAATGAGGAAACTATAAACACAACAATTGTAAAGGGGGTAAACTAAACAAGGGTAGTAGCTGAAGCACAAGTTCACAACAAATAAAGAGTATAGAAAGCACAACAAGTAATGGGAGCAACATAACACAAGGAGGATACCAAGCATGATTTGCACTTAAACAAAGTAGTTGCTTAAATATGAAACATTGCATTACATCTCTAGCAAACCAAGCAACACATTATCGACATCCCATGATTCCGAGTGCAATTACAAATCCAATTTTAGAATCCATAAAAAAGCCCATATTATCAAAGAATCATATCACCAAATTGGAATCCAAAGGCCATAAGATTGCTAGGATATTAAAAGAGATTAGGATTTGATGTGAGACATTAAGTTAGAGGAAGATGTCAACGGGGCACATTAACATGGGAAAGCAAAATATTGCAAATCACCATAATAATAAAAGGAAAAGCTGTGAATTGGGCTAAAGGAACAAGCTTGCCATGATATACATACTATCGGTAAGTCAACAACTGTGGATAAAGGAAGCAAAAAGCAAACACATTGAGGAAACAAGGTAGGGAGGGGATATTCACCATCCTTGAAGATTAGTATCAAAGAAATTTGCACGTCAAAGAGACGGGAGAGAAGAGAATATAGTGGGAAATGGCATGCATGAGAGAAAACAACATCACATGAGGTCAGTGGTGTTAAGTTTAGATGGGAATAATGTTGTTAGTGTTAAGATGTAGGATTGATTTTTTAATGCTAACTTAAGCTAATCCCATTAACAATCATTACCATGCAAAGCTTTTATTGACCTACGCCTTAGTTTGTCTCTATCTCTTTTGTTTCCAAACTGAAAACTTATATCGACTCTACCCATTTTCTATTCCTTAGTAAAATCATCGTCACCTTTTGTGATGTCATCAAGGGATCTTGCCTTGGTTTCCACTGTGAGAATGATTAGTTTCTTTTCATGTTAGATTTACTTGAATATTCCATTAATTTTTAGTTAACTTTTTTTACGTTGTTATCTATGTGACTTTAAATAATTTTGTTAGATATACTTAACAAATTTTCAGTATGTTCACACATCTTAAGAAAGTCAACTTGTTAAGTTTAATGATTAGTTTTCTTCATCTTCATATGTAGGCAACTAATTTGTGATGAATACGTGATTAGCATAAATGCTATCTTTATGTGGATCAAAATAACTACAGATAAAGTAGCCTTGTGAATCTTTGTGGAGCTTGGATTTGGCTGACATACTTTGAGATAGATGACTCTTATCTGTTAAGCAAGATGAGCATCTTTTTTATTGTTAGAGAGTATTTTTTAGAATTTTTTTATAGGTCATTTTAATTATAGTTATTTATGGACAGTATTACTTAATTATGATTGCTTTTTGTCTTGTTTTCTTAGATATCATCTATTTGCAAGTTGTATTAATATTTTGTTCATATATGGTTTTTTTAGTGCTTTTACCGTTTTTTGTGCTCCTTGCTATGTGATTTTGGCGATAGATAATCTTGGATAAATGTTATATTATCAATTGTGCAGGCATCTTTTATATTTTACATCATTCTTATCATTTTCATGATGTTTATTATTATTGATGATATAAATACAATATGTTTGTAGATTTGCTTGAGTTATGATAGAGTTAATAGTGTCTTTTTGGTTAGATATTATGATGTTATTTATGAGATGAAATGATGTAGATGTGATATGATTAACTACTAAGTCATCATGCTTGCAAAGGATGACTTTATCAATTTAGCTTAGTGACCGACTTCCTATGAAAATGTGCTCATAGATTGTACCAATATGAAAACAATGTTATTATATGAGTTATATGATGAGATGATATCGAGGATATATATGCGAGTATTCATGTTGATAGATAAATCTCGATTTTAGAATGATATATTGATTGGTTTGTTTGAGAAGATATGACGATTCAAGTTATTCCTCCCATGATTATTTATATGAGTTTTATTGTAATTGGGTTTGATATTATTGATAATATTATTATTATATAATTGTTTCTCTATTTGTTCTATATGATATTATCTTTTTATCATGCATGTTTGAGTTACGATCTTTCACACTTATGTTTTAGTATGTGGTTTGACTTATATGCTTTGCAAACTTGCCTATTATAATTTATGTTTCTTAAATCCAATGAAGCAGATAGAGAATTCTTCATAATAGTTGTATTGTCAATAATATCACTATAGAATGGGTATCAGATATCATGTTAAATTTTAGTATTTTGTTGAGATTGAAGGTTTTAAGAATGCTCTTCAGTATTAGTATCCTTAGATTGGAATTTTAGTTAGAATAAAATAATTTTTTAATAATTTCTTATTATTTTATTGCTATTTTTATCATAATATAAGCTCATTACCGATACCTTCTGGGCTCGTAAATTTACACTGTTTAGTTGTGGAGAATCACTGCCAATTGAGAGTTGTGGGCTAGTGTGGCTTGAGACAGTAATTTTTCTGTTCTACTAATCGATGGATGCAAGGGAAGAGGAAGATAGCAATGACCCCAGAAGTAGAAGAGACCACATCCTGCAGAAATCACGCCTTTCTTGCACCAAATGCTTCGATGCTTTGTGGTTTTGCTATTGTGAGTTCTATACGCATCCCTTTGCTTTAGATAGATCGAGCTTTACCCTTTTCTTAACCTTTCAACAGCTGCCATTTCCAAATCTGATTTTTTTTTTTGTCATTTTGGTTTTTTGAATCAGAAAAGTGTAAGAAAATTTTGAGATTGAAGTCAAACTATATTTAATTCCAGGTGAACTTGGAATCTAATTTCCAGCTATAGTTTTTAAATTAGGTTCCTGCTACCTTAGTTGTTAAAGCTTTGAATGTTGTCATTAAGTTTTGTGTTCAATTTTTTAAACTTTTTGTTTTATCGGACACAATTCCATTACTCAAAGATTTAAATTGATAGTGTTAATGTGTGAAACGTTGAATATTCTACGGTAATGGTGGATATTATAAATCACATGTATTTGGAAATCCACCTAATGCTCGAATCTGAGGGATTTGGTGCTCCTAATTTTTCTGCGCTTGAAGATGCCTCATCTATGAAAATTTTTCACAACAGCACGATCTGAAATGCATCCCGTTGTCTAGCTCTCTCATTTTATCTACCAGGTATTAGTTCTCATCATTTATGCTCTTCTATTTTCCACGGCCACAATCTGTTTTTTATTAATATATCTTTAAATTTGCGTAGTTAAGATGTAGCTTAGACTCCTGTTGCACTTCCTGAGTGAAAACTTTTTCTCTTACCTTAGCTAAATCCTTTTGAAATTGTGTGGACAAGGAGTATAATTTTCCTTTCTTCTTCTTGTTATCTTCGTTATTCTCTTCACTATACTATTTTTATATGTCCCATATTATATGGAAAAAAATATGTTGGCGTCTCAATCACTAAAATTGATGATGCAGTGTCCATTTGGACAAGTATATCAACTAGTGACTTGCCGGCTCATGAGCTAACGTTTTCTTTGTTGTTTGATGGGCTCCATTCTTTTGCCAATTCATTGTACTTTGGCTCTTTTGATCTTAAATCTACTGCCTCAATTGGAAGTGCCTTTTTAGATTGTGATCAGGTTAACTGGAGCTCCTTTTAAAGGTCCAATCAACGTCCCACTGACTTTTGTTCCTTATCTTGACTTTTTTATTTTTGATCTCCAGTGAATGAGGGTTTTTTATTTTTCCTGTGATCTATCCTCTCTTCTTATGCTGTTGTTTCCATATTGATGATGATAGAAACATGTTTTGTCATGTTTCTGGTTTCTACAAGGATGTTTGTAAACAGTTTCTATTTGAACCTTTTATTTTGAAGTCTAATTTATATTAGAATGTTGGAGTGTATGATGGAGTTTTGGTCAACTCCGGATTGTGTGAGATTGGTATGTTGAAGTCAGCTTTTAAAAAAATTATTAAAGTCAGGTTTATGTGCCACACAAAATATTACATGAGCCGATGAACTCCAACTGAGTTGACATTATTCTTGGCCATTCAATATCCGTTCAACGGTCAAAATTCTCTGAGAAAACGGAAAAAGAATTCCTACACTTATATACCCTGCACAATTGTCTCATCATGAAAAATGTGTTTACTGTGCCCTTTTTCAATCTTTCTATTACTGATAAAATTGGTTATACAATGGCAATTAACATAACGATATTTTTGAATGATTTAACTTAGCATAATGTTAACAAACTCTCTTTGAGTTCAAAGTCTCTTGGTTGGTATTGTTTGCCTAAGGGAGTGGAGTTTTAAATTAAAGAACTTGTGACCGTGGCTTTTGTCTTTGATTACTTCCAATACTCCCCTTTTCATCTCAGTTGTTGTAATAATTTAATTGCGGAATTCATTACTATTATCAGAACAAGCAGTATCAAAATTTTGTTCCTGAAATTTATTTGAGTGCCAACTGAAGGCTAATAGTTTGTAAATTAACCCATAAAGAAAGGTTCAGGTCGTGTATGGGTAGTAAAGCAGAAGAAAACTTGAATGATGATGGCAGGATGATCTAGTATGGCAATTTGTTGATCCTTTAACTTGGGAAGCTTGATTTGCAGTCATAGGTTTCTTACAACTTTATGTCAAACCCATGGATTTGATCACCTGTGCACGATAGTGTACAGGAAAACACTAATTTAGAGATTGTAAGAAAAGAAGACACATGAACACACGCATGTGCACGCTCTCACACACATATGTACATGTATGTTTGTATGTTACTCTATGTTTTAGTTTGGATGCAGGAACTTTTTTTTTTCACATTCCCTTGTTCTGTTTCTACTATAATACAATGTCATATGGTGTAGAAATATCAAATAATACCATTCATCCGCTTAATGTTGTAGAATGTAATATGCAATAGAATTTTATGATGCCTGAAGAATGGTCCTTAATGAATGATCAACATAGTGAGAATATCTATTCATATGTGCTCTAGTGTAAGTGCAATGAATTTAGATAAACTTTAGTTCCCTATCATAATATCATAATTACAAAATTCGCAATGTTTTTGGTTTTGGAAATGTATTTTGAAGATAGTACTTCTGATAAATGGCAATGAGAGGCAATAGTAAAATTTCGTTGTGACCAAGTTAGATTAGTTTGTTTTTTGGTCGCATAGCAACATAAGGGGTAATTCGCTGTAATTGTGTGTTCAAAAGAAATACTCTTAGTGCTAAGCTTTGAGACTGTCTATACATGGATAAGATAGGTAGCAAATGGGAAGGATAGCTAGTCTACTGGTTAAGATGTGATCCAGAAAACTTGCAAACGGCTTATGTTTTCTTAGATATTTTGTGCGAAATTTGCATTGAGAGAAATTCTTATGGGTAATACTGTCTTTTAGGTAGCAATTGAGATTTAAATTTATCGTGTAGAACTTAAAAGCAGTCCCTCCTTCAAAACTTCTATTTGTCTCAACTTTTATTATATAAAAGAGGTGTCTTATCCTGCTTAATTTTACATGCTTTTCTAACGTTGATCAATTTAAACAAGTCCAACGTGTTGCAGCACCAGTTCATCAGATGCAGCAATATTACAGATATGGGCAATTTGACAATTGTGGTGGCAAGTGGAGTGCCCTTGTCGACTGTCTGGTTCTGAAAACAAAAAGGTCTAATGAAGTTGAGGTGAGAATTCTTCTCAATAGACATTGAGATTCTACATAAGAATTGCTGGGAGAATGCCATTGATTTATGGTGCATTGTTTCAAAGAATCAGTTAAATCAGTTTCTAGCTTTTATCTCGTTGATTTGGATCAGCTACACTTTAACTGTGCAAAGCTACAAAGTCACATTCTGTCTAAGCAAAGACAATAAAGTTGTATGTATTGGAAAGATTAATGATCCTCAAATATTGATTGCTTAATATATCAGTAGAAACATCCTTTCCATTTTTCCCTGAAAGGTTGTATATTTTGATCTGAGCTATATAGTCTGAAACAAATAGTTGCACTTGAAAAAAATCAGTCACAAGGATTAAGTTTGGGTCATTCTAGCAATGTTTAATTGAACAATTCCTGTTTATGGATTACAGAGCTGTTACTAATTATTCTCCAACCACATTTATGCTCCAAATATTTTCCTCCCACTCACAAAATCTGGTGCACATCCATTTTTAGCTATTTTTCCTCAAATGCCATCCTAGTTCTTGGTGCTTCTACAAGGTACAGTCCTAGAAAACTCACATGCAAGTTCTGAGTATGGTTCTGCTTTGAAAACACAATGGGAACAAGCAGTTGATAACACCGAATCATTATGCTTTGTAACCATTTAAATTCATTATATTGAATTTTGTACAAATACATTGGTTTGAAGTAATAGAAGCCTCCTCCATAACCATTTTTAATTCGTTATCTTGCATTTTCTCTAAGCACAATGGTTTGAGCTGTGTTAATATTTGGTAAAGGGGGTTTGAACTCTGAGGATTGGTTGTTGAAGAATGAGCTACAACCGATTGTTGATGGCATGGTTTATGGAACACTTCTGAGCCATATTGAGTTCTTTCCTTGATAGGGAAACTTCACTGCTTATTGATCTTAACCTAACTTCTGATCTTTGCATGACCAAGATGAATCCTTGGCTAAGCTATAATGGATAATTTGGAGTCACTAATGTTGTAGCATTTGGAGGTAAATTTATTTTGAAGGATTAGCTATGAAAATAAAAACCAAAGCTCAACTTTTGAGTCAATTTAGTGATGGTAAATTAGCAGCCTTGCCTGGCTTTTTATGCCAGGCATGTTTGTGGAGTTATCTTTGTATATTAAGATAGATGGCAAAAGAATCATGGTATATACATAGTTTATTCCATTTAATGAGATTAAACAATCTTGTTGTTGTAATATCATTAGCAACTTTGTTTCTCTTTATTTTCTAAGAACTTCATTTCTTCTCTTCTTCCTGTAGGAAATTCTGCAAGGTCGAGAGAAATCAAAACCTCACATTTGGACTTATAGAACGGTTGAGGAAGCAGCAGAGAATTGGTGGCATATGTATCATCGCTTCAGTGATGCCCATGAAGCTGATCAAAAACCTAAAATGTGACAATTAATTTTCCATCTTTGTTGAATCTCTGGGCCGTAGTATCCAATTATTTTGAATTATTATTTTTGTTTCAGAAAATTCAAATATTTATTACAACAGGCACACTCAAAGTTTCAGAATGGCAAACTGTTCTTGGTTTATTTTACCTAACCTACCTGTTTATTTGCTAAGATCTTTTTCTTCATGCTTTATGATTGGTCAACATCACATCGGCTATTGTTTTGCCTGGTGCATAATGGAGGGTATTATAGATTACTATTAAAAAAATTGCTTCATTGTTCATAAGCATCTTGGTATTATAATCTGTGCCAAGCAGCCATTTAGTCTATGCTTCGATCATGAGCTGTTGTTAAGAACAAGCAAAAGAAAATATTTACAATGAAGTCCTACTACAGTTCAGTAGTATTCCTTGAACTTGCTGAATGACTTCTCTCTATAATAGCAAGCATTTGTATGGGCTTAGTCCTTCCCTCAGATGCGTTAAGATGCGTACATATAAAATGTCTTCAAAACAGATGGGCAGCCAAGTCTACTCCCAAGACATAACAACTAGTTCCATTCCTTTCCCAAAAGATAAGACAAACATTCAATAAGTTTAATTGGTATTAAACCCTAACGTTTAGAAGAGAAATACGAGCTGCAGTTGCTGAGATTATAGAATAAGTTTGCTCACCTGGTTCAAGTGAAGATTGCACGGTTGTAATGGGCATGTAACATATAAAAGGGAGACATGTAGCACAGCACAAAAAATAGTAGTAGAGAGGACAGCTGATAAAGAAAAATGGAGCTCAGCAGTGGCTTTTGCAAGTCGATGTGTTGCCCAACGAAAAAGCATCACATTAGGATATGTTGCCCAATCCATGACAATAAAATAGTAAGAATTAGGGTAGGAGAAGTTTCTTGTAGTGAAGAATATTAATAAAGAGTTCCCTTAATGTATCAAAAAATGCATTTAGCAGCAATAAGATGTGCCAAATGAGCACAACGAAACGATCAAACTTAATTAACAACTATCACAATGTAATAGGTCAAGAAATGGCCAAGTACTATGGTGCGATAATAATGCAATGATATGCTGAGGGTTCATTAAGTGGTTCTCCGTAATGCATGTTGTGATCTTTGAGTAACTGGAGTGCTGTTGGTTTGCAGTTTTCCTGCCGAGTCTACATAGGAGATCCAAAGCATATCAAGGTTGGAAGACAGAAATGCCATCAGAAGTGGTTGCAGTTTCCATGCCAAGTAAGTACCGCAGAGAAGATTGTACAAAGTGAGGAGATAAAATCATCAATCTCATTGTTATTGTACTAGTCATGATTAAGTCATTCACACAAAGAAGAGCTGCTACATTGAATGGACAAGGATGAATCACAAAGAGTGCTATTGAAGCCAACCTGCCGAAGATGAGAATGCAGCCATTGGGATCAAGAGCTTACAGAGCTTGCTGTAGACCGTAGGTAGGTTTTTGGAGAAGAAAAATGTTATAGTAGTGACTTGTCTTTAAAACAGGGAGGCTGTCATACAAAGAGTCTTGCTGGGAAACTATTGAAGAAACACTCAGAGAAGATAACAAGAACAGTCCTTATAGTGGCTGCTTTGACCACAAGGTTGTAGGTAGTAAGATAATCAATGCCTTCTTTTTAAATGTAACCTTTTGCAGCAAAGCAACACATGAGATGTTCAATCAAGGTTTCTGCTCAGCATTGGATCTTAAGCACGCATCTTGCTCTGCATTGGAAGATAGAGCATGTTTTTGTCTAGGTATAGTAACAAGAAAGTCAGTAAACCAGCTAGATAGTTTGGCAAGCCAAGAAGATGTGGGATGCGCTGGAGCAATGAGGTTGCTCGCTGGTAATGTTGCATGTTACTTGAGGAACTTGGGAATTGGTTCAGGAAAATTAGAGGTAATAATGGTTAAGCCATGGATGATGCAGGTTGTAGTAAAGATTTGAAAGGAAATAATGTCTGATCAAAGACAACATGCCACGAAATTTAGACTTTTCAAGAGGAAAGGTTTAGGCAATGATGGCCTTTTCGAGCATTCTCAAGCATAAATTGCGCAGCTTGGCCTTAGGATATAGGGAAAAAAGGCAATCAATAAGCGTGCATTAATGGTGCTCGGATCAGAAGAGTTTCACAAGGGGATTTTTTTTTTGAAGGAAATCATAAGGGAATTCATGATTACGTATTGTTGTCTATAGGTGGTTAATTAGGAATGCTACAGTAGAGAAGGTCTAGAATTGAGATAATAAGCAATGGCCCCTCTCAACAATATAATGAGCCCTAGACTAATCCATTTTCCTAAGTAATTAAGGGACAAGTCTTTGTCAAATGTCATTGGCTGGAAAGTTTGTGAACCCATGGCTAGTGAACTCAGCACCTCCATCACATTGAATGCATTTGATGGATATAATTAAAAATTTCTCAACAATTAATTTCAAAGCAATGAACATGCAGAAGAAATCTGATTTGCAAAATAGAGGATAAAATAACACAAAGAGATTTGACATCCATAGAAAGGTAAAACTTATAAACAAATTGAAGGAATTGAGAAGGGACCCCAGATATCTAAATGTTAAATTTCTGAAGAGTGCATAACTGTATCAACCGCATGTGAAAATGGTAAACCATGAGATTTGCCTAAGGGATAAAAAAAAAAGGCAAGGGGAAAATAACCAGGAATTGTAATTTGTGATGGTAATTTCCACAAAAAACTTGAGAAGGATGCCTCAATCTAGCGTACCACAAATTTGATGATGTGAGCTCACCATGTCAACTGTAGAAGAAGATGAAAAGTAGTAGGATATAGTCCGACCTGTGTGGTTGTCCTTCATGAAAATCCATTAGCAACCAATACAAAGAGACGATTATTATCATGAGGAAAGAGACACAAATTCTTCTTTAATGCCGGAATACATAATACTTCTTCATTTAATGAAATCATACTAGAGGAGGAATTAAATTGAGATGGAGACAACTTGACAAATAGAAAGAGAGTTACCATTGTCAACTATGATGGAGTCAATACCTTGATATGTTTAAGAATTTTGAAGAGATGATATAGAGAAAGTGTCAAGTGGTGAATGGTGCTTAAGTTGAGACAACAATTGGGATCGAAGTCATTCTGTAAATGGCAGACAGGATGTCAAAAAGCAGCAATAGCAGGAAGGAAAATTTGCCACATTTTAGGCAAAGTCTAGGGGTTTGACCAAAGTTTTTGGAAAATCAATAGAAAAAATTGAGTCAGTGATGGAAGATTTGGTAGAAGAAGTTGTGGATGATAACTTTGAGAAAACTAGTAATTGCATCTAAGCAGGTATGGCATGAAGAATGATGACCATGACACTGAAATCATTCACGGCCATGACTGCAGTTTTTAAAACTAGAGGAAGCAGTGGATGAAGCCGGAGTGGAAGATGTGATCATTAGGGCAATGGCAATTCGAATTGAGGGTTTGGCAAGTCAATTAATAAGAGATTCCTCTTGAAGTAGAAGATCATATAAGTCCTATAGTGAAATAGGAGTGTAAAATATAGAGAGGTTATGAATTCCTTATATTTGGAGCCAAGACAATCATTGGCAAGGTCAATACTTTTAGAATTGATAAAAGTTTGTGCTCGACAAATGAGATTAACGGTAAAAGATTTCACTAATAACAAATAATCCATCATTAACAGATTGGAGTCAAGGATAAGCATGTCTCAGGGAAATTTTAAGCTTAACAATTTTGTAAGATAGAAGAATGGTTTGGATAAGTACAAAATGATGGTTTTAAACCAACTAAGCATGAGTCAATCTTGTTTTAACCAACAAGTTTAAGAGCGATTAATTTCACCAAAGAGAAGAGTTAAGATGAATCTTCAAAATCATAAGAAATGATATACTACAAGTCAGGAATCAATGGAACATCAAGAAACTAGAAGAAATAGTAGTTGTTGTTTAGTTCCTTGGGTGAGGTTAAATGAAGAGAGATGAAGGATGTTAGTGAAGATGAGATGGAAGACCAGAAGTAGTATGGATTTACTTGAGACTTCATTTCAATGATAGAATACCTGAAAATTAGATACCAAATAGAAAACTATAATGTCTAGATAAGAAAGATGAGTTAAATTGGCTTGAAGTATAGAATAATTCAACTCAAACAATTCAATTGATCATTGAAGCTTATAATAAATATGCTATAGGCATCAATATAAGTAGTTGTTTAGGTTCATGGGTGAGTGAAAATGGTAGTGAGAATGGTGAGACATGTTGAAAGATATAGATAAAAGTGAGGTAGAAGACAATTAGTTGGATAGATTTACCTAAGACTCCATTTCAAAGGTAGAAGGATAAGGCAAAAACCTTAACATCTAAAGCAGGAAGATGAGATACACTTGCTTTGAGTATAAAATAATTCAACTTAGCAAATTCAATTGATTATTGAAACTTATATAGATAAACAACAAATAGGTGAGTGACATAAAGCAAGTTAGTTACATCGCAAATAAAACAACAAAGAAGTAATGATAAAGCAAAAATTATTTATTTTGGTAATGGCTTACTAAATTTCAATCATATGATGCTAGGAATAGATCATTTGATTCACTAAAAAAAATATCACCCACTAAATGGTTGTTTTTGGCACAACTATTACTAGATATTAAATTGATTAATAAAAAATCAGTTTTAAAATTGTTATTTTAAGTACTATTACAACATTGTGTGTTTGAAAACTATCGTAATAATTGTTTAATACAAGAATTAATATTGTGAAATGAATAAATTTTCTTTGGCTATTTAGTAAAAAAGTGAAGTGATTTTTTTAAATGTTATCTCGGAATATCAAAATCATCCATTACACTTTTCATATTATTTTTTTATTTTTTTAATAGAAAAATTATACCCTAAAGAATGATCAAATAAATGTTGAATGCATAGAATTCATTTCAATATTAAAACACCTAGAAATTAGATACCAAATAAAAAACTATAATGTTTAGAGGAGAAAGATTAGTTACATTGGCTTGAAGTATAAAATAATTCAACTCAACCGATTCAATTGATCATTGAAGCTTATTATAAGTATACTAGAGGTGCTAATATAAGTAGCTGTTTAATTTCATGGGTGAGTGAAAATGGTGAGAAATGTTGAAAGATATGGATAAATGTGAGGTAGAAGATAAGTGGTTGGATAGAATTACCTAAGAGTCCAATTCAATGGTAGAAGACTAGGGCACTTGATACCACGTAAAAAATCCTAACATCTATAGGAGGAAGATGAGATACACTTGCTTAGAGTGTAAAATAATTCCACTTAGCTAATTCAATTGATCATTGAAAATTATATAAGAAAACAACAAATAAGTAAGTGGCACAAAGTAAGTTACATTGCAAATAAAGTAACAAAATAATGATAAAGCAAAAATTATCTATTTTGGTTATGACTTACTAAAATCCAATCATATAATGCTAAGAATAAATCATTTGATTCACTAAAAAGAAATATCACCTACTAATTTGTTGTTTTTGACATAACTATTGCTAGATATTAAATTGATTAATAAAAAATCAGTTTTAAAAGTGTTATTTTAAGTACTATTGAAACATTATGTATTTGATAAATGTTGTAAATAATTGATTAATATAAGAATTAATATTGTGAAATGAATAAATTTTCTTTGACTATTTAGTAAAAAGGTGAAGTGATTTTTTTAATGTTATCATGGAATTTCAAAATCATCTTTTATACTTGTTATATATTTTTTTTATTCTTTTAATAGAAAAACTATATTCCAAAGCATAATCAAATAGATGAAGTAGAATACCTAGAAATTATATACCAAATAAAAAACTACAGTATCTAGATGAGAAAGATGAGTTGCATTGGCTTGAAGTATAGAACAATTCAACTCAACCGGTTCAATTGATCATTGAAACTTATGATAAGTATGCTAGAGGCATCAATATAAGTATTTGTTTAGTTTCATGGGTGAGTGAAAAAGGTGAGAGATGTTGAAAGATATGGGTAAATGTGAGGTAGAAGAAAAATAGTTGGATAGATTTATCTAAGACTCCATTTCAATGATAGAAGACTAGGGCATTCAATACCATGTAGAAAACCCTAACATCTAGAGAAGGAAGATGAGATACACTTGCTTCAAGTATAAAATAATTCAACTTAGCCAATTCAATTGATTATTGAAACTTATATAGGTAAATAACAAATAAATGAGTGGTACAAAGAAAGTGTTACATCACAAATAAAATAACAAAGAAGTAATGATAAAGCAAAAATTATCTATTTTAGTTATGACTTATTAAAATCCAACCATATAATGCTAGGAATAGATAATTTGATTCACTAAAATGAAATATCACCTACTAATTGGTTGTTTTTGGCACAACTATTGTTAGATATTAAATTGATTAGTAAAAAAATAGTTTTAAAAGTGTTAGTTTAAGTATTATTGAAACATTGTGTGTTTGATAAATGTTGTAAATAATTTTTTAAATCATGTGAAACGAATAAATTTTCTTAGTAAAAGAGTGAAATGATTTTTTTAATGCTATCTCGAAATAACAAAATCATCTTTTACACTTGCATATTATTTTTTTATTTTTTTAATAGAGAAATTATGCTCCAAAGCATGATAAAATAAATGTTGATTGCATAAACTTCCTTTCAATTGTAGAATACTTGGAAATTAGATACCAAATAGAAAACTATAATATCTAGATGAGGAAGATGAGTTGCTTTGGCCTGAAGTATAGAATAATTCAACTCAACCAGTTAAATTGATCATTGAAGCTTATAATAAGTATACTAGAGACGTCAATATAAGTATTTGTTTAATTTCATGGATGAGTGAAAATGGTAAGAGATATTGAAAGATATGAGTAAATGAGAAGTAGAAGACAAGTAATTTGATAGATTTACCTAAGACTCAATTTCAATGGTAGAAGACTAGGACATTCGATACCACATAGAAAACCCTAACATCTAGAGGAGGAAGATGAGATATATTCAAGTGATAATTGAAACTTATATAGGTAACAACAAACAAATAAGTGGCACAAAGCAAGTTAGTTACATCGCAAATAAAATAACAAAGAAGTAATGATAGAGCAAAAATTATCTATTTTGGTTATGACTTACTAAAATCCAATCATATAATGCTAAGAATAAATCACTTGATTCACTAAAAAGAAATATCACCCACTAATTGGTTGTTTTTGGTAAAATTATTGCTAGATATTAAATTGATTAAAAAAATCAGTTTTAAAATTGTCATTTTAAGGATTATTGAAACAAATTATGTTTTAAATGTTGTAAATAATTGCTTAATACAAGAATTAGTATTGTGAAATGGATTAAATTTTCTTTGACTATTTAGTAAAAGAGTGAAGTGATTTTTTTTTAATGTTATCTTGGAATATCAAAATCATCTTTTTCACTTATCATATTATTTTTTTAATAGAAAAATTATACTCCAAAGAATGATCAAATAAATGTTGATTGCATTTTGAAAAACACATGTAAAAAAACAAGTTTTGAGGGTGTACCAAACTTAGCCTAACTGGCATGAAGTAGGATGACATATAATGGATTTTACCAAAGCATAATCATACCACATATTTATAGAGCAAGAAGGAAGCAGCAAAAATAGATAAGCAATAGGTACACTCAACCAGGCAATCAGAATAGTTCAGTAGATTCTACAACCACGCATTGTGGAGTATAGAATTTTGTACTAGAAAAGCAATAAATACATCAACAAAAACATGTTGAAGTAAACAGAATCATTGAAAAAATATTTCTTATTTTTTAATTAACTTCTTGTCATTCACCATGTTGATCTCAATAAGCGTGAGATATGCTAACCACATCACAAATAAAGACATCAGTTGAAAGAATACGCACTTGTGCGGCCATATTAACTTGATATTAACCAAAACTCGGAACAAGCGCACAAGATTTAGCCTTTCCATGTGTTTTTCTGTATTTTAACAAGAAAAAGAGTGTACAAAGGATAAAAGGGATGGACAATTCAGAGAAGGGTAACGAGTATGAAGAGAAGGAGAGCAGCGATTAAGGAGTACTTGAGAGCTGCAAAGACTATAGCAATGGATATCAATAAGAGCTGCCACAAGACCTGAACGCTCGCCCAAGTGAGCACTCCAGTCAATCCGACAGCAAGGATGTTCTCCGGATCGGGGTTGAGGAGATCCTGCCACCGGATGTTCAACGACGATCGTCCATTCTTCCTAAACTCCCCAAGTCCATCGCTAGATATGACTTCTCCTCCTTCCTCTTCGTTACCTGTTGTCTCATCGCCTGAAGAGAAGACTACGAGCCTGGTGAACGAGTTAGGGCTTCGAGATTGCCAGGCTTTGGCAGAACAAAAGACTGATTTGCGGCAATGTTGTAAGGACTGGGAGCCCCCGCAGGTGCGAAAATATAATGGAGAGACAAGGGTGGTGGTGACGGCCATTCTCCCTCGTCTCACCGGTGACGATGTCACCTCTGCACAGTTGTAGTGCACAACGGGTTTGGTTTGACCCATAATATATTATCCCATTACTAATTTATCTCGCGATGAAAAATTACTATTTTGTTTTGTTTTATTGTTTTAATAAGATAACTTGAGAGTAATTTAAAATAGACATTAAAAGGAGGGTAAGAGAAGTAGATGAGATCTTGACAAAAATGGGAGGGTGGAGAAGATGACAAGAGGCCAACAAACAATAATGTTTTTTTTGGCTACATTAAATCTCTAATAGATATCCCTAACCAAAGTTTATTCTAATTATTAATAAACAAAAGCAATATACTTTTCAAGAAACAATAATTATTTATGATAAAGTAAAGTAATTGAATGTTATGCAAGCAAAGATTAATTTTCTATATCGAAATGGTAAATGTGTTAAGAAGAGTTCTTTAATGCATAAGAACATTCAAAAGAAAAGATAGATTTCAAAAATATTTTTTCTCTAATAATAGAGATATCATTTATTAGTGTGGTTTTAAAATATACAATTAGTATGAACTTTAAATAGAATAACATGATGTGATGACTATATTTTTATATAGTGACTTAAAAAGAAAAAAATTATATAACTTAACTAAAAAATTTTGAAATAATAGACAAAGAGTATTTGGTTTATAAATCAACTAAGAGTTAATAAAAGCCCAAACAAGCATCACAATAATGACACAAAAATTTGGGTCATTCACGATAAATCTTAAATATAATAAGTCTTCTATAGATGTAACAAATGAGGATGATGGGAAGTGATCATTGGATAAGATCTTAGAAAAATAAATCATTAGAAAAGATACAACTTTTACTAATATTTTAAAGAGATGTAGGGATAAATTATTGGACATCACGTATTGAGGGAAGATTTTGATTTTTATATGAGATACAAAGGTTTTTAGAAGTCAAGACATATTTTGAAGACAAAATCTGCATGTTAAGTAACCAATAGTTTAGCTTGGGTTGGGCAATAATACCTTATATGCGTCTCATCACTTCATTGTATCTAAGGCTATGATTTCTTATATGTGCAACTCACTAAATTTTAATGTATCTAAAGCTATGATATCCTACATACATAAGTTGTCAGTGCTTCAATGTGGCTAGGATTATAATACCATATATGTGCAAGTCACCAACATTTATGTACAATATAGTTATGATTATGATATATTTTTTTTTAATTTGATTATCTAATTATTAGTTACTTGGAGCAAGAAGATCATAATTAACAAGGAAATTGGGGCCCAATAATTACATAAAATATATGAAATTAAAAATAAGTAGAAAACTAATAATTTATGTTGCATCTTGTTTTCTAATGATAAATACATGATTATGATATAGTTTTTAACTTACTTAAATGACTTATGATATTGCTTATCAAATGATTTATCATAATGCTTTTAGTGGTATATCTTTTATATTTGGTTACTAGATTTATCGACTGAGATTTAAAATTGTATTAGTGTTTATATTATATGTCATGCATCCACTACGTCGAGTACTAAGGATTGTAAAGTAATAGATGAGGACATGATTTATTAGTTTAGATAGTGGATAGTTTGGGTATTCTTATGTTATGAATTATTGTAGTATTAGATGTTCTTAGTTTATAATTTTTAGTATTATTATAAGCATTATATTAGTTTTTGAAAATAATTAGAGATTCTTTTATGATCACATAATTGGTCTTTAACTTTATAATGGTTTTTGTATTATTTGTATTTTGGGTTTGTTATAAACTTGACTTTATATTTGCTTTTAAACTGCTTAAATGTAATTTTATTGATATGTCATCATAATTAGCTTTTGGATTTTGTCTTAATATTAGGTCTCTATTTATGATTTTTGTGTCACCACTTAGTATTTTAATTAATATTTACTTCTAATTTTATATCTTATTTAATATATAATGAGGTGAGACCCCAGGGTGATAACTTGATATATTTGTGAATTTGAAAAGTATTATGAGAGGCATTATATGAATGTGAGGATAGTTATATTATACTTTTAGAGTATTGTATCAACATTATTCTTTTATATCTTTTCATATTTTATAGCAATTATATATGCGTTGTTATTTCTATTTTGATGCTTTAAGATTGGCATGGTTTTGATATCACCCTCACTCAAGTTTTTTAGCTTGTGTCCTCAATTCTATGTTATTATCTTTGATTTATATGATAAATATGTATTATAGATGTAATTTAAAAGGTTGTATTATTTGATATTGGGCGGAGCATGACAAGGTGATACGAGCTCAAGGTTAGAAAAAGTATGTTAGACTTTTGAATAAGGATTGTAAAATTATGCTTTTTATTTGTTTTAATTATGCTTCCTTACTTTAAAATAGTTAAATTATGGATAAGAAATGATGACTAATATATTTATGTTTTAGGAAAGAAAAACTATAAGGGAATCAAAAAGAGCTGAATCACGAATTGATTAAGGAAAAGGAGAGGAACTAAAGTGTAATCCTCATCCTTTAGTTTATAAAAAAGCCCTAAGAAAGGGTATCAAGCTAATAAATTAACTAAGCAACTTTATAGAATACAAACTCTTCATTTTGCCAAAGAAGTAGATATATTTGAAGCAAAGAGTTAGATTAGTTAAATTGGTTAAATATTTAAAGGAACTTATTATCTTGACATTAAAAAGCCCCATTTATATTAATATTGTTGGACAAGGCTATTCTTGCATGGTGAGAGTCTTACCAACGAGTTCAATTTAGAGGTCAATTAGTAAATAAATTTTTATGAAAAATTTGTGAAGAGTTTAAGAAATGATTCATTCTATCATTATGTTTTTTATGTGGTCAATTTGAAAGGCAAACGATGTTTTGCATTTTATTATGTCTTAAAGGAATTTATTAGAATTGTAATGATTCCCTATAAAACCACTAATTTTAGATAGCTTGTTAGATTAGTGGAACAAGGATTAAAAAAATTTGAAGCATGCAAAGAAGTAATAATAGAGGGAAAAAGAATAATTATGCATGCAAAAAGTTCTAAGCTCTTTCAAAAGTTTTTCCAAAAAGTTCAAAACAAACTATGGTTTCATTAAGGGCAAACAGGGCAACACGATTCTAGTGTTGATAGTAGCATAATGAATATAAGATCTAATAGAGAAATATCCCCATACCTAGAATATGGTAAGGTACATCATGAAGTTTGTTGGGCCAAGAAATGGTCAACTTAGATGCTATAGTTTTGGAGAGCTGAGTCATCATATTACTAGATAATGCCCACGAGTAATGTCAGAGATAGCTTCCTCCTTATCGAGTACTAGTTGTACTACTAATAAAAGAGGCACTGGTTAATGCAAAGGTAGTACTTTAGCCACCATCTCAGTAAGTATAGGCTAAGGACATATGACAAGTCAAGGTGGTCAACCTAAGGTTTATGCTATTACTTGTCAAGAGGCCCTATACTCTACAAATGTGATCACATGTTGATTTCAATAGTCATATGCAGAGATTTTATTTGAAAGTAGTTCTTAGTATTCATTTATAACATATCATATGCTTGATGCATTGCTTATTGATTTGTCTAAATTGAAGAACTCATTATTTATGATTTTGCTTATGGAGAGCGTGTTTTTTATGAGTCATTATGCCTAAAGAGTGATAGAATTAAATGAGAATTTTTTTTGACTAAATTAATTATTTTCATTGATAGAATTTGATATTATTCTAGGTATGTAAGGATTATTTAAACATAATGTGGTTATTTGTTATGTGAAAAAGAGAATTAGTTTGGTAGCCCTAGATGGAGGGAGTGTAGTCCTCCTTAATAGAGGAAGAGAACTCATTATCATTTCTATAATTATAGCTAAAAATTTATTAAGGGGAGTGAAGGTTTTTACTATCAATTATGGTTGTAGATCAATGATATGATGAGTAGCATGATGTGCCAGTGAGTAGTACTATGTTTTCCATAAGGAACTACTTGGTCTTTCTCTTGATAAAAAATGAATTTAAAATTCAATTGATACTCAGAGCTGAGTTGGTATTAAGAGCTTCATACAGAATGATACTTGCCAAATTGACAGAGGCAAAAGCACAAATTTAGGGACTATTGTATAGGTGTTTTATTTGGTATAATGTGTTTCCTTGGAGAGATTTAATTACATTTGTTAGAAAAAGATAATAATTTGCATATGTTCAAAGATTACCATGAATTGAATAAGTTGATAGTTAAGAATAAATATTATTTGTCAAAAATTAATGATTTATTTAATCAGTAGTCAGGTGTAGTAGACTTTTTTAAGATTAGTTTAAGAGTAATATATTATCAGTTGAAAATTAAGGAGTTTGATATCCATAAAACAACACTTAAGACCCATTATAAGCATTATGAATTTATGGTATTATCTTTTGGACCCAATGCTCTTAAAAGCATAAGCATTGTATCTTGATGTAACATAGCAGGATAGTTGCTTATGTTTTGAATTAGCTAAACCCCATGAAAGAAATTGCCCTAAAAATGTTTTGAAATTGAATGTTACAAATTTTTCTTTAAAAATCTAAAGACACTATATTCATGGGATAAAATGTGACGTATTAATAAATCACCAAAGTTTAAAGTATATTTTCACCAAAAAAGAATTAAATTTAAGGAAATAAATAGCTCAATTCATCAAAGTCTATGACTTTGCTATAAATTATGCTAAAAAGGCTAATGTGATTGTTGATGTTTTAAATAGAAAGGTAGCACTGTATTCTTTAATATATAAGTTAGAACATAAACATGATTCTTTTGAAATTGATAGATCACAATTGGAAGGAGTTATGATTAAATCTATTATATTAAGACCAATAGCAAGATGAGGACTACTAATGGCTAAATCAGAGGATTATGAATGAATGTGAGTTACTTTACTCTTAATGAATGTGGTGTATTGAGATTTCAGGGAAGGTTATGTATACTTATCCATCAGCAATTGAGATAACTTCTATTATCTAAAGCTTATAATTCTAAATATTATATTTACCCAGGGCATAATAAAATATATCAAGAATTAAAACAATATCATTAGTGGTCTAAAATGAAAAACGATGTAACACAATGGGTGGCTTGCTAATAGGTCAAGGGTGAATAATAAAAGCTTAATGGTTTTTTTGCATCATATGCTTATCTTTTAGTGGAAATAGTAATGTATAGTTATGGACTTCATTATTGGATTACTCGACACTCTTGTAAGGCATGATTTTGCTTAGGTAATTGTTGCTAGATTGATGAATACTTCTTTACAATTAGGACAACAAATTCTACTAAATAATTAGCCCAATTTTATGTGCAATACATTGTAAGATTATATAGTATTCTAAAGGTAAACATCTTAAATAAAGATCTAAAATGTACTTATCTATGTTAGAATAATGTGCATAAAATGTTTGGGATTCAATTGATATTTATTACAACTTTTTACCCTCAAACATATGGATAAATTAAGAGGATGATTAAACTTTAAAAAATTTGATATGACTATGTGATGAGTTTTGGAAGTGATTAGGAATATTTTCTATCTTTAATAGAGTTTTCATATTAATAGTAACACATCTCGTTATAAAACCTTATATGGAAAGAAGTGTTTATTTAATTTATATTGGTTTGAAGGCAAATAAAAGTTATTGATTAAAATTAACTTTGATGATAAAGCCACCAAAAAATTCAAAATAATAAGAGAAAGGATTCATACAGCTCAGGATCAACCAAATAAATATTTTGATGAAAAACTTAAAGATGTTAAACTCTAGAAAGGACAGTATATATTTCTTGAAGTGAGTCCTCTAAAAGAGATAATCAGAATTGGTTGATAAGCAAATTGAAACAAAAATATATCAGACCTTTCCAAATATTAGAAAGATTGAGATATGTTGCATACCGAGTGGCATTACCTACTTATATAATACTTATGTTTAATATTTTCATATATTGATGTAGAAGCATCTTACATTAGCTCATAAACACATACCAGTTAGCATCGTATTAGTTCTATATGATCTTAGAGTCGTACCCAATTCAAATTCTATTTTAATTAGTCATCTTTATCAACCATAGAAGTCTACTACAATATTATATTTTTTCTTACGATTATCTCCTTTATTTTTGTTTTGTCCATCCAAGCATATTTTGTAGTATAACATGTCATCATCATGCTAGTTATTATGCATGCTTTGCTAGTTATTATTAGTCATCTGTCATCACCTGGTTGTTTTCTTCTCCCGATCGTTGTTTCCTGATTACCTAACATCACCTTATTTCTCAACACTACTAGGCCACCCATGCTCCTTGATCGCCTTACATCTTCGAGCTGCCCGTTAGCAACACGCTTTCTGGCTACTATCAACCATTATTATTTGTCTTATCAACTGCTTAGCATCCTAATCACATCATCATTGAAATATAATCATTATGTTAAATGATTATATAATTTTTTATATTATTATATTTTCATAAATTTTATATTTTGTATTTAATATGATTTAACTTCAAAGTTATCTTTTCTCATACCTACTTTAAGTTAATATCTTAGAATTTTAAAAAATTTTTTTAAATTCTCAAGTGATTAAAGTTTAAAATTATCTTTTCTCATGTTGACTTCTCTTATTTTCTATACTTATATTATGTTCTAAGGTGTATTTAATTTTTTTTCTCATGCATAGTTATTGAACTTTTTTATCTATAAATAAGAGAGATTCTCTCATTATAATATTATTTATTGATGAATAAAACTCTTCTTGTTTATGTACTTCTAACTTTGCTCACAAAGAGTGTATGTCTAACTCTAGTTAGGAGATTCTAATTTTCTCTCTCCTTGTAAAAGATAGGAATTGAAAGTAAGAAATCTTCCACTGAGAGAACTGACAATCAAATAAATTTTGTCTTCCATCAACACGCTTAAGTCTTAGTCCACCCTTTCACTCTTTCGAACAAACTACCAAATTTCTATCCTCCTCAACAAGGCTTCAAATCTTAGCCTACCATCTTGTGACCCATTTAGCCAAGTTTTTTATTAACCTAAACCTCCAACACATCACCTTTTTCATCTTTAGTGCTCTATATGTCAACTCCTAAAAAAACTATAAGCCATCATTGCCAAAAAAAGATACTCTTTTTGTAATTTTTATTTTTTAGATTATAGTATTTCATATAAAGTTTGTCTTAAAGTCTCTATTTTATTTGTATAAAATAAGCTATGACAAAATTACTTAATAGGATTTTATGTTTAATGCTTAACACGTTGTAACCTATTCTATATAATAATACATGTTATAACTTTGTTGGCTAATCTTTGAATAATTTTAAAATATCATACACGTCACCTAACTCTAATTAGTGTATAGTTTTTTTTAACATTTCTTAATAATCTATTAAATATCTTTAGTATTATAGACTCTAAATTAGATCATACTAGAAGTTTGATTTATCCTGGATCATATATTCACTTTGAGAAGACATGTACTTGATCCATCTCATATCATTTATTATGACCCAAAGGAAATTAAGATTCAACTTGATATGTTTTTATCAAAAGTGGCTTATGAGAATCCTAATAGATTAAGAAAAGATGCTAATAAGTAAAATCTTTTCATGATAAAGGTTCTTTAGAGGAATCAAATTGAAAGTGAAGTAACATAGGAGATGAAAAAATATAAGGTACAATAATACCCAAAATTATTTAAATTTTTAGATGTAATTTTTATAAGTTGAGGGATTATAATATTTTAATTAACACCAACTTTCTTTCAAAGCATGTTTTAAGCATTGAATGCATGTATTTTGAATTCAAAACTCAACAATATTTTGATTAGTGGTCACTTCAAAGAGCATGCTAAGATGAAAATAGTTGAATCTTATATTTGAGCATACTATTGTGAAGATCTTGTTATGTAGAATCTATAAGTATGTTTTTTGCATTTTTTTTGAGGTGATTTGATTTTTTTTGCAAATATATAAAGATATAATTAATAAAATATGTTATTTTAATCATCTTATTTAATAAGAGAATAAGCATTTCTTAAAAAAAGATTTAGAAGATCCATACTCATTCGTTGTATTTAGAAACTTCAAGGGTATGAAGAGAAGGAGAGGAGAAAGGAAGGAAAATCAAGTTGTGCTTTGAGAAAAATTTCAAAGAGATTAAGAAGGAAGAAGAAATAGCATGTAGAAAGAAGGGATTATTGGTTTGATATCAAAAGGATTGCATAGTAAAGTGAGTTCCTACTTGAATCTTAATGTATAAATTAGATTTTGGATTGTTTTAAGTGCAAAGAAATTAGAAATCTATAAATTTGTCTAGAGGTGATCAGTGGTTGTTGCCACTTATGATTGCATTGATAATACATAAACAATTATCTTGATCGACTAACATGATCTATGCAATAGGATTAACAAGAGTTTTTAGTTTAGCATAAAAAGGACTATCAAACTACCATTGTACTAATATAGTATAAAGACAAGACAAGTATAACAATTCATAGAATTTATTTTTTTACAAACTATTATCACAACCCAACTTTTGCTTTGGAAGAGAGATCAAATATGTACGATCAAGTTATTATATCTATAACAATCACCCATGCAATCAGAGGTTCGACTAGTGTAAAACATTGATCTTATAATATGATAAGGTTATCGTATTATACGAGTAAGGAAATAATTGCAAAAAGTTAATGTTGTTAAAAGATGGTTTGGGATAACTTTTGAAAGTTAATAGAAATTAACTTGTTATTAATAAAAGATAATATAAATTATACAAAATGATTAAGAGAATTAATAAAAAAAATCAAAGGTGATGAAAAAGACTTCTCAAATCTATGAGATAAGTAAATTAAATAATTATAATATAACTTTGTTGTGATAAATCGTTTGCTACTGTTAGAATACATGATAATGTGAGTATTTGTACTACTAATATATTTTTAATATATTTTAATTCCCTTATTAGATTTTGCAATTATTGATGTGTATATATATATATATACACACACACACACATATATATATACATACATTCATAGATATATGACTTTTTGATGTTATAAATTAGAATATAAAATAAGATAAAAGAAAATGAAACATAAAAAAAGAAAGGAAAGAAGGAGAATACTATAACTTAACATTAACTTAGTAGATGTGATATGTGAGATATACATCATTCTTATTATTGTAATACTCAGACATAGGACAATGACATGTTAAAGTACCTTGATTAATGATGATGAGATGATATATTTCAATTCCAAATATCATGGGCACTCTGTGATGGGATCATGATATATCAAAGTACCTTGTTGCCTAGATTAGTGGGATAAGACTAGTGATAATGAGATACTTTATTTTTTTTTTATGTTATGAGTACTTAGATATAAAATCCTAACATGTTAGAATATTGAGATTATGATAATGATATGTGATATAATATCCTTGAGGTTTAAGAGTGTTTAAGCCAAAAGAAAAAATGAATATATAAAAAATAAAAAAGAAGCAAAGCAAAAATAAATAAAATTGAGTTAAAAAGAAAAAAAACACATATTATGAGTATTATATTATATTATTATACGCATGAGTTATATATATAGCCAAATGTACATTTATATGATATTTTCTTCACAGACTATCATGTTATTTATTATTTCATTGTATTACTCTACTACATTATTATATGTTTTATATTACTTTATTCATGTAACTAATAAATCTATTGTTGAGCACGTCATGCTCATTCTCGCTTGCATTATATGGTAAAGTGTTGGCACTCACAAAGCTGAGGATCGTTAGATGATAACATAGGAAGAATCTTGTGAGTGTAAAACGTATTATGAGAGGTATTATATATGCGTGAGAATAGTTATATTTAATTTTTGGAGTATTATATTAACACTAAGTTTTTTAGCTTTTCATACTTTATAGTAATTATATGTTATGTACTACCATTTCTATTTGGATGCCTTGAGATTAGCGTAGTTTTGACATCACCCTATCCTTAGTTTTCTATTACTATCTTTGATTCATTCAACAAATTTGTATTATGGATAAAAGTTATTGGGTCGTATTGGTTTATGTTGGTCATTGCAAAGCAATACATAATTACCATCATATCTTACATAACCCACTATCTTAATTTAAAGTTTATTTGTTTTATACCTAATGTACTATATGTCATACTTAATATATCATATATTAGGCCTATTTTTAATACTACAATTTTAAAACCTTTTTATCTAGGATTCTTTTAATGCACATTCACGCTAAAATTAGTAATATAGAATAAAAATTAGTAGTATAACATGTGTGTTTTCTTTTATATAATATTTATGCTTACCACTCTAAGTTGTCTGGTTCTTTACATTTTTGCATACACTTGATCCGATTTAGTCATAGATTTTCATCCTAGATTTTTTTCATTCTAGTTTTGCAACTTAAATTCAATTTTTTCTGAGTTTCACACCCAATGTTATCTTTTTTTCCCATGTTATTTGCCCTAGGACTTTAACTATTTTTTGATACTACTCATGTGGTGACCAACCATCTTTCCTAAATGGTGCCACATTATCTTCTTCTTCTATTATTTTTTTGTAAAATAAGTAAGTCACATAATTATATTTTAAAAGCAAATTAAATAAAAAACAAAATGGAAATAATATAAACCATTACATTTCTTTTAACTAACAAAGTTTATACATGATCTATAGTAGAAGAAATAACAACTAATGCATGTCCATGATTACATACTTAAGCTTAACTATTAGAATAGCTTCTACAACAAGAGGAAAAAAACTAAACAAATATACAATAGCTTAGGTGCTAACATTCTACCACTTTTCAAACATGTTATTTGAGAATGCGATATGCCACTTCAAATAACCACCATTTATAAACTTTTGAAATAATGTTCAATCTTTTATAATAAATTCTTTTTTTTTCATTTCCAATTCAATTATAAGAACAATTAAAATTTAAATAATCATTTTTTATTCTCTATTTCTCTACTATATCTTTTAATTCCAATTTGCATTATATTTATATATATGTGTGTGTGTGTGTGTGTGTGTGTGTGTGTGTGTGTATATATATATATATATATATATATATATATATATATATATACATACATACATACATATTAACAGTAAATTACATTATCATAATTTTGTAAAATGCTCATTTTTAATAATCATGCTCGAATATCATGTGAATAAGCATTCAATGATAGTACAAGTAAACATTTCAAACCTTCTCCAATTTTCAAATTAAAATTAGATTGTTACATGGATTGTTATACATTAAACAATATTACACCATATATCTACATATATATTAAAAATCTTGTCTATCTTGATTTTTGATTCATAGTGGTTTCACCTTTTAATAGGTTTCATTTGTGAAATTTCTTTTTTGAATTTTATTTCCTCTTTCCTTCTTTTCTTTTGCTTGGCTAAAATGGAGATGTATTGAGTTCGCTTTTCTCCTCTCTTTCCCATGGCTTGGCTTAGCTACTCTTTTAAGATCCTTCCAATCTTTGCAAATTCTTGAAATAGTTGACCTCCCTTCCTTTTAAAGCCCTTATGTGCCCATTTCTCTTTCCCACTCTTCTTCTTCCCCACACACTTGTGTCCCTTCAATGGACTCTCAATAAATGCATCCTTACCTTCCCTTTGTTTGGATGTTAGTATTTTCCTGATTTGAGTCATCATCGTCTGATTTCCACTGATAGAGTAGTAGGTTTAAGGATTTAAGATTTAATTAAAATTAAATTAAACTTTAAAGATTCTAATATTTCTCATATTTTTAATTAATTTGACTCCAAAAATTTGTTATTTAATTTCATATGATTCTTCTTCATGAGTTCTACCAATTACTAATTTTATATTTTTTATATCATTTATTATTTTAATATTTATTTCAATCCTAAAAGTTATAATATTTATTTTATTATTTCTTTAAACCACTTCGATTTTTAATTTTGTTATCATGGTACCTGCTTTTTGTGTCAAAAAAATTTATTATGCTTATGTTTATAAGTTTTATGCCTTTGCCAAATTCTTTAATACAAGTCCATTTGCTATTGTTAATAATTTATTTGAGACTTTTCTAAGCTTATAAATTAAATATTTATATAATGTTATAAATCCTTGATTTTCTAGTTTATTGCTTAGAAAATTTTAATTTCAACCACACTTAAGGTTGTTGAATTTCTAATAATTTGTACAATTACTTTTACAATTCATCTTTATCTTTTAAAATATCATATTTTTTTATATTGCATATTTTTAATAATTTGAATAAATCTATAAATTCACTAAAATTCTTTAGAATTCTAAATAATATAAATTCATAATAAAATATTATTTTATTATAATTGGGATGATGCATAGGTATAAGAAACTCCTAATAAAATGGGCCATTGATTCATCCCATATTGGATATTAGCACAAGATCAAGTGTTGAACTAGGAAGAGTTCAAGATAGGTGAGGGAAAAACAAAGTTAAATGGAGGACAAAATTGGAGAATATGTAGATAGAAAGTGGTATTATTTTGATCAATTTTTCAAACTTTTCTTCTTTACTTAGTAAGTATGCTTTTCAACTCCTTGAACTATTATTTCTTTATATACCTCAATTAAGATTCTTCAAACTTATTTATTTATTCTTCCTTATTTTCATATTTGATGAAACTATTATTGTAATATTATTTTCGATCAAAAGGAAAAGAATTATATCTTTGTGTTATCGCTTATCCTAATATTAGTTCCCTATTCAACAATCATTCTTAATGCAACAACCATTTTTCATATTTGTTTGAGACAACAATGCTAAATCACTTGATTTCTTCTTATATAAATAGTTCCTCGAGAATTTTTCTTGACATAGTTCTTTTAGAAACATGAAAGCGATCACAAGCACTTGCAAATATCATGGGTTTCCTATGTACATTGATATAAAACAAATGGAAAGAACTCTTCTCAATTAGCAAGATAGACCCATAAATCAAGCCCAATGTCTTTGGGTTCGCAAAGGTTTTAAGTTCTATAAAACCAATAACTTCAAATGTGGCGGGCAAATGGACTCTTCTCAATTCACCACTGCCAACTTACCAATCTTCAAGCTTGATTATCGATAGTTTTCAAGAGAACTGCAACCTACTTGAGAAAGTCTGACCAAATCCCCAAGTGGCTGGAATTATATCAGGAAACACAAGTGTTTGACCATCTTTAGTTGTAACTTTGAAGGATAGTGATTGCCCATTTAAGTAAGCATTTGACTGCCAATTTGCTCCCCAGTTTCTTGTCATGGCCATCCACCCGGTCCTCGACCCTTTGATCGCCATCGCCTGAATCGATCCACCTCCACCGACGTTACTCACCAACACGAGCTCGAAGTAGTCCCGACCATTGACCGTAAACCTCACGCCACCATGCTTCTTGCATGGAACCCTGTGTTTCAAACCAAGAGCATAATCTTATACGTACGTTACGTATCCAAAAACTTGACGGCGGGATGGCACCTTTTGTAGATCACCGGCACTATACCGGCGCGATAAATGCCGATCTTTTCCCAGGCCGGCTGCGCCATGTCGAAGTGCTGACGAGGTGGGTTGCACCACCCCCCGTCGTCGTTGGGAAGGGCGTAGTTCGGAGGGCAGAAGTTGGTTGCGGTGACCGTCACGGACACCCCCCGAACGCACCACTGCGGGTCCGCCTCGTGATTGCAGACGATCTTGTAGCATTGCCCGCACGCCGCGCCGTCCTCGAACAGCGCAGTACTCAGCGCCGCCGTTCGCGTTCCGTATCCGGTCGAATACAGGTTTCCGTATCCGCAAGCGCCGCCTGCCAAGAAAAGAAAAAAAAAATCCGCTGAGGCCCAGGTTCGGGTCGCATAGCATTCGTGGGTATAGAATCGGCACCCATGGTTCCTGAAGCGTCGCTTCCTCCATAGAATGTGGCCGAAGCCTTAGTCCACACTGGGGAAGGAGTGAAGCCGTGGACTGCCACAATGCTCCACAGGAAACAGTAGTATGCTACGAAGATGACCTCCATGGCCTCTAAAGACGAAGAGAAAAGATGGGTTTTTATACAACATCGACGAGGGATGTCTGCACTCTGTACTCGCTTATTGGCTCTAAGTTTAGATCTGAGCCATCTCTCGTATTGCTTTAATCTCCGCGTTCTCATGCTCTTTTTCACGCTTCAGTAGCTAATTGGTTTATATTTAAGGGGAGTTTGGATTCTTTTCACACGGTGGAGGAGAAGAGGAATGGTTGGGGTTGGCTCAAGTCACATGGCTTCCATGTTCGCATAGCTGTGATCTGCACATGGCCAGAATGAAGAAAACTATTTCATTCGACAAGGAAGCTTTATTACCATGTGAGATTTGAGTTACAATCATGAGGAACAATCATATATCTTGGCGGATTGGCATCTTGACTCATTCATGCAACTCATACTTTGATACATAATATGGTAGAGAGGACTTGTAGAAGTTCTGATCTTTATTGGTGTCGGTGGGATTTTAATTAGTCAAAATAATAAAACTTATCTCCTCGCGATGAAGGTAGTCATCCGGACGTGTTTGGGCTTTACAAGCAACGTTGTAACAAGAGAAGTATGTCCATAATAAGTATGCCATAAACTCAATATTAAAGAGATAATAAAATAATATTTAATTATAAATTTATATCATTTAAATACCCATAACAATTAGACGTCACATCTATTTAAATAACACATTATAAATATAAATCACAAGAATTCAAATAAAATATAATAATAAAGCATAAAACAATTTAAAAATAATAAAACAATTCTACATCACATCATATCAAACAATACATAATAATTATACATCAAAATAAATAAAATATCACATGGCAATTTCATGTACCATTCATGGTAATGTTAGACTCGCATTTCTATCCAATGAATTAATCGCTCTCCATCTAGAACTATCAAGGTAGTGCACTTATTGGGATTACCTTCGATGATGTCAACCATTGCCAAGAAAAGCAATAATGGATAGCTTTTTGTTTACCTTATAATTGTTTGTTCATAATTCACCTATGAATTTTGTTCAACACAGTTTGAACATGTGTGGAATGACTCCACAATTCCACTTGTTGTCAATACTTGTGAAGGTCTTTTTACACCATGTTGAAGTACATTACTTAACGATTGCTTCCCACACCCACTAGAGTTAGCATTCCTTCTATATTGACCAATATTTGAATGGGTCTTTTGTTGAGCAAAATCATTGATTACATCTTCTTTGTACTTATTGCAAAGTTGTTACTATGTTAGAGATTGAGTTTCTGCAATGTGTTGTTAAGAAGATCTAATATAGAAGTCAGTTGCAAATATATTATTTATCAGTTTATTATTGAAATTATAGAATAAAAAAGGTTTACGATGAAACATGCATAATTCTAGATTGGCATGTAACATATTGTATAAAACTTAGATGACATACATATAAAAATCTTATATTTATTCTACAAAAGTGTACATTCCTATAACAACTCCAAAACATCATCACTTATTGGTGTTAATCTAGTATCATAATCTCATCTCAATCCACTTCTACTTACGAGGTTGTTGTATTTCAATACTCTTTTTTTAAGTTCTTCCAACCATCCTTAGTTATTGTGTTGTTTTTGCAACACTTGTTGATTGCTTGAAAACAAGAATAATTTTGTGTCATGCAATGCTAGTGGAATTACTAACAACTAGATGCTCACATATAGCTTGTTCATGTAATAATATAAGTAAAGTCTCCCTATTAAACTCATTTTAATTTTGGGCTGGAATTTGGCAAAGTATAGAAGGTGAGTGTGCATCTACTGTGTGCACCTTAACAACATCATCACTTTACGTAAGATGTTTCGTTGTCAACCTATAAATGAAAGTAGGAGATTTAAAAAGCTGACTAGATGAGGTAGGCTTCAATCTAACTGCGACAAGAAAGAAAAAAATGACATTTCAAATATTTAAATTCAATACATGGCAATTGGTAGACCACATATCATGACATTTGAAATTTTACTTATATGTATATACTTGGGTAAATAACTAAGCATAGTATACATATCTCCAAGACAATGGTTAAAAAAATTAACACACTTCAATGCCATTAAGATCCCCAATAAGGTTAATTATAGGTAAGGTGCAAGGCCAGAGAAAATTTTAAAGTACGAGTTTAAGGAAAAAAAAATCTTAAAATAGTAGCATTCTACTTGATGAAACTAAATTAGTATACAAGAAAGTTAAATTATCTAATAATATAAAGACACTCTTAGCAATCCAAACATAAATAAATGATATTTTGATTGTGTTCTATGTGACAATTTTTAAAACTCAATTTCAACTCATGTAAAAATCATTGTTAAACACTTTGAAACTTCATCAAAGAAAGACTATGAAACACTATTAAATATATGTTGTAATAATTATTTTTTATCGTCCAATACGATGCCTTTGGTTGTACTTGTATGTGGCGTTATTTTTTTCTATGTCATAGGCCATTCAATGTTAAACTAGCATGTCGTATAGTTGTGATGTCCTCTTTCTAGTGGTATGACTCTTTGTTCTAAATTAGCCTGGTTAGATGTGTACTATTCACATGACTAATTTGCTACGAAGTGTCACTTTGCATTCATACACTTTAGTTTTCTCTATAAAACAAGTAGAGATGTACATATGACGTATAGATATGATGGTATCATCACACAAATATATAGGCATGTTAACCAAACCAAAGAACTATGTTTGATTTAGTAATGTTGTCATCAACGTCATTCACATATGAACTAAGTTTACTATTTCTATGTTCTTTTCATTCTTCTAAGCACTTAGGTTAAAAGTGCTTCTATGATAGATCACATAGTTAATGAGTGGCTCTTAAGAATCTTCTAGATGGAGAGGTATAAAGATAAATTAAAACATCCAAAAAATAAGGATAATTTATTTCAAGAAAACGTGCGATATTAGAAATGATTAATGATTGTAAGAAGAGAAGAGTTATAAAATAATGATTTTAATCTAGATATATTTTATAAATTTTTATTAATTATTTTAGAATTTTTTAAAGATATTTCAAGATTTTAAAATATTGTATAATATGACATCATAGGAGCATACAATGAGATTTAGTGAGATAATAAATAAGGTGAATAGATTTATAAGATAAGATTGTATTGTACAAGTATAATTATGAAAACATACAAGTAAGATAGAGCATAATTAGTGTATTATTATTATTATGGGTTGAAGCAGTCCAATAGTTAAGAAAGGAGTTGATTGTATAGTATGGTCATAGAGTATTATGTAATATTGATCATAAGCTCAATTATAGGTTCACTAAATCATCAAAAAAGCTAAAAAATTTTAAAAAAAATCAAGTGATGAGACAAAACAATAAAAATCATCATTATATCACAAAACAATGAGAACTATGCTTTTACCTGCTTATAGAGGGTTCTTGTAAGGACACTTTATGAAGGTTTGCCATAGGCATGCCAGAGTGTGCACTACTTATGGATGTTTTGGCTTAGGCATAGATGCCCTAATGCATGTGAGAGAAGTTTGGTGTGCTAGATTCCCATGCTTGTTGGGTACCCATAATTGCATAGGACCATTGCATATATTGATAAACACGACACTTATCATTGCATGCTATTAATGCAAGCATAAGAATAATCTTGTATGCATGAATAGTGCCCATGACATAGGACCATTGCATATATAGGCTCTTGTAGCATCGATTTTGCAAAATTTTTTATTTTGGACAAAAATCCTATATTTCTTATAGGAATTAAAATAACATATATTTTATAATAAAATATTATATCCAAAACTCTATAGAGAAGGATAAGAATGATGTCTTGAGTAAATTCCATTTTCTTAGAAATTTCTATTTTTTACTATTATAACTCTAGAAACAAGATCTGCATTCGAGAGCTTAAGATAATTATACTTAATAGACATATCAGATATGATCAAGAGACAAATGAATTTTGAAAAGGTGTAAAAAGATCATACAAGATGATTGGAATATCGTATTAAAACATTAATGCATAAGAAAAAATAATTAGTATAGATAATATAGTATCATAATATGAAAATAAAGAACATATAAGTATGATAAAATATAGTACTCAACATCTAGTCTTACAAGTACAACAAGACAGATGTATTAATATAATAATGTGTACTTAGTGTGAAGTTGTAAAAGTTTTGAATCTTAAAGTATGACAAAATGCATAATGTTGTATTATTTACTCCTAATTATGATATTTTGTTTTATGATAACAAATCATAAATATTTATGATAAATTTGTTTAAGTAAATTTTCAGATTTTAGATAGTCGATACTTGTATTCATGGGAGAAATAAAAGAAGAAGATGCAAAAATATTAAATCCCATGAAAATCATCTTAGTTAGAGTGACAAACCACCAAAAGATGTATTCTGAATTTAATTTTAGATATTTTAATTTTACTTTGAATAGAGTGTAAAACTTGATTAAAATATTTATTATAAGGCACATAAATTAAATTAAAATTAATCTTAAAATAATATTTAAGTTACTATATGTTTTATCTATCCTTCTTGATTATCTTGACCATCATTTTATCTTAATATTTTTGAAATAAAAAATATGTTAATAATATTAATTAATTAGTAAAAAATTTAATAACAAAAAATAACTCGTTCATACAAACAATTACCTCCTAAGCCAACTGGGTCACTATAGTGAACTGGTATGGTTAAGCCGTAAATAATTCTGAACACGGTTCGGTACACTAAATGCTTTCCATAATCAATCCCAAACATTGCATTTTGGATCGAGTAATAAATTTTGCCTCCATAAAAATGCAAACCTTTTCTGCATGGTGAACTCCCGAATTGTAGGAGTAATGTGAACTGTCCGACCGCACAATTTTGTGATCGCACGACCCAAATTTTATTTACTTAAAAAGTTAAATACTGTCGTTATATCTAATGACCTAGATCAATTTCATATTTCTAAAGGCGTAGATTTGATTATGTATGCCTGATTGCTTAGTTTTCACGATTGAACAGTTTCAGAGTGTTCTGATCAAAAGGTTTCTGTGCAAAGGCTATTTTAGCCATTATTTAAGCGGATGAAGATTTTTTTATTTATTTTCTAATTAAAATATTACCAAAGTTAATGAATTGTAACAGCTAAATTGGGTGTTTAATAAGTGCTATGACTAATAAGTGCTTTTACTCATGACAAATTGCCTATAAATAAGAGATTTTTGTACGAAAATAAAAAGAAAAATTTTTATATGTGGTCCAAAGAAAAGTTTTAAGAAAAAATATTTAAGTTGTTAGCAACTCGTTCTCATCGTCGCTTCCATATGCTGCTGTGTCATTCACTCATCGAACTCCTTAAATTCTTTTCCTTCTCAAATGAGCTAAATTATTAATTTTCTTGATCCTTAATTCATTTAATTAATATACTTGTACATCTTTAATGATTTCATCAAGAACAAAATTTTGATTATATTGACTTAGATTTTATGTCATTGAATATTTTTCTTCTATTATCATTTTATTTCATTTTAAGGTCCTAGTAATCTGTCTCGTTTATTTTATTGTAAGGTCATAGTAGCATGTCTCATTTGTCGCTACGTTGTAAGAGTTTAGCCTACTCGTCTTTTGGCGAACGGCTTATGTTGTGTTTATGTTTGCCTGATTTTTTTTAAGGGTGGACGTAGGCTGTTTTATAAGCCAAATTATCTAAAAATTGATTGTGTATATTTTTCATTATTACTGATTTCTCAATTACACAATTTCTATAACACCTAATATGTTTTAAAATAAGATTAAAAATTATAGAAAATTATTTTTTAAATATTTGTTAAACCTTATTAAAATTTATTTTAAATATTTTATTGAAAGATTTTGTAATAAACTAAAATTTTATTCTTAATAATTCAATCTCTCTTACTGAACCTCACTTCACATCACACTTAACAAACACAAAAGTAAATATAAAATAGGTTATAGTATGAAAGCATTCAAAGAAAAATGCATAAAATGGTCATACAATATGATAAATTGATTATATTAGTATGATCAAGATAAAAAAGCATGTCGTATAGGATTGTCTTTGACTACAACTTAGTAAAGAGATATAGAGAATTGATCTTATAAGTACTACAAGAAATATTGTATAGTACGACGTAAAAAGAGTGCATGAAAATACTTAAGTGTATAATATAGTATAATGAGCAAAAATATATAATATAATAATATGAAGATTATCATTATAAAAGAAATCATTTATATAATGTGAAAGAAGTATGAGTATCATACCAGTAGTACTAAGATTGTAATTGTACGATAAAAAATGTAAGATAAATTTGGACAAGATTGAGAATGATATACTATAAAGTTTGTGATTATACATATATGATTAGTAAAAACTGAACAGATCTTATAATCTAAAAAGTCAAACAATTAAAAAATTGATATTGAGACAAATTTGTCTTAATAAATATTTATAAATAAGAGAATAAAAGATAAACAAATATTCATATGAAGGAACATAATTGTTAAAGGTATTTGGAAGATCAAAATATAAAAAATTATAAAATCAAATTAAAATAAGGGTTGGTTATGATTTAGAGAGTTTTCATTGAAGAATTTGAAAGTTCCAGCACTTGGCCAAAGTTAGTAGAGAAAATGAGAGAGTAAATGAATTGTTTCTAAGAAATTTTTTAAAAAAAAGTTATGCAAGAGACAAAGGCAAAATCGAGAAGAAAAGCTCTTTGATATTACAACAACTGATATTTGAAGCAAAGATTTAAGCTTAGTGAGACTAATACACATTTAAAAAGTAGACAAAGACTTAACGTGTTTGGTTTGATGTGATATATAATATTATGTTAAAAGTCTTAAATGATATGTAAAATATTAATTAGAGGATGTTTGATATATATGAATTATAATAACATGTTGATATAATGATTTGATAAATAATTTGTTTAAGTATAATAATATTATATTCTTTTAACAATATATAAAAAGTGATCTATAGGAGATCCTTATCATTATTTATTATAAAAACATATTACTATGTTTATCTTATCACATGTTTTAATTAGTTAAATATTAAATGTATATCATGTCAGAAATATTCAAAAAAATTGAGATGATTAACAAAATAATTATACAATTGAATTAAAAAAGATATAATAAATTAAAATAATATAAGAAGTATCAATGATTATTTACAAATATCAACTTACTATTTGGAATAATATGTCTCCAAAGTAAGACCAAAATAATTTATCTCCATAAGTGTTATCAAAGAGATGTCATTAGACTATCAAAAATAAATTATTCAGGATACATCAAAGATGAAAAAGTGTGCTAAAAATTTAATATAATTTATTAAAGAGAAAATTAATTTTTAGATAAACCCAAATAAAAAAAAAGATAACGATACTATATTTTTTATAATTTTATATTATTATTAATATAGACCGTGCATATAGTTATCCAATAATTACTTATTTTATATTATATTATATGTTTTTATCATAGAGCCAATAGCTCATGCTTATTTTGTCCTAATATTTTTAGGTCAAAATAAGCACCATATGTAACTACATTAAAGAAATAAAATATAACTTATGAATAAAAAGTAATCATTTGTCAATAGAAGTGTTACTTACAAATTTTGTTTATTTAAGAAGACATAAAATTATTAATATTATATATACATATGATTTTAAAAAGTTGTGTAAAAAATTTAATATTTCCATGAGTTGTAAATAATTGAATTTTATATCACTTTTATTATCGATTTACAAAAGTTTAAAAGAAAATATTTTTGCTATTTTAAAAGAAAACTGTGGCATAAATTTTAAAATGTGAACAAGAAAAAAAGAGAAAAGAAAAAGATTTGAGTGTTACTCTAAGAGAAATTTGAGAATGATTTTTAAATGAGGATATTATATGAATAATCCTATATCAATTATTAAGAAATCAATTTTATTATTTATATAAGATGTCATGATCTTAATATATCAATATATCTTTTGAGGACAAACAACACTTATATTAAGATGAGAAGACCTAAGAGAATAATACCTCAACATAGTAAGACTAGAATGTCATCTTTGTTATTCCTTCTATTAGCTCGATGTGGTTTGAGGATGAACTAAATAGAAGCTGGTGAGCTTGTAACACCTAGAACTAAAGAGATGAGGAAGTGGTCGATGGGTGACATCCCACGATAGGAATCATTAAATAAAAAGTGACTCACGACTAGTCTTTAGTTGGAGGGATATAAGGATGAATAGTCTAATACTAATTATTAAAGGGGTTGATTTTAATATTTATTTGAGATATTATGGTGTTAAGATATAGAGACATCTTGTGATTGTAAAACTCATTAAGTTGTGATAATGTGACTTAAATGAATAATAACTTGGCATAATAAGACTAAGATATCACTTATTATTATAACGTTATTTGAATCATGTCCCTAAAATGTATAAAGAATGCTTAATATTATTATAAATTGAATAACAAATGATTTTCTTTAGAGATTTTGAGAATGATTTGATTAAAATCTTATAGATATTCTAAGAAGGATTCCTGTTCATATTGTTAGAATAATAATATACGTGAAATCAATTTTTTTGGATGTTGCTAAGATTGATAAAGATTTCTTTTAAAACTAAAGAAAAATGACTTGGTAATTTAGGTGTGCATTATCTTTTAAACAATATTATTTTAACATCTTACATTTTACTAAATTTAAGGATAGGAAATCACGATCCAAAATTGTGAATAAGGCAATATAAACATCTTATACTCCATTGGAATCTCATCAAAGAGTATGAGGAGAATGCTCGACTTTTTAGTGATATGGCCTTATATTATACATTAGCCTTGAATTATGCCTCTGATCAAGTCTACACTCATGATCACCTTGATGGACAATGTTGATGTGATTATTGTGTAGATTTTGAAACTTGAGTATTACAGAGATAAACTTTCAAACCATATATCACCAAAATAATGCAATAGAAGATGGCATATATCTTGGAGTTTATTGAGCGACATTGTTAATGATTACTAATGCATTTCTTACGAATGAAGCAATCGCTCAAGTACAAGAGTGGTTGCCAGAAGCAACTATGCTTTTGTAACTAGAGGAGAGGTCAATAATAAAATGGTTTGTATTACCTATGCAATGGATTCAATATTGGTATTTAGGCCATTTATAGTTGATTCATACACTACATGAGGTTTTGCATTGATTAAAATGACATTCTTTGAGTGGTATTTGCTAACATGCTCGATGGCTCATTTGTCGATGCTTTCTATGGTAGTTCCAATGTCCCTAGACTTAATTCTTTTCCTTCTATTTGTCATCATTTAACAAAAACCACCAAGAAGAAATGTTGATATTTTAATTTGTATGTTAATTTGTTTAAAAAACAAAGATTTATCTAAAAATGTTTCTATAAAATAGAAAACAACAAATAATAATAAGAAATTAATTTAAATAGAGATAATCAAGACATAATAGAGAAATATAACAATTTAATCAAGAGAAGTACAAATTAAGGATCTTCTTAAGTAAAATGAGTATAACACATAACGAAATGAGTGAGTTTGAATAGTGAAAAGTTGGATTCTCACAACTAAGTGTTGTGTTTTTGTGTAGTCTATGAGCTCATTATATAATAGAAGTTCACAACTTAAAGTTCACATCACTTCTAGATAAGCTGCATCTCAATCAACAAATCACTATCCATGGGAGTACGGAGAAGATGCATAACAAACATATCCTTGCATCTCTCTTCTTCTCTCTCGAGAGTTCTCTCTTGGGAGTATGTGACTATGCTAAGAAAGTATATAAAAAATTTAATCATTTGGTTCTTTTTTGTTCAAACATAGATTTGCTTAAAATGGATAGTTAATATCTAATCTCTTACAAATTTGTATCATCATGATTTGGAACCATCAAAATTTTTATTGATGTTGCTCCGCATATGTCGCATGCACCATCTAGTAATCACAATGTTATGTGAATCTAAAATACTTTTTGTGAAAGGAGTGTCTCTGTAGGCCACATGGTTTATATTTATTTGCTAAAGTTTGATAAAATTTATTTATCTTATTAGTAATTTAATAAAAAAAATTTATTTCTTTCATTGTATTATGTTGGATGAACAAAAAAAAGTTGACATTGTATAATAATATTATTCAATTCTCACATGGATTTTGTTTTGCGACAATGCAGTTGTACTTAATTAATTAATTAATTGCAAGTTTAGCCGTTAATTAAACAACAGATGGGCGAAATTGCAAATTTTAATCTTAGATTCATAAATTTCTTCACAAGAATAGAAACGTTGGAGGTGGAACCCACATTGCTCCATTTAAATCTGTTCTCATTGACTAGCCGTTGCACACTTGTCCCCTTCCTCGGCTCTCCGCTGCCGATCTCAAACTCTCCATGGATTCAGCTCCTCTCCTCAGCCCTTCCTCGGACGAGCAGTTGTGGAGCTCTCTTCAAAATCGCGTGGAAGCCATTCTTGAGGACAGGAAGGCGAAACAACCCGTTGCCTGGCCTTTCTCCGCTGTAAGTCCCGTGATTTTGTTCTCAAATCCCTTAACCAAATCTGTAACAATCTTAAATATTGGCTCCTGTTCTTAGTGTGATGCCGAATCCAAGCGAGTGAAGAGGATTACGGGGGATTCCCTTCTTCTTATTAGAGGTTTGGATTCTGTTTCTTCGTCTCTTTCCCAGCTGACAGAAAGTTTAGGCGCCGCCCAAAAGGTAATTTGCAGCATCTACGGCACAATTAGGGTTTTCTTTTCCCTTATGTTTTGAATTGACTTAACAGAAACAGACGGCTGGATTTTCACTTTATTTCGTGCTCTTAGTTCTAGTTTTCAAACTTCTCCAGGGTCTCAATGAACTGGCAAAACCCACTTCGCGGAAAGTATATAAAAGGGAGAATCAAAGAGCAGGAGATGAGGATGAGCAGCCAAATGCTAAGAAACAATGTCTGTGTACCTATTCCAAGGTTGAGGAGAATCCCATTTCCATGAGCAATCTCTCCAGTTTAGATTCCAAGAAGGAAGCTTTTTCCGTTGATGAACATAAGGATGAACAGATTGCTGTTGATCCTGCAAAAAATGTGACCCTCAAAGCAAAAGAAGTGGGTACATTAATTCTTTAGCTTCCAAAATAGGCAATACATATGGTTTTTCCCCTCATTTTATTTTTGTAATCTGCAGCTTGCAGTGTCAATGGTGTCTAAAGCTGCTTTACTTGCACGGGAGCTGAAAATGGTTAGAAAGGAGTTGGATGCAATGCAAGAAAGGTGTGCTCAGCTTGAAGGAGAAAACATAAGGCTTCGTGAAGGTTTTGAGAAAGGAGCAATGCCAGAAGAAGATGATCTGGTAAAATTCACTGAGAATTTTTATTCAATAATTTCCCTTTCAATTAATGAAGAAGATTTGTTTTTCTTTTTCTATGTTGAAATTAAGTTCGATCATGGTAAGTAAGTTATAGTGGATGCTGAAATAGAGAAGCGTGGTTAAAAACTGGTATAGGAGTTGACATTAGAATCTTTAAGAAAGCAATCTGAGTCCGCATGGAAAAATGACATACAGACTTCAAAGCTTGTTTTGATTTTTGATCATATAAAGAACTAAAATTAGCCATCTGGCGACCTTAGTGCTGGCCTATTAGGCATGCCCAAATGAGTAGAATTAGATTTATAATTTTTTTTATTTGACTATGCATTACATATTAATTACAAGTTATTTACTTCAAGCTAATTTAACAAGAAAAACATCAAACATGATAAAAAAGACCAGTTTTTATGTGGCTTGACATCAAGTTGTGCTCTACTTCACTCAGACTAAAGTATGCAAAGAAGCCTTTACAAATGCCTCTAACAATAACCTTTATAAATTTTTCTATCTGATTATAAAATTACATGTTAATTACAAATTATTTACTTCAAGCTAATTTAACAAGAAAAACTTGAAACATGATAAAAAAGACAAGTCTTTATGTGGCTTGACATAAACTAGTGCTCTACTTCACTCAAACTAAATTATGTAGAGAAGCTTTACAAACACCTCTAACAATAACCTTTATAAATTTTTTGATTTGATTATGAATTACATGTTAATTACGAGGTGTTTATTTCAAGCTAATTTAACAAAAAAAAAAACATGACACATGATAAAAAAGACAAGTTTTTATATGGCTTGACATAAACTAGTGCTCTACTTCAGTCAAACTAAAGTATGTGGAGAAGCTTTACAAATGCCTCTAACAATAACCTTTATAAATTTTTCCATTTGATTATGAATTACATGTTAATTACAAGGTGTTTACTTCAAGCTAATTTAACAAAAAAAACATAATTACTTCAAGCTAATTTAACAAGAAAAACTTGAAACATGATAAAAAAGACAAGTCTTTATGTGGCTTGACATAAACTAGTGCTCTACTTCACTCAAACTAAATTATGTAGAGAAGCTTTACAAACACCTCTAACAATAACCTTTATAAATTTTTTGATTTGATTATGAATTATATGTTAATTACGAGGTGTTTATTTCAAGCTAATTTAACAAAAAAAAAAAACATGACACATGATAAAAAAGACAAGTTTTTATATGGCTTGACATAAACTAGTGCTCTACTTCAGTCAAACTAAAGTATGTGGAGAAGCTTTACAAATGCCTCTAGCAATAACCTTTATAAATTTTTCCATTTGATTATGAATTACATGTTAATTACAAGGTGTTTACTTCAAGCTAATTTAACAAAAAAAACATGAAACATGATAAAAAAGACAAGTTTTTATGTGGCTTAACATAAACTAGTGCTCTACACTCAAACCAAAGTATGTGGAGAAGCCTTTACAAATGCCTCTAACAATAACCTTAAAATAGATACCTAAAAAATTTTTTTGACACCATGTCTAGGAATAGTAATACAATTCACTCATTAACATAAGACCTTAGTGTGCATACACTCTCTCTCAACACATGGCTATTCTTGGCACATCATTCAAGCCAAGGGGCCCACTCAATTATAAGAGAACATGTGAAAGATTTAAAGCATAAACCAATCTTTAGATTGATTAATATACATTGAGAACCACTAGAGATTAAGGGAAAGTATTAAAAAAATAATCAAGAGCTTATTATTGTATGCATGGTTGTAGCAATGAAATGTCTCAGCTCCAAAATAGACGTACTTTCTTCTTTTGAAGTAAATTTTGCAAACAAACAAGCAAGAATAGTACAATAAAATATGTATAGTTTGATATAGAATCAATTTTCCATCTTTTATAGATATACTAATTGGTTAAAAATCTATATTCCTTTTCTTATAAAATATTGAATAAATAGGTTGTTTTAATTAGCATTTCGTCTAGATTTAGTTCACCTCTTTGAATTGAGGATATAACAATCTCTTTTGAATCCGTTAGTCACCGATGAAGTAATATGATGAATACAACACATAATACATTGAATAGAATCTATATCTCATATGATTTCTCAAATACCTTAAGCAATCATGGGCTATTTCTAAGTTCATATGTAGATGCACATTCTTTAGAAGTAGATCAATTATGGGCTATTTCTAAGTTCATAAGTAGATGCACCTTCTTCTTTAGAAGTAGATTTTGTAGATAGACATACAAAGAAAATGAACCTCTCTTGAAGATTAGGGGTAAAAGATTTTGAGATGAATATTCAAGTTTTAATGAATGTAAAATATGATGCATTTATACTAAGAAAGTCCTTAACAAGGGCTCAAAAGATCCAATAGTCATTGCATGAAAATCTCTACAAAACACTTTTTGTTATAAAAAAAATATAAATTTTGAGTCATTGCATGAAAATCCTTGCAAAATACCTTTTGTCATAGAAAAAAATATAAATTTTGACATAAATATGTATAAATATAATATTTAACTTCATAAAAAATGGTAATTTGATCTCTTGAAGAGTGGTGAAGGGAATTGGATATTTCTATATTAATTAACTTCAAAACTTAATGCAACAAACATAATTGTCTAAAGCAAAGAACATGCTCACATGTGGATTTCAACATATTGATGAGTAAAATTTTAACCTCTATTATGTAAAGCTCATTTTTTTTACTTTTAATATCCAAATAATTAGTCATTGAAAAAATATGAATTTTGACATAAATGTATATAAATATAATATTTAACCACATCAAAATATTGTCATTTTGACATAAATGTAAGGTATTGATACTTTTATATTAATTACCTTCAAATCTTAAAAAAAACTTCATTGTCTAAATCAAAGAATTTATAAACATGCTAAGGAGTTAAACCATGACATAGGATTTATGTTTGATATTTGTTTGCTATGCCGTCTTAGGTTAGTCCATCTGTATGACAAGTTATTAAGACTAGTATCCCACATGGTGCTTATAACTTATAACATGAAACTTACACACTCATGTAAGTGAATTGGTGTTGAAATGATTTTGAACTCATGTATGAAAATGATGTTCTAACATGGTTCACATGCCATCCCAAGATTTGTACCAAATATAATGGCATTTGCAATAAAGAAAATATATATTACATCATTTACATGTTATTAGAACTAATACTATACATGGTACTTCTAACTTGTCACATGAAACTAATGCACTCAAGTGAATTGGTATCCAAATGTTTTTGAACTTAAACCACCATACATGAAAAAGATGTTTCTAATATGGTTGACATGCTATCTAAGGTTTGCACAAAAAAATAATTGTATTTGTAATATAGAAGATTTATATTGCATCATTTACTACTTTATCACATGAAACTAATGCAATCGAGTAAGTGAATTGATATCTAAATGTTTTCAAACTCAAACAAGCATACATAGAAAACATGTTTCTAATATATGGTTCACATACTATTCTAAGGTTTGCACAAAAAAATAATTGTATTTGTAATATAGAATATTTATATTGCATCATTTCCTACTTTATCACATGAAATATCTAAATGTTTTCGAACTCAAACAAGCATACATAGAAAACATGTTTCTAATATATGGTTCACATGCTATTCTAAGGTTTGCACAAAAGATGATGCCTTTGTAATATAGAAAATATATATTGCATCATTTACTAGTTTATCTATCGTAATATCCAAATAACTATGTTTGCGACTTACTTTTTGTTAATGTTTTAGGTGAGATTGCAATTGGAGGCACTCTTGTCTGAGAAATCCAGATTAGCAAATGAGAATGCAAACCTTCTCAGAGAAAATCAATGCCTTCACCAGCTTGTTGAGTACCACCAGCTAACAGCACAAGACATATCCTTTTCAGACAAGGAAGTCATCCATGGGCTGAGATTAGATTTCTCGTCTCTTGAAGGAATTGAAGCTGATGAATTAGATGATGTTCATGGTGACCTCAATAGTGTTGGTGAACCTATCATCCGTCCATCCAATATTAAAATGGATAGCAATCCTTTAGATGAGGAAAGCAAAGAAGAGAATAAACCAACACCTTAGAGTACTCTATTTTCTCTTGCTCCAATTGGTTTTTTTCTTTAAAATTCGAGGGTTATTTTCAGATTTGAACTTTATGAAGGATTCAGCAGCTCATGGCGGCCACCTACGTCAATTAGAGTTAGATGAGGGATCAAACTACTTAATGTGTCATGATTCTGCTTAATGGAATAGTTCTCTCTATCTGTGTGCTGCTTAAATTCTTTAGAAATTATATATATTAACAGAGCTTTTATTGAAGCCTTGAGCCTTCGAATGCATACAAGTTTGAAGTAGAACACTCAACTCATGCATTATTTGATGGAAAGACAAGAAGAAAAACAATCTCACAAATTAGTTTTCTTATTGGATACAAGCAATCATCACTCTTTATCCAGTAACAGAGGGTCGATAACTCTCCTCCACATTTTGTAGTCTGGCGTGAATGCGTAGGTTGGTAAAGGGATGCCATTGACGAAGAAAGAAGGAGTCCCCATCACTCCTCTCGAGCATCCATACTGCAGCGGTGAGTCTCTTCGTTAACTTCATAACAAACATAGAAAAAAAACCTCACAAGGGATGTGAAGCTGCTAACCTTGAAGGAGATTCTTGCTGCCCTATCCGTCCGCGAGTTGTTAAAACCAGACTTGATTGCAGAGAGTGATCCATCGCCCACTGCTTCTTCCGCAAGCTTGGAGAACGCCTCAGAGATTTGAGCTCTGGAGTTGCTGTAAGTTGCTTCATCGTAATAACTCTCCTGAATTGAACTGAAAACTTTAGACAATGGAATCGTTCGAATTCCGTACGAAGAAGGTTAAACTAGAAAACGATTACCTGGTGCTTGAAGAACAACTCCAGCAACGGATAGGCTGAAGATTTATTCAACCAGTTTGCAATGTGAAGGGCTCGACAAGAGGCGAAGGAATTGCTGTGATATCTGCAATCGAATGAACGAATGAACAGCGTTAAGAGAATTAAACAATTGCGACTTTAAAATTGGCACAAGAAAATTTCATCGAGAGAGTGAGAGAGACAGAGAGGGAGACTGACGGCAAAGCGAAGGTATGAAGGAGAAGAGAGACACGAGGGGAGTAATGGTGCAAGGCCTGCTTCAGCGGAGCCCAGGATCGCCGGCTATCGGGACACATTGGATCGTAGAAAGCCTCCACCATCACCGAGCTCCTCCACAGTTCTCCACCGCCGTACACGAACCCGTCGTAGCTCGCCGGAATCGGTGCCTGCGCCGCCGAGAAATACAAGCAGCCGAAGAAAGAAGAAAAGCGGCAGATGATGAGCAGCAGAGGAACAGTAGCAATCGCTGTTCTCGCCATCTCTTCCCCTTTCGGACTCTCGCCGTCAAAGTCTTCGTACAGCGAACGATATATGATGATGTGGTGAGCATTTTGAACGGCCACTTTCTCGGCAGTGGAATCCCACGGCGAGAGCACTTCTCTTTGCTTTACATAAAGCTGTACATTTTTTTTTGTTTGCCTGGTTCAGCTATATCATATATTTGCGTTTCAATAGCCGTTAACCGATGTGTGATATTTCATTCTTAATATATTATTTTTATTTATTTGGAACTTAGTTTAGTGTAAACCTTAATTAAGTGAGATAATATTGCAAATCTACGTCTCGGCTTTATCTTGATTAACTGATTCTTTTCCTTTAATCCAAATCTTAGACTTTCTTGAGAGAGAACTTTGAGAGGATTTAAAACCTTCATGAGTTGTTAATTTACACAACTCAATGGTATCTTAATAGCATTAAATGCTGATAGATCATTAAGGGCATTGCAAAATGGGGTTTTTTCCTCATTTAAATGGATTTTTGGGTGTGTTTTTTTATTGATTTTACTATTTTTCATCATTTTCTATGATTTGTGACGATTTTAAAGGGACCTATGATTCTTAAATGTTTCACAACGTTTGAATGTTTTTATTGAAATTTTTTTTCTTTTTAAAAAATGTTTGAAAACAATGATCATATGAAAAAGATTTAGTTTTTGACAATTCCTCATAAGAAATAGTTGATAACGACTTATATAATTATCAAGAGATGTGTAATCACTGGTTCTCTTCTTTAATTATTATTGATCATGATAATTGAGCAAATCAATTGTATTCATCACATCCATCGTTAGGAGTAACCCTATTACATACACAAACTTTCAACACATCAATTTCTTATGATTAACCCATAAGCATGTTTTTTTGAAAGTTTACTGCCATCATCAAAGATCGCTTCAGCACTCATGCCTCCTATTTCATGACTAATTGTAGTTCTATCTCCAATAATGCTATTATGATAGCCACTTTTGATACAACAATAGCACATTTCATGTTTCGACCATTAATTGCTTTTTAAAGAAGAAACCCTAAGTGTTCATATTTTGGGTTGAGCCATATATAGGAGGAAGTACCATGAGGTATTGGGCACAAGGCTAAGCAAAGATAATCTGCAATGTACTCTATAAAGAATTTTGATTTCAAGAAATGAATCTTCTATTTTATTTGGTGCCTATATTTCAAACATTCAAGTCAAAAGAAAAAAAGATAATGTATAATAAGCAATATAGAAATGTCTCAAAGATGTTTATGAATAAAATAATATTAAGTTTAATTCAAAATTAATTTGGGACCAAATTAAAGTCAAATACATAAGAAGAGACCCTTAAAAAAAGTGTTCTAAATCATTTATGAACTACAATGAGTCGTTTCAAAGACTCACATGTTTCTTATCTTATTAATAATAAATTTTAGAAGGGGCAAGTAAAGAATATATGATTTTGATTTTTCAAAGAGATACAAATATTTAATTAAATAATCATAATCATTATGATAGAACTTTTTTTTTATCAATTCCTAATAAATACCTTTTATATGTTTTCATTCAATGTATGGATCTTTTATCTTATCAAAGCCAAAGCCAACAACTTCAGTGTTGTTTTAGAAGCAAAGACGAATTAATTAATGCTTCCACCAACTAATATTGAGTTGTTAATCCTATGAGTCAATGGATGGTAGTCATTTAGGAACACCATCCATTTTGCTTTCTAAGCACTCAATCTTTTGAATTCACATATTTTGATGCCTCATGGACATAATAAAAATAAATTATTTTGAAAGAAAATAATGATACTAATATTTTAATGCTTAAATTAGAACAAAAAATTTCATATCATTGTCTTAATATTTCTAATTCATTTTACTTGGCTTCTGTGTTTTGTATGTTATAAAATATTTTTTCTAACTCTGAAGAGCACCTAAACTCTGTCAAATAGATTTTCAAGAAAAAGATTTTCAAAACCTCCTTAAGCATCACAAGTGATTATAAAAACTTCTAAAAAATTAAACATCTTTGATAAGATTTAGTAAGTCGAAGATTTTTTAATCTTTTCAAATGCTCATTTGGATGCATTACTCCATTTATTTGGAGCCATGGTCAAGTTAAAACATTGAATAAACCTTTGTAGACACCAAGCAATAAAAACTTCACATGTTTTGGATATTTTTTGGGTATCAGAGATAAATTAATCTATTGTTGTTTTTTTAGGATTTATTGATGTACTTCCTTTAAAACTTGTATCCAAGAACTATAACACTTGACATAAAAGATAATATATATCCTTTTGTTGATGTAAAGCTTCTTGTTTTACAAGGCTATAGAATTTTTTTTGGAATTGATTGAGATTGCAATAAGAAACTTAACAAACTTATGAATTTTCTCAATGCATTCGATTAAAGCCATCACAAGCTACGCATATAAGTCGTCCTTAGTTTTAAATGCAATTTTCTACTTATCTGCTTCCAACATCATTTGAATCTTAGTTTTTTAAAGTAACCCCTAATATCATGTATCTCGTATCTTTTACTTGTGTTATCAAGAATACCTGATAGATATCTTACTAATTGCACTAGAGTACACATTTATGACAATTCTCATCTTTTTTGTTATCGATAGTGCAAAACAACTTATAGAGATAGATCCCACAAATGGATCTCTTTTCTAGTAAATAATCCTCTTGCACTCTAATATTTTTAAGCTATGTTGGATTCAAACAATGGTGGCAAATTAGGTAATCTAGACCTTAAAATCAAAACTATTGTGTTAGATATTATGTAAAACAATTTGTTGAGTAAACCTTCAAGACAAACACCCATTAAGTCCTCTAATATTAGAAAAACTTCATCCTTCAATTGGAGAAAGACTAACCCATGAAGCCATTTAATGGGATTTAAGAAAGAATTATCAAGAGTATTTAATGTGATTCAAGAAGGTCATAATCCTATCCTCAACCCTAGATGCAACAAAATATAGGCTAATCCTTTAAGCGTGGAATGTTGTACTTCATTGGTTTTATCGACTCTCTTTTAGGATCATTGTCTCAATTCTAATAGCCATTTGTCTCTCATTAAGTACTATAAGACTTCTCCATTCAACAAATAGATGGAAAGATTTAGCCTTTAAATTAGGAATCATAGAAATAGTCAAATTTGATGTGTCCCTTATCATTTTCATTAATAAAACATCATAGAAGATGCCCAAACTCTAGTTCAAAAACAAATCGATGTTGAAGATCATAAGCATTAAAATCCTCTTGTTTAAAGTACACCTTTAAAAGATTAGAAAGATCTATCATATATTAAAAGAAAAAGTCAAGATAGCAAGATATTCTTTATTATCTCAACAAAAATACACCAACCACACCCCTCTTGATGCGATGAAAAAAAAAATCTTCATCAACATTCAATTACTAAAATCATAATTATTAACATTATTATCTCTAACATAATTGTCCCCTAACATTTTCAACCCAATTAATTCAATGAAACTCAATTATCCATGACTTCATTTTGGTGAATGAGCCAATACTACTAATATGAATGCCTCATATTTATTCCTTAACGAGAGTCAAGAGGTTCACCTTTTTAAATTTGTAAATGAATCTCCTTCGACATCCTTATAAACAACTCGTTCAATCTTTAAAAAACAACGAGTCCCATTACACATGTTTTTCTTCCTTCATACCCATACAACCCACACCTCAACACAAATCCAACTTTCTCGTGTGCCTATTCCATCAAGTTCAACTAAATGCATCCCACCTTTCGTTAGCAATCATCTCCATACAACCTCCACAAAAGCTACTTAAATTCATTAATCCTCAACCATAGCCTCAATGGTCCACCACATTCCTCCCCAAACTTGCCCGATGCTAACCACTCCTTTATATAAAAGGTGAAGGAACCCACACCAAACAATAAAGTATGGGTAGAGGACATGAACAGAATCGAGCAAAATAAAGGAAGGAAGAAGGAAAAAAAAAAAAAAAAAAAAACCAAAACAAACAAACTTGAGCACCTAACAAATCTACGTTAAACAATTTCTTTTTGGCTAAAGAAGACATTGTTTCCTGTAGGTTTGATTTTTTGTTTACTTCAAAAACCCTTTGCCTAGAAAAAAAAAATATACTCATCAATTAGTCTCTTCAATAAACAGATCTCCAAAAGTATTTTTTATCAACAATTTTTATAAACAAGTGCTCTAACCTTAACACATAGTCAAACAAGTTACAATTCCTCATCAAAGCTTGAATAACCCAGCCTCTAAAAACGACTTTTTCACCATGTTCTTCCAAGTGTAACAATTGTTGCAAGTAAAGTAAAACAATAAGCGTTCTTGCTGCTTGTAGTCTACTGCACTTTCTTCTCCTTGTAAACTGGGGCCTTTTGGTACACAAGTATCTGACTCAAGATGGTTCCATTTGTCACAATACCAAGCACAGAACCAAGAACAACTGAAATCGTAGTTAAGGCAAAGAAGATATCAACTTTAAGCACCAATTCCTATGCCCGTGCTTGAGCAAAATTTGTTCATGTGGACACAACATTTCTTGTTAAGTTTATGCACAAATGCTTCTTTGATGACCACATTTAAAAAGTAAAGCATTAAATTATACAAAATGTTTGGAAACAGTAAAAACTTAACTTTAACAGAATGCTTGGAATGCAATTCTCTACAGAAGAATGTTCATTTCACAGTAAAGTATTAGTCATATAATTCCCTGTGCTGTACAGAACTTAAATTTAGTCTCATTTCACCAAAAAAAACATCCTTGGTCTATTGGGTGTATACAAAACTTGGTAAAGAACTTAGAAGTTATTATCAAAATCTTGAATTCCATCTTCCATTGCAATTGCTTTCAAAAAAAAGCTTCACCGGTTGTTTTCTTCTCTAACAGGAGAAGGTCTGACTATAATGTAAATTCAACTTCTTTGTCATGGGGAGCTACTTAATACATCAAGTTCCTATCATCTATCGAAGTTTCTGGACTTAGTTAAGAGTTCAATGGGCAATTGGACACTAAGGTTTTCCTTGCCCACGATAAGGCATGGCGCTCTTGCCTGCTCCAACAAAGCAGTGCACGCTTCCCATCTTTGGTTGAGACAACTAAAAGAACAACAATGTTCGTGCAATCCCGTTCTTGTTTGCATTGGGGAGAAATGTACTAATCAATATGAGCAAAAGAAAAAAAGTTTTTCATTTAACCATTATAAGAAAGAGAAAGAAAACGAGAGAAAAGAAAAAAATATTTTTTTGTTTAATTCCTTTCCCTTTTATTCTTATCCTTAAAAAAAACATGTTTTATTTAGTGGCGAATAATTGATCAAAACCTTATAGAGAAGGAATGAGGTCATTTGTGAACCTTCACTATAATAGATCCAATTTGTGCCAAGCCCTTCATTTTGATTTAACAATATGCACATTGAAACATTTGATTGATGGCTTCAACACTCAAAAATTCGAAGCACCTAGCATACCATTTTATATTTCACAAAACTATTGAATATAAATTCAAAAACGGTTCGCAATCCTACATAACAAGTGTTGACATCCCCAAAGTAAAAGCCTCTGTTGCTCTGAAAACCCCCAAAACCCTTCGCAATTCAAATGAAGTTCTGAAAACCCCCAAAGTAAAGCTAATGACTTTTTTTAGTGTGTTTTTAGATTATTTATTTAGATATAGCATTGATAATCAGCATAGCTTGGAAAGGATAAATACTAAAGCAAGGGCATTGAAGAAGATCAAATAGCTCACGAACGACGAAAAAAGCAAGACTTCTCCAACAACTACATTAATCTTAGGTTTATTCTTGCTTTATCTTTTAGGACTTATATAAAGATCAAGATAAATGTTTACCTATAATTATCAAAAGCTTATGCATGCACACTTTGTCACCACTCATACACTTCATTATGACATAGGTAGTTATTCATATAAACATGGTACACAAGTAGCATAAGTAATTTAATTTGCATAAGTAATTCTATTAGATGAGAATTAGAAACATGAACTTGCTCAAGTTTGCCAAATGTTTTTAAAGATTGACATCCAACTTAGGAAAATGATCACCTTGGTCTTATTAAAGACTTTCAACATGAACTAAGAAAATTAAGTTGGAAAAGTTGGAATCCTGAGTTAAATATCAAAATATACGTACGTTTCAAGCATGAATTGTTTTAGAAATAAATTTAATGATTTGATCTTGTAGTTGATAACTTAATAATATGCAACAGATATATAACTACATAAAAAATATCCCTTTGTTCATGCAAATCTATGAATAGTATGTGAACCATGATAGAAATGTCATTCCATGCCACAATTTAAGTTTGGATTAAAATGGATATCATTTCGTACACTTAAAGTTATAAGTTCTACAAGGTTAAAAGCACCATGTATAATGCTTATCCAGATATCCAACCTTAAACATAAATTAACCTAAATTGGTATGACAATAACTTCTAAATAGCAATACTATGTCATAGTCCAAATTTCACTTAGTTTGGATAAAAAAAGATTCATTTGGTGCCTTGAAATGTAAAAGCCTTAACTGATGCATTTTTACTTAAGCAATATATATGACAAAATAACCAAATTTAGTTCAAAATGGAAAGCAATCTTTTGTGTCATTTAAAACATTCAAAAATAAATATTTATGAAATTTCATAACTTTTTTATGTATATTTAATTTACTATGTAAATAGAGACCATGTACAATATATGGGTAACCCATGTACATTATGTAAAAGCCTTAACTGATGCAACATAGATGGGTGTTAACTAGTCATAATTGCTGGTTTGAAAATAACAAAAAACAAAGATTTTTATGAAAACAAACTAAATAATCATATAAATGTTTGAAGGAGTTTTTGGTGGATAATTTGCCAATAAACATGCTCTTTTTGACTCTTTTATGTTAATTACGTAATACTTCGAAACAAAAGGCCATTGTTTAATTCAAATCAAGCATTTCTTAGTTGATTTTAAAAGTAGATTATTGTGGGAATCAAACTACATATGCAAAAGTTTTTTGAAGCTTTCATTTGCATTTACACATGCACAAAAACCTTTAATTGATATTATGATAACATACCTCTCAATTTGTAGTTGTTTTTCATTATATATTTACCCACTTGAGATAGAGTTTGTGCTTTTATATTTTCTTTGTAATCTCAATGCACTTTAATGATCCCCTTCGTCAAAATTTTGAGTAAGCAAGAGCCTTTTCAAGGCAGTATTGATAAAGTTGCCTAAATCTAGGGTATCATGTTTGTTAAGGGTTCAAGGTGCCCATAAAATACAGCCTTATATTAGTGAGTTGTAGCGTCTACTCCAAAGCTTTCTAGTTTAGTTTAGCCAACTTGACAATTTTTGGGTTTGGTGGGCTTAGCAATCTGACATAATTTAAGGCTTATGGATTATAGAGTTACGTTTACAAATTCGATTGTGGGTTTCATAAGTTTATCCCAAACTATATATTTTATTTGCTTCTTCTCTCTTTCTTAAGAACGTAATGTAAAGACTTTGCATTCTTTTTTTGAGATAATAAGTCTTTAATGTTTTTTAAGCTGTGATTTTTTTTGGGTTCATTTCTATGAAATATTTACGATGTTGCACAAATGATAATGTTGATTGGGAATTATGGCAGCCTCCCTATGTCACAGGACAATTTTTGCTCAAATTGAATGAACGAGCCCTATAGAAAAAATATTGGTAAACTGAAAGAATTTTAGCACCTTTTCGTCATTCCCCACTGAGCATACAATCAAACTAAGTAAACAAGCTAAGTATTGCTACTAACAAGATTCAACTATCTTCCATTATCCCTCCAAAAGCATAGCTCAACTTATGCGAACTCACAAAAACAAAGCCGACTGTTGAAAGATTCAATTGTTTTCTTATTACCCCACAACAGCAAAGATCAAACTGCATAAACCCTTAGAAAACATGATAAATGTTGAAGATTTGAAGAACCCAGCTATATCCATTAAGCAACATGGCTCAAACAATGACAAAACAAGGGTATGATTCGATTATTTTATAGTGTCCTCCCCAGAGCATAGCTCTAATAGTATCAACCCATAAAGGCAAAGTGAATGTAGGTTTCAAACATCTCATTGGTATTCCAGTCACGAGTATGACTCAAACCACATGGAATCACAAGATAATGTCAAGACGAGGGATATATTCAATGTTTTTCTAGCACCTTCCTAGGAGCATAATTTAAACTGTATGATTAGTCATGGCTAATCTAAACCAAACCAATCATAACCAAAACAAAGTTAATTGGCTAAGGCCTTAGAACTTTCATCATTATGGTGGCTAAAAGCTTGGTGCTCATATAAGACACTCATTGGCCACTAAGAAATTCAACAGAGCCAAATGAGGCTAGAGGACTAAGGACCTCAACACCTAAATGAAATGCATAGTTTGGATGGGCATGGTGTGATAAGGCAAAGTTTCTATATCTAACACCATTTATGAGGAAGTACCTAATGTAACATTATGTTGAGGGAGTTGGTTTAGGCCAACCAACTTTCTTATCGTAAGTTAAATTAGTTGCACCAGTCAAGGCTATGCTTATGACCATGTCTCCAAACAAGGACATTAAACTTCTCACTTGTCCAGGAAGGGAATTCATTGGGTCCAACCAAGAGACTTGGTCATGCCAAAAGGCTAAGGCTACGATAAGGAGAATAGACAAACTTTGATTGCAAAATAGAAACTAATGAAAATTATTAAAAGACAAAAGTTTAGGCATATAATCTATGAAGATCGTCTCCACTCTAATGATAGGTAGAATCTAACCATTGGTTGTTTGAAGAGCAAGTGATCAACTAATCATTGGTTTCTAGTGTTTTGGCCTATTTTTTAGAGATTTTGATTCGTACTTGATTTGATGATTGAAAATATTACACACGATCTTTTTAGTATCTTGGATCAATTAATCATTGGTTTTATATTATTTTGTAACTCTAAATCTCCTCTTATATGATTTCTACGTCATCTTAATTTGATTATTATTTTGTTTCAATTTATTTCATTTCATCTTTAATATATATATATATATATATATATATATATATATATATATATATATATATTATATAATATTAAAATACCAATTTATTTGTTCTTCGTGCTTATTTACTTTAATACTAATTCCAAACAAAGTCAATTCAAGACAAACAAAATGCCATTAGACTCGTTTAGTTGAGCTTTATTAGATTAAATAATTTTTTTATATAAACAAACTTTCTATTTGACTAATGTTTTAGCACGTTTTAAAAGATATTTCAATTCACTCCTAATTTGATAGTCGACAAAAATACACTTGATCTCTTTAATATCTTGGGATGCAATTTTCTTGTACAATTTATCTCAATTATTCAATTTTTGCTCATATTTCATTATATTACTGTGAGACTCTAAATCTTTTATTGCGTGAGTTTTTTTATGTTTTCATTGAGTTGTATTATATTGTTTCAATTTATCTAATTTCAACTTAAATATAATTTACTTAATATTAATTTTTTTTTGGCAATTTACGCTTATTTACTTTGTTAATTCATAATTGCTTCAAATGACGAAACAAACGTCGTTGAACTCGCCTCGATGAGCTTTATCTAATTAAATATTATTTTATTATAACTTTAAATATTTTATTTTAAAAAAATTTGGCATATTTTAATAGACATTTTGAATCTTACCAGATTTGACGACCAAGAATATTACACTCGATTACTTGGTTTCTTAGAACCTCATATTTGCCTCAAAATTTATCTAATTTCTTTAAATTTTTTGCTTTGATTTGAATGCATTCCAGTGTAATTATAAATCTTCTCTTATATGTTGTTTACATATCCTTGTTTTGGTTTTATTATATTATTTCAATTTATCGAATTTTAGCTTTAATATTATTTACTTTATGCTAAGAAAATATATTATTTTATTTATGCTTATTTACTCTCTAAATTTGTAGTAATTCCAAAAGAGATTTGATCGAGACAAAACAAACATCGTTAGACTCATCTCGTCAAGCTTGGTCTGATTAAATATCCATTTTTATATTTTTAAATATTTTATTCTTTGACTCTTTGATACGCTTTACAAGATATTTCAAATCATATGATATTTGACGATCAAGATATCATATTTTATCTCCTTAATATCTTAGAATGTAACTTTTATGTACAATTTATCTAAATTTTTTAAATATTTTATTTTGACTTTATTATATTACTATGAAACTCCAATTCCCATCTCATGTGACTTTCACATCGCAATAATTTCATTATATTATATTACTTCAATTTATCTTTTTTTAACTTTACAATATATTTATTTAATATTAAAATAATTATTTATTATTAGTTTTGTTTGAGTTTACTCACCCAATTGTCCTGCACATAGTATCAACTTTGGTAGAACTAAATCACCCAACAAAGACCAATGAGGAAAAAGGTGTTTGTTATAGTAATGCTCTACACATTGGCAAACAATGTCTTATAGCAATGTTACCTACCCCCTTGAGCACTTCCAAGTCTAGTAGACAAGGCACAGAATTCTCTACATTCCCAAGATGTGAAATAATCTTCAAGAAAATTGGCCACCAATTCAACATGTGGGGAGAATAAATTCATCTCTATAGGGATGAAAACCTCAACACCATACAAGAGGGAGAAGTATAATGGGTTGTGGTCATGGGTATGGCTTGAAATGCCAAGAGCACTCCAATAAACTCAATTTGTCCAGATTTTTGCAATTAGCAAGTGCATCGTAGCCCATAATGTGCTCGCGATAGATGGATGAGTACCGCAAAGCAATCCTATTTCACAAATAATGCATCTTTGTGTTGTCAATGAACTGCTAGTTGTCCATAATGATGAGTAAAGGTAGATCAAATCGGGACATAATGTCTGCGCTCAATCCACATGGTAAAATAATCAAACAAAACCAGCTAGAAATATTGGCCCTAAGGAGCCCTTAGGAAGGAGCGGAGGAAGTTTGTGTTGTAGACAACAAAAAAACTATGTTTTAACAAGACAGAAGGCAAACATAAGGTATTGCATCATAGAAGTGTAAAGCTATCATGGAATACATTTCACACAATTTTGACGTCTCAAACAATTTTGGACCAATAATACCCTTGGCAAATTGCACGTTCTACGAGGGTCTTGTCGTTTGCATTGTTGCTAAACCCAGCATCGTGGATCGTCCCAAGGATGTAATGTGCTTCACTCAACTAAAGGCACTTCAACAATGAACCACTACAAAACTTGTGGTATAGCTGGCCCTCAACCAAGAGGAAGCTTTCCGCACAATAATGAAGATGACTTGCATTCTAGGTTACGTGAGGGAATAAAATCATCATTAAAATATCAACCATGCATTTATCTAGGATGGCTTGGATCAATGAACATCAACTATGACACTAAATAAGCTAAGGCATGCAGACCCTCCATGCTGGAGTCTCCCATGCCAAGCTTGGCCAGGTAGTCAAGTAGTCCACAGACCAAGTTTTTTCCTTTGGGGTTGGATAGCTCGATTGAGTCAAACTAGCCAAGGCCTCCTCTCACCTAGTCATTGTATTGTCATTTAAGATCTTGTTGTGCATCTTGAAGTTGCCTTTGACCTACCTATGATGAGCTAGTAGTTGTTGAATACTTGGATAATAAAGAAGCCCTATCCTTAGGCAAAATGAAACCACTTAAAATAAGGCTTCAAGCTCTTTTGATTGTCAATGGCAGGGAAAGAGAAGTAAAAACTATGTCACTAAATTGCTCATTTTTTGCACTATGCTCAAGACCCAAGGGAGTGGAGGATCCACTAAGGTAGCTAGTCGAGTCACCACCAAGATGGAATAAGCCTGAAAATAAGGACAAAACTTCCTAAACATTGTTATGAGAGCCAAAGCAAGCTTTTCCAAGAATGGATGATGGATCTCAAAGCCACAAAAGATGTGGTTAGCATAATAGATTCACTTCTAAGTAGTTCCCTCTCTCTAGATTAGAGATAGCATTGACCAAGGGCACTTAGTGGATTTGGTGGATCTCACCAGGCCTAAGAGAGTTGACCTTAGCTAAATGCTTCTTTGATTGCTAGAAAGCTTCCTTTAATACTCAGCCCAAATAGATCCTTGGTAGTTCTAAAGAACTTTAAAGAAAAGAAGGTACTTGACTCTCTAAGCTAAAACAAAGTGGAATAGACAACTGATCAAAACCATCAATCTTAAGATGTCCTACACATTCCTAAGAAGGTCGATGTCCATGGTAGTTTGGATTTCTTTGAATTCTCTTCAATGCCTCTAGTTGAGACCATATAACTAGGAACCTCTAGAAAAGGCACAAAAGATACATTTGGCTGGGTTGAGCCTGAACTGGAACTCTCGAAGATTTGAAATTCTAGGCCAAATCATGCACATCTTGCTCAAAGTACATGTTCTCGACCAAAATGCCATTACCATGAGGTTCCGAGCTACAAACCCTTTGGTTGTAAAACACCATATCGATCATCTTTTGATAAGTGGCAACTAAACTTTTAAGGGTGAAAGGCATCATTTTATAATAAAAAGTAACAAAATGGACAATAAAAGAAGTTTTTTCTCATCTTACTCCACAATACAAATATGGTGGTACCAAAGAGGGCATCCAAAAAGCCCAAGATGGATGACATCAACTAGGGCATCAATTCAAGGAAGCAGGTAGTTGTCCATTAAATAGACCTTATTGAAGCTAGTGAAATCCAAGCACACCATTCGCTTCTCGCTGCTCTTTTTAATAGAACCATGTTGCCTAACCACTCCAGATACAGATGTTTCCAAAAAGCCTTGCCCAAAGGAACTTGATCACATTATCCTAGGTAGACTCTAGTCACTATGCAGAGAACAATGTCTTTTGCCTCACAAATCAAGTCCCATGCATGACATAATTGCTCATCTGTAAAACACTCCCTATCGATTATACTTGGTGCCACTTGTTCGAGTGGCACCTAGTCTCTAGTTCTCCTCAAACAATCACCACTCTTATGCTTATCAAACTTCAAATAGACATTGAACAAGGGACAACAATGCAAAAGTGATTCATAAAAGGTCACTTGAGGATGGCGTTTCACATCAAAATGACCTAAAGATGAGATTGTGTGGTGCTTGTGGTGTGTGCTACAAGAAAACTACAACAAAGGCAATGTGAGAGAAACTTGTATTAATAGCAAAACAACGACTAATAACACTTATTAAGATCCTTCCGAAAAGCAAAGGCGAGTAGTTGCAATATTACACTAAACATAAAACTAGCTTTTCCCTAATACCATTCATGACAAGTTTAACAAATAATACAATTATTTTCATAAGCACTTGTGGCAAAGACTTTCTTTGTAGAAACAATGACCACATAGAATAAAAAAATCAGCAAAACGAGCCCAAATCAGCAAAAATAGATATTACACCATACCTTACACTATCACATAGCCAAACAATGATATAACCTTTCCAATAGTGATTAAGCTTACAGAATGAGAAGGAGAATGTGCAAAACTCAAAAGGAAAGGTAAAAATACTACTGCATCATGCCTTGAGTTGGTATTGCACCAATCTAAAAGTAGGGAATCTCACATCAAAAAGCCCTTCCAAGCACACAAATAAGAACAAAAAACAAAGTGATATTTCAAAAAACGGTTGAAAAGCCCTTACAACCCTAATATTCATTGAAACAATCATTTTATAAATAAAAAGGACTTGAGAGTTAAAATAACTAAGGTTTGGTAACTATAGGTAAAAGCGTTGAGCGATCGCGTGACTACAACTTATGGTTCCTTGTGAATCAGACTGAATGGTCAACTTGAATGCAACCTAGATAACCCTATCACACATATCCTAAGCACCACACCAAAGAAAAGGTTACAAACATGTACACGCATATATCATACACTTATTTAATACAAATTAAATACAAAAAATGTAAAAAGTCATAAAATGTCTCTAAAGGTAATTTGATGTTGCTGTTTTGTAAGGATAACTGATGATAATTGGTCCTCTAACATGGAGAAAAAAAAAACTCTAAATATATCTATCGAGCTAAGCCTCTTTGACTAGGAAAAGTTCACTTGAATGTTGTAGTTGGAACTTCAAAAGTGGGTTTAGGGATAATAGCTAGAGATCTAATGGTACCTAAAAATCCTCTAAATTGAACTATCCTTACCAATATATTATTAGGTCATGTAATGATCTCATTATCAAGGATGGCCTCAACCTGATAGCATGATGGTTGGCGAGGAGGAAGATTGCATTGTAGTTGCAGAAGATGAACTTGCTATCGGGTTTGCTATAGAGAAATCATCTCTTGGAGTCATAGGATGCAGACTCGATGAAAATGAAGGGTTGAATGAATAGAACTATCTATCAAATTGGATGGTGCGAGGCACAAGCTAGACATAGATAAGTTAGAAATAGATGCTGAGGAAATAGGACGAGTAGAGACGCTAAGGTCATGCTTATGACAAAGGTTTTAAGCTAGTCATGTTGAAGATTGGATTGATGCCCATGTTTTTAGGTAATTCGATCCCTATGCATTTTCAGAAATCCTTTTCATTACTTTAAATGGTCACATCTTTTTTACGTTGACAGCTACTCTAAGGTTCCCATAAGAAACATTTTTGGATGTTCTTAGGCCACAATCATATATATGACCTCTGCTAAATTCGATGAATCGTCATCAAGAATTTGCAAATGCTTTATGCTTCTCATAATTTAGGGCAAGCTTTTATCACACAGTTAAATGAAGATTTGATAATCCTATACAAGTGAATATGCAAGCCCACTAAACAAATATGATACAAGAAGTGGAATCAAGACTAGTGGCATCCATGGTTCATGCATTATAATTATATGAAATGATCTAACCTCATAGACCTATTGATATAACTATTATATACAAGCTCAACTATAGGAAATAAAGAATCATGACCAATTGGATGATCAACGATTGAACAATGCAACAAATTGCCTAGACTTTTATTATTATCTTCATTTGACCATCGGTCTACAGATATAAGCAATAAAGAATAAGAGTTTGATGTCTAATTTAGCCAATATTATCTTCTAGGAATAATAGATAAACTTGATAACACTAGCTTTCTTAAGGCCACCATCTTCAAAAAAGGATCAACAAGTACCACAATACAATTATGGTCCTTAGACGTTTGTAAGAGGCTTAAGACAAAATCCATACTAACATTCTTCCAAGGCCTTTGGAGAACAGAAAATAGTGCTGTATATTCCTCTCTTGATACTTTGACATACACAACACCTTGTGATCTATTTATAAGATGTCTCACTTCAAATCCTCAATCACAGAAATTGTTTCAAAGTTACAGCAATGAAATAAAAATATGAGAAATGATAAAGAAAATAAGAGTAAAGGAGAGTGTTTTTGCCAAAATATTGGAAATGTCTTTATTTACCCTTTTCCTTTTTTATAAAACTTTGGACTTAGTATTTTATTATAAAAATACATATTTAATTCCCACATGATACATGAAGTTTGACTAAAAACCTGTTGCTGCAAAGAATCTGCCCGCGCTAAGGCACTCATCCACACATGCAGGGGCTGTTGCACGCACATGCATGTGGATTGCAATAAAGACTAGGCTAGAAGAATCATTCTTTGACCATTGCTATGATTTTGTAGCTTCCAAACCATTTGGCTAAACTGCTAGAATGTAATTCATCCATAATAAAGTCATAAAAGAAGTATGGCGTGCAAAGTAACAGCCTCCAAAACGATCTAAATTGTTTATGAAGGTCAACACAAACTTGCTTGCAGGTTAAAGCTCCTTCAATTGCTCAGATCCTATGAATTCTGTTCATTGTGCTAAGAAGAACAGAATTCTGCTTAAAGCATTGATAATTTTATTTTTAGTTCATGCTTGATGCTTCAAAATAAATGTGTAATCTTTAAGGTACTCAACCCACTAGATGTTCTTGAAGTTCAATTTCTTTTATAAATGGAGGTATCATGGCACTCGATGATCTAAATCGAGCACAAACTCCTGGGAAAACAAGTAGTGCCACCAATAACTCAAGGTTTGAACAACATTGTCAACTAAAAATCATAACTCAAATATTTTTTCTTTACTTTGTGGAGTTTTTCACTGAAATAAGCAACAAAATGTCCTTCCTTACTGAGAAAACCTTTAATTCCCACTTGCAAAGCATGCACACAACCTTGCAAGCCTTAGAAAAGCGGGCAGCTTTAGTAGAGGAGCTCAAATCAGACACTTTATTAACTTGTTGAAGTCACAGATGGCTGTGACTATGTACTAAAACCCTCCCATCTTTAAATAATCAGTGATGAAAACGACAATTATACGAAATTCTAATAAACCTTCCATAGAGATCCCTTCACCTAAAACAAAGTATCCCAAAAAGCCAACACCCTCAACAAAGAAGATGCACTTCCTAAGATTAACTTAGGATTTTACACAATGCAGCACTTCTCATAGTTGTCTTAAATGATTCAAGTGTGCTTCCCCAATCTTACTAAAGAATAAAATATCAACAAAATAGATGAGAAGAAAATGCCCAATGAATGGTTGTAAAATGAGGTTCATTATTCACATAAAAGTACATAGGGCAATAGAGAGCCCGAATGATAGCACTAGCCACTCATAAAGACCATCTTCAGTCTTGAAAGCAGTTTTCCACTCATCACCTTCATACATTCTAATTTGTTGATAGTTGCTCAAGTCGACTTCAAAAATATGAATGTGCAAGCCATCAATGTCATCCAACAATGGCATCAAGAATCAATATTTAACCATGCTTTTGATGACTGCTCTTGAGTCTACATGCATGCACCAACTATCATCCTTTTTAGAGGTTAGTAAGGCAAGTATGGCACATAAGGACATGCTTTCATGAATCAGTCATTCCTACTCCTAGACTTGCTTGGTTAGTTTGACATGCTCTACCAGGTTCATTTGATAATAAGCCAAGTTCGAGAAGGTCAAACCCAAACATTAGGTTGAGGGCATATTGTATATCCGAAAAGGAAGTAAAGAATCGAACAACTTAGCAACACACACATCAAGAAATTCTTTAAGCATGAAAGCCACCTTCAATAGGACTTCAACTTCTCACTTTTGTTTGTCACTCACTTCAATGGCAACCAATGCAGACAACAACCAAGCTGCCTTCTCAACTCTCAAATTAATGATAATTTACCAAGTGTAATGACTTAGTTTTCACATTGGAAACAATAGTTATTTTCTTTCCTACTCAAAATTTAAGAAGATTCAACATCATAGTGACTTTATGTAATTGGAACACACAGATATCTGCCATTTTATAAAGTCATTTCTAAGTCAAATAGCTAGGACAGACCTAAAGATGACATGGGTGAAATCCCAAGGGAAGCCATCACACCAACATGAACCTTGCGAGACCCAAGGGTTATTCAAATTTGACTTCTTCAACATTCATCGTGATCTTATTAACCAATATGACATTATGCTTGGGGTGAAGCTATCCTTTTAAACCGATGGCCATAGAATTTAAGGCATACCTAAACACTAGGTTTATATAGTTCATGCTCTACACAATCGACTCATATGATTTCTCTCCATGCTTAAGAAGGTTTGAAAGATAAAAGACATTTTCTAGTCTTGGTCATTGTGTAGAGTCACTAAGCTGCAATCATTAAAATCAAGAGCACCCTATTTATGCCCTTTTCTGACTTTTCTTATTCATGAAGCCAATATGGAGGTTTATGCATAGACAATTGTGAACATAATATTTCGATTATTGATATTTGAGAACTATACACTAGAAAGCTTCAAAGATGAAGCACCAAATGACATCTTTTCCTTTGATTTCTTTAATATTATGGTGAGAATGGACTTTTGTGGGGTTAAACAAGAAACGGGAATGTTGATTCTCTTTGTAGAAGGATCCCCAGCTTGAAAAGAAAATCTCTTAGCTTTCAAATAGTGTGCCATTTCCATAGCTCATGGGAATAATTTTGGAAGGCTCTATGTTACAATATTTCTTTTTTAAGGTCAAGTATAAGATTGAACCAAAAACTAGCTATCGCGTCTCAAGTGTCTTCCTAACTGTCGCATCATTTCAACAACTTGTAAAACTGTCATGTGGTGTGGCACAAATAGGAAACATTGTCTTAGGAAAAACAATTCTTTCAAAAGCTGCTCAATATACATTTGGGATAGGCATTTTTTTCTCTCATTTTCTCCAAATTATTAATCACTTTTATATCATGAATGATAAACCTGACAATCTAAGATCACCAAATAATGTCTAACTTGTATCACAAATTTGAACTTTTTGAAATTAGCTTATCACTCAATTAGATTGCCCATCAATTAATGACTAAGCAAGGAAAACCTTCAAGTCAAATTTCCTACCAAAAATAAGTCCGTCCATCTTCACCTTTGTGATATCATCATTTAGGCCTCTCTATTGTTGATGCCCCTTGATCAAATATAAAGTATATGGATCATCATATGGCCGATGGGGAATGAATTGCCCAATGGGTAAGGGTACTTATGGCACATAACCTATGGGGGTTGGGAAATCATTAAGGGAGGTGGCATGGCATCTTTAGGATGCATTCTTCATTGTGCAAAAGAAGACTGTTCATGCAACCTATAGGAAATCAAAGGGGAGATTAGGACATTAATTTGACCAAGGTTATCAATAAGTGAATCAATTTCCTTAACATTCATTAGTCAAATTCTCAATGATTACTTACACAATTGAAGTTTCAGCTTCTAATGGTTCATTTGGTGACTAATATCTTTGCAAATGGGGAAAGAATAGCATTTTCCAATGTAGAGGAAGAGACAGGAGCTCGTCTCCAAAAATTATATAGATTTTAACATTCTAATATACCAAATAAGAACAAGCTATACATTTGAGGTAGGTATTTTTTTCCTCTCATTTTCTCCCAATTACTAATCACTTTTATATCTTGAATGATAAACCCGACAATCTAAGATCACCAAATAATGCTTAACTTGTATCACTTTCAAGTTTGTGAAACTAGTTTGTCACTCAACTAACATTGCCCATCAATTAATATTCGATATTTAATGACTAAGCAAAGAAAACCTTCAAGTCAAATTTCCTATAAAAAATGAGTCCATCCATCTTCTCCTTGTGATATCATCATTTAGGCATCTCTATTGTTGATGCCCCTTGATCAAATATAAAGTATATGGATCATAATATGACAAATGGGGAATGGATTGCCCAATGGATAAGGGTACCTATGGCACATGACATGTGGGGGTTGTGAAATCATCGGAGGACGTAGTATGGCATCTTTAGAATGCATTCTTCATTGTGCAAAAGAAGACTGTTCATGCAACCTATGGGAAAGCAAAGGGGAGATTAGGTCATAAATCTGACCAAGGTTATCAATAAGTGAATCAATTTCCTCACCTAACAATTCATTTGTCAAATTCTCAATGGTTCCTTGCATAACCAGAGTTTCAACTTCTAACGGTTCATTTGGTAATATCTTTGCAATGGGGAAAGAACAGCCTATTGCAATGTAGAGGAAGAGACAAGAGCTCATCTCCAAAAATTACATAGATTTTAACATTCTATCATACCAAGTTAGAATAAGAGATACTCAAGGCAGCCACTACACCATTATGAGCAAGATTCATCTATGGATTCAAGATTTGTGAGATGCACCATCCTTAATTATGTCTCATTATGAAATATAATGTCAAAACATCTACTATGATCAACATTATTTAATCTTTTTGAGTCAATAAACTCAAATAACACATTAATAAACTTTAACATATAGTTTTGCTATCATTAAACTCTCATATAAAGCCATCGGGGTTTAAGAAAAGTGAGCACAATATGTTTTCCACAATGATGACATCAGTGATCAAGGGAATGCATATGTTTTTAGCAATTTATAGATAATTTTTTGTTTCTTAATAAGAGTTGTTATGGGTTTGTTTCTATTGTAGGCACTTCTAATTTGATTTGGAGTATACTAAACCAAACAAGACATTATGTTTTTTATAATAATAGTTGATGTTTTTATAACTTCAAAAAAATTGTAGCTTCTAATTCCTACACTATTCACGTAACTGTGGAGTGTTTGATTTAGCAATGTAATTTTAAAAACTCATTCTAAAAAAATCAACAACCATTTATTTAAAAAAAATGAAAAAGACATATTTTTCATACTAAATACATCAACGATCATTTCACAATAATCAAATGAAATAAATTCACACATTCTAACACCATTCAAAACCAAGATTTTAAACAAAATATATTCTTTTCAAACTCATAGCTACACACAAACAAACCTTCATATGAATTAAAGAATGATAAAAACAACATTAAGATGAATATTATTATGTATTAGTACATTAATTGCTACTACAAAGTAAACAGTAATGTAATATATCTTGCTCAGTATTTGTTCAAGTGTCCTCCCATAAGTTTATTGTCAGCTCAAAAAATGATTCAATATGATGCCATGATTTTGATGATTGTCTCTAGTTCTTAAATACTAAAAACCAAAATGCTTCTTCACTAACCATTTGAAATCATCTTAAAGTTTATCCTTTATTATCTTTATTGTTAATACAAAAGAAGTAAATCATTGCTCAAAGTATCCTTTTGCATGCCTTAGCTACTCATGTATCTCATTTTCCTCCACCACCTATGATGCTTTGCCAAATATGCAAAATTCTATAATTTTGTCCATGCTTATTATTAGGCACTCATAGTTGCTCAATATCATAACTTCCAACTAAAAAATATATATCAACTAATTATTTTAGTCTAGCTTTTGTCTTACAACAATTGCTCATGACTAGCTTATGATAATATTTAATAGTGTTTGGTTTATCAACACTATTATGTAATGTGATTGTGATTTAAAGAATTTGAATATTTAGTTTAATGACATCTTTAAATTACATTATTAAAAATTATGATGCTTTACTCAAAAATGGCATAAATATCACTCAAATTTGGAGGGCATCAAGATATCAAATATTTTGACATTAAAATAGTAAGATAAAAATTATTTGCATAATATTCAACCAAAAAATTAACAAATTTTAGATAGTATTAATATCTAGATAGTATTGATATTTAGATGCCAATGTTACTAAAACAACACTCAACTAACTACCGCTTTAGCGCTCAATCAATGATACACATTAAGTATACACAACAATCAAACATACACAAATGTTAAGCAACTATAGAAAAGGGAAGCATAAATATTTTATTATTGCAATAAACAAAGAAAACAAGGACAAAAACTGACAACAAAGAGCAGAAAAATTTATGCAAACATCATCAAAAGAAAAAACACGTATAAACCTAATTTTCAAAATTCTTGCATAGTCAAAAAATAGATCAGCTATTAAACAAAGGATACCACTTGTTGGTGCATTCTCCTGCATGCTTGTAAAAACTCTAGCTGCAAGGGATGAACAAAAATATTCAGGAACAAGGACATAAGCTAATGATTTATAACAGCACATAAAATAGTTCCATAGGACATTGCAAATTCTTAACATTCAAGGGATAATTTAATAACCATGTGCAACAATACAATGGGTACTTGCAAAATTTAATTAGCATCAATAAATACAAATCATTTAAAAGCCTAAACAGGTGTACAGAGTTGAAGACTTACTCCAAACGAAGACATTGGAAAGCTGAAAACTTTCATTAGTATTAAGTAATTATCAAGAAGCAACTCACCAATTGATCCAGCAAAGTTCATAAGGCATGTGATGAAGCTCAACTCTCCTGTACTTTTGTTCTGCAGCATTGTATACAAATCATTAATGGTAATTAACAGTCGAACTCACAAGTGTAAGATTTCATTTGATAGAAATATGCAGCTTTGTGTTATGATGACTACTAATAAGTTGCCTTAGAGTTAATGGACTCCACTGATGACTGAATCGATAGTGTAGCAGAGATTTATTGGTTGCTTCTGAAAAATATAAAGCTTGAGAGATGTGGGGACAACATTATTTGCTTGAAATGTAGCAAAAGAAATGTAGTATATCGCAGTATCTGCCTAGCAAGGGGTTTAGAGTAGCCTCTAACTATCTGATTCGCCAACAAGTTGAGGAAGTCAGCAATAGTATCGGTCAGCCCCTATCAGAAGACCAACACTACAAAGAATTGAAAACCAAGTGTGCACAGCTGCAAAGAAGACATTGTTGAGATTCTCCACGTCATCAAAGCCCTAGGGAAAAAATATCACTGGCCAACACCTTGTCTACAAGCTATTGAAAATAAGGAACTACAAATGTGGCAAACCTCCATAGGCAAGTAGCAAACCTCAGATAGGTGCAAAGCCACAGTACCACTTGCCCTTAGCCAACCCACGCATGAAAAGGCTACAATATATGGCAATAATAGGGGCACAGTGACCTCAGTAAGCATCCACACCTGCACATTTGGTTGATGAGCAAGCAGCCATGACAAGTCCAGAATCCTCTTAGAAATGTCAAGGATCGAACAAAGAGTGAACTAGCACAATGTGTCACCTCCAATTACTGTATAGCATACTAACGACCTTATTAGGTTGGTCTGATGGCAGGTTGACCTTTGTGGACCAAATGGACAAGGTACTGAATCGATCCATGGGTCTAATAACCACATCTCACAAGCCCAGTCCAAGCCAATCTTCCATATGATATTCTTCATATTTATGCTAAGCTCCATAAAAATAGCTACAATAACTAAGAGTAGCCCCTTTTATTATCAACCCACCCAGCCTTTCAACAATATTTGTCCTAGTTTTACAACCAAGATGTTCTGCCAAGCTCACAATAAGTGGATTCCCGGGCTGCCTATATTCTTTGGATTACAAACAAGGTCCCAATCAGCACAAGCCAGGCTGCCCATATTCTTTGGCCCACAAACATGATCCCAAATAGCGTGAATGGAATTCCACTCCATGCCACCATGACAAAAGAGAGTTCTTATCAACCTCTTAATCATTTCCAACACACTAATCAACACATAAGTACAAGCAAATGGAATACAGATTAATGGAGATTATGAACCTGTTTATAAGAGTCACTCATCACTCCAGTAACAGTTTCCTAGCTTCCCAAGAAAAGATTCTTTCTCTGACAGCTTTGATGATGTGACTTAAGTTAGTTCTCACCATTTCCCTCTTAATGGGACACCAATATACCTAAACTCCTCTGTTTGTTTGAAGCCCAGCTTACTAGTCAATATCTTCCTCCTCTTCTCAGACATCCTGAGGAGAAATCCTTGCTCAATCTATTGTTGACCAAGAAGCGATAGAAGCTCCAAGCTATAGGTAAACAAATAACGTGGGAGAGGAACCCCTACTTGGATCATGCAGTCTCAATCCAATCCGACTAATGATTGCTAATTAGAATGAAGAATCTACTCTAGGAGATAATTCTAGAATTCATGCAATCCAAACCCACAAGAAGGCAAAATAACAAAGTATATCACCCAGAAATTTCAATCACATTCTATCAATAGACCAATTGCATCACGACCTTGACAATCATATGCCCCTTAGTTTATTAAGATGCAGACAACCGATGTACAACCTGTTATGCCAAGATAATTATTCATTATATTTTGTCTCAAAATGAAAACTCCATGGTCAAAGCAATAAGAGATTCTCAAACATCTTTCATCCTATTGATAAGGAACTTAGCAATTACCTTATAAATAGTCATGGAAGGGTTTTGGCTTGTTTGCCCTATGAGCCTTTCAAATAAGTAACCATTGAGATGTCCTTCAACCAACGAGGCATCACTCCAATAAAAAAAAACGTAAAATTGTTGTGATGAATTCATCATCAATTGATCCCAATAACCTCTTACAAAGGCACCAAAAATCCTCTCAATCTCAAGGGCATGGTTGCTTTAAAAGAAAAAGATAGTTGATCTAATCTCCTCAATAGAAGCAAGAGCAACAAGCTTATTGTCGTGCTCAACAAATATAACACAAAGGACAAGAAATTCCATGGGAGTAGAAACCAAATAAAAGGCCACCACTTCTTACCAAAATAACATAGCAATATTTCCCAAGTCATCCTCTATCCTATCATCATCCCGATCCAACAGATGGGAAATGTGAGACCTTTTTTCTACAATGATGGCAAAATGAAAGAAAACGGTGCTTTTATACCCCATAGCCAACCCCTTGATCTTGGCCCACTACCACCACTAAGTTACAACATGAGGCAAGCAAATGTTAAGGTTAGCCACCATCCTTAACAAGAAAAAGTACTCCACTTATGAAAGCCTACTTCTGTCCACCTCTTTGGATTGAAAGAAAGAAAAACTCTACTCCATCAATCTCACCTGATAAAAAAAATTGCCAAACCATTCCTTGCTCCAAAAGAACCTTCCGATAATTGAAAATCAAAATAAAAAAAGGCATCTCAATTTAAAAAAAAATTCTCAACCAGCACCCCTATAACCCTCCATCAAAAAACAATGATCTCCTTGTAAATATGGTAAGTCAAAGTCTAGATAAACCAAGGAAGACTAGAAGTTTGAATTACAACTTCTAATTATTATTAAATGCCACCCACCAAAAAAAAAAAAAAAAAAAAAAAAAACTGATACTAAAAATAAAAAATGTGATGGCCACAATTCAAGCAAAAATGTCCATAGATGCCAAAACTTTTGAAAAGGACCGACCAAACAGCAACATACAAGTGATCTACAAAGGAAGCAAAACATAAATGAATAGAAATATTCTCAATGGTCAGAAAGATGTTATGGCATTCATTGAGCCATTTATTAATTGAAATTATATGATAAGGATTCAAAAATGAAATGGTAGGAGAAAACTTACCTTATAATTCTTCCATATTTGTGGAATCCTAGCCATAAAAAATACAGCATGTTGAGACGCCTGTAAAAATACAGTTTGGCAAACAATCAATACATAAACATCATAAGCAAAAGGTACAATAAATAATACATTTAAGATGTAACAGATGTTTTAATCAAGGAGGGGAAGGTGGACTCTTTTGCTGAACAAAATACTCAACTATAATTAAGATGAACAAAAAAAATTTTAAAAATGCAGGTGTGTTTTCATAATTAAACCATCAACCAGTAAAAAAAGAAAGAGGGAAAAATGATTGCGTATTTTCAAACTATCACAATGCTCTTTTTGATAATCTCTGTATGCCAGTGCCTCAAAAGCAATAAAAAAAAAAAAAAAAAAAAAAAGAAATCAATAAATAACACTCACGTATAATGCTTCAAATAGAACAGGTTCTACATTACCGGCCAATACTGTAGGTGCTACAGCACAATATCTATCAAACCAAACTTTAAGGAAGTATTTGTCTTGATTTCGGTACTTTTGGCATCAACCGTTTTATTACAAGCAATGCAGCCTCAAAAACACATAAGAAAAAAAAATGAAATAGGATACATGAAGGCCTTCAACCATATTTGAATTCCAAGTGGAGCTGAATAGTAGTAGAGGATAGCAACTAAAACAATAGCTGCAACAAAAAACTTAAGCCATGAAGTAACAAGCAATAAGTGGACTAGAAGGACAATGATTGAAATGTGCAAGATTACATAATTCATTAGCTGCCAGAAAAAAAATAAAAGGTAAAAAAGCATACCTTGAATTAAAAGGAATGCCAACTCGCCAAAAGCAGAAAAAGGGAGACCTTGGTGAACACAATATGAAAGAGCAATTGTGTAACCAACAACCTCAAGCTCGAAGGAAGTGACACTGAGCCCTCTGATGCTCCTATTCTTCAGTATTTTCAATATCTAAATCATCAATGTATAGAATTACTACCACGAGACAAAATGGCAAAAAAGAAAATAGAATAAGAAAGAAAAGAATGGAAAAGTTTTACTCTGAATAATTCTGAAAGTTCAAGGCTATAGAGCAGTTTCAGATTAAAGATTAAACAGGTAAAATATAAATTGAACACTTAAGACATAGTGATTCAACAAATTACAAGTGCAAATGATGCAACAAAATTATGACAAAAAAAAATCAGGCACTACATGACAAGAGAAAGTAAGCTATAGCTTAATTGACATAAGGATGACTTACCATGTAAGAATGTTCTTTATAACCTACAGAATTTTTAGGCTGTTTTAAACAAAGCTGTGCATTAATAAGAAAAGTTCAATTTGAACCTGGAAATTACATAAATTCCATCCAGATCATAAGACATTAAACATTAAGGTTGAACCAGGAAATGGCCAACTACTGGTGATCCTGCACCATCGAATCAAAAGAAATGTATGAGTTGAACTAAACCGCACCTAGAACAACAGAATGCTTTACAAATACGTGGTTGCCAAATAAGAGCTTGATGTTTGTAAACAACTTGGGTTCAGCTTGTTAAGAAGTTCCTATTTCTTTGTTTGATAGGTAAATGAGCCAAGCTTGAACAAAAATTTAAGCTCAGCATCTTAACAAGCCAAACATAAATGAAGCCTAGGTTGTTCATGTTAGATTGTTAGCAGCTAATTAATATTAAACATATATGTATATGTGCATGCATGTAAGTATATTACATTTATGCATCACCAGCTCATTTATTTTAGCTTGAAATTGATTTGAGTTTGTCTTGAAATCAGTATTTGATTGGTTTGATAAGCTTAATAAGCTCTAATTAAAACTTTGAATATTTCAAACCTTTTCAAGCATGAGCCAATCATGAACAAAGCAAAACTCAAACATTTATCAAACTTGACTCGTTTACACCCCCTATCATAACTTGACATAACAATGCATACAGTTGAGGCTTTCACCATTTCAGACAATATTTTTTATTTCGTGCTAATTTGACCAAAAAAAAGTGCTGACTAATGGGTTTTTAATAGGACATCTATAGGATATGCTGAAAAGAAAAATAAAAAAAAATGATTTGATCTATATCCCACACTAATTATTTGTGGTCAAAAAGAGTTATGAACTGGAATGTTAAAATGATTATGCAAATCAGAAAAAGTCACCCATTTAGACAGAATGCTAACGAAATTTTCAATAATAATTAGGTGAACGCGACACTGGCACTTTCACATCTTCACAATGTTCAAGTCGGACGATGCCGTTGACATATTCCATCTGTTTGTTCATTACTGCAGCACTATAACCACAAACATTTTACAAGCCGATCAGACTTCACTATACCCAAGAAGCAACAGCACAACGCCCAACCCTAAATCCCCGCTGCAAAAACTTGTTTTTGGCTTAAAATAGAATTAAATAAAAAAAATTATATCAATAACAAGGAAGCATTCATTGATGTCAAAAAGAATTAGGGGAATGGATCTACCTGGGGGACTTTTACTGTGGTCGATGCTGCGACGATGCAATAGCCGAGGACCTTTGATAGCAATGGAAGAAGGCAATCCCTTTCCGGGAAACTCCCACCGCCGAGTGCGGTAAAAACGCAACCAAAGTTCATACCTAAGAACTCGAGTTCCACCGTCATCTTTCTTAAGAGCCGATGCAGAAAGGTCGCCGGCTGTCAGGGGAACTCCGCTGTTTACCACTATAGAGATCGTCGTGCTCTTCCTTGGTTAATTAAAAACGGATTTTGGGATTACTCATACACCTAACTCGTTTGGGCTCGAAATTAACTACGTCGAGTTTTTGTCGACATATAACCCAAATTTATCTGAAATCCAATGTAAAACTTACCAGTTATGATCCGACAATTTAATGTGTTGAAGAGTCCGATCAGAATCACCAGAGATTTGACAATTTACGCCAGATTAGACATAATTACTCAATAATTTATACTAAATAATAATAGTTTTAAAAATGTTATTTATAAAAATGAATTCAATCCTAAAGGTTTCATATTATTATTTATGAAATAAGTTATAATTTGTTTAAAGCTTATAAAACAAGTAATATATTTTAATTTAAAATATCTAGTATGATTTTATGAATGGAATTACTTAAAGTGTTGATTTTAAAAGATGACTTTTATCTATATGGGTATGTTAAATCATATGCGCAAAAAAATAAGCAAATAATATAATGAATATAAGGAAGGAACACAACGTCAACGATATCGTATTGTCATTCTGGTGCATCTCGTTTGATTAGTCAAGTATGTCGAATACCTCCTACTCACCTGATAATAGAATCAAGTTGGATCAAATCCTTTTGAATATAATAATAGTAACAATCATTGCACGATATAATTTTTTTAGTGAAATAAATTTCTTTTTATAAAAAAATAGAGAAAAGGATAAAAAAAATGTGATAAAAGAAAATTAGATGTCTTTTCTTTCAAATATGAGAAGAAGAGATTTTTCCAATGTAGATTTTTTTAACAAAAAACTCAAATGACAAAAACTATCACAATTGTTTTATATAAATACGAGTTCCCATTGCCACACAAAAGTAAAAAAAAAAGTGAGAAAAAAGAATTACCTAAGTACTCTCAAAGAGGGGTGATGCTAACCATCACACATCAACCTAAGCAACCCCTTTTCACCTAATGATAATGGAATAGTGATTAATATTTTTTTCAAATTAATCTATTGATGGTCAAGAGAAGCAGAAATACTTATAGAGTATTGTCTCTCATAAGTAATGTTGGGCCAAATTAGAGAGGGAACAAGAGAGAGATATCGAATGAAACAAAGGTGAAAAACTTGTGATATTATTCTTTTTTTGCTAGAGTTTCAAAACTCAAAGTCAAATTAGAGAATAGATTTTTATTATCTAACAATTCTTCTATCTACAAGACATTATTAATGAGTTTTTTTATATAAATCTTACTAAATTAATATGAAAATGAATAATAAAATAAAAAGGCTAAAATAATCCATAGGCTATAACATTGGAGAGCCTATAACTAATAGGATTTTCAAATCCCTTAATGCATGAAATAATCTTACTTTACTTATAATTTTGTTATATATATATATATATATTTAGAGGATAACAAGGGTATGACTCGTTTCCTTAAGCCCCTTGTGTTACTTTTGATTAAGGACAATGGTGATGACAAGTGTGTGATTAATATTCCTAAATTTTTTATATCAATATAATATGATTTGTTTGAGGCTAGTGATGATGTTGTAATGATAATTTGATTCTCACCATTAGCTTTTATAATAGAAAATGTGAGACATTGATTAAGTGGGAAACATAACCCAAAGTTAAATGTGGAAAAAAAACCTAAACATGCAAAAAAAATCAAAACAGGAATATGTATTTAGCATGAAGAAAGAATGTGCTTAATACTACAAAAAAAATATAACTAAGAACTAGTATGTGGTACTTGACATGTGCATGTGACCTTGCATTTGTTTACAACCTTTATTTCAACTATAGCATCTTTTGTGTATGCTAAAATAATATTATTACTTGTAATTATATAATTGGTATTTCTTATTATGTCGATGGTAAATGCAATTGTCGATATTATCCACAATATTGCACAACGATAGCTAAGGAGCAGTAGGATGTGAGTATAACTATTATTTCTTTATAGATAACTTTGTGTACATTTTTAAATAGTTGTATTTTGATTAGAAATGATGAAGTTTCAATAATTTTTAAAATTTGAGTAAATAATTTATCAAATTATAGCTAAGATATATATGATTTATATATCTTAAATTTAAAAATCAAGATATAAATATTATTTTAAAAGATGATTTATGAGAAAAAAAAACAAAAATAAAGAAAATAGAGTTAAAAGCAATCTGAGGCATAGGACAAAGTTCACAACTTGATTAGGCATAATCTATAACACCAAAGACCAAAGAAGGTGAAGAGTAGTCATTCGATGATATCCAAATAAGAGAAGTCGTCGAACAAGAAAAAACTCGTGCTAGACTTTTAAGTGAATATGAACATAGATGAATAAATCTATATCGACTGCAGAGGGAAGATTTGGGACTTTTTATATATAATATCATAGTTTTAAGATATCGATGCGCCATTTGAAGGAAAAACCCATTTGGGCCAAGATGAGGTGATCCAATGAGACAATACTTAGATATAATAAGACTATATCATAAAAAAATATAACATTAATTGATATATCATCTAGTTAAATATAATTTCAAAATGAACCAAGCAAAAACTAGTGACCCTGTAACACCCAAAACTCAAAAGAATGAATGATAGTCAAGCAATATTATAGGAAAAGGAATCATTGAACAAAGAATAGATTCTAACATATTTCTAGGTGAAAGAGTACAAAAATAAATAATCTTACATTAACTACAAAAGAAATATTATGAACTTTATATTTGAAACTATTGTGTTAAAATGTAGAGATACCTTTTAGAGGCAAAACCTACTTAAATTGAGGTAAGACAATAAATGATAATAAGGGACAATACATCGATACTGTACGACCAAAGCATCACATAATCTAAGTTAGAATGAGTTTTATAAATTCAACGACAAAAGGAAGCAAACAAATGGTGAGAAAAAAGAGAATTTGGAAAAAAAATGAAAAAAAAAATCCAGAAATGTTAAAAATTTGAGTTAATATTGCTTAGTTGAGCCAAAAGCCATGATAGGTGCTACCTCTTAAGAAGCAATTTTATACTACACTCAAGACCTCCATGATTGCTCTCAAAGTCTCTCGAACTTACCACTTGAATGAAAAAGGCTAATCTTTAATCATAAACCCCTAATTTTGATAATTCAAATCAAATAAAATCTCTTCGTCACATGCATAATATTCAAGGGCTTCAAGTTTCTTTATATAGAGAATGCAAGGTGAGGAAATCCTACTCTCCTAAGAACCAAACATGTTATTTCAATGCATATGATATTTATTCCTTCTTCCAATACAAAATGAAATCCTAGTTTCTCTTTTGGTGGTGATCTCTTTCTCTCAAGAACAAAATTCTCTAAGAGAAGTTGCTCTCTTCTTAATACAAGATCATCCATAAGAAGCCTTCAGACATTTTTTGTTAATCATGAAGGACATGAATAACAAATTTAACATGTAGGAATTATCATTAACCTTCTTAATTGCTTGAAAAAGTTCATTCTTTTTCGAAGTGTAACCAAACCAAATATAATTTATGTACCTTCTTTTTGACACAATTGTCATGACATTCCCTCTATTTCATTTGCAATTTTTTATTGCTTCTCAACAATAGATAATATCAAACTCCCTACAAAAAAAAAAAAAAAAAAAACCTCACTTGCATAAGATGCACATGAAATAGAAACTAAGCTAGGAAAAAACAAATAGTTTAAACAAACAATACATTTAACATAATGAAGCCTAACATTAACCAAGAGCATTATAATGCCAAGTATTTCACAGCACTGAAAACCTTGCACAATCTTGCTTAGAGCATTGATGTTTTGAAGAGGGACAAACAAAAGAGTTGAAACTTAGAAAGCATGTATGAAGGAAAATTGTTCAGAGAAAGACAGTTCGGGATTTCATTCAGACGGCAACCATTTTCAATTTAATATAGAATAATGATTCATCCAAAAAAGAGAAGTTTAACGGGAATTTGTTTTATCCTTCTATTATATTATCATGTAGAATTGGGAAATGAAATCCAGACTCAACAGAAAACAAGTGATAGCACAAAATGGAGAAAACAAATGTCTTGATGTTAAAGTCAAAATAGTCTCCGAATAAAATGTTCACCACACATCAGAGAGCTAAGAAAGATTAACGCTATCATAAAAGAAATGCAGGACTATTACCAGAAATTATCCTTTTGGATTAATATGAAAGGCAAGCGAAGTCAAGCTTCCTAATGATGGCCCTGCATGTCAAGCATTTCATCAAGAGCTTTCAGCCTTTGTAATCCTTCACTTAGAAAGAATTGAATTCTCTGTGGGTCATCACAATGCCGATTGTTTTCCATTTCAAGCCTCATTGTCAACAATAGCTCGCCTAAAAACATGGTTATTGCGATTATTGATGTAGCATATTAGCAAATTAAAGACAAACAGAGGACACAGAAGCAGCAGTGCACCAATAGCCTACCTCTCGAATGAGGAGGGGCACGACGAGCAGTTCTTAAAGCATGTCGATAGAGCTTAAGCACCCGTGCTCTTGTAATAAAAGCTCGAAGATCCATTGCCTGAGCCATTTCCTTTAGAGGCATCTTCAGCTTTTTCTGCTTATAACAGGTCTTTCATGGGAGGAATGATATGTTGATATGCAATATTTACAATTTGCTACCATACCATATGCTTCATCCACCTACTACAATAGGTCAACAAAAAAATACTAGCATCAACAAGTGCAAGAGAAGAAGGGATTTATCTATGGAATCTCCTCCCTCCGAAATTAACAACGAACTCAATTCCAGACCCATCAACAATGTCCTTCCGACACAGCTAATACATATGGATTAAGAACCTTTTTGATGGACAAAGTAAGGTTTATAAATTTGAAATTTTACAGTTCTCAGAAAATGGTTTTATAAACCATATCAACCGCATGGATAGTCTCACAGGATAGCACCAACCCACAGTACTTCAAGCACGAACAACATAGCGCCTCAAGAACGTTAGCAAGGTAAATGTCAATTGAGAATCTTCTCTTTTTTTTTTTTTTTTTCTTTTTGCTAATCATGTCAAAGGGTGCCCTCCATCACACCTTAATAGCATAAGCTCAAACAATAGACACCTAACCAAAGACCATGTTTTAACTTTAGCAAGTGAAAAGAGCATCAAATTTGCTTCTCTTGCTTAATTACAAAAGCAGTATGAGAAACCTTAAATATAATGCTCAGACAATATGGCCTTACATGTCTTCACTATTCTTACCTTTGGGAGAATAACAAACCACCTATTTGAGAAGCATCCAACATCATTTAAGGGCCAATTTGGTGGCAACACACGTGGCAACATGTCTGGCCACCTTTGGAATCTCCTTAATCGGTCAAATCTAACTTCAATATGATGGCCACTAGCAATAAGGAGACCTTTAGATCGACTTCATTGACTATAAGATCAAGTGAACCAAATAAATATCTATTTGCATCCCCAATGGTCCTACATGGCTTGGCAAATGGCTTTAGTGAGCAATTACACTCACTTATTCCTTTCCAAAATTCCAACAAGTGGACACATAAGGTAATTTAAGATAAAGCACATCACCTTGGGAGCCCAAACTGAACCTCATAAACAAATGAAACCAATCAACCCTAAAAACTAAGTTTATACCAACACTGGAACTTGTGGACAAATTTCCAGCATAGGACAATTATCTAGGTATACCTCAAAAAAATTCCTCCCTCGTAAGAATCTTTCACATTAAATTCACTCCTTCAATGAAAGCTTTTTTAATTCATCAAATGCATGTATCATCAACTTTGCCACCATCATTAACTCTAAACAATCATTGTAAATCAACTCCATGGGAGCATATCAGCTCTATCACAACATTGTATCTATCAAACCCTCACCTTTAACTTAGTTGTTTTTTCGATTCTAGCAAACAATCACCTTCTAACTCCGTTTCATTATATAAACAATGTCAACCACCTCAGCTTTGCAAAATCATAAAATGTCAACTATGCAACCCCTAGATCTATTGGAACCTCACCTTTAATTATATCACCCTGTTAGTTCAAGCCAACCATTATAAAGTGACTACATTGAACTATTGTCTTCAATTTTATCAAATTAGTGCAAATTAGCTTTATCACACCATAATGGTTATCATCCCATCAATTTTGTCAAAATATCACTTGGCTATGCCAAAAAATCAAAAATTAAGTGTGCCACACCAAATCAATTTTATCGCTCTATCAACTTTATCGTTGTGTTTGGCTCTTTCATCACCTCAACTCTATCGCACCAATGGCACCATGGCACCACTTGATTATTGTTGGACAATGTCTTAGCTCATATACCAATTATTACAAATACCAGAAGCCCATGTTAGGCTTATTACACAAGCAATACTTATCAACCCAAAAATCTAAACTAATAAATCAAAATGGTCAATTACTTTGTATATTAATATCATAAATTGTTATTAATATTCAATATAAAATTACTCCATGTGTATTTTAATAAATCTCTCCCACAAATAAGAACCTTTCCATAATAGATACAATTCCCTTTCAACAGTACCCTATTTAATCATCTAACACATAAATATATCATTGACTTTGTCAAACCAATACAAAACCTTATATCCTCTTAGTTGCCTCTTCAAATCAATAGAACCATTGTGAATCAACTTTGGCAAAAACCACTATATTTAGCTCTATCACACTATATCGACGGTCTCGTCTTCTCAATTATGCCAAACCATTGCGCAAATCGTCCAATCAACCTTATTAAGCCATTGATGTTAGCGTAACCAGAATCATCACCTTTAAGTTTATTGTCTTATCAGCTCTATTGAGCCATCGCAAATCTATTCTGTCAAATAATCACAAATTAGTTTTGTCGCACAATCAAATTTATTGCAGCCCTTTGGCTCTACCACACCTTGTCAATTTAGCTACATTGTCAACTCTATTAAGTCCTCATCTTTGACTCTATAGTCATGTCAATTCTACTTAAGTATCACAAATTAGTTGTGCTTAACATTTACAAATTGGTTCTACCACCTTGTTGGCTTCATCAAACTCTTGCATTTGGGTTTTTCACATCATATCATTTATGTTTTCTTGTGACCCAAGCCAAGCCTCTCATTTTCTACTTTATTACATAATTAGTTTTGCAACACCATATAAGATCTACTGCCACGTCTCCTATGTCAAAACTTCACCTTTGGCTTTGCCCCCATCGTCATCTTTGCTGCACCATTGGCCTAAATACCCAAAGGCATGTGTTTTTGGGATCATAATTTATTATATCAACACCACAAGATATAGTTAAATATCTAATGTGAGACTATTCTTAATGTGTATCTTAATATCTTAATTTCACATAAATAATACTTATAAATCAAGGCATTAAGTAGTGTACTTTTTTCCCCCAATCTAATGAGCTTAGCAAAATAACTCTACAATCCAAAAATAATTTAAGCATTGACGATCACTCACCAAGAACTATTCCTACAATTTCATTTATAGATCAACTCTAACATAAAGGGAAGGTAGTTTTTATTAAATAAGATGAATGTCTACTTTGCTCTACTAAATTCCATCAAAGCAATGTGCTTAAAACTATTTGGGCATTTTTTTACAACTTCTATATACAAATATTTTTAACTTCATTTTGTTAGATTTTTTCATTGTACAGGATGCAAATTTTTTCACCCTAATACTTCTTTGTAGAATGTCTTTCTCACTCTACACCTTTTTTGTATATCTCGATTTTATAATTATAGACTTCATTTATGGCACACAACCTCAATATTAACTCAATAGACACCAAGATTTTAAAAAATCAAGAAGCTGATACTTTCTGTTAAGAAGACAATTATTTCTTCATTGGTTTATGTAGGAGATTTTTGTTAACCATTTAGCAAGAAGCCACTCTCAATAAACAATGCACATAACATGTGGCAAAGGATAAGATTTATGCAAGGAAGACAACAACATTAAGAACAACTAATTTTACAAATCAAACAACAAATTTTTTAGAAGGGCTCATTGCAGCACCATGAAATAAGCCCAAGTGCTATTAAGTTTCGAACAGCAATAAACTTATGACATATGAAGCTAGACTATGATATCTCAAACTAAGACAATCATTCAGGAAAAACACAACAAGTATCAACAATTCATTAGCTTTCAAACTGATATCACTAAGCCTAATGACATAAATCCACAACAAGCCTTCATCCAATATAAGGAAATGGCTATAAAAATCACCTAACATCAATATGCTTTGTCCATAAATAACTCTTCATTTATATTCAACCATACTAAACCATTTATGATAGTTTCTTGTCTCATTTTTTCTTTTTTTTTTCTTTTTTTTTTTTTTGAGTCTCTTTCTTTGTTCATAAGATCTCCTAACTACTCACATCTGTTAGCTAGACATCATGCTCAAGGAAATTGTTTTAGAAAAAAAGCCCACCAAAGAAAAGGAAAGAAAATAATAGAATAATATACCAACAATTATCTGAAATATAACATTAAATGCAGATACAGATGCTATGCCTAAAAGCATCTAATGAGTTACCAGGTCCCCAACCAGGGTGTAAAATGGTTACCTTCCTGTCCAGACTTCAGTAGGAAACAGTACATTGCTTTAGTAATTTTATCATAACAGTTGCCTAACGAGTTAAACTTGATGTAACATTGACTTTGCCTTTAAAAGAGTAGGTAAAACATTTCAATAGTGTTCCATGAAAACCAACAATCATTACGCTTCTTTACTTTGAACAAAGAATCAACTCTAGAAGGTCAGTAGACCAAAGCCGCTAACTTTACAATATAAAAGAGCTAATTCGAGCTAAAAGAAACGGAGACTTGATTTTTGCATCAATGAGCACTACTTATCATCTCAATTTACGTTCAATTGCACTGCAGTAAAAGGCTCGAAATTCACCTCTTTAGCCTACATAAAGTTTCTCTTACCGCATCACCAATCCAATCCTCCCGCAATCTTCATATCACATAAATAAAATCCAAAGAGCATTAGCTACAGTTAATGCAGACCTTGCACTAGCCCGAGGTTTCTTGCTAATCCTTAACAGCGCTTCTAAAACCTGAAACCAGTACACAGTATGCCCCATAGCATGCCAAGGTTCTCTCATCTGACGAGCGAAAACATTCAAGAATGAACGAGAAAGCGGTAAAAGCACAAATTCGACACAGAGAGAAAGAGAAGAGCGAGAGATAACTCGATGAGCAGTGGAACATGCTTACCGGACCTTCGATACCAGCATAGAAGTCGATTGATGGAAAAGAAAGCACATTGGATCGGAAATGGGGGTACAATAAATCAGTTAATGGGCCTGGCTAGCTCCTCATTAACGGAGCCCAACTCAACCCATTAGTATAGTATTATGGGCGGCTTTATTTTCGTCGGACCTAAGGCCATGCCACGATTCTACCATGACAAACTGACTCCAGAGAACGAACGCCTACGTGATTGCTCCATGTGCGCTTCCATGAGGTGCAAATGCGGCTCTCATTTCTCGCTGTTTAGGTTGATCATGCCCAACCATCCCCAAGCACAGCCAACCAAAAACTTTATATAAACGAATCCAACCCACAACGTGTATTCCACGCCAAAGCCTGAGAGGCATTTCAACAAATAGGTCGTCGTCAGCTACCATGAGAACTCCAACCTTCGTGATCACGGTACTTCTCATAGCAATGCTCGCAACCACCACGTCTAAGACTGTCCAAGAAGCCAAGAAAAACGTCCCATTAAGGCTTCTCCATGACTTTCACACACAGAAGCCGATGGATTCAACTAATCAGAAGGGGATCAATACCGACTGGTTTCGGGTCTCGAGGAACTCGGGTGCCAACGATAAGTTTATGATGAAGAAGCACCTTGACACAGTGTTTTGTAACAAAAAGAAGAAGAAGGTAATCTGCTCGAAGGCACGTGACACTGCTAGCGTTCAGACATCACAAATTGCAGACAAAAGCAGCATCAGTCTAAAGAAGCTCGGTCCCAACTACTAATTTGGAGAAGATAGCTGTCGTGCTCAATTTTATGCTATCTTCGCTCCTGTCTTTAACCTATGTTATGATCCTCAAATAAAGGTGCCTACTAAGCTCCGTGATCTTGATATTCAAGTTCAATTGTGATGTTGTGTTCTGGATGTTGATCTGCTGCGAAATATTTAGTGAGAAGTTTATCAAAAATTAAAAATATATGACGCGTTTTATTCATTTAGGATCTTTTTTTATAAGTTATGTATCAATTAAACAACTTGATTCGATGTTATGTATTAATTTGTTTTTCACTGTTAGCTCAATTTTGGAAATTTAATTGGTTATTAAGTTTGCTTATGCATGATCTTGTGCCTGGTTATGCAAATAGGAAGGAAAAATTGATTGATAGGAAATTGACTGATAGCATGTAAAAAGGAAGGAAAAATTGGAGAATACTTTTGAAATTTACTTGAGAATAATTCTTACTTTTGATTTGTTCCATAAAAAGAGTAATTTCAATGTCATTGAATAAGTAACTTTTATATGTATTTGTCTAGTGGTTTTATTTTTTTGGTATTTATTAAGGTAATTTGAACATTTGTGTATCTTTTGGTTGTAAACGAATAAAGAAATCATTTGATGATTTGATCTTGTTATTCGAATAATCATCATTATCATTTTTGTATACTAGGTTTTAGGAATGTGTATACCCAACTCAAAACATAATGGTTATAATTGATTTGAATTTTTATATTTTATGTATCAATTAGATGGAAAAGTCATCAATCTCTTGAAAAATGTTTCAACTTGGCTTAAAGGTTAAAGTTCTTGATGGTTTGCATATAAGAAATTGCATGATTCTATCAATATTTCTTTTTATCATATTTCTTTTGATAAATTTATCTTTTAGAAAATATTATGTTGTTTAGATGGTTACATAATAATGTCTTGATTTTTTTCTTGTCGTGATTTCCATTGACATTTAAAAAATTGCATAACATCTTGAGTGTTTCATCTTTAACATGCCAAATTAAAAAAATGATGAAAAGCTCTTTTAGAGTATTAAAATGAGATGGCTGGTACTAATAACAAGTTTCTCGCATTGACACCATAGTTATAATTTCTTTGAAATAATATGTAATGTCATACACAACTCTATCATGGGTATTCATCCCAATGAAAATAATGTTTTCCACCTTGAAGAACAACCATGCCATAGAAATGAATTTTGAGTTTTGAAGATTGCTCACAAGATGCAAATACAAAAAGAAGAAATGTTTCATGGGTTGTTAAAAGAGATAATATGGTTATCTTTAAAAATAAACATGAAAAACATTACATCCTCAACATTTAAAGTCAAAGATTGTTCGATAATAAAAAAAGATCTTCACAAAGGAGACTTGTAGGATGCTCCAAACACATAACTTCATCAACAACATGGTGGTTCTACTGAATTTTTCTTACAATGCCTGACGATGCTACTTTATTCCTAGCGTTTTAAATGGCTTCTACTAATATAATGATATTACTGAATGTGCCAATAAGATGACTATCTATGGGCTTCATTATTTTCTTTTGATTACTTTGTAGTTATTTGGATAAGAACTCTTTCAAATACACCAACAATAATTGTAATATTAGACAACTCATTATTGGAAAAAAAAATTCGTTAAAAATTTTTCTAAAGACACACTTCATGAAGAAAAGATTGTCCTTAAATTTCAATATATTCAAGAAAAGATAATATAACCAAACTTTAGTGAAGCAATTGGTTGACTTGCTAATATATTGATAAAACCTTGGATGAGTCAACTAGTGCATTGTGAAGCTCATCATAGCATATGGTGGCATTACATGTTTTGTTATTGTATGTTGTAAAATAAAGCTGAGAATTGTGAATGTTTTATAATTAAAAAGTAAGCATGGATTAAGAACTTGAAAGGACTTTATATAGGCAATAAAATGAAGATATAAAAGAAAAGAAATGTTATAGAAAAGCTATTAAATCATGTTGTAAGTAGGTTAATCATTAATTGTTTTGAAATACTACTATGAAGTGTAATATAATGAATGTACTTTGAGCATATTACATAGTATCAATTGATTTTACATATATTTTAATTTATTAGATAACATATTAACATAAGCTGCACACACATATATGTATATTATTATGACTATCAAAACATGAAATAAGAAGGAGAAATTTTGATTATATGAACTTAATAATTTATGGATCATAAGAAACATAGAAATATAAAAATATTAAAATTTTCTCTATGATCTTATCTTATGACTATTTGATATGATGTGATTACTCTTGTTTTAGTTATCACCTTAATACAAAGAAATGATAGGTAGAGATCTCGTTATCAATAGCATTTTATTTAGAACAATCTTAAACAAAGGTTTCATAAATAAAATAGCATCATATCTCATCTTATTATCTTTAATACTTTAGTATAGGGAGATGATAGCTAAAGACCCATCTTCTTTAGTACTTCAATATATGCAATGATAAATAGAAGAAAGATGATTTGATGGCTTGTCCAACTACTATTAAAAGGTTTTGTAATATAACTGATATCACAAAAATATGATATAATATAAGATACATAGAGTAAGTGTAATTATTATATGGGAAAGTCAATGCCTTATAAAAGATGGATAAGTGAATGATTAAAAAATCTATGACATCAAATAAATGAATTTTTAATTTTTTTTAGAAATTAAATTGAATGATTTGAACTTTATAAAAAATTATTTATGAGTTTTAAAAAATATAAAAAATTATAAAAATATTGAATGGACTAGTAAAATTTTATTTTGGAATGATAATTTTAAAGATAAGCTAAATAAGTCAATCATTAGAGTTGTTTACTTAGAAAAAGTATTTCGAGAAATAAACCCAATATGTTATGAAAAAAGCCTTGTTTTAAGCGAATTCTTAAATGAGATGAAAGATAAAAAAAACAAATTTTTAAATGAGATGAAAGATAAAAAAAATAAAAGATTTGACATGGAATTCAATACTATTTTATATTGCACTTTCACATGTTATATGTTTGTAAATAACCTAATATGTAACATAACATAAAATTATATTGCTTTACATATACATATGTGATTTTGCCATTGAGTTAATGACAATTGTCTTAGCCTGCTTTTGGGTTAAAACTTTCAAGTTAAGACAAGATTATACATAAGCCTACTAAGGTGCAGCAAGTTTTAGCATCATGAATACTTGACTCAAAAGTTATATCCTTTTAATATCAATTTTATAATCGAGACATCGACATGTTTTACTTTTTGATAACATAAAGTTGTTGAAATTTTAATTTTGTTGTAACAACACAATAGTAGAAATAATGTTAGCATATTTTTAAAATTTTAAGTTTCTTCTTCATATTTTCAAAGAAAAGATTTTTATTTTGCTTGTTTTAAAAGTTTTGAAATGATTTACAAAATCGTGATAAGATTTTTCAGTATGACATGTTTTATTCCTTTTGGAAATAATAAATTTTTATGATAAGTAAAGTTTAAGAAATAATGATTTTAAATTTGGTCGTCAAAATCTTTTAATGTAATTTGATTCAAAATATTTAAGAAACTAAAATAGTTTAAGGTTTTAATCAAATAACTATCAAAAATCCAAAAATACCAAACGTATCCCTAATCCCTAACAAAACGGAGATATACTTAAATGGGAGACAATCTCAAGCAAAGGGCACAAGGTGGATTTAAAAAAGGAATTGGATAGTCATGAGAGGAATTTTAGAAATTTCAAGGATTCCTTTGAGTGGTAGTCATAACAGAGGAGGAAGGTATAATCGAGAAAGCTAACAAATTTGAGAAAATTCCTTGTTCGACGAATGATAGAAAGAAAAAATTTTAAGGTCTATGAGGGGAAATGTTGCAAATAATTTTGATAAAACATGACCATTATAAATTGGGATTTAGGTAGGTATCTGTATATAGCATATGTATATTTATTTTTTATATTGCTAAAAGTAATTTAGAGACTTAGGAATCAAAAGAATTAAGATGCTACTCTTATGATAATTTTGTATATGTTTCACATGCTCCATATGCTTATTGGTTGCTTATAAACTTCTTATGTTTTACATATTTAGTGTATTATTGTTAGTGGTCTTTAATTAAAGAAGATTCATGTTGCTCAAATGGTTTCATGATTATCATTATTATGCATATCATATTTATATGCATGTTGATCTTAATTGAGATTGATTTGATTCACATGCTCATCTTTGTAAAATTAATTTATATATATAGCTTGATATTATATGAGAATTATTTTATATCAACTTTGGCATAAACTAGCATAAATATAGGAAGTTTAATAAAAAAAAAGAAAAATTTAATATATTGTTTTTTCAAAAAGAAAATTCAAATATTATAAGAAATCAATTAAAATGTGTTACTCAAACTAAATGAGGTCTACAAGAGTGAATCTCATACTTTATTACTTAACCATATAATGTCACATAGGCTAGATGAGTTGAAGTCAATAGATCAAAAAAAGAATTTATAAAGGTAAAGATCAAGGGATAATTGATTATTTAAAAAGAATAAATGAATCAATAGAAATATTAAACGAACAAAAAGATATTAATGCATTATATTAATACATCTAGTAGAAATATTTTATTGTTATGCTTACTTTAATGGTTAGTTTAATTATTTTATGCATGCCATGATGTAATGCTTTACTTAGCATGCAACATGATCTTAAAGATGTAATAATTTACATGAATATTATATAGTTTTCTCCTACAAAACAAGTGTCAATTAAGCAAGTAATTTATTTGGCTTAACAATTACAATTGAAATGATGTACATCACAAAACTCTAATAGATTAGTAACGGGACATGATTATTAGCTTACTATTTTATTTACTTTTATGTGGACTTGATGGTCTTGTATTAGGATTGATTTTGGTATTATATAATGCTACTATAATAATGAAGACTTTTACTTTATTTCTATTGTGATAGTGAATGTAGAAACTTGGCATTGGAAAGGAATATAGTAATTTTTATATGATTTTATTAGGATCAAAAAATGATCATGTGATTGGAATTTTATAAAAAAAGAATATTTTAAAAATTTGGTAATGCCATGGGCATGGTGATACCTAATGCAAGAGTGAATGTTGGAGTGGATGTTAGGAGATGTATGTGACAATGCGATGCATCCTTTGAAATTGTTGCCTAACACAACATACAATTCGTGAATGCAACACAATGGCCCCATGATTCTAATATGGTTATTCCTTTTTATAAGTAAGAAGATACACTATAATTATGACATTTTGAAAGCTTGATAAATCAAACAATTAGTTCTTTCATTTCATTTTCTTTCTAATTATAATATTGTATGATTTATTTAACTTTTATATCACAAGGGTACTCAAAGGAAGGAAAATCACACTAAAATGGCATCATATCTCATTCTTACTAACTATAGTACTTCCGAGTAGGGAGACGATAACCAAAGACCCATTTTCTTTAGTACTTCAATGTATGCAATAATAAATAGAAAAAATGATTTGATGGCTTGTCCAATTACTAATAAAGGCATAGCATTATAATTGATTAAGAGATCAATACATAAAGAAAGAAATGTTGGAAAAAAGAAAAAAAAAAACAAAAAAATGATGATTTCAGCACACACGTGGCATAGTCGCCTAATTTAGGGCACCAAAAGCATTCCCTGATTTTGGGTGGTGTGCACCTAAAATCAAAAAATATAAAAGAGGGGTTGAGAACTTTGAAGAGGAGAACTATAAAAGAAGGAATTCTTGAGAAATATTTCATCTTTTGTTAAAAATTATTCTTTTTCTCCCATTTGCTCCTAGCCATTTCACTTTTCCATTCGAGGTGAGAACACCCTCACAGACAGATCATATTATTTTGGTATGAGAGCCACTTCAATTCTATATCGATGGCATTAAAAGGAAAAGAGTTGAGAAGCAAACCTCAAAAGAAAATCAAGAGGAGGCTTCAGTTGATGTGACTGTGTCGAGGAATTATTATATTATTTAGTGTTTATATAATACATGATTATAACTATAATGTTTTTTTTTTCATCCCAAACCTTTTTATTAAATGAACATCCTAGTCATTAGACTAATTAAATAAATCAAATTGAGCAGTACAGGTTGCTGTTTTAACAGTTTTGTAAGCTATTTATTCGATTTATTTGCTTAGAAAAAAAAAATATTAATAATAGGCTGACGTCGCTGAATCCGATCAATTGCCGCCTAGGTACCTTATTCGCTGCGTCGATTCGTCTCCGATCCAAATAAATTAAATTCAGCAGACGAAAATGGGAAAAAAAATTTGGACCATTTCTCGATTTATGCGTGTCATCCTTGCGCAGGGGCCATGCTAATCTTCTCTGTATCGTTCCAATTTTATCGGATGTCTCCGAAGAGACGCCCTTATGGTTCACACAAACTAATATAAACTCATAGTTGTATGCATTTTTAACCATGTGGGACTAAATTGGATTTCTCTCCGCAGGTCGCTGCTTCGATTCTCGCAGCGTCCAGTGAATAATAGAGAGAAATTTAGTGTTTATAACGGATAAAATAGCCGTTACGCAGTAGCCGTTCGATCGGAACTCCCCCGGCCCGTTCGATCGCGAAAACTGAGCGATCGGACGGACGCAATAAAATCTGCGCCATTTTAAATATGAAAATCATCTGGTCCGTTAGATCAGGATTGCGATCTGACGGCAGGAGCTAACATGGCCAGCTGAGGAAATACGGGGACCGTTCGATCGAGACATTGCGCCATCGGACGACTGTAAGAATTAGCGGTTTGAAACATAAACTACGGTTGTGATTGTTCCAAGGCGAAAATGCGCGATCGGACAGTGCACATTAATCCCGCAAAGCCGGAATTCACCGTAAAGGTAGCTTGGCGTCGTTTATCCCACATGGCTCAATAGCCACCTGCGTTTGTTCTCATAGACGCAAAAAAGTATTATTGTCCTTCTCTCTCCTATTATTTTAGCATCAAACCTAGAGGCACATGTGGCTTTTTTAGCACAATTTGTATAAATGTTAATGAAAATGGTGCTAAAATCTCAATCCATTCTAATGACAAATTCAAAAAATAATTTATCAAAAAGAATATACTAATTAGAAGTATTTTAGATTAAGTAGTACTCACAAAATAATTAGAGATAAAGATGAGAATGACATCAATCTCAATTTTTCGTTGCACAAGAATTAACAGTGTTCTTTCAAGATAGATATTACACTTGATTTACTAACTTATTATGGAACAATGAATGTAAAAAAATTAAACACCTGATTGAAATAACTTAAGACATTTTTCTTTTTAGGATTACTCTTCATCTAATAAAGTGGCATTTACTTGAATAAAAATGATGAATCATGTATTAGCCTAGTGGAATGCTCACCTAAAAAATAGCACAGTTAAAGAAGTGACATTAAGCAAATTTAAAAAATTAATTTGAGAAAAAGTTTATCCCATGGGTTATATAAAGGAAAAATGAAGAAAGTGATATAATCTATGACGATGATAATGATAAATGGTACAAGAATAAATCACAGAATTTTGACAAGTCATGAGTTTGGAAATATTTATCGAAGAAATGCATACTTTGTTAAAATATGTTATAGGTTTATATTATTCTATTGTTATTGAACTATTCTTTTTTCTTATTTAATCTTTAAAATATGCGAGTACATTTGCTATAGTAATGGAAAGTAGAATGAATGCTAACAAATAAAGTTAGAAGGACAAGGTACTAGAAGGTCTATGTATAAGTTCAATAATGGATAGTAAAAGCAAAAGTATTCACTAACAAAAGTCATTATTGTTATAACAAATTATATAATTTAGAAGTATTATGATCATTACAAGAAGAAAGAACAAGTAAAAAAATTATTAAAAATTATGCCCTGATTGTTTTATAGAAAAATTCAAGAAGGATAAAATACTTATTACAACTGATACTAAAAAATTACTACAAGCTCCATCACAAGTAGATGAAACTCTCTTATGGTGACTCCAAATGAAATATTTTATAAAAAAAATAAAGAAAGAACTCTTCACTATGCAACTTCAAGTGAAGAAAAAGATTGTTAGTGCTATCGTTAACACTAGAAGCGAATAAACCTAATATCCAAGTCTTATAGAGAGGCTAAAATTAGAGTCTACACCACCTCAAAGGCCTTATTCTTTGAGATAAATCCACAATGACTCTGAGGCAAAGGTTGAAAATAATGTAGTGTGAAGTTTGTTATCATAAAAAACTATATCAATGAGGTTATCTGTAAAGTGGTACCTTAAAGATTTCTATCAGATTATACTGAGAAATCCCTACTTTTGGGATTGATATCTCATTTACTATTAATGAGCACAATAATATTGGTTCTCAAAGGATGAACAACATTTTCTTTTACAACGAGACAAAGAAGCATTGGCAAATGATGTTATCAATATTAAACAATTGAAAATGTTAGCAAATACTTGCCAAAAATATATGTTAAAAATCAAAGAAAGAAACCATTTGGTGGGACAGATGAAAGTCTCATCCTTCCAAGAGGACAACCAAATATCAGTCCAAAAAATAGATTAAAAAAGACTCCAATCTTTAAGAAGAAGGAACATATGATTATGAGATCAATACTCAAAGAAAGAAATACTAAAAGAAATAAAGAAAAAAAATAAATCAAAATAATAAAAACAAAAAATGATGATATCAACATGCATGTGGTGCATGCGCTTGACTTCAGGCAACGTGCACCAAAAGCACGTGCCCAGTTTTAGGCGATGTGCACCTGAAATCATGTGCGTCGAAAGCATATGACAGAAATTGAGTGTCGTAAATTGATTATTTCATCACGGGCGATTTTGCCTCGACACGTGAACAACACATGAGCGGGGGATCCGCGCACGGCAGGAGGCCGATTGGCTAGAAATTACAAAATTTTGTCAAGGGAAAAAGCTCCTTTTATTATTTAAATATATATTCTATTTCTTATGTAAAAAGGGGTTGAGAACTTTGGATCAGAGAACTTTAGGAGAAGGGAATTTTGAGAAATATTTAATTTTTTTGTATAAAAATTGTTCATTTTCTTCTTTCTTTTGCTCCTAGCCATTTCCCTCTTCCACTTCTGTTGTGACAATTCTAAAAAGGTTCTACTGATGAAGACTCGATGTGAGAACACATTCATAGACGCATTAATAACTAATATCACAGAGATATGATATAATATAAGATACATGAAATAAGTGTAATTATTATATAGGAAACTCAAGACCCTAGAAAAAGATGAATAAGTAAAAGATTAAAAAATCTATGATATTAAATAAGTGAATTATGATTTTTCTAGAAATTAAAATGAATGATTTGAACTTTATCGAAGTTTATTTATGAGTTTCAAAAAGTACAAAAAATTATAAAAATATTAATTGGGCTTATAAAATACTATTTTGAAATGATTATTTCAAAGATAAGCTAAATGACTCATTCATTAGAGTTGTTTACTCATAATAAGCATTTCGAGAAATAAACCCAACATGTTATGAAAAATGCTTTGTCTTAAGCCAATTCTTAAATGAGTATAAAAATAAATAAAATTAAAAAAATTGATAAATTAATTCTAAATTTAAAACTTTTATAAATTAAGTCTTATAATTATACTTTTAACTCTTATAATTGAAGTGGTGCCATCCTGTATGATGACTTAGAGATTGACTCCATCCCTCGTAAGTCTTTAGGAAAAATATTTGAATATTCAAATATAATAAGAACTTCTTGTAATTATAGTTTTTTTCTTTCAACTTTCTATATTGAAACTTGATTACATTCACATCCTTTCTTTACCTATCTTTTAGCTTTCAAAGTAGATATTATAAGCACTTTTTTGTCATCATTAAAATAAACTAAATCAAAATTATTTATCATATGGGTCTTTAATTTTCTCTCATAATAGTCAATAATGACTTGATGAGATGTTAGCCAATCCATTCTAAAGATGACATTAAATTGACATATTTATGTAATCGATTGGGATTCAAAAAAGCTCTCATTAATTTTTACTTCTTATTTGACATATTTTTTCACTTTTATTGTCTCTTTTATAGACAATTTTATTAAAAGAGAAAGGTTCTAATGTATGCAATTCAATTGATAATCTCATAATCAAATCAACTAATATAAAGGAATATGGTGCATCATAATTAAACAAAACTATTATAAGTATGTTTTGTAACAAAAAAAATATCTATAATAATATTAGGTGGTGTAGGAGCTTCTTTTTTGAGTGATGATATTTATATTTAGTTGTGTAATTTGACATTGCAAAAGCTTACCCTCAACAAGTTCCATATAAACCTTAACATACACTTTTAGGTTTTGTTGCCATGGAATCTTTAATAGTTTTAATTCCACCATTAACTTATTGACTTTCTTTTTTCCTTAAATATTCAAAGGATAATGCATAGCAATATAGCCTATCTATTGACATTTAATGTATTTTAATCAACTTTGATTTGCATCACTTCCTTTGGTGGTAATTTGAACAAAATTGTTATACCCAGTAAAAATTTTTATGTTAATCTTTAATAAATTAATTTTTGGCTTGGATGATTTCAGATCGACAGTAGGATGAGCCAGGAGCTCAATTGGAGGCTATTAGAATTTCTGAAATTTTCTGGGGATTTTTCGGAGCACCGAGGAATTTTTAAGTAATTTTCCCTGTTTAATTGGATTTTTGGAAATTCGAAAATCTATTAATTAGATTTTTTTTTAAAAACCGGAAAAATTGGTTTTTACCGCGCGTGAACCGGACCGGAGCGGTTCAGCGAAGGCGGGGGCGGTTCGCCGAGTGCGTTTGCGCGTGCGTTTGGATAAGCCGCGGATAAGCGGATCGGACGGACGAGATCAGCGGTGGAGATTAACCGGCTGATCGAAGGTTAAACGGCGTTTTGGCAGGTCAACCGGCACTTAATGGGTCGTTAACGGGTTATTACCGGTTTAAGCGGGGTATTTAACCCGAACCGTTTCGACCCTTAGGGTTTCGAACGGCGGCCGGAGACGAGGCATTCGCGGCGGACGGCGATATTTTCCGGCAGCCTTTCAAGGGGCTTTTTATACCTGGAGGTTCGCGTGATCGAGGAGAATCGATTGGTACCGGTTTCGTGCGGCGAGGAGCAGCGGTTGGTCGCGTGCGAGCTTCACCGTCGCCACCGTCGCCGGAGAAGAAAGGTAGGAAATTCAGAAATTAAATTAGTTATTTAGCAAAATTAAAGCATGGAATATTTTGTTAATGTCTATCTGAGCATGTGTTTGAAATTTTGAAGTCGGAAATGCATTGCAGTATTATAATTTTAGCATGTTAGGTTTTAGGGTTTCGGAAAATTATACCCGCCGAATTCGGGAATTTTACCAAGCATGTGTTGAATTGATTATGTGCTTTATTCATGTTAAGGTAGTATCGTATGCTGGAATTGTTTAATTTCGTAAATTGTCAAATTGGGGATCGGATGAAACTCCTTTGGTGGAAAATTTTAATTGAATCCTTAGAAATTAGTGACATTATTGAAACATTAGGATAGTACGAACATAGAATTTTGTTTCTCCTTGTTCGCGGTCGCCGGAAATCGGCGGAAGAATTTGATTTGGTCGGCGATTGCGTCGGCTAGGGTTTCGCGGGCATCGGACCGAGGAAGGAGAAGGGTTTAGATAATTACAAATTTAATTAAGTAATTAATGGTATTTACGCTATTTTATTAGTAATTAAAATAATCCAATTAACGGATTAATAAGAAATTGGTTCGGCGGTGTCGCGGTTCAGCGCGAGAGTTCCGAACCGGCAGCGAAAACCGGTTCAGCGGGATTCGGCGCGGACGAACGGCGCGAAAGCCGAACCGGCAGCGAAAACCGGCTCAGCGGGAGTCGGCGCGGACGAACGGCGCGGCGCGGAGGAGAGAGAAGCGGAAGGAAAATTCGGAAATTTATTATTAATCCGAATTTTCGGAAATAAAAAGGATAAGCGAAAAATTTAATTCGAAAATTAATCCGAATTTTTGGAAAAAGGATATATGTGGAATTTAAATTCGGAAACTATTCCGAATTTCGAAAAATGGATAAAGACGGAAATTGATTACGGAATTTAAAAATTTCCTGAAGTAGGGAAAAATGTTATCAGTGACGACAGTACAGTTGAAAGCAGTCATACAGAGGTATGGTACATGGATGCTACCAGAACAGTCAGTAACTGGTATAGTTGTATTGCTTGGATGGCAATGGCATGGATTGAGTCAGTTTACTCAGTGTTGGCATATTTTATGGATTGGCATACTGGATCGGACTACTATAGACCCTATATGATGTTTTAGGGTAGTTGTGGTAGGTAACTGTGCGGTTCAGACTTAGCTTCCACAGTATACATGTGGATTGGTATGCGCCTTGTCGTACCTGGACACATGTTGCCGAATCTTGGAGTTAGAGATTGACAATGACTGTAGGGGCGTGAGCTTCTATGGAAGTTGTTGGTAGAGGACTCCTTGGGACGGTGGCTGAGTCGACCTCTTCTGGTCCACGAGTGTAGGCCTGCGCGCCTGAGAGTGGCAGCGGCAGGGGTGACTCGCCGTGGCTAGCCAGGGTGTCTCACGTTGGCTAGAGATCTATGTGACGGGTTTGTCTATAGTCTCCAGAAGATTGATTGACGAGAGACGCTGCGGTGTCGGGTGCTAGGCGCCATGCGTGCGCAGAGATGGGCGTGTCCCGCTGGCATGCTACCTGGAAGCATCAGAGGAGAGCTACTCTGTTGTGACTGGGGTGACTGTGGTTGGTTGGAGTCTGGAACTGAGAGTGCCTATCCACCATACATTGTTATGTTGTATTCCTATATTGTTGTTATTATCCTTCTCTTGCATGTGAGTTTTACTAGCTGTCTTTCCTACTGGGCGTAGCTCATTCCTGTATTATGTATTTTCAGTGGCTCGGCAGACTTGACGCTACCAGATTAGGTGGGATCGTAGTCAGCAGGTTTGGGGAGGATATCTGATTTGTGATTGTCTGAAATATTCTGGTTAGTTGATTGTTACTATTGGATGTACTTAATGAGATTGTTATTCTCATATGTTATGTAATCCGTGAGGGTAATTCTGGCTTATGTTCTGGTTGGATAATATTGTACTTGTTAGACTTGGTTTATTTCTTGTAATGTAATCTCCATTTACTGCCCTACCTTATTGTATTGGAGTATGGTGTGTGGAGTGCCATATCTTATTTGTGGATGTTATGTATTTTATTTTTGATGGTGAGGTCATTACATGACTATGGAACTTAACCGTGGGGGTTCAGACTTCTATTAGACCGGTTCTCCTATCGGTATGGGTTAGGAGTATTGGGTCTAGCAGGAGTAACATTGCGCGAGTCCATCTGTTAATTCAGGAGTCATGAACCTGATTTGACGGTGTACCCGGGAGATGGGATCCACATTGTTAAGGAAAGTAGGTGTGTAATGATGTGTTATATCCTATGTTTTTCGTAGGCTACTCAGGTTGGTATGGGACGATCTGAGCTGTCTATATGTAAAAAAAAAAAATGTATGCCAAAAATCAGCCTAGGAAAAAATGGGGTGTAACAAAAATTTACATTGATACTTCTTGTTGATTCTTGATTCAGTAAGAATTATAGAAATTTGTGACTATATTTCATTAGTAATTAGTCTTTTGAATTTATATCCACTCTCAGATGCAAAACTGAAGCCTTTTCTTTTTTTAGATTCCTTCTTGTCTCCCTTGACACCTAATTATGCTTTGTTTGATGAATTAACTCCACTAGTTCTTGTACGAGAAAAAATCTATAAAAGTTATAATACTTTTAATGGAAAACTCGTAGCTCATTTTTGAACATATAATACTTTTATTCTTCTGTAGCCACCATCTTTGGAACATACTTGGCAAGAGATTAAAAAATTTTCTCGTAAGTGCTATAATTAAGCTTCATTAATACAATCTATATAATTTATCGTGTGTTATATTCTTTACTAATAGGGTATATTACATTCTTAAAATGTATTATAGAAGTCTTGCCAAAATATTTCTTAATTTTATTTGTCTTTTAATTTTATCATTTTCTAACCAACCCACCAATCTTTTGTAGCACCTTTTATCACAAAAGATATAAGGAGACTTTTGTATTTGCAAGAAAAAGTATGCTATCAAATAATATCTCTATGCTATCAAATCAATTCTCAACTAATATAGGATTGATAACATTTAAAAACTAAGATGTACATAGTTTAAGAAATTGCCCATTAACTTGTCCATGTGATTGCCCCTTGTTTGGCTTTCTTGTAATTAAATATGCACTTCTTGATGACAAAAATTTAACATATTCATCAAATAACTATTCTTTTCCAACTTTAGGTCATTAAGGGTCTACTTTTGTAATTAATACTGGTAGTCTCATCATTAGGATTTGCATCTCTAGGTTTCACCATAAATTATAGATATTAAATTTTTAGTATAAAAAGATTTATCATATCATTTTGCATATATATATATATATACATAACTAATATTTGAGAGTATTAGTTTTTTAAATTAATTAAATTTAGAAATAAAATTTTTAATTTGTTCGTATTATAAATCTTAAAAATTCAACCAATTTAATTCAAATTGCTATGAATTTACAAAGCATCTTTTACATTAAGAAAAATTTGATAGTATTAATCAAAAAAGTAGTGTAAACCAAAAAAGATTTCAAAGAAAAGACCTAATGAATTATAGAAATATCATATCCAAACAAATTTGGAGATGACTTGAGACCTCAAGTCAACCCACGTTTTACATATTGAACAAGAGATGACTTGAGACCTCAAGTCAACCCGTGTTTTACATATTGAACAAGAAAAAGGAAAGTTTCCAACTAAAATCCAATGAGTCAACGTACATTTTGTTCATTACACATACACACACACACACACACACACACACACACACAGATATATATATATATATATATATATATATATATAACACTTTAAAACAAATATTACAAAAATTATTATAATGTGTAGTTATACATATTTCAACTCTAAAATATCAACTATTTAAACATGTTATTTAGGCATCTATCCCTAGGATTTTAACTACTCTCATAACACCAAATATGAGACCTCTTCATACCACATCATAGATTGAATATAATTACTAAATTTTAATCTTTTAAATTCTTTATTTGCCACAAATTCTAAGTTTCAAATGAACAAAATCTTTTTTATAATTTGTTCTTTTTTCTAACACACAAAAATATCAATTCAATGTATATCAAACAAATATAATATCCAATGTAATTATATATCATAACTAGATATACACAACTATCTATACATATTCACATTCACATTTACATAGCTTCATAATTATATATTAAACCATTACATCCACATTACAATTAATATATATAACACCAAATATATCATATAATTTACAAAATCTTTTAGTACAAAACCTTTACAAATACAACTCTTTTTTATATGTAGTTCCTATGGGTAACCCTCCTTACATCGTGGTTTTGATAAACCTAAAATGTTAATGCCAAGGAATAGGATGAACCAATTATCATAAGACTCAACTTAATATATTTAATAATAAATATATATATATATATATATATATATATATATATATATATATATATATATATATATATATATATATATATATGAATAAATAATTTTGGGACAAACCATATATAGGGTCTAAATCACATGAATAAAATCAAAGAATAAGTAATTAAAGTTGTATTAAAGTTTAAAACATAAAAAAAGATCATAATATGCTAAAAAATTATCTTAATTATAAAGAAATAAATATACACTTGTAGTTTTTGTTTTTGTTTATTTTTTTTCTCAATATGGTCTTGTTTATTAGAGTTTTTTTTATTAAATAAATCTTATGATGGTTGTGCTACTCCTCTAACTCTCTTAGGATAGTTAGTTGTTATCTTCTTTTAAATTTTATTTTATTATAATAGAAATCTCATTTATTAACTATTTATGTCATATTTTTATGCACAAAAATACTTATTCTTTTAATCCATCTATCTTTGTGATAAATCTCAATCATGTGACACATTGATCATAAATCACATCACAAAGATAAATCCTAATCACACTTGCCACTAACCACCATCACAATAGCACTTTTAATCATATGACACGTTGGTTACAAGTCGCTATTATAATAACATATCTCAATCATATAGCACACTAGCTATTAGTTATAAATAATAACAAATATTATATTAAATAATTTATTAGTCACTAGATTTATTTTAATTTGTTTAATTTATAATTTTATTTCTTTGGTTCACGTATTCATAGGTATCAAATTTTCATAATATATAATTAAATATAAATAATTAAAACAATGCATGACACATCATGTTCTCACATTTCATAAACAGATCATTTATATTCACAAAAATAATATATCATTCAATACAATAGAAATACACACATCTATGCATCATGCTTGCATGTTTAAGAACTTAAACCATTACTTGTAGCATAGTTTTATAAATTTAACTACAATAATAGTATATCAAGAATCACGTATACAATGTAGGACTTTTACATTAGGTTATATACATATTATTCAACATTGCATCAAATTTATGCATATAAATTATGTTAGAGTGCATATCTAGATTTTTTTTTATTTCTTCTGCATAACCCCTATTATTTATCAAATTTTTTACTCTTTAGGTTTAACCTATCAAATAACAATAATTCTTTGCTCAATATAAGAATTGTAACCTTATCAAGTACATGCTCAAGGTTGCATAACCACACTTTCTCAATTGGTGAAAAGTTTTTCTTGTACATTCTTTTTTTCTTTCTCTGTCCTCAATTTTTCTCTTTCCCAAAATCCTAATGTGCATCTCTTCTAACATTTCTCTCCCCAATCATTTTAAAAACAAAATAAAAGTTTAATTAGGGTTGAATATTATTATTCGTGCCATAAATAAAGAAATTCAAAGTTAAATTTACAAGAAAACAATATGGTTTTCATTCTCAATTTTTTGAACTCACCAAAACTTCTTGCTAGTAAGATCTTAATCTTTCTTAATCCCATTGAGATTTTGACAGCAAGTGTGGCACTTTCCATTGATAAGAGGAAATTTTGGAGAGTTCAACTAGCCTGAGAAAGGAAGAAAAATTTTGATTGGGATAAAATTAGTATCATTAGACTCATCTAGACTAGTTTTATCCAATTATATATATTCTTTTATATTTTGAAATAGTTCATATATTTAATTATTTGATAACTTTATGAAACTATTCAATTTGTACTCATCTTAGAAGTTTGAAGATGCTACACATTGTGTATATCCTTGATGTATTGTTAAGTGATTTGCTTAGAGACCTTAATAAGAAGATTTTTATCACAAAATACTTTGAAGTTGATTACTTTTGCTATTACTTATATTGCTATGTTCATTGTATTGTTGTGTTTATTAAACATGTAACATTGATACTAATGATTTCTTCTGAAATGTTGAAGCTCACTTTCTTATTAATTTGATCAAAAAGAAAAAAAAAAGTAAAAATAAAGGTTGGTGAATTAGAGTTATACATGATCTTAAAATTTTAACAATAAGTGATTATTTAAAAAAGACTAATTTGTTATTTAGAATATGATGTCTTAAAAAATAAGTGGTTTTCTTTTTAGAATAAACTATCTCTAAAAGTAAAACTATTATCTATAATAAGATGTCCTTGAAAATAATATCAATAGGAATATTGTTAGAACTATTTGGAGTAATATGTTATAGATATGCCCAATTTGAATCAATAAATGTTCAAAGGTCTAGTCCTATGTCTAACTTAAAAGTGAAAAATGAAAAAAGCAAAAACATGTGAAATATCGTTAAAAAAATTTACAATATTTCTTAAAAGTAAAGATAATGTCTTTTATTTATTTATATGCTTATTATTTGATATAAATCCAACATATGATTTACAAATATATTTATATTATATTCATGTTATATAATTTTTGTCACTAAACTAATGAAAATTGGCTTGACTTGTTTTTGGCCTAATATTTTCAAGTAATAAGAATGCTTATTATTGTTGTACGAAGTAACAATGATTGTTAGCATTAAGAGTGCTTAACATAGAGATTATGTATCTTTTATTATCAAATATATAACTAGATATTAACACTTAATCTATAGTTTAATAAATGAACATGAACTAGATTTTGATTTTGCTACATCATATGGAATATGTCTTTTAAAAGAGATGCACATTTCTATGGTTTGAAAGATTGTTTTAAAAATTGATTTTATTATCAAAATTTTAAGACATATTTTATCTTGGTTTTATTTAAACAAAAGTATAATTTTTTAAATCAAGAGTAAAAATAAAAAAATTAGATGATATGATTATGAAAGATTAAGTTTGGGTTACCATAATAAAATATTTTTAAAATATTATAATATTGCTTATAAATTAGTGAATTGCATTACATGGTTCTTTAATATATTTTTATATGACAATGTTATTCTCTATTTTACTCTCATGCATGTTCTAAACATCAACATAAACATTACTTAATTTGTGTTATATTATATAATATAATATTATTATTGGGCTTATAATAGCTAACTTAGCTTATTTTTAACTTGAAATATTTCAAATCATATTGATACATTTTACAAAAACTAGGAGAATGATTACTAGAGGGATGACTCATACAATATAATTTTTCAAGTTCAATTTTGAAATATTATACTATTCATGACGTTAAAGTCTTTCATATGATAATAACAATCATGATAAAAAAAAACTTAAATTTAAGTATTATTACATAACAATTGTCAATAAAAGAATATGTTTTTGAAATATAGATACATTATATGAGAATATTAAACTCATTATATGTGTTTAACATATTTTTTTAATATTAATTTTATTAATTGAATCTAGCAACATGTGTGAACAGAAAAAGATTAAAATTAACAAGTATCGTATTTTATGTTAGACACATATCACCTTCAAAAATTAGCAATTTTTGTAAAGTGGATTTCCTTAATGACTCTTAAATAATTTTACTTAAATATTAAGTAATACATAAATTCTAACTATTAGATACTTGATTGGATATTGAACTATTTGAAATCATGTGGGTGTATTTGTTGGTAAAACTTTAATATAGTATAGACAAATAGCTTTTATAAATTTATTAAAGTTGTGTTAAATTGTTTCTCCAAACATTTATAAACAAGTCACATGACTTGTGATCATTATATGGTGTTCCAAATATATCCAATTTTATATCCTACACAAACATATACAACTTTATTTTAATGAAACAAAGTTTTTTTTATGTATCACAAAATAAAAGAAGATTTATCTTTTGTTTTTTTTCTCTCTCTTTTAATTATTATGAAACAAGCAATTTTTATATACATCATGAGCATAACGAATTATATCTATCAATTTGAATTTTTTTTAATTTTGATAACACCTACCCATATATTTAAAATAAAGAATCTAGTTTATTTAAGTGCAAACAAATTATTTCAAGACTCATATTTTTACAAGTTTATATTTAATGTTCAACTAACAAATATGCTTAATTAGATTAATACAATAATTCAAGATGTGACATATTACTAATTTAATAAAAGTATTTAAATCTTTGTTTTGAATTTTTTTAAAAGATATAATTTTCTTCAAAATTTAATTTTTATTTACACAATTTTTTTTTTAAAAATTGACTTCATTTTTTTAATTTTTTTAACTTATAAATTGCTTCCTAGTTTATAAAACAATGTAAAAAAAATACAAAATTATTCTTGATCTATTTGTCAAATTAGAAATGATGTAATTATTTTTTCATCCTATATTTTATTATCTCTATTTGCTAGCTGTTTTATTAACTTTATTTCTTAAAAAAAATTATCAAAACTTAATTTTCACTTGTATAGAATTTTATTCCATTTTTTTTTTTTTTTCATAACTTGAAACAAATTACTATTTTGCAGGAAGTAATCTAATGGTTGACGCTTTTCGTGTCCATCGTCCTAAAGAGCCGAAAGAGAAGGGATGCCCAATGTTCATTAGCGCAGGTCTGCTTAATGACGATGGCGGCGGAGCTCCAGCTAGATGAGGTGGAGTCCCTGTGATCTGCGGTGGGTGTCCGGAGGCTAACTGTCGACATCCATCGGTCGATGGCGGAAGAGAAATGGTGGGTGTGTTATTCTACAAATTTCAGTTGAAAATGCATGCTTAGCTGTTTCCATTGGATCGACGAGAAAACAAAATGCAATCGTTTTGTGTCTCTTACCAAGTGAATGTAAGAACAATGTTATAATGTAATCAATTGGAAATATGACAGAAGGAAACGAGATATGCTTGTTGGCTTGCTTTACCGGAATCACTTTTCAGTCTTCAACTTGTTCAGAAATTTCTACATTCGGAGAGTGCCAACAAATCACCTATTGGTTTCTTTATGTGCCACAACAACTCCTCGTCCTGACATATTTTGGTGGAATTCTTCCATTATGGATTGCTTTAGAAATAGGGAGGTGGAGAAGGCCTGCCAGCTTTTTGAGGAAATGCCTCACAGAAATCTGGTTACATGGAATTGCATGATCACTGGGTACATGCAAAGTGGTAGGATGGTTGATGCCCAGAGAGTGTTTGATTCGATGCCACAGAGGAATGTCGTGTCTTGGACTGCTCTGATGACAGGCTATCTTCAAAGTGGACAAGTTGAAAAAGCACGCCACTTGTTTGACAAAATTCCTGAACGAAATATTGTCTGCTGGAATTCTATGATCTCTGGGTACATAAACAATGGCTTGATTGAGAAGGCCAGGAAATTGTTTGACGAGATGCCGTCAAGGAACAAGGCCTCCTGGTCCATTATGGTTTCAGGTTACATTCGGCAGAAGCAGTTGGATGATGCTATGAGTTTATTCAACGGTTCACCCTTTCGCCCTACTTCTCTTTGTAATGCTCTGCTGTCTGGATATGTACAACTTGGATGCATTAAAGAGGCAGAGGATTTATTTGCAATGATGGACACGAAAGATGCCATCTCTTGGAATTCCATGATCACATGCTATTCACAAGCAAGAAAGATGGAACATGCACGGAAAATTTTTGATGAGATGCCGGAGAAGGATGTTATTTCATGGACTGCAATTATCCATGGTTATTTGCAGAATGGAAATGTAAAGCATGCATCCTGTTTATTTGGCGAGATGCCCAATCGTGATGTGATGTCATGGAACACAATGATGAATGGCCTTATGCAGAATGACATGTTTGATGATGCTCTGATTTTGTTTTCTAAGATGCCAAGCAGGGATATAGTTTCATGGAACACAATTTTACAAGGCTATGTTCAGAAGAATGACATGTTTAATGCAAGGAGATGGTTTGAGAGCATGCCTCAAAGAAGCGAAACATCGTGGAACACTTTGATCTCTGGATATCAAAACGAAGAGTCTCTTGCAATATTTTGTGATATGATGAAGGAAGGTTTCAAGCCTGACCAAGTTACACTAGCTGTAATACTTTCAATATGTGCTTCTCTTGTTGCTCTCGGATGGGGAAGAATGATTCATCTGTTTGTGGTTAGAACTGGATTCGAGCACGACAAATTGGTTAATAGTTCATTGATTTGCATGTACTCAGGATCCGGGTTGGTTGAAGATTCTAAACAAGTGTTTGATGGAATGTCGAATCGTGACACCATTGCATGGAATGCCATGATTGCAGCTCATGCTCACCATGGATTTGCAAAGGAAGCCCTTGAACTTTATAAAGCAATGGTCAAGGGTGGATTTCATCCAGACCATGTTACATTTTTGAACCTGTTGTTGGCTTGTTGTCATAAAGGGCTAATTTATGATGGATGCCAATTATTTATAACCATGCAACAAGAATGGAAGTTAGTTCCAAAAGCTGAACATTTTTCAGTTGTAGTGGATCTCCTTGGAAGATCTGGATTTGTTGACCAGGCTTACAAATTCACTGAAAAGTTGCCGATTGATCTGCAGACAAATGCCTGGGAAACTTTACTAAGTTCGTGCCGTGTTCATGAGAATTTAGAACTTGGAGAGCTCGCTGCTAAAAGGGTATTTACTGGAGAGCATTTCGATGGTGGTACGCATGTCTTGTTGTCAAATATTTATGCTACAAAGGGGAAGTGGAGTGAAGCATCACAGCTTAGGTCATTGATGAAAGAACATGGTTTGAAGAAAGAGACTGCATGTAGTTGGATTGAGGTGAAGGGTAGCATATTTTCCTTTGTATCTAATGATAAATCTAACCCGGAAGTTGAACGTCTGTGTAGAGAATTCAATCGTCTTTATGTTATGTTAGAGCAGACTTCTTGGTTTAATTGGCTTTAAGAGAGTACGATCAGCCGAAAATGAAAGTTGAAAATAATATTGATGATCTAATGTACTATTGGGTAGACTTTGTTAAAAAGATTCAAGTTTTTTGGGTTTATTGAATTAAAGATCATCTGTATTAAACCTATATTTGATATGATTCTCTTAACAAATTTAACACTGATGAATCAAGCAGAGACAAAGTGTTCATTAGGTTTCAGGATGCATTTCTCTTCAAGATCTTCTATTGAGTTGGGTTCCGAAGTAAGTGTAAACATTTTTTTTTTTTTTTTTTGATTCCAAAAAGTAAGTTTAAACATTTAGCCTTGCAATATTTTCCCATCCGAATGTGCCTGTTGTATTGCTTTGATTTCCCATATAATATGATTCATAATTTTCCACAAAATGATGTGCTTTTGATTAAAATTGTTAGTCTTTGGCTATTAATAGCATCACCGAAGGACATCGTTGGCTTTTCCAAAAATTGTTTCCAGCTGTGCTTTTTATGCTCTTTTAAATATTTTTGTGTCCGTTATTATAAACATCTTTATGTAAATGATTTAGTTCATGCCATGTGCATATGCTTGTAAATTCAAATGTAATACATGTGATGCATATCTAAAATTTTACTGAAAGAACAAACAATGATCAGATGTCAAATTGGTTTTATATGTTTCGGCTTGAAACAGCGATCAAGTTAGGCTTAGCTTAATTGAAGATTTGATTGAACCCTCATTATCTAAATTTAGCTTTAGGTGTGATCTGCTCAAACCAAAATATTCGATTTGGTCGAGGGCAAAGTCCGATTGGTTCAAGATTGGATCATTTAAAATGCTAATTAGGGTTGGTTTTGCTGCTTATGTGCTTTATGCTATCCTAGATTGCTTCTTACAAGGAGTAAGGACTTGGTGTTAAACAGCCTCATGATGCATCCAATGCCTGCCCTTTGTTCTTTTTAGTGTTCATAATTCATAATGTATAGTTTCATGGCACGAAACATTAGGGAATATCATCTTCTGCAAATGTAAATAAAAAATGCATGGACCTGAAAAAAGGTGCATTGGCAGTGTTGAAGAAGGTGGTAAAGAAACTATGATGGGTAAAATTTGTTGATTGGCCGATAATGCTGATAGTTAAAAAAAAAAAGTTTTTATAATTATGTGCAATGAATTTAAAACATCTATAAGAAGTTTGCACTACTAGAATTGGGCTTCATGAAATGAATCACCGTTCTGGGTAAGCTTTTCAATGCGTCAAGTCCTTCCTTCACTTCAGTTTCAACTCTATTAACTGCTCAAACCATACATTTTTATTTATGCCAACAGACTTGAATATTTCACTTTAGTTACAAACAATGTTTTTTGTTTTTTTTTTTTTTATTTTATTACTAAGAGTTTTTCATAGAGCTAAATGACTTGGCTTACATGCTTGCATTATGACTAAATAGGGTTTCCAGATCTGCCATGGTGGATTAGATTTGAGTCAACTCCAACCTGAACAGGTTTATGATTCAACCTGGACAAAATTCGGGTTAGATCCTGACAACTGAGCCATCGATGAACCTAATCTTGGAACATTGTAACTGTCATTATTTCATTTGACTAAGGTTGTAAGGTGCAACATGAAGTGAGGCCGTGCACAATTAAGAAAGAGCAAGTTGAAGTTACCCAATTACTGGTACGTGGAGAAGAACTAAAAGAATCTTTCAGAGGTAATATACATATAGTGCAGCAATTATAACGTATGACTGGATAACCTGTGTTGTTGTCTATCAGTATCACACGACTTGTCCTAGCTTGCTAGGAGTTGTACAGATTATTTGCATTGATGAAATAGGAAAAAAAAAAAAACAATACTCAAATTCCAGAACAAATAGTGGGATAATAGCTAAACCAGAAAATTCAACAAGCATGCTAAAATGCGTATAGATTATCGATGTCACAAGATTTTATTGATTATAAAGCAATTTGTTTCAGACATTCAGCTAGAAAGTAAAGAACAGAGGACCAAGAATCTCAATGAACTGTACAGCCTGCCAAAATGTGGATCGAAGTATTACCTTGCAATCAAAGTTTGCATCCAAAAGACAATTGCATACTCCAAAAATTTTAGTTAATTCATAATGGTAGATCCATGGCTAGTGAAGAATCGAATTGAGACCACAATGGCAGCGGCAACATAAGCAATGCACCAAACAGCGATCGCCAACAAAAATTTCAAGGAAATAGAGCTTGACATTGCAAAAGATATAAGGACTACCTGAAACAATGAAACAAAAGTTTGTTATTGGCTACTTATGGTGAGCATTTTAACAATCTGACAATTTCAGTATATCAAAGCATCAAAAAAGTCCAAAGATAGAAAACAAATGTTTAGTTTAAAACGATTTAATGCGTACCAAACGTGCATGTCTTTAATTAAAATAAGGAAATTGATTTCAGGATTATATGCTTGTATGCGTACCGAAGCGTACAATAATCACCCACCGTAACCCCAAAATTACACTCTTTTTTTTTTTCAAAAATGGCCACCAAATCGCCATCTTCATGGCTCTTCTAATGTGCTATCAATTCTAATTAAGTTGAATTTTTCCTTCAAGTTCAGTTTGATAATAGCTTTTCAAATTAATTTTCAAAATTTTCTTTTTAAATTCCATTGTCGACGAACATTTTTCTTTATAAATTTACATCAACTTTTTCTTATGATCTTCTTTTATGTTAAACCTTAGTAGTACAAAATCCTAACTCCCTATCAATCAACCCTTCTTTCTCAATTATCGAACTCACAACACACTTTAACCTATCATGATGGCAACTTGATATCAATTCACCTTTTTTAACAAATAAACAAAGACCATATAGGAATCTCCTATATCATATTCTAGTCATGAAAACAAATTAGTTGAAACAACTAAAAAATACATGGATTCCAAATCAAACCCTAAAAAGCTACTACCTAATGAACTTTCTTCTACATCTACACCACAATCTATTATTAGTCACATTGTATCTACCTTTATTGACCTACTCATTGACGACTATTAAAAAAATTTCTAACTTCCTATGGATCATTAGTCAACCAACAAAAACACCAACTCTAAATTTATAGTATATAATTCATTATTTGGCTCAGATATTCTTGAACATGAGCTTAAATATTCTTTAGTACCTATGGACATTATTAAGATTATTTCAATTGACAACAAGTTTTCATCATTCATAGTATTTTTTATGTATGAAATCATTAATAATCTTCTATTTGATTTAGACTCACTTGATTCAAAGATAATTGATAAATTAGACCATCCCAAACTTATTATTTTGGAGTCCAATATCCTTTTGCTATAATTGAGTATGATATCAATATTATTGAATCTATTGTCATCTCTAAAATCAACAAAATATGGACTTGATGATTCCTAACTTTTATGATTACGTTTATGGATCTATTTATTTCACTTCTATTTTATTATAGAATATAAATATTTCTATTTAATAGTGAAAGTTTCAGTTTTTTTGCGGATAAAATTTGTGCAATTGCTAACATGTAAGTTTATGGATTCATTTAGCATCATTGCCGATTAAGTTGCATCCTAGCAAGCCTCATGATCATATGATCTTACTTCTTGATCAGCTTTTGGAGTTTGCTCAATCCTATTCCCAAAAAGTGGTAGTTGCAAATGTTCATGAAGGCACGATCTTCATGGTTCTTAGATATGACATATTACCAAACCTCTCCCCTCTTAATGGCGACAACTCGAGGATGAGTTCTTTACATAAAAGGAGTTTGATGTGAGACAAGTTGTCCTTGCATCATACAACAATAGTTCTAGATTTAGTTGATGACAAAGAGCCACTTTTTACATTATTTTTGTTGTTTAAGTAATGTGTTTATTTTAGTATTCTACTTCGAATTACTTTAATACATTTAAATGAGCCTGTAGTGATATATGAATATGTAGGACTTTGACTCATTTTGAGTCATACAAGTTATGTGTCATATGAGTTATGTGATTGAGCTTATAAATACGAAACAAGATACAAGTATCGGAGATCCTTTGTTGTTGAAAGAAATTGAGTGTTTCGGAGACTTGTTTTTTGTAGAAATGCTACTTGGGAAGGATTCTGATAATGTTTCCCACATAGAGGACTTCAAGTGGCTTTAATTATGTTCTCCTTTCCTCTATAGTTTTCACCACTACTGCAAAATCTTATCATTTCACATACATACTTTTATTTCATATTCATCTTTTTGGTAATTTCATAGGCATTCTCTTTCACTCTTGTTTTCCTATTCTTATTTATGCATGCATTTTAGAAGTGCTTCATTTTTTTTATCTCCTATCATAAGTTCTTTTAATTTTATACTACATCAATGCCTAAAAATCATATTCACTCCAAAGTGTTTAGGAACTTGGACACAAAAAACTCCAACAGATAGAATATGACACCATGCTAGAGGTCGTACCCAAACTACATCCATTTGGCCGAAAGATTACAAATAGAATGATCGTTTATCTCTCAACTAAGTCTAGTCATCTAAGGTTTAGTCCAATGCAATTTTCTTGGTATAATTTTTTCAATTAAGTTTTCTTTTAGTACAACTACTAGTTCCAATTATTTAGTAACAGCTTTAATTCCAATTCATTTCACCAATTGTTTTCATTCAATTATAGTTTAAATGTTTATCAATTTAGTCAATACAATTGTAGTTTTATTCTATTCCAATTTAATCAAAGAATTTTTTTTATTTTCAATCACGGCTTAATTTTATATATTTGGCAAAGTTTTTCAACAAATGTTTAAGCACACATCTTTTTTCTTTGGAAAGCCAAGAAGCAGCTTCGCAACTTCTCAGTTTAGCACACAAACCAAAATTTCTTTCAATTTAGGGAAAAGGTGCCATATTTATTTCTTTCTTGCTTTGTTTTTGTTTAACATCTTTTTAGGCAAGTTTTATTTAAATGTTACTTCGATTTTGCCATTATATTTGATATCAAAGAGTGTATGGATATGCAAGAACTCTATATAATGCATTTATGATTAGTGGTGGGTTTAAGAGTCAATTTTTAGTAAAAGATTGTTATATTATTAATAAAAGTTTTGGGTCATCTCATCCACCTTAAAACCCACAAATTAAGGAAATAACTAAGTCCCTAAGAATGGAAGAAGGGGCAAAGAGTGCAAGCCAAAATATTCCTTTGAACACCATATTTCCACATCATCGCTCTCTTCAACAACCACTTGGTCCATTATAACTTCCATATCCCTCTTCTCCCTTGCTTCAAGGAGGCCAAGCCTTTTATTTTCCACATAAATTCTCTTCACTACAATGACGACTTGCAAGTCATTTCTATTTTCAAGCTTTTCCACATGACCCACTTTTTTCGCACTGCTCTTTCGATTGTCATTTTCGGTCAATTCTTCTATGCTTCTTTGTTGATATTGTTGCTTGATATTTCTTATATGTGGTGATCAGTTGGTATGATCAATTAAGAGAATGCTTTATTTTAATTCTTTTTACTCATCTAAAATACTATTAATTTTAATACTTAAGTTGAACTTTTATGGAGAACTATTTGATAATTGAGCTAGTACATTTTTTTTTATTCTCACTCAATTGCTTATTAAAAACATTACATAATACAATTTTTTTAATAACTATGTAATTAATCTAATTATATTTGTATTATTTTATTTACATTATTATTTTTGTTAAGCAATAATTGAAAAAATAACATGTTAATCATATATTTTATTTATCATACTTTTTGGAAAAATTCAAATAGAAACTTTAAAACATATTAAAAATAAAATAAATATATTTAATGTTATTAAATATGATAAATTAATTAAGTTAGAAGCTAAAATGACTCTATGTAAACTTTATGGATAAAAACTTATCACATAAATTGAAACAAGGTAATTCTACTAGGATGATATATTTGATTATATTGAAAGATTTAATAAGAAGGCTTAGTTATTATGATAAAAATTGACAATTAATTAAAGGTTTTATTTTAGGACTTGGGCAAAAGATTAGAAAAAAAGTTGTCGTTATCACTAGACACATTTATAGAAAAATCTAAGGAAATTACTAAGCCATATTTGACTTGTTCATTTAAAACTCAAATACTTAAAAAATACTATTAAAAATAATCTTCCAAAAAATACCAAAATTTTCCATCAATATAAGAAGATTGGGTATAAAACTTATCAGTGTAAGTATATTTTGAACTTTAAAAAAAACAAAAAAATGAATTAGAATATCAACAAGTACAAATTATTTTTGTTACTATTATTAAGAAAAAATAAAGGATAAGAAAATTGATTTAAAAAAACTAACCCTATTACCAATAAAAATAAAAAGGTATAAGAAAATAAAATTGGTTTATGAGAAAAAAACTTTATTACCTTAGTTTTAAAAATTATGAAAATATTTTAAACACATCTATATATATTGTTACTTATTCTCTATAAGCATCTCAAAATAAATATTATTATACATTAATTTAATTAATTAATAGATTAGATCTAATAATTCTAAATGTGTTGGATCAATAAAATAAATTAGATCTCTAAAAAAATTTGATAAGAATAACAATTATTAATATTTATTTACTTAGAGAATTATATCATTCAACATTTAAAAAATTTCAAAATGAGTACATTTGAAATATATGGAAACATAAGTAGCGTTATGTGTTTTAAATTTGTTGTCATATATGTTTCATAAAAAAGTCTTTGATGCTAAGTTTTCTTTAGTTTATGAAAAAATAGTCTATAAAAAAATTATAAGTCTACTAATGAAAAATTAATGAATAATATTTTAATATTTTTTTACCTAAATATCTTAATTATTATCATTTTACTTTATATTTTTCTTATAAGTTGTTTTGTTCTTATCTATTTTCAAATGTATTGAAAGAATCATCTCCTACTTGATTTCTTTATTTCTAAAATAAATCTGAATAAATTGACGTTCAATTTAATAAAGATTCACATAGAATATAATTCTACGTGACAACATTTTTCTTGGTCGATGGACTGATGCAAGACATGATACAACAAGATGATGATTGAGCTGATCCAATAGATTTTATTTAGTTTACAATTTTTTATTTCATTATAGATTGTAATAGATCATATATATGATCAAAAAATCACTTCCAAGCTTATTAAATCCAAAGTGGATGAAAAAAATAAAGAGAGAAGGCAAAATGACGAAAATCGATGACATAGCACAAAACAACAAGGCCGGGCATGGAGACACCATGTAGGAGCGCCAAAGCACACACTACAGCAGGATGGGCTCTGCGCGCAATCACTCAAAGCCTAACGTAGGTGGACCGACCCCACGCATGTTCTGCACAGGCACAATAGGTACACTTACTGTGTTGCCACGATCAACAAGCACATGGGAATAGTACCCACGTGCACGAACAGCCCCTTGAAGTGGCTATACACATGCATAGTGTGGGTGCACAGGTAGGGACAAGTGAGGGGTTTTTTGAAATTTGTGAAATTTGGCAATTTTTAAATTTCTTGTCAAAATCACATTTTTTTCTTATTTTATGATTAAATATTATATCTCATCCATTATAAAAACGAGATGGAAAGAATATATAAAACAATTTAGAGAATTTTGAGAATTTTGAGAATTAAAACTTCATGAATTCAAAACCTTTTGAAAGAAAACTTCTTGAAAAATTCATTCTCCTTGTGACAAAAAACCTTTTCTCTCTTCACTTTTTTTTTTCTCGTCATTATTACGTTTCTACTTCTTCTGTTGCTATTCTGAAAAAAAAGATTTACTAACGATAACTCAGGGCGAGAATATCTCGCAGACAGATCAAAATAAGACGTGTATTATACTTTTATCCTTTTTTACATACTTTTATTAGAAATGATAGTTTTATTATTTTTTTAATTCTAGATTTAACATTGTATTCTATTTATTATCTTGTTATAAAATGAGATAATTTTTTTGTCTATGCATTTAGTTTCTAGTAACTAAAGTTGTTTTATCATGTATGTGTGCACAAACCTAGGTTACAGTATAGATTTTTTGGTTTGTGATTTGACATTCGAATTGCAACTTGAATTTATCTCCATCATCACTATCATCTTCAACATCGCAGGCTTCCATTTTAAATCCCACTGTAGGAGTTCCTCTTGCTCCTATTATTCATCAATCCTTCTCCTAATTGGTCACCAAAGCCAAAAGGTCACCTCCCAAAGTCGTTGGAATGCTCCAACGAGGCCACAACAAGGCGCTTAACATTGTTCTTCTAGCCATTAGCAACCCAATACTCATTTGCTAACCCCAACGCCAACTTTACATCAATTGCTTCCCACTTCAACAAAGTCCATTATGGCTAGACTCTCTCATTACCCTCCATTCCCATGTTAATATTGATTTTGGATTTAAAGAAATATTGCAAAAACTTATTTTGTTAACAACTCATGGCGGTTTATAAGATAAAAAAAGAGAAGAGAGTTTGGGATTCACACAGGTCGAGGATGACCAAGGACGAAGAAAAAGGGGAAAATGTGGCAGAGACTTTCAACTAGAGGAAAAATAGCATTTCAAAGTCAGCTCTATAGCTACATTGTTGTTTAAAAAGTGGTATGGATCTAGGATCTTGGAGATCAAATGCTGAACTATACCCTTGGGGCTCCATTTGGCAAGATAGATAACATATTAATTTCATATATGACAAATTACAGATGTCATTCTATCATTCAGTTAACATCACCTAACTATCAAGGCTAATTTGTGTCTCATAGTGACATGGTTTAGTTAGCGATAACATCCAAGATAAAAGCTTTAATCATTAATGATATGATAGGATCAATTATAACCGTCAAATTTGAGCTCGGCTACTAATGATGTCGCAAAATAGTGATAACTATCAGGTAAGAGAGGCTATTAATGATATGGCATAATTAATCATAATTGTTAGATAGAGCTTGGTAATTTGGAAAAGCAAGTCCACATCACATCAACAAAATGCCCTCAAGAAATAAGCCTTGAAGGATGGGATATGAAGATCAACTTATCATTCTCTTTAACTTGGGTCTGCTAAGGCTAGAATCCTAACCAACCAATCTTTTGATTTTTCACAACCAAGGAGTACAAGCATGAACTTAGTTGAGTGTAATATTGATTGCTTGATACAATCTTCCTTTCATTAATGATGAGTCCCTCAGGAGGAAGAGAGAGCATGCATAAATTAAAGTTGTTCTGCAAAAGAAGCCAACGATAATGAAAATCTTAAATCCATTGTCAAAAATAGACCAAAGAGTCTCATATTATTGCATCTAGGGAGAAAAATACTCCAATATTAATGGAGATTTCCTAAGTAGATACTGAACATGCTAGGGATTCAAAAGTTGTTCTTTTTGATTTTGGAAATACCACAAATAAATCCAAAGCATCCTTATATTTTAAAGAGTTATTTGTTGTTCTCATCTTTCCTTTCTCAATGGCCTTATTTGCTATCTATAGTAAAAAGGAAAAAAGAAATAAATTCCCTTTCGAGGTGGTGGTTGGTGATGTCTTGATGGAGCTTGAAGAGAAGGAGAAGAGAAAGGGGAAAAAGGCTTTAGATACTTTCCATAAAGCTAAACAAACAACCACTTTGTTAGAAATCAAAATAGGTATGGAAATCAATTGAAGATATAGTATTCCTCTAGTTGCAGAGATAGAAGCTCCTTTTGAAATCCCAAACTATCAAAGGGAGAAAGAATATCTAATTTTGATAAAAGACAACTTCATGAAATATTTTGATTGCTCCCATCGTTGATTTTAACAAGGCTCTAATCATTGTCTTAGACGACACGATGGAAACTATAAGGCATAACCTTGAGGAGCTTTGGGAATAACAAAATGACAATTGTAAGCAAGAGAACTTCTACATGGTAATTAAAACTAATTCTATCATGTTATCGACGATCAAAACCTCTACTTAGCAATTACAATTAGCTGACCCAAAAGAACAATAGGCACAAATTGGTCTCCTAACAATCACATTATCATAACTGAAACATAACAACAATTAAAATTCCACAAATGCAAAAGTGAAGTCAACATTCATCATCAACCTTGTCAACTATAAATAGACCCCCAAAGATCTAGTCCAGGGATCAATCTCCAAGATCCTACATCTATTCCACTCTCTAGCCCATACCCTAGCTCCAAACCAACTCTAAAAACTACTTTTCCCATTATGAAAAGTTTTTTTCTTCACCATTTTTTCATCCTCGACCTATGAAGATTTCAATATTTCTTCTCTCCTATTTTATAATATCAATTTTTGTTACGTTTTCATGAATGCATAACTAACATCCCTACCTTGTCTTCTTAGTTAACTCTAAGGAAAGTTTAGATGACATATACATAACATAAGGTAATTAATTAATCATGCCTTCAAAATTGTTTGTTTATATGAGTCAACAATGTCTTACCTTTATTGTTAACTGTCCAAAAAAAAATCAAAATTTTATAATTGTGTTGAAAGTCTAACAATGTAAGGTCCTTGTATTAAATTACAACAAAGTCCATTCACTTGGATACATTCTAAGTTTTGCATATCCTCTTCCATAAATATGTTAGGGACTAGAGGTTGGCAACTATAAACTCAAAAGTAGCTTGGAATATATTTTGGAATTGAAAAAACAAACTCAACTCGAACATTTTCAAGTGGATCCTTGAGTCAATTGGAGGAATCAATGTGAATTTCAAGTTCAAACGGGCTTAATCAATTATTCAAATTAGCCATATAAGTTAGTAGGCTTTGGTAAATGCTCTATATAATGAGATTGTAGGAGGTAAAATACTTGATTCCACAAGCATTTGTTGTTCAACTCTTTTGGGCTGGAGTAGAAACACGTGTGGGAAGTGCAAATGTTGGCATTTTACATGACACGTGAGAAGGGGATCTACATAATGTATCAAGGCTCGATCCAAAAAAGTTTTGAGCTAACTCAACTTGACTCAAAGCACGTTTTGAGATTGAGTCAAGTTTGAGTTGAGTTGAACTCAATGATTTCAACTTAGAGCTTACTGTGGCATAGCTCACTTGAACTTGAGTGGATTGCTACATTTGTTGGGGACAAACATATCTTATCATTAGTTTGAAGTTTCAAAGTGCTGAACAATGCAACATTTTTGAGTTTTGAAATGTCATCAAAGTATTTCCAAAATCTAAAATAAAGCCGCTTTTACTGTTTTTTGCAAGGGATCACCAAATCAACTTAATGATTTATATCCTTCACTATAGATTGCATCAGCGCTGCCAAGAAGAATACTTCCAAGTGCAACGTACATCCTTTGCAAAGTGTATCATAAAGCACAAAATTACTTCGGCAACGCCCTATTTAACCATCCATATTGAAATAAGAACATTCCATGTTCACTACCTTAGATTAATAAAATGATCCAAGATGTCATGAGAAACAAATTTTCCTTCGACCAGATGAAATAATCCTAGACCCCAAATGGAAGAGGATCTCCATCGATGAAAACAATCCGATGTAAAGAAAACGTTCGATGCTTCCAAAATGCGGATTATTTTACTCCGCGCATTTCCGGCAAAAGATGGACGTAAATTAGGGAAAATAAAGATAAACTAAAATAATAACTTCCGAGGTCATACCTGGGAGCAGATCACGGATCAACTAAAGCGGATGAAAAGAAATAAAGTCATCCGGAGCAAACGATAGACGAGAAAAGGGAGGAAGAGAAATTGTGGTACAGAAGAGCTTCCCTCCTTGGACTAGGGTTCGATCTCCTTTTGCTGGGGTTCCACAGCTCAGCACAAATCGTCGTTATGGTGAGAAAAGAGAGTGGCAAACCGTATTTTGCTGTACTAACAATAGATGCGTGATTATAATGGGCAGGAAAGTACCGCTTAAATAATATAATAATAATATTTATATCTAATAGATTTCAAGTTGTGCTTATAGGTATAATTTAATGTAAATATTTTTTTTATTTAAAATCACATGATTTAACTACAAGTACGTTCAAAAAATATGTGCACACAAAATTACAATAAAATATCTAATTTATGTGTATTTATCAACATATTATTTATATTATCTATGCATACTATTCATGTGTATGTTATTTGATTTATATGCATTATTTAGTTTAAAGTAGTATAATTTAACTATGTCGATTATTGTATATACAAGTTATTTACACCTCTTAGACATAAGACATTTAATTATACAAAAAAAAGGTGAATTATATGTTATATTATTGAGGTTAATGATCACAAATCCAAACTATTGATTAGTATTAATATTTTAAACATTCAGTATATCAATGTTTGATTTTATATATAGTAAATGATTAAAAAAGAGCAAAGCACAAAGACATTGAAATGAAGTGAGTGTGAAGACCTTTGCAATTGAATGCATGGCTCAACCTTTTAGATCTTGGAGCCGAATAAGTTTAGTTTTAATTGTGTCACAACTATCATGGATACTTTTAATTCTTTTTATGAATTAGATTGTTAAAACATATATTTTTTTCTTATAGCCTATTAATATTGCATTACATATTTACTCAAGCATGTGATCGAATAAAATCTTTAGTTTTTAAGCTATTAAGTATCTAAAGTTGCATTAGAATTGGTGTAAAATCCTTACAAATCTCTCTAGATAAAAGACAAATTCTAAACAAAAAAAACTAACTTTAAAATAAGTTTTATTTTCACTATTTAATGATTGTACAATACAATGTCCAATATCGTATCTAATTAGTAAACATTCAGGTTCAAAGCTATCATTGGAATTTGAGTATTTCATGGCTTTATACAGGCACGATGGGTTTATCGTACAAAAGTAACTGTCATATGGACATAGGATTAGATGCACAAACTTATTCATATAAACTATCAACTTTGTCAAAGTATCATACATTCTTTGAAAATTGAAATTTTACTTTCATTTTATAAGTACACAATCTATTTCTTATAAGTAAAGTGTTAGTGGTCAAACCACTTAAAATGTTGGTATATTTTATTATATATCTTTACATATTTTTATTTGGTCATGTAGTTGATTTTGTAGCATATTTCTATTTAAGTGCATTGAAAGCTAAGAAATAACTTTTAAGAATTACAACATTTTGGTTTAATTGTCTTCATTCTTATATAAAAATAGCTAGAAGATTGATTTAAGTTTTAAATCTAAGGCTTAACTTAAATCTAGTATTACAAGCCTAACTTTGAATTTATAAAAATTAATTATTATTTTTCAAAGAAAATTAAAAAATGTGAAATTCACCCTCCTTTTTTGACCTCTCTTATGGGCTACTAAGTTCCTTTCAATTGGTATCAAAACAATGTTATATTAAAAAAAGAAATTCCTAAAAGAATATCTTAATATTAATGATATCCTCTATTGTGTTGTGTGTGAATTTTTCTTATTGATTTTTCTCCTTTTTTGTAGTTAAACATTATTCCATTTGGAAAAGTGCTTTTAAAAGTTTTATTCAAAGAATTATTTATGATTTATGAGATTTCTATGTCCATCCATACATTATTCCTCAAGATATGAATGAGATATAAAAACAATGATAATGTTGAGTGCAAAAGGATAGATCTATTTATTATGTGCTTTGTTGCAAGAAGTTGGTATAAAAATATGCACTCTCAACTTACTTTGAGGTAGTGCAAGAAATAGATACATTATATAATAAAAATCAATCCCAAGCTATTAATGAAGATAAAAAGTTGAACCAATAGAAGAAAAAATAGAGGAAGAAGAAAAAGCTAACTCAATGCATTTTAGAGCTAAATTTAGAAGATAGTAAGTAGGTCTTATTTTGATAATGTCTCATCTACTAAATGTAATGATGACTTGTTTATTAGTCTTGATGAACTTATGGATGAACATAAGAAACCAATCTAACATATTTTCTAAGTTAAAAGTAAAATTTGACAAACAAGAGCAACATATTTAAGATTTACAAAATCAATGTAATTCATTTAAGGAGAAAATTAAATCACTTAATGAAAAATTTATATTTTTCTTCCTTAAATTTTTCACAAAATAAATTGAATGAACATGAAAAGTTATTATAAAAAAAAGTAATTATTGTGATGATACTATAAAATTTGAGAATGCTTACTTGAGAAAAGAAAATTCAAACCTTAAAGAAAAACTAATAATGTTTGCTAAGATTGAATGTGAATTAAATGATTTGAAAGTAAAGATTATTGGCATGTCTTCACGTGCCTCTACTTCTTGTATTTACTCTTATTCACATGTGCCTTATCAAGTTATGTTACATAATGGTATGAGAAGAGATATTGCTCATATGCATGCTTATTTCACTATAACACCTAAAGTTAATAGTAATTATAGATTAAAAAATATTACATTTCTTTACATTAGGGATTAGTTTTATATTCATCCAAAGCTGTATGCAATTATTATTCTAAACATGAACATGTTTTTTATGATTGTTCGATTAGGAAGTTTATTAACTTAGATGGAAAGAAATATGAATGGATTCTTAAAATGACTTATGTGAAAAGAATGTTTGCAATATCACTTCAATCAAACACTCCCACTCTTGAACCTAAGATGGTTTAGGTTTTTAAATTTAAAACTTAGAAACTTGTATAAGTTTGTCTTCATAAAAAGGATCTATGGAGACAAACCTTAATTTATGACTTTTATTTGTGGCTCACTTGACAACATATGTGAATATAAGCAAGTATTAGTCCTTATCTTATAATTTGTCATAATAATTAAGATTTAATAACCTTAATATAGTATATTAACTAAATTATGATTCTAGTCACACATGTTGAATCATGAATGAATTAAAAGATAGAGAAAGACTAGACCAAAGCTAATACTTAGAGTAGTTGATCTTATATATGAAGAATCTAGATGAACAAGTAAATTCATAGCTTATTAAATTGGAAATAAGAAGGATTTTAAAATTAAATTATATGTATTAAGAGTTATAATTAATCAAACTAGTATGATATATTCATCATACAAAATGTTTTATGAGTGACTCAGATTGGTTATATCAATTTCTTATTAGAGTTTTTGTACATGTACAATTGTATTTTAGACTATAATACATCTAATATGATTTATCATCAAATGCTCAAGTATTATGCTCTCATGTAGTTATACAAACCATACTCGTATAATTAGGTTTTCATACTTAAATGATATATCATTATATAAAGTCACAAGCTAGTCATGTGTAGTGTATTATATGACTAGATGAATTAGACAAGAAGAGGTAGTATTGAAATTAGATAAGCATGATCAAGTTATCATAATTGATGTAGGACAAGACGGGGTAGGGTGACACGAAAAGATACAGGTTTGTGTGTGTAGATAGAAAAGGAAAGAGAAATGGTAAAACTTTAGATTTTGGGATAGGAAGATGGATAGTAGAACCAGTGTCGGGGATAACTTACTGGTGTGGCGTCTCACCACTTGGACCTCGCGTCCCTCCTCCCAGTATCAGAGCTTTATAGACTGGAGTGGCGTCTCACCACTTGAACCTCGCGTCCCTCCTCCCAGTATTAGAGCTTTGACGAGTCAGCACGCCAAAGACACTCAGAGCACTCACGAATTCAGAATGGAAGCAAAGAACACTCAAAAGCTTGCATTAACTGTTCAATCTCCTTACAACAGAAGAGGACTCCCCCTTATATAGGAATCCATAAGGGTACAAAAGACATTTGACTCATAACATGGGAATACTAAAGGACACATGGGTAAACTAAAAGTCACCTAAAAAATACAAATAGACTCTTAGAAATTTGAGAAAATAATGAAAATTAAGTGCATTTATCCTAATTTTGGATGGCCGGAGGCGCGGCGACGGCGGCGGCGGTGCGGGTCGGTGCGGGCTGGCGCGGGTCGGTGCAGGCTGGCGTGGGTCGGTGCGGGTCGCAGGTCGCTGGCGCGGGTTGGTGCAGGCTGGCGTGGGTCGGCGCGGGTCGCAGGTCGCTGGGCGGGTTGGTGCAGGCTGGCGTGGGTCGGCGCGGGTCCCAGGTCGCTGGCGCGGGTTGGTGCCGGTCGACGAGCCCGGGCGGGACTCGGGTGCGGGTCTGGCTCGTCGGTCGAACCCGGGTCAGGTTCGGCGGCGGCTCCGGCGGCGGACAGCGCGGCAGGCGGCGGAGGGAGCCGGCGGCAGGAAAAGTGTTTTTCGCGCTGTTTTGGCTCCTGGGAGTCCGTTTGAACTCCGAATTCGATTCCGAAAGATGTTCTGGAATCCATGTTTCGGCGCGTACGAAACTGCATCATTTTTTACCTCATAATATTTCAAAAAATATTTTGAAAATAAAAATTATTCCCCTGTTGTTCATGTAACGCCAAGCTTTGATGTCCGCATCAATAATAGTATGATGGTTATCACCTAAGTTGATGAAGAGAGTTGAATCAATTATTAGATGCATGTGATTAATCAATCAATCATGCATGATATTCATACCATGTAATTACTTTAGAAAGTGTATTCAGGACCATCTTGTATAACCCACTTGTTCATATAAGTATGAATTTTATTTATAGAAACAAGATTATTAAGTAGGGTAACCCATACAAAAAAGATTAATCAAGCACAAAATTGGAAGGAAAAATGCCCAAAGAGGTTCTTATGGTGATCTTTTGTACAATCGAGCTCAAGTGGATTTTGACTGAATCATAAGCCTCAATTCTAAGTTGATTATCACTTTCTTCACAATGCTTTGTATTCTCCATCATATTCTCACCATTTCAAACATCAGGTAACTCTTGTTAACCCAAAATATCTTCATCCATAAGATAGAATTTAAATAATATTTATCCTTCATAATAGTATAGTATTACAAGATATAACAGCATGACTAAGAAACCTTACACCAAGAAGCTAATGCCTAAGAAGTCACAACCCTCTATTATTTATTTTATAGATGAATAGTTGTTTAGATCAAGAGTTGACATTAAGGTGTTTGATTAGATAAAATAATGTAAAATTAGTAACCTAATATTAGTTAATGTTGAGCTAATACTTAAGGATGGTCATCCAATTCTATTTTATTTTGTTAAGATGGGACAAGAGGATGTTTTACAATTAAGGTATCCATTCAACACCATAATTATAAAGAATTTCTATACAATTCTAAAAAATTTAGAAGAATTTAATGTAGTTAGATCATATCTTTATAGAAATTCTATTGAGATCATTAATAAGGACCTCAATAGTTTCTTTAAAATTCCTATATCTGGTCTTACTTTGTGGCAAAATTATGATAGCTTAAATTTTGATTATGCAAAATTTAACAAGCTAATTTACACATAACAAGTCAAGTTTTTTAACTCAGAAGGTTTCCTTAATTCAACTTCTCTTAAGAAGTACAATTATGTTAAAGAGTGATGATAGATAGTACAACACCATATGATTCTCTTATTACTTATTATTATTTAAAGAAAGAATCATTTCTCATGGTTGAGACCATTTTTAGGTTGATGAATACAATTCTTATGGTTTGAAACTCAAAGTATAAGAAGAAAATAAATTTGTGTTATAGACATTTAATTGTGCATTTTATTAATTTCAAATATGATATAAGAATAGAGGACTTAAATTATATTCTAAGGGTTATAGAGGTTTTAGTTATGAAAAAGATGTATTACTTTACATAAATACACTCTCAATAGGTTAATGTGACTCATGACATAAGCATCAATTAGTCAATCAAGTGTATCAACAACAATAACTTTTTATTAAGGCTACTCCGCAACTTGAACTTTCTTAGCCTTCTTTATCATCTATTAGAGTCTCCAATGATAAAGCATCATATGCACTGTTGCTTTATAAGATATTTTTTTAGAATCTCATATAGATGCAAAGCTTAAGGCATTGAAGAAAAAATTATCTGTCATGAGAAGTGTTCATAAACAAATTGATTTTCTTTACAATGTAATTACAAGTTTACTTAGAAAACTTGCTTAATAAATTTCCACTAAGTGATACATTTTTTATAATTAATTAACTATTTTGTTTACTTTGTAAATTTAATATTTTTGTGATATTTTATGTTGCACGTTTATCTTGCTATTTAATTAAGAAGAGATGCACATTTATCTTGTTATCCAATAAAGGAGAGACACATAATATAAGTGAAAGGAGAAGAAAGATCTTAATTTACTATGATACTTTAATCGTCCACTTAAGTGATCACAAAAAAGGGAAGAATATTGTACAGGTAATGCTAGAATTAAGTGAAATGAGAAATATTGATGCTACATTTTGTGATGTTTTTATGATTTTGATTGATTGCATAAATGTAAAGAGCTAAAACTAAACATCACTATTAGGATGTCCTAATATTGAATATTATTACTATAATGTCCTTGCTTTTTTACTGAATGCACAAATGCAAGGGGAGTATTATGATGCAATATAGATGTTGTTGTTTACAATTAATTGTAATAATGTAGGCAGAGCTATTATATAATGTTTAATTCTCTTATTTCTTCTTGATTCTTATAGTGTTTTGTTTATATATGTTATTTTTTAAAACTATTTCTACTTCTTAATTCTTTATACAATAATATTCTTCATCTAGTATTAATTTATAATCATCAAGAGAGAGATTATCATACCTTTGAGGTTAACATTCACAAAACCAAGTTATTGATTACTAATAAATATTTGAAATAAAGATATTAGATATTGCATATAGTCAATGATTACAAAAGAGCCAAACACAAAGACATTGAATTGGAGTGAAGTGAGAAGACTTTTATTCATGAATGCATGACTCAACTTTTAAACCATGAATCTAATTAAGTTTATTTTTGATTGTGTGAAAATCATCATAGGTATTTTTATATTTTTTTAATTAAATTGTTAAAACTTATAATTTTCTCTTGTGATACTTCAAAATTTTATTACATACTTAAGTATTTGATTTAATAAAATCTTTAGTTTTTGAGTCATTAACCATCTAGAGTAATTATAAAATTAGTATAACATTATTAAGGTCCTGCCTCAATATTTATATAATCAAAACAAAAATTAGATATTATGTGGATCTAAATTAAACATATGAAGACACAAAATCTTAATTAAAAACTTGATGAGATTAATTATAACCACAAGTCATTAATCACATAAGTTAAATAAAAGATTAATAACCTATGATGTAAATATTAATAAAATTCTAAAGAAATTAATAGTTAAACTAATAAGGTAATAATATATATATAAATAAAGTTATAATAGAATAAGTATAATTGTGTCATAAAAATTTATTAAACATAATGAAAATAAGTCATGATATAAAAAAATAAATAAATCTAATAAAAATTATGAACATGCACATGTATGTTCTTTTATTTTCTTATTTCTTAATTATTATATTTTTTAATACTCAACCATTTTATAAATTAATCATTTTTTTTATTTATTTCATTCCCAATATTTTTAGATATATTTCAAATTTTACTATCTTTAAATCATTATCTTTTAAAGTCAATACGAGAATATAGATCTCATAAAATGGTATCCTCACCCTGATAGGTTGTCATCGCCCTTAATCAGTATCATTTAGATATAGATAGATTATCTTCACCCTATATCATGTAGATGGGCCAATCTTATCTTAATTATATATATTAGTATCATGGCCCATAAATTGGCATCCTTGCATTATGGGCTCAAAATATAAGGATAATATCTTTAGGGTATAATAATCATTATATTTTATTTCTTTAATTAATAATTAAGCATATTAGATATTTACATTCTAAATCATTTTCTTATTTATTAACTTGTAAAAAATTTACTTATAATACATGTCAATATCTGTATTATATAATGCCATAAAAGAGTAACACATAAATAAGAAATTAATTAATAAGTTAATATAAAATATATTAACATAATAAAATAATCACATAATTACCAAAAGAATATATAGATACAATTTAATATTCTTGATGCTTTAACAAAGGGTATCATAAAAAATATCATTTTACATATAAATTAATTTTCTAATATATTTGTATCAAGTTATCAGATTAACCTGCTTAAATCTAGGAGTTAATTTGTTTTTTAATCATTATCCTTTCTTGATTTTTTACAATACAATATATATATACAATGATCACCATATATTATATATTTGACATGTTTAATAAGAAATTAAAAATCATATAATTTTTCTAAACCTTTAATTTGTCAAATTAAGTATTCTAAATATATCATACATGTATATAACAAGATCGTATTATTTAATTCTCGAAACAAGTGTTTTATTATTTACATCACTTTTAAAGGTTCTTTATGATCACTATCATCATACTATATGATCTCAATATGAATTAGAATAATTCTTATTATTCATTAATTATATAGTTCAATTCTTCATATCACATCATACTATTCCTACATTAACTCATCAAAAGGTTATCTTATAAACCAATTGTACTACTACAATAATCTCTTTATATCATATGATCTATTTATTGTTCCTTTCATCTCATTGTATAATCTCCATTGATTATATCATATATTCTATTACTAATCAAAAGGTTATCTTATAAACCAATTGTATTACTACAATAATCTCTTTATATCATATGATATATTTATTGTTCCTTTCATCTCATTGTATAATCTCCATTGATTATATCATATATTCTATTACTACTTTACCACCAAGACATCATACTATGTGATGCTGCTCAACATATAAATCTAATCATAGTCTCTTCTTTATCCAAACTTAGTCATTTTATTATAGCTCTAACTGATCATCTAGTACGATCAACTTAATTGTACAATACGATATTCCACATAAAACCCTATGTATGATCCTTCTAATGAACTCATGTGATCCTTCATTAAATCTGATCTTTATCATAATGTATGATTCCATACGTCGTATTATTACGATATTGAAGTCAACTTAATTGACACTCCGCCTTTAAGCTTCTAAAGAATTATTTAGTATGATCTTCATAATTATATTAGTATAACTACAAAATACTCTTTAACTATATCATACTTAGCTAATATTCAATTCTCCATCATACAGTGAATCAATAGTTTAACTCATTATATAAGTATGATACACATATCGTCTTTGTGTGATGAACAATCTAGTAAATCATCTAGTATGAGTTTATTACATGGTTTTTCCTTATAACATTTTGACCCCTTATTTCTTACATATTTAAATTGATCACATAGCACGAGTGACATCAACATACTTATACAATTCGTATTAGTAACTAATAATTATATTGCTTCTTCTTATGGTTAAGGTGGAGAGATTATTACAACTCTCACTTTTAACTTAGATGTACTTTAGATAACAATGTATGTTTTTTTGTTATGATTGTTTTTGTGCTAAGTTCTTTCATGTTAAACTAATTGATTTAATTAGTTTAGGTTTACCTATGCTTAAAGTAATGTCAATTACCTGAGGCTAGGTTGACCATGCACACTTCATTAACCCAAACCATAAGAAAAAGAATACAATAGGCTTTAATGAATTCTCTAAATATGAGAACTATGGTAATGGTAAATAGAGTGGAATAAAATTTGAATTTAGTAATTAAATCTTATATTTAGGTATTAAAATTTTATTTCTTTTGATCCTAACCATTAGATACTCATGGAGTCATAGATTTTGAAGTTTGAAACTAACCCAAGATCAATAAGGTGATAGTTTCCTTTTAGAATTTTAAGGGTGAGTCATGTGAATTCTTGAACTTAGAACCCTAGCTAGTTACTTTTATAGTTACCCCTTGGTGAAAGGTTTAGTAGCAAAGTATTTAAGCCTTAATGGATGCCTTATTAGAGTTCTTGACAAACCCCAATTATGACTCATAATAAAGAAGTCATACCTGTGATAAGAAAGAGAAAAAAGTTTAGCCATTAATAAGAGGACGAGGAGAAAATCTCTAGATTTGAAAGAAAAAAAGCGAATCTTTTATATAACCTAGTGTAACCTTAGTTATTATATCATCTGTTTGATGATCACAAAATAATCATGTTACTATTATTAGTCTATTGTACCCTTAGTTATTATATCTCTTGTTTGATGATCACAAAATAATTATATTATTATTATTAATATTTTTATTGAGTGATTTTTAAATCATACATTTGAGGATTAAATATAGATTAATTAATAAAAAATTTTGATAAGTAATTCATATATAACTATATATCAATGAGTGTTTGTGACTTTATTCAAGTTTGGCTCAACTTGCAAATCATAAAGTCATTAATTTCAATTATTTTTGGAATTGCTACCTATATCTAGTTCATCATATATATTTTATTTTGGATTAGAATTGTTAAACCTATCACTTATTTCTTATATGAAACATACGATAACATTCGTATTATTCATGCATGTTTCTTAAGGCTTACACTTCATATATGCTTATTCAAATATTCCTTATAAACATTAGGAATAAAGGTTTGTATTTGTATGACATAATTAACATCTTTAGACTACAAAATATTTTAAGTAATGCATTCTTTAGTTTTTGTATATGTATGAATTCACTATTATATCATATGACTTTTATTTCATAACATTAAATGTGATAATGATCAAGAATAATCCTAATTTTAGTAGTGAGATTTGTTTTATTTTTATAATATGATATTAATATTATATAGGAATATTGATACCATCCTAAGAAGTGTCTTGTAATTTATATATTCATATAATATAATGTTATTTTTTTATACATATATATTTTATTCATTAAGAGGATCAAATAAAAGATCAGAATGAGCTATTTTAAGTATATGCACTGGAGATTATTATGTCCTATAAGTATGATAAATTCATTTTTATTGATTGTTATATCTATATAGTGGGCCTTGAAGACTTAGTTGATAAGCTATTTTTCTTTCATACATATAGATCCCATATTTATACTTATATGATACATATTCATCTAAGACTTTGGTTTGATAACATAGTAACTTCTTAAGCAAATTTATATCATAGGTGTACAATCCCAATATCATATAAATAGAATATTCTTTGGTCAATTTACACAAACTTGTCATTGGAGTGATCGTAATGTACGATCTTACATCACAAAATTTTTTCAAGAGTTAAGAAATTATATTGAAGTAGTTTTATCATATTCATATCATATGATGTACTCATATATGTAAGATAATTTGTGTGATGTAAAAATGAAATGATCAAATAAGTTTGATCATTTCGAGAATAAGTTTTTAACTATTGAAGTTTCTTAATTTACATGTATTTCTTTGATTAGTATATATATGAGAGGTTTCTAAAGAGAAGAGACTAATCTAAAAAACTTAAGTCATTTAGAAGAAAAAATTAGAATAAGGCCTTTATAGCTGCATCTTAAGATTTCTTTTATCATATTCATCGCTATTGCATCAAAAGTTCTTGTTTACACATGGTAACATTCTTCCATAACATTTAAATTTAGTTTCATATATTCTTTTTAAGTAAATGACATTAGAACTTTATATGTATTAATTTGTTAAGTGCTATAATATTTTGTAAACTTGCTTCTTACTCTTTGTGAGGTTGATCCTTACCTGGTAAAGATAAAAAAGGAGTGTTTACATTATACTTAACCACCTAGTTATGACAAAATCGAAGTGGTTTTAATAGAAGATTAATCATTTTATTATAGGTAGATATAGAATTGAGTTTGAATTCAATCACTTAAAATTATATTATATTTTTATCTATCTTTTATTCTTGCACAAGGATTTATAAAACTAAAACTTATTTAAAATAGTCATTATGATCAACAAGAGGTATCAACTGTGTGAATATTTAAGACTACTTGTTACTCCTATTCAAATTTTTCTCGTATTCTTAAGAGCAATTTAAGTAATATTAGAATTTCACTATAATAGTAATTATATTTTTTGAATTGAAATTGTTGATTTTTTTAAGTTTCAAATTTACACAATTCACCTCTTTTCTCCCCAACCCTTATAGATATTTTTCCATTATTTTAACATATTAAAACCTTTACAAGGGTTAAGATATAAGATAAATCTTAAGATTATACACTTATTATAGATATATTTAAAATAAAGAAATTGATTATATTACTAAGATTACATGTGATGATGTGGATATATGATCATGTTTTAATTTATTAATCTTCCTTCACATGATGCTATAATAAGAAAAAAATGGCTAAATCAAGACTTGATGGAATTGTTAAAACCATGTTTTAGGCATCCCTTGATAATCGCTTAATGATGTATTACTAAAGCCATAATTGTTTAATATATTCCCTTGAGAGGTTAATGTTAGGATTTTGATTTTCATTGCTTGATAATGATGAGGTTTATTATTGATTCATGAAAAGAATGTAATTTATAAGATTAGGATGATTTAATTCAATAAGTTTATCTTTCTTGATAATAGAATGTTTTTAAAATATTACAATTGATGATTTAGCCATGTTGGGTTTGTTGTATAATGTGTAATACAAAACAAACAAGAGGGATGGGTGAATTAAGTATTTAACAAATTTTTTAATTAAAGAAAATAATTTTTTTTTAGCTTTAAAATAAATGTTTTTATAAATACTATCAATAAAATAATATTTCTAAACTATAAATAAAATGTACAAAAAAATTTATGTGGTTCAACCAAAACTCGTGCCTACATCAAATATATACTAGTGCTTCAATGAGACTCTAAAATTTGAAAAATTCTTACTATACAAAAAAATTCAAAACTTAAAATTTTCATTTACAAAAATCCTTATACTTTTAAGTCTTTAAACAATAGTGACACTATTAATGAATGAAGTAGATGTTACCATAAACTATCAAAATGATTATGAACTGAAGTAGGAGAAATAAAGATCGATAGAAATTTATACCTTCCATAATTACATAGTAATTAGTTACTCACTATTTAAACTTCACTTAGGCTTGTCTGAAAAATTTCAAGTTTGATTTAATTAATTTTAATAGTTGACAAATAAACTCTATTTATAGTTGAAATAAATTACTCCAAAAATAACCCTTAACAGCCATAACCTGCTATTTAGAAAGCTAGCCATTACTGCTGGAGAAGACGGTATAACTGTGGTTCAATTGGGCATACTGAGTAGTAACCCTTCGTTCAAAATAACTAATAAAGGATCCATATCTAATCATATCGAGATAAGATATCGAACTTTTGATTTGTGGATGGATGGTTATGATAGACCTGGATATTATTTATAACAACAAAGAGTCATCTAGTTGTTTGATCAACCAACTCAGATGAATGACTAGATGCAAATGAATTGTTCATAAATGTGGGTGCCATCTAAACCATTCAATCATGAAAAACTCACAATTAATCAGTGTCGAATAATAAAGTTAGGAAAGTAGTTGAATAGTCACACATTACAAAACAACATACGTGTTTTGTGCATATAATACATGCACTATACAATATATTTAGCCTACTAGGGTTGGCTGCCTCCTGGTATTCTTAGGAAGACATTACTTGGGTTATGAGCACCCATCTAAGGGTTCAACCTAACCTGATAACTAATTCACAAGTCTGTTTTGACTCATTTTGTATAAGTTGGTTCAAGAGTAATGTCCTGAACTAATTGACCCAAAAGTTGCTACATGACCAGTAACTTAGACTGATACTTGGGCTTGACCTGTCTCAATTTTGGTCAAGCTCCTAGCATGCGGCTCCCCAGGCTGATTCTTAATACTACGGGCCCCTTGATCTTAGCCCTTCAAGCTTAGCAGTGGGGATAAATGCTTAGATAATTTTTTTGTTTTTATAATAAATTTTTTTATTAAAAAATATTTAAATATTTTTATGATTTCAAAAACTTAATGACTTCAAAAAAATACAACTTGAAGCAAACTCACATATACATAAAAGATGATAATCATATATCCTATAATTACAGAGATTTTAAAGATTTAATATGCTAATCATAAAGATTTAAAAATATAATTATTTGTAGATTAATCACTTCATAAAAAGTATTATCCGTAGTTCAAAATTAGTAAGTTGAGAAATCAGATTACTTTTACTATTTATGTAACAATCTTTTCTCCAACAAATTGTTAGAATACTCTTTGAGATTTAATTAAACCAATACTAAGATTAATAAAGTATTAATAAATATTTAGTCTTAATTTTGTGTTCAACAAATCAAAGGACATAACAGGATTTACATGAAATTAAGATTCATGTCCATGTTATAAAGTAAATCATGATCCTAAAAGCTTTTTGATGAAATAACCCTTAAATCAAATTATTATGAAGCATGCTTTAATTATTCTAATTTTTGTTAGGATATCATGCTATGAAAAGGATAGTTATATGTTAAAAACTCTAAATTTTGCTATATATTTTCATGTTTATTAAGATATTTTTGATTTGGACAAGATGAATTTGAAGTTCTACTTGAACCATGGCATGATGATGAGAATTTATGTTTAAACACATGAAACCATGATAAGCCGGTATAAAATAAGCTCTTTTGCATAATTTAACCTAGACAATGATATGGATATTAGGATAATAACTTGAAACATAACCAAACCCTTAGGACCTTTTATGGTGAATTAATTTCTTTTCTAAGTTATATTTATGAATCTTATAAAATAACTCGATTAAGTTATAAAAGGCTTGGTTTGGATCTCATAAGGACCACATATAAACTCTAGGGTTGAGAAAGAAATTGGTTTGGATAATATAAGGACTTAGATAAAGTCTAAGGTTGAGTGAAGACTTATTTTGAATCTTACAAGGTACCTTAAATAAGAAAGATAAGGTTTAACAAAAACCTTAGATTACTCAAATAATTGATTTAAGTTTTAAATGAAACCTTGGTGCAACCCAAATAATTGAATAAAGGTTTTGAAAAAACTTTTAAGGTACCTGGATAAAGCATTAAGGTTTTAAAAGGTAACCTTAGAGTACTCAAATTAAAAAGCTAAGATTTGAATCATGAGTATAAGCACTTGGGCAACCTTTGAGTATACTTTAGATAAAGTCTTAGAGTAGGGAGGCTCTTCGTCAAACCTTTGATAAAGGTTTATGGAGATAGTGAGCTTAAGTTTGGCCTTAAAGAGAGACGTTATGATTGGTTAAAGGGCTAGTTGTTATTATGAAGGTGGCTAAACCTTAGGCATGGCTTGATTATTTAGATAAGAAGATGAGCAACAATGTTTAGTCTCTTAATGTAACACATAACTAATTTCTCAAGAAAAATAAAAAGATCAAAAGAACATCTAAAATATAAAGTCTAAGACTATTTAAAAAAAGATAGAGAACCATAAGAACATTTAAAGTATAAAGATTAAGATAATGAATAACTTTTATATTAGATATAAGAGAGAAGATCTTAAGTGATTTAAGTAAAGTCTAAACCTTAAAATTTTGAGGTACCTTTTGAGGGTAACCTGGGCTTTGATTTTATGAGAAATTTATGATGTTAGATTTAAAAAGTTTTAGATTAATGATCAAACAAAAATGGGTAACTAGAAAAGGACAAAAATTGATTAATTTTAGATAATTTCTTATCAAAGATGATGAGGATATTATAAGTATTAGAACTAATCTCCTCTAGTCTTATGTTATTTGAGAACAAATCAAGTAGAAGTGATGGTTATGTAACACCCCTATTAACTACTTGAAAAGGATGAAAAAAATTAAGAGAATATTCAAAATATAGGAGCCAAGGTTATAATTAAGGATGAAAGGACTAAGAAAAAAAATCTAAAATATAAGAATTAGGAAAGTGAATAAGTTTCACATTGACTATAAGAGAAAAAACCTAAACAATATAGGTAAAGTCATAAGTCTTGAAATAATGAGATATATTTTAAGAGAAATTTAGCCGTAGATCTTATGATAACTCCATGATTGACTATGTTAGAATTAAAAAAATTTTAGGATGGGTAATCAAGCAATAAGGGACCTTCTAAAGAAGAAGAAAATTGATTAGTTTAAGATAATACTTCACTAAGGAAGACTAGAATTTTATACTTATATCATGGTTTAACATATTAGAAGATAGTCTAGGAGATGTGTGTGGCTTAAAGATGGCTATCATGACTCAAGTTTGACTACAAGGCATTAGACTTATTAGTAAAACTTATGTGAACTCAAATTTTTAAGAATGGATATACATTAAAGATGTGTTAAGGAAAAAAGCCAAGAAAGTGGAGTTGAGTGAAAGCTTAAAGATATAGATAAGTAAGATGGTCATAGATAAAATCTTAGATATAAATAAAGGTAAAGATTAATTTATTATCATCTAATCTTGATAAGATATCCTCGATAGACATGTCATGATTTAAAAGAAAAAATTTATAATGTCTTAAATAGACAAGTTATAGTTAAGAGATCTTAGATAATAGTTAGATATCTCAAATAATGGATTTAAGATTTGGATGCAATCCTAAGATTTAAAGAAACCCTAGAAGTAGCCTTAGATATTTGATGTAAGGTTTTAAAAAATATCTTAAAGATACCTTAGATACTTGAAAATAATAAATTAGATCATTACTAATATGGTAAGTAAGATGACATATATGAAAATAAATTTTGGGTATAGTGTACCATAGGTTAGACCCTCAAGTATATGACTAACATATCTTGGAGGAGAGTGTTGATGACTTATGTGATTAGCACATCTCAAAGAAGAGTGTTATGATATATTTAATAAGCATATCTTGAATAAGAGTATTGGATACTTATGTGATTGGCATATCTTAGAGAAAAGTGTTAAAAGCCTATGTAATTGGTATTATTGTTAATGAAGAGTGTTATTTTTTCTAATTAGAGGCTCATAAGATTGGCATCATCTTGAGGGAAAGTACTAGGAGCCTATGTGATTGGCACCATCTCAGAAGACAGTACTGAGAGGTATATGCGATTAACATGGCTTATAGGAGTACAAAAATATTAGTTGGACACTAAACATCAAATTATTTGCATTATAATTTCATAAATTAGTTTATTTTGGGCTAGTAGTTTAACATTTATCTACATGATATCACTAATTATGATATTGATTATAATTTGTTTTACAAATTTATTATATTTCATTATTTTTGCCTGTTATTTTTATAATATTACTTGAGAATTTCATATCGAACCTAACTTATTCTTCTTATTTTTATATGTAAGATTGAAGCTACAGATTATGGTTGTCTTTTAGAGTATATTGTATTTCATTAATTTTATTTTCATCCTTTTATTTAGTAATAGTGATGTTGTTCTTATGATTTTGATAATATAATTTATTGGATATTAGGTTCTATTATATTGTTATAATTTGAACTTTGATATTGCATATTTTATTATTTCTTATATTAAATGTGAATTTGTGGATATTGTATTCTTTGATAATTTGAGCTAGTGGATAGGTGTTGTTTCATTTTCAAGTTGCTTTGATACTATATACACAACAATGTATTTTGGTCAGTTATCTTAAATTATGGTGAACCAATACTTAAATCAATTAGATAATCAATTGATAAATGGCAATGATTCGGTGTGGGTGGCACATTGCAAGCATGATAACTAAATTGGAGGATCGTGACTCTTGTTTTGATATTAATCTCATGGAGTGAAAGGGGTGGCTAGTCAAGTGTATTGATTTTTTATAAGTTTTGTTCTATTAGAGGAATTGCTTTAAAAAGAATTGTCAAAACTTAGGTATGATACTCTTCTACCAATTTTTTAGCTCATTGACTTTGATAAAAAAAAAAAAAAAGATAATCTTTTTATAGATGTATGGAGATACCTTTTAGTTTTACAAAATAATAGTATGTTTGCTCATGAATCGTTGGAAATAATAAATATTTTTTAATTCCTTAACAACTCATTAGATCTATAAAGTCTAAGAATTTTATAATTAAAATAATTGATTCAATTTAAAATGACAAGATCTTGAGATTTCAATATATTAATTTTTAACTAATTGATAATGACTATTAACCACATACATTATAAGAAAAATTAAGGATCAATAGATTTTGTTAACAAATATTATATTGTAAAATCAATATATTGATAAAAATCTTATTTTGATAATAATTATCTCACTATGTCTAAATTTTTGTGAAATAGATTTATTTGCATTGTTTGATATTTATATTATGATTTACTTACAAATTCCAATATATTTAAATTATTAGAATGATGTGTGATTTTTTTTAAGATTAATAATCCAAAAAACCAATAAGTTGGGCGTCAACAATACATGTTACTCTTATTTTATTTATTTTATTTTTTGAAAAATTCATACACTTATAATTAGAAATTAATTTAGTTCATACCTAAATGAACTCTTCTTTAATTAATTAATTATTTGAGCTCAATAGTATTTGTCGTGTTTTTTACGTTTCCACGATAGCGAAGAATGAGATTTCCCTAGAGGATATACCTAAAATGTTAGGTCACATTAAATAGCGTAAAATAATCATGACGAAAGGATCTTTAGAACTCGGTTTTGCAGCTACGAATATTAAAAAAAACTCGAATAAATATTTGAATAAGTTGGAAGAAAAAATTATAAAAATGACATATTTTCTCTAGCGCCACGCGGACGCGACGGTAAGTATCCGATCCATCCATCCGCACCCGATCCACGTGTCCTCCAGATTCACTGTAAACCCCGGGTTATTTCTGAAGGAGTCGAGTCGGATCTTGATAGAATTAGTTACAGCGAATCCAAGCTGGGCCGGCTGGAACCCAGCCATACTCATCCTCGCCCTCCACTTGCCGTACACCTCGCAGCGCTCGACGCGGTCCGCTCCCTCCCGGGCGACACAGTTGGCGGCCTTCTGGGCAAGGCAATACTCGACGCGGGCCCGCTCTCTGCTCTCCCGCCCAACGGTTGCGTCGAACGATTCCAACAAAGCACCATAGTGCGCGCACGCCTCGGCGAACCGCGTTTCAAAGGGGGCAGTATTACCGTTCATCTCCTGCTCCACCAGAGTTACTACTTTCGGCGCGAGGCCCTTCACCCGTCGGAGAAGCTCGTCGCGGGGATTTGATGGCGAAACGCTCTCGTCGGCGACGCGGGAGAGGATGTAGGCAAGGTTCACCGCAAGGGCTTCCTCAGGCTCGCACTGCAGAGTTTTCTGGTCCAGCTCGTGCGTTCCACGGTTCACGATTCGGAAGCGGAGACCAATACCGAGCCGGTCGGCGAGTTTAACGAGACGGTCACCGACGAGTTTGAGATTGTTGGCACTACCGGTGGCTGAGATGGGGCTGAAGAGGAAGCTAGGGTCGCAAACGGCAGTGATCTTTAGAGAAGGGGGATCGTGGTAGCGATGGCGCTCAGAGATGGCGTAGATGAGGGAAGCGAGGTTCCCACCATGTCCCACGTTGAAATCAAGGATGTGGATTTTGCGATAGTCTTTGGTTGCTTCCAGGATGGCGAGGTTCGCCGCCACGGTACCCAGCTTGAAGCAGGGGGAGGCCTCATAGAGCATGTGTGCAGCTGCCTGGTGCTCGGCGCTGCATACATCATCGACGAGGACTGAATTACCGGGGGAATTTAAACGGCTGCATCGAGAGACAAGCGCGAAGACCATCATCGCCGTCAGCCGCTGGTCGGGACCGCCGCGGCTGTTCGCCTCCCGCTTCAAAAATATAAGATTGTCCGAAGCCATCTTCAGATTCCCTTCGGATATCGCCTTGGCGGTGTCCAGAAGGATTAGCCTCGATGGCGTGGCTTGCGATGGCGATCTGGATGATGACGAACAAGAAGACGAAGTTGAGGTAGTCGAAGCAGGGGAAAGCGGATGTCGATTTGGTGGCTGCGGCGGCACGAGCTTCTGCATCGTGCTGCTCCACTCGTTGCTTGCGATTACAGAATTGGAGCCACTGACCTCTTCTTCCTCCTCGTCGTCAATTAGATGCCGTTCTAGTTCCAGAAGCCTTTTCTTCAAATCAAATTTCTTCTCGAATTGGGCCTCTACGGTGGAAACTCCTTCCGAAAAGGACCAAATGGAGGAATTCGAGATTCCCTGTCTCTCAAGAGGAGCAGAGACGGAAGACGGCGACGACCGAAGAGGAGGCGGGGAGGAGAGATCGGTCTTCTGCTTCACAGACCGAAGAAAGCTGTCTTGCTGGTCCTCTATATCCCTCGTCGACCGCTTCAGTACCCCACCGATCCCGAAGCCGACGCCGCCGTCAGATCGTTGCTGGAACGGCAACTGGATGTTCGATCCGAACTCCAACATGAAACCTCGCCGGAGATCACGCCCTAAGAAGCCGGTTTCCACCATCCCGAATGCTTCTCCGAAAAAACCGCGATTTACAGCAGACGGCAGCTTTCGGTGCCGCTCCAACTTCCAAAGGTAAACCAATTACAACGCATTCACCTTCGCGTAGATATACCTGCCATCTATGCGTTCCTTTTATATCCAACAAAGTTTAAAAACAAAAAAAAAAAAAACTCGACACATAGTGGAAACGACATCTTCAACCCACGGTATCCCGTAGTTGTCAAACCGCCACGTGGCGATCCAGCTATCCCGACGGCTTCGACATTTGGAAAGACAGCGAATGCGGCAACCGGTGCCGTCGCACCCCCTTAACCCATGCTGTTTGCTTCTTTACCGTAAGCGATGCATCACCAATCGCTTCAGAAAAAAGGTTTTTAATATTCTAACCGTGCCACTGACACGTGCGCTTCAATTGGACGCAGAACATGGGGTTGGCCGCTAAGCTGCTGCCCAGTCCCACGCAGCCAATTATTATTATCATTATTAGTATTATTATATTTTTTTTTTTGTATCGCAGATGGCGAAGGCTTGTTTGAATTTGTCTTCATAAAAAGTACATGAAGATGCTGAAAAAAATGAATAAAATAAATTATTGTTACAAAAATGAAATTAAAATTAAAATTTATAATATTAAAAACTGCAGAACTGGGATCCCTAGGACACATTTTGTCTAATACCGTTTATACCCTTTGAAAATATACAGAAAATAATATCAACTTAAAAGAAAAACTGGTTAAGAAAATAAAATTCTCAAATTGATAATTATAATTATTAATACGTATCATACCCAACAAGAAATTGTAGGGACTCGATCAATATTATTAAATTCATTTTTGAATCATTATTAAGAACTATATTTAAATAAACAATGACACGAGCGAAACAAAAATTTAGGTATTAGTTGTTAAATTTATATTCACATTTACATGAGAATATAAATTTTTATTAACAGTAAAAATCATCGCTTGCTCCGAAAAACAACAAATGTCAACTGTTTGCAAATTTTATATTTTTTAAAATTTTGTAGGATTTTATCATGTTGCTTCAATAATATAAAAATAATATTTTACGAAATATGGAAATGTTTAAAGACCTAAGCAATGCATTTTTTTTTAATAAAAATAGAGAAACTTTTGGAGAAAAATGTTAGGGCAGTTTTTTTTTTTTGGAAAATATAAAGCAAATAACCACTTCATTTAATTTGAAATTTGATTTGAAAAATAAAAATGTAACTATATAATTTGACAAATAAATTTAAATGAATGAAAACGACAAAAATTATCAGTTTGTTTTTTATTTTATAATTTAATATGCACATATGAAATAGTAGGAGATATTCAATGATTTTTAAATTTAAACATAAAGATATTTGAATAAAAAAAACTGTCATTTAAAAGTTAATTAGTTTACTCTTTAAATACTTGCAATTTGTAACTATCACATTTAATATCTATGGATTGAGGGGGTAACTCAAATAATAATTTTGAATTTCAAACTAAAGTTACAAGATGGAATATCAAAAATAATATTTTTTTATTAGAATTATCTGTTATTAAATTATCAACAATTGTCAATCATGTATTTGTATTGTGGATATTAAATTGAATGTATAATTTAACACACAGACACATACACAATCACTCAATTTAGTATGTAATTGCCAAGCAAAATAATTAATTAATTGAAATATAATGTTATGTATGTTGCAAACCTAAGATCAAGAACATTCAATGCTAAAATATTAGAAGATATAGATATTTAATTATCAAAACTTTAAGAGGATAGATAATGTGCTCTAGAATTATCTAAATTTGGTTGGCATGCACCTACACAAAGAGAATGGTGCAAGGGGTAAATGCCTTAGCAAAGAACCAACTCCTAGTGGACGAGATCCCTAACTAGAATTGACAAAAGGCTATAAAGCAATGAAATAGAACTACCTCATGTAATTGATCTGAGAGAGGTTTCGAGAGAGCATAGCAAAGTAATTCAGCATGAAAGTTAAATCCTAAAATATGTAAAGAAGATCATGTGAAGAAAATGAAGATCTTTTATCCTAAGATCATTTTGACCTTAATAAGAAAGTAAGTCCTATGAGCTATGGTCATGTTAACATAGATCATAGATAATGTGTGACAAAAAATTTTAATGACTATAATTTTAAAATTCATATCTTTAAAATAAAAATTTTGGTTACAAACATTAATTATAGATAAATTATACTCCAAAAAATATTTATCAAAAGAATGTTGGCCTAAAAATATGACAAAAGAAGCTCAATATTGATACAAAAAATGTAAGCATAAATTATTATTCAAAATCATCTAAAAATCATAAATGAAAGAAAAAGTGGAAGATAATACTTTTGTAAACTAAATAAATAAAGAAAAGTCATGTTATTCATATGCATGCAACTCTCCCTTAACTTTCTTATGTTTTTAAATAAAAGTGACTATAACAAATAGCTAATGATCCAAGGGCTAATAAGCTACCTTGAATGCCCCTTGCTGAGATCATACACAGTGTTAGAGGTTTGGATGCCCTCACAATAACGTATATATACAGGGAGGGAAATGGGCCTGCCGATTGGGTGGCGTGAGCGGCATGTCGTAACGATTTTGTCTGGGATAGGGGGACTTTATACCCCAAGCCACTTATCAAACTGATGCTGCTAGATTTCATGTATGATCCTCTGTGAGGATTACATTATAAATCATCTTTTGTAGGGCTTATGCTCCTTTTGGAATAAAAAAAAAAAAGCTACCTTGAACACTCTCTTTTATGTAAAAGATTAGAATTGTCAAGAGATGAACAATTTGTAATCCCTTTTAATCTCTTTATTTATAGAAAAAATTTAGCCTTAAGTCATATTTGGGTATATCTTTCTCTTATTTGATATGTAGTAACACTTGTTTATTACTTGCATTATACTCATTGAAAATGAAAATAATTCACTCAAAACATATAATAAATAAATATCTAAATTTATGTATTATATTGATAATTAAAAATTAGTTGCTCCATAAAGCTAAGTCACACAAAATCAACTCTCAACATTTGTGCATTGTTTAAGTTGTAATAGACGAGGTATGCAACATTTTATCATAGTTTGAATTTTTACTTAAAAATCATTTTAGATTGTCAATTTCACATTAATTCTTTATGATTTTAATTAAATATTGTACTTAAACCTCAAAATCCAAAAGAACCAAGATCGTTTATGCTTTAAAGAAAGAAACAATGATATAGAAAGCATAAATGCACTAAGGTTTCTTTAAGATTCAATGTTTAAGTTTCTTTGCCATTAATTGATGCTCAACAGTCCTCGATTAGGCAATCAATAATTATATATATTTGAATATTAGTTAGCCTAATGCTCTTGAGAGTTCTTAATAGTGCAACTATTAATACCCTACCTAACTATACTATTAATAAAATAAAAAAAATCAAATATTACACATAAAATAACTAGAAAATGAGGACATAAAATTCAAGATAAAGACTTGATGATGGACTAACAAATAAACACAAATCATAACCTAAATAATATAATAACATTTAAAAATCATCAGGCCAATTAAAAACTTTGTATTTATCACCCTAGATTTAATGTCTATTAAAAATAATATAAACCAAACACACAAAATATTAAGATATAAATACAACTATAACATATTCTAAGCATACCATCTACTTATTGTCACATAACCAGAGTATATTATCCATAATATCTATGCTCTGATCTCATGATGTAATAGATACATGGCATATGACAATATTGTAAGATAATAATTTGAGTAGATAAATCATGTCACGGTAACAAAATAAAAACAAATACCCATGTAAAATCCCAACATAATGATAAACCATCTAAAGAAACAAAAATAAAATCAAAAGCCATATAACCCATATGAAATGTAAATAATAATTTTTTCTTATTTTTTTAAATATAATTCTTAATGATTATTTGGTATAATTTTTTTGAATTATTATGCTCACTAGATCCAAAATTAACTCTACCCATATTAACCTCTATTGGTTTCTATCAAAGTAAAACACTAAACAACTATGGTCAAAAAACTTATACGTTGCAATGCAAGATGCTAGGCCTTGTGTGTGTGTACATTTATCTTGCATACAACTAAGCTAATAATAACACAATAAGGTCGTACTAGTATTATATATTAATCACATTGATGAAAGGGTTCGATGACACACTAGAGAAGATCACTTGATGCCGGACGGATTTAAGCTTTTGTTTATTGAGCAATACAAGCGATAAACCTGCAAACTTTTAGGGAAATAAAGAAAACTTGTGGGAAATTACGTGAAATTTCGAAAAAGGTAACACGCTTGAGACACCCGTCCAAGGCGATCCTAGCCAAGAGGGGACCGTGGGCAACACAGAGGTTGCTCCGTATGCTAGGCCCGCTACCTCTCGACGGCGCAGACACGGGGTACTCGGGATGGGTTAATAATACCGATCTCGAAAAATAAAATTTTGAAAGATCGCTCAACACAGACTTAAGAGTCGGATGATCGAACTAATCAACACTAGTTTCGAGGATAACGAAGTAAGTTGTACGCGAAAAGAGTGAACCAGAGGCAACGAAGAAAATCGGATAGTAGGAAAGTGAACAGCGAGGAAATCCAAAATCCGCGAAGGAAACACGTCAAGTAAGGGAAGTGGCGGGAAGTTTCCGAGCGTACCGTTAGTACGGAAGTTGACTTGCGTTTCGTGGGTGAAGCGCGAAGATATTGCTTCAGAATGGTTGATGGACTGGCACGGCGTCTCACCGCTTGGGCCTCACACCCCTCTTTCCAGTATCGGAGCCTCGACGAATCAGCACGTCGAAGTTCTTGATGCACTCACACTTGAGCTCTCAACAAGATGCAAGAAAACACAAATTCTCATTCACTAAGCGTCCTCTAACATAAGGGTAGGCCTCCCCTTTTATAGGGAGCCTAAGGGTACAAAAATACATAAAAAGCCTTAAAATAAGCTGTTCCCAAACTTAATTAGAACTTGCAAGGGACGGTGAGCTGTCGCACGTGCGCTGCGTGCGTGCGCCGCGCGCGTGCGCCGCGCGTATGGGCGTGGGCACTGCTGTCGGTGCTTTCGGCGCGGCGTGGGCGGGTGCGGCGGAGTTCGGGTCGCGCCGACCCGCGAGGGCGGGCGGGTGACCTGAAAGCATAATCGGGACGGGCGGACCCGATACCGACCGCGGTGACCCGATTAAAGGCGGACGGGTCGCTGGCGGCCCGCAGGGGCCGTCGCGCCGATGGTGCGGTACCCGCGCGCGGGGGCGCGCCGCGGTCCTGGCTGAGCGCGCGTGCGCGCGCCCCTACGGAGCGGTTTGTTGGGCGGCGGCCGGCGGACTGCCGGCGGACGGCGGCGGACGGACGGCGTTCGGCGGGGTGGTGGGACCTGAGTCGTCGGTGAGCGTCTTGAATGTTTTAAAAGTCCGTTTTTGAGCACAGATTTTATTTTCGAGCTCCAAATTGACCCTTCACAAAAATAAATTCCTCGAGCTATATCGTGCCTGACGGGATTGGGCGCGTCGTAAGTCTCGAATGTAACTGGTGTCCGCACCATCACTTGAGTGCTTATGTACTAAGTTTAATGTGATAAGGAAGCTGATTTAAGGTTTAATCTACTTCCTTAAGCAAAACTAATATTATTTCATTTATAATTCATAGTTTTGTTGCTTGGATAATATATTTATATATGATGCATTATTTTCTTAAATATTCTCAATAGTTTTTTATTTGTAATATAATTTTTAAGTAATCCATTTATAATGGTGTTAAAGTTGAGAGATTACAAATATACCTTGATTTGAAATTCTAAATTTACATTTATATCTTGATAATTTTAAAAATCATAATTAATTAATTACTAATTTAAAAATTATAAATTCAATACCATTTGACTCATATTGAATATGTATTTTTAATAATATATTCAAATAATGTATTTGATTAGATTTAAAAGTATAACATTTTTTTAATATTTTAATATTTTTATGTATAAAAATAATATTTTAAAAAAATTAATTTTATTACATTAAAAAATGCCTTATTAAAATTATATGAGCAAATTTTTAAAATTTATTACATATTAAACTTTATAAAAATAAAGACTATTATAAGTCTTAGTTATTTAAGCGTAAAAAAATGAACAAGTTTGTATCAATCTTGTCATTAATATTCTAATATTTCCTAGTTCATGTTTTAGCTTTTACATGTCCTGTTTATGCCAAGAAGAGAAATCATTTAAGAATAATAACAACACCATGACATCACAAGGATGTGAACTTTAGTAATTTCAAAGGCATTAAAAACTTATAATATTTTAATAATATTTCATCATTTTTTTTTTTATTAATTTAAAAATACAAAATAATTTAAAATTAATTAAACTGATTGAAATCAAAGACCAAAAATCTAAAAACAAGTTTAAAACTCAAACATTTCAAGATTGAAGTCAAAATTTTTGAATATTATCTTTTTATCAGACCATATCTTGTAGATTCTATAGATAAATTTAAACAAGTGATTTCCAAATTTGCCTTTGTTGTATTTGAATTAGTAATTGGATTTTCTAAGATTATAACTTTAAAATAGTTTATTAAAAGCAATTACTAAAAATAATTATATTAGTGTAATAATTTATAGTTCAATTATTCATCTTCTCTCATTGTCAAACATTTTTCATCCACAGTTTTGAAGCTTGCCATCTATCTCCACTATGTTTATTAAATTAGCCATAATTGAATGATATTGATTTGTTTGATTGGATGTTATTAGATTTGTTTTAGACTTTTAAAGAGAAGAAATATGAAGAAGACTTTAGCTGCTAAAAGAAAAGAGATTGATAACGATTCAAATGAATAGTTTTAGATGATTAACTTGAAAGTAAAATTTTCAACTGTTTGAATTAAGATAAACAATTTTTATTTAGTATTTACTATTCTCATAGTGTTGTGATATTGTTGAATGCATATTATATAAATTCTCCTCCTATGTGTGATGCTATAATTGATTGCTATGATTATTGTGCATATGTTATGGTTTATATTATGTCAACATTTTATTGTGAAGATACTATGAATTGACATGTGATTTCATTATTTTTATTATAGAATAACATATTTGTTATATCCGATTATTTTCATATATTACATTTTTTTTTGTATAGATATACATGCTCAATTTAAAAGTAATATATTACAATTATAAAATTTTATCATCTTAAGACTATAGAATTATAAGATATCTTATATACTATAAAAAGTTATAACAATTTTACATTTGGTATGACATAAATACATAATAAGTATGTTCAAAATAAAAGTACAAAAAAAGACTTTTTTTTTTTTCATGAACTAGCATGTAAAACATAAACTTCTAAGTGTTCTGTTAATGTCAAAAATAGATGGTTCACATTCATAAGTTTAATAGATAAAATAATATAATCATAAAATATGAATAATATAACATTAGAATCATGTCATATGCAAGATCATATTTAAGCATAGTTATTTATACATGAGTATTAATAAGTACAAATAGTAATCACATATTAATTATGTTTTTATTACTTGTTCTTATTTAATAGACACTTGTTGCCAAGCTTTTTTATCATCTTTTAGATGGAATATGCATCCTCATTGGACAATGGAAGCAATATGAACTTTATCATTGAAAAACAACAAAATTAAAAACATAAAACTTTTGACATTCTTTTAAACATGAATGCTCACACTACAATGAAAATATAAAACTAAATAAGAACTAGGTAAAGCTTAACTAATACAAATCTAAGCTACTTAAATGCAAAAAGAGTTGTCACACTAACTTGCATTATAATGGAAATATGCCCAACTACTAAAGAAGATAGCCCATGATTTATCCCTCTAATTATTGCCTGGATATCCTATACTATTTGAAAACAACTTGTCAAATACAAAATGGGAAACGATCTTTTTTTTTATGCAAGGTGAAACGTAATCAAACGACTCAAGTAGAATTTTAAATATAATTTAATTTAATTTTAAGTTAAATATTAAATAAAAAATATTAAAATTAAAAGAATCTTAAGACTACTTGTTATATATTATCATGATTAATAATATTGTACATTGTAGCAAACATATTAGGATGAAAAATGTAATTCTCAGGTTGTCGTAAATGATGCAACGTACAATTAAGTATAAAATGGTACCAAATGACTTATCATATAAGTATGATAAGTGATTTTTGATATGAATTGTGTGAGGTTGAATGCATAAGAGGAGAGTGAATTGTACATGTAATAAAATTTGTTAATTTTAAAAAACTTTAATAATTAAAAAAAATATTTATGCTTAGAAATAAAATTATTTTCAAAAGATTATTCTATGAAATAAAAAAATCATATTAATAATAAAATATACTAATATTTTTAGATAGTTTAGCTAAAATCTACACTTATATCCACACCCAATCATTAATCGAGCTTCCACTAATCACTTACTTTTATTGAATCGAGAAGAGTAAACTAAGTATAAATTGGTAACTCTAAAGAGACATCAAAATTTATAAAAATTTGGATATAAAAAATAGATAGTTTTATAAAAGTTGATGCTTACAAAGTTTCTACATCTTTGAATTAGAAGTGACACAATAAACAATTGATGTAGATATTACTTAGATGATGCAAAATGATTGCAAAGAGTAGTGAAAATAAGAAATAAAATTTGCAACACTTGTAAACATGTGAAAAAAATGAAGCTCTTAATTTTGGAATTCTTTTGAGCGTATTTGAGCTTTTTAAGTTAATTCATCAAATCAAAATATTATCAAATGACCTTTGTTTATTCCCCCCACAAAAATATACAAAAATAACACTTCCATCATTTAGAAACAATCTTTTTCAAGGGATAGCCATTGCAAGAAATGAATAGAGGAAGACTACAAGTAGTTATTATCCAATTGGTCAAAACAGGCCCCATTCGATCACAATAACATGGCTTAGATCTAATCCCAATGGGATTTGATATTGATTATTAGATCACAGATGCTAAATAAATGGTGATAATGTGCAAGATCACCATTCACAAAGGCAAAAAATCTCTTAGCCATTCGATCCTGCTTATTTAATGGATAGTTAGGTGAAATGCATTGTTACAAATGTGGAGAAGACCATAATCATTCAATCACGATTTTTGGATGGACGACTAAATGAATTCCATTGTTCAAAAAATATAGACACACAATTATGACCATTTGATCATAAAAATGTGTGATCGAATGACATTGATTTGCTTTCAAAAAATAAAAAGTATTTTTTAGTTCCACATTGTAAGAATATATATGAAATTTAGTATTTATAATACTTTCTTCACCTTATTAAGGTAGCATAATGGGGTTGGTTATCCACTGACACTCTTAGGATATTATTACCAAATACACATGCACGCATATATAATATACATGGGTCCGTATGACTCTATCTCACTACTTGATTTGATGTGCCTAAGTTCGTTAAGGCGTGATGCCCAATCTAGTTTAACCTAATTCACTATAGAATTGTATCATGACGAAGACTTGGGCCTGCCTTGACTCGTTTTCATTCAATCTACTGACCCATAGCTCCCTAAGACCCAATGCTCAGCACTGTGGACCTTTTAGCCTAAGCGTTTGACTTGGTTGAAAGGTGGGTGCTTAAGCCAAATTTTTTTATTTATATTAGAATTTTTTTATAAGACTAAAATTATAAGTACTTAATTTTTGAAGATCAAATATAACCTAATACATTACTAAAAATAACTTATTTATGCATGAGTCATGATTATGATTCTAAGTACCATATTTATAAAAGAAAGAAAAGTTTAACATATTAATCATATAAATATTTAACAATTTAATTCTTTGAGATTCGCCACTATACAAGAAGTTTGATCTTTGACTCCAAAATAAGCAAGTTGAGTCTTTAATCGTCATCCACCTTAGATGTTATAGTCCATACTTCAACAAATCTAAATTGTTATAATAATATCTTAATAATGAATTGAAACAATACCAAGTTCAATATACTAGTAATATTTAGCTTGATTTTGTGATAAAAAAAAGGATACAACATCTTTGTATTATATGATGCTTATATTTTATGTGATCAAATTTGTACTCAAATCATAAGTTCAAATACAATTACATATGTATCAAGAACCCATCATACCATTATAATTTGATGATAGCTTAAACTCTAGTTGTGGCTATAAGCATTATCAAATACCATACAAATATGATATCAAATATCATATTGTATAATTATTAGGTTGCGAAGAACGATGCTTGTTTCAAAGATAATTTCTTTAACTTATAACTAATTCTTTTTATTTAGAGAGATCTATAAAAAAGTTATACAAATTCTAATGTACTTTTAGACGGATAATGACTCAAGAACTAAAGATTTATTTGACTAATTTCTTGAGAAAGTATATAATGCAATCACAATGTGCTGCAAAAGAAAATTATAAGTTTTAATAATTTAATTTATAGATAAAAGTAAAACTATACATGATGATCATCACACCATCAAGAGTAGAGACCTTCACGGGCTATTCATTATGCAAAAATATTAAAAGTGAGTTCCCATGAGAGGATTGATCAACTCGACTTTATCTTATTAGTAATTCACATTATCCAATCTATGCCAACTTAAAGTAAACTATTAATAACACAATGCATTATTTTGATATTATCAAACTATCTAAAAGACCATGAGATTAATATTATGTATCAACTTAATCTAAAATATTAGACAATAAAATAAACTGAATAAACCTTCACTAGCTTAGCGACAAAAATTGTTCAATATGAATGTAAAAAAAATCAATTGTTAAGTCATGTTGTATGTTGGGTACATATCAAATAATATATGATGAAAACATAAGAAATATTTTCTTTTTTTTTTAATTTCTTTATGAAGATATTATTTTCTTCTAAAAAATCTTATAAATTTGCTTTAACTATTTTTCACAAGCCTCTTCTCAATTCATTTTTCATTTTTAATTAGATCTAACAATAAACCTTCTGGAAATTTTTTGAATCAAAATGAATGTATCGAAAGAAATATTACTTAGAATATCCTTTTGGCCTAACTTTTTGAGACATTATTTTATATAATGATCTTACTTCTAAAAGCATTATATGAGATAACAAGTTAGCATCTTAAAATAATCATTTTTTATTTACTTTTCAAAGTCATAACTAATCTTATTTACCAACCTTTCTTTCTAGTGTAACATTTATTTTTTTTTTATTTTCAAATCAAATTAATAAGTAATGAAATTAAATATTTCAAATGAAACCAATAGTATTATTAAATATAACATGCCACAACAATACAAGCAAAAAAATTAATCCTCAAAATATTTTATAATGCAAACCTTTCGTAATTTGGATGTTTCAAGTGCTCCCTCAAGATCATTGATCGACAATAAGATTATTAGTTTTTTTTAATTTAAATATTTGATAATTTAAAACCTTCAAAATATTTATTTAATTATATTTTTGAGATGTTATATGCCCTCTCCTCCAATCAATTTTCTTATCTATCCTTTCTCTACTCAATAACCAAGACTCCCGTTATGATCTCTTTTAGTACATTTTTCAACGTAGTGTCATGTCATCTACTTATTTTATTATTATTAAAATCTCACTTTTTTATTATTTTAAATAAATACAAAGGCCTTAGCATGCGCAAAATTTTTATTAACTAATTTAAACCAATATTTGAGAGCAACATAATTATCAAAATTATTTTACAACACGAAATTCATACATTCTAACTAAAATATACTAATATATTTTCATATTAATGAAACATAGAAAAGTTGTCGCAATAACTTATACCTTTTGATTATAAAAGAAATAAACCATTAACCACAAAGAAGGACTTATCTATCGTTTATGATGTCTCATCTTGATCTAAAATTTTATATCATAAAAAATTAATTGGCTAAACTATCACTATTTTAGTTACAATAAATATTTGAAAATTACATGATAATCATAGAAATAAAATATCATTTTATGTTTTTATTTGTTTTAAATATACAATCTTTTACTTTCAAGGAATCATAAAAAATTCTTATTTCTGTTTTCTTGTATATTTTCTCATTTTATTTTCTTTTATAATTGATTCCAAGATGAGACCTTTTTGCATTTTTAAGACTAATCGAGTACATTCCTAAAACTTGTTCTTTTAAATAAAAACAGCCTTAATGCTCATTTAGTACCATATCTAAAACATATTATTCCATGTTATACTTCACTTTTGAAACATATTATTTCAAATTACAATCAACTTTGGATAACCACCAACTATTCATTGTTTAAACTAGTGAAACCTTTACAACTAACTCTTATCTTTGTTCCATTTATTTTTCTTTCCTTTTAACTTTCATTGACATTATGCTCTATTGTTTTTAATCTTTTTTTCTTTTTTGTCCAATTGCCCTAAACATTAGTTATCACAATTAATTATCACTAATAACATTTAGCAATAACTTTTCATGCTAACTCAGGCAATAGTAATCAAAAGGTAATATGATAAACTATTATATTCATTCTCAAATTTACAATATATAATTAATTTTTTAATATTGTTATTAGAAAATAATGAATAATACATCAAGTATATACATATATGATTTAAAACTTTTTATGCCTAAAGTTTGATTCATAGTGAGGTAGATCTTTTCTTGAAATGCATGCCTTTACATACCCATTTTTTCAAATTCCTTTATACAATTGATGTAGTACATTCCCAAATGCTTTGTTAATTCTCTTGTATAATCGCACTTAGAATTCTTCCAAGCCTTTGATAGCACCTTTACTTTCTCTTATCGTATCTCCATAGCCCAAGGCTTGATATAATTTTCCCAAATGTTCTAAGTTCTTGCATGGTCACAAATCTTTCTTTTTTATATGCATTCAACATCTCTTATTTACTCTATGAGCCTCCTCACGGAATCTTATTGGATGCCTCATCACCTTCTCTCCCCTCAGGTTTCAACAAATTCCGATTAGTTCAAACTTTAGGAAATCTAATATTTCTTACAATTTTATTCAGTTTGACTTCAAAAAATTTCTCAATAATTTTATATGATTCTTTTAATGAGTATTCAATTAATTTTTATATTTTTTCTAACATTATTTAGTGTTTTTAATATTTTAAACATAAAATTATTATAAAAATTATTTTTACAATTTTAAAAACAAATTGTTCTTTAATTTTGATATCGTTGCATATCTTTTTTGTGTAAACAAAATTTTATTAAGTTCATATATATATATATATATATATAAGTTCTATGTTAGTAAATTTTTAATCTATTTAATAAATTAATAATTTTTTTAGATTTTTTAAGTTCATAAATTAATCTTCATTAATCTTTGATTTTTTTTGTTTTATCACTTAGAAAAATTTTCATTTCCAACAATCTGGTATACTAGATTTTAAATAATTTTTATATTTTATTGATCATTTTGCTTACACCTCTTTTGAAGTATTATAATTGATCTAGGTTTTTATATAAATTTAATAGCAATTAATTTATCTAAATTATAGATTCTTGTTACTCTAGTGTAGCTATTTAGTCTTACTGTTATCCTAATTCATAAAATACTTTTTATAGTGTTCGTGGTTCGAGAAACAAGTCAAAAGTATTTCTCACCATGTGCACCGCAACTCAACATACCGACCGACACGGCACCGAAATAAACCAGCGTTACCGACAATAACTTAAATTAAGTCGTTAAAGGACAAACTATAAATTAAATGCAGTCGTTTCGTATTACTGAACAAGTTCAAAACATATAAAATGGAGAAACGTATTTTTTATTAAATATAAAGATACGCTAATTTCGTTAATGTACATCACGAGAGGAGGAAGATACAGAAGGCAAATGGAAAATGAGCACCACGCGGACTACGGGAGAAGGGGCACACAGCAAAAATATACGCCTCTGCTTCTCCTTTCATCGAACACCACCCGTCGTCTTCGTCTTCACCGTTCTCCTCGGCTCGCTTCTTTCCCAAATATCGATTGCACAAATCGAGCCGCATTCCGGTGTCTTTCCCACCTTTTGATCTCACATTGTGCACCGTATTGTTTCGAGGTGGTGTAGGACATAGACGGTGCGAGGTATCGTTTTGGTTATGAAAGGGGTCGGGAGCAACAGGGAGGCCGCCTTGGAGGGCTTCGCTGAAGGTTACGGAAAGCAGCAGGCATGGGGCAAGGCCGCCTCCTCGCCTTTGATATTCCGCTTACTTTCCTGCAGGTCTATGATGTGCCTCTTCTTTTTGTCCGGCCTCTTCATCTTCTACGTGTTTGCAATCGCAGCCTCTCCCTTCTCTTCCTGCCCTGGTAATCCTATCCGCGACTCCGATGCCGAAGAACCAGAAGCACTCATACACATCTCTACCTCCAATTTGTCCTCCTCGCCTCCAGTCTCGCCGCCGCCCGCTCCTCGATTCCCCCCACCACCGCCGTCACCGCCGCCACGTACGCTGCAGGCGGTGGAAGTGGAGCCTACCGGGCTGCAGCACATTGTCTTTGGCATCGCGGCGTCGGCTAATTTCTGGGGTAAACGCAAGGAGTACATCAAGTTATGGTGGCGGCCTCGGCGGATGCGGGGCTACGTCTGGCTTGATCGGCCCGTGAGAGAGTCGAGATCCTCAGCCGCGGCGCTCCCCACCATCAAGATCTCTGCCGACACTTCCAAGTTCCCGTACACCCACAAGCACGGCAGCCGCTCCGCCCTCCGTATCTCTCGCATTGTCTCCGAGACAGTCCGCCTCGGCCTCACCAACGTCCGCTGGTTCGTCATGTGCGATGACGACACTGTCTTTATCGCTGACAACCTCATCCGTGTCCTGAACAAGTTCGACCACAGACAGCCGTACTACATCGGATCCCAATCGGAAAGCCATCTCCAGAACATCATCTTCTCTTACACCATGGCTTACGGCGGTGGGGGATTCGCCATTAGCCGCCCCCTCGCTGCCTCCCTTGCCCGGATGCAGGACCGATGCATCCACCGCTACCCCGCGCTCTATGGCAGCGACGACCGCATCCAGGCCTGCATGGCGGAGCTTGGCGTCCCCCTTACCCACCACCCAGGCTTCCATCAGTTTGACGTCTACGGCAATCTGCTTGGCCTCCTCGCCGCCCACCCCATCGCGCCGCTCCTAACCCTCCACCACCTCGACGTCGTGGAGACCATCTTCCCCGATTCTCGGACTCAGGCAGCCGCGATCCGGCGCATCTTCGACGGCCCGGTCCGCCTCGATTCCTCCGCGGTGATGCAACAGTCGATCTGCTACGACGCCGAGCGACATTGGACGGTGTCGGTGTCGTGGGGGTTCGTCGTACAGGTGGTGAGGGGGATAATGTCGCCGAGGGAGATGGAGAGGCCCGCGAGGACGTTCCTAAACTGGTACCGCCGGGCGGATTACACAGCCTACGCCTTCAACACTAGGCCGGTGGCGCGGAACCCATGCCAGAAACCGTTCCTCTATTACCTCTCGTCTTCTTCGCTCGATAAATCTAACCGCACCACAGTTACCCGCTACAACCGGTACAAGGAATCACGGTCCCCAATCTGCCGGTGGAAACTGGCCGACCCATCGGCGCTCGTCGACGAGGTCGTCGTCTACAAGAAGCCAGATCCCTCTCTGTGGGACAGGGTATGCTTCCCTAGTGCATTTTCTTTTGATTTGGTTTTGTGTTCTATAATTAACATGCTAATGTAACCAGGCACCGAGGAGAAACTGCTGCAGAGTTCTCCAGTCGTTGAAGGTGGGCAAGAAGACCATGGCCGTCGAGGTGGGCGTTTGCCGCGAGGACGAAATCACGGAGGCGCTGTAGAGATAGAAGGCAGCTGATTTGTCGTCCTCTTGACATTTTTATTGTGCATTGCGTTTTCCGAAGTCCTTAACCAAGAAGCCAACTCGATTCATTTCCCTGTAAAATTTTACGAGTAGATTTTTGAGGAGCAGAGATTCGTCTATATCTGTTTTAGTTGGATTTTTCTTCCTTCTTGCATTTGCTTCGTTTCTTCTTCGTCCCGTGGCGTTTAGCCGAATACAGCCATCTGAATAAACCTAACGACGGTCCTTTTCTTGGCACGCAGGAGTGGAATTGGGTGGCGTGAACGATAGCTTTGCACAATTGTTCAATGGGAAAAAGTATATGATTTCAGCCCTCTCAACTTCGCACAAATCTTGAAGAAAATCCAGAGACGGATTCGGCAAACTTTGTTGTTGAGTTTAGCTGCTCTTTATCTTTCATTGCCTTAGTCATTACCATTTGAACCTAAAGATCTTATGATCCAACTAAGTTGGCTAGAGGAAGACGACAGTCAAGACGCGATTTCTTTTAATTTAGTAGTTAGGGATTAGGGAAAAAAAATCATCATTTAGGCCATGGGTTGAGTTCATAGTTCTTCAACACTTGGTTAGGAAGCTTACTAGTTAGGCAACATAGTGAAACAATTTTAAAAGATGCATCCTTCACATTCCTTAAAATTTTTTGATTTAATGTAAGCTAAGCATTGGCTGAGCAAATGAACATAATATTTGTTTGTATTCTCCTTCTATTAGGAAGAATTTATCCTTGACTATTTTGAAATTAGATGTGATAGTTGGCCACTGATGAGGACATTTGAGGATTTTTTTGGGCATTTTAGCAACCATATTTCTTTAAAAAAAGTTCTATAATACATTCAAAGCTTGATATGTGTAGAGAAAATGAAGGGTGAAGTTAGTATTCTTGTTTTGCAATGGATGTTTGTGATTAAATATGAGTAAATGCTCATCTTCTTTGGCCTCATACATTAAAAAGTTTGTGACACCTTTGATAGAGGGTTTATTAGTTCAAGAGAGGTTTAAGGAGTTATGTTAAACCATTAAAGTTTGACATGCAATATACTACTTATGTAATTGTAATGGAAGTTGTTAAGAGTTGGATCAATTAGTCATGGATACCAAGACAAAAGCAAGGAAAAAAAGAGATTTGATGCAGAAGCATCTAACGTGAATTCACAAACACACATCCGTTAGCGTCACACCAGTTTTATAAGTCAATAACTACAATTTTTGATTGAAAATTACTTCAAAATGTTTAAAATTTAATTTTTTGATTGTTTCTACCTTCGTTCACCATCATATCGCTGCCGTCAACAATCGGAGCCACTACCTACTCCTACCATGTCGCTCGCACCACTTCGCTAGGCTCGTGTGACCCGTATTGACCCAAGAACTTGATTGATTATCCATTTGACTCGCATCAACCTAATTTATTTGCTTTGACCTGCGTTGACCTGTGCCAAAATGCCAGCTCTCGCCAACACGCGCTATTCCGCTTGACCCGTGCTTAACTGAAAATTGGACCAAACGTGTCGAGACAATTGCCCACACCACACGGCTCGTATTGTTGTCATTTTGACACTTGGCATTACCAAGAGAAAAGTTCAACATAAATCTTTTAACATTAAAGACAAAGAACATAAACAAATAGAGCTTGGAATAAATAAATGCAATTTTTCTAAGCAATAAGGTAATTTTCTCTGCAGCTCACTTGACAATAATACACTAAACAATTATATTGGGTTTTAAGCTACAAAATGCGTGTATACCTTGCACCTATTTACACAAATTTTCAGAGGAACATGGCTTTTAAGCGTAAAGAATTTGGTAGCTGTACAAAATTGGCCGTTGTTTGAATCAACGGTGATGAGAAGAATCCCAACAGTACTGTGTTTTACCTGCATAATGCCAATAAAAGTACCATTAAGGATCACAGCATATGTCAAAAATATTGTACAGATAGTTAACTAAGAGGACATCTGATTCAACATTATATATACTTGCTAATGTCATTTAAATGTCTATGTTATCTAGTATTTGTATGCTTGTTTTAATGTCATTAAATTGACGATCTCCACTGAGAGCAGAATGGAAGCTCTGATGACCATAATATGCATTGGCGAACTTAGCATGCTATGGTGATTACAATAAGCTTAGAAACTAAATAAAAGAGAGGTGGGGACATGAGAGCCCTTCCCTCAATGGATGATAACAAATTTTAGCAACATCAAAATATAGCATAAGATGGACTAAATTAAAAAATATGTAATACTATCAAAAAATGATGTCAAACAAAACAAGGTAAAATAGAAAGTTAAATAGAAAATGATTGCGCAATTATATGGTGTGTTGATAGCAGCATTTACAGAAGTATTCTGCCTAGAATTTGGCTCTATCCATATAGGCAATGACAAGCAAAAGAGCAAGATAATAAAACGAATTTTGCAAGCATACCTGAAGTTAGACAAGGGCGGCATGAAGCACGCCTCTTGCACCTCAAAAACAAGATTTTGCTTCACTTGCTTAACGCAATCTTATTGAAGTTGGGTAAGCCATTTTTGTAAGCAGATACCTGCATAAGAATTCTTCGTGAAAATTTACCAACATAAGATATTTCTGGCAAAAGGAACTAGATTCTATGTCCTATATTTGAAAACAAGGGGCAAGTGTAAACCAAATCTATGACTTCTATAACATATGTGGATGCACAGTTATGGAAGATGAGTTACAGAACCCTGAAACTATATTTAATTAGATGCAAAAAAATAGACACAGATGCAGCAGATATGACCACATGATTTCCCCAAAAAAAATCATCAACAACAATCTTATAAGAAAGGGGGATGGCGGACACATACCGCCTCGATATCAATTTTGTATACAAGGAGCTTGCGCCTCTCTCGACAGCTGGTCCTGTATGCGGCGGCCACGTGAGCTAAGCCTAGAGCCAAAGAGCTCAAAAACAGAGCCTCCACTACGGGCCCTTCTCTTACCCAAATGGACAGAAGGTGACGTTTCCCAGGTGCTTCGGTAGAACCAAACATGGCGATTGCTTTCAACGACACAAACCCTGCAGAAGCTGAGGCGCACAAGGTTGTCACGGCAAGATACGGGCCCCGACCGCTAAAACAGAAGTAGAAACCTGCACAACAAAGCCCAAAATCCTCTCAGAGACATTAAATCAAACAAGTGGTGACCACAACATCAGTTCTGGTGCTTACACAATATGAAGAAGGACCTTGCTGCGGAGACGAGGGGTAAATCGACAAGGCAAATTTGGAATCGGTAGTTTCTGAACTCCGAAGCTAGCGCCGGCACTGAAAATGCCTTGCCGTTGCCGGTGGCCGCAAGAAGGACCGAAGGTAGAACCAAATCAATGAGGACGACAAGAAGCGGCGGGGCGCAGTCAAAGAAGAGGGAGGCGAGCATGTTGGCGACAAAGAACGCCGCCTTTGCACTTCTCTGCGCGCGGCCCCAAATTCTCTCCTTTTTCGAATTCATCGCCAATGTCCAGCACTTCGACGAGCAATCGAAGCGAGGTTGCTGCTGTGTGTCCGAAGGGGGCATCGACGTGAGAAGAGAAAATACAGCGGCGAGCGAAATAAAAGCGGAAAATCTTACCGTATCAGGGCTGCGATTGCTTTAGAATTTTCTTCTTCAACGGCCGCGTTCAAAGCTTTTCTTTTCGCTTTGGATAGTCCTACTTTGCCGCGCCGGGCTAACGTTGACATGTCGAAGCTTCAGAAGCTTCCAAGTTGCACGAGCCGAAATATGTGTTGAAATTTAAAAATAAATTTGCATAAAAAATTTTTAATTTAAAAAAAAGGTTTAAATAGATTTTCATCTTTGATATATTTAAATAATAAAAAAGTATTTAATCAATTTGGGTACAAATTATTAAACTTTATGTGCTCGTTATGGTAATTATATTTGATGTTAATAAATTTAAAATAAAATCTTTAATATCAATCTCGAGTTGTCTCTTTGGTTTGCATCATCATGATAGGATGTATTAAGTCATTGATCAACTTTATTAGTCTAAAGAGTGAACATATTTGAGATCTTGATTATAGAATGATAAATAATAAAAAGCATTGTAGCAAAATCACCTAAAATAATTCATTACATGTCTTGAACTATTTAATTAAAATTATGTAAATATTATTAAAATTTTTCTTCAAGAAGACTTTATTATTTAGTACATATTGTAATATACTTTAACTATTTTTTTGCAAAATCACCTAAAATGATTTTAAATAATCTATCAAACAATTAAATCCAATGATATAATAACATATGAATTGGATGATCCAATGCTCATTTCCAAATGATCTTTTTATGGTTTGATAGAATAATTTGATGCTCATGGATTTAGTTTATGTTAAAACTCTAATGATTTTGATCAGAGGTGACCACAATGGTGGATATTGATCCAAATTATAAAATGGATAAACTTCGGATCCTTAAAACCAATGACTATAAAGGCATACATGTTTAGAAATCTTGATTTTTGATAAACAATAAAGTCAGTAAAACTATTCTCCTTGTTTTATTTCATTCCATGACAACATATATATGTGTATATATTATGTGTGTGAAAATACTAATAATAAATATACAAAATGATAAAAATATGTTTGTTTAATAAAATAATTTAGAAATAAAAATTTTTAAAAAATAAATACATCATAAATGTCTTATATATGATTTATTATAACATAAATAAAATAAAAATATATTAAAATAAAATATTATGTAAATTTTCTGCCAACTTTCTCATGTAGCTATCTTGCATCAACCCCTTATTAAAAAAACTATCCCATAGAGTCATTGACACAGAAGCATCTTGTACTAGCTTACAAACACACACACACACACACACACACATTAACATCATACCAGTCTCATTCGAAGTCAGAGTTGTACTTAAACTGAATCATATTTTGATTAGTCATTTTTGTTAACTATGAGGTTCAACTACGACATTCTATTTTTTTTTCTATGGTTAACTCTGTTATTTTTGCTCTATTCGTCCAAGCATATTTTAGAGTAAAATATGTCATCATTGACATCACTTATCGTGCATGCTTCGCTAATTAGCACTAATCATTCGCCATCACTTAGTTGTATGCTGCTCCCAATCGCTATCTCCTGGTTACTCAATATCATCTAATCGCTCACATCACCAGGCTGCACGATGTTCTTTGACCACCCAACATTGCCTGGTTACCCGTCAACCACCCGTCATCTTACTGTCATTGACTGCTTGTATCATAATCATACTGTAATTGATGTCTAATTGTTATGTTGCATGATTACATAATTTTTCTTAAGTTATTATTATTTTTATATATTTTTATATTTTATATTTAATATAATTGATCCATTTGAAGTTAATATCTTAGAATTATAAAAATTTTATATATTTTTATATTTTACATTTAATGTGAATGACATATTTGGAGTTAATTTATTAGAATTTTTAATATCTCTTTTAGATTTTTAAGTGATTCAACTCTAAAATTATCTTATCTTATGCCTACTTGGAGTTAATAAATTAAAATTCTAAAGACCTCTTTTAGATTCTTAAACAATTTAACTCTAAAATTATTTTTCTCATGTTGATGTCTCATATTTCTCATACTTATATGTTTTCAAATTGTATTTAATTCTTTTTTATATAGTTATTGAACTCTTTTTCATCTATAAAAAAAGAGACTTTCTCATTATATGGTGGTTGTTAATGAATACAATTTTTCTTGTCTGTACGTTTCTATATTTGTGAGTAAAAAGCGTGCATCCAATTCTAATTTGCCAAATTTTAACTTCTCATTCCCTTGTGAGAGACAAAGATTGAAAGTGAGAGACTTTTCATCGAAAGAATAGATAACCAAACAAACTTTTTTTTACTCTAACACCCTCAAGTCTCCACCCATCTTTTCACTCCCTTAATAAAACAACCAAACTATCACCTTACTTAGCAAATCTCTAAATTTTAGTCTATCATCTTATTTCCTCTTTAACCAAGCTTTTTCACTAACCCAAACCTCCATCTCGTTATCCTTTTCTATCTTTGGTGCTTCACACACCAACTAAAAAAAAACTACAAGCCATCATTGCCAAAATGTATACTTTTTTTCTATAACTTTTATTTGTTATATAGTAATCTAAAGTTACGATTACTCTTTTTTATTGAAGTATTCTACATAAAGTTTGCCTTAAATTCTTTATTTTATGTATGAAATTGGATATGAAAAAAAATAACTCAATAAGATTTTATACTTAATACTTAATGTATTGTAATCTACTCCACTTAATGGTCCATGTTATAATTTTGAACATTAATATTTCAATAATTTTAAATTGCCACATACTCCATATAACCCTAATTATTAGTATATTGTATCTTTTAATATTTTTTAATATTTTATTGAATATGTCTAGTATTATAAGCTCCAAATTAGATTTTAATAGAAGTCTAATTTGTCTTACATCAATTATACTCCAAGTGAATATTCATTAAACTCATCATCAATCTTTCCAACTCTTTTTTATGATAAGAATATTAGGTAATCTAATTATATGAAAGGTTTGACAAGTTAACTCTGTACATCTTTTGCCTTAATCATCTATCAATGTGCTTGTGTATAATCTTATAATAATCAAATATAACAATCTCTAAATCTTGGGACTTATGTCTAATATCTTTGAAGTATCTCATACTATATTATAAGTCTCCATATTATGATTAAAATTAATTTTTATTACATAAATATGAATAACATGCTTATAAAATAGGAAAGGAATTTGAAGAGAAGAAATAAATATGAAACTTAAATTTCATATACATAATGGAGGAATTAAGAATTTGTGAATTAAAATGTAAATTTCATGAAAGTTTTTTTTATAGGTGAAGAGACAAGATCCAAATCGATTTTTAGCTTGGTAGGAATAAAAGATTTATACTAGTTTTAAGGTTAATTTACTTTTTAAGCTTTATGCTTTGTATGTGGCTCAGGATTAGATAAAAGAATAAATCCTTTATTTGAGAGTAAAATTCTATATTTTTAAGGTTAAATTAATATTGATTTCCTCTCTAAAAAAAGTTTTACAAACTATATATACATTCAACTCTATAACTATTCATTTCACATTGACCTAAGACAATAGTTTTTTTTTGTTAATGGCATATCCTTGCACCAAATATATAAAAGAGAATATTGACCAAGTGTCACTTCTCATTAGAATAAAACTAATAATACTTGATAAAATATAATCAAGTATCAATTATGAGGCTAAAATAGAGTAAGGAGGAAAATACAAAAATATTAAATAAAAATAAATGAGGGTGATAAAGAAAATATCTCAAATTTAAATATCTAGTTTAAGATAATTAAATTAAAAGATATCACATAATATCTAACTATCTACAATTTGAAAAGCTATGAAGTACTTATATGAAATATGATAATAAAATATATATTATTTAAACATATAAATTTTCTCTATTTCAAACTCATAAAATACAATATAATCTCACCATCGTAATCTTAAGATATCATTTAGAGACTTAAAGTTCTATGAGTGTACATCTTTGCTTATAATATAAATAAAAAATAAGTGTAATATATTTAACAAAAAATTATTAGTTATAAGTCATAAAACAATATGAAAGAACATAAGCATATCTAATAAATAAAATAAAATAGTAAATAAAATATTACATATAAATATATAAATGCAAGAACAATATTAGTGTGTAATATTCTCAAATATCTATATGATGTATGAATTTAATCTATCTCATAAAAAATAAAAATATTTCAAAATATTAAAATAAATATAAAATTAGATTGAGCTCATCAAGGTTATTTCAACGACTCTTATTTCAACTATAAAGGCATACATGATTAGGAACCTTGATTTTTTATAAAAGGCAAATCAATAAAACTATTTTCTTTATTTTATTTCATTACATAATAACATATATATATATATATATATATATATATATATATAGTATGTGTGTGTGTGTGTGTATGTATGTGTGTTTGTGTGTGTATGTGTATGTATGTTTATGTGTGAAAATATATATAGTAAGTATATAAAATGACAAAAATATAAAAGCATATATGATTAGGAACCTTGATTTTTGATAAAAGACAAATCAATAAAACTATTCTCTTTATTTTATTCCATTCCTTAGCAACATATATACATATATATATATATATATATATACATATATATATATATATACATATATATATATATATATATATATATATATATATATATATACATATATATATATATATATATATATATATATATATATATACATATATATATATATATATATATATATATATATATATATATATATATATATATATATATATATATATATATATATATATATATATATATATATGTATATATATATATATACATATATATATATATATATCTTTGTGTGTGTGTATATATATATGTATGTGAAAATACAAATAGTAAGTATATAAAATGACAAAAATATATAAATTTAATAAATAATTTAGAAATAAAAATATGTAAAAAATAAATATATCATAAATCTCTTATATATGATTTATTACAATATAAACAAAATAAAAATATACTAAAGTAAGAAAAAAAAGTTATAAAAATATTATGCCAAACATCCCATGTAGTCTATTTTGCATAACCTCCTCCACCCCCTCATTCCCCCCCTCCCAAATCAAGAAAAATTCTATCTTATAATATTATACTCTAAATAAACATTCATTAAACTCATGATCAATTTCTCCAAGTCAATATTCATTAAATAAGCTAACTCTGTACATCTTCTGTGTAAATCATCTATCGATGTGCTTGTGTATGATCTTTTAACAATCAAGTATAGCCATCTCTGGTTCTTGGGACTTATGTATAATATCTTTGTAGTACCTCATATGATATCATAAGCATTCATATGATAATTATGATTATTTTTTATTATTAAATAAATTTGAATAGCATGCTTATTGAATAGGAAAGGAATTTTGATAGGAGAAATAAATATAGAACACAAAATTTATAACTTTCACATGTATAATGAAAGATTTAAGAATTTATGAATTTAAATACAAACTTCATTAAGTTTTTTTATAAGTGGATAGATAAGATCTAAATTGATTTGTAATTGAGTGGGAATAAAAGATTTAGGCTCATTTTAAGGTTAAATTACTTTTTTAGATTCATGCTTTGTTTGTGGCTCAAGATTAAATAAATGAATAAAACTTTTATTTGAGAACAAAATTTTAAAATTTTAAGGGTAAATTAATATTGATTTTCTTTCTGAATAAAATTTCTATGGACTATTTATATATTCAACCTCAAAACTATTCATCCCACATTATCCCAAGGCAATAGGTTTTTTTGTTGATGACATATCCTTGCAACAAGTATATAAAAGAGAATATTGACCAAATGTCATCCGTCGCCTAGCTAAAATCTAATAGAATAGCATAAAATATATTTAAATATCAATTTATTAGATTAAAAATAGAATTAATAGCAAAATACCAAGAATATTAACTGAAAATGTGTGAAAGCCATAAAGAAAACACCTCAAAATTAAACCATCTAGTTTAATACAATTAAATGAAAAGCCATCACGTGATATCCAGCTATCTATAATATGAAAAATTACAAACAAATTGCTTATATAAAAATATAACATGCTCTCATAAAATGTCTCTATTTTAAACTCACAATATATAACGTAATCTCATCCTCATTATCTTAAGTTATTATTTGTAGATCTATAACTCTATAATTGTCCATATCATGGTTTATAATATAAGAAAAAAAATGAACATAATATATTTAGTAGATAACTAATAGCTACAAATAAAAAAATAGTTTAAAATTATAAACATATAGTTAATAAACAAAAAAATAATAAATAAAATATTTCATAAAAATCTATAACTTCAAGCAAAATATTAGCGTGCGACATCCTCAAATCTCTCAACCAAGTAAGAATCAAATCTATCTCATAGAAAGTACTAAGTTAATAAAAATAAAATATTTCTAAGTATAGACATAAAAAAAAAATTAGATAAAAGTAATTGAGACAAGTTTAATGGCTTTTTATTTCATCTCAATTAAAGCTCATATAGAATTATAACAATTTTTTAAAGTTTAAATGATAAATTAAATCATTAAATAATTATATATAAACACAATACTAAAATAAATTAGTATTTAACCTAATATTATCGATTCTTCTTATCGAGTATCCCGAGTGTAACTAGGGCTTTTCCTCTCCTGCGAACATACAAATTTTTCTTTCTTGTTTGTTAACCATGGTAATATTAAAGAGCAAAACATTTTCACAAATAAATAAAATATTGTTGATTATAATCTATTGCAGGTCATGATCTAAGATTTAAATCAACATCATTCTCAAATGTTTTAAATAAAATATTATTGATGACTTAAGAAATTTATTAGCAAAAAACAAGAAAAAAGATAAATAGTGTAATTCCAAGGTGATCTTTTTATAGCAACATTCAAAGAAGCATACATGCGAAAATGGAATTCAGCACGTGCCCAAAACAGTATGATCTCATTGATGACGTAACGAAAATTCAATTCAGAAATTGGTGGCTGTTTGTGTTTGACATTCACGGTGGAAATTTTGATAAATAAAGACTTCTTAAGTATTGTACAAATATTTTTTTATAAGTATTTAGCAGTTGTATTTAGAATTAATTGAAGCTTTTGTATTACAATTTTATGTGAATAGAAAAACATTTTTTTACTAATATATATATATATATATATATATATATATATATATATATATAGAGAGAGAGAGAGAGAGAGAGAGAGAGAGAGAGAGGAGATGACACATAGATGCAAAAAATAAAAAATAAAAAGATTTATTAAATAGCTAAAATTATTATAAAAATGTCAACAACAAAAATAGTAGCCGTTTGTTTCATTTTTTTTCTTATGAGATTCTTGATGAACCCACTAAAGAAGATATTTTTTATTATCTTATTAATTTCAATCTTCAAAGAAATCACATAAAAGTTAGATGACAATTAAAAAAAATAGAAAATAAGAATAAAAGGAAAAATTTTATTGAGATAAAAAAAAATGAATATATTATCTTTTATTATATTAATAATGTTTGCATATTTTTGTAATTATACTCACCATAACTTCCATAATTCTTTTCGTTTCAAAAGAACATCAAACACATAGATTTATTCAAATTGATATTTTTTATTTTACATATTATCGAATAAATTCTTCTTGTTCTATTATTATTGTGATTAATAAATCATAGTCCTAAGCTTCACATTGAAATACAACTCTTTAATATCAAGTATAGATTAAGCATATTGATGTTAGTTATCATTATTTTATTCTAATGAGATGGTGTTACCTTTATTTAAATATAATTTACAAAAGAACTTTTGTATAAATTAATTAAGCATCTACAATATATTTGTACGAGAAAGTCATATGCCACCTAAATTATTAATATGATAATTAATCTTAAATGCCCAATTAATTTTTATGTTTTTATAAATTTCATGATAATTCATATCTTGATTTAGATAGTCTTATCATTTATATCATTCTTTATGTAGAGAGATACAAAATATTAGTGTTAAGTAGGAGTTGAAGCTATAATATAAATTATTTTATGCAATCATCAATAGTAATTTATGATATTTTTTTAATACTATAGATTAATACCAAATTTAAATGAATTATAATTATTAAAAAATTTTGTGACATCATTGTCTTGTTATATTGAAGTATTATTTTTTTAGATTATCCCATCTTAAACTAAGTAGATTTTGCAACTGCTTAATCATGGACTCTTCATGAGATCCCATGCAAGTTTATTCCTAAAAAGTAAATTGACATTTTAAGATTATTACATTTTATATAAAAGATAAGATCTTTTTCTTCGTAACCAATGTGAAAGGATTTACTCCTACACTTTTAGAAGCTTTACATAATGGCTATTCTCTTTTTTGTGATTCTTTTTTCTTAGGACAATAACATAATGTCTATTCCTCTCCCTCTTTAGGCATTACAGTATTATCTTATCTTATTCTATATTTTGTAAATTCTTCATAAAGTGAAAGATAAGATGTTAGTTTTACATTCCTTTAGTACCTATAATAAAATATTATAGATAAGTGCATCTCAAAGTATGTTAAAAAGTAAATTTTATTGTATCATTAGGTGACATGATGTACATGAAAACTTTTTGCTATTATATAAATTAGAGCTTATATTTATTAGACACAAATTATAATATTCATTCTTTTTAGGTTAGATTTTTCTATGAAAGGAGAAGGCATAACTTTGTAAAGGGAAATTGTCAATAAATCAAAAGCCTTATTCTCAAGATAAGAACTTATCTTACTTCTCTATTCATTTACCAAGAAAACATCATACTTCATTGGTAATTAAAGCTCAAACTTACAAAAGTTTGTATATGTAACACCCCAAAAAGTAAATGAAGATTTCTTTAAGATTCATCAAGCCATCTTTGCTTGTACATATGTAACGAGTTTGGAATTTAACTCAAGACAAAGTGATGGTAAGATGTCATGGTTGTACTCATGACAACAAAATTTATTCCATTATATAACCTGTATCTTAAGGTGCTAGAACCACTAAAATTATTCTCTAATAAAATCATGTCATGCTTGCACTTGTGAAAGCAAAATTTATCATAATATTTTACCCATTTCTTAAAGAATCAGAATCATTAAAATTATTCTCTAATATTAGTTTATCACATACATAATATAAATGGAGGGATACCAAGTATTTTAAACTTTTACACTAATATTATTATAACATCTCACTCTTTCTAGTGAGATATTATCTAGAACTAATCAATTTTATCCTTTACTAAGAGGTCCTTTTCTTGAATAATCATTTATTCCAAAACTATTATAACTCCAAAATGTTATGAATTTACTTATAAAGTTTAAAATCTACTTTCGTATAACTAATGTTGATCATATTTGTTTATGTACCCTTCCACCTAAAATCCCATTAGGAGTTGCTCAATGTCTGATAATCCTTTTTTAGGATCACCTGATGGTTACTTGTTTCTCTCTTTGGTTTTGAGAGTTAAGGGCCCATCAGCTTCTGCTTATTTCATCTTCTAATCTAATTAAATTAGAGTTAAGACTTGGATATCGTATGTTAACACCTAACCTTCATTAGTGAGATATTTTCTTAAACTAATTGATTTTTTTTCTTATTTAAGGACCCCTTATTGCTTAGTTTCTTATCCAAAAAAACATTTCAACTTTAACATGCACAATCATGAAATTCTTATAGGATCCAAGTTTAGGTTTTCCCTAAAAGACCCTTATCATTTTAAGACTATGAATTTATTTATAAAGCTCACGATCTATTCTTCTATAATTGATATGAGACTTATGTATTTTTATCGCTCTACCTAAAAGATGGTTAAGAGTCACATCTTGTTTGATGATTTTTCTTTATTAGACATCACCTACTAATAACTTCTCATTTTCTTTGATCTAAGGTGTTGCGGTTATATTACAAAAAAAGATAAAATTCAATTATAATACCTCTCCTTTTTTAATCAATATAGCAAATGACATAACTAAATACAAGTTAATATTGTTATTAGCACAATAACTTATTATTACATCATATTCAAATGTCTTGTTACTTATTACATCAATTTTAGTAGAGTAATTTGAGATTAATAACTATTAATAAGTTTTTAGTTCATTTCCCTACTCTTATGAAGTCTCATGTTATGCATTTATAATGTATCGACCTCACCTAACTAGTTTATATTAATTCACAAAATAAAAGGTAAGCATAATTGATTAAACATGTGAGGTCTATTAACATCTAAGATAAGAACTTGATAATGGAATAAATTCAAAAACTAACTTTCAAAAAAAATAATTTCATATCAAATTACTAATAACTAAAACATTTGAGCAAAAGTCTAACAATAAAACTCAAAATATAAATAAATCATATTAAGTAGAAAGATTTTGTTTAATTATAAAACCCATAACATAAAAAGACTATGCCAAGTAGAAAGTATACAGAACCACAGCTAATATACCATAATCATCAATATATATAATAGATCCTCTAATACTCAAAGCTACAAATACACTACTCATCAAAATATTTAAAGAGTAATTCCTCATACATGACTTTATAATCTTTATCTCTGTGTAATTGATGCATGACCTTTAATGTAAATATTAATAAAATTTTATAAGACTTAATAGATAAACTAATAAGATAATAATATATAAATAAACTTAGCATAGCATATAGATAAATATAAGAATAAGAGAAATTAATCATATGACACATTATATTGTAGGTGAAGATAAATAACATGGATCATGCAGTACAAAGAGAAAGATTGCATAATACTATTTGATATAAAAAATTAATTTTCTTAAAATACAAATGTTAACAAATGGAGGCAACAAATAAGAGGAGAGCCCAATTAACAGTAAAACCATTAGATTTGAGTGGACAAAATGGTGAGGAGGAATCCTTTGAATAGGCCCAGCTATTGGAGGAAAATAGAGAGTCAAGAGAAATGACAGGGCATCAAATGAGTATAAAGGAAGAGAAGGCCATAACTTAGAAAACGCTTTGGAATAAATTTGAATAGTTTTGCTTTAATTAAGAGCATCAGAGAGATAAGAAGAAAGAGAGGAGGTTTTATTTAGGGTTGAGAAAGAATTTGTAAAGATTGAGTAAGAATTAAAAGCAAATTGAGAGAGAAAATTGGGCTTAAAACTGTAGCTCCTAGAAAGTGAGAGAGAAAATGCACAACTTGAAAATTAGATTCATAATGTGACCACTACATATAGAAATAACATAGATAAATTTTTATTTATGTGTATATGTTTCATGTTTATTGCTTAATTTATAGATCACTTAGGAGAAGATATAAAATGTTAATTTGAGAATATCTATTATCATTATTTGTAATAACAAGTTGTATGGTGTTCCCTCACTAACCTATCCTAGGTTTTGGTGTCATGCCAATTAATTTTTTCTTGTATTTTATATAGACAAGTAAAAAAAAAGTAAATTTAAAAACTCATTTGGAGAAAACATCTTTAAAACATTTAGAAAGCAAAATTTGAAACTTTTCAAAATCACCTTTAAATGGAAACAATTTACATTGAAATCACCTTTAAAATAAAACTATATTTTTGAAATCAAATAATAAATTTAAAAGAATTAGACAATGTGATACTAAATCTGGGAATAACCACATGAGGTCACCACATTATCGTTCAACCACCACTTCATATTATCAACCCATTACATATAATCCCACTTTTATCAACACTTATGAGCGGAGTGCAAATTGATTACTCTTATTTTAATTATAAAATTGTTCTTTACTATGACTACTATGACATTGATGATGATATTCTTAATAGATGTTTATAGCTTCCCCAACATCATCTTCATAAAACTAATTACTTTATATGGATTGGTTTCTTTCTCTTTGAAATTAATACATTCTCAAAATAAACAATTGTATTCAATTATAATCTGAAGCAAAAATAATTCCCCTTTTTCTAATAAAAAACTAATAAGCATCTATTTCTCTTTAGTTTGGTCTTTTCAATCTAGAAAATAAATCTCAAATGCTATAAAATTCTACAAGTTGATTATTATTTGGTGACATCTTAATAACATTCAACATTTCTTATTTTAAAGCTATCATGAAATTGTTTTTTGTTTCTTGAATTCAATATTACTTGAAATTAAAAGTTAGTCTGCTTGATCTTATAATTGGATTTTAAAGCCTTGAAATCCAAAACATATTGAGCTAAACTTTTTAGGAATGTCTTTATTCACATAAACGTCAAACATGCATATTGAAGACCTTTTCAAATCCATCTATTTTGCTTTTCTCCAAATCTAAGCTGCTATTCTTCATAACAATTATGCAGATCATCATGACTATGCCATAGCAAAAGGATGTCCTTACTAATGGAAACGAGAGAGCACCTCTAGGAGGCCAAACTTATTTTAGCGATGATATTCTAACAATCAATGAAATTTTAGCTATGACAGAGTTTATATAAACAACTTGTTCAGTGTCGACTAGATGGCAGTACCAAGCAGAGAAAACTTGACCATCTTCTTTGTCTAGCCATAATAAACTTGGTTGGGTGAGAGTTCTAAACCTAATGAAGCATTTTGGACAAGGAAATTACCCTAGCCACTCAAGCCAAAATGGTTACATTGTGATTATGATGGTTATTATTAATTATTATTGAAAAGAAAAAATAAGAAAAAAAAGACTTTTTTTTTTTCACAAATAAGAGCAAAAGTGTTTTTGAAAATCCGGCCATGCATCCCCCACGTTGGTTTTTTCTAACGGTCAAAACCATTTTTAAATGAATTTTTAAAGTACCTTAAGAAATTATTTGTCACAACATTGAGATGGCTACTCCTGCTTTAATAATGAGATAAATATAAAATATCTCACAAAAGAAGTCGACATATATCGCAATATATTATAACATTGAACAGGTAAAACAACGTTGGTTTCACCATATCATCCAAACGTTCATCCGGGTGGCCAACACAGAACAGTACAAAGATTTAATTTTAAACATAGCAAATTATATAATTTATATATTATAATTATCATTGATGTATTCTCCCTGCGTGAGATGCTGTTCTTCTTTGTTCTGCATCGTCAAATCAGCCTTCTCACGGAGGCTTTCGTAAGCCTGCTTCAGCAACATCTCCATGTACCTATTGTACGCTTCTCTCTGCATCTCCACGCGCATCTCCACCTACAAAATAGTTCGATAGACTTTCGATGCATTAAAGATGAAAACGAAGAAACATCGTGTTCTAAACAGGTTTCAACATAGCGAACTCAAGCAAAGCAACCATTAATGGCAGCTTTTGTTACCTGATGTTCGATGAAAAGAAGAGATATTAAGGGTGAAAATATAGAGAAAATAGAGGGTATTCTAATACCTCAGTTCTTTGCTGCTTCTCCTCTTCAGAGAACCTAAAAGCAAAAGCCTCACTCTCCATGCTTACTCTGCTGATTTCTCACTGCCTGTGAGTTCAACAAACTGTTCTACTTCTATAAATAGAGAGCTTCAGTGAAGCAAAGGTAGACGAGCTTGTCTTCATCCTCTCGGTCCCTTGTGAGCTCAGGTGGACCGAGCCCCGGCCATGGCCTGCAGAATTCGAATGGCCACATCGTTTCCTTCCAAATAGTTATCCAAATGGAACGGCACGAGTCCATTCATGGTGCTTTCATGCATTGAAGCGAACAGCTTTCATGCATTGATCTGTCTTCTATAGTTTTATAATGCTGTTAGTTTGAATAAGTTGAAGGCCGGATCCAAGTTAGACTTCTTTTTCTGGGGGCTGCGATTCGCCAAGGCTTTGCTGCTCATTTTTTACATTTTTATTTCTAATAAAAAAAATAAAATATCATATTATTTAAATATTTCTAAAAAAAATAAAATATCATATAATTTTATTTTTTTATTAATCTAAATATTCGACGTTAGCTTTGTGGTGCACAACACTTGTATGTTTTCAGATTTTCATGAATATTAAAAAAAAGGTCCGTTAAAAAACATTAACGAAGAGAAATTTGGCCGTTTGGAGACCTTGGGATGCTTCACAGTATTTATTTATTTATTTATTTATTTTTTGTAGAAGATATTTTTTGTACTAAGGAATAACAAAATAATGGCATGTTATTTACTGAAAATATTTTGAATTTTTTTTCTAAGTGCTCTAACTTTGTTACATTTGTGACAGCTTCATAAGCCAGATAAACATTTTTTGTTTTATAATGAAGCATTTTTCAAAAATACCTAACTATGCTTTTTTTTACAATATTATATAATAATGTAACCAGTAAACATCAACGAAAATTCTTTTTGCTCTTCTATTTTTACACTTATCTTTAATTTCAAAACCAATTCAATCAGGAAATTATTTTAATAATAATATCTTATATCAAACAAATTTACCCATTACAAAAGACCAAACCTAGAGAAAATGAATAATCGTTTTTGTTTTAACCCACCTAATATAGGTTAAAAGCACAGTCAGGTTATGGTTGAAGCGTCATTTTCAAATTAAGTTTTTCACAAAAATATTTTTGAAAACACAATTAGATATTTTCTCTCATTAAATTTGAAATTTTATTTCTTTTTTTAATTTAAAAAAATAAAAACCAAATTTGCTAGGATTCAATTATATTTATTTTGTTTAAGTTTAAAATTGAATTTTGGATTAGATCTATCTTTAGCCAAAGTTATCTTTTAAGTAAAGATCAACTTGTGATGAAACTCCATTTATAATATTATAGTAGATGTATTTATCATATTATGATAAGTTAATAATTTTTTAATTGTCATTTTTCTTTATTATTGTTTGAACATGTGACTTGTCCTCCTCCAAATGATCGTCGTGGCATGCTGACTTTTATCTTCAATGTCGGATTCTTTATTGTTGCTAATAGTCACGCTCTGTTACACATTTACAACTTGTATTGCATCATCTAACAACTAATATTTATCTTCTTTGTTAATTTTAAATATTGTTACTTTTCATTAAATCGATAAGTTGCAACTCTAATTGCTTTGATTAGTTTCTGTTCTTTCTCTCTTCTTTTCTTCTTTGATTCTTATTGTCTTGAAATCTTTTATGTAAACCCAAATTCTCCTCCTAACTCTAATCAATTTAAGACAAGATGATCATTATATTATCTTTTATTAATGTTTTGATTTTTTATTAAAAAGTTTTTTAAAAAAATTAAATGATTTTTGGTACATCAAAATTATCATCACGATTGATGTCAAAGATCATCTTTCAAAAATAATTTTATTTTTAAATTTTAAAATATTTTATTTTTTTAATTTATTTTGATGTACAAAATAAAAAAACATATCAAATCATATAAAAACACTTATGATTAAACTTTATTTATTCAAAATTTTATTATAAGAAAATTTCAAGATTTTACACGTTAGCTCAACCAAAGATACCAAAAGAATTAGAACATTTATTTTGCCGTCACAAGATCCAAAACAACTATTAAATAATTACCTTATAATCATTTTTCTTTTTCTTATACGAATGAGCTTTTTTTTGTTAATATCATAAAATACAATAAACGTAAGTTTGTTTAATAGATTTTTACAACCAAAGGATTCCTTTGACAATGCTACCCAAGTTTGTTAGATATTGATGATATGATTAATTAAATAAAATTGTTACATCATATAATATTATTTAATATTATGATTTTGCTATTTAAAATTAATATCTAGATATCATCCACATTTAGATATATAAGAGAATTAATTTTGGCAATTAAAACACAAAAGGAAAATAAGATTAATACTCAAAAGATGATTCTTTCTTTTGTTTAACCTTTCTCAAAAGAAAAAAAAAATTAAAAATTTCTGAAGACAAAAAGCATAAAATTATTTAAAGATCTCATATTTTCCACATAATGCAAATGGATCAATATCCAACAGCTGCTTCCCATTTGAACCGGTCAGATCGAGCGGTTCAGACGTCTCGTTGCCTATCACCGATGCTAACGACCGGTTCTTACAATATTTGACGATAATTGTATAAACCGGGAGAAAAACAAAAAAAAAAAAAAAAACAAAGGAAATTAGATATCTTCGATCGGTTTATTTTAACCTTTTGGCTCTTCCTAACCGTAATACCGACCTTTTGCATAGAAAACAACTAAGATAAATCTGACATTTTTTTTTATTATCATTAAGTCGCCATCGCCATTTTCTCTCTAACTCGGTTTGATAAAAACATATAAATTTTAATAAATATTTTTAAAAATAACAGAAATATTTAAAAATTTATATTGATAAAAACAATTTCTTTTGTACATAAAATTAAATTGATTTATTTAATTTATATAAGCTTACAGTTAATAAGTCTTGTTCGAAGAAAAATTAAAAGTCATAATTATTCAGATGAAAAACAAATGAAAGAACCAATATTTAGCCAGTTTGATTTTTGTTTTTCAAAATATAATTGATTTTTTTGTTGGAAATAAATTATTTTATTTTTTCTATCCACAAATTTGGATCAACACAAAATTCAATATATCATATATGTTATGATTTTTGTGTATTTTTTCTATAGTTGCTTGTTTCTTAGGCTTTTTTAATTAAAGATTAATTTTGCATTTCTTGAATAAAAACACTTGTGGTGACAAAAAGGTATCTAAAACTACATCAAATAATTTAATGAATTTTATTTATTTTAAATAATAATACACGACATTATTCTATCATTAATTTAATAAATTTAAACTACTTTTTATCTTCATAGAACATATTTATTTTTTAGTAAAAGAAAATCAAAAACTAATTTGTTCAAATTTTATTAGATAAATTCTTTTTAATAATAAATTTTAAATATATTTATTTTCAATAATGCTTTGAGAGCAGTCAAGTAAGATTTTCTTGATAATATATCATTAAATGTATAACTCTTCATTAACATTTAATAATTATATTCGATCAACATTTACTTATCTTAGTTGGTCAATTTTGATTCTTCTGTAATTCAGTCTTTATGTGCACCAACTCTTTTTTAATAAACATAATTTATAGCTTTAAATTTTTTATATTACCAATCTAGAAATAACATATTTTAAATTACAAGACTTAGGATAAATCATTGGAAGGCTTAGATTTTCTATATTTAAAAATTTAAAATTTAATCTTGCTAATTAATAATTGGGATAAATAATGTGATGTTAAACTTAAATGCATGCTCAGCCCATAAGTAGAATTTTGAAATCCACAACTATCACATTCGAAATGGAATTTGACTACTTAATTAAGTATGGATATAATTACCATATTATTCAACCATATTTGAATAAAATAATCCAACTTAAAATCTAATTTTGTTTAATTTGGATATGATTAATAAAAAAAAATCAATTGAAAAGTTTTTTTTTTCCACTCAGTTTAATTTTTTTAATTGAAATAGTATTTGAAAATATGCGATTTTCATCGATATTCAAAATTTGATTAATCGAGAATTGAGCAAATATTTAATATAAATAAAAATAAAATACATTCGTGTCTTACTCCTAAAATAATCGATTTGCTAAAGTTAGCGGGCATGTTTTTTAAATATTTAATATAAATAAATCAAAATCTCGATAACCGTCGCCAGGAATTAGTTTATATATTTGTTATTTGTTTGTTTAACGGCTAGTAATACAAACAATTACTGTATCATAATTATTCCACGGCTAATTAACTGCTAACTACTTAGAAGAAAAATGTATATTGTCTTATTTGGTAAATTTTGTGCTTGATAAACTATTGTATATCTCCCTCATGTGTACACCAGCTGGCTTAAATACAGTTTAGTTTTACTAAATCAAATACATTTTTATTATTTTAAAACATAATGTTTTTAATTCTTTGATTTGATATTAAGCTTAGTTTATTATTTCCCAAATATTTTACTCCATCTAAATTATTCTAAATAACATGAAAAATTGATATATATATTAAGTTCTAATTTTTTTTTTTTTGAAAAAACGTTCACCTCTGGTTCATGTAGAATTAGTGTATCATCTTTAAACTATCTTAAGGAAAAATATCTAGAATTATCTTTGAAATGTTATTATAATAATTGAATATCTTATTTTTCACAAATTTTGTTTTAATTTATCTTCCTACTATAAAAAAAGATGACTTCTACAATTAAAATTTATGTTGCAAAACCCTTTATTGTATCGTTACATTGGTTTTTGTAATGAAAAATTCATAATAAAAAGTCTACATAATGATAAAATATTTAAATAATTTTAATTATTTATATGACAATTGTTTGTTTTGCTTAATTAACATATGTTGGATGTTTTCTCAACTATCTACTCCTTTTTTTGATTTTTTTTCTTTTATTTCCTATGTTATTCACATTGCTTTCTATTCTTTCAAGCTTTTTTACAATTTTTATCTTTTTACATTCTATAAAATTGTTTATTTTCTATGCCAAAACAATTTATAAATACTATTACAAATTGTTACCAAAATTATTCAAAAAGTTTGTTGGGATTCAATGTTTAAACCTTTAAATCATGTTGTTCTAACCCCCTATCAGATTATAAGATTATCAATAAATAAATGTTCATACACAAGTTGGAATGACTAATCTTAACTTTGGCCTACTTTTGAAGTTGATCATATCATTTGTTGGTTTTACTAGACGATATTCAAATTTCAACCATGATTACATTTCCAACAATCTAATTCACTAAAAAAGGCATTATCGTTTCATCTAATGAATACTAATAAAATGCATGATCGTAATGAGAATTCAGTGCCTAATGCTGCTAAACTAATCGTACAGTCTAATGAATATGCCATATAAGTTAGAAATGCAAATCATGCAATATAGTTTTAAGGATCGCCCTCCAAGAAATGTTGGGAAAAAGATCTCTTTTATATGACATAAGTAGCTCCAAGTACTAAAGTGGCTTTATTTTAAATTTATTTATGTAAAATTAAAGTTTTTTATAACATAATATTTTTTCTATTTGCATATGAATTGTCCTTAAACTAAGGCTTTTTAGCATTAATCAATCCCAACTTCAGATATTTAAGGGTGCCCATAGACTTTTGAGAGGTTAGAGGTACTTTAACAAGGACATGTCACATGCACAAATAAGTATCTATTTTAATATTCTTTTAATACTTTTTATAGAGCATTGATGTAGAGGTCAACTTTATAGATTTTTTTCATTAGGAATTTTTCATCACATAATCTATGGTTATGATAGAATAAGGGCTTTTTGCAACATCAATTTTAGTTGTAAAAGACTTGCTTTCTTAATGTAAGAAGAAAAATGACAACAAAAACAAATTGTAGTCTTATATCAAGGATTGAAGAGTAAAATGTTTAATTATAATAACACGTCAAAGATAATTACCTTACATATTCTTTTATACTTGAAATCATGTGAAAGATGATCTAAGACTAATTTTTTACATTAACCAAAGGAGAACATGAGAGTAATTTTTTAAAAAAAATTTAAAACTAAACATATTCAAAATTTAGGAGCATGATGTCCATAAATGAGGGATGATTTGTATAACTGAAAAATTAATTTGATTTCAACAAAAAGACATTATAGCAATAGAAGCATTTTGCTTTCTTTAATGAATTTAACAATTCAAGTAATCTCAAAATAAAAATCTTTCTATTATATTGATTGTTCTTAATAACTATTATAACCAAGTTTTACAAAAAATTGTTTAGGTTAGAAAATCTTTGTGTGAGAGCACAAAAAAAAAAAACAAATGCAATGCGATTTTATGGTGGTTAAATCCAAACTTGGATCTACACTTACCATAGCCAAATGTATAGGCTTGCACTATATTACACCCTTATTGTTGTAACTAGGTAAGGGTTATAGAAACACTACTCTCTTTTTGTCTTATCCAAGTAGGGCTAAAGGACTCAATCAAAAGATAAAAAAATTTAAGTACTTAGCACAAAGATAACAAAATATAGAGCCCAACATAAAGAGACCTATAACCCAAATAAAATTTATGCAAAAGGCACACTAAAGCAAGATAAAAAAAAGTTGAAGCAAATTAATTTTTAACTCAAAGAAAAATTGACTATACAATTGTAAATAATATTCTCACATTATTATTATACAATATATATATATATTTGTATGTGTGTGCTATAAAACTAAGAGCAGAAGATAAGAAAAAAATGAATGAAATAAAAAAAGAGAAAAAAACTATTCAAACATAATAATCTTAAAAGAAGAAATAACATAATAAAATATTTTCTTCATGATCTATCTTATAATTACTTATTATAAGAAAGAATATCACCATCCTAATGTCATTATGATCAAAATTAAAGCCTATTATAGATTAAAGGCTTGTCATAATGGGCATAAAATTACTCAATTATATATGAGAAACAAAATCAGAATGTATGTGTAATTTGGACCAAGATAGGTTCTACACGATGATAGAGTCATGTCATCATGAGCACAATATTGTGGACAATATGAGTGGTGACTCAGTGATAAATATGTTAACATCACAAATGTGGGAGTAAAATACTTTAATAAATTTTAACAATAGAATGATATTAGAGAAATGATTAATGATCTTATAAAGGGAGGTTTATATGCGTGAAGGTGTGGTTTTTCAAACACCCACACACAGTGGACATGTGCAACCATTTGAGACTACCACACGTGCACTAATGTGCTCACGACGACCACCTATCGCAATATCTTGATTAACACGCACATGGCATAACACATCTATGTGCAAGAACAATACTTCATACACATTAACAGTTCCCTAGTGTGGTCATTTATGCGTACGCAGTAGCTCATGAGCATGTATTTAAATCTGATGCAATGAAGAAGTTATAAAATTTTGATTTTGGTTAAATTCAAATATTTTTTATAAAAACTAAAAGAAATATATTTTATAATAAAATTTTGAATTTAAAGCTCTATACAAAGTGATAAGAAAGATTGGTAAAATAATTAAGATCTTCATGAATTTAAATATCTTGATTATCAACTTTTTAAAAAAAATTATCATCTTTTGTTAAAAATTCTATTCTCCTTTATTTCTATCTTAGTTTTTTTAACATTCTTACACTTCAATTTTCACTGTTACGACTCTAAAAAGATTGTTGTTAAGAGCTTAAGGTGAGAACACCTTGTAATCATCTTATCAATTTTAGTATCAAAGTACTTTTATTCGACATCAATAACAAGAGCTAAAAAGAAAGTAGTTGAATAGCAAGTCGCAAAAGAGAATCAAAAGGTTGTGGAGGTTTTAGTGGGGGTAATTGTGTCAATTATTTCACCATTAATTCTTGAGACATAGATAGCTCTATTAACCTAACAAATACAAGTATTAATGAAGATGGCTCTAAAATCTCAACCCCTTTATACAATGGATCCTAAAGCAATTTGCCAAAAGAAGATACTTTTAATTAAAAATTTTTTAAATAAAGAGATAATCCAAAAATAATTAAAGATAAAGATAAGAATAATATCAATCTCACTATTTTAATGCACAAGAATCAATGTGATCCTTTCAATATAAATTCCATACTTAATATGCTTATTTATGATGATACAGTTGAGCAAAGTAATTATATGCCTGGTTGGAGTAATTAGAGATATTTTTCGTTGTAATACTAATTATCCACATATAAGGGACGTATGCTCAATCAAAAGTAATGAGTTGTGTATTAGCTTAGTGGAATGCTTGGTTAAGAATTAGTATAGCTCAAAAGTGACATGGAGCCAACTTAACAAGTTAATTAGAGAATAATTTTACTTTATGAGTTAAATATAGGAGTGACATAACTTATGACTTCAATAAGGACAAACAATATATGAATGTCATTGTATTATGTATCTTATCACACTTCCCTATTCATATGCACCGATTGTCTTTATTGAACATGTGTTTCTAAAGTTCTTTGTACTTAAAATAAATCTTAGTCTTGCAATTGTTGTCTTAAGCATTGTACTTAAGCAACACAACTTTCAGCTGCAACATATTCAGCTTTGTTTGTTAACAAGGTGGTTCGCGAAAAAAGATCGCGAAAAAGAAATCTTCTTTTTTTATGATTTAATCTCTTATACAATTTTGTTTCTTGCTTGACTATGAAACAAGACAATGTCCTAAGAATTGACATGTCCCTGATATGCTCTTCCTATCCACTCTAGAACATCTAAAATCTAAATTTATATAACTAATGAGTTCATAAGAAAGGTCATTTCTAGGATACCATAATCCTAGAGTCATGGTTCCTTTCAAATATTTGAAGATTACTTTAACAGGTTTTAAGTGACTTTCTTTTGAGTTTGCTTGGAACTAGCACATAATCCAACACTAAATAGAATGTCTGGCCTACTAGCTGTAAGGTATAATAAAGATCCTATAAGTCTTCCATAAAGTTTTTGGTCTATGATTTTCCCTTGTTCATCTAGGTCTAAGTGAATAGATTGGTTCATGGGAAATTTCTTAAGTTTCATATTTTCATCGCCATATTTTTAAACATTTCTTTCAAATATTTTATTTGAAATATAAAAATATCATCTTTTAGTTGTCTTATTTGCAATCTTAAGAAAAAGTTTAGCTTACCTATCATGCACATTTCAAATTCCTTAGTCATAAGATCTTCAAATTCTCTACACATTTCTTTTATACTATCAAAAATAATATCATCAACATAAATCTAAACAATTAATAAATCATCTCCTAATAACTTTAGAAATAATGTAGTATCTGATTTATCCTTTCTAAAGCCACTTTCTACCAGATAATTACTCAACCTATGGTACTATGCAAGTGGAGCTTGCTTAAGGCCATAAAGAGCTTTCTTAAGCTTGTAGACATAATTATCTTGTGCATGATCCTCAAAACTTGGGGGTTGTTCTATAAATATATCTTCTTCTATTATTTCATTTAAGAAAGTATTTTTTACATCTATTTGAAACAATATAAAGTTCTTATAACATGAATATGTTAGAAGTAATCTAATTACTTCTAACCTAGCTACAGGTGCAAATGAATCCTCAAAATCAATACCTTCTATCTGATTATATCTCTTAGCAATAAGTCTAGTATTATTCCTATTTATTACACCATTTTCATCTAATTTATATTTATAGACTCATCTAGTACCAATGACTTATTGATCACTAGGTCTTGGTACTAACTCCCAAATGTGATTTCTTTCAAATTGGTCTAAATCTTCATTCATGGCTTGAACCCTATAATCATCCCCAAGGACTTCTTCTATAGAATTAGGTTCAAAAAATGACACAAAGGCACTATGATCTATATCTCTAATTGAGGCTCTAGTCCTCACTCCTAGGTTCACATCTCTTATGATCAAATCCTTTGGATGTGAGGTTGTAAATTTTCATCCTCTAAGTAAATTAATTTTTTTTTCTACTTCTAGATTTTCTAATTTTTCTTCATTTTTATTCAAATCTAAGTTTTTTACTAATTTTATTTCATCTTCTAAATACTTCTCACTAACTAGTTGAATAGACTCATCAAACACAATATATTATTTTCTCTACCTTATGAGATTATAGATTAAAGACTCTATATGCTTTTTTGATAGATAAATGTCCTAAAAAGATTCCTACACTTGCTTTCTCGTCAAAGTTTCCTAAATTTATTCTTTCATTCTTAAGAATAGTGCACTTATAACCAAAAACATGAAAATAACTAAGGTCCAGTTTGGTTCTACTCGTCTCAACTAATGTTCTATTCTTCTTTTTTATAATACCATTTTGTTGTAGTGTGTATGGGTATGTGAATTGGCGTTTGATTCCTTTTTCTTTACAAAAATTACTAAAATATTCATTCTTACACTCACCCCCATTATCACTTTATATACAAATTAATTTTAAACCATGTTGTCTTTCTAACTCTCTGATCAAGTTTTCAAAATTCTTAAATATTTCATGTTTATGTCAAAGAAAAATGACCAAAGTATACCTAGAAAAATAATCAACTATAACAAGTCCATATTATTTTTCTCATAAACTCAAAGGTTGTATTGGACCAAAAAGATTTAAATAAGGTTTTTCTAAAAGTCTACTAGTTGTTAGTTCATTTTGAGATTTGAAAGAAGATTTGACTTGTTTTCCTTTTTGACAAGATTCACACAACTTCCAACTTGATTTATTTAGTTTGGGAATGCCTCTAATTACATCTAACTTTTTAAATATTCTTTAAGGTGGAGTATGTTACATAGCCTAATCTTCTATGTCATAGCATATTCTTATTAGATTTGGTCACTAGGCATTCCAACACTAGCTTCTAATTGTTCAAAACTAATTACATAGGTATCACATTTTCTTTTTTCTACAAGTAATTCAAGATTATCTTTCATGATTTTGCAAACTTTTGTATCAAAAATAATATCAAAGCCATTGTCACAAAATAGACTAATATTAATTAAATTAAATTCTAAACCATCTACTAAAAATACATTTGAAAGGGTAAAGTTTAACGTATCTACATCTCCAATTCTAATAATTCTTTTCTGTGTTGTCTCTTAGAGTCACCTTCCTATTTGGACCCGATCTCAATATTTTGAACTTACTTTTGTCTCCAGTCATGTGTCTTGAACATCCACTATCTATGGACTTTGATTTCTTCTTTGTTTTGACTGTATAAGATATAAAATCTAAATTAAAAGTATACTATTAAATTAAATCATCAATTTAAGTTTTTTAAATATCCTAGACCTATCCTAGAATGTCTCCAATTATTTTAGAGATATTTTTTTCTAGTCTTCTAAGTTTTACTCTTAGGAACCTAAGTATGCTTGGGTGCCGCACGAAATGAAGCTTGCTGTTCTCATTCTTAACAATCCATGTAAATTTTTTTTTGATCATACATATTTCTTCTAAAAAACTACAGCACCAAAAAACCCCTTGATGGTTTTACTTCATCTCCCTCCATCTACTTCCTCGATCTCTTTCACCCTAAGCCTCTTAAGAAATTCCTTAGTAGTGACTGTTGAGGAAGGATTATATAATCCTTTTTTATTTAATAAAGTGTAAAATAATAAAACTAAAAAATTTTATTCTTTAAAAAATTCTAAAAATTTTTATTAAGTTTGAAAATTACAATTAACATATCAATAAATTCCTTATTCCATGCTGTTCTCAATGGAATGCTCAAGAAACCATTCGGGTTACTTGCAACATTGTATGCATTTTGTGATGTATCAAACTTGTCAACTTCTTAAAATCATAGATTTGCACATATCCAAAACTAGCATCACATATTTAAAAACATATATAATGCATATTTAAATATTCAGGCTGTTATAGCTCCTCTAGTTTTTTGTGATGTGCATTCGTAGTACCTAAAGTTGTTAGCAAAAATATGCCAAGTGATTGACACATGCTCAATGTCTAAATTTTAATAAAATCTTATCCATTTATGAATATACAAGTTTAAAGTCATGTTAATGTTATGTCTTTTATATAAACTAATTGTATACATGGTTTCTTATGTGTCAAAATAAACAAATAAGCACACCAAATGTTGTGTAATGTTATAAGCATCTTATGAAACACATTCATTTATTTGCTTTATGATCTAATTGTATTGTTACTTATTTTATTGGGCGAACCCGTTATCTTCATTATATATTACATTTTTATGGGATTTTTGTTATTTTTCATTCTAATATATAATATTATAATTTCTCTTATTTGGCTCTATTTCTTATAATAGCCCATATAATTACCCTTAAATATTCTCCCAAATAAAGTTTTATACTTTAGATATGTGTAGTGTTAAGAACCCAAAAATATTTTAGCTAGTGGATGCCTCAAAATGCATGCCAAGTCAATAATAACAAGATCTTAGTTTTAAATATACCATTGTGATAGTCTCATTATGAGAAATTCATAAGTATGTAGTTTATATTTTTTAAAGATAATTTAAAATTTAGGCATTCTTTAAAATAATATTAATAAAACAAAGAAATTAATATATATTTTAGTATTCTCATTAAATAAGAGGATAAGCTTCTTTTTCATGCTCAAGAAGCTATTGCAGTAATTGAAAAATTTATGAAAAAGAAAAATAATGAAAGGAGAGGAGAGATAGAAAAGGAAAGGGAAGGTGAATCCAAGATAAAACATTATGAATCTTTAAGGAGATTCAAAAAGGTCAAGTATTAGAGGAAGAACTTAAGCAAAAGAAAGGGGTTATAAACTTTCGCTTGCTTGAATCGCATAATATGATAAGATCTCCCTTCAATCGTTGTGTATAAATTAGATTTTTGATGCTTGGAATGCAAAGAAATGAGATTTTGTGAGTTTTGTTAGAATTATCGTGATTAGGGACTATTGCAATTTCTAGTGGCATTGATCATACAAAGATTCTTGATAATATAATATGGTCTATGTGAAGAGGTTATGAAGAACTTTCAGCCTAAGTGTGAAAAAAGGTAATTGGATGACCTTTGTACAATTACAAAAGCATATCTAACTAATGTAATTAGGTTATGGGAAGCTTAGGATAAATCATCTATCTGATTCTTTATACAACCAAGTACTTGTTGATTTTACATGTATAAGAGAGATATCAATCATATATGATCAATTCCTATTATCTTTAATAAAAAGTATTGTATTATCTATTGCTTGACTAGAGAAAAGCTTAGATCATATAATACAAAAAGGATAATCAATTGTTGATGTGGTAACAAAAATATAAAAAAGGGATAGTTTATAAGGGTTAACTTGGAATATCTTTTGAAAGTTTTTTCTTATAAGTTGAAAATAAAAAAATTAATTTGCTATTAATAAAAAGAAATTTGAAATTTTCAAAAAATGAGAATCGATAAAGGAAAAGTAACAATTATTAAAGAGACTTCTCAGGGCTATTAAATATGTAAATTAAATAACTATGATGTAAATAAATTTTTAAACATCCATGTTTATTCTTCTATGAAGCATGATGATGTGAGTATTTGCATAGCATAACATGCCCTACATGTGTTCTAATTACATCATAACATATTGAGACTATTTAATGTATATATGTATAGAAGAATGACTTATATATATAAATTATAAGAAGCCATAAATCAAAATATATAATAAAAACATAATATAAAAAGAAAAGAAAAAAGAGGTTGGAATAGCCTAAGAATGAGATTACTTATCCTAATCCTATTTGGTAGTGTCTTGAAAGATGTGATATAAGTTATCTCTAGACATGGTACTTAGAGGTGAGGCTATGCCTTTACCTGTGATGATGATATACTTCATTTCTTAGTGTCATGGGCACTAAACAATCAAGGCCTCCATTATGTCAAAGTGTTTTATTTTCTCATTATTATAAGATGCTTGCATTAGAGAATGTGACTAATGATGATGAGATACTTCAGTTCTTAATGTCGTGGGCACCTAAAGATTAATGCTCCAACATGTCAAAGTATTTCCTTTTATTGTCAACACAATATATTGACATTAAGGAGGAAAGACTAGTGATGATAATAGACTTTACTTCCTGGTGTCGAGGCACTTAAAAATAGGCTTCTTATAAGTCAAATTGCAAAGGCTTGTGATGATGAGATATATTAAGGGATCCTTTAAAAGTTGAGATAGAGGTCATATAATAAATCTTAGTCTAAAAAATAATAAATATGTGAAAAAAAAACATAGAAATAGAAAGTAAAATTGAATATCAAAAGAAAGAAAAGTAATATATATTAAGAGTATCATATGATATTAGTATCATATAAAGTATCTGTAGCTACATAAGCTAAATTTATATTAGCATAGATGCATTAATATTGTATTTTTTTTTATAGATTATTATAAATTATTATGTTTATTATTTCATCTTATTTCTAAATTATATTATTTTATTATATGTAATTAATAGTTTATCTATTGAACATATAATGTTTATTTTGTATTTATAATATAAGCCATGATATGGACACACATACAGAGTTGAGAGTTCTTAGATGATAATTTAAGATTATGGGATGAGAATTTGTTAAACTTTATGTACTTGATAGCATTTATATTATTTTCAAACATTATATCAATTTTTGTTTTTAGCTTTTTATATTATTTTATCTCTTTATCATGTAATGATATTTATATTAGTTATTTTAAACTTGATGTTTTGAAACTAATATGGTATTATTTGCCACTCTCACTCATTTTGGTTGACTTGTGTCCTTAATTTATGTTGCCTTATCTAATTTTTCTTATACACTTTTTTGTATTGACAAATTATTGAGTTATATTGGCTTTTTGGTTAGGCATCACATGACATTTCTAATCATGAGAATTATCCAATTTTTGTTACCATTTATATACTTATGTGCATGATGCATATGTTTCAATTACATTTTACCATATCATCTACATATACATGCATATTACATTTAACTCATAACGTGGCAATGGAAAATATTTGATTAAAATAAAGTATATGAAAGCACCATTACATTAACCATAACCCATCCACTGATATTAAATAAAATGTATTTAATTATTACTCAGAACAAAATTTAATAATTATCACATAAATTACACATATCAATGTGTTCAATGTCAAACATTAAGTATTTAAAATATGATTCACATAACAAACAAATACACCATTTGCCAAGAAAATTGACTTGCCTTCTTTTCAATGATTGTTTTCCCTGTTATAACTTTTATTCAATACTTAAAAGTTTGTTCATACATACATACATACATATATATATATATATATATATATATATATATATATATATATATATATATATATATATATATATATAAACTTTTTCTTTTTGTCTGCATTACATGTGATGCTTTATCATGCATAGATTTCTTTCCCACACTTCCCAAGTATATATCATACATTGATTTTATTATTTGAGAAATATTTGTCCCATTGAACTTAAATTAAAAATTCCTAATTAGACCACTTATCTATCCATCAATCCATTAAATCCAATTCTATAAAATATCTGATGTGCATTTGACAAACATCGATATGAGCATCTATACAAACCATGTTTTGATTCCTCATCAGGTTCCCATTGGTTCATCTGATCCCTTTGTCAAATAATTTGATATCCATTGAAATAATTATCTAACATTTTATTTTCCTTTAGATATAAACTTGATTCTCAAAATGTTAAAATTTTCAGTTCATCTAATATGCACATTAAGTTATTTATCTCATCATGTGATCATTGAGCCATTTAGTGACCATCCAATAGAGGTTTTTTTTATTTTTTTTCTTCAAACCATCTAATCCATACCTATAACAAAAGATTTCTTATGGCTTAATTGAAATTTCATATAACCCACACATGTTCTTCACTTTTATCTTTACCAAATCTTTCCAATATCATATAAAATTTATGGAAGAGATATACCATACTTTATTGAGAAAAATCTCTCAAACAACACTTAGCAAAATTGATCACTTATCCATCATTGAAGGCTCTTCCACAATTACACTTTTCCCTTTTCACTCCTAAATTTGACCGAATATCTCTTTTTTTATCTCACAATATATGCATCTCAATCTTTGAGTATTAAAAATATTCTTTTTTAAAAAAACTTAGAACTGTTTGTATTCTTAGCATTTCTTAGTCCAAATGATTTCCAAATTTTATCAAATAAATTTTAAAATAAATTACTACTCATGCTCTTCATTTTATATTAACTTCACAATTTTTTATATCATTTGATATTTTTATCATTTTCTTTGATGAAAATACCTTAAGCTTAAAATATTATTATTTTTTCAAAATACTTTAGCCTAGTTTTATAACTAATCCACTTTTTAATTTAATGAAATTATTATCACAATATTATTTTATGATTTATCATATCATAATTGACATTCATTTCTCCTCTTTAAAAGTCATTCTTATGCAAAGGTCTCTACGACATTTTCACTAAAAATATCCCTATAGGACTATCTTTCATTTTATTCAAAATATATTTATATTTATTTAAAATTATTTTAATTAAGTGTTAAGAATATGAGATGCTGCAATATATGTATAAGTTTAGTTTATAAATGGTTGTTGTAGCCTCAAGTTTTTGCATTAAGGAAAGTGACTCTAAATTATTCTAAAATTTTTTTGCTGGTAAACCTTATTGCAACACTTCAAACCATTGCTAGTAGTGCACAAAAATCAACCAAAACAAATTAAATTATTGACAAAATTTTGTTATGAACTACAATGATAACTTAAACTACTACTTATGTTTTAGAACTATAACAACAATTTAAATTATTGCTTTGGAGCATCTACTATAATATATTGAAGTCACTATAAAAAATTTACATATTTCAAGCCTATTGTAACTTTGAAAAGCATGATCATAAATTAATCATAGTTTTCAAAACTACTACAAAAGCAAACCGCCATAACCCAAAACCATTGCAAAGTTGTTTGCAACGTCTGGTAGTGAAAGAAATTTTCAATTTTTTTTCATATAGTAATTGTGAGAATGTAAACTGCTATACTTCTTTTTTTATAGTGTCTCAATCATGTTAAGTGAGCAAAACAAAATGAAGTTCTCTTCAAGTCTCTTTTATGTGATGACAATCTCCTTTTCTGAGAAATATTTTAGGTTTTAATCAATGATATATTCTTTGTTTTTAAAATGCATATCAATATGGACTTACACTTATGCATAAGTTTCTAAATAGCCTCCATCATAAAATTGCTTGAGACTAGAATATGAAATATTCATCAAGAATTTGAAGGGCTTTGCTTCCTAGGATAGCCTTGCACCATACAAACTATGAGTAACTCCTAAACATTAGTGACATGAGGAATCTTTTCCTCTTGATAGAGTAAAACTAATTGGGTTAGATTTTCTATTATGGACTTGAGTTTGACTTGAGCTCAAGCTATGAGTGCCTAATGGCCAAAATCAATAACAATATTAATAGTGTTAATAACGACATGATATGACAAATGGTGTAACTAAAGAGGATGAACTATATCATGTTTTTTAAGAATGTTATTTGTTAAAAGTGGTAATACCAATTGAAGGAGTAAAAGTCATTTTATGAGTTATAATATCACAACTTGACTTTATTTTATCAAAATATCATTTCCACTTGGTTATTTTGCAATAACTAATGTGAGTTTTGTATTAAACTTAAATTGACATTTGAATCCAAAGATTTTACTTATATAGTAAAAAATATCTCCTTTTTTATGTGAGACAAATCATCCTTATACTTCTTTTTTTAGACGTTTTCCATGACATGACATCTTGACAAGTGAATTCTTCACCCAATGACACTCCATACCTTCTTTGCTCATAAGCATCACAAGCCACTAACTCATGTTGATTCGTTCTTGAGCCATGTTGTTCTCTAAGAAGTATAACTTGCATATTGTTAGGGCTTTGCATTCAATCATTCTAATCAATTCATTTAACAAATTAACTTAATTGATTGGTTTTTTTCTTAGTAAAAATTGGAATCAAATGTGCCAAACATTGTTAAAATCCAGAGTTTATAAAAAAAAGTCAAGTATTATTCAATAACAAATGTGAATGAAAAAAACTAAGCATATTTTACATGGGTTAAAGAATCAAATCCAAAGTTTCAAAAATTCAAATTTGAACTATAATAGAACAAAAAATAATAAATATGAATTGACCAAACCAAGAATATAACATAAACTATAATATATGTGTTGTTTTGATCAAAGATATGAAACAAAATTTGAAAATATAAACTTTTTCACTAAAAATCAAGCTAAATTTTTCCAAATAGAATAAAATCTATAGAATATTATCAATTAAATTGATTTTTTATATGTTTTGAATAATGCTTACCCTTATATATCATAATGTATAAAAATGATCTTATCATATTGATATATTATAATCTTGTAGTTTTATCTTTTTAAAGTTGTAATCTTATACTTTAAAATAATTTTTTTTCTTTAAAAATAAAACAAGTTGTCCTTAAATTTGTTTAATCACAAAAAATCATTAGAAAAGTTTGACTTTTTTAGCTCATTTTAAATTTTTTTCTATTTGATTTAGTGTTTGATAACATTAGATCCTATTTGATTTTTGAAATTTTTTTAATCCAAACTTAGTGGTACTTACCTATTAATATCGACTTGCTCAAATTCTCATAACTATTGCACTACATATTCCCCCTACTTGATAGCCGTTGTCACGAATTAAGTTATATATTTGTTATTTGTTTAATAGTTACTTTTTTTAATTCCTAGTAATACAAAAAATTAGTTGATCATAATCAATTGCTAATTAACTACTACTATTTTGAAGAAAAACTCAGCTTACCTAATTTATTAAATTGTCTAATTAATAAGATTATCATAGATGTACAAGTTAATAATCCAAAACATTTAGAGATGGATTTGTCATGAAAAAATCATATAAATGGGTAAAAGAATCATATTTTTGATGTACCTAAAATCTTTCTTTTTAATTTTTGGCACAATAATAAAACTATTGTTTTCTCATTTGTCTCTTTAGTACAAAATGGTCTTCTATAACAAAAATTTTCACTATAGAGTACCTTTCTTGTATTGTAGTTATAGATTGTTGTATTATAGATTATAGATTATATGATTTTTTGGCAAAAAATGTATTTGTTACAATTTCAAATCATGATTTTTTGTATTATTAAAATATATCTATATAAAATTAACATTATAGTGGTATTTCACTTGACACTTTATAATTAAGTTGTTATGTTCGATTTTCAGCACTTCTTTACCTTTTATTTTCCTAAAATTAATCTGTTATTTTATTTTTTTTATTTATTTCAAACGTATTTATACAATTATTGTATAGTTCACATAAAAGATTTTGGGTTTTTTCTTAACATGTATATATTATTTTTTTTATTTTTTTTTGAAAAAAACTATATATATATATATATATATATATATATATATATATATATATATATATATATATATATATATATATATATATATATTCATTCAACAATCGTGTCTTCCGCGAAATCCGCTAGCTTTGAGCACTTATTTTGCCAAGCAAAAAAAATATTAAAATTAAGGAATAATCCAAAATATAAGAAATTAATCTACGTCAAGTTTTTTAATTCATTTAAAATAGTCATAATTTCTCGTAGCATAAGTCAACGCTTTCGAAGCACAGCTTTAACTACATTGACCTACCATCAGCAATTCTAAGTCTCTCTCTCTCTCTGTCGGCATGAAGAAGCCCAGTGGAAAAGCAAACGGAGCGGCTCTGCCGTTTCATCTCGTGGGCTTATGGACGGTAGCGATGACCTTATTTGTCGTGACGGCCAACCGATCGGCGGTTGGGCATCGACGCGTCCACGTGGTGGAGCTGACGGAGTTCGGTGCAGTAGGGGATGGTGTCACCTCGAACACCAAGGCGTTCCGCGAGGCGATTTCCCATCTAAGCCGGCTAGCCTCCTCCGGCGGAAGCATGCTGGTGGTTCCCTCGGGCCGGTGGCTAACCGGTCCCTTTAATCTCACCAGCCATTTCACCCTCTTCCTCCAGCGCCGCGCAGTCATCGTTGCCAGCACGGTAATCTTACCGCTTCAAAATTATACAAATTATTCAGCCCAAATTTTTTATATAATTATTTATTACATAAGTGCACACATTTTAAACGGAAGAAGATAAGTGCTTCATTATTAGTCAGTCAACCATTAGTTTCCAAGTTGAATTACCAATCTCATTCAACATGAAAATTGTCAAGTAAAAGTCAATTATGATGGCTTCAATCTACGGAAAGCTTAAACAAATTGCTTTGTATGACATGGAGTTTTGAATATAAGGTAATTATTGGGTCTTTTATTTGACCATTTATGTTCTTTTCTTCAAAGTTTTCACTTCTGTCTCCAAGACTTTGCTTGTTCAAATAATGTGTGTAATATGTTGTCAAGAAAAAGTAACTAAATTTGGGAGCCAAAGCTAGCTTACAAAGGTCTACAAATAATTGAGTAGGTTAAATCTTTCATCCAAGAGGGTTAGACAAGAATACAACTAGGTTGGTCATGATTAAATGGATCATAAATAAAATTTAGACACATAGGCAACGATTATATGACAAGTCGTAGAAGGACAATGAAGGTTTCTATAAATTATAATTTGTGATGACTTTTGAAAATTTGAAAAAGTTTTTTAGAATTTCAAAATGTGTCCCATTATATTCTTAAATATTCTTTTTTATTTTTAAATTAGTAAATTACTATTTTATCTTTGAGGTTTCTATAAATAAGAATGCAAATTATATTGTACAAAATAAATTTTTAAATGAAGTACCAAAGTGTTATCTCTAAGCTTATTTCATGCAAGCACATTTGCGTACGAATAATCTGATGACATGATTCTAAAAGTGCTTTAGGAAGATGAGCGAGAGTCTCAAATAGAAGATCCTGATATATTATCTAATATTCATAAAAGTGTCAAATCTCTAGGAACGTTCTTCACCACTTTATTTTAATTTTAGGAAAACTTAATAATCTTGTCCAACTTTCTTGTTAGTGCAAATGATAATGTGATTTTTTTGTTTGGCATGGTACACATTTTATTTATTTTTATTTTTATTTCTTTTATTACGTGTTGCATTTGTTTTATTATTTCATTTTCTTATGCACAGTTTTCTTGGCTAAAAAATGATAAAATTTTTATAGCTTTGCATAACAAAATAAAGATAGCTAAATTTTATTTCAAAATAAAAAAGAAAATATAATGAAGTTTTTGTTAGAGACTCTAGAGAATGTTAAGATAGATTTAACATTTCCAAAATAAAGAGGGTATATATATTTTAATTACACATTAAATCTCTCTATTTGAAGCTTGCTTCACACACATTCATGATAAATCATTTAGACTTGCTTGAGCTTGTTGCTTTTAAGAGTTGTGCACAAGTTGCTTTTGCAAAATAGTGTGTGGTTGCATAGTCATTTCGAGAAAGATTGAGACTTATGCCACATCATTATTAATAGAAACCACTAGAAGTTTTTCTTTGAGGAACTTCAAGATGCCACTTTTATGCTTACCTACTTGAGTCATTCTGACCAAATGAGTATCACCCAAAGCATTATTAGAGTATCATGATATGAAAGATCTTAAGATGTCTCATCATGAGTTACAAACTCTAGTTATTAAAATAGATATTGGTTTACTCATTTGGAGGGAGCAAAGATATAGGAAAATAATAGTATTCAGGTGGATGAGTCTGATTTTACCTTGTCTTTTGAAGCTAATGAACATCCTTAATGATGAACACCCCTAGGGACGTCTTCGTCAAGCAATTGACTAGAAGAACCATCATTTGATGGATCCCAAAGCATGCTTAGCTTGAAAAATAGGGATATATAAACTCACTTCTTAAGTATAATTATTTATGCACAACTTAAAACAATAATGTTATGCCACATGAGTACTACCATTATGCATTTGGAATGAACATAATATTAGATTTAAAGATGAATATGTCCTTATATCTTACACAAAATAATTATTGGACAATGATAATGCCTTACACAAAGGTCTAAATAATTAGATAAGTATATCTCCCACTTTAAGAAGTACTAGTTTCATTGTAAGATGTTTGAATCTACTCTTGTCTTATTATCATATTTTAGATCTAACCTAAGAGATTATATTTTAAGTTGAATTATATTTTAGAAATGTTGTTATACTTAAAAAAACTTGTAGAATTTCTTATGAGATTGAATGATTTTCTTCAGTTATATTTAGATAGTCTAATCTTTTACCATCATTATTACTTGATCTTATTTCAAATCCATTATTAATTCACTCATTACACTAGTTAATTACATATCCACGTCTAATACCACCCACTTGCAAGCCTTACCTCTACCACTTGAAAACAAAGATCTTTCAACACGAGCTACTACAAGTTCCACCTTATAGTGTTTTAAGTGTCATAAGAAGGATCATTTTGTAAGCTAATACACCACTTAAGCCATGTTAATTATAGTAGATGAAAAAGAGTAAAAGTACACATTAGAAGAAAATGTCATACTTCTAAAAAAAGGATATAAAAGATGAGATTTATAAGAATAGACTTGTGCATATTGGTACGCCATAAACTTTTGGTGACATTTACTTGGAATGGTTAAATGCACCTTAGTTATGCCATTAGTTGAGAAAGTTTGGAGATGCATATCTATCCTTTGTACCTTCACATGCATCAATGATAAGCCATAAGGTTATCATTGATTGATAAAATATTTATATCTATTAAAATGAGGTTCCAAGTTCTCCTTAAACTTGGCTCATATTCTAATGAGATTTGGTGTTATATTATTTTTATAAGTTTTATACATATTATTCTTAGTCACCTTAGTTGTTTAATCGAGATGTCACCCTTAGTGTGTGAACTATTACTTGTTCATTTCAACATATAGAGAAAAAGATTACACTCAACCCTTCCCCTCATAATAAATATAATATTTTCACATGTGCCTTGATGATCTCTTCGATCAAATATTTGGATTAATCATTTTCTCTAAAATTAATCTTAAATGTTGGTATCATCAAGTCTGTATTTATTCTGATGATGAATGAAAAGTAGCTTTTAAGACCATAGATGGACTCTACCAGTGGTTGGTAATGCCCTTTGTGTTAACTAAAAACCTAAGCACATTCAAGAGCTTAATGACACAAGTTTTTTTTATCCTTTCTTAAGAGTCTTTGTTGTAGTATATCTTGATAATATACTTATTTTTAATAAGTCCTATGAGGAACACTTAAAGCACTTATGTTAGGTTTGCACTACTCTCTATGCACAATACTTTTGTAAAAACCTAAAAAAAGTGCATCTTCATGACACCAAACTATATTTTATTGATTTAAAAATATCTAATAATGGTCTTTCCAAAGAGCTAGAGAAAGCATCATAGAATGGCCTACTCCAACAAATGTATGAGAAGTCTATAGCTTCCATGGTCTTGTAACATTGTATTGTCGTTTTATTAAGGGTTTTAGTATCTTAGTTGCATCAATTACTAACTGTACTAAGAAAGAAAATTTGTTTAAAATAAAATAGACTTAGCATTCCAAAGCTTAAAATTCTATAACCAATGCACCCATATTTTGCTTATTAGATTTCTTTATGGCCTTTGAAGTAGCATATGATGTATTTGGTATCGAGATAGGTGTGTTAAGTCAAGGGCAACACCTTATTACTTTTGTTAGTGAAAAATGAGTCTAAATAAAAGTATTCCACATGTGAAAAAAAGAAAATGATTTATGCTTTAATTCAAACTTTGTGATACTTGAGATATTATTTATTTTTATAAGAATTTGTATTATACTGAGACAATGAATGACTCCAATATTTGTACTCCTAACAAAGTTTAAATCATCAATATGTTAAATGCTTTGAGTATATTTAGGGATTTATTTTTGTCATAAAACACAAACTGAGTGCAGAAAATCAAGTTACAAATGTACTAAATATGAGAGCCTCTTTACTTTTAATAATTTTAATTTCCATTATTTTGATTGGCCCCACTGAACTTTTACACTAATTGTTTAATTTTGATAAAATCTACTAAAATGCTACTAATATCCCCAAAACGTCCTTAAAAAGTATCATATTAAAGACCAGTTTCTGCTAAGGGAGATCATTTATGTGTACCACATAAATCACTTCATGACTTTCTCATCTAAGTAATTCATACAAGAGATTTATCCAACCACTTCAATTGAGACAACAATTAACTCTATAAAAGATGGATTCCTTTTAGTTGAAAAAGAGAAGTTGTTAAGGTTATTGTTAGTCCTATAAGGCCCGTCCATTTCACTTTCAATTCTTAATCAATCTTGGGAAGCCGTTAGCATGGATGTTTTGCATAGGACTTACCAAAAAAGCTTAGTAACAAGATTTGATATTTGTAGTAATTGACCAATTTTCTAAAATGGCTCATTTTATTTCATACTTCAAGACATTAGATGCCACACAAATGCATAATTATTAATTCTTTTGATTGTTAAGATCCATAGTTTGCCTAAGTTCATAATTTTTTTAATAATGTTAGATTCACAAGTTACTTTTGAAAAATATTATGACATTTTCTTGAAATAAAATTAAAGGTTTCTTCTACAAATCACTCCCAAACTAATGGACATACTAAAATAATCGATTGAATTTTAGAACTTGCAAGAAATTAAGATTTAATTTTTCCTTGTACCAAATTTTCTTATAATAATTTTGTTAATTATGTTATTGGTATGAGTTCATTCCAGGTTTGCTTGTTTTTGTCCTCATAAACTTGTGATTTGGTTTTTTTTATCAAAAGTTTAAGTCTCTGAATTCATTGAATCATTTGCATATCACATATCATCTTCACATAAGATTATTGCAACAAATCAATACTAATTATGAACTTTATAAGATATTGGCTAATGCTCACAGATATCGATAAGTATTCTTTGAAGGTGAACATGTAATGATTCGTGTAAGGTATGAACAATTTTCTTTGGGTATCATTCAAGAGTTGCACAGTAAGAGAGCTAACCCATTTAAAATAATAAAAATGTTTGGGCCAAACATATATTCTAGTCCTACCACAAGACTACAAGATTAGCTTTACATTTAATATCATGAATTTTATATCATACGAGGAGTTACTTACGATTATAAGTGATCCATTTAAGTTTTTACTACCCTTGTTAAGTGAGTCAATTCTATCTATTACACAAGCCTTGTCAGGTGAGATGCGAGAATAGATAAAGTGAATTATTGATGATTATACCTTGGTCACTTGAAATTATGCATACCAAAGATACATAATATGATGGTGAGATATGCCTAACTTTGAAGATGTGTGGATCACTAGAAAGGAACTTCAGCATCTTTATCAAGATCTCTTGGAAAAATACCACAGTTAACACCCTCTTGCATTAATGATAAGTTCCACCCACCTCAAGAGAGTTGGTATAAGAGCACACATAAAAGCTAAAGATCATCATGCTAAGCACAACCCAGTTCATACTCAATTTTGCTCTCAAGTAGATTCCATTTAAATAAAGTAATCAATATGACATTCATAATACTAGGGTCAATGACATTGTTTCTTGGAAAGTATCATGAGTCTCTTCTAGCTGTGTTCACCAACTCATTAGTTGACATTGCTCATTGGGCCAACTCATATAGACGAATTGGTCATTTGGATCAATCTTTATGTTAGCCACTCCCTCACATTTTATTCTAAGCTCCCTTTATGTATAATATATTGGTCATTTTTATATTTGCTATTTTTGTCTCACATTATATATAGAAGCTTTAAACTTATAAGAGATCTTTAAATAGAAGGGAGGATCATTAGTTCATGCTTGTACTTCCATATCTTTAGTCATATATCATCTATGAATATTCTTCTTATAAAGATGAATCTTATATATGAGGATTTGATGGGCTATTATAATCATGAAATATTGAGAATTTTGTCATCAAACTCTTTTCAAGTGTGTGCATATCTTGTTTCTTGAAAGCAAAATCAAACTTGTCAATATGATAGTGCCTCAGGAAGGGCGAGCATGGGGCATAAACTGGGAAATCCTTACCAAAGCTATTTAATGCATCTAGTAATTTTTTAAGAACTTGTTTTCTTTTTTTGGCTTTAATATTAGTCTTAGATAATTTAGAGTTCATTCCATTTTTTTTCCTTATCTCATTTCATTTTTTTTAAAGTTGTATTATCATCACTTCGACTTCTCTAAAATGATTCCCACCATTTCCAATACTTTCCCACCACCTTAAAAACTTCCAATCCATTGTCATCTCCCTCTTATTATTTTTTTCTTTGCAAAAAAGGTTTTTCTCTCTTTTGTGCTTGTCCAAGTAATCGATTCTTATGTGAACATGTCTTAGATTTTATATTCTCTCAATTATATTTGTGTGAACCACATTTATACAAATTCCATCTTATATTTGTACATCATTTGTGGTTAGTTTGAGCTATGTTTAACTTTGGTTTTGATATGTTCTTTTAAGCAAAATTGTGATTACTAGTCCTAATTGGTTTCTTAACCCATCGATGATTCAACACTTATGTGTTTTGAGATGCTTATCTTTCATTATACCCTTGCATATTTAATTTGCGAGCTTAATATAGATGAATGTCAACTCATAATCTTAGCATTAAAATTTATTGTGCATATGTCATTTAATAAACTTGAATGACATATTATTCAACATCATACATCCTGAAGAACTTCTATCTACGTTGTTGAGGAAAGCCTAAATTTCCAAGACTAGTGACCCTTCATTTTGGTCACACATCTTAGCTAGCATCCCTTTGCTAGGTAAGGAAATTTCTTAGTCTTAATTCTCCAATGATGTTGATTCCTATGTTATATGTGTTTTATCTTTCTTTTCTCTTATTGAGGTGATAGGGGATGGCCACCCTCTTCTAAGAGTAATCATTTACATAGCTAATGTAGTAATAAATCTCCACTATCAACCTACTTTTTTCTTATTTTATTGCAAATGTTGGTCACTAATGTCTCTCATAGGCAAAGTTTCTCACTACTATTGCTATCAAATCTACTTTATTAGCACAAGAGGAAATTCTATTTCTTACTGACTATTGATCCATCACCTTGCTAAAAGGTACCCTTCCCATCAAAGCTCAAACCCAATATAAGCAATTACTATTGGCTTTTTTCTAGTAATTTTTTTATTTTGATAGTTAGTATCTTATCTCACATTTCCCTTATTTAATCACTCCAAGAGCCCAATAATTTCAGTTATTGCATTCCAATGCATCTATATAAGTATTTAGGTCTTACTTAAATGGAAAACTTCTATTAACCAAATTATCTATTAAATGTTCTTCTTTTATTATGTCACACGTGATGCATATATTTCCAAACTTTATATATAGCTATCACCCACCATCCATTTCTAACTTGACCATAGCTTGACCTTCATCTTCTGTTTTGAATGATTATCATCCATAACTTGTTATACTATACATTTGTCTCCCCCAAGGTGTGATTATTGTCTTTTTTATTAAATCTTTTTTGTGCAATTTGGCCTTTTTACCAAGACAAAGCCTTTACCATTTTGCTGACATAGGGATTGGTCTACCAAGTCTAGATAATTACAAATAATAAAACTATGCCTTCACGATCTATAGCCATTAAATCAAATCCTATTCATTAAATGTAACCAAATATTTTACCAACCAAAAAGTTGGCGAGCACCCATACATTCCAATCAGATCTTTTTGGTAGCCTATCACAAAAACTTAAAGTGGCAATTTGTTTTTCATTTATAAAAACCAAAGTTTAGATCATGAAAAGGAGCTTTTTTACATCCTTTTTCTTTCTCCAAGCTTATTCTTGTGCTCTTTATATCTTTAAAAATATTAGAACCTTAGGTCCAAAGTCAACCTCCATTTAGTCTCACTAAAATGAGAAGATCTCCTATTGCTCATTATGTAGAGGTTGTTATTTTTGCTTCTTAAATTTTCTCATTACTATATTGTGAATCTATAATTTTTTTCTCCTCTCCTACCACTCTATTCTCTGAATATGTCTTATACATGCCCAAGCCCAAAAACACATTTAAACCACTCTGATGTTTGTTGGAAGCATTGGTAGGCAATCTATTCATAAGAACAAGGAGAAAGAAAACTATAAAACTTTGTTGGTACTTGATGACCATATGTTACAAGATTAAATACATCACTTATTTATAATCATAAAACAAATTTTGAAAAATAGATTTATCATTAAGATATGAATTTTTTTCCAATGTAATTAAGCATTCTTCATTATTTCTTTGATGTAAGAAGTACTAATTAAATCTACATATTCTAAAAATCTCAAATTAATTAAAAATCAATACTTTTGAAAGATGAATATCTAATTTATTAATTTTATTGATCTTTCAAGACACCACATCAATTTTTGCTAATTGCATATTCCAGATTAATTACATATTCTTTTTCTATGACTTATTTTTTTAAGAGTCAAATACATACTAGTCAACTTTATATTTTTAATATTCTCTTCTAAATTTACTTTTTCACAACTCAAATCATCTCCCTTAACAATTGAAGTTTATCACACATGAGGGATTTCATGAAAAGATTAACAAGTTGATCAAATGTCTTCACATACTCAAGTTCAACATCCTCCTTACAATATAATCCTGAATGAAATGGAACCTCACATTAATCATGAAATAGTGGGTCCTTAACCAAAGCAATGGATTACTTATTATCTACCATCAACTTAGTGGCCTACTTCTCCTTAAAACAAAGTTTCTTTAATAAACGCCTTAACCATAATATGTGACACACACTAGCTATGATAGCTACATATTTGATTCACATGTCAAGAGTGTCACAATGCATTACTTATTTGAACTCCACAAAATTGCATTATTTTCCAAAAAACAAATATTCTTAATAATGTTTTTCCAATCATCAATATCATTGGCCTAACCACTATCACAATACCCTCTTAAATTCATCTCCCATGAAGATGAGTAGAAAATTCCATAATTGATAGTAATTTTTAAATGTTGAAATATTACTTTTGCTGACTTCATATGCTCCTCACTTAGATGCTCCATAAATTGGCTCACAACATTGACTAAGAACTATAGGTCAAGTCCTATACCTAATTAAGTACCTTAAACTGCCTACAAGACATCAAAATGTCATTTAATCCACCGTTCTTGCTACATCTTCGGTTGTGAGTATTACTCCACACTCTACTAAGGTGTTGATAGGTTTGCAATTCACCATCTAGAGTTTTTTATAGTCTTCTTTTGCATATGCTTCTTGAGAGATAAAAATCTATTTTGTTATTTTACTTTAATGCCAAAATAATAGGGCATAAGACCCATGTCACTCATTTCAAACTGATGAAAAATTATCTTCTTGAATCTCTTATATATCCATGGATTGTCTCTTATACAACAAAATTTCTAGTTCTTTTTTCACATAAAATACATATTCACGAATACAAAAAAAAAACAATTCTCTTAAAGATATTTGTAAACATGACTATACCATGCACTTGACGCTTACTCGATACAATATAAGACTTTTTTTCACCTAAGTATCATATCTTCATGGCTTTTCAATGTGAATCCTTTGAACTCTCCTCATGCACTTCTTTAAAAGAGAGATTTAAAAATGTGTATTCTGTGTCCAATTGGTGGATTGGCCACTGATTTTGGGATACAAGGGTGAGCAATAACCATATTGTCTCTAGGAGCAAACACTTCTTCATAATGCATATCGAGCTTCTATTTATACCCCTTTGTAATATCCCCACATTTTACCTTTCCACTTCTCCTTTGGCAATTTTCTTCACTTTGTAAACACATTTGACACTAATTACGTGACGACTACTTGGAAGTAACCTCCCCAAGTATTAGTCCTCTCAATTCAATGAATTTCTTTCCCTATAGCATGTAGCATTTCTTCTCCTTTACATCTTTTTTAAAACTCAATGGCTGGTCATTTGTAAATATGCAAAGCAAGTTCCCATCATCTATTCTTTTGGTTGTATTGTAGAATTCATTTATACTCCAAAATCTTGGAGGTCATTCACTCGAGCTTGTTAACCAGGAACATGGTATGTTGGTGGTTGACTTTTACTTTTGATGTTCCTATTTCTCTTCCCATTTTTAATATGAAAAAAATCGTATATCTTTCTTTCTTGAGTGCTTCGATCTTATACTGCATTTTCCTCAAATTTTGTATATCTAATGACCACCATTTTTTTAGTGTCGGGGTTTAAGAAGCTATAACCTTTTGAGTTGTTGGAGCAGATAATAAACACCATCTTCTTATTCTTGTCATCAAGATTTGCTCTCGATTTCTCCTAGACTTGGTTTCCATTAGCTCCATTGTTTCTTGGGGAGTATTTTCTTTTAAACTTTTTATTGGTGATTGATCAGAGAAACAAACAGTTTAAGAAATTGTCTCAACCCAAAACTCCTTAAGCATATGGTTGCTTTTTAGCATCATTCTTGTCATATTTAGGATCATTCTATTCTTTTTCTCAATAATCCCATTTTGTTGTGATCATCTTGGGACCGTCATAGAACATTGAATCATATGTGTCTTGCAAAACACTCTAAACTCATTTGAGATGAAATCTCTGCCTCTATCAATTTGTAAGGCTTTGATATGGTAACCACTTTCCTTCTCTAAAACAACTTTGAACTTCTTGAAATTTTCAAACACCTTGCTTTTGTTCTATAAGAAATACCCGAGTCTTTCATGAGTAGTCATTGAAGAAGAGGACAAAATGCGAGCTTTTACCAAGAGATTAAGACATAATGCAATCGCATACATATGTAGGAACATGTTTTAGTGGCTTAGTAGCTCTTGAGTTGGACACTTTTGGAAAACTCTTCCTTGGATGCTTCCCAAAGCAAGCATGCTTCACACAACTAATTAGGGTGATGAATTATCAGAATCCCTTTCACTATGTTCTTCTCAACCTCTCTCTCAACCTTAGCCTCTTTTGCCTGTTTTCAAAGTACTTGCTTGATTTAGGGATAACTTCCTTTGTAAAATTTGCTCCATTTCTTTATGTTGAAATGTTATTCTCTCTCATGAGAGGATAACTAGTTCGACCCATCAATAGTCATGGACTCTAGATTTATAACCACATGATTGAACTTAGCAGTACGAGAGCATGGGACCTTCTCCACTACTCATACATCTTCCAACACTTTGGCAAAGCCACTTCATCTAATTCACTACCTCTACTGATGAAGTGAAGTAGTCCAATATCAACTCACTCTCCTTCATCAAAAGTGACTCAAATTTAACTTGTATGGTTTGATATCATAGATTTTCCACCTTATTTAGTTCCATCATGGAGTGTCAAAGAATATCTCACACATTCTTGGCATTCATCTTGTTAACAATCTTTTTGAATATGTCATCAACCAATCCATTATATATGATAGAGCAATCTGGTCTCTCTTCGTTTCTCTTTGTTGTGCCTCCATTTCAGTCATTGTGAGAACACTCTTATCAATAGGCTAATCATCTTAACAATCTACCATAAGCCATGAGACCCAAGAATGACTTTCAACTACATTGACCAACGATCATAGTTTGATTGGTCAATTGTTGGCATTGAAAGAAGATGTTAGATCCTCTAGTTGACATCACAAGTTTAGAAAGAAGGTAAAGACTACCATTTCTTCAAGAATCTAATCAAGTTTCTATTTCAGCAATATAAAATGAATACTTTTGAAAAAGCCATGTTAAACAATAACAATTAAAAAAATGTTCAAAGCATCCTTCTAAACTACAACACGGTAATCTTTTTAACAGATTTTCTATCTCAGGATATGGAAGAGTATCCCATTGTTGCCCCATTACCATCCTATGGGAGGGGGAGGGATATGCCTGGCGGAAGATACAGCAACTTCATCTGGGGTTCTAATCTTACAGATGTCATCATAACCGGTATCAACTAAACTACTCTTTTCGTCTACCTTTGGATGAAATAGAAATATAAATTCTCGGTTGACGTAGGAAGAATGCTGTTCTTCTATCTTAAGTGAAACGTAAGGTGTGCACCACACATAAGCTATGCTCTAATGCTCCATAATAAAAGTTTACTACATTTTGCAGGGGAAAATGGAACCATTGATGGGCAGGGGGAATTCTGGTGGGATAAGTTTCGGAACAATGAACTAAAAGCTACCAGAGGACACCTCCTCGAACTAATGTTCTCCAAGAACATCGTCGTCTCCAACATCACCTTCCTGAACTCCCCCTTTTGGAATCTGCATCCAGTGTACTGCAAGTAATAGTTAGCTCTTCCTAAATCCTTTGTTTTAATCCACAAGAAGCTAAAGATAAATATGGTGAAGTCGACCAAAATTAATTGCAGGAATGTTGTCATAACCCATGTTACCGTCATCTCTCCCGTCGACTCCCCGAACACGGACGGCATCAATCCCGGTTTATTTTCTAGAAATATTCTTACCAATTAGAAGAAAAAAAAAATTTATATAAAAGATTCTATCTTTGTTGATTCGAGTGCAGATTCTTCCTCCCACGTCCTCATCGAGGACTGTTCCGTCGTATCCGGGGACGACTGCGTCGCCATAAAGAGCGGGTGGGACGAGTACGGCATCCGCTTCGGCATCCCCAGCGCCCATATAACAATCCGCCGCCTCTCCTGCGTCTCCCCTGATAGCGCCGCCGTCGCCATCGGCAGCGAGATGTCCGGCGGCATCCGACACGTCCTCGCGGAGGACGTCTCCGCCTTCGACACGGAGTCTGCCATTCGCATCAAGACTGGAGTTGGCCGCGGCGGATTCGTGCGCCACATCCGCGTGCGGCGCGTGCGGCTCCGCAACGTACGATACGTGTTTTGGATTACCGGCAACTACGGCAGCCACCCCGACGGCGGTTGGGACCCAGGGGCGCTTCCGAAGGTCTCCGGGATCAGATACAGCGACGTCTTCGCGGAGAATGTGACTGGTCTTGTGGGCAGGATGGAGGGGATCGAGAACGACGTATTTGTCAACATTTGCTTGGAGAACGTGACGGCGTTGCCGAACAACGTGGTGGACAGCAGTTCACCGAGGTGGAAATGCATCAATGTAGAGGGGAAAGCGTATCGAGTGAGCCCGAGGCCGTGCGCAGAGCTGGTGGAGACGGCGAAGCCCTGCTCTCTTTTAGGCCCGCCCGCCAGGCCGCTCGCCCACTGGTAAAGCAATAATGATTTAAGGACTCTGCATTTGTGTGCTTAGTAAATTTTGGTATGCCATTGATCTCTTTGAGTAGCCTTAGATGAGTGACACTTGTCCCTCGATTGCTCCATACATAGGGACATCAAACTAGTTTTTCTACTAGGTTGCACTAACTTCAATGATAGCAATCTTGCCCCTTCTTGGTAGTCTTTTAAGGCCTCATTTAATTTATCTATAATCAACTTTTGAGATTTATTTTTGGTCAATTCTATAACAAGAATAACTCTCGTAATGTTCAGACATGATTCATTATGTTAGCATTCATATCAATAGAAGTTGTTATGTATTGATGTCATTGAGTCTTATGAAAGTTTTGATGCCACAAACATTTATAAATTAATTATTAATATTTAAATTCTTTGTGTAGTTCTTATAGTTATCAAAAGTTGACTTAATTGATTCAATAATCATAATTGTGAACACCTGATTAGCCTTTAACATTTAGATAAAAGAAAGTTGAGTAACTTCAATAGCTTAGAAATCTAAGATAGTAAGTAAAAAAATAATTTCTCACTAATGTTAAGTAAAATTGCTTTTTAATTAAAAAATAAAAAAAAAATATGACTGAAAGTTATGAAACATGCACGACATTTCATGATTTTTGAAATGCAAAAACTTTTGTGTTAATCTTCAAACATCAATTTTCTTGTGAAGTGTCTGCATAATAGATATCTTTATTAATGATTAAAATGAGCCAAACACTTGTATGAAAAGATAACTATCTCATTTTCAACTTCTTGCCACCACTTATAACAAAACCAATAAACCTAATCATGATTCATGTATAAACGATTTATTATTAGTCTTCAAGCATCAATTCAACTATCAAATACTCCTTTGAGGCTCTCTTGAGTTGTAAAAACAACAAATAAAATCAATTTAATAACTTTGTGAAAATAGGAGTTCAGTAAAAATAAAAGGTGGGATAAAAAATATTTAAATAACATTGAATAAAAAACAAACAAATTTTAACTTGTTCTAAATAACAATAACATCTAAACAATATTTATATTAATATTTTAATATTTTTCAAATAATGCTTAACTAAAGGTGCTCTTAAGTTCAAATTGAAACAATAAGAGCTAGTCTTCACCTAATTAGGTTGTTGTGGAAATGAACAAGAGCTAGTTATAACCATTATTCTTCACCTAATTAGGTAGTTGGTATCTTTTAACAATAATTAAAATTTTGATTTTTCTTATCTTAAAGCTATTAAGAATGACATTAAATGTGATGCATGACAGGGCATTACAATTATTCTATATTTACAATTATTAAGCCTTATTTGTTTTAATAGTTGTAATGAAAATATAGTGATATGAGAATCTATTTAAGTTAGTAAGGTGAGAAAAGAACATTGAAATGCAACAATATTTGGTAAATTTTGATTGCAAGATAACATTTAGAATGAAATGATATATAAAAGTAAAATTAACTTTTAACCCTTTGATATTTGGTAAAATAAAAATGTAATAATTACAGATATAATATGATAATAAAAGATTTCTTCTTTTAAGAGCTTATATTGGGTTCGATGTGAGGTTCATCAATTGAAGTTAATGCATCATCCATCTAGAAATCTATTTGCAAACATAAAAAGATAAGTTTGAAATGTAGTGGTTACTTAAACAAAAATATAGCATTAAAAATTTTTACTTCACCCTATTTTCCAAAATTCAAATGACATATTTGTTTTTAAACATCTACTTTATTTTAAATATTATGTTTTAACTATAGTTTATTAATTTCATTCATGTTCATCGATAAGTTCTAACCTTGTCAACTTCATAACATTTTCATCTTATTATGTATGCATTGCAAACATTGAAAACACCCAAGCTAAATGAATACATATTGTCAATTACCACAAAAAATATCTAGCCACTTATTTACATAATGATCATTTCAAACATCAACATAAACATCTACCCACAATATAAATTAGTTAAGCATTTGCATCCATATTATACTAAAATGTCTAAATAGAATGTCCTATGAAGTTCATTATAGGTTGTTGTGAAACTATTTGTTAACATATTGCAAAAACTTAAAAGCATGTGAGAACATTCTAGGAAAATCCAAACTCCTAAATTGAAGAAAATGATTTGAAACACTTTAATATAACTAGAAACAATCAATGATCCAAACTAGACCATTCTAGAGGTTCATAAGAGAACTAACACACGATATATAAGAATAACTTGATATAAACTACAACAAAATATGATTGATATTAGACAAAAATAGTAATAATCTAATAGTCATCATTTAAAGAGGTGCACTTTCCACACATCATGATCAATATGATTTTCCTTGGAAGCTAAGTTGGGACAACATTTGAAAGGATTGAAGTTAGACAGGTAGATTTAAATATTAAGAGTTGGACATAATGAATGAATCTAACTCTTAACTTTTTTTTGTGACAAAAGTCATCTTGGAGGGTCTTACAACTATAAAAAAAAGGTGATACCGGCCATCAAAGATTGAGATGACTAAGACAGGTTAATATAAAACACCTAACATATGCTAAATGAGGAGACCTAACCTTGGTAACAAGAGAGGATTGTATATGTAGACCATTTTTTCTCTAAACAATGAATGATATCTTATTGAGATAAATTTTGATGTACAATAAAACTTAATCCAAGGGGGGTGAAGATGAGCTTGTTCAAGAGGACAAAAGGTTCTTGACAAATCTAATCTACTGAAGACTAGAAACTTTTTGCCATTTCAACTATGACATAGCTTGCATAAATTAAAAAGCAACAATGATGACCTTAAAATTATTTAAGATATGAAAGATAGAAAAAAACCACTCCATCAAATTATTAATGTTGAAAGAAGTTGATAAATCTATTATATATACATCAACCTAATTAATTAAGAAGAATTATTTCAAAATTATAATATTTTTTTTTGGAAAAAATGCAAGGAAGATTAATTTCAAAGTATTGTGAAGCCTTGAATATGCAGTTACCTAGTATAATATATCATATGTTGTATATTCTTTGAATAATTTGATTAAATCAATTTTACAAGATAACTTCAATTGAGTTGAAATTAATTTAAATTGTATATAAAATGTGAAAAAGTAACATTATAAAACTATAATATATATATATATATATATATATATATATATGACCAAAGAAAACCAATAAAATAAATTTTAAAAAAATTAAATATGTTCCTAGGGAAGAGAAAAAGGATGCATAAATGGGAGAAAGAAAAGGAGATGAAGAGAAAAGCAAAAATGAGAATAAACCAATAAAAGAGAAAGGTGGAGAAGAGAACTCATAATCAGTCAACATGGAGATGATTATCAGTGAGAAAGAACAAAGACAAATGATGAAAAGATGTCCAAGAACAATAAAATGATATAAGAACAAAAAGTTGAAGCCTTCTTATGACATCCTTGAAATAGTTCATTGATCAATTTGGGAAGATAACAAAGAGAAATTGTGCAAAGGCCTAGGATATTTTAATACAATTATACAATAATAACCTTAGACAATCATTGTAAAATGATAATTTATATATAGTTGGAATCTAATACAATGATGGTATAACAATTTTTTATGACTCCTATCATTTTTAATTATTTAAAAAGGGATTCATTCTGTTGAACTACATAAAAATACATGATTAATTAAAAAATTGTATAACTTATAATGCTAGTCATTTCAAAGATAAGAGTGTACTCAAAGGACTCCTTTGATTAAGATATAATAGCATAAGTATGGCTATCTTATAGGAAGTCACTTACTTAAGCAATAGGAGAAAGTTTGGATAAGAAACTAATACTATAAGGTGTTGATAATGAACAATTTTTATAAGCATATAAAATGTTAATAAGATGCTACGCTATCAAGAGATACCCAAAAGTAAATCATTTTTTTACATAATATGCACTTATCGAAGATAAAAAAAGATAATCTTACAAGTCTTTAAGAAAATCATAATAAAAAAATTATCCTCAATTGAACAACATAAGAGATATAATCTACTTTTAAATAGTAGAATCTCTCAAAATTTTTATTTATTTATTTTAATTATATATATTTATTCTATTCTAAATATTATTTTATTCCCATTAAATATTTAAATCTCATTCATCTCTTTATGTTTTGAGTGGCTTATTGCATCCCACAATAAATTGATCAAAGAACAACTGAGATCCAACAAATAGTAGATCCGAATACAGGAAGATAGCTAACAATATATCTTACGTTGCAAAGTTATTTTTTATAGCTTTTAAATCATTTTATTACTATTAAGGGGCTGCATTTTCATTGTTTTTATATTATTAAATAAATTTGTATTTTAGATAATATAATATGGCATCCCTTAACAAGAAAATAAACAAATCCTAAATTTTTTACGCAACTCTTGAGCTTAATCGTGACTTAATTTTGTATTTTTATATAGATAAAATTGAATAAAATAATATTTATAAAAAAAAATATTCACAAAACCTTTTAGGAATTTCTTCTAAGAAATATTTAAAAAAGGTCTTTAATCTAGTTTGGTGCCAAACGACGTACAGCAGGGTCGGCGGAGGGGCGTGCCCCACGCGCACTAGCGAGTGCGCCGCGTGCGCGGTGGAGGAACCATCATCTTTCAATGTGGAGCATGCCCAGCGCACTCCTGTGCTGCGCTGCGAGGTGTTATGTGACCGTTATTATAAATAAATATATTAACCGTTTGCTTGCTTTAATAATTGTATATGTTTTAACTTATCTCCTCTTTTGTGGTTTATTAAATTTCATTTTCAAGTCTAAATCGTTTTCCAATGTACATTGTGAACAGTTCATTTTATGATCACAAGCCAATAATTGATAGTTTGTTCATTATGAGTAGAAAAATGTTTATTTGACTAAGTAAAGCATCTTTTGACACTTAGTTTGAAGTGAAATGGCATTTAGCTTACTTTAATTATATTAAAGCAATAAAAAAGGATAAAGCAATATAAAGAACTTAACATGGTCTAGAAGAGATGAAAAAAATTTCCTATAGTAAAACAAAGTCATGAGAATTATGAATGATAAGTTATTTTGCAACATTTAGAAAATTATATATATATATATATAATTTTATTATTTTTCATTTTGTTTCACTTTCATTGTGTTATATTCATATATCTCAAATTTCTCTTTAAAGTTATTATCTTATAGAACCAACATAATAAGACAAATAAGGGTATTCTTATACCATATCATATAGAATAATCCTTTTCATATGACATTTATGTGAGCAATTATTATCCTGTATGATAAGAATGGATAATCATTAATCTACATCATGTATATGAGCTTTTCTTATCTTATGATATAGATGGGTTATCCTTGTTGTATATTATATTGATAAGTAATCCTTATCATATATCATGTAGATAAAAAATCATCTTTTATCATGTATATGGATAATTCTCATCTTGTACATGCATATCGACAATTCTCACTCTATAACATGTATGAGTAGTCAGCGTCTTATATCATATAAAGTCATGTAACATGTAAAAGTATTCTAATCTTAAAAATAATGAGAATAGCATATCTAAAAAATATTAATTATTCTATTCTATTTTCTTTATTGGTAAATAAGCATACTGGGTATTCAAGTCGTAAATGATTTTCTTGTCCATTTATATATATATATATATATATATATATATATTCACATAAATCAATTAAGAACATAATACCATAAATGAACAATATGTAAATAATATGACAAATAATTATGTTATAATAAAATACAAGAAACCAATAAAATAATCATATTAAAAATTATTTAAAATTATAAATAATTTACTAGTGTGTGTGTATATAAAAATTATTAGGTTCATATACTACCATAATATATAAAATAATATAGAAAACATTCAAATGCTCAAAATGCTTATAAGAAGACAATATGAAAAAGTATAACATTTTATAGATAGATTAGAAATTAATTTATTAAGATATTTATATCATAATTATTAATTTAACTTACCTAAACTTGAGATTATATTATCTTATCCAATCTCTCTATCATCTTAATTTCTAATGATATCATATATACATATGAATTATAAAATATTTTTTAATATATAAATAAAATATATACTATATTACTCCTAAAACTCTAAAGATCATTTCTCTTATTACTCTCTTGCTACCGTATCATCCATCTAGTTAAGAAGAAATTATTTTAAATCAATAAAATTGTTATTTCAATCAAATCCAAACATATTTTAATCTTTAAAAACATATTTTTACAATACATAATTGTTAAAATATTTTCTACTATAACATAACATTTATTGAATTTAAGAATATGATTAAATTATAGTTACCTCTTCACCTGACTTGTTACTGTTTTGATTTTTCTTTTTTCAACACCTCCTCATTGGCATCTAATCATCGCTACGCTTGCATATCCTCTTGATTTCACTTTCATTTATCTTTCTCTTATTTTAACAATAGTTCTCTTTTTTCACCCTTTCACTTCTTTCTCTTTTTTCTTTCTCTTATATCTTCCCATGACATTCCATGTTACATCTCATCCTCACCTCGTCACTCCAAATCAGCCTCCCATTTAAATGCATCCAATAAAATTGTTTGGTAAAAATTATAAAAATGCTCTCAATCAATTACTAAAACTATATTTATATTTATCTTTTTAAAATTTATAACTAATCAATTAGATCTTCAAAAATTACAAGCATATAATTATTTGATTCCTCTCATTGATCGCTTTTCAATGATATGCTCAAACAAAACTTTTAACTTTATAAAAAACATGACACTTTTCAAAATAAATTTATAATATTAATATTTTAATCAAGAGACTAAAAATTTTAAAAAACTAATTTTATTATTTAAAATACACATAATTATAATCTCACTAGTTTAATCCTATAATGTATAACATATTATATAACTAAAAATTTGGGATGTTACAATCAGTTAACTATATGTCAAACAATTAGCATATTTGATCAATCATTAGATGGCAATTATATGGTTTGATTTTTGCATCAAAAGTCCATTGAAGAAGATCATATGGTTTGATGGCATTTTATTTGAATTACACATTCATAAGGGGAAGATCATCCAACCTCTAATTAATCAATTGAAATTTTAAAAAAAATACAGTTCATTAAAATTTTGAAAAAAAAATACATATTATTCTAGTATAGGTAAAAAAATATAATTTTGAGATTTTATTGGTGATTTGAGAAAATCAAAATTAAAAAAATCGCATGTATTATTTAGTAATATTTTTGGCATTGTGTAAAGTTGAGAGGGGATATTTGAATATTTTGATGTTAGAAAAATCATAAACAATATGTAATTATTTTGAAATTCATGTTATAATTTTTTAAATATACACAGTATTGTGAAAAATGAAATGTTGCCATTTTCACAATTCATAATGTTATGTGTAATACATATTGTGAATGCATATTGAAAAGCCTTGATGGATGCTATACTATATTCTATACATTTTCTAGATCTAAATTACAAAAACATGATAAATGTTATATTTAAGTCATACATTTTCCTAGTAATACTTGCTAAACATAATAGCTATTTTATTTGATGATACACTTGGTGTAATTTTAGTATGTTGATGTGATTCTTATGAGATAAGTCATGAAGAATTTATATAACTATGTTGATTAAAAAATATAAAATAATGTATGCCATGTAATTTATTCAATAGTACTAAAAAAGAATATACATAATGAAAAATTGATAAAAAAATATTAAAAATTATTGCACAAAATTTGATTAAGTGAAAGAACATAGTGACCAAAATGATGAATGAAAAAGAAAATTATTTTTATTTACAATCATACCCACTTTAACTTGAGGAATGACATGACATGAATGCATCAAATTTTGTACTGTCTCAATCATGACTTATTGATGATCATCATTATATTGAAAGTATAATTTATATTACTAGATTATTGTATTTTTTTTTTTTGACTTAGGATAATTAATGATCATCATTGCATAAAGAACATAATTCCTACCTCTAGATCTTTAAATTTCCTTTAATCAACAATGATTGATAATTATCATTATATAGAAGCTAACATTTTTACCCCTAAACTTTTTGTGTTACATTCAATTGGAGATAATTGATGATCACCATTGTACAAGAAGAGTGATTGTTGTTCTAGACCTTTGTGTTGCTTTCAATAAAGGGTTTTTCGTGACCACCATTGCAGATAAAATGTGATTTTTAATCCAACACCTTTGTTGGAAAATGGTTAATTAAAAGATGAGACTTCCAAAAAACAATGAAAAAAAATTCTTACAAATATTTTAATGAAACAAAGAAGATTCCTAAGAAAACTACAAAATTAGAAATATAAGAAAAATCATGATAAAGCAATTATGAATGTACCTATTGTATTTATCATGTTCATAAGATTCATTGTTTATTATTGTATTTATCGAAGCGTGATTTATTCTAATTTATATTAGTTTAAATTATATTGTTACATTCATCTTATTGTTTGGGATCTCTTGTCAATTCTTTAACAAGCTCTATCCTAAATTTTATTGATAGGTATGGCATACTTATAACAAAAGAGTATTACGATACATGACATGTTGAGATAAATCATTGAGAATTATAAAAGGTATAAGTATTGTAAAAGATAGTCTATTTATCATTGGATAGAAATTATATGATAATATATTATTTAAATTCAAATATTAAGGCATAAAATAATCTTTTAATCAAAAATATATATTGTGCAAAACTATTATGTAACAAATATTTCACAAACAAAAATAAATAAATAAATAAATAAGAAGTCTACTTTTGTCGTGAAATATGACACAACAAAAAAGGATTTAATTTTTTTTAATATATTAGTGGAACTTTTTTTATTTTTATAATATCTTGTCAAGTAAACAATACCTATAATGTATATGTTTGATGTTTTAATTTTTTATTTATATAGTATGTTTTGGTTTATAAAGACTAGTATTTTTAGAGTGCAATGAAAATATTTATTGAAATTAATATTCAAAAATCAATCTTCCTTTTATGATCTTTAAAAAAAATTAAAATTATATTGATAAAAGATATAAGATGTGGAAGGCTCATTGGGTATGATATTAATGGCAAAGAAGATAACTTTTACACAAATATACTATTGACCTCATTAGGATACATTATTTATAATGCATATTTCATACAAAAAGACGTGAAGAGAATGTGTTCGTGAACCTAATTTCTTCCTTAGCTGACATGAAAAGCTTTCGTTGTGGCCTTAAATAACGCCATCGTTTTACTAAACCCAAGTAGTTGGTCTCTCTTTCTCTCTCTCTATCGCTCCGGTTCGATATCCGAAGAATGGCGTCCGGCTTTTCCGCCGCTTCGACGGCAATCGGAGCATGGGGCCTCAGTATAAGCTCTTTTGAATTGTCCTCCTCCCAGCGCGCCGCCTCTCGAGGCGGCCGAGGGCTTCTCCTATTGGGTCCCTTTTCTTCCCGCCGAAGTACATCTCTATTCCTCAGTCCAAGGACTCGACGAGATGGAGCCCACACGGTCTGCTTCGTCGGGAATGAAGGCACCAAGAAATTCCCCGAAGAAGCCTCTATTCCCTCTCCTCCCCCGGAGTCGGCCACCGATCTGATAGCGAGCGAGATAAAGGAGGAAGCGATGCGGATCTCGGCATCTCGTGCGGCGAAAAGGAAGACTCGGAAACGTGCGGAGCGGCGGACGTATCTCGTTGCTGCTGTATGTTCGAGCATCGGCATTACGTCCATGGCCGTCGCCGCCGTCTATTACCGATTCTATTGGCAAATGGAGGTGCATATTGTAAACCATCGAATCGGACTCCCGTTTCCCCCTTACGTTCCTCCCGTCTTCTCCTCTGATTCAACCTAATTGCAGGGCGGTGAGGTTCCCTTGACGGAAATGCTCGGCACGTTTTCGCTCTCCGTCGGAGCCGCTGTAAGATCGCTTAATCGATTCCTGTAATTTCTTCTCCCTCTGACTTAACCGTTGGTGGTTGTCTGTTGTTTAGGTGGGAATGGAGTTCTGGGCGCGATGGGCGCACCGCGCGCTGTGGCACGCCTCTTTGTGGCACATGCACGAGTCGCACCATCGCCCACGGGACGGCCCCTTCGAGCTCAACGACGTATTTGCCATCATCAACGCCGTCCCTGCCATCTCCCTCCTCTCCTACGGCCTCTTCCACCGAGGCCTCCTCCCCGGTCTCTGCTTCGGCGCCGTAAGCCTTCCTCTTTTCCTCCGCTCTCTCCCGGAGAAAAATCTAAAAAAAAAAAAAATAGAAAAATCGGTTCTAATAAGTGTAGGCCTAATACGTCCACGTGGCGGGAGATGACAGGGACTCGGGATTACGCTGTTCGGGATGGCGTATATGTTCGTCCACGACGGCCTGGTGCACCGGAGGTTCCCCGTGGGCCCCATTGCCGACGTGCCTTATTTCCGGCGAGTGGCTGCTGCACATCAGGTAACGTTCTCGGTTCGCCCCCGTCACTTTGCTGCTGGCTCCCGAAGCTCCACTTTTTTTCTACTTGCTGAAAAAATCGTGCCGACCGCAGATCCACCACTCGAACAAGTACAAAGGTGTGCCCTACGGCCTCTTTCTCGGTCCTAAGGTGCGTTTTTAATGCTCTTTTTCTTTTTAAGTACTGAACACCATTAATAATGTAGCTACCAAGAATTCTGTTACAATTACATGAAATGCTTCCCATCAAATTTCAAAGTCAACTTTTTTACATGTATGAAAGATGACATCATTATGTCTTTTCATTTGATGTAACTCTATGGAGCTCCTTATTGTAACATGCATACGAATGTTTTTGTAGCACGTGATTCGCGCACAAAAATTTCTTAAATGATTTATTATATATATATATATATATATATATATATATTTATAAAACAATCTGATGGGATTTATCTTGTTTTTGGCAGGAGTTGGAGGAGGTGGGAGGGAACGAGGAACTGGAGAGAGAGATCAGCAGGAGGATGAAGCTTTAAAATAAGAGAGATCAGACTTCAGCGGCTGACCACTTTTTGCTTTTTTGGATGTTTATGTGCTATTTGTTTAAAATATTTAATATGTATTGGAAATTACGAAATATTTAATTCTTCGGATACGTGGACAGTTTGCAGCCAAGTTCTTTTTTTTGGATAGGATATATAATTGCATTTTCTAAATGCAATAATATTAATTTAATATTTTCTGCAATGCAGTGCGATTTTCTGTTGCCTGGATAAAAACATTATTTAGATTTATTTTATTTTTTTCAAACCGTTTATGAGTATTTAGTTTTATTTATTATATAAATATAGATAACTTAGATCATTGTCTGCATATGCAAATTAAAAAAATGTTCAAACCATGGTCCAATTGCTAAAGAAAGGGAGTACTCGTTCTTCAGGTCATGGTTTGATGTACACTTACTGGTTCAACTTGTGGACATGCAAAGAAAGGTTTGTTGAATACATTAAATATATCATCAACAATTGTAGTTTTCAAACAAGATAAAAAAAAATTATTTTATTCTCTTTGTTAAATTATTTCCCTTCACACTTTACCATCTTAAAAGATCTTCTAAACAATCTCATTATATGTGTTAATAATAGTGAGTTCAACATTTTTATTTAGATGATAATTATTATCATGATAACATAAATGTTTGAATACTAAATAGTCTTAGCTTTGATTTTCTTAAACCATCTTAGACAATTTTAGACCAAATTTATATAGTGATAGTTCAATTTTCTTTAAGAGATCATTTTAACATATTCATGTTGACCTATATCCTTAACAATATATAATCTATAGCTATGCATGTGCAAGTAAAGATTACTTTTTTTTTAATCATAGATACGAGACTCAACTAATATTAAGAAAATTTTGTATTTTCTCTTATGTTTAGCTATGATTTGGACTTAGACTCATGATAGGATGGAAAATAACGTTAGATATCTCTCTAATGCAAAACTTTAACATGCATCCAACTATGATTTAGCAATTAGTAACTTTCATACATATGATATGCACTCAATTCAAAACAAATGTGATTGACTTTTATGTACCTTTAGTTTGAGAAAGTATATAATTTTTATCTTGTAAAATGGATTGAATATAGCTTGTTTTGATTGTAGACAAATGATTTTACTATTGAGCCTAATAGAAATTAAAATAATAAGTTTTGAAAAAATAGACATCAATCAATCTTTCATCTAACTTGTCACTATGATTATAAATTATTTTCTTTCGCTAGATTGTAATGTGATGAGACACTGTAGAAGATAATGCATTATTAAATAACATTAGACGATTAAAAATGACACTAAGTTGTTAGTGAGTAATAAAATTTTTAGATAAAATTTTTTGTATATGTATTATTATGTGTTTATGTGTGCGTGTATATAGGATATCATTATTTAGATATATTTTATAATATTACTTAAGACTTTATGTATTAAGATTTATGATGAACATCACATTTTTGTATTGCATTAGATGCATCAAGTCAATTTTTTTTTCACTCCAAACATAATTGACAATTATTTGGTGCCTCTTAGGAATTTTATGATTCACTTAAATCTCCCAAATAATTTGTAGGTTGCTTGTGACAATTTTAGACAATGATAAGAACACTAACTTTAACATTATTGTTATTAATAATGTTTAATTATCCCATAATTGTCTTATCTTTATGAATGAAAAAATACTTCAAAACAAGATTAAGATAAATTGTTCCTTGAATTCTAAGGATTCATTATTAGACATATTACAAAATTGATCCATTTTTTAAGAAACAAGCATCTTCTTGTAAGAATATATATATTTTTTAATATTCCAATAAGTGATATTTTGTAAAACAAATAATCAAATAGCTTTTTTGACACCGTTTTAACTATTTTTCTTTAATAGTCTCTTCTATTTTGAATAATATCTCATGCTATTTGAGCACTTCTACATATGCTTGAGAGAAAATAATGACTTTATATAAAAGATGACACTTAGTGTATTTATCATTATTTGTTATTTTTAATTATTAATTTATTTTTAACAATAATATATTTATTAATGTTTATCAATTTCTTTTTATGTTGGAAAGGTATGCAGATGAGATCTCTTAACAATATGCGAATTCATCAATGCAATTAATGTTCAACACTAATATATTGTACAAAGCTATTAATGAGACAACTAGAGGTGGATTATATGGACTCTAAATACACAAACTTGTTCTTACAAATATTCCTTTATATGCATCTTTGCATCATAGTGGTGTTTGCATCACGAACCTCTTATATATGTCTATGGAACTCAAATATAGACAAAAGGCCATGATTAGGTATGCTATCAATACTTTTCTTGCTATAATCTAACTAATTAGTTGGGTTACATTTTGTTATAAGTTATTTTATTTTGAAAAGAGACAAAACTAGAAATTTTGATATATTGTTTAAATGTGATGAATTTGAAGTTTGATTTTGACATATTCTATTTGTTAGTTGATTATATTATATAAAAGTATAACTAAATATAGTGAAATAATTAAAATTTGATAATTCCTTGAGTTTTAATGGAACTAGAATGAAATTTCCATTGGAACAGCTTCATATTGTGATGGAAATGTTTTATATGGCTTATCCATTGCAATTCCTTCCTTTTGAATTAATTTATTGAACATATCATTTGATTCTATTCTTTTTCAAGTGTTTCTTAACTAATCATGCATCGTAAAATGCCATTATGTCAAATTGATATGTTTTACATTAAGCTCATTTACCTATTTTTAAAAACATATATTATTGTTTTACTTGTATGCTTAAATTAGAAACATATATATCATATTCATGTCTAACTAGTTTCTATTTCTTGATTGCATTATGTTATGCATAAAGTTAATTTGTTATAATCATCTTTATTGACTTGGAAGACAACCCAACAATTATAACTACCACACTATTTGCTAGCCATCACAAACAAGCTTTGGAGAACAAAATAGATGAAAGAAGGAATCACTCCCTTTCTAATTAATTAAATTGTAGATTTTGATTTCTATTTAGATTTTATTTAGTAGATCTTTTTTTTTCTATTTGTTCTTATTTTTCTTTTTTCTTCTTTAAGAAAATCTAATTTTAATATTTTGTTAAAATAATCTTTCACTTTTTTCAATTTTCTTTTAAAATAAAATGCACCTGCAGCCGTATCATTCTGGCTGCCGTGCACGTCAGTGTGATGGATCTGGTCATTATTGCATTGTCCAAGTGAAGAGTCGTAGAGTACTTCAACTACTAAAAGCAAGAGAAGAGCCGTTTAATTAACTCTTCTGAAAAATGCAAAACAAAAGAGAATGATCTTCCATTTGAATGTAGCTTCTTTTGCAATCATGCCCTCGTTAAGAAATTTATTTATAAGTTGTTTCATAATTATTTTATTCATATTATCTTAATAAATATATACCCCTCTACACAAAAACATAATTTTTATGATTCAATTTTAAATTTATTTGATCCAATATAAATTTGATTCAAAATCAACTCAATTGATTTCAGTATAACCCAGACTCAAATCAGTTCAAACATGATCCAAAAACCCATAAAACCAATTATTCTTTTAAACAATATTTAATCTTCAAATTAACTTCACAACCCCAAAAAAAGATTATCAAACTTATAATGATAGAATAAATATATCAATGATAAACACAATTGTACATCTAATAATAAACAAAGAACATCATCAAAACAAAAGCTGATACTTTAAATAATAACATTACACCAAGTGAATATGTGATGATTCTCCTTAAAAGACGAATGAAAAATTCTGTGAGACTGTTTCCAAGCTAAAGGTGAAGTCCATCAAGCAAAACACACAAAAGGCAAGTTCAATATATAATATTACAGCAGTTACTCCTTCCCTGTTCAACTATAGTAACTGTAAACAAGCAAATTTCCAGAAACAAAACATCTGACATTTATGATACAACAAATGCAAAGATATTAAGCTAATAGCCTACAAGTTTAGCAAACCATCAAGGCAAGGTATCAGTAGAGAGTTTACGATGCTTTCCTTGTCGAAAAATGTTAGCTGGGATCGTCGCAAAAGGCACCTCGAGGCTGCTTGCATCCGTGCTCTGGCATCAGGTGATCCGTCGCAGCTCTCTTGGGTCTCAGCTGCATGGAAGGATATGCACAAAGGTTAAGTTCGATCTGAAGGCAAGTTTAGTTCTTTCAGTAGTCGAGGGAGGGAAAGCCTTTGCACTTCTTCACCTTATCTTCAGCTTTCTGATAGATTTGTCTTAAAAGAATGTTTCTTGCTTCTGTTGTTATTACTGCAAAGCAGAAGGGACATGGGTTATGGAATGCTGTAAAAAATTGAAAGTTATTTGCAGACATAAACAAAAAAAAAAAAACTTTATTGTTTAACACATTTCTATAACTGAAAATAATTAACAAAATTAAGATGTGACGATTACTCGATATTATGTATTTTAATCACTCAGGAAAATAATAACTAGAACATACTCAACCAAAATGTGATAATCTACTTGTAAAAACATGAGATGTTCCTTTGGTATATAATATTAAGACAAAGGTTTCCAGTGTATGAGCAACTATATGTAACTGAGATTTGATATGAATCAGAATAAGTATCAACTTCTATGTCAACATCTCACCTTAGATTCTCCTCTAATTCAACATCAAAGGTAATAAGTGAGATAAGGCAGAGGTAAAAGATAAGAGGCCAGAGACCAGGAAGATGAAGAATAAAAGAAGTAAACATTATACAAACTAAATCTCCCCAACTACCGAAGCTCATATACATAAGACATTCTTCTCAAAGAAACTCAACCAGCGGACAATATCTCTATAAATCATTATCACTCGGCATGACTAGAACAATAAGATGGAAGACAGTTCCCTTGATATATTTTAGTTCAAAAGCATAGCCAAAATTATTTCCAGATAGAAGACAAACTTATTTTCCTTATTGTTTAATAAACATGAAATGAAATGATTATTATTATAAAATAATATAAGTAACATTTGATAATTTGGTAACAAAAAGTAAAATAATTTTTTAAAATTATTTTGATTAGGTAAAATTATCCTTTGCCCACCTAGTATTATTTTTTGTTTTTAATGTTAACAAAGTTTATTTCAAAACATGATTAGACTAATGCCTGATTGAATTTAGAAAAATACTTTCATAAAAGGTTTGAGTTTGAAAACAATGTACCATATAGAACCTTAGCTTGCATCATACTCATATCCTCAAGGTCATCACCCGATAATGTCATTGTTAGAAATTAACACATTAAAGGTAAAAAGAGAGAGTTTTTCTTACAAAGCAACATTGGAGGAAACATTCTCTTAAAGAATCTCAAGGCTTAAAGGACAAGAAAGTGTAAAAACTAGTCTTTTTTCTTTAGGTAAGGATTTAAAGGAAGTACCTTGGTTTGGCGGTGGAACTGTCCTGTTATGAGTAGGATGATATGTGGCAGCAGAAAGTTTCTGAAAAGTGGTACAAGTAGTGTTAGAACGATTAAAAAACATTTTAATAGTAAGAGAATAGTCTCCTATATCACAAATCAGTTTATATTTTTTAGAATACATATTAAGTTTGAAAACCACGAGAGTTTACTAAATCATAATTGTCATACTTGTTCTTTGTTTCACAAAAAAATTAATAAATACATGGAGGAGAAGACAATATGTAAAAAAAAAATTCAAGGCAGGCCAAAAATTTTGTGCTGTGTGGTTATTGGGATCACCAACATCAACATCCAATGTGGTAGGATCAGTCATGCATACACTGAAAATTGTGAGGCAAGTCACGGCTTGTGTAGATCCATAATTTTGGCATTGAGTCAGTTATGAATGAAGGTGTAATGAATCCTATAGGGCTAAGGGAAGTCATACCAAAAGAAGGATATAAGTTAGATCTAATACCAAAGTGCTACCCATCAATCCAAAAGTCTCAAATGTTGGATTACAATTATTACTTTGTATATCAAAATCATTAACTTCTTATTGAATATCCAATGTATGACTAGTCTCCATATGCATCATAACAAATCTCTTCTAACATGAGAATCCTACTACATTGGATCTACTTTTCCTCCTATAAAAACATAATTTAACCATCAAGTGCTTCAAGCATTGTCAACTATACCAAACTATCAAAAATCAGCTCTGTTGCACCACATCAACTCTTACATTACCAGCCTTATCAAAAAAATCCATATTGACTCTAACACCCTGACAAGTCCATCACCTTTTTGACTCTGTTAGACCATCACAAATCGGCTCTACCAAATCCTTACCTTCGGCTTATGCTACCCTATTGGCTCTTCTGAAACCATCACGTTCAAGCATGTCCAATCATTGACTTATCTTATTGGCATTTTAGAACCATTTTCTTTGGCTTTGTCCTCCCATTAGTTTTGTTGAGATCATCTATTGGTTGCTCATAACCCTAATGTACTACCACCTCTACCACATCATTAGAACTCTGAAGTCGGGTCAATTTACCGTGTTATTTTGACATCATTGTCTTTCTCAAGACTACTACACTGCTTGATATTAACTAAACATTAGGTTAGGATAACCACTTTGTATTTTAAAATTATAACTTATTGAATATCTAATATGATATTATTTTCTAGAAATATATTTCAAAATATATTATCATAAGAGGTGGCATAACACATGACAAAGAACAGGTTACAAGATACTCATCAAATTCATATTTACATATGACAGTAGCTAGGCATACCCAATGAATAAGCCTTGTTAAATTTGGACTGATTTAGAGGTGGAAATAACTACAGTAACTATTCCTATCAATAAGCCATAATGGGACATTGAGTATATCTACTTGAAGAAAGCCACATATCATCTTCAAAAAGTTCTCCAATCCATCTTATATGAGCATATCTATAACCTAACAGCAAAACAATATAACTAGGATGAGAGAATAGATAGTTAGATTGTAAAATTACAATAATTTTACAATCAAACAAAAAATGACCAAACACAATCAGTGTTTAGTTACTGAATGTTCAAGCAAATATCTTCTTGGTATGCTTGCGTTATGAAGCATTCAAAGACCCCAATAATTCCTTCAAGACCAAAGGAAAACTGGTTTTCAAGTGATCTGTGATTGTATTGGGAAAAGCCAAGACTGACCTTGGATGGTTTTAAAGGTAAGAAGCGGTTATGGAAATGGAGATGGGCAATAGACAAAAATTAAGACAACAAAAAGCTAGGATAGACAGAGAAATCAAACCAAATGTCTTTCATGAATAGTGGTGGTATCTTGAGATAAAACCAGTCTAAGATTCCTTGACCAAATTTGGTTTTTAAGTCCTTTCATAAAAATTTTATGTACATCTTAACTCGGCTTTTTTTTAATTTAAAAAAGGTTATCTTTTGTCTTCAGCATAGGATCTCACTTGGCATGAATTTTTGCACCTGCATAACAAAGCTGCTAGAATTAATCGAATTTATTAGGATTCACATCTTGCACTGTTTTTATAAGATGCCAAAGTTTTCCAAACCTTCTTAGACAATTTCTTCATAAATTTTGTTCTTAAAAAAAATATGGTCCACACAACCAAAGAGGTCAGCAGCCAAATCTTTAGGCTCTTGTTTCTTCCAGGAACATAATTTTGGATAGCTAAGTTCACATGATGATTTTTAATTCAGCGTAGCTTAAAAGGTGATCTGGTAAATATTCAACTTCCAATCAAATGAACAAACCAGATGAATTTTCATTTATTACCTCTTAACCAATTTGTACCTTAAAATGACTTGGACGATTTCCAGATGGGCAACTGTTCAAGGATACAATATAGATCAAATGGACTATGACTACTTAAAAATGTTAGTTTTGTACCAATTAAGATGTAGGCAAGTTTTGAACAATAAAAATATATGTTAGGATTTAATCTAACACGATTGACATAAGCGTAGCGGAAGTAGGATTGATCGATAAGAACAATAATGACAAGGTAGAGAGAAAAGATAGAAATACTAAATTTAAATGATTCAACCTAGGACAAGTATAAGCCCACAAAAGAGGAGAAAAAAATCCACTAAAGTTATAAATCGAAAGTATGAACTCACACAAGAATTGCACAAGCTTACTCAAATACACCCAATATATAAACACAAAATAATATAATAAAGGGTGAGATTTCTTAACCTCTCACCAAAAAAAACTAAAAGATAGTTAACAACTATTTCTTTTCAAAAAAAAACCCCCTTATTCTCTTGTATATTTTTCAACTTCATGGCCTTTATGACACATGATTAATATTAAAAATCTTAAGATTATAATCATATTTATATTTAGCCTACTATAATCATAATTATTTCCTTAATTTTTCAATCATAATTAATGATTTTTCATTATCTTAATACAAAAATTTAATTTTATTTTACATCTAATATAGTATAAGAGATTTCATACAGGATATACAAAATGATTCAAAGCTATAACAATCAAAACAAACTATCTATCAAAACACTAATAAAAGACAATAAAGATTAACGTTTAATCTTACAAAGCTTTCCTTTGTGCTTGTATTGGTGGATTGAGAGATCTTTGATCATTCTAATTGGAATAAGATAATCATCAAAAAAGTATGGCAAGACCATCACATCATCGGAGACAACTGCATCATAGATGGGCTTCGACAAAAAGAATCCTCTTATATATAATCTAAGAGGAAGTTTTTTTTTATAGAACTTTTTGAGTTTCTCAATCTCTTTATCATATCAATAGTTATACATTTTTTGTAAACATGAGAAAACATTATGACGAGGCTCAAATTAAGTGCTTCAATCGTACGCTCATTTAATGGTATTGCTTCGACCAACATTTTAATATGAGTGAGAAGATAAATGATATTTTGCTTAATGAAAATATCATCACAATAAAAGAAATCAATCATCTGAGAAGAACTACTATAAAAGAAATAAATTTTGTATCATTTGATTGGATGATCACAAAACCAAGCAAACTATTAGTAATGCAATTTTAAGTTTAATCTTGTTTCAGTTCAATCTTAAGGTGTTATTGTAATGTTTGGGTTTGCTAGATCAACAACTATAACATCTAAAATAGATGATGATTAAAAACTCTACTTGCTAATTTTGGAGCCATTAACTATACTCTTTGTGGAATGGCTAATTAAAAAAGAATCTACAATTTTAATCATCTATATGATTAACATATTAAACATTTCTTTTCTTTGCAATTGTGATATATAGGATCATAATTATAATTCATGCATTTTTGAGCTAATGTTTTGTGACAAATAATATGCATTATGTGTGTTACATTTGTGTTTGAAAATGAAGTCTTTTTAAACTTTAAATTTTAGACAATAATCTTTTAATAAAAAAAATTTAGCTTAAGCACACACTCCTTGGCCAAGCCAACCAAGTGGCCCACAATACTAAGCAATGGTTAGGCCCTAGCCTTGATCAGGGTACAGACATCACTCCTGAACCCAGCTTAGGCTTCTTGAATCGAATCGGACTCAAAGTAGTCAAGTAGTGAGATTAAGTCAGGTTGGACCCGTGTATGAATACAGGTGACCTGATTCATGACCTCCCAAGAGCACTAGAGGACAACCAACCCCATTTAGGCTACCTTAACAGTGCGGTGGAACTAAGATATAGTGCAAACTCCATGTACATTTTTGCAATATGGGACTAAAGATTGACACCTATTTGCTTCCAAACTGGGAGTAAATCAGTGTCATCCGATTGTGCATTTTTGCGATTAAACTTTAAAGATCACATCAATCAATTTGAAATGTGGAATCCATTTTACAATCCATTTGACAAGCCCGATAAAACAATCATGATCGATTCCACTATTTTGAAAAGTAAATTCCATTTAACTGTCCATCCAATAAGCCTGATCAGATAGCTATTGATTGTTCTGCCTTTGTAAATAGTACACTTGCGAACACCGTCCATCCAGCATGAGAGATCTAACGATCTAGATCAAATCTCATTTGGATTAGATATGAACCCTTTAATCAATATTCTGATTGAACGACGAATGTTTTATCCACCAAAATACGATGGTTGCTACTCTTTATCTTCCTTTATCATTTCCAAAAAATGCTACTTTTGAGGAAAGGCCGACTCTAGCCATTAGAAGAGTTATTTGGACATATTTTTGTTTGAACTATAAATAAAGGTCATTTAACAACATTTTATGACCGATGTATCAACTTGAAAAAACACAAAAATGTCCACAAGAAGTGCAAACCGCAATTTCACTATGTGCTAGCGAAGCTGCGGGTTCTTTGATTCTTGTTTCTACAACTCTCATCTTCAGTTATTTCATATCATTCATGTAACATTTACATCAATAGTTGTGCCACTCTTGCTTAAAGAATTCAAAACTGTAAAAGCTTTGTATGCACTATTTTATAAAGATTTCACCTTTTCTTGTAATCAAATTTCTTATCATTTTTTGTCTCATTAAAGCACCGAATTGCACTTGGTTTACCCTTACCAGCTTCGATAAAAATGAGTCGTTAGTGGAAGCCCGATTAGTGATTAGAGGTGAATGTGAGTACAGGTTTTAACCGAAAAACCTAAAAAATCTCTCTTGTTTTGTATGCTATACTTGTGAAGATTTCACTTTTTCTTGTAATCGATTTTCTTGTGATTTTAGTGTCTTATTAGAGCACCAGATTGTACTTGGTTTATCCCTACTAGCTTTAACAAAAAAGAGTAGTTAGTGGAAGCCTAATCAGTGATCGGAGGTGAATATGGGTATAGGTTTTAGTCAAACCACCTAAAAAATCTGACTATTATTTTGTTGTGCAAGTTTTATTTTTTATTTTATCAAACAATATTTCTAAAATAAAACTTTTATTATTAAGCATAAGAATTTTCTTTAATTGAAATTTTTTTTGAAATTAAAAAGTTTTGTTTAAAACACAATCCACCTCTCACCTCTTGTGCATTAAACCTTACACGATTCACATCAATAAGATCTGAGTTAGTAAACGTGATAGTAACAGAGGTCAAGAGAAGTATTAAAGACAATGATCTGATCAATTGATAAATCCATAGTACAGATAAGAATTGAAACAATAGTATCCTAATAAAAACACATCTGAGTAGCAATATTAGATAAGCTTGTCTATAAATCTATTTGTTTTACCTATGATTATTTTTTCTATAAAGAGATTCATAAAGAATCATTCTAATATTAAGTTGAAAATTATTATTATAAGCAAAATCAAATAAGAATAAATAACTTTCTTTCCTTTCAAAATCCAAAACACACAATCCCAATAAATCTTTTAACATTTTGATTAATTTATTCTATTTGGTCATCTATTTTAGAGTGAAATATTATACTAAATTTTGATTGTAAACTAAAAGTTTGTTACAAATTTTTCTAGAATATGATATAAATCTAAGATCTCTATCTAATATTATCTTTTTTGATATGCCAAGTTATCTAATAATTATTGCACATAAATTCTAACCAACTCTCCATTAAATGTGTTATCTTGAACCCTTAGTTTATGTGTAATTTGTACTATGAAAATAGAACCATTCTTTAGTGAACTAACATTTTTTTTAAGTGTTATCGTTCCATACATCTCAAATTTAAAAGAGTGAATGAGTTGAAAAACTTAGTCTTAACTCAAATGATCGATTGACAATGTTTGATGAGAATGTAATTTGCAATAAACATAAAGCTTAAGCAACCTTGGAGAAAATTTTGTGAATTTTCCTTAATTATTTTTAAAATGGTAAAATTTATGATAATATATTTGAGATACTAAGAAAATATATGAGGCTTTTAGGAAACATGATAAAAGTTTTTAAAAAATTGTCTTTTTACTAATCTATGATAGTTTAAAGCATGCATTTAATCATAGTTTTCCACATAAAAATGTCTTGTTAAAAATTAAAAGTGATAATTTGCATTAAAAAAATATGCCTAAAATACTTAGAATGCATAACTTTGAAAATATCAAAACTAAACTATTAATGTATAGTTTGTTTAGTTCAACTCAACACGCCATGGAGTAGATAAAGTATTGTGAGAAAACCTAAAACCTAAAGATTAAATATAATACATTTATATTTAACATACAATACATTTAATAAAATTTAGAAGGCAACGTATAATATAGTCCTACGATATATTTAGTTCATTAGTAAGAGTAATAACTAGTTTAACCAAAATCTAAAATATCTATAACCATTAGAGAGTCATTTGACATGTTTACAATTGTTAGAAGTCTTTCTAAAAAGCTATAAAAAGACCCTAAACAAAGAGAAAAAGGTAATAAACAATTGCAAATCATTTATTAGCTTTTCTTCTTGAAAATCATGTTTGAGAAGCTAAGAGCACTAAAATACAACAATAAAGAAGATTCTTTAAACCGTTTTACAAATAGTTGCATTGAGCTAAGTTAACTTGTTTCTATATTGTTTTAATATAGATTTAATGTACCTCTTAATTCTATTGTAGGGTTATAAGACTTGCAAGTTTGAGCTTTACAATGTATCATTTTTAAGCTCATTTAGATCGATGTCGTACAGTCCTTTCTCCTAGTGTGTAGACTCATCTAGGTTGATGACCTGTAAGGTCTTCTAACTAGGTATTTGTAAACTCCTTTGGACTGATATGTGGGATTTTCTTACCCGTATCTATTAAAGGTATTTTTAATGTTTGCATAGCATTCTGGTTAGAGTGGATGTAGACCTAATTTTGGATCAAATCATTTAAAAATCTCTTATGTATTTTATTATATTCCTCACACAAATGTTTTGAAGTTAACAAAATTTTTTAAATTAAAATTTAATTATAATTAAAGATCTCAAAATATTTTCATTATTTTACTTTGAGTATTTAATATTGTAATTTTTACAATTCAGTCATCTCTTTGCTAACATGTAGCTCCTATATTCTAAAATGTTATTCTTATTGCTTGAAAAATATAAAAAATTATTAATCTAATAATTATCACTCATATATAATCATATTCTATAAATGATCTAGACAATCCAACAATGCATTCCCAGTTTTGCACAAAAATAAGAAAAAGGTATAACAAACCATTGGAACTTTATTGCTTTCCTTTCACTTACTAACAAATTAGATAATTTTTAATACATTTTACCACATCTTTTTTGAGACAATACACCAACATCTTTACTTCAATTCCCAATACATCTATTTCCTTCATTATGAATAATCTAGAGTTATATGTCTCGTTTAACACTTGATGCTTTAATTGATGATGATTAAACATACATAAATAATCTTAAAATCTTAGCATACCATCCTCATCTAGACTAAAATTAGATATCCAATCATTTTTAATTTTTTTTAACTAATTCTCACATTCATCGTCATAAAGTTGATCTTCTCCATAATCTATCCCATCAAGTTTGATGGACAATTGATAGAACAATTTCATATTTTTTAGTATTTCTTTTACCAATTAAAACTTGTTAACCTCAAAAGTTATTTACTTTTTAAGACAATAAATTTTTCCAAATCATAATTATTAATAAATTTTAATCATATTATCTATTTTAAATTCAACTTTCTAAACAAAAATATATTTCAAAATTTGATAATTAGTTAACATTTCACATCTTATCTCATATAAATAATATCTTCGAATCTTGAAAAAAAGCACAATAACTACCAATTCCAAATCATAAATTGAATATTATTTCTTAGAAGATTTTTAAACATTCGAAATCATATTTTATCACTTTTTCATAAACATAAATTTACTATTTTTTCATTTTACACTTTTTAAAAAACATAATTAGTCAATCATATGAATATTACTCAATCATAAGTATTAACCATCATATCACACACTTATTTTCTTTCTTAATTCATTACATATTATTCACCTCATTTGTTATAACATCTTTTTTCATAAGTTGTCTTTAGCTTTTCAAGCCATAAGTTCCTTATAGCTTATTAACTACATATTACAATTTTATTTTATTAAGACATAATTTATTAGGAATAGCATGCTCTATTCATCTCCTTCCCTTTAGGCAAAGTTCATAACTTAAAATCATATGTTATACATTATATTCCAGCATCAAATACATTAACAAATTTATGACCTAGAATTTTATTATTAATATCAATCACTAACTTTAATATTTTATCTTTGTTTAATCACCTCCTTTTTATAATCTTATCGTATTCCATGTTAACCATCTACATCTTCTCTATTCTTACCTTCCTTTAAAAATTAGTACTAACACTTAGTTATACCAATTCACAAAAACTTCTCATATCAGCTATAAGTTTAATAATTATTCTTTTACAATCTCAATTCACAAAAAGTCATAGACACTCATTAAAACCACAACTGAATATGCTCCACATTGCTACAGTTTATTCTTATTCTAATTATCAAATATTTTGCTAAATACTCTTTAAAAACTTGCTCATATAATTCACCAACTTATTCAAATATATATATAATAGAATATCTTTATTCATATAGCCTTTATGTTTTATTCAACTCATTCCCCTAGTGCACTTTCAACATTTAATATGACTGTTTATCAAAACTAATTTGATTTAAATAATTCATATAAGAATACCTTAGACTATCATATAATTCAATATCAATAAAGTGATTCTCCCATTCTTTTTATCACAAATGATAATTAATTATCTTTCTTACATCTATTTTGACTTTCCTAGAAAGGATTACAAATGATACATTCTATTCTCTAAACAAATTATCTTAATCATATTTTATCTATGTATCTTTACAAATTTTGAATCATGATTAAATCAATCACTTCTTGTACAATCACACTACTTATATCATCTAGAACTATTTTACTCCTTATTTGAGATTTCATAATCAAATCTTTCAAAAAACCAATTACTTATAATATGTATAATAATACACAAATCATTTCATAATACAATTTTACTATATTAATTAAATTCCTTATTTTTCTTCTCTTTGTCATAATCTGAAATCGAATCCTATCCCATTCCTTTATCTAATACTCTATTTTTTATATTCCCATCATATCATATATCTCATATTTTGCTTATTATTGCTTTATTCTTTAAGAGCTTATCATATTTAACTATATCATAATCAAATGTATTCATCAATATCTATTATATAAATAAAACACAACATAACATATAAGATCTATCATTTTCTCATTCTATATTTTTTGTAATTTTAATTTTCTATTTGTAAATATCACTTACACAAAACTCTCAACTAATGCCTCTATTGTAATATCTACTAAACTTCATTTCTATTCCTATCTACAAAAAATATTCATAAGTTATGTAGATCTCATTTGATTATTTATGTTTATTGACCTATTCAATATTTAACAAATTTTTTATCTAGATATTTACTATAAAGAAATAAAAAAATTGTCAATTCTTTTTCTTTTTATCATTACACATTCCTTTTTCCCACATTTGTTTTTGCACACATAACCTTTCATATCTATCACAAAATATTATTTATCAAGATAAAACAAATTATTCTACAAAAAGTTCATTTTTCTAATTTCATGCACAAAAACATAAAAGATGTTATACTCATATAATCATCACAAAAAAAGGAAAATAAAAATAAAGCATAGATATTTTGACATTTGTAGCTCTAGTACCTTCTAATTGTCTTAACTTAAACTCATCCAAAAATGTAGGAAAAAAAATACTTCTACCTCTTATTATAACTCTGCTATCACTATTCTACAATATAATTGTCCTTTCTATTCAAATACTCACACAAATCAAGTTTCTCAACACCATTTTTCTAATATCAATTACCTAACTAGATCTTTACTAAGTTGATAACTATAGTCCTAAAATTTTGCTTGTTCCTATTTTCTTCACATTTATCTTAATCAAAATCTTTTGAGATGAAGATTAACCAAAAATTTTGCACATTGTTCCTTTTTCATTTCCTTTTTCTTGAACTTTCGTTCTTACTTGTTCTTGCCCAACTTTTCTTATAAGTTTTGTTCTTTCTATTTCTTCTTCCTAATTGAAGAAACTTCACATATTACAATCTAATTATATCAATAGGAAAGAACATTCACTAATCAATAATATGTATATAAAAACGTTATGATATTGTCTTTACTCACAAAATTTCTTAAAATATCAACTTTGATCTCTGATATCATCTTGTCAATTCTCATCTATCATTTTTACTTAATAATATATATAATCACATCAAATCGAGTTTAATCAGAACATAACAACAATATAGAGGACAGATCTAAAACCAGAAAATAATGGTAATAAAACTAGACTTATCAATAATTTCTAAAGTAAAACAATCTCTACATTATACTATTATATGCATACTTGTTCCAACAAAATCTCAACATTCACATATTGATATATTACTTAAATATATATGATATAGAAAACCCTTGAAATATTTTACTATATCAAAAACCTTATATGTCAATCTAATCTCCTTCTCTCAGTGTAACCATAATATGATTAGTAATTTAGGAGATAATCTTTTATAAAATTTAATAGGTGAATTTCTATCTATAACAATACTTCAAGATAAAATGATAATAATTAGTAATAACAATAAACCTGACATCTCTGTATTACTGCAATAAATATCACAAATAAATAATATGCGACATGCTTTATATCATATATATATACACAAATAAATATTTTATACTTTTCATATAAATATCATATGACTTTTCACTTATTTCTTTTTCATCACCATCTCATACTTATGTTTTAATATAATTAAGTCCAAAATTTTCAAATAATTTTTATTTTATTTTCATAATGTTATTTTATTTTATCTTCATCTGATATCTCAACATATTTATATATAGACCTTAACTTATAAATATATCATAATTGGTCAATCATATAAATCATATCATAACAGTATATCAAACATACACAAAGTATTAACAGTAGTTAAGGACATCTTAATAATACTATCACTGTACATCAGGCCTCACATAAAATATTAATAATAATGAAAAAGATCTCTAAAGTCATCTAATAGCACGATTTATAATCAGTGTCTATCAAACCCAATATCATATATTAGTAGCTCATCATATATAATAAAATTCAAGAGATAATATCTTAGAAAAAGAATATTTTATTCTTCATTCTTTTTTTATCATGATATCTAACTATATCATATATTATACCATGGCATATAACATAAGGAGAATTTCAATAAATTTATGCAAAATGATTTCTTTAATGCTTTTAATATAAAAATTCAAAATAATTTCATTAAAATTACAAAACAAATTTCTTTGGATTCCTTGCATTAAGATCTATTCAAACATATGCTCAATTTCACATTCTAAACCACTTTTACAAAAATTCATACATTTTGTTTTTAAATTTTTAATTATTATATTAAGCATGTTCAAATGAGACTTAATGGATGTATCTTTTTGCACATGAAGCACATACAGTTTTTGTATTTAATAAAGCTTGTTTGGAAAAGATTTTTGCCATTTAAATAGATTCCAACTTAAGCTATACACCAATGGTTGTGGTTTCCTTCAACAATCAACACCTAATCTAATAAAAGACGGTTAAGTTGTTGTAGGAGCTTTTATAATCATCTCCTCTTTTCATGTTATATCATGGACTTGAGCATTTTTTATTAACCCAAAGGTATCTTTGCAAGACCTTATTGGACTAGCATCCAACTTATCTTAATCTATCATATTCTAAAATTCTTTGATCCATTAAATTTCTCATTTATATTTTGAAACCATGAGATCCAATTAAGGATTTGATACAAACTAGGATTTAATCTCAAATGGTTAGTATGTACATAGTGAAGAAATAGATACCAAGTTTATGTGCTTTAACTCAATTAGGTCTACACTTATGATTGAGAAAGAAAAATCCACTATGACCAAAATCATAAATATAAAAAACAAACTCACATAAGAATAAAACAAACTCACCCAAACACACCCAATATTATAAATACAAAAAAATATTAAACTCTCTTACAAAAAGTTTAAATATAATAATCTCTAACAAAAAAAAGAACTCATAATGAGCAACAAATATATCCTATTCAAAAGAAGCCTTTTAGTTTTACTCTTGGTTTTTTTACCTTCATAAACTCTATGATTACATATACTTAATACCAAAAAACTTGACTATAATTGTGTTCATACTTAATCCACTATGGTCATAATTTTTTTTAATTTTTAACTATATTTTTACAGTTTTGAGGATTATTACTATGAATTTAAACAAGATGCTTTTGACACTGGGATATCTCAATTGTGTAAAAAAAATTTGTGGTTTGTGTTCTTGGTTTGCCAATTAAAACCAATGAAATGAATCCCAATAAAATCACACTACTTTAACAGATTCATGAAAAAACAACAAGAAAAACAGATTCAAACACTATAATAGGTCCTAATCAAAGCTTAGTTAAGTGATGGAAATAAATTAGAATTCTACTTTGTGAGAACAACCACAAAATATTTGATTGGAAGGATGTTTATTGTTTTATTCACTTAATAGAGTTCAAATATAAAACAATAATAACAACTTCCCTAAAAGTATGGACTATAATGACTTTTTGCATCAAAATAGCAACAATTATTGATAACAACTATTTTCCTATTAATACGGAAGTATTAATAACAACTCAGACCAATTCATCAACAAATATTTAATAATTAAGAATTGTCACGTAGCTCTATGCAAGCACCCATGTAGCTCCATGCGAATTCATGCAAAATACTTCGGATTTGGTTTTGAAACCCTTGAAGATTTTCTAGACTTCTTATCAATACCCTCCCTTTTAGTTAAATTGGTCTTATAATTCCTATGAATTTTCCCATGTGGTGTCTTCTTTAGTAAGCTATTGCCACTTGACCAAGCTTTCTTCTAAAAGTTTGGAACCATTTTTAACCCATCATGAATCCAATATAGCTTCTAGCTCAATGATGAAATCTCCATCTTCCAAAATTGGTGATAATTCAGAACTTGCTGCGTGACCCTCACCAATAAGCTTCTTAAGCATGGACACATGAAAAATCGGGTGTATCCACGAACCAGAAGAAAGAGTTACTTTGTAAACTATAAGACCGATTTGCTCTTCAACTACATAAAGGCCATGATATCAACTATCGAGTTTTGAAAAGCTAGCTTAAAGATTGTCCGTTGTCGATAAGGGTGGAGTTTGAGAAAGACCATATCATCTACTTGGAATTCAATATCCTATCCTTTTGCATTGACCCATTGTTTCATCCGATTATTGGTAGTAGATAAATTCATTTTGAGTTTTGTTTCAACAAAGCATCGCAGGCAGCAAGTTGATTGTACACTTCACATACTAGACAGGTGCCATCATGATAATAGGGGACTGTGAGCAATGGTTAACCATAGAGAGCTTGGAAATGTGACATACCTATGGAAGCATGATGAGCAGTAATGTACCATAGTTTAGCCCAAGAAAGATAAGAAGACCATTTGCAGGGTTATTGATAAACAAAGCTTTGAAGGTACTACTCCAAACGCTAATTAACAACCTTTGATTGGCCATTTGTTTGAAAGTGATATTTCAACTGAACATCAAGTTGATGCCAAACAATCTAAAAAATTCTTGCCAAAAGTGATTAAGAAAAATTGGATCTCGATCACTCATAATAGACAGTGACATGCCGTGGAGCTTTATCACTCAATAAATTTGTCATCCATTATCTTGGCTGTATATGGACGAGATAAAAGCAAGCAGTGGGCATATTTGTTGAGCCTATTTACAACAATAAGGATAGCATACTTACCATCAAAAGTTGGAAGCCCATCGATAAAGTCCTTGGCGATATCATCCCATACTTGACATGGGGTTGGCAATGGTTGAAGGTTTAATTGTTTTAGTAGAGAAAAAGTCTATAGGCACACAAGCAGGTGATTTGGTAAATTTACATTGTTGGCTAAGCTGATCATACCTCTTACGAGCTAGGCTAAAGACTTCCTTCAATATTTTTGGCTTGAACATGCAGATTTCATTAGCTATTTTGGATCTTAGGCCCCCCATAAATGTCCCAACCAATGCCTTTTGTTACTAGCCTTGCACTTGATTGCTCAATCTCCTTAACTCCTTTTGATAATCCCTCAGTGAACCAACTTGTCGAATCTTGGATAGAGCTTCGTCAAAGTCTTTGCATTAGGTGGAGCCAAAGTGAGCCCATAATTTGCAAACAAACAGCACCTGTCACTTCCTGGTCTTTTTTTACCAAGCTTGACTTAAAGGTTGGATTTTGCATGAATTTGATAACAAGTCCAAAAGATCTTCAAGGGTTGTCCCAAAACAAAACCCGAAATATTTTGCATTAATTTGCATGGAGTTATGTGGATGCTTGCATGGAACTACATGACAATTCTCAATTATTAAATATCTACAATGAATTGGTCTAAGTTGTTACGAATGCTAGCATATAAATAGGATAATAATAGTTATCAATAATTGTTACCACTTTGATGTAACAAATCATTGTAATCATACTTTTAGGGAAGTTGTTATTATTGTTATGTATTTAAACTCTATTAAGTGAACAAGACAACAAGCATCTTTCCATTCAAATACTTTACAGTTGTTCTCATCATAATTAAGACTTTAATTTACTTTCATCACTTAACTAAGTTTTGATTGGGACCTATTACACTACATTCCCAAGCAACATTCTTTATGGTTCTTCCAATATTGGCTGCTAAATAAAGCCCATTATCTTAATTCTTTAGGCAGTTTGATCAACTTCAAGGCACCTAGAATGGTACAAGAAACCTTTAATCCAATTTATAGGAAAGAATGTCAATAATCTCGTCATTCTAAAATGGAGCCAACACGACACCAGTAATCAGCAAGTGTCAAACTTAACTATTGTTCAACAAAACCCTACAATGTAGTCCTACCAATTGACACATATGCCTTAATATTACACCATACGAAAATCGCAAAATAAGGAATAATCCATTACAAAAGGAACATGCATTCCAGATTAAGTTAGCATCAAATTTGTACATTTCCAAACTTCAAACAAGTTAAACTAAGAAGAGAACTCCCGCATCATTATATACGAGAAAATATCTACTGACTCCATTCTTTTTTGGTCCACAAAAAGTAGCATAATTTGCACGATTAAACAACAGAAGTAGATAAACCGAAGAAAAATTGAAAACCAAATTCGATCCAGCGAACAAAATAGAGGGGAGTGAAGACGGGGATAGAGGGTCACACTGAAGGCTGGGCTGATGGATCGGAAGGTCGCAGCTGACTGAAATTGTGAGGATCATAGGAGGGCAAATCTCCAAGAAGAGATCCCATCTATGAGGAAAACTCGGTTAAAAAACTTCGATCCTCGCCCCTCCCCGTTAAGCTCCACTGTCAAAATTGTCGACCCCTCGAGGCCAAGATGATCGAAGAAATAAAGACGTTTTTGCCTTTAACGCGATCTCGATAATGCAGATAATTATACAATGGCATGCCACAGCGTCTGAAAATCGGGAGAAAGTTATTTCAAAAAATTATTTTTTTTAATCAAAATGTTATGTTTTCATATAACTTTTTTCAACATATTTTTTAAAACTCACAAATTATTATGATTACAGGATAAAAAGATATAAATAATATCTTTTAAAATACATTTTACTTAAGAGAAACATGTACAGTTTCTTAAAAATTTGGCACCAAAGAATTATTTTTATTAAATTGATTTTACCCACTTCAATCTTGAGCTGAAAATAATGTGATTTTCGCTTCTTTTTTAAAATTTTTTTTATCAAACCATGAGCATCAATAAATTTATAATTTTCTAAAAAATTCAATCACACCAAATTTAATATTATACACTCATAAATTCATTTATTTATATAAATAATAAAAACACCCATAAATGATTCAATTCTCATCATGACTCAAAACTAACTCTCAGTATATGCTTAGCTTGACTGGTTCAATTCAAGCCAAGATCAAACCCAAATTTAAAACAACTATTAATCTTAAAGGCCAAAATTATTAATTCAAAATTGTTGAATTAGAGCTTCTATGATTCAAAATTATCTATAAATTGACAATACATGCTAGAAAAAACATTTACTAACTATTTATTTAATTTGATAATTCTCCATTGCAGTTTTAACCATTACAACCATTAGATCAAGAATGAGTCTAAAAATGCCTCGACCAATAAAGAAAAAAAAATATCACAAAAGCCAATATTTCTAATAATTAATCAAAATTCATTTAATTCTAGAACAAATTACTGAGCCATGTCCTCAAATAAGATGTCACAGAATCAAAAGACACCAAGAGAACTCATCATACAAAGTGTATGATAAAATGCACAACTTTCCTTTCATCAATCAGTAACCTTTATCACAAGCTCAACAAGGCCAACACATACAGAAAGTTAAACTGGTTCAGTTCATACCATTGATAAACAACTAAGCTCCACATCGCCAAGAAATAAAAGTTGTTAGACAAACTTAATTGTATCGTACAATGTGTTGAAGGCGAGCTTAAAAGAGCATAATCGCAATGCGACAATGGAATGTATCTTACAAGGGAAAAGAAAGAATCAGCATTTAGCATACCACTTCGAAGAGACGAGCGGCTTGGGTCTCGTGCTGCGAGGAAAATAGAGACCAAGAGCCGAACTCAACAAGCAGAAAACCTCATCAAAGATGGCAGTTCTTGCATGATTAGTCGAGCCATCGAGTAATACCATCTTCACCTACGACTGCAAGAATCTCGATGCGCACATCCAGCGCGGCCTGCAAACATTCCCAAAACCCAAGCCATAAGGTAAGAGGAACTTCAATTACACACATACTTCACTGATCCATTTGGCATGCGATTTTCAAACAGAGCTTCTTTTGCACAAATGCATTTCAAAATCATATTTCAAAGTTATGATTTTTCAATCTAAACACAAAAAATAAAGAAAATAAGAAAAGATAGTTTTATACTCTTATAATAACATCAAAAGATTTACATCAAAATCCTTTTCCATAAAGGTAAACTTTTTGAAGTAATGAAAAGTATATTTCCCCTCATCACATGGAAAACAAAAAAAGTAACAAAGGTAATAATATAAAAGATATAGAGAAATGATCATTAAACTTAGATTTCAATCATCTTACTGCCTTATCTTAAGAATGCAACTGATATGAAAAGAAGATTGGGTACTAACCAGGGGATTTCTACAGTTGACCAGCCTACATTCTTCAAGCAAAGAACCTTCTAACATCCAACTCTCCCACACATCAAAATTATGGCTAGCAAAGATGAATTCCATTCTTCTATTTATCTGTAAACAAAAAAGAAGTATGAGAAAGAAACATCAAATTATGTCAAAGTGGAAAATGATAGAGCACTAGGCAAAATGAACAAATAACATGTAGACTAGCAATAACATCGCAGCTCTTAATCATATCAAAAATTGAATATAATAACGCCTTGCGGCTGTGTGAACACAAATTCATCCTGACTCAACGAAGCATAATGGTACTTTACGCTTCGTGAAATCATTATATTTGATTAACTGATGAAAGGCTAATCATTGTAACTTAATGGAAAAACCTCTTCCATGAGTAGCTCCAAAGGAGTCAAACCCATACCTTCAAAGTACTTTGTACACAACCTCAAGTACTTTCCAAAGGTGTTGATTGAGGCCCTGTCCCTAGCTTGACTTCATTGCAAAATTTACTATGCCAAAAGAATCAACAAAGGTGCCATTCATTGCAAAATTTACCCTTCGCCACATCCTTTGCATTGGCCTCAAAACAGCCAACAAACAGAACAAGCTGGCAACTTAGGTTTCACTATGGACCTAAGCATGTGCTTGATGCATTTGTTCATTTAGTCACAATTGATCACAGGGCAAAATCAAGAGAAAATTTGAGACAAAGGACGAAATGCTTAAGAAATACAATGACCCAGTTTAAAAGGTCCTACAAACTTTCTACCAAGTCAAACTTACATAGATCGCACGGATGGACAACCAATAAGCAAATTATCTAGCCTAGTATGTGGAAACCTAGAAACTAGAGCTAATCTTAAGGTATGATCGCATACCTCCCTTATTTGAAGACCACAGAAATTAAATTTTCATGAAAAATGACTTAGATTGAGTTTGGTATAATTGCTATTAAATATTAAATTATTAATCAAAAGTAAGTTTGAAATGTGTTATTATTTAAGGCTATCAAAAAATTGTAAATTTTGTAAATATGTTATCAACAAACACATAATAAATGATTAGTATTTGAAATGACTAAAGCAGTCTTTAAATTTTTTGAAAAGAAAATAATTTTTTAATATTATTTTAGAACGATAAAATTGTCTTTAGCTCTCCTCATATTATTTTTTAATTTTAATTGAAGATGTTTCAAAACATGATCGGACAAATATCTAATTGTATTTAAAAAATTACTTTTGCAAAAAGCTCAGTTTGGAAATATTTTACGTAACAAAATTTTAGTGCATTATCTGCATAAGGGGTTCTTGCCCCCATTGGAATGAAAGGTGCATCAACTACGAAGACAAATTGCCTAATTACTTTTGAAGAAAGAGCAAATTTATTCCTTCAACATCTCTCTTCTCAAGTGTCTATGCCCTTCTAGAGCACAAGAATTCCATTCAAACCGTTCTTGCTCGACTCATACAAAGATAGTAATGGCTTAGATTTGGATGGGCTATCAAGGACTTCAATCAAAAGTGTGTTTAGTGCTTGCTTTACTCCCATATCGCCAAGTAACCAACTTAAGCAATGAAACAAACAAAGAAGATGTTCCCCCACCAGGAAACATGTTTGATACATTCCCAAAGGTTTTTAGGTACAGTATTTGTTGTTCTTATTGATTAATTTACTTAGTGGATTAAGGCAAGGCTAACAATAATGATGAAAGATCACTACGTCAGAAAGTTTCTCTAGTTGGACATCATATGCTAGCACAAGCTTCCATGGTCATCATCACTATTATGTTAAGTCCTTCAACAACATTGATAAAATTAAAGTTTGCCATAATTGCTCATCCCCAATCCAATTGCCAATAAAAAATATCCAAATATTGAACATCTAAAGGCCCTTGACAAGCTGCTTAGCATGCTCTAGACATATATAACTACATTGATTACAACCACAAACAAGTGCCCTTTTGTTCAAATCAACGAAGCTTTTCGGTTACTGTCTCAAAGTGGCTACAAGCTACTATGGAGATCAACTCCAAGCCTAGGAATAGAAGAAAAGTCATGACTTCTTGACTTGGACTAACATAAATATATGGCAATAAAAGCATCAATCCAAAAAGCTAAGGTTTGATGACGCATGGAGCACAACTACAACAAAAATCGCGATACATAATCTAGTACTAAGGCTGAGATCACTGACAACTTTCTTGATAATATAAATGGTCAAAACCTACAACACACTCTCCCTAAGGAGGTTCATACAAAAAGTCTGAAAAAAGACATAACAAAAACGGTTTGGGAATGAGCATTCCCCAATCCCAAACAAAATCACAAAAAAAGCATGATGTGCAACCCAATCCATTGCACCATTTCTTTGCCTCAATACATGGGATATCTTGAAGGACCTCATTCCTTTCACAAAGTCAATTGCACGCTGGTACTTGCTCCCGAAAGAAGCAGAAAGTAACATCCAATTCGCCTCGCAATAGCAGTTGTCGAATCTGATTGTATCTCTGCAACATGAGTACTAGGAAACTTAGTTCTTAAAATTTCCATGGCTTCTAGGAATGCAAGAGTTTCCATAGCATTAACAGCTTCTGACACGTACATTTTAACAGCAACAATTAAAGGTTTGCCCACATGATCCCACATAACTATGCTGATCCCAGCATTATAACTTTCATTTACTGCCGTATCACAATTTAGTTTCACCCACCCCGTTGGAGGAGTCCATGTAGAGGTTACACACAGCCCAACGGGGCTGCAGGCACTCCCGCTGGACAGGCTAGGAAGACTCGTGAACACAGCAGCGGCAGCAACATCCAATTGACTTTTCCGTTGTATGTACCAGCAAGACTGAACGCCTTACCTCATGTGATTTCATATTCCATTTAATCCACAGATGATACATCATAATTGCAGCATAAATAACTCCATTTGCATCACTGGAATCCCAAAATTTATTCCCCATCCAGTTTATCAATTCCTTTAACAAATTAACGTGGCTGCTGTTCTTCCCTCCAGCACAAAGCTGCAGTTGAAATGCTACTTTCCCATAATTGTTTAGCCTCATAACATTCCCAGAAACAATGCTCAATGTTTTACTCCTTGCATCCCCACGTGCATGTCTCCTGCTTCATTAAACCTCTTGCACACAGCAAAGAGTATGTTGGAATAAGATTCAAGGTCAATCTCCATAAAAATACTTTCACCCAAGACTGCACCTTCCTTCGCATATTTGGACAATTAAGCATGCTACAATATATGTATTTAGTTTCCAGCACCATGTCTTCATTTTGCTTAAAATACATCATGCCTCTTGCATTAGATTTAGCCCACGGTAAGTGAAGAATTCTTGAGACTAATGTGGCAGCAAATATGTTTTTCATTTTGTCAGTCTCATATTCCATGCTCCATGACAAGCTCCTCCACAATTATTGGATACTCAACTGACAAGTTTCTAGCCTCAAGATGCTGGACCCTAACTAGGACTACCACTTCCTCATCAAAGGCATGGCCAATCCCATGCGTATACCTTCTAGATGGTAGACATGAACAAACTTCTCTATTCATGGAAAGGCAACAACTTTCAAAGGTTCTAAAATACTAATTTCACACCTCCCATAAAAAAATTGTCACTTGGTGAAAGCTCCTGAGAATTGACTCATGCTCTTTAACGAACTCAAACTAATAGTTTTTCTCATTGTGTGCACTAGTTTTCTAACATTGCATTGACTTGATGAATCTCCTAGTATAGTCACCCATTGTGGAGCATCCAATGCCAACGCATATTTTTTGTGTTTAATAAAAGCTACAACTTTGGCCTAAGCAAAAAATATCCATGGTCTTGTTTGTGCAACCAGTCGAGAATGGCCAACAACCAGTGCCTATAACTAGAGGCCTCCAATCCTTAGTCCAAGACAACATTGAAATGGGAACTACACGAGAACCTACTCGTCAAGCAAATCACTGCAATCCTAAACCCAATAATTATCAGCATGCACGCCATTTTACAAGCAACACCCCAACTCGAACAATCAAGTATCTGCTTTTTGATGCACCGCCAAGTGTCTTGAATTTGTGAATGTTTATCATGTTCAATGGAAGCCATAACTAGGGCCACACCATAAAGATCCCCAATTTTAATTGTATAGTACCACGTTGTAGACCACTGGTTAATGGCCATGGCCTAAGGACACATTGATTTTAAACAAACATTTCCTGAAAGAATTACATCCCTAAGAACTCATACTGATCCTATCTCAGTTTAACCAATCCTCCCATCCAGTCTAGTAATTGCTCTCGAACATCTTGAGTGCCAAAACCCACTACTTTTGCTTAATAAATGAAAAGAACGACCTTGGACAACCAATGACTATAACCTGTTCAAGTTGGACGACACAGCTTGCAAAGCCCTTAGGCTATTTGCCAATCAAATTCATCAAACAGACAAGTCCTCCAGCAACATCCCAACAATCTAGGGCAAAAGAGACTTGCCTCCTAACCAAACAATTGGCAATCAAACAAGCTAGAGTATCACTTCTAAGACAACCTAGTTCAAACCCAGGACAATCCTCCTGTACAAGAGTTCCAAGGGTGAAGGTTGTTAATCAGCTACACAAATTATGCTCAAATAACTCAATAAGGAATTTCTCCCACAAACACTGAAACAACAGTTAATGGCTATGGACAATCCAATAATCTCCAAAAACTAAGAAAAATTGCAAATAAACTATGGATAACAATGGCCTACAAGAATAGCTACAAGTATTAAGAGAAAATTATCTCAGTTAAAAAGAAAAAAAAAAGAAAGGAGAGGGGTTTTGTCTTTGTCATCATCTTCATTGGCCAACAACTCAAAATCTTTTCAATTATCATCACCTTTGCCTTCAATAGTGATAGAAGTAACAAAAGCATCAATTTGCACCTCTCAAAAGTTCATAAGGGACTTCTTGATCAACCTTCCTTTGATAGAAGAAACGCATCGATCAGTTTGATTAAGGCCAAGTTTTTTGGAGATACCTCTCTCTTCTACACAAGGTGAGGATGTAATCCTTGTAAACCTTTAAGATGCTGACTTGAAGAGAAATGTAATCCAACAATTGGTCAAAATACTCCAGCATTGTCGCAGTTCCTGTCCTTTGCAGATGACGGTTAAGCTCAACAGGCTCTTTTATTTTCTCAATCTATTCACCAAATTGGTGCATCTAATCATTCACAAACTTCTTTAGAATGATGGAATTACCCTTGTGCTAGTCGCTCATCATTTTCACCTTGGCCACTTGAAGTACATGGCCATCCATCCCATTCTTCAGTTTAACCACAACAACTACAACAGTTTCCAAAATCTCCAAAAGTTTATTCCCATTTTACTCTTGGGAGTGGAGGTATTTACCATGCTTCTCAATGTCAACAAATAACTGACTGATTGACTGACTTGGTCAATACGACTGCCACACAAACACTTCTAAAGGTCTCCAAACAAGACAAGGCTCCCAATCAATTAAGACCTATTTTGATAGCCCATGACTCCTCAAATAAGGATAACTTGTGGGTAAGAGAGAGAGAAAGGACAAAGAGCTTTCATATCAAACAATAAAGAAAGAAGTGCATGATGGAATCCTCATCTGGTCTGAATCTAGCATTGTTTGTTTTGCTGGTGTGATACTATTTATTTTATAAATTCAAGATCAGGTGCGTGGAGGTTGGTGAAGCTAGACAAACTTGGTGTGGAGACGCAAGGTCGAACAAGCGTGTGTGGTTGCTACAAAGATGTTTGGATGGGGCATGTGTAGCCGCTGTGGGCATGTGTGGAAGAATATGCAAGCATGGTGCATGAATGGGCATTGCAATGTACGGGGTAGTATTGGCACTAAATACTCAGCAATGAGCTAGTAGAGCGCATAAGCACATGGGTGAGCAAGGCGTATGAGCAAGCTAGGCCTGTGCATGAGTAGGAAACACATGCAATGCATGCACACGAGCAAACGGGGTTTGCAGGGCTAGTTAAGTGGTGCACAAAATGCAATTGCCATAGTAACAATCAACAAAAGCTACAGTACTGACGATTGTGTTGGGATCACTGACAATGACAAAGAATAAGGAAGAGAATGAACGAATGAAAGATAGAGCAAGGATACCATCAAATTTATCTCTAATCCTTAATTCCTAATTCATAGTCTCCAATCTTACCAAAAAACCAAACCATCGAGACATATAAAAGTTTTTTTTTTCTAGTCATTCATCATTCTATATTTTATTTATCTCAGTCTTTTTAAATATAAGAATTCAAGAAAATCATAAACACCAAAAATCTTAATCAAACTCTTTATAACGATAACACCATATTTTAGAAAAAATAAAATAAACAAATAAAGGGAGTATCAAATAAAACAAAAAATAAAACCATGTCATATATTAATACTTATTCAAGAAAACTCAAATAAAAAGAGGACTATAAAAATTCTTTCATATTAAAAAGAAATAGAGAAAGATCTTCATGATAAATCAATTTAATATGAACCATCATAAGATATGAACTAAGTCAAATGCCTTTATAAATCACATGTCACTCAAATTAGATTTTGTCTATTTTATCTTATTCTACATCATTCTCACCCTCTTAAACCAACTCATACTCAAATTTGCTATGCTGAAAAGGAAGGGTGGAGCATTATAAGCTAGTTGAAGGTCTTTCCAGATACAAACTTAGCAATAATAATAAATCATAACCTAGTTAGATAGTCTAAAATATCTCAATAATATCACTAAGTCAAAAGGCCAACTCAATGAAAGAATATCCAATCTGATGGTCCTCCTGAGTAAAATCATACAATAATCAAGGATAAGCATTTTCTATTTAGGACCTATGAGTAATTGTAACAATGGCCTCAAAGTGTCTTATATGATAGCATAACTCTCTATATAATGATTAAAGTTAAATTCATTATCAAGTAAATATAAATAGAGAATTTATGAAATAAGAAAAAGATTTATAGAAAGGGAATGCATAGGAATTATAAATTTACTAATTTCTATATCTAAAATAAAAGCTATAGTGGATGGTTTAGATATGATGAAGCAATTGAAAAGGTTATGAAAATTTTTATATTTCTCAATTTCTTTATATGAATAAACTGGGATATTGTAACATGGTTCAACTATTTTATAGGAGGTAGTAACTTCAAGTGTGTTATAAAAAGAGATGGGATATGAAAAGATTCGTAACTCAGTGGGAATAAAAGGTTTAGGCTCAAGTTCAAGTTTATGATCTATTTTTGGCCTAAGCTCATGTGAAGGTATAAAACTTTTACTTGAAAATAGAATTTTAAATATACAATAGTAAATTAACATTAATTTTTTATCTAAATAAAAATTTTACAAATAATTTATACATTTAACCTTAAAACTAATCCTCATATATTAGTCCAAAATAATTAATTTGAATAACATCAAACTAAATATATAAATGAGAATGTTGATCAAGTTTTATAGAAAAAAAGCTTCTTTCTAAAATTTCATAATGTGAATTGTTAATATTAGAAATAAAATAAAGGCATGGATGAGATTCTATTATAAAATAATTATCCTGAAAAGTAAGAGTATTGATAACATTAACTAAAATTGCAAATATAAAAACTCTAAATGGTTTGATATATCTATAAATTATAAGACACACATGATTAGTTAATAATTCAATTGAATGAGGAAAATTTTAACAAGGACTCCCAAATAACAAAAATACAAAAAGAGTATAATCATCTTAAAAAAATTTAAAAATACAAAAACCAAAAAACAAGTTATTAAATTATCAATAATAAAAGCTAATCAAATGATAGCGAACAAGTGGTGCAAACTGCAATGAGCAATATGAACATTATCCCACACACATTAGGAATGAAAAAATAAGAAAGATAAATACAAGAAACCCAACATCCATCCAAGGCAACCTTAGCCAAGACGGGACCGGAAGCAACACAAAGGTCGATCCGTATGCACGACCCGCAACCTCTTCAATGATACAGAGATGGGATACTCAAGAAGGGGTATGCTAAAACTGATCCATGAAAAAGAAAGAACAAAGTAAACATCACTCAGGCGACAATTGAGAGCATTGAAAAGACTTTACCAAGCCTCATGAAAAACAGAAGAAATGAAGTAATTTACATGCAAGGGCAATCTAAACACTTAAGAAAACAAAATCTTAAAGAATAAAGAACGCGATGATAAGCAAAGGTGGCAAATCCAAGTAAACTTTAAGCGACAAAGTGAAAGGAGAATGGCGCAGAGAAAAGGAAACGATAAAGTAAAGGGAATTGACAAAGTTAACGACAAACTGAAAGGTAACCGTTATACGACGACAACAGGAAAGTGACGTCTTAAATTTAAAGGTAAACTGACATGATGTCTCACCGCTTAGACCTCACAACCTTCTCAGTACTAGAGCCCCAACAAATCAGCATGTCAAAGTTTTTATTACAATCAACCCTGGACATCAACAAGATGCAATTCAACAAAAAAATTTAACTCATGTAAAGATCATCATTTCCAAATGATAGGCTTTTGCTTTTATAAAGAGCCTAAGCACAAAAGGCACCAAAATTATAAAAAGAAAATAAAATTACAAAATTTGTGATCAAAAGCTATTGTCAAATATTTTGCAAAAAACTATTGTTTCGATTTCAAAAATTTATTTTTAGAGTTGTTGCCAAAGATTTGGTCAAAGTTGTTGCCAAACAACTTTCTAAAAAGTTGTGTATTTAGTTTAGCACGAGCAAGGTTTGCATACGTTGTCGCTGGTCAAATCCAAGTCAACAGGTTGATGCGACATCCACAGTTTCGTGGGTCAAATCAGGGTCAACATGTCATGGATCGAGTCCACAAATGAAGGCGACATTGACAGATTCGTGTACATTCGCAGGTCGCACAAACCATTCTAATGACGAGCCTGACTGGAGGGCCAAGCGGCATTGGCAAATCTATGTGCATTCAGGGCTCATGCAAATTGTTCTGATGCCAAGTCAAACAAGTGAGTCATCTAGTTGCATTCATGAGTTGCACAAACTATGTTACAGACTAGTCAGTCTGGCGAGTCGATGCAGCGTAGCGAATCCGAGTGCATTTACAAGTCACGCGAGCCCGCAATCCAAAATAAGCCAAGAAGTTCGATTTGCTGATTCAGTTTGACCAAATGCGGTTCAAGTAAATTGTCAAGACGACGGAGCCTACGGAAATAGGCCAAATGAACCATTTTTTGGCCCTTTTTGTGTTTTTGAAGCACTTTTTTAGCCCGAAATACAATTTTAGAATTCATGTCAACTCTACACATGAAGAATAAGTATCTTAATTGTTCGAATGTGTTGGCACGTGTCAAATTAGCTCCTTGAAAAACTTTATCAAAGTCCTTGCCATTTAATCATCAATAACAAGATATGGATATGCCTAAATTTGATATAAAAACATGCAATCTTTTGCAATCCCCTTCTATTAAATTTTCTATCAATTTCTACAACTTTCTAAAATTTATTAGGATTTTTCCAAAGGTAAACTACTGACTATTGAAAGGGCCGATAGCCAAAATGTGACGACAATGACAATATGAGCACAATTGGTGACAAAAAGATAGAAATGGTTGTAAGCGAGGAGGCTAACAACTCGTATACGTGCTATAGGGAACTTCATGATCATCACTATGGATGAACCATTGCATTGTTGTATGCAAATGCTAAATGATAGAGAAAGAACAAGACCTTTGATATCAAATGAAAAAGAAAGAACTAAGATATGAAATTTCAATATGCTCTAAATCTGGCATTGTTCACTTGGTGCAAACGTTTTCATTTTGCAGGTTTAGAGTTAGCGCATGAAGTTGGCGTGGGCAAGCGAACATGGCTAGTGCAAAGATGAACGAATAGAGTTGTGCACAGGTTGTTGCAGAGATGCGCAAAGGGGAACCAAGCATTGTACAATACTAGAAAAGTGGGCAAAGAATGTTGGCACATAAGCAAGCAGAGTAGACAACCAAGCAAATATGTAAGTTAACCCTATGTGACGGAGGACAAGGCATAATGCATAGGACAACGAAGCTCCTAGGGTTGGACAAGTAGTGCATGTAATGCAATTACTTGGTGATGATCGACAAAAGTACAATACCAATAGTTGTGCACGAATCGCTGGTAACAACCAGAGAGAGGGGAATAAAAAAAAAGAATAAAGAAGAAATAAAGGAGACCAAACAGTACTTTAGGTTGATCGACTATCAATTCTCACCAAAAGCAAACCAACAAGTCATGCAATAAGGTTTTTTCATAATCATTTATCATTCTAATTTTATTCATCTCATAATCTTTGTAAATATAATAGTTCATGAGAACCACAAAGATTGATATATGCATATTATTAAAAATCCCTATCAAATGCTTATTAATGCATAACATATTTTAAGAAGAATAACATGAAATAAAAGAGACCTCAAATAAAATAAAAAATAAAACTATTATATCTTAGTAATTATTCAAGAAAACACAAAGAAAAGATAATAGAAATTTTTTACATCCAAAAAGAAAATCTAAGATCTTTATAATGAAATAATATTTATTGAACCATCATAAAGAATTAACCAAACAAAATGTCTGAGTGAACCACCAATAAACCAAGATGAATGAATCACGCCACACGCCATTCAAACTTATCTTTTTGTCCAACTTATCATGTTCTGCATCATTTTTATGTTTTGCATCAAGGACTCTAGCATCATACCAAGTCTCATCAATGCCAAGCATTTGCACTTTTGCAAGGATCTCAACCTAGGGCTTAACGCTTCCAGCTCATAATGGTCTTAGCACACACAAACTGTCCCCCCTCCCTCCCTCCTCTTCTTGTACATAAACAAGAATTTCAATATGGGAAGTTCTAATCTAACTACCTTAGTTAAACCACCTCTAGTGTAGATGTCAAAGATGGATGTGAAGGCTGAACTTGCTTAGTTCACATTTTAAAAAGATAACAGCCAAGAACCTTTTACTCTCTTTACAAGAGGAACCTCATTAGAAATGCAAACTTCCTCAACTGAACAATCCTTGATCAAAATTCTCTTGCTATTGATGTACCCCTACTGAAACCCTTATTATCCGAAGAGCATAAGTATGCAATTGCAGCCTAGTGTCCCCAGATTGAGCCATCGTAGCAACATTTTCCTTTGCGGCATTTCTCATTGATGTTGCCTCGCTAACAAAAAGTAATCATGCCTTCTGGCAAAGCGGCCTTAGACTCGTCCTTGCCAGTGGACCTTGTCTCTTTAACACTGGCCATGTCTCATTTTCTCCATGGACATCCAAAAGTCAACGAGGTCCTTTTGGGTGAGTGCTTGTGGGTTAGTGGGAAATGCACATGATTTCTATGTCCAAGTTTGTTATAACCTGGATCCATCTAGACGTTATTTAAGAAGCAGAAGCCAAAAGGGTGGTCAACAATAGAACTTGTGCCATTGGTTGTGCTAATATGGGTGAATTAGAAGCTTAATCTACCTCATCACCTTTGAGAGGATATTTTCAATGTACTAGTCATTAATAACCCACCAAAAGTGAGCCTAGAACAGCTTTGACACCCTTGCCCTCTGAAAAGTCAAAGAAATACCAAAAAGAAAAAAAAAAAGCTCATGATACCTACCAAATACACAATGTCTAATTGTCATACACCATGTTTCGTTTGCACCAAGGAACCCCAATCACACATAAATAAAGTGAGGGAGGAAGACTCTTGGCTTACTCAAGCAACCTTCATCGGATCTTTTCAACCATAAGACTTTCAAAAATATCATATCGAACACCCTTTAAGATCCTTACAAAAAACTTTTAACAAGGCCATTTGCCTTATCAATAAGAAGGAATTCTCCTCGACCTTGTCTCAAGGTCAAAAGGAAAGAATATTTGCCTCCAATACCCTTCTATCGGGGACAAAAAAGATTATGAAATGAAAAAAATCACCCTTAAAATGCCACTCGATGCTACATAGCTCAACATTTCAATACTCCCTTAAACATGTCACATGAAGAAAAACCTATGTTATTGTTAAGAGATGATCAAGACTTTACCAAGTTTAGCAAATATCATGGGAACCATGACCAAACAACTTCCAAATGCATTGTAATCAAAACCTTAATCGACAAACTATTAAAAGAAGGCCACCTTCAAGCGTATTGGATAAAGAATACTAAACTCATCTATGCCTCTAATAAACTTGGGCCATGCAGTATCATCCAACCCCAAACTAAGAAAGATGATCAAACCCTTCAACTACCATTAAAAGACAAATGCAATGACCATATCAAAATTGTCTACGTCATCATAAAGTGAAAGCAGTCCCACTCTACGAGCTCTACTTTGAAATTCCTTACACAAACCCTGGCTACCAATGTGACAGATCAATGAGATGATCTAGTTTCAATATCCTTCAGACCTAATACACCACCCCTTAACAATCCCTTACAACAACATCATAATAGTCAAGAAGATAATTGCCAATGTTAAAGTTTGCAACATGCTCATCGACACTAGAAGTCAACAGACATCATTTTTCTCAATCTTAAGACAAGATTGGTAATAGTCGAAACCTTATCCTTCCAACTATTAGTTCACTTGTGGGTTTTTCAAAAGAATCTATAAAGCTAAAAGGAACCATCACGTTGTCACTAACAATGGAAAACTCTTTTAGCTCGACCATGCATATAAGCAATTTCATTATCGTCATCACTCCTGCTTATAATGCCATCTTTGGAAAAACAATGACGAACATATTCAAAATGACAATCTTAGCACTACACCTTTGAATAACATTCAATACCTTAACATGTGTGGTTTGAGTAAAAGGAGACTTTTAACAAACAAGGACATACTACTTCAATACTATGAAAACTACTGTTAGTTAATGCCCCAACCTATTCAGTTCACAGACAAGGACTTTGTCAATCCAATCTCACTTCTCTCTCTTTCCCTCTCAATCCTTATGAACTTATAACTATCTCTATTGATTAAGAAAAAGAAAGAGAGGTCATTCCTAAACCTTTTGACAGTGTATGTCAACATTTTTGCATGGGTTCCCTTAGACATAACAAGAATAGATCCCTTAAAGTTTCTACACTTTCTCTATATAGATCTCGAGGTTTCAACCATCAGACAAAAGAAACAAGTGTTTAACATTAAAATATGAAAGGCAATAAAAAAAGTATCTAAACTACTTGAAGTCAATTTTATCCAAACGATCTACTATTCTAAGTGATTGGCAAATGTTGTACTCATGAAAAAAAAAAGTAATTGTAATTAAGCAAATCTCAACCATGCAAATCTCAACCATGCCAACCCAAAAAACTCACATCCTTTATCTCAAATTAACAACCTCATTGAATTAGCCGTCAATTTCACTTATTTCAACATTTTAGATAACCTCTTACTGTACATTCAAATCAAGATAATTGAGAAAAATAAGAAGAAAACTTCATTCATTACTATGTTTATTGTCTTTTGTTAGAGTCATGCCTTTTGAGCTAAAAAACATTAACATTACTTACCAAATGATGATTAACACGACACTCCAAAATCAGAAAAGCAAAAATCTTGAGACTTCTGTGGACAATGTCCTTGTGAAAAGCACTTCCTTCAAATCACATTTACAAAAGGCAAAGAAGACTTTCTAGACTTGCCAAAAATTCAAACTCAAGTTCAACCCCTTGAAGTGCACTTTTGGCACATTCTCAATAAATTTTTTTGGCTACATGATATCTAAGGGATCCAAACCAAACTAAACAAGATAAAGAATCTTCTAGACATGCTCACTCCAAATATCCCAATAGATGTCCAATGCCTCATCAGATGCATTGTTGGATGGATGTTTTATTTCCAAGTAAAGGGAGAAAACTCGATCATTCTTTAAACTTCTTTATAACAAATTTAAATTTAATGGGTTGAGGATTGTAAAAAAGCCTTCCGTGAGTTTAAAGTCTGTACATCTCACCCTCTTATTTTCAGCAATCTAATACCTAGGGGACCACTAGTCATTTACTTAGCAAGTTCAAACTCTATTATCAATTCCGTATTGATTCGAGAAGACCACTAAGTGTATTATTTATTATATCCCTCACACTCTACAAAATACAAAGACAAAATATTACCCCTTAAAAAGATGACGCTAGCTCTTCTCATGTCTATCTAGCGACTACGAGAATTCTTCTAGTTCTAAATTATCGATGTTGTCATAGACAAGTCTTTTAAATACATCCTCCAATCAACAAAGGTCTAAAAAAGGTTGCAAAAATAAATCATCGAACTTAATGAATTCAAGAATGTCTTCATACCTCGCTCTTCCTTTAACTCTCAGATTATTGTTCATTTCTTTGTAGAGAAAGTTTCCTTTGAAGTCGAGCCCAAGCTTTCACCATCACACACGAGGAAACCATTTGAAGATGAGGCCTCAAGACAAGACTCATCTGGAATTGGTTCTATTCTTCTAAGTCTAGAAAAGATTTAGCTAACAGAAGAAAGTAGAATCAACTTTCCAATCATAAACAACAAAGCCAAATATGAGGCTTTGATAGCAAAGCAAAAGTTTGCTTTGGGCATTCAAATCAGACAACCATCGATTTTCCACGATTCGTAAATAGTCATAAGTCAAGACATTTAAGTCAAGTTAATGGCTCAATCAAGTTTAGAGACTCAATCCTTAAAGTGTATAGAACAATAGCTCAAACTCTCCTACAAAAGTTCGATTGGCCCAACCTCTACTCAAATCTCTTACAAACAATATTAGAAAGTAAACATATTAGCCAATCAAGGGCACCCTCAAGAGGATTTCTCCCTCTCAAGAGGCCATGCATCAAAACCATGGAGAAACCAGTCCTCAACCTCAAGAAGCTCATTTGCTTGATAAATCACTTGAAAGCTAACCTCAAGACAAGGGCCATGCCTTATCAAAACTCAAATACAAGAATCAAGCAACAAGCCCAACTCTATGTCCTAATTAAGGATCAACTCCATTGAAAATCTTACCTTGAGCCGTTACTCAAAAGTGTCTATTCATCCAAAGGTTCAAGACATCATAAAAAAATAAACTTAGAAAAATGCAACAACCACATCTCTACTCATAGTTTGCAAATGAAAACTATAAGAAGAGTTTTTTAGCTCACCATACAAAAGGACAGCACCATTTGTTAAGAGATGTAACTTTATGCTCTTCTTCCTCAAAAACCAGTAGCTCCAATGAAAACTATCAACATTTCTTGGCTTTTCTCTGTTTGGAGCATAGATTTTCTTGGATCTTCCCCTATAACCAAAGGTGGGAGAAAATTTCTTACTATCATAGTCTGACTTTTCAAAATGGATAAAGGATAAAGTTATCAAAGACCAGACAACAAAAATTTGTAACTTTCTCTGAACATAAATAGGATTGTTATGTGAAATATGCCTTTATAGCATATCCTTGAAAAAATAAGCAAGACCATGATCGCAAACAAAAACCTATTAAAGATTTAAAAACATGCCTCAAAAAAAAGGAGCTTAAGCTAATTAGCTTCCTGACAAGAAGTGGACATATCAAACTACTACAACAAAAGATTCTCCATACTTTCTGGTTCTATAGCTTCAAAGCTATGCTCCAAGTAAACGCCCAAAAAACCGAATGAAATCAAGAAACTCGAGCTAAGCCTAGTCAAAGAGAAGTGCCTCAAGGCACATTTAAGTTAGCTCAATGGACAAAAAAGTATAGAAAAATAATTCACTAAGTACATCAAAGGGCATCCTCTCAAGATTGAGTATCCTATTCTCAGAAAATGAAAGTCTCAAAAAAACAAGGGCTTAATAAGCTTACTCAAAACTAGGATGGGTCATAGCTCATCAAAGAAATTGTTGAATCAAACACTTATAAGCTTCAAACAAAAAATGATGTCGAGCTCCCATTATCCTAAAGTGTTGATCACCTAAAAAAGTTTACACTTGAAAGGTGAACATCAACAAAGGCATGGTTTAACTTGGTCTAATGGACTTATGAATCACATCCCTTATTCACTTTGACAAAGATCCTCTCTAAGTTGAAACTTCTTATCAAACTAAGCGCTCGATGCGAACTTTGTGCAATATCACTTAAGACCATGTTATTCTTTGAGTTAAATCATTACAATTTTTTTGCCAATTAAATTGAGTAAATCCTATCCCAAAAATTCATCAAAGTATCCTAATATACCTTAAACCTTGTGCTCTCATATAACAATATTTAATCAATTATTTTAAAGCTTCATCAGCTCTCCATTGACTTCATCACTGTCCCAACAATAAAAAGCCTCAAGGGAAACAATCTCCACTACTCTTCACCTTCATCTTACTCTCTAGCATGAAATATACAAGATTTAAGGTCTAAACTTCTTCTCACTCTTCATCATTGTACTTATAGACGAAGGCTTGGAGAAGTATGTTATTGTCTGTCTCTACTCCCTCTTACCACTACTATGTTTTATGAAGGTCTTGAGAAGTATACCTTTACCTTCATTTTCCCCCTTTACCTTTATTTTTCCAAACATTCATCATAGTATCCTAACATATCTTAAACCTTGTGCTCTCATATAACAATATTTAATCAATCATTTTGAAGCATGACCAGCTCAACATTGACTTCATCATTGTCCCAACACTAAAAATCCCCAAGGGAAACAGCCTCCACTGCTCTTCACCTTCATCTTGCTCTCTAGCACGAATATACAAGATGTAAGGTCTAAACTTCTTCTCGCTCTTCATCATTGTACTTATACACAAAAGCTTTGAGAAGTATGTTATTGTCCGCCTCTCCTCCCTCTTACCGCTGCCATGTTTAATGAAGGTCTTGAGAAGCAAGCCTTCACCTTCATTTCTCCCCTTTCCGACGATTTTCGGTCACATAAAAGCCTCGAGAGGAATTGTTCTTGAATCCCACTCTCCCCCCCCCCTCCTTCATTTTCCCCCTTTACCTTTATTTTTCCAAACATTCATCATAGTATCCTAACATATCTTAAACCTTGTGCTCTCATATAACAATATTTAATCAATCATTTTGAAGCATGACCAGCTCACCATTTACTTCATCATTGTCCCAACACTAAAAATCCCCAAGGGAAACAGTCTCCACTGCTCTTCACCTTCATCTTGCTCTCTAGCACGAATATACAAGATGTAAGGTCTAAACTTCTTCTCGCTCTTCATCATTGTACTTATGCACAAAAGCTTTGAGAAGTATGTTATTGTCCGCCTCTCCTCCCTCTTACCGCTGCTATGTTTAATGAAGGTCTTGAGAAGCAAGCCTTCACCTTCATTTCCCCCCTTTCCGACGATTTTCGGTCACATAAAAGCCTCGAGAGGAATTGTTCTTGAATCCCACTCTCCCCCCCCCCTCCTTCATTTTCCCCCTTTACCTTTATTTTTCCAAACATTCATCATAGTATCCTAACATATCTTAAACCTTGTGCTCTCATATAACAATATTTAATCAATCATTTTGAAGCATGACCAGCTCACCATTGACTTCATCATTGTCCCAACACTAAAAATCCCCAAGGGAAATAGTCTCCACTGCTCTTCACCTTCATCTTGCTCTCTAGCACGAATATACAAGATGTAAGGTCTAAACTTCTTCTCGCTCTTCATCATTGTACTTATACACAAAAGCTTTGAGAAGTATGTTATTGTCCGCCTCTCCTCCCTCTTACCGCTGCTATGTTTAATGAAGGTCTTGAGAAGCAAGCCTTCACCTTCATTTCCCCCCTTTTCGACGATTTTCGGTCACATAAAAGCCTCGAGAGGAATTGTTCTTGAATCCCACTCTCCCCCCCCCCCCCCCTCCTTCATTTTCCCCTTTTACCTTTATTTTTCCAAACATTCATCATAGTATCCTAACATATCTTAAACCTTCTGCTCTCATATAACAATATTTAATCAATCATTTTGAAGCATGACCAGCTCACCATTGACTTCATCATTGTCCCAACACTAAAAATCCCCAAGGGAAACAGCCTCCACTACTCTTCACCTTCATCTTGCTCTCTAGCACGAATATACAAGATGTAAGGTCTAAACTTCTTCTCGCTCTTCATCATTGTATTTATACACAAAAGCTTTGAGAAGTATGTTATTGTCCGCCTCTCCTACCTCTTACCGCTGCTATGTTTAATGAAGGTCTTGAGAAGCAAGCCTTCACCTTCATTTCCCCCCTTTCCGACGATTTTCGGTCACATAAAAGCCTCGAGAGGAATTGTTCTTGAATCCCACTCTCCCCCCCCCCCCCTCCTTCATTTTCCCCCTTTACCTTTATTTTTCCAAACATTCATCATAGTATCCTAACATATCTTAAACCTTGTGCTCTCATATAACAATATTTAATCAATCATTTTGAAGCATGACCAGCTCACCATTGACTTCATCATTGTCCCAACACTAAAAATCCCCAAGGGAAACAGTCTCCACTGCTCTTCACCTTCATCTTGCTCTCTAGCACGAATATACAAGATGTAAGGTCTAAACTTCTTCTCGCTCTTCATCATTGTACTTATGCACAAAAGCTTTGAGAAGTATGTTATTGTCCGCCTCTCCTCCCTCTTACCGCTGCTATGTTTAATGAAGGCCTTGAGAAGCAAGCCTTCACCTTCATTTCCCCCCTTTCCGACGATTTTCGGTCACATAAAAGCCTCGAGAGGAATTGTTCTTGAATCCCACTCTCCCCCCCCCTCCTTCATTTTCCCCCTTTACCTTTATTTTTCCAAACATTTATCATAGTATCCTAACATATCTTAAACCTTGTGCTCTCATATAACAATATTTAATCAATCATTTTGAAGCATGACCAGCTCACCATTGACTTCATCATTGTCCCAACACTAAAAATCCCCAAGGGAAACAGCCTCCACTGCTCTTCACCTTCATCTTGCTCTCTAGCACGAATATACAAGATGTAAGGTCTAAACTTCTTCTCGCTCTTCATCATTGTACTTATACACAAAAGCTTTGAGAAGTATGTTATTGTCCGCCTCTCCTACCTCTTACCGCTGCTATGTTTAATGAAGGTCTTGAGAAGCAAGCCTTCACCTTCATTTCCCCCCTTTCCGACGATTTTCGGTCACATAAAAGCCTCGAGAGGAATTGTTCTTGAATCCCACTCTCCCCCCCCCCCCCTCCTTCATTTTCCCCCTTTACCTTTATTTTTCCAAACATTCATCATAGTATCCTAACATATCTTAAACCTTGTGCTCTCATATAACAATATTTAATCAATCATTTTGAAGCATGACCAGCTCACCATTGACTTCATCATTGTCCCAACACTAAAAATCCCCAGGGGAAATAGTCTCCACTGCTCTTCACCTTCATCTTGCTCTCTAGCACGAATATACAAGATGTAAGGTCTAAACTTCTTCTCGCTCTTCATCATTGTACTTATGCACAAAAGCTTTGAGAAGTATGTTATTGTCCGCCTCTCCTCCCTCTTACCGCTGCTATGTTTAATGAAGGCCTTGAGAAGCAAGCCTTCACCTTCATTTCCCCCCTTTCCGACGATTTTCGGTCACATAAAAGCCTCGAGAGGAATTGTTCTTGAATCCCACTCTCCCCCCCCCCTCCTTCATTTTCCCCCTTTACCTTTATTTTTCCAAACATTCATCATAGTATCCTAACATATCTTAAACCTTGTGCTCTCATATAACAATATTTAATCAATCATTTTGAAGCATGACCAGCTCACCATTGACTTCATCATTGTCCCAACACTAAAAATCCCCAAGGGAAACAGCCTCCACTGCTCTTCACCTTCATCTTGCTCTCTAGCACGAATATACAAGATGTAAGGTCTAAACTTCTTCTCGCTCTTCATCATTGTACTTATACACAAAAGCTTTGAGAAGTATGTTATTGTCCGCCTCTCCTCCCTCTTACCGCTGCTATGTTTAATGAAGGTCTTGAGAAGCAAGCCTTCACCTTCATTTCCCCCCTTTCCGACGATTTTCGGTCACATAAAAGCCTCGAGAGGAATTGTTCTTGAATCCCACTCTCCCCCCCCCCCCCCTCCTTCATTTTCCCCCTTTACCTTTATTTTTCCAAACATTCATCATAGTATCCTAACATATCTTAAACCTTGTGCTCTCATATAACAATATTTAATCAATCATTTTGAAGCATGACCAGCTCACCATTGACTTCATCATTGTCCCAACACTAAAAATCCCCAAGGGAAACAGTCTCCACTGCTCTTCACCTTCATCTTGCTCTCTAGCACGAATATACAAGATGTAAGGTCTAAACTTCTTCTCGCTCTTCATCATTGTACTTATACACAAAAGCTTTGAGAAGTATGTTATTGTCCGCCTCTCCTCCCTATTACCGCTGCTATGTTTAATGAAGGTCTTGAGAAGCAAGCCTTCACCTTCATTTCCCCCCTTTCCGACGATTTTCGGTCACATAAAAGCCTCGAGAGGAATTGTTCTTGAATCCCACTCTCCCCCCCCCCCCCCCCTCCTCCATTATCTAATCACATGAAGGTCGCATCAAGCCAAATGCCCTCCCTTAAACCCACCATTCAATTAAGAGCCCTAAGAAGCTCAGCCCTTACCTTCTCTCCCTCAACACAGTAAACGATCCCTAGGAGCATTCTTTCGTCAAACTAAATTGAATGATTTTAGTTTGGTCCTTGACTTAACCCATACTTAAATTATCACCCTCAAACTAAAGTGATTCTCTCAATCAAACCATTTATATAACAACCCTAGGAGGAAAGGAATTAAAGTTTCTTCATAAAACTATAATAAAAACTTTTGTAAGGGTTTCCAACAAAAACTTCTGCAGGGGTTTCCTACAAAAAACTCTTTCATAAAACTTATACAACTATCACTGACTATTATTTCCAAGAAACATCCACAATATCATCCATGTTTTATTTGAGAGATCCACCTTCTAAGCACAACACATCCCAAAAGCAATCAGCTTAACAACTCAATAAGTTGATCAAATAAGTTGATCACCATTTTGAAAATTTAAAATTTCATATTACTCTCTTGTATCAATTTCTCGATAAAAGCTTACAAAAGTTCTCCATTACATCATAAATAATGACATAAAAAGTTTGGGGATCAAATGAAGCGACAAAAAAATACAAAAAAGGAAATAAAAAAGGCCATAATACCTATCGACCACACACCACTCAATTACCATGTACATTGCTTTGTCCGCATTAGGGAATCTTAATCACATGGAAATAAAGAAGGGAAAAAGTATCCAACTAAATTTTACCAACTTAAGCTTTGAATGGCTATAAGAGGGGACCCCAAGGTCAATCAACGGGGGAGGGGGGGCAAACAACAACAGACAACATTGAGTTCTCTTATTCTAACCAAAACTCTAATTTGCCAAAGAATCCTTAAGTGTTGAATTCCTCATGCTATCCCAAGCCTCCTCTTACCACGACCTGCTCAAAAGACTTCCCTACCTGAGCCTCATGTGTCCTAATGTTTTATTGGCTCCTTGAAGTCTTGTATGCCCACACCTACCCAAAGCCTCATTTGTCCAGTCCTGCTTGAAACCTCCTCTTGATTATGCCTCCCTTAAGCTACCGAAGAACCCAAATTCCCTTCCCAAAGGATCTTTTCTACCCAATACTACTAACCAAAGACCTTATTCCTTGTCTGAGTTTTTATATTAAGCTTTCCCCTTACTACCTAAGCTGTCTTTCCCTTATTTCCCAAGATACCCAAAGGCTCTCCTCTCAACATAAACTCTTCAAAGGTTCTTCTCTCTACCCAAGCTTCAATTATTCTTTGCTAAGCTGCCCAATAGCTTTCCTATTGACAAAAGGACTTCATCTCTACTTGAACTTCAACTAAATACTATCAAAAGAGAATGTTGAGTTCTCTTCTTCTACCCAAAACCCTAATTCGCCAAAGAACCCTAAGCTTGAATTCCTTATGGTGCCCAAAGCCTCCTCTTACCACGACCTGCTCAAAAGACTTCTCTGCCCAAGCCTCATGTGCCTTAATGCTTTATTGGCTCCCTGAAGTCTTGTATGCCCACACTTGCCCAAAGCCTCGTTTGCCCACTCCTACCTGAAACCTCCTCTTAACTACACCTCCCTTAAGCTATCGAGGAACCCAAATTCTCTTCCCAAAGTATCTTTTCTACCCAAGACTTAATATCACTACTAAACAAAGGCCATGTTCCTTGTCTAAGTTTTATATTAAGCTTTCCCCCTTACTGTCTAAGCAGTCTTTCCCTTTATTACCCAAATTGCCCAAAGGCTCTCCTCTCAACACTAGATTATCCAAAGGCTCTTCTCTTTACTTGGCTTCAATCCTTCTTTGCTAAGCTGCCCAAAAGCTTTCCTACTATCAAAAGGACTTCATCTCTACTTGAACTTCAACTAAATGCTATTAAAAGACAACATTGAGTTCTCTTCTTCTACCCAAACCCCTAATTCGCCAAAGAGGCACTGAATTCCTTATGTTGTCCAAAGCCTCCTCTTACCACAACCTTCTTAAAAGACTTCTCTACCCGAGCCACGTGTGCCCTAATGCTTTATTGGCTCCTTGAAGTCTTGTATGCCCCACCTGCCCAAAGCCTCGTTTGCCAACTCCTACCTGACACCTCCTCTTAACTACGCCTCCCTTAAGCTATCGAAAAACTAAATTCCCTTCCAAAACAATCTTTTTCACCCAAGATTTAACATCACTACTAACTAAAGGCCGCATTCTTTGTCTGAGTTTTTATATTAAGCTTTCCCCCAACTGCCTAACCAGTCTTTCCCTTTATTGCCCAAGTTGCCCAAAGGCTCTACTCTCAACACAAGACTATCCATAAGGCTCTTCTCTCTACCCAAGCTTCAATTCTTCTTTGCTAAGCTGCCCAAAAGCTTTCCTATTGCCCAAAGGACTTCATCGCTACTTAAACTTCAACTAAATACTATCAAAAGACAACGTTGAGTTCTCTTCTTCTTCTATCCAAAACCCTAATTTGCCAAAGAGCCCCTAAGTGTTGAATTCCTTATGCTGCCCAAAGCCTCCTCTTACCACAACCTACTCAAGCCTCATGTGCCCTAATGCTTTATTGGCTCCTTGAAGTCTTGTATGCCCACAATTACCCAAAGCCTCACTTGTCCACTCCTGCCTGAAACCTTCTCTTGACTATGCCTCCCTTAAGCTATCGAGGAACCCAAATTCTCTCCCCAAAGGATTTTTTCTACCCAAGACTTAACATCACTACTAACCAAAGACCCTATTCCTTGTTTGAGTTTTTATATTAAGCTTTCCCCTCATTTCCTAAGCTGTCTTTCCCCTTATTTCCCAAGCTGCCCAAAGGCTCTCCTTTCAACACGGACTATCCAAAGGCTCCTCTCTCTACCTGAGCTTCAATTCTTCTTTGCCAAGCTGCCCAAAAGCTTCCCTACAACCGAAAAAACTTCATCTCTACTTAAACTTCAACTAAATGCTATCAAAAGCTCTTTGAAGTCATCCAAACTCTTCATAAGCTACCCAAACACTTCAAAACATGTCAAAAGCTCTTTTTAAGCTACTCGAATGCTTTATAAGCTATATAAATGCTCTTGCTTCAACAATAAGCAACCAAAAGATTTTACAATCAACTAAAATGTGCCTTTTACTCATAAAATCAACTTTCTCGTCTTACATTTTAACTCTTATAACAGTTTCAATAAAAGTAATTTTTTTTTAAAATCCATTGAATCCATTTTTCGTAACCGTTGAAGCCATTAAGAAAAATGATTCCTCCACCCAAAAGGTGATCATGGGTAAGTTAAACTAGAACTAAGGTGTAATGCTTGAATGTCTTCCCAAAGGATTGGAAGGGGGAGCAACAATCCCATTTCCAAATGCTCAAGTAGATAAAAAATTCATCAAAATTTGACATGGGTGAACTCTCCAAACTCTAATGGCTCGATCTCCAATGTTTTGTTGAACCTGCTTCGCAAGCTCTAGTCATCCCTTTGCATGCACGAGAAGGAATGGCCCCAGATTGCTTGATGAACAAGAACATGATTTTGTTGATCTTCCTCCTCATCGCCAATAGTTAAAAGAGGCTAAGGGCTTGATACTAAAAAACGATAGCTTGAAACTCAAAAAAGCGAAAATGAATCGAGGGGCAATTAGCACCCTTTAAGGAATGTGAAGGGTTGGATGCTCAGTGTCTCTTAACATTCAATTAGCAATAGATAGCCAAATGCCAGTAGTGATGCCTCATTTATTATTCCAAGATTAATAGCAATTGTGACGATTGAAAAGGAAACTTTCCACATGAATAAGAACATAACAATAGCAACATTTCAAGTCATGGTGGTCCAACGGATCTTTATCCATCATCAAATCATTTTTTTAACATGGCCTTCATTGAATCGTTCATTCCCGAGATCTCGTTGGGCCAACTTAACCTCATCTCTTACCAAACCAAGCAAATTGCAAATCTGACCCGACCAACCAGGTTGATCAAGTAAGTCATGCTAAGCAAACTAGATGATGATAAATAACCCCATTAGAGAGAAGACACTTCCTTAAACATCTCGATCAGGGACTTGATGTTCAAATAATCCAAAAATTAAGCAAAATTCACCAAAAAAATGAAATTATATAGAAGAAGAGCGCTAGAATTAAATTAACCAATTCTTATATAACGAGAAACAAATAATAATAAAATACCAAAACAACTCAATATTTGAACAAAAATAACTTTTTCACCAAACCCTTTGTGACTTACTCTTTGTTGAGTTGGAATTCTCCATGTGACGGAAGTATTCACCCACCAAGAATCAATTTACTTCAAGGGCTAAATCCAACCAAAGGTTCCCCAACCCTTAGAGAGCAATCCAAGCACACCATTGATGCCTAGAAGTAGGCACTTGTCCCAACCAAATTTCTTCTTTAATTGGAAAACATATTGATCAACAAGTGCATTCATCACAGCAATCAAATCAAATTAATGACCATTGCCCACAACTTACATCTTCAAGTAGTACTCAAAGACAGAATGCCTAACACAAACAAAATCTTCCTTAATAATCGGATCCATAAGCTAACAAAGCAAGCCAACTTCCTTCACCTTCATCAGCAAAATCTCTAGCTAACTATTAAAAGCTTTCCATCAAGCTATCCTCCCTCCTGCTCATCTCAAAAGTAGTACAGGCATGCATACATAGATACATATATATATACATAAACTTAAATATAATTATGCATAATTCGTGGATGTTTTTCTCATATGGTGCCAACAATCAGAATTTTTAAATAAAAATTATATCCCAACCTGTAAAAGCTTTCCACCAGCAGCAAAAGCCCGCAGTCCTAGAGTGTCCTGTATATAGTAAATTAAATTAGGAACACTGCATTGAAATATTTTTTCTATGGCATGTTAATAACTTATTTGAAGTCAAAATGTGAAAGAGATAGGAGCTTCTGTTGCAAACCTTGCTTTTGAAAGAAATAAGGAATTGTGCTGCTGGATCCCTTTTGGTTATGTTGGAAATTGTATCAAGGTACCATCCACCACCGGATCCCCTTTGTCTCGAGACATGAAATCCAGGTCGGTCTCTTGCATGCAAAGCTATTACAAAGCCATCCTTAAGAAGTTCCACAGATTTAATGGTGAACCCCCCACTTACGGTTACAAGTTTCTGAGAAGAGTCCATGCTTGATTCTACGCGGCAAATTTGCTTAGTTTTAGAGTCCTCTGGAGAAGAAAATCGAGGACTTTGTTCTCTACCACTAATAGCAGTATCATCATCTTGATGGGAGCTATGGCTACTTTCCACTACAGAAAAATCATCTGATTTTTGTTGTGACCTTTGACGAGCAGTTCTCTTCTTACCCTTCTTGCCAGATCTATTAAGCCTTCCATCAGCTTTTGTGGCAATGTTCTGAGACAAAACTGAATCTTGCAACTCTTTCAACTGACTGATCCCATCTTTGCCACTATAACCAGCACCTAACTGACAGTCTATCCGCTGATCTGGATCAAGTATCTGAGACAGATTTTCCTTCACTCTTTTATCTTCTAGGTCACCTTCATATGCCATGTCACTCTTTTCCTCTTCGTCAGAGAAGTCATCATTTGGAGTAACACCATCAATGAAGAAAGCTTGTAACATAGAGACGGCTTTCTCCCTGATTTCCATCCATGCTTCTTCACTGTAATCAGCACTCCTTGGCAGAATTAACACATTTGGCATCTCTCGAACCTGAAATATATATTTGAATAATTCAGTCAATTTTAAAATAAAATTAGAAAATAAGAAATAAACACGTGAGATTTAGAACTGGGTATAAAGCAAGCATTTATTCTAATTGTATGCACGTAAAGGTTTGTATAGTTCACAAAGCCATGTTAGCTGTGCATCCAAAATGAGAAGGGAATTATGTCAAGGAAAAAAAACGCCCAAAAACACCAATTAGATCTGGTCATTATGCATTATAATTGGCAGTAAGTATGTATAATGGGTGAAAAAAAATGCAGAAGAATAGTAGTAAACTCAACAACAAGATGGACGGATTAACTTACATCAAGATCAAGTTTCATAATATGGAAAATAAAAAACATGATAGTTCCTCCAATTAAAAAACCAAGCTTGTTCAAGCACAAACTGCAAGTTGGTTCACTGAAGGCTGCAATTCTCAAAAGTACCTGAATTAGTCTTTGCTTGAATCATGATAATCATGGTATGAAAGGGCCCTACTGAGCAAAATTCCTTCATCTTCTTCCTTTCACATGTGTGTTGGAGCTATGTTAACCATGGCTGCAGCTTCCCCAAACAGTAGTGATAACCTAATTAGCCACAACCTGACAGTAGTGATAACCTAATTAGCCACAACCTGACCAAGTATTAAAGAGCAAGTGCGATGGAACAATATGCCTAGAACCAACACTGCCACCACCTTTTTTTTAATAATCCACACTGCCACTTGCATCCATGACAAATCTCTAAGCAAGGTCTCCACATGCAACAATGTTAAGGGCCATTCCTATGAATTCTGGCACTGAACACAAATCTTTCCAAAAGCCATCTCTTAAATTTGATGCCAAGACAAAATACTGCTGCCCCTCAACAAAATATACCAACTGTGGCAACAGACTGATAGCAAACATCACCAACATATTCTAGCTTGAAGCTCAGCAGGATATGTTTTAACTTTCAAAAAAATATTCCCATTTTCATGATTCCGCATGTAGGAGCTTCTTGCTAAGTAAGATTCATTGTCATGAACACCCCTATGAACCACAACAAAGGTTAAGAGATAGTCTCCCTCAGGCCACATATTACCTATTCAAGATTCCCAAGAACCAACAAAGACAGTAGCCTCCCATGATGCCTATAGCTTGACCAACTGCATTGCAAAATGACTTGAATCCACAAGACACCAAGGAAGCACCCAGAGCTGTCTTTGATGATGAGGCCAATACTAGTTGATTTGTCTAACTGGACTAAAACTTCAAAGCTAACCTTGACCCACCTTATGGGGAGGATCCACTGACAATGTGATGGAATAAAAGAGCCATGAAGGTTACGTCGACCTTCAAGTTCTAGGCAATCCAAAGAGTCAGTTAAAAGTATCATTGTTGCTACAATAGCAAGAGTAGGAAGTGAACCATGATGAATTCTAGCATTGCAGAACCATTTATGGTAGAGGGTGGTCCCCGAATGGAAAAGTTGTGGTCAGAACGATCAACTTCCCCTCCTCAACCAACGATTCACAAGGCATGCTATCCAAGAAGCAAAAGCCTTCAATGATTTATGCTAACTTTTCACCGTGTATTGTATCTTAACATCATGTCTCCCACTCCGGTGTAAGCACCGCCCAGCAATGCATACAACTTTTCTTTAAGTATCTCTAAGCAAAAACTGATTTTCTTCTTTTAAAATTCTTTCCAATGAATGTAACCATTTACAATTAGTTTTTCTTTTGCAAGCCCACCCATTTTCTTCAAAAAGTGCATTCCATTGTCCATAGTTATACATATAATGCCACTTTTCTAGTCAATGAACACCTATTCACCACTGCTTGCAATTCTCCTGATTGCCACCAAGCCCAACCCCTACCTAATATAATGCATGCACCCTACAATCCCATAAGCCATTGACATACCAAGATTCAATAAAGAATCAACTCCTTTGTTGCATTTAGAAAGCAAACTACTCTTACACCCTAAACTTGATCACCTAAAATCGGAACTAGTCTACCAAAATTTGGCTAGAAATCAAGTAATTACGACTTTGCATGGTATCATGTTCCTCTCAAAGTCCAACAAATGTCGATTTTGAATTGCACTAAAAAAAATATATATGTCTCAACCAATAAACAAGATTGCTTATAACTTCACTAACATGCAAATGTAATTTTGACTTGATTCATTGCTTAATCAGAAAATAAAAAAGTTTTCTACACAATGGTATCACAACATCAACAAATGGAGCCACAGGCTACAATAACTTTGCTCTAGGATACAGATTAAGGTTCAAGAAGTGCCAATTGGAGTTGCATTCAATACACAACTTCCATTGGAACAACACAAGGGAACAACCCTTGCCTTAAAAGTTATCAAGTAACACTTTCCTTTGAAGAAGACTTCGATTCTCACTAGGGTATTCAGTAAGTTCCACAGATATGTAATAATCTCTATAATTTGTAGCAATGCAATAACAAAGCTTCCACAATCATGCCTTCAAGACAACCACCTCTTTAAATGACAAACAAATAGTGTTTTTAATGTCACTGTTTGCTACTTTACCTAGACAACATTGTCAGCAACTTTTTCCTTTTCTTCATAATCTAGTTGATCTTGTCCTTTCAAAGAAACAATATAATTCTCTAGCACAAAGACATGCTGATGGTTAATAGGAGAGATTATGGATTTCTATATCATGAAATTTCTAATGAAGGATGCCATAACCAAAAACAAGTCTTGTATCCTTCAAAAGAAATACAAGTTACATGAATGACAATTGTTTCAAAACTTTAATACTCCTACATTTCATTGCTGTTTAACGTCTTTTTGCTTGATATTTGTTTAAATCCTTTCAAATTTATCCTAGACCATTGAAAAACACACTGTTCAGCTCCAATTTGCATTTAAATATCATATACTCGCTAAAATGTGCAACACATTTGAAAAGGTGGCTCATATATCAATGAAAGTACAGTAAATGATTTTTAAACAACACAGCTAAACCAAACTAAGAGTATGCAAGCTTTTCTTGCAACACAAAAAGTGCAAGAAATGAATTGGCTCCATTTGCATCCACATAATATAATTGGGAACTTCAACGAGCTTGTACAATTCCGCTAACATTTTGTTGCCAAACAATTACATTCCTAGTATCACTCCCATGTAGTAATAAACCAATAATGGCATCCCTACAAGGACTCTTGAACTGCTTCAAGCATTCTATTGTATCATGTTCTTAAGATAAATCCTTAAAAATATTTAACCTATAACTCTCGATCAAGATTCTTCCATAACTTCCAAACTAATGAAGTGGCTTCTACCAAACTACAACTAACTTAATTTATATGTTAAACAATTATGTTAGTTACATTAGAAAGCTTTGAGTTGGGATTCACTCACTTCTTGTACATGATCCCATTCCAAAACATCATAAAAGGAAAAAGATCTACCACTTTGTATGTTAAAGTACTATGTTAATTATATTACAAATCTTGAGTTAGGATTCACTCACTTCTTGTACATGCACCCATTCCATGACTTCATAGGGCATAGATCTACATCAACATAATAGTGGTAATTTATTTTTGCACAATACAAACATTAATAAAATATGTAAAAAGTACAACCAAAAGATTCCTATTTTAGGGGAAAAAAATATATTCTTGGAAGCCTATTCTTTGGATGTTATTCTCCCTTATTTGCAAGACACTTGTTATTAAAAAACTAGTACAAATACAGCATAATATATGATTCATAATTAGCAAAAAATGTAACTTGCAATCATCAAAAAAAAAACAATTAGCTAATACAAGCACCTAAAATATAACCTAGCTAGCAAAAACAATAGCTTTCTAGTCCCAAGATGGATTCAACCAAAAAAGAAGAGAAATCTTCAATCACTACTACAATCTATCTTAATAGCAATTCCCCTTTAAGATACTATTCTATCAAGTTCTTTTTACTTGTAATTTCTTTTATCTTCCTTGCCTTTCATTCACATGATAAAATTTTAAAAATTTTCTTATCCAAATTGAAGCATTAAGTGGTCTATGTTTAATAAATATTAACAATCTAAGTTGATTTATTGAATATATCCTTTTCCAATACCACTTCTCACATATGCACTTATTTCTAATCATGTCACTTCAATTATGGTCATTGATCCCAATATCTCATCTCTGCAAAACTTATTTATATATTCATGCTTAAAAGGTAAACATTGAATACCATTTAGTAATTATAATTTCATCACAATCTTATAAATAATATATATATCAAAACCATCTGATTATTTCATCCAAATAGCATGGGGTCTTCTTAGTAACACTCTCATTAACTTCTCTAACATCTTAAGATTAGAAACCCAATGCCTATCTTTGTTTATTATTTTATGACCACCAATCATCATTTGTACTATGAACTTGATTAAACTTGCATTTCATATACTTAATATTGGTTTATCATGATAATGTCACTTAATATCTAAGATCATCTTCCAAAATTTCAAATTTGTCTTAGCTCTTTTCCTAATCTTATCAGAAATTACATTATCACTAGTAAAAAGCATACGCCAAAGTATTTCATTGACTTGTAAAAGCATTCATGAAAATCCATAACTAATACACAAGTCAATGGCTAAAAATAGAGTCTTGATAAAGTTGAACTATGATTGAAAAATTTTTAATCAGTCTTTCCTTTTATTTTAACTTACCAAAAGTAACTTCTATTCCCATACTATGACTAATAATGATAAACAATTATAAAGTTTATGCAAGTTTTAGTAATTACAAGATAAAATATGTTACATCTTAATAGAACTAAGACATGGATTCCATGAGTCCTATTTCGTGCCTAAAACATACTTTAAAACAATAATGAGAAGCAATTGTAAAGTTTATGTGATTTTCAATAATTACAAAATAAAATATGTTACACCTTAGCAAAATTAAGACAAATACCCTGAGTCCTATTCATGGTGCCAAAATAGGTCTAATGCTAGCTAATTTTAATGAAAGAAAAAGTTCTTGTTGCACAACTAAAAATTACAAAGTAAGAAATTAGAAATTTCACAAAAAAAAAACTAATAACATATATGGAAAATAAAAGTTAATTATATTCTTGGAAGAATTTTTTTTTGCTGTACAAAATGGTCTCTAACATATGTAAATGACAAATTGCATGAGAACTCAACTAATTATACCATACCCTAAAGCTAATATCCATACCCATGCTTCCATCCACTGTGGCCCCTCTGCACCATCTAATGCACAACCAGCTATAGTGCCATCAATCAAGAGCTGCTTTAGCGCACAATCATCTATTAGCTGGCTGCTTCCCGTATTAACAATAAATGCTCCTGTAGATAGAAAATCATTCTTCAGTTCAAAGAACACAATTTACAGGTATAACAACGGTCAATTAATGAACAGTGCTCTGTGAAAAACAATGAAACTATGGTAGAAAATTCAAATATACATTTACAATGTCAGAAAATTACCAGGCTTTATGTTTTGCAGGCATTCTGCATTGAGAATCAGCATTGTGTCTTCAGATAGAGAACAATGAAGTGAAACAAGATCACTAGCAGCTAGTAAATCATTGAGGGTGTCCATTTTTCTAGCAGCAGGAGGAAATGCCATGGAGCTGTGTCGAGATCCTCCTTTTCCCTATTAATATTAAGGATCAAACATGTAACTTAACACATCAATTTTTTTCTACCTGAAACTACCATGACCATAGGAAATGAAAAATATGACACCTAGAAAGCCAATCCTCCATAAGCATGGCAGGTTCAGATCATATCTCAAGGATTAAAGAGACATGTCTTTATAACTGTTAAACTTTGCCCTTAGGAAGGAGAGGCATAATTCAATTCAACAGCCCTTTAGGGAAGGGACAGAACTTCGCTGCAAATAGTGACAACAATAATATTGATGATAGATGATTTCCCTTCTATTGGACAAAATGTGAAGGGGTTGCTCAAATGTTGAATGCTCCTCCAGCCTCAAATCAACTAACTAGAATATGAGATGAAGTACATCAGAACCTTTGGCTCCAACACTTCCATGAATCCCATGAAAGTGAGCTTAGTAACAATGTGCTATCTATTTTAATTCATCCTTTAATCTGTCAGACTAGATTGATCAACTAGTATATGTGATGTACAATACAAAATATTGTGTCAGAAACCAATCCAAATTTTTTTCTGTTGTCAATATTTACAACAAAAAAGAGCATTAAAATACAATAAATTTGACTTTTTATTAAAGAACCAATTATGAAATAACAATTATGTTATAAATCAACATGTGACTGCATTCACAACAAAATATGCATTCACATACAATAATAGGCTGTATTTTTCTTTGTTTCTGTGTGTGTTTGCCATGAAGTACACAACAAAGCATTCACTATTCTTATATAAATGGAAGAACCCTACACAGCTAATGGTTTACAAAGATTGTGAAGCCATAGAAAGAATTTACAAGCCATGTCAAACTTTTTGGTGCATAATGTATGCATAAAAAACCATGGCTTACTATGACAAGTTAACATTTTCATGAATAAAACAAGACCAATGGACTAAGAAATGTGCTTACTTCAACCAAAAATTAACAAATCCATGAGATTCATATATAAAACATTAAAATCATGAAAACTTCATCGATCAACTTTCAACCTCCACAACAAGAAGAATGGAGCCATTCATGATACCAAAAGTTATGCTCATTTAAGTTCAATCACCCATCCCTTCATCTTGCTAACACCAAATTGATTTACTTTGGTTGTACTATCCGCATGGATTCATTTAGCTTCAATGGTGCATTTCCAACTCTAGCATTTATACTAACTGCCAACAAGACGTGCCTCCATCTTATCATTTTGCAAAAATCCTACATGGGGCAAAGGAAGCCACCAAAATCATTCTCTTTCAAGTCATCTTAAAAGCTATTTGACAAATTTAGGCACCATAGTGAGCATCAAGGAATCTAAAGATGGCATGCCTACTTCAAATAAAGATGGACAGCTATAAGGGTCCCTTCCTCTCTCTCTCTCACTTCCCTCCACCCCACCACCCTCACCTAGCCACTTTCTCTTTTTCATAAGGAAGACTATTTTATACTCTATTCATAGAAGATCTCATTGTTACCACCGATTCCTTTTTTTTTTTTCAGTCTTGAGGCTTTTTAGAGCAATCAATGTGCTATGTTCGCTTTATCTATGTTTCCTCTTTTTTGCACAATTCTAGCTCTCGTGTTGACCTCCAAATATAACTTCATGTGTTAAAATATTTTTTGCATCAAAGTTTCCAATTCATATCATCATTAATGTTTGAATTCAATCACTAAACGCAAGATAGAGAAAGAAAAATAAGGTGTTTTATAAGACCACTCCCAGCAGTATCTAGAATTATCATCAAAATTGAACTTTTCTTGTGGAATATAACCCAGCATCTTTCACACACATTGGGGAAAAAAATAAAAAACTAATAAAAATACAGTGCGTCAGCATATGTTGCAAAGGACAAGAAGCAGATACCTGTTGAACATCGAAATAGAGGACACTCATCCTGAATGCAAGACTCCTAGTAGCCAAGCACCGTGCAGAGGCAGACCTCCCAATGATACCAAGCACGAGACCTCGACAACGCCTCATACCTTTACAAAGTGGTTGGATGGAGCCCAGCCAGCCCGAGGCAGCAGAAGACGAGGATGAATGCCGCGCCAAGAGGTGTGTCCTGCGAAGTAAAGCAAGGAATAGGGCCGTCACAGTGTCAGCAATCTCCTCGGCACGGCTTACATCGACGTGGACAAGGCGGAGACCGAGATCAGTAGCGAGGGCAGAGTCCACTGCACGGTCAGCTGAGCCGAGGCACAGAATAAGCTGCCATGGCTGTAGCCTGCGCTGGGCGGCGCGGGGCAAGAAGGCGAGGGAGTGGAGAAGCACGACAGCGGCAGACTCGATCCGACCATCCGGGAGGCGGGAAAGGCCAACGTGCTCCACGGAGGCGATCCCGGCTAGAGACTCCTGCTCAAAGGAGGTGTCCTCCAGACAGTTGAGCGTCACGACCAGTGGGAATGACGCCATCGGAGTTGGATCGACAGGAGATCGGCCGCCGGCAGACCGCTGGATCTTGCTGCCGTCGCCTCTTTCCCTCATCAACGTTTGAGCTTTTTATCTTTGCGCTGTCTCCTTAGTGACGCGACGGCTTTGCTGCTTTTCCTTTCCGTGACGTGGGGAAGTGTGGGATACTTGGATGTTAGAACTTGCTGCTTGACGACAAATTGAACTAAATTGTAAAATTTAGACCAAAGACCTTTTCTCTTTTCTTCAAGACCAAACTAAAGATTTCTGTTTGATTATTGTTTTCAAAAGAGATATCCTTTTAGGTTAAATATGATGACTGTTTTTATTATTAAAAAAATATTTTAAAAAAATTGTAAAATTTTGATAATTTTTAATACTTTTTAGATTTTAAAAACTTATTTAAAAAAATATTTAATTTAATATAGTCTTAACTTCAAAAATATCATATATTTATTTAAATAATTTTCATCATTTTTTCACATAATCTATTTTTTAAAAACTTGTTTCAAATTATAGAAGTTATCATCAAAATAAAGCTTAAAAGTCTTGTTTAAATTTGAGTTATGTTAAAACCTTTTCATTTGTTTCGATTTTTTTATTATTATATTTTAATTTCACTAAGTTATATTTATAAATAATTTAATTTGAAGAATTCATTTATAATTATTGGTGATAAATCACACATGGGATACTCTATCAAGTTATTAAAATAAATAAAAAATTATAAATTATGATATTATACTAATAATTTTTATACCATAATCTTATCTTACTTTTAAAATCAAAAAGGTTATTTTTATCATTATCTATATATTTATTTCAATAGTCACTTTTGTATATATTATTTAACAATTATCATAACATTCTAATTATGCATTTCACCTCACTAATTTTATTGTATTTTGATGTCATTATATTCCAAATGTTACAATGAAAACAAACAAAGCTTTAATAACATATTTTTAAGTTAATATAATATTAACTATATTATTAAGTTTAGAAATAAAATTTAATTGGTTAGTATGTTGGTATTAGATGATGTTAAACCTAATGTGTGTTTGGTTATTAAATTAAGTTGGTGTTAACAAGGGTTAATTTTATTTTTTATTTTCTATTAATTTTATTTCTATTCTTTCATAATATTATGCCATTTGTAAATATTAAATACAAAGATTTAATCAACCTTTTCAATTCTCAAGCCTATGCTTTACCATGTATATTACCAATTTATTCATAACCAATTTTTTCTGATGTTAGGTACGTTATTAGAATTATATGAAAGTCGTGTGCATATAATTGAAAATGTTGGGATTGTTAGTTCATTGGCTAAATATAGCACCACTTTTCTAATAGTTTATTGTACAATATTTAAGTTGATCATTTGTTGTAATATATACAATATGGTGCATCGTCCTTATTAACCTAATTATTTGTCCTCCCTTTAGTACCCAACATATGTCATCCACATGCCTCTATTTTAGTGCGCTTATTTACCTAATCTATTTTGGACATTCATTTTAATCTCATAACATATCATGTAATATGTATGAGTCATGATGTTATGTTTATATAAATATTTATGTATTATTTTAACTAATCATTTTTTCTACATACATCTTCAATATAAGATGAATTTATATAAAATGTCATTGACAGGCTTAGATATATTCTTTCTTTTTTTTATTGTGCCTTGCATTACAAATTAGTTGCAACTTAATCAATAATAATTTATTTTGTAACTTCTTATATTCATATTATTTTTCTCAATAATTTTCTCTTTTTCTTCTTTTTCTATAATACTAATATAATATATTTTTTTTCTTACATATCATAGGATAATGCTCAAACTCTTTCTTCTATATTGTCTATTTCTTTCGTCGAACTATGGAATTATAATCAACGTATAATACATTATTTATAAAAATCTAACTTCAACTATGTAGATATTTCTTTCTTTTTAGATACACCTTGTTCTTGGCTAGACATATTATATATAAAATATTGACACATGTTGTTTTTCTTGAAAAAACTAGTTTCTTCTCTTCCTAAATTGAACGTACAAAACATTGCATGTCATGTATTGTACATTAGCTTGTTAAAGTCCATTCCCATGGCCAAACTCAATCATTCTTGTCAAGCCCCCACCTAACCAAGTACCATTATATAACAATATTATCATAAATTTGCTTAGCCGTTACATCAAGTGAGGACAAATAACCCAAAAATCAAAGGTGGGGACCCGATGGTAAGACAAACACACACTCCAAAATTCGCAATATATATAAACACGAACATGTTTTTATAATAATCACACCAAAACCTCTTTTTGTTTTACACATCTCGTGAAAGGGGTTCTTTTGTAGCAGTACCATTCTCATCTCTCCATGTAATGATTTCATGACCTGTGATGTAAGCACTAAATGAGATTTTATAAATCTCAGTAGATAAATTCACATAATTAACCAAGAAATAAAAGGCATAACAAATACCATTAACAGTAAAGATGAATGTCATACATACATATAAGGTAATGCCAAATGGAAACTATAAAGAATGTCAATTTCTTATATAGTGTGTTGTTATCGGGCCCAATTCCCTTTGACGCATTATCCTCTGGATCCAATCATCATCAATAAATGACCTCCAGCCGGCATCCAACCAAACACATAACACTAGGCATATATCTGATCCGAAGATCGATACCCTGCAACACATGTTGGGCCTAGTGCCACCAGGCAGGTATGGTACAATACCCTGCAACACATGCTGGGCCTAGTGTAAATCATCATAGAGTCATAGCATATAATACCAGACAGATATCTGATCCGAAGATCGATACCCTGCGACACACGCTGGGCCTGGTATAAACACTAGGCAGATATCTGATCCGAAGATCGATACCCTGCAACACATGCTGGGCCTAGTGGTGAGGATAATGTTTTCTGGGAATCCCATTGTTTTATTTGTCATTTTCCAAACATCAATCCATGTCATATCAAAAGTCCTTTCATGTCATATTGTTTCATCTCTTTCTTTAGCATATTATATCATATTCTTTCTTTCCATGTTATTTCTTATTTTTTTAATTATCATACCAATGCATAAGTAACAACAAAAACATCATGTTTTCCTTTACCATATGCAACAATTTAAAACACCATGTGATAGTAATAAAACCATGTAAAACATACAATACTGTGCTACATCACAGGGTTAGGAAATTATCTACCTGGATTTGTTGTACCAACCGTCTTACTCACTTCTGTTTCTTCTTGATGTCTGATGTAGGACAAAAAGGGGTAGGGTGACACGAAAAGATACAGGTTTGTGTGTGTAGATAGAAAAGGAAAGGGAAATGGTAAAACTTTAGATTTTGGGATAGGAAGATGGATAGTAGAACCAGTGTCGGGGATAACTTACTGGTGTGGCGTCTCACCACTTGGACCTCGCGTCCCTCCTCCCAGTATCAGAGCTTTATAGACTGGAGTGGCGTCTCACCACTTGGACCTCGCGTCCCTCCTCCCAGTATCAGAGCTTTATAGACTGGAGTGGCGTCTCACCACTTGGACCTCGTGTCCCTCCTCCCAGTATCAGAGTTTTGACGAGTCGGCACGCCAAAGACACTCAGAGCACTCACGAACTCAGAATGGAAGCAAAGAACACTCAAAAGTTTGCATTAACTGTATCCCCCTTACAACAGAAGAGGACTTCCCCTTATATAGGAATCCATAAGGGTATAAAAGACATTTGACTCATAACATAGGAATACTAAAGGACACATGGGTAAACTAAAAGGCACCTAAAATTACAAATAGACTCTTAAAATTCTGAGAAAAATAATGACAATTCATGTATTTATCCCTAATTTCCGATGGCTGGAGGCGTGGCGACGTTTCGGCGGCGGTGGCGGTGGTGCGGGTCGGCGCGGGCTGGCGTTACTCGGCGCGGCTGGCGTGGGTCAGCGCGGGTCACAGTTCGCGGGTCTGGCGTGGGTCGGCGCGGGCTGGTGTGGGTCGGCGCGGGTCACAGTTCGAGGTCTGGTGCGGGCTGGCACGGGTCGGTGCAGGTAGGCGTGGGTCGGCGCGGGTCGCAGGTCGTTGGCGCGGGTTGGTGCAGGCTGGCGTGGGTCGGCGCGGGTCGCAGGTCGCTGGCGCGGGTTGGTGCGGGATGGCGTGGGTCGGCGCGGGTCGCAGGTCGCTGGCGCGGGTTGGTGCGGGCTGGCGTGGGTCGGCGCGGGCTGGCGTGGGTCGGTGCGGGTCACAGTTCGCAGGTTGGTGCGGGTCGGCAGGTTGGTGCGGGTCAACGAGCCCGGGCGGGACTCGGGCGCGGGTCTGGCTCGTCGGTCGAACCCGGGTCAGGTTCGGCGGCGGCTCCGGCGGCGGACGGCGCGGCAGGCGGCGGAGGGAGCCGGCGGCAGGAAAAGTGTTTTTCGCGCTGTTTTGGCTCCTGGGAGTCCGTTTGAACTCCGAATTCGATTCCGAAAGATGTTCCGGAATCCATGTTTCGGCGCGTATATCACTGCATCATTTTTTACCTCATAATATTTCAAAAAATATTTTGAAAATAAAAATTGTTCCCCTGTTGTTCATGCAACGCCAAGTTTTGATGTCCGCATTAATGTCCTACAAGCCCGTAAAATAAAAAAATAATTAATTTAAATATGCTTATTAGTCAAAAATTGCTTTCTAAAAGCTTTCCCAAACACACCCCAAAATAAATCCCAAAAGGCGCTGGACCGGCCACGGTCTATGCTGGACCGCCCGCGCCCGTCGCTGAACCGCCAGCGCAGAAAACTTTCTAAAAGCTTTTTCCAAACAGCTTTCCAAAACTGCGTTTTCTAAATTCCCAAATTCCTTACGTCGTCGCTGGACCGCCTGCTCGGCGCGCTGGACCGCGCGCTCTCGGAGCTGGACCGCGCGTGCTCGGCGCGCTGGACCGCGCGTGCTCGGCGCGCTGGACCGCGCGCTCTCGGAGCTGGACCGCGCGTGCTCGGCGCGCTGGACTGCGTGCTCGACTCGCTGGACCCCGCGCGCTCGGCATCCTGTTCAACAGCATCACCCGGTCCAAAGCCTGGACCGGTTCACGCTGCCCTCTCTCTCTCGTGTTCGGCGAAACCGAAACCTTTCGCCGGCGAAATTCGAGACCTCCGACGTCTCCCGCCGGCCAAATCAACCCCTCTCGATCTCTGTCGCTCACCGAAAAAAAAAAACCCTTACACAACCCCGAAGACAAAGCAAATTTTTTCTTACCTTGTGTATCTTCGCCGGCCGTCACTGTTGCAGGCCGGAAATTCCTCGAAGAGTACGGCGGCGACTGCCAAAATCTCGTCCCTAAGGAATTCTCGCCGCAGTCACTGTTGAAGAACCTCGCACTCCGGAATCTCTCCTTGCAGCCGCATGCAGTCGAATTTTCGCAAACGTAATTCACCCGATTAGCATTTATAAACGCTGCAGATAAGTGTCAAACTATCCCGAAGCAACGGCCAGGTGGCTCGTAAAACAGCTCTTTTGCATAAAACCCCTTATAAATTTTATATTTGCAAATATATCCTCCGCCAATCAGATTTGAACTAAGCCGACATTTAAAATTTACAGATTTATCCTCTACGTTACAAATTTATCCCAAATCTTTAAAAATTCATAACTTATGCATTAGAGCTCCGAAAATTACAAATTAAACATCGTTGGATTCGTCTCACAGAGCTCTTTCTATAAAAAATATAAAAATACAAATAAGAGAAAACTAAGGCTGTTACAATTCTCTTTTTTAATCTCATCCTACGCTTAAAAACAAGATAAAAGTGTTTATAACCATTTAAACATAACCTCATTAAATGTTCAAAATTCTTACATACCAATCACTGACTCCATTTACATACCAATCACTTGTTCTTGGCTACACATATTATATATAAAATATTGACATATATATTGTTTTTCTTGTGAATCCATTTAGTATACACAATTGATCTTGTGATCATCAATATTAAAAACTTCTTTAGTTTATGATCACCACAAATTAATTAACACTAATCCCTTATGTTAGTTCATGACATATTCGTGGGAATGGATAAAGGTAAGTTTGAATAGTATGCTTAGATCTTATAAGAGCCTTAAACATTTTGATGAACTTCGATTCTATATTTAAACCAATACTTCCACAATGTTTAGCTTATGTTCTTCAATTTGGATACTAGTTTCAAGTTGTATGCATGTATTCCCTGGCAATTATGCCTTTCAATAGTAGTTAATAATGATCATTGAAATCACCTTAAATTTTGAGGTTGCTTGTTAAGCTTGTGTGATAAATTGTACAAAGTATCTTGCATTCTAATCTTTATTGAATATATATTTAGCCATACTAGTTAATCAAAATCTTATTTTACTTGCACGAATTACAAGTTAGAATCTTAATGAGCTTAAGGTTTTCTTAATGATATCATGTGTGCTTGTTGTTCTAAAACTTGCTTTTTGTAATCTAGAATATATCTTTATCGATTGATTTTTATCTAGTTCTTATCTCATTACTATGGTTAATCAAGATAATCATTTAATCATAGCATTTAATTGATTAATAATATCAAAGTAAAACTCTATTGACATTGAATTATAATTTCTCAAATCAATTAATCAATCTCTTATTCAACAATTTAAATAATTTAATTTATCAATTAGTATCTAAAAATTGATTTAAATTTTCTATACCAGAGATTGACTAATAATAATTTGATTTAAACTGAGGACATGATTGAATTTAAATCGCACCCATTAATCACAAAATTTTTAATATAGTATCAAATAATAAAGATATAAATAATGGCATCCAAAAGTTTGATGATGGTTAACTTGCTTAACAATAATATAAATTCTCTAATATTTAATTGTTGGTATAGTAACATTGAATTTTGTTGTTATCAATCTTAGCTTGTTCATCTTTGGACTCTTTATTCAAAAGTATTATTGTATATTATTGAGGATTATTTTGACAACTTTTATAATATAAATTATATTTTAAAAATCCCTTTTATATGAAAACAATCTTATTCATTTAATAATTATTGAGATTAACTATTAAAGTATTAGATTAAAAAATGATATTAATAAACTATAATTTTAAAGCATATTAAATGGAAATTTTTAATAAGAGGTATATAACTAATGTTAATTTTTAAGAATGCTTACATTAAAGGGCATATGTATCTTTTTTTTTTTACTTATGGTGGAATTACTAACCATAATATCCTTCCATCATTATCATTTTGTATGAATTGCTAAAACTTGATTAATAAAATGAAAATAAGTAATATGCTATTAACAGAACTACTTTAATTTGGGAAAAGTTATTCATATAAATATAAACTTACTCTGTGTGCATTATAGAACTCTGTACATTGAGGTAAAAGTTTTAATTATGAGAAGTTTCTTATATTTCTCACTTTCATAATGACAAAGGGGGAGAAGCAATCATGTGTGGTCAAAGTATAAATGATGAAATAGTTGAAAGTATTTTGTTACAACAAAAAGGAAATTTTAATATTAACTAATGAAATATTTTTATTTTTAAAATGGTTTTTATTGTACTAGCTACATATATACTTCAATTTGATTTGATTACATGTGAAGGCCTTTTGATTATGCATATTATCATGAGAGAGTTTTTTTTTTTTTTCTTTTCTACATCATTTTCTTATACTTAAAAGTTTAGCATGTTCAAAATGGGAAAAATCATTGGACCTTATTAGCCTAAAGATAATATTAAATTTGATAATAATAAATACTTTAAGTACTTGTTGCGATAGTTTCATGTGTCTTTTTAGTATGTTTTATAAGATATATCTAAGATAAATAGGCTTTGAGATCAACTGTTATGAATTAGTTTAAAAAGTGATCAACTAGTCAAATATTTATAAAATTTCAAAGACATGGATGATGAAAAAAATAACTATTTCATATAAATTTAAAACTCTTCTTATAACATTCTCAAATCTCAAAGTTAGGATTTTGTAATCCTCTCTTGTGTAATTATCATGCTTCCATGTATTTTATAATTTTTTTTTTCAATAAAAAATTTTTAGATCATATTGAAACTTTATTAAATTCGTTTAATTTAAATAAAATTTTAAGGATATAATTGAGAATCAATGAAAGTATTAAACAAAAATTGTATAAATCTTGATATAATTGAGAGTAATTTAGATTTAATTTTAAAACCTGTTATTAAAAAAGTATGTATTTGAAAGATATATTATTAATAGATTTTTAATAAAATAATATTTTTCTAAATAATTGATATAATTTTTAACTTTTAAGATAAATAAATTTTTATTACTTTGAAATGATAAGATTGATTTCATTTTTCATATATATATATATTCTTAATTTGAAACTATTTTTTAAAATATTATCAAATTAATCTCTAATTAAAAAATAGTTTTATAAAAATATAAGTGATATAACAAAAAAAAATCTTGTTCTTGTTAACGAACATCAAAGACTAAACAAGAAACAAAGCTAATTTTTCTATCCTTCAAGGCCAAACGGGACCTCACACAGACCGACCCATCGTATTTTTGCTGCTCTGTCAATTTCATCTTCGTGTACTCTGGAATCCCAAAGCAGTTGGTGAGTCCTTGCTCCTATTCTCGGCGTCGGTGCCCCTGCTTACCTGTATGAAGCCAAGAGCTTCTAGCCGGCGAGTCGAAGACGAGGATCCCCGGCCGCCGAAAACCTAGAGAAAACAGAAGCGCGTCTCTCTGGTGGAATTCCAGTAAGCATTCATCCATTCCTCTCTGATTCCTTCAGCTCTTTATCCTTTTTTTCAACAAAATGTTGCTCTCGTCTCTCTGTCTTCTTAATACTATGTTTCTTCCAAGATCTTATCTGTAAACTACTTTTTTTTTTCTTTTCCTTCCAATGTAAGTTTATAGAGTAATTTTTTTGCGGTCCACGAGGGATAAGTGGTTTGTCACGTTTTAGAGCAAGGCGCATTTGCTAGTTTGTACTTTTGATGCTACGGAAAGCAATTTTTCTTTGGTATATTGGCAGTAATGGCGTATGCTCATGTTTCTTTAGAGTAGCAGAGCTTCTTTAAAGATTGCGACTCTTAGAAATACTATTCCTTTCACTTCTCTTAATGCTATGGTCTTATCAAGCGGGCAGTTATGTTTGCGTTTAAAGTCCTAACTTCATCACAAGTGACTAATTGTGGGGTTTCTAGGCGGGCTATATTGTAATCGACTCAAATCTAAATCTCGAAATGGTGAAATGTTAGGTTTGTTTTCTCCCAACAAATAATGGTTTAAGCTCATGGATATATTAATGTTCATGTAAAATTTCAGCAATTCTTTATTTGCACTCAATTTTGTTATTATATCTAAAAGAAATTCTTTTGGACTCTCCTATATTAGCTAGCAACCTTCCAATGCCTGAAAGGGCTATCATGTAATTTCATAAAACTCATTTGGCATTGACGAGAAACCTTTGAAGCGCATTTACTCTAATCAAACATAGAACTGTAAAACAATAACGCACTTTCTATTGAATTTTTGCACATCAAAACTGGTCGTACTATCTCCTTGATTGCTAATATTGTGCGATTCAATGCTAAGATTGATGTGTCACATTAGGATCTATCACTTTAGTCTCCCAAAGTTTTCTCCTTAACAAGTGTCTTGAACTGTTCTTGAATTTTAAATACAGTTTTAAAGACAATTCTATGTTTACCCAAATCACAATGTTTTCATGAATTAACTAATGGTAATGAAACTAAGGTAGTGTTTCTCACAGTTTTACGTTGCAATACGAACTATTCACCAATTCTACTAGCCTTTATGATGATCAATGCATTTTTGCAAACTTGAAAAATCTCAGCATTTCTCAAAAACCTATATCCATTATGATAAAGAGCACTCAAAGGTACAAGATATTTCTTAGATCTAGAACATACTAAGCATTGGTTAATGCTTCAATTATATCATCATTAGTCTTCAATTTTATTGTGTCAAAACCAATGATCTTGAACTCTACATTGTTTTTATGTGTGAAACAAGTCCATATGAGATTCCTTATGGAATGATTGGTTGAATTTATGATCCACTGATCTTTATATCTATCTCTTGTAGTCACTAAAAAAATAATTCTTGAATCCTAATTTTGGAAGATTTTGCAGTGCTTGCATTTCTTGTTTTATCCAGATTATCTTTTGTTTACTAACTTTTATTTTTGAAGTCTTACAATTTTTTACAATGTGTCTTTTTTATAGTTTAATTAAGCTATATTTTTATACCTTCTGTGAGATTTTTTTTGCTATAGAAAGTATTTGAATCTCTCTGATCAGGTCTCCACCTTTAACTAATTCTTTGACCTGCTTATTGACATTATCATTTTCAAGCATAAAAATCATTTTGATGTAAATTGCACAAAGAGTTTCCGTCTTATTTTTCAAGAGTTTTTACTTTTCAAAATCAAAAGCACCAAAATTATAATAAATTTTTTTACCAAAACTTTATTTCCTTTTACATTAAGTTGTTTTTTTTTCAACCTCCTTTCAAAATTGGTAAGTTGTATGCAAACAGAACCTTTCTTTGACAAAAGTCAGCTTTTGACATATTTTAAGTTTATGATATCTCTATTATATAACTTAATGTTTTGAAAATTCTTATAATAGGCATGGAAAGAACATGAAAACAATAAAGCATTATTTTCATCATTTATTTTCATATTTAGATTCCGTATATCAAATATTTGAATTACATGTTGATGTAACTTAGTTGTTGTGCTTTTTAACATGCATTACAAATGTAGCTCCTGCTTTACTTAAATTAGTTGGAGAATCTCTTAGTTGTTCGCAAAACTTCTAACTTTCACCGTAAACTATGAGGAATTTTTTTCTCTAAAACTTGTTAAAAAACTTTTAGCCAAGCAAAGCTAAATAATCAAAGGAGGTTTTCGTTTGTTTCCTCAATTTTCAACTCATGGTCTTTTATTATGAGTGCCTTCACAACTCGTTGGCAAAAAATCCTGTCATCTTGGTTCTCAGAAGCTAAAGATTCTTTGAATCATCAAATCTCTTAATGTTTTGCTTTGTTATTATCAAAATCTTACCAAATTCTAATATTAATTTATTGTAATGAATAATGCGGATGTATGGAAACACCAAATGGATTAGATGTGATGATCAACTATATGTTGAATTGTGATATTGTGAACACAATAGATGACATCAAGAGTTTTGTGATTCATTCACAAATTAGGCTCATGTTAATAAGGGAGGAAAATATTCTATTAATAAAAAAGTTATAATAGTGATGCTTAAAGTATAGGACAAAGGCACTCTTTTTCAAATTTTGATATATATATATATACACTAAGATTCTTATTATAGAAGAAGCGTTCAAATTTATTTCTAATTAAAAAAATACAGCAAATAAAGAAGTTCTAATCCAATGACATAAGATCCCATGCCAAGATGAACCCTTAAATGCCTAGACAGTGACTCCCAAGTCATTGCCAAAATCAGTGACCAATAAGTTTTACCAAATTGTTTTATGAACCCTAAGCTTGAAGGTACAATTAATGCTATTCATCTCATTAACACAATGTTTGCAATTTATATATTTTAAATCATAAATAATTTAGATATATGTTTAAGCATATATAAATTTGTTATAACAAATTCAAATTCAAATATCCAAATATCAAAATATTAAGTATACTTTTTTTTGAATAAATAATCTCTTAAATTTAAAATTTGGGTGTCTAAAAATTGTGGCAAAATCTCAACTGCATGCATTGGTCTAACCTGCTTTATTTCTTGAAACTCATGATATTTGAAAGTTTTTTTTTTGCTTTCAATAATTACTTCCTAAAGCCAACTACTTTGTTATCCTGTGCAGCTTCATAGAGACAAGAAAGCAAAACCTTCCAAATTCTCATCAGTGTCAGCATATGGCTAATGGTACTCGTTTAGCACGGTTGAAGATGCTTGAAGATGGTGGCACATCTCATCATAAAAGCAGAAAGCTTGAGAAGTTAGAGACAACATCTTCATTAAAAAGAAAGCTTGAAACTGCTGTAAAGAAACTTCCTGAAAGTCCAGTCAGAAGGTCAGCAAGAATGGAAAAAGGTGGTACTTCAAGTCACATGAATTCCCAAAAGTGTGCAAGCCCATGTGTGACTAAGAATCAAACAGAGGATGGAGGGATTGGACCCACAAATTCTTCATACATAAACAAAAGTAGAAGCCCAACTGTTAAGAAGAGAAAAGATGATAGCAAGAGTGTCTCCTCAAGTACAGATAATTGCATTGGGAGCGATTCTCCACAAAGTAAAAGGAAAAAGGTGGATAAGAACATAGTTTTGGAAGTTGATAAAAAAAGTGAAGATAATGGAAAGAAGACGGTTAGAAAACATCTGCATATTCGTGCCTATAAAAGAATGATTGCAAAACATGCAAATAAAGGTGAACATGCAAATAAAGGTGGTAATGCAGGTATGCAATTTGTTTATGTGCTTAAGTACTTTATTTGAAATGGGTCATGCATCCTCTCGCATGTTTGAAGCTAAGTTATTATGGTATATTCTCTGTGTTTTGCAGCTCTTATGATAACCTTGTTTGCTGTGATTCTCCTGGCTTTTTTATTGCTCATCTGGACGTTTGCAACTCTCTGATATCACCATGCTTGTTCTGTCATCATGACTTTATGCAGTGCTGTTTGTTCCTTTTATTCATTTTGCTTCTTGGAAATTTATGTGGGATTAACGTATATATTATAAAAATACTCTGTTTAACCTATTTTTTTTCTTATTCTTTTATATATAGGAACAAATATTTGCATGGAAGCCCAAGATAGTGGAGATAAGGGCAGTGAAAAATTGAACTTTGAAGATAAGAGAGAGCAATGTAATGAAACTTTATTGCCATCAAACAAAGGAGAGTCAGAAAATACAGTGCTAACGGCCGCATTGGTTTCTCTTTCTCCTCTAATTGATGTTATTAAAGAATATGAAACTGAGTTTTGTGTTGGTAATAATGGACAACAAAATCACAATTCGAATTATGGTACTGTTGTAGAATCATCAAAAAGAGGAATTGCTAACCATGATTGCCTTGAGACGAACAAGGAGTTGTTTTATACAGTTGTAGAGGTAAAATTAGTCTAGTAGATCATATTATCTTATGATAATTTTCTTGTAATTCTTATTCCTATTTAATTGCAAATGTAAATTTGTTTTATTATTTGTTATTTCAATGTCAAGATACCTCTAATTGATGTAGTATTATTTCTTAGCTGAAACCTTTGTATCTCTTTGTTTATGAGAATGCATGTATCTTTTGAAATTGATTTCTCCACTGTCTAATTCCATCATTTTGTTTTTTAATTTTCCTACAATAGAATCCTGGTCTTTATGGTGGTAAAGCTTCTGACAGAGATTGCCGTATAACAACTAATCAGCAGGTTGCAGAAGAGAACATCAATGTTTGCACTTCAGAACCAGCAGTTGATTATGAAACTTCTACTGCTTTTACACACAATTTATGTTTGACCTGCAAACAACCTGGGCATCTCATGTGAGGCTCCTTGTCATAAAATCTTCTTTTTTTGATTTAGATGTTTTGTTCATGTGATCATTGACATGAAAGCAAAGAATACCATGATCAAGTTGTTGAAAGTATTCTGCCATTTATTGGATTTGGATTTTGCTGTATGTCATGCATTTTCATCTGTGCATGCGTTGAGGAAAGAAGCTTTAATTAACATTTCAAATTCTTTTCAATTGTCTCTAATTTGAATGAAGTACATATTATTACTTTCTATGGGAAATTTTTTTGTGTTGCATCGCAGCATTTAGATTTTGTGGGTTTGATCAAGAAAATAAGTCCTTGTTTGACAACACTAGCTTGCCTATGATTCTTCTGTATCATTTGGACTTTTAATCATTAAAGCTTTCTAACATACTAGAGTTTATTTTCACTTCTCTTGTTTATATGGTCAAGATATTGTAAGCGTTGGCTTTTAGAAAAAATGAGTTCTGTTCTGTTGCATTGGATGCCATAACCCCTAAGTTAGCATTTGAATTTATGGAATTTGACCAAGCCAGCTCGTGCTGAAAAAAGCTAAATTGCATTATGGTTGTTTTAAAATAATCTTGGAAGGCAGATTTTAAAGCATAATGTTTTGTTGTTCACTTGTTTCTGGATGAACTTGAGCTAGTTTGTGGTTAAAGACTCTTGAGTTTTTTTTTAAGACTGCTTGTCTTATAGTGGGGTGTCTTGAATTCTTGTCCAAACATGACATTATGTTGACGTTGTTTTTTACAGCAGCTTCAGAAGTAGGTATTGAGCTGCTCATAAACTACTATTTTAATTTGCTGCCCGTTTTTTAGTTGAATTGTTGAGGACTTCCTACCTTTTGGGACTAATTGAGCTTGATGTTCACATAAGAGTGGTGTGAATTGTAAATAAGCACAAACTCAAACATTTACAAATAACATAGTAAAAGTATATCTTAATTGTTCTTATAAATTTATCTTAGAAATTTTTATTTTAATTTAAATATTTTGTGTGAGGAGTACAATAATATAAAAGACAGGTGTTTGTAGCTTGCTCGATTCAAAGTTGGATTTGTGTCCACTCCCAACCAAAAGGTTAGGCTTATACTAGAACATTTTTTTCAGAAGCAGGTTGGCAAAACATATTTGGCAAATGGATCTTACAAAGTACCGAGTGAAAATTCCGTATAACATTGGCCCAAAGAGCCGATAACAATGGGTCAAAGGATCCGACAAAGTGATCAAAAGACTAATAGAGAAATCAAAGAGTACTGTTCCAACAATGGGTACACAAAATAAAGGTCTAAGTACAATGGCCTATAACTCCATATAAATATGAAGAGGCATTGTAAATTGATTTAAAACTACTTATAATAGATTTTTAACTCAGTTCAAGATTAGTAGATTGAAGGTTTGGATAGAATAAGAAAAGCAGCCTTGTCCTTTCTTTTTCTTGATAATATGATCTTCATGTAAGATTTCTTATAAATGATATCCAAGATGTTCATTAGCCTTTTCTCATTATTTAGAGGATATCTATAGAGTTTTAGGAAGGTTCCAAGGTTTTATTCACTCTCAATGGCTTTCTAACGGCTGTATTCAACTTATTCAACTTTTCAAAAAGCAAGTTGCATAGGTAGTGCTTTGCCTTCTCCATGCAAAGTCTCTTTTGTAGGGGAACTGTTAATGCCTTCGTTACTTTGTTGATATGATCTTTAATTTATTGAACCACTCAAATGATTTAAGGAACAAAGGTTTTCAAGTTTAATGACATTTGGTTCTTTGAAAAGTTTACTAAACACTTGAATTTTGGTTGTTCATAACGATTAGGACTACTTGATTAATTTTCATTACCATAATTTGTGCAAAGGTCACACAATCAGTTGATGCTCTCTCGGCAACTTTTTACATGTAAAAGTTTCATATTGATTCTTAATTTTGAATGGTATAATATAATGGTTAGTGTTGCATGATTGAGATGCAAATTCTGTTTTGGCCTTTGTTGGGTTAGCCATATTACAGTTGATTCTTTATGACATGGCAAAAAGATCAGAATCAAAGGTGTTTCCTGCTATGAGGTGCACCATAAAGAACACCCAAGGTTGATGTTAGGGGAATTTCATCCTAGTTGATCTCATCTTTAGATGCCAAGCGCTATATTGTGATTCTCGCTCACTGCTCCTTTCACCTTGCTCTAGATTTTTTCCTTCCTTTCACCCAAATCTTCTTTGCAAGTCTCTGTCAAGACTTGAATCCTTTGCAAAGGCTGGGTTTGCTTCCCATTGAGGCAAATTTGTACCTTCCATCCTTAGCAAATGACTTCACTGCCTCATTGCCTTGGTTTTTTTCTTCTGTTTGGAGGTTTTTTTACATGCATTTGTTCCCTCAATTCTTTTGATTGTTTGTGGGCCATGCTTGCCCCTAAAATGCATTTACATCCCTGTTTGGCTCTATGCCATTTAAACAAAATACCAAATGGTATGTCAACTCATGATGATGCACCATGAAAGCTAAGCTTTTGTTTATTGATGTTACAAAAGCATTGTCTTAAACATGGTTCTTAAAATTATCGAGACAGAATAAGATGAACTCTCTTGAGATCAGAATCTAAGTTTTGGCGTCAAATCTGTAACCAATGGTATATCTGTTTCATGGTGTGGGTCATATCCAAGTTTCACTAGAAACTATTTGTCACTTGTTTGGTGCAAGTAGCTTCCTTTCTTGTTTGGCATCACTCGTTATCTTCATTTTAACGTGTTCCCTTTTTTTATTTTATTGGAGCTTGATGATTTTCTTTGTTAGCTATTTTTAAAAGATCATATCTGGATTTTGAGATGTGTTTTTTTAGATTTTTTGTGTCTACTAGTTCTTACTTTTGTTTGGTTTTTTTATGATATCTACCATTCTATTGAGCTTGTGGTAACCTTGAATTTAACCTAAGGTGCTGCTACGGAAGAGGTTGCAAACGAAGGTATCATCCATCTTGTTTGGATCCACCTGCCAATGATGTTCTGCCTGGTGCTTGGCTCTGTAAGTTTTGTGTGAAAAAGAAAATGAATTTAGGTGTTTACAGTGTGTCAGAAGGGATAGAATCTGTTTGGGGTGTTAAAGAAGGTGATAATCCCTTAAAATACTGTGATTTCCCAAATTCATATAGCATCATTTTTTAGAATGTTTAATTGCTAAGGGTGCCGTGGTTATTATGGTGGTAGGAGTGCAGTGTGGAAAGCATTATTTTGTCAAATACAAAGGCCTTGGCCATGTCCATAATCGTTGGATTTCTGAAAGCCAGTTGCTTGATGAGGCCCCTTTACTTCTTGCCAAATTCAGAAAAAAAAGTCACAAGGAGAAGGTCAGCCTCTTTTACTCCATAACGACTACCAATTTTTCTTCTCTATGTGACTGTGTTCTGATCTAATTTCTTGTTCTTTTGACCAGCTTTTCTAGACAAAAGAAATCAAATTAATTTTTTATGTGATAACAAGTTTTAGTTTCTGTTCACCAGGTTAAGTGGAGAAAAGAGTGGTCTCAACCTGAACGTTTGTTACTGAGAAGATTAGTTGTTCCTCCAGAAGTTGCTGATGAGCATATATCTGTTAGTGCCCCTGAAGCTTCACAATGTTGGATTGAGTGGTTTGTGAAATGGAGAATGCTTGAGTATGACAGGGCCACATGGGAGTCTGAAAATTCATTACTTTCTCATTTCCCGGAGGCTGCAAGGCTTATTGAAGATTATGAACGTCGTCGTGAATTGGCCAGGAGATCCTCTGATCCCATGAGAGCTGATAAGGTAGTCATAAGTTCTTGGTGTATCTGACTTCTTGTGTTTTCTCTTCAAGAATGCTTTTCTGATTGCATTTTTTTTTACTTCAATCCTGCTTAAAGCTGCTTTATATTCCCAGTTTGCATTTGAACCCTGTGTTTTTTATTCGCTTCTGCCATTTTAGTGTTCCATTGAAGTAATTTCAATTGAAATGCTTTTGCATAAACTTCCATTTGGTTAAATGGTACATTTTCTTTCAGTTTATGCATGAACTTGTTCATTCATATGCTTGCGAGTGGAGTAAGCTCCAGTTGGTTTCAGCTACCTTGACTATCCACATCATGAAAAACAATAGATAAAAAGTTTCTGAGAAAGGGCATGGGCTCTCAGTTTATGCTTTGCTAACTCTCAAACAAATTGCTTTTGAAGGCGAAAGCCAGGGAACAAAAAAACCACGGTTCCATATAATTTTCTCTTAGTGAACATGCTGTTTTTGGAACCTGCTTGAAATCTATGTTGAGGTGATGTCAAGGTTTAGTCTGTGATTGACATAAGTTGCTTTTCTGCATAAAGCCTTGTAAATTCTTCATCTGTTTGCATTTCACCACAAACTATGAGCCATATAAAAGATCCTTTAATAATTTTGTAGAGTGTATAATATTTAATAATTAGGTTGATAACATTGCCTTGTATAAATTCTTTCTAGTCGTGTGTACTCCCTGTCTGTGTATGTATATAAATGATTTACATTTTTCTTCCAATTTGGAGATAATTTGCTTTGAAACCCATCAGCGGCAGATGAATAGTGATATATCCTCCTTTAGGTTGTATGCATGTGTTCTATGATTTAAAAAATGAAGCTTGCTTAAGTTTGAGTTTTATTTGATGTGGTGTGACAAGACTTTTGTTCATCATGCTTGCTCAAATTTGGTCCGGGTTAAGTGAAAACCATGAATGCTCTTGATCCAAGACCAATGGATTTAATCCAGACTATCAACAGTTGTCATGTTGTTGATTTTAATTTTTGTTTCAGTTTGATAAGGTCTACTAAAAAATCAGTCTAACTGAATTAAAAGTGGAAGCACATTGTCAAAATGTGAATCAGGTTGATCTGATTGTGATGAAGTGGAACGACTCTGTCTTCACATCGAATAGTTGGAATGTGTTCGTTATGAAGACTTGCACACCTCCAGATTTGGGACATAGCATGCTCTTTGTAATAATGTGTTGGATTGATGGTTCAAACAAAGAAAATAGAGTGCATTTTTGAGAGATAAGGGTGCTAAAGTCAATGCATTATGATAGGATGAGATGCTACCTTAGTGCATCTGAGAGATATGGTAGATTCAGCTATTGGAGAAGTTTAGATTGTTTGTTGAAGGAGGTTTGCGCATACTAATGGTAGATTAGAAAATTCGTTTGCAAGGAGAGAGGGAAGCTAAGCTCAACAAAAGGAAAAAGGAAGACTTGGAAAATACTAAGTTGTGTTTATTTTTGAACTTTGAATATGTTTGAAAGTTTTTGATACCAAAGCCACGAGTTTTTTAATGCCTTGTAATTTTTGTTGATTTTCAATGGCCACTAGAAGTCTTTAAAGTTTTTTAAAAGTCAGTTGAAGTGGTCGAGTTTGTAGAAGCTTTGGAGTTTTCTGAAAGCCATTGGATTCGCTCTTGTCATTACCTACCTTGCTTACTATTCTCCATAGATAATGGCCATTCATGTCTAGCTCTGTCTACTACATTTAATCACAACCATAATCCATTTCTGGCTATTGCCACTGCCTTAGGCTTTTCATCACCTCATCACTGGCTGCTCACCAACCCTTATAAAGAATACTACCAATTGCCACTCATTATTGGCACTGATCACCACCCGTTGGAGTACATTGAAGGCTTTGGCTAATCACCCCCCTCATTCATCAACCACCTCTTGACGATCTTTGCACTCTATTTGTCATTGCTCAATGGTAGTGGCATCCTGGCTCCTATTTTATTATCTATAGATGTTGGTAGCATCCCGATTCCTATTTTTATCTTCCATCACTATTTTCCATTAGCATCATCTGCAGTCAGTGAGAAGGAGAATGTGTGCAAGGCAATATAAGTAACGAAAAAACAACATATTTCGTCAACCAAACAAAGAAAATATTACCTGATTATGATAAAACTCCAATCTTTTTATAGTCGTTGAATCAAACAACGAACTTTTGAAAGATATTGTGATTTTGAAACAAATCGAATTCTTCTTTATTTGACTTTAGAAAGACAAGCAAATAGGCCCAAGGGACAAGATAGCCTTAGTGAAAGATCCTTTGCTATGTATGGAATAAGCACGGAAAAGGCATTTCCCCTAGGAAATCAAGATATTAATTATGTATTTGTACTTGTACATATCCTAAAGGACTACAGTGGTCGGGCCCAAAGACTGAACCATGAATGGAAAATGAACATTTATGAGACAAAGATGATAAGATGAATGAGTCATGATACTTGAGGGCAGCAATAGAAATGAGTTGTTCAAGATAATGGCAAAGAAATTTAAGTAAAAGATGAGATTACAATGGTTGTGAAGGTTCTTTGTTGAAGTTGATTATCACTTCTCATTTGGTGATGATCTTTTATCAGCTCTCTTATTGGTTGTTTATATGGCAGTTGGTTGTTACAATTTTATTGCATTCATGTTTAAGGATTAACCCAATCATGTGTGATATTTAATATTGCAGAGTTTTCTTAGAATATTTGCATGCTATATAGGAAATATGTAAATTTGGGTGCTAAATGGATATAAATCTTGGTGTTTAGGTGTCAAATTCTGCTTAATGTTTATTTTGTTTTTTTATTCTCTTTCCTTCGTTTTTTTAGATGATATAATGATATCAATTTGTATATGAAATGCACCATAAAATGCTCGTTGTATTTGGGACCAATTTAATAACATTCCTACCATGAACAATATATTAATTGATCAATTTCTCCATCTTTGTTAGCGGATGGATGCGTCTCAACTCAAATAAATGAAGCTTTTAGCTTCTGTTGAGTTCGATGTGCCTGTGTGCTGCTTATTATTGCATAGCTTTGCTAATCTTGTATTCATTGTGAAGTTGCAAACATTGGCAAGGGCGAACATTGTCCCCCAGCCAATAATGATTGTGCTAATGATGTTTCCAGTGAGAAGCAAGGAAGTTGGACTTGCAGTTTTCAAGGTTCAGCATCATGTTTGTCTCATATTTTTGTAAATTGTTCTGCAAACATGTTTTCTTTTTGGATGATTATGATTGAATCAACTCATTTCATACCACTTTTGTTGTCTGCTGTGAAATCAACTTGCAGATGAATGAATAATATCAAATACTACTCTTTGGCATTATCAGAGTGAAGTTTATTTTTCTAAAGATGCATCTAAGTGTTTCAGATATTTCTGCAAGTGAACCCCATAGAATCTTTGGATGTACAAGCAAAGGTGGAACAAAGATTTATGTCTGCACTAGTTCATATTGAGAATGTTAGTTTGGTATGATTTAGTCAATATTTTTAGTTAATGGTGGCATGCAACACAATTTTCCTAGATGTATGAATTACAGATATTTTATTGGTGAGTTAGAACCTATATGGTATATTTTAAATTTTGGTATATTAATATGTTTATGATACAGTGCTTAAAGATCTGTAAATATATATATATATATATATATATATATATATATATATATATATATATATATTTATTGCACTAAATTTAAAATATTTGAAAAAGAACGTTTATTTCACCTTACTAGATCTTCAGTAAAATTACGCTAGAGGAATATGCTATAGTAATCACTTAGCAGTAAATATTATATTAAATGTAATGGTAAAATGAAAATGTATGAATATGAGTTAAATATATTGAAAAATGTACTTATATAACAAGTCCAAATGAAACATAAATCATTTTAAGTTATCGGAACTATGTGTGTGAAGAGGGTGAGTATAGCAATGCTTTGAAATATCATTCAGAACGCTTATTCTAACTATTTGAGGTTAGATGTATAAATCCTTTCTCATCAAAAACATCTTGGGAGCACTACAGATTTATAGATCTTCTTGCCCGAATTTTTTACGCCACTGGATATATGACCTAGGATATGACTTGGTAAGATGCATTTTTGATGAGTCAGAAAAGTGGCTATGAGGGGAGGGTTCTGCATTATAAATGGAAAACAACTTGTTCTGGAAGTATTCACGCTTCTTATTCCTTAACACTATGCTGCCTAGCTTATTCTTAGAAAAAACTTGTGTGTACATGAATTGCTTTCACGTTGCTTCTATATTGCATCTGTAGCTTAATCAAGCTAAAAATATTAAAATGGTGATGCCGATAGTCGACATGTGTGAGTGTGATGTTATGTAACTAGAATGGTCATTTTAACATTATTTTTGTCACAACATACTTCTAACCAATGCCAAATTAGTATGAAATAGGAAACTGAGAAAATAGGAATAGAAAGCATAGACTCCACATTTACAATTGGCTAATCCCTCTATAAATTAGTACATTTGAGCAGAATATCTAGTCCAATGTTTTCATGTCTGCCATGTTATTTTGATTTGATCTAGAGATGCATTAAGGCAAGCCTAGGATTGTTTGAAGTGCACTTATCATTATTGGATGCTCAAATATGTGAGTGTGGACAATATGCCTTTGCCATCTAGACCACTGTCTTGTCAATTCATGTTAGGAGACGGGGGAATCCCCCTGCATCTTTAGTCTCAAAAAATGTTGCCCTACTGATGCATATGGCTGAAGTTTCCATCTGCTTGTATGCTTGATTAATTAAGAGGCTCTTAGTGCAAATACTAATATCTGATCCTAGTAGCAATGTCATGCCAAAGACATTGGGGAATTGAAGACTGTAGGGCCATAAATCAAATGGCCTGGGAAATGCCTTGCAACAAAAGTATTTAATGGAGTTGGAAACCTGAAAGATCTGAAGCAGTTGGTCAAAGCAATGAGTATAGTTTTTGATGAGCCTATCAAGCATCGCTAATGCTCGATTGATACCTTTTTAGGTTTCTTTTTTTTTTTCTGTTATTTCTTGCTATATAGTCTAGCCATAATTTTATTTATTTATCCATTTGTGTAGATAAGTCTCTTTTTTTGTCTTTGATGTCTCTGCTGAATTATTGGTGCGATGTCATTGATGTAACTGGATTTGTTGCAGCTTTATGCCACTCATTCAACTGATATGGAGTTCATTTTCTTCTAATTTTAATTATCGTAATTTTCTATTGATCTTTCTGATTGTTCTGACAATTTTTCTCCGAAATAATTTTACTGATATTGCCATCAACAAGCTCTGTGCAATTTGCTTTTAGCTTGTCGCTATCTTCTTTTTCATGTTGGTTTTGATAATAATCAGTTTGAATAATCATGTCTCTAGTATTTATTAGCCTATGTGCTGGTACTTAGCTATTTTGGTTGTGGGCTTTTGCCTGTTTGTTTGTGGTTCTATATGCTGAGAAACATTTATTCTTACAGGCTTCAGTGGTGAAGGAAGATCATTTTTGCAAACTGTCAGAACTTCCTGTTGGCTGTTCTGCTGAACTTGATAATAGTCATCTAACTGCTATTAATTGCCTTCGAGAATTCTGGTGCAAGTCCGTAAATGCTGTGTTCATTGATGATCAGGTAAGGTGTTTCTCGTTAAAACCTGATGTTCCTTTTCTTCCCTGTGAATTTGATGACTTTTTTCATGTTCTTATTTTGAAATTGTTTCCATGGATGGTGGAAAAAATCTATATAATTAACATTTCTAATCAAATAGAGTTTGTATGTAAATTTTTCTTTATGATTTTTTCATTTTCTTATTTTGAAATTGTTTTCTTGGATTGTGGAAAAAAATCAATAATCTATTAACATTTATAATCAAATGGATTTTTTATGTAAATTTTTTTTTGTAGAGGTTTGATTGATCTTGTTGTAAGATTTTTGCGGTGTCCTTACTACTTTTTTTGTTGAATAATGCAATCTTGATTAGGCTGCTAAGATAATTTTGTTTATGTAAGAATATTTATGTGATTAGAAATGTGAATTTGTAATAAAGAATTTTATTCGTACTTCAGGAAAAAATTTTATAGATGATATGTATCACCCCTTTTCTAATCCATAATCCTTAACACTATCTGTCAAGATACTAGTTTACTTAAGAATATACATGGTTTTATTACATTTAAGTCAACATTTGAGGATATATATCCTTGAGAATTTTAGCATGTTTGAGAGAAAAGTGCATCTTCACTTGATTTTTGGTGATTGCTAATATATGTAATAGTGTCATATGCCAAATGCTTTGGAGTTAAGAAAAACAAAGGGGTTGCATTGCTCATGTTGAAGCCACCAAAGGCATGCACTTAGAGCAATTATGCTTGTTATACCCAATTGGAATTGACCATGGAGATACCCATGATATTATATTACACTAAATGTTTAGCTTTTAGTCTTTTTCTCGATCTCTTATGGATATTTTTATTGGTCTCATTCCAAGAGAGATGTCATGATGTATGATTTATTTCGATGTATTCTTTTTGCGTTCAAGGTGAAACAAGGCAGAAGAGAAACTTAGGTTGTTTAGAACAACCTTGGAAGCTTTGGGGATAGCAATTACTTTCCAAATTTGAGAGAGGCAGAGAGAGAGCGAGCTAGAGAGAATGAGCGAGAGAGAATAGTTTAGATATCTTGAATCTCTCTTAAAAAGTGATGACGAAATAGCTAGTTGTAACTAATGTGATCCAAGCAAGATCAATTAATTGGAAGAGTGCATCTAACATGTTGTAATTGAAAAATATCCCCCTAAGCTTAGTAGCATGTCTATTAGAATGCAATGGGTCTAGTGATGTTATATCTTGTAGAATGTTGTCTTGTAAAGGTCAAGTTGGATACCAAGATGGACTGACTATTATACATGAAAAGGGTGCCATTTGAAATAAGTTTCACAAAGTTTGGCTCTAGTTTTGGATAAGCTTAAAAAAAGCTTACCTTAGGCCATTAAGATGTATAAAGTGTACACCAGTAGATACTGCAATATGGAAAAATAATTTATTTGAATTTACCCTCATAGAAAGGGAAAGAGAGATAAAAATATTATAGAAAGAGATTTATAATGACGACCTTTCATTATTGGTACTTCATGGGGAGTTATTTTTTGATATAATGCAATTTTGGGAGAATTTGTGTATTCAATCTCACTAAGTGGGATCAAGTTTTGTTTTTCCTGTTTGTATTGGGCCTTTTTATTTTATGGTGTCTGAGGTTAATCCAGATCTGTGCTTATACAAGAGAAAAGCCATGCCAAGCAATCATACCTATATGCACATAAAAAAATGTATTCATTCTTTAGTTTGACGGAATATATTAGTAGTTAAAGGGTTCTCTATGTGTCTTCGAGAAGTTATCTGCATCAATAGGCAGTTGATATCACCTTTGGCTCATTGAGTCAATATTTTGTGAGTTATGTGGAAAATATTGAAGTGTGGTAGTTACATAATTTGTAGATATTTTAGAAAATATACTTTTTTTCTTCACGCATACGTTATACTGGTGATAATTCACTTGCACACACTTTTGCTGCACACACATACGAGAGAGCTGTTCCATTCCATACTTGAATAAAACAGCACTGAAACATAAATATTTTCAATGTATTTGTTAGTTTAAAAATGCAACATTTTTTCCAATTTCAATCAAAAACAACATTAAGTTTTGGCTGTTGCAATTTATATTTGGCACACCCAAAATTTTAGAAATGGACGCCAATTTATCTATTTAGGACACTGATGTGGGTTAGGGGCATGCTTGGTTCAGTTTGTTGTGAACATTTTATGGAACCAAACGAATGTTTGAAATCTTAGACCTAAACAAAGCCATTTACATTGAAACTATATAAAAGTTTTTTTTATTGGTTGTTTTTGTTATTTGATAAGTTATAGAATAATGAAATGACTTGGTTTATTTAGTTTAGCTTTGATTTGGTTATGATTATTTGTTAGCTTATGTTCGAGTTGGTCAATGGTCACATCGATAGTTGACTAGGAGTTGGTCTTTTGTAGAGATGACTAAATGATTGGAATGCAGTACGAATGATATGTAAGATTGTTCTTTTGTAGAGATGACTAAATGATTGGAATGTGGTATGAATGATATGTAAGATTGGTTCAGTTTATTTTGGTTTCTGGAAAGTTAAACCCAAACTAAGCCAAATTCATGGTTTTATGCATAATCACAAATCTAACCTAAACATTTATGAATTATCAAATCATTCTTGATAATTTTAATGGTTTTTCTTGGTTTTTTGGTTTGGTCAATTATCCTTCACTTGTATTGACTTTCAAATTCAGATTGGAAGCAATCAAAATTCTGACATGACAACTAAACTTATTGGAAACTCAAACAGAACAATATTGTGTTCCAGTTGAGATTTAAATAGAACCTAACTTAATGCCAAAACGTGTTAGTTAGGGTGTGGTTTGTTATAATGGGGTCAATTAACATAATAACAAAAGTTGATACTTTAGACTGAAAAAACAGAATTGCTGATGGCTTCTCTTTGTTTCTATCAAAAAGGCAAGACAGTGCACTTTTGATTTTTTTGATGGAGTCAGTGGAATTGATTATGTGTAGTGACCTAAATTGACTCGAGTTATTTTGGATGCTTTATATTTTGATTGGAATTGGATCCAATGCTTATTAATGGAAACCCTAAATATCTTTATAGGTTCACTGTCCTAGAAAAATCATATTTTGGTCCTATTGTGGCTGATGAAACACTCAAATTTTCAAAAGCCTGGTTTTTTAACTCAGTCGACTTATGGAGTGAAAATCTCCTGCAGTTCACTCTACACTTGTTAGTATTTAAATTAACTTCTTGTTTAAAGTTTGATTTATATTTAAGTTGCTATAATTTAGTTGTTTATTGCATCAATCAGATAGAGCCTTCTATTTTTTCATGCTTGCTACCTGCACTTTACAGTCATTGCATTGCAGATTAGCCTTGACATGTTCTATCTTGATTTGCACTTGCTTACATGTTCAATGGGTTAAAACACCTATTGATTTGAGATACTAATTATGAGATGTACTTTTTCTTGATAGCCTACAAGCCTCCGGCCTTGACATTGTTGAAACTAAAATTAGTTTTGTTTTTCGTAATTATGAAGTTGTATTGTTGAACTTCTAATTTTTCTACCAGTTAGTGATGCTATTTATTTGTTACCATGTTGTTTAGGCATGATGGGCCTGATCTATTTTTTTTGTCTAAAATATTATAAATGTATTATTGAAACTAATTAAGTCCTAATTCTAAAAAACATTAACACTTAGTGGATTGTCTATTTTGAATACTTCGATGATATTACATTTTATCTTTTGACAACTCTTTCTTAGTATACAAGCTTGTCAAGTTCTTTCTAATAGTTTAGTAGCTTGTTTTTTTTTGGATTCAGTTTTTTTTATTTATAAGAGAAAATTCTAATAATTAATTTTCCTTAATTTAGGATTACAAAGCATAAATTTTTGAGTTGATCAGATTCACTATATGAAAATAAGTCAAATACAATTAGCTTAAAAGAGGAACAAAGATTCCTCATAATAGAAAGCTTCAAATTAAGAAACAAGCTCTTTAACAACTATGCATTAATCTACATGTAAAGTCTTAATAGTTAAAAACAAGCAAACAAAATAAGGGGATTCATACTTCTAAAATTCTTAAAATGACAAGTTCAGTAAATTGAGTATAATAATAATAATAATAATAATAATAATAATAGTAATAAATGTTGGATATTTCACATTGAATCTAAATATAAAATATTGAACCTATTAAGTTTGGAATAGAATTCTTCAAAGTTTTTCTTTAGGAGAGCCTTGGACAATATGTTAGCAACTTGAGGAGTTGGAGTATAAAGGATTTGAAATTATCCCTTGAGCTTTTTTTGAACAAATTACAATCAATTTTCACATGCTTTGTGTACTTGTGGTGAAATGGATCCTGAGCATTGCAACCGACTCATTGGTTATGACACTTTTATGTTATAGGTTGTTTCCATTCAAAACAATTTCTTTTAGGAGCCTCCTTATCAGAACTCCTTTATAGATACCCAATGCTAAGTCTTTGGATTCAGCTTTAACATTGTTTCTAAAGACCACTTATTGTTTCTTCTTATACTAGTTTATTAGTTTACCTTAAACAGAGGTTCATTGTATGCTAGTGAATTTTCAATTAAGAATGGATCCAACCCAATTTGCGCCATTAAATATTTTTCTACTTTTATTTCAGCCCTTTTAAAGAACAACCCTTTCCTAGTGTGAATTTCAAGTACCTTGGAATTCTGTGAATTCCACTTGAATGCTTCTACCTTGTTTCATTCATAACCTGGTTTACTATACGAACTAAAAAACTTATCAGTTCTTATATGGGAAAGAGATTAATTTCCCAATAAACCTCTAATATCAACCTTTAACAATAGGAGTCAATTCCTTTGATTGTCTAAGCTTTTGAGTAGGTTCCATTCATGTATTTGGTAGCTTACAACTTAGCATTTCACACTCATTCAAGTGATTGAGAATATATTTATTTTATGAAATTGAGATGTCATATTTAGTTCTTGACATGTCCATTCTTTAGAAACATCTTAGATTTCGAAGATCTTTGATGACAAGTTGTTTAACACAATTATACAATTCTAGAAATCACTAGTCATAATAATATCATTTGCATGAACAATTAAAATAATGAAGTTATCTTTTGTTGATTTCTTTATAAATAAAGTATGATTATTTTAGCATTGGTTATAACTATACCTTTTCATAACCTTGGTAAACCTTTCGATCAATACACCTTGTGTTTGTTTTAAGCCATAGAGAGATCTTTGTAGTCAGTATACCTTCCCTTTTGCTTCAGTCTCTAGAACTAGTGTGATGTGTAAGTGAATATTTGAGAAGGATTGTTCACATGTAATTGATAGACAGTCTGATAATTATTGGCAATGAGAAAAAAGAATCTTGATGGTGTTGAGATTGGTCGCAAGAGCAAAAGTATAATGTTGGGTTTGCCCATATAATTATGTAAACTCTCAAGCAACAAGTCTCACCTTAAATTGATTCAAAATACCATCTTCTTTGTAGTTCACAATAAATATCCACATGCAACTCATCGTGTTCTTTGCAGTTTGCAAAACTGTGAACTCTCATCCTTTTTCTTTCAAGGGGATGAATTGCTTTTATATTTGCTTCCTTCTATTTGGGATCGCTAATAGCTTCATGAATGGACTTGGGAATCTTAATGTCATCAGGATTGAAAATGAAAGCTTGAAAATTTCGAGAGAGGCTAGTGTAAGAAACATGCTCTTAGATCATATGTTGTCTACAATATCAAACATTTTTTCTCTAAGCAATAAGCTAACTCACATCATTATTAAGTGAATCAAGTATTTTTAGAATAAATCTACCTTCAAGATTTCTTATATTTGGATTAGGTTGTGGTGATGATTAGAGACTCATTCTTGATCCTTCTACTGATTATGTGGTCTTTGTAATAGGCATTAAGCTCCATGTTGTTTTGTGTTCTTTATGAGTAGGCATTATTTCCAAATTGTTTGGTGGAATGCTTTGGCTTGGATGACTTGGTGTTTGACATGAATTTGGGCTAGAATTAGTATTAGGATAAAAAATGAATAGTAGAGTGGATTCGTATTGAGAAGATGGACTTTGTGGCGAGAAAATTGCTTCAACATCCCAAAGATGTGATTCTTATGCATAATTATTCTCCTCACTCTTGAATTTGTGATAGAAATGTTGACTCTAGAAAAATTTGACATCTTTTTTATAAAGAAATAATTTTTATTTTAATGAATAGGGAGTAACACTTCTTTTGATTAGATGAATAATCTATAAAATACACTTTTTGGATCAGCGAAAGCACAATGAACAAAGATTTTATGCTACGGAAGAAAATTTTTGAGAATGATGTTAGAATTTTTGTAGTGTTCGGTATTGAGTTTCAAATTTTTTTAGTTTATAAGGCAACCAATTTATAGGATTTTTTGTTGTGTGAATGTCCTAGCCCAAAAATTGTTTAGGAACAATAATGGAGAACATAAGTGATCAAGCTAGCTCAAAGAAATTTGGGTTTTTTCTTTTAATAATCTTTTTTTATTTGGGCATATTAAAAAATGATTTTTGATGTATAGTACTTTTTTTAATTGGTGTTTCCTTAGAATAAGGTTGAAATATTTCTTCCCATTATTGGTTCTTGCAATTTTGATTTTTGTTTGCAATTGATTTTTAATAATGGCATGAAATTATACAAAATTAAAACTGACTTCAAATTTATTGTTCATATGAAATACATAAATGAGCCTTGTATAATCAATGTGATCTAGGAACTTAATTTTCTCAATAAGTACATTAGACATCATTATGGATTAATGTGAATGGATGAGATGGAATATATGATTGATTTATGAAAGAAACTTGAGAATTCTTTGAATATTGATAGATTCACGTAAAAAACTATTTTGATTTTTATTTTTAAAAAATGAAGGAAATAATTGTTTAACTACCACAAATTTGATTGCTTTATCCTAAAATGTCATATAGCATGATCTGACGATTGTTTGGAGATAAAATATTGAACAAACTTGTTTTAAATGACTTCTTTTGTTGGAAGTGCCCATCTTGTGAACTTGTTTATATGGAGCATCACTTGTATTGAGAAGTACAAGCTTGAACATTTTGTAGCACTTTTGATCACCTTCCTTGAATAGAAGTCTTGAAATTTACACATCATTGAAAACTCAGACGACTTAGTGATTATCTTTTATCATCTTATTGGTAGTCACTAAGTTGTAATCTAATTTAGGAAAGAAAAACATAAAGTGAAGCAATGGAAGAGGTACTTTTCACCTATGATTGCAATCAATTGAGAATTTTATCTTTCCAATTCTTCTAGAATCATTTGAAGTTGTTAAAAATTCAATTATCACCATTTAGGTGATCTAAAGTTCTAGAATCTGCAATCTAGTATTAGCATTATTGCTCTTTACATGACATGCCCACAGAGGATTACCTTTGTTGAGCTACTGATCTAGTAGAAGTGGCATGTGGCTGTGATTGTAGTTGATCAACAAACAACTTCTGGAGGAGTTCAAGTTGCTCCTTGCTAAGAAGGGCTGATATTACATCTTTAATAGTAGAAGTCATATCTCTGGAGATGGTAGTGTTGTTCTTGTGACCTTTTTTTTTTTGAGGAGGTTTTGAATCAGCAGGTTGGCCAATTAATATTCCAGCACTTCTCACGATAGTCGCTTGACTTTTAAAAATAGTCACACCAAGTATTGCCTTTTTGCTGTTCATTGTTTGTGTAAAATCCTCTGCCTTTATTGAGCTAGGGTTTTCGAACATTATCTTCTTCCAACTCTTCCTTTGAATCTCAACAAATGCTTGATGCTTATCTCATTCAAATATTGCCATTATCGGTTGAGAAGGTTAAAGCATTGAATCATGGTAAGATCTCGCTGGAGGTGGCCATAGAGAGTAATTTCATTTTTGAATAATTCTGATATATTTTTAACATGAGAGTATGCTTCATTGGCTTCATCCCAAATTCCCTTGGTCTTTTTGTATAAAAGAAAATTCTCTCCAATCTTGTTTGTCATGAAGCTGATGAGCTATGACATGATTTTGCTTTTGTTTGACTTTTAGAATTAGAATTTGGTGACTTTTTTCTTTTTTGGCTTGACTATAGCGTAATTGAGATGGTCATCTTTTCCTTTTGCATATTAGCGTCATAGTGGACTAAGACCATTGAAAGTAATTTTGTTTGTTAGCTTATAGCTGGTGATAGTTAGGACTGTGCTCTCCATGGGATGGGTATTACTTTGTCTCAAAATGAATGATCGCCTTCTTGGTATTCATGAATAATTTTTGTGTGATTTAGGGGTTTAAAGGGACTCTAATAGCAAGTAAATTTTAGAATGAATGAGATTCATTATAAGAAAAAATCAATTAAAATTGATGTTAAAGAGGAGAAATTAATATCTCTTATAAAAGGAAACTACAAATTAAGAAACAAACACCGTTGATCTTCATGCAATAATTTGCCTGAAATTTCTGAATAATTGGAAACACAAACATATAAAATAAAATGACTCCTACTTAATTTCCTGAAATAATAAATCAAATAAATTGATCAATACTGACAATAAATGTTGACTTATTTTACAATAAATATTCAAATATTCCATATACTGTATACATTTAACTTAATAGGCGATTAGTGCTTTTTTGTTGGATATTATATATTAAAGTTTTTTTTCTTATGAAAACTGAAGAGGTTGACTAAAATAACATGACAAAAGACTTTTAAGAAGAATCTAAACTGTTTTGATATCTGGAAAGAGTCTGCGATAGATAAAATATAGGTTATTAGAAGATTTATATAGCAAACCTTACTTGATGTGACTTAAGACTTGTTATTATTATTTTAGGAGTTGTCCATAGCATTGTAGACATTCTTGGAGCACACATGGAATGCTAAGCTATTCTAGTTTTTAAGCATACACAGCCAAAGTCTTTACAACAGGGTATCAAAAAATAATTGAAAAAAAATTCAATAAATGGAGATGAAGTATAAGTGATGCCGGACGGATTACAATAATTTGAGCAATACAGAAATTACATCCACACACCAGAAATAAAGTAAACTTGAAAGGTAAAAATGTGAAAATTCGAAAATAAATAACAAGCAAGAGACACCCGTCCAAGGCAATCTTAGCCAAGAGGGGGACCGTGAGCAACACAGAGGTCGCTCCGTAGGCTAGGTGGTCCGCAACACCTCGACGGCACAGACGCGGGGTACTCGGATAAGGGTTTAAATACCGAGCGAGATAAATTTTGAAAAGTGGAATGGTCGCACCGGCGCAGTTGAAAGGTACAAAGATCGCGCTAAATCACCGTAAATCAGAAATTTAACAGATATTATTCGAGTAAGAACCGTTCAAGTCCGAGGGAACCCAAATCTTAAGAGAGAGAGAAGCGTCGAAATCCGGATGAAAAGGCGAATGTGACGATGAGTAGTTATGAAACGTTACCGTCGTGGTAGCGGCGGGGTATGGAGAGTATGTCGATGAAGGGACGAAGATGAAGATGGCGTCGTTGATAAACTGGCACGGCCTCTCACCGCTTGGGCCTCGCACCCCTCCTCCCAGTACCGGAGCCTCGACGAATCAGCACGCCGAAGTCTTGTTGGAATCACACCAATGACTCAACAAGTGAAAGCAAAGCACTAAAATACTTAAACAAGCTCAAATATCAACTGACCTTACATAGGGGTAGGCCTCCCTATTTATAGAGAGCCTAAGGGTATATCGGTAAAACAACTTTTAGAGTTTTAAAGGAATAAAATACGTGAAACTTGGAAATAAATAGGAAAATAACAAATATAAAGGCTGCATATCAATTTCTGCCTTTTAAAACATTAAAAAAAAGGCAGGAAATAGTCAAGCTGATCCAGAAGCTGTTGCCAAACAGCTTTTAAGGCAAATCCGGCGGGCTAGCAGCGGTTGGCGGCGGCGGTCGCGGCGGCGAATCCGGCGGGGACGCTGGCGCGGTCGAGTCGTGTTGTCGCGGGTCGGTTACGGGTCGGCGTGGGTCGGAGACGGGTCGGCGCGGTTCATCCAGCAGGTCGTGCGACCCGAGCCATGACACGGGTCTGAACCGGGTCGCGCCGACCCGCCACCCGCGGGCGCGTCTCGCGCGAACCCGCGCGCGGGTCCGTCGACTCAACGGCCGACGGCTGCGAAGCGGTGGCGGACGGTCGCAGTCGGCGGCGGAAGGCGTCCGGCGGCGGCAAAAACCGGAAAAAGAGGCCTTTTGGCCAAATTTGGGTCCTCGAATCCAAAAATAATGTTCTTGAGTGTTAATTCGAGCCCGAAATGCAACTTTGGGCTCCAAATTGATCCTGTTCATGAAGAGTAACTCCCTTGGTCGTCGGGTAGTGCAGGAGCGCATCTGAACAGATGAAGTACGTCGAAAATCATGCATGGCGCTGGTGTCCCCACCAATAAGGTAGAAACTTAGTCATGTTTTTGCAATACTGTTTCCAATTGTTTTCTTTTACAATCTTTCAGAGCCATAATGTTTTGATTTGAAGCTACAGTTAGAGTTTTCTTTTGATGGCTAGTAAAAATGCCACTCGTGCTGTTTGTGATTTACATAAATAATGGAGTATGGCTTTATTAATGCCATGTTCCTCAATTTTAGCTGGGTTTGCTCCTTTTTCTTTCAATTTCTCACTCTAGTCACAAGTGATTTGAGCTTGGCTTATTAATGTAACTAACAAAAATGCAATATATTATTGTAGGCATTGAAAAGAAAGTCATTGGCTTTTAAAACGTTATGGTCTCTATTTTAATGTATGTCTAATGCTCTTTAGGTTCCTTCATACATATAGATCAATTGCATTTATTAGCCATTATATCTTTCCATTATGCTTGATGTAATTTAATAAAATTCTCATAAATATGCAGAGTTAATGATTGTCATTACTTAGACGGAATTTTTAACATCATCTTTCTGTTCTTACATGTGTTGATTTTCATAATTATTAAAAGGAATGATGTTTTGTATAGGAGCGTTTCACAAGATCAGTTTTATTTGCTCTTTCTTTGCAATCCCATTCATATGGACCATTTCTTATCATCACAACAACCAGTTCTCTGCCATTATGGCTAGCTGAGTTTGCTCACTTGGCACCATCTCTTAACGTGGTTATGTACCAAGGCGATAAACATGTTCGGAGACTGCTTCAGAATCTGGAATTTTACGAGGAAAGTGGCTGCTTAATGTTTCAAGTGCTTGTGGCAGATTCTGAGGCTATCATTGAGGTATGTTTTCACCAACTTCTTTCCCAATTCATAAATTTTTATTGATGGTTTTATAAATACTCTAGTCCACTCATGCTCGACCATTTGCAGGAATGGTGTGTGTTTGTGTTTGTCTGCTACTTTTTTAAGAGCATGCTTGCACAGTTTCCCTCTAGTATTATATCCATTTTGTTTATATATATGTCAATTTAAAATGAGTTGATAATGGGTAGAGCCAAGGTCTCTGACGATTCATGTAGTCTACCTGAATTTGTGGGATTAGGTGCTATTGTTCATATTGTTGAATAATGCTTCTGCCTGTTGTGTGGATTTATGTCTGCATTGCATTGATAGCATGGAACATTAACTGTAATGTCTTTTATTTTTACTGAAATTATGAATTTTTTACTTTTAATAAATGGGATTAGGCATTCATATGTCAGTTTTTCTAGTTGGGTGCCAGATTTCTTCTTTTATTTGTCATTCTTGGTTACTTTGAGCTTGGATTATATGACTTGCATTGGGTTTGACAATAATTGATGAACGGGATTGTGTGTGTTCATGTCTGCTACTTTTTTAAGATCGTGCATGCACACTTTCTCTCTAGCAGCCGTATCCATTTTTTTTAATATGTATATCAATTTAAGATGAGTTGATAATGGATGGAGTCATTGCTTTGAGGATTTATGTGGTCAACCCCAATTTGTGGTAAAGAGCTATTGTTGATATTGTTGCACAATGCTTCTGCCTGTCATGTGTGTTCATGTCTTTGTGCTGTATTTTATTGATATCATGGAACGTTAACTGTAATGCCTTTGAGTTTTACTGAAATTAAGAATTTGTTACTCTTAATAAATGGGATGTTGTGTGCATATGCTAATTTTTGTAGTTGAGTGCCAGATTTCTTCTTTTATTTGCCATCTCATTCACTTTACAGGACTTGGATTACATGACTTGCATTGGGTGGGACACAATAATTGTTGACAAATGTCAAAACTGGAAAATGTCAGGACACCTTGAACAACTAAAATGTTTAAATGCACATTTTAAGCTTGTCCTACTCAATGGCCAACTGAAGGTAATGAATTATGTTAGTTTCTGTTAAATGGTTGTGTTATATACCTTTACTTGAACTTTCCAGGATAGCCTATCTGAGTACCGCAACATCCTCTCCTTCATTAATGTGGTAGGAGTGAATGATGATTTACTTGGCTTGAATTTTGTTCCAAATGAAGGTGCTAGTGCACTAGCTGTAATGAAATTGAAATTAGCACGTCATATTGCCTATGAATGCAAAGTAGAATCCTCAAAGTTTTTGGAGTATTGGGTTCCTGTTCCTTTCTCCAATGTTCAGTTGGAGCAATATTGTGCATTCTTTGTTTCAAACTCGAGTATTCTTCGTTCAAATTCGAAGTCTGAGGTAGTTGGAGCACTTCACAGTATTCTCATAGATGCAAGGAAGGTTTGTGCTGTCCACTACCTTAAACTTTTCCTGCATGCTATCATGTGAGATTTTTTTTTTGTTTTTGATATTGCTCAATTTTAATGGTATGTACCTCATTTGCTTACATGATTTATTTATTTATTTTTTACTTCAGTGCTGTGATCACCCTTACTTAGTGGATGGAGGACTACGGGGTTTACTTACTAGAGGATTTCAAGGCGCTGAACTACTGAATGCTGAAGTGTGTTTAAGTGGTAAATTGTTCCTACTTGATAAGATTCTTCAGGAGATGAAGATTCGTGGATTAAGGGTGGTGATTCTATTTCAGGTATGTAAATCATTTGATTTTTTGGGCAGTGTCTGTTTGTTTCATTAAATTGCAATATGTTCATCAAGATTTGTGTCGTTAATCAGTAATGTCTTGATCTAGGCCTCTTTTTTGTTCTCTCCATTTGTGGTTGATTTTTTGCGTTGGCATGTGTAATTTCACATGATTGGTATATTTGTTGGAGTTTAAGGTGCAATTGTGGTGCTAGATCTCCGAATTTAAATGTGGTTAGGGTTTTTTGTAAGGACGGCAGCCTTTTTAAAGGAGATGCCAACTCATTGAAAATGGGGAAAATGAAGCATAAATTTGATTCTTTGGATAATGTATTTAACTGAGTAGCTTATATATTTTTAAATTATTTTAATTTGGCTAGGTTCTCCAAATCTCATGTGAATCACCTTAAAAATTATTTATATATTCAAGCTAATAATTCAAACTATTAGACCTTGTACTATGGAAAGAAAGCTTCATAAGTTGAGTAGGTCTGTGAGATTAGTTTTATACCTTTTGCCATCATACACGAAGATGTGTGTAGCTGAGAACTGGGATTGCAACCAGCTCTTTTTGAAAAGGCCAGGACTGGAATGATTAAATGGCATCATTATTGCTCTCTTTAGCTGTTTGAAGTCAATCTAGGCCTTCGAGCCATTAACTTGTACATATTTCTGTATAGGGAATTATATGTTTAGATGACCAGAAAGGTTAGCTAATTAAATTAGTCCTCTTGGTTATACCAAATACCACTGATATTATTGCATTTATTCGAGAAGAATCTCAAGTGCATTATCTACATGGTTAAATGCTATACATGTACATTAGCCAACCCTGACCCATTCTTCCCCCTCTAATATGAAGCTGGTTGCTGCAGCCTTTTGCTTCAACTTCCAGTTCTCATCTTGTCTCCTAGATGATTGAATTAGCCATGCCTGCCTTACAAAACCATCAGGCATGAAGTGGCTGGTGAAATGCCAGTCTTTTGGAAATAGTGGGAAGACATGATATGATGTTAATTGTAGTGTGTAAACATGTTTTTTGATTATAGATGGAAAAAAAAGGAATGCTGATAGTGATGGTGAGTAAACATTGAAGATGAATGTATTGAAATGGACCTTAATCACCTGTTATCCTAGCCCGTCCTTTGTTTTGTGCCTTCTGTTTACCACTATAAGTTTATCTAAAGATGAAGATGGCCTATTATTTTTTTCCATCTTTATTTTTCTCATTTTTCTATTTCCATTGTGCACATGTATGAAATTTTTTCTGCTCCTATCCTGATTACTCTTCTCTCTTTCACGAGGTATTCTTCCTTCTTGAAGGACTTCTTAAAGGCTATGGGGTATGTATCTGATGGGTTCTCGTTGAGAATGTTGGGGAGAAAGTTAGCAGAATAGATAACTAGATTAAATGGGTAGAGATCTATGAGAAATTTTAGGTTTTCAGTAATATCACCTTGCTCTGTTCGATCACAGTGTTGTAGCATAGCATCTCTTCACATGGTATGGAGGAACTAACCATCTCCTTGCAATTTAGTTTTTTGATTCCTTTGAGAGAAGGTTTGGTGAGTGAGACAAACGTAGGGAATAATGAGATGGGAATCCCAAATTAGTGTTAGTTTACCCATCTTGAATGTTTCTTTTCCAAATTGAACCAAACAGGCATTGACACCATTATAGAATCCATGGCGGATATGGTGATTAAGAGCTGTTGACCTCATCATTGTTTTAAGGCTTCATTGTGGTTGGAGCAGTCAATTAGATTACATAGCTATTTCTTATTTTGATTTGGCAGCTTCTTTGGTTTCAATAGCTTTCTTTTGTCAGTTTATTGCATGTTAGATGTTGTGATTGGCCTTAAATATTCTATTACATGGTTTTAGGATTTCCTTGTAACTTTTTTTGCAAGAATAGCTTAGGTTAGAGGGAGAAACATTTCAAGATGGATCAGGCCATCCAGTACATCAATTTTTTTATCAAGGTTCAGGCTATCTAGCCTTCATACTTTTACCATGATGTCAACAAGAGTTCAAAGGATTTCATGAAGCATATTATGCCCTTTGATTGCTGCATCAACTGATGGTGACAATTTTCTTTTTGGGGGATAATGCGGATCTGATCTACTGGTTGGTTTATTCGATCGCAATTTCCAATTAACTTTGATAGTCTAATTTTATGGCAAAGCTTAGCTTTTGATGAATGAATAATGGCTCTGATTTCTAGGGACATATGGATTAAATCATTTAATCTATTAGTTGAATTTTTCAATCACAATGCCCAAGCAATTTGAAGAGGTGTCATTTTGTGGTAAGACTTAGTTTTTCATTAATGAAATTACTTCACCAATTTGCTTTAAAGAATTGTGTTGGTAGGGGACTAAAGGACCTAGGGGTGCTAAGCTATGCCTTTTGTTGACTATCAACTGATATATGTCACCATTAAGCATGATCTTCGTCCGCTATTTACAATGCTTGAAGGTTATGTCACCCATGGTTCAACTTGTTCGTCTGCCAGTTGATCTTATTGATCTTTGTTGTAATTCATTGTTCATGTGGTTATAGTTGTGCCATTGAGTTTTTCTATGGATTTAGTTGGTTTAGTTTGATTTTTTAATCAGTCAAATTCTTTGCTGTGTGATCCAAATTCTTTGTATTCTTGTCTGTTGATAATCTATTTATGAATATATTGAGAAATCCTAAATTCTTAAGCTTGAAACTTTGAGTGCTTGGGCATATCTAATAGTTCAAAATCTGTATCTAGTTCACCTTGGAACATAACTGTTGATTGATTGAGAACCTAATAGGGCCACAAAATGAATGTATTTTACTTGAATACTCATTGAGATCTCATGCACAACATCTGGGTTTTTTTAATTTTTGAATATTGTTGGTTGGGACACAACTGTGTAATATAGAGGTGAATGGTTAAAAAGGTTTGAAAATGTTGACACTTGTTGGTGACATTAATTTGGTTGGAATAGATAACCAATTTCCCTTCTTGTAATTTTTTTTTAACTTTAGTAACTTAGTTTTAGTTTGCTTCTATTCTTTATTTGGGTTTTATTGATATTATGATTGAATTTAACAATATTTTTTTAACTTAACAAATATGTAAGTGAAGCAAATTGAATTGTTTGATCACTCAATTGTTCGTTGGTGACACTATTTAATTATGGGGATATGCATGGACCCTTCGATCATGACCTTTGGGTGATTTTGAAAAGCTTTGTTTGCATTGCATTTCGGATGTTCTTTATTGCAATGAGGGTTAATGGTAATGATGTTTATTTATCCTTGATGATGAAGTCAATTTTTTGGTGAATTGAAATTCTTTAACATCAACTATATTCATATTTCCTTTGGTTTGGAGAACTCAAGGTTGTATGGGATAAGAGGTTCCATGGTGTGTGACACTTTTTGTCCGTACAATCAACTTTCTAGCCTTATCTTTTACATAGATCATCTTGTAACTGATTGCTCCAGCCACCTTTCTTTCGTTGTGTTGTTGCCAGTGGAACATGTAAATTGATGTCATTGCCTACTTTAATTCCACCACCATTTGTGTCCAACATTGTTTCCATTGCTTGCATTACTATTGGTAGGTGCAATTCTTTGTTGCTGTCTTTTGTTCTCATCGTGATAAATTGATGATAAGTTGGTCATAATCAATATGCTTTGATTTCTTAGATGGTCAAATAATGCCATTGAGAGACTTAATTCATACATTTTGAATGCTAAGATATTAAAGACTATATATTCTTGTGTATCTCTAGACATTTTGAATGATTAATGTCATGTTTCAAAGTTTGTTTTGTTCTTAAAAGATGTTTCAAAATTCTAAGGCCATGATCTTACTCATTGTTTAGAATCTTTTCCTCTATTTTTAATGTGAGGCTATTCATCTTTATATATTTCCATTTAGAAGTCCATTAGGTGTTGCCCTTTACTTTTAGGACATGACTTGACAATCATTTTTTAGTATCTTTGATATTGTGTGACACATGCTCATTTGCATTTGTTTGATTCATCCTCGAGCCCTGTCATGATTGTTAGTACTATGTCGAGGTATTGTCTCTGCTTTTGGTTGTCTTTTACCAGTGAATGTGGGTTGTCTTTAAAAGGTGCACAAATGTCTTAAGATTATGATTTTACATGTATAATTTAGATTCTTCTTCTCTATTTTCATTGTGGGATTATTCATTCATATATTCTTCCATCTAGAAGTTTGTAAGGAGTTATTTATTGTTTGGTGATTTTTTCTCTTGAACATTATTTGAAGATCATTTCTTGCCCTCTTTGGTCATAGGTTTACTTTTGAGCTTGAATATTGTGTGTCGGATTGTTATTAAATTATGATAATTTTTTGACTATCACTAACTTGGTTTGTTTATATACTTGTTAATTTGTTTACTTACCTAAAGAATTTCTTATGCATGTAGATTCCTTGTCACTAACTTATGGAGATTTGCTTTACATCCTTGAAAGCTTTTGCCAAGTTTTCTGAACAACATTTTGGATAACTGTTGTTGGTTTTGCTAATCTTAATTTTGTGCCAATATGATTGTGATTGAATTATGTTGTTTTTGTAGCCTATGTCTCAACTGTTTTGAATTTGATCTTAATTCTTTTGTTTGTGCTAATTTGTCTGTTTATGCAATCTTAATATAGGAATGTGAACTAATTATTGGTCAATGACCCAAATTCATTTTTTCTTTTCTTAAATTCTTATGGCAATTTAATGCCCTAATGTTTAGATTTAGTTTTTCTTGCTATCTATTTGATGCACGATAGACTGCATCAAAAGTTTGACGTTAAGTTCAGCCCAAGATGCAAAAGATCCAATTTTGCTATCTATCATAAGCCAGTTGGCTCATGTAGTGTATTTTAGTTTATTATTTTTAGATTTTATGAAATTATAATTAGTCATGTATGAGACATGTAGTTTTTATTTATTTTTATATGTTTGTTTTCGATTTTTTATTTGATAAAAATATTTTTGACAATTTTCTTTTAGCCTAGGGTTATTTTTTGTATCTAAATATATTTGCATGCATTAGATAAAGCGTATCTTCTCTTCCTCACAGGTTGTGGTTTTGGTTTATCCTTCCTTTGAGTGTCAATCGAGAGTTCATCCCTTGATTTGTGTTACAATTTGAATTTATCCTGTTGTCTTGCTGCCATTTCCATCTTCTTCTATTGCTTTTACCATTGCCAGTGATCATAGTTTCTTTCTTGATGCTTATTGGTCACATTTCCAATTTCACCCACTATGGCCATTATTGACATCCCTAGCCTGACAGCAATTGAGCTACAGCCTCCTGTACTAAGTTGGCTTGTCTACAACGCTCTCACGTTCGGTCCCATCCTCGTTGGTGCTCATTTGGTTGATTTTTTCCTAATCCTTTCCACAATTGCACAACATTGTGGCCTTGATCCAATCAGCCATGCACACCTCATCCTGATTGAATGCACACTAGCTGTTGTATTTTCTTGAGTTTATGCAAGTAGCTCACCATCCATGCGCTAAGCTAGTGCTGTTGTTTGAACTGCCGAACCGGCTAACCCAAAATTGGTGATAAACGCAGCACTAAACCAACTAGTCAAAACTGGAACAACCTAGCTTGAACTGGACTAGATTTCCAGCTTGGTTTGAGAACTGTTTTCCAAGCTATTTTTTTATTGGATTTTCTCCAAATTTGGAAGCAGATTTATGCCAACTAGTGGTGGTGCCACATAGCATGCATCCTCCATTTTAAGTCAAAAGTTAGGTTTACATCTTGCTTAGGAGTTTCTAATCTTGCACATTCTCTATCAACTTTGGTATAACAGTCCAATTTAGTTATAGCTATGAGTCCTCAACACCCCTCCATCATTTTGATAGTAAGACTTAGGGTTAGATCTAATTGAGTTTCTACTCTTGTGCTTCCTCCATCACTATTAATAGGTTTTCCTTGAATTCCAAGTATCCAAGTTTTCTTTATAATTTCTACACATTTTTTTGGCTTTCTCTTCTTTCATCTTTAGGGAAAAATTCATATTGCTCACTACTACTAATAGTAGCATTAAGTAGTTTATCTTCAACATGCCTATATTATATTAGGCTTTTTTGTATGCTCTTCCTTAATTGGTATGACATCAACTTTTTACTCATCCTAGCATCTTTGTTTTTGCAATGCATTCCTTTTGAGAATTTGCTTTTCTTAGGTATCATTCATGGCAATATTACCTCAAGTCTGACAAAACATGATATGGAGTCTTGCAATCCCATTAGAAGGTGATTTTTTAATGTGTATAATCTGTAATAGTATTTCTAGATGACAAGCTTTTTTTGGGGACTGCTTTTGTTCCATTTCATGTTTGTTTTGCATTTGTTTGTTAAAAACATTTTCTTAAAGTTAATGGATAGAACTTAATAGCTTGGGGTTTATTTCATTGACGTTCTCTTTTGGAAGTATACTCTATGAATGATATCTTCTATTTTGTCCATAAGCATAATTACTATTTGACATGTGCACATCACATTGAATAGACAAAAATATATGTACTTCATTGGCTATGTTTGTGTAAGGCTTTTTCTTTAAACCTATTCAAGAAATTAAGTTCCTTTTTTAGACCACACCCACATAGTTCCTTGATGTATTAAACTAATGGAAATATGAGTCAATGGTTGTCATTTGATGGTGATAAAATCCATGAAGCATGTTATTAATTAGATTTGAAAGTTTATAATAATATAATGTTTTTTAATTATTGTGATATATATTCTTCTTATTGAAAATTTTTTCTTTTTTCTTCTCTAGCTTTTCATTTACTTTGTTTGTTTATGTATAGGCTCTCATATGCACATCACATTGAACAGACTAAAATATAGGTACTTCATTGGCTATGTTTGTGTAAGTCTTTTTCTTTAAACCTATTCAAGAAATTAAATTCTTTTTGTAGACCTTACCCACATAGTTTCTTGATGTATAAAACTTATGGAAATATGAGTCAATGGTTGTCATTTGATGATGATAAAATCCATAAAGTATGTTATTAATTAGATTGAAGACTAATATATTATTAATTAGATTTGAAAGTTATAATATATAATATTTTTTAATTATTGTGATGTATATTCTTCTTATTAAGAATTTTTTTTTATTCTCTAGCTTTTCATTTACTTTGTTTATGTATAGGCTCTCAAATGGCTAATAAGATTTTGAAAAATTATTGTCTCCACAACATTGTATTAAAGCATCAATTAGCAATTTTTTCTCTTTTTCCTCGATTCCTTCCTTTTGGTCATGATCTTCAACCCTCACTCCCACCTTATCTTGTTGGGTTGTCTTCCTAGTTTTTTTTTCATATTTTTCCCACCTCTTTTTTTTCTTGAGGGTCTTTCTGATTACCACTGCTTAGTTTTCAATTTGTCTATTTGACCCAAATCATTCTTTTAGCACCCTTGCTTCTACGTTGTTAGTTGTATTTCATTGTCTTCTCAATTTCTTAGATTCTCGCTATAGAATGCTTGACACTCATTGGCACTTTTATCAATGCCTAAAATTGTTCTAGACCCTTAACGATGTCAAGTTCTAGATGAAGACCCTTACCTCATGAAACGGAAATCCCTTTTCTCCACAATCAATCTAACTCCTCTATCATCTACCTTGGTCATCGCAACTCCTCCCCTTGTCATCTCAGCTCTTTCCAACTTAGCTAGCATGTCTAATCCTGGTTGTCCCTCCCTCACTTTTTTACTTGCTTGCTTCCATGTTTTTTCCTCTTCTATGAACAATTCTCCATGTATAGGAGGCAAGATGCTTGTCATCAACTTTTCCTTGGAAGATACCTTTGATCCGCATTCTTCTTCCTTTCCTTGGCATGCCACCTGTTATGGATACCTCTAGTTTTTGTTTTTATGTGACACTTGCATATTTTTGTCTAATAATGACTTGATTTACAATTTAGTAACTCTTCTTTGGTATTTGTTGATGTCCTACTTGAATGCTCTTTTTGGTATCATCTTTTTCGACTATTATTAACATTAGTAAGCTCAATGGTGGAAACTATCTCTTGTGGAAATGGGCATTTTGTTTTCTTATTTGAGTTTATGATAAACTTCATCATTTGGACTCTTCAGCTTTTGAACCAATGAATAGCACTAAATTCAATAAATTATACTAAGATTATGCAAATCTCATATAAATGCGTAACAGTCTTGAACGTAATATTATCATCATTGTAAGTATAAAAGGAATGTGGAACTTGGCTTTCTTTTTTTTCACACTTATAGGATATTTGCATCTCTCGTGTATATATTTTCTATTTTAATGTTTTGTCTTTATAACATGAAAAATTTATTCAAGATTGTTAAAGAACTTTGAAAAGCAAGTTGACATCTTCAATATCATCCCTAATCCTTATATACAAATCCCACCACTTGACAAAAACAAAATAAAAAGTTTTTTATGGTTAAATTTCTCACTATTCTTTATTAATCATTTTAGTCTTGTCAAACCTCGTTGATATTGACTTTTTGGTTCTAAATATTATGTTTATGATTCTCTTATGCAGTCTCCTGGTTACTAATCTACTCTTCTTTGTTCTTGATCCTATTACTTTTGTTGCAAGCACAAAAGATTATCATAGCAATCACAGTTGTGGTTGTCGCATTGGAGGGCAAAGTCATGGCTTAAACTAGTGTATAATATGATAATTCTTTTAGTTATCTAGGTTATTTGATTCTTGCTCATGCTTTTGTCCAAATGAATGCATTTGATGAGTTGCCTAGGTCAAATGCTAATGCTCTGCTAAGTTGTGTATCCAAATTGGATTTGTGTCTTGAGATTTTCTTTGATTTTTCTTAGGGGATCTGGTTTAAAAAAGTTGAATTGGATTGCTACTCACCAATATTTGCTAATTACTCTTGGTTCATGTCTACATACAACATATTATTGTTTAATCACTTGATTAAAGATTAGATAATTTATTACACGAAGGAACATAAAAAATGCAGAATTTATATTTTTTATGAATTTTTTATTTATTATTAAACAAAAAGAGTCAATTCTTTTTTTTTGGCATGTTCTGTGTGTAATGTAGAAGAAATTTTATTTTATTTGACCTAAGTGAGAAAGCCTGGAATCCTTTATGTAGGGATTAGTCTATGAGATATTCGAGAAAATAATTTCTTAGTATGTTATATTCTAATATTTTCCTTGAAGTTAGAACATTGATATCGTCAATCATGCTTAGTTTGTCATAATTTTGTTTGAAAGATTTGGAGGTTAAAGTCTTTGTTAAATATCTAGCTTGTTTATAGGATTGTGAGAAGTATGAATCTTTTAATTAATGATAGCTTCTTGAAAGAAGTGGCTATTGAATTTTTGAGAAAATTAGATTGCTTTTAAATTTAATATGAATCTTTTAATTAATGATAGCTTCTTGAAAGAAGTGGCTATTGAATTTCTTAGAAAATTAGATTGCTTTTAAAGTTAATAACAACTATATTCTCAAAATGCATTGGCAATAGTTTTGAATATTGAAAATTAAGTTCTTTAGTTAAATAATTCACTCATAACATTTAATAAGGTATACGAGCCATAGTTTGATACTTAGCTTCAACATTGGACTAAGTTGGCATTTTTTTTTTTGATAAACTTTGTTGTTATAGGCTTAGCATTTCTTGCTCTTACAAGAGATTAGATTGCTTCTCAAGAAAGTGCATTGGCTTAACGGGGATCTTTTGTCTTTTGAGGTTGTGTAGTCAAAATGTGTTGATCTTAGATGGCCATATTTTGTGAGCAACAACTCTTTTCTGTGAGCTCATTGTCTATATTTTAGTGTCCTTGTTACGTTGCCCCTATGAATGTTCTTAGGTTCGTTAATAAACTAATTGATAATTCTTATAACAAAAGAGATATCTAGTTGGGTATCTAGAGTAATTTTCTTCACTAATTATTTGAAAGGAGATTTATCTTTCAAGATCTATGTATTATTATCCAAAAGATACATGTTCAAGTCATTTTGAAGTTTTAATAAGCTTGGCACCAATTACTTTTGTCTCATGGCATAAATTAAGTGCATACTATCACTAGAATAAGACAACTCCTTGATTATTATTAATATTTCAATCTTAATATAAAGTGTTAGTTTTGTTTATATCCTTTGTAACAATCTTTTTTTATTCAATGATTAGCAAGTTTTTACTAGAAATGAGAATGTTATCCATATAGACAATAAGAATGATAATACCACAAATGTTTTTCTTAATTAACATATAATGATTTGAAAATCACCGCCTAAACTTAAAGGCAATAATTATCTAGTTAGCTTTTAATACCAAGTTTTGAAACTATCCTTTGGTGAGGCTTTTCAAAGATGAAGATCTTTGTGAAAATCTACAGTTTTGGGGTTGAGTTAAGAATCTAGTCATGGTCAAGGGGATTGTCAAAGTTGGGTGCTTAGTCAAGGGGTTGGTACAATCCAAGGTCTTGAAGTTGGGAGGGGTTGTAGAGGTGGTGGTGTTAATGGGTAGGGGAAGTTGTGGCTAAGGAGCTCAATAGGTGACGAGGAGAAATAGGGTTATGATGAAAAGCTTAAGATTTATCAGATTATTTTTGATACCATATAAAATAGAAGACGTCTTATTTCATGTTATCTCAGAAGAAGAACTTGGTACTCTTTATATTTGAATTTGCCCAAGAGATATACAAATGGAGTCCCAGAGAAAAACAATAAGTATTATTCAATTATGAGACCCCTGCTTTTTATTTATTAATATTAATTGTGCTACTTAATGATTTAAATTCTAATGCCTTGAAGTGGAGGTTATTAATAAAAGTATTATATTTCATGATATATGATACTCATAAGCCCTTACCAATAGAGTTACACTTTTATTTGATATGTTTAATTTTTATTTTATTTATTTTTATTATGTTATTTTTATTATTTTTATTTTTCTTTTTCCAACATATCTGTTTTCTATGTTTTTTTAGATTTTTATTTTATCAATCTTCATATCCTGCTCATAGTTCGTAAGTCATTGGTTGACTGGATATCTAACTTATCTTAAGTGTTGTAGCTATCATTTTTCATGGGCATTTTATTAGATGCTGTTGGTGCATCATCATCTTGCTTGTTATCTATTCTTTAAAGGCTAACAAGCTTTCCAAATATAAGTCTCTAGGTGGGCCTGGTAAAATTTCTCTTGGTGATATTTTGGATGATTTTCTGCAACAAAGGTTTGGCGTTGACTCTTACGAGCGGATTGAGACTGGATTAGTCATGACAAAGAAGCTGGCTGCTCTAAATATGTTTAACAGTAAGGAAAGCGGGAGATTTGTATTTCTGATTGAAAAACGTGCTTGCCTTCCAAGTGTTAAGCTCTCTTCAGTTGATGTCATTATCCTATTTGACAGTGATTGGAATCCATTGAATGATCTAAGATCTTTACAAAAGATGAGTATAGAATCACCACATAGTAGTATCCTTCTATTTCGTCTTCATACATCTTTTACAGTGGAGGAAAAACTTTTGGTGTTAGCCAAAGAAGATACTCTTCTTGATAGCGATGTTCAGAATATCAGTCGCAGCAGTGCTCATTCATTGCTTGGTTGGGGTGCCTCCCATCTATTCCACAAACTTGATCAGTTTCACTCTAGTGGTCGCCCAACTTGTATTTCTGAGCCTTCGTTTGATAAAGTGCACTTGGATGATGTCATTTCCGATATATTTTCTGTCTTGCCTGGAAATGATGTAACAACCAGGGCTGTTAGTTTTCTCATCAAGGCCCAACAGGTTGGAGCAACATATTCAAGAAATATCATCCTGATTGGTGAGAAGGAAGGTATCTCCTTTCCTAAAAAAGATCTGCCAAAATTCTGGTCGGGGCTACTGATTGGGAGACATCCTAGATGGATATACATATCAGAGCGTTCACCAAGGGTTCGAAAAAAAGTTCAGAATTTGGATGGACTAGTGAAGATACAAGAAATAAAAAGCAGTGAACTTAAGAAAAAGCATCAAGAAATAAAGTGCAGCAAACTCGAGAAAAAGCATCAAGTAAAAGGCTGCGAATTTAAGAAAAAATATCATAAAATAAGCAGTTTGGAACAAAGCGTGGCATGTGAATGTCCTCAAGAAAAGAAAGGTGCAACTAATGGTATTGTTAATTTTCTTATTAACCCTCTGCTAGCACTTTATCAGGACCATGACCTTATTTGTGTGAAGTAGTGCTTCATCCTGTTGAATAATTCTGTTTGAGAAGAATAATCTCACAACAAAAGTAGTTCTATGAGAGTTTAAGTAGAAGCATAGATTTTGAGCTTTACAATGATCATCTTTTTTGAATAAATCTGACAAGTCATAATTCACAAGGCTTTTGTAATCCTTTGATATTGCAGATGTTCACAAAGATAGCATGCTTGAATCTGACGGTGGAACTCCAAAGCTTGAAGAACAGAGGAATCTTCTTATGTTGCTTCGCCCAGAATTATCAGAACTTTGTGACATTCTTGCGCTTCCGGTATGTATTTGAGATCATTGTTCTTTATAAAACTGAGATGTTAATTAGATAAACTTAGTCCATTTTTATTTTGAGGATGAATGGTTATTGTTGCAGAATTTTCTGTGGCAAAATGTCCAATTTAGCATTCATCATATTTTTCCTTTTTAAAGCCTCATTTAATGGTACCTGTTTGTATGAGAAATGAGCAATGAAAGCTATAGGATTATTTTTTTTATTGTGAGAAATAATGAAGAGGAAATCTAATATAATAGTGAGTTTGTGTTTATATGTGTATGTTTATGCATGTGTATACACGCACACACACACACACATACAATTAAATATATATAATTTGAAAAATATTCAAAAGAAAATCAACTAATTAGCTATATTTCTAAAAGATTTTAAATAATAATTGGTAATAATTAGTCTATTGATGTGGATAAATAATATTACAGATTTCTTAGCTTCCTAAATAGGAGAAAGATGTTATTACTTAATTTTTTGTATCAAATCCTTTGTCATAATGCTGGAGATCATATGAACTTTTAGACTGATTTCTTAACACTCTTTCTCAAGTCGAGGAATGGCTTTTTTCATAAAAAGTTTGCTTATTAGTCTGGCACACCTCACCTTGAAGCCCGTTTGTTATGATATTTGTAAGTTCACCACCAGTAGTAAAAAGTAGAGTGCAAATCAAGCCATCTTCAAGCTTTTTTTTCTTTAAATTGTTTGTCAATCTCAACATGTTGTCTAATCATGTTAAGTCAAATAAATATTATCTTCAGCAATGTTAACTCACATATCCTTAGAGCCATTGATCTAAACTTGGTTTTTCTGTTAGACTTGATCACTATGTTTTTTTGCTTATTCCTCTATGTCATCAGATTTCTTCGCAATGTTTGATGTCATAGCTAATCTTGCATAGTTAGCATTTGTATAGGCTTCAAGAGATATTTCTTTTTTCTTAGAAATAATATCTTTACCTGGCATACCTTACAAGTATTACGTAATTCTATAGACTCTCAAGAAATGTTCTTTAGAGTTGTGTATAAATTAATTCACTATATTCACGACATAGGTGTGTCTAGTCTTGTATATGCCAAGAAAATTAGTATCCCAACAAGCTTTTGATAGAAGTTTTTATCTACCACAACTTTTTCTAGGGCATCTCCAAGCTGATTATTTAGCTTTATTAGTGTATCAACTATTTTTCTTTCCAACCTTCCAATTTCAATTAGTTGATTCACGTTCTACTTTTGTTAGGGGATAAAAATTTCTTGTTTAGAATGGGTCATCTCAATGTCTAAATAATACTTCAAGTTACCTGATTCTTTGGTCACAAATTGTTTAATCAAGCATTCTTTCAATTTTTCAATCGTGCTTTATCATCCTTAGTCATATAGATGTTAGCCGAATATACTAGCCATACTGCCCCCCTTTGAAGCTGAATGATTTATAAACATTTTCTTGGCTTTTCTCATATCCCAAATTTAGTATCACTTGGTGATTCCCCCAAGCCATACACATGGAGATTATTTTGAGAAATATTAAACTTTCTTTAGTTTGCAAACTACATTCCTAACTATTTTGGTTTAGAATTGGGAGGAACCATTATATAAATGCTTACATTAAGTCATGATATAGGAGTGCATTCTTAACATGAAACTATAACATTTTACATTCCAAGTTGATAGCCAAAAATACTAGAACTTGTGTATTCATTTTAGTAATTTGGGCAAATGTCTATGGAGAATCTACTTAGCAATTAACCTTGTTTTGTATCTTTCTTTCCTAGTGTTTCACCTTATTTCAATTTGGGGATAAACACTCATGTGGATCCCACAAGTTTTTTCCATTTTTGAGGTCTCACCAATTCCCAATTTTTACTCAAGAGTTCACATCTCTAGTTTTATTCCATTCTTCCAATTCTTATTATTAGTGCTTTAGGTGAGGTTTTGGGTGTGAGTATGATGTTTTGGTTGGTGAGTAGGATGTTGCATCTATGAGATAAGTTGTCATAAGGAATGAACAAATGTAAAGAATGTTTAGTATAAGTTTTTTTCCCTTAATTATGGTAATAGGAATATCAAGGTTAGTGGGGTTAGAGTTGGTTTCTAAGAAAATGAGAGAGAATTAGATCTAACTGGCTTGTTATCATTGGGAATAAGATTAGGCTTAAGTTGTTGAACCATTTAATATTAGTGGTTGAATTGTTTTCTTGCATTGTGCTTGAATTAGATGGATATTCTCAAGTTGAGGCTCATGTCTTGGAATACCTTGAAGTGACAACAAAAGTTACATGATAACCAATTGAAGAGGATAGAGATGAGAAGTCCAAGTGAAATAGAATCTATATCTTTGTCTTCTAAGATTGATTTCTTCCCTCAAAGGTCAGAGTTGTAAAAGTATTGATCTTTTTAACAATGCGACATCATTTAACTTAAAGATTTTTTTTTTGTTATATGGATGATAACATTTATTCCCTTTTAGCTAGAAAAATTGTCGACAAATTTGCACTTAAAAGAATAAGGTTCAAGCCTTCTTGTATTTTAAGTATACATGTAGGATAAAAGACACACATCTAAACTTTTGGAATAAGGCCTTTAGATATATGGATACTTGGGAAGTAGTTAGAGAGGAGTTGGATAGAACTTGTAGGGAGAGTTAAGTATTTGTTAAGATACTTTTTTTTTGAGTAGTAATATAGATTGCTTCCCCTTAATGTTATTTTAAAGCATTATTTTTTGAAGAGAAGAGCTTTGGTGGTGGTTAGAGGATGACTTTCTTTGTTTTGTCATCTTATTTTGTAGTGTATGAATGTAAATAGACTAATGAATTTTTTTTGATATAGGATGATAAGAATTGATTGAAGCAGCGTTTAGTATTGTCAAAACTGGATCATTTGATTGTCGCTTTGATTTGAGTTTTGGTAACATTATAGAATATTATAAATGATTTTTTTCATCATAGGCTTATTTTTTAGGACATATGACCATTTGACAAGAGTACAATCATTAATAAAGATTACAAACCATTGTGTCCTAGAGATATTTTAAATATTTGAGGGTCTTTATATGTTGTTATGAATAAAAGGAAAAAACTTTTTATTGATGAATAGAAAGGAGGTAATGTTTTACAAGTTCAAATATATAACTATTGAAAATCTTCCACACTCAATACCATAGTCAATCAAGAAATTTTTTTTGAGAACATTAACTGAAAGATGACCAAGGTGAAGGTGATGGAACTATATGTTGACTTTAATGAAGTTTTGGGCTTTAGTAATATATAACAAAAGTAAGGCATTGCATAGTTTGGTTTTATTGGATCTATGAGTTTCAATAATGGATGTCAAGTTAAGGCATTTTCTTTAACTTGACCATTCAACTCAGTAAAGCATTGATGTCCATCTCCATGCCTATCATGTCCAATTATCCTTGTCTTGTACTTAAAATTCATAAGAGGGATGATAAACTATGTTGTAGTTAGAATCTTTTTTGAACTTTTGAATTGACATGAGGTTGATGAATAATTTAAGCATTTATAGAACATTTATTTGAGTGATGATTTATAAGAATGTTCCTTTGATTAGCAACAATTGTTATAGAGCTATTAACAATGGTGATCTTACTAATATTAGGACATAATGTAAATGTTATCAATCTATGAGAGAAGCATGTCATTTCATTGATTGCTCTTAAATCAACTATTTAGATATTTAAGAGATTTGTAATATTTAGATATTTATTTTTATCTTATTGAAAAAAGCTCGTGAAATTTATTCAAGACACTTATTCTCACCTAATTTAGAATTTTTTTGGATTTATTATAAATTTTTTAAATATAACAGTTCAATTGAGAATTAGTAATTAGTTAATTAATTAAATTTTCTATATGTATAAATACTCTTAACCCCTAGTTGCCTCTACCAACATCCCTGACCCTATTTTCTCAACCTAAGCTACTTGGTGTCTCCCTTCCTAGCACATCATCCTTAGGCCTAATCTCTTTTGATTGCTCTCAATTTTGACGCTTGTCAACTTCTGGCAAGACAGACATCTGGTCTCAGCTCGACCAAGTAACTCTCACGTGATGAGTTTCAAAACCTTAGTTTCTTTTTGTCGTAGCTTTGTCAAAGGAACCACTATGAGGAAAGAGGGAGAAACTGAGGTGAGGAGGGGACGACAAAGTTGATTGAAGAAGTCTTACAGACGATTGTCCTTGGGATTAGGACACATAAATAGTGCCATGAGAGAAAAAATGTGGATGCTAAGGGAGAGAAAAAGGTGAGAGAAGGGATATAAGATAAAAGGGGAAAAGTTTCATGCGTGATATGCAATGTGAAAATATGAGTTATCAAATATTGTATTAAACTTATTAGAGCTAATACATTAAAATTATAGTAGAATTATGAGGTGTCTTATATATGATTATTGAACAAGAAAGAGAATGAGTAGGAAATTTAATAACACTTCTGATTTCGAGGTAGACATATGACACTTTTATATGTGCATATGTTTTTTTGTATTGATGCATGATAATCTTAGACTTGTATAATTTACACATTTATGTGTATACTTGATGTAGTGACAATTACTTAATTAATGTTTTTCATAATATATAATAACAATGTTAGATATAATGATGCGATATTATGTACGAACATGAATTAGTTATGCGATATGCCATTTTTATATTGTTTTATATGTTATACCTATTTATTCTTACATGTTAAGCATGATATGTATTTTGATTATTAAGTACATTGTAAGATTTATTTGGCTGAATATTTCTATGATAGAGATATATGATATATGTGTTTATAATAAAGATATATGAATATGTGATATGCAAGTAAAATAATAAAATAAGAAGGATTAAATATAATATTTTCTTGATATATAATAAGACATCTAAGTTTGTGAAAGTGAAGTATAAAGGATTGAATGTGATTTTGTTTTAAAAGATAATAGAACATGGGAGCACATAAAAGTGCAATAAAAAACTTTGGATGTGATAGTCTTGAAAGACAATAAGACAAGTGAATCCATAAAAGTAAAATAAAAAGATTTGAATATGATATTGTATTGAAAGATAATAAGACTTGTGAGCCTATAAAAGTGCAATGAAAAAGATTGAATGTGAAATTACCTATAACAGGATATTGACTTGTCAGTTGAAAGATAATGTGAACTTCGTTTTTTTTTTTTTTGTGCCATCTGTGTTTATAATCTTTGCATAATTGGCTATTTTCATTGTTTAACTAACCCAACCTCAAAGGTGGCCCACAAAACCCACATAGGACACTTTTCTTTTTTTTTTTAATTTTCCATTTCTGCTAGAGTGAATTTTAGCTAGGTTGATGAAAGAGAAAAAGGGGCCATAGTCTCCCTGTGAGGTGTGGATGAGAATGCAGCTTGTCAACTAGGGAAGGACTCCAGGTGAAGGAAGCGGGCTTGATTTTAAGCTTTGAAGCTAAGGATGAGGGTGCTATCTCCTCTTGGCCTTCCCAACAACTATGCATGTTAATCCTTAAAGAGAATAAGGTTATTGCAATTGTTTTGGGGCTTGAAGAGGTTCCAGCTGTGGGAGTTGAGTCCTTGAGTGAGGGATGAAGAGTTTTAAGATCTTGTTGTTTGTGATGACTGTTGTGAGAGGGAATGTTCTATCTATATTCCTTGGAAAGGTATTCAAATGTCGTTTAGTTGAATCAAATTTGTACTGCTTTAGTAACTGGAAGCAAGATGTTTGTGCAAATGCTCCAGTAAGATGAATGTTGTTACCCATTAAACCTAAACTGTAGAGTCAGCTTAGGGAAAGCCCCCCTATGAGCAAAGAGGACCAATCTTCTCAGCTGAAGTAGGAAAAAAAGTTAGAATGTGGTCTGCAACCAATGTGCTTGGGGAAATGCCCGAACCAGAAGATTGATTGAGGAACTGCTGTTTACCCTGTCATTGCACGATGAACGGTGGAATTAAAGTTCTAATTCTTGGGTAGAACATCCTATGTTCATTTTTATTCGACTCTAACAACAGACTTTTGCTACATGGATGGTGCTATCATTCTTGAAGAGGACAAGGTTTGAGAAAGTTCATTTTGAAATCACCTTGGCTGGTCAGAGCATCTCATGTGACGTTTGCAATATTGAAGAACTTTTTTGGCTTGCACATTCTTGATGCTAGAGAGCAATTCTTGTGCTTCATTTCAACGTTATGGAGTTTTATATAGTGTTTCGAAAGTAGGCTCGTCTGTTGTGGGCAAGTTCTTGGTCTCAATGTGTATAGAACAATACAGCCTCCTTCAACAATGATTATGGCTATTCTTATTTGGATTTAAATATTGACTCCTCTTTTTCATAGTGGTTTTCTAACCTTGTGGGGATCAATTCAAAGGAAGGAACCCCTATATGGACTGACGCTAGTACTGCGGCCATTATTTAGGCTTCCTTCACATGGTTATGCGTTAAGATTGACATTGGTAGGCCCCTCTAAATTGGCGCTTGGGTGTAGGGAGATGTGAATATTTTTATTGGCAATTTTTCTGAGGGACTGATGGAGATGTGTTATCATTGTGCAAGGTGTGACATCTTACCTCCAATTGCACATCCAACCATGACAATTTGAAAGTGTTTGCTTTCTACTATTTGGCTTGTTGTGCAAAGGTTGCAATGTGCAGCTGTTAGGCATGTTGGCCCAGTGTTGTAGCACTATAGGAAGGAGCTATGATAATTGTGAATCTAGCTTCAATGTGGCAATGATCTAAGCCTGAGCCAGTGAAATATGCATTGGGCGTTGGTGCAGCAACAATTGTGCAATCCGTGAGGTTGCCTAGGGAGTAACAATGACAAGGTTGCCTGAGGGATTAAGGCTTGATAACACCATTGATGAAGGGATTGATGTTGTCCTTGGATGCTGGTCCTTGAGTGGAAGAAAAATTGATCAAATTCAGAGTTCTAGAGGCAAAAAGGATATCCTTTCATATGTATTTTGCTCCCTACCACCATGTGGTGATTTTATATGCTGTATGGTTTTATACATGCAGACAAGGTCACCTGTCGGAAAGAGGATCAGTGGTTCATCTTTATATTGGTTCTGTTAAACTGTTTTTATGTGGTTCAAAGTTGGTTTCTTGTTTCTTGTGTCTGTTTCCTTGCCAAATTTATAATATTCTTCAATTCTACCAATGTTTAACGCTAGTGCCAATATATTTCAGATACTCATGATTAAGGTCTTATCGATAACGCTATTTATAATCAGTTTAACCTTTCAGCAAGTGCATTTTGAAAGGTTGTGATAAAGATGCATTGCTTTATGAGGAATAAAAAATGTTTAGCTACCCATGGGGCCATGTCGGTCTTTTTTTAGCTTTCAGAAAACTGCTTTTCAATTAGTTTGACACTAAGCTTTTTGAATGCTTTTCAACCAGCCTATGCTTTCAGAATGAACCCTAGACCCTCTTAAGAAGAAGCATCTTATCAATTTTGCTTCTAGTAGATTTAACAATCCACGTTTGGGTTTGTGCTTTTGATTTGCAGCTGAAAGTTATGGTTGCAAAGTTGACCTTGGGTTCACCTGAGTTATGTAACTTCAATGCTGTAAACTTCTTCAATATGCAATAAAAGTATACGCATATCAAAAAAAAAAAAAAAAAAAAATTCTGTGCTTAGTCAAAATAGTGGCAATTGCAGCACAAAATTACCAATCAAAATGTTCATCTCTTGTCAGGGCTGTGTTCTCCCTGATAATTGGAAGTGAAAAATTTTCCTGTTAAGGTGTTTGCTTTTGATACTGTTGTGCTAACTATGGTAATTGTTCATGTTTACATTGTTATATGGATAGGTGTTTGATTCATTTTCCTCTCCTGCTCATTATGTTTTGAAATTTGGCACCCGTGGAGCTGTGCATAAGTATTTGAAGTTCTAATGGTTATTATGTGGTTTGATTTTTCTTCCTTATGTTAGGATCCTGTCAAAGACATGGCCCAGGAGTTTCTTGTGTATATTATGAATAATCATGACGTGTCCTCAAAGCAAGTAACAGTGCTGCAGGCTTTAATGATATCTCTGGTGAGGAAAAAGTTTATTTTCTTGATTGGTCAAAAGATTTGTGGAGTGTTTTACATATTTTTGCATTCATTCTTCTATGATGACCTTTTAATCAACTTTCTTTTTCAAGGTTTACTGAGACATCTTTATTTTCTTTGTTTATATTTTTATATTTAGCTGAAGATATAACTGTTGTTATTTGGAATTTTAAGTTCTAGTATATGTTTCTAAAGGAAAATACTCAAGCCTTAACTGCTTTTTCACCTGATGATTGGCATTCAGTACGATAGTCAAATACTTTTAAAAGGTATATTTTTTTATATGTAGCAGTTAGCATTAGTGGCAGATGTACTGCATGCAAGATCATTCATTCTTCTATTCATGACTTGTCAATCAACTTTTTTCTCAAGCTTTACTAGACATTGTTATTTTCTTACAGTATATTTTTACATCTAGCTGAACGTGTGCATGTGATGTTACCTGCAGTTTTCTCTTTGTCATAGGTTATGGATGATTTGGAATTTTAATTGCTAGTTTATGTTTCTAAAGGATAATAGTCACGTTTAAACTTCTTTTTTACTTTATTTGGTATTAGTATGTTTGTGAAGTAATTTTAAATGCCATAATTTTTTTTCATGTGTAGAGCGGTTCATGTCTGAACTGCATATATGCTTTATTTGTTATTTTGTATGTTTGTCAAGTACTTTTCAATAGTTATATTTTTTATATGTGGCGATTAGTAGTGCAGCAAGATCTTAATATTGTGAAACCCGCCTGTCCTCTCTCCCAGGTTCGTCTTGCATCACATAATATGAATTTTTTAAGAACAGTGGCCAATTATTTCATTATTCATGTAATTATGTGATAATATTCTTCCTCTAAAGAGTTTGAAACATAAGTATAAATTCGTTTGGATTTTTTTCAAAGAAATTAATTGTAAAAATAGAATCTTGGTAGGCAAAATTTCCATTTTTAAGGCCACGTTTTAATTATGCATTAAAAATTTTTCTATCAAAAAGATGGAGTATTTTTAAGGTAGACCATCAAAATTTTGATTACTATCTTCATGACTAAGCTGCACAATGCGTCTCATTTGCTGGAAAATGATCTTGATTCTTAGCCTTTTAACTTGTAAATGCTGATGTTTCAGATCTCAGATCCTACACACTTAACAAAAAAATTCAACTGCGAAGAACAAATCAAATATTTTGTTACACATTTCATGTAGAAACTAGTGCATGGTAGCTTTTTTACTTCCAGCTTATTTGATGGTGTCTGTTTTGTTTCTCTAGATGTAACTTCAGCTTTCTATCATAGTGGTTAATTATCTGAATCACTTTTGGTTTGAACTCCCAGTGCTGGCGAGCAGCATCTATTTCAAAGCACAGCTTGCAACGCATTGGATCTCTTGCACTTGCAAAAAGACTAATGAAATTTGAATGTAGTATTGAGGAGGCTCGTTCTGTCTATTCAAGGTTACGCATACTAAAGAAAAAGTTTCGGCATGGAGCAGGTGAGTTGAATCCAAAAGTGTCCTATTCTCTTGATAATCGATCATCTCCGTCAAAGGAGGGTAAAGAAACTGCAATATCCAACCCTTAAGATGTAGGATTGATTGCAGGCACTCATGTTGGTTGCAAATTCTCTGAGCAACTGATCCCTGCACGGCAGGGTCATGACCTTATTCTTGAAGACCCTATAAAGCCTTACCTGGACACCAGATCCGTGAAAAAAAAGATTTTGGAAAATCAAGTTGATTTGGTCGAAGAGGTTTATTTGAAGAGGTCAAAAGAACCGACACACATGCATGACACTGAGGTATCACAGTTTGATGAGGCAATGCCTGTGGAGAGGGTCAAACTGAAAAAGGCTCATGATTTTGATGCGACTACCATTGAAGGATTTAAAATTTCTTCTAGACCTTCTAATGAAATAGAAGGTTATCACGAAGTTCCATCAATTATCTTGAATGGAAGAGAGGAAAGGGAGGGAATCATTAGATTACCAGATGAAGCAATAGTATCCAGTTCTGGTACTGTTGAGAGTCTAGGAACTATTGAGCGCTCCAGATTGCCGATGGAACCATTAGTTTTGCCTTGTGTAGAAGGTTTGCTACCCATTTATTCTGAGGTTGCAATTGCGCATTCTGAAGTCAGCCCATTAAGCAGAGATCCTGCTAATCTGATCACTGATTCAATAGCTGTTGCAGCAGTTGATGCTGGGCAACAAGAATGTAGGGGTAATTCAAATGAAAGACATTTGTTACTTAACTCGGTGATAAATGAGGGTGCATGTCATTCTTCATTACTTAATGCGGTGATAAATGAGGGAGCTGCTAGTACGTCTTCTTCACAGGTATGCCTTTTGGGTTCTGCAGAGATTTCTGTAAGGCTTATGTAGCGAAGAGAATGAGGCTTGTTTAGTGACGTGGGAAAAAGAAACTGTAGTAGCTTATTCTTTTAATAGTAGTTTTGTTTTTCGAGATTTTCACTTCTTGATTTCTAGCTTTCAAATTGTGATTATGTTTTGTTTGAACATATGTATCGCGTGGTTTGTATTGTTCTTTCATCTTTTGCATACTTTTGGAAGCTGCAATCTCTTTATTTTTCTATGACATCGCATGTTGGTTAGCCTTCGGTTCATTTCATCTTCCTCTTTTAACAGTTAGAATTAATTAAGTGTTATTAGGCCCTTGTAACAGTTAGATGTTATTTACTGGTCATTACTTTCGTTAACGCATTGATATACTTTTGAAGAAGTTTCTTGTTAATTCAGGCTGAAATGGTGTTTTATGGAGGCAATTTGATGGAAGGAGATTGTAGTTTTAGATTAGTTTCATGAACATGTTTTTGTGCTTAGCTGCTGCTCTGCATTTTGAAAAGGCGTCCATGACATGAGTTCTGTTTCTTTTTTTTTTTTTTTTAATTTGAGGCATTTATGATCTTCCAGATTCTTGTTTAATTAGTATAATGGTCCTTCAAAGATGACTATCCATATTCCTGATAAAGGATTATTCATCAATGAACCAGGTAGGATTCGAAAATATGTTGTCCAAACTAATGCTTAGAAAATGCTATCTTCTTTTTTTTCTTGTGTGTAGAGAGGCTACAAGAAAAACCATAATTGGCTACTTTCCAAAGGAAGCTAAAACCAAGTCAAGTTAAAAAGCTGATTTTTTTGGCATTACTTTTTTCATCAATTTCCTGGCCAGATGTCTTTAATTCAGCTATTAGAACATTTGGAAAGTTGGTGAGTTTACATTCATGTTGGAGATGGCACTTGTCCCATGCTTTTTTTTTTCAGAAAAATTCCATGCCTTTGGGGATTTTTATCGAACATTTGTTGTAAATAAATTTGCAAATGCTATTTCACTGCAACCTATCGACTGTTCAATTGGATCTTATTCTGATGATCTTTGTTTACCATCCTACATGATGCATTCTTAGCTTCTTTTATTTGTCATATTTTTCCTACAATCTGCCTATTCTAAAATTCCTATGATATTTATTTTCTTAACATACACCTTATACATGATGCTTATTGTGTTTGAGGATAAAATTTCTCAAATTCATTGGACATAACAGATTTGAACTTCTCGGATTAGTGGAAAGTATTTTCCAGATTTTTGCCTTTGAACTAGAGCTTTTTGTTTGAAAGAACTTTTAGTGGACACATCTATTGTCAATTATCCTCTTAAATTTAGAATATCAAATCTTAGGCTTAGTTTTTTTTATACAATTTTGTGTACAATGTGAATGGATCAAGGCTTGGTGAATGGATGTAATCGAAATACTATGGTTCCATCTTGTTAATTCATGTTCAATAATTTTTGTTTGATTGTCAATAAGCCTTGATTACGGCATGAAGATTTTTTTATTAAGAATAATGAGTTTCTATTCAATATTTTAAAGAGTTAATTTATGATCAATGGGATTGATCGTTCATTAATTTTTCCAAGATTATTCTTAACATAGATTGATGACTATTGTTGTCTACCATCCTTAAGAACCATACATTCATAGGATGGGTCTTCCTGGTAGTACATCCATGATGTTAATGATAAGTGACATTCTTAACATATTTTTAAAATTTTATAAGTTAATTGTTTCTTTTAAATTATAGCTTTTAATTAAACTCTTGCATTAACTTGATCTTGATTGGGATCATATGCACAGCTTGGAGTTATGTTATATGGTGGGTAGGATTATTAAATTTAGGAACCATAGTTACGATCATTGATATATCACAAGGTGGACGATTGTTTTTGAATTCTCAGCAAGGATGACCATTCTCAAGCAGGGTTATTACTTTTGAGATATGGTGATAGTTTTATGGTTTATTGTTTATTTTGAATTGATTAATATTTTATGGGATTCTATTTATGTTGATTAAAATTTAATTCTAGTTGAGAGAGCCAAGTAGGTATTTGAAAGATTAAGCAAGCTGACTGACATGAAACTTAAAATGTTCCTTTGATGTTAAGGTCATTTTGGGTACTTGTGACATTCGATGGTTTTTTTATTTTAAAATGATGAAAATTCCAATAAGTTTTCTAACCAAATTGCAAAATCCCTTGGAAAAGTTTTTGGAAGGATTGAAACGTTTTCAAGTCTATTTTGACATTATTTGACCGATGATGGTATTCTGGTTGTTTTCTTTAATGATGGTATTTTAAAAATTTAGAGAAGTGTGAGATTGTGCACAAGTATAATTTTGAATTTTTTTATTTAAGTTTTAAGAAAATTGCCTAATTTATTGTTTGAAGGGGCATTTTGGTATCATATTACACAAGGGTATTTTGTAGTTTTGAAGGCTTCATGAAGTTCAATGGTCAATCTGATAATTTTTTTTATATTTTCATAATATTTTGGTATTTTGATTTTTTTTCAATCTGTTTTTATGTTTTTTTTTGTCAAGTTTAGCACTACTCTGATAATGTTTTTGCAATAATAAAGCTTAATTGAGTATTAATTTGTCATTATCGAACCTCATGCATGATTTGGCATAATGTCAACGTAGTTGATGCCCATGCATCACTTAACATTAATTTAGAATAACTAAAGGGCCATGCACAAATGTGCTAGTCGTTGGATATGAGAGTTCATAGTGGTTGATTGGACCTTTCACTCTTTTTATAAAGGCTTGTTGACTATCGAGACTTCAGTCTTACTTTGTTTGTGCTTGGTTTGCCCATTTAAGTTTTAATCGATTCAAATTGGGCTTCATTAGATTTGAATGGGACCAATTGGGTTCCATTGAAGTAGACAACTCGTTTTGGGCATTTATTAGGCTAGGCCTACTTGGGTTGTGTTGAATTGGTTTGTTCAACTTAATTTAAGTTTTGGATGCATTTAAGAGTTGTTTTTGGGTGGTTTCAACAGATTTGGAGGATATTTGACCCACTAATGTCCTTCCTTCTCACATTAGGCATGCTTCCCTTGCTTTAATTTCGTGGGTGGTTATTTTAGAGAAGCTTAAATAGAGTGAGATTTTGGTTGAAGCACATGCTCACATTGAGAGTTACTTATGATTAAGGCAACTAATTGATGATGGTTACAAGCTGTGATTTGCATTGGTTGTGGTTGTCTTAGCTTTAGGAGTTTGGTGGAATGGGCCACAAGGTGGTGTCGAGGAGAGAAGCATGGGCATTAGCGGGGACAAGGTTGTAGTCTTAAATGGAGAGGTTTAGCTGGTATGAAGCTATTAAGGGGAGTGATTGAGTGAGTTGGCAATGGATATACAAATGGATGGACATGGCTTGGATTGGAGGTGGTAGCGCAATGGGAATTGAAGCTTACTTGTGGAAAGTGGTTCACTAAATGGGATAAAATGGGATGACATGTGATCAGTAGGATAGCGGAGATAGAATTTGGTGATGGAGATGAGCAATTGAGGAGGGAGAGTGTGTGGGGAGATGAGGAGTTGGCATAAGTAGAGCGTGGGAGAGGAATTGGGATGAGGATAGAGTTTATGAAAGAAGGAAGGGGAATCAATAAAGAGCATATTTGACTATAAAAATTGTCTAAGACATAATGCTCTTTATTTCTTGTTTTGTTTATCACATGATGTGAGCATCTTTTTTTAGCCATCAAGTGTAAGAGGGAATGTCATGGGTATTATTATGGAATGTTTGATCTTTTTTTTATGGTTCAATATGGGATACAAATACTATGTCACTTATTCTTATTATTTACTAATTAAAACTTATTTTCTCGTAGATCCTTGAATAATGTTTGCTTGTCTATGCAATAGACTTCTTAATATTTTTATAGGATGTTGTTAGAAGTGGTCAAAGAAACTAGCTTAGAACCTTCTAAACACAAGGGAGATAGTGAGCTATTCTATTGATTTATAAATCAGGGGATCTGGGCACCCTTTGGTTTGTGGTCACTTCGGGGAACTATCTAGGGAAGTTTTGAGTTTTTCTAATTGGGATCCAATGGATCCAAGCCTAGTTCAATCCTTTATTATTTGAGCCTTAAAATTGGGCCATTTAAGTCATTCTTTATATGGATAACCTTTTAATGATTTTAGGGAGGTTCTTGAATGATCTTAGAGATTTTTTTTTAGAAAAATATACAAAGATTTGGCTCATTAAAAGGAAAGGAAAGATGGGTTGGAGCTCATCCCAAAAGCGACCTCTTTTTCCTTATGAAAATTCCTAAAATACCTTATTTAGATCATCAGAGAGGAATAAACAAATTTGTTGCTTGAAGGTGGCTACCATTGTATTAATAAATAATGCACGATAATAGAATTTCATAAATCCTTAAGACAATATTAATTAGTTCACTATCCTCACTTTGGATTGATCTCTAATCATCAACCATGCTTAACTCTCTTCATAAAGAATTTCAAGATCCTTAGCAAGGTCCCACATGCAACCTTGTTCTCATGGGAGAAATGTGTGCCTCCTATTGAATTGCTTTGTTACTTGTCAAAACCTTCCACATTCCACTTCATCGGCAATAAAGGTTGGTATACCTTGCACAGTAGGGATAGGTCTTATTCAGGAATCAAGGCAATCATGCTTCTTCCACTCGTTCCCAAGAAGAGATAATTCTCATCACATACCTCTTGGTTAAATTGGGAACCTACTTAATGCAAGAGCAAAATAAAAAAGGATCATAGTGTAATTTCACATCCTTCGCTTCTACTTCTACATGAGGTGGCTATTGAAAAGATGTATTTCTTTAAGCTGGCATGGCCTTTTATGCTGCATGTGTATATATTTTTTTAGAAATTTCTCTACATGAAATTTAGTTTTCTTGATACAAGAAAGGAAAAATATTGGGGCTCCTCTCTATTGGCTACCTAAAGAAGATTATAAACACTCTTAATAGAGGCTGCTTATAACGTATCCTTTATGGTGGAAATTTTTATGTTTTCAATTAAAGACCTTCTCTTGGTGCTCATTTTTTCTGTTTTTTCTCTGAAAAGTAATGCAACGGCTTCTTCTCTTGGTGGTCTTTAGTTTTCTAAGGATTTGATTACCCATGTGCCTTGTGATATTTCCAAGAGAATCAATTGCTATGGGACTTGGGAGTTTTTTGCCCATTTATCAAGATTATTGTACTCGTTTATTATGATAATGGGATCCTTTGTCTTGGGTATCTATCCTGATAAAACTATTCAGTTTTTACTGGATAAAAATATTGGTCTTGATCATTCAAGTTTATCTGAGCTAGATCTATTTCCTCCCTTAGAATCTTTGTTGTTGAAGTGCTTAATCCAATAGTAACAAGGTATACATCAAAATAACATTCATGAATGAATCTTATTGCAGGAAAAAAAGACCTTCAATAGAAACCTTGTCACAGCAACATACTCAAATAATTCGATATAATGGGAGTTGTTTTGCAGAAAGTGGGAAATGTTCTCATCACATCATTTCATTTTCTATTTGTATAGGATTCTTTTGAATGCCTTACTCTCGTTCCTCAAGAATGCAAGGAATGGATAAAGAAACCTTTTATGCCTTTCTCACTTGGCTGGTCCTTGCCTATGGTTCTAATGATATGAACAAAATTTATGGAGTATTATTTAAGGTTAGGCAACTTTTAAGCCAAAATTTAGATGACATTAGTTGCTCATTAATAACCAAGTAATAAATATAGATAATTTAAGCTGTTAAGCTATATGTTTGTAGAATATAAAGTGAAATCATTTAATGATAATCATTATATATCATTAAAATGGTGTTTGAAGGGCTTGGGATCAAAAGTTTTTTAAATAATAGTAACCTAGAATTACTGATAAGCCAATCCTCCAAAATCACATCTTAATCTCATATGATGTATGTATGTTTCATTGTATATTTATCTTAAAATTAATGGAAGAATTGATATAACAACAAATCTTCATGTTTCAAAATATATTCAGAGATAGTTGCAATAAAAAATTTTGAATATTATGTTCATAATTTTTTTTATCATCAAACAAGAGTAAAGGATGATATCTCATTAGACTCCTATTTTGAAAGGAATCATGGGAACATGATGAAAATAGATAGAGTCAAATTAAAGAAGAAAACAGGATGTCAAAATCTTTTTATAGTAAATTATGTTAATTAATTACTTTTGAATAAATAAAAATTCGATTAAAAACATTAGTAAATTGTATTAACCAATTTAAATAACAATGTCAAAATCGATGGTGTTATAATTATCAAGTGTGATTATCAATAAGAATAGTTTAATTGATATGTGGGCATGTTACGTATTCATATAAATAACCATGTTGGGCTTTGGTAGATGTTCACCAATAAGTTTTTTCCTGATTTTATATATGACAATTCAATGTGGATTTATTATAAATACTCTTTGATATGATCAGAAAGGGGGTAAAGCTGAGCCATACTTATGGCTTGTGACCTTGGAGATTAATGGGATCTAAAACGAAATACTTAAAAATGCAAGTTTGGCAAGTGAAGAGTATAATTGTCATATATATTGTAATTAGTAATTATAAAATATTGAAAAATGTTAGAATTCATTATCTCAAGTCTATAATTCTAAATGATGATGAAATTGATGGGGTTCTCTTTGATGAGATCTAAAAAGTTAAATTAAATGGATTGTTTATAACTGTTTTGTGATTGAAACAATCTACTAAAGATTAAAGGTATGTTTTATAAGACTGAAAATATCTTTCTTGTGAAATCCAAACATTCAAATAAAATAATTGCTACAATAAAGAGTGAGAAAAGATGATTTTATTGCTATATTTGAAAAGACATTGGAAACAAGCTTATTGGAGATAACTTGGGTGCTTGTTTTGAGTGATGATATGTTTTTTTTTGGTGGGGGGGGTGGGTGGTCATCCAAATCGTTTGTACATGTTAAATATAACTTATTTAATGTTTTTCAGAGACGGCAGTCATTGGAGTTTTTCATGAGTGGGAGAAAGGTAATTGTGGCATGAAACATGATAAGAAACTATTAAGGAGGCTTAGTTGCTTAGGTAGTATGGATGAGTTGTTAATGTATAACATGGACTAAATTTATTTGAGTTAATGTTGGGTGTTCTTCTTACTGTTATCATTATAGATGTAGAGCTTTTTAAGTTCACATATGAAAGCATTATAAAAAAAAAGTCACACTGCATATGAGGTACTGTAGAATTCCTACTATGAACAATGCTACTACTGTGATCAATTTCCTATCTTCTTAGATCCAGTAACAGATAAATTTCATTCAGCACATTACAGCTCTAGTAAATAGAGCCTTAGTCAATTTTCCCACCTTTATCATATTTGATTGAGCCATTTAGAGACTTAATTTAGGGAATTTTCACGCTTAAGTTGACTGTAACACTAATTTCATGTCATTAGGAATTATATTCAAATGAGCATAGCAAATCTGCTGTGGCTGTTGCTTCAGGAAATAGCCAAGCCATGTGTCCGGATGAAATCAATGTTCAAGAGCGAGATTCTCCACATATCGAGCTGTTGCCTGAGCATGAACAAGAAAGACCCCCAACATCCATGTACCAAGAAGTGGGTTGTTCTGAGTTGCTTTTTTCTACTCAATGCAGTGGAATTCCAGAACAGGAGAAAATCATGGATGTAATTGTTGAAAATGAGCCACCTAACCTGCAGAGTGCAGAGGACATCATGCATTCATTGAGAACTGATCAGGAACCTATAGGCGAAGTACAATCTGCCATAGATCTTAGAGGAGACGGTATTCAACAAGTGTCTTTAGTTCAGTCATTTTCTTCTACCCGAGGGATTGAAGTTCCTGCCCAACAGATAATTGTGGATGCAGCAACTGATAATGAGCCATCTTGCCAGCAGACTTCTGAAAATGCCATTAACCCTCTGAGACTACAGGAAGATCTTCCATTGCAGAGAACAACCACTGGAGATATGTTGAGGTATAGTGTTCAACCAGGTCTAGAGAACCAATTTCAGCAGACCTTTCCATTGATGGGTTGGGTTCCTCCTCAAGCAATTTGTGCCGATCCCTTTAAGAATGAACTTTTCAGAATATGTAGACAGGTTGATTCTTATAATAAGAAGCATGAAGAAAAGGTAAACCTTTCTTAGTTTTCCTTCATCTGCTTGGTTGGTAGATGCATTAAATTGACTAGTTTTTTTGTTTTCTTTGCTACCTGTATCTTATTTGCAGAAGGCACAACTTCACTTGGAGTGTGAACAAGAAATAGAGAAGGTGAAGAGGAAATACAATGATCTTATTGAGGATGCAGAGAGAGCATACATTCATGACAAGAAAATGCTTCAAACATTGTATGACAAGGTTTACTTACATAAGGTCTTGGCTGAAGAACTTCGGACTAAATTTTATGATCACAAGGAAGCAGCAACTTCTTTTCAAGGTATGGAACTAGAATCCAAAGGAAGTTCTTTTTTTTTTTTTAATGTTTTACTTTCACTACACAAGCATTTGCTAATGTTTGAAATGATAACTTGACAATTATCAGCCATGCTTTTATATTATGCGTGTTATCTAATTGTGGTTATACATAGATTAGCATCATCATTGTTCTAGTGTTGTCCATTATATATAGAGCCACAAGCATGGAAGTTCACATTTATTTTAAAAAATTTTCTTATCAAATATTTCTTATTTGTAGACATTTTATAATTAAAAAAGGAATGTTGAATTACATAGCATTTAGAACCTAGTTTTTCCATAGGCTATTGATACAATTCATATACCCCCTATTTTCATAATGATAGTTGACAGACACTACACTTATAAATGTCACATTTTTGGAGTATTTGGTTGAATTTTTCAGTATTTTGTATTTGTTGTATATTTTGTTTCCCATGTCATCTGGAGACTTGTTTGAGATTATGAGTTCATTTGGGTTATATGGATTGAACATATTATTTTCTAAGTTTTTTTTTTAGTCAATTAAAATTGTAGTTTGGACCATGGTGTTGTGCAACTGGCTTACAACAAACCACCCCATGTGGTCCACCAACTGCACCAATCAGTTTAGTCTAAATGCACTTGGTTGCTCACCAATTACATTTGGTGACTAGTTCAGTTTTTGCTAGCCAAATTTGCCTTCTTTTGTGTCTCATCCTTACTCCAATCCTTATTCTATATAAAACTTGTATCTTGTTCTTATAATGAGAATGAAGTTTTGTGTGTTGCTTTGGGTTGAAATCTCTTGTATTGATAGTGAATGATTCCTTTTTTCTCATCATTTGTAACTCAAGAAAAACTCCTATGAAAGATGTTCTATGTGATGTTTTATGGTGTTTAAGGCTTGGATCATCATATCCAAGGATCCTAGTGGTGAAGTTCTATGTGATACACTTCTTTGAGATTAGTTAGAACCTTTATTTTAACTTTCCATATTGTTACAACAAGCAAAGTTTTTAGTTTTCAAATCTTTGTTTTCAAATCTACTAAATTAATTTTCAATATAACTAAAAGTTTCATTTCTAAACTTCTACTTATTTGATTTTTATATAAGAGTTTTAAAAGGATTTTTAAAGATTGTCCAAAATACTTTAATGCATATCAATCTCTATTTTTTGCTTGAAACTTATACCAAATGAGGTAAAAAAATTATGAAACTTGGCTATTTAAGCTTGCAAAGAATTTCCTATTTAAAGTTTCTATTGAAATTGAGCATTGAATTTGAATAAATTGCTTTAACATGAACTATCCAACAATTAGTAAAAACTCGGGAGAAAATTCTTATGTTTATTATTGTAATCATTTGAGCTATGAAATATGCATGAATTGAGATAAAATTTGGTAGATGTCTTCTTTAATTTATCTTGACCAATTTTTATTTAGATTAGTATTTTATGTGAACAATATTTACTACTTTCTCTATTGTATAGAGTTGTTTATTAGTTTCAGTTATGTTGCAAACTTAGTTTTAAGTTTTAATAAGTCCTAACCAAACCTTTGTCAAATCTTTTGTAAAACATTTCCTTTTTATCTAGGTTTAGTTATAATTTTCTTGTATTTTCTAATTTGTTGTTGAGCCTTAAGTTTGTTCTTTTTTGTTTTTTTGTTTTCCTGCCCTAGTTTAGTGTATAAGTTAAGTTTATTTTTTCTTAACTCAACTCAAACCAAAAGTATCAAAATATTCTTTCATTGTTATCCTTCAACTGCCCTTATCGTTTGTGCCACCTTTTTCATGAGAGTCACCTCAATTCAATCTATCATCACTTATGCATGCCACGTCAACTATCATCTTAGTTAATACATGTTAATATATTTTGGAATATTTCTCTATAATCATATCACCCCAACTTAGGAAGAGAGGATGAGGGTTGGATTTTTGACAACCTTAAGGCAGCATTAGTGTCGAGACACACAACTTGTGTTCATCTCCCTTCCATTTGATTGTATGCTATGATGAGAGAAGTTCAAGAGAAGAACGCACATGAGAGGTCTTAGTTTGGCTTTGGATCTCCCTCTTCTTCTTACATCTCATATTTTTCAACAAATTAGAGCCTCTTTATGCACTTCATTAAGCCTTTGCAAAATTCTCCTCACCAGCTAATGACAAGTTCATATTTAACAAATCACCTAACTACTAACATGTTAGTTATAATTTTAGGTTTCGTAAGACTCCTTCCTCTCGTCTTAACATTCGCTTCAACCAACTATTGCGTCGTTGAGCACTTTGTTTAATGCTCTGCTCGACTTCCTCAAGTATTATAAAAGGTTTATGCACCATTGAAATGATGTTTTACCCTAAAAAAATCTCCCTTCTCCCATCTTTTATTAGCACTCCATATTTCTGTTATTTCCTCTCTTCTTGCATCAACTTGGTTGTCATGTTAAGAATCGGGGGAGCATGGCTTCACAATAGGAGTGAATTGCGAAACTCATAAATTCAATCGCTCACAAGTAATTCAACAAAAGACTTTTTAATAGTTTGTAATGTCTCTTGTAAATTAATTTTAGAAAATCTTGATTACTTTTAAAATCATTTGTATGAGAGTGTAATAAGAAAGTATACAAGTATTTTTAAACAATTCAATTCAAATCTGAATCTACGCTTAACCCCAGTCAAAAGTTTAAGCTTGCACTAAAATTGTTCTCTTTTGTCAAAAAATCAGTAGGGGTAGAACCATATAACAATCTCGAGGATCATAAAGCATCAGGCTAACTACTGGGTTGGAGGATCGCATAATTACTGTCCTAGAGAACTCAAGATCAAATGTAAAATGTGAACAATGGGATAAAGAAATAGGATAAAAGCTCAATTACAAGGTCTTATAACCAATCCAATTTAAGCAAAAGATACATTAATACAAAGTTAAAATAATGTAGGAGAGATATGCAATTTATCCCGATGGATATAGTTAGGAAATGACTTATAACTTAGTGCAATAAGTGTATAAATATGAAGGAAGGCACATGGTGAATCCTTCTTAATGATTTACTAATTAGTTATTAATCTTTTCATTGTGTATAAGAATTTGCAATCTCTCAAATGGTTTCAAAGTCCTTAAAATGATTATAATCAATTTTTTCAAAATCTAATTAAACTAGTTGGTACATCTCCTGAATGACTTATAATCTTCATTGCAAACATAACAATGCCATTGGAAAGATCACAAAAATGTTATGCAAGTTGGTGAATGACTTCTTCTAATCATCATTACTCTCGAAGTCCACTTGAATTCACCAAATTAATCGAGATTGTAACTACAAAATTGGCTTTACTAGCACAAATATACTCCATTACCATGGTTGGCTTTAATTTTCAAATGCCTCAATTGTTTCTTTGAAATCCTCAAATGTCCTTATTATCACTCATGTGACAACACCATCTATCTCACTGATTAAGACCCTTGGGTGCCCTTGCCGTCTAGCTTACCTAAAAATACTGAACCCCCCACGAACTTATTGATGTAAGTCTAAAGATGGTCAAATGCTCAACTAGGTAACATACCATAATTAAAGCTTATGTGATATAATCCCATAAAATTATCAATGTGAAGGAAATATATACTTGAACTGCTTATAAGCTAAATATCCAAATTTTGTGTTTGGGGGAGAAGGGTACCCAAAATGTTCTTTAAATGTGCTTTGTCTTGGTGGTCATGTCTTAAATTTACAAAAATTAATCTTCAGATGAACTTGACCTTAACTGTGCTATCCTAAGGTTTTCTCAAGTTAATTTTTAGACTTACTTGATATTGACAGCATGGCCTATAGTTCTCTAACCTAATATGGTGGGTGTTATTTGCCGAGTCAAACTGATCGGTTGGATTGGTTCAATTTAGCAAATTTGACTATGGTATGCAATAGAAAATTTGATATTTTTCAGTTTTTAATGTTTTTCGATTTAAAAAATTGAGTGGAATGAAATGCCATATTGTCAAGTATATTATGGTTTTCGGTTTTGATAGTTTGGTTTTATAGTTTTTTTGGCTTTGATTCAATATAAATTTCAATTTCAAGATTTTAGATATTATATATTAACCGAAGTCTGAAGGTGTACTTTGTTTTTTTTTTTTTTTTGTTCGGTTTAGTTTTCAAGCAATATTTGTTTTTTCGTTTGATTTGTTTTTTTTATAATGTTCGATTCTGCTCAATTTTTGACAAATTTGTTTCAGTTTCCAGCTTTACCTAACCGAAAATCAATCAGTTTGGCCAGTCTGTTGATCAAGTAGACTAAATCATCAAGATTCCCACCCAATCCTTTAGGTTTCTCAAAGTTGATGGTTTTCCTTATAATTCCTTAAATTAACCTTTACATTTGCTTGGCTTTGGTGATTTAATGTCAAGTCTTTTTATTTAACCTTTAGGTTTACTTGACCTTAATTCTTTGACTTAAAACATAAAATTTTTTCTAAATTATTCTTTTGATTTACTTGATCTTGATGGCCTTGGTAAGGTTCCAAAAGATAATCTTTGCATTCACTTCACAATTTTGATCCTATCCAATATTTGAACTTAATCCAAAATTACAAGCTTTTTATACCATCTCAATTATAAGAGTTCTATTACAAGAGATTTTTGGAAATCTGCAATTCAAAAGAATTATATTTCTTATGCAGTTTTAAAAGCATATTTGAGGTTTTTGTTTACCATGAACACCATGCATGCATCAATAAGATGACTCCTTTTTTTTGGGTGTAAAATGCCTGACCGTGGTGGATAATTGTAATCAATTGAAGTTAGAGATTAGCCTCATATAAATTCTCATAGCAAGGCATAATTTGATGGATAAAATGATGGAACACAACAAGCGTTGCACAGGAGAAGGAAAGTCGTGGGAATGGTAGAATCACACTGCATAAAGGAATGAATCACACTCTATGCTAATCTACTGGAGGCAATAAGAAACTTTTATTAATCAAAAACATCTAAATGTTTAAAAACTTGCAGACTCTTTAAATAAAGTTTCTTCATATACTGAAGAATTCTATAAATAACATGAAGAAAAGGATAAAAGTCAATTTATAACCTTACCAATCATTAAATAAAACAAATCTAAAATAACCAAGTATGATAAATCTAAAATTATGTTTAAATGATTTAAATAAAAATTCAAATGCTGAGATTATCCAAATCAATTTAAATCCAAATAAATTTAAAAATTATAAATTTTGTTTCCTAAAAATATAAAAAATACAAGGTTGGTGCATTCATCTTGCATCAACGATCGACTCACCTATCTATTTGAATTTAGTTCTTCTCACTTCTAAAAGGACAATATTTATGTCTAAGCTATGGCTTCCTGTTAGCCAAAAACTAAATATCCAACGTGGAAGGAATGTTGATCTTTTCTATTTACTTGAACTTTTAAGCCTTTGATTGGATATTCTTCTTGAATTTTAAACTGGTAATTAATAGCAGGCGAGTGTGCCAATTGAAAATATTGAACTATTCACAAAAAGCTCTCATTTGAGAGTGAAAATCTAAACCCTTCTCAAATTTAGGAGGAGACCTGTTTTGTTTTTGTCTGACAATGTGACAAATTTTGACCTCTTTACTGGCTGCTTGCTTTCTACACTCTAGCATTTGTAGGACGATACCAAATGTGAAGTATGGCCTTTCATCAAAATTGTAGCCAAGATAGCATCAAGTATTGAGCCAGAAAATGTACTGTCTTTGCTCTTGACGCCAAATGGTGTGCTTGACCACCAGCATCACTGCCTTGTCTAGAAAACCCAGGATAGATTAATTGTCAAATGTCACTTTAGGGAGGGGCAAAGTTATAAATTCATAGCATCCTGTTGTGTTTAGTGGGGTTAACTAATGATTTTGGTCTGCTAAATTCAAACCAGTGAGGTAGTATAGCGAGAAATTAGGTTTACTTTTTAAGTTAGGTAGATAATATAGTCATGGAATTTGATGTGTTGTGGATGATTCTTTTAGCTCGCATCTAATTGTTCAAATGCTCTTGACTTCAAAGGTGTGACCTTCTCAAGTCTCAGAGCAATCACTGGTAGTCTGTTTGTGGAAACGTGTATCACAGGTTCCCTGATCACAAAGCAAGTAGACTTGTTCGACCTTATAGTTTGTTTGCTTGAAAAAGTTTATGAGATTTTCCCCAAATGATTTCCCTTCTCTAGGTCGCTTTTTATTTCCCTTTTTTATAGGATTTTTGTTTGTAATACAACATTCTTCTATAATTGAAGTTGAACCAAATAATTAGATAGTTTTTATGAAGAACCACTTGCTTCCCTCAGGTTATTATATTTTCTGTGCATCATTAAAGATTTTTGTTTTTCCTGTAAGAGAACGAAGGAGCTCTTATATTTCTCAATCTGTAACTTACTGAAATACAAATTTCTCTTTCAGGTTCTAGCCAAATTTTATCTCAGCAGCTTCAGGCTTCACACCCTCAACCTCAGCCTCCTCCAAGGACCTCATCAGTTGCACCCCCTGTAGCTCACTCAACTGCATCTCTGCATTCTCCCATGGCAACCATGATACTTAACAACTCTTCAAGGCCAAGGCCCACAATCCCAGCCATGGCATCAACACATTCAACTGCAGCATCCAGCCAAATTCCTTCTCTCTTCCCAACAGTTACGGTTCGAGGGCCTACATCCCGCATAAGCTCGCCGTTTGGGCGTGCACCTGCCCCGCATTTGCAGCGTGCTCGATCCCATGTTTCAGATTCCAGTTCAAACTCACAACTAACTCCAGCTAATTGTCAGCTACCCTTACCATCTTCCATCTCCATTCCAACATCTTCTTTGTCACCTTCAGGTCCTTCTATAGACTTGGGTTCAAGTTTGCCTGCAACATTACCTTCTCAGCAACCATCCATCTTTCCAACCTCACAACCAGCCAGTTCTGGGCCTTCCCCAGCCAATGGTTTGGCAACCCAGATCGAGTTACCGCACATCGGAGTCGACTTACTGGAATCATTGCTTTCATCGTTTCCATTGTCCGACAATGCATTTCCCGCCTCAGGTGTGCCCAATTTAGGGACTAACAACTCACATGATGTCATCTGTCTATCGGACGACGAGTGACTTGCAATCAAGGGGAAGCATGCAACCTGGTGTTTTCATTCCAAAGCAGAAATGTGGTTATAATGTATATATTTTGCTATGATTCCCAGCTGTTTGTTCTCCTGTGGATTTAATGGCATCTTTAGGGTAACTTGGTTTTAGGGCTAACCTTGGGACTGGGCTTTGCAGTGTGGAAGGGTTAGGTGAACCAGTTTGTTCTTCCACATGAATCCATCTCTTGACTTCCAAAGCCTTTTGCTCAGAAGTTCCATTTGTTGGTACTTAGAATTTTTTGTAGAGGGGAGTACAGGAAACTAATATTGTATCAAATGATATGTGCATCTCATCTCTCTTATAATGAATGGAGATATCAGTTCCTCTTCCAATGGCTTATTTTGTTGTTGCAAGTGGTTCATGCTTAGTTTCAAATGCAGGGCAAGTGCAGCTTGATTGCTCTTTATCTCCTGGAGAAGCTAAGGGAATTAAAAAAGAAATGCTAGCTGGAAAAAAATAACGTTAAGTAAACTAAATGTAATTAACATATCAGTCAAGGTTTGAGACTCTACATTTAAGACAGCATCTCTTGAGCTCAACTCATGGGTTTTGGATCAGTGTCAAGTAAGGCCTAATAGTCGAAATCTAATTTTAATAATTTTTAAAAATCTTTAATTTTGTTAATTTGTACATGTATCAATATTTTATTGTGTTTTACAATTCTATTAATATCAAATATTGTTTTAAACTGGTTTTCAAAGTTATATGTTGTTTGTTTTGGATTTATTTATAAGTTCAAAAAATGATATACAAAGCAATTAAAGAAGAAGAGTATATAAAATAAAGGTGTGAAATTTAGAAAGAATTGAATAATCAAGGCAGTGAGTATGAAAAGATGTTATAGATAAGAAAACATACATGTTAAATTATTAAATATTAATTTATATTACTTGTTTTATATATAATTTGTATTCAATAATCCTATGAAGAATAGAGAAATTTTAGAATTTTAGTACAAAAAATATGTTTAACATATAATATACTAAGTACAATATGTTAAGTATAAAAAAAATTAAATTTTAAGCAAAGATAAAGAATGGAGCTCAATATAATTAATTGTATGTGGACTATTATTTATATATCAAACCTAAAATGAGAAGAGATAAAAAAAAATCTCAAAAAAATATATATAATATATTGATTAATAATATACAATATGTTAAGATTATAATGAACAAATGTATGTTAATAAACTTTAGAGAAACATAAGCAAGCTCAAAATGAACAATATATGTAATTGATACAAATTAATCGAAAAGAAATGTACAATACATTTTAAAAGCAATTTATGGTATGTTGATTTATGTATATATTCTAGTATGCCATTTGGATGGACAATTAAATCATATGTGGGTTAAAGAGGAACATATAATACGTATAAACGATTAAGAAAGTAAAAATTATGAAAGAGTTAAGATGGAAAAAGGAAAGCATTTGAAAAAATTATGAAAGCAATTATTAAAAGTTTGACATTATAAAAGATCAATCGAATTGAAATAAAAAAATATTAGATATTTTATTAAAAGGAATTATATAATAACTTAGGTTTTATGCATAACATTCTTGAAATTAATAAAAATTAGAATTAGGAAAGTTCATTTTTCTTTTAATTAAAATAAATAAATAATAATAAAATAATAATATATAAAAATATGATAAGAAGACAAAAATTATGAAAGAGTAAAGAAGAAAAAAGAAAAAAATTTAAAAATTTATGAAAGTAATTATTAAAAGTTTAATACTGTTATAGTTGTAAAAAATTGAAATAAAAAAGTATTAGATATTTTACTAAAAGGAATTATGTCATAACTTAGATGTATGCATAACATTTTTGAACTCAAGAAAAATTACAAATAAGAAAAGATTAAAAATTTAGGTATTATTTAAATATAAGTTTGAATGGCTCTTAATTAATGGTTAAAATAATCGTTATGCATACAATCGCATGATCGAAAAGAGTCTTAACTTGTAGATCATGAAAATTGCATGATTAGACAATTGTATTTAAGTTAGTGTTGTTTAGATATGAGGATTTTATATGGACCAATAGATCTATATCTTGATCAGGTAACTGCATCAAGATTTGTGCTTTTTTTTTTTTGCAACTTGTATTACATTTGAACCAATTGATTTTAATAAATTTTACACATCATATTTGATATTCACTTTTTTTTTTGTTAGAATTTGTACTTCCTTATCTAAAACTACTTAAATATCATCCAAAATTTTAAATAATTTAAAATTATTTATAAAAGTCTATTTTATCACATTGGGGTGTCACAAATCCTCCATTCTTATGATTCTTAAATAAAGCCTAAAATCATGACTTTTTTCTTTAAGCTTAATGATGCTTGTTTGTACTTCACTACTCATTAAGCCTTACTTAAGATAGATATTGTTCTTTTTTGTAGTAGATCTTTATTTGGTGAAAAGTTCTTTTCAAAAGAAAAAAGACTAGCATGTCTTGTTGCACTTTTTTAAACATTTGATTTTTATCACCACAAAAATTGTAACTCTACTTCATAAAATTAAGTCATTGTCTTTCAAATATACTATTATCCCTATTAAGTATAACTTATGAAGAAGTGGTTTATTTCATTAGGCCCTCTTATTGAATATTAATTCTTGCATAAAATCTCAAGTGAATGATCAAAGAGAACTATTTTGTTAATACTATAGCTTACATGTTTTAGTTTATTCTAATTTATTATTTTCTTGTCACCTTATTATTATGAGAGTAAAATTATATATATATATATATTGTTTTTTTATCCATCTTGTTTGTTATCCTTAGACTTTATTTCAACTTTTTTTGCATAATTTTGTTTTGTTTTTATTGCTTTTCACATTATACAATACCTCATAAATCTACAACAATTAATCAATTATATGTATTAGAACGAGCCACAAATCTTACGATTGAACAACTTAAAAAGTCTCAAATTGAAAACTTTAATAAAATTGTTTTATTGATTGTCGAACTTGCCACTTAAATACAAATCCTACAAATGTAATTAAGTACCTCTATTAGACTACACCATGATACATCATATGAGGGGGATGTTAATAGTCAACAAAGTAATTACATTCTTAAAAGACATCATGATGATAAATAACATTAAAAATATTTTAACTTACAATTTCACAAAAATGTTAACATAAAAGCACTAATTTTTGTTAGAGACTATGACCCAAATAAATTCTTGTACTAACTCAATCAAATAGAATACTTTTCAATTGGTACAAGATAAATGACTAGCAAATAGTTATTTTTACAAAAATGAAGCTTATTGAACATGCAAAAATATTTTGGTTAAATATTCTTACCAAAGAAGAATAAATGGGTAAAAGAGTAATGAGTTAGCTAAAAATAAAAGTAATATTAAGAATAAAGTATTGCTCAAGTAACCATGATAAGAAACTTCATTAATAATTTTTGACCTTACACCAAAGATTTTTAAGCTTGAATAAATTTAAAGATTTAGTTACTAAGATACAATGTAGTTATAATAATTAACATATAACAAATAAATTCATCTTAAGGTTATGCACATAAATTAAACAAGAGGTGAAACTTCATGGCCCCACAAACTTTAAAAGTTGTTTTTTACCTCTCTCAATTAGTAGAAATATATAAAAAGCATACATTATTATATTTTTAATTATATTTTTGTTGTCATTTATAATATTAGTTTAAATTGGATTAGATTCGAGTGATTTATTGATTTGATGGATAATTTATTTATGCTTTGAAAAATTGCTAAAATGTTAGCATTTTGCATAAAATCATATGATAAATTATAGCTACATTTGATATTGTAATATTTAGATTTTTTACACTCATTCTAAAAAAATCAGGTGTGTTAAGAGTATTGATTTATATGATTTCAACATACTTTAGAAAAAGTGTTAGTATATATGGTTATGATACAACTTGAAATAGATAACTAGTTTATGTGGTTATTACACATCTTGTAAAAAATATTAATTTATATAATATTAGACCTTAAAATGAATTGTATAGACTTAGAAAGGGTTCTAGATTTCTAGCAGATCACTAAGCATCAAATTAGTTGTATAATACATTCACCTAATTAGACAATCTAATTACTTGTTGCATGACATGTATGATTGTGATATTGATGTTGATTTATATTTCTTATACATATTTTTATAGTACATTGCCTTTGCATATGATTTTTACAATACAATTTGATTATTTCTTATTGAGCTTTGCCTCATTTCTCTTATTTTTACAAGCATAATTAAAGAGATAGGTGACTACATATGTGCTTCTTATTGGGGTAGTTGTTGATCACTAAGCATTTTTAAGTTGTTTATATTGTGCTGAGTAGTGATAATATTGATCCATTTGATTTAATAATATAATAATTAAACTTTATATTATGTTGGACCTACTTGAAGGACCGTAGATTATGTTGGATTTTATTGATGAATTTCATTATTACACATTTCATTATTATTTTTTATCTTTTCTTTTATTAATCTTGATAATAGATATTTCAATTTACATTGGTATCATGTATGCATTATTGTAGATCATAAGTTACCATAGCTTAAGATAAATCAACTCCAAAGTCATGTGATTGATCATTTGGTAAGGGAGCTTGGTCATAGTGAGCAACACATTATAAGACTGATGATTAAATTAGGAGATCACAAATTTTAGTTTAAATATCAAGCTTAATGAGTGAATAGGTGATTAAACAAATACAATGATGATTATATGAGTTGTTGCATCAGGATGTTTTAAAAAAAATGTCTAAAAAGGTTGAAAGTGGCATTAGGCATTGGGGTTTTTTATAAATTTGGGAAATTATTAAGTCTACAATCAAGCTAAAGGAAAGAGAAAGGAAAAAAAAGAATAAAGGCAAGAAAAATGAGTGTTGGGGCTAAGCAAGGGAAAATTAAGAGATTATTGCAATAGTCATATAAAGGAATAGAAGTTGGAAGATAAATGAATTCATGTTCACGAAAATACATGCAATTCGAGATCAATTTCAAGGAGAGACCACTATGAATTGATTACTATTATCTGATTTAGCATGAAATGATATTTCAAATTATTTTCATAAAGATTTACTATGTAAAAGAATATTATAATATTATGATTATGTAAATTAGAGGAAAAGAAAAAGAAAGAGCTTAAGAATACAAGTTAATAAAAAGGTAAGGTATAATTATAAATATATATATGATGGTTGTCCAATGCGACAACTGTCATTTTAGAATAAAATGTTCTGTTGATGAAGTTATTCATATTCAAAATAATATATTTTAAAGGAATATACCTAATCTATTTACTAAAAATGTTTTCTTAAACCAACTAAAAAGAAGAATAAATTAAGAAAACATGAAAAAAAGACTTAAGAGAAATTTACGTAATTTATTAAACCAAAGACAAGATATTTTAAAATGATGAAAAGATATTTTATTTCATATACTTATCATAGATTTTTTTACATATAAATTATATGTGATGATGGTTGACTTAATTTATTTTATGACTTAACATTTCATCTCAATATGAGACATAACACGAGACTTTAAAGTTGTAGTGGTATATTTTTTTTTATTATTATACTATTTAAGCTAGTGTAATAACTCGTATTTTTTAAGTACAAACATGCATAATTATTCTATTGGAATATATGAACCTTGATTTATAAGAAATGTGAGTTATATTACTTTCAAATATTGTTCAACATTGGTTTTTAAAATTATGAGCTTGCCATTTGTTTTGGATTTATTTATATGTTAAAATATGGTTTAAAAGCTAAAAAAAGAAGACATCATGACATCACTTGAAAAAGGTTGACCAGGCACTAAAATTTTACTTTATAAAGAAAGTTGGGACACAAATAAGTATTTGTAGCTCCTATTCTATTAGCTTGCATACAATACAATAAAATTGATATACGATATGTCAAGTATAAAATATATGGTAAATTGTACCTAACGTATAGTATATTAGGGACAATGTATACTATACATGAAGGGGAGATCGAGAAAGCAATTGCAACATCATTTTACTTAAGATTTGTATCCAATTTTGATTTATAGTATATAGTACCCAATTTACAAAATGTTAAGGTCAAAGCAACATATATTTAGAGAGATAAAAAGGATGGAAAATTTTAAGCTTTGAGAAAATTAAGTAATTATGCATATTTCATGTATAAAAATGAGCATTTTATGATAAATTGTATAACATATGCTTATGTAAGAATTGAAAGGCAAGTAAAAAGTAGTAAAGAAGAGTAATCAAGTAAAAAAATAAAAATAAATGTGATGTAAGTATGTTTTATTATATACATTTGAAATGTATTAATGTGAACATGATAATATGGCATCATATGATCATGTGTAATTATTTTAATCAAATATAAAATATTATTAATATCATATGATTTTTGTACAAATAAAATAAATCCTATATATTTGTATATTGCATTTTAAATATTATAAGTGTGATAACTCAAAATAAGAAAGTAAAAATAAATAAAAAAATGAATGATTATTAAGATTAAATTATAAAAGTCTTATGATCTATCTTATAACATGATATGAGATAATAAGTAAATAATATGATTTTCTTATAATATTATCTTATAACAGTTTGATATGACAAGATAAGATTACTATTATAAGCACTTAATATAATGATTTAATATGTGGAATGTTTTAGTGCTTGTGGTTATCCTTAATACTCTATAATATTATGATAAGTAGAGATGCTATCATTAAGATTGTTGTCCAATTATTATGTGCTTATAAGTTGAGGTGATGATATGTAATAATGTAATATATAAGTGATGGAATTAGATTACATGAAATAGTGATAATAATTATATAAGAAAACAATGGCTTTATATTTTGATAAAATATAAAAAATGAAAAGACAAAAAATATAAATGAGCATGACATATATGCGCATAACAGTGACATTTTTTATGAGTACTTCTTAGATATCATATTTATTTATTTATTGCTTATTTGTTATTTATGAGTTATTCCTAATTTTGTTTTATCCTTTTTTTTGCGGCTGTTAGTTTATTTGTTAAGTTTGTTATGCTTGTGTTTGTTTATGTTATTGGTCACAACACAGATATACAAAGAATTAAGAAAACTTAATGGCATGTGACATGTTTTTAAGAGCAAGTGAGTTTATGCTAACTTTTGTGATAAGTTTTTATATTAAGTATTCTTATGATTTGCATTTTATATGTATTTTGATATGTATATGGATACTTGTATAGGTGTGTGATATTCATGGATAGTATCATTGCTATAAATTTTTTTTCTTATTATTTTAATAAAAATGGATTCAAAATATATTTTTTTATTATCACTCTTACTTGATTGTTAGTTTTGCATCTTTAATGTTTTTGCATATTCTAATGTATCCCACTTTTTTGTTGCTTGTATGTGTTATCGGGTATTAAAATGAGAAGTTGTTGGGTGAGATGTGACAACTTTAATCACCAATTGAGACATCAGAAAACATTTAATAAAACCAAAAACTTAAGAACATGAACTTGAGTATCATACTTAGACATTAGCCCATAACTCTAATAATTAGAAAAAAAATATATGAAATATGAAATTTGGATTTATGGAGGATTAGAAATCCTATGGTGAGGAATTGATCATTAAAGTTGAGTGATGCATGCAAAATATGACTCGATCATCAAAGTTTAATTAGGTAGGTTGACTGTTAGATGATGTGAGTGATAGAATGAAGTTGATTATCATATGTTAATATAATATTTAAAAAATAGATGACAAATATTTAAATAAATATTTTTGAGAATTGTAAATTTTTTGATATAAAAATTATTATAAAATAGTGATTTTTGATTAATCAATAATCTTAAAGAGGGATGATTTGTAATATCTAAAATATAAAAATGAGTTTTATAGTTACGTTTGATTATTTAAAATTTAGAAGAATTTTTGAAAATTTTTGTGAATTATTTTATATTTTTTCAAAAAATCACACAACACTAAGTGGAGGTCAACTTCTTAAAAGAGAACGATGCATAGATTATTTGAAATCCAAGTACACCAAATTGGTAAAAATTTGAATTTTTTAAGTATTAAAGTTAAGGATAAATGTTAAAGAAGGATTTATTTGTGTTAAAAAAAGTTTTAAAAATTATAAAATATTAAATAGAATTAAAAAATTATAAAAATTATCAGGATCTAGGAAGATAAACTTTATAAAATTTTCTTTGACAAAAAGGTACAGCTTTCACAAAATAAAAAGTTAAAAAATTTTAACAAAATTATTAAATAAAATTTATTAAAGATTTTAAGTTTATAAATTTGTTAAAAATACTCAATATCATAAAAAAGATATAAAATTTGGTTGATAAGTAGAGCCCATAAAAAATATATATTTAAAAAATAGCTGCTAAATATTAGGAAGTATTTGAATCATAAAATGCAGGAAATTAGTCAAAGAGTTAAGATTTAATTAAATTATCATTTAATTCCTAGTATCCGAAGCGGTAGCTGCGGAAAAATGGAAAGGTTAATTAATTATTTGATTAAGCTAAACCTTATATATTATTTACTAAATCTTATGGCTAAGACGGCTGCGGCTGCGGCTGCGGCTAATATTAGCTTTATTCCTCAAGCCTTAAGGGCTGCACGGGGGACGAAAGATTTACTCCTAAACCTAATCATGGCCAATCGGAAGGGATTCTTTTGTCCGTGCATCTCTTCGCGTCCGGACGGCTTGGAGTATGTTTAGGAGCTTGATTTAAGAGGGAGAATCGACCTTCGGGGAAGCCTTCGGTTGAGAGGAGATTCGGCTGTGAGTAAGCCAGGAGAGGGAAGCTTGCGGCACCCTTGCGGAAGGAGGAAATCAAAGGAGAGGAGCGACCCTTGGAGTGGATACTTGGCGTTTGAGAAAGTTTTGAGGGGTCGTTGAGAAGGTCGGGAAGAGTCCTTGAGAGTAAAAGAACGACGGTCTCTTGCGGCAAAGAAGAAAGAGAGAGCTATTTTAAGAAAAAAAAAATTGAGAAAATATTGTAGGAGCTGAGAGAAAAAGAAGAAGGTATGGCGGCTGGGCAAGTGAAATTGAGAGGAGATTTTGTGCTGTAAAGTCAACCAAAGGAAGGAGATTGGGAATTTGCAGTGTAATGTAGTTGTACAATACGAAAAGAGGAAAGGAGAAAGTATTGTCAAAAAGCACGAAATTTGAAATCCAATTCAAAGCAAGCCCACTACAATTGGGAATTAAGGTAGCCAAACTTTGTCTCATATGTATGTTTGCTAGATGTACTATTGAAGTGATTGCTTAGAGATTATATTAAAAAAAAATTGTGTTTTGAATTAATTTGATGATGATTGCTTTTTGTTATATTGATATAAAATGTAATATTTTTTGGAGTATATTATATAGAGTTTAATTGTTTCCCATGATATAATTATAAAAATGTGCTTTAATTCAATGTTTATGTGATTTAGAAAGAAAAGAAGATGTTTTTTAATAAATTGTTTATTTGAATAAAAACTAAGTAAAAAAGAAACGGAGTTAGAACGAAAATTGGTGAAATAGGATTAAGTATGATTTTGAAAAGTGAACCAACAACGATTGTTTTAAGACGATCACTTGCTATTTAGAATAATGTTTCTACAAGTAGATGACTCACTATTCAGAATAATGTACTCGAAAGTAGGATCATTATCTAGAATAATGAAGTAATGTCAAAAGAACTATGATTAAGATTATATGAAATAATATGCTTTGGATATGCCCAATTAGTGGTCGCCCTAGTCCAGTTGACATCCTCTCCACTATTGCTACCTTAATTTTGCTGATGAGCCTCTTCCTTTCTTGTTAGGTGTGTGACACTTTTTCTATCTGCTTCTACCTCCTTATCCTCTCATTGGTCAGTTTTTTAGAATGAATCGTTGCTCTTTGTTGTAGTCCCTTCTCTCCTGGTCTTTCATTGAGAGGGATGAAGAGGAAGAAGCCTCGGGTTAGTCATGGCAAGTGTGACTCCGTCAACAAATCCTCAACCATCAAAAATGCATTCTACAACAACTAGCACTCAATTTTTGAAGAACTCTTACTCTGATTCTTCCTGTGATATCATTGATTATTTTGCAATCTTATAATTTTCTCTCCTGGGTACTTGAATACTCTAAATCTTAGTCCCAATTCCTTTGAACAATTTTCTATTGAAGGTTTGATGGCATTTCCCTTACAATTGTCTAAAACCCTTAATCATCTTGCCATCAACTCTAGTTTGATCAACCTTCTTAAGTAACTAATCCTTACCTCCTGAGTCTTTGATTTCTTCATCGTCACTACTTAAAAAAGATTGGAAACATCTATTTACAAGACAAAATCACATTGATTAACACTTTGACTTTGTCCTTGTTATTGGCTTTTCAACTTTTGTCTAGGATATTGATTTGGATAATGAATTATAAAGAACTTGCATTATTTGTTTTTGTGTACTTAGACACCTATTATATTGACATCTCATGGATGTTGTATGAGAAACCTCAAAACGTTTTGGTGCAATTGATATATTTGCTTTTCATGAGGGGGATTCTTTTTATTTATGATATCCAACAAGGAAGACTTTGTGAGGATTCTAAACTTGGATCTTTGGCTTATGAGGGTTTTAGAACATTGGTCCTCAAGCAATGGATTCCATTCGTTTACCTCCAATAAGAAACCATTCTCATTTTGGGTTAATTTTTCAGGGGTCTTATTGCAACTTAGAAACATGAGTGCATTCAAAAAATCTATTTGATGGATCAATTGATGGCCAACCCTAGGTGTCCTACATTCACATGTTTTTATGTGGAGGTGAAAGTCTCGTGCTCTATTCACTCCTTTATTAACCTTGACATCAATGAGTCTTTTGTTGAACAAGTGCAATATGATTGGTAAAAGATGTTTCCTTTATAGGGAGGATTTTGTCAATGACAATCTGTTCATTTATTGTGTGGTGCCATGATTAGAGATGAATATGGGAAAATTCTTATGAGCTATTATTTTGTGCAATTTGTGGAGCTGCTCAGGGATAAATGAGGGATGACAATGATAATATTGGTTTGTTTCTTGACAAAGTTTGGGGGATCTGATAGGATGTCAGATTTTGAATCTTTTATATTTTGAACTTGTGAGAGTAAACTTGACCTTGTAGATGTTGATACCCATTTGGCATACAAAAAGTTGTGGATTGGTTCTCTTAGTTTTGTCACTTTTGCTTTTTTACAGTGTATGTTGGACAAGAACAAGGGATTACCTTATTCTTCATTGCTGTTAATATTGGTCCAATTGTCTCAGATTCTCCAGAATATTCTCTTATTCATATTTCTGACTTCTCAGCAATCCTATCTGACCTTGACTTATAATAGCCTTATGGATGGGAAAATGATTATATACTACTCATTTGATACATGCTCAAGCCTCTCTTGATAACCTTAGCCTGTCACATCATGTCTATCAACTCTCTTATCTATTTTGATCCCCAAGTCTTACCATAAAACATTAAAACATTCTAAGTGGTAGCATGCCATGGTTGAAGAAATATTAGCTCGTCTTTCACAAAACTTGGGAATTTGTATTGATGCCCCTTTATATTGATAGTGTTGCTTGTTGTTAGGAATTTAGCCTTCAGTATAAGTTGAATGGTATCATTGATTGTTACAAGGCTCTCTTGGTTGTCAAAGGTTTCACCCAAATTTAATGTATTAATTACCATGCAACTTTCTCTCATATTACTCATTTTAATTTGATTTATTTCATGTTTTCTTTGACGTTAAATTAATACTTGTCTATGTTTTATCTCTATGTCAAGAATGCCTTTCTTTATGACGATTGTCTTGAGATTTTTTTTATAAAGCAACCATCAAGGTTTATTGCTCAAGAAAAGGAAGAAAATCATGTTTGCAAGTTAAGAAAGTTATTTACAGCACGAAATAGAGTTGTTAAACTTGCTTTGGATTATAGAGTTGTCATGTACTTCATCCCATGTTCATCACGAAGAGTACTTTTGATATTGTCATCCTTGTTGTATATATGGATGATATTCTTGTTTTTAATTGTGATTTCACAAACTTTGACAAGGCATGAATATGTTATGAAGAATTTTGTCACACAAAAGATATGATATGCCCACAAAACTTCTTTTGGATTGAGATAACTCATAATATGCATGAAGTTGTCTTGTTCAAATGGAAAATATGCATTTGATTTACCATATGAGACAATTTTTCTTGTTGTCAAGCTCATTGAGACTTCAATCAACCTAAAAAATGCACTTTTAGGATAATGATGGTGAGCTCTAAGAGGAGTTTTTGTTGTAGAATAGCGGGCAAGTTGATCAACATAATTATTACTCAATCAATATTTCTTTTGTTGTAAATTTTGTTAGTTAATTAATGGATAAAGCTAATTGAAACCAGTATGATACTTTGCCATAGTTAAACTGGGCCATGAAATTACAATATATGAGCATAACTTTCTGTAATATGATGTGTATTAGATAAACTAAGCAGAAGTTGTTGGGTTTGTGATGTTTAGGATTGAAAAGGTTGGGGAGTGATAGTCAGATTATGTCACAACGAATCACTAGAAAAGAAGTGGTTCTTGGCTGCCTTTTAAATTAAGAGGCATAGAAATGATTCGTCTTATGTTAGAAAAGAGAAGATTTTGAGGTATATATACAAAATTATAATCTTAAGATATTGAGATACCTTATTTGAAAAAGTATTTTTTTTTAGCTAGTATTGGATGGTCAATGGAGGACAAGATCGTGATTAGTATGATTTGGTTGTGGCACTGACAAATTGTTACACCATAAAAATTCATTTTACATAAATTATTATTAACAAATTTGAAATTGGCTCAGTACATTGGGTTTTGGATAGTTTTCGAGCGTGTGCTAAACTTTGCTACAACATTGGAATTAGCTCAAAGTTTTGAAGTACATGTAATTTTGGAAAGAAACGGGCTAACCCTTGGCTTGCTATTGAATCAAAAAGAGCTTTTTTCTTGTTCTCTGTAGTGTATCAGGCCTAGTTAGTTTTTCTCAATTAGAATCTCAAACTTTGAAAAAGAACTAAATGAAGTGAGCTAGACTTTCATCAATTGAGTAAAAAGGTGCTTTTAATGATTTCAAAATGTAAAAGCAATGTATAGCATGCAGGATTGTAGTGGTCAGTGTTAGGAAAGATTTGAATTTTTTTTTGTGGAGTACAATAATCTGTCTTATTCTATGTAGTTCAGTTGCAATATAGTAAAGATTTGCATTAATTAGCCAGCAGCCAGTTTAAAGTTTTTTGAAATAATATGATGGAATTTTTTATAAAATTATAATTATTGTCGTTTGTGAGCTACATTTACTGCATACTATATAAAGTTTTATATATTTTTGTTTATATTAGTTTTCTATTTGTTCTGTCTTCTTTTTGAGTTTTCTTAGTCATTGGATTTTCCAGATCAGAGTTTGATGGTGGAATGCCTGGTGCAATTGGTGCACAGAAAACAATTTTGTTGTTGTAGATGGCGAATGATAATTATAAACCTAAGAGAGCCGGTGGAAGCAAACCTGGTTATAATTTTGGTCGAACATTCAAATACCTTATAGGTGTGTTTTCTATTTTTTGATGTCTTAATCACTCATGTTTTGCCTTTCAATCTGGTTTTTTGTACTGTTAAACATTTCTTTGTGTGAATGTTTGTTTATTGGAATTGTTTTTCTCTGTTTGATGTTGCAGCAACCCAATTTCTGTCGAGATTAATTCCATTTGTATTCAATACATTGATTGCTAGAGACCTCAATGAAGCTGATTATGCGGTAATGCAATGCTAATTTCTTAGTCCTTTAGTAATGACTGATTGGTTGTTAGTTTGTTTGTAACTAAGTTAAATATTCCATTTATGTTTTAGCTTGTATGGTATAAGAGGTTTGAACCTACATACTCACGGTGCTCTACTTTATAAGAATTTGACTTAACTGAAGTGCAGTTGATTTCGTTTAAAACTTCCAGTTTTATTGAAAAAGAAAGGACCAGAACGTCCAGCTTCAACTGTTTTTCTGTTTGACGTTATTGATGGCCAAAGGTTCCTGTTGTGGTTCCAGCTAAACCTATGTATTTCTTCTGCATGGTCTTTAAATAGTTTTAGGTTCCTTTTCATATAGCATTTCACCTGGTTAAAAAAATGTCCTAGCTTTTATCTACAATTATCTTTTCTCTTAGAACATTTGTATATTTTTTATTTTGGTCATGATTTTTCAGACAAGAACCATTGTTAGGCAACAACCGTTGGAAAGTCTTGTTTACCTTGGCATCTTCAAATGCTTGTTTCCTCAGAAGGCTATGATACTGTAGCATTTGCCTGGCACAGGATGGCGTTTGGAAAATTTTGTAGATTTTCAAATGTTCTGCTTTTCAAAGCACTTGTTCAGTGTTATCACATTGATTTTCTTGGTTCTCCAATTTTATCTCCTTGAACAAAATACTTTCTTATCAATATTTACTGAAGTAAAATAATGTCTCTTTTACTTAGCTGTCATTTTTATAGAGGAAAAATGCTATGTGGTAATCATATATTTGTAATATCTACATAAAGGAAATTGCTAAAAAATAAGAATAGGGAGCTTCTTTTGTTTGTCATATTTATAAAGAGCTCGTCAATCTTCTTCTGACTAGTGCCGTGCTGTCAAACATAAATAGAATACAATATAGGGAATCTCTTTGACCTTCAATGTGTCTAGGGTAGGGACCTATCTTCTTCGTAGGGGGGCCCTCCTATATGGTAGTGCTAATGTACTATTTACCAAAACCAAAATATGTGCAAGGGTTCAAACGCTCGCCTCTCTTTAAAGTAAAGATCAATGGTAACTGTGCTAAATCACAGGCGTACACATGCTTATGTGCTAGGTAATGCAATGTTGTAATCACATTTGTAATATCTACTGAAGGAAGGGGTTAGCCAATAGGGTTATCAAGTCATATTTGTAGCCATACTAGGCAGTACAACAGTAAGTTCTTACAAAACTAAACTATCTGCAAGGATTCAAAATGTTGCCTCTTTAGAAGGCCAATGGCAATGTCATGGGGATGGGTGTCTGTAGGTTTTGTAATCCTTTGGTCTCTCATTTTGAGTTCCTTTACCTCGTTTGTTACATTTTCCCAAAAAAAATTTGGGAATGTCAACTATGCTCCACTCACCAATTTACGCATGCCTATTTCTTAATGTATTATGCACTTGTTTGTTCATTGAACAAGCAGCCTTAAAGAAATATGTAATCACATGTACTAACTATTTGTGTTGTTATATCTTCAGTTTTTTTCTTCTTTTAATAATACCATTAAGCTTTCTTATCCTACCTTTTCTATATGCTTTTTCTTTTGTAGTAGTAATTTTTTTTGATACTTGTTTTGTTTTGTAATGTTTGAATTATGTTATAATATTGCTTTTTTATCAAATTTCCTTCCTTTTGCCTTATTCTACAGCTCAATGCGGTAAAATTTCCTCTCTTAACAATGTCTATCTTATTTATAAGTCGAGATGGATTTCGTCGTGCTTGCATGCGGAAAGATTTACAATGGTAATGCCTTCTTTCAACATTTTTTCCACTTTGTTTACGATGACAAGTTAGGTTCTTTTGGGTATGCTCATGAATTGAAAAGTTTGAACACTGTATTGTTTCTAGAAGACTGCCAGGCAGTCTAGAACCCAGCACTTGTTTTAATTTGTTTAATCCCCTTTATACCGGAGCTCTATTGCACTAGGCTGCTACAACCCTCTACTTGACTCTCTCTGAAAAAAGCATGGATTTTCAAGTCCCATACTGCTTTATAATCACCAATCCACTTCTCACAAAATAACGTGGGTTCACAATCCTTGACTGCATCTGTCTGGATAGCCAGATGTATTGTTCCTTTTTTGGAGAAATAATGTGGCAAAATTTGTTTGTGTTCTAAAATTATGGACTCTGTAAAACCATGGTCACTTTTATTGGCCAATTTATTTCTTGTTTCTTCCATTTTTCTTTTTTGCTTGTACTTTAAGAACTTTTGTCCTGTGTGCAAATTGTTCAAGGGAAGCTGTATGCGACTAGGATTTTGCCTTCTTCATTCATGCACCTGTTATACAAATTGTGTTTTTAGGGTATCATCCAACATTTGTCCACTTATTTTCTTTTGGTTGTATTGTACTTTATTACTTGTGATGGCAAACTATGCATTAGAGTATTTCTTTTTGCATTAATAGATTGCATTTTGATTAACATATGTGCTTTTCTCTGTTGCAGTAATGGTTTGATGGATGAAAATGCAGCACGGTTGTTGAAAGTAGCTTGGCTGACTTTTCCGGTTGGCATCATTGTCACCTTTGCTCTATGTAGCCTTTTTTTCTGGATTGAGAAGTTCAGGAATGTTGCCTCTGATCCAGTTGTTATTGGAATATATGGTAATGATTAAGTGGTCCCCATGTTGCATATAAATACTAGAAAACTTTGCATAGGCCCTTTCGGTTGCAACAACTATTTGTAGCACTTTTTCAAAGTTAATTTGCATAAGAAGAATGTTAAAGATTGATTAGGATTATGGTATGGGATCTAGGGTAGACTATGCATGATAAATGCAAGTTGCTAATGACTTGTGTAACAGACAATGCCATGTAATGATCTAAATCATGACACGGTATTGTACTTGTGAAAAAATAAGTTTTTGCCATTATTGAAGGTGGCTTGGCTTTACGAATCCTTCTCTAACTCCTCTTAATCCATTGTTGTGTAGTATCCTTCTTAATGACCTTATCATTCCCATTTTGTTTGTTTTCTCTTTCTTGTGCAAGTAACTTTGGTTCTATGTTAAACAATGGTTTGCGAATGTTATTCATAAATTATTTTAAAATGGCATAACTCGTAAAGTGAGTTCTAATATGTCCTTATGTTATGTAAGAAAATTGAATTGGTCATAGCTTAACACCTTCAGATGATGTAGCAATACTGAGGCTGTTTACAAGATCTAGGATAGAGTCCCACTTGCATACTATTCTAGATTTTGTCAATTAAAAAAATACATTACAGATAGTAAGTGATATGTAGATCCACAGAGTTGCTAAAATTGTAGACAAATATCTGGCTAGTCAACTTGTAATACTTTCTAAGTTGTGCAAATATTTTAAACCAATAAATCTTCACTTCAAGGTTTTGTCATGGATGCTAAGTTATATGAGCTGCATTGGAGGAAAATGAGTTAGAATTCAAGATAGATTACTTGTTCAATACTAGGCTTTGTTAGGCAAATTCTAAGCTAGGATCAAACTTTTTAATTTTACTATTTCCATGGGGGATAATGTCCAGAAAGAAGTAATCCACTTTTTCTTATGAGTTAACCATTAATCATTGTCTTTAATGAGTGTTATTATTATAAGTCTATTTAAAAATAATAGATTATAGGCTAAGTATCCTTCTTTTAATGGAGTCTGTAATTGTATCTTGCAAACTAGAACTGATCTACTTTGTACAAATGTATTGAATGATGACTCCTTATGTGGCCATAAGACCTATGCATATTTTATGTGGTTGTTGTACTTCAGCTCCTGCAAACTAGAACTGATCTACTTTGTACAAATGTATTGAATGATGAATCCTTATGTGGCCGTAAGACCTATGCATATTTTATGTGGCTGTTGTACTTCAAGATTTTGTTTGGAATGGCTTTGGGTTAGTGGACATATTGTCTAACATTCCGAATTACTTTGGCCTTGGGTCGGAAGGAGCTGAGAGCTGGAGCTAGGGTGAAGAAGAGGCGGTGGTTGCTGCTCTGAGAACCAGTAAGAAAAGTGGAAGCTTATGAAGTAGCTGTTGTTAGTTGAGCTGCTGTAAGCTTGAGAAAAGCAAAAGCTGGAGAAAGAAGAAAGCTGGTTATTGCTGCAGCGAAGGAAGAAATCAGTGAGGAGCATGGCAGCTAAAGTAGTGAAGCTTGCTGAAATACTTGAGTGAGGTGTAGGAAGCAAGGGAGTAGCTGTGTTGAGTTGAAGGCAAGGAAAGGTTTTCAGCAGAAAGAAGCTTTGTTAGTACTGCTGTAGAAGGTTTCCTGGTAGAGTTTTTGCTATTGCAGTAAAGAAATCAAATTCAGAGAAATCAGGGAATTTTTTTTCTTAAGCACAATCTTGCTGGAACTTTTACAAAGATCTGGTATTTATTTGAGCAGTTAGCTCGAGAAAATTAAGATAGATTTGTGCTAAAGCTTTGCTTTTGAATTTTCTTTAGTTAGCTGTTTAGCTATGGTAGCAAGTAAAAAAGTGAAGGATTGTGGGCTGCTGCAACAATTTCAGGAAGCAGGAAAGCAAATTCAGAAATTCTGGGAGTAGTTTAGTGTTGTAGCAAAGGATCTTGAGAGAAATCCTCTGGAAAAGCAATTTGAGGAGCTGCTTGCATGAAGTAGAATTGTAAGGTAAGTTTTTTTAGAATGTTTATTATAACTTTGTTCTAGCCTTCGTGTTTGAATTTGCTTCTTTGCTGTCTAGTTTGCATGTAGTGAGAACTGTTGTTTTAGTAAGAGTTTGAAGTTTAGTTTTGTTGAGGTTTTTGTTTCAAGTTTTGTCCAGCATGATTTAGGACTAGAAAGGATTACTTTTGTAAAACTTGAGTTATTTTCTTGCTTCAATTGTGATTTTTGGTGTTTTAAGCAAAATAAGAAATTAGTAATATGTATATTCAACAAAATAAGCATATTGTGATGATTTGTGCACATTTTGATTGTGCAGAGAGAGAAAAGGGAATAATGGAAAGAGAACCTTCACAGAAGAACCAGAAAGATTAAGTTATATAGTTGTGATATAAGTACGGATTGTTATCTCTGTTTATGAGTATGAGAGTATGACATTATCTAATATGAGTATGCATGTGTTATGAAATGAAGGGCCGTGTTTATAAGCATCAATTAATGTATGTGATGCAATGTAGTTATTTGCATCTATATAATGCATTTAAATTCTTTGTGTACTAAATCATTTTTTGAGGAGAATGCTAACAAGAAAAAGGGTAATATTGAGAATTATGTTTTGGTCACTTGAATATTATGATGATGACATGATATGTAACGATGATGAATTGTCTTTCTCATGACATTATCCATAGTAGTCAGATCTTGTTGTCACTATAGGCTTGATGAGGGGAGATGATGTGATGCTACTATTGCTATGGGATGAGTGGTCTTATATTAGACCTCTTTCTCAATTATTTTAATACATTTAGTGAGCTAAGCTCCACTATTACTATGGGTTGGATGAGTAGAGATGATAACATAATTGTTATCGTTATGGGTTGAATGAGCGGAGATAGTATGATACCACTATCATTATGTACTGGATGAGTAGTAAGGAGATGATATGTCTATAGGCTGAGATTTTGATATAAACTGATGATATGCCAAATAGATATGAGATGTGATTAGATCTCATAGAGTTGTGAATGATGGTTGTTTAGAAAAAATTGAGCTCTTATTTTTAATAAAGAAAAGAATGAAATAAGAATTTGAGGAATGAAAAAAAGAAATGTTAATGTGAAAATAAATTTTTGATTATACACATGCGTAAGTCTAAGCATGCTTACATCTCATTGACATGTTTTTGTTAAAAGTTAATCGATGTTATACAGTTGCTATTGTTCTATCATGACTTTGGATTATTATCCTCATTATTTATTAGATGTGTTGTTTGTTATTAATTTATCTATTAAGTTATGATACTCATTGTCTATTTACATTGTATGACTGTCTGTAGACATACACAGAGTTAGGGAACATAGTGGCAATTGACATAGGTTTTGGGAGAGTATTGTGGATAAGTATGGGTTATTATTATCATACATTATACTTATTTGGGAATATCTTTGGATTTTAAATTTTATGGTTTTGCTAGTATTTGTTGTGATTTACTAAAGATTTTGATTTGAAAAGATTTCTATATTTTATTATCACCCTTGCCTGAAGAATTGAAAGTGTCCACGATTATTTGCTTACTCTGATGTTTTCTCGATATTTGCAGCATTTTATGTTTTATTGGATAGTAAGGATTGGCATGACGTGACATATTGTACTTTAAGTCTCTATTTGGTATTAGGATACTACTGGACAAATGTGAATTGACTATATTGTCTAACAGTTATTTTGGTCCTAGGGTAGCTAACACTTAACATTGGGTTAGATCCTATACCATCTCAATTGGCTAGTTACCTAACCCAATCTCCCTTTACATTTGTTAGTTATCCCAAATAAACTTTTGGATGATGCTTAGTCAAGTTTAGACATGGGCAGCCAATGCACTAGTGGATGATGGCAAACTATGACGACAACGACAAAATCATAGCCATCTTGGCTTAGCTTAGTAAATCCACCAAAAAAAATGGGGTAGGAGATAGCTAATTGGATTAGCCATCAAACATTAATCTAGACTAACTTATTTGAGTAAGATTTTCCTCGGGTACATTAACTACCATTATCGTTGCCCACCATACCAAATAGGGCATAAAATTGAGCTTTAGAAATCATGACCATTTATGGCTTTTCTAGTATGTCTAATTGATGTAAGGAAAATGATCCTAGGTTTTGAGAGCCGTGGCATGAGTTGGAAGCGACAACCATAAAAATTGAGCAAATTTTGATTGGAAAAATTGGAAAATCTTGAAAATAGCTAGGATTTTCAAAAATAAACGAAAGTGCAAACTAGGGGTAAATTAGTGAAAATGATTAGTTAGAGATGGAGATGGGCAAAGAGGCAAACACAATTTAACCAAGACTACAAATATATCTTATTCTTTTATAATGAGAAGGAAACGGCCAAGCTCATAATATGTCAAGTGCAGCAGCAAAAAAAAAAGAACTCCAAAAACAAGTGGTATTCCTAACACATATTATGGATTGTGTGGGAGATGTATTGTACATTATGCAAGTGAGATGTTCAATGTCCATGAGATGGGAACAAAGTTATGTTAATATCCTAAACTTCCTTGCTCGACACTGATATGCATTGCATTATCAACAATACATCAAATTCTCACAAATTCGTGCATTGCATTGTCGTTCTTGTAGATGATGCAAGGTGAAAATGACAATCTCGACAGGATAATTAATCTCATTGGTGTTTGGAATGGTTCATACATTTTTGTATGATTCTACAATATGTTTTGTTGAATGCCACACTATTTATATATTGGATATGCCAATTCCAATTGAAGTGTCTAGGAATACATGCTCAAATGGTTGAAGTACACAATGAAATAGGAGAATGTACATGTTGTACTTAATAAACTCTAATGTGTTATACTTTAATGGTCCTTTAGCTTTGTATTAAATTGTTTTAGCTCATCTATGATATATATCACAAGACTTTTTTTAATAATCAAGAAGATTCTATTATAAGAAAAAGTTTTGAACTTGTAAAAAGACATACATTACAAAAGCTATTGGAAAAGTGTCTTTTCCTACATGATAGGTAATCTTTTTCAAAAAACAAAATGACTTAGTGTTAATTGCAAATGGCTCTTTCATGTTTGCCTAATTAAGATTGCAGCTCCCATGAGTTTTAAAAATAGTTTGATGGGCCTTCAGAGTTTTGTATATTGTACAATTAGATCCTTAGTTCATATTTTTTTTAAGTACCCTTCCTCAGATGGATTTACTTGCATTATACAAACTACATTGATCTATATGACATTTTGTAGTTTAGTAACAAAAAACTTTTACAGAGTTGCTGTAACATTAATAGTGTTATTTAATTACTTTTGAACTCAATATTTTTGGATTTGATATGATTTACTCGTGGACTTTTGTTGCATATGCAGCTATTAGCTTTCTTACACTTGTGTTGTTGAAATATCAGCCCACACATTGACTCACAAAACAATTGGTTTGCCTTATACTTTTTGGATTGTGGGAGATTTATTGTCATGCAAGTGACATGTATAATAAATACAAGATGAGCATAAAGATGTAAAATGTCTTAAACTTACTTTTTCTCTACTCTTATGCATTACGACATGATTATGACATCCAATTCTCAAAAATACATGCATCACAGCTCATGTTTGTGGATTATGAAAGTAAAAAGTATATAGAACAGGGTTTTTGGGACATGACAAAATTAATGTGAATGGTCCATGTGTTTTTATATATTTGTCTGATATGTTTAACTAAATGCCACTTTATTTATATCATGGATATGCCAATTCCAATTTAAGCGTTAAGAAATATATACTCAAGCTTAGATACATATTAAAATGAGAGAGTGATAATATTATACTTAATAAACTCTAATGTGTTGCACTTTGAGGTCCTTTTGCTTCATGTTAAATTTTTGTTGCTCATGTATATAATATCTATCGCTTGAGATATGTAATAGACCAAAAGTTTCTATTAGGCTCGATTGAGAAGAAAAAGTTTTGAACTTGTAAAAAATCTTATATACAAAAACTATAAGCAAAGTGACTTTTCCTTAATGATAAGTGATATTTTTCAATGAAAAATAATTAAGTAGTATTAATTGAATAAAGTCCTTTAATGTTTTGTGAGTTTAAAAAATAATTAGATAAGATTATAAGTATATCTTATCCTTTTATAATGAGAAGGGGAAAGTCAAGCTCACAACATGACAAGTGCAACAGAAAAAAAAAAAAAAAACTACAAAAACAAGTGGTATTCTTAACACATTATGGATTGTGTGGGAGATGTATTGTTTGCTATGTTAAGTAAGATGTTCAGTGTTCATGAGATGGGAACAATGTTATGTAACATCCTAAATTTCTTTGCTCGACATTGGCATGCATTGCGTTATTAACAATACATCAAATTCTCATAAATTCATGCATTGCACTGTCATTCTTGTAGATTATGAAGGTGAAAAGTATATAGAAGAGGGTTTTATAGACATGACAAAATTAATGTCAATAATCTATGTTTTTATATATTTGTATAATATGTTCAACTAAATGTCACTTTATTTATATCATGGGTAAGTCAATTCCAATTAAAGTGTTAAGAAATATATACTCATGATTAGGTACATACTAAAATGAGAAAGTGATTATGTTATACTTAATAAACTCTAATGTGTTGCACGTTGTGGTCATTTTACTTAGTGTTAAATTTTTGTTGCTCAAGTATATGATATCTATTGCTCACAATATGTGACAGACCAAAAGTTTTTATTATGCCCCATTAAGAAGAAAAAGTTTTGAAATTGTAAAAAATCTTATATACAAAAACTAAAAGCAAAGTGTCTTTTCCTTAATAATAAGTGATCCTTTTCAATGAAAAATAATTCAATAGTATTAATTGAATGTCGTCTTTTAATGTCTTATGAGTTCAAAAAATAATTAGATAAGACTACAAGTATATCTTTTTATAATGGGAAGGGAAAAGCTAAGCTCATAATATTGCAAGTGTAACAGAAACAAAATAACTCCTAAAACAAATGGTATTCTTAACATGTATTATGGATTGTGTGAGAGATGTATTGTACATCGTGCAATTGAGATGTTTAATGTCCATGAGATGAGAACAAAGTTATTTAAGATCTTAAACTTCCTAGCTCGACACTAATATGCATTACGTTATCAACAATACATCAAATTCTTACAAATTCATGCATTGCACTATCATTCTTGGAGATTATGAAGGTGAATAGTATATAAAAGTTTTTGTAGACATGACAAAATTAACGTCAATAGTCCATGGTTTTTTACATATTTGTACAATATGTTCAGCTAAAGTTTTTGTAGACATGACAAAATTAACGTCAATAGTTCATGGTTTTTTACATATTTGTATAATATATTCAACTAAATACCACTTTATTTATATTATGGATATGCCAATTCCAATATAAGTGTTAAGAAATATATACTCATGCTTAGGTACATACTAAACTGAGAAAGTGATCATGTTATACTTAATAAACTCTAATGTGTTGTACTTTGAAATCCATTTGCTTTGTGTTAGAGTTTTGTTGTTCATGTATATGATATCTATCGTTTGCTATATGTAACAGACCAAAAGTTTCTATTATGCCTCATTAAGAAGAAAAAGTTTTGAACTTTTGAAATTTCTTATATACAAAAACTACATGCAAAGTGACTTTTTCTTAATGATAAATGATCTTTTCCAATGAAAAATAATTAGTAGATTTAATTGACTATAGTCCTCTAATGTCTTGAGTTAAAAAAAAATAATCAGACAAGTATTTAAAATTTTGTAGATAATACAATTATGCCTTTAGTCTATATTTTTAAAATTGCCCTTCCCTTAGACGGACTTACTTTCATCATATGAACTAAATGATTTGTATGATTATTTTTGAAAGAAGGTTTATGAATAAAAAATTTTTTATGGATTGAGTTGTAGCATGTCTGAAATTATTTGAACTTATTTGGCTAAGTTTAAAACTTGGAAAGCTTTTTGCAAATTATGCAAACATAAGTAACTTATTTGTAGTCAACAAAAAATTATTAATCGAAGTAGATTTTTATTGAACTCAACAATCGTGTTTTCCATATCATTTACTCATGAACATTTGTTGCATATTGTGTTATCAATTAGCATCCTTGCACTTTTATTGATGAACTCTATGCCTAAACATTAACTTAACGTGTAGGTCAATAAAATTGAGTAAATGGTCATTTCATTTCTCTTATGAGATAAACTTTTTTTCAATTTCATCCTTCTTGCTCTTGCACTCATGAATTTTATCAATATTGACCTTTTTTCAATTGTATTTTTAATCTAATTTTAATACTCAAATCTTCAGGATTTGCTTGTATTCTGGAATTATTTGGAGAACCGTTATATATACTCTCGCAAAACTTGCTTCTTCTGGAATTGAGATTGTTTATTGAAACCATCGCAACTTTAGTTCGGTGCATGATAATCTATATAATGGTCAGACAAGAAAGCATGGTAAGGCATCTTAACATTTTTTTTAGATTTTTTCCAAGAAACAACCTTGGATTTGCAGTGAAGTTCTATGGAAGATCAACTCCTTGAGTACCATACTACATACTAGATTAAATTCTAATGACAAAAACATTTGCTAGATTTTCCTTGTGCAATCTCTTACTTGAAGATAATTTCACACTTTAAAGTGATATTATATTCGTCAATTAGAGGCTAGTACTATAAATTCAAATTATTTTGTTGTTCAAATAGAGAAACTAAATAGAATAATCTGAATATAATTTCTCTTTTTTGTTTAAGTTGTTACTTATATAAAATCATGGAATACATCAAGGAAGAAAGAATAAATCATACAAGGAAATATAGTTTTATACATAATTATAAAATATAATTAATTTTCCCATAATCAGTGAATCTAGAAAAAAATAGAGAAGCAAATCTGAACGGATATAATATTAAATGTACACAAATAAGGTTACAAATCTGTAGGGTATCAATGCAAAATAAAAGAACCTTAAGGCATCACATGGATTCAAATGCTTCCTTTAACCCAGGGAATATAGGTTTATCATTTCCAGTTTGCTTGCAGTTTCTGAAATCTTTCTAGGGGCAGACCTTTGAAAACATCTTCTATAAGCATATATGGGATATTAATTAGAATATTATCCAGTTTTTTGTTGATGAAATGTCACCCAAGTTTTTGTCTTTATGTTGAAGTAGATTATGTGCAATACTAATGGCAATATTATACAGCTTAACAAGTTCTTTTTTGATCTTAAGATCGTCTAGAATAATGTTTATTTAAAGCAGTTCACATATCGTTAATTTATGGTTCTAAATTTTGCCTCTACATTTGATATAGCTAGAATATTCTTTCTTTTACTCTTAAGAGACCAGATTATCTCCCAAAAGACGTGCAGATGTCTGAATTTGATCTCCTATTGATTAGTGAATTTGCATAATCAGTATTTGTGTATATTTCAAGAGTTATTTTATCATCTTTTTGAAACCAAATTCTAGTCATTCTTTCACATGTTTGAAACCAAATTCTTCTTGATAGTGTGGTTTTTAGGTTGTGAAGAATACAATTAATCATATGCAAGTGTTCTTTGGATTATACAAAAATTGTATCACCACTCCCATGCAGTATGCAATATCAGGTTTGGTCTGGATAGATTTATCAACTTAATATCCACCTTTACTACATTTCTTTATTTATAGCACTCCCTAAATTGTTGTCTTCTATTATATGGCCATTGTCAATAAGAGAAATTGCAGATGTCTGAATATTCTTTCTTTTACTCTAAGAGACCAGATTATCTCCCAAAAGACGTGCAGATGTCTGAATTTGATCTCCTATTGATTAGTGAATTTGCATAATCAGTATTTGTGTATATTTCAAGAATTATTTAATCATCTTTTTGAAACCAAATTCTAGTCATTCTTTCACATGTTTGAAACCAAATTCTTCTTGATAGTGTGGTTTTTAGGTTGTGAAGAATACAATTAATCATATGCAAGTGTTCTTTGGATTATACAAAAATTGTATCACCACTCCCATGCAGTATGCAATATCAGGTTTGGTCTGGATATATTTATCAACTTATTAACCACCTTTACTACATTTCTTTATTTATAGCACTCCCTAAATTGTTGTCTTCTATTATATGGCCATTGTCAATAAGAGAAATTGCAACCTTCTCTATCAACCTTATTATTTCCTTTAGAGGATCTAGGATATACTTCAAATAGATTAAAAGTATGTTGTTTACAAGAACAATTTCATACTTTGCTTTTTGTTTCTTTTAGAAAATCTCGTACATGTTTTATATGGGGTAAAAATATGTTTTTTTAGAGAAGTTACCTCTATACTCAAGAAAAATTTGATCCTCTCAATGTCTTTGATTTCAAACCTTTTTACTAGCATTCCTTCAAAATATTCTCAGTTTCATCATTTCTTGTGTTATTAATATCACCAGCATAAACAAATATTGTGACTTTCCTTCCATCTTGGTGTCTAATGAAGAGTTTGTGGTCTCCTTGGCTTTATTGATACCTTAACTTCTTCATTGTCTTTGTAAATCTTCTAATTATACTCTTGGAGTTTGCTTGTGTCTATATCATGCTTTTAAAAAGGACACATTTGATAATCTTTAAATAAATAAACAAATCTTGATGATGGTTCCATATATCTCTTTCTCCAACTCATCTTGGAGGAATGCATTTTTAATATCAAAGTATAGCAATTTTTGGTCATAATATGCACTAAGAGATAATAATTCCAATAGTATTTATCATTTCATTTATATTTCTTTGGGCATGATGGACTGAAATAACTAGGTCTAAGTGACATTTAAAAGATGCCAGTTTTCTATTCCAACCAACCCATTTTTTTAGGGGTTGTTAAGGCAAATGCATTCATTAGTAATACCTTTTTTAGAGAAAAAACTAGTGAGAAATTTGATCAAAACAATCTTTAGCATTATCCAATTTGAATTTTTTTGACATGCATTCTAAATTATGTTTTAATTATTTGACAAAATGATAAAATGATTGGGACATGTCAAATTTGTTCTTTAAGAGATAAATCCAAATAACATGGGCACAATTATCATTGAAGAAGATAGGCCATCTTTGTGTCCATGTAATTTGGAATTATAAGATCCCAACTATCACTATAAATTAATGAAAATGATAAATTTACTCTTTTATTACCCAAGGGAAAGAAGTTCTGTGATATTTGGTAAGTTCACATTGTTCATATTGAAGATTTTCAAGAAAAAAATGAATAAATGGTGTTGGAAACATAAACTTTAACACTTTGGTGGGTAAACAAGATGATGTTGCTATGAAAGGATTTCAGATAAAGATTTGGGAGATTTAGAGAGAAAACATTTTGTTGAAAGAACCATCCTTGCTTTTATTTCATGTCCTCATTACCTTGCACTTGAAGGTGGTAGAGTCCATCCTTCATCTTAGCAAAATCTGATTCTCTCCTTTGAAATTGGTTATTATAAATTACAATGGGTGTCAAAGAAGATGATACTACATTTTAAGAATTAAATTACTTGGTATATGAACAAAAGATTTGTAGATAACTTGGGAACATGAAGGATACTATGTTAAGAGATATAGGAATTAAAGTTAATTGGCCTTGGATCAATAATAAGTACTTGGATTCCGTTTGCAAAAACAATGCCTCGGTAATTGAGAGGAGGGTTATGGGTTTCAGATAAAGTGGAATAAGGTGTCATGTGATCAGTTACTATCGAGTCAATAATCGAATAATGAAGATTTTTATGAGTATGATAAGTGCTAGAAACTAAACAGTTATCAAAGGTGTCTAAAGAGTGCAAGGGATTAGAACTAAGGAGGGATTGGATGTGATTTTTCAGCTTTTCATGTTCTTCCTTGCTTAACCCACTCACCTCGTTCTTCCTTCCTGTTGGCCTCCTTTCTTGCATGGTTAGCTATCCCTTGATGTTGTTTTTGTCCCTAAAAATTCTCCTAACCTACTCAAAACTTAAGCCCTTCCATGGATCATGGAACAATCGTCCTTTTTATTTTGGGGCTTCTAGAAGTATGTCAAAGATTCTCTTTATTTGAAGCCTTAGCACATTCACCTTCACCTATTAATTTTTTGGATATCATGATTGATCCCTTGATTTGTTGTGTGGATCAAGCATGACTAGTGATCAAGCATGACTAGTCGCTTGCTTACAATAGAAAAACTTAATTGAATGGGGTCAAACTTAGAACTTAGTTCAGCTAGAAATTTGAAAACCCAATATCTCTCAATAGACTTCACTAAGGTTTGTCCATGTTCATTGTCTTTCATTTTCAGCAATGAAGCTATAGCGTAAGCTTATTAAAGCATTATAATCCATCATAAAGAGGTTATCTTGTTTTGTAGAAGAAATCTTGGTCTTGATCTCAAATATAAGACCTATATCTTGCATTTTGAAGTATGCCCTTTGCATCATATCACATTTTTCCTTAGATGTAGATAAAAACGTTCAATTATGGTTGATTTCTTGATGCATGAAGTTGCATAGCCATGATATAACCAGGGAATTCTCTTCATCGCAAGTAATTTTTTCATCCAGTCTATAGAATTGATTCAAAAACTTGAGTCATTGTTTGAGCTTCCATGGATAGTTTCAATTTTAGATGTATCCAACTGTTCTCCAAGGTTGAAATTAGAAGTTCCAGAGGTTGATATCATGTCCCAAGGTTTGTTGGAGTAAAACAAGATCTTATGCTGAACAACAGGCCTATGACGTTGGAAAAGAGGCTTTACCAAGGGTTTGGTGCAGGCCAAAATTGTCTCAACTGCCCTGAATTCTTCTCAGAATAAAGAAAAGGCTCTGATACTATGAATAGTATAGTTTCTTCTATTCATTCTAAATTTTACATCACCTACTTACATACAACTGTGAGATACATCAAATAGGAAATATGAATGAACATACAAAGAAAGATAGATTTGTACATAGTTATAAAATCCGACATATTTATTCATAGTCAAACTCATAATCTAGAAAATAAATGAGAAATCAAATCTATATGGTATAATATCAAATTTGTACAAATAAGACTATAACCAATAGGCTATTAATGCAAGATAAGAAGATGCTAAGTGTCACGCCCCGCCTAAACTATCACTATAATCTACTGATAAAATCAGCTAATCAGAGCATAGCAGCATATAATTGAGGACACAACTGTAAAACTAGGCGAGGGTGACGCAAACAAAATAAAACTGTTACCTTTATAATCAACAACAACTTCAATATATGCATACCTGTCACTTGGGAAATCCTGTACAAAAATTACAAAAAAACGAAATAACAGATACGTTTGTACAAAGTCCCATACCATCCTAAGCACCCTCTCTCTGTGAATCAGTGGCATGTCCTGTAATGTAAGTAGGGGAAATGAGCTTATAAAGCCCAGTAGGTGAATGCTATGGCTACAAGGATATAACATGATGAATATCCAACAACATGCTTTATCTCAAATGTAAATATGGCAAAGATAAATCTGAAATCAGCATGCAATGAATCAAGCAAAGTATGCAATTCATTTCTTCTTCTTTTCAATTCTTTTTTTTTTTCTTATTCATTTTTTTTTCTTTTCTTGCTGGGTCCCAGACTTTCCCCATGATCCACATCCCCCATCCCTATCATATCATATCACATCTCTATGGCATCTATCTCATCTAGAGACCATTGCCCGTAGGCATATCGTGGCTGGCCAAGCCTATCACGTCGGACCATCCCCGTATCTCAGCCCTGCACAAAGTGCTAGCCATATACGAGATGTCTCGATCTCTATCACGTCGGACCATCTCCGTATCTCAGCCCTGCACAAAGTGCTAGCCATATACGAGATGTCTCGATCTCATCATATCCCTCCGCACTCAGCCCTGCACAAAGTACTAGCAATGCGGGGGAGGTCTCTATGCCATCTCATCATGCCCAGCATCCTGTGCTGGTGCTCATATGTCCGGGGACTACTGGGATGCGATCTAGGGTCAATTCTTTTCTCTTTTTTTTTTTTTTACTTTTCTTTTTAGGGAATTTAACCCTTTAAGAGGCATAATCGATACCTCTACACATTTTCTTTGGCATGCTTTACATTTTACTATACCATAGTATCATATTGCAAATTCTCATTTCATTTTCATATAATGCCATAATATTTCAAAGCCATGCTTTTATAATAAAATAACAATCACTACTTACATTACTATTTAAATAAATTCACCTACCTGAGTTCCTGAGGGTCCTGCCATTCTTTGGCCTCTTCCCCTTCCTCTTCCTCTTCTTCTCATTTATTTCAATTACAGGGTGCTGAAATCGCAAATCAATATATTTTTATCAAAATTTGTTTAAATGCTGCAACATACAGGTAATTGATCTCTGCAGAATGAACATTAAATTACCTGTCAAAGTTTGCTTTCTTCACACTTATGCAGCCTTCGCCACTCAACACTTCTTTTCAATTTCTCCCCCTTTTTTAACACGGAGGCTGCCGCCGACCGCTGCACGGTTCAGAAATTCCCCTCGGATCAAGCCGACACTCGCATGCAACCCTCCTTTCTCGGCACGGAAAACGAGAAAGGGCTGCACCGCAGAAATTCCTTTTTCCCCTTTGCTGTTCGCGGTTTCCCTGGCTCGGGATGCGAAAAGGAGAAGGGCTGCACAACAACCCGAAAATCCCAAAAATCCCGTAAAAACCTTTCCCTTCTACGGTTCGAGGAGAGAGAAAATGGCTCGGGAAAGAGAAAAGGGCTCGGAACTTACCCGGTTCCCCTCCTCGCTGAGCTCGGGACCTGAAATCGCCGCCGCCGGACTACACCCTTCTTCCGATTTTTCGTCGGGACGGAGACTGCTGCGGGGAAAAACCCTCGATCCCTACTCCTCTTTTCTCCGCTGCTTCGCGTGGTTCGGCACGGGATCACTAATACGGCTTCCTCTCCCTTTCTTTCTCCTCCCTCGTGATCGGGTCGTACGGGCGCACGCGGCGTCGTCGGATCGCCTCGCGTCCGACGCCCGTGTGTCCTTTCTTCTTTTCTTTTTTTTTTTTTCCAGGATATTACACTAAGACAGGGTAGCATGGATTCAAACAGAAACTAGAAGTTGATTTTTTGAAGTTTTCCTTTGGGCCTACTTTTCAAATGAAGAAAATGTAAGATTTATGAATTTTGAATCATAATCATTTGTGCTTTTAGCTTGTTGATTTCAATTATCCTTTTCATGTAATTATCATGAATATTATTTTGACACTAAATAATTCTATTTCTTTCTTCAAATTTTACAAAGCAGATTTTGATATGCATAAAGCTGTGTCCATTTTGTTGTACTTTGTTTTAATGGTGCTTTAGCTTGTCTTTTTCTTGAAAATTTTGTGGTAAGGCTTAAAAAATGTCAAAACAGATTGACCCTAGATTTACCTCTTAGAAGGATTCTTTTTATGAGTAGCATCCATGGAGATGGGAGAATTTTGATTGTCACTAGTGTTTGTATGTGATTTTGCAGGGAATTACATTAATATTTGCTATCTCCCAGGCTTCATATGGTGCTTGTATAGCCTTATTATACTGGATTTATTTCCTGGCTTTTCAAGTTAGCACAAGAATTTCTTTCTTCCCACACAGGTAACTTGCTGATGATCTTTTGTTACTATTCTTGTATTTCTAGTAACTTCTGGTTCCTTACTAATGGTACCCAATCTGTATGCTTATTTATTGCGTAAACAAAAACATTATAGCAAGACAAAGAACCATATCAACTACAAAATGTAAAATTTCTGTCCAATATTCTTTTTCTTCAGGTTGTGGAAGAATCTTGAATATGATAAGCAGCTTGGTGATATGTGTTTCTTACTCAATTTCCAGGCATTTTGGAAATTGTTACTTCAGGAAGGTGAAAAGATGGTTCTTCTTTGGTTTGATTCATCTTATGACCAAGCCATATATGGCCTTGTCGACAAATTAGGCAAGTATACAAATTATTTTCTTTCTGCACTTTTGTGCGCTTTTAAATTTTGGCTTTATACTATCGTACTTTCTTGTTATGATTTTGAAATTCCAGGTAGTTTAGTTGTGAGGTTGATTTTCAATCCATTTGAAGAAAGCTCATACACTACTTTCGCAAAGGTGGCATCAGGTCTGATTCCCTGTATATAATTACTTTATTCAATGATTGATCTATGCTACCTTTGTTTTTATTGATGTTAAAATTCTGCATGCTCGATTCTTTGTACATTTAAAGGTAAGCCCCCAAATGTTAGGTGAATTTGTTCTTTGTGTAATGATATTTGGAAACTTTTTAAATCATATCCTTTATGTTGGATATGCCTTTTCCAAACCTAGTGATTATGTATTCTAGGTTCTTGTTTGTGTAACGGGAGGATGAGTCATTTTACAAAAGAGAGGATAGAACCATAATTGATTATTAAGCATAATTCTCCAAAGTGATATAAGATGCTTAGGTCAACCCATAGATGAATTAATTAGGTTAAGGGAATTGATGAAAATTTTCTTATATTTGGAAAAGAAATTAGATGGATCTAGTAGGATTAATCTTTGCATAGTTGAAATTAAAAGACTTAATACTTGATATAACATTGTGGTTTTAAAGGATTCAAGGATTCTCTTAATTTTTCTCAATAGTCATACCTGTTATATTTGTACTGTTGTTTTATTAGAAAATTATTAATGTAATGGTATAAATAATATAGATGTGGTTTGTAAATTTTTTTATACAAAAAATTAAAGGAAGAAATTTGTATTTTCTAGCTCGAGAAAATGATTGGTGGGATACAGTTTTTTTTTATGAGTTGAAGATACCATGTTATTTAAAACTGCCTAGTTGGGAAGTAAACTTTCATTCCATACTATTGGAGGGAGTGCCAACATTTCTTAGATGGATATCATTATGATCTATGGCTTTTGCTTGAATTTAAGGACAGAATGAGCAGTGTAGTGAAAAGGCATGGATTGGCTTGCTTTTATGAACCTTTAGACACTTAGATCCTTGCTTTCCTTCTTTTTAAATGTGGCTTTTCAAATTTTAAAATAATGTAGTGCGTCTTGAATAGTGTGAATGACACTTTCAAACGTGATAGATTTTTAATATAATCTCAAGTGAGGTTACATTTCTTGATGATACTATGAAAGTGGAGCTTTTGGAGCATGTTAAATGTAGTAGTACACCATGAGCATTTTTTCTCTCCTCTTTTTGGTTTTCACTCTCTTGCTTGAATTGTTGTTTTTATTTTTGTTTTGTTACTTCAAATGTAGCTACTTCAGCTTCAACCATGCAAGCTTTCTATATTTATTTTTCTTTTTCATCAATCAAATGACATGAGCATATTCTTTTGGAAATCCTATCCATTTGCATGATCTTTAGGAATCTCATTGCTATTACTCAAACTAGCATAAAACATATGCTTCATATTTCTTCATTTGGCAAATAGGATATATAACTATTTGAATAATTGTTAGAGACTCAAATGCTTCTCTTAGCTAATTTATTTTTTCCATTAATCTTGCCCATAATATTTTTTGGTCAAGATTGAGTTTTAAACAAACCTTTAGTTTCATTAGATTGATTGACATATGAAACAAAGTAGAAGAATATTATTTGATGTGAGGAATCTGAATATATTTTTTTTATTTATTGCAATGTTGCACATTCCATTTACATTCAAGTATAAATTATACCAAAAAATGAAACAAGAATAAATTATATGAAAAATGATAGATTTGTTTATAGTTACATTATATAGCAAATCTGTTCAAAATCAAACTAGAGATTTAGGAAATGCACAAATTTAATATCAAATATGTGCAAATAAGGTAGCAAACCAGTAGGATATTAACACAAGCGAGTAAGATATTAAGACAGGTTATCAAGGAGTGAAATATTTTTCCTCAACTTAAGAATATAGATTTATTATTCCTAACTTTTTGATAATATTTTGGAATCTTGTTGACTGCAGCCTTTTGGTAAAATGTTTATTAGTTGTTTTATAGGCATATATGGGATAGTAACTAAACTATCATCTATCTTTTCTTTGATGAAATATTAGTTAATTCCTATGTGTTTAATACGATCATGCTAAATTGGTTTGTGTGCGATATTGATCAGATATTTGGAATTTTCATATGTTATTTTTATCTTAAGATCATTCAAAATAATTTTTACCCAAAGCAATTCATGTGCCCTAATTGCCATGATTCTAAATTCTATTATGACATTTGATCTAGTCATAACATTCTACTTTATAATTTTCCAAGAAACTAGATTTTCTCTTAAGAATGTGAAAAGCCTAAAGTAGATCTTCTATTCATAGGTGAACTTACATGGTCAGCATTTGTGTATATTTGAAGGGTTGTTTTGCCAATTTTTGAAATAGAATTTCTCTTCTTAGAGTGCCTTTTATGTAGTGAAGGGTTTATGATCAATAGTCTCTATAAATGTTTTTCTCTTGAATCATGCATAAATTGACTCATATGTTGTATTAAGTATGGAATAGGAAGGGTACATCAACTCACCAGCGAGCTTTTGATATATTTGTGTATCCATAATACTCTCTCCATCCTTTACTCTTATTCCATGATTAGGATCAATAAGCGAACTTGTAGCCTTCCTGTTTGGCTTCTCTGTTTCTTTGGGAAGATCTAGGACATGCTTTTTTTTGGGATAAACATATTTTATTTTTTAAGAGTAAGTTACCTCTATGTCCAAGAGATATATTTTTTTAATATAAGTTACTTTTGTGTCGAAGAAAATTTTATGTTCTCTAGGTCTTTGATGTCAAACTCTCTTGCTAAATGTTCCTTTAAGATCTTCTTTTTCATTTACTATCTTAAAAATATCATCAGCATAATTAAAAAAAATTGTGATTTGTTCTCGATTTTTGTGTTTTATGAAGAGTGTATTGTCTCTTTGGCTTTGCTAATACCTTAGTTGCATCATTGCCTTTGTGAATCTTCCAACCCATGCTATTAGAGTCTACTTGATGCACAATACTTTTTTTAAACAACTCACTTGATTATCTTTAAATAAATCAACAAATTTGGGTGGTGGTTCCACATAAACCTCATCCTCTTAATTCACCATGGAAGAAGCATTTTTAATATTAATCTGCAATGACTAGTTATAATATGCAATAAGAGATATATGAATTCTTCTTGCATTCAGTTTTGCTGAAATTAGAAAAGTTTCTTGATAATCTATCTCATAAGTTTGAGTATATTTTTTGTTACTAATCATGATTAACATCTTTTTACAGTGTTAAAATCAAATTTAGATTTCATAGTGAATACTCATTTAAAACCCATTAGTTTCTTATTCTTTGGTCTAGATATTTTTATCAGATGCAATAATTCTTTAATAACTTCTTTTCTTGTTCAATGGAAAGTGTCTAATTTTTATTGTTTAATGCATCATTAATGGATTTTGGTATTTTTATAGAGTCTAAGGATGCAATAAATGTTTAATGTTAGAAAGAAAACTTATGGTTATAAATAAGTTTGGAAATAGAATACTAAGAAAGTTTAGTGCATTCTTAGGTTTTTCATTGTGGCAATTAGAAAGTCTAATGTTTTTTTGTCAAAGAATTATGGAGGGATAAAATTATTACCTAATATATTATTATTTCTTTCATTCAGGTTGGAGGACTTGTATCCTCGTTGTGTAGATAAGAATATGATTTAGTTATAAGGCTTTGTGGAGTGTTTTGGTGAGTTACTTAGCTTGAGAGAGAATCTTGGTTTGTTAAATTCTTTCAAATCTTTGTAACACTTCTCTCCTTGAAGATGAGAAGGTTAGCTAGAGAAGAAAGGAATGCTTTGTACAAAGGTGATATCTATGGAGACAAATAGGTTTTTGGTAGAAGGATGATAGCTTTTTTTAACCTTTTTGAGTATTATAACAACAAAGAAAGAGAGACTTTAAGGCTCTAGGATGAAGGATGTCATGATTAGGCTTGTGAACATGGACATATGCAATGCATCCGAATGCCTTGAGAAGAGGATTTGAGGAGCTATTGAAGCTAGGTGGTTTCTTAGATGGAATTTTGATTGTTAAGGGAGTATTTTAGTAATTAGATGTGCAACTTTCAAACACTATTTTAGCTTGTAAATCTTTAGGCATGTTGGATTGAAATAACAAAATAATAATCACATTTAAAATATGTCAGCTTTTTTTTTTCTATTAACCCAATTTGTTGTGAGTGTTTATGTAGGAGGATTTATGTGTAGTAACTTTTTTTTTTGTGAGAAATTTATTGAAATAGTCCTTAACATTTTCGGATCTAAATTTTTGTATGAAAAGCCTAAATTGTATTTCAATCGATAAAATGTTGCAATAATTGAGGGCATATTAGATTAGCTCTTCAAGAGATAAATCCATGTAACATGGGTACAGTTGTCAATGTAGGAGACAAGCTATCTTCTACCAATATAGTTTAGAATTTTAGGACTCTAGATCACTATGAATTAATGAAAATGGTAAAGATGATCTTTTGTTATTTAAAGGCAAAGTCCTATGATGTTGGCCAAGTTTACACTTTTCACAGTAAAGATTTTCAAAAGAGAAATGATTAAATATTGTTGGAAACATAAATTTTAACATTTTGAATAGAGGATAACCAAAAAGATAATGCTATTGAAGGATTTTTGATAAAGATTTTGGAGATGTAGATGGGTAGAGGAGGCAGTTGTATTCACCTCGAAAAATTACTAGGAAGTCATGGTTGTGTGCAAGGTGGCTGTCCCTTGCCAACATTGTCTAGAGTTGAGGTGGTTTGACCTGAGGTTGGTAATGTCGTCACTTCTCTTGGGTCGTGCATACTTGTTCTCTAAGGTTGTAGTATTTCTTTGTTGGGGAACAGCTAGAACTAGGCCTTCTCTAGGGATGCATTGCACAGTGGGGAGGCTACAAGGGGAAGACTAAAGGGTCAAGATCAATAAGGAGGTAGTTGGGCCAAAAATGCTCTAAAGGTCTGCACCAACTATAGAAGGTGTTGGATGGTCAAGGGAGTTAAAAGCAGTGTGAGGCTTGGAGGTCCCTGTAGGGCAGGGGACTTGAATAGAACAGCAAGACACAAGTGCAAGTGTGCAATGGCAAGGCTAGGGCGGGCACAGTGGGTGAGTAGACACTAGTAACTAGGTCTCTGTTGTTCAGTTCAATCAAGTTGGAGTAGACAGAGTCTTTTGAATGTGCGAATAACATAGGCATCACAGTTGTGGAATTGTGCAATGATCCAGATTGCATAACTGATAGCATTCATCGCTGTGCTAAGGGATCCCAGAGGTTACCGTATATGTGTAGATCAACTAACTTTAGTCATGGTTCTCTAGTGACTACACTCTCAAGAGCAAGTGCCCAACACACTCTAGGACTAACAGTTTTGTGAGCTTGGTAATATTGAGGTGACGGCAAAGTGATGATGGAAAGTTTCATACCCAACAAGTCAGAGGATGCGGCCTTTTTCCTTCCCTCCCCCCTCCATATAACTCCTGCTGTGGAAGCATTGATGGATCTGCAAGACATCCTCAAGGTGTTAAATGCTGTCTTATCAAGAAGCACAATTTGCTTGCAATTGTTCTTCGTGAGACACATGTAGAGACCTATTTTACACAAGATGCAAACATCAAATAACTGACGCAGCTTATGCTTAGTTTTTAGACATGAAGCCAATTGCCATCTTTGGTTATGGACTAAAGACACTTCTCTTTGATCCTTCATCCCCTCATTTCTTTGCTTATTGATCCAGATTTCTATTTTTGTTTGGTATTTGTTTATTTCATTTTTGTTTAATATTTGCTATGAAAAGTTGCATAGAGTTAAAGCATGTCCATATTTGCTAGTTTTATCATTTGAATTTCTTTTCATGCTCCAAACTTTTCAAATCTATCCTTTTATCGTTTTATTCCACTAGATCTAGTATCCAAGCAAGTATTTTTATTTATCAAGTTTTTGGAGAATCTCTTTTCTGCATTCGTAGCTAATTGTTGACCATGGAAAACAAGAAGCTGTAAGAAACCAAGCTACAAAGTTCACCTTGATCAGCCCCTTGTATAGGCCATGGTCATTCCTGATCAAGTCATCTCTAAATGTTTATTAGCAGCTATCAAACCTAAATCATTGGCAATTTCCTCTATTTTGTCACTGTTTATCAATTACCATAAAGCTTTTCATTGCAGTTTTTCTTCTTCTCCTAAAAAGCATTCTCTATAAGCATGTGGCCCATTAGTAATTTAATATTCCATCCCATTAAAACCCTTTTATTTTCTAAGGAAGCTATTCTTCTGCATAAATGGCATTTACTACTGTCAAAATTGTGGATGCCAAGCTTGAAAACAAATATTCAATCTGCCTCCAACAGCATTTTTTTTTGCAGGCCATTTCATCAGCAAACACATTCACATCATGCTTAAATTTTGGTTAAGGGTTGCTACTTTTTCACAAACAAAATTGGAATTCAGTTTCTAAGCTCCTCATTGAGTTTCTTTTTCTTAAGCTGGATGGGCATCAAACTAGCTCATCACTTGTAAAACTAGTTCATCATAGGTGTCACTTTATTGTTATATGTTTTTCCAAGCCATCGAATTGAACTTGCAAACATTTAGGCTGCTATTCACACTCTCCTTATGATATAATGCATGACTTTTTGGATATATGAAATTGATTAATGTTGGTGCGAAATTTGGTCCATATGGAATATTGACGGGAATTTATTCAAGGATTGGGAGGAGGGGCTTTATGGTACTATCATGAAATATTGTATTAGGTTGCGTGATAATTGTAGCATGTAGAACACAAAAATCAAGACAAGAAATTTACAATCTCCTCGTCCTTTATAAACTTTTGATTTTCTAATTTGGGCATGTTACAAAAGGGTAATTAATAGAGTGGATTGTGATTAAAGTTAAGGTCATGGTGCATGCCAAAATTTCTTATTGTTACTTGGACATGCCTAGAAGTTAGTAGCCCATAAAGGTTAAATGTCAAATGATAACGATTGATAGCTATAGTATTTACATTGGCTATAGGTCTCTTATTGTGTTCGACTAGTTAGGGTGCAATGAATCCGTATCGTTTGTGGCCAATAGTGTGTTATCTGATAACATCATTTTTTGGATAGCAAATTTTTGGTTCATCAATCATCCTCACTACTCTAGCCTTCATCCATGTGGGTTAGAGGAGTGTTGAATATCAGTGAGCTTTTGTTGGTACATCAAGTCAATTGTTGGATCCATGTAACCAACACCAACTCCTAGTATTCAAAATTTAAATTTGGAAAAATTCTATTAATCACACATAGCCATTTGTCTACCTACTTATTTAAGTGGATCTTAAAAAGAGGTTATGCTATACTTGTGACTTTGACTTGCCTTCATCTCATCATTTTTGTAAACTTTTGTTTTGTTTATTGTTGATTTTTTCTAGCTATTGCCTCATGGATAGAAAGAGAATGAAGATCAATAACTGTGATTGTTTGAAGGAAAGCTTGACAATCAAGATGATATTGTTGTTGTCTTAAAGGCGCTAATGAAGACTTAAACTATGTATGTGGTTAGTTTGGACCCTTAATAGTCATGGAGGTTCGTGGTTCCTTTATTGGTGCCCTTGCAATTTGTGATTCAAAAGGTAAGGATATGAGCCCAAGGTGAGGGATCCCCTCAACAGAGGGTTCTTTTGGATCTCGTGGTTGTGTATGGGAAGCCTTTCAAAGCCCTTATTGCTTTAGAGAGCTAAGAGAAGATGCAAATTGTTTGGGTAGAAGGCATTATCCAATTTAGGTGGGTTTAAAAAGAACCAATGATTGATGTGTCTTTTTCATTTGAATGTATTTTAATGTTGAAGACCTTTGACTAGATCAGTGATTTTACTTACCTAGGGTAACTGTCATGCTACCTTTCATAAATTGAAAATCCATAACCTTAATTACTTCATGTCATTGGGATGGAGATATTTCATTTTTACTCTATAGAAAAACTTTAGTTGAGGTGGGAGATGGTTCAAAGTATTGTATCACTTACTAAAGGGTTCTATCACCAAATCACCTATTAACTGACAAGGTTCACCAAGTTTCACCTATTGGGCTTATAAGGTTCACCAAGTTTTTGAGCTGCTAATGGGGATAAGTACTCTCTAGTTGATCAGGAAAGATTTGATTTAGATGATTGCTAATGCATAGGTTGATTCCTTCGACGATAGCAAGAAGAGCCTTCGAATTATTGGCTCGTACACAACATGAGTGGATCTTTAGCTAGATATCAAAGAATGAGGCCCTTCTTGAAAAGCTTAGAGTTGAAAACCACCCATTTTGGATGTAGTTAAAGGACTTCATAAAACATATCTTGAAATAACTGTCAAGTTGGTTTTGCAAAAGATTGTGTAGAAGATCCACTACTTGCGCTTATAGGACCTTGAGGTTTATTAGACAATTGCTAAAAGTCTCTTGGTTACCTTTCTTGATAATGGGTTTTTTAAAATTGATCTAGCAACTATCTCAGCATAGCCTTCAATTTGATACTGTCATTAAGGGATGCATCATTTGGATTTATGAACTAATTCAAATATGCAATAGAGGTGTTGGGTAGCAGAAGGGAGCATGTTAGAGTTGTCTTAACAAGCATCTAAGAATTTAGACTCACATATTATTTTCCTTGTGTAAAATTGTTGTGCTATGATAGTTAATCTTGTATGTTGCATTTACTAATAATAAAAAGACTACCATTTTTCATATATGTTCCTCTTTTTAATATGCTTGAGTATGTCTATGCTATCTGTTATTGTTTCATTTGGAATTTTAAATGTTGAAGTTTGACAGTTGCTTGACTTAGTTGAGACAAATGGTTACACCAGTTTTAAGTTGCCTATAATGGTAACCTTATTGGGAGGGAAGTTGAGCTGAGAGATGATGAGCCTTGGCTTTCTGAGAGGAAATAGATCTATGTATTGTTTGATGGTGAAGTGAATGCAAGGGGCTTCAACCTTGGGGATAATACTTGTTTTTTTTGTGACAAAGGGCCTTAGGATGCATACAATTTTTTCCTCTTCATTTTTTCTAGGGATTATAAGATAGGATATCTACCTTGTTTCATCCAAGTAACTTTTGTGAGCATCTGGTTTTTTTTTCTTTTTATTGTCATCTCATGTTTTCGTCCTCTTTCCTAAAGAGTATTTGTATGGATTCTCCAAATAGTAAGCACTTCTTGAGTTGAAGGATTTTCTTTTCGTATTGGCCTTGTCTTTGGCATTTGGAAGAACACACAATGATTGATACAAAACAAATGAATTTGTCTAGCAAGGGGCCATGTCAATTCAAATTTCGGAGCATTGATGCTATAGGCATCCACCTCAATAGTGGATGCTATTGGATTTTGAGCATTGCAAATAAGTTTATGGATTCATTTTGTTGCTGAGGAATCTAATTAACTTTGATATGATCAAAACCTACGAGGAGAGAGAAGAGCTATTTATTTTATACCTCTTTTGTCTCATTCTAGATGTCAGACTTATCATTGACCTGGATAATGACAAACTGGGAATCGCTATAGATTATATAATGTTTGATGTGAATGATAGTCAATTGTATGCTTGTAATTGATGCCTAATACGGCTTGATGATTGATCACCTCTAATAAGAAACATGCCATTGTGCTTTCTTGGGGCCCATTGACTAGCCCACTTCATAATAGTTTCCCTAGCCTTAGACTCCTTTGAGATTAGCTAGTTAGTGAGTAAATTGACTAGTACTTTAGATTTTATTGAAGTATGTGCTACATTTTGGATGTCATACTAATCTGGTTGACAAATCACTTTTGGAGTTTATCTAAGACTTTGAGAGAGTGAAATATGCATTTGAGTGAATTATCAATTATACATTAATTTGATTATGAAAGTAAGGTTTGGAGTCTTTAGGAAGCCTTGATCAAGGTATGAGTCATTTTGCATAGAACCTGAAAATAACGTGTGTAGTTCTTGATGAATTTCTTGAATTTTGGAATTTAATAGATGAAGCTTGTTACTTCACAAAAGGGACAATCCTCCATCCTGTGGGACTAACAAAGGATAATACTAGAACATTCACCCATGCTATAGGTTTGGACAACAAGCCCTTGGATCTTTGAGATCATGACTCATGAAGTAAATAGAGTGTTACTTGCTTCCTTTCTCTTGAACAAGAAAAGTATTGGCCTTCGCTTTAAGGGTTGAGAGTTGGATCAGGAGTGGCTTCCCTTGTTTTGGGTTGCAAAGGGTTGGTGGAGAGGTGAAGTAGATCTTCAATTTGATAAATACCTTGTTTTACTGTTCTATCCATTGCACCTGTGTATTGTTCTCAAGCATCATGAAGAAAAGCACCACTATGTTAGCAGCTTTGGAGAGGAAATGATTGTTGCCATCTTGTCATCCAATTGTTAGATTTCGTAATAAGACTTAAAGCATTGTGACAAAGAGTTGGACTGTCTCATGATAGTTTTTAATCTCTTTCTTTGAATTATGAACCCTAAGAATTTATCAAAGGCTATTCCAAATGTGCATTTTTGGGGATTGAGACTCATTTGGTTTTGTTTGAATATCTTCAATTTTTTTGAATGTCTTCACATTGATCTTCAAATGTCTTGCTCTTAATTAGGAGGTTATTTATGTAAGCTTCTTGGTTCTCCCAAATTGACCTCAAAGCACAACAATAATCAGCCTTTGATAAATGCCATCCACATGTTTTAGGCAAAAGGCATCTCTTTGTAGTTGAAGGTTGTTAATTACAAAAATCATTTTCTCTTTGTCAAATTATTCCATTTGAATGGAGCATCAAGCTTGGCACTTGAAGTTGACTATAAAGGCTACCATTTTGTCTATTCTCAATCGAGGGTAGAGTCGTTCAATCAAGGAAACAAACTTGCTAATTCTCATTGCGTTTCTTGGCCAAGATTCTATTTGCCAACCAATTTGGTTATTGCATAAGTTGAATGAATTAAACTTAAAGGAGCTTGTCCATCTCAACCATGATAGCTTTGTGCTTTTTGGGTGAAAGTCTTTTTCTTTTCGTTTGTTGGCATAGATCCATACTTAACATTTAGTTGTGTTCGGCCTTCTTCAAAGGGTGAAACCAACTCTCTGTTTGTCATTAAGGTCATATGAGACAAATACTTTCTTGATGGCTTATTGGAATCTAGATTTATAGCAACCTCCAACTTTCACCCTTGATCCTACCTTGGTCATTGATGTCTCCTTTGAGTTAGGTCATTTGAGTGTTTAGGTTCCTTTGGATCATAACGTTACTGAAAGGTATTGGAAATTTGAGGGTCATGCGAGTAGTGGAAAAAATTATCCCAAATCTTATCGAGTCTTCTTCCTGATGATGCAATTGTAAATGGAGTTAGCCTTCATTGTGATGAAGTCCTTGTATACCGAAAACCTTATCTCATTCCTTAATGCAAGAGGCCAAATCATTATCCCGAACAAGTGATTTCACTTGAGAACTCCATTGAAACTTCAAGACAAGGGGTTATTTGTCTTTCATGATGTTGTTCATCCTTTCAAAGGCTAAGAGGAACAAGAGATTGATAGAACTCTCAATGTCTATAAGGACTCATTAGACTTCTATGAGATTTGTGGGATTGAAGGTTATGGAAATTAAACTAGGAGAGTTTGCATATTCCTAAAAGAAGAATGGTTCTCTAGGTCTTTGAGTCATAACGACATTAGGTGACCCCTTGAATGACATAGATAATATCAGCGGACAGTTCCTTGCAAAGATGGATGGACCTATGAGTTGCTTTGGAGTCATTTCACTCATATGTGCCTTTGGTGAAGTCTCATGTGTGCACTTGAACATCCCCTCTTGCCATTGTGCCCTGCAATCCCAGATCTTTCCCACTTTGTTGAAGCCTATTTGATGTTTTCTAATGTACTTTGTTCAAGCATATTGATGTTAGTGACGCGGTGATTATGGCTCAAGATCCTACATAGGCAATTCACAAGTGGGGTTCTTTATGTTTCTCTTATCAATTCATTTGAACAGGTTGGATCAAGCCCAGGTCAATCAAGTGTTGGGAAATGCTTGGTCAATATATTCACCTTTGTGACGTGCCTGACCCAATTTCTATTTCTGGTTAATTTGAAACATTCAGAAAAGTGACTACTAGCTTGACTGGGTCTGTTTGGTTTGGGATAAGGCTATTGACGTTTTGGACATACCCTACCTGTTCAATGTCTCTATCTTTTAAGACCTGCATGTGAATGGTCCTATTCAGCCTACATGTATGTTGATTGTAATATTATTTAATGTAATGTTGAGTTTGCAATGAGAGTTGTTTTTCCTTTTCAAAGTATCTACCAAAATCCCATTATTACATGTTAAACTAGTAACACTTAGGACTCTTCTCTAGATGCCAGCTACTTCTTCAATCTTGCAATTTAACTAGTGGAAGTTATTGTGATTTAGCCACGCCATGGTGACCGGGAGAATTTCAGACCCAATCTCCCCTATGCTTTTTCAAAATCAATACACGATTGATTTAATTTTAAAGGGGAAGACTGGTGGAGGCAGGAAGCAAAACATCAGTAGAACCAACAAGAAGAATGGAAATGAACAAGAAAATGGAGTCACATTTGGAATTAGTACTCAGAATTTGAATCTATTGAATGTCTTTTCTTCAATGCATTGGTTAGTTAACTTTTTCCTGAAAGTTTAGTTGGTTCTCACTATGTAGGGCTGTTCAATTTTTTAAGCAAGCAAAGTAGGAGTAAAATTTTCTGAATTTAAAAAGTTTAGAATAATGTTTTAAGTGTTAAAGGCTTGTATGGGAATTTTAATGGTTTGCATATTTTCAATGTTTTTATATGATAAATAAGGCTCTCTTGTAAGCTTTGAAAAACTTGTTCAATGGAAATCGAAGTTGTGCTTTATGGCCATGCTTGGTTCATAAGTTGGAAGCCAATCATTAGTTCTGGTTTCAATTGCAGCCCTTTGTATTCTCTCTCTCTCTCTCTCTCTCTCCCTTGGTTTACCTAATATTTTGATTTCTTATTTGCATAATGCATCTTTCTCCTATCGCTCTTTTTATCGTTCTTATTAAAAGTAGCTTTTCTATGTTAAATGATGTATCAACTTGCTATTTAAATGGTTTTGGCTTTGTTTCTTGCACAAAACTTCTCAATCCTTGCCACTTTGTATTTTTTTCCTTAATAAAAATCTTGTCAAAACGATTGTGTTATGGACATTCGAAGGTTAGATAAATAGTTATATTGCCCATAGTTTTCCTTTATTCACCAAAACTTAAGCTAAAGATAGTAGTTAGTGAAGAAAATAATTTTAAGTTTGCTTCAAGTTATATCATGTTTTCCATTTTTCACCCTAAAAAAATATTCACAAGACTGTTGGAGGACTAAGGGTTGATTTCTTACAATTGTTACTAAATAGTAAGCTGATTAATAAAAATAAAGTTTAAATAGTAGTTTTTTAAGTATTTTTGAAAAGTTGTGTTTAAGAATCTTTTATTAACAGATAACTATTTTGCAGAATTGATTGAACTATTCTTCAAATATTTTGTTAGATAATTACAAAAATATAAAATTGGATCTTAATTATTTTGTTATTATTGTTGACATATAAATATTAGGTCTAATATTTTTTTTTATTAGTTTTTTTTAAAGTTTCATTATATATCTCTTGGGTTGGATCTTAGGTCTAAAGCTCCCTTCCTTTTAATCAATAAATTTTAAACCCCTTTTATATGATATTAGAGTAATATAATCTCCTTGATGACATAATCTTAGTGTTAAAACCCTAATTCTTATCCCCTTCCTCTCGTGGTCACTACAGCTCACACTTCTTGCTTTACCTCTAAGACCCATGACATAATGCTACTCTTTAATCCCTTTACAACCTATGTGGCCTTTTATGCCCCCATTTGGGGCTCGTGAGCATCTAAACGAATTATATGAGCTTGCATTAAGTCTCTCTCCTCTTCGTGCCCCCATTGCAATCTCTGTATGGCTGCTTTGTTGCACCTCAATTGGCCCATTCATTGTCTGCATTGCCGTTATGCCTATTATCACTATTGTTTCTTCCTTGATCAAGATGGCTGCGAAGGTCTTCTTCCTTCCCATTTGCTCCTTAATGTTTTTGCATGGGGTTATCCCTTGTCATAGTTCTTTCTTCATAGAAGAAAAAGACACCTACTATATCGTTTCATTTTGTGTATCTAATATACTCTTACAAGTTAGCTACTTGTAATCTACTATATGTTATTTTTTTTTCTATTACTTTTTGTCCAATATGATTCCCAACTTAAACAAATTTATTGATTTCATATCCATCAAATTAGCTAGTCCAAATTTTCTCTTATCATGCAAGGCATTTGAAGGTTTTGTTTTTGGTGAACACAAATTAGATAATTTTCTTTTAGACTAATATAAGTACCGAGGATGAGAGTTTTACCTTTTTTAATCAATAGTAGAAAGACAACTATGTGGTCATATGTTGGTGGGAAGATTTCATCATTTTAAAATTCATTTTTTGTCTCTAAGGATTCTTACAATTGATTCGGCATCAAATCATTGCTAGAAGAGGAACCATGTTTTTCTTAGTTGCCTTCTTTTAGGTATTCATTGTCTCCACTACCTTTGATATCCCCATGACACCTTCCATAAGATCTTTTGCTCTTGTTGTTTTTTGTTGTGGTCATGACCAAGGTTGGACTAGATGTGATTATTCCAATAATGGATGTGACGATGGTTCTAACATCTCTTGACCTTGAGGTTTTTCTCTCGTTGAGGCTACACCAACCACATCTGTAAGAAATGTTGGATCAAGTTGGAGAAGCTTGTGTGAGACAATACTATCGATAATCAAATCCCCTTTACAAAGTCTATTACCAAAGATGGTATAATTTAACTTATCTTGAGATAAATACAACAAATTCAAGCAACTTCAATGGAACTAATAACCATTAGCTTTACATTCTTCTGTTCAAGTCATGTGTGCTGCTTCAAGTCTCTTCAACGCTAACCATGATGATTCTTAGATGTTAGATTATGGTGCCGCATCCCACATAAATCTTAATCACTAGTTTTTCTACCCCAACTCTATTCTCATTTATTACCTTTTGTTCTATGGTGGGTGCTTTCTATTATCTTTTTATGAGTGTAAGATTTGTTCCAACATCTACAACAATCATAAACTTTATGATTATTTTCAAATTAGTTGACTTTACCTTTTAAAAGATACGTCTCAAAAACAAGACTAATACAAATTTTTTGTAATGAAATAATAATCTAATTTTCAATATCATTCAAGTTTTTCACTTTGACAATGCCTTTGAGTTTATTCAAAAAATTGCATGACTTCCTTAACTAAGCATAATGCATCAAACATCTTATCTATATATCTCTGAACAAAATGACGTAGCTAAACTCAAACATAAATACATATTTCATGTTTCTCAAATGCTTCTTTTTCAAATTCATATGCTCAACAAGTATTTAGTGAATGCTATCCTCACATTGTATTATCTTATCAATAAAATTGCCATTGTTTTGAAGGGTGGTATACCTAATGTCTTGTTATAATCTGACAAATCTCTCTTCATTGTTACTCGAGTTTTTGGTTGCACCTTTTTTGTTTATTTGCATGCTTAAAGAGTATCACTACCATGCTGTTATCAAACTTCATTTATATACTTACACGAATGTCACTTGTTTTGAATTGAACTTATTTCTATCCAAGGCAATGTAGCTCTTCATTCCTTTGCCTCAAGCCCTACTCTTACTCCTTTCGCCTATCACTCCTTTCAAAGCATGCTTTTGATGAAAAAATGAGAATGCCATTTTATTGATACTGCACCTCCTAACTCAGATATGCTAACCTTAAACCTTGATTTAAAGCCTTATGATGTGAAAAAGGTCTTGAACTACCCATCTTATACATGCCCATATCTTTCTTCATGACCTTAGTCCCTCCTACCGTATCTTTTTCTCATATCTCTTATTTGTTTCTATCCTCAAGACTTTTCAAGAAGCATAGATGCATCCTAAGTGTTAGTAGGTTATGTTTGAAAAAATGTCTAATCTTGACTTTTGTGAGATGTCAAAATTGGTTCACTCACCCATTGTGCACATTGTTTCCTATCAATATGTGTTTACATTAAAAACCAATTGACACCATTAATAGTACAAGGCTTGCTTGGTCGCCAAAGGCATCATTTAGGTGTAAACATCGATCATCACAAGATTTTCTACTATTGCACACTTAAATTCAATTTGTATTTTGTTCTCTCATGTGACCTATTGATGCGAAAAAGGAGATTCGAAGAATTTGAACAAAGCTTAAGGCAAAGATGAGGAAGTTGATGTTATTCTCCAAGCTCCTTGTTGGAGCTTTTAAGCAACTTTGTCGAAGCAAAATCAAGAAAAACAGTTAGGTTAAATTAAGTTTTGGTGTGTTGATAGAGCACTTGGGCTCATTTTTGGTGCGAAATGGCACAATTCGGCTCGATTTTCGGATTGATTTGGTTCAAATATGAATAAGATGGTTTGATGTGTTTTGGCTTTATCTGGCTCAACCTGACGCAATCTAGGCTGGTTCAACTCGATTCGGACCGGTTCAGGTGCATCCTTGTTCGATTTGGTCCGGTTCCACTCCATTATGGCTACAACGTGTGGAGATACAGTTGGGTGCCAACTCTCACATGTGAGCGGTTCATATCTGGAGCAAGTAGCGTGGTCGAGTGCTAAGCGACGTGGACTGGCACGATCATATGTAGACAGGGGTGTATTTGTAGAATTTTCCAGAAATGTAGGTAGGCACGAGCATATGTAGGCGGCTATTTTGACCCTAGGGTTGGTGTGGGCAGCCCTTAGGAAAACGCAGGTGACACCCCTAGAAGAAAGGAAAATAGGAGGGCTTTGAGGGATTAGGAAGCGAAGAGGATGCAAAGGTTGCTATTGGTGGTAGAGCAGAAATGTGAAAGCTTGGAGAAGGTGAGGGTTTTTTTGGAGGAAGGAGAGCTTGGGAGTAGCAGAAGCACGATTTCAAGTCCTCGACCAGGTGTGGCTCTTCCTACGAAGGATCTTCAATGGTGAAGGAGAGGCCTTTATGCCCAAGTAGAGGGGGGTTCCTTGGACGATCTCTTAATGATGAAGTGGTCAGTGGAAAAGCTATGAGTTTGATTGCTCTCAGCTAGCAGGAAGGGGGGCTTTTTATAGCAGTGCTCAGTAGATGTTGCTAAATTTATGTCAAATCCCTCTTCCTCTTTTTTATTCCAACTTGGGGGTGTTTTTTGGGGTATTCGACGAAGTGCAATAGAATTGTCTTTCTTTTTAATTATGCTTATTCACAATCACTCTAGTTTTCTTATTTTGCAACTCGATCTCAAGAATATCTTAATGACAATCTTTAGTTGATTGTTGTTATGAAGAAATCATTAAGATTGTTTCTTAGGGGGTGGAAGCAAATTATGTTTGCAAGTTGAAGAAAGTCAAAATAGTTCTAAAGCCTATTTTGAAAACTTTAGCAAAGTCATTAGTCAAATGTGTTAAGCTGATTGTTCGGTATTCATGCAAAAAGAATATTTGACAAAGAATTTAGTTACAAAATATATATCATTCATTATGCTTTTTTGGGATTGAGATGGCTCATACAAAATATACGAGTCATTCATTATGCTTTTTTGGGATTGAGATGGCTTATAACAAGTGAGGAGTTGTCTTATCCAAACAAAAATATGCACTTGATTTACTACATGAGATTGGTTCACTTGATTTTAAACCAATTGAAACTCTAATTAACTTTAATAAACATTTTTGGAAAGATAATGCTAGCTTTTGAAAAATAAATCTCGTTTCAAATGACCAATGGACAAATTGATCTTTTTGATAGTTATTCGTCTAATATCTCCTTTGTTATAAGCATTATTAGTTATTTTATGGACCATTCTTAGTAGGTTCTTTGTGATGTTGCTATAATGAAACTAAAATATGTCAAAAGGCATTGTGGAAAGGATTACCATTTACAAGTATGGTCACTAATAAATTTAGAGAAATTTTGTTGTTGATTATGCTAGCTCAAAGAAAGATAGACAATCAATTTCAAACCCTTTGAAACTCTAATTAACTGAAATGTACATTTTTTGGAAAGATAATGCATAACTCTTGGAAGATAAAACTCGTTTCAAATGACCATGGACAAATTATTCTATCTATTTGATAGTTATTCTCTTGATATCTCCTTTACTATAAGCATTTTTAGTTTTGTGGACAATTTTAAATAGGTTAATTGTGATATTGCTATAATGATACTAAAATATGTCAAAAGACCTTGCAGAAAGGATTACCATTTACAAGCATGGTCTCCAATAAATTGAGACAAATTTTGTTGTTAATTATGCTAGCTCAAGGAAGGATAGATGATCAATTTCAAACCCATTGAAACTCTTATTAACTTAAATATACATTTTTTTGGAAAGATAATGCAAAGCTCTTGTAAGATAAATCTTGTTTCAAATGATCAATGGACAGATTGTTCTATTTGATAGTTATTCGTTGGATATTTCTTCTGCTATAAGCATTATTAGTTAATTTGTGGACAATTCTAAATGGGCTCATTGTGATGTCGCTATATTGACACTAAAGCATTATTAGTTAATTTGTGAACAATTCTAAATGGGTTCATTGTGATGTTATTATAATAATACTAAAATAAGTTAAAAGATTTTGTGGAAGGGATTATCATTTATAAGCCTGGTCACCAATAAATTGAGACAAATTTTGTTGTTGATATGCTAGCTCAAGGAAAGATAGACGATCAATTTCAAGTATTGCATCTTATTGGGAGAAAATATGGTCACTTGAGGAACAAGAAACAAACTGTGGTAGTTTGATCCAATGCTAAAGCTGAATATCGAGTCAGTTAATACAATTTGTGAAATATTGTAAAATATTTACTTGTGGAACTTGTTTTTTTAGCATCTAAAAACATTGCACGTCCATTGTGACAAACACACTGCTATTTATATTACTACCAATATATTTTGTCATTAGTGAATAAAGCACATTTTTCATGAATCTAAAGATTTTCATCTCCTATACTTCTACAAACTAGTTGATTGATATGTTTACTGAAGCTGTAGTATAGGTCTTTCAAAAGAAATTGTGACAAGCTGAATGTTGTCGATATTTATGCTCTATCTTGAAAGGACCTAATACTTATGTTTTATGAGGTATTTTTTTCAATCTCCTTCATTATTTGTCTCATTTATTGGATCATATATAAAAAGTTCTATTGGCCGCTTTTTTTTATTGATAAAATTTAAAACTTTTTAATAAAATGAAACAGAAAAATAATAATTGTATGTTGTGGAAATATTAAGGATTTTTTTGGACTATTAAACTAACATAATTAAAGAAAGTGATGAATCCCACTAGTTAAAAAATAAATAGAATTTATTAGCTTTTTGGCATGACTAAAAGTAAACAATTTTGTTTCAAACGTAATGTGTTTATTTTAATCTGTGCTATATTAATCATAATTCTTCGTCATAGAGTAATTTTATAAAATAAGGTGGAAGACTTATTATATTTTCTTGAATAGGTTGGAATTATTTGTTTAACAGCCATCTTTTCTGCTAAGTTGTTAATCTCTTAGTCTCTTGTGGAAAACCAATTTATTTATTCACGAACCATGATGTCGTAAATGAAATAGCGCCCGGCCTTGAATGTAAAGTCCTTGTTCTGTTACAGTTGATAAGCTTGAAGTCATTCAATTGTGAAGGTGCTGTAGGTGACCTTCCCACCAGTGTGTTTACTCTGATACGAGAGTGAAAGATGAGCATTGTGTAAGCCATGTACAATGCTGTGTAGCCATTCTAGACGAACACTTAGATCGGTTCCCAATGTTGACCAATGTATGTGTTATATTCACCTTGCTGGCTTATACGCATAGCAGCTCATTTTATATTAACTTCATTTTTTGTTACAATGCAATCCTTAGCTCAGTTTCACATTGATTTAGTTATTCTAGATATCATCATGTATTCTATTTTCTTTACATCTTTCTTACCCTGTGCTGGAACTGATGTTTCATCTTTCTTGGTGCACAGGACAGGACTCCTTTCAGGAGATCAAAATGTTGCAATTTTCACTAGTGGAGGCACTGAAGCTAGTGTTGATGATTGGTACCAGCAAAAACTTCCCATTGCTTTCAGCAGCATCATTATTCAATCTGTTAATTTTTTTTAGCTTCAAGTAGATGAGTTGACAGTGCTATTTCTAATGCTCTTAAACTAATGCTTATGCCTGCCCTTATAAATATGTTCCAGTCAAAGAAAATAGAAAATATATCATTAATTTAGAACTTGTTATAAATGTTCAAACCCTTTCGTGGTTATTTATGGACGCAAGCTAACTCGACCTGTTAAACAAAATTTTTAAGTTCTCTTTGAAACTTGTATGGATGATTAGTCTCTCCTGTAACTAGTTTGGTGGGACTTAGTTTCAATTGTTTTTAATAGTTTTAGCCAAAATTTGCCAAAACTAGGCCAGTTTCATTTTTCATTGTGCATACAGCATACACTTAAGGCACATGCACTGCATTATTCGTATACGTGCAGTATGCGTGTAATGTGCATGCAGTACTCACTTAGCTGTAGGACTGTACACATGTAATGCATTATTGTGCACATATGATAACAAAAGATTAAAAATTCCCACCTACAGAGTTGAAAACTCTTGTATGGAACATTATGGGAGTGGTGAAGAAGAGAGCATTGTGAGAATCCCACAAGTATTCAATGTCAGAGCATTAGAGCAGCCTTTATTATTATTTATATATAGCCATCCACGTGTAGAAATCATAATATGCTAAGGGAAAAACAAGTTTAGTTGGCCTAGGATAACCTTAGTACTATTCGCCTAATACTCCCCCACTAGCAAAGTCTGTGGAGTTTTAGATGAATACTAGAAATTGATCACCAAAATAACCTTGTGAGAATGTCAGCAATTTAATTTGTAGAAAGAATGTATTATACTTTAAAAGCTTCATTGGCATAAAATTCTTTGATAAAATGATAATATATTTCAAATTTTCTAGTTCTAGCATGAATAATAGAATTTCTAGCTTTGTCAAACTCATGAATTAAATAACAGAATCAACAAAGTTCGGATATAGTAGTGTTTAATGCCTATATCCAAATTTGGCACAGGAAAGATAAAATCTTTTGCTTACAAGATAACCATGATACTAAATTCGAACTGAAAAGGATACTACATCTTGTGATTGAGCATCTGTCATTAGGATTTTCAGTCTAGTTGACATCACAATAAACTTAGATTATTGTAGAGTTTGAAGCTAAAATAACAATTCGATGATATTACTCCCTTAAGGTACTAAAAAATGCATTCGACAGTAATTGTATGATAAGACATGTTTCAACCTTGTTAAAGCTAAAGATATTATAAAGATTGCAGGAACGGACAAGATGTTTCTCAATTAGAGAGCTTCTTTCCGGGAACAAATAAAGAAGAGCATGGCTTACAAAACTGTAAATTAGATTAATACAGTAGACATATGATATATTTGGACTAACTGTGAGACTGATATTAGCAAACATTATCTCAATACGCAAAAAAAAAAAAAAAAGATAACTTGCTAAGATCTTGGCAACTAAATTATCAGAGTGAGAAAGAGCTGAGACAAGTGTGTTGATTAGAACTAGTGACAATTAAATCATCAGTGTATAAAGAACAAACTGTGTAGAGGATACAGTTTTCTTAAGAAACAATGAATTATTATATTTTCTATTAAAGAATTTTGAGACAGCAAGGAATACATGAAAACATTAATAAAACACACTTGGAGCTTGTTTGGGACTATAAATTTTTGTTTTTAATAAGCAGGCATGATTAGGACAAGATCTGCCGGCGAAGTTAGGTGATTGTTGCATGTAAACAATTTCATGAAACGTCTCTTTTAGAAAGACATTAGAAACATCCAATTTTTAATGCCCATTTATTGGAGGGTGCTAGAGTAAGTATTGTCTGAACTACTAAACCAAATCAATTATCGAAGTTAATTTTGTCTTTCACATTCTTTCTTTCAGTCTCACATTATACTAATAGAAACTAATTTTTATCCTTTACATTGAGCCTCTCTGCATTTATGCGTGTACACGACACATTTTTCAAGGTTATGTCTCTTCATAATATTTTTGGAAATACAAATCAGATCAATGATTTAATACTACTGTACAGACCTTATAAAATTGCAGTTTTGGAATGCCTGATATTCATCTTATATTTTTAGATTTAGACTTGAAAAGATTATATTACGTAGTAACTAAAAGTTCAGTAAATAACAAATTTTTGACCTAAAATAATCAATATTTCATGAGCCTCTCTTTCAATTTTGAATTGCTGGTCAATATTGGGTATCATGTGTCTATAACCCAATGGTGTGCATTAATCATTAAGTGATTAATGGAGGATTTTGTTGAATATAAGATTCTCAGATTAATGTGTAACCTGAACATAAGCAAATAGGTTTAAGATATTAATATAAGTGAAAGAAGGCTGAAGTTAAAAAATTAAATTATGCTGACAGCATGTAAATACTGTTGAAATTGTTTTAACACATCGCATTTAGGCCATGTTCCACATGCAACATTTTTCAATGTTCTTTTTATGGACTTGTTAGTTCTATGTATTGTGTCATACATGAACTCCATCCCTGAATCTAGAGAACTTGTATTATACAATAATGGATTAAAGACTACAATGGGGCATACTATTGATATCTAGAAGTTGTCTTTCAAGAACCAATATATAAATCTTGGTGGTCATCATTTTCTCTCTAATAAATAATCTTGTTACATTGTCACACTGTGAAGTTGATTTATACTTGTGTTTCAAATCTTCTTTGCTCTCATAAATCGATTGCAAAGAAAGTGCATGGTAAATCATGTGATAGCTACCCTAATCAAATTAACTATGGTTATTAATAAAACTTGTTTTTTTTTGGCCTTCTTAGATTATTTCTTTTATTTCTAGTATTTGTTGAATATGCTTAAATTTTAAATCAATTTAGAATGCAACACATGGAATCCAATTTAATTGCTTTCTTTTTTCATTATGAAAACCTGCTTAAATTGCTCATTGAGGTTAGCAGATGCTATATGCTTCAACTGATTTGACTAGGGAGCTTCCAATCCCCTCTGGGTGGTTTCAAGTGAACCATAAAGTGCAGTTTAAGAAACCTTATAAATCTAGACAATAGCTTGTGAATTTATATGAATAACCTGTTATCCATCTTGACACGTCCAAAGATAACATTTCGATACAATAAACAAATACAACACTAGTTTAAGAAATTCAGAAAAATATACCAAAAAGGTGACAAATGTGACATGCGATTATAAATGATCATCGTTGTCATTTGGATGTATCAACTCTTCTTAGGTAATAAAGACTTTTGGTCCAATGAATGGTTGAAACAAACTCTTCCTCTTAGCATGAGAATCAATTTGGATTTTGTGCCAATGTTGGGAAGGTTTTTAGGATCCAAGGGTTACCATACAACTTAAGTAGAAAGGCATTTTTTTTTCAAATGCGAGATGACTAATTATCCTAGGTATACCACCCCTTTCTACAACAAAGCATCCCTGATGTGACCCTGGTTTTGATAGGTCGATCATTGTTGGTGGCATAACTTTGGAAGCACAATTAGAAGGCAAGCTCTCAAACAACTCAGCACTAAGGATTGTTAGATATCTATCAATATATGTTCAGGCATAAAATCAGCCAAGGATAGCACTGTTTTAAGACCTTCTCCGAGACAAGGTAGGGTGAATATCATGTGGCACTAGAGGGATCACAAAATCTTTACTTTGTGGCTTGCAAAACACTTTCAAAGAAAACTAGTGAATTAGAGGTCATGAGAGGCTTATGGAACTATGACCATTTGCTCTATCAATTCAACGAATTGATTGATAACAAGAACAATTGAGACCTTCACAGTAGTAGGGACAGTAGGTAAGATTGGAGAGTGGAATCATCTTTTCGATATGTTCATATGATAGCCCTTCCATGGAATCATGCTCAGTAGTCTCAATATAAGAGAAATTAGGTGGTGATTAGAGAGTATACTTATAGATTTGTGGAGTGTCAGGTGTTGGAGAAGTAAGCTTGTAATTTAAGGAACAACATGATTTATTTCCTTAGTTGGAGCGATCAAAGCTTTAGAAAGGACTAGTAGCCCACCAAATAATGTGATCCAAAAGCTTGGATGAATAAGTATTCGATTGACCATTTTGGTTAACTCAATAGTGATGAAGCCAATGTTTCCTAATAAGGTTTATGCAATAAACATATGAAAAACTCCAATCAACCCAATGATATTGGTACAAGGCAACTTTAGCTAACCCAATATAGACTCGATCTATCTCTAAAAGCATGAGTTGGGAGAAGATGAAGCTCAAGAATTAGGTTCGTGTAGATTAAAGCCATGGAGGAAAATGATATTAACATTTTTTGCAACATCAATGGCTAAATTGCAAGTGTTACCATTGGATTTGAAGTGTTAAATTATGGCAGATATGATGATCTATTAGATTTCAGCTCAACAGATAAAGGATAAGTCTATGTTTTTCATGGTTGTTGTGGGCCATGGAAAAAGTAAAGGAAAAGGATTGTGGATTACTAATTAGCAATGTGGCCACTTATTTTAATACCTTCGACACAATGATGGCGGGATGATGCTACGTTTTGTTGCCATACAATGCAACCTATGGACTAATCACAATAGTGTGGCAATTGAAGAAATAACAATAGAAGATGAATTTTTGTGTGGGTTGTTTGAATTTCTGGTAAGGAAAATGTTGTTGGAATTAAATAAAATAATATTAAATCTTGTAATAGAAAAGAAGCCTAAGCAAACCAAACTAATGTTGAAGACAAAAAAAATCTGTTGTTGGGAAATTGAAACAAAATCTAAAACAAAACTAAGGAAAACACTAAGGATAATTGACAAATGGCATCAATAAAGATTTAGCATACCATGATTAAGTAAATCAAATAATTAATCTTACTTTTGCACTTAAAGCCATACTCATGATACATAATGTGTAATAAAATTATTGTACATCAAACTCAGTTGAAACGGATTCAAATTAAGAAGTGTTCAATATGAAACTTTTAATGGATACTGAGCGACTATATAGGTTGGAGATCAAAGCATCCAACAATTTGCACGATGTTCAAAGTTTTAAATGTCTCTTGATAGTTGATCATTTGCTTTTTATGTGATCAAAGCATAGCCTTAAAATTCTTTCTAGTTGAACCTCAAAAGATATAGTTTGTTGATAACTTAAATGCCTTTAATGTTATACAATTTCAAATCACTTTGAGTCTATGTGATAGGTTTTTAAATTGATTTATAGAGAAATCCATGTTCTTAGTGTTTTGTAATAGATTTCGTTCAAAACATTAAATGTACTATCAAGAAGCCAGATCATGGAAAACTTTGAGCAAATAAATGTTTCTAATAACACAACCTTTAAATATAAAGAGTTTCATATTTATAATAATCCATTTGTTTTGTCAAAAAATTACTCAAACTTAAATTTAGAAGCTGGTATAGGAACATTTGAAAGAGCTTAGAACCAAGGCACATAGAGGTAGAAAATAAATTCTTCTAACCTTCAAAAGATGTATCTCACAGAACATCGCCATATGAATTCGTGAGCATGATAATTCAAGCCTTGATGTGCAAGGAACATCAATTTGAACATTTCCATAAGGGATCTTGGTACATTGCATTGCAAGAATTTCCATGGATAAATGTGAGTGTTTCCTAGCTCTTGGCTTCTCGAAAGCTATCTAAAACTATTCATTAACCTTAAATGAGTTGTTTAGAAAAGTTTTTATAGGGTGAGAAAGGACCATGGAATAAGCAGCAATTGAAGAATCTCATCCTAAAGTTATGTAATAAAGATTGGGCGGGGTCCCAACTATAGGCTTTTCTGAGTGGACCATCCCATGTGGTCTATGAACCTCTTGACCAGTGGAAATGGCCTTGGCCTATTTGTTCACCCTGTGTGGTTTGGAAACTCAATAACATACAAAAATAACCCACTCACTATTTGAACATGTCCCACTGCAACATGAGGCTATAACAGACAAAATATAGTTTTAATATAGGAAATACAATAAGATACAACGAAAAGTGGCAAATGTGAATCGCAACGGTGGATGCCCATTGTCATCATTTGGAGGGTGTATCATACCACTTCACAAGTGGCATTACTACATAAAGTTGAGTGATCATTGCTTGTCCAAATTTCCGTGTGCTAGAGATGCTAAAAAACAAAGAATAATGATGCTACCATAAATTTTTTGTCGCCGCTCATCCAAATTGTTGAATAGAGGAACACTAAATAAAAATGAAGTGACAATTAATGCTTACAAAAGAAATAGTGTCTATCCCTTGCCTTCCATGGATGTCAATCCAATCTTCTATATCATCTAATTCTAGTATATTAGAATCATAAATTTAATTCTAGGTTGGTGTGTGAAAATATGGATTTAAATACAATTTAAACTTCATTGACGGTGTGGTCCTCTTATGATCAAATGACTTAATCATGCAATGCATAGAGGTTCCCAAAAAATGTTTTTCCTCACCACTTTCCAATGAAGTTGATTGGGTAGTTTGAACAGTTTGTCTGATGTGAACTTGTAGTTATTTTGTCATTGTCAGATCTGGAAATCGGATGGTCGAGTTTGCCTTGGTCTTTTTGTATCCTCCATAGATTCTTATGCATCTCTTTGATCTAGATTGTGATTGAACCTTTGAACTGTTGTGAATATATTGATGTGGTATCATACATGTTAGAATATTTGATGTATCTGATGCTTGTTCAAAAGTCAAGCCTGTAGTTGTTTTGTTGTTTTCTGCTGATTATCTTATAATTAAAGAATTTCTCAAAGAAATGGAGGAGCTTTGAAGTGGCTGCTGACAAGATACTGGATTGCATATAGTTTTTGCGCTCAGAAGATAAATAATGTTATGTTTAATTCAATTTATGAGTGCTTCATTGTTCCCAAGTAATAGATAAAATACTCAAACAAAACGTGCAAGGTGAGCAGCTTCTATATAATTGAGGTTTTCTATACTAAGAAAATGAAATAATAGGTGGCATGTTTGACTCATATCAGTGGTTCAGGAGTCAAAATACACTATATCATCTTCTAAAGGTAAAAAAATTTGCTAGAATAAAATGGTTAGATCCTGACATGGTTTGCCTAAAGGCTAGTGCAATATTAATGCACTTTATTGCTTAATCAATCTGCAGTGATTATGTTAGTATTTGTAGTAGTAGCATCTGTGCTTCCTTTCACTGCCAAATCTTCTACTATTTACTACTATGTTTTGGATCTTTTATCTGATCCTGAATTTTTATTTATTTGTTGTAGGTCTGGTGGTTATTGCATTTGGTCCAAGCTACTCGTATTGTCTCATCAGAATTCTTTATGGGATGAAATGGAGTAATGGCCAGGCCCCAAGAGTTCTGTGTTACTATTGCTTTTATATTATTACTTTAGCCATGAATGGTAAGTAATCATCTGTGGCAAAATAGCCGAAGCTTTTGGAGCATCCTGGACTGCGTGAATGTTTCTTTTTCTGTTATTATTTTTTTGTGTCCCTTGATTTTGCTTGTTCAGATTTTCAGCTAAAAAGCTTTTGACATGCAAATCCAATCATGATGTGTTGACTGTTTGCATTTAACTCATTTTGACGTGCAAATGTTTCTGTTGGGAATTTTGGGCCTATCTATTGTTAAAACTTAGCGGGCAATTATTCAAACAGATGCTTTTGTTGATCTCTGAGGTCTAGCTCTTCATTTGAAAACTGAAAGCTATAAAAATAAATAGATAGGTGCTCCCTTTTCATTAGTTTTTTTTTGTGCTAGGCTCAATAGCAATGTGATTTTCAAGTACCTTTGTAGTGCATCCTAATCCTGCTCTAATTGTGAATTATATACTTGAAGTAAACATATTTAGGATATCCTTCCTAATTATGTAATTCTACTCTACTTTTGTCTATAAAACTTCATTTATACACCCTTAGCCTAACTGTTCCATGCTTAAATATACATTTACTTTCTATTTCTTGATTTAGTGCATTGGTACCAACTTATGAATCCTATTCTTGGTTTTACAAAAGGGACTCAATTACAATACCATTGGTTCTACCTAATGCTCAAACCAAATTTTTGGGTTACAGGGTTGTGCAGAAAGGGATTGTGAACAATTTGGAAATGGGAGGTCATGATAATGAAATTAGAGGTTCAGAGATGCTTCCTATGTCACAATTCAGTAGAAGCTGACCTAATAATTACTTTGTTTATCAAGCTCTTTGCTGAAAGGCTAGACCTTAGTTTGGCATGTTATAGTTATAAAGAGGAATTTTGTTTAAAATTGGGCTTAATGCCCATCCCTAATCTGTCATGGATTCAATCCTAATGAACCTAAGATGTACTTTATGGGAATGCATCTATTATTTTGAAATCTTGAAGTGAAAATGCCCTAATCTCAATCCTCAATCTAGAACAAACTGCAAAAGATTTCCTCACCTTCAGATTGCAAATTTAATCTTTAAAGACATTTCAAGTTATATATGCATTTCAAGTATTCAATTTTCTTTCAATGATTTTGTCCTTATTCATACTGCTTGCATCCACTTTATTGATGTTCTCTTTTAACACCTAGCTTTTCTGTTTTCTCAAACACTATGCTTTTCAAAAATTTGATCAATAAACCTATGAATACGGCATTAGTAGTTAGTTTTCGATTTCCTTCTTGCACTCTAAATATGAGATGAGGACAGAGCAAGAGAATGTGCCATGCCTAACATATATGTGACATACCTAATATGGATGGGAAATCCATTCCATCCCACAAATAAATGTGCCTTACATGAAGTTAGCAAACATATGAGAAATTTGTCAACAATTACATGTGATGTCCAATTTTCACGATATGTAATTGTTAGACAACTTTCTCATATGCTCACTTTCTTCATATAAGGTATATTTAAATGTAGGATGGAATGGGCTTTTCATTCATATTAGGCACGTCACTATAGTGTAGCCTATTTAGGCTTGATACAAAAAAAGATCAAGTTGGCATAACTAGGCCAAACATAGTTTCATGATCATGGGTATAAAAGAATAGGTCTACTTACTGCTCTTTACAAAATAAAAGCGAAGTTTCTAGAGGGAGATCAAAGCTTTGGTGTGGTAGGACCTTTGATACTCAATTGGGTCATTCGGTCAAAAAGAGGATTGTAGTGGTTTGTGTTAGGAAATTTTGATCCTTTTAGTTGGAATATTGATGTTTCCAGAGGGAGATCAAATCTCTGGTGTGGCAAGAGCTCTGATGCTCCATCGAGCCATTTGGTCAAAAGAGTATTGTAATGGTTTGTGTTACAGAATTTTGGTCCTTTTGTTTGGAGTATTATATTTTTCTCGATTGAATATAATTTAGATGCTAGTCTTTATAGAAATCAGGTTTGGTTTTTTCATCTGAAGCTATTTAATTATTATATTTTTAAGCATCTTCTTTTCTATAATCTTTGTTTGCAAGGAATGCAAAATGTTTGAATGACATTGAACTATTTGAAATGATTCGAGGTTACAAGGTAAAAGTTAGATATTAGCTTATTATAGTTTGATGGGTAGGCTAATTGCAGAATTAAAGAGAATGTATGCACATAAACTACATTATTAGTCGCATGAGCGTTGTCCACCTATGTGTTGTCACCCTTTTTTTTAATGAAATAGCCATGTGCACTTCCAAAAATGTTTATAAACAAATAAGTTTTATGCATAATTGCATTCATGTTCTGCTGTTACCCTTGATCCATGCATAATGTGTTGATCTGTTCACATAAATGCTTATTCAAGCACTTGTGATTTTGCATAACCCTGTGTTCTGCAATTTCTCATGTCATGCATATGATACACCTTGTATTCTCTCATGCAAGGAATAGGGATGTTAATTTTGTGAAGAGAAGTTTTAAAATTGTTTCAAAACAAAATTGAGCAAGACAAGTGAAGATTTAAGTAGAAGCAATCTCATTTTCAGGTGGCATAAAACCATTGCGAAGCTCAATCTTTTGGCTAGAACTAAAACAAGATATATATGTTTATTATGCATTTTGTTATAATCAGTCATGTATTTTTGTGCATATTATTGTTATAAGTACAAATTTCAAATGTTTTATTGTATACTCATTTTGTTTCAAAATCAATCTATCTGAAACTGAGTCTGGAAAATTTGAGTATTTATTCATTCTAGTTTCAAGTTCTGATCAAAATTTCTAGTCCTAGATGGGGTTGAATATATTTGATTATGTATGGTAATTTTGTTATTGTAATTATGCTGTCTGACTTGAATGTACAATTTGGACAGTTTTTATGCTACAGTTCAGGTTTTCTTAGCAGCATATTGTCCCAAACCCAACTTCCTATACCAGTAGCGTATTGTAATTGAGGAAGCACTGACTTCCATACATTATGAATTTTATTCATGTTAAGGCATTGCTGTTATCTAATACGTTAGCATGAAGTTGGGATTGTAGTTCATGGAAGCATTGCTCTTGTCCTTCAAGGACACTAAAGAAACAATGCCACTTTTATATTTAAGTTAACTTTTCTAGTCAGGTAGACATTTTGATTATCTTCATTGAGTTGGAATACTGGTCAATGATGATTTTCTTTATCCCCTTTTTTAACTTTTCATGACTACCTTCAGATATGATATTTTATCAATTCCTTGACATTTGCAAATTTTAACTTAGTTAAATCCATTTGGGTTATTCATAATTACAATTCAATACAACTGCTTCCTGGTTACTACTATACTTTCAACGGAACTCAAACTTTTCCATATTGTGCAGGCACATCAGAAGCATTTTTGCATGCAGTTTCTAATGAAGGTCAAATAAGAGAGTCAATTTTCTATTTGATCATTTTCTCTGTTATAAATATTTTGCTACATGTCACCTTTGTACAATACGCTGGAGCAGTTGGACTAATTGTCGCAAATTCTTTAAGTATCCTTTTTCCCCTTCGAATTGTTTGCATTCCATAAGCTCATTTAGCTTTTATTTGCCAAAAGTTTTTGCATTTGCCCAAACAATTTTGTGTTCACTGAATTTACAACATCAATTGAAAAAGTCCTCAATTTTTGTGAGATATGCTTGATTGCTGATATACCCACATGTTCTTTCTCTAGAAGTTGTAAATCAATTGAGCAAAGATTTCATTACTGTAATGCTACATCATGAAAGTAGTGTTCCTTAACTGATTGCAGAAATGATTGTTCGAATTGCATACACTTCATGGTCGATAAAGCTTTACTTTAAGGTACATGATCTAGTAATCATATACCTGGGATTCACTGCTACTTTCCAGTTCATTCCATTAGTTTTCACCTTGTTCTTACTTCTTTTGCAGGACTCTGCTTTTCCCTTCAATAGATGCTTACCATCAGGTTGGATTGTTTTGCTTATATCCGGTGCAATAACCCTTGCCTCAGAGAGGCTGACCTTGGATAGGAGCAACTTCTGGCAAACGTTTCCCATTCACTTCTCTGTTGGGTTCTTTTTCTTCTGCCTTTCTGCCATTGTGATGTATGTGTTTAATCTGCATTTCTACATTATGTTCTGCAACAGTTTGATTGCTTCTTTCTTCCTCAATCATTCTACTAAACTCCTTTCTTATGGATATTGCAGATGGCGTCGAGAAAAGCAATTCATAAATAAAATCATTGGCATGCGCACTCATAAAGACTGAGTCAGAAGAGTTTTGTTCTTGGTGAGCAACTCAATTTTGCATTCTGATTCCTAAAATGTTATTCTTTTAAAAATTAGGATTGTAGTGTACTATTCTTGGCTGCCTCAAGTGCTTTCTGTGGAAATTTTCAATCATTAGTTGAATACTGGGAATGTTAGCTTAGGAAATGGAATGTAGATTACATTAGATTAAGGGCTGTGGCAATAAAGAGATTAGAGTCCTTCCTCACAGGGATGCAAATAGGTGATGCCCAAAGGATGTGTGTTTTTTATGCTGAATGTGGTATAGGACCATGGTTATTGCATTGGTGTTTGGGAGTAATGATAAATAAGCAAGAAGCATCTTGGAATGAATAGGTTCATGGATACATAATATGATAAGAGAAATATGAATGACATGAGTTCAAGGAAAGTATAAGTCACTAGGATGTTATGAAAATTGATATTTAGAACTTTAAGTTTTTTGTTTCACTTAGAATTGAAACAAAAATGAGATAGATATAATTTTGGGTAAAAATTTGAAAGAAGCTTCATCAATGGTGTAACAATTTTGGGGATAGAATCATAGCTTTAAAGATAATCAAAGCACAATAAGATGAAAAGAGTTTGCAAATTGAATCTTAGCTATTGATCCAAAAAATAGTAATGTGGTGTGACATCTTTTGTTGTATTTTAGGTTAATTATTTTGTGATATTATAATTATAAAGTTAAATGTGTAATTTTTTTTTAATTATTTAATAAAATTTATGTTTTGAGGTTATGATAAAATATTGTTATTTTGTGTATGTTTTATAAAGCATGAATTATGACATAATTATTTTGAATATTAAAGTAAATTTATTATATAGGGAAGTTTATTGAAAAAATCTATTGGGTTTTAGTTTGTAAATTTTTAGCTAAATTGAAATTGTTGGGAGGAAACTATATTTAGTTTTGTGTGAGGGGGAGAATAGATGTTATCATTATGATTTTGTATTACAATCTTTGTGTTTTGTATTTTAATTTTTTGAAAAATAAATGAAATATGAAAAAGTAAAAAAAAAAAGAGGTGTTAAACTTTTTAACTTTCTGACATTGAGCTATTTTTCTGTAACTTTCTGACATTGGTGTTGTTTTGTTCCATCTAGAACACCAAAATATTGAACTATGAACGAATGTGCATGGCCATGTGTGTGATGGTATAGTCGAAGCTTACCATAGTTATCAATTGGAAACTATGAAAGCTTCAGGCAGAGAGAGGGGATGGAGGATGTGAGCAACAATGAGCAATAAGAAGTGAAGCATGATGACAAAGAGAATTCAAAGTTGTGCTAGACTTGATTTCAGCAAGGCTATAGCAAAGAGAATTGTATTAGAGGAGAATAACATGTTGAAGGAGTTGTAAGAAGGAAACAAGTGGTTATAGAAATGAAAAGAATGGTTAATGTAAGGTATTGTGTTGAAGCGAGTAGTTTAGTTTGCTCTTTTTCTTTTTGGTTACATTATGCATAAGCATGGATTGAGGTTCCACAAGATTTGGCTAACTTTTATCATATTGATAATGTTTCAAAACAAATGTATGATACATTGTTGCTTAACGTATAGTATGTTAAGCTTAGGGAGTAGGAACCAATTTTCCCAAGATACAATACGTTTAATGCAAGAGATGTAAGAACCAATTTTCTCGAGAGAAATGTATGGTGCTTTAATCTTTAATATGTAACATATTTAGCTCAAGGGAAAAGTATTAAAAGAAAGGCATCAATCATACTAATGAGAACACTTGATGTTGGCTCCCAATATGTCATACTTTAGTGAAAGTGGATGGTACGTTTAATTCAATAAAAGGAGGAATTCCTATGAATAACATACATTATGTTATAAATAACTTGCAATACATACAATGCTCTTAAGAGGTCCACGAGAAGGAATGGATGATATGAATGAGGTGTTTGAATGGAGAACATGTAGTACATTGATAGGAACATTTACATTAGTATTATAACAAAAGAAGAAATTTAGTAAAACATTATGGAATGTAATAAAAATAAAAGAAGCTATGAAATAAAAGTTGGAAACAAAAGTTGCATTATTGTATATTTAGATAAGGTGATAGAAAAGTTGGAAATAAAATATATATTTTTCACTAAAGATATTATCACATAATTAAATAGAATATTGGCATAAGATACAAGACTTGATGAGGTGTTAGTTACATATTGCATTATAAGTTAGCATCAGAAACCCTAAATTTCAATATTGTTAGTATACTGTGTAAGGTCTTGATATTGATATTTATGTATCATTTATATTATATATAAGGTGGATGTATTGAGAAATGATATATTATAATATTCAAGCATCATTTATACTATTTACAAGGTAGATGCATTAAGATCGTTATCTTTGGCATTGTGTAGAGCCTTGATGTATAGATATGATATGAAATTTTGTAAAATTTTGCACTTGTATGCGTGCATGTACACTAAGGGTTGTAAGCATAGTAAGTCACTGACGTAACACGTTTACACTGCATGGGCTTCCATTTCGTGCAAATGCACCCGACGCTTGGCCAGTGCATTGTAGCACGTGCTCTGACGCTCCTGCAATGAATCTCTGTGTGTGGCCCAACGCTTGACCTTATTGCGTGATGTGTCATCGATTTTTGTTGTTTTGTCTCTATTTATTTTCATCCATTTTTTATTCATAGAGCTTTGATGTGATCTTCTGATCAGTCCATGAAGTGGTTTCAAGACAGCAAAATTATGTGTTATGTTTTTAATAACTTGGAGTAAATGTTTCAATTATAAATTGATCAAGTGGATTGCAAGTAAAATCATTTGAAGGTTAATCTTATATTTTATGAGAATATTGAATGAAAAACGTTTCAAGCATTGGAACATCCTATGGAGAATTTAGCTTTTGATAATATGGTTATCATCATAAGTAATTTTTTATTTACTTTTGTCATACATTCACTTGTTAAGATCTTGAGTAATTATGATCTTTAAAATTATATCAAGATTTTGAAAACTATCACTTAATATTTCTTTAAGTTTTACACAAGTTTTAGTTTTAAAAAATCTAATGTAAAACATATTAATTCAAGTCATGATTTTTACTATATATTGTTCATATAGTATGTTGATTGATATTATATTTGGATAATCTCTTTTCTGGTATATATTTGTACTTAGAAGTGAACTAGTGTTGGGACTATACAAGTGAGATTTATCCATCCCATAAATGTGGCCGTTGGCTAAACTATTTGTTTATATACAGTTTAAATCTGTCTTCTTGCACATTTTATTTCTAATCATCATTGAGGTGATCTTTGAAGTTTATCAATAATTATGATAACTCTCTGTCATGTATAAGCATTTTTAGTGATTAGGTAATGTTAAATGAAATCCCCCTAAAAATAGGAAAATGTCCTCCACTCTTATAGCCATAAGTACACTCTTAAGGATTCAATTTAAGAGGCCAATTGTTAAAGAGAAATGTTTCCTTTGTTGTATTCTTTGCTTTCTTGGCCATATTTGAATTGTTGAGATCTCAACTCTCTCCTTGGTAATCATACTCCTAAGTATCTCAATCTTATACATTTTTATTAATCTTCTTGAATCTAAATTCTATATTAACATAAAATTATTGATATTATAAATAAAATTAGATGTTAGTATTAGGGAAATATTTTGAATCCATTTGGATAATGCTACGGATATTTTCATGTAAAATAAATTTTATTGGAGGAAAATTAAATGGGCAAGTTTAGAGAGAACAATGAAGAACAAAAAAAAATGTTTTAGAGATTTAAAGACACATGTAGGGAAGAATAAGCAAGAGAGATTTTTTTTTTTGGATCACGGTTAAATTAATCAAGAATAGCGTGCACATAAATCACCCTTATTACTATAAGATGTTTGAAAAACCTTAAAGTTGCCTCCAAAATCATCAAAAAATTTGGTGGTAAAAATAAAAATTAAATCAAGGTGATCTAATTAAGAGAAGTAGAAACAAACAAGTGGGTCAATAAGCTAATTGTAAATTAATCCATTACAATGATAAAAAGCACTAGTAAATAACAAGGTTTTAAAATATAGATGAATAAATTATTTTTATTTACCTTTCAAAAGTTTGTGACAAGATAATTAAACTAAAGAAATTTAAAAATTCAAAAAAAAAAAAAACTATAATGAAGTATCAGAAGAAGATGAGTTATAAAAATATATGAAGTGAGTATATCAAATTTACCAAGTTTGTAGATATTATTTTAAAAAATTTTGAGAAAATGTATGATGATATTTATTTATGAGAATAAAGAAAAATATTCAAAATTATGATACTTGAGAATTAAATAAAAGAGTTTTATTTAAAATCATGTAAGTTATTGTGTATATGTGTGAGAGAGAAAAAAAAAGAGTTTGATTGAGCAAAAAATTAAGTGAATACACTAACAACTTGAATCATAGACGGAATGATGTATATCATTTGTTAATGATATTATATAACTAAAGCCAAATTAGACCCAAGACAACATCCCTGGAGTTTTAACACTTATGTGATCAAAATATATTTTTGAAATTAAATACATTCATGTCCCATAAGCACTTCAACAATCATAAAAATAACAATGACCTAAGAAAAGCAGTACTGACCAACAATGTAATTGAAAAATTAATATTATTGAGATTTGAACAAAAGTATTCTCAACTCATTGACATGTTTAAGAATTAGAGTAAAAAGTATAAACTAAAGTAAAGAGTATCCTCAACCTATGGCTAAATCTAATGATTAGGTTTTTTCGAAATATTGTGGTTTTGAAATAAGATTATATTATTTAGAGACGAATATTGCCCATATATATGAATGCTATTTAAGAAAGATTAGTTTCACCAACTAAAGAGCAATAGATAATGATTAAATATGCTCCCAAAGAGCCAAAACATAGATAATCATATTGATCATCTCTGAGACAAACTTGCTTATGAATAAGTTTTGAATATGACATAGTGGATAATAGTGCTTAAGATCGTTAGCTCCCAAAGTTTTTGGTTTTTTAATACCTTCTAATTGCAAGTTATGAATATTAGAATCTATGATCTATTTGACTAAATAACAAACCCTCCTAATTACGAATAACCTTTGACAGATTAAAAACTTATGAATATCAAATGTGAGGTAGGGCAAGTAAGCAAATGAAAGACACTCAACTTCCTCCCAAAAGTTTCTTCTCCTTATGTGTTGGTTTGATAAGATTTTTGGTCAAATGATAAACATATAACTTTAGACAATTTAGGTCAAAATGTAATCAAAAGAATAATAAACCCTAATTTTTGATAGTCTCTAAATCATGCAACAAAAACTCTTACATAAAGTATTCAAAATGAAATATAATAAACAACAAAATCATAGAAAAAGTTTTTAACTATATATAAAATTTTATTAAATTTGAAACTTGCTAAGAAAAAACACTCAAAAAATAGAAAGTACAAAAATTATTAGCATTTCAATATAACAAAATTAGAAAAATCTTTTTATCTCATAAAGATATAAAATCCTCTAATTACTTTCTTGAATATAAAGCTAAGTCAAAGAACAAGATATTCATAAAAAAACATTAATAGGTTTATTTTTTGTAAAAAAAATGACAACTAAAGTTGCATGGCAAGCATTCCATCAAGTCAAAAGGAATGGAGAACAACTAGAATAATAAATGTTTGATCTCCAACATCACCATTTTAGAGTAAACTATGCCAAGTGGCTAAAAACTTAATTTCATTTAATGAAGCTTAGGCTTTACATTGACACCTGTAGCCTTTCACATTATAGTAGGAAATGCTTTGAGCAGCTAAAAAAGCTCACAAAAAGCACAAAATCTCCAACCCATGCTAACACAACCAGCTCGGTGAGGCTATCTGAGTCGACCAAGACTATTAAAAACCTTAGATTATTAAAGAAACATACACATAATGTCCAAGAACATCTCTAAATATCTAGGAATAGGCACAAATGCAAAAAAAATCAAATGATACTCATTTAGAAACACCAAATAAATCAAATGATACTCATTTAGAAACAGTACAGATACCTCCACATATGCATGAACTAACTTGCACTAGTTTACTACAAATATATTTTAGATCCTTTCAAAAAAAAATACAAATATATTTTAGATATAACTTAACAGGCTATTGTAAACAGTGCCAATACTCCAAATATATTTAGATATAATATACCAAATAACTAATAGAAATGATAATAGTTATCTAGAAAAAACTGAAATAGCTATAAAAGTAGTGGGCCTCCAATAGCTTGATGTCACATGTGAAATTCTAATAAATTGAAGCATTGAACAAAATGGACCTACATCAAACCCCAACTTTGAATGCATAGTCAATGAGAAAAGTGGAGCACAAAAGTGTGGATTGAATCCTATAATCTCCAAACAATCATGAATATGCAATCTTCCTCATTATCTATCATAATCAATGGAAGAAAGTAATTTATAATACTTAATGCTACGTAAGAACATCTTATAATTCATCTATGATTCTTTTACGCTTGAGTAAAGATAAGCTAACTTAAATCAATGATCACAATTCATTAGCATTGTTAATGATTTGATCATATATTCGATTCAACCCTAACTCAAAATTTACTAAATGATATGCAATCCGATTTGATCCAGATTTTGGATAAGATTTCGATCCAATGTTGATTTGTGGTAGACATTGCTTTTTAGTTATTAATTCAGACTCAGGTGAAGTAAAAAATGAATCAATTTTCAAAACAACTTCTGATTTTTCATTCAAATTCTTCATAAAAGTTAAGTTCATTCATATCAAATATAAAAAAATTATGATACTATATATATATATATATATAGATGATTCAATTTCAGTCATTGTCAATACAATCCAACCATGGTTCAAGTTTGATTGACAAATTAGAATTTTGAACAATCTTCTACTTTCAAGAAAAAACCTTCACCTCTACCATTCAATTATGAAATTAAGTTTATTTTGCTAACCTTTGATCGATGAGCATAATGGGCAAAGGAAATTAGTAAAAAAGAAGTCAATGAGATCAGATAAGGCTGGAGGTTTAAGACAGATTCCCTTATAGCAATCGTCATTTGGGATAAGTAAAGGGTAAAGTCCATGTGTTGCAGGAAAAAAAAGCTCATCTGGTAGGCATACAATAAACTTCTCTTTTAGTATAAGACAAGTGATCTTAAGCATTGGTGGAGAGTTGAATAACCTAAGTTTAATTAGCCCATCATTCAGGATCAGAATGAAGCTTTCTACTTACTAGCACTAAATAAAGGGAAAACCGATACCATGTGAAGCAGCATTTAAATGATTCGAGCAAGTACAAGTCAACACTTAAGTTTTTCAATATCTTCCCTTGCCTCTAACCTAATGCCTTCCTTCCATGGGTCTTGCTCCTGCTATAATACATACTCAGTCCTAGTTTTCTCCAACTCTGACTTTGATTTGTGACAAGGTGCCCTTATGGTGCATGCTTTTGCTGATCCATGGTGTATGTTCTCTTCTCTCCTCCCTTTCTTCTTAACCAACTCAAAATAGTGTGAAATCCTTCCCTTCGAATCAAAACACAGCTTAAAATACCCTGTATGTGATATTTCCCTCGCTAGTTTCTTCATAGTCCATTCCCTTATTCTTAAATAAATGTCTATATACTTTCTATTTAAACTTAAATCTGAATCAACAATAACTAAAGACTTAATGAACCATTAAAAAGTTGCCGAAAACAGGAACTAAAAGATACCATTAAAATGTTCAATTGATTCAGTTGCAAGTGTGAAGAATTGACAGAGACATAAACCAACATAATTAAATGCTAAAAAAACAAATAATAACTAACTTTTAAAGATTTATAAAAGAAATTGACTACTGAAAAGAAAGACAAACACATTTATATTTGTCTAAGCAAGAAAGAAACCAAGAAGGTCAATCAAGTAAGATGTACCAAAGGCAATCAAAAATAATAATCGATAAAAAAAATTTACAGTAAGCTATTTTCGTTAATTTTTCAATGAAGATTATCAAAAGATAATCATTTAAAAATCATAATAATTTGAAAGGACATATTCACCTTGACAGAATTCATAAAATTGAAATGAAATAAGCATTAAAGGTGAAGGCAAAAAACCGAGAAGGCCATATGACAAATGCAAAGTATATAAACGTTTGGAAACTTTTTGAGTGGAGGATATTTCTTGGCTTAGTAGGTTGTTCAATGTTTTTTTATAAACAAAATTGATGACAGACCAAGTGAGAGAAATACTTCAATATATGTTTATAACTACAAAAATTCATCCACCAGGGCCTAGATGAATCTCAACCCGAAGTTTGTCAAGCTGTGATTCAACCATACACCCTCGACCGATATGTACAGCAGAACAAAAAACCTTTTCACCATCCTCTAATATCCTAATATCATAAACAATTTTACATAATTAAAACATCTTTAAAACGTATTTTGATTTTTTTAATGGATTACTCAAAAGTATTATAAGAACTTTTTTCAATAATATTTAACCTAATATATTTTGTACATCTAAAACAAAGGAATTCTTAATCAACTGGGTATACCACCTGTACACCAGCTCGGTGTAGAAAACAGGGACGATGTAGCAAACTCCTTTGGAATACCAAGAGAAGGAATAGCATCTCCACAGTATTTCTAACCCCTGCATCCATAAATCTACAGTAATTTCTGTACAGTGAGTACATACGAAATAAAAAAAAATTGAAAAAAAAAAAGTTAAAACTATACCTTCTTACTCATCTTTCATTGAAATTGCATGCCTTCTCTTCCTCCCAACCTCAATAAGCAAAGTGAGCAGAGCCTCACACACCTGAGAGGCATCAGCCTCACCTGGGTTATCATTGAGGGTAGAGTAGACCATCCAGGCATGATCCCGCTTGCGGTTTGGTCGAACCACGACAGAGCCAGGGACCTCTGCATCCCTTCTCGTGACAAGGCCATCGCTCTTCTCTCCATAACGGACTTGAAGCAGCTGGGCACAAGCAGCCATTGCAGCAGAAAGTGGCATGACGACGGGCACCTTTGCAGACTGTCCATTGCCAACAATAGGCAGTTCAGCGTGTGCTACTTGAGATAAGGTTGCCAAGACGCTGGGTCCTAAGCCTGCTTCGGTGTGGAACGAAACTACGGGAAGTTCACGAGGCAATGGATGCTTGCTCAAGAACTCTCTTCTTTTAGCGTATGTCAAGTCTTCTAGGGCTTGCAGATCTCCCTGTGATGTAAACAATTTGAGAAAATGCACAAAAAAAAGGAAGCTAAGAATATGACAACATTTTGTATTCACAAAGTGAGGAAAACATGACGATAAATCCATTGATTGTTTAACCATAGGGAAAATCACGTTAAGGATGGTTTAAGAAAAATTCAATTTGATATCAAACTAAACAAGATACTACGAGAAACCAATTTGTCAAAACAAAAAACCTTCCATATAGGTAGTTGAAACAAAAATTCTACCTTGAGAACCTTGCATATCAAAACCTCCATAAGTTTTCTCAATTGTACGTAATCTCCAAGTTGTCCATCCCTTAAGATATCTGAAGCGATTGGGCTACCTCCATAGGGACTCTGGGCCAGGGCTAAACCAGCAACCTTATCTTTCAGGTCAGACCAGTACAACGATAATGCAGCAGCTGAATCAACCCCGCCTTTGCTATGTCCAAGGAGCAATACACGCTTCTTTGCCCCCCAATACATTTCTTCAATGTACTCCTTTAGCTCTCTAGCATTTTTCTCAACAGAAGCCTGATATCATGCGTTTTGCTAAGATCAGCAGAAGGACAAGAGAAATTGAAGTAAACAAATGCATCAAAACAGATACCTCGGAGTGAATCTTAGCAATATGACAAGTCAGCCCCATCTTTGAGAAACAAGTTTTTGTGTTAACAAAATACAGAGGGCCATGATTACTAAACAGACCTGCCAAAGAAAACACAAAAAGTGAATCCCCAAAGAAGAGGCAAAAAAAGATCTGAGGTTTTAGTAGTAGATGATTCTCTTAGCTTACCTGGAACCAACAAATAAACCAAGCTGTCTGGCAACTTGTGTTCATCATTTCTGAGATGATAACAAAATGAATAGACTATGAGCTAAACATGAGTGATTTATTTATTTGCTTTCATATGGAACTTTTTATTCATATGGGTTAACCTGATATTCTCTAACAACTCCAAAAACCTTTCAGTTCCGTCTTCCACAGGAAGCATGTCAGGAGCTCGCTGAAGCCATCCAATATCCTTTGCTGATCCAAGAACAGTTGTTCGTGCTCGAGAAATAAGGCTGCCAAAGTACAACGGTCATGAATCTTCAATTTTCAAGCAATCCAAGCCAAAAGGTAAAAAAAGATTATCAGCTCAAATACTTGACAAAATTAATATCCAAGTCAAGCACCATCAAACGAGCGTTTGAATCATAAAAACAACACAAGATGCTATAGGATATTATCATAAACAATTGAATTTCTGTTTCCTTGAACAGTAAATTCTTGGCAAACAATGTAACACAGTATCTCATAGGTTTTGAACAATCATAAACAAAATTCAGAAACCAAAGATAGAATCACAATCTTTATAGTATACAAGTGCTAAGGTGATTGCATTTGATCACCATCCACCTTCAGTTCAAGTCTGAATAAAAAAACTCTCAAAAAAGTAAGCTCATGGGGCAAATTCTGAAAAGATAAACAGGTTAAAAGACCAAATTATTTAATTATACAAGTTGATAAACTATTTTTGAGAAGGAATGCATTTGGGTATTTTCATTAGTCGATTGGGCAATAGTGCCCATCAACCGAATAAGAGTCGCAAATAGTCGGTGAACGCTACTCAATGTTGCCCATATAATGGCAACGATACATAAAATAAACAATAAAGCATAAAAAAAATAAAACCAAAAAATTATATGCATGTCACCATATAATAGGCAATATTACATAATATAATAATAAATAAATAAAATATAAAACAATTATATATGGTGCCTATGGTCACCTAAACTACAATAAGCCAATTATATATATTATTTAATAGTAAATTATCCATTTATTATATATATATACACACACAAAATATACTTATACATAAAAAAAATTTATATTTTATTCAATTAATGTATGCTTCTTATGTCTGTTGTCAGCATTATCTTTTAAAATTCCTTTGTCTTCATTCATCATAACCTTACACACATGAATACTATCACTTACACAAACATAAAAACATTTTAATATATTATATAAACTGAAATATTTACTTTATGATATTCAATTGTGTATATCAAAAACATAACTACTTCAATATTAGCATTTTATATAACATATAAAATAATTAAAAATATATTATATAAAAAATACATAATATATATAAATACATATAAAAATAACATTTCAATCTATATTTTAAAACCATAAAAAATTACAAGAATATTTTTAGCATAAATCTTCAATTTAAATCCTACAATCTTCACTTTAAATCATACATTTTATCTTACAAATATTTTATAAATGTAGTGTACATATATATAGGTAGTTTATTATTAAATAATATATATGACTGAACTATTGTCACCCACATGTTGGACAATAGCCACCATATATAATGTTATTTTTATTTCTTTAATATTTTTTTTTAAATTTTGTTTTATATGATGCCTTAAATGATCACTATCAAAATTGTTGGTTATCTAGAGCTCCCACTCAATTGAAAGGTATTGTTGCCCAATTGAATAATACAATACCCATATATGTTCCTTACAAATAATTTATCTATTTGTATAATTAAACAGTTTAGTTTTTAAGCTTTTTTTTAAATGTTCCTTAGTAAAGCCTCGTCAACAAACTGTAGCAAATGGCCCTTCTCGAACCCACATGATGCAAATTGGTCATCGTCAAAGCTTCAACCTCACCACGTCTCTCACCATATTCAGAGGAAGGAACAGCGTCAATAGAATTAAAAGTCCTGGTTGTATCCAACGCTTAGATTTAGTTTTGACTGTCCCAATTCTAAGGTTCAACAAAGGATCACTATTTTTCATACAATCAGGCATTTTGTCCATGCTTGTGAGGATCAAACTACTTTTCCCTGCAATGGCACAAATCTACAAATTCTATTGCTGCCAAAGACCAGTCATAAAACCTAGTTATATGGCATTTTTTTTTAATGGCTTAGAGGACGTTACTTATCTCGCATTAACTTCACCGGGCAGCTCCAGAAAAATAAGAATTCATTGATGAAAATTCTAACAATAGGTTCTGCAGCATGATTATAGTCCTTAGGGACAAAAGATTGCAGAAAGGGCAGTAAGACCTACAGATTCTGTTTCAACTTGACCTCCAACCTATCAATCACAACAGGAGTCTCAAAGATCATGGTAATAGTGGATTACTAAACCACCAGTGATAAAATGCAGCCTCCAACGGTAAAATTGTTCAGTACAACTTCTCCAAGACCTTAAGCAGAAAACTACATGAGCAAACAAGTGATTCAAATCTTGTTTCAAATCACAACCCCATAAGCCCCTCAATGCAAATCCCACGTTCAGTCATTTACAACCTCTTAGGAACAACATGCTAACAGACGTGCCCAAGAAACACAGTGATTTGTGGGTACATCCTAAACTGCCTATGGTTGTGCAGCATCATCGGCGGTTAGAGAATTTGCTGCGAGTATATGGATGCAGTAGGAGCTCACTATGACTCACTTCAGGACAAAAAAAGCCTGTCACTGCTCATCAACACAATGAGATTCATGTTTGTAATCATCTTGGTCCGATTAACCTTCTAACCAAACCAAGCACAATGAAGCAACTTGGCTACACCACAGGTAGCTGGGGCGGTGAGAAAGTTAAGGTTCCCAAGGAAACAATCCTTGTCCCAATACCAGCATCAACAAATAATCCTCTGGTGAATGGGCATAGACAACAATTCATAACAAATAATAAATAAACAGGGCACAGAAGGCATGCTTGAAACCAAAAGATGCTACAATCTAGACTGAGTTTTACCTGTTCACCAAACAACAAATCTAGGCTTGACAATGCACGCCATAACCGACCTAAACCACACATATACAAACCCGAATTGATGTAAACCTCAAGGAAGTTCCATCTAAGTTTATAGTATGTTTGATCCATGTTGACTGTAATAGCCATCAAATAGCCATCAAACCTATGGTGAAGGTTGAATGATGCAATTTACTCATCAATTAGGCCAAAATACAATTGTTAAAAATGTCCTCCAAGGCACAAAGGCACCCCGCCTATCCACAATCAAAGGTCCCAAAAGGGACTTCATTTTATCAACCAAATTTTTGTTATTACAAGCTTAAACTTATATCACATGCTAAAGTAAGCCAAGTTATCCCAATCTACCAGTGAAGCAAATGATTGGAGTCACACAGTCTCTTAATCCTTAAGTCATGAGGACTCTCGGTTTTCCTGGTTAAAACTTTCATTTGAACATCTCCAAGGGAGATGGACATCACATTTGATTAGCTAATGCAAGAATTATTTTTTCCCACTTAATAACCATAATGTAAATACTTTTGTTATCTTGAGTAATAAGCAGCAAACAAAGACGTTGCAATCATCACTAAAAAAGTAAAGGTAAGATCCTTGGATGATTCAAATTGAATTTGGAAGTGTACTTGGTTTATTTCTCTAGGATGGCTTGTAATTTGGCAATTGTTGTGTACACCATGACTTTCTCAAGAAGAAAACAGGTAGAATAAAAACTTGGTAAAAATGAGCCTCTTTTAAAATGGGTAAGATAGTGATATAAGCTGCATAATCTAGCAAAGACGTACCCTTGGAAAATTGAAGGCCCCAATTGAAAAACACTAGCAGATATTAATGGCTGACTTGTAGCTTGAATTGAACTTCCTACTGCATCCATTCCCTTTTCATCGGACACCATTGAAGTGGCAACAGGCCCATTATCGGTGAAACAACTCTCTGGCTCAGATATGGCAGATTGCCCAGAAGGTAATGTAACCAATTCTTGACCTTCATCAAAAACAGAATCCTCTACATTTTCATATTAGAAACTTAGGAAATAGCATTAAAAAAGATTTTATTAAAGAAATCATAAACATCACCAACTGTCACATGCATAATAAGAACGTATGTGTGAAAGACAGATCCCAGGTTTAGATAGAGGGTCGTTGTGACAGAGTTATTGAAAAGACCAAAGAAAAAAGTGCCATGATAGCAGAGGTACTTACCTATAGAGCTACCAAAGCAACGAGTTAAATATGAAGTTGTTTGGGTCAGATAAGAAGCAGCTTCTCCAAGTGCCGGAAAGGAAGAGAATATATCAGAATTTTGCTGCCCATTTCCTGGGTAGTTCTTGGGAGCCTGAAGTAGCAACAATTGATTCATGGTAGTGCATTATTTCCTTATTTTCTATATTTAACATAAAGCAAATTCATAAAAAAAAAAAGCAAATTAAACAGTTAACCTATAAAGAATTTTAAGATATAACATCCTCATGTCATTGTAGTTATAATATATTATAAATAGGATCATCCCTTCCTGCAACTATCCAATTTACAAAAACTGAATAGCTTATAAAACAACAAATTTTTCAACAAGAAAACATAGCAGCCATTTATTAGCTACTTAAAAGAAAGAACGAAAAAATAATAACTGAACCTAGAAGTGGTACTAATAGTGTCAAATCTAAAATAGAGAACCATTATTTAACTTTTAAGCAACCCAGTTCATGGAAAGCATATCATTAGAAGCAATTTTAAGAAAAAAAACAAATAAAAAAACTAAAACATAAACAAAAAACAAACCTAAGCTACATGAAAAGAAAAGCCATCATATAGTGATAGTTGAATGAACTGAAATATCATTTGTAAGCATGTCTAGATATTATAAAATTGAAAAACAAGCTTACGCAAAAAAACAGCCAATTAACCAAGCACAATTAAAGGAATTTTGCAGATTGATGTGACCTCATATTTTGAGTAACCCATCTATAGCAAATGCCTTGCCACATTAAATAAAAGCTAAACTAATAATGTGCCAAAGAATCATCACATTATTAAAGGGAAGTATGTAGCTCAACAAAAGCACTTGTAAGCATAGGATCCATGGAGGTGTCAGACCAAAAGAGCCTACAATACCCAACCTTACCCTACATTTTATAATTCTTTGCCTCCACAACTTGAACATGAGACCTTCAAATGCATGACAAAAATTTTACCATTGTATCAAGGCTTCCATTCAAGTAGTTGATTTCTGAAATAAAAACTTTCGTAATATAATATCCTTAGCGTCTACAATTATGAGAAAGCATTAAAATAAATTTGATTCATACTTCTTATATGATTGAAATTATCACTTCCAACAGCAAAAATCAAATAAAATTGGGTTATCACAAATAAAAAGGAAAAAATGATAAATAAAATCCAAAAAATGCCACACACACAGGTGAAGAATTTTGCAACCAAAAGGCGCTTACCATCAAAATAGAAGCAGATTCTATTCGTTAAGGCCCTCTGTTTAGCATTAATATGCAGCCTGACAATTAAAAAGAATGGTGTTACAGCATTTGTTACTAGGATAGGCATAATAATTAGTCTTAACAACAACAATATTGGATGAAAAAGTTTGTGCAAATTATATCAGATATTAACAAAGATAAGGAAACAACACTTGATTTACATCTACCACAATGCAAAATTTTTTACCAACACAATCATGGGATAAAGTGGGCACAACATTCAAGAACAGTGATTTGATTGAAATTCAAATATCATACAACACAACATTTGAAAGCAAGATGAAGTCAAGCATCACATTGTTCATGAAGCATCATATTGCACCAACGCACATAAAACAAGGAGAAGTAAATCAACCAGAGCAAACAAGGGGTGTTGTGCTCATACATTATATGACTGATCAAGTGAACAAAAGGTTTGTCAAATGAACCTAGCTGAAGTTTGCAACAAAAAAAGCTGGTCCTAGGAATTCATCATTGGAATCTAGATACTTCAATACTTTATGAACATTTGATTTGTTATTTTAAGCCAGACCAAAAAAATTACAACACAAATCCCTAGGTTTTAACCTATGTTGTGTCCTGTTCCATAAGCTCCAAAGAGTCAAAAATAGCATAAAGCATGCATCTAAAATAAAACTTCATCATGTAAATCATATATTGACTACTCTCATAACTTGTACCCATCAACCCATTATGTTTCATCATGTTCATCATTATCATCAGTAACCAGTACTTCCTCGTTACCCTCACTAAACCACCTTGCCCCAAGACATGCACCACACTATAACCAACACCTCCATTCCTCTTAATATACTCAACAACTTGCACTTAAAATTAGGAAATAATTGATTTGTTGCTCCATTCTTTGAAAGAGTGTTACTCCAAACTTGAGGCATCCTTAATAAGTCCACCAAAGCAATAAAACCATATTTAAATTTACTGAAACAAGGAATAAGAAAAAACGCTATTAAAACCACTTAGCATATAGTATCAACCATATTTTCACTCTAGCGGTTGAAATTAAATGCTCTTGAACTGAGAGGGAACTAATTACTCCGATGGCAATATCTCAATAAAGGAAATATAAATTTAGGTTCTTTGAATGAAAACCTCGGTATCAAATGATTAAACCATAAAGAAGATCAAATTCGTAAGATTTTTAGAACAGACAAAGCATGCATGAAAGCTATAAACTGATAGAGGACAAGAGAACAAAAACGGATTGGACCAAGGCTAAGGTCGAACATTTTTTACTCCCAAGACTCCCATTCACAAACACGAAAAGAAGATTCAACAACAAACGAGACAAAAATAGGCCCGAAAGAAATGAAAATGATAACCACGTCTCCAGTTACAAATCTGAGTAGATAACGCCGACCTCATGAAATTCTCAATCGGATGCGAACAAAGCATGTTAACCAACAAGAACAACCAATAACATGACTTGTTTGATGCCGCGAAATTATCATGATTTTAACGAGCCCTAGCTAACAGGAAACTTCGAACAAGAAAGAAACGTACCAGATCGAGGAATTAAAAAGATGGAGGCAGCAAGGACAAGAAACGAAGCCAAAAGCGGTTAAAGAAGGAAGAAGGTTTGAGTCTCCTTTCCGTTCTCATTCTCTCCGTCTTTCTTGAAAACATGCACAGAAGCTACGATGTACGGCCTGGATGACGCTGGTCGTCGATTGCATTGGATTATTGTCGAAAATACCACGTTATTAGATTGTTAACAAAAAAAAATGCAAGTTGAATCGGCGGTTAAGAAACAGGATGTTGGGCCATATATTTGGGAATAGTATTTAAATTTTTATTTTCTATTTTCAAAAGTTTTTTAGCAAACGCCTCATATTTCCATCTTAGAAGTACTTTCAAAACTTGGTTTTTTCACTAAAATCATTTGCAAAGGGAGTCAAAGAGATATTTGGCTTTCTTTTTAAGGGCAAGAACATATTTTTCATAAAATATTTTTAAAAAAAAATAGTTAAATTTATAGTAATAATATTAAGTCTGGTGAATTTTAAATTACAAACATAAGAGAAATTGATGATTATCTGTTATGTGTCATCAAAAGAAATCATTCTATATATTAAGCTTACAACCTCTTTAATAACATAGAAACGAAGTAATCAGAAATTGATTTGATAAGTTGATGTTGTAATACTGCAGGAATCATAACAAATGTTCTAGTCACTAATAGGATCACTTGTACCATCGAGCAATCATGGGTTATTAAAACCTTTTCTATTTTGGATTCAATCATAAAAAAATTTGAGATTTTTTTATCTATGAGTTGTAGAAACTTTGACCTCAAGATAACCCAAAAGAGATTCAATCTTTTAAGAATAATGAGTTCCTCCTTTTAATTTTTTTATTGGTAATGACAAATATACAATAAGTTTCTTATAAATAGATGCATTCAAACTATCAAATTCAATATTCCTAGCTCTTAAAGAGTCACGATCTAGCAAGATGTTCTATTCAAATTTAGAATCATTTATTCTTTTATTTATTTCACATGAAATTGAACCAATCTTTGAACCTCATTTTTTGTCTTTATTTATGTTAACTTATTTCTTATGGGCTTGACTGATTAAACAATAAAAAGAATAACCAATTGTGTTTGTATTGTTTTCATAAATTGTGTCTCCAGATTTAGCTCCATTATTAAATATAGATATTTCTTTACTTATATATAAATTTTTGAATAATTTTAATTTTATTATATATAAAGTATTTAATCTAATTTTTTAATATGAAAAGTGCATCTGCTTATTAGGATACATTGAAGTTATTAGTTTCATTTACAAGTTCCAAAAATAAAAGATCCACTTAACTAAATATTTTGAGCTTTTATTTGAATTAAAGCACATTCACAACTGAATTATTAAACTATTATGTAATTACATCAACTAATGTTTTTACAAATTATACTAAGCTTGATGAAGATTCACTTATAATACAACTCTATTGAATATAATTTTTTGTAACAATGTGGACTGATGTAAAACATGTTACATTAATTAGATGGTATTAAATTGATCTAATAAATTTCTAATTTTTCTTTAGTTTATTATAATTTCAAATTATTACAAGTTCTAATAGATCACATACAAAATATTTTAAAACTTTTTATATTTTTTATTTTTTTATATTTTTTTAGGAAAGGTATTTTTGTCATTTTTTATGTCTAAATAATGAAAAAGGAGAAAATGATTATTTTCTTGACATAATCTATTTATTGAAGCTATGGTTTCTTTTTTTTATCATACATACATACAAATTCCTGGTTTGCCTCTCTAATTTAATCAAAACTTATCAAGTAGTTGGAGGCTAGATTGTTAGTAGTATTGATTCAGACTTGACTCACCTTGTCCAAACCCATGAGGTCGATCCCCACTCACCAGGTAGGGCAGTGGTCCTATCTTTTTAGAATGATGGCTGTCTCTCTTGGAGGATTAGGAGGTTAGAAAACTAGTCTCGAGCAAAGGTTACTTCTTTCGGAAGCGAAGAGGGAGGCTAGCATATTAGTTTAAGCAAATTGGTAAGTCGCTAACTTGAATAACTTGATGTGCCTAGCGTGGGTAGACAGGACCTCTTTCCTCGTGCTAATGTTTGATCATCAATAAGTTCAAGTGTATATTGAATTATCATTGTTTCGCCTAAGACAAGTGATATTCTTATGATATGAGAAACATCTTGGGCTCCCTCTCATTTTAGTCTCATTTTTTTAATATGCTAAGGTGACACTCTCTTTGTGTGCTCAGCCAACTCATTAAGGGTTGGTAAGTGGGAAAAGCTTACTATTTAATGCTATACCCCACTCCCCCCCCCCCCCCCCCCCCCCTCCTTTGGGGAAGTTTGAGACTATAGGGAAATATCGTAGGGGAAAAGACCTTAGGGGTTGTTGTGACTTTTGAAAATATCTCTGAATGAATGTGTGGTGAAGGCTAAGTAGGTTCAGCCACAAGAGCAACCTAAGCCTAGGCTTCTATTATGATACTTTGAGATACTTTGATGCACTGTCTCTGGCACTATTTCCTTTGCCTTCACAAGAACTCCTGCGTATGATTCCGGTGTTGATTAAGGCCACATAAGAAGTGATGGTCAATTGACCATCACTCATATAGCTTTCCAATCAATTTTGGCATTTTCAATGCACTCACTCCCTTGATGAGAAGCTTCTATTTTGATACGATACAATTCAGTGTAGTTCCATTGGTGAAAGTGTCTGATTATTCTTAAATGAGAGTGAAATAGTTCTAAAGGTGCATGAGAAATTAGGGAATCTTATCAATCATAAAATCTCAACATGTTAAGACAATCTCCTCTTCATTTGTACAAGCACCACATCTTTTTTTAGAGTGAGTTTGTTGGCCGACTTATAAGAAAGATGGCTTCAAACTACTTATGATATGATTTGGATAATTTAACTCAAAATCAGACTACTCGCAATGAGAAGGGAAGCGATGAACAAAAGCACTCTACTTCATTCAATCCTACTTATTATTCCACTCTAGTTGTTAATTGCTTATCTAAGTTGCTTTGGGTTGAGATTTGAAAATATTCGAATTGCGTTTCAAATTTAATTCTAACAATGTTGTCATTTTTGTTGTTGTCATCATGTATCTTAGATCTTATTGTAAGATTTATTCTTGCCCATCCTCCATTAATAATGTATTGAATAATTATTTTATTAGTTAATAGAAATTTACTTAGTAAAAAAACATAATTAACAAATATATATGTTATGTATAAATGCTTTAAACATGATTGAATGTCATATTTATTTTATTATGATAAGTGTCATATTTGTCTTAATATGATATTGTGATATTAATGTGTTAATATCCAATGATAATTCTAACTAAGCATGGGATAAGAGACAATCTTTACAAATGCTTGGACCATTACATAGATGGATAGGATGCACCTATTTTGATGATCGATATGATAACATTTAGTTGTGATTTATTAAATCTTTGTTCTTAAACATTTTGTCAACTAAAGTGATAATGTCATTTAACAAGGCTCTCAAGTGCCAAGGGTTACTAAATCGAGATAAACATGATGTGCTATCACAAGAAAACCTCAAGCCTATATAAATAAGAAAAGGTTATTTTTTGTATCTACATTTATTGACATTTTCTTATTGACTTAATGCTTGTATTGAACTAATAGTTAATTGATATCAAAAAATAATTAAAAAAATATAACTTTATGATTATTATTCCTTTAACCATTTATTTTTTCAATAGCATAGAATTGGAGAGAAAAAAGCAATCACTTGATATAAGTTTTTGGGTTATTAGAACATCAATCAAGGTATACATTAAATCAAACTTTACACCCTTATTTGGATCAACTCCCTTATGATTTTCCTTCAATTAACTCCATAGTTGAGCAAAATTTAAAAAAATCCAAAGTTGATAGAACATATTGATTTAATATGTGACATTTAACTTGGATAATCCAAAGATTAGAGTTAAAGAGAGCGTGGTAGATTAGCTATTCTCATAAATCAAGATTTTCTACCACATCTTTTCAATGAAGGGGGTTGCTATAAAGCCAATATTTGAAGCTTTATGAAGCAATATTAACCCTAACCAAGCTTTGGGCACTTGGTGCTTGATATGATCTCACTTCAAACTAACCATTTCTCATTATCTATCCATGTGAGGTTAATCCATGCCAAAGCCAATCCTAAGTTAGATTTATTTTCAATCTTTCTATCAGATCTTATGTAGTACAGAACAATCATTTCCTAGATTCATCAACAAATACACATAGGAATTCCTTATGTAGCTTTCTTTTACAGCTACCTCCAGTGTGGACAAATAACATAGAACACTTAACCCATTAAGAAGAAAACTGTGTCCTCTAATCAATAAAAAGCAACAAAGCTCAACCTCGAAATCTCCTGAAAAATTTTCTTCCCTTCTTTCCCATGCCAGTTCCCGCAAGATTCATCGAAAGCCAAGATTTCGAGTCCGGCCGCCACTTGAGCTGCTTGAGGGAGGAGAACAAGCTTGAAATGGAAGGATTCAGTTCATCATTCCTTATACTGTTGCAGGAGATTACAAAGAGACTTCGCAAATCATTCCAAGATAATATTACTGATTCCAGACACTTGGTTGTTATCTTTGAGCATCCTTCAAGAGACAGAAGCTTAACCTTCCTGCAGAAGCACAATCGGCTAGAGAAGTTTAAACATTGTAGATTCAAGTTTCCATTCAAGTTTGTGTTTCTATGCCACATTATAGAAGATAAGGGACCTGGATCAAATTGTCATCTAAATAACATTGACATCTCGAATTAGAGGATATCTAGATGTCATATTTGAGCTATTCTATTACATTTATGTTGCATTTAGTTTCCTAAATTAACCAATAAATTAAACATCCCATTTGGCTTTAGAACTGATGCTCTGAAACCATTTTTTGTTCTGCCTAACATTTACAATTTCATTAAGCAATTACATGATCATGCTTGCTAAAACTAAAGCTAATAAGAATTTCTAAAAATTCAAAAATCACACAAGATTTTGATTAAGACAAACCAGAATCAAACCAAATCTAACTGGAGTCACAAGTTAGCTTAATGACCTAAACCAAGATTTGTGTCAATTTAAGACCTAATTTTGATGCGAACAAAATTAAAAACTTGAAATAGGACAACAAAAATAGTTGATCTTGTGTACATAAATGCAGCCCAAGCACATTTGATTGAACAAATAGGAGCAATTGGAACAATTCCACTGTGAATGCAACTAATGGTAGTGTATATCCACAAGAAAGGTGAGAAACCGGCAATAGTAAGAGAAGAGGATGAAGCCGGGGTTCGGGTGTGAGGTGCATTGATTTTGTATATCCTAAACTCTTCTGGATCTTATTATACTATGGCAACTCCATCCTATCAACAATTTTGTCTCGTAAAGTTAAAGTCTAAGTAATTTTACATGCCTAGTACTAATTATTCCATATCCTTCACGATCAATCAAATATTCTCTAAATATGGTTGATATCGTGAAACAAGTTAATGTTCGACAAGATTTGGATAAACGAACTCAATTTAATCTCCTTACGAAGAAATCGAGTGCAAAGTGGAGGATGTGTGTTGATTAACCATATCTCAATAATGCATACTTTTGGGATTCTTACCCACTCCTCCAAATCAACATACTCATTGATTCAAAAATAGATCAATGATATCTAAGCTTTTTTAATGCATTTTTGGGTTATCACAGAATCAAAATGACAAAATTTGCTAACGAGAAACAGCATTCATCACTGACTTTGAAACTTTTGGTTATACCATTATGTCATTCAATCTTTGAAATGCTGGAACAACTAACAAACAGATGGTAGACAAAGTTCTCTTAGAAATCCTTCGAAATTCAGCTTTTGGGTTTCACTGAAAGAGTTCCCTTTGTCAAAAAAAGGCAACAAAGTAAATTGTGAGAAGCTAAAAGCTACCATCGACATGCCATTACTCAAAAAACTCATCAACTTCAGCACCTAAACAGGAGACTGGTTGGCTGAAGTCACTTCATTTCCATAATAGAAGATAAGTCAAAGAGTTTGCGAAGCTCTCCAAGGTAGGAGAAAACACGAATAGACTCTATAATACAATGAAGCTTTTTTCCTGAGGAAGATGGAATTCATAAGCCCGTGCATTACATGAACCATTTATTGAAACCAGCAAAAACTATATACACTCCTCTAATGAAACAAGTGTTATCTCTCGCCATGCATTCAACAAGGCCTTGATCTTATTTTCAAGCTATGAAATCATTTTCCTGACAAGAAAACTGTTACAGCAAATTGTCTATTCTCTTGACATGACAGAAGTAGCAGCAAATCTCAAAGAAATTGACACCCTTTTTACTCCAAAGCTGGCAATTCAAGCACATTACCTAATTTCTTGTTGAACAAAATATCAACCTCAATCCTCGAGGTTAGGAACCAACTTCCGTGTTGGAACATATTTGTAAATAGTGCGAAAACACAACAATGGCATCAGGGTTGATCTTACAAGCCCCAAAGGAATTGTTTTTCACCAAGCCATCAAAATAGCCTTAACAACAACTAATAATCAAGCAGACTACAATACCTTACTTGATAGACTAAGATTCACCTTGACACAAGTCCCTACCAGATGGATCCAATCTGTCCAAACCTTAAATTGGGAGATCTATCAAACCAGAGAACAAAAATTCATAAAATTAGACGAGTCTCTCAATATCTCCTTTTCCATGACATGCTCTACTAGGGATCTTATGAGCAGCTATATCTCCAATGTCTCGTTCACCCAATAATCATTGTGCAATGGAAGAAATTCAGTTGGGCAAAGTGTCGCAACCTTTCATTGGGCAAGGCACAACCTCTCAAATGTCATAGCCATGCAAGTTCAATTGACTAACAGATCCTCACAAAAAAATAACAATAACATGATCATTCCGAGTTTGGTGTCAATCCATTTCCCCAACCAAGGAAATTGACATTAACAGCTGATTCTGGCCAAATTTTTCACCAAAAGAGCCAAAAAGCCAAAGAGGTTACCCATCAATCTACAATGGAAATCAAAAAGTTTATATGGACAAAAATTATTTTGGCCTTTCGGAATTCCAAAGACATTAGTTATAGAAAATTGTACCATGTTTACTGTTGAGAAGCTCTGAACTCTTTGTCAGTCACAGGGCAGTCATATCAAGTACACTATCATCAGGCATCATGAATCAAACAAACATGGCAAAGCAATGACCAAGAAAAATATGGACTAGAAGAGAAGAAGGACAAATGGACCAATGGGCTTCCTTCAATCTTATTGGACAATCATACAACAGCTTCTTTGACCATCAGGAAGATCCCTCTCTAATGTATGCAGGTAAAGAAGTCCTGGCCCAATTAAGGTATATGACGCCTTGCATGCAACGCACAATCACTAGGAAAACCTAAGGAATGGTTCCAGCAAAGAAAAAAGGCCCATCTTCTTAATCTTCGTGTTCTTTGGAAGAAATCAAATGAATATTGATACGAAACAAAAGTAAAGGAAATGTTGATAAAAAATGCTCCAACAAGCATGTCTGACTAAGAGTATTAAAACATGGGGACCAAGTTCTCCCAAAATGCTAAGCATACAACATTTAAAAAATGGTTAGTATACAAGTGATTGAATGGAGCCAAAACTAGAAAGGACCATATACCATTCAATTGATTGCCAGGCTAACTTCCTACACAATAATCGACTAAAAAGGTTCTAAAATAACTCAGATTTAGATTGGAAAAGACCCAAAGAAATTCTGTGTTAACTTTTAGAGTGACAAGGCATTCCCACTTACCCACCTCTACATTACTAAAATAATTGATGATAAATTTGAGATTCATCAAGAAAAAACCTGCTCAACATAAAAATTGAGACCACATAAGAAATAAATTAATTCTCATATAGGACCCAAGGAGAGAATTTTGTCAAATGGTGCCTGTCTTCAACATTGTATCCAAACATAAACTGATGCTCAAAGCTTCCAAGGAGAGACATCAACCAAATGGTACCTTGGTCCTCTAAATTCAACTCAACAAAATAAATTTGTCAATGTGAAATTTAATATCTATCTAAAAAAATAAATTGACATTTAAAAGCTTCAGAGAAAGGCTCTGACAAAATATTTCGACGACCAAACTCTCCTTGGTCCTCAAGAATCATCTTAAGAAAAATTCATTCAACTAATCAACAATAAAAATATATAAAGCAAGGCACCAATTTTCAAAGCAAATAAAAAAAATCTCAGCAAAAAAGTTCATTGTAAAATTATAGATACAAACTTTTATTATCATCAAAAAACTACTGCTACATTTAATATTATGTCAAGATCAGAGGATCCAATCCCCAAAGGTCTATAAAGTAGAAATTGCTCAAAGCTCAGTTATTTTTCGATCCTGTTTTCCAGCACAGTTTTTACTTAGAATTTTTTTACTTCACCATTTTACTTTAATCTTCATGTGTTTCATTTTCCCAATGATCTCATGCAAACTTAAAGAACAATAAAAATGATTGAAAAAGCTAACTTAGATTAATTTTAACATGTCATTACACATAAAAATTATACAAATCCAGAACCAGAAATTAAAATAAAGGTGTAATATTCTTTTGCCATTTCGTTCAAGAAAGCCTCCAACAAAGGGATCTATTCTAGTTGGTTTTTCAACAAGAGTCCCTTCTATGGAACAAAGGTCTTGGAAACCCAGAAACCTTCAGATTATGCAGACCCTTTGACCTTGTTGAATAATTTTGTCTCTTGGAATTTCAACAACAGGTCTTTCGGAGACATCTAGAAAGAGGGCAAATCAACGTTTTCTCAATCATCTTTTCCTTTTCTTGAATGGCTTTGAACCAATAAGACGCCCTTTCCCTTCATAGCTCATCCACCTTAACATGCATTAATCTCAAAAATGCAACTATTATTCTCTTGATCTCTTTTTGTTTAAGAAATCTCTTTTTAATTAGCATATTTGTCAACCTATGCTTCTAGTTAAATTCAGTTTATCTACTAAACTCGGTTCAAGATAGATTCAATCAAGTATTTTTAGAGCTTGGATTTCCCAATCATCGCCTAAAACATGCCCATATCAATCCCTTCCCATTATATAAGTTGGGCAAGTACTCTTAGTTTATGTCAAATTTAATGTCAAAAAGTCAAACAAAAAGTTGGAAAAGTGAAATATCCAAATAAGGTTGGGAAACACATTGGTTGTGATGGTTACCATCATTCTTAGCAGCCTTGTTATGGAAATATCTTTTATAAATTTAATTCCCACCAAGCAAAAATAATTTAGGAAGTTTCAATAAGTCTCCCTCACTATTTTTTTTGAGGATACTACCATCCCAAGGATAGTGCATGTGAATTAGGAACATGTCATCCCCTCTTGGTTGGCCACTCAAATTCTCAAAGGAGTTATGGATAGAGTTCCCAATAGACAGACTTTAGCTAAGGTGTTCGGTAGTTAAGAAGTCATAATCTAAATTGGTTTCTTAAGTGCCACTTGGCTTAGGCTTCAATTCAGTTTTTTCATGAGATTCTGACTCAACATCCAGTTAGACCTTATTAGTTGATTGCTTTCTTACCTGCTTCTAGAAAGCTACGTCTTGTCAAATCCTTCTTAAAAGTCATGTTTATGAACTGCTTTATGTCATCCTCTGGCTCAAGAATGGAGAAAACATCTTAATCCTCACTACCAACTTAACTTTTCGAGGTAGCCCGTTCATGAAGACGTATCACATTCACCAATTGAAATACAAGTTAGTCAATATGAAATGCTTTTTTTTTATTAGCACTTAGAATAGATCATTCTAGTATATTTTCCATTTTCCACATATTGGAAAATATACACAACACAGCAAAGATTTCATAGTTTGGGGCAAGCTGGCTCAAGTTAATCTTGAAGCGTTCCAAAATTTAGAAAAATAAATTTGGAAGGAAAGGCGCAAAGGAGAACTCACAAAACATGTGACCTTGATAACAATTATCATATTCGGCCTTTGATTATCAACCTTCTTCCAAAGATGGATGATAAACCCTATTGGATGACCATCTCCACCAACCTTTTTGAAAACAAAACTAAAGCAAAGTGAGAGTCAACGATTCCAACTCATAAAATACATTAGAAACCAAATGAGCATGTTAAGTGACCACAATCTATTATATAAGTTCATATAACTAAACCCATAGGAAGCCCAATCTATATCTCAGTCGATGGGACAATCCAACTAATACAATAAATATAAGTAGAACGTGATAATTACTCTTGAAATCTCAAAATCCGAATTCAAATTTCAAAATTTGAATTTTGAAGATGTTTTCAATGTGCTGAATTTCGAATTTTAAATTTTTTAACAAATCCATAATTTGAAGTTTCAAAATTTATTTTGGTGAAAAACAAACTTCTAAAATTTTTCAAAATCATTTAGGAAAGGTGATTTCTTGATCACCTTATTTGAAAAAGTAATTCAAATTTTTGACTCAGAAGGATTATTTCCCTACAACAACTACTAATTGATTGGAAAATTGATATAATTCTAACAAAGATACTTCTAATTTTATCAAAAAAACATGACTTAGAAAAAAATCACCAAAGGTTGTAATGCTACTAAAACGTACATAAAAGTTATGCAGACATTTTGTTTTAGGAAAAGGCAATTACAGTATTCGTTATCTAAGAAAAATCTCAAAGCATGCTCTTTCTTCTCTTTTTCCAACGGTCAACTTCAAGATTTATGTTAGGGACGTGCAATTGACATGGTCTGATAATTGACAATATCAAAAGAACATTTCATAAAATCACATCTTTCGTCATCAACATAATCGCAGTTTCTTAGACCCCGCAATAGAAGGCCAACCTCCAGCACTAGCCAATTGAATGTGCCCACTTGATTGCCTCAATGATTAACCCATGTATTTTCTTCCTATTTCTTGTTACAATATAGCTTCACCCATCAGCCCTTTTATGAGGAATTAATTATCTTCTCTTAGATGTCTAGTCAAAAATATCTCTCTATTTTTTCAGGCTTTTGACTTAGAAGAGCATACTCCTTAAGGCTTGCTACTTTCTCCTAAACAATATTATGGTTCTTCATTCTCTGTCAAAAGTGTAGGTTGTTTGTAAACCTCCTTATTAGCCTCCCTCTATTCTTAAAAAGGGTGGGGTGGGGTGGGGGAAACCACTTTAGAGAGTAGTATCAAATTTTGGTAAAAGGGGAACCACTTTAGAGGGGTACAACACCTCTCAAAAAGTAACATACAACAAAGTCTTAAACCTATGTAGGTAAAGAAGCATTGTGTAGAGCAGATCAAGAGAAGGTAGGGTTTTCGCTATTTCTTTATCTTTCTTTGAAGCTTTTGCAACCACCTTTGCCAAATAGTTGCCCATGTTATGTTTGCCTGCAAATGAGAATTCTTGGAGTAAAATCTCTACTGAGAGATAATTCAAAGTACTAAAGGGTGAAACTTTGCATCCACTTGTATTGATTATATAATGGATGGCACTAGTCTTCGAGTATCGCATGGTAAACAATCAGTAGAGCAACATATTTAGCATAAATGTTGGCTTGATGAGTTAGGAGACTAAAGAAAAGGATAGTTTTCATCTATCACAATATCAATTGTTCAATCTCCAAAAAAATCAATTTAGTAGATGCATGCGAGTTTGAACCCATAAATTTTTAGCACGCCTAACAACATTATGGCCAGCTCTACTCCAACCAAGTTGTAGCACTATCTTTGACTAGCTTAAACTATTTCCCAAACACCATGTTCCAACTACATTCCACTAATAAGAGGATCTTTGACATCGTTACCAAACTAGGTCAGACACTCAAAAGACCTAGTTCGCATCAATAGAAAGCCATTAGACCTCCTAAACTTTGATCTTGGTGGAAACTTCAATGATTTTGCCAACTGTTAATAATCCCGACCATGTCCAAACAGCTATAAATATCCCATCAATAAGGTTATGATGAGACTTTTTCCAACCAAACTTCTAACACCAAGATTTCTAGGTCATTTTTAGTTCCTTAAATAATAGACTTATGTTAGATGGAGGGAGATTGATCATAGTGCACTATTTTTTGTATTGCATACTATTTTTTCTTATTAGTAAATATTCTCTCTTCCTTATATTACACTTTTCTATTAAAGGGAGAACAATTGCGTATATTGTGCTATTTCTTAAACTATATACTCATTTTTTTTTTGCATTGATTAGTTAATATTTCTCTCTTATTCAGCTTCCTCCCTTGTCTTCAGTACATCAATGCTCTATTTTTCAAATCTTTTATCAATACTCATAATAAGAAATATTTACATATTCCAATACTAGAAAACAAGAAAACTCACTGTTATTAAAAAAAGCAAACCTTTTGCTATTCAAATAAAATCACATTTGCAAAAAAATTGAATTTTTCAAAAATGTTTCAAACAGAAATGTATCACAGAAAGAAAAATGGACGAACTACATCAGAAAGAAGAATTGAGATCACAAAAGTACCTGCAAATGATTGCCATGCTAAACATATCATTGTCAAGGCCCCAACAATAGAGAAAGTCGATCTCTTTAATGGATTCACACATAATAAACAATGCTTTTAAGCTTGTTTTATCTCTGAAATGGCAATGATGCAATTGAAACCGCTCTATGGCTGGACAAGATTCTAGATCTTCTAGAGGCTCGAGCAAACCATCAATCTTTCTGCAACTCAGCAGTCTTAGCGTCTTCAGATTCGCACAATAAGGGAGTGCAGCAAACCAGCCACCCTCCATCCTCCTATCATCCCAAATGGTAAGCTCTTCCAGCATCGAGCAGCAGCTTCCAATGGCGCTGATTCCATCAAAGCTAGCCTCACACCCGCCAAGCTCAAGCTTCACCAACCGTTTGCATCCATGGGCAAGTATCGTGAGCCCAATGTCGCTAACCCCCGGACCATCGTAAATCCCATTCAGGGAAGCCACAAGCCTCAAGATCTGGAGATTCCCGAACGCAGAAATGGCGCGCAGCGAGGTGTCTGAACAGCAATGGAGATCCAGCTCCTGTAGATTAGGACATTCAAGAGCAACAGCCACAAGCCCAACCTCGGATTCGACAGCCGCAATAGTACATAGTTTCCGAAGGCCAGGGTAGTCACGGGCTAGCACTTCGAGGCCGCGGTCGATGGCATCGGAATCGAGGAATGGGAGCTCAAAGGGGCCGTGGGCAGACAGGGCATCCATGCGAAGGCTGTAGGAGCTTCTGGTGAGGATAACAGGGGAGAAAGAATGCCGGGAGACAAAAGCGGCGGGGACTAGGTCGATTTCTGCGAGGTCGTGAAACCGTACCATTAGGCGGCGGGAAGGGCCGGCGAGGAAGTACCAGTCCAGGAGGGTGATGGAGCTGCGAAGGCGGTCCACTAGTCTAAGCCATCGCTTACACACAAGCCCTACATGGGCGCGATACCCCTCTGGGAGGGACGACAGTATGCTGAGCAGTAGCTCATCAGAGAGGAGAGCAGTGCAGTCATGCCCGAAGTTGGCAGGAAGGGGTGGGGATGGAGAACGGGAGCGTAACTTTGTGGGATCCAATCTTAGGCTGGGGTCGGTAAGATGCATCTTGTGGAGGACATTCGTGAAAGAGGGGGGCTTGTCCGCAAAGTGCAAGTCTGGGCAGCTCCCAATACGGTGGTAGTGTAACTGATGCATCTAGGGTTCCGACGAAGGGATCCTAGCTGTTAGGAGAAGAAGCAGCGGTGCCAATGTGGTTCTCCGTCTCATCGCCTCCTTCGCTCCTCTTTCGTGTACTTTTCTCCTTCACATTCGATTTGAAAATCGATTTGAAAAATGGAGACGTTGATTTGAGAGCTTACTGTTTTGAATTCATGGAAACGGTTTTGATGGGCAGCGCAGAGATTTTGAAAAATGTTTTTTTAAATCTACTAAATATTTTTATAAACACTTATTTTTTTCATATATTTTTTTAATTTACTAATGTTTTAAAGAACTTTGTAATCACAGATTATTTCACAAAATCTTAGATTTTAGCATTATCATTATAAAACTTAAAAATAATTACTCCTGTTCATATATTTTTTTAATTTACAAAATTTTTAAAGAACTTTGTAATCATAAATTATTTCAGAAAATCTTAGATTTTGACACTATCATTATAAAATTTTAAAATAATAACATGATTTACAAAATAAATAAATAAAACCTTGGAATGCAAATTTTATATCAATGTTTTGTATTCAAATTTTTAAAATAAACATTTTAGTGATGTCTATAGATATATAGATTATTTACAATTTCAAACTTAATCCTTACATTTATTACAAAAATTGTGGTCTATTTTCTAAAATATGTTCATTTTTATTTTAATTATTTTTCTTATCTTTTATTTTATTCATTTATTACGTTCATTCTACATCTTCAAACTCCATTATTATGTCTATTTTAATTTCTTTATCACTAATTTTTTAGATTACTAGCATTCTCAAATATTTTGTACTGATTTTATAGATATTTATTAAGAAATATAATATCAATATAAATAAAAAATGTATGAATATGTATGATGAGTTTATTAATTTAAAGACAAGATAACGATTTAAGAAAAATAAAAAAAATAAAAAAAAACATGATTTTTAAATAAAATGTTTTAAAATTATCAAATTCGATGATTCTAGGTTTTTAACTTTTGCAAAATATGTATAATTGTTTGTGAGTTCACATAGAAATACTTACCTCCTTTTCTACTTTTAGTTAATTTATCATCCTTACCTTATTATTTATATTTATCTTAAGAGTCTTATCATTTTAACCAATGCTTTGGTTTCATCGTGATTTATGTCACTCATTATTCTTTGTTAATCATCTCTAAGAAATATTATTGTCATTCTTATTTTTCTATTTTAATAAATTAAAACAATTTTTCATATTTCACTAACAATGCAATTTCTATATATATCATGTTAAAGAAACCCATCTCTATCCCATATTAGAAATTATTATTATATATCTATTCTCACTTAAATATCATTGACACTAAAAAGGGCAAAATAATTAGTCATTGTCTATCACAAAATAGTAAATTTGAGAAAATTGACAAAAAATAATAGAAAATAAAAAAGAATGATCATGAGACTTTTACCATTAAAAAGATAATAAACAAGTAAATATTATAATGATAATATATTAATGAAAACTTTATTATCTCCTTAGTAGGTTATAGACATAACTTTGAAAAAAAACTACTAACAAAATAAAGAAAAAGATAGAAAAATTTCAAATAAATAATTATTATGATAATAGCTTTTTCAACTTTGGAATTTCATCCTATCATTTGATTATATACTCCAAGTTATTTCTGCCCATCCATTATATCCAAAAAATATTTTATATAATCTTTTTCTTGATTATGATCTTATACGAACTTTATAATCTAAAATATAGAAAGACAAAAGACAATCTTAAGACTTATGCATAAATTATATAACAATATATTACAAAATTTGTCATAACATACTAAGCTAAAGTATTACAAATATTTAAATAAGAGGCACATTGAAGCCAAATCAATAAAAGAGTGATATGTAATAAAGTCTGATATTCTTATTAGAAGAAATGCTATATAAATAACTTAAAATAATAATATACAACTTGGTTTAAAGGTGAAAAGGAAGGCCATGAAGAATGATCCAAACTATAAACCATGGCTTCACTCTTTTTTCTTTTCCAATGTAATGAATATTTCCAAATTAAACTCTTCATTTTGATATGCAAATTATCATTAGTTATTTCTTATAAGTTTAGATAACTTTTTATAAACCTTAAGCTAGAGTCTACATGATTGAAATAGATGATTTTAAAGCTATTTAAATACTCTTACACATTTTTTATTAAATACTATAATCTCAAGAAATTATTATAGATTTAACATTTTATTACCAATAAAGATGATTCAATAAACATATTTTTTAAATATTTATCTTAATGATAGTTATAAGTTTATACTTAAACACTTTTGTTAAGTATATTGAGTCAATTAATCAAGCTTTTCACATGATTGACTTATGTGTTCTTAAGATACATGATCTAAAAATACTTAAAACATATTAGTAATAATAATATAATAGTTTTTGTTATAAAATAATTGGTATAATGATCAAAAGTATAACACCTTTAATACAAACCACTCAAGGCTCTAAAATAAATCTATTATAAGGGGCTATGCTACAAGCTTTATAAACTCTCAATTCTATTAATATCTATATTTTAGCTTATAATGTAAATGAGTAATGAGTATAATATGCTTAGTAGGTAAATTACTAACTATAATAGATAGCATAATATAGAAATATAATATATAATAGATAAATAAAAACAGATTAATAAATAAGAATGCATGAAATTTATAGAAGTATACAATTTGTTGAGTCATTTCATATATTTGCACAAATCATACTTATAATATATATATTCATCATATATTATTAATATCATGTAGTATTCATATCATATATTTTTCTTATTTTCAATTTTATATTCTGTTCATTTTTTTCACATTTCTTTATTCGGCCTTAATTTTTTCACATACACATTATCTTTGATCCATAAGATCCCAAATCATAGCATATCTATATGAATTAACTATATCTCTAGATCTTTATTGGCATTTAGCCAAGAAATTGAAGCTATCTCCCTTGTAACCACCAGCATGTACCAAAATACTAATGCAAGTGGGTACTTTTTGTTGGTTAATACTAAAGTACTCTCAATAGTAAAAGTGAGGTCAAATATCATCTATATCACAAACTTATAATAACTTATTTTAATTAATTATAATTTTTATTTTTAATTGAGTTGTCCCTTTTAGATATGAGTATGATAGATTCAGAACTCAAAAATTATTGAAATTATGGGTGCCTCAAAATATAATACCAAAATGATAGTAATTTGATATTGGTTTTAAGCACACAATTGGTTCTGACTTGAGAAACTTATATGTGGTTTGAAATTTTGAAAAATTGTTTAAATTTCTTATAAATTTATTAATTAAAAATAAGAGAAAAAGGAGAAAACATTAAATAATCATTTTATTTATAAAAGAATAAGCTTTTTTCTCTCTCCCTTTGAGATAGATTTAGTCTTGAACAATGTGCAAAGGAAGTTGAAGAGTGTTGAACTTGATGAGAGAAGAAAGAGATGATTTAAGAGCATTTAACATAGATCTTTGTAAGATATATGAAGTCAAGTAGAAGGAAGATTTTGAGAAAATAAAATTCCAAACTTATTATTGTCAAATGTTTTACTAAAATGTATGCTTCAAGTTGAGTATTCTTTTCCTTAAGTTGATCTTTACTATATAAAGGGTTGCTAAGGTTAGATTTAAGTGTGATGTGGATTTAGTTTAAATCCAAGTAGCTAGCTATTTCCAATCATGTTGACCATGCAACATAATTGAGCTGATTGCATGGTATAATTTGCATAATCGAGCAATGTGGTGGTGGCTATCAAGCATACACAATGAGAATAATATTTGGATCAATTGAAGCCTCGAGTGATCATATAATGAAATTTGGACATCAAACAAGTATGATTGGTTTTAGTAAGCATGCTGCAATGACCATTCATCAAAAGTGCATAGCAATGATCGTCTATCTGATCTCTTCTCTAATAAATAATGGCTAGTGATTGTACAATATGATTTTATAATCAAACAAGTATGATCAATTTTAGAAAGTACATAACAAAAATCTTCTATCTAAACCTTTAAATGACTATTGACGATTAGCGATCATATAGTATGATTTGGAAGATCAAACTGTAAATCTAAAATTGAGAATAGTAGATATAATCTAAATTGCAAGAATCTTTGGAGATCATTTGGGATAGCTTTTGCAATGTTTTACTATAGAAGGTGAATAGTTTGTGAAATAATGAGGAATAAAAAGTTAAAAAAAGAATACATGAATTCTTTTAAAATTTGAAAAAAGAATGAGTCATTATTAATAAAATTTAATAAGAATCATGTAGGAAATGAAAGAAATAGATAAATGAAAAGAAAATATAATTGATGAATTCTTTTAGATCCATAAAATAAACAAACTAAATAACTATAATATAAATAGATTTAATTATTATTATTTTAAAATATTATTATAGAATATAATATGATGTGAACATTTTGTAAGACATAAAATCACCTATATATATTATAATTTATTTGATTATATTTTACTATTATTGATATATATATATATATATATATATATATATATATATATATATATATATATATATATATATATATATATATATATATATATTTAAACATGCATATGATAAGAAACAAAAGAAAAAATGAATAAAAAAAGAGAAAGAAAGAAAAGTGGTTAAACTTGTTGATGTAGAAGATCACAAAAATGAAAAAATAATAAATATAAAATATTTTCTTTACAATCTTATCTTATAACTAATTGATATAAGAAAAGAGATATCACACCCTATAGTCATGAGCACTCAGAGATGAGGTAATAGAATAATAGACCCCTCATCCTTATCACATAAGATGTTAGTAATTATAGGTGGTGACTTCATGATGTATTAGAAAGAAATCATATTCTACTATCATGGGTACTTAGCAAATGATGTTAATAATTATAAATAAAAATCTAAACCCAAAAGAAAGAAATAACAAAAATAAGAAATAAAGAAAAATAAAATAAAATAAATGTGAATATAAAAAAAATAAAAAGGAATAATACGATATAAGTGTTATATAACAATAATGTTACATGATGACTATGGACATACATGAGCATGATACGTATGAGCATTCCTGTAGTATTATAATAAGTATATTTTATATAAACTATCATGCATTATTTACTTATTGCTTATTCTTCATTAATTATTTTATATGTATATTTTTATGCGAGTGCATGAATTCATTTAAAGTTTAAAAAAAGAATCTAAATTGTTATTGATGAAATTTAATAAGAATCATATAAGAAATAAAAGACAGATAAATGAATAAAAAAGATAATTGATGAAACATCTTAGTTCTATCAAGTAGGTAAACTAAATAACTGTGATATAAGTAGATTAAATTGTTACTTATTTTGAAATAATATTATAGAATATAATATTATGTAAGCATTATACTACATAGAATCATCTATATATATTATGATTTATGTGAATATGTGTTAATATTATTGATATATATATATATATATGTATGTATGTATGTATGTGTGTGTATGTAAATATATGTATGTTATTTTTAAATCAAAATATATGATAAAAATCAAAGAAAGAAATAAAAAAAGAGAAAGAAAGAAAAATCATTAAATTTATTGATCTAAAAGATCATAAAAAAGAAACATAAATGTAAAATATTTTTATAAGCTTATATTAAAGTTAACTAATATGAGAAAAGAGATATCACATCCTATAGTCATGGAAACTTATAGATAGGATCATAACATAGTAGATACCTCATCTTTGTCACATACGATGTTAACAATTAGGTGGAGGTCCATGATGTATGAGAAAGAAAACATATTTTACTAACATTGGTACTTAAAGATAAAGTCACAACATGTCAAAAGTCTACTTCTCATTAGCACATGATGTTAGTAATAGTGATCAATGGGTCTATGATAAATGACGATATATGGAATCCCAATGAATGAGGATAATGATTATATAAGAAAATTTGGATCCTAAAGAAAGAAATAAAGAAATGAAAATAAAAGAAATATGAATTTAAAAGAAAGAAAAAAATGTATAATATTATACAAATACTATATGATAGCATTGCTACATAATGACTATGAGCATACATGAATATAATAATTACAAGTAGTCGTGAAGTGATTGTAATATGCATATTTTATATAGATTGTCATCTATTGTTTACTCACTATTCATTCATTATTGATGATTTTATATTTATATTTTTATATGAGTATATGAATTTTTTAAAATATTTTAAAAAGATAATTTAAATTATTATTAATGAAATTTAATAAGAATTATGTTGAAAATAAAAATAATAGATGAATGAAAGAGAAATATAGTTGATGAAATATTTAAATCTCTCAAATAGATAAACTAACTATAACATATGTTAAATTATTAATTTTTTTAAAATAATATTGTACAATGCAACATGATGTGAGCATTTTGCATAACAAAGAATCATTTGCATTATTATGATTTATTTGATTACACATTATTATTATTAACATATATGTATCTATGCATATATATATATATATATATATATATATATATATATGATGTTATTAAATAAGAAAATATGATAAGAAATAAAAAAAAGAGAAAGAAAGAAAAGTCCTTAAGCTTGTTGATATAGAAGATCACCAAAAAGAAAGAAACATAAATACAAAACATTTTCTATATGATCTTATCTTATTGCTAACTGATATTAGAAAAGAGATATCATGTTTTACAATCATAGGCACTTAAAGATGGAGATATATCGTAACAAAGTCCTCATCCTTGTCACATAAGATGTTGATAATTATAGTGGTGAAATCATGATGTATAAGAAAGAAATCATATTCTATTATCATGGGTACTTAGAGATGAAGCCACAACAAGCCGGAGGTCTTCCATCCTTAGCACAAGGTGTTAGTAATAGGGGTGGTAGTCTATGATAAATGATGACACATGGGATCCAAAAGAAAGAAATAAGAAAAAATTAAAAATAAAGAAAGAAAAATGAAAGAATATGAATATAAAAGAAAGTAAAATAATATGATATAATACAAGCACTAGATGATAATAATGCTATATAATGATTATGCAAATACATAAACATAATACATACAAACATTCATAGAGTAACTATAATATGCATATTTTATATAGATTATCATGCATTGTTTATTTACTATTAATTCTTTATCCATTATTTTATATATTTATATTTTTTATGCTTATAACTATTAATTTGATTGTTAAATATATCATACTTATTTTTTACTTATATTATAAGCTAAGATACTAACATTAACAAAACTAGAGATTCATAGATGATAGATTAGAATACTAACTAAAAAGATGTTACATTCTTTGAGCTCTATGAGAGATATATTTTATGTGAGAACAAATTATATTTTTTTTGTTAATTATTATATTGATATTATTATTTTAATTTTTTTATTAGATGACAATTTAAAACTTTACATGTTGCTTTTATTTGGTTGCTCCAATGGTAGTGACTTGTGAATTTTGATATTTCTATATCACTTTTGCTTATTTTTAGTTTTTTATTCTTTGTAATTATTGTTTACTCTATTTTAACTTGGTTGTTTAGTATTTATGTGCATTTCATTAAGTTTTATTTGATTTAAGTTGGGCAGGGTGTAATAGAATAATTATTTTTTATTATTTTATACAAAGTACTAACAATATTAAGATTTTCTATCTATCATAGCCCTCAATTTGACTACTAATAATAGCAATAATGAGTTCATCATATCGAATAGTAATAGTATAAAGTCATAGAAAAAATTTTATTAGATTTTTAATTCATTATTTTTATACCTTTTATATATCATAATAATATATTATCTCATAATATGTCTATGCCATGTAGTTTGTTTTTATCATATCGTCTTATATTAATGCTTAAAAGTAGTTAATAATTAATCTATTAACATCATAATTATCTAGTTTGCTTGTTTGTTGACTTTAAGATGTCTCATATACTATTTTTTTATCTATTTCTTTCATTTTTATAAGTCATCAATACTCATTTATATTTTCATTCATAAAGTTTTAAAAAATTCTCAAATTTTCTTTCAACTTTCTTTTCTTTCATTATTCCTTAAAATTGAATGTTTATGATATTAAAAACACTTGTAACATGGCTACTTGGAGTCCCTAAGTTCATTTTGAATTTTTGTTGGAAATATTATTCATTTCCTTTTTAATGTATTGTCTATTTCTCTTATTATATTATACATTTTCTTTAATATATAATATGTTTACCTAAACTTACAATATGCCCTTCTCATTTCTAATATACATTGGTCCAACTAGGCATATGTTTTCTTAATCATATGCACCCCTCCAATATGCTTAACGTATGATACATTAAGCTCAACTCACGATACACAAAAGGATGAATGCATCGTTTGTAGCCCTCAAATCCCTGATCCATGCATTAGCCACACAATATGTTAAAAAATAATGTATTATATTATTTTCTTAAGAAATTGATATAATTAACAACTATAATATTTTCACCTAATCATATGATACTTTAATAAGAAACATATTGTTAATTTTAAAAAGTAATAGATAGGTTTGGTCTTAAGTCCTTAGTGTATTGTTTGTGGCTCTCAATGCACAATAGATTTAGATCCAACATATGGTATACCAGCTCTTTTATATACAATTCATAAAAAATGGATAACAAACTATGGTTCTCCAAATCTCCACCAATTCCTCCCCAAATATTAAATCAAACACCAATTAGCAAAAGTATAGTTAATAAGCATGTTAAAAAAGGGAAACTCTAAATAAATCATACATTTCTCAACTCTTCTTCACAAATCAAGATTTGTGCATACTTTTTCTCTTCCATAGCTGAAAATCTCCTTGCCACAACTACAAATATCCAAGGTTGCTTCAAGAGTTTCTTCTCTCCCTCTTTAAGCCCTCCTCTTTGTCCTTCAAATCTCTCCAATCTCATCAATCAAATGATCAATGATAGCTCGTGAGGGAAAAGCAGATATTATCCTTTTTATAAAGATATAAGAACTAGCATTTAATATTTATTATATTCTTAAAAATTCTTATAAATTCTAAAAGATTTTTGAAAACATATATTGATAAACTTCTTGTGTCATGATCTTCTCAAGGGTTTACGCGAAGTATCAATGTGGCTACTTGCAATATGCCACATATTTTCGGATGTGTCAAAAATCAATAATTTTTCAAATCTAAATTTGTGTAGCTCACAACCAAAATTTAATGCAAAATTATTCATAACCAATTAATTTGGGCCATCACATCGATAATTTTGTTTTAAGATTGATTAGGTGATCTCATCACGAGGACATATGAATTCATCTATGAGTCATCATGCATGTTAATGAGGTCATATGCCAACATCCATTAGGACATCATCTTAGCAAAAGTTTCAATCAATCGTTCACGAAATTAATGAATTTTCTTACTTTTCAAGCTATTTAAAACCTAAATAAAAAGTTTGTGACTACAAAACATATGAACATTAATGATTTTGCCACAAATTTGAAGTAATTTCTTTTTCTTTTCTTTTCACTTTCATTACCACAAAAATCGTAATCTAAATGTCAAATATAATCGTAGTTTTTTTTGTCTACAAAGCACAACATTGTTGTCCTATTTAATTTATCCAAAAAAAATTTATATTTGACTTCGATTATAATACGAAGTTATGACAATGAATGGTTTTCATGTGATTGCTCTAAAGTACTATTCAAATTGCAACTAAAATTTGCTTTTGATTTCAAGTTTAGCTGTCCGAAAAAGACATTAAAAATCTAAGTTATTTTTGTATAAAAGAAATACATTATTATAAAAAATGTTTTGAAGTTTTTGTTTGTTTAACACTCATTCCAATATTACTCTTAAAGAAAATAATAAATAAACTAAATATTTTTTAATTAATTTTTATAAAAAACATATTCAAAATAAAAATTTATAACTTTATTAAAAACAAAAGATTAAAAAAAGCTTTGAATTGATTTCACTATCTACCTTAAAAATAAGAATTTTAATATTGAGCTATTCAAACTTTCGAAATTGATTAAAAAACGACAGCTCAGATTGTTTTAAAAAAATAATAAAAGCCAACAAAACTTTTGATAGAGTAGATTTTGAAGTAAACAACCCTCCAACATTATTCAAGTGTTACTTCAAATGATTGGAACCATTGTCATATCAAGTTTATTGTATGATTTATAAGAAAATAACGAATATTAGTTTCCAGATACGAGCCACCAGAGTAACTATGGACATACTTGTCCAGTTGATACATCTGAAGGAATCATTGTTGGACGTACAAGATTTTTAGCTATTCATGTGAAGATTAGTCATTGAGAATCTATTAATAGCTCGTTTTATGAACTATCTGAAAGATCAAAAGAAGTATATAATTTTTATTTATCCTCAAATCAAGATGAATATTTTATGATAATAATAAGAAATATTGACTTTGCATCAAGGTTTTTAAGAACAATAAGTTGCTCCAATTAGATATCAAGTATTTCTGATTATTTCATAGAAAGAAATTCATTTTATAAACATGTTTTCTTCCAATACTTTTATAGTGGATCTTATCTCATTACTTTTATCAAACATAACGATTCAAATCAAGCTTCAATGAGTTGAAATTTGGTTGAAACTAGGCCACCCAATTTGATCGAAGCTGGTCTATTTGTTCGAGTTTCGATCGAGATGCTTTAAGCCATCTAAACATCAAGCTTTTAGACTATTTCAGATAACCTCAAGTCGACAAATAAATAAATAAATGATCTTGTGACTTAATAAAGTTAGAAAGCCCATTGATTTACACTCAATAATAATAATTATTTCAATATGATTAACACTGCCATGTTGAGTATTTAGGCGATATTCCCCCCAAAAATGTTATCTTTATTTCAATAAAAAAACCTTGTTTTTTTTCCCACAATCCCATCAGCCCATCTTCTCGGCCTCCACTTTGATGTGCAAAGCTGCCGCCGTCATCGACCTCCACTACATTTTTTTAAGCAAATGGATGAAAAGCAAGATTAATTTTAAATTTAATTGGATTGAAAAAAGATATAAGTTTATTAGGAAGGAATTGAATCATCAAAAAAGTTAAAATATTTTTTATTTTTTATATTTTATTTCTTTTTTTTTTTGTAATAATGCTATCTTAATGAATATATGTTTTTTTGTTTTACCACTTTATTTTATTTCTTGCATTTGTATTAGTGTAATCTTAGTAAACTTATTTGTTATAATTTCAAATAAGCTTGGGCCTTCAAAGTTGTGATTTTCAAAAGATTTTATGTAGTACATCCTCCCACCGTGCATCTTTAGTATATTTTGGAGTAAATAGCCTTGCTCAATCCATGTCAAATGAAAATAAAGGAGCCTAATTCTAACTTTAGGCTCACATAAGTTGTTACAATATGAATATCCAAGAGAATGTTAGAACATAGGGGCATGCACCTTATTGATTTGATCAATTAATTTAATTAATAAACTAAACTAATTGATTTTCAACTAAGTCAAGTTGAAATGAATTGATTGCAAATTGTTTGAAAATCGAACCAAACTAAAAAAAAATCAAACTTTTTGTTTATAAATTCGGTTTTTCAATCATTTCTGTTTCTTAGATTGAAAAATCAAACTAAAAATTAAAAACTAAAAAAAATATCAAATCTCCCATCAAAAATTGAATCACATGTTTTCAAATCTAATCAAGCTAACTGAACATCAGTGATTCATTTCAATTTTTTGAGTTGAATAGAACAATGCATAGAAAGCATTTTATTAGATCTGTAATAACAAAAACATAGGACATATCAAGAGAATTATTACAATAAAGATATAACTGGAATAGAAAGCCACAGTCAAACACTTGTATTCAAGAAATCAAAGAATGATTTATAAATTCAAAATATCTGAAAATGTTTAAGAAATTCTTTTATAACATAAATGCACCATCTATCAATGTTCAGAGTTAAACAACAACAGATAAAGTATCTATGATTTGTATCATAGATCTTTCACAAGGCATTAAACAGATGAGACCAAGAAACTAGTAACACAAATTCGTGTAAAATAATCAAAATTTCATCAATGGAACATTCATCATACATAAAACATGAATGCAACAGGCTAAAAATGTATCTATGATTCATTCTACTTCTTGTACGTAGAGCGTTTCCTAACTCAAATCAGTACCAATCTTTACAAAAGGGAAGCTTCTAAAACAAGAACAAACACTTCCACCAGTAAAGTAATATCAATTGTCATGCCCCCAAAATGAATCGAGGTTATCATTTTGACACAAAACACCTATCAGTATAGTTTGTTGAATTCTGATACCTGTGTAGCTTCGCCCAGCCTGGGGAAGAAGGCCTCTCGTTCCTGCAAGCAGCCCATTGCCTTCATCAACTGAGTCCACAATATTGGAGCACAGCAGAAAGAGTATCCAAAAAGAGCCAGAGCTCTTACAACACCATCCGAGTACCATGGATAAGCCATCACCCCAAGAGCACCAAGTAACCCAAACCAGGGGGTTAAGAGTTGCATAGGCTGGAGGAGGAATGTGCTGATTGCAATGGATGTAAGAGATGCAGCACCAAGCAAGTAAAGCGACCACCCGAGGATAGGATGAATCGTCCTGGGAACTAGGAAAAAGGGAACCGCATAAGCTGCTATTAAGGACCACACAACCACAACCTTGAGCATGGAATGGAGGGAGGCGAGGCCCTTTTCAGATCTTGGATTATAACACAGCTTAGACAAATTGGGATGGGCAAGACGGGTCACAGCTATGATACCAATGTATATTATCACCTGGATGAGCATTACAGGAAGCTCAGTGTTGTATCTGTTTTTTGCACGATGGGAGCAAAAAGGAAGAACATTAGTTCCTGAAGTAGGTAGAGGTAGTGATAAGGCAACGTTCTTTGGGAAGAATCATATCATACCCAAGGTTCCTTCGTCGCTGCTCGTGCCATGAAAGCCCCAGTGGTAGGACAGGCCAAGACCACCAATACCACGGCTTGAACCAAGGGGCACTGGGGAAAGTTATCACGCTGTTAGGCCCACAAGGTATACTCCAACGGAGCTTGAGATCTTCAAAGGAAAACAAACCAGAAGGTTAAGCATGGAATCATCTGTTTTATCCAGTTGTGGTTCATAAAAGCACTATCGAGTATAAATTCCTTATTCAGCTTTAGTAAGCAAGGCCTTATCATTATTTGGACTAATTTTTGTTTTTCTTTCACCTTTTGACAGCTTTCATTACTTCTTACCAAGTAAAGCATCTTCCAGGTTACATATAACAAACCCAAAGAACCTTGAAGTGGCTTTCTTATTGTACAGGTTCCTAACGATATCTACCAGAGCTTCATTCATTACTTCTCCCAAAGCAAAGCATCTTCCAGGTTACATATAACAACCTCGAAGTGGCTTTCTTATTGTACAGGTTTCCTAACCATATGTACCAGAGATTCATTCTAACATAAACCAGTAAGTAGAAACGAAACATGAGCTAGTATGTTAGCTTATCAAAAAATAAGGGATTTTGGGGATGGGTTTCTTGGGAGAAGAGGGAGGCTCACATGTCCAACTGTTTAGGAATTCTTGCACAAGGTATCCTGCAGATATTTTTATAAATGAAAGAATCTCCCAAATCCAAATTTTGTTACATTTACATGACAATTTGGTAAGGTTCAAATAATATGTTGCATTGTCAAATTTTCAAAACTTCCTTTTTCCCAACAAGGAGCTAAGTTAGTTTATATCATTTTTTAAGAAAATTAACAGTGAAATAAAGGGTGTTTCTAAATGCTTACAGTAATAGGAAGCATCCATTTGATATCCCAAAGGAAGCCTGTAGGTTCCCTCAAGCTTTGTACCGTTGATGGGCGGATGGAACATAGGCCTGTCGAGCAAATCAGAGAAGTAACTAGCAAGGAAGCCCTGGTCAGCACCATCCGGATTACTTCGACCAACCTCCAACTCATGAAGCATGTCCTTAAATACAGTCATAGAGGGCTGCCATCATGGATATGAGAGATAATATAGTGAGAATTTCTGAAAACTTGCAAAACTTATAAACAAACAATTAATTTAGTTGGATATTGTAAACAAAAGCATACAACATTAAAAGTTAAATAGCTAGTCAAGTGGCTAAAAAGGTTGCACTAATCTGAAATGATTCTATGTTCTAAGTTTTGCATCCTGTTCTTCTGCTGGCCTCAAACTTTGCCTAAAAGTTGTTGGGATTAACATTTGGGAACTTATAGAGCAATTGAAAGTTCATCATTTGTTCAATAAGAAGACTTGAAGAGGCATTGAACAATACAACTTGTTTTGTACTGTTGTAGAAAAAAGTGTTTCTAGAAAAGAGCTTTAAAAAATATGATTTTTAAAAATTGCTTTTTAACTTAACCCATTCGGCTTGATTTCATGATTGAAAAAAAAAGGGCCAAAAAATGGTTTTTAAAAGCCCTAACAAACAAGCCTAAGGAATCCTCCATTCTCATATCTATCTCAATTCCAACTCGCAGAGGATTAACTAGTTACTATAATCTTGAGATCAGTTTGTATAATTCAAGCATCAGATCACATAAGTTCTTATTTCTTATGATGGTATGAGGGTTGAACAACTAGAAATGACGTACACCACATTATACCATTCTTTGCTAATGGATTTCTTTATCCCAACATTGCCTTAACTGTAAGGGCCATGCTTTAGGAGTCTATCTTAACGTGTTAAAGCAATTGAGGGAGTAGAGGGATTGATAAAATAAACCTCACTTTAATACAATTAAAAGGCTATTCAGAAATCTTACAAGCACAAAGTTATCAACAGATTCATTCTAATCAGAGTAACAGCAGTTAGTCCATTAAAACTAAACTAATTTCAAAATGCATTTCAAAGAATAGAAACGAACTTTAACATAAACAGTGAAAGAAGTTAACCAAGTTAGGCACCAAAACATAAATTCCCAAAAAGCATGAATATTAACGTAAAGAATATTTCGTTGTGTATTGCTGTTCAGTAGAGAATGATTATAGAACTATACCTGAAGAACAAAGAGACCAGTATGGAAGATACATGGGTTGATGAAGACAGCACAGAACTGACCACACTGAAACAGCTCATCTGTTTTTTGAAGGAATAAATTGTCTGAATCCAACATGACCACTCGGTCATATTCAACTAAGCTCCAGGCATAAAGCTTGTTTAGCGTAAGTTTGAATCTAACATTGAAGTTCTTCTGCTGTTCATATGGATTCTTCACATTCTCCACTGTCACAACCTTCACCTTGTCCTCCTCTTTCCTGTTTACAGTTGAACATAAACACTTTAATAACAATGGCCATCATAACTGCAACATTCATCATCCACACAATCCCCATAGATGTACTAAGGAATGATAAATCATAAAACCAACCACAATTAGAAAAAAAAAGGTACATGTCACAGTTTGGTTGATGTATGCATATAGTCCTTAAGGTTCTTTATTCCTATGATCAGGTCAGCCTGAACTAATCTAGTTGAATGTGCACAATTTTACAGTTAATAAACATAAGAAAAACAGATGCTTATCACTTGGTGATTAAGCTATCCCACCCAGGAAAAAAATAAAGAAAAATGCCCTCTTCATGTACAAGTGGACATGTAAGTCACAAATTCCTTCAAAAGTAAACACTTACCATGGAGTGCATAAAAAATAACGATTGACTATGCAATCCAATGCAAGCTAATCTCACCACATCAGACAATAAGAAATAGAAATAATTTAAACACCAGATGAGCCTGGCTGCTTCAACGTGATCTCAGTAGAAACCCATCTCAAAATTAAAAAATATATATATATATATATATATATATATATATATATATATATATATATATATGGCTCAATAATCAACTAAAACACCCAAAAGAGAGCAAGAAAAATGGTCTTTTCAAATAAGCAACATTAAAAGCTGTATTCTTCTAGGATATATTTATTTAAAATTAATCAGTAATTTTTTAGCTCAAAAAGGATTTGAAAATCCCCTACAAAATATAAATATAGAATTGTAAATCTCCATTCAGAATTTCACAAATATATAGATGATATTACTAAATTCTTCATTTCATTTTCGAGAAAAATTAACCAATTTAACCATCTAAGAAAAAAGTTCATAACGATAGCAAATAATATACCCATAGATGCAGCCATGCCATATCATGCCCTTCAAAGAGGCCTACTCTTGAAATAAAATATCATTTTTTTATTTTCTTAGACTTCCCAAGGAGATACATTCAATTCCTTGGGGGTGCAAGTCATCTTAAGAAAATGTTTCAGATGTCTTACAAATGTGGGCTCCAAGCATGATTTTAAGTTTTGGCTAAACTTAGATTCATTTCAACCATTGTAGATCAGATGTGGCGCAGAATGATCCAAAATTAGCCAAAAAAAACCATGGTTTCAACTAGTTTCGGCAATTTTGTCAATACTAGGAAGCTCCATCCAAATTGAACGAAATCAACCCAAACATTTGATTCGAACCAACTTCAACCAGCCAGTTTGTTGCCAATTGACTCTAAAATCAGTTGACAAGCTCTAAGTTACTTGACTGATCAAGCTTAAATTTGACTTAGTTAAAATTCACCATTTTTAGTGGTTTTGAGTATCTATAATAGCATGTTTTCACATTATGAACAAATCGCAACAGTATCACCTTAGATAACTAGAACACCACAAACGTATTGTTAATGTGTAACATTTCTATTTATTGATTTAAAAAATCTAAGAAAAAAATTCAACCACACAGCAATTGGGCCAATCTCATATTCGAGGTTGACCAACATAGCATTGGTTAAAAAATCCTATTAACAACCCAATTAATGTCTGTCTTGCAATGTTAATCACTAGTTCTAAGTTATCTTTATATTACCTTTAGTTTTTGTTAGTAAATTACAAAAAAAATATGTGATGTTATTAATCTATTTTTATATTCTAAGATTTTAGCTTGAATTAAAAAATCAACCAAAACCATCCAAGTCATAGAAAATGTAAAACTCAAAATTAACAATCTTTTCCAAAATATAGAGGAAAAACCCTGGAAGCCATATTCAAAAGTCAGTAACATGCAGCTGAATCCCTCTCATCCAAACCAAGGACCCCACGAAAACACGCTAATAAAGAAATTTTGGTCTTATATCAGAAAATGGGACCAACATGGAAGAGGGAAGCATCAATAAAATATTCCACATTTTGTAGCATAGATCAAAGATGTGTCTTCAACCTCGCAGTTTTGTGCTTTGATCTTTGTTATTACCGAAATCAAAGGGAAACAACCAATCTACTCTCATGCGAAAGCAAAGAAGCGCGTTTGCTTTCTTACAATGGTCATAGGGGCATTCTCAGAACTATGAATCTTTCATTAAAACTCCGCATAAAGACCAGTAAGAACTATAGGAAGTAACCTAAACTTCAAACAAACAGAAAGATACTGAGAAATGAAAAAAAAAAAAAAAGTACTCTACGGAAGCAACCAGCTAATTCAATCTTGGAAAAGGGGACAACAAGAAAACACCTAAATGCGAAATCACAACCCAACAAATTTTCAGATCCACAGGACCCGTCGATGTCAACCGCTAGGTCAGACTTTTATGACTTTTAACAGTAACCCAATAATTCAACCTAGATTTGAAAACTTGCTCTCTCGTATAGCTAAGGGACAAAATCCTCGAATTACGTCGGTGAAAAGGATCATATGAAAAAGAAAACCAAACAAGACGAGCATTAAGAATGGAAGACCAAACTTACATAGTCCGAACCCATTCGACCGGGACGTCGACGGAGGCAATGACGACAAGATCAGCGTCTACCTTAAGCTTCGAAAGAGATCTCATCATCACTCTAGTCGCCACATAAAACTCGTAGTCTCTCGGCGTCCCCATATACATCATCGCAGCGTAGGCGTTGCGCTTCCGGCCTATCGTTACCGTCGCCACATCCCCAGCCGACGCCGCCCAGAATTGCAACGTTGTAATCAAAACCACCACCAAGATAGCAATTCGCCTCCACCGCTCCACCATTGATCCAGAGCCCAGATCTCCAACAGTAGCAAAAATAGAAGAAACGCTAGAGTAGCTCTACAACAGATATACCCGCTAAAGGTTTCTCCCTTCTATGGAACTTACCGACACTCCGCCTTCGCCCCGCCGGCTTACATTGCCGGGGAAGAGGCAGCGGTGATTCGTCGGATAAGAATCAAGGAGAAGCCTTTAGAGGAGAAAGAAGATAGTGCGGTGCACGCGGCACAGTGGAATCCACAGGAGAGAGAAATAAAAAAAAAAAGGAAGGCTCTTTGATTTACATAGAAGATTTGAGTATAAATTTTTCATATAAAATTAAAAAAAAATATATATGTATGAAGTGGTCAACAATGATATATTTGTGATGAAAGCTTGTGATTTTAGTAGATATATTTACAAAAGAAAAGAATAAGCAAAGCATATAAACAAAGATCCTTATATAAAAAATATTAAAAATTGCCTACAAGATTGTTTGATTGTATGCTTTGTGTTGAGAATAGAAAATTAAGTAAACCAAAGTTTCTATAACTAGAATAAATTTTTAATCTTTTATGAGGAAAATTCAAAATATTGATTTCAAAAGAAAAAAAAATACTCTTATATTGATTTTAACAAGTGAAATGTGAGACAATTTTAGATGGTTACAAGTATTGTTTGAATTATCATCTTTTTATTATTGGTGACTTGATTCTTAAAAACATATTTCTTAGTTGGATGAGTCCTGATGATACTAATTAATCATAAAAAAATATTAGTCATTTTTTCACCATGGTGCAACTATATTGTTAGTGGGTATTTCGATAGAGGAGACAAAATGTGTTAAAGATTATTGATATGAAAGGAAAGAAAAAAGACAAACACAGTCTAAGAAAATAATATTAATCAATGCTGTTGATGTCTTTTCAAGAGTTCTATATCATTAATTGTGGAAGAAAGGCATTTAAAAATATTATGAAAAAGTTTATGTTAAACATGATGTTAGTTGTATCCACTTATCCAAATCAATTATTTAATTATTCAAATAATATTTACATCAAATAAGTTATAATATATTAAACAAATTCCTCTAAAGATATCATAAAATAAAATTAAAAAAAAATCATTAAATTTTGATGTAACTAAAAATTTTTTATAACAAGTATCATAAAAAAATTTATAACATTTTTGTATTTGATAAAATGATAAGATTAGTATCATGTTATAACATTCTAAAATGATTAATTTATTTATTCATCACAATTAGTTAATGTCATGTGATACATGTTTGTTTTATTCCAATTAAGCATTTTTTAGCTTAATTTAGAATTCATTTATATAAAATGCAATTCAAGTTAAATGATTTAACATAACATAGTTGGAGAAATGATCAATAACATTTCAACAATCTTTGAATAAAAGTTAGGAACAATTATAATACAATGTGGGCATCAAACTTTAAAAAGACTTATTTTTGTATGATGAAGATCTTAACATTATTTTAATTGTGTAGGTCTTATGAATTTAAATTGAGATTTGAAATTTTATTTTTGAAAAAAAAAACTTAAAAAAGAGTTTTAAAAATATATTTATCAAGATTTTATTTTTTTAAAAATTAAAATAAAAATTAAATAAAAAAATGAATGATTCCTCCTCAATGGTGGTCCAATGAGCACCAACCTTATGAATGGTTCTTCCTCAATGGATCAAGGATCCTTGAGGCCAAGGGATCTCAGCCACCCATCGTGACCAAGGCAAAGGAAAGAGTTTGGCTTAGACTTACACAATGGTAGCTTATACTAAATGCATTTATGTCTTGCCTAATGTTTGCTAAAATCCCTAAAAAAAAACCAAGCGGACTCGTTCTACTAACGAGTAAGAAACAGGTAAGGGTTAGCTCAGCATTGAACCGGTCCGGAGTCCGAGTCACGCGTTAAGGATGTACGCCACGCTTACCGCACAGACTTTGACCAATTAATAAGGCCATTTTATAATAGATTTTTATTTTTTTTAGTAATTGATGATTCTTTTTAATTTTTCTCTGGTGGGTAGATAGAGTTGGATGATTAGAAATAACATGCTTCACGAAAGGCAAAGGTCGCAAGGCTCGCCCATGGTAGTCCTTGCTTTTAGGCTTTGAATATTTAATTAAAAGTTAGTGTAGATAAATACATGATTTTATCAATATAAATGAGACAATTGTTTCTCTTAGGGTCGATAAAAAATTATAATTTTAATTATCAAAGAATCATAAGTAACTTCAAATATTTAAAAAAAAAATTAAAATCAATGATGAAGTCATTAAGATCTTTATTTAAGTAGAGGTCTTTTAGATTCTCTCAATTTACAAAAATCTATCATTTTTTTTTTAAAAAACATTGTTTTGATTGCTACTTTTACACTAAAATCTTTATTAAATTTCTTATATAAAATAATTAGAACATAAGAACAATGAATATTACTAAAATATTTAACTACGGGCCAATCTATCTTTTTAGGAATATGTTAAAGACTTATAATAGATATAATAAGACCAAGTAAATTTACTTTAGTCTATATAATTAGGTATTTCTTAAAATTTACAAATAATTTATTTGCTCTTAATTTCTCAAAACTTTTCTTATGATACTCCAAATGGGCGTGTTCATTAATGCAATATATCAAGATATTATCAAACTAAAGGAAAAAAAAAATCAATAAAGTGTTTTAAATCTAAGAGCATTCTATAAACTAAATGGCATAACCAACTACTCATTTTATCAATTTAGAGTTTTAAAACTAACTTTTCATTTAGTTTTGGGTATAACCTATTCTAATTATAATCATTTTTTAAATTTATTTTTCAAAAATAGTTGGCATTAAAATCTAGATCAAACACATTGTCAACCTTATGCATGAAAAACCTATACTCGATGGTGATTTTATTGATTACTCTATTGTTAACACATATTTTTCAACATTCATTTATGTATTAAAGGGTACACATAATATAAGAACTTAAATTATTTAGGAGAAATTCATTCTTAAGGATTATCAAATTGTCTTTTGAGCTTAACATGCTTAATGAAGTTCATCGTATAATATAACAAATATGAGAGTTGTGCATGTTAAATAAAGTTAATGGTATGTAGCTCTCACGGGAACTCCTTTGGATAACAACAAAGTTTTCTAGTAATTTGATAACTCTTAGGAAATTATGTCCTTCAGGTTGGCTAATCAAAATTTCCTCAATATGGACATATTAAGGATCAATTTAAAGACGTTCCTTCTTTATATGATTAAATCCAATATTTTTTAATATCAAATAATGTCCTACTTTTATCTTTATCTTCTAATTAGATAGGCTAGTTGTCACGACCATTTTAACCACATCATTTTTTCTAATTATTAAATTTTATTTGCTTGAAATCCTTATTTTTTTAAAATTTCTTATTTCAAATAAACAAAATCTTTCTTGTATTTTGTTTGTTGTTTAATATATAATTACATCAATATAATATTTAACAACAACTATAATATTCTTTATAATTACACCTCTTAACTAAAATACTTTGTGTACATCAACCAATTATGGAGTTAGTGATATTATGTATGCTACATCTCTAATTCTTTCTCTTGCCTGTAAGGGTCCAATATATCTAAACATTAGCATTCCTTCTTGATCAATTTAGGTTGCACCCTTCGTTGGGCTCACTCTCAAGAAAACATATTCCCTTTTTCAAAACACTCTCTTTTTGTGTTTTATAGCAAATTATTTTGATGATCTTATGCTTTTTGTATTCTTTCTCAAATATTTTGGATCTTCTAGGCAGTTTTATCTATCAACTTTGGCCTCAGTTGAGTGTCAAATCAAGACATCACTTATGCAACCATTAATTTGATATATTACTTATAGAAGGAGTGATCAAATCCTGACTAAACTAGTAGACACCTAACTCCAATTATAAATGTTCTCTTAAACAAACACAAAGTATTATAAGAAAAATAAATAGAACATGTGGGACTAAAACACAAAGTTTTTTTGTAAGGGTTATCTCTAAATTGCAAAAGTGATGTGAACCATCATATCATACAATTTTTCCATTTAATGATCATTAGCTCATCCAATTCTTTTAAGCACTAATTGGATTATCCATTTAATTTAGCAATTTTATGATTGAACGAACGATTCATATGTAATCTAATTTTCAAATATGCACAAATCAAGATCCAATCGTTCAATTGTGATTTAGATATAATGGTCTAGATACAGACATTGTTTTTAAATAATGCCAATTTAATGCTAGTTGTCTGATCACACAGTATTTTCGATCGAATGATCCAGAATACCTTCGATCATATAGATTTTGCACAATAATTGTTTTATCAATTATTGTAAGATATTATACTTTTTTATAATTTTTTATTAAAAAATATGCTAACATCTTTTACAATTAAAGTAATAATAGCTATTTAGTGTCTGATAACTATTTTTAGTTGTTAAAAAAATCTATAAATAAAAAAATTCTTAAAAATAATAGATTAATAAAATTTAAAAAAAAAATCTAATTTTTAAGTCATAACATTCAAACCCTTAGTAACTAATATTATTGTCACTTCCTTCATCATCAAACTCTGAATTCTATTTTATTTTTCAAATTAACTAAGCACTCATTTTATAATTGATTAAATACTTGTGTATTATTGAGTATTTCATCAAGCTTAAAAAATTATTTTGTATTAAGTATGAATTTGTAACAATATTTTTCCCTCTTTCTACTAATTGTTTTTCTTTATAAAGTTATTTTAGTTTGTCTCTTTTATTTATTGTTGTGATTACTTATTCTTTTTTTGTAAAAGACTTATTTTGATAGTATTTTATTTTTATCTAGTTTTTGTCTAGAGTAGATGTTTGCTTAATTTTAAATTGAATACCTAAAAGTCATTAATGTATATTTTAATATTTATTATTTTTTAGTTTCATTATTTTATAAAAATTTATTATTAAAAAAATTAACGTGTTTCAAAATAAAATTAAAATTTATACAAAATCACTTTTAGAGACTTTCTCGAGTTTTTAAAATTATTTTTAAATATTTTTAAGTATTAAATTTTTATTCATAACAATTCAATCTCTTTTTTGTGAACCGCACTTCAAATGGGAGTATCGTAATAGTATAATGAGGTGACGTTGTAACAAGATGGAGATATAATGGAAATTATATAATACAATATCATGAATTGTATTAGATGATCAGTGAATAATATGAACTATGTTAAAGTAGAGTGGGATTATTTGGCACTAGTTTTGACAATCAAATAATATGGTCAAATGATCATGCACATACGACATATCTAAGGATAGTTATTTATTATTGGACCATATGGTATGATAAGAAATTATACAAGTATAATCCAAGATGATAACTTAAAAGAAATTATTATAATTTTAATTACTTATTAAACATATCACATAAAAGATATATATTTACTAGTATATATACATAGTATTATAAGAAATCAAGAAAAGATTAAGATTGAAAAATATCAATTTTATGATTTAAATAGGTACATTTAGTATTTGTGATGTAAATATGCTAATAAACCATGTTCAATATTATTTATAAGAATGTCATTCTTTTTATGTTATCTTTAGATTAACCATTAAAAATATTAGAATGTTTTTTTACAAATCAAATAATTATATGATTGTTATTATAGATTAACATATCGTCTTGTTATTAGACATCTTATTTATGTGTGATTTCTTAATGATATTATATAATAGGAATATTAATATACAACATAATAACAAATTTTATAAGTTGATAATTAAGAAAATGAATTACAATATAAATATTTGATATGTTTAATTATTATACAATAAAATAGAATAAAATAATTATTATATCTCTAAAGATATTATCTTCATATGTTCTTAGAGTATATATGACCTCATAAGACAAGAACACCCATCTATGGTTATATGATATGAATATAAATGACCATGAAAAGGTTGACAAACATATATAATATAAAGTAAGGATAGCCCACTTATATTTATACGATACTAATATGAAAGCTAAGATGACCCGTTAAGATGAAGATACCATTATGAGGTCTCATGATAATAGTTTCAAAGGATAATGATCTAAAGAGGAAAAAGTTATACATTGGTAATAAAATGAATAAAAAAATAATAAACTTATTTTTATAACAAAATAAATAACTAAGCCTTACAAAATATAATAAATGAGAAATAAAAAATAAAACAATATGCATATGTATTTTTATATTTATTAGTTCTTTTATATCATGATTTATTTTATTATAAACATTGGTTTTTATTATCATGATACAATTATACTTTTTATTTTAATATTATTTTTATATGTTGTTATCTTATTAATTAATTTATTGAACTCTTTAAAATTTTATTAGCATTTATATCATAAATAATGTATCTATTATATTGAGATATATAGACTTAAATGTTACAAATGAGGATTCAGCTTATTAACTAGTTTAGTGGTTGATCTTTTATGAATTTCTATATTATATGCATATTTGGATTTGTATAGAATTGACATAATATTTGTTTTGGATCGAATGATTTTTGTTATTATTGGATCACTTGTTTATATTGATCTTTTATTTAATATATGTGATCAAATGATTTGTATTTAGATTTTATCTCACTACTATGTCACCACCAAATGTTTTTGTGTCATAATCTGATGATTTAAATTACGCATAACCTTTGATTTTCGCTATTATTATGTAAATGATAAGGTGGATCTCCAATAATGTCAGTGCATAAGTAATTTTTATATATATTTCATTTTGTTTTAATCATTTTTTTGTTGTTATGTAATAAAAAAATCATAACTCATGTAAAATTATCTAACCAGTAAAGATATATCATAAGTAATACAGAATGTCATTAAGATTATGTCAAATCATAAAGAAAAAATATAAATATTTGTCAACATAATAGGATATAATCTAAAAGAACTCATAAAAATAAAAAAAAATAATATTGTGTTATATCACATATTATAGGTTTATCTACCAAGTTTCACAAAATAATTCTTTTGTTTAATTCTCTCATTTTTTAAGTTTTTAATAATAAAATATATATGAAATAATCAATATATAACATAAATGTGACATATTTATTAAGCTGTTTTATTTCACTAAATTCTCATCTTTCTTAATTTATTGATTTGAATTGTACACATATTTCACTTATTTTTTAAATCCTCTCCTTGAGTCTTCTATTTTGTTATTTTCTTGTCTTCTTTGGAGAAGCAAATAAACAACCACCTCCTTTTAATTTCCTTCCTTCTCTTCAGTTTCTTCTTTCCCTTGGCTTCTTAAATTTCCAACAATTCCTTCAGCTTATTTAGCTCGTTATGTTTTCTAATAAGTTCATTTTGCATATCTCTCTAACGACTTCAACCATAAAAGTTTAAAATACCATATTTATATTATTTGAATATTTAAATTTGATATAACTTCTAAAGTTTAAAATAAATCTAATTGAGATTCAAACATTGCAAATAAGAACCAATAAATCTATTTAATGATATCTTCTTATTGATATATTACTTTGGCTCTCAAAACATTATTGTAAAATTACATGCTTTTTGAGATAGGAATAAGTAGTAATACTATTTTTAACCTAAAAATTATAAACTTTATTATATAATTCGTGTGCAATTACATATGAAACCATATAATTACAATATTACAAAGTAATTATTTCAAAATACAATAGAGAAGCATCTCAAGTTTGGTTGGTTGGAAATATATTGTTATTATTTTGTATGAGCACTATGATCTACATATATATATATATATATATATATATATATATATATATATATATATATATATATATATATATATATATATATATATATATATATATATATATATATATGTCTAGTTCTTATATCATGAATATTTATTCACACGCAAGTTTTTATATATTGATTTTATTTTGGTGTATAATATTATTTTATTACCTTATGAATTTATCTATTAAGGTTTAAGTCTCATTAATGCTTTAATCATAACATTCTTCTTTATAACATTGAGACAGGGATTATGAGAAAATAGATGTCAGTAATTTGTTCAGAGAATAGCACTTTAGCAAGATGGATAAATATTATCATGACTTTGTATGAGTACTATGATGTATGTGTGTGATATTTTCATACTAATAGTTTTTATTTTTATATTTTGTGATTTGACACCAATTGGTCATGATATAAACTTTTATATGTAGATATTTATTTTAGACATTTCAATCAGTAGCTAAATATTTTCATTTTTTAAATACTTGGTAATATATAAGATTTGGTTTATAAAAATGGCTTAATTTAGGTTTTATTTTCTCATTGTTTAGGAAATGTGTGTGTCCTCACCTTATAATCATAGATGTTAGTTTTTTATGATTGATATATTATGTCATTGGAGTTTAAGAAAGCTTTGATAAGGGTGTTCTCAATGGTATGCTCGAACACCATTCTAAGTTACTTGCAACATAGCATGCATCTAAACTCAATAATTTTTCAAAAAAAGAGCTTTATACAAAACAAATATCAATCTCATAGACTCTAATACATGTGTATTTTATATTTTATTATTTGGGTTATTTCACACTTCCTTTAAGTCACATGAGCAAATTCCTAAATTCCTCTAAATCTCTTAACAATAAGTAATGGTCTTCCTCCTAATTCTTCACTTTAAAATTCCCAAAAATTCTAAAGTTCCTAAAATCTATTTTTTATAAATTTTTCACACAACTTCACCTCCCTTCAATTTTTTTTTATCAAAAATAGTCATAATCTACAACTCAACCTTTTTTCTCACATGCACACTACATTCCTATTGATTTGGCTATCAGTCATTAAGGTTCAAGAACCATTTTATGTCATTTGGGTCATTATACATTTAAGAATTTAAAATGAAATAAAAATAAAATTTTATTTTTATTAAAACTTAGTCCGTGTAAGAATTTTTGAAAATTTTCAATCAAGTTAATCTAAAAAAATTTCAACCAGTTTTATCTCATTTCTTTCTCTACAAGTTATATCAATCATTCAAATTTTGTTGTATCATTTTGGTGTTATTTAGTATTTTTAAACAAAAAATAATTATAATAATTATTTTATTATTTCATTTGAAATCGTTTGACCTTTGATTTAATGATTATGATACTTTATTTTCTTGTTAATTTTAAATTTAACTTCTTTATGAGCTATATCTCTTAATATAGTTTCAAAATTTTTGTAATTTTATTTAATATTTATTTTAATTTTTTAAATATTATAATTTTATAACAAAATTATTAGCTAATTTCTAAAAGCTTTTGATATTTTTTTGGAGTTTAGAAACTTTTGATTTTTATTAACTTAATATCTTTCAATTCTTAATAATTAGCGCTCCAGCTTTTGAAACTCAATTCCCTCATTTTACATGTCATGTCCCTTTTTAGCAATAAATGATAGTTTTATAAAAATCAAATAAAATCTTTAAAATTAACAATCATCATTAAAATTATTAGTTAATATATCTTCTTATTATTTAGAATGTTTTAAATTTTCTTTCTTTAGATTTTTTATCAATGTTGAAATCATAATTTTACTTTAATTGCAATAATTAATAAATTTCAAATCTAAAAAATAATCATTTAAATAACCCCTCCATTATTAGGATGTTACAAGCAAATATGATGTGATAAAGCTGATAAGGGTGACATGTCTGACATGATTAACTTATTAATAGTGATTGTTTTTACAAAACAAATAAAGTAATAAAATCAATAAGTTATGGTAGAGCCAATAAGGGCAACACAACTATTGATGATAGCTTTAATAAAACTCATGGGCCTAAAGAGTCAATATAATGTAATAAAGTTGAGAAGAATGATAAATTTTAAGAGGGTAACTAGGTTGATGATGACAACTCTTATGAAATTGGCAGAACAATAAGGTAAATATAGAATGGCAAGCTAGAGGGTTGACAAAATGGAGAGTTGACGATAATGATTGTCATATTTAATGAAACATTTAAGGCAACGAGGCGAGAAAACCAATAAAGATGACAAAGTTGATAATGATAATTTTAACTAAGTGGATAACAAGACAAACCCAATATTTAAATTGTTAGACAATATAGAAAAGATCTCACTTTAGAAAATATTTATTAAATATAAATAAGATTAAGTTTAATCTCATGTTGTAGTTAAAAGTAATATTAAACTTATTCATAGGTTTAACTTTTGAAATATTAAATATTCACTTAATTATATATATTGGATCTAATATGAATTCTCACTATTTTTTTAAGATCAAAGAAAGCTTTGGGTAAAAGTAAAATAAATGAAATATTCGAATTTGTCGCAAGCCATAAAAGAAAAAAAGGTCACGTTAGAAAAGTTCTTGAACGCGAAGCCAAACAGTTTGGTACGAAGCGTGTCTTCTAATATCAAAAGATATAACTATGAGTTCAAATCTTTTGAAACCTTTTTTTTTTTTTTTTTTTTTTTTTTTTTATCTTTTGAAACCTTTTATGCAAAAAACTGCACACGTTTTTAAATAGTAAAACCAAAGAAGGAAGGCAGTACAGTATCTTAAGCTGATCTTCGTTTAAAAGGTGTGTACATGCATCAAGATTGATGTTCTGCATAAGTATAGAAAAGAATATTCATTGCTTGAAATACAATTTGCACATTTAAATGATATGAAAATAGTTGCATAAATGATTTGTTTGTCTTTTAATATTATCGCTCTTACTTCTATGTGCATTTCATGCACATGGACATTTTTTTTATATAATTAATTATGACTTATTTGTTTGATGCTAAAAATATAATTAAATTTAATGTTGATTTTTCTTTTTTTCTTTTTTTTTGAATCAAAAGAAGACATAAGTCATACAAAAGCTTCTCATGTATGATCCTCACGAAGGATCAAACATGAAATCTAACAGCATAAGTTTAATGAGGGGCTTGGGAAGGGACACCCCCTCTCCTAGACAAACTCAGTACAACAAGCAGCGCACGCCACCCAGTCAGCAGGCATATTCCCCTCTTTATAGATGTGGGAGAATCTGAGCGCATCTAGGCACCTTGCGTGCTCAATAGCCTCAGGAAAATAGCCCACCCGCCTATGGCGGGTGGGAGATGAGCTTGCGGACCTCCTACAGCGCCAGCATCGAATCTGTCTGAATCTCCATAGCGCGAAATTGGGAAAGGGTATCCCTTAGCCGGTCAAGGGCCTCGAGTATAGCCTGGACCTTCATAGCTTCACCAGCCTGTAAGAAAACCCTCCTACCAACCACCATGAGCGGCTTTCCCATGTAGTCCCTCACCACCAGCCCAAGGCCAGCGGTATCCTCCCCGACAGCAGCGTTACAATTCACTTTTATCCATCCAATGGGAGGGAACCCAACTATGGGTTATAGGCAGTTCAGAGGAGCTGCAACGGTTCCTGCTGGACATGGATGAGTAAAGGTTGCAATGTCTTGTTGCTGCAATAATCTCAATCATAATCTTGCGTAGCATAGTGCAGGAGTTGACCATTGGATCGTTGTGCCTCTGCGCATTCCTTCTCTCCCAAATGTAGTACATAGTAGTGGCCAACGTAGCAGCATGCCCGACGCCAACCCCACATCGCGCCACCAGTGAACCAACAAACTACATGAGCCGGTTTAGGAAAGTCAACCCAACATCCGGACCCCAAGGCGGCCCCAGCGCGACCATGGCCCACGAGCCTGGCGATCAACCAAAAGTTCCTGGGCACGCGGGCAGTCCCAAAAGACATGCTGCGTGGACTCCTCCGCCGTGCAGCCCTAAGAACAACCACTGCCTCGAGCAGTCCCCTCCGAGCCATCCAAGTCACCGTAGGGAGGTAATCCCCTACCACGTGCCACAGGAACATGCGCACCCTCGGCAGTACTTTAAGCTTCCATAATCCCCTCATCTGTTCCGCGTCTCGCCGGCATCTTCGCCTGGTGACGTCGTCGACTCTGCATTTCAGGTGCAGATATATTCTCCCGTTGTCGACCTTCTCCATCTCAGTATGCTCCTGAAGCAGCGTGTCTTGTCTAGACGTCCGAGCCCTGGGGAGGTGTAGTACCCTGTCAAGCAGTTGCTCACCAGCCCATGCACGTATATTGTCAACGTGCCAGACTCCGGCCACAGTGATGCATTCAGCCACGCTCGTCGGCCACACAGTGTTCATATTGATTAAGGTAGGCCAACTGCATATAGGGAGGAAGCCAATCCAATTGTTTTTCGCAAACCTTGCCTTCTTCCCATTGCCGATTCTCCATACAAAGATCGACACCGCATCTGGCATTGCCTCCAACACAAGCCTGCAAACATGAGATGCGTTCTGGGGAGCTTTTGAACAGATATTCGTCATATTATACTTCTGCCTCATAATATCCACCCAGAGGCTCGCCTCGCGGCTCAGTAGGAGCATGCAATGCTTCATTTGCAACACGCATTGCCAGCCGCGGAGGTCCCAAAGCCCAAGACCTCCAGCAGTCTTTGGTAAGGTGACGCTATCCCAGGATGCATAATGCATCATATGCGTGCTGCTCGCTCCGCACCATAGGAAGCTTCTGATCCTCCTTTCAATCTCTTCGATGACTCCCATGGGCATAGCTCAATGGCACAGTATATGGCTCAAGATGGCCATGAGAATAGAGGAAGCCAAGGTAGCTCTACCAGCGAGCGACAGCAGACGAATCCTCCAATTGACAACAGAGGCTTCAATCTTCTGAAGCAGGAAGTTGAGGTCCGCTCTCTTCAGCCGCTTCACCGCGATAGGAACCCAGAGGTACGTGAGCATCCGGCCTTGCTCCATACTAAGTTTCTCTCCACCATCTTCGCCTTCTTCCTGCTAATGCTTCTGTTGAAATAAACTCTGGATTTCGAGAAGTTCACGCGCAGCCTTGCTGCATTGCTGAAGGTCTTCATGATTCTGCGCACCACGGGCTTGGCCTCGCACGTGGCAGAAGCATATAGGAGGATGTCGTCCACGTAGAGCAGGTGCGAGATCAACGGTGCATGCTGTCTTGATCTGAACCCGAGCAATTGTCTGGTCTCATAGTCCCGCACCAGCACAGAGAGATACTCTGTCACGATGACATACAAGTAGGGCGAGAGCGGGCACCCCTACCTGCGCCCCCGCTAAGCCTCCACCCAAGGAAGATGAGAGCCGTTGATGAGTACCCCAAATCTCGGAGAGATGATGCAGGCTTCAATCCATTCGCACCAAAGAAGAGGGAACCCCATAAGCTTCAGCATCCATCTCGAGCAGGAAATCCCATTGCACGTTGTCGTAAGCCTGCTCCATATCAATCTTAACTACCATGAGGCCCGATTTTGCGGTTTAGGCGTGTATTCTAGAAGCCATCTCCTGCGCAATGAAGACATTGTCCGAAATGCTTCGCCCAGGGATGAAAGCACCCTGTTCGCGTGAGATGATACTTGGCATCATGGGCTTCAGTCTTTCCAAAAATATGTGCGCCACCACCTTGTATATGGTATTACAGAGACTGATTGGTCGGAAATGCTCCAACATGCATGCACCCTGTCTCTTCGAGATAAGGACAATCAACTTGTCCTTCCACTTCTTCGGCATCCTCCTCTCCTCAAAGGAAGCCAGCACCACGCAGATGATGTCCATGCGTGTAATCGCCCAGTATCCATGTAGAAATTCCGCAGTGATCCCGTCAATGCCCAGGGCTTTATTCCTTCTTATTCCACATATAGCTACAATTATCTCATTCTCGGTGACCCTACAACTCAGTTTAGAGGCCATGTCACCACAGACACTGACGGATGGCACAAAATTCAACAACAATGACGCCCGCCCCATGCAACGCCACTTTGCATCAAAGAAGGCCAAAAGGATATCCCTGAGACTCTCAGGCGTGTCCGCCACGTTGCCCTTCGCATCCCTTAGCTGAGCGATGTGGTTTATCCGAGCATGTGTCGTTGCAGCTGCATGGAAAAACCGTGTTGCGGTCCCCAAGCTGTGCCCAGTGCACCTTCGCTCTCTGCCACCACCATTTCTCCTCGTGTGCACAGCCACGGTGGAAGGCCATGATCATGTGGCCAAGGCGCGTGTCTCCTCCTCTCACAGACCCTCCCGAGACTCCTTCATCTGTAATTCGTTGATGCTTCTCTCCAGCTCCACATTATTATTAGCAATGCTCCCCACCTCTACTTTACTCCACTTCCGCAGAGCAACCAGAGAGCTATGGAACTTGGTCGTTAGCTCCTCCATATGGTTACCCCCGGCGTGCCTGTACTACGCTTGGTGCACCACCCCAATTTACTACGGGAAATCCAGCCAAACGCTCTCGAACTGTATCCTTCTGTTGTCCCCCCGCGGCTTCCTGCTCCCCAAATCGACCAACAGAGGGCAATGGTCGGACCCAAGCTGGCCCACGTGTGTGACAGAGCACTCGGGAAACACTTGCATCCTCGCAGTATTCATAAGAACCCGATCGAGTCTTTCCAGGATACGTGCGCCACCTTGCTTCCCGTTGCACCAGGTATAGATATTGCCGGTGAAACCCATGCCCACCAACTGCAGCTCCTGCATGAAATCAGCGAGCTCCTGCTGCCCTTTGCCATAAATAAATTTTCTCCCACCCCGCTTCTCTCCTTGCGCCATTACAAGATTAAGATCTCCCGCCACAATAAGAGGCGCCACAATAAGAGGGTCCTCCCCACTGGACGCATTCCTCACGACATCCTAGACCTCCAGCCGCTTGTGATGATCCTTGGGGCCATACACCAAGCAACAATTCAGCTTACTCACGCCGCGCAGCCTCACCTCACACGCAACTACATGCAGTGAAGCAATGGTGATCGTGATGTCAACCCAGCTCTTCCACAAGAGTATGATTCCTATTGACATCCCAGCCGAAGGTTGCACCGCGAAATTCCATTCTTTTCCAAGAATCCAATCTGCATCCTTTCTCATGAAACATTGAGCTCTCGTCTCCACAAGAGCCACGACAACAACATTGCCCTCACGTACAAACGTTTATAGGTAACATCTGGACTTCTTCTCCCTGACTCCTCTAATGTTCCAAACGACAAATTGCATCATCATCAAATAATTGTAAAATTGCCCTCGTGTGGCCACCGTCCCAGTGATGTCTCCTCAGACATCTCGCATCCATCGCAGGAGCACACATAATTCTGTGCAGCCAGGCCATTACACTCCTCCCCTGATGAGGCAAAGGCGGCCTCCGTCGTCCATCCCAGTGTCCCCTGCACCCCACGAAGCCCAGCCCAGGAGAAACCCTCCTAATTTGTATTGGTGTAAGATCCATCAGTGTGCTTGGCTTCCTCCATCTCAATTCCTCCTCCAGTAATGGCCTCTTCCCCTTATTCCTTCCTGCCTGCGCAATCTGCCCCGTTCCTGCTTCCTTTATCGGAGCTTCTTGACGTGGAGCCTTCTCCCTGTCCTCCATTGTCCTTGGGAACCAAGCCCGCCTCGCCATGTCCCTCCCTCTGGCCTTGGATAGACTCCTCTTTCTATCATACATTCTTGCATCCACCTCAGCATTAGCCCCTTCTCTCGAGATTTTGCATGAGTTCTGGCTCGCCCTGCTTGGTGTACCTCTGTGTGCGATTGCGCCCTGCCTCCTGCGTTGGGGAAGAACAAGCATCCACGGGCCCAACTTTGGTCCCTTCTCCTCCAAGTCACACGCATTTAGCTTCAGCGCTCGAGGAGTCTTATAACACTTAGCTTCAATGGCATGCCTGCCACAATTTCCCATCTCCTCAATCACTAGTGATCCACAGCCAAGCTCATTGCCTCGAGGGGCCATAGCAGTCTTTTTGTTGTCGCCTCATCAAGCTTCCCCGCTTCCTTCCCACAATTCATCATCCCTGATGTACACACAGGCGCAGCCTCCTGAGTCGTGTGCATGCTGCACTGTCCCGCAAGGTGACTTACATGCCCATAATTAAAGCATACCTGTGGCAATCCCTCATACTCGAAGGATTGGTAGACTCTGCCAAATTCCCCTCTTAGCCATATGCCAGGTTTTAAAGGCTTCAAGAGATCCATTCGGACGTATACCCTGGCAAATGCAGATCTTTGCATGTCAGCGGTCCATCCGTCTAGCAAAAAGGGCTCCCCAATCGCCTTAGCAATTCTCAGGATGTTCTCCACATCCCAGTATATTAATGGGAGGCAAGGGAAACGAACCCACACTGGTGCACACATCGCCATTATGGTATTTGGCCTAAATTTATGTGTCCACACGTCCAGCCCCATGGCTTGGCCTACAACTTGCCATGGGCCGCCCAGCCAAACTTCATTCCTGTCACTGGTGGAGTCAAAATGCAAGTAGAAGCAACCGGAAGACAAATCCAGAATCCTTAAGGTTTTGTAATGGCCCTATCTCTTCTGCAGTACCCTCGCGATGATGAAGGATGGGAGGGTATTCCCATACACGCGCCTGACCAGATCGAACTTATGAAATTCAATGCGCCTGTAACATGCTTCCGAGGACATAACAACATCTTCATTCTCAACATGGTCTGGCATGCCCGCTACACGGTCCTTTACGTCGATGGTAGCCAGACGCACAAAGGATGTTACACGTCTGCTTGGGACGTTACTCTTGAAAATTAAGGCCTCCCTGAAGCTAATTCTATTTGGTGGGGCCTCCATATTCGTAGCCTACAGATGAGTGCTGCACACCGCCCCCCAGCAACACCATGATCAGGACATTGAGTCCCCTCCGATCTCGCGCATCCCGCACGCTCCTCAGCTTTGTTTCCTTCATCCCCCAGCTCCGTCAGTCCAGCCATCACGATATGAGCAGCATTATGCCCCCGGTCTCCATCTCCCTGCCTCTGACGTTCAGATACATCAACTGGCGCTGCATTACCTTTAACCAAGTTCACCGGCACCGCCATAGAGTCCACCTCATTCACAGGGCTACACGATGAATCTATAGAGTCAGTCGATGGCTCCGCCTCATTAGCCAGTGTTCCAGGAGCAAGGAAATTCTTCTCAGTGTCCGCCCCCTTTCCCTTTATTGCGATAGTGTAGCATTCTCTTTTCGGCGATTTGCTCCCAAAGGTCCTTAGCTTCCTATTGCTCTTCCTCACCTTGGTTCCCTCTATATTAAGAAAACTTATTACCGTTAGGCCTGCAGGTGTCCCAAAAACCATGTAGGAAGAAGAACCGATAGCCTGCACTGCGAGAGAGCCCTATAGTTTAATCCTATCCCAGCACCCCTGCGCTGAAACGAGCTAACAAGGAATTCAAATTTGAAATTCCTGGAGCCACGTATCCGGGCTATCCTATACAATGGAAATGGGTACCCGCACGTGCCCGACGCACACGCACGCGCACCAACTAACCGTTAGCAGCACCGTCTTCAGCACTCGGTCACGTGCTCACGTGCCACCAGTTGCCGCCGTCAACGCTCCTTCTCCAGTCCCCGACTCCACCACTTAAGCACAGGCCCACCGCTCCACCAGTCTCAGCCACCAGCACTCCGACTCTTGTCACCGTCACCGTCACCAGCTTCCCTTCACCAGCTTCACCTTCACCAGCTCCACCGTCACCAGCTTCAGCTTCCGTCTCAGCCACCAGCACTACGCCTTCAGACGCCGCCACCCGTCGCCGCCGTCAATGCTCCTTCTCCAGTCACCGTCACCAGCTTCCCTTCACCACCGTCACCGTCACCAGCTTCCCTTCACCAGCTTCACCTTCACCAGCTCCACCGTCACCAGCTTCAGCTTCCGTCTCCAGCTTCACCTTCACCAGCTCCACCGTCACCAGCTTCAGCTTTCAGTTCAAGGGCAACGGTCGGTTGTTGATAATGACTGCGTGCTCGTTTTGAATATTAAAATTAAACTATAGAAATGCATTTTATTAAAATTAAACTATAGAAATGCATTTTATTAAAATTAAACTATTAAATTAAGCGCCGTATATTTCCAAAAAAATGAAAAATATTTTGATCAAATTAGAAAAAATAATGATTTCTTTTATACAGATAAAATAGTCACACATAATCCATTATCATTATGCAAGCTTATTATTTTCAAAAGAAACATTGTTCATAAGAGCAAAAAAAAAAAACGATTTTTCAGACATGCAAACCATTTTTCTATTTTACAGATATACAAATGTTAAAATTTTATCAATTAGTTTTCATTAAAAATCATTTTCATTCTAATAAGTATTCCTCTTCAATTATTTTTTTAAAAATCCTTTCATATTTTTAAATTACAAATTATTCACAAATTAAACCTAATATTCACTTTTGATTCATTATTCGCATGCATGAACTAGTTTGTTTTTTCATATTAGCTAGGATATTAAGCTTGTCTTACAAAAATTTGATCTAGTTAATATATATATATATATATATATCAAGTCAAAATAGAAAAGGTTATTGAGCACTAGATTGTGACAAATATAATACTTTATAAAATGCTCTATGAGCATCAAGATGATGACATAACTATAGTTAGTTGTTTAATAATGACAAATATAAAAGCTAAAAGATCAATACCATGAGTTTAACAAACGAATTTATTTATAAAAAATGAGATGAGACTTCTTAAATTAAAGATATTCTTAGTCATGATCTATAATATATGTATAAATGAATATAAATAATTTTTAGTATGATGTGCTTTGAAAGAATAGGTTGGATTCTCTTGAGGAAAATATTCCTTCATTTTTAATTTAAAATGACCAAGTGCTTGAAGTTTTTAAAAATTTTAAGAAAGAATTGTGAATTATTTTAGTCTAATTTGCAAGATAATATTCCCAAATTTGATTTCCATATTTAAGAAAAATAATAGTGGTTTTAATATTCTTTATGTCTTACAACAACTCATAATAGTACATAAGTAACATCCCATACTTAGGGATAACAACTTAAATAATAATTTTAAAAAATATTTCATTATTATATATTTAAATGAAAAAGAAAAAAATCATGAATTTAGATTTTAAGTGAGAATTCTAAGGGGAGGATTTTTAGCACCCCAATTATGATAGAATGAACTTTTCCAAGTAATTTTAAAAATTCTAAAAATTTGAAGAATTTTTAGAAAATTAAAAATTACTTTATAATTCCCATAAAATTTATCCATCTTTGAAAAAGTATGTCATAAGAAAATAAGTGAATTTGAATAAAAAGTTTCAAATTATTGAAAATATATGGCATTTTGTCAAATTTGACTTTAAATTAATTAAATAAAAGAAATTCAAAATTATTAAAAAATATTATTATAAATAGTTTAGAAGAAAAATTTATTAGAATTAACTAATGATGCTACAAATGTTTTTTTCAAAATTATAAAAAAAAAATTATTATATTTTATTTGAATTCTAATGGTAATATTTTTTTATAAAATTTTGATATATCTAGAAGGTCATATTTACAAGAAAATATATTACTTTAAGAAAACTATTATGACAAATATATCAACAATTCTTAAAATTTTTGGAACGATAAATCTTTATGAGAAATTAAATATTATTTATAGTTTTTTATTGATGTTTAATAATTTTCTAAATTCTAAAACTCCTATCATAATTTTCCAAACATATGACGATTGAAACTGCACAAATTTACCACCATTAGCTATGGAACAATCGAGAGGCTTCAAAGAATATTAAGCATAGAATAACCTCCACTTCATTGAAATTTAGTTTATTGATATTGAGTAAATTGATGTTTTTGTTGATTTGGAAAACCATAGAATAAAATAAAAAGGCATGCAAATGATTCAAATGAGAACTCATAAAAAGATAGATTTGGTTGTGGGAGAGGAGTTTAGTATTGTTTTAAAGAAATTAGAGATCATTTAATACTATTGTGCGAGTATTAAAATTACGTGCAAATTAAAATTGTGTAAGAATTAAAATTGTGTGCATATGAGCTTTCACTAAAATTCTAGAATGTGGGGATTTTCTATTTTGTGCATTTCAACAAGTCAAACCAAGATGAGAAGAAATCTTTGAGTTTGGTGAAGCTCACAAGAAACTATACTCAAAACAATTCAATTTTATATATGATCAAGATATCAAATTCAAGACAAGTGATTATAAATCTTATTATATTTTTTTATATGTATAAATTAAAATGTTAAATGTTTTTGAATATTTTTTATAACAAATTGATGACCTTTGATTCCAAAGAACTACATGAAATGGTATCATATACATAGGACTTAAGGAATTTAAATTTCTTTGGGTATCCAATATTGAACAAAAAATAATTCTTTCATGAGATTGCAAGGAGTACAACATCGTAAAAGTAATCTAATACAGGTGGGTTTCGATGGGTGCATAACTATAGGGTGTAAAAAAGATAACATTAAGCCTACCTATAATATGATGTGATAAAAAAAAATGTGATAATTATGTATAAATTCTTCTAGAGGATATGTGCAAATATGAAACATGCTTCATAGTCACATGCCATTATAACATTTTGGGATGGGAAATTACAACCTTTGATGAATTTTTTTTGCTCCTCGAGAGTAATCATCATTGTTATGTTAGTTTCTTCTATAGCCTCGATGTAATTTACCAAAATGCAGTAATGAAAACAATGACAAATCATACACAACCATTCCTTAGTCATGCATTGAAGCACAGCATTTATCTTTGATCTCATAAAGATGTTTTTAACATATTTGAGAAGGTAAGATTGCCATGTCATATGTTTTCTATGGCAATTCCAAGATGAAAATATCTACTTATTGTGTGTATTGGAAATGCTCAAGTGCATCATGCATGTTAGCTAAGTGTGTAAAAAGCTATGCAATAGAGCCTAATATTTCCTCAATAGGCTTGCTTCTAGTTGCACATAAGCCACATCATTGTTTAAGAACTTAGTAAAGACTAAGGAAAGTTTCCTTGCTCATTTTAAATGCATTGTACAACGTACTCTTTCTTGCTTTGCTAATAGCAATTCCTTCAAATAGAGTTAGTCAATTTTAATCCATGATGGTGGCACGACCCCTTTTTCTCTATTAGTCTGTTTGCAAAATTCAGTGATAGAAAGATAGATCTAAAATTTGAAAAAATAACTATTAAACAATAACATTACTGTCAAAGTTGTAGTAATGCAACAACTAAAACTCTACTCATTTTTTAGGCTACCATTATTATAGTACACAAATAATTTAAAAAGCAAGCAAGAGATAGCAAAAAAAAAAAAAAAAAAAACTAACTTTGATGGGTCTAAATATAGACACATAATCAATTAGTTGTATAAAAATAATATTATCAAATAGGAATGACAACAAAATAAATCAAATATTCAATAGACAATCCATAATAAATTATTGACAAATAAGAGAAAATTGTGATAGCAAAAAAACAAGTATAGAATTAAAGATCTATAGGAGCCAAACACAATAACAATATATAAACTATATATGCATGTAACACTAAATATCCCATTATGGGCTTTTGGAGGGCAATCATGCATATATCTTGTATAAATAATTTGCTATTATATAATTTTATCATATGTATTGTCATCATTAAGTACATAAAATGATATAAAAGCTACTTTCAACCTTATACTTGATGATTTTTTTGGCTTTAAATTAGATTAACTTTTAGGCTTCAGTAAAATAACAAGAGGTTTTATCGATTGTAGTGGTTTTTGCATTGTGTTGATAATATTTTTATACTTTATATAATAAACTTTTTTGCTATTATGGATATCATTTTTATATGCTCGTATATTTCTTATAGTGTCATACTTCACCATATTGATATTTGTAACTTGTAATTATTTCATCTATAATAGGCATGTGCAATATCATAGGAGTTCACATTATTCTTTTAGGGTAACTCACTCCATTTTTCTATATGATACCACTCTATTTGAGCCGAGAGTTGCTTGTGTATTTATTTTCCATGTAGTGCTTTATAAGAACCTTAGGTTATCGTAAATGAATTGTTCTATTGTCGCAACCAAGTAGCTTTATGAAGTTAATAATATTTATTTTTTATATAAACTATTTTTATACTTTTGACTACTCAATCATAGCCTAACATCTATTAAAATTATTAACAACTAGTCTATTTTAGTATATTAGAATTTAATCTTTTTTGTAACTAAGTTTTCTCTCATCTTAACTAAGCTATTCTTTTACTTGGAATGCATGTTTTTCATTATATGCATATATGTTAACATATTATTGTTTAATTGCTTACAATTGACAATCAATTATATGCATATATGAACATATTATTTTCTCTTTTTCACAACTTAAACTGTCTATTATTATCTCACTAGAATTGTTGAGATTATCATTACACAACCACAAGATCTCCACTTGATCATACTAAAAACATTGCTAACCTTATTCGATAATGATCAAAGTCTCTTACACCTTGCCTAATCATTAATCATCACCTTCTAGAGACCAAACAATATACTCTTACAATTATCAAAATGAATAGTCAAACTTCCCATCTTCCACTCTTAGAAATAAGAACCACGACACCCCAACTCACCTCTCATTTTTCCCACCTTTGTTTCTAATGTTTCATCTCACAAGTGGCACCCACAACAATCATCTTCTAAGAGCAAACCTCTCATCTAAATTAGCTTACGTTCAACATTAAATACTAAATAAATTAATAAAAAATAAAATTGAAAAGTGTTAACCTTTAATATTATAAAAAAAAACTATGTTTGATAAATTAATGTTAACAAAATAATAAAATAAATTTTATTAATATTAGAAAAAAGAAAGTATTGGGCGGTGATGAGATGACGACATCATGCACATGGACTTGTTCTTTTACTCTTCCACGACTTTGTATTTTTTACTGGGGACGTTGACAAGTCAACTGCAAGAAAGACACAAGAGAGAACAGGCAAACAACCGTTAGATTAAAAATTGATTTTAGCAAGGATGTTTGGTGGGCAGTAGCGCGGGAATTTACTTCCAAGAGAAGCAAGTCATCAATTAATGTGCATTTTTTCTTCACTTAAAAAATATTTTTTTCAAAAAATATTTATGACTTCTATAAATAATGTGGTAATTGAAGCAACTAAAAATTGATTATATTATTAAAAAATATTATTAGAACATGACAATGATTGTTATAAATAATATAATTTCTTACAATAGCTGCAAAATAAGCAAAATATTATTCAATAGCTTCTATTACCATATATTTGTATATATTTGTAAGTTTTTTATTTATTAAATAGATTGATCTATAATTTGAGATGATTTTATTAAATAATAACAATTGACATATAATTAATTATAAATGGTTTTTGATATAAAAATCTAAAAGTATTCAAAACAAAATTTAAAATTTTGAAAGAATTATGAATTATGTATGACCATAGAGATTATTTATCATCATAAGACTATTTCACAAATTTATGATGCATAACTTATTCACAAGAATCACTATTGCAATAAAATCATAACACATCAAAACTTTACACAATGGCTTGAATAATGGTGAAGCAATTAACCTAACTATTGAATGATGAAATTATGCTAATAATTACAACAATCTAGATCATGTTCCTCATTCATCATCGCAAAATAGTTAACGATACATCAATAGAACATAAGGATAAATGATAAAAGGAATGTTGAATAACATAGTCAAAATAGAAAAATGAATGATATATAAAACAACAAGAATGTTCTCATCAAAAATTGAAAATACAAACCATCCTGTCCAATGCTTTCTTCATTGTACTATAACTTCAATCACGACATATTAAACCCATCATTCAACAACATAATTAACACAATTTCATAAGATTTGAGCATTGCTCGATGTGAACAAAGAGATGAATATTGCCTATGATTTATGAATAAATAGCTTAAGAGAGTTCAAAACATTGTTAGTTAGATGCCTTCTCTAGGAGAACTTCTATACAAGAATGGACAACTATGTTCATCTTTGTCAATATTACTAATAAAATATCACATGAAATCAATCTCAAGATCTTACAAACATATCATCAAACAGGAAAAACATGGAAACGAAATCTAAATTGCTATAATATACTCAAACACCAATGGTTTATATTTTTTTTATACTAAACCTTGCAAGCAAAATTTATTTTTCAGATAAAAATGTAGCTCAGGAAAAGCTTCCTCTTTTTTGATGATCTGATTCTGCAGCTTGTGGCCATCTTAGCTGAGAAAAGACACAAACAAAGGTTGAAGAAAGCAGTAAGCTGTTTTAAGATGAGAGGAAGCTAAACTATTCTCTTCAATAAATGGTCATTTGTTATAAATAATGATCTTTTGTTAGTCTTATACAACTTATCTTTGACATAAATTAAGAATTTTTAATCACTCAAAATTCCACAAGCATCATTACAATTTATTCAACATGCTTGAAAACAACTAATTAAAATTCTCATCAAAATTTCTATCATTTAGGAATATAATGATCTTTCAATTCTTATTATTTTAAAAGTATATATTATAATCTTTATGTATTGTAGTCCTGTTATTACTTGAATTATGTTTCATATATTTAATTAGTAAATCCTTTAAATGCCAATGTCATTTTCCACAATTCTAGTGCTATGAATAAATATATTATCATTAACAAAAAAAATATAAATTATGCCATCTTATTAAATTTGAAAAACAAGACAATTAATTACTAAGGCATAAAAATAGTACTTATTTCAGAACCTTGATGAAATCCAATATAGTTATAAAATTTTTAGTTAATCCCTTCCAAAAGGTAGGATCATAGCATTGTTTTTGTTTATTATAAATATTAAGAAAAGATTGTAGGTATGGACCATAAATTTTTCAATCAAACTCCTCAAAAAATACATAACTTCTATGGTCGATCAAAGCAGCATAAAACAAAATGATAAATATGATGTATCTCATATGTTGAATTTATTTTGAATCACTCTCCCAAAAAGTTTCCAAATATAGCACAACTTTTGATTCCAGAAATCCTTTTGACATTAGGGTTTCTTCTAATAAAATATATTTCCAAATCACTAACTACTAGCAGCAGTGATCTTGAACCTAAGTTGATAAGTGGTATACTTCAACTACAAAAAACACATTTGAACTCGAGTATGTTGCTGAAATAATGAATCTCCAAATTTCCCAATTTAATCTAAATCAAAAGAAGACCCTATTCAAGTTATGTCACATGTTTTCTACTGACACTCTAACTATCAAAGATGAAAAAACTATAACGTTCCAATAATTTAACATGGTCATGATTTTTCATTAGTAAAAATTTCACAGAAATAGGAAACTAAAGCTATTACTTTATCCACACCTACTTTTGCAGGACATTTCAAATGAAACAGTTATTTACCAAACAAGCAAAGATGTGTTCTGCACTATGATGCTAAGTTATAATTGCAACATATAGATTATTAATTTATTACTTGATTGTGTTGAGGTGGATTGTGGGAAAAGAGCAAAGAACCACTAAATATGAGAAATAGGAAGAGAGAGTACTAAGTGACAGAAAAATAGAGTAGATTGAAGATATTCATTATAACTAGGAAAATTGTTTACAAAGTAACTCCACAGTTCTTTTACAATCTCTCTCAATACAATAACGTTAAATTGCCAGAAAAAAAAACTTTTCATTGAAGCGTGAACCACTTATAGGTGTCTGGAATGTGAAATTGTAGCTGGATAAAAAAATGCATAATATAAAAATACAGAGACTAATTAATTTTAGTTAATTTTAGATTTACGTGATGCTCATAAACATCCTCACAGATGCAATTTCCAGGTTGTACAACTTAGGAATAAAAACAGTCATGCAAGGTTAATTTTGCACACTAAGTAAATAGAAATTCAATCCAGTGTAAACAAGTTGTTGACAGAGATCAAGCCACTATTACCATTCCTCGTGTAGTATTGAATTACTAGCACAAAATGGTACTCAAAACACTCGAATTCCTCAAGGAGGCTCATACCTTGATCAAGGGTATCAAAGTAGTCATGGCAAGGGAAAAGGAAGGGATGCATTTGGCATCATTGTGGGATGGCAACCATGAGTGGGTTTCAGGGTGGCCGACATTTAAGAAGATGGCCTATTGTTGCTCAAATGGGATGTAAAGCGACGTGACACAATAAGGAATAGATTGGTGATAGAGGGGGAACTGCATCAGTTGGGCGATGAGCAGCAGGATGGCAGTGGAGAAGGTAGACAAAAATTAGCAGAATCGACAGACAAGATGTATGCCTTAGTGAGGTGGGTCACACATGTTGTGATCCGTTTTTTTTTATTTTTTTTTATTTTATTTTTTTTATTTTATTTTATTTTATTTTTTTTGAGCGAGATAGAGATTAGGCTGTGTTTGGGAAGGATTAGTAATAAACTTTTCTAGTATTTCCGAGAAGAAAAAAAATAAAACAATGAAGGGGAGAAAAGAAATTACTAAATTGTTTATGAAAAATTGAAATATTGAGTTTGTGAACTCCACTTAATCCCTCAACCATATTCAAGGACCATGTGAGATATCCACCTAACTGAACTTAACTTCCAAATTACAAATTTGTTAGTCAATTATGGAAGATGATTAATAATTTACTTAAAATAACATGACTTTAACATAATATTAGGAATCCTCTAAATAGCAACTCTAAATAAACCATGAAAGTTTTCACATTATATAAGACTAAAACCTAACATGGTGGGAAACTTATGTGCCAAATAACCCAATAAACACCAATGTGAACTGTATAACCTCCTCATGAGAAATCAACAAAACATTCATTAAAATAAAAAAAATAATAGACAAATGAAATCTCAAAAAGTGCATAATGACTCAAAAAAGGGCAAAATGAGAAAGATGTTGAAGTAAGCAATGAAGATCGCCATAATGCTGATTTTCACAATGTGAAGATGCTAACAACTCTTGCATCTGGAAAAAAAGATGTGGCCAACATGCATGAAATAAAGAAAAACAATAACTAACTAATGAGATAATGTCATAGACATAGACAAGAAATGTGACGAGTGTTGTGTTTGATGTACACAGATTAGACAGCAAAAATGATAGGAGAACTAACATGATCACTCCATTTAAACATTCTTTTCCTCATTCACAGCTCTTAAGTCTATAAATACCATACCATTCAATGAAGTCTCACTCTTTTTTGCCCAATCTCTTCTTGAAGCTTTCATAAGCCTTCAAACTTGTCTTTTTTACGTTCCAACTGCCACAAGTCCTAAAAGAAAATCCCCATGCTTGGAAGGATTTGTCACAAAATCCATAATTAAAATCTTCGTATAGTGTTCCTTTTTGCTTATGTGTTCTCCTAATTTAAGTTCTCGTATTTCTTATTCTTCTCTCTATCTTGTTTAATCTAAGTTAAAGTTTTGTTTCTCATCATCACATTCTATTAAAAAGATTTGAAAAAATTGTATTTAACAAATTTGTATAAGATAATCTCTAGGTTTTAGTTTAATGAATGCTTTATGGTTTTCATTATAAAATTTATATTATTTGGAGGCTATATTTTTATTTTGTGTTTCAAAAGAGTAAGAAGTGGTTAAACATTAACCAAAAAGATTGCCATACTTTGTATTTGAGCCTAGTACAAGGGCGTGTCAGGTTAACCTTAAGCCAATGAAAAAGTTAGAATGGTCAAAGATCCGATGATCCTTGAATTTATTCTTTTCTAATGGGCTAGGCCAATACCTAGCCCCAAATAATGTAAAGCCTTCAAAGGAGCTTGAGGGATTGGATTAGATATGGCCAAACTAGGATATATCACTTGTACATTGTCTTTTTATTAATTTTTTTTTCAAACCCTTACTCTTGTACTTTTAACAAACTATCTTAATACTTTTTTTTTCAAATCCTTTGTAATTGTTCATGCATGAAATAAATAAAAAAAATAACTAACTAAAGAGACAATGTCATCGACATGGACAAAAAATGTGACGAGTGTTGTTTTTGATGTACACAAATTATACAACAAAAATCATACGAGAACTAGCATGATCACTCCATCCAAATGGATTAAAAGTGAGCTCAACCATAAAGTGTAGATAAAAGTAACATGACAACCCACTTGAACTTATCCTAACTTCTTTGACTCCATTCAAGCATTCTTTTCCTTAACCAAAGCTCTTAAGTTTATAAATACCATACCATTTCATAAAGTCTCACTCTTTTTTGCCTAATGTCTTCTTCAAGCTTTCATAAGCCTTCAAACTCGTCTTCTTGACATTCCAATTGCTTCAAGTCCTATAAGAAAAACCCATGCTTTGAACGATTTGTCGCAAAGTCCATAATCAAAATCCTCATTAGTGTTCCTTTTTGCTTATGTGTTCTCCCAATTTAAGTTTTCATGTTTCCCATTCTTTTCTCTATTTTGTAAGCTAAAGTTTTGTTTCCCACCATCATATTCTATTAAAAAGATTTGAAAAAAATTGATTTCAACAAATTTGTATAAGATAATCTTTAAGTTTTAGTTTAATATATTTTTCATGATTTTTATTATAAAATTTATATTATTTGAAAGTTATACTTTTATTCTGTGCCTCAAAAGAGTAAGAAGTGGTCAAACATTAACCAAAAAAGGTTGTTATACTTTGTAATTGAGCCTAGTGCAAGGGTGTGCCAAGTTAACCTTAAGGTGATGAAAAAATTTGAATGGTCAAAGATTGATTGCTCCTTGAAGTTTTTTTTTTTTTAATAGACTAGGCCAATAACTAGCCCCAAATAATAGAAAGCCATCAAAGGAGCTGAAGGAATTGGATCAGACAAGGGTATGGTGGCTAAGCCAAGATAATTACTTGTGCATTGTCTTTTTATTAATTTTTATTCAAGCCCTTACTCATGTACTCTTAACGAACTATCTCGACACATTTATTTTTTTTCAGAGCCTCCGTGATTATTCATCCACTCAAGCTACTAGATCTTTGAGTAGTTTTAGTTCTCATCCAAACTGATCAAGTAGTGCTGAATAGTATATCCAAAATTTGAGTCCCACAACTAACATTTGTTGTAGTCGTGACTCAATCTCTCTGAACCAACCACTCAAGTAAAACCCTAAATCAATTAACAATTAAATTCCTACACATCTACTTTCCTACAATTCACTTAAAATATTTTCATTTTCTTTCTTCCTCTCTATCTCAAATGCACAAACTAATGCCCGAAATCTAGCTTTAATTATTTCTCACCTAAAATTTCCTAAAACAAGTGCTGATTAACGCCCCCATATCTTCCCTTTAATTTCTTGCAATTTAAATTTCAATTGTGTTATATTTGCAAACCCTAAAGCAAAGATATATTCAACCAGCCCCCAAGACTACTTGATTTTAACTCTATCATTTTCAAACGACTACTTTGCTTTACTCTTGCTAGACCAAAAATGCTACTATTGTCTATTGCTTGTATGACTCCTGGATGCCTTAATGTTTTTGAGCTAATTCATTTGTTTTCTTATTTTTGGGTACTTTTTTTGAAGTTTTTTTTAAAAAAATGCTAATTAAACATGAATTGACATTTTACAAAACAAGTCATTTTCTTAAAAAAACAATATTTAAAAATATTAAATTTAACACTAAAAAAAAACTCTTTTTTCAAAATTAATAGTTCATTTCTTTTTGCTAATATTTTTAAAATATAAAAACATATAATTCAACCCCTATTACTTGTGTCGAGGACCAACATTCTTTTCATATGTTAGCAATGAATATCAGTATCCTAATATGCATTCATCTATGTATTCAACATTTAGGATTCATCTGTGAAGTCAACTCGATTACTAAGATACATCAGGCTTCATAAGAACAATCAAATTATTAAGCCCTTCAATGCTAAGACTTTAAATATCTTTTATTGTGGCCTTTTGATGACCAAATTCAATAGGATGATGAATCTTAAGACCACCCATGAGATCTGAGAGAAGCTTAAAGTTACATATGAAGGTACTAGCCAAGTTAAAAAAATCTAAAATTAATTTACTTATGCATGATTATGAGCTTTATTGTATACAATGAGAGTCCATTAAGGTTATCTTTACTTGATTTACTAATATTATTAATAATTTATGAAACCTTGATAGAGTTTTTCCTAATGTTAAACAAGTGAGAAAGTTCTTGCATGTGTTTTCTAATGAATTTATCATTTAGTGACCACCATTAAATCCTCAAAGAATTTGGATCATCTCTCTTTGGATGCATTACTTGAAAGATCTTACGACCAATGACATGAAGATTACAAAAAGAAAAGAAAATTTTTTGCCCATCCAACCTAAGAAGGAGAAGGGCATTGCTTTGAAAGTTGCATCATCCATATTCGATGAAGACTCATCATACAATAATGAGATTGATCAACTAAAAGTCTAATAAAAATATTTAAGAAAATGATTATAGGAAATTTAAAGAAGGAGAAGAGCTACAAGGAGAAAGGAAAATCATTTCAAGAAGAAGAAAGTCTTGATCGTTACTTAAAGTGACTTGCTTCTCAACAGGTGAGAAAAGTGAAAAAAAAAAAAATTTAATTTATCTATTAGCCAAGCACGATGCATCATCAACTAGTGAGGAGATTGGAAGAGAAATTATTTATTTTATAGCACATCATCATGACTCATCTAAAAGTGAAGAAAATGAAGAAAAAAAACTCTCTTATAATAAATTAGAAAATAACTTGATTGAATTGATTAATGTATTTAAATTATTTTTTATGAAGTATAAAACTTCAAACAAAACAAATTGAATAACTTGGCTTATATGAATATTTAAATGAAAAGAATTCAAAATATTTGCACGAGTTATATTAAACTATAGATAAACTGACTCAAATAACTGGTATAAAACTATAGAACAAATTTATTTTTAACTAATTCAAAAAGATACATTCACACTGTGTTATTTCTCAAACCACATATAAGAATAACTCTTATCATAATTCCAAACCTATACATGTTAAAAAAATTTCTTATACTTTATCTATCTCTTGTAATTATTGTTCAAGCAATAGATATGTCTAAAAATTGCAAGATAAAAATTAATATTAATTCTAGATATCATATTTTTATATTGCTAGAAAAAAATAACAATATACTTAAAAAATATTATCACTTGATTGTAAATTAGCCAAACCCAAAACTATAAGGAATCTAAAACCCATAGTTTAAATTGATGTGCTTGTGTACATGTTTCCTTGGTTGAATAAGAAAAAAAGAGAAATCCTTTGAAAGCATATTGACTAGTTTTAATGCTTTAACAAAATTTATTGTGTAATATCATACATGTTTTAGACTTTGTCTTTATTCATGAATGCATAAAAATTAGAAGAATACTAAATTAGATCCTTTAAAGAATTTTATCAAAAAATGATTTTACTTTTCTTGTATCAATAAATGATATTTTATTTAGATTCAACAATTGATTTAAACCATTAATCTTTTATTTGTTAAATTTTCAAAAAATGATATTTGATGTAGAATTTTATCACTTTGTTCATTTCTATGTATTCAACATGTGAACATTCTATTTATCTTTCAATGTATGACAAAAAGGGGGAAAAAATGAGAAATGAAAAGTATTTTATGTAGTCCCAATGTATTCATCTTGAAATTGTTTAAATTACATATGTTATGATAAGAGCATTTATATACTTGCATGATTTAATATTTATATTTGTTTAATAGTTTTATTATCGTCAAAAGAAAGTATATTTAAACATTTGGTTCTACACGAATTGGATAATAACAAAATTATTATATTATTTTATTAACATGTTTTTAAAATATTATATATCATGTATCTCAAGATCAAATAAGTCAATGAATTAGAGAATATAGTGTTGACTCATAGAATTTATTGATGATATTTTGATGTTAACCATGACAAGTATCAAGAAAAGCACAACATTTGAGCAAACAAGGAAAAGATCAATTTAAGTCATCTTTATTTGGTTTACAATATAAAATTTATAACAACTTAAGATAGTAGGATTCGATAAGGTTGAATATGAGTGATCAAAAGTTTTAAAACCATTCTTTCAATCATTTAGGATTTCATAAGGCATGCATTTTCATATAAATATGCCTTCTAATCTTGCAAAGTTGATATCTTAGATATTTATTAAAATTTAATCAAGTAAAAAACAAAATATGAATGACTTAAGCATAAAGTGGCAAAATTGTACTAATCACATAATACAATATCCTTATCAAACTTGTATAATAAGTAATATCGTATAAGTACAATCCTTATTTTTTTTAAAAAAAAAAAGAGTTAAACTAAGCTATGAAGCTAATGTGCTTCATACAATACAATACAATACTCTTCATCATACATGTATAAAATTGTTTTATTAGAGAGATGTAAATTAGACTTAGGCGATTGAAAAGCTAACATGATTGGTACAACATAATTTTTTTAATCTTACATGTACAATCTTATGTTACCTAACAGAGGAGTACTTATAGTGAGTTTCATACTTGAACGATTTTGGTCATTGTCCAATACAATTTTTTTGAAACCCGAAAAATGAAAATTTTAATCTAAAAATAAAGAAGATCTAGGTGCTTCATATATGTTCAACAATCCTGTTATAAAAGTATGATCATTTATCAACTAGAGCAATAACTTTAAAAGACAAATCTGAAGGGTCAAATTTCAAAAAATTTTACTATAGTCATTGGAAGTTGTTTGGAATCATTAGAGATCATGTAAATGTATAAAGGGGTATAAACATTATAAAAAAGGTGAATGCTAAATTATACATTATTAAGAAGAATTTTCATTTAAAGATCAATATTGCAAATATAAGAAAAGAGCAAGAATACAAGATTCAAGTAGTGATCCTATTCAATTCAAGTCTTCCTTAACTACATTCATTGAGATAAATTGCACATCTCTTCCATATTGTTTTAACTACGTTATAATGTGCCTTTTGATTAGATTGTATTGGTTATAAGACTATTGTATGTTTAGTTTTCATTGTATCTTTTATCTCATCAATAGAACCATTTCTTTTAAGCTTGAATTGGTCTTTTAGCCAATTATTGTAAGGTTTTTAACTCCGTGATTTGTAAGATCTTTTGGGCTAATATTTATAGAGTCTTTTGTAATGTTAATTTATGAGTCCTCTGACCTATTGTATAATTTACCATTATCAATATTTGACAAAAAAGAGTGCTCTTAATACAACACTAGTATTTTGGTCAATGATAGATATAAATTTGGATTTGAATCAAACAATCTAAAAATATTTTTATACTTTCTTATTTACACTCCCACATAGCAAATTTTTAAACAAGATGTTCTAAAGTAGTTTACAAGAGACATTAAGATTTATAAAAAGCTTCCGTTACATTACTTGAAATTATTTGAATTTACGATTCTAATAATTCACATCTCCTTTTGTGTAGTTATCACGCTTCCAACTCTTAATAAGACAAAAACTCAATATATTTGGATTAAAAAGATGATAGCAAATAGAGTATAATGATATAAAAAAATTAATGTTGTTGGCACCACATGGTGAGATTGTTTTATATGCATTTTTTTAACTAAAACTCAATAATTTTCATCACATTACAAGCGAAAAGATCAACCAATTGCCAAAGCAAGGATTGAACTAAAAAATATCAAAAGATTGGTATATGCAATGCTATATATCTTTAGTACTGCAGCATTTAACGTCATTGAAGAAATAAAATTCTACGTATCTCGAGCTTAAGCACAATAAAATGACATCTTATATATAAGATCTAAGCTAAAATCAAATTTGAGCCTGCTTTAAGTACCATGGAGGAGTCCCAATGTCCATAGAAAATAATAAAACCATATATGAGAAGAATAAAGTTTTTACCAGAATCGAGCATTCCTGAAATACACTAATCAATCATGGCACCAAATTCACTATTGCTTCCATGCCCACCAAAGCCTTCTCCCTTCTTTAACTGGCCGCAAACATTGCACTCCATTACATCTGATAGAGTACCCTTTGGGGATGGAGGTAGTGGAGCTATTGTCCCTCCACAATCTTCCTGGTCACAAACATATCTAACAAAGAAATAAGCATGGGGAAAATCCACGTTTTCGTTCTCTTCACTGTCCTCCATTTCCCCCACCTCATCGTTGTCATCATCCATACCCTCCTCCTCCTCATCCTTCCAATTCTTTTCCACCTCACATCTATCACAATTGCACTGAAACCCATAATCCTCCATTAACCTCTCCTGCCTCTCCTTGTATCCCCAGTTCACGGGAAAATAGCTCAAACACACCTCCCGACCCTTTGGGATGTCAAAAATAGCCCGAACGGTAATTTTAGAGTTGTCATCCCCATCCCGATCAAGGTAATCAAAACGACAGGCATTAGGTAAACAATCGTGATTGAAAAACGAGGCACTGGGGTAAATCCCGTAGGCCCTGACCCTCCTCTCCCCTCCGTCCTCCAACCGGAACGGCTCCATGAGACCAAAGGCGTTCCTTTTATCCTTTGCAATCAAGGAAGTAGTAACCTCGAGAGAGAAACCGGTAACTGGAGCAATTAGAGCATGGAGCGCAATGGCCTCGGGGTGAGCGGAAGCAGCATCTCCCCCGTCGAGGGATAGGAGAAGGTAGAAATTGTCAGGAGAGGTCAAAGATAGAGCGTACGCCGCGAGGAGGAAGTGACACTGGGCACGTAGCTCGGGGTCGTGGACAGGAGGGAGAGCTGCTAGGGCGCGGCAGATGGAGGGGGCGTGTGAGGAGCATATAGCAGTGGATAGGCAGCGGACAGAGCAGAAGGCAGAAGAAGGACAGGAAGGACAAGGGATGCGGACGGAGAGAAGAGAGCGGAAGCAGAGGGAGCAAAAGGATGAGGCGGGTGAGGAAGAAAATGCGGCTGGGTATAGAAGGAGCGGGGAGTCTGATAGGAGGATCTCACCAGCTCTGATGTCTCGAATGGCTACGAGAGCACGACCTCGGTTGGGTATATTGACTGGCATCACTAGGGTTTCTGAAGGTGAGATCGGCGCCGCCATGGCTACCTCTCGCAGGCCTCCAGCGCCGCGGAAAGTCGCAGCCTCTAATATTCGTGCGATGAAATCTGTTTTTTTTTTTTTTTTTTGAACCATGACTATATATATTATTTGAATATGTAATCAAATAAAAAAAATACCTATGAAGGGACTACACAAATATAAGAATATTTTGTTTATATTTTGATTTCTAATTCTAATAATTTTTAATTGCATAAACTAGCTTGAATTACTTTTAAATTATTTTTATAATATAAACAAATTAATAAATAGCCTTAAAATTTTATAAATTTATAAAAAATATATAAACAAAACAAAATTATAAACTAATCAACATTAATCTAAATTATTGAGTACGAATTTTGATGTGATAATCTCAAAATTGATTGAACCAAAATCAAATTACAATTAATTAGAATAAATTAGTAGATCGAACTCACTTGATAGTCAATAAAGATGATTTGATAATATTTTTATAAAAATATGATGATGATGGATTTGATTAAAACGACAATTAGATCTTTTTAGAAAAAGAGTGAGATACTGAAACAAAAACAATATCTTTTTGCTTCTTAAAAGTTTACTTTCTAACTAGAAGCAATAAGAAGATTCCCCTTACTAACTTATATCTGATTGGTTTATATTTTCACGTTAATACTAAATAAACGTGGTGATAAATAATAAATAAAATAATTGTTCTTAATTATTTGCAAAAGTAAATGGCATGTTGTAGTTTGTGAGATCTTTATTTTCAAAAAATAAAAATAAAAATATGATAGTGATCATGCATGACTGATAACTTCTTTCTTTCATTTAGTTTCTTGTGAGGGTTGTTAACAAAAGTTTTTTTTACATCAATAGGTTTATAATGATTCACCTATATGGTGTTGAAAATTCTTTCATCGATACTAATAGACGCTCTTAATTCTAATCTTTTTTTACAAGAATTGGAAGATTATCATGTTAAATTCCATGAGCATTAAGCTTCTTTTCTTATTAATGATAGGAAAATCATAATATTGTATCTCAAATTAATATTGTTTCTTTCTTGACATATATAGATACCATCACATATCCATTATTTTCATATTTAAGTTCTATTTAATGTTTCTTATGACAAATGAATGCTATATATTTGATTGTATTTCATGATTTGATAGGGCGAGATTAAATAGCTTTTGCTTCTCTCGTTTCAATTTGCATTGCTTAGTTATTATAGGCACTTATTTATTGCTTCAAACATGATAAGCTACTATGGTTCATTTTCATAATTGTTTAACTTTTTTAAAGGACAATAATAGATTATCAACATCACTCACCAAATTGGCTTAAAATGTGTTCATTATTTTGTTGATTATCTTTTTTCTAATTTTAATTAGAATAAGATATCTATCTTGTTCTTTATTTATTTGTAATTATTTGTCATAAATCTTCATCCAAAAGTAGCTTGCAGTCTATTATGACAAATTTGATAAGAGAATATGTTAATGTTGGTTAAAACTTCTTTGATAATAATCGTGTTTAGCGTTTATTACTACAAGGTCATGATGATCATCATCTGGCCATCACAAGGGCTCGCTTATATAGCTATATTGTTATTATTTTAAAGCTTAAAGAAGCTTATGTCTATTCTTTTTAATTTAGACGATACTATGATAGTGTTTGTTTCTATAATGACAATTTCTATTGTCTCTAATATTCGACATGCTATAAGGGATGAATGCAACACACCTCTCCTTATGAGATTTGGTTGCGATGAGCTTAGCGTTTGATTTTGTTTTTATCTCTCATATGATTGGTCAGGAGATAATCCAAAATTTTTTTATTATAACAAGTCTTTATGCCTTATCACTTAATGAATTTTATATTATTTAAAATAATAAAATAAAAGTCTTGTTTATTTTTTAAAATATTTTTTGGTTTGAAAATGAGTATTTAAAAAGCATTTTTTAGCAAAAAAAAAAAAAAGTTTAAAAAGATGCATATTAAGGGCTTATTTATGGACATAATCATCACCCCTGCGGCCCAGACAGAAACACCAACGTGCTGCTTAGCATCTCCCAGTTTCCCGCTTCTCTTACCGCGTCGTCCTCTAACTGCTTCCCTTCCCAAATAAAAAAAAACCACCGTTCTTTCTCTCCATCTCCTCTCTACCCGCCGCCCTTTCCTCCGTTTCTTCTTCTACTTCTTCTTCTTCTGCTACTTATTCGTGCAGGTCCCACTCGCCACACTCCCTACTCTGCCTCCCCCATCGATCCTTCACTCCACAACCAAACTCTCAAAGAAGCAAAACCAAAGCAGAGCAAATGACCGCTGCTTCCCCCATCATCTTCTTTCTTGCCCTCCTCTCCTTCATGGCCTCCCTTCCCGTCCACTCCTTCCAATACGACGTCGGCGGCGACCGAGGCTGGGCGGTACCCCCTTCAAACGACTCCGCCTTCTACAACCAGTGGGCCTCCCGCAACCGATTCCAGGTCGGCGACACCCTTCGTAAGTCACCGTCCCGCTGGTTTCCTATCGCGAGTTTTTGTTTTGCAAATTAAATCCATGTTCTTCGCGAAAAGGTTACTTTCTTGAGGGAAAAACCCTTCTTTGATTAGGTTTCAACTACGAGAAGGACTCGGTGATGGCGGTGGCGGAGCAGGAGTACGACAAGTGCGCGTCGCCGCATCCGATCTTCTTCTCTAACAACGGAAGCACCCAGTTCGATCTCGACCAGCCGGGGCTGTTCTACTTCATAAGCGGCGTCCCGGGCCATTGCGGGCGAGGGCAGAAGATGATCGTCAAGGTTCTGGGCGGCTCGCCGGTGCCCGTTGTGTCTCCGCCCCCCGACGAAAAGGGTGGCGATGAATCTCCACCGGAAACCGGTTCGGCTAAGCCGCGGTCGGCTTTTGTGCTTCCGGCTCTCGTGCCGGTTCTAATTGGATTCATTGTTCCTCTGATCGGGTCGGTTTTATAGATTTTTTGCTCTCTCGGTTTGCAAATCTTTTGTCGTTGGTCGGATGTGGTCCAGCGGTTTCAATATTGGGTTAGGGATTTTTTTTTTTTTTTTTTTTTTGGTGGTAGTTTGGTTTAGGCTTAGAATAAAGTGTTTTTGATGAGGTTGATTTGATTAAACAGGCATAGCTTTCATGAACTTATTGGATCTTCTGGCAACTTTAAAGGAATATGTAAGCTGAAGGTTTTATAATCCAAATCAAATGTTTAGGGTAAGAAAAAAATAACAATAGTAAAGTTTAATACATTTATTTATATTTTTTTAAAATCATGATACAAAATTTGAGAATCAATTGATAATGCAAAGTTTTGTTTAGTCACTTGTATGTGAAGTCCAAAGGATATGTAGTTATATCCAAGTATTTTTCAACCGAAGTATTGTGTGGGATAAACTTAGTACATTATCTAAATATTATTATAAATATAAGAATTAAATCAAAAAGCATAATTGATGTAGTTTTTTTTAATGTACCTTTTTGAGAATGACAAATGATAAAATAGATGAAAGAGTTGAAACATTATATCACAACAAAAGATGTCTTATCAACATCAAAATCTTTTAGGTCAAGTTCCTTACGATTAACCTTCTTAAAACTTAGATGACAATACTTGAGAAAGTTTAAAAATCGTTTCTCAAGATGATTAATGATCCCAACTTGGCTTGAATAAACAATGCATTTTAGATAGTATTACACCCTAAACAATGTCATCTCCTATTGGGAAATGTTCCTATACATTATCAGATTTGTTAGACAACTACAACCTATTGTCAACAATTGATTTGAATTGGTTAATTGATTATTTATTGAATTTTCTAGACATAGAAGTTGGGGACTATGCTAACAAGACTCCAAGTGAATACCCTTAAAACTTATAAGTTATCTAGTATGATATTTCATGGAAGTTAACTTTTAATGTAGTTTTCTTATCCATCATGAGCTCATTGGGAAGGGAGATCCCTCTCCATGCTCACATAAGCACATCTCTATCTTCTCATAAATGGTTTAAGATCTTTCCAGGACATAAGGGAAATAAAAGAGAGGATTAGACGATACATATAGAACAAGATATTTTTTTTCTTCTAAGAAATTTGTTTTAAGAAGTTTTCTTAGTATTGGTCAAAACATATAAAAATATTAGCACCAATTTAAAAAGGACTAAAGTTTATAAAAATATTGTGATATCAAATTTGACATAGCTTCAATCACCACAAAGAAATACACTTTACCATCAATGATTGTAGACCAAGGTTTCATGATAACAACAATTCTTAGAGATTAAGTTTTCTAGAGTTAAGAAATTTTAATGACCTAACCAGACTACCCCATCCACAATATGGGATTATTCAATCTCCATATGCATATTATATGCACATAAACCTTGATATCATCTAATTTTTGTTAGATGTAATTAATGATCAAATTAGTTAATTATATGATCAAACCTAATAAGAATAATGCTAAAGGCTAATAACATAATCCATTAGAATGAAAACCTGTCCAATTTTACTTCAACAAAATTTACTAAAAATCATCAATGAAACATGCTGACAACCTTGTTACTATCTTCAAATTAAAAAAATCAATATTTATCTTAATTTTTCTTTCATTGCAAAACTCGTGTAATATCTAAAATTCTTTTGTATAATATGTTATAAATATTAAAACTAAGATATTATAAATATAAGTATAGATAAGATAATTTCTTTCATGAGGCCACAATTATTTTGAAACATATGTTATGACTCTATCATTTTATACTAATGTATACCCAAGTTTTTGTAGAGATCTATTAATATATACTTAAATTTTAGTTTTCTCTTAAGTAATATTATGATAGGTGTTAAGGTTAACTTCTCTTTTAAGGTTTAAATTTTTTTTCAAAATCTAAATTTTATTAAAAATGTACTACATTCTAAGTTAATTTTATTACTAGTGTAATTTAAAATATCTTTTTACAACTTTTAAATAATACATAACTAAATCTAGAAAACTTTACACTTTAATCATATTATTATGCCTTGAGTATTCTATAATAGCTATTATTTTTTGAGAATCAATAGAGATTCATTTTATATTTGATTATGTGTCTTAAAAAGGATACATTTGTTAACTAATAGTTGCATTTTTAAAACTTTATATATAATTGGCATTCTCATAATCTTTATAATACTAGATGAAAATGTTTCTTATGCTTATTTCATCTTTAAAGTAGATATATATATATATATATATCACAAAAAAATAATAATAAATTAATATGCATATTATTTAAATACTCTTTTATTAAGTTCATATAGGCTATTAGAGATTTAGTTTATCTAAAAGACAATACTAGAAATTTGAAATAATCATATTTGGTTTTGAAAGTAGCTTTTAAAATATCTTATTTTTTTAATCTTTAGTTGCAAAAAAATAATAATAAATTAATATGCCTATTATTTAAATACTTTTTTATTAAGTTCATATAGGCTATTAGAGATTTAGTTTATCTAAAAGACAATACTAGAAATTTGAAATAATCATATTTGGTTTTGAAAGTAGCTTTTAAACTATCTTATTTTTTTAATCTTTAGTTGCAAAAAAATAATAATAAATTAATATGCCTATTATTTAAATACTCTTTTATTAAGTTCATATAGGCTATTAGAGATTTAGTTTATCTAAAAGACAATACTAGAAATTTGAAATAATCATATTTGGTTTTGAAAGTAGCTTTTAAAATATCTTATTTTTTTAATCTTTAGTTGATGAAAATAAGATCTCAAGTCAATTTTTTAAAATATTTTAAGTCCTTATAACAGATCAAATAATTCTTCTATTTTAAACAAATAAATATTTGTTCTTAATTTTGATATTATTACTTCTTTGTAATCAATATGTATTTTTAAACTTTCATCATTCTTCTTTATAAAGAAATAAAAGTGCACCTTAATGAGATATTTTGGTTCTAATAAAACTTTTATCAAATATTATAATTATATTTTTAACTCTTAGGATTCAAGTGGTGTCATCTTATATGGTGTTGTAGAGATTAGTTATAACTAATATTAAATCAATCATAAAATTAATTTTTCTATCTGGTGACACTCTTGGTAAATTTTTAAGGAAAAAAATTGTATATTTATATACAATGAAAACTTCTTGTAACTATATATTTTTCATTTCATTGTTCTATATTAAAGCAAGATAACACTCACATTCTTTTTTATTAATCTTTTAGCTTTCAAGGTAGATATTAAAGACACTTTTTTTTTACCAAAATAAATTAAATGAGTGATCATATAAATTTTTTACTTCTTATTCCAATAAACAATAATTACTTGATGAAATACTGATTAATCCATTTTGAGGATGACATTGAATTTTGATAAATTTATAATGATCAATTATGATTCAAAATATTTTTTTATTAATTTTTATATATTGTTTAACATATTCCTCCATTCTTGATTTTTCATAAGTAAATTTACTGAAAAAAGTTTTTAGTATATATAATTCAACTAGCAATCTTATAATCAAATTAGTTTATATAAAAGAATATGCTGCATCACAATTAAACAAAACATTTTAAAGTAAAATCTAGTGTATGAAGCTCATAAGAAGGGGGTGAATTATATAGGTTTTAAAAATAATTTTTGTTATTTTTATTTCTTAAAAATAATTTTATATTTATAAAAAAACTTGATTATATGTATATATTATCTTTAATATGATAAAAAAATAAAGAAAATGAGACACCAAAATTTTAAGTGGTTCGGTTCAAATTAAAACCTTTGTTCGGCTCCAACTGAGGCCAGGAAAAGCATCACTAATAAAATATTACTACTTAAAGTTTTTCTTACAATTCACTTCCAACTTACTAGTTTTTATGGATTCAACTAATACTCAGGCTTTTGCAAGCTCAGTCTAAACTCGATTTTGTTATGAGATAAAATCAAACTCAGGCTTTCGCAAATGTCGGGTCAGGCAATCTAAAAGAAGAAGAAAAATATAGCAAAACAAAAACATTTTGATAAAGTTGTATAACTTTTTATACTTGTTGATTAATATAATAAGAAATAATTAACTTAAATTTAAGAAGAAAAATAAGAATTTGAAAGATTATATGTGTAAGGCTTAGCTCAAAAATTTTGACGATTTAAGAATGAGAAGTCGTAGTTACTGCTAGTATAATTTATTCTAGTAGAATATAGAGTAACGCTTTGTTGAGATCTCAATGATTGATTCTCGTTTATTAGCATTTATAATGGTTAGATATTTATAGAATTTTTTTTTATTTTAACTATTAGAAAGAGTAGAAAACTGTTTAAAAAACTACAATTAAATGGCTTAAAAATATGCTAAAATGATTTTTTTGAAATGACTAAGTAATTAGCCATTAGACGGGATGAACCAGGGTCATTGGATTCGATCAGAGACAATACCGATCATCAGATATAATACTGAATAAGTGGATGAGTTATGGATGGTTCAATCAAGAAGGATTTGATCTTGGCTATCCGATCATGTCAGATTATGCTAGATCATTTGATTTAACAATGATAAAATAGATATTAGATCTAGACTATAAGATTTAAACAAGAGATATTTTGGTCATGATATCAATGATAGATTATGTCAAATGGTAGAAATAAAGATAATTATTTGATGAAGTGGACGAGATCGAGACTGTCACATAGATCAATCAGTTATTGTGGATGAAGCAGTAGCTGTCTAGTCGGCTTATCAAATGGACGATTGGATCTATTAAGATCACAGTTTTAAAGACAGAGGCAATCTCCACCATGTGATCACAAAAATGTAAGATCAGATGGTACTGAACGTTGTCAGTTTTGGATGTAGACAAGCACAAGACTTTAGTCCCACATTATAGAAAAAGAGGAGTATTTAGAGTTTATAAGCATTTGAATGAAGGCGTCATGTAGAGCCAAAATAAAGCTGGCTCCCTCCTTGTGCTCTTGGGTATTCATCCCCTGGGCATATTCGTAACATACAGGTTTACGGGTTGACTCATACGTATAATTTTGAGTGCTTCTCGGCTCGATCCAATGCCTTAACCTAATTTGGTTTAGGATTCACTGTTAGCTCAAATGGGCTTGACCCGATTTTCCTGACTCGAGGCTTGCGAGTGCTTGCCTTGTTTGGTTTATGTTATACCCGGTAAAATATTACAGGTTTAATCTTCAATAATTCAATTATGGCTTGGATGATTTCAGATCGACAGTAGGATGAGCCAGGAGCTCAATTGGAGGCTATTGGAATTTCTGAAATTTTCTGAGGATTTTTCGGAGCACCGAGATTTTTTTTTTAAAAACCGGAATTTTGATTTTTATTCTTTTACCGCCCGTGAACCGGACCGGAGCGGTTCAGCGAAGGCGAGGCGGTTCGCTGAGGTGCGTTTGCGCGTGCGTTTGGATAAGCCGCGGATAAGCGGATCGGACGGGCGAGATCAGCGGTGGAGATTAACCGGCTGATCGGGTGTTAAGCGGCGTTTTTGGAAGGTCAACCGGCGCTTAATGGGTCTTAAAGGGTTATTACCGATTTAAGCTGGGTATTTAACCTGAACTGTTCGACTGTTAGGGTTTCGAACGGCGGCTAGAGGCGAAGTGTTCGCGGCGAACGGCGGTATTTTCCGGCAGCCTTCCAAGGGGCTTTTGGTAACCGGAGGTTCGCGGGACAGAGGCGAGCATTTTGGTACCGGTTTCGTTCGGCGAGGAGCTGCGGTTGATCGCGTGCGAGCTTCACCGTCGCCGGCGACGAGCAAAGGTAGGAAATTCAGTTTTAAATTAGTTAATTAGTAGAAATTAAAAGCATGGAATATTTTGCTTAATGAACACAAGCATGTGGATAAAAAATCGGACTTAGTTGAATGCTAATCTGCGTCTTTTACAATTTTTGGATTTCTGGAAAATTTCCCATTTCGCCGGAAAATTTAGTTAATGCTTAGGAACATGTTAGGGATTTGTATTATTAGTTTGCCATTGAATTAGTTAATTAATTGTTGGATTAATCTTACGGCAATGGTGTACGGGCGAACTCTTTCGGCGGAAATTTTAAATTAGTGGCATTATTGAAACATTAGGATAGTACGAACATCGAATTTTGTTTCTCCTTGTTCGCGTTCGCCGGAAATCGACGGAAGGAATTGGATTGGTCGGCGATTGCTTCAGTTAGGGTTCGCGGGCGTCGGACCGAGGAAGGAGAAGGGTTTAGATTAATTACGAATTTATTTAAGTAATTAATGGTATTTATATAATATTTATTAGTAATTATATTTATTTAAGCATCGACCGATTAACGGATTATTAAAGAATTTGGTTCGGCGGTGTCGCGGTTCAGTGCGAGGTTTCCGAACCGGCAGCGAAACCGGTTCAGCGGGATTCGGCGCGGACGAACGGCGCGGAGGAAAATTTAATTCGGAAATTAATCCGAATTTTCGGAAAAAGGATATATGTGGAATTTAAATTTTATTCGGAAATTTATTCCGAATTTCGGAAAATGGATAAATGGCAGAACTTGATTTTGGAAATTAAAATTTCCTGAAGTGAGGAAGAGGTGATTTATGGAAATCACGTAGCCAAGTTGAAATTGACTGTTGGAAATTACCCATAAATTCAGTGCAGCTGGATCAGTTGGAAGGAAGTGTGACACTTGGGTGTTACCAGAATAGTCAGAATTTTGGTACAGTTTGTGTTGCTTGGATGGCAATGACATGGATTGAGTCAGTTTACTCAGTGTTGGCATATTTCATGGATTGGCATACTGGACCGGACTAACATAGGCCCTGTATGATGTTTTAGGGTAGTTGTGGTAGGTAACTGTGCGGTACAGACTTAACTTTCACAGTATACATGTGGACTGGTATACGCCTTGTTGTATCTGAACACATGTTGCCGAATCTTGGAGTTAGAGCTTGGCAATGACTGTAGGGGCATGGCTTCTATGGAAATTGTTGGGAGAAGACTTCTTGGGACGGTGGCTGAGTCGATCTCTTCTGGTCCACGAGTGTAGGCCTGCGCGCCTGAGAGTGGCAGTGGCAGGGGTGACTCGCCGTGGCTAGTCAAGTGTGTAGGCCTGCGTGCCTGAGGGTGGCAGGGGTGTCTCACGTTGGCTAGAGATCTATGTGACTGGTTCTGTCTATAGTCTCCAGAAGATTGATTGACGAGAGACACTGCGGTGTCGGGTGCTAGGCGTTGTGATGCGTGCACAGAGATGGGCGTGTCCCGCTGGCATGCTTTGTCTAGGCGCCATGCGTGCACAGAGATGGGCGTGTCCCGCTGGCATGCTGCCTGGGAGCACAGAGGAGAGCTACTCTGGTGTGACAGGGGGTGACTGTGGTTGGTCAGAGTCTGGGACTGAGAGTGCCTTTCCACCCTACATTGTTATGCTGTATTCCTATACTCTTGCTATTATCCTTCTCTTGCATGTGAGTTTTTACTAGCTGTCTTTCCTACTGGGCGTAGCTCACTCCTTTATTATCTATATTTTTCCAGCGGCTCGACAGCCTTGACGCCACCCAGATTAGGTGGGATCGTGGTCAGCAGGCTAATGGAGGATATCTGATCTGTGATTTTCTGAGACATTTTGGTTAGTGTGATTGATACTATTGGATGTATTCAGGGAGACTGTTATTCTTATGTCATGTAATATGTGAGGGTGATTCTGACTTATGTATCTAGTTGGATGATATTATATTTGTTGGACTTGGATCTTATTCTTGTGATGTAGTTTCCATTCACTGTTTTACTTATTTGTCTTGGTGGTATAGTGTGTGGAGTGCCATATTTTATCTGAGGATGTTATGTATTTTATTTTTGATGGTGAGGTCATTACATGACTATGGAACTTAACCGTGGGGATTCAGACTTCTATTAGATCGGTTCTCCTACCGGTATGGGTTAGGAGTATGGGGTCTAGTAGGAGTAACATTGCGCGAGTCCATCTGTTAATTCAGGAGTCATGAACCTGATTTGACGGTGTACCCGGGAGATGGGATCCACATTATTAAGGAAAGTAGGTGTGTAATGATGTGTTATATCCTATGTTTTTCGTAGGCTACTCAGGTTGGTATGGGACGATCTGAGCTGTCTATATGTAAAAAAAAAAAATATGCCAAAAATCAGCCTAGGAAAAAAATGGGGTGTAACAGTTTACCTAGCCCGAGAGCTGTACAAGTTAGGATGTGGAAGGAAAATTTTTATTTTAATTATTAAAGATTTAATAGAATTGATTTTTAAATTTAATCAATATTTGACAAATAAACTAATATAAAATTTTAACAAGGATGGAATTTAACCAAAAAAAGATTATGAATTCAAAAAAGAATCTTAATTATTTGTTAAATCTAGGAGATGATTGAATGTAATTTAAGATTAATACGAAATAAGAGTGCCTTTAAAATCAATAAGTAAATATTCTAAAAACTTATCAAAGCTTGGTGCTCATGTCTTCAATCTTTGAAACTTTCTTTAAAGTACTTTAAAGACTATTAATTATCATCATTTAAGATGCATGGCCTTTTTATTGGAAATTATACTTGATTTATATAAAATAAGTCTATTAGAATAAATGCTAAATATTTAAGACTTAATTCATCAAACACAATGATGATCTAACACTATTATAAATATATTTTGTAATAAAAGAATATTTATGATAACATTAGAATATGTAGAAGTCTCTTTTTGATTGATGACCTAAATATATAATTATGTAGTCCATTGTGACATTATAGAAGCTTGGTCCCAATAATAACCATAAAAGGTGCATTACTAGGTCCACTTATCCTGGATCCCCTTGTGGTTTTTAGTCCATCGTTAGCCTATTAGGATTGTTTTTCTTCTTCAACATTCAGAGGATAATGCATAATAATATTTCACATCTATAAAATTTTAAAGCATTTATTCAATTTTAATTTGTGGCATTTTCTAAGTCATACTTTGTACAAATTTTATATTTAGAAATTTAGCTAATTCTCCATTCAATAAGAATTGCAGAATAATATTGCCTTGATTCATTTGTAACTAGCTTCTTGAATTTAGATCCTCTCAATACGAAATTGAATCCCTTTCTTTTTCTTATATTTCTTTGTCTACTTTGTTACTTGGTCTTGCTTTGTTCAATGAGCTCACTCTCTCAATTCTATATATGATGAAAATCTAAAAGAGTCATAATATTTTTAATGAAATCTTATAACTCTTTTTTAAACATATGACACTTATGTTCTTTTATAACTATTATCTCAGGAACATACTTAGTAACAGGTGAAGATTTTTGTTAATAAGCTATTATATTCAATCTTCCTTTATGCAAGCTATTTAATTCGTCTTGTGTTTAGTTCTTTATTGATGGATGTATAAACTTTTGTCAAAAGGTTTTGTAGGAGTCTTTTCAAGGTATTTTTAAATTTGATTTGCTTTTACATTTTAACCTATTCTGGTTAGCCCACCAATTTTTTATAGCAACTTTCATCATAAAAGCCATTAAAGAGATTTTTATTTGTAAGACAAGGTATGCTATCAAATAGGTCTCTATGCTATTAAGCAAGTTTTCAACCTACATATGATTTATGACATCTAAAAACTAAGGTAGATGCAACTTAAGAAATTTCTCAACTAATTTATACATTTGATGTCTACACTTCTCTTTAATAAGAAGAGCTTAAGAAATTTATAAAATCATAATTCCTTTACCACTCTATGTTGTTGAGATAATGTCTTTATTATTAATACTACAATCTCATCACTAGAATTTACCTCTCAAGATAATATCCTGAATCATAAAGATGAAATTTTAAGTACAATAAGCTCTATCATATTGCTTTGTACATATATAAATAAAACATTTAAAAAAATATACTACAAAGATCATTATAATGTGTAGTTATATATATTTCACTCATATGATTTTAATTATTATCATGCATTCAAGCATTAATCTCAAGAACTTCAACTGTTCTAATATTATTCAATATGATAACCATTTTTATCACATCCAAAATTTTTAATTATTAAACTCTATTTTTTTAACATATTTATTTTCTCTAAATTTAATATTTCAAGTAGAAAAATGTTTCTTATATTTTATCTGCTTTCCTATATTCAATTATATTAATACAAAATATAACAATAACTATATATTACTACTAAATTTACCACAATTATTCATAAAAGTTCATAACCATATTTTATAGCTTCATAGTTACTTTTTAACCATTATATCTATATTACATGTAGCATATATAATTCTAGATATATCATACAATTTATAGGTCTTTTTGCACAAAATATTTTCAAATTTAGTTCTCTTTTATAAACATTTCTTACGAATGATCCTCATTGAATTGTGATTCCAATAAACTTGAATGGTTAATGTTCAAGAAAAGGCTGAGCTAATTATCATAGATTCAGTATGCTATATCTAATAATAAATCATATGTATCCAACTAAAAAATAAACATGTTTTGTTCAAGATAAAATATAACATGAAATATGATATGCTATAAAAGAATATATCACAAGCTCTAAAGAAGAATTAACACACATATACAATTTTTTCTTATTTTTATTCTTTTTTTTAATATGGTCTTATTTAGTGACATTATTTTTATTTAACTAATTATATTTTATAATGGTCATATTGTTGTCCCCACTCTCTTGAAGTAATTTGTTAGTATTTTATTTTTAGTTTATTTAGTTACTATAAAGATTTTATTAATTATTTATATCATATTTTTATGAACAATCATGCTAAGTTTATTAATATTTTTAAGTCATATTTTTATGTTAAATCTCAATTATGTGACATATTAATCACTAGCACAACGATATATCTCTATCATGTGACATATTATCTATGAAGTGTTTCGTGCTAAGAAAATCCCATAAGAGGGGGGTGAATTGTGTATTTAAAAATTTTACGAATTTCGAAATTAAACTTAAAAACCTTTAAGCAAGAGTAAAGAAAGTGGAACACACAAATTTTTAAGTGGTTCGACTCAAAACCGAGTCTACGTCCACCCCCAACCGGTGTTGGGAAAAATCCACTAAATGCACCGATTACAAGTGAGGTTTTTCCTACGGTTCACCTCAAACCTACTTGGGATTTTTACTACGGCTAATCCCAAACCTACTTGAGTTTTTGCCGGGCTCAACTCAAACCCGGGGCTTTTGCACAACTGTCGGGATGCCCTTGTCCCAAAACGAAAAATACGAAAAATTGGCAAATGACTTAAGAGAAATAGGAGAAAAGAGGAGGCACACACAATCGACAAATTAGAGGAATAGGAATTGAGAAATAATTGAAAAACCTCTAATTCCAATAGCCTTCTTGCCGCTTTGCTTTTCGAGCTTAGATGCACCGTTTTTGCTTGATTGCTCGAATTTTGAGATCTGAAATCTTTGGAAAATTTAGCAAAAGTTAAACTGAAAAATACATAAATTTTCCCTATTTATAGAGCCAAAATTTGAGCTCTAAAAATACCCCCAACGGCTCCAAAAATTAATTAGCCGTTTGGGTAACGGACGGAAAGCAGCCACCGTCCGATCCGGGCCCAAAAACGAACGGCGCAGATTGATTTACGCATTTTACCGTTCGGGCTTAATCCAGAGCGTTGGATCCGGGCGCGTAATCGAACGGCACGGATTAAATCTCGCGATTACTGTTTACCCGATTTAATCCCGTGCGTAGGATCCGGGCGCTGAATGAACGGCGCCGATTAAACGGCCGTTCGATTTTGATCTGGAGTGTTGGATCCGCGCCGATGAACGAACGGCGCCGATTAACCTTGCGAAGCAGCCGTTCGAAACAATTCTCGCCCGTTGGATCTGGGCGGGCTTGATCTGCGCCTTTGGATCCTGCCGAAGTTATAAGGTGGGATTTTTAGTCCCACACTGCAGAAAAGAAATTGGCGCATTGCTTTATAAGGAATTTGCGCCCTGCAGCTTTCGAGCCTCTGTGGGGCTGGCTCCCCCCTTCCTTGACCGGGACTTCATCACCTGGTTCGGGTTGACTTAGCCATGCATTGTTCATTGACCGTTGACCGCGCTGCAGTTTGACCTAGCCGAGCTCCTCTCGGCGGGCTTTGGGCGGGCATGATGGCTTAGCAAGGCACTGTTAATTTGACCGTTGACCAGCGCTAGCCGAGCTCCTCTCGGCGTGCTTGGTTCGGCCTCTTCGGGTCAACCAATTTTTTATTTTTAGATTAAATTTTTTAATTTCTAAAAGACCTGGACGGGCTGTTTTCTCGTCGGGTCGACCCGCCCATTGCTACAGTGCATTTTCCCGAGACTTCAGCTGTTTTGGGGTATTTTTGACGAATTTTTGTGCCAAAAATTTGAATATAAGTGTATAAAAATAATTTTATATTCTTATAGTATTATAAGTTATTTAAATAGCTATGAAAAGAAATTCATGAAAAACAATTCCAAAATAATATTAAAAAAATCAAAAACCAATGTCTATACATTTTGTCAAATATGCTTGGCCCAAAAATCAAAATTCAGTATTAAATAAATTTAAAATATTTTTAAATGTTAATACTACTAGTGTGCCTCATAATCTCAAAGTTTGGACATATCAATTTCAAGAGAAATAAAAAGAAATTCAATTATAAAAAATCTTGTGCATGTCTCAAATTTCCTTGAAGTATGCCATGACCTTAAGGCCCTTAGAGACCATTATTTTAGACATCTAAAATACATGGCTTGATTTAATTAATTATTAACAATTTTACTTAAAATCAAGCCCAAATAAAATATATACATTTATGCTTGACTCATCAAACACAAGGGTTTAACAATCTACTAACTACTATCAAACAGTAAGTTTTAATCATGTGACACATTGACCACTAGTTATAAAAAACATATTTTAAATAAAAAAACTTATTAATCCCTTATTTTATTTTTAATTTATTTCAATTGACATCTTCATTATTTTATTTCACATTTATATGTTTCTTAATTTTATAGTAATAAATTTGATATATATATATATATATATATATATATATATATATATATATATATATATATATATATATATATATATATATATATATATATATATAATTGAAGCAATACATAGAGTATCATGCTTATACAATTATAAAATGCTGCTCAAATTCACAAAATAATATATCAATTAATATAAAAGTATACTAGTCATACATTTTATTACATGTTTAAGATTTCAAAATTACTAATTCTTATATATTTAATATATATAATATTACAACGATATATTAAGCATCACATGTTTAGTGCAAAACTCTTATATAAAGTTGTATTTATATAAATCAATATTATATATGTGTGTGTGTGTGTGCGTGCGTGCATGTGTGTATGTGTGTTTGTGTGTGTATTACTCATTAAATTTCATTTAAGAGATAGAAAATCAACTCAACAAATAAGAATTAAATAAAAAATATATATTTAATATATGAAAGGCTAAGAAATAAGATCATAAATATTTTTTTCCTTTTTATATTATATCCAAACTTTAATATGTTATTAGATCAAAAACTCATGATCTATAATTTAGGAATATATAGTAATCTTATATTCTTAATTTTGGAGAATAAATGGTTTTTTTGTTTCATAATTAAGCAATAATTTTGATTTATATTTCAATTGAAATATTATACTTTATCTTAAAATGTTTTGTGATTGTTATTACAGGATGCAACTTTTATCTTTCTTATAATATATATTATATGCTTAAATAAAATTAATTTATAAAATATTTGTGCATCCAAATATAAATCTAAGTCATAATATGATACTTTTGTTTCATATTATAACATTTCACTTGATTGTTGTGTTCATTTTTAATGTTTTATAATATGAATAAAGATTTTCTAATTAATAAATTTTTATCAATTGTGCATCCAAAAGACATTTCAATGCCTTTGTTCTTTGTCAAATTTTTAGTTTGTAAACACACTTTTTTGGTTTAACTTATTTTAATGATATGCTAATTTTTCTCAATATTTAAATTTATCCTTTTTAAAAAAACATTGGCTTCTAAAGAAATTTCTTGTGATGCTTAATACTCGCAAATGACCTTGGACAATTTTTGATTTTTTTTTGTTTATATATATAAAATACTAAATTTAATTAAATAAGGTTAAAAGGCATATACAAGGCAACTTTATACTCTTAAAATATCATTAAAATTTTCTTTTAACTGTTTTTCTAAAAATCTAAAATTACTTTGTTTTTTTTTATATTATTAATTATTTTGTTAACTCTTTAGTGTAAATATATATAAAATACATAACTTCTTAATAACATTTTAATATAATATTTTTAAATCATATATTTTTTTATAAATTGTCTTAATATGTACAAAGAGCTATATCAAAAAGTCATAAACATCATGCTTGTTTCTTTTTTTATAATGTTATTTATTAATCTCATACTTAGTACAAATACATAACAAATATATGTATTTCACCAAATCCCAAAATACTAGTAATGTTTAATTGTAATTTACCTTCATTTCACATAATTAAATTCATTTTTATAATAATTTTAAATTTTCTTAATTTAAGTGAATCTTTTATTTAAAAATATTTTAATTTATGTAAGTTACTAACTAAATACTCTCATATCCTGATAATAATAATTATTTGACTACTGCACTTTTTAATATTTTATAATAATGATATTTGAGAAATTATAATTAGAATATGGTATTCAAAATAAAAATAAATATGTAAAGATAGTGTTATCATTTAACTATTTTCAAAATAAAATAAAATTAAGAATATAATAGTTAAAAATAATTTATATTTTTTAATATTAAAAATTAAACTAAGTGAATTACTTATAATTAAAATATAATCTCAAATAGAGTTGCATCCAAACATCTCAATCTATATTCTTTTATCTATAAAATATATGCTTTCAAGACCCTTGTTTAGTTAATAAATATTTATTTATAAATAATTTTATATAATAATTTATAAAAGTGAACATTAAATTTGTATCATCAAACTACACATCACTAAAAAACTCATTAATATCTGTTATGTATATGAAAGGCTTAAACAAAGGATTCTTTCATAACATTCCCTTTGAACTTACTAATATCCCAAGCAATTGTACATTCGAGCTAGTTAGTTATTTTACCAAAATACGAAAAGGTAAACAAAAAAAAATTTATATAAAACTATTCAAAACTTGCCAAACAAATTTTATCATTTTGTCTTTTTGCTTATATAAGTTATTCTTTCTAAATTTTTTTATAATATTAGTTTTATAAGATCTTCTTTTATCATAATTATTTATGTTGAATAGAGCATTAGTTTTGAATAATTACAAAGGAGTAAAAATTTTAAATAAATAAAAGTAAATGTTTTTAAAAATATTTTTATTAAATTAAGCATCAATGACATTCATATCGTAAGCAATGTTGGTTGGAGTATTCTGATTTTTTTGCAACACTATGATTTAAATTTGTAAAGATATATATATATATATTTAAAGAATTATTAAAAATAATTTAATGAATTTTGAAAAGTATTACTCTAGTCACATCTAAAGTTAGACAGTCATCATTAACAAAAGATGTGCTTATCGTCACAATACATTATAGCCAAATTCACATTAATTCTAAGTTATTTTTATTATCTATTATTAAAAAGCTAACTAATAAAAATATTACTCTATTGATTATGTACATTACTTTATGAATAAATATATATTTATAATTATATGTGCTTGAATTATATACATATTATATATTTATTTAAGATATTTTTGTAAAAACAAATTATTGTTATTTGATTCCTTGACAATAATGATGTTTCATTTGATATTTTTTTAAAAAAATATTTATTTTTATGAAATTCTCGTTAGAAATGATGAATGTTAATGAAAAAAAATGATATTATTTTTTCAAAAAATAATTGTTAATTTACCTTCTAAACCGGTACAAAAATTGGGTTACCCGATTTCATGTGGATGGATTTGGTCCTCATGCATCTTATCTGCTTATCCATTACGGCATCCGTCAACCCGTACCGCGCGAAACGCATAGCGACGGTGGAGTCGAGGACGTTTGCTTTAACTCAACTCATAGATCAGTTTTACGTCCGCGGGTTAACAAATTTTTTCCTTTGTCGCCTTTCCGGCGTGCTTAGCCCTTTCCAGCCGTTGCTTACGAAGGGGTTGGGGTTAAGAAGACTACGCCGCCGTCGCTGCTGCCATGTCTTCGGGAAGCAAAGGTTTTTTTTCTATTATGCCTCGTCGTCTAATGTTCCGGCGTATCGATTCCTACCAAAAAGTGTGGGCTGTTGAAGTCGGGTGGATGAGTTGGTAGAATTCTACCCATGTAATTGGTGGTGTGATTTTGGTTGGGCCATGAATTCGAATTCGGTCTGATTTGCAACTGAAACTCTTTTAGATTTTTCTTCCCGAAGAATTGATATAGTTTTGTTTTAATTATACTTGAGATGCCCTGCATATTGATGGATATCTGTTCTTCATCACCTCAATTGTGTTTGTTTGAGTAATTTGTCCATGCACATTAATGTAACGATAGGTTAATAAACTGATGTGGTAGGCGTTGGAAATGTTAGAGAAAATTTATGCGTAAAGTGCTGATTAGTTACGATTGTGTGGATTTGACTCTGGTTAATTTTCTTTTAATGCCTTCGTCAGTGTTGGCAGTTATGCAAGAGTTTAGCTAAATTAAGTTAGGTTATTCAGAGGGTAAATGAAGCAACAATTTGGCTGATTTTTGTTGTTTCTTAGATTAGTGGATTTACGTATTCCAATTTGAAAATTGATGTGTTTCTTAGAATCTCTGAAAGTCAAAGTCACATTCTAAGAATTATTCCATTTTGTTTCCTTCTTTGGTACCTTATTTTAACTCATATTTATAGTTTAACAGTCTTTTTCCATTCAAGCAGGAGAAAGTTAGGTTTATGTAAAATTGATGCCCAAAGAACCTTATCATATTGTAGTTTCTACGAGTACAGAGGCACTATGTAAAGGGTTCATGCATGCAAGAGTTTTCTTTGTAAAGGACTCAAGCATAAAGGGCATAGACATTAAGAGAAATGCAACCACAGGGAAATAAATAGTAGTAGAATTAGTAATGTGTCGTTTAAGGTATGAACAAGTTTGTAAATCTGAGGGTTTATTGATTATGCCAATAATGTAGACATCCATTAGTCAATAAATGACTGTTAAAGGTTAATCATGAATTTATGAACTAAGGCTTTGAATTCTGTGATAATGGAACTTGAGGCAATCAACTTTTCTTATAGGTAAATAAAGTTATAGATTCTAACAATCATCAATAATTAATAAACAATTATTCATTCAAGTATTTTGAATATTGATCCAGCATCAGTCTACAATATTAAGATTACTTCCCAGCAGCTATAAAAGGAGGTTCTTGCAAAGTGAAGGGATCTAGAATGATAGGAAAGGAAACTTACAAAAGAGAGATTGTTGTTTAATTTATGGGAGATTTTATTCTTCTTTTTTTATCCTCATTTGTGAGAACTCCTTAAACTCTGGAAAATACTGAATACTTTGATGTGCATCTTTGTTGTGGTTTTTTATTCGCATAATAGCAATCAAGTATTCAATCAAAGTTGTATAGAGATTAGACAAATTTTATGTCAATGATAATGAAAAGGATTTTGAGTTCTAAAGGAATTTACAAAGTATTAGCATATTATCATTCTAAAAGCTTTAATCTTTGCTTCTTATTCTCCCATTTAAACTTGTTATGTATTCTAAATTTGTCTGCATCTATACTGGTTTCATTTAAATATATAAAAGCTTATTTATATGTTATAAATACCAAAAATTAGAAGTGGCAGTCCTTAATCATTTATATTCACAATTTGTATGTTAAGTTTCTTTGTGATTGTAGATTACAAGGCGGTTCTTTTTGTGTGGAATGTTGAATTTGCATGATTTGTCCTAACTTGTTGTGGGATTTTCTTTTTTCAGATGATAAACCAGTTCCATTAAAGAACAAAGGTTCTAATGCAGAAGCATCCACTCAGCAGCAAGCAGGGAGTAGGGCTTCGACTCCAGCAACTGCAGTTTCTCCAGATTCTTTTGATTTCTCATCTATGACTTCACTACTTAATGTACTTTCATCTCCCTTTTCTTAGATTCAGTCGTTTTCTGCTGTGTTCATATGCTGTAGCCTTCAATTTGATATTTGGATAGCATTGGCTGAAAATGTTTTTTAATTTTTGCATATTTTCTTAATCAAGTACTATGATTTTGTTGTGTCACTGCAATCAGAACCTATTCAAATTACTGGCATTGTTTTGGCTTGATAGAGGACTAATTTTCTACACTGCAATCATGTGAATGTAAAATTCAGTTGAACTATTTGAAATTGATTTTTGTATTATTAGTGATAAGAGAATCATTGAGTTATGGAAATTAGTAGTGATAAATGAAGTACTGCATTATGGAAATTATTAGTGATGAAAGAAGCACTGAATTATGGAGATTTATTCTTCTTCATTTAGCTGTCCTTGAAGCTCAGCTTTGTAATTTAACGAATGGGTTTTAACGTCTTAATCATTAGTAAAATTCTAGTAAACAAATATATTACCTTTTATGCTTGCATGGGGGGGTAATGCAAAAATGGTTGGATCAAACATTCAATTCCATATTTAGGCTGGCTTATGAACATGGCATTTCTTATTTTATCAAAAATAGGTTCTACCTTCTTTGACAATCTAGTTGTAGCAATTTCCAACACAAAGGATTCCTTAACACCAGCCTTAGACCATAGGTGTGATTGGAGGGTGGTTGATTGATGACAACGATTTCCTTTCAAGTCGAGGTGATTTTGTTGACTCTTTTGAGTACTATAACACCTCAACAGCCCATATCTCGGCAGCTATAGGGTTAATTAGTTATAATTCCGAGTTTCCTGAATGTGGTCATTATGCAAGTCAGCCTCCACGTTGGTACTTATAAAGTCTACAAATATGGCTCTCTAGGGAACTCGAAGGCATGCACGTTCATCAAAATTGTACTTAAGAGATGTAGTCACCACTTTGCATTTGATAGAGTTTTGTTCTTTATAGAGAGGAAATGAGTAGATGAGAGATTTATGAAGTGAAGGTCTTGCTTCTCTCTTGAACTTCATTTACAATGGTTTTCATCATCCTATAGGAGATATGATTATCTTCAAAGAGAAGATATTTATGAATGATAATCAAGTGCCATGACCTAATTGTATTGCAAGCTTTGACATCTTTGTAAAGACCTAGCTCCTAGATTGTAAGAATCTGCTCTACACTTAAATTTGGGCCTCTTGCTTTCTTTTGTACCTGTATGTTGGAAGTATTTACTTGATGGTTATTGTTTCTGAAGTGTTTCGTGCTAAGGAAATCCCACAAGAGGGGGGGTGAATTGTGTATTTAAAAATTTTACGAGTTTCGAAATTAAACTTAAAAACCTTTAAGCAAGAGTAAAGAAAGTGGAACACACAAATTTTTAAGTGGTTCGACTCAAAACCGAGTCTACGTCCACCCCCAACCGGTGTTGGGAAAAATCCACTAAATGCACCGATTACAAGTGAGGTTTTTCCTACGGTTCACCTCGAACCTACTTGGGATTTTTACTACGGCTAATCCCAAACCTACTTGAGTTTTTACCGGGCTCAACTCAAACCCGGGGCTTTAGCACAAACGCCGGGACGCCCTTTCCCCAAAACAAAAAATACGAAAAATTGGCAAACGACTTAAGAAAAAATAGGAGAAAAGAGAAGGCACACACAATCGACAAATTAGAGGAATAGGAATTGAGAAATAATTGAAAAACCTCTAATTCCAATAGCCTTCTTGCCGCTTTGCTTTTCGAGCTTGGATGCACCGTTTTTGCTTGATTGCTCGAATTTTGAGATCTGAAATCTTTGGAAAATTTAGCAAAAGTTAAACTTAAAAATACATCAATTTTCCCTATTTATAGAGCTCAAATTTGAGCTCTAAAAACACCCCCAACGGCTCCAAAAATCAATTAGCCGTTTGGGCAACAGACGGAAAGCAGCCACCGTCCGATCCAGGCCCAAAAATGAACGGCGCAGATTGATTTACGCAATTTACCGTTCGGGCTTAATCCCGACCGTTGGATCCGGGCGCGTAATCAAACGGCACGGATTAAATCTCACGGGATGAATCCTGTGCGTTGGATCCGAGCGGGCTTGATCTGAGCCATTGGATCCCGCGAAGGCTGAAACTGGGATTTTTAGTCCCACATTGCATATCCGGAACTGTTGGAGCGCTATATAAGAAATCCACCCTGTTTACATTCCGAACCGCTTTGGGGTTGGTTCCCCCCTTCCTTGACCAGGATTTCACCACTTGGTTCGGGTTGACTTAGCCATGCACTGTTTATTGACTGTTGACCTTCGCTGCAGTTTGACCTCGCCATGCTCCTCCTGGCGGGCTTTGGGCGGGCTTGTCTTAGCCAGGCACTGTTGAATTGACCGTTGACCAGCGCTAGCCGAGCTCCTCTATGCGGGCTTTGGGCGGGCTTGTCTTAGCATTTTCGGGTCAACCAAATTTTTTATTTTTTAAATTAAAGTTTTAATTTCTAAAAGACCTGGACGGGCTGTTTTCGCACCGGGTCGACCCGCCCAATGCTACAGTGCATTTTCCCGAGACTTCGGCTGTTTTAGGGTATTTTTGACGAATTTTTTAGCCAAAAATTTGAATATAAGTATATAAAAATAATTTTATATTCTTATAGTATTATAAGTTAATTAAGTGGCTATGAAAAGAAATTCGTAAAAAACGATTCCAAAATAATATTAAAAAATCAAATACCCATGTCTATACATTTTGTCAAATATGCTTGGCCCAAAAATCAAAATTCATTATTAAATAATTTTATAATATTTTTAAATGTTAATACTACTAGTGTGCCTCATAATCTCAAAGTTTGGACATATCAAATTCAAGGAAAATAAAAAGAAATTCAATTATAAAAAATCTTGCGCATGTCTCAAAATTCCTTGAAGTATGCCATGACCTCAAGGCCCTTAGAGACCATTATTTTAGACATCTAAAATACATGGCTTGATTTAATTAATTATTAACAATTTTACTTAAAATCAAGCCCAAATAAAATATACACATTTATGCTTGACTCATCAAACACAAGGGTTTAACAGTTTCCTTTTTTCCACTTATATAACATCTTTATTTCCTTAACCTTTCCTCTTGACCTTGCTTTAATTGATTGGATAATTTGGCTCTAATGCCAAATGATGAAGTATAGGAGTAGGAGGAAGACTCTTGTAACTAAATCTTGATTGCTCTGACTAAGACTTTGATATCAAATGATGGGAGACGAGGGCAAAAGAAAAAACTCATGCATTAGGATAATGACAGCAAAGATGGATAGTAGAGATAATTCTTACTTTTCTAGGTAGGGTTATATTCTTTTAAGCATGGGAGTGTGCTCTAGTATTTATAAAATTACAAAACAAAACCTATGCTTAAAAGTAAATAATGAAAGTGTCATTCTTAATAAAAAATATAAAAATAATAAAATATGTAAAAAATAATAAAAATATATTAACATCTTATCTACATGATCTATTATAATTCATAGTGAACTAAAAATGTAATAAATTAAAGAAAAACTAAATAAAAATCAATGGATTAGTTTGATCATCATCTTGATGTAGGTTGTCTTATATTAGTTTCTTGGCACCATTTGTTGGAAGATAATGGGAGATCAAAAGGTGGAAAAATCCAAAGAAACAATGATGCACTTTGAGACCTTGATGCCAGCTATCTAAACAGGCTAGAAATGCCTTAAGTGGAGTTTGCATATCGAGCAACTCAATTGCCTATGGAGACTGATGCCTTGTTGCACATTGATCAATTGTTGTCAACACTCAATGGTAATATGGGGGTAATTACATATATGATGCCTCAATTTATTCAAGTCGCACTCATAATCGTCAAGACAATAATTGCTGCAATAACTGTATGGCCATCTCATTTTGTAATCCTCTCACTAAAAGTAAGTCTGTTACCATGATAACTATTCTCTTAGTGTGTTTTGCCTTAGAAACCACAAGAATACAACTCTTGGCATGGTCAACCTCTCATTGATGGCCATCGAACAACTACCCTACAGCTTTGGTCCTCCAAATCTAAGGTGAATGTATCATCAGCACAACAATCTTATGGCCCCTATCCAATGCAAAAGTCTCAAACTCAAACTCTTATAGAGGGAGATCTCAAAGATGAACTCTTATGTTATGGATTTAATCTATGATGACAAAGCTTCCCCTTTAATGAGTTCATCCCATTGTAGAAATTTATTCGGAGTGCAATATCTCAATGCTTCCTAGCTTTCATGGAACTTCAATTCTTGATGTTTTCCTAAGGAGCATTGTAGCATAATTTTTGCAATCTAAGTAGTGTTTGATGTTGCGACATGCAAAGTATTTGTAACATTCCTAAAGGGTATCTTGTGATTTTGAATGCTCTTAAAGGCCTCAATTTAAGATATTAAAGATTTTTTTATAATAATGCTTGTCTTTCTTTGTTACTTTGTAGACGTGGAAGAAACCATTGATATCACTAGAAAGGAGACCTGCTTCTTAATTGCCTCCAAAGGCTAAACACGTTGATGTTGGGTGTTTCATGAGCCCATTCGACATTTATTCAAGTCACTCTAACTCAAGGTACTAGGACATGCTAATTTGGGTTCTCACAATGTCATTGTCAAAATATTTGATAGAAAGTATGAAAAAGATTCTGGAGAGATTGTAAATGTTCATTAACTTAGAGGAGGATGCATGGAGAAGGCTTGCCCATTGAAAAAGGAATAAGAGACATTCTTGGATGGGTTCAAATTTGTATTAGGTCTAGTGGTTGAAAGATTTGTTACCAATGTTGAGTCTTAATTAATCATGAATCCAGTTTGAGATATTTTCACAGCTTTGGATTCTCTTCTAATAGGATATCCCCAACTCGTCATGGATTATTTAAAAATATTAGATGGCATCAATGTTTGACATGTACCTAACATAGAATCAATTGGTTGATGCAATGGCCGAGTTTAAAGATTCAAATAGGTACATGAAGTTCAAATTGCACATTGAAAAATAGTTCTATGCTATCTATAGCTCAGATTTCTTCATTGCTTTTTGTTGTTGGAAATATTCTTGCATTGTAAAGATAAGGAAAATGTAAGTTTAAATGAGACATGGCATTTACTAGCTGATCAGTCTAGCAAATGGCCGTGAAAAAAAAAGATTAAAAGTTACTGCTGATCCAAGAATTCTTCCACTCCAAACTTTTATAGTTTTTGGCAATCTGCTTTAGCCTCTATGAATTGCTTGAGAAACCAAACAATTAAGTCATCTCGGGTTACATTGAAACATCTCGATGAATCATTTCCTGTTTCAGCAAAGTGATTAGAGGGTCTTCAATGCTCTCTTGAAAGCTATGACACCACAATGTTGAATTATGAGCTGCCCAAATTGTCTCGTGCATGGCATTATAGGCACTTTGCATCATACCTGCCTGTTCTTTGTTGATCTCCTCAATTTTAGCTCATTTTGCATCAATCCCTTAAAGATAAATTGCTTGGTCTCATGTCAGGATTCTAATTAAGAAGGCTTATCCTTTGTTGAAGTTTTGAGTGGAGTTGGCTTTTTAGTTTAGGTTTTCTCTTCGAGTATAGTTTTCCTTTGAGTTCACTACTAGATTTATATGATTCATGTCAAGGTTAATCGTCCTTAACAATATATGTGCCTTTAAGGTACATCATACTGTTTCAATTCTCTGAATGCTTTGCTTCATGTCAGATATAATAGCTTCTTCTTAAGAGAACCATCATTTTAATTCATTACAAATATCTTCAGTTGGCTTATATTTTTCCTAGATAATGAGTTTGATTATGTTTTCCTAAGCACTAGGATTGGTGGGATTTTCTTCTATCAAAATTGTGAATTCTCCCCAACTACCAGCCTTTTCACATTCAAATTCTCTAGAATTAAGGTGGTTGATATTGGAGGCAAGCCCTTGTGATTCCTCCTTTGTATGTTCTTCCACAAGGACATTTGCCTATCCATTCTTTAATAGAAGCATCCTCTACTATTAGCTACTTGGAGAAATTGTCAACTAACATCTGATCTCCTATGTGATAACAATTTTCTCTTTTTTAGCAAGCTTGTTTTCTCTATTTGAAATCTCACAATAAATTCCTTGTCCTTGGAATGAAGAATCATCATGAAAGTACTAATAGGAGAAGGGCCTTTGTTTGCCGTCACAATTCACCTTTATGTTGGTCATCAAATAATTCATTTTCTTAGGCTTGTTTAAAGTTCTTTATTCATGGAATTACTTTTAATAATCTCTTTTTTTACAATATGAAGAAAGGCTTTTCCATCAATGGTGGTTGATCCCCATTGTGTGAGATCGTGAATGAGGATGGGAGATGGAAATCTCTGACACATTCATCATTCCTTTACTTTTTTGGAGGCAGGGATGAGGCTTCATAGATTGGGAAGGAGTGGAGTTACCTTTGTTCTTGCAAGTAATCCATTGACATGACTATCATTGTCCTTAGAAGAACTAAAGTGAGCCATCCTGTTTCCATAATGCTCAATCGTTGAGGAAGTGAAGAGCTAAAGGCCAACATTGTTAAGGAACACAAACAAACACGAAAACTGCTTAGATATTCCACATGTTTGGAATGGGTCAGCTTGATTTCCAACATAATAGATGCCACGTGCCTTCTTATCCAATGCTCTTGTGTAAATGCAAGGTCAACAAGCTCGAGGAATGATGTTAAAGCAAAAATGAGCAGTATCAAATATTGTCTTTTGGATTTGGGTCAACTTATGGATGAGTGACACTTGGCATTGCATATTGCAACTAGGATGGGGTCCTTTGACAATCATACAATAGCATTTTAATGCAAAGGATTTTTCAACATTAATCTTAAACGTGTTTAGAGGGTGATCAGTTGATAACATTGATCTCTTTTCAGAATAAGGCATTTTTCAATGTACTTCCTGACATTCTCTAGGATCAATCTTCCAGCTATCCAATTTGGCCACCTTAGCATGCTAGTCGGCTTGATGATTTTGTTATTTGTTATTACTTATAATCATTTGAGCTGCTTATTGATAGTTTTGTGTTTGGCAACTTTGGACCTGTTGGTTGTGATAGGATCATTTGTAATTATCATGAAAAAACATTGAAAGCGTTCTCTAATTTTGTCAGCAATATGTCAATTATGAAAGCTAAAGGAATAGCTTTACAATTGGATCTTCAATTATGTGCTAACTTAGACCTCTCAAACATTGTCATTGAAATAGATTGCAGAGATATTGTAGATATGGTTCAGGATAAGATAACTATTCTTTTGAAGTAGTACAATATTATGTAGCAAATCAAATAAGCATTACGTATTTCAGGCATGCACCTGTAGTATATTTATAAAGAAGGAAATGATTATCTTTGATTCACACCAACTTCCTAGATAGTACAAAGTCTTCATCAAATTGGATTACAATCAACATCCCTATATAAGAATATTGTACAATATATGATATATCAATTCATTTGTTTAGAGTCTAAGAGCTTTTGTAAGATGGTAATGGAAGATAGATCTATCTTCACTTTCTTTTGTAATTTTGTATTAATCAATAGAATATATATAATTTTTTCAAAAACATAATGTTAAGAGCTTCTTAAGTTTGACTTTAATTCTTGTTGATATTCATGTTCCCACTTGCAATAAAATTTTGTGCACCCAAAGAGTTGAAAAGAGGAGCATAGAAATTCAAGCTTATGTTAAGGTCTTACGTCACCTATTGAACTTTGTGCACAACATTTTCTATCTTCCCAAGGACAAACAACTGTTAGGGAAAAAAAAAAGATATTGAAGAAGAACAATTTGGGCATGACCTCCATTCTTATAGCAAGCCTAACATCTTGGGAAAGGCATGCATCACTTAAGTTCTAAGAAGCTTGCCTACATTTGGATTAGGGGTTAACCCATTCCTTTGTAGATATAATTCTCAAATATTCATTTGATAGTTTATTTTTTTGATTATTTTTGGCCACTTTTGTATTATGTATGTTTTCTTATTCTTTGTTTTTAACTAATATTTTGCATGATCTAGTTTTGGTGCTTCCTTTGGGAGGTTGAGACTTTTGTCATCCCATCCAAGTATTTTTTTTGACTTTGTTACTAGCAACACATAACTTTGGTAGATGTTTATTAGTTTCTTTATTTGTTCAGTCATAATAATGTCTTTATTCAATTCTTATTTGTCTCGTGTCAGAAGGAAGTGTCGTTTATCCTTTGTAAATGGATATTGTTGTGCTTGTTGATAATAGATAGTATTTTGATCTCATAAATATGGATTCTCTAGTATAATTTAGTGGACGTCTAAAAGCAGCACTACGTAAATAATCTCATCAATAGTCTTTACTGATAGCAAGTTTCATAATGCATTCTTTTTCAACTCTTATCTTAAAGTTTTTATAAATCCATCCCAAGGAATAGGGTCTTGGATGTAGTGGTCTTTAATTTTAACATCACAAGATTTTTTGATATTAGGTTTTTTTTTTGCTTTTAGTGTTGACGATAACACTAATAAAGTCTTTCTTTACTTTAATTCAGATGATAAAGAGTTTTTCTCTTTACTTCGTTTCATGAAAGATGTTCTTTGGATTCACCATAAGAGATAAGCTATCATTAGCTTGTAGAGGAGTTTTAAATTTCTTTTGTCTCAACCATAATAAATATTTTATATTTCTTAAACTTTTTTGGAAATAATTCCAGATGCAATTTCTAGCATTTTTGTTAGATGTGTCATGCCTTGTTACAGTAATGATAATATTTCTAATTTTTGTTGGTAGAAAGAGTGTTGTAGTTGTGATTGTAATATTCTTTGTTAGAAAATACTTTTTTTGTCTTCTATTTTTAGATTTAGACTTCCTGGTATTTTGGCTTTCTGGTTTTGTCTTTTTGTATTCATTCTTTTTTTCAATAGTTATAATAAATGTATTGAAATGTTTTAAAGATTGAATAAGGGAAATGAGATAATTCAGTGGCAATGGGATAGTACAGACATGTAATATATTTTGACAATATAGTAATTATTCAATAGGTATTCCCAAACTCACGGCTTGTCGTCAGAATTCTTTGGTATTTCTATCACCATTTGTCCTTGTCGATGTTATAGATTATGTCGTTTTTTTTATCTTTTCTTCATGTAACTTGGGTAAAACTTTTCTCGGTTTAATTTTTTTAGACTTCTTCATATCATTTCATAAATTGTACCGATTCTTAGGTGATCATTCCACAATGTTAATATATGACTCATCATTTTTAATCGAATATTTGTCACTTTATCAGTTGATGAATAGTCGTACAGAGAGCAATATGTTTCTAATTACTCTAATTGGGTATCTTTTTTTTTTTTTGCATCCATTGTACTATCTTAAATAAGTAAATTAAGTGTAGCATCTACCTTGAAAGGATGTTGCTAAGGAATGCGATGTTATCCTCATCTTTATCTCTAACTGTCTTAGGATTATTACCTAATCCAAAATTCCTCTGATTAAACTTATTTTCTTTTGAGGAATTGTTGTTTAGATTTGTCGTAAAAATGGATTAAGATTTTAGCATTGTCTCTATTAACACTTGCATTTGTTAGGTCAATAGAGTTATTTATTTTTTTTGTTGGGTTAATAGAGTTATTTATTTTTTTTATTGGGTTAATAGAGTTATTTATTTTTTTAGGCTTGATGGTGAATTAATTGGCTTAATCACCTTGATTAAAGCCTCCTCAATATTTTGTTTTCTTTTTACGACTTGCTCTTTAATTACCTTCTTTATTGCTTCTATCATCATCGTCAAATACCTTATTTATTACTTTTGTCATTGGCATTGAATCAAAGCACTCTGATACCAAAAATTATATGATCTGTTTGTGAGTTGTTCTTAGCTTGAGTCATTAAATATAGACCTTTTTCGAATCACAACAGTGGAAGTTGAAGTGTGGGCAATGATAAGGAACTAAGAAAGAAAGGATGATAGAGTTTTTGTAACAAGGGGATTAAATTTCTTAAGAAGTTTGAATTTATAAAATTAACTGAATTTCAAAACTTTAAATTTTAAAGTTCTGAATTGTTTCATACATCATTTTTATTCTTTTATATAGATGTTTAGATATAATATTTTATTATAAAATAAAAAAATAATTTTTACCAAAATATAAAATTTTGCAAATCCCACAAAATCTGCTCCACGCATGCACTTGCATTTTTCTGTACCTGGGCACTGTTTACGCATGCAATTACTGTTCTGACAACGTGGTAGGTTCACCTATTGTGTACTCGCAAACCACGTGCGTGGTAGGTGGCTGACGTGCATGCGCGTGCATTGCATGAGCACCAGTACATGCAGTCTCGCATGCCCAGTGTGTGCAAGCATCCTACACGCTGCACCTAATCATGCGCGTGCCAATGCCTCCAGGTGTAGTGCTCGACATTTGTGCTGTAACGCGTGCTTCCATGTGCATGCAGCAAGCCACTATGTGCGGCTCCTGCTTTTTCATGCTGCAACGATGAATTTCGTCATTGTCTCTGTTTTGTTTTTCATAATTTTGGATTCAATGAATCCGAAATTGAGCTCTCAATCAAACCTGGTTCTACTAATCCCTCTACCAAAATTGGATTCTTTAAATTGGGAGCACAAAACCTTAAGTTTGCTTTGAAACTCAAGGAGTGAACCAAAATAGGATTGTCACACGCAAAGAAAATGGCAGTGAACAAGATGGTGGAGACTGAGCTGGACATTGCTTGGCAGAATTTACTCCAAAGATGAGAGAAAGTACAATAATGAGCAATATTCCTGTGGAAATATGTCAAACAAATGATATAATCGAAGGAAAAAATGTGAAGGTAAAAGATGGAACTAACAGTTCTAATGTACTTATGCAATGATTGCTTTATCATCTAGTGTAAAGTTTAGAAATAGTATTTAGTCATAGCCATGGGAAAGGCACTTGCAGGGCAACAGTATTCGACATGTTCCGGCTTTTGAAGTTGGAACCCTTAGTCTTTGATGGGCCATATTAACTGTAGCACAAAGATTATATCCATACATTTGCTTTGTTAGGATATTCACTCCAGTGATCATTTCTGAAAATGCGTGTGAAGAACTTTAAGTTCCTCGCCAATGTTGCTGGTTTCCAATTACTTATTTTTTTCCAACTTTATGTCTATGCCCCAGACTGATGATAACTAATTTGCCCAACTTACTTTGCTGTGATATGATGAATGCAGGACCCAAGCGTAAAAGAACTGGCAGCACAAATAGCACATGATCCAGTATTTACTCAAATGGCTGAACAACTTCAGAGAAGTGTTAGTGGTGCTGGAGAAGATGGCATTCCTCGTCTAGATCCCCAACAGTACATTAGCACTATGCAACAGGTCATGCAGAATCCTCAGTTTATGACCATGGCTGAGCGTCTTGGAAATGCCTTGATGCAGGTAGAATGCCTATTTCTATGCAATTTATCTTGAAGCTTAAACCTATGTTGTAGACAACAACAATTTATGTTTTCTTGGCTATATGCAGGATCCTGCCATGTCTTCAATGCTTGATAATTTGACCAATCCAACACGGAAGGAACAGCTGGAAGAACGGATGGCACAAATGAGAGAAGATCCGTCACTGAAGCCAATTCTCGATGAGATTGAAAGTGGAGGTCCAGCCGCAATGATGAAGTATTAGATATGATTGTAGATTTTTTGGTGATCAGCCTGTGAATGTGGGTTGATATCATTAGCGTCTCCCATTTATTCAGGTATTGGAATGACCCAGAGGTTCTGAAAAAGCTTGGCCAGGCAATGGGAATTGGTTCTTTAGGGGAGGTAGCAGCTTCAAATGAGCTATCTGAACCTGAGCAAGGAGAAGAAGATGGGGAAGGTGAGGAAGAATCTGTAATCCATCAAGCTGCTAGTACTGGTGACGTTGAGGTAAATACATCATAAACAACCTTCTTAAATTCCTTTTTGTTGCTGTTGTGACAGGATCTAAAAATTCGTGTCCAGTTTTAACGTGTCTGAATTTGTAGCATTCAAAATTTAAGCACTTATTGTACTAGCTCAACAAGCTTTTGTAATTGTATGTTGTTCTATTTGGCTCAGCCCTTCTATGTATATTAAGCCAACTGATGAAAAATAGGTTTGAAAAATGTTATTGTTAAGGACTGTTGACAAGTTGTTAGTTTTAGATAAGCACAAGCAAAACATGCATGTCTGTGGCAAAATTTTTGCAAAGTCTGGACTATCAACAACGTAGAAGCCACTAACATGGAGTTGGGCTTGCAAAATATTTCACATTTCGGACAAAAAGCTACTCAAACAGTGTTTAATACACAATTGTGATTGTTATAATATGTAAAGTCGTTGTGAGCCACATGTGTAAAATAGAGCAGATCTAGAATCACAACATTAAAACTACCTAATATTGCAACAAACAGAGAATATTGTTGGCTACATACAGCTGCTAAAATGCCTGAACCACAGTATAGGCTCGTCAATAATTTGGACATCAATAGGCACTCCATGAATCTCATAGGACCTTTGACCACTTCAAAGAAAATTCTACTAATTATGTGAAGATGTTCATTTAGCATGTATCTTTCTCATACTTTCAGTTACTTGATAACTGGCAACAGTTTCTCATCGCTTGATCATCACCTCTACTATAATAATGCTGAATCAGCACAACAAGAACGTGGTTATTTTTGCACAAGCTATAATTCTTAAGCAAGTAGCAAATGTATCATATATTGTGTCAGATCATAACATTGCCTATGGGTGTCCTTATATAAGACAGATTTGAAAAAACACAATGGAAATGGAGATGTACTAAAATCTTCTGATTAGATGCTAATCCAGCTTCGGCTTAGTATTTTCATCTGTTGGCAAACTCTTACAGGTCTTGAAGAAAGCTCTGGATGATGGAGGTAACAAGGATGAAGTGGATGCACAGGGAAGAACAGCATTACATTTTGCATGTGGTTATGGAGAGGTATAAAAAATGTCTTTTTATACTGATTTTTAATGTCTTCCATTTCTCTAATCTATTTTATTTGTGGACCGTGATCCTGTAATTTTATTTGCCCATCAAAATTTTGTAAATTTACATAAAAACATTACATGAAGAGCCTGAGATTAATTTTTTACAAAATCATGTTAAGATAATGTGGAGGATTGTATGATATGGCTGATAAAGAAACAAAATTTGTTAAAACTGTTAGAAATGGGAACGTTAGGATGTCCACACATGGCAAGAGTATTATAACTTTTTATAAAATTAACAAATCAATAGTAGAGTATAAGTTTAGAACATGTTTGTTAATGTAAATGCTCTTGAATGGTCTTTAAAAATTCTTGTTTAATTTTTAAAGTTTGTTGTGTGGGAAGTGCAATAAACTAAATATACTAATATTTTTAGGTGAATTGATTCCAAATACTAGATCTATCTCTAACTTTGGTCACGAAAATTCAGGCTTACACTCATAAACACCTTTCATAAAAGCAAGAAGACAAAACCTTTATGCTAGGTCAATGGATTGTACAATTATTAGACTAAAAGATCTTATATTCATTGGCCTAAAAGAGTTTACAACACTAATACAAAAAACCCTACAAATTTCAACTAAAAAACCAAACAAAAATGATCACAAAGGAACAAGTATAACAATCCGGAAGAATACCAAAAATAAAAATATTTGTTTAAGATACAATTTTTTATAACCAATCAAATAATCTAGGAGACATACTAAATTGTTATGAACATACTTAAAAAAGATTATGACACTTAGCTTTTATGAAGTACTGCTAAAAGTTGAGATATAATGAGTAATAAGCTTTCAACTTTAGCGTAGTACATCGGAATATTTTTCCAACTAAGTTATGGTTTTAAGCAGAATGCTTATAAATGATTTCCAAATATTTGTTGGTACTTTCTTGATATTTGGAAGTATTTTGTAAGCATTTTGATCATTTGTAGTGGCTCCAAAATGGCTTTCATCTCTCTAACAACTATGTCAAAATTCTCAAATTCTAATCAAATTAGTTATAAATTCTATGAATTAGATATATTGTATGTCTTAAGTTATGAATTACTTATTAAGGCTTTATGTATTGTACACAATCATTTGTTTTGAGAAAATAATTACATAAGTTTTCACGTACCATACATGGGACCCTCATGTATCATATGTGAAGTTTAATTTTAGAGATGATTAAGAGAATGCATTTTGAAGATGATAAATATGATGTTCAAAAAAAAAAAAAAGGTGATAAACATATTTTGTGTATGTAATTTAAATATTTATATTATTTTGAACTCCATAAATAAAACAAAAATAGATTTGTAAATGTACTTTTAAGGTTTTGATCTAATTACTTTTTAAAGATAATCATATGAGTGTAAAAATAACATATAAATGAATGCAATCAATTATCCTAGACTTGATAAACCATTTGATGTGTGTTTCATTATTTTGAAATTTCTAATGTGAGTTTCATACATACTCTTTATCTCACCCTTTTAGTTTCTAATATCTTATTATTATTATCATAGATTTATAATCTAATGCAAATGAAGAAGACTTTAAAAAGTGTATTTGTATGTAATTAGATCATCTCGATTGCTTGCTAATATTGCTCAATTTTAATGTTGAGATATTTCTAGTCTAAATACTTCACCAAGCAAACTTAAGAGTTATGGTCTAAAAATATTGAAGAAAAAATATTAAAATATAAATAAGATGATTTTGTTATTATCAAATTAACCAAATAAGGGCTAAGGGCTCAACAATTTTTCATTTTAATGATGATAAAACTAAATTTGACATAAAAAGACAAATGATAAATATAATTATGTATTTAAATTCTCTTTCTTAATTTATATTTTCTTAAAATCAATACAATCAAAACAATTTAATCTTATTCTAAAGGAATATGATAATTTTCATTTCAATATTTACTTCTTAAGTTTGTGAATGCACTTTTAAAATCTCAACTTATTTACTTTCTAAAGATAATCATATAGGTATAAAAGTAACATGTGAATAAATACAATTCACTATCTTAGGCTTGATAAACTATTTGATATGTAATTTATTTTAATTAACTTTTAATGTGAGTTTCACACTTATTCGTGATCTCACCGGTTTTGTTCCTAATGTCTCTTATTATTGTCATGGATTCATAGTTTTATCTAAATAAGAAATACTCCACATAATCTATTCAGATAACAATTTTATCATTTCAATTTCTTGGCTAATCTTGCTCCATTTTAATGTTTGGATAGGTTGTGATCTCACAAACATATTATCAATGAATGTTTTAAGTCATGGACCAATACTCTCCAAATATTTCATCAATCAATTAGAGAGGCATGATACGAAGACATTTAAAAGAATATTCGATTACCTAGTATTGTTATCATCAAACTAACTCCCCTTTGATTATAACAAAACTACAATTAAATTTTAAATAAAAAGGCAAATGATAAATACAATTAGTCTTTGTATTCCCATAAATAGCTTGGGCAAGCTCATTTTTAGTGGTTTTCTATTCTTGTAAATACCTTTCATTTTTTTAATCTAGAAATTCATATAACCCCAAATATTTGGTATGCTTTTTCTTCAAATTTTTGTACTTTTTAGAGGATTTCTAAATGCATAAATCAAATTAATCACATTTTCTTCTAATTCATTTTGGTAGATTTCACTTGCCTAATTGATTTCTTTGGATTCTTCATGGGTTTTTTGATAGTTTGTCATGAAATGTATCAGCATCTTTGCCGCTTTGCTCCTTGAAGTTGACTCATTCGAGTCACTTTATCTTGCCTTCATAACTTTCTTCTTTTTAAATTTGCTCTTTTTGACTCTCTTGTCTACTAACTTTAGACAATCAAGACGAATGTGTCATGGTTTATCGCATTCTTAGAGATGTGATTCCTTTATCTTCCTTTTTTTGTGTCTGTAGTTCTCTTCTCAAAATTACCTGTAATATATTTCTTAATAATTTTGTTTAAGTTTTTAGTTAGAAATTCTCACTATTACAAGAAGAATCTCTATTATTTGATGAAGGTGAATTAGCTCTTAATGTAATATTGTCTTCTTTCTTCCTTTGCTTGGATGGTTAATCGTTTTTCTTTGCTATGAGACATTGCAAATATATTTATAGGATTTTTAGTCTTTTGAAACAACCCACTCTAATTTCAATTATTTGGAGATGAGAGTGCTAAAATGTCTACATTGGAGAGAGACTTGTAATTTTTTACAAAATCAACAAATCAAAAGTAACAACATTAATTTAACAGGGGTATTTTAATATAGATACTTTTGTATTGTTCTTTAAAGGTTTCATTCAATTTTGAAAGCTTATTTGTTGTGAAAGACGATAAAATAAATATATTAAGATTTTGAAGTAGTTTAATCGTAAACATTGAAACATCTACCTTGGACACGAAAAAACCAGGGTTACAGGCACAAACATTTTTCATAAAAGAGATTAACAATCACTAGGCCAAAAACCTCTACAATTCATTGTCTTAAAAGAGTATAAATACTAGGTTAAAAGACTTTGTAAATTAATTTAAAAGGTACCCAAAACAAAATGAAAAAAAAGCTTGAGATCCAAATTTTTATGGCCAACTAAATAGTCTTGGAGGTATATTAAATGGTTATAAATATGCTTAAAAGGGATAATAATATTTAGCTCTTGTGAAGGACTTTGTTAGAGATCGAGATATGATGAGTATAATAAGTTTTCAACTTTAACTATCCACTTTGGAATATTTCTCTAGCTAATTTAATAATTTTCAAGTAAAAATGACCACAAATGATTTATAAATATTAATTAACATCTTCATATTTGAAAATATTTTAATAGACATTATGATCCTTTGTAATAGCTTCAAAGCCTCATCTAATAGTTTTGTCAAAATTTTCAAATTTTAGTAAAGCTAGTCATTATAGATTCCATAAATTGGATGTGATGTGACGTATTGTATGTTGAGGCTCCACATATTACATGTCAATATTAATGTACAATACATAATCTTCTATTTAGAAAAATGTAAGTTAATGTTCACTAATGTTTTATGAGCTTTCATGACACCTTTTCATATTATATGTAAAGTTCATGTATTATACACTAAGTCTAATTTCAAAAGTGATTAAGAGAATGCATTATAAAGATGATAAATATATTTTGTGAATATAATTTAAAGATATATATTATTTTAAACTTCATAAATAAAAGAAAATCTAGTTTTTTAATATACTTTCAAGAGTTTAACCTAATTGTTTTCTAAAGATAATCATGTAAGTATAAAAGTAACATTAATAAACGCAATCAACTATCATAGTTTCGATAAACTATTTGATTGTAATTTTTTGTTGTAGGGAATTTTTAGTATTAGTTTTACATATGTTCATCACTTCACATATTTAGTTCTTAGTTTTTGATGATTGATTATTATCATATGTTCACATCCTAAAGGAAATAAAGACTTTACAAAGTATATTTCGATGACAACTACATCATCCTAATTTTTATATAAACATTGCATAATTTTTATCTCTCAACCATTTATGATCTCTTCAAATATATTGCCAATGAACATTTCAAATCATAGACCAATGTTCTTCAAGTACTTTATTTACTAATCAAAACCTAAAAATCATAATAAGAAATAAGAAATCATACATAAGATGATTTTGTCATCATTAAATTAAAATCCCACAAAGGCCAAGTATTCCATAAAATCAAACATGAACATGAATCCTTAACAAACTTACTGTTGTATGCAAATCTCGTATGAAACAACAAGTGTGTAATTTGTGCAATCATCAGCATCAATCAGTTCTTATGTTACTTTTTTTTAGGTCGAATGTACCCGACTTCTTCTCGAGGTTGGCGCGGCCGTGGATGCTTTGGACAAGAACAAAAACACTGCGCTTCATTATGCTGCAGGCTATGGACAGAAGGAATGTGTGGAAGTTCTACTAAAGAACGGCGCGGCTGTGTAAGCTGAGCAGTTTCAATTCTCTTTGCACATGTTGATTTCATTTTCAGTTCTTGATATCTTCTACAACTATTTATGCTCTTGCGTGTTGTGTTTGTTTGCTGAAGGACACTTGAAAACTTGGATGGCAAAACACCTATTGATGTGGCCAAGTTGAACAACCAAGAGGAGGTTATCAAGCTGCTTGAGAAGGCTGCATACGTATAATTTATTCTTCCTACAGGTGGGGAAGATGCACTTCCAGTTTGCCTTGTGTTCTTATGTGCCATTTAGTTCTTATGCTGCCTTCAGCTTCGTGTATGTCGTGTAAGAATTCGATTTCTATTAGCTTCGTGTATGTGGATTAGAGTTTATTGGAAAGATGGTTTGCTTTGATGGACAGGATTCATTTTAAAAAATATCTAAGAAAGATTAGTATTTTAATTTGTGGAAATTAATTTTTTAATAAAAGCTTGTTTAGATTTGAATGTTGTTTTATTAAAAACTTTTGTAATTATAGACGAATATACCCAATTAATGGACTATTTAAAACATGGATGTCAATGAATATTCTATTCGACATGACTTAATTAAAAATTCATTTAAGATACGCAAAATATTATTTGATTATTTATTACAAATTTGTATATATATTATTTAGTTGATTTAAAAATATAAAAGCAAGCTTAAAAGAAGTCTTCCCCTAGCCTTTACAACATGCAAAGTAAGTTTTAACGAAGAGCTTAGTAAAGCCAAGTATGGTTTTTCTTTTATGATACATGAATAGTTACACAATTAGAATAAATCTATAGAAAAAACATTCACACCAAAATAAATAAAGTTTATATTCCAAACTACATTACAATAAAAAAAAAAAAGGAAAGATTCATTATGATGCGTTCATTACATAATCAAACATTCTACTTTCCTTCATGAAATTACAATTCAAATTAATAGAATATTAGATTAACAATCACTTCTTACCATAGAGAATGAGACCCAGGAAAATAAATATCAAGTTTATATCAAAACAAAATTCCTTCTTGGCTGCTTAAGGAGAAGTAGAGACAAGGATAGCTTCTGCCTGTGCTCTGCCGTATATCCAACCTAAGAGAGGAGAGAACCAGTTGTTAAAACTGAACAAAAATTATTTAACAAGACCATAAACCTCATGCATGATCCCATAAACAAAAAACTACTACAGTGGGCATTGGATTTAGCTCAGTTGATTTTTTTTTTTTTTCTAACACTTTTTTAGCTCTGTTCTTAACTTGCTTTAAAAAAAAAAATAAGAAAAGAAAATTTTATCCATGGCAAAATAATGAAAATATCACATCTGCTACAAGGATGACTTCAAATTCAAAAACCAAAAAATAAAAAAAAGGAAAAAGCTCCATTTTATGATAAGCAGGAGTCCCTAAAGCTAAATATCAAAAAACATATATACATTTATAAATAGAAGACATTCAATCAAGCAAGAGCTTTTTTTGTTTTGTTTTAATAAATGATGAATGATTTTATACAGACACCAAAGGAGTGAGAATTGTATTACCCATGATTAAGGTGCAATATTTTTTTTGTGAATAAAACTAATAATAAATCAAAGATGACAGCAAGCTTTACAGAAGAGCCAGAACTATTTGGTATAAACAACTATGTTTGAGAACAAATTATGTAGTATCTTTCTAAAGAACTGTATATTGTTAGGGTAGCATTTTAAACCATAAAATATAATTATAATAATGTGTGATGTGAGAATTTGACTCAATTATGCGACTATTATGTTGTATTAAGCTGCAAAGTGGACATGCGGCATCATAATTTCTATGTAAATTGGGTGTTTGGTTTTCCAACAAAACTACAAAAAGGCAACTAACCTTAACCTTAGAGATAACATGCAGTAGCATTCCTACCCATCAGACATAGAATGTATTAAGTTATATTGGTACTTAATATCATTAAGCTTGCAAAAAAATAAAAAAAGAAATTCAAAGAAATTTCATTCAATCTTTGTTTGTTGATGTATTCCTTAAATTATGATGTCAAACCCAAAATGATTTCTTCTCTTAAAAGGATGAAACACTACCTTACAAATAGGTTGCTCACAAATGAGAAGTCATTCAACATATACACTAAATCCCTATTTGTAACTTTTTTTTATGTTCCTTTGCTTTTTGAAAAGCTGAATATAAAATTCTGGCTTTTGTCCAGAAAATAAAATGCATGCATGTCAACATATCATCTTTTTATCTACCTCATCTAGCCTCTGCATCCTATCTTGATAGAGGGGAATGTGAAAGCTTTTGAGAAACTTGCTTGAATCACAATGGCAAAGAACAAAGTGGAAAAATAGAAAACCCTGAAAAGGTTAAAGGCCGTTGCCACTGTAGTAGCAAAGAGTCGAGGGTCCTAGCCATTACAATGACATTCAACGAGATCAAATTTATAATTACAGAGCTAGACAAGTCCAAAAAGGATAAGAATGGTGAGCTTGCTGGAATCAAGTTCTAGCCCTAGCTCGTGCTACTCTTGCGCAGAGCTTTAACAAGGATTTCTGACTGTCAAGTCATTCAAGATAAAACTCCGACAATAACTTTTGATGGACAAAATAAGCAGCCAATTCTAATGGCTTAACAAAGAATTCAAAGCAATGAAACGTATTCAATGCTTCAAAATATGGTTAAAACATATAAGATAACAATAAAGGATATGAGGGGAGGTTCGCCTTCCAACAAGGACAAAACAGTGACCGTCCATCCTGGTCTTCGAACCAACCAAGCTTTAGGACAAGAAAAGGTCTAGTCTGGCTAACTAGAGCATGACAACTAGTCGTACCTCAAAACATGCTTTGAGCAGGCTTTGCGTAACAAACAATCTTCAATAAATGCACCCAACACATGGTCGTAAGGAGTAGGGTGGTCTGACTAGAAAGATGAAAAGGTCTTATCTAGTTGAAATCATCGAAGTGAACTCACATGTAGAGTAAGGGATATAATGGAGAGCAAAGCTAAATGAAAGGAAATCCAAGGAAAGTGCCATGTTGGCCTTGCTCAACGGATAAGGAATCATGCGGGAGCCATGTGTCTCGACGAGAGGACAACGACATCATTATTCACCAATCAATCCCAATACAATGTCCATAATTTTCAAGATAGTGACGCTACATCCCAAGTAAGATGAATTTCATCATTCAAAAAACTATGAAAAACTTGAGTCTGAGTTTGGTTAGACATGAAATAATCTAGTCAATTTCAAAAGATCAAATCTAGTGTTCTTTAAAAATACATTTAATGGAAACAAAACAAAGAATTTTACAAAAATTTGGTTACTTTGTTTACTCTTGAACATAAGCACCAAAAAAATTATTGGTTTAAACTAATGCAACAACACCTCTTCAAACTTGATTATCTCATACACTATAAGACAAAATGTAGCATAACAAGAGAATCCAAAAGAACCTAAAATGCAAAAACCTATTTTATGAGACTCAAGTTCTTTATTATTATCACTCCAACTCATTGTCATTGTCAAGTTCCCAGATGCCTACCCCTACTGCTCACTGGTTATCACTCACTCATTCCCAACACTCTCAAAGCTTAGAAGAATGTCACCCAAGCTTGTCACCTTAGACACAATCCCAAATGCCTACAACCACAATCGCTGCCTGCTGCCTGCTGCCTGCTTGAACCTCTCATTCCCGATCTCCTATCTCAACACTGATCTTGCCTGCATTGGTTACAGCCAGCTTCCTTCACAATCAACCACCAACCTACCACTACAAGGACCCTGGGCAAATGCTCCTGTTAGAATCAACTGCCAACCACATCCTCATGGCTTTGTTTGAAATCCAACCGACACAACTGCGTGTCACACATTTGTCGTCATCGCTTGCGCCAATGCTTGAAGGCAGCAAAGGATTAATCATTTTAAGCATCGATAGTCTCATTAAATATCATGTCCTGTCTATCATTTCTAAACAATACTATATATAATCACAAATAATCAGGTTAAATCATAATATAACAAGTAATGCAAATGACACAAAACTCACTCAAGCAAGGATGATAAACTAAAATTAAAACCACTTCAAAACCAAATTTTCAAAAAATAAATACAATAACTAAACTATCACTATACCTAGTAAAATAGAATCTTAGTATTAACATACCACATATAATACCAAAATATACACGAAACAATACTCAAAAAATTATTTCTATAATAGATCACTCAATTCACATGTTACTCTACTCACTCTCTCACTATGTATCTATAACATAACCTGTAGTCTAAGAAAATGAGTTTTATAAAGATCGATAGATAAATTTTTATTAACAATATCCTAATATAAAATGATAATAATAAATAATAATAAAATTATGACATAGTAATGATATTTATAATTCAAAATATCACAAGTAAACAACATGCTATGTATCATATATATATATATATATATATATATATATATATATATATATATATATATATATATATATATAAATAATTCACTATTCACATAATGATAATATTTTTTTCATAAGCATACTTTAAATATCTTATTTCTTTTATTTCTCAAATGATTTTTATATTTTTATTATTCTAAGATGTAGATTTCTCTAAATGACTATAATTTAATCTCCATATCATTTTATTTCATCTCTATCTTATTTGCATCTAACATTTCATCACATTATACTTAAATTTAAGCTCATTGGTGTATCATAATTGATCAACCATATAAATCATATTATATTTTTAGTTCATCAAACTTACACCATATACTCACAGTATTTAAGGACATCTCAATATCATTTTTGTACACTATACCTTATATAAAATACTAACAATAATAGAAAATAAAATCTCAGATGCTATCTCAAAGTATGATCTATAACGAGTACTTATCAAACCCTACACCATATGCTAAAGGCCAATTATATATATGATGGTACATATAAAATAATATCTTAAAAAACTATATTCTTTTTTTTTCATTTTATATTATGATTTTTAATCATATCATATGTTATACAATAATATAACACATTATATGTATAATACATATAAGACTCATATAATATACTATATTATTTTCTCTTTTTTCACTTTATTTATTATTTTTTTCTTTTCTTTATGTTCTAATATATATTTTTATATAATATATATTAAATACATATAATTACTCTATATTTAAAATATGCATAATATCATATAAATTATATTTCACAAATACACATTAGAATATATATATATATGTCATGTTATAAACTTAAATATATATTTTCATAATTATAAACAACACTTCAACTACAACACAATTAATTCAAATTTATCTACTTGAATTCCTAAGAATTGCTCTATTTCCTTTCTTTTCCTTTTGCATTCCTATATAAGGAAAAATCATGTAAAAATTATCACCACATACTCATTTTTCTAGTCCACATCATCTCATCTTTTATTTTAACTCAAAAACCCGGATCCATAATAGCACGACTAAAAACTCTCTCACTTTAAACAAAACAAAACAACCTCTTTATCTCCTACTCAAACAACACTGCAACTGAATAAAAAAATTCTTGGAAGAACTACGAGAAACAAAAGCAAAACCTCACCTTGCTTAATCTTTTCATACTTGTAGCTAAAAGAAGCTCTTTCAACGAGTTTTTTGAAGGCCTCTTGCTGCAACGGCTACTTCAAAGCGAAACCCATCCTTCTAGTTTGGCCTGCTTTGATACAAAACGTAGATTTATTTTCTCATGAAGGCTGCAGCAATTTCAAATAGTAGCAAAGCTCACCACTCATATTTTCCATCAAGCATGCCATTCAAAAGCATTTCCAAAGGCTTTCCCTACATATCTTAGATGTTTCCAACACTTCACCCAAGATTCTCTTGCTGCAACTCAACTCTCTAACTCCCCTGCTAGTTCGCTCTCACAGCTTTTTCTTTCATTTTGACTCCTGTTTCAATAGCAGCCTAACTCTTTCCTTTGCTTCCTTGGGCAAAATGTAAAATCCCTTCTTCAACACACAGCCGCAGCTCACCAAACTCCTTTCTCTAACACCGCAGCAGCCCAAAACCAAGTAATCCCTTACTGAAAACAGCCCAGCTTGTCCTCTAAGTTTCTCCTAGCTGCAACACTGCAGCAGTTAGCCTTTTTTCACCAAACCACAGGAAACATGAAGTTCAACACAACAGGTTCAACAAACAGCTTCCAACAGGTTCAACACAACGCCTACACACTAAGTTCCAACCTTTTCCCTTTCCCTTTCCCCGGCTGAAGATTAGCATGCAAGTAAACCTCCACTTACTCTAACTTAATCCCAAAGAAGCCCTTAAAGACAAAGCTTAAGCCCAATGGCTTAAATTGCCCTTAGCTTACAGCTAAAGGCAAGGGATAAACATAACAACAGCTCTTTGATTTTTAAAAAAAAATAAAAAAGCTCATAATTTAATCCCTTAATTTCCAATATATTAGAGCAAATTCATTTGAATACAAAAAATTAAAAAACTGTATTCATAGATTTCTCGTGACAAACTCTTTCTAACAATATAATGAACATCAACTTCTAAAACATTTTGCAGTGGATACATTTTTCAAGATGTGACCAAAACATTATTATTTGTATTGACGCATTAAACCCTCAAAATACCAATTTTATTATATCAAATAAACATAATTATATATTTATACACATGAATTTCTCATTTACATATATTACACAAAACTCAAAAAATCTCACAACATTACATTGCATCTTCATTGTCCACCTCGAGTGCACCAGAGACCAAGCCCTCCTTACTGCAAGCTCTGTCGCCCCAATTGCCATCTTCTAGCATCAATGTGAACTTAATACTAAGCATCCCAAATGCATTGACATCATCTATTTTGACATCAAAGCATTCTTACAAGTTTCAGCAAATTTTGCTATTTGAACAAAGTACTCGCAGTGTCCCAACCATCATAATGGCCCAGCTCTAGATAATCATCCAAGGATTTAAAGATTACCACATTAAGCAAGAACTATCATCACTAGAGACAAACTTAAACATTGAAAAGATCACAAATCAAGAAAATTGTTAAAATCACGAGATAACATTATGGACAACTAGATTATCTTCTTCCTCTATTACAGCTTTAAGCTTTTGCATAGAAACTAACATGATAGATTATTTTGGGTGCAACTCCTACAAACATGCACTTAAATTGAACTACATCAACTAGCCAACCTTAATTCAACTAAGCCTATCATTAACCCTTGAGTGGCAATTGAGAAAGTGATTTACTTGTTTAAATATAGCTCATGTCAAAAACAAACTATATGCATCAGATCCCAAAATTTTCCCTTTACAAGAAATGCTTTGATTATTTCGTGTTCCAGATTTTAACATAATGAAAAATGCATGTCTGTCGAACCTTAAATTTTATGTGATATACAATGAATAAATAGATAAGTTTGCACTTCTTCACAATCTTTTTCACTTAATTAATGGAAACTTATTTGGGGGAAAAGATTTGTTCATTCATATGACCTCAATACTAGATTTTTTAATCCTTCAATTACATTATAAAGGAATAACAAGCAATAAGTGTCAAAATAAAATCATTAACTTTGAAGATTCCATATTTTATTGGCCATCACTAAAGAAAGATGTGAACCAAATTGTTTCTCAATGTCGATCGTGCAAGATATTAAACATCTGATGAATGTCTTTGTCAATTCAAAGAAGTCCTTAGCAAATTTATCAATGAATTTGTTTCAAGACTGCCACAAACTGCTTGACACACTAATAATATCTTCATGATAGTAAATCGGTGACGAAGGATGGGCAGAGGCAAAAGCGTTAACAAAATGAGAGGAAAGAGATGACAATGATAAAAGCAGCGACACTGATGTGGGTATATCCAAATCGCAACTCTAATAAGCTTTGGATTGCAACTAGAAGGATCGTAAATCACAACCTATTGGTATACATGCATGCATGCATAATAAAAAACAACAATTTTAATAAAAGACAAGGCTGGTAAAATTGTTCTTCTTTTTAAGTTTCAGTCCAATGATAACATGTTTATAAAATAAAAAGATTAACCCTTACTAGAAGAAAAAAAAATAAAAATACCCTAATTGAGGTGATTTTAAAAAAATAAAAATATATGCAAAAAAAAATAAATAGATACATCATAAATACCTTATATCCAATCCATTATAATCCAAACAAAACAAAACTGTATAAACTAAGAAATACCCTACATGGTCAACTTCGCATCCTCCTCCTAATACATCCTATCTTTACAAAAATAGACCCCATTATATAAAACTTTGATTTGAAGAATTATATTTCGACTAAATATTTATTAGATTCAAAATCAATTTTCGTATGTCTTTCTTGCAAATTAAGACATTAGCTGGTCTGACCATATTGTAGGTTAGACAAACCAACTATATATATCTCCTACTTAGCTTATTTGGTGCTCTAACCATATGAAGATTAAATACATCCAACTCAATACATCTTGAGTTTTTTAGACTTGTAAATGAAATTGGTGGCATTAATATGCAATAATAAGTAAAGATAATTATAGATTCAATAATCTTATTTTAAAATAACAAAGATAAATCTAACCTTTCAAAAATGCACCTACACAACAAAGTAGATGGAGTATGGGATGGTACAGAGCACCCGAGACAGCAATGCAAAAATTGTTTCAAATCTCATCCAAAATCTCTTGAAAAGCAATTTGGAAATCTGTTTCCAAATTGAGCTTGAAATAAGATTAAAATTGGGAATGTTCAAGCCATGTTGGTCTAACTAGGGTCGATTGATTTAGCGTTGGTCCTTGCATGCATAGTTGTGTGCCAGTTTGTGAATTATAATTGGCTTGGTGACACAAGTACATGCCCCATTGTAATGATGTCCAGATAAACCCCATCAACATTCAATTAATGGGTTGACGAAACCTCTTTGGTTGGTATGAGATAACCAAAAGGGGATAACATCTTGACATAGGGAGACAATGATAGCATATATAAAATATAAAATATTTCCTTCATAACTAATATGAGACAACTCATTTTTGCATCCTCATAAGCCTTGAATAGAACCTGCATCTTATCCAGTGTTTTCTCTTCTTAAGATATCCTTCATAGATCCACTCTACGCCCTATTCAGGTGTTATAAGCCCACCAGCTTTCGCTTGTTCATTCTCGAACCACATTGAATCAGAGAATATACCTCTTTGATACCATAATGTCACTAATCAAACTCACTAAGTTGAGAATTATCCCTCTTTGGCTGTCCCATATCAATCAAAACTTGTTTTGTGCCCGAGACGTATCTTAACATAAAAAGATCATGGTATCACATACAAAGCCTAGGATCTTCACTCCATAACTAATATTGGACAATTCATTTTTACATTTCTAGAAGACTCAAACATAAGTTCAAGATTCCTCTTCTTAGCATATGACCTAACAATCGCTCTCCTCTTTATTCAAGTGTTATATAGGTTCAAAAGCTGGTTTAATCTCAAATGGATTAAACCCCAATGGATTAATTTCAAAAGATTCTAAATGTTAAAATTTATATAAAAATTTAATCAATTTTCTTTTGGATGGTATTATTGATAAAATATAAATTTAAAAAACATAAAAAAAGACTAAATATAAAATCATTGTATCACATTTCAATTACATCACACCAAACATCATTTACATAATTTTTGTAGTTGATGGAAATAGAACAAGTTTGAGGGACTTTAATTTCGACATTATCATAAAAAATAATTGAATAAGATTTAGGACGTGTAATAGGCTCAGTATTTGGAAATTTAATAAATCAAGATAATACTAGATTGATCATATAATTCTCATGAATTAAAATTGCATAATTTTTAAGAAAACTTCTAATACATACAAAAAAATTACAAACCATACTCATGAATATCTAAAAGAATATAAAATAATATAATCCATAAATGAGATGTGTAATTCCAAATTCTCTTTATGGGTACGAGTATAATGAAATCTCATTTAATTATAATGTTTGTTGAAATGAAAGTCTAGAATATTGAAAACAAAAATCCATATGTTTCAAAATTATAGTTTGTTGTAATATAATAATGAAATAAACAGATTTAATAATATAATTTTTAGATAAAGCTAATCTTTCAAAAATACATCTCACACAATAAAGTAGGTTGAATATGAGATGATACAAAGTACCCTAATTAATGATGCAAAAGCTACTTCAAATCTTGACCAAAATCTCTTGAAAAGTGGTTTTGAAACTTATTTCCAAATTGAGCTTGAAATAAGTTGAAAAGTAGGTAGGATCAAGGAAGGTCAATCCTGCTCAAACCTATTGGTTCAAAGTTTGGCCCCACAGGCACAACGTCATTCTGGTTTAGGGAATTAGGGTTGGCCAGACATAACAAGTATGTGTGTGGAGACCCAATCAACATTCGATGTACAGGTCAACGAGAATGTTTGCAAGGAAGGATGTGTTGGCCTTGTTTATTTGGTTAGCATTAAGTCGTAAGGGAAGCCACTCGTTGGTAACAACTAAAGGTGGAATAATTGACCAACCAGAGGGGAAAAGGGTAGCATCAATCAAAGCTCAACTGATAGATGAGGCCAAATTCAAGCCATCAAAGGTGCTGGAAAAAGCAAGCCAAGGGATGAGGATGTTGATAGAAGCAACAAGTGACCCTGAGGAAGCCTCCAGTTGGCAGCAAATCATCATAGTAGTTAGGACACCATGAAATAAACTCTGATATAGAAACCAAAGGAGAAGGGATAGGATGAAAAATCCTACAACTGGATCTAGATTTGCGTCGATGCCAAAACTGCAAAGGATGTGCAGAAGAGGAAACACTATAATCGAATAAGAGAGGAATGCGGCAATGGGAGAATGGAGGTGACAATAGAGTTATAACATAATTACTACTCAAATAATCTTTAGATCGTAGCCCAAGGGATTATAGATTGCAACCCAACATGATAAGAAACCACAATTTTTTATAAAGGGTAAAATCAATAAAAAGATATTATCCTTCTTTTCGTTCTATGATAACATTTTTGTAGAGTACAAAAGCTAATCCCAACTAGAAACAAAAAAAAAGAAAATACCACTATCTAACAAAATGATGTAAGCGCAGAAAAAAAGAACACCATAAGTGTTACATAATGTTAGCATAAGAAAAACTCTTATGTCCACTGGATTAGTTCGACATCATCCTTTTAATGCAGTCTGTCCTATAACAATCTACCTTGCAAAAAAAAAACTCTACCCATGGAGTTGAAATCTAAATAATCTCTCAACAAATCAAATGCCAGTCTCTCCATGTCCTCCAAAAGTCAGTCAAGTGTCCTCTAATGCTTAATCTCACTAGTGAACCAAGACTACAAAAAAAATTAGAACTAAAAGAGACATTAGTCAAAATATTATCAATTAAAAAAGCACTTAACACTAGAAGGAAGAGATTGTTCATCACTCAAACCAACAATAGAAGAATCAACCTACAAACTTCCATCATATCAACCTTATATGACATTAAATCCTTAATATTAAGACATTACTAATAAGCATATCACGCAACGACTTTACAACATAAGCATTGGAATTCAGTTTTTCAATGTTTTTGAAAAGGCAACAAACTCTCACATGTAACTTTTTGAATTTTGAGAAGGTATATTTCTTATGGTGAATACACATTAATATAGTCTTCCTCAATATTTAAGATAGTCTTGCATTGATGACTTATATGCCAAGGCTTCTTACATCTATGACAAATTTATTTTTATACCATGCCACACTTCATCCATTCTCAAAAGACAATGACACAATCCCATATTATTAATTTATTTTTCAAGCAAAATGTTAAATAGCATGGATTGTCAAACATCATTTTGTAAAATAAGGGTATATGATTTGTTTCATATTTTTTTAAAAAATTTATGACTATTATTTGAGACAAAATTAAAATTTTAGTTTCATTTCATCCCAAATTAATAATCCAACTAAGATAGTTAATAAAACACTAAAGAATTTATTAGGGAGTTTAGTCAGGAAAAATATTGAGAACTAGAACTTACACTTATCCAAGATTAATTTTTTTTATAATATCACAATTTCAAATATCACAAAAATCAACACCCTTTGAATATTCAATAGTCAAAATCCTAAGAACCCTATTGATTTGGTAGATAATTTTATCTGTTTATATTCTGATTATGCATTTTCATTCGATAAAAATTTTCAAAATTTACATGTAAAAATAAAATATTCTAAAGTTTTTAGTAGTAGGATTTTGAAATAATTCAATGAAGGAGACTATGTCAATACATATTTGCCTCGAGAGATTTGTCAATACCATAAATAAAAAGTTACATATGAGATATTGTGATCCATTTAAAATTATTAAAAAGTTGAATTTCAATGCTTATGTTCTACAATTGTCTCCTAATATATTTATTAACAATGTTTTAATTATTAAGAATTTATTGTCATATAAAGTTGATTCATATGATAGAAATTTATAGATTTTATTTTACAAATGGCTCAATATCAAGTCCATTGTTGTTAATAGTATCTTGACTTGCATATCATATAATCTTGATATTTCTTACAAATTTTTGTTTCTTTGACAAGATCATTCATCATCAGAGAAAGCTTCATTAATTATGAAGTACATTGAGATGTTTTTCCCAAACCTATTAAAGGATTACATGAACTTCACCTCCACATAGCAGAGTTGTTGGTGAGGAGTTAATGCAACACAGCAAAACAAATCTAGAAGACCCAAGAATGTAAAAGACCAAGTTCAATAACAACCATGAATTAAATCTCAAACAATAAATGAAAAAACCAGAATTATAGTCTTATTGAGTTAATTTGAGTTGTTGGATAAATAATGAAAACTAAAATTGTTTCTTATTATGCTCTAGACATCAATCCCATATAATTCTTTTCCCTTTATTTTTTTTTTATTTTTTTATGATGAGGGTCATTTTTATCATTCAAAAAGATCCTAGAATGTAAAAAGTCAAGTTTATCACCAATCATAGATCAAATCTCAATCAAGGGTAAGAAAAAGACAATAATTAGAATCTTATTGAGTTTATTAAAGTTATTATGTAAAACTCGTCATTTATGAAAACTGAAATTGTTTCTTATCATGCTGTAAGCATCATTATTGTACAGTTCTTATCTCATTATTTTTTTATTATTTTATTACTTTTAAGATGAGAGTTATTTTCATTTTTCAATTATAACTAGGAATAAATTTGTAACTTATTTAAGGTCTTACTATTTTGAATGAAAAAAGAGCTTTTCATTGCCACTAAATCAAATACCATTGACATGTTCTGATGCATGCGTGCACAGATAAAATCCCTTGAGAAGGCATAAAGTGGCTTTCTCTTTGCTCAAATGGCAATCAAAGTTCGCTATCATTGATGCCACTCGTATCACATCACTTTAATCCTAGTCGCACATGAACAACTCAACTGCTTCACTCTTTTGTCTCCCATATCCTTACCAAATGCCACTTGTTCATTCCATGCACCCCTAGAGTTTCACCAAACACCTGAGGTCGTCACCTCTATCGCAATCCCGAATGCCTGCCTTAAACCCTTCACTCCAAATCTCCTCTCCCAACAATAATCTTGCCCACATTGCTAGTCATCTACCTACCCCATGACGGGCAATAAACCAACATCTCATCAGCCCTACATAGATGCCCTACTAGAGACAACTTCTTAGCCGCCTCCGAACAGCTCAATCTTGTCCTTAACCAACACAACTGCATGTCACGTGTCAGCCATCACTTGATGGCAATAGAAGCCTTATCATTCTCAGCCATCGTCGACACCATTGCACCTCTGTTGTCAACCTTGATTGGCCTCAAGGACAACCCCTCACCACAGCTTTACCACCATGGTCACTACCACTACGTGCAAGCATGACCACTTTGTTGAGCATCCCAATGCATTGGCATCATCTATTTCAATATCAGAGCATTCATACTAACCATCACTACAAAAAGGTGTATTAAGTTATTTAAACCCATAAGTCAACATATTATATGCTACAATTCTATTAGTAAGAAATAAATGCAAAAGATAATATATACAAAATCCTAATTCGAACTTCACGCAAAAAACTCTTATATCTACAAAACAATCAATTATAATTTAGTATCTTATGGGAACAAATAAAAGAGAAATTCATGGCTAGAGCTTTGCCTTCAATGAGGGGCTAAGGAATTAGTGTCTTATGAAATTATCTTTATTTTAGTGAACCTCCTTATTAAGATATAATTTCAACTATAACCATAAAAGAATCTACCAAGCAATGAATCATCATTTCCCCTTGTGCTTTATTGATTTACATCCTATCAAACCTCAAAGTAATTTTCTTACAATTGGAAATGAGGAAAAGCAAATTGAATCCACTATAATCAAATGTAAATTCCATTATTCCCATTTAGGAATATAACATGCTATTTATTTTCCCTACAAAATTACCCATGTCTAATAGAAATTAGCTATAAATGAGTAAACAAGAGAAAAAGTAGTCAAATAATTGAGGTACTGCATAGTTCAAATAAAACTAGCCTATTCACCTTGACCTATAAAGGTGACTCTAACATTGAAACAAAATCCAACATGTAGCCAAAAACTTTCTTACTCTTTTCTATGCAAATCATTCATCCAGATTTTCCCCCATTTAGAAGCTTATAAAGAGCGAACCCATCTATAAAATCTTTATTCTAAGGAAAAAAAAATGACAATAAGTCTTGGGGTGTCACCCCCATCAACAATGAGCTAGTTCATCCTCAAATCACAATGTATCAAAAGAGGGCCTAGTTCTCACACAACTATACCGTGAACAAACTAAAAAGTACCAAGTTATTATTCATTTCCTAAAAAACAGCAGCATGATTTTGTTCTTAAGCAGTGCCTCAACAATTTAAGACTAATTTGTACACATATACTCCCAATTAACCATTTTTTCCATGAGGAAGTATTCGTCATTGCTCTCTACACCTAGAAACTCCTTATCTCTTACAAGATCAATCAATGAGTATCATATTGTGCCCCACAAATTTATGGGTTCTTCTAGTACAGTTCTTGATGTGTATGGATGGTTTGATTGCTGAAGTTAATTTGCAGATTATCAAATGAAGTGCCTCTCTCGTGACTTTCACTGGAGTTCAATATCCTAGAATGCAATTATTGACAGGAAACAAGAAATTAACGTATTTGCAATCAATTGGTGATAGTACTGAGCTGGAGATCAAAACAACCCACAAGTTCCAAAGTTAAACATGAATAAGAATTGTCCAACATGAAGCAGTTACAGCTGCACCATAAACATCTCAATTGGACTAAAAATACTATAACCTTTCAAGAACAGTTCAGTACAAACACCATATGGATTACAAAATAAATGCTCCCCACAACAACTAGACCTTAGAAATCTGCAATAAAATATCTTACGAACAAGAAGAGTTCTAAGCATTCCAAAATTTTTTTCTAGTTACTCTTAGGTAAGAGTTTTAACAATTTAGAGCACTAAAGATAAGGAAGCTACCTATTGAGAGCAAAAGCAGCTTCAAAACCAAAGTGATCTGTTATAAGCTAAGCTGAAGCAACCTATGAACAAATGGGTACTTTCTTCCCAGTAAGGAGCAACTCTACATCCTCACCCTGCCCTGCTTTTACAAAAGTATCTGATACAATAGAACACAGCTCAGAACTAGCACGAATACCTCCTCGTACCATCTCCTCCAACAGAGCTCGTCCATGGTCTAAATCTCCCGCTTTGCATAACCCAGCCACCAAAATTTCATAAGTCACTGCATCTGGCTTTAACTCTCGCTCCCCCATCTTACTAAAAATATCCATAGCCTGACCCAAACATCCATCCTTAATCAATCCATCAAAAATCTTGTTATATACTTCCCGGACAGGTTTTGGATATCCCTCACCGCTACTCACTAATTTGTCAAAGTAACTCAAGGCATCCTCAACCCTACCGTCCGCAAAGCATGCATCAACCAAAAATCCATACGTGGCAGTGTCAGGGTTGATAGACTTGCTCAGCATTTCCTCATATAACTTCTCTGCTTCTGACATCATTAAATTCTGGCACAGTTTCCCAATAATATTGCCATAGCAACCAGCATCCATGGCCAAGGGCTTCAAACCCGTCTTATGAAAAACTTCAATGGCCTGAGCAAAATTGCCCTCTTGGAAGCAACGATTTACCATTATGTTATAGGTTTCTGTGTTAAGGGCCATGAAAACTGGAGGCTTGTGCTCATCCAGCATATGTTCAAAAAGCTTGTTTGCCTCAGCCACCTTATCATGCTTGAGCAGGGTCTCTAAGAGAACATTGCACGTTGCAGGAATCATCTTGAACTGGCGGTCAATGAGAGACTGGTAGGATTCCATGGCCTCCTTATCCTTGCCAAGTTTCCAGTAAGCCTCCATGAAGGTTGCATGAACTACCCCATCGTACACAAGACATCGTTCACGGAGCTCGTCAAAGAGTTCAATGGCCTTGTCCATGTTGCCAAGGTCAATGAAGCCAGCAATGAGGTTGTTGTAAACAAGGGAGTCAGCACCATGGCCCCGACTAAGCATCTCACGGAGGAGATCCAAGGCCTCAGTGATGCGGCCAACATTTATCAGGCCCTTGGTCAGGTGACGGTAGGTGACAGGGGAAGGCGAGAATGGCGCGTTGGCCAGGATGTGACGATAAACATCAAGGGCGGTGTCAACACGTCCGGCATCACAATGAGTGTTGATGAGAACGTTGTAGGAGACGACGTTGGGAACAACGTTGTGCTGAACGAAGAAGAAGTGGAAAAGGGCGACGGCGTCGTCGTGCCGAGCGGCGCGGTGCATAGAGGCCATGATGGCGTTGCATGTGAACACGGTGGGTCTGACGGAGGAGAAGACGGAGTGTCGAGCGTGGACGGAGGCAGCATCGAGCTCCCCGGAGCGGATAAGAGTCTGGACGCGGTTGTGAAGGGAAAGGCGGTTGCCAACGAGAGCGGAAGTTGAGTCGGGAAGGCGGGGAGCGTTAGGATCTCGAGGGGGGCGGGGGGCGTTTGGATCGCGTCGGAGGGCATGGAGAGGGGGCTCGATGCGGAGGCGTCGTTTACGGCGGCGGCGCTCAGCGGCCGCTTCCTCGGCGGAGGAGAAAGCGAATGGACGGGAGACAGAGAAGAGGGCGCCGCGGCGAAGTCCGAAAGCTCCGTCAGTAGCGGAATGGAGGAGCAGCAGTCGCCGGTAGAATGACATAATTAGGGTTTTTCGAGGTCTTGGTCGGGAAATGGTAAAAATTTGGTGGCGCAAAGCGAGCTCTTCAGCTCAGGTGTGGTGTGGTCTAAATAACCAAATGGTGAACTAAATGATGTCGTGTGACCTAACAATGTATTTTTGTTAGCTAAAATCTCTTCTTTTGTATTAACTTCTAACATGATTTGTGGGGCAAGTTTTGAGTTTGCATTAATGAACTATTTTGTTAAAAGATAGATTAAATTTAAAATTAATGTACTTAACATAAATCATTTATATTTTATTCTTTAATAACTATATTATTATATATAATAATTTTTAGTAATTATGTTATTATATTTGAAAATTAAGTGTCTTATGTTAATAGTGATAATAAGAATAAATAAAATAATCTTATATTTTTAAACTAATAAATATGAAATTAGCTATTATATGATAAAACAAAAATCAAACTAAAAATTAATTACAAAAACAAATGAAGAAAATTATAACAAATATTTCTTCTATTTATTCTTTTCTTTATAGAATCTTATGATTCAAATAACTCTATTTGTATTATTTGTTTATATTTAGTTAATATTTTTCTCATTATGATTAATATAAAGAGAATAGTGTTCTACATTTTTTTATTAGTAGGGCATATTGATACTTTTTGTTATCTACAAACTTTTTTTTATAAATGTTTGCATGTGCTTTTTTATTTTAATTCTCTTATACCAATTTATTTTATTTCTATTTTTTTATTATTATTTTGTATTACTTAAATTTCAACATTTTTGAAAGAAAGCACATCATTGATTTTTAACTTAATCAAACTTTGAAAATGGTATGTTAATTAGTCCTTATTTTTTATTTTCTTGCAATGTACATAAAAATACAAGTATAAAAAATGATGAAAATAATGAAATAGGAAAATTTTACTATTGGAGAGGTGATAATATATAACAAATTAATCCATCATTGTTGAAGAAGAATTTGATTATTCATCATTTATAAGAAAGAAAAATTTGTATATTTTGCACTTTATACTGTTAATTATTTTTATTATCTTATTGTTCATTAAGCTATTCTATTTATTGGGAAGAATCAATATCTTGTGTACAAAATGCCATTTAGTTAGAAGCACACCCATAATCATTGTATATTATTCACTAAATCAATAATTATTTTTTAATAATGAAAATATTTTCTAATATTAATTTGATTTTGCAACATCAATCTTAATCTTTATATCACCCACATTAGGCTTTGTTTGACAATTACTTTTTTCACAAAATAAATATTTCAAAATGTTGGAAGCATCTTCACAAATCACGATATCTCAACATGACAAAATAAAAAATATGGAGAAAAAAAAAGATAATTTTGATCTTTTAAGACAATGAAACAAAATTTGCATAATAATTCTTTATTAAAAGGTTAACGTTATTTTTATTATTTCAAAATACTAATTATTTTATTAAATATTTATTGATGGCATTATTATATAAAAAATAAGACTAAAGAGCGTAATAAAAGATTACTTTAATTGAAGAGCCTTTAAAGACGAGGATTATAATATTAGAAATAAGGAAAGAAAATTAGTTCCTCACAAGTCAATGATAGCTAAAAAATGACAGAAAATTTAAGAATATGAGCTTCTCTCAAGTACTTGTCCTCTTTGAATTGGATCTCATATGTTGCACTCCAATTGGTTAAGTTTTGAGAACATGGATGTTAAATGCCTAGGCTTCAAGGACTCAACCTCTTGTGCTTGCGTAACAATTATTTAACTTCAACATTTTAGCATCAAGGGTCTACCTTGATCATTCAAGTCTCAAAAGTGTGGCCTCAAGCTACCTTCGTTGATACTTGTCATATGGCTACTAATCAACTTAGTCAATTTTTGCATCTGTATTGCATATATATTACAATAAAGGGTTATTGTAATCTTTTATCAAACAATTAGACAATAAGGGTAACATGCTTTTTAAATTATGTTAGCTAAGGTTTTGATTTTCATTGACTTGTTATTCATCTAAAGTAAAGGATTGTCATCATAGACCAATTTCACTCCATGATGAGTGTCTTGGAGAAATTTTTTTATAAAGAAAAGAAAATTTCTTAAAAGGAAATGAAAGGACATCAAGGATTGAAGTAGTGTTAATAAATGTTTTGAGTTTTCCAATAGCCTTATCAATGGGACTAAAATAACTATAAAGATAAAGAAACCATTCTTGAACCTATTGCCTCAAAAAATATGGTTTTCAACTTGGTAAACTCCATGATTCTTTTGATGTTTCTCTGATTACCACAAAAAAAGTGTTCTTCCAGAGGCATTATGGTCTAGTCTCATAGAATGTTAGCAATGATGGAAAGAAAAAAAGAAAGGAAAAGATTTTTGAATACTTCATTAGAGGTTGGATTAATAGTTATTCTATTTCAAAGTGTAGAGGATTTAAGAATAAATTGCTACACCCAAAAAGAACAAGGAGTGAATGTAGAGAAAAATCATTAAACAAAAAATAATTTTTGTATAAAGCTTCTAGAGATGTAAAGATAAATTATCCCATATTATATACTGAGAGAGTGATTATGGTCATTATCAGAGACTATTATCGTAAGATCTTTAGATACCTTTTGGATCAAAATTTACTTAAATCCAATGAGAACTTCATAGTTAAACATGCTGCGATAAAAATAATATTTAAACAAATGACCAAGAAAAAAAGTTTTTTAAAATGCACAAAACTTACTTGAGTCAAGATGGGTTGACATAATAATACAATATTTCAATATAATAAAGCTAGGATATTAAAATTTGATATTAAAATTAACACACTTATCAATACAATATGGTTTGATGACAAACCAAGTGAAAACTAATGATATTATAACACTCAATATCATGCCCCACTCTACTAAAATATAATAAAAATTAATAAAATATATTCAAATACCAATTTAACAAGTACAAATAGGCAATGGAGCAAAAATAAGGACAAGATGAAGAGGGGATCAATGGGAAGGCGTCATTTACATTGACGACGTTTGATGATCACTTCCTCGACAAATGAGAAGATGAATGAGTGGGAGCCAAATAAGTGGATGCCACAATGAGATTTGAATGCTCCATCAATAAAAGAATGGAGGAGCAACAACAACAATTATAGTGACATAATTAGAGTTTTTTAAGGGCATGGTTGGGAAGCAGTAAAAACTCAAAGGGGTTTAAAGTAGGGTAAGCAAGGTTCTTCAGCTTAGATGTGGTTTCAAATACCAAATAGGTTAGTTAATTGATGTCAAGTGATTTATCCATATATTTTGGTTGGCAAAAATCTATTCCTTTATATTAACTTCTAGCATGAATTGTGAAGCAAGTTTTGAGTTTGCATTAATGAACTATTTTTTTTAAATCAATTAAATATGATATTGATGTACTTAATATAAACACTCATATGATTTTATTCTTTATAATTATCTTATTATCTATTATAATTTTATTAATTATCTTATCATATTTGAAAATCAAGTGTCTTATGTTTATGGTGATTATAAAAATATATAAAATCATTTTATATTCTTAAACCTAATAAAGAGGAAACTAGTTATTATATCTTAAAAGAAAAATCAAACATAAAGTTTATTATCATAAGAAATGAAGAAAGTTGTAAATAAGATTTGCTCTACTCCTGTTTTATCTTTGTGGAATCTTATAATTCATGTAACTCTAATCTTATTATTTATTTATACCTAGTTAATATTTCTTTTTTTTAATTGATATGAGGATAATGGTATTGCACATCTTTTTTTTAGTAGAGCATATGTCAATGCGTGACTATTTTTACCATTTTCAAAGTTTTTCATTTACATATTTGCATGTGCTTTGTTTTTTTAATTCTTCTCTTATATCAATTTATGTTTTCTCTATTTTTTAATTTATTATTTTCACTCCATTTAAATTTCAACATTACCCAAAGGAAGCACATAATCAATTTTTTTAATTTGATGAAATTAATCCATTTAGAGGAGAATTTAGTCATTCATTGTTTTATGAAAGAAAATTTGTATATTTTGTACTTGTGACCATTAATTGTTTTTTCTATCCTATTATTCATTAAATTATAGTATTCAACTAGAAAAATAAATCTCTTACAATAGAATGCCCTTTAATTTGAAGCACCCTCGTGATCATTGTATAATAAAAATATTTTCTAATGTTAATAATTTAATTTTACAATGTCCACCTTAATCTTTATGACAACTAAATTAAACTTTATTTTGGCATTTTATTTGATTTTAAGCAATTTCTTTTAATAAACATATATTTTAAAATGTTTTAAGGATTTTGGCTAACCAAGTTTCAAATCATAATTTTTCAACATGAAAAATAAAACATATGGCAACTTAGAAGATCATTTTTATCTTCTAAGTCAACAACACAAATTTTGCATATATTAAAATATTAATGTTATTTTAGTTTTTTTATAATACTAATTATTTATTAAATATTTTTTTCTAATACTATTGTAAAAAATTAGACTCGAGAAGATCAACAAAAGCTTATTTTAATCAGAGAGCTTTAAAAGGTAAGAATTATTATATTAAAAATGGAGAGAAAGTTAGATCCTCACATGTTAATGATAATTAAGAAAATGAGGGAAAAGTTAAGACTATGGGCTTCACTTATGTAGTTATCCTCTATGAATTGGATCTTAGAGCTAGGTGAGAAATAAATAATATATTTTCATATTTTCTCAAGTTGTGGGAGAAATTATCAAGATGATAGCTTAATTGCTTTCACATAAGGGTAAATTTATTGCCATTTTCTATAGAGTTACCACAATTTTCTTGACAATAACTTAACTACTAAATTCATTTGCACTTAAGTAGGAGTTATTATCATTTTTGATAACTCTAAAGGTTTCCTTGATGTTAGTTCATTGACCTTAAGGTGAACCCTTGATTGATCAACTCAGAATGATTGGGACTCAAGGTTTTAAACACTACAAACTTAGATGTAAGTATTTTAACTCTGATTGGTTAAGTCTCCATAATATGGGTTTCAAGAACTTAGGCCTCAAGAGCTAATCCACAAGCACCTACATCTCAATTATTCAACCTATAGTATTTGATTATCAAGGTTTGGCCTCGATCATTCAAGTTTCAAAGGTTTGGCCTCAAGTTGCCTTCATTGATCTTCTCACATGGCTGTTATTCAAACTGACTTAACAAATTTTTGTATCTTCATTTGGTTCCAAAGTTCTTCATATTATCATTTATGTTAAAAAATGTTATTATAAACTTTTGTAAAATAGTTAACCAATATGGTTAACATGCAATTTCAATTTTGTGAGAGAGAAAAAACTAATCTTATATATTATTTGGCTTATTCACTTGCTTTTAAAGTCAAGTTGTTAGAGTTTTGATTCTTGTTAACTTGTTATTTATCTAAAGCAAGGGACTAGCTCCATGGGCCAATTTTACATGATGTTAAGCGCTATGAAGAAATTTTTAATTAATGAAAGCAAATCCCTAAAAGAAAATGAAAGGAAATAAAAAATAAAGTGGTGTTGGTGAATGTTTCAAGTTTTCCAATAACCCACTCAATTAGGACTAAAATAATTATAGGAACAAAGACAATAATGCCTAAACTTGTTTCCACAAAAAAATATGGTTATCGATTTAGTAAGCCTCCTTGTTTCTATTGATGTTTCTTTAATTGTTACAAAAGGAAGTATTCTTTATAATGCCATTGTGGTCTTGATCATTAAAATGTTAGCAATGATGGAAGAAAATAAAAGCAGTCTTTTAATGCTTCCCTGAAAGTTGGATTAATGGTTATCTATCTCAAAGTAGAGATGATTTAAGAATTTGTCATACCTAAATAAGACAATGAGTGAATTCAAGTAATTTTCTAAGAGAAGAATCACTTGATAAGAAGTAGTTCGTGTGCAAAACTTTTAGGGATGTAAGGGTGAATTGTCTTATTTTGGTTATTGAGAAAGACATTATGGTTTTTATAAAAAATTTCGTAGTCTTAAGATGTAAAGACACCTTTTGGGTCAAAATTTGTTTAAAACCAATTAAAATTTCATAGTTAAGTATGTTATGGTAAGAACAATATTAAGATGAGTGACTAAAGAGAATATTATTTAAGGTCAAAACTTACTTGGGTTATGATGGGTTAACTCAAGAAAAAATATCTTGATATAATAAGACTAAAATATTATAATTTTATTTACTAGTATATATGGTTAGGGATGAATCAAGTGGGGATAATGGTTCAATAACAATTGATGTCATGTCCTACCAAACTAAAATCTAATAAAACTTGATAAAATACATCCAAATTTTGATATACTAGATAAAAATAGGACAAGCAACAAAACATATGACAAATTAAAATAAATGAAAGTGATTAAGAAACATCTCAATTCTTAACTCATTTTTTGCTAGCATTCTTAAATAAAAAAACAATGCATATAATATCCATAATGTCATATAATAAGAAAAACTATAAAAATACTAATATAATACAATACTATCTCTCTTTCTCTCTTAGGATCCTAAGTTACATGTAAGAATCTTTAACTCCATAAGTATTTACATAATGGCTTATAATGTAAGTAAAGAGTGAGGATGATATGCTTAGCTAATAGACTACTAACTACAAGCATAAAAGCAACAAGATACAAATATGTAACCAACATTAAAGAAAGAGTAATAACTAAATAATGCACAATAATTAGTAAAGAAATTGTAAATATTAATTCAATACATGAATGCTTGTATGCACATACTCATGTATGTGCATAATCATCATATTATATTATTATCATATAACATATATCAATCATATCTTTGACACTCTCTTTCTTTTATATTCAAATTTATTTTATTTTCTTACTTATTTTCTCATTTATTTCTTATTTCTTTCTTTTAAGATTAGATTTTCTTATACAACTTTTATCATCATTACTCAAGATTCTACATCATATCATCTTATCATAAGATCCATTGCCTCTATTACCAACATGTTATTTGACAATAATGGAGCCTCCGTCTTATCGTAGCCTCATCTCTGAGTGCCTATGACAACATAAGTGATGCAAATCTCATATATCATAAACTTGTTTTTCTTTATTGCTAAAATCCTAGGAAAAGGCTTTTGTCATATCATAATCTTATCTTTGAGTGCCCACGATAGCATTGGCGATGTTTATCTCATTTATCATAAAGTTATTATCTCTTATCATCAACATCCTATGTTCACAAAGATGGGTCCTTTGTTAGGCCATAGCCCTATCTTTAAATATTAATGATAATAAATGAGATGTTTATCTCATATTAAGTAGTTACAAGATAAAGTCATAAAAAATATTTGCATTCATCTTTTTTAGTGATTTTCTAAATCACCAAACCCAAATAACATTCTCTCTCTCTCTCTCTTGTTATTTTTTTTCTTTCTTTCCATATATTCTAATTTTATAGTATTATATGTTTGTGTGTATGTGTGTGTGTGTGTGTGTGTGTGTATATATATATATATAATGATGTATATATAAGTATATAATTTATATTAAACGTCATCACATAATCATAATATATGAAAATGATGTTATGCCATACATGTCACTCCCAAGAAGAGCAATGACAAAAAAATCATAGTATAGCATTGATTTCAATCTATTTCTTATTAAATTTAAATTAAAACTCAACAAAATAAAAAAATCAGACAAACATAGTTTCTTTTGTAAATCATCCAATTTCTTACATATAAACATACAATTTCATAATTTATATCATCTATGTAATAAAATCTATTATCCATATAAAATATTTAAACTAAAGTAATCTTAAAACCCAAAACTATAAAAAATCAATCCATTAAATCCATAAAGTACATAACATCTCACTATCTCGAATACAATAAATAATTGATATACCAAATCCATATAACCTAATAATAGTCTGCATCACAACTCCTATGACAAATCTCAACTACTCAAGCTCAAACACTAAACATATATTCAATACATACATGAAACTTGGTACTATGAACCAAACTTATAAAATAAGAATAAGGAATGAACCTCAAAGAAATTCAATAAATAAATTATAAATAACAAGAAAATAAAAATAAAATACAAACAACATAAGTAATATAGCTCACATAATGAATATTGTAAGTAAAAAGAAACAAGTATATCATTAAGAAATAATAATGAGATAATTATCCTACATATACACATATATCAATCAGTTAGCATCATATCATCCTCATCAATATACTTTGAAAACTACACACAACCATCCTACAAACCCAAAAATAAGTTAGTAACAACTTCTTTAACATGGGCCACACACCTACACACAACCACCATAATAGTTCAAAAATAGCTAATGAAAACCTATGAGAAGCTAATCATCATATCATTTATATCATCTCATCTCATAATATGACCTATGACCATACCCAGTTGTCATACCTATAGAACTAACAATAAATACGACATGGTCTCAAGCAACACATGCAAACCAAATGATAACATTATAAGTAAACACACATTTCTTATTACCATATCATGTTAAATCATGGTATTAGATCTCATATTATAAATTAATAAGATAATTAGGGTTTCTTAATAACTTGCACATCTAATTTCCTTCAACATAGAATTTTATAATAATCATGCTTAATTATTAACAAATTCACTTAATTTGATATAGAGGTGAATAACATAAAATAATATTGCATAAGTCTTGTTTAAATAAATACAAGTGCATGAATAGGTTATATTTCATAGTCATATGTATGCTTTATTTAATTATTATAGTATACTTAAGGGATATTTAATAAATAGTCATATTTATATTATAATTAATTGATTTATCCACTTAGTCTATGTGCATGACATTTACTTCTTGAATCAACTTGCCATTTCAATCCTAAACAATAAAAGTTTGCAATTTTCTTGACTTTTGAATTCATTAAGACTTTTCTATAATAATACAAAGTTCTCAATTATTCTTAGCTTCCTACCAAAAAAATTAGAAAAATATCATATTAAATATAATTTAGTTCAAAATAATAAAAACATAATGCATAAATATCTTTAACTAACTCCTTTACATTCTTGTAATTAAAACAGGAACTCCATCTTCAAGATTCACTCCAAATACTATCAAACATTTCTCATCTCTTCCATACCACAAAGAAAGTTTTAGGTTCCCCTAAAACTTCTTTGTTCCACGCACAAGATTTTTGATTATGTAGTCAATCATTAGTAAACCACAACATTCATCTTAGGTTTGACTACACAACAAACAAAATTAGTAAGGATAGTGTGCCAAATCTTGAAATTAATGGCTAATATGAAATGCAAGACTTAGAATCATTATAAATTAAAGTTTTACCTCCTAATATGTAACTCTTCACATAAGAGATGAAAACCTAGGGCTCAACACCTCACAATTTCCATTGGTTGAAGAGGAACATTTGGTATTAATTTGAAGTTACAAAGATAAAGATTCCCTTAGGTTCTCAAAAGATAAGGAGAAAAAAATAAGAAGTAGAGGTCGAGTTACTTATGCACACTGAAGGAAGATGGCTAGGCATAAGAAGGCAAAAGATTTGGAAAAGCATAAAAGAAAAAAAGGATTAGATAGCTTATATTATTATATAAATATTGATAAATAATTATATTATTAAATAATTTCTTATTAACTCTTTACTTCCAAATCCCATGTAGAATTCAAAAAAACTTTGATTGACTTGAAAAAAATACCATTAAGCTCATCTCAAAGACCTTTATTCAAAAGCACTTTTATTTTTTGATCAAAAGTGGTCGAAGCCTACATAAGAAAACCCACTATTTGGGTTTAAATGCAAAGTCAGCTAGTAGGAGCTTAAGTAACGGCTTGGGCAGGGGCATTCCCATTTCCCAAGCCATATCAGACGAGCATGCATTTTTTGCCACCCAATCCGCAGGGGCATTGCCTTCCCTCAAAACATGAGTGAGGCGAAAAGCAGACAGCTTCCTCACAAAGTGGAGAGCATCAGAAATAGTATCACCCCCCAAAGGACAATGAACCCGTTGCATCCCCTCATGTAATGCATAGGTAGAATCAGTCTGAATCTCAACAGTAGGATAATCCTTTAGTTTTGTCACGATAAACACCATAGCTTCCATAATAGCCTGAAGCTCAGAGGTGTCACTTGCCTGTGAAATGAAACCTCTCCCCACAACATGCATGGGCCTTCCCTCATGGTCACGGACAACAAAGCCAATACCAGCTGTCTCATTCCTCACTACAGTGTCGCAATTGATCATTATCCAGCCCGTGGGAGGGGGAGCCAAAAACTGGTTACCAGGGACCCCAAGGGGTTGAACTTCCGGCTGGACGTAGAAGGATGATGATTAATGAACTTTATAGTGGCAGTACTTTCCAATTTGATCCTCTTAATTAGCATGTTATTACTGAGGGTGGTCTTCTTATGCACCATGCGGTTCCTATTCTCCCAGATATGGAACAAGGTAGAGGCCACATTGGCCAAATGAGCAATGGAGATGCCGCGCACCTCGTCAAGCTGTGTGGCACGTGAAAGAAAGCGCTCCAAAAAGTGGCCACCAATGTGGGTGTGCGTGCGCACACCGCCACAGATGCCCAACACCTCAGCAGATGCATGCAACACAGGGTCCTCCCAGATACTATGCGCCGCAGCACAATCATACAGTGCATGCTGCTGTGTCTCAGCCACATCACAACCCCAACTACAGTTGCTACATTCAGTCAAATGCCTTCTTTTGAGCCAATCCGTCATAGGAACGAGGTTCCGAGCCACACGCCAAAGGAAAGTATGGACCCGGGGCAAGACTTTAAGCTTCCATATCCACGCAAGGTCCCCCGACGGTAGGGTAAATCAAGCATTGTCAGCTCTCCTCAATGCGATGAGAGCTCGGTAGAACTTGGTAGAAGAGACCTTAGGGGATTCAGTGTGTACCTAAAGAAGCTCGTCATTCCCATAATTATGACCGCATGGCAAGCGCATGACTCTGTCCTCCAATAAAGGGTTCGCCCAGCAAGCAATAGAATCCCTGTTCCATTTCCTTGGCCTCAACATGCAATTCCCCACATATTTTGGCCATGAGTCCTCCATGTTGATGAATGTGGGCCACCATTTTATTGGAAGAAAACCCAGCCAATTGTCTTCATAGAAATCAGTGCACATTTCATCCACCATCCTCCAAATGAAACCCCCAGGGCGTCTGGGAAGGCCTCAAGCAGCAACCTTCCCGCATGAGAAGCACCCCTAGGGACCTTGCATGGGTTGTTTCCCAAAGGGTACTTTGTCTTCATGATGTTCGCCCAAAGGCTTTCCTCACGGTATAAAAGTCTCTTACAGTGCTTCATGACCAATGCACGGCTCCAGTTCTTGAGATCAAGTAGCCAAGGCCTCTCATGTCCTTCGAGAGTGTAACAATGTGCCAATCAGCATAATGGATAGGGTGAGCCGTACCTGCACCACACCATAGGAATCTCCTCATCAACTGTTCCATCTGCTCCACCACCCCACGTGGAACCACACAATGGCTCATCACAAAATTTGGAAACGACTCCAAAACAGCCTTGATCAATAGTATACTTCCAGCCAAGGAGAGGGGGCGCACCCACCACTTAGCAACCTGATGCTCAATTTTCTGAATCAAAAAGTTGAAATCTGCTTTCTTGAATAACTTAGCCGAAATAAGAATACCTAGGTAGGAGAGTGTATTTCCTTTTGGGATACCAAGCTTAGAGGACACAAGCTTCATCCTTTTCTTCTTCATACCTCTACTGAAGAAAATTCTCGATTTCTCATGATTGACATTGAGCCCAGCTAGCTTACTGAACTTGTTGAGCATTTTCTTGATAACAGACACAGACTTATGTGAACCAGGTGCATAGATAATAACATCATCAGCATATAAAAGGTGTGAGATAAGGGGGCTATTGGAGGTGCATCTAAAGCCAAGTAACGCCTGATTCTCATACTTATGCATCAGCATAGAGAAAACTCTGATACCAGAGTAAACAAATATAGGGATAAGGGGCAACCCTGGCGAAGACCCCTAAAGGCCTCAATCCACGACAGTCTATCTCCATTCAGCATAATACCAAATCTTAGGGAGGTAATACAAGCAAGGACCCACTTGCACCATGTCGGTGGGAAGCCAAGGAGTTGCATCATCTCCTCAATGAATTGCCATCTCACATTATCGCACCCCTGCTCCATATCCACTTTCACAGCCATCAAGCCCACTTTGGATGAGGAGGAATACATTCTTGGCCCCATCTTCTACGCAATAAAGATGTTGTCGGAAATGGATCTCCCGGGAAGAAAAGCTCCATGCTCTCTAGTAATAACCTCAGACATGCATTTCAAGACATATCGCAAAAGTCCTTTAATTTGCTTTTTAAATAAACCTTGCTTTCACAATATAAAGTTGACATGATTAAAGCATTTAATGCAATAAATGCATGTTACATAGTTGAACCAAGTTCCATAATAAAATTCAAAATTTGGTGTTACAAGTCCCCCAACTTACAAACAATTTCATCATAAAATTTAAATAATTATGAATATCATGATCTCATGTTTTGATTCTACCTCCCAACATTGTTTCCTTTTCAGATTAGTTTTGCCAAAAAAAACCTTAACCATCATGATGGCTTTGTTTCTTAGCACCTTCTCTTAATGATCCAAATTTTGTACTAACCTTTCCTCATATTTCATATCTAGTTAGATTTCAATATTTTTTTGCATCATAGTTAAAAATATATGAGAGATATAAAATATATACTTTCTTATGAATGAGACATGAAATACATTATTGGCATTAATTAATTTTAGTAATAAAGCTAATCAATAAACAACTTGTCCAAACCTTTCCAAGATTTGAAAAGGTCTAAATGATTTAGGTTTTAGCATAACCAACTTACCAAAATTTTTCACATCTTTCATTAAGCTCATCTTTAAAAGCACATGTTTCTCTTCTTTAAACACAACACTTATGCACATCAAAGTACTTTTACCTAGCTTGTACAACATGATGTATTTTCTAAAAAATCTTTATTTTCTTTGTGACTTCATTAATGAATTCAATACTTTAAATTATGCTCTCTTTGCTTTCATTTTAAGATAAAGGTGATTGACACTTCTTTTTATAAAATACTTTATAGAACATTATGTTAATGCTAAATTGATAAGTATTATTATAGAAAAACTCAGAATATATGACTTTCTGATCACTTCCAAAATTTAGTATGCATAGGTGCAATAAATCGTCTAATATCTTATAGTTGTCTTTAACAATCTGTTTAAGGATAAAAAGTAGTATTGAATTTTAAATGAGTACCAAAAGCTCATTAAACAGACCTCCAAAAATATAGTGCAAATTTTGGGTCTCGATAAGAGATACTCTTGGTATACCATGAAAAATCTCTATCTGTTTGAAGTAGATTTTTGCTAATCCTTTCTATTGTATATGTTGACTTTATTAGCAAAAAATGAGCTAGTTTAGTTAACCTATCAACTACCACCTATATAGAATCATGGCTAAAGATGATTTAGACAATCTTGAAGTGAAAGCTAATGTGAAAAACTCACAAAGGAGAGGAAGGGGTAAGTTGTGGACTTAAAAATAGTTTTTGTTATTCTTTAACATATTTATTTCTCAAAAATAATTTTATAATTATAAAAACTCTTGATTATATATACATATGTATATATATATATATATATATTATTTTTTAATATGATAAAGAAAAATAAAGATAAAAATAAAAATAAGATAATATAATTTTTAGATGATTTGATTTAAATTAGAACTTATGTTTACCTCCAACTAAGGTTAGAAAAAAATACCACTAACAAAATATTATAACTTGAGATTTTTTTTACGATTTATCTCTAACCTACTGGCTTTTATAAGTTCAACTATAATCTAGTTTTTTGCAAGCTCAACCCCAACTTAGTTTTTTATGAGATTAAATCAAACTTGGGTTTTCTCAAATGTCCCACCCAACCTAAGAGAAAACGAAAAATACAGTAAGACGAAATTTTTTTGATAAATTTGTATAATTTCTTATACTTATTGACTAATAGAACAAGACACAACAAGCTTAAATTCAAGAAGAAAAATAAAAATTTGAAAATTTAAATATACAAGACTTAGTTGGAAAGATTTGACAATTTGAGAAGAAAAAGCTATAGTTACTACTAGTATAATTTATGCCAATAGAATATTAAGTAGCATTTTATTGATATCTCAAAGATTGATACATGTTCATTAGTTATTCTATTTATAATTGTTATGTATTTATAAACAACTTTTGATTATACCTATTAGAAAGTGTAGAAAGCTATTTGAAGAACTAAAACCAAATTTCTTAAAAAACTTTTACAAATAGGTTAAAATAATTTTTTCAAAATGGCTAAAACAATGATTCAATAATTTGCCATTAGACGGGATGGACCAGTCCATTGGATTCGATCAAAGGTGATACAAACTGTCAGATCTAATGTAGGATAAGTAGATGAGTTGTGGAATGTCTGATCAAGACCGATTTGATCTAGGCCATTTTATTATGTCAGATGAGATCTAGATCATTCAATACAACAACAATAAAGTAGGAGTTAATCTTAGTCATATGATTCAAACATGGTAATTAAAGAGTCACACAATTTAGGGATACGACAAAAAAATTACAGTCATCTGATAAGTTAAGATGAAGCTACAGCCGTCAGATTTAGGGATAAATCATATGAAATTGATGAAATTATTAATCTCCATTTGATCTAGGATAAATCAGAGGGATAAATCATTTGTTCAAGTGATGCCCAGCTCGACCCAATGCTTTACCTCATCCGATTTAGAAATTTTCTATCAACCAAAATAGGGTCGACTTGATTTGGTTTTGATCTTGATTGGAGGCTTGTGAATTCCCAATCGGGCTTGCTCGGCAAAGAAGCTTTGCCTTTGGGCATAAGCTAGAATGTGGTAATCTTTTTTAATTATGAAAATTTTAACAGAATTAATTTTTTTTTAATTTAATCAAAATTTAGTAAATAAACTAATAAGAAATTTGATAAGGATATGATTTAATCAAGAAAAGGGCTATGAGGTTCAAAAATATAGTCTTATTTGTTTGATAAATTAAGAAGATGATTGAACAATTTGATGTTTGAATATGGTTTAAAATTGATACAAAATGAGAGTACCTTAAAATCAACAAATTAACATTCTATTTCATATATAAAGAAACTTATTAAAGCTAGGTGTGCATGTTTTCAATCCTTGAAACTTATTGAATATGCTAAGATTTTTAAGATCACTAGTTCATCATTTTTAAAGGTACATGACTTGTTCATTAAAAATTATATATGAGTTATACTAAATAAACTCATTAAAATAAAATATTAAATATTTAATGCTTGTCTCATCAAACACAAATGTGACCTAACAAATCTCACACTGAACTTCATAATAATCTATTCTTTTTTCTTCTCTAAAACACCAATAATTACAATAAGCTATCGAGCCATTGATTCTCCACTTTGACTTGCTGGTAGATGACATATTTCTTGACCTACTCTGATACATCTCTCTTTAAGCCAAGTCACCAATATCTCCACTTTTAATTCCTAATATATTTTATTCTCTTATAGTTGTATAAAATATCTAGAATTATATACATTTAGAAATGTCTAACTTAATTACTGATGATCAAGAATACATAGTTTATTATGAAACCTTAACACCTTATTTTTGTCGAAGTTAAAAACGTAGATCCATCTTTCTTTGATTTTTTTAATCACTTTTTGCAATGCTTGGTCTTCTTGCAATCCACCTTTATCGATTGTTGCCAACTATGATAATTGAAATAATATTCTTACATTCTTTATAATTTTCTTTACAATATAACTGATTAAATTAAAAACTAATTATTTTTAATATTTTCAACTTACACCATATCAAATCTTACCTTCTTGCTTAAGCTATTAGTCACCAAATTTATCTTTTCTAAATAATAGATAATTTTTAGGTCATAATTTTTAATAAATTTCAACTAACATTTTTGTCTTAAATTCAATCTTTTGAGTAAAAATATATTTGATGATCTATAAATATTTCACATTTAATATCATACAAATAATGTGTCTAAAGTTTTAAAGAAAAAATAATCACTCTAATTTTAGATCATTTATCGGATAAATGTGCTCTTGAGTTTTTAATTGATGAGACATATATGTAATATTTTTTATTTTTTGTTAATTCACAACCCAATCCTTAATAAGATGCATCACTAAGGACTTAATATCTCTCAAATCCTTCTCACAATGTTAACACCATAGCTTTAATCAACTCAAACTATAATATTTGAAATGTCTATTCACTCAAAGGAGTAGCTATTTGAGAAAACTTGTAACCTCTAGAATTTTGTGGTCATAAAATTTATTTGAGTTATTTAAATTTTTTGAATTATATATTTTTTTGTAATTTTTTAAGATAAATTTTAAATTTTGAATAAATCATATAAGTATGATAATTGATATCATAACATATAATATATTGTATAAATAAATTGAATAAGCTGAAGAGAATCATACATAATAATTTAAACCATCATATTAATATGATCAATAATTATTCAACACTAATTGTACCATTATGATCAAGGAGAGACAATTTTAATTAAGTATAATGGTTAAACGAATATCCAAACTCATCATACAAGAATGATAAGGGACATAATATGGTATGTTATTACAAGAATAAATAAGTTGAATACAATAAATGACATCATATATGCACGATTAAGGAATCATATAAGCACAATCAAGTTAAAAGGGCATTATATTAGAATATCATCAATTAATACATGATAAGAATATGTAATAAAACATATTGTATTAATATGATAAAAATACTATATAGTATAATCTAAGTAAAATATATAGGTAAAATAAATTAAAATTGATTATACATATATGATAAAGTAGATTGTATGAGTACATTTAATGTGAATAAGTATATATGAAAAAAGATTTTACTCATCATGTAATACAAAATTATGAATTATATAAGTATGACAGAGAAATAAAAAAGTTTTAAAAATAAAAAATGATAAACAACTGAGTAAATTATTGTGAGGAGAGTCTTATTGATCAAAAACCAATGGAGTTAAGCGGGTAAGAAAATGACGGAGCACTAAATTGAATGGACGTGGGCATTGGGAGAAGATGAACTATTGAGATTGAGTGGATGATGTGTTGTATATAAAAGAGGGCACACTCAAACTTGGGAGGGATTTTTTGAGAAAATATCAAGCAATTAGCATCGACCAATTATGTTCAAGTGAAGAGACATAGAATGAAGGAATATCTCAAAGAGTTGGAGAGGAATCTAGGGAGAGTTGAGCTGAAGGAAAAGGAAAAAAAACTAAGAAGATCCAATCTTAAGTACCATACCACTCAAGAGTTTGAAGAGTTTTGCAAGAAATCAAGTCCATGGAGAGACCACCACACAAAAATTTAAGAGGTTAGTAATGTTATATTATATGCATATGATTGGATGATTAAACGATATTAAAGAATGACAAAATAATAAGGATGTTTGTATATGCCACTTTGAGCTTATTGTTGATATTTGATGTGTGTAGTTTGTTAGATGAGCAAAATCTTAAGAAATGAACTCATATGCATATCTTAAGAATGCTTGTACTTTCAATTACTATGATTGACACATTTTTTTTATCATATCGTGTTAGGATATGATACATTGAGCTACTTTATTTATAAGTTTTGTATATTCATGCTATTGAAATAAAGCTCAATAAAATAAAATAAAAAGAAATTGTACGCTACTTGAGGTAATGGTCTTAAAAGAAAATAAATGATAAATTTGTGTAAAGAGAAAAAATTAATAAGAGAAAAATGTTAGATGATGGAAGGACAAAGATAACAAAATAATAAAAAGGAATGGTTGTCTAAAATGATGATTACAATTCAAGAATGATGATTTTAGAGATTAACCAAATGAGTATTTATTTATGTTACTTATGTTGGAATGACACATTCGTAAACATACTTAATTCTTTTATGAAAACGCCTTGTTTTAAGCCAATCCTAAATAAGACGAAAATATAAAAGAAATATACAAATTTATAAAAATGATAAAATGATATAGAGTTACAAGTTTTACATAAAAATTTACTTTATATTCTATTGCTTATTCATATGTTTTTTATATTAAATTGCTTACAATTGAGCAATATATGCAACTACTTAAATGTTATTTTGTTTGCATATATGTCTATGCTTATGTCATTGAGTTAATAATAGTTGATTTAGCTTATTTTTGACTTAATATTTTCAAATGAAAATAAGATATATCATGAAACTATAGGGTAATAATGAGAGATAGATCATGCTAATTTGATTTATAAGCAACTCATATCTTCACATTAGTATAGTAATTATTGTGATAATATCATTTTTATGTGTGATGATGAACACATAATAAAATTTTTATCAAGATGTTTGTTTAGATTTTACTTGAGTTGAGAAATGTATAAATAATGATATTTTAAAGCCTTATGTTGTTTAAATATTTAAATAGTTTCTTATTAAAAAAATTGATTTAAATGCAAAGTTGTTTTAAAAAGTGATTTTATTGTAGGATTTTTCCAAATTTGATTCCATAATCTTTTAAAGGAAATCATTAAAAGAGAGTTTTATAAATTTCTTTTGCTTCATATCCCATATATATAAAAAAAACTTCTCATGTTTTTCAAAAGAGAAAAAAAAATAATAAAAATATAAAATGTCATATCACTTAATGTTTGCATTTTCAATATGTTTAGTATGCTTGTTGTTAAATATTAATTTGATTAAAAAACACATTTGAAAAATATTCTCATTAAATAGTATTAAAAAGTTTTGCATCCAATAAATATGTTATTAATGAATATTTAATAAAATTATCAATATTATGAAATTGTAAAATGACCTTTAACATTTTAAAAAAAAATTGAAGAGAATTGTTTTAATATCAATTAAAATTTCAAAATTATTTTTTTCCTCTTCTCATTCTATTTTTTTGTTTTTTTTTTATTAAAAAAGGGTCATTTGAAGCAACCAAACAAGCATTTGATTATGTTTAAAAATTGTTTTACAAAATTCAAGTTTAAAAATGACATATTAAAAAAAGTCTAGATTTAAGAACAAGTGTAACTTGGGTAATGGCCTTTGCCACTAAATTAGAGATCTATTTATATTTTATTTTCTTCACTAATGTTAGAGACAACATGGAGTTATTGGCTTAACTCGTGAAGTGCTATGAACTTCCTCATTAACTTAAAGCCGATCCTAGCAATTTGTCAACATAGATCTTTTTTCCATTCGATGAATCTATTTAATTATTTCTGAAATATTTTTAGCATGTTTGACATTTTAAGAAAATGTATTATTTTTCTTTATTCAGGAAACCATTGTTTTAAATATTCTCCTCATTTTTCATAAATACATCAAATAACATTATTAATTACTAATAATAATATATTTTAAATAATAAATTGATTATAATTTTTGAATCTTAATAAAAGTAGTACAACTGTTTTAAATGTGTATAAATACTGGTGTTTTTTTTACATTTTTATTTTCTATATGTTATTACTTCATTACATTGATGATGCCATTTATGGAACAATATTTTAATTTTAATTCAAATATTGTCTTCTTTTAGACGTTAATTAGGTTTCACATCATCTTGATGATGGAATAAACCTATTAGTTTGTTACCCTTAAGCAGTGAAGTCCGGAAAGAGCGCAGCTGTCGTAGGTCCATTTGTTTTTCGAACTCGGTGGATTCCGGCGATTCCCTCTCCGAGTTGTCAGACGAAAACCCTAAACTGCAGCGGCTGGTCCTCCTCTAATCGCCGCCGCGGCGCTAGGACTCTTTTGTTTGCCGGATTCGTCCGTTGATATTTCGATGGTATCTTCTAACCTTCGCTTCGTATTCATCGAATGAACGAGGCATGTGTGCTGTCGTCATTGGAATACTAAAATGTGCCCTTTGTCAATGCGTTTACAGCAAGTGGGTCCCGATTTGAGTTCATTTGGGAGAAAAGTTATTTTAATTATGAATTGTGTGTGAAGTTGTTCATCTGCTGGAATGATTTTTCATTAGTTAGTTTGAACTTTGAAGTCATGAGATGCAACGTGAACAAGTGAACAACGTGTACGAAAATTCTAATCAATTAATTTCCAGCATGAACTCTTGCTGAACAATGATGTGTCAATCTACTAAACTGATTTTTTCCCTTGTTTATTTCTTATTATAATGTATTTTTATGTAGTCATTTGTTAAGATGAGAAGGGGAGTGAGTCCCAGCTAGGTTGTATTAGTGTACAGTTTCAAAGTTTTCTATGTTTACGATTAGAAGCCTCTTCCTTTGGATTTGTTTGAGAGTTGAACTATTACTTGTCCTTCTTATGTCACCGTTATCCTTTTTAATTAAATTTTAGATGTTGGCAGTTGTATGTGGCCTCTCTGAAGGGACGAAACTACTCCTAAGAGGTACGATAGGGGTTGTGTTACGCTTTCCACTCCTTAGCAACAGCGCTTTAAGAAGGTAAATGAGTAATATTATGTGTATATGATCTGTTGTCATGGAATATTAAGCTGAATCAAATTATTGTTTTTGTTTCATTTTTTTAAGTAGATTACATAAATACTCTCTGTGGCTTTCTACTCAACACCAGCAATTGGTGGTGGCGGCGAAACCAGCAGTTGGTCAACTTGTTTGCAGGACAATGGCTTCAGATTCTTATCTGATCGAAGAAGATGGTCTACTTGACATAACAAAACCAAAACAGAGGCAGATGAAGTATGTGCTGGTAACGGGTGGAGTGGTGAGCGGTTTGGGGAAGGGAGTAACTGCAAGCAGCATAGGAGTTGTGCTTAAGGCTTGTGGGCTTCGTGTAACCTCAATCAAAATAGGTTTTTCCAACACAACAGTTTTTTTCTCATAAGCTTTTTTTAGTTGTTTATTGTGGTTTCAAATGAGAAATTGATTCATGTTATTGATATGGAGAGGTCCCTGTGCAATACTACTTCCAACACTGAGCTCTTTGGCTTTTTTTTTTTTTGTGATGATCCTTTCTTTTGGTTTTGATTCTGTGAAAATTAAAATTGGGTTGATTCATTGGCCTATATATTATTTTCCCTTGTTTTCAAATTCAGAACAATTTCTATGGCTGAATCAGACTTAAATGCTCCTTAAAATCCATTTGTTTTGCTTATCTTACTGCACTGATTTTTGACAGATTAATTTCTTTGCAGCATCTTGTCTTTGTGGTCTTCAGTACTTGTTGATTTACTAGCTATTCATAGTTGTTTTTCTTTGCAGATCCATACTTAAACTCAGATGCGGGAACTATGTCTCCTTTTGAACATGGAGAGGTCTTTGTTCTTGATGATGGAGGAGAGGTTAACATGCACCATCTGCATAACTTTATGAACTTCTCTAGAAGAATTGCCATTATCTCTCTCTTGAATCTTATAGATACTTCCTATCATGTTTCTATCTAAAATTTTCCATTGTTTTGTTAATTGCTGATCTATATATATTGTTATCCTCCAGTCTTGTTTCTCTTCTTTACTTATTTTTTTATTTATTCCTGTTAGCTTTTTCTTGATTTATTGGGTAAACAGGTTGATTTAGATCTGGGAAACTACGAACGATTTTTGGATGTCACTCTTACCAAGGACAACAATATCACTACTGGGAAGATATATCAGGTAGGCCAAGTCTCTTGTCAAGTCTTTTGAGCTTCCAAACTTTCTAGATTGTTGTCCTCCTTATATGGATTCCATTTTTTTTGAAGTCTGTCATCAACAAGGAAAGAAGAGGAGACTACTTGGGAAAGACAGTTCAGGTGATTTTAATGGTACTTCTTTGTTTTGGATGGTATTATGCTAGAAGGAGCTCCTTGAAAATTAAATTGTGTGTGATTTTTTTTATAAAAGGTGGTGCCTCACATAACAGATGCCATAAAAAGTTGGATTGAATCAGTTTCATCTATTCCAGTTGATGGAAAAGTGGACCCTGCCGATGTATGTGTAATAGAATTGGGCGGAACTGTAGGTATGATTGTCAATTATTCGTAGTACCATATACAGCAGTGTAAATGCCATGTTAGATTAGTTAACTTTATACTTTATAATCTTTTCTCTATTAAAGGTGATATTGAATCAATGCCTTTCATTGAAGCTCTTCGGCAGTTGTCCTTTTCTCTTGGTAAGCTTATAATTAGAAGCACTTTACTATTTATGTGTAAATTTTGGTAATACCTTGCTTGATAAAAGCTATGAATATTATCATATTTGCTACTGTTTATGGATAGCTTTAGTCTTCTTAGTGTATGCCATTTATCTCAAAATTAGCTCTCCATTGGTTTGTTTCGTTGCTAGGAAATGGGATGCATTTTTCAACTTTTTGGCTGTGCCTTAAAAGGCACAATTTACAAATAATGAATAATATGTAACTTGGAGTTAGGTTCCTAGCACTTTTGCATGGATTTGTAGTGATTAATATAGTGTTTGGCACATGATAATCATATATTTAGCCCATTAATTTTTCCATAATATCTATTGAATTTTATAACTCCAATTACACACTTCATACAAAAACGCTTGCAAAAATAAACTGAAGTACATATACAAATCGTTTTTTGCCTTTCCTTTTGTTTTATGTATTCATTTACTTGTTGAGTACTATATAATGACCACTAATTATTTTGTAGTGTCTATTAAAGTTTATTACTCTAATTACAAACATCATACAAAAAGACTTGTGAACAGACTGAAGTACATATACAAATTGTTTTTGTCTTTTTTTCGATTTATGTAGCCCCGTTCTTTTTTTAGTACTATGTAATGCTAGTTATAGTTGTGCATGCATAACCCAGGATGAAGCACCTATCCCATAAACTCAATGGAGAAATCAATCACATTTGATTGAGTTTTGCAATTCCAAACCACATGGAATTGAAGTTCTAAATCTTTTAGCACTGGAACAAACCCTACAAATTTAAGGAACTTAAGTCATAAACAAAATTGGATGAGACCCATCATTGCAAAATTGAAAGGCCTCATCATAAACTTAGGCATTAGTGCCATGTTCTTTGCCATGAACTTCTGTGGATTTGGTGAAGGCATTGCTTTCAGGTCATGCTAGACACTGAATTTAGCTTCATCTTAAAACAGGGCAAATTACATGAGGTTCAGATTCAATTAAAAACCACACCACCTAAACATATTCTTTGGTAAAACAAGAAAGATGCTTCACAATGACCAAAGATTGATAATCCACTTGAACAGACATTGAAAGATGAAACATGAGAGCTTGATAGGGTTTATTCACCTATTGTAGTATTCGAGTAATTGAAATAAATATCACTAAGATTAGATTTAGTTAAAACTTGACCGGAGTTACATTTCCATTGGAAAGAGTAATTGGTTGTAGGAGTTTTTACTTGCTTGAAACAACAGTTGCACATGTGTACACCTTAAACTTAGGCAAAATTTTGGATAAAATTGGCAGTCTTTCTTCAAAAATTAATATCCAGTCCAAATTGTTGATACCTGCAAAATTTTTTTGCACTTGGCAGGGCACTTTCTCCCATCGTTGTAATGAAAAAAATGATAAAATCCTTTGTAACTTCACCATGTCCTTTAATTTATTCATAATTCAAAGCAGATTGAGAATTTTAAGAGGAAATTCAAAAATCGATTCTAATCATAGCTCTAATTGCTAAGGAAGGAGTGAAGAGTACCCACCTTTGGAACTCCAGCTATTCATTCCTCTATGCATGGCATTCAACAATAGTGCCATTCCATAAACAGAAAATAATATCCTTATAAGTCTGCTTGATAGAGGGTATGCAGTGGGAATCATTCCTGCAACTTAGTCTCTGATTTCTCTCTCCTTACATGGCAGTACTGCAGAACTCTCAGGCATAAACATCTTATAAACCTGATTGATGTCTGTAATTTAGTTTGCTGACATTATGTTTGCTAGTTTGCAGCAAAGCAGACATCCAGTTATCTGGCTATGACAAGGAAATTTTCTCTTATAATAACTGATTAATTAATAAAAGAATGCAAATTGATAATTGTTAATTTGAATATCTCTACATGTTGCAAGTTCATCTTCAATTAAGAAGCACAATGATTATTTCATTATTTAATATGTTTCATGTAACCTTTTTTAAATTTAAAAACCGACATTTGTTGCTTTGTAATTAGTACTGTCTTTATAGACACATATTTATGATTTTTTGGATGATGTAATTTAAATATTTTTGCAATTGTTGCCTATAATGTGAAGCCATAAAAAGATGCATTTGTTGTTTAATGTGATAAGTTTGTTGAAAAAAATGTTTTTTTGGCAGTGCCTGTTTGTTGAAAGCAAAGCTAATAAAAGTTTTGCCTAACATGACCTGAGGAAAAAATTGAACAACTTTCATGTTTCATACATAAATTTGAAGGCCAATGAATGCCTTATTGCTATAATTCACACATCTAAAACATGTGGAAAACATCATGGTTTGTAGGTGGGGAGTGAACGAGCATAATGCATTTATTTTAATGCAAGTGTTGCATACTAGGTATTAATCTCCATGCCTTCATTTTTGAATTTTTTTTAATGGACAAACTTTTATGCTATAGAAAGGCTGTTTTGATGAACTTATTTTAGTAGAGTACAGTGCATAAGGTATTGCATTCTATAGCTGATGTTCTTATATCTTATCAGGCAAAGAAAATTTCTGCCTTGTTCATGTGAGCCTTGTACCCGTAATTGGTGTCGTTGGTGAGCAGGTTAAAAACCTCTGTTCTGTTACTATTTGCAGAATCTTATTAGTATGTCTTTTCTTTTGAATGAGGACTAAAACTTATAGTGTCACCTCTGAGTTTTATTCCTGTTGGTTTTTTTTTTAAATTATTTAACGCTTAATGAAGTATGATAATGCGGAACTTTTTCCTCTACAATTGTTTTCTTTTTTCTTTTGGTAGAAAACAAAGCCTACACAGCATAGTGTTCGAGAATTACGTGCATTAGGTTTGATTCCAGACCTACTAGCATGCCGTTCAGCTCAGGTAAGCTCACATCTATTAAGATATTATGGTTTTATGTAATTCAATTACCTATAAATATGGAAGATATGGGAGAATTTAGCCTCATCACTTTATTATTCTTTACTTTTTTAATCAGCATGTTACATTGCTTCAATTTTGACATAGCTTGTTATGACTTCTTGACCTTTTCTAGGGTAATTCAAAATAGCATATTTGATATCTACTTTCATCTTAGTTGAAAGTAGACCATTGCCATCTTATCATTGTTAGTGCCAAGGTTAAATTTCCAAAATGTCCTTTAATGATATTTACTCCGTAACCGTGTACCATGATTCTACATCATCCCTTTCAAACGAAATGTCAAGCCTCATGCTTAGGTTTTTTTCTTGGTTTCCTGTTTGATTGGTGGACGTAGCAGCTAATGTCATGAGGAGTAATGTAATGATGTCAATCAAAGCTTTTGTGCAATTTGGATGTTGGTTTAGCTAATGTCATTCATTCCTCTTTGACAAGATGAGGACATTGCAAGTATTGTCGAAGTTATTTTTTTGCATGAACAATGTTTGTGTATCTTCTCTATTGTGGACTTTGTGATTCATGCTAATTAGCTGTAATGGTCTTTCAATATTTGTAAATGTTTATGGTTCATTATAAGGGTGCTGTGTGTTGCTATTTATAATGTTGACCTTCGTATGATTGCATGGTTTGAAATTGAAGATCTAATGTTGATGCTTGTAAAGGATGCAAACCTACACGTGAAATCTATTGATAATTGGATTAGTTTTTTGGAGTGAATCTATGAAGGTGACAAGGGCATGCTTGATATATTTATTGCTCCTTTGGTGTGTTTATTGACCACTCTTATATGGAGATGAATGTGTTGAGTATTGCTCTTCTATCAACAAAATCAAGCATACTAAGAATGATGAAATGTAGCAGCAGTTGATGAGACTGGATGTGATTTAATTGACTTTGATTAGGTTGGTGAAGAATATTTTAATGATAAGTGTATTTTATCAAGGAATTTTTATTGATGTTCTAACTACAGAGTCGATGAAGAGGATGAGATACGATTAATGCACAAATAAAGTTGATCTTATAAAGGAAAGTTTATGTAAAATGGATCTCAGGAATCTCACTTTAATGAATTATCTAACCAAGAAGGGGAATAAAGCATCATGATGATATTAAAAGAACCATGCGATGGGGACATCGATGTTAAGCCACATAGGAATGAACTATTGTATAGTCAGCTTATGGGTATAAAGGAGTATGGATGTACATGTTTCAATGATGAAGTGTGTGAGGTTAGAGTTTGAGTAGAAATTTCATAGTAGTGTAATTTCAAATTAGGTAACTTCGAAATAAGATACATAGAAGGACATCATAGTTGCAAAATATAATTGCAAAAGCAACATGGAAGCATAGCTGTTTGTGTTGGTAAATGAGTTTGAAACATCATTTTATGTAGATGTAGATTATAAGCTAATAAAACACAAGTTGAAAAGATGATGTGAGATGGATGAGTGCAAACACATTATATAAAGTGAAGTCAAATGCTGTTACTCAAATCTATATTGGGTATGCTGAAACCTACTTCTTATTGCCATCATCTGGTGCTTTACTTGTCAAGGTAGGTTCGGTTATAGTTGTGGGCCTTATAGATACCAGGTTAAATAAATAATGTGACATTATTCGAAACAATGTATTTTTTGAATGTTAAAATTATGATTCAGGAGAGTTATAAGTCATTCATTGGTTAAGATGTGGCATTTGAAGGGTGCATTCAAGGTGTGTTATTTATTTTAATTTGTGGACCCTTTGTTTGAAAAGAGTGCTTGGTTATTTTATGTGTGCGAGTAAACTGAGGCCTATTCATAAATGAATACATAAACGAGCACTCTCTTTTGGAAGCATAGATGGTGAAGCTTAGTGAGCATAAAATCCCAACTTATCTTATCATGTGCTTACTTCATGTGTACCTTAACTACCATGAGCCCTTTGGTGAACTTGGAAGTAGACTAACACATCCTATGTCATGATGAAGTTGTCTAAGATACTTCAATTTTGGACAAATGAACTTTGCTTCCTTGCAACCAAACTGCCCAAGGAATTTGTATTTATCACACTAAGGTCTTGGCCATAATCTTGTATGCAATAATACACAAGCTAGGCCTGAATTCTTGAGGTGAAGAAATCCAGTTTACCTTGGGGATGAACATTATAGTGCTTTTCCACTTTAGAGGCACATTCCCCATCTCGAAAAAATAGATGATGACTTTGACATGATTTTCCCTTTTGATGTCTTGGTATCCCCTAAAACATGATTCAATTATAAGAATATAGAGAATGGGGTACAATATACATTATGAGAGGCTAGAAAAGATATTAATGTGAATAAAGTAGCTTCTAAAGATTCATAAAAAATTGGATACTTAAAAGCATATATAAAGATCTAACTCTAATAAAATTCTTTAAGTATAATGATTGAAAAGTATTAGTAGCTGATAAGGATATTAAATCAAGATGGATGCATTATTTTCAATAAAGGTTTTGTTAAGATGATTATTTTGAGGTGGTTTTTAAAGAAAATATAAATTCTTCTTTCTATTAATATATCTTTAAAATAGGACTTGGGGAAGATTTAAGAAGATGAAATATGATAAAGTAATTGGCTCAGATGTTTTCCTTATAAATATGTTGAAGTATATGGGAATAGAATGTATGACATACTAAGTTATTTGAATATTTTTTAAAACTAAAAAGATATCATATGAGTGGAAGAAAGACATTTTAATTTTTTTATATTAGCAAAATAGGGTATTCAAAAATGTTTTTATTTTAAGGGACTTAAGTTACAAGTAGTATTTTGAATTTATGGGAGAGTGATCAAACTTATATTTTTATATCAAATATATACATATATATTATAATCAATTTTCTTTTATTTAGACAAGCTGACCACAAAGGTTGTACACTATCAAAAAGAGTTAATTTAGAAGATTATGATAAGAAAAGAACATTTTCTTTAATTTTTAAGACAAATTGTGTATAGGCTTTTGTTTTGTAGCTAATTCTTAAATTCTTCATAATTGTGCCATAATAAGTAGGTCTCAATACAAATTGAGGCTCAACTTGTTACTATTATATCAATTGATTTAAGATTGCAAAGAGAGAGAGAGAGAGAGAGTGATGTATAATATGTTCAATACTTAGACAACTGAGAATGACTTAGGTTCAAGCAATATATTCGTACAAGGGCCTACTTAAAGGTATTATAGATTTAGAATCGAAATTCCTAGCATCGTTGAGCAAGTAAGAATTTTCCTAGAAGTTAAGGATTTTTACTAATTTTAACAAAGAGATCTCAACATAAAGGAAATTTGGTTTAAACAATACATACCTAAGTACTTATGTTAATGGTGAAGTAGCAAGATATACACACAAGTGGAGTTTATAAAAAACAACAATAATTCACACGATCACATGAACTAACAAGAGAGTTGGACGCGACGAATAATATTTCCGAAATATGATATAAAGTAGCTAAGAATTTTCTTGGTGATTTGATGCTTTTGTAGATGTTGGATAATGGGTCGAGATTTTTTCTTTTGAGCCTCTTGCTCTCCTTAAGGCACCTCCAGAATCACATCGTCAGATTTTGCACACACAACATGTTTGTATAAGCTTGGCGAGAACATTTTATTATTTCATTCAAAAGTTCATCACTTACAACATGATGAGTCTTCTTATTTATAGAGACCTCAAAGGGACAATAGTAATTTGTTAACATAAGAATACAAAAGGATATTTAAAATACTAAAATACATTTTTAGAATTCTAAAAGACATTCAAAATTTCAAAAGTCATCATAAATTACAAAATAAATATTTGAAATTATGTCAAAAAAAAACTAACTTAAAAGTTATAAAATTAATTTAATTAAGTAGTTCCCAAACAGTATAGCGTTTCAGGCGGCGATAACGGCGAGGTGGCAGGCGGTGTGAACGGCAAAGTTAAGAGACGTGACGCTTTGGGTTCGGTTTTGGGTCGGCGTTGGTCAAAGCGAATCAACACGGGTTAACGGGTAGGCGCACGTGTTTTGGGTCATGCGTGGGTCGAGCGGGCAGAGCGGGTTGACGTGGGCTAGCATGTCATGCAGGTCAGCGAGGTTGGCAGGTTGACGCTGGAGGTGTGAGGGTCGGTGCGGGTTGTGGCACTGGAGTTGACAGTTGTTGTATGGCGATAGATGATAGCAAGAACAGTCTAAACTCAATTTTTAGCTCTTTTGAAGTTATTTTTTTATCAAATTTTGCACCAACAAAATTATGGGACTATTGAAGGAATGACCAGTATTGAATTTAAAGCTAGAAATATCTGAAAAATTGTCAATGGTTTTTCAAATGATTGAAACAAAACTGTAGAAACAAATAACTTGACAAATTATTAGAAGTAAATTGAAATGTGTAATAAATAAGGGTTAGATATAATTAAACCTCACAACGGCAATAATAACAGAGACTAATGAGAAGTAGAGAGACCAATTTTGGCACGACTTTAAGTTCGAATATGACTAGTATGCTTTCAAGTGAAACTTCTGCATGATGTACTGGAGGCTACTGCGTTTGAGAGATGGAGATAGAGAGAGAAGTTTTGTAATATTATCCAAATTCATGTTTGCTTGCTAAAACTTTCTTTTTAACACAATGATGATATAATAATCATAACTTAATATTTAAGATATTTTGAACAAAATAAGAAAATAATTGATTACTTAAATAAGATGAAATAAATATAGCAAATGATTATTTAAATTGAATTAAACATAGAAAATTATTGAGGAATATATAAAACATGATACGTCCCCTAGTAGATTATTTTCCAAAAAGAGGCAATCGTTGCCCTGTTTGGATAAGCACTTTAGCTCTGGGCGTAAGATCCAGTATGGATCCAATCATTGGATCCTCATCAAGCTCACACTTGGCTAATATGTGCTAAATGTTATGCTTTTGGTGCTTGATCAATTCCAAGTGGCATGTTCTATGCTCGTTATGTTCATTCCGTTATGTTGTCTATCCAGACATATATGTTCATTAGCTATTTTGTTGCTGATCGATTCCAACATGTGTGCTGCTGCTTATGGTTGTTCATGTCATCTTTATTTTAGCTATATGATACAAATATGGTTCTTAGCTATTTTTAGTGATTATCATGCAGCGATTTAGGACAACTTTGTGGTTAAGGTTTTGCTTGACTCTCAAGAAATTATCCTGGATTGTTTAACTGATATTAAAGAGAAACATCAACATAAACCACTGGTCATTAAAGCCAAAACTTAAAGTGCATTATTCCCAAATCAACAGGTTATACAATCAAATAAACCTTACCCACTCTGACAGACATATGATCACACGAATGAGTACTAGTCATTGCTACTGGTTTTCAGGTATTTGGTTTGTTGTCCTAGCTGCTATAATTTCATCTTTATAAAAGCCAGATATTGATCAAATCTTGTTCTAGCATCAGTAAAATTCAAAAGAGATGATCTTTTGTCCTAAAGGTTGCACTGAGCAAAAAGATGGCACTTTTGTCTTGAAATCAATAAAATAAATGACGGGTTGTCAAAAACTCAGAAATCTTCATTATGTGCCTTCAACAACAAATGAAATCCTCTTCTTGAAGTGAAAATATGCTTTTTATCTTTTGGTGTAGTAGTGGCTGTAGGGGCGTTGTCTGACATTGCCTATATTCGTGAATTTCAACCAGGTATCTTAGCTTCAGCTATTCAAAAACATGGGGAAAGTGCATTGTAAAATTACACATTCTATGGTGATAACTTTGTTCGCATATTGTTCGCATATATTATGCAATTTTCCAATAAAACTTGCCAATCGCTTCAATTGCGGATTTCCAAAAGAGTTCAAGCTTATCTTGAAACCTAAACATTGAACAAAAAACATAATGGAGGAAAGGGAACAATGGATGATGGATGAAGCAGTTGCTTGAGAAAAGAAAAGGATAAAGCTCTAAATCAAACGCTGAAGAAGACAGAACATTCTGCACCTTATGCCAATTTGTAGTTGTGTCTATAACATGGGAAAAACTTGGGAGTGGTGTAGGGAATGGTGTAGATGAGGTCGTTGAGGTATAGTTTTAGGACAATAGCTTTGTTATTCCTGCATCTATATTTGTAAGCTTTTGCACGTTATGTAGTCATTATCTTTGGCAAATTTCATTGGTTTAAGGACTTTTCTGCAACTCAAACAGAGGCCTGTCTCTCTATTTTGGAAAATTGATAACCTATTTTTCTATTTTGACAAGTCAAGGAACCTACTTAACTATTTTGGAAAATCTATAGGACTATTTGGAGTTAAAACCAAATGAAAGGAACCTGTTGGCAATTTATCCCTATGATTATCCCTTAAGACTTAACTCCATAAAATCTATGCTGATAGAGTTCTTTCTGAATTTAATGAGAATAAATCATTAGTTGTTGAAAGGTTTTGTTAGCATTATTCAAGCATGCAACGGTTGACTTCATTCTTATGTTTTTCCTCGTTTTTTCAGCCTTTGAAAGATGGTGCAAAGGAAAAACTATCTCAATTCTGTCACGTACCAGTGAGCTATTGTTCTTTGAGATTCATTTTTGCATTTTTTTTTATATTTCTACCTAAGTTGTCTTTGTCTGAATCTGACAGGTTTCTAATATTCTCAATATCCATGATGTTCCCAACATCTGGCATATACCTCTACTGCTTAGGGTGTGTGGCTCCTATTGTGTTTACTTTTGTGCTTTAACTGTTGCATGCATCTTGTAAGCTGAAGAACCAGCAACTATAAAGCTGCAACTGACAAAAATTACTTGACTTTGTCTTGGCATTCTAACTTTGAAATCTTTATCTAGAACCAAAATGCTCATGAGGTTATATTGAAGCAGCTAAATTGTCTCAGGCAGGCATCAGACTAATATTTTCCATGCTTCTGTTACATGAATTTCTTCTTCGAGTGGAGTTGTATAATCGACATCCATACTGATTTCTAATGTTTTGTTCTAGCATTGCTACAGCCCCAGATCTCCAGAACTGGACAAAGATGGCAGAATCATATGACAGCCTTACTAATTCTGTCAGTATTTGTAAAATTAAAGTGACTCTTGCAATGCATAGGTTCAGTTACTCATCCGAAATTGCTCCTACCTAACAGGTTAAAATTGCTATGGTTGGAAAGTATACCGGACTAACGGATTCTTACTTATCTGTCATAAAGGTTTGGCAACTCTTCTACCTCGTTGGTTTATAAACTCTTATAGTTATTGCCAATAAATTTGAATTTTGTTGCCTCTATTTGTAAATCTTAATGTTTGTGTTTTTAAAGTATTCTGCACTTCTTTCAAAACCTTGAAATATGTAATAATATTATTTATTTGAAAAGCACACAACATGCTGCAAGCATTTTATGTGCATGTTTGTTGCCGAGCTGGTATTACAAACTTGTAAGCCAAGTACTTTAGTGGGCATTAAGGTTAGTTAGACAGGTGATTTCTTGCATTTGTATGTATGTAAACATGATGATGACCCACATTCATTCTTTGTTTATGTATCTGATTCATCCATATTTTCGACTTTTGAATAATTCAAATGGATCAATATTTGTCCAATTTTATTTGATACTTCTATTGTATGATACATGGTATAGCATAATTGATAAAATAAATGCAATCATTTATATGTATGAAAGAAAATAGGAAAATGAAATGTCTAGTTTCTTAAATGTTGTGTATGAGATTCTTATTCAATCTTCTATAGAACACACATGTTAATTGTAAGGCACATTTCTTAAAGTAGAGATAATTAACAAAATTATATAAGGTTTATATTTGTATAATAGCTTTGATGACTAAGTTTTGATTTTAAGAATTTTTTTTTTGGTAAATCATTACAATGTTATCTCAACTTAGATGTGAGAATTTGAACCTTATAGGTCTTACAAGAAAATGAGCACTCTACCAAATGAAATACACCTCTCTTATATACGATATAATATAATAAATTTATTGTTTTTTAAATTATATTTAATTATTATCATATTGAATTGGGCATTAAGGTATGAAGACTTCAACAAGATATCTGCATGGTTTCACCACAGCAGATGACAATGGCTGGAAAAGGAAAAAAGATTTCTATGTTTATAACCTGTTGTTTTTTATGTATTGGATCTAGGACCTGCATTTTTATCTAAAAGATTCTATCAAAGTCCATTGTGTTATCCGAACATATCCATATTATAATTTTAATGTTTATCGTTGTATCATATCCATATATTTATATCGTACTCATGCTTTATAGGTTCAAATTGAATTAGGAAGTGTTTTTATGTGACTTGGTAAAGTTTGGAGGGAAAATTTGAATCAAAGCATCTTTGAGATGCTGAAAAAATTTTGTGAGACAAAAACTAGATTATTAAGTTGGGATGGGCAAGTTTAACAACAGCTTGGAGATATTGAGGTAGGGAGCTGATCTTAGGTGACTTTATAAAATTCGATCTTAATGGTGATTTACTTACAATTTTGCTCAAATAGGACTTGCGTTCTTAGCTTGCAATATGAAGTTGTTCTAACAAGTTATAATAATGTGCATGAGTATGGTTGTCTGTACCTCATATATTTAAGCATTGTTTGGCTAAGCTACGTGGATAGACATTCTCTATGACTTCTCTGGTTATTTGTGAACTCGTTACTATATTCTGGAGGAAGATAACCTTTGAGAGGGCACGGAACAAGCTGGATAATACAATCATTTGATGCACATATTTTGCTGAATTATTACTTGGATTCTTATTCTTCTCTTATCTGTTAGGCTCTGTTACATGCCTGTGTTGCTTGCTCACTCAAACCATCGTTTGAATGGATTGCAGCTTCAAACCTTGAAGATGAAAATGCATTATTGGTATTTTGAATTCTTTCATTGTATGATGTTACTTAACTGTTTTTATTATTCCATTTATTTGTTCGTTGTGGTAAATACTAGACTATCTCTTCTTATACAGGCACCTAAAGCACATGCTACAGCATGGGAAACCCTCAGAGTGAGATTTTTTTTACTTGATTATACTTCTAAAATTATGTCTGTATTCATATGGAATATTTTTGGTGATTGGAGAGGATTTACCTTTTATTTCCTTAATAAATGAAGTAAATTGTTTACAATATTTTAAATGTGTTTTTGGTATATGTTTGTTAATTACCTTAATGGTAGTGACTTTTGATATCTTTCTCATGACTAAATGGTTGTTTTTTGAGTGTTATTTATTTAATATGGACATCTAAATGTCTATATTATCTATATGATAATCTTGTCTAAAGTTGATATTTTTTTTGGCTCAAGGTTATTGAAGTAGTTTTTTATACTATCTTTTAATAACAAGATGTGATCCAATTTTGAGAGACATCTAGATTTCTACAAATGCTCTCAAAATGTTTCCTTGTAATAGTTATTTATCATTCCTGATTATTTGATATTAAAGTGCTAGTTAATGCAAAATCCATGCAGATTTTTCATGAACCAACTTAATAACTATTAAGCATCTCTGGCCCTTAAAGCTTATAGAAAATTTTATGGCATGACAAATTTACTAGAGCTGTTCATGCATTTTGGTTCCTGGTGGATTTGGTGACCGTGGAGTATCTGGAATGATATTGGCTGCAAAATATGCCAGGGAGAAAAAAATCCCATATCTTGGGATTTGTTTGGGTATGCAAATTTCAGTTATCGAGTTTTCTAGATCGGTACGTGCTCTTTTCATCTCGCTGTCTTATTCATACATGCATATATGAAGACATATGCATGGAGAAGCTCAAAGGCACTTTTTTTTGTGGAGGTTTTGGGGATGGAGAAAGCAAACAGTGAGGAGTTTGATCCTAACACACCTTTTCCTGTTGTAATCTTCATGCCCGAGGTACTTTGGATGATTATAATTCTATGGTACTTACATAACAAAGGTATATCAGTTTGGTTTGTTGAATGCAGGGTTCAAGGACCCACCTGGGAAGCTCAATGAGGCTTGGTTCGCGAAGAACATTCTTCCAAAGTTCTACTTGTGTTTCTTCAAAGCTGTATGTTATTGAATGAATTTACATTTAATTTTAGTATTACATCTATTTCTCAAAGCTGCATATATTGTTTATTTTTCAGTATGTTTCTCCTTTTTCATTTGTTTCATGTTAAGGACTAAAGAAATGTTCTCCATTGTCTAGATATGGGAACTCCTCCTTTGTGGACGAGCGACATCGTCATAGATATGAGGTATTCATTAGAAACTACATGTCTTTTTTTATCAAAAGCTGGCTTATTGTTTCTTTTCTATTGCATTGTTTGGTTTTTAACAAACATTTTTGTCAGAACTATTTTTTAACTCACCTCCTTATCTAAAAACTGGATTTTAAAACTTTTTCATATAAATTCAAAAGCTGCTATGCTATCAAACAGTATAAGGAACAAAGACCTGGGCAATGTTGTCGTCATTTCTAATATTATTGTATACAAAGACCTGGACTTACAGCTTAGCATTCTCTGATCTTAATCCTTGATTATTTTATATATTCATGAAAAAAATTTGTTAAAGGGGCTTCCATTGCTTCAGGTAAATCCAGATATGGTGAAAAAGCTTGAAACTGCCGGCTTAAAATTTGTGGGAAGTGATGAAAGTGGAAAGAGAATGGAGGTTAGATCTTATGGCTTATACTGTAAATGTAATCAAGCTTATTCCAAATGAAAATTCATTTATTTGGGACTTTGGCTATGAGGTAACAGATTGTAGAGCTACCAGGTCATCCTTACTACATAGGGGTGCAGTTTCATCCTGAATTCAAATCAAGACCTGGGAAGCCTTCTGCTTTGTTTTTAGGTAAAAATTTTGTTATGTCCTCTCTTGTAGTTGTTATTAAGTTTTTCTAGGATTTAAAGATGATCGCCTATTGTTGTTTTACAGGGCTTATATTGGCTGCTACAGGACGATTGCAAGCTCATCTTAACAACATGAATTGAAACAAGAATGCAGCAAGCTCCCATGATCATGAATTCATATTAGGCTTTTCCTTGGCTTTTAGGTTGTAGCGTTTAATTTGAGCTTGGCATGGGGAGATGCATAAAAAGGTCACTTGCCATTCTCTTTTACATGCCATCCAAAGTCTACTGCATTTAATTTGTGTTTCTGATTGCTGGTTATATCATACACTCTTCTGGTAATCAAATTGATTGGATTATGAATCAATTTTTGGTGATAAGATTTATTGGTTTTATCCAATTTTATGAAATGTAAAATTAGTTACTAAAGCTTGATTTCTACATGTAGTTTAATCTTGAAAATGAAGATGGTGATTTTTGTTGATATTTTATCATGATATAGTGATTCATGTATTTTTGTTAATATTTACTCCAAGGACTCAAGGGCACATATTATTCAATGGATTTTAATCAATGAATTGCATACAATAGGCTTTTTGACTCATTCAAAACTCTAAAAAAATTAAGGAGCATGATTTGAATGCTTACCCAAAAACTAAATGGCCATTAATTCAAGTATGTTATTGGTCATAAACAGACTAATTATTTACTATTTTGATTTAACATAAAGAATGAGTGGAAACAAAGTTTCCCCTAATCAAATTAAAACAACAAACAATCACCCTTCAAATACTAGTACAATTCAAAAAAACCTAAAATTCATTTTACCAGATAGTATAAATTAAAAAAATGCAGACAATGAGTATAAATAAATTAATAAACCAAAGAAGAATCCTTCTACAACAACCATACACAAAAGAAATTTATGTTTCAGCTCTTAATACAAGAAAAGCAAGCTTATAGCAACAGTTGAGTATAAGCCAAAGTAAAGGTTCATTCAGCAGTTAGTAGCCCTTGTTGCCTCGTATCCTTGCTCTCATATCAACCTAGAAGTTACATGTTAAACGTAGTCTTTAAACAAATCCAATTAAATATATACGATATGATATAAAGGGGGTGTATCCTTGGGTGATTGAACTAGTGTGAAAAAACTATCCAAAATTTGATCAAGTTTGAGCAGCGCAACTATATCTAAGCTTAACAAATTTCTATCAGATTGGTACCAAGAAGTGCAAAAAGAACCCAAGAACAAACAATTGATCCAAAATTGAACCAAAATAACGCATTTTTGTGAGTTGTGGTTAATTCAAGTTGGTCCCGGTTCTTAGATTAGGTTTGGACATTGTCCAATCTGCCCATCAAGTTAACCAAAAACACCCTGAACTGGTTTGAGAACATAAATAAATAGATAAATCAACATGCATGCCTGTAACTTGGGCCTTGATACGACTGTTCTGATGCTTTATCGACAAGAGAAAGATGCTGAGGTCCCAATCTACAATTTTATCTAGCAATGTCTATTATAAGAAGTTTATCATAGTAAGTAGCATGGTCCTTAAGAGCTTACTTGTAATTTATTAACATTGTTCTTTCAATATGGTTAGCAGGTGAACTTGCTTACTAGTATTTCCCCTCTTTGAAATTATCTTGTTGAAAAAGATTGATGAAATAAAACAATAATGGTTCAGCCCTGAGGCAAGTTCTTCGGTTTCCAAGGAAGTATCATGAGTAAACAATGAGTATCTTGAGCAAAACAAAAAAGGTGATAGAGAAGACGTTTAACCAATTCCTGGACATCAAACAAAACACCATCTTCTAACTTCTATAAACAATTACAAACAAAGAATAAATAAATATAGAGAAGTTAGAAGTTATTCTACTTCTTTGACAAAAAGAGGAAATATGGGCATGAATGTGCCATACAACATCCACTTGGTATCATGTGCATGGAAAGCCAAAAAAATGTGCTAAGTGTGAACAAAAAGGAAGTCCCATCACATCCTATTGTATGTCTGCTCTATGTCAAACTTGATAACTGTGCTACCAAAGGTAGAAGTAAAAGTTGCCCACGGTGCATAACCTCCTAAGCCGAGCAATAATTCTCTCTCGAGCCACTAATGGTCCATGAAGATTTTTCTTAAAAATAACAAATTTTTGGTGACTTTATTAATTATGAAATATATGCTAATTGGCCAAAACAATATCAACTTAATTGATGCCCCAATAAACTTCGAAAGGATCGAACAATCCCATTAACCCACAAGAATGCAATTGAATCCAAAATCATAAGAGGCGTAGTAAATTTCATCTATCAAAACTATGGTTATTAGTTGTTCAACCTATTTAATACAATAAAACATATGAGGAATAGTATATGATTTCATAAGCTCAATGACATCAAAGAGTTCCATGTCATGCTAAATTTATATAAAAACAATTGTGAACCAATATCATCTTTCATGTAGTATCATTCTCTTCCTTCTCATTGCCACATAATTAAAAAAACAATATCCTAATCACCATGAGAGAGCCATTTAACCTTGCCATGTTGTCATCGACATTTTTCAACTCCCAATAGAATGGTATTATAGTCAGCTACAAGACTAACAAGCAGGTATGCACATTGGCCATAAGTTCCTTTTCCATTGTCTCCTCTTATGAGTCCTTTTCTCAAGCTAACTTGTTAAGAAAAAGAGATGTACAATACAATTTTTATTTCAGATCTTATATACATTACAAGAGTGACCACATTTGTGATTCTACACAGAAGGCAAAGATGCCTTAAAAGGATGGTTCCCCAATTTGGCAAAAGCTTCTCAAGCACATTCAAAAAGAAAAACCAAATGTCCTCAAACTTCAACTAACTACCTTAGGCATTAAACTTGAGCTCAACAACTTGAAAGAGATGCAAGGATTGATTACAACCAATGGGAGTTAGGTGACTAAAGAACCAAAAATAGCATAACAATCAACATAGTTTTATTGCATCAAGTATACTTCTAATAACATAAAAAAGTTTTATTTCCCCTCATATTTTGTTTTTTGAAAAAAAAGGTCATGTTTTATGCTTCTCTTTTCATAATAGGAAATAAAATAAGATCAACTCACCCAATTGACACCATAATCTTTTAGTCACACAAGTCGGCACAAAGAATATTCTAAGACTCTCTTCCGACATAGTAGTCTACATTCGCATAAATAATGCAAAAAGTTTGTCTAGTTTTGCCAATATATGCCACTAAGGTGCCAACCAAATCCTTCAACTTCGACCAAATCATTGCCGAGTGAAGATTGTTGATGGGTCTATCAGCACTAATATGCATAGAATCAAATGTTATTTATAGAATAAAAATAAGTCGTTTTAGTAAAACTTTTTTGAAAAACGATATTAAAGATTAATGTATGCAACGATTAGCTTATTTTATTTTAAAAAGTACATGAGTGAATTGATACACACCTACTTATCTTCTATTAAGGTACCTTATCATTGGCCAAACTGCCTTGTTTCATATTAGAAGTATTGCAACCATAGTGTATATTAATTTGTTAATAAAATCAAAAGATGATTAAGAAATTACAAGACTTCAACTATCATTAAATTACATGGCAACAATATAAATGCATATCTTTTTGAAGAAGAAATTAAGAGCTTAATGATCAACAAAGTTTTTAGAGGTAAATTCCCAATCTAAGAAAAACTTCAACATAAAACTGAAATTGTACCAATATATATATGTTAGTAGTAAGAACTACAAACCAAGACCACCAAAAATTCTTATTCAAAGTAGTTGACATGAATCCTTTGATATTAAGATAATCATTCAAAGCTTAGAAAGTAATTTATAGCTCATATAAACTCTCTCTTTAATTATTTGGTTCACTTTAAACTAGCACAAATGAATTTCAACCAACATGGGAAAAATTGCTTCTAAGAGACATATGTGAGCTTTACCTTTGAAAATTTTATTTTGTGAGCCCTAGTTGTGGTCATTAATTCCTCAAAAGAACTATGATGATTGACACACATTTAACTTGGTTTAAAATATCATAAGAATTATTGAACCTTTGGTCTATATGTGATTTATTTAATTATAACAACACTATTCTCTTGTTATATTAATATTTTTATTTAAATATTATAGATTATGTATCTCAAGATTATATAGGTTAATGAACTAAAGAGTTTGGCCTTGATTTAAAATACCAACTAAAGACATTTGATGGGAATATAATAGACACTAAACATTTTGAACAGCTTGAAAAAGCAAATATGTGGAGACCTTTCTTTTTAAGTTTTTAGAATGTTAAGACTTATGATAATATACTTGAATTATTAAAACCATGAAAAGGTTTTGAGTAAGTGTGATAAAATCTTTTAAAAACAATTCTTCACTCAACTTATGCACAATTAAAACAAGCTTAGAGCATTCATATATAGCTCTTTACTTATAGAATTGCCATATTAGGGATTAAAAATGATAGGCTACATTATCTAAATATGTCCAAAATAATTAGAATGAATAATCTTGAAAATTTACAAAGTTAAATATAATATTTGATATGTTACTCCTAATATACAATATATTTAGTTCAACTTAGTAAGAACATAGGTTAAGAGAATGGTATGCTGAGTGGAAAAATATTTTCAAAACTTTGTGCACGGTACATTACACATAACGTATAATATGTTCAATTCAATTTATTTTGTATGCTGGGAGAACAGATAACGTATTGAGTGCTTAACCTAAACCTACGACTTGCATATAAGATCTTAATATTTAACATATAGTAGTTTATTTGGGTGTACTATAGAGTGAGCCAAGCCTGAGTATTAAGTATGATATATAAATATTTAATATAGACTACAATTAATACAAATTATAAATTAACATAAAATAAAAACTTTGGAATATATGTACGTTTAAATTATTCTTTATAAATAATGATTAGTATGACTAGATTCTAGAATATTTTAAAATGGTCGTTAGAGAGCCATTGAGGGTGCTTGGAATTATTGGAAGTCTTCTTAAGAATCCATAAAAAGTCTTCAAAGTTAGATAAAAAACTAATAATCAATTACAAATTATTTAGGAAATTTTAATACTTGTATATCATCATCTACTGTATACACACATTTCTCAACCATATAAGCAAGGAATACTTGAGCTAAGCTGAATATCCTTCTTAAGATTCTTCTTATAATGTTTTAATGTATTTTTTGATATTATAATTATATTGTTGGATTTTGTATTATTAGGTTTTTATATTGTTGTTTTTTTTCTCATTGTTGAAACTTTGCTCTTGGTTCTTTAATTGGTTTTTTGTCCATCTTGTTAGGATCTTTTAACTTAGTGATTGTAGAGTTCTTAGAACCAGTGTTCTATAGTATCTTTTAGCTTTGCGTGTAGAGTCCTTTGATGCGATATTTTATAAAGTCTTTTAGTCCGATATTTATAGACTATTAAATAAGTTTGAGATTTTGCTTACCCACCTTTACAAAGGATGTCTTTAGTATTTTCTTAACCTTTTAACCAATGAAGCACAAGATTTGATTTTGAATTAAATCATCTAAAAATCTTTTGTGCACATTCCTTATTATATTTCTCACACAAAGATCTTAAAGATTAACAACAGTTTTAAAAACAAAAGCAAAGATAAATAAGAACTGCAAAAAACTTTTGTCGTATTAGTTTGAGTATTTGAGATTTCAATCTTTTTTTTAATAATTCAGCCCCCCTCCCCCCCAATGTATGTTGATATCTAGCTCCCATTTCCAACATGGTTGGCAATGTTTCTTCAAAACAATTTTTTTTTCCTTTTACCAAACAAATTGGAAAAAGTTTTTCGACAACCTATGAATCATGGTTATCGACATTCTCCAGTGTTTTTTGATAATAGCTCCAAGCTCATTCCCTGTTGGCACTCAAAATTCCTAATTACCAAGCTTGTGTCATCAACAATCTAGTCAACAAGACCATTATGCCTTGTAATAATAGCTTAAACTCTAGGAAGCTTCGATAGTTATGCCAAGCATCAACCATTCAACCATTTGAAATGGCTATAAATAATTGACATGTGGAGAGACTTTTGGATCTTAGAGATCTATTGATAGATCTTTTTCAATCATTTCCAACATCATTATACTAGAAAAGATTAAGTGAACACCTTAGTGCTAGTTTGTAAACCTTTTTCTAGAATATTTTCTTTAAATTTTTTTTTCACATTTTATGTTTATTTTCTTTTCTTAGATTTAGTATGTCTCTATTCTTTTCCAAAAATTTGCCCTAACAACCTCAAAAGTAAGAATTACTTAGTTGATTTCCATAATAAGAGAAGAAAATGTGATTGAACTATTGGTAAACAATTTCACTTTCCCATATGTTGGCCACATTTTTTTTTTCACATTTTATGTTTATTCTCTTTTCTTAGATTTAGTAAGTCCATTCCTTTCCAAAAAATTTTCCTTAACAACCTCAAAAGTAAGAAGTATTTAGTCGATTTTCATAATAAGAGAAGAAATGAGATTGAACTATTGGTAAACAATTTCACTTTCCCATACATTGGCCACATTCAACAATGTGTCAATCACATGTTTAATTCTAAAAGGAAGGGAACATGACTTTCATTCTTAAAATTTTTATTTACATTAAAACAAATCTTAATGTATTAATCAAGAACATATCTACAAGTGCATGCCTAGAGATGGGATGCATGAAACACTGGGGATCTTATATTGATTCAAGATGCTTTCCATAACAAAGGGTAAACTTAAAAAAAAATACTTATAATGTTGAATTGAAAAAATAAATGTTAGTTGTCGCTCAATTCATGACTCGCACATGTGATAAGATCATTCGCAAAGATTTCTCACTTGCATTATACTAAAATTCTAATCTTCTTGGTATGTTTTAAGAAAATTTATATTCAAATTACTTAAGTTATCACCTACCTTTTTTTATTCATATCTAAACAAGATCTCTAAATTATGTCTATAATTAACTCAAAGTTTCTTAAAAAATGACACTAAAAAATAAGTTATGTTTCTAGCACCATGTAGATGGCTAAACAACAAGTGATAGAACTCAATATTGTAGAAGCTATGTTATTAGAGCACCTTTATCCTTTTATCGTCTAATGACATATTGATGATAACAAATACCAAATATAATTGAATAAACAACAATTGAATACAATGTAGATACTCATTGATACAAGAACTAGATGGGGAAAAATTGAATAGAGATATTCTCATAGCCAAGGGTTTGAGTTGTTAATATTTGAGAGGGATTTATTGATTGGAATCACTGAGATTGCATGATTGGAGAGTGAGCTAAAAGAAAGAGAGAGGATACTAACTTTTAACATGAAAAATAGTTTAGAATGGAAGAAAACATAAGAGGATGTGAAGTAATTCATTAAGTAGTCCCTAACAAAGAAAAATGTTACAAAGATATTGGATGAGAATGAAGAGGCCCATGGCCAAAAAAAAAAGATGCCTAATGGTTAAATCATAGCTATATGGTCATTTTTCGACACTAAAATTTAAGTACCCAATCTTTGAAGTCCTACTAAAAGCCATGATGGCTATATTTATACAACTCCTAACCCCTTAGGTTAGAAATTGAATGTTATCATATTGATCTCTCAAAAGACATTAAGGGTAATTGTGAATCTCTTATTTAGGCATTATGACATACCCATTATGACGAGTGTGAGCAATAAGGGTAATTGTGAATCTCTTGTTTAGACATTATGACATACCCATTATGATGAGTGTGAGCAACAAGCTTGGCAGATCACCAGTGGTCAACAACATTGGCATTTTCTTCACCAGGGCAACCTTCAATGGCATACAATCTTAAATGAGGAATAAATCAAATCTTTTCCTTGCCACCATGGATATGCTAAGATATTGCTGAGGTGATATGTTTGCCATCACTCCTTGTTTGCTCAAGGCCTTATGATGGCATTGGATCCTTTGGTTAATATCAATATCAAGTCCCTCTTAGTTGTACCAACCATTATTGTGCTCGATCACATATTGCATTTGAAATACCCTTATTTATGTGAAAGTCATAGCTAGCATGTCCATGTCAATATTCTGCCTTGTTCTTGTTTGATCAATGCAAGGCATCTTTCCACACTAGGAAACATATATATAAAATAAGAGAGAGCATGATAGGCTAGCCATCACTAACATTAACAAAAGCATGCAAGATGCCTATGGTTGTGATTCTTTCCTCTAGCCTTTTTCATCCACATGAGTCACTCTATTCAATGAACATGAAAGGGCAAACACACATGTTGACTAGATCTTACATTCATAGAAAAGAAGTGAGGCACCTACAAATGGGAGCATCACATGTAGACCCTTGAAGATTGTTTAAAACAAATTGAAAATTTATTTATTCCTTCATATTCTAGCATAATAGAAAAGAAACTCAAGCATAACCTTTATATAGATATATGTATTCAAATCTTACATACAGAGACCTATGTGTCATATAGAAATGCAAAATGGACAAATCTTACTGGTTTCAAGCAAAAGCTATGACTCTTAGTCACCTCAAGTACATATATTGCTTAAATTGCATTATAATAGATGCTTTTCATATACATTTTCTTGAATATAACACATTAGTTTTGAAAGTTTTCATATCATGTAGTATTAAAGCATCCAAAAACCCACCTATACCAAAAGATTAGAGGAATTTCAAAAGAGAGAATGTCATGGCAACATACCTGACCTCTCTTGCAGTTGAAGTAAGTTTCTCTTAAACCAATACATTCACTTGATATGGAAGGTTCTTTCTCCCCAGCACATTCCCTATAAGGCCTATTTTGAACCTGAAAAGCATAAGTTACTCAATGCAACAAAACAAATCTATAAGATATTTGTTAGTTTACCTTCAAAAAACTATAAATAATAGGCTGCGTTTGGAGTTGCAGCATAGTCCATTAAAAAATAGTAAAATAGTAAGTAGCAAAATAAGAAGTGTTGATTCATCATCTTTTACAAATGAGCTTTCCTTGTAGACTTGTGGCAGACCAAGGCATTAAAAATTAAGGCCAAATGGGAAGTTCCTTTGTGTACAATGCTAGGCTGCCACCATAAACTTTGGTGAGCTGCTACTTGTGTAGTTGTAGGACAATTTTAACCATAACTCAATGATTTCTATATATCAATCACATGAGCATAAATCACAAGGCGATTCCATTAGTGATTTATAAATGGTCCTCATGACAAGTAAATAGCCAATGGATCTAGAAGGGTAAAAGCATAGATTGTCTATTTCGAGCAATTGTATACTACCTTTAGTAAGAGATTAACTCCAACTAAATGCCATGACATTAAGATCATATGCAAGCAACTTTTTAATTTGCTCCCCAACCAAAGCTCTATTATAGACCCCAACAAATGAGCAAGAACTATTTATTTACAAGAAATCATTCATTGGTTCTCAAAAAATCTAATTGGATGGGGAGAAGGAAAAGAGAAACTACATCTAGAAGCATAAAAAAGATAAAATTTCATTAAAGGATGGGATAGATAGACTATTCCCTCATGTTGTTTAAAATACCAACTAAATTAGTATGTTAACACTAAGTCAGGTAATCTACCAACTACAAAGTACTGATAGATATAAAAAAAGACATGTACATGATGGTATAGATTATCTACAAAAATTTGTATATTGACATTCTCATAAGATGTATACATGTAGTCATAGAAATTTAAACAATATAGCAAAAAAAATTCAAAGTGCATCTTTTAAAATATTTAAGGTTGAAGTCATAAATCCAATCATAAATCCAAGCAAAGCTAAGCTATCAAACAACTATAAATAGGAATCACTAGAACAAATAGCATTAGTACATGTGCTTTCCTAAATGGAGCTTTCATGCTCATTACAAGAGTTGACTTGAACTCTAAATCATCAACCAAAACTCGGCAACTCAAATAATGTCTTCCATATGAGAAAATTCTCATCACCTATAACATCTAATATTGTTGACTTCTCCTTGCATAACATATGGACTCCTAAGTTAAAGATGAGATTATTATGCACGCCAAATAATTCTTTATAGTTGACATTTGTTCCCTTACATTGAATAGACCATTAAATACTCTAACTAAACGAGAAACATGGTTATACTTTAATATCCTTAAAAACAAATCTTGAAGTTTGGTAGCAAGTTCTTATGCATGATCCACCAAAAAATAGTCTATGATACTTCAAACTCATCAAATATTTATAGAAAAAATCTCCTTACTTTTATTACCTTAAGTTTCCTTTCAATTTTATTACTGAAGAAATATTTGAACAATTACACTCTTATAAATTTTTCTCAATAATTTCAAGGTTTAAAGGAGAGAGAGAGTAATTCAAAATAGAGGCATAACTTTTTTTCAAGGACCTATTGGCAAACAAGATAGCAACAATGATGCAAGGTGGAATTCTTTACCGCAGGCTCATTCATTAATGATAAGGGGATTGTGGTATAGACTGCTATTGATGGTGGCAATAAAATCAATATCAAGAAGAGCCTTTATAGTATCATTCATTTAAATACAAAATTTATGTGAAACGAAAATGCCTAATCATATGGTAACCAAAACACTTGTCATTCAGCAAGGAAGAATTTACTAATGATGGTGTGAGATTGGACTGTGAAGAATGCTCCAAATGGATGCCAACTTAATTCAAAACAAAATGATTGACATATGAGCTTCCATAAAAAAAGTTTCAAAAAATGATTGACATGTGACAATGGATACACTTGTTTTTTACAAAGATGAAATCATGAGGGAAAAGCCAAGATGCAATGAGGTTTCATAGCATATATAGGAGAAGATTTAGCATAAGTGAAAGATAATTTAAAAGAACATTGATCAAATCATCATGGAGGTTATCTATAATAAGCCTCTAAAAGTTGAAACTAAATTTACATACAACACTTGAAACCAATAAGGAGAAAACTAAAAGAGCCATGATTGTCCCTCAACTCATATAAGAAAACATAATCCATTAATTACAATCACCATAATAATAGCAACATCATAATACACTTGCTTAATAACTCTAAATTCTAGGACATAATCAAAGTAAAAGAGACTAAAGTGCCTAAAAAATGTTCTAGAAATAGATTTAAACTCATAAGTCAGCATACAAACTAACCACAAAGTATGTTGATGCCCAATGTGAAAACCCTTATTTTTGCAAATATAATGTTACATTTGCTATGCTGATTGTATTGTACAATCATCTCAAAAATAAGTTATGATCATATGGTAGCTTATGTTCACTCCCCAATTTGACTCGTGTGCTCTTCTAACCAATAGGCCAACATGCCTAGTTTCTAGAACATCCAAATGGGCCAAAATAAAATAAAATTACAATGGGTAATACAAAAGCATCACTAAATAAACATATTAATTTTGCTTCTGACTCTTTATTTAGCCAATCTTGCACCAAGTCAACAATGACCTTGAACAACAAAAACCATGCTTCTACAGCATGAAACATAGTGTAGCATAAGCGTTTGCTCATTTTTTGTAAATAAAAAAAGTTGTGCTTATGGTACACTGTAGGACATGTGTCATGGAGTGATAAATTAGTTTGTTGCTCAATACGTTTAAACATTTTCATAGGATATCAAACACAAATGTTTTATCTACACATGTTAGCAGCAGAGTTTTACCTTATTTAATACCTTAGCTCGATCATGCCTATCTCATGCTCATGAGTACTTTTTCTGCAGTTGATTTAATAAAAAACGAGTTACTGATAGATAATCAGTGTTTCTTATTGAACAACACTCCACAAAAAGTGCTGACAACTCTTCTTATAGCAGATAAAAATGCTATTGACCAAGAATTTTGAAATGGAACAAAACAATTTGAAGGCCAATGCCTGAAACGACTGCAACTTTGAGATTGATATTGCAGAAAAAATAAAGACCGATCCTTCATTCGTTAATCCCTAACTCCAGAACAAATTTGTCAAACTGGATAAACTGATTAGGTCTTTCGTGACCAAAGATCCAAAATGACAATAGAACATGCAGCTTGAAAAACCTCTTCTATATAGTGCTAATTGCGAAATCCTATCCCACAAGATGCAACACAGATAGGTGCTCCATGTCAAATGAATCCAACAATCAAACATGGGGAAATAGAAACTTAAAACCACAATGTTTTTTGTTTTGTCCTTTTTTTTTTTTTATGAATTGTGGTTAATACAGAATGCTCTCACCTTCACGCAGTCTGTTTCGCTGAGGCATTTGACGAGCTCCATGGCCAAGCCCTTGCAAGACTTCGACATTCACCTCTATTTTTACTAGGTTTCAATCGTTTTTAGAAAATACTTCGGTCGAGTAAACGGAAGAAATCAATTACGGGCGTAAACAGAAGAGAAGCTTGGAAAGAATTCGAAATAATTAACACGTATTGAATTCCTAGAATTACCTCCCAAATGATGTTGTTCATAAAAATAGAAGGTTAATTGCTTTATATTGATAGTAGTTGGAATATAATATAAAAAATAAAATAAATATTTAAAAAATATTTTTAATGAAATATAAACATTGTAATTATAAAAATAGAATAATTTTGATTTTTTTAAATATGATTTAATATTAACATATTTCTAAATGAAGTTGTGTTTCAACTGTTAAACCCATAAGAAATGTTTAAAGGTGTTTTGATCATGATAGTTTGATTGAGTCAGAAGAGTTTACACGATGATAGTCATATCAAGAGAGGTTGAAGGATAGATGACTCAAGCTATTAATGTAAAAGATTTAAAATATAAGGTTGGGATTTTGTAAGAGTTTAAAATTGTATGTGACTCAATTACATAGCACATATTCAAAATCAAAATCATGCATCTTTAGTTTTTTATTCTCATGACAAAAAGATAATTATTCTCAAAACAATTGTTTTTTTTTTCTAATTTTTATAAAAAGTAGCAAATATCATTCATCATCTAAGAATTAGTTCTCACAACAAAAATAAGTACCCATATATTTAAACTAAATTAGCTAACATAATAACTTGATCTTATAAGCAAAACCTAATATATGATATATAAAAGAAATGAAATATAAAGTTAAAAGCTATGTCATTCTCTTTCTTAGTTTTCAATTCGAATTCTATATTATGCATCATTTCCACCTATGAATTTTAAGGCGAATAAATGATCGAGTAAATTGACACTTAATAAGTGGGCAAAAACTACATATATCTCAATGCAAAATGTTATACATTTTTTATTATCTTATATGCTATGCCTACTAATACGTCCATATGAAATAGTAAAAACATTTCATAATAATGAAATAATATATTAATTAAATTTCAATGTAATAATTTATTGGCTCTTTTTAAATTAATCATTTGTCTTTTAAATTTATAATTCTCATTAACTCATTTGTCCTTTTTAATTCTCAATGTTTCGTTGACTTTTAAATTTGTAAAACTCTTTTGGTTCATTGACCTTATCCATCATATCATAATATGCATTCTTATTGGCCATTTCTAACATAAATAATACCTTGTGATAAATTGATAAAATATAAGAGCTCTATCTAGTATGATTAACACCCTTTAAGTTTTTGGTTTAGTTGATTTAAGCATGAATAAATTTTGTTTATCTACTCTTTTTTATTTTTTAACAAATTCCATTAAAAGTTTCCTTTATTATTATGAATTGTTTATTTATGCTAGTAACCATGACAAAAATTAATACAACCTTCTCATATTATATAAAAAATATATATTAATTAATTTTCTAAAAATAAGCATATGAAGTAAATCATTATGATTCTCAGCCAATATTAATAAATGTGATATACATTATAATAATTGTCACCTATGTAATGAATTATATTAAAGATGAAATTTTAATGGATCACTAATTAGTATACAACGATCATAAAGTATATGCATAGAATTCATAATGTGCTTACTTTGAATTTGATGGTTATGCCTGGGAGTTGAATTCTAGTTAGTGTAATATAGTACCCCTAATTTCTTATAAGTATAGGTATGAAATTGAATATCATTATTTTAAATTCCTTTTTGTTTTATTTTAAATTACCCTTATTTATTTTAGTATAAAAAGTTTTGATTTATGCACACACACAAACACACACACACATATATATATATATATATATATATATATATATATATATATATATATATATATATATATATATATATATATAATAACCATGACATTATAAAGATGTTTTCTTATTTGAAAAGAACTAGATATTTTTTTTATTTTTCTTTCTAATAAAAATAACTATATTTTGTACCAAGTTTACTTCAAAAGTTTAAATAGTTCTCACAATAAAAATAAGTAAATATTAAAACAAAGTCTAAAATAGGTTACCTATTATAATAAATTAATCTCATGATAATAATCCTAATATATAATCACGAAAAAATTATAAACAAAACCATAATGATATGTCATTCTCTCCCTTAATTTTTCAATTTCGTTGATGTGTTTCATTATTACTTGTAATGTTTTAAGTAAAAAAAATGGTTAAACCAACACATACTTAATGGTAAAATTTATATACAAGTCATACAAATCATTATGAGTTTGAGACAACCACATGATAAGGTCAATAAGCATATATTAACATGATAAACTAATATAAAGAAATGAAATAAAATAAATAGACATAACATATCCAAATAATTTGAGACCCTTAAATTATTTATTTTGTTTTATCTTCCTTATTTACTTATTTATTTCTATAATCCATATAATTTCATATTTTTTCTAAAGTATTAGCTTTTATTATTTGAAAAAATCGTAATTATTTTTATCCAATATGTCGAATTCTTTTATGATGACCTATCTCACCACATCACAAATTAAATCTAATTATTAAATTCTAAGCCCTTAAAACTCTTATTTGATGTAGGATAAATTAGACTTTTATTAGGGTCTAATTTAAAAACTATAATATTAGAAATACTCAATAGATTATTTGAGAATATTAAAAGATACTATATACTAATTAGGGTTACGTGACATATGCGACATTTTAGAATTATTCAAACATTAGTGTCCGAAATTGTAACATGGATTATTGAGTAGGTGCCAACATGTTAAGAATTAAGCATAAAGTTCTATCGAGCAGTTTTGTCAAATCTAATTTCATACATATAAAATAGATAATTTAGGACAAACTCTATATAGAGTACTTTAATAAAAAAATAACTATAATTTTATATTATTATCTAAAAAATAAAAATTATAGAAAGAGTGTTTTTTTAGTGATGTTAGCTTATAGTTTTCTTTGAAGTTGGTGTGTGGAACACAAAAAATGAAAAAAGGTAATGAGATGAAGGTTTGGGTTAGTGAAGAAGCTTAACTAAATGAGAAATAAGATAACAGACAAGGATTTGGAGCTTTGTTGAGGAGGGTGGTGGTTTGGTGGTTTGATAAAAAAAAGTGAAGGGTGTTGGAGGAAGAGAAAATTTATTTGGTTATCAACTCTTTTAGTAGAAAGTATTTCACCTTCGATCATTGTCTCTCACAAGGAGAGAAAAAGTTGGAATTTCTATAACTAAAGTTGGATACATGTTCTTTGCTCACAAAAGTGGAAACATACAAATAAGAAAAGTTTTATTCATCAATAACAACATTATAAGCCTCTCTCATTTATAGATGAAAAAGAGCTCAATAATTATATAAGAAAAAAAAGAAAATTAAATATACCTAAGGAACATATCATAAGTATATAAAAAAGAGAATTAAATATACTTGAAATATAACATAAACATGAAAAATGTGAGAAGTTAATATAGGAAAAGATAATTTTGGAGTTGAATTACTTAGGAATCTAAAAGAAATCTTTAAAATTTTAAGATATTGACTCCAAGTGAGCATATGAAGTTATAATATTGGAGTTATACTTGAGAATCTAAAAGAGATCTTCAAAATTTTAAAATATTAACTCAAAGTTAGTCAACCACATTAAATATAAAATATAAAAATATATAAAATTTTTATAGTTTTAAGATATTTAACTCCAAGAAGGTCAACCACATTAAACAAAAAATATATAAAAATACATAAAAAAACAATGACATAGAAAAATTATGCAATCATGCAACATGACGATCGAATATCAATGATGTTGCAACTAGGATACCAACAGTAGACTACAGTTGACAGCAGTTGGAGGGAGGGTGGCTGACGGGCAGCCAAGTGATGTAGGTAACTAGGGAGCATCAAGTGGCCTAGTGATGATAAGTGACCAGGTGGTGTTGGGCAACTAGGCGACAGCAATAAGAAGCAACAAATGACTAAATTATGGCAGACTACTGACTATAACAGATGAGACACGCATAGTAATCGACATTGATGATGATATTAGACTATAAAATATTCTTGGATAAACATTGTAAAAATAGTGGAGATAATCATAGAAAAAATAGAGTATTATAATCGACCCTTATAGTTGACAAAAATGACTAATTAAAATAGGATATAGCTTTAGTATGGCTTTGAGTTCGAATATGATTAGTACGATGTTAGTGGGTATGTGTTTGTGAGCTAATATATGACACTTCTGTAAGTTTTACATTTCAAATGGACATAACTCCCCTTATATTTTATTTATTTTTTAATATACAAAAATCACAATTTATATACATCAAATGTATCATCCCACATAATTTACATACAAATCACAAACTAAAAATACTATAATTGTCTATACAATTATATATCTACATTTATATAGTTTCATTATTATTTATTATATCATTATATATAAATTTTAAGTATATGATAAATATAAGAAATATCATATAATTTACAAAGTCATTTTGGTATAATTTTTTTTTCAAATTTAAATTCTTTTCCATTAGTAGTTTTTTGTCTTATATTCTGATTCTAATATACTTAAAAGTTAATGTCAAGAAAAAAGTTAAACCAACTATCATAGACTTAGTATAGTTTCATACAATGAATTTTTTTTTATTTTTCTATTTTACTTTGTATTTGTATATATTAATATTAGGAGGCATTTTCACAAAGTAAAACAAAGTATGCCTCGAAATAATACCTGGGGCAGGAGATTCAATTAACTGGGATTCAGAAGATGAAATTTCATCTCTACCATCAATAGGTTTAGTTAGAGCATTTATGACCCAACCCAAATAAGCCTTGCTCATAGGGACCTGAGCAATTTTTCCTATTGCTTTTACAAAACTGCCCTCTTATACTACATCTTACAATAAATATATATGTGAACAAATAAAGTTTTAGGACATGTCACATGTAATGTTTAAATCACATGAATCAAATCAAAGAATAAAAAATTAAAGCTACATTGAAATTTAAAATATAATAAAATCATAACATATTAGAAAATTATCTCAACCATAAAAAAATAAATATACACATGCAATTACTCATTTGTTTTCATTCTTTTTTCTTATATAGTCTTATTTATCAACACATTTTCAAATAACTAAATAAACCTAACAATGGTTATATTATTACTCATAATTTTTCTTGAGTTAAACAAATGATATCTTCTTTTTAGTTAACTTAGTTATAACAAAAATTTCAACCATGTGATACGTTGTAAATCTTAATCATGTAAAACTTTGGTATCAAAATTTCACAATAAACAACTAACCATATGCAGTTTAAACAACCATGACATAATTATTCTTACACATTACACAAGCAAATCATTTATATGCACACAAATAATATAACTATCACACTTGTATGTTCAATATCTCAAATTATTAATTCTTAAATTTTTTAAGTTAAGTATTATGTAAGACTCTTATACTAAGTCATATAAATATCATTAAATATTGTATCAAATATACACATATAAATTATGTTATAGTACTTACCTCACCTCAAGAAATTTTTTGTTCCTTATGGATAATCCTATGGTTACTCAAATTCCTTATTTTTCAAATTCAACATATTAAGCAACAATCACTTAGCATTAAACAAGAATTTTGCATAATTATAATTTTAATAATTATATATTAAGGGTTGCACAAACTCACCTTCCTAATTAGTGAAACTTTTTTATTATATTTCTTTTTCTCTTTCCTTTTTTTTATCTCTCACTCCTTGATTTTATCATTTCTCAAAATCTTAATTTTATAATCTCTAATAATTTTCATTTCAATAATTCTAATAGTAAGGCAAAAACTTGATTATGACTTAATCTTAGTAATCCTCATCAAAGATTGGGGAAATTGAGAGCAAGAATCAAAATTTTTGGTTAAAGGAACTCATGAAATCTTTGTTGTTATTACTATCGAGCTGTCCATGGCCTCTCTCTCTCTCTCTCTCTCTCTTCTCACATTACAATCACATTGAAATTCATTGAAGGACTACTTATCGTCAATGAGAGGGAATCCTTATGTTTTGCTGGTGATAGGTTTTGAAGGTGAATGTAGTATCAGGTACGGAATGGAACTTGAAATCTTATAATTAAATATTTCTTATTATTTTAAATAATCCATAAATTAATAAATATTAAATTGTATATTTACTTCTTTTAATTTTAAAATTTTGTAATAATTTTGAACAAACTCTAATTGAGAAGAAATAAGCATAGCTTCAAAAATTTACTATAATTTCAGACAAACTCTAATTGAGAAGGAATAAGAATAACTTCAAAAATTTGTAATGGTTTCACAAAAATTCTGATTGAGAAGAAATAAGCATCATTAGATTCATCTTGACAAACATCATCTAATTTTATATTTATTTTTATATTTTAGAATACTTTACTTTTCATTGATTTGACATACTTTACATGTGATCTCTCACTAGCTTCACCAACCTCGAAGCTTCCTTTCTCATTTATTCCTCTTTCTAAGTCGCTTAAATTGGAAAACATCTAACTTTTGACATTTTACAAAAAACTTGGCTAATCAATTCTCTTCAAATCCTTACAAACTTTCTTTGTTACTTAATTTCTCAATCCTAAGCTAAAAACCCCTTCCTACCACCAAAATCTCTTTTTTATAAGTTCCAATTTACATATTTGTATTTCATATTAGTTGATGTTCAATTTCCCCAAATCACCAGAATCATCAAATTACTCTATGAAGGTTTCTCTTATGTGGCACTCTATTTAAGTCTCATGTCATTTCACCTATTGGCAATGACTATTTTATATGGTTCCAATCATTAGTCATTAGGAATATAGATTCATGATTTACGAATTTAAAAATATTAAATTTTTAAATAAAATATTAAATAAATTTAATTTCTTAAAACTTTTAATCTAATGGACTCCCATAACATTTATGGGAAAAATTAAAGTAAATTTTTCATTAAACTCTATCATCCATAAGTTTTTATAAATTTTTAATATTATTTAATATTTTTAATATTTTTATCTTTCTAAAAATCATATAAATACTATATTTTCTAGAAATATAACCTCCAAGATATATCAAACTTTCACAAAATTATATTGTTAGACTCCAAATAAAATATATTCTTTTTTATAATTGTTCCAAATTATCTAATATCATTCAATAATTTAATAGTTTTTCACTCTTAAAATAATTATAATAACATTTTCTTATAAAATTACCCTCTATTTTATGATCCAATCAAATTTTAATTTTGCAAAACTTGTATCATAAGATCTTTAACAATTTAAAGTTCCATATTTAGCATTGTCATCCTTATTAGAACTTTTAACCCTTTTCTTCAAATAACTATGATTTGTTAAAAATTTTAATAAATTCTTAAAAAATTATAATCGCCATGAAATTGCCAATGATTAATCTACTTGCTTTTGAGGATGATTGAGATTTCTCATTGCATCTAATCTATTATCAACCATGAAGTTATGATCTCAAGAAGAAGAAAAGGAGGCGAGAGAAAGTTGAAAAGGGAAAATTAAAGTTTGTGAAGCTAGATGAGGAGAGTGAAAGAGAAAGATGAGAGAAAAATCAAAAGGGGAGAATTAAGAAGCCATTTCAACAATGAAAATCAACGAGTTCTCTCGTCTTAAATTAATTTTTTTTTGTTGTTTACTTTTGAAACCTCATTTTTTTGTGGGATTCATGAATCCTATGCATAATAGAGTTTATTACTTTCTAATAGGTTGAATTCAAGGAAGGGGAGAATGTCAAATATGAGTATCAATGATTGGGCATAAAAACAAAAAAAAAAGAAAAAAGATTTATGTTTAACAATAAGATAAGCATTTTTGCATAATTGTTTTGTGCATCTATGTGATACATTATTGTTATGTTAATAATAGGTAGACTACATGATACATACATGTATAAGATAGATTGAAATAGAAAATTGTATGAAAACTACATAGTTGATGTGTCTATGCTATTATTTATTACTATCATGCTAAAAGTAGTCAAACTATTTAATTGTTAATTGCATAAGTTACATAGAATGTTTGTAAGTAAATAATATGGTTGTTTAGGTAACATTTATGTTGATTAATGTGATGAATGTGTAAGATCATATGCCATGTTTAAAAAAATAAATAATACATTGAATGATATGATAAATGAATTACAATAATATGTTTATTATGTGCATGAGCAAAGCTATATGTTGTGGTTAAGCACGTGTATTAATAATACTTTATTACTTGCATGAGATTAAATTATATATCAAGATTTATGCATGTATATAAATTGTTATATTTTTGATACAAGTAATGTGTAATGACACTATTGAAATGATAAGAAAAACTATTTAATGATTTGTGAGCCATATAATACGCACACACACAAGTTGAAAAGTGCTTGGGTGGCTAATAAGTTACACGAAATATGCAATGAGAAAAAATGCTGAAAATGTTATGTGCTTGATGAGATGAAAAATAATAAATTACATTTTTAATATAATTAAGTAAGCTCGAGTATGATTATAAATTTACTATTCAAAAAAGATAAGATCAGAAGATTCACCTAGTTAAAAGGAAATGATGTTTATAAATAAGACAATATTAAGAAAAGGATGATGATCATGAGAATGCATATATATATATATATATATATATATATATATCTGTGTGTGTGTGTGTGTACCATATTATTCTTTAATTATTATGATGAAGCTTGGATTGATTATGTAATAACCCTTACTTTTACCTAGATCTAAATAAGAGAAACCCTAAAATCAAGCAAAAGGGATGGTGCTTAAATATGTTTGACATGATAAAATTCATTTTATATTATACATAAAAATATTAAAATAATAATAAAATCTAAGAAAGTGTGATATCATTTTAAACTTAGTCAAAATAGTATTTGATCATATCAATTAAAAGAACTATTTGAGACGAACTCAATGCCATTGAGTTTACAATTTTTGAAGACATAAATAATAAATTTTGAATTTTTAAAAATTTGAATATAATTGTAATTTTTAAAATGCCACTTAGAGTATATTTGTAATTTTCAAAATTTTAACTTAGGTCAAAATAATTTATAGATGATAGATTTATGAATAAGTGAAAGTTGATTACGATATGATAGATTTATAATTTTGAGAATTTTATTATTATAATAATTGGTTTATTGGAGGATAAATTTGTAAACAATAAAATATTGGAGAGGAAAAAATGTTAATTTTCATGATTAGAGTTTCCATTAGTTTCTAAAGACATTTGATGTAACACAAATAATTAAATAAAAAATACTTTTATTGTTTACACACTTAATTTGATTGCATGTACATTTTTCATTAATCTCGTAAAATTTTAAACTAATAATGATGACTATTAACATGCTTATAAAAGCTGACGGGGGAGAGTTTGCTTTTAAGTTTATATGTGCAAAGGTTGTTCGGAGCTTAAGGAGGTGGTGTCATAAAAAAGCTAAGAAGTGTCACCAAGAACCTACAAGAGGAGATAAGCTGAGGAGGTTACCAAGTAGGGCATCATTATTGTGTTGCAATTTTTAACAAGTAGAAGAAAAGAAGAAGCTCAAATAAAGAGAGCAAACCTTTGGAAAGTAGTAAAAGTTGAGGAAACTTTAGGAAAACTTTGTTGTAGCTTAAGAAGGAGATCAAAAGTAAGAAGAAAAGAAAAAAGTCTTTAATAAAGGGAAAGCTTGGGAATAGTAGAGTCAGTTTGAGGTAAGAGTTTAAGAACTATTTTCATGAATTTACTTCATTTTTATGTAAATAAGAAAATATTGCCATGTTGTAGGTTGAGTAATAAGTGTGGTTAAGGTAGCATGAAGTTATTTGGCTGTGGCTTGGAGTGTATCCAAGAGGTGAAACTCATTGATGTGTACCATATGAGTAAGGTACAATCAGTTAAAAAATTGTGAGGTGTAAAGGGTTATAAAAATACAATGTTAAATTGTATAGGTTCTTTAAGAAAATCATACCTGACAATTTCCTAAGTCATATTAGTATGAGAAGAATATGAGTTACATATTAAGCTATTGGGTTCATTTCATAAGGATGATATAGGTAGCAAACTTGTACGATGTGTTGTGTTATTGGGTTGATTGTATAAATGCAAAATGGATATTGTGTTTTGTTATATATATGGCTATATTAGTACGATTATGGAGATTGTATTAGATGATCTTTCAAGGGTTTAAAGACAAAGAGTTCGTTAATTTAGGTGATTAGGATCACACATATCTACGATACATGAAATAATGTTGTAATATAGAGATAGAGATTTAATTATGGTATCAAATGAGTCTGTTAGAAAGATCATACAGAGATTCTTATATAGAAGAACATATAATATGATTAAGTTGATCGTATTGAACAATGAGTCCAAGTTATGAATAAAATGACTAAATCTGAAAAAAAAAAGATTATGATTAGGCTTATATGTTGAATAATATCGTAACGTATGATGTTTAGGTGATAGATTAATAATTATAACATATAGAATGATCAAGGAGATTGTAATGTGCAAAGTGATGAATAAAGTATTTATTATATTATACGAATAGAGTATTGTAGTACTATAACTAGTTAACAAGGTAGTAAGATGAAGAGAGAATGAGAGAGAATGAGAGAGAAACAGAATGGGAATTACATAGTACAATGTAAGGGATTATATTGTATGAGCATTGAGTAATAATAATAAAGTTAACATAGAATAGGATAGTATAATATGATCTTAGTGATCAGAGTGTGCTTTTAGATGAAATATGAGTAACAAAAAGTGTTGGTTATAGGAATCAAATAGTATGATCAAGGGATTGTATATCTATGATATTGTTCATAATGATTATTTTTGTCAGGTCATATGATATGATTGAGAAATCATACAAGTGTGATCCTCGACAGCAACTTATTAGTCTAAAAAGAATTAATAAGATTTTAATTACTTACTAAATATGTTACATACAAAATATATATTAATCATTGCACATATATGATATTTTGAAAAATTAAAAAAAATTTAGAAAGTAAAAAAAATATTCTACTCTTAAATTTAGGTAGATAAACTTAGTAATTATAATATTAATATATTAGTAAATTATTTTGTGTTATTTATAAAATGATATTCTTTTTATCAAGAATATTAGAATGTTTTTTATATTATTTTTTATGTAAATATGGTACAAGTGATTACTTTCTTAGGTTTTCATATTCTTATATCATATTTTTATTTGACATATTATTCACATGTTGGTCTTTTATGATAATATATACTTAGATATTTTATATGAAATTAATGATATTAATATATAACATTGTGACAACAATCTCACTAGCCTTTTCAGATTTTAGTGCTATGATATTTATTTATTTTTTCTCAACATTTTGAAAATATGCAAAGATCATTCTTTATTCTTCATAAAAAAATTATAGTACAAGAAAACCTTTATTTTTTTGAAATTGAGTAACAAAATTAGTTTTTACAATCAAGTGAAAATATAATAACAATGTTAACAATTTCTTACATATCCTTTTTTCTCAAATAAAATATACATAAATATTACACGTCTAATGACAATTATAATATCTTCTAAATATTTATATGCTAACTCTCACTCTATCTCAATAGCCTAATAAAGTGTCTTCCTTTGATAAGAAGGTGTTATACTAAATAAGCATGAGTAAATCAACACTAGTTTAGTGACAAAAGTATATAATATATTATAAAATAAACATTCTTAAGTAATGACATGCATAGTTGATGTCAAAAACAATATAAATCAATAAAATATATATTATATTTCTTTTTTTTTGTTTATTTGAAACCTAATTTTCTTTTTAAAAAATTATATTAATTTATTTTATCTTTTTTGTATATTTAAATAATTTATTCAAAATTACCTAATAATGCCTCCTTAGTAATACTAAAAAAATATAATTTTGAGTAATGATCTTACTTATAAAGAAATATTATTTTAGATAACAAAACACTTACTTTCAAAAAAAATATTATTTCACATAACAAGTTCACTTTAAAATACTATTATTGAAGTTTCATCTCTTGTTTATGCTACATTACTTTGTTATCAATATTTGTTAATCACCCATTTTACTTTTTAACATATGTGACATGATATACATTTAATATATAACTAATAAAAATATATAATAAAAATACATATCAACATATTATTAAAATAACAATAGTAAGCATCTCTAAATGTGTCTGACCTATAATATAAAATATAACAAATCATATATGTCATGAACAAATTTTGCTTATGTAAGTATCTTCTATTTATTCTTTTTCACTTATTATTTAAAGTTTATAATCTAGTATTTTTACATCACATCAAATCATATATATTATGTTTAACTTTTATCTATACAAGCATCTTTTTTTATATCATTTGAGATTTTTAACCTAGTATTACACATCACATTAAATCATATATACCATGTACAAGTTTTTTTATCTTTTAAAGCTGAGTGATGGTCTTACCTAGGCTCAAATCTTGCTTAATTTTCTCAATTGTTATAATACCTAAACTATGTTGATCTCAATTTCATTTTTGTTTCTTAATAACTCATTTTCAAATCTCTTGAGAACATCTTTACTTACTTTCTTCTTTTTTTTATTATGGTCGAATGATGCATCTCTTAAATTCTCTAACAAAAGCTTTTTAAATCATGGTCAACATCTTATTTATACTTACTTTCATGACTTTTTAAATTCTGAACCTTTTAAATGGTTCTAATAATTGTGTCCAATCATTTAGATGCCTTTTCTCCTTATAATATTTCATTTATATAGGGTTTTCATCAATTAAACTTGCTCTTATGTTAATTTTCCTAATCATTTATTAATTTAAGTTTTAAGTATTTTTATTTTCTATTAATTATACAAATATGATAACTATATTCATATTACATATTTCTTAATCTTGCACATAACTATCTTAATTTTTCTTGTCATACTATTACGATCTCACTATCATATTAGTATGAGATTGTCATTCCTTATATATTATACAGTTGATTTTATTTTAGATGTTAGCCTTTATCTTATCATATCGTATGTTATTAATCATTGTATTATATAACTTTCTTCAACTAACTATTCGTAAGTACTCTTACTACATTGTATTATATAATATTTTTTGTAATACTTATATGATCCATACCTTATATCTTTTATCAAGTCATAACCAATGACACTCCTATACATTATGCTCTTATGTCCAAATCGTACTATGATAATTATTTTAAGGTTTCCTTCTTTTGACACATTTACATTGAACTCACTTTATCTTCTCATCACATAATCATATGGTAAGATATACCTCAATTGTATTATATGATCTAATTTCTTTACAAACTCTATCCTTCACATCATCAAACTAGTACATTTATATTATCATACTTGTATAACCAAGTGTTTGCTCCACACTCTTTCGACTTATATGTTCATGTTTGTTATACTTTATGATGTATTATCTATCAGTTACTTGTTCTTTATGCATTAATATCCTAGCATGATGTTGCAATAGTCATGTATAATCCTCAATCTACTTTTGTGTATATTTATACTTGTCTTATGTTCATACTTTCTTTTATTTGATCATACCATACTATACTTTATTATCATAATATGTGATAACTCCTTAACTTATTTGAATACTTGACCCATTACCAACTATGCTTTATTGTACTTATATGTTGTCTCAATTATACTAGTAACAAATCTCATTTATGAATTATTACCTGATTGATTTTCTCACTTGATTATATCATATGATACTATGATATTACATTATATCATATCTTGAATATCTTTAAAAATTTTTAAAAAAATTATAAAAAATTCTTAAAATATTTTTTAAAATAAGGTGTATGAACTTTAAAAGCTTTGAAATAAAAATTGAACATATATTGATGAATTACAATGATAATTATGTATAAAAAGAAAATACAATAAAAGAGATATCCCAAAGTCGTTAGGTGAGTAAACTAAATAATTTTGATTTAAGTTGATTAAATTATAAAATTACCTTAAAATATTATTATGGAATATGTTGTAGTGTGACCATACCTCATGGAATATATCTATTTTTGCATATGTTTTTACCATTGGGATAACATATATATATATATATATATATATATATATATATATATATATATATATATATATATATATATATATTTATTTATATATATATTGTGTGTATGTATATAAGTTTATATATATTATAAGAATTAAAATATAAGATAAGAAAGAAATGAATGAAATGAAAACAAAATAAAACAAAGATAGGGAAGGGATTAAAAGCTTATTGATCGATTTAATCACAAAAATAAAATGAGAATATGATGATATTTCTTCCATGATCTTGCCCTATATAAACTAATAAAACATGATAAAAACAATCAACATATAAATTATTAGGTAAATTAAAGATAGAAGCATAGAATTAAGAGCATTAATTAAGTAAAACCAATGAAGATTATGAAAATACTATGCAAATTTCAATAATCAAGTTTGATATGATTAACTAGAAATAGCATTGCACAACATTTATTACCACAAAATATGAAAAGTAAAAAACTGAACATTAATACACATTTGTAAATAAAATATAAGCTATACTCATATACAAAAACTCCCTATCTCTTTTACATGTCTTCACAAGTGCATGATACTCTCACCATAAGGTCCCATAATAGCATCTAAGAACTCCTAGTTTTGTGAGTATCAATATCTTAACCTATAATACAAGCAAGAAATGAGCATACTATGCTTAGTAGAAAAACTAATAATTGTAGATAATAAAATGTTATAAAAAGGCATAAATAAAATAGAGTACTAAATCAAATAATACTTGATATTCTCTACAAATAGAAATACAATGTTAATGTATCTATGCCCATATGTATCTAACTCATGCATATATATAATCATTGTATAGTATATATTATATCATACTTTCTTTTTTCTTTTTTATGTTTAATTTCATTTAGTATTTTCTTATTTTTTTTATTCTCTTTTTCATATTTATTTTTTCTTTAGGCTCATATTTTATTCAATAATCTCTTTCCTGATTCCCAAGGAAACCCATATCATATCTCATTATAATATAACTATGATCTCTCATTATTAACATCTTATGTTAATGAGAACAAAATCTTAAACATGTCATAGCCTCTCATCTCTAAAAGCTCATAACACTTGAGGGTGAAGTATGTCTCATTTATTAAGTATTGTGAGATAAGGTCATAAAGGAAGAAGACCTTTCCTAACTTTCTTTCTTCCTTATGATCCACCATATCACTAGGTAATATCAGCCTTTTCCTTTTCATTCCTTTCTTTTGTTTCTAATATATGTTATGATTTATAGCTTCTATATTTACTCACATAAGCTTAATATATATATATATATATATATATATATATATATATATATATATATATATATATATATATATATATATATATATATATATATATATATCAATAGTAATAGAGTGTTATAATGAAATAGAACACATGCAATAATACTATGAATTACAAATGTTTATATCATTATGCATTCCATAATAAAAGCTAACAAGCTTTAGCAACTCACTCACATCACAATTACTTAATTTGCTTACTTAATGGCTTAAATAAACTTCTTTTATGACATTTCAATTCTTTTATCTACACTTCTTATTCTTTATATAATTCATATTATATTTTGTTAATAATAGATCAATTTCTATTTTTTGGCTATCACATTCAAGTATTTTTAAAACCACAAATGTAACCAAAATCCAAAATATCATATTATCAAATGTATCAATAATGTACAATATAATATAATACAAATATTATAACACTAGTAATCTAACAAATATCTCACATCCATAAGACCAAAGCATAAAATGTACATAAAGTTAATGAACTATTTGAATTTAATCTAATTTTAAATAATAATCATAAATAATTACAAAAGTTTGATAAAATCATAATAATTGGCTACTAAATCTAGATAATTAGTTTGATACAATCTAATGTCTAATACATATAATTGATAATAAATAAATATCAAATATATTATTATTAATGATGAAATAAAGAGATAAATTATTCAATTACTACATGAATTTTAATAATCTCTAACTCAGCTCCTACTCAATTCTTAATTTCTTAATCTTATAAATATATAAAGGAGATGAACTGGGAGGCTCAATAAGGGATCCTTGAGATATACTATAAAATTGACATATAATGGCAAAGAACTATGTACATGACAATTATGTAATTCTTATAATGAGTGACATCAATTACTAACTGTCATAAGACATCATCATCTATCAAGTAAGTCAATATATATTTTTTATAATATGATTAAATATATACTTAGTCTTTCTCTTTGATTTAATGCACTCTCTTATTCAAGAGAATCATGATAATGTTTGATATGTTTATCATATAATATAATCTAGTATTTTAAAAGATAATGTTAATCACCTGAGCCAATCTTATAGGATTTTAAAAGTCCTTAACAATCACATATATTTTCTTACATAATATAACACATCATGCAATTTCACATAAGACTAAATGTGTAATTTTTCTCTCTTGAGATTATTTGTACAATAGCTTAAAACCAAACATAGAGGCTTTTATCACTTAAACCGGCACTCCTCTTACGAGCTTAACCATCCACATGTGACAGCCTTTAATTCATGAAAGTAGGGCAACTGACTTGTTCATCTTCTAAGTGAGCATGCATGACCAAGGGTTCACTATATTTGATATTTATTTGATCAAAATCATGACATAAATGTGTAACTATGCTAACTCTAATCCATCACTATCTAATGTTAATTAGATTTCTCTTAATTTAAATTTAACATGTAAAGAATTCTCATAATAAGTAATAATCTATTAGGTTAAGAGTTTCTCTTAATTATAAATCCTCTAATTATATTTTTTTATGTCTTAATTAAGTTAGTCTATAATTTTCATCTTAAACCCCTTTTTAATTATCCAAGATTACTATCATCAAAATGTATTAAGGTTTCCAATAAACCCTACTTTAGCTACTTAATATGTCTTAGTTTATTTTTCTCATTTTTAGTGTTTCATTAATTTTATCTAAGATCTTATTTATATGGGCTAACCTTAATACTCATAACCTTAACTTTGACCCTTTGTTTCTATATATATTCAATTATCACTAAATTTAGGTTCACAAATATCATTAGTGACTCTCTTTTGTCTCACAAGCAACCTCATCATAACCATCGTATAACCTCTTTTGAATCATCACACATCTTATAGATCACCATCTAGGGTATAATCATGTGACCGAAGAGCTTAAGCTGGATCATTGATGATCTTATTTAAGAAACTTGATCACATTAAGGATCTAACTAATATTTTTATCTTTTTATTTTCCTTGAACAAATTTGACATATCCATAATATCCTAAGCTCTTTTACCTTCATCCAAGGTCTTGATCAAGAGCTTATCTATCGAAAGTCTAATTTATCTCACAAATGATGTTTTCTTAACCCATTATTAGGATCTTCTATTATAAGTTCCTTCTCTATAAATTATTTTTAACCCTTTAAGCTTAATTTCAATACTAATACTATATCATATAACCATATCTGAGTATTCTAAGTTTTTAATTTAACTTTAAGAATTATGAATTATCCATAAGATCTTTATTTTAAGATTTAATTTCATCTTAACACTTCTAGTCATAATCAAATGCTAAGTATTTTGACTACTTCCCTACTTAACCTAGCCTTCTAAGGTCTTGAACTGTGTTCTTCAAGGCTTTCCAACTAGAAAGCATGGGCCTCTATAGCTTAGAAGCCAACTAGATTCTCTTAAAGGTTGAATCTATTATTGTACCCTTGGTCATAGTATCACTTATCTAATGACAACAAAATTATTATATTAATTTCTCTAATATTTGTTTTGAGTGCATTTAAGGTCATGCATTTCAAGTTATTATAAGATTAATTAATTAGAAAGTTATACCAAGTTGTCTCATCGAGTAATTTATAAAAGAAACAATGTCAAGCAAAGTTGGTGGCTATATTCTAGCTATGACTTAAATGGCACATTAAGGAGTTGATGGTCAAACTCTTCATAGAGTAGTTAACCATCAAGAGTTTATCTCTAAAATTTCTATTGGTTTGATTGTTTTAACCTATCACTTGGTTACATATGGCATGATTAGGTTACATAATATCATTCATTCAAATATATTATTATTGATTTCTTATATATTCTTATCTTAGTAGTTATAAAAATATTTGTTACTTTAATATCTACAAAAAATACTTTTAAAATAATAAAAAATAATAAATATATAAAAGATAATTTTGAAAAAAAAAAAACCAAAACATTTGACCAAAGAACTCAACACACGCCAAGCCTAAAGGTTTAGGCCATGTAGCCCGAAATGCTAAGTAATGTGCCTTGGGGAGCAGTCGGTCAAGAGGCAGGGTGAACCGATTCGAGACAGGCCTAAATCTCAGTCAGACCGACCCTTAGTTGCTTGGGTTAAATTGGGTCAAGAAATAACTCTTAAATTGATTTAGGCCTAACAAGTTTGGATATACTCGTGAATTATTAAGTAAAGTAGTGGGTCAGGTTAAACCTATTATCTTATTTAACATACAATCCTATAAGTATGCTGGTAGCTTAAAGGCTGAATTCTTAAGCTTAGAAAGGGAGTGCAAACCCTATGTATTGGCTTGAATTATAAGAGGTGAGGAATTCTTATAACATGAAAAATCCATAAAAATGAGCGCAAGTGGGACTAAGATTTTGATGCCTATTGTATCCAAAGTTGGAGCCACTCAGCATCATTCGATCGCCTATTTTCTAGATCGAACTGTTTAGATTATTCCTACTTTTGAGAACAATAGATTCCATCTAACTGTTTGTTTGACAAGCTTGATCAAACGATTCAGATCTTCTTTGCATTTATGAATAGTGCATTTCGTCTAGTCATCCATCCATAAAGCTCGATCAAACAATTGTGATCATCTTCTCCTTTATGAACAGTGCTTCTACGTACCATCATCGTCCCATAAACATGTGGAATCTAATGACCTAGACCAAATCTTGTTTGAATTAGATCTAAACCCTCTATTCTACATTTTAATCGAGTGGCTCTTGTTTTGTCTGCCCGTATCAGACAATGATTGCTGTTCATGTCCATAATAAGCATTCTATAAAATTATTTATATTTGTTTTTTAAATGTTGAAATACTAACAACTATTTTGGAGACCTTTCTAGTCATTAAAAAATTATTTTAATCTAAAATATTTTAAAATAAATAAAGGAGTCTTAAGAGTTAGAGGTAATTGATTTTTAATCTTGCTACATCAATATTTTTAGAAGAGGACGAGTAAAATAAAAAATTATAATTTGATTTTGACACTTTATTAAAGTTGTGTTTGTGGCTCATTTTTCTATTCTTGTTTCAATTTTTTCTTTGATTATACATCTTATTGGTGACTTTTCTTACAATTTATTATTTATTTTTAATTTCTTTTTATTTTTTTTGAAAAAGATCTTATAATACAAAATCTTTGTTGATTTTATTTTTTTTAATAATGTTAGTACATATTGATAAATCTTTTGATTTAATATTTCAAAACTAAGTCATTTAGGTTGTTGTAATCTTTTTTATTAGTGTATTCTTATTCCAAAATCATAATTTGTAGACTTATGTTATATATTCTTTTACAAGTGAATTATAAAATATTATGATTAACTATTATTTTATATTGTGCTTCAATATCATAAATTTTTTATAATTGAAACTATGACGGTGAATCCCTCCCTATCTGTTACGACAGAAGGATGTGGTTTGTAAATGTTACATCTACTTATTACAATAAAATAGAGTAATTTTGTTAGTAGAATCCTGATCAAGTTGACTAAAGGTGGATTTAGACAAGGGTTAAGTCGAACCACATAAAAATTTTGTTATTTTTATTTTCTTTTTTATTATGTAATTTATGATATTTCTCTTATTTAATAATATTTAATTTAAAACAATTCAAAATTATTTTAATCAAGCATAAAATATTTTATTAAAAATATTTTAAATAAATAAAATTTTATTTTCTTTTTATATTTTTATTTAATAAAATAATTAAATCAATTATTTTATAATTACCAAAAATTAATTAAAAAAGTTTTCAAAATAACAAAAATATTAAAAGCATAATTGTCCCTCTCTTATGCATTAGTTTAGCACAAATTACATCACCCATACCTCCTATGACTTAACCAAGTCATGTTTTCATACTTCCTAAGCAAACCCAAAGCCAATGAATACTTGGTTGTAATATTATCTTGGATTTTAACTTTTTTTTCTAAGTTTCAAATGATGATTCATTTTTAAAAAAAAGGTTTAAAAGGTCTATACAGTATTTGGCACACTTCTATGCAAGATTTTATAGCACACATATTTATATCATGTCATAAAGTTACATAATATGTACCTTCTTAGTCAATATTTTTTATTTTTTATGAATTTATACTTAAAAAAGTATTTACATGCATGTATGGAGTTTAATTTTTAACAAAAAAAATAATAAGAATATGAAGTTAACATGCTTTTGTAATGAGATCCATACATAATAAAATTTGCACTTTCATAGTTAAATAATTTTACAATATCTATCATTTAAATCTTGCATGTTACTTGCATGTTTAGACTACCAACAAAACGTAATAACTAAAATGCTTTTAAACATATTATTTTACATCAATAAATAAATATTTTAAATCTATCTTTCATATCTATATCTATAGGTGAGGCTAAACATGTAAGCATATGATCATAAAATTAAATTTACATCCATAGTTTTGTTATTATACATTTTTGCATAGTTTTTTTTCACAAAATTGCATACGAAAAAAAAATACTAAAAAAATTTTAAATGAAAAATAAAAATCTTTTTATTCACATGACCTTTCATCTTATTGTTTTCATTATTTGATAATATATATACATTCTCACTATATTATGTTATCAATTAAACTTATAAAAAGTTTCAAATACAGCATTAGCATCTCACATTAAAATTTACATTTTGAATAATTATAATCATACAAAAAACATGACATAGGTCTTGATTTAGCTCAATACTTGATTCATCATAACATAAAACTCATTAAAAAATAAACAGTAATATTGTATATAATCTACTTAATCATGTATCTATTATTCTTAAAACAAACAAGATTTTACTAAAAATTTTAAAATTAAATAAAATATGATAAGAAAACAAAGTTATATTGTCTAGGTCATGAAGGTAAATAACAAATAAATATGCATCTCCATGGTTGTCAAAATATTTTTAGCATATTTTCATGATACTTTATGATTAATCAACTAATAAGGCATAGAATTTGACATGATATTCAAGTTAATGCATATGAATTTTTCTCAATTAAGGTATATTTTATAGCACCAATTTGCTATTCTACATTCCTCTTTGATATATATCTCTTATCAAACCAATCATGTAACATAACTTAACACCATGGATTCTATTTTATATTTATGCTTAGAATCTTATCATACATTTTTTTTGGCATGATTCTATTAGAGATAATGCTTAAAAAAGATAGGTAATTTTTATTTTTTTTAATTGCAAAAAAAATCCACCATAGTCTCAAGTAGAAGAAAATCTATTATTCACTATAAAAATTCATGAAGAAGAATATCTTGTTGTTAACAGTTTTAAAGTTTCATATGCATTTAACAGGGTATTTTAATTTTTATCTTGATTACATCTTAGCTAGGTTTAATATATGGACTCAAAGATCATTCTACCTAGGAAAAATAGCATAAAGTACTTCTCGATCATTTCTTAAATTCAAGCTTGAGCCATCCACCCTCTTCTTCGTTATGATTTGCCCTTATTTTTCTCTTTGGTATACTCTTGGTTGGCCTCTCTAAAAGTATTTTTTTTTTGCTAGGTTTTCTAAATCTCTTAAAAGCATATTATAAGAGTTTATATAGCCATGACCATACAAGGTTTTAGCTCAATAAGAACTAATTTTGGTTGAGGGTAGGCATGACTCAAGTTTTCAAACCAACCCTCACTTAATTCATATCATTATGCCTAACCCAAATCTAATTCTTAAAAAATAGATTAATTTTTAAGCATTAAGTTAAATCAATGCTCATGTGATGTAATCAATAACTTATCATTCAACTATGTTCCTAATTCAAATTTCATAATTTAAATTTTAAATTTCAAATTTTAATTCACAAAATAAAACCTACTTTGATCAAATACTTTTGTAATAATATGACCAAACATATTAGGTATTACAATTGTATAAGAAAACACCCTTAAAAGTTATTCCAAATCATCCCTTAATAAATTACAAACTTTTTTATTATTGGCTTCTTATTATTTATAGCTAATTGTTTGTCTACTTAGTATATCATACTCTTTATCTACTTACATGTAGACTAGAATACAAATATTCATAGAGTTAAGGTTCCTGAAAGATATCTTCGAACCTTGAGTTTGAAAGTTTTGTGAGATATATTGTATGTGAAGACTAATCATATTATTTTGATAGATAATATCAATGTATTATTTCAACTTCTATAATATATGACAACTTTGAAATTGTGTGCATTGCTTTTATACAATAATTTTACTTGTGATGATAAATGAATTTTGTGATGTTTTTCATCACATCTGCTTGATTTTTGGATTGTTTCTACAAGTTTGGTTTCATGTTCTATTGTTTTATCTTGTACTTGATCTTTTTGGAGTATTTACAAGCTTATTTTATTAAAGAATTGAGTGAAGAATGATAAATGATCTTTTTAAATCTTTCCCCTTCTAATGTTAATTCATGACGATGTCACGCTACTAGACATTTAGTATCACAATGTTAGAAAATCATTAAGTCTTATAAACACCACATGTTGCTTAAGATTCCTTGACGTACCAAATGGCATCATTTTTACATCAATTCAATCAACTACAATAATGAGACATTTGATTGTTTGACATCATAGTTGTTGGACTTTAAAATTATTTGTATTTCTCTAACAAGAGCATATGAATAATACCAAGTATTTTATAATTATATTTTTTATTATTAGTAAATTTTGTCTTGTCATTTCTTATTTTTTATGTTGAGCATGTTTATAAAAAATTATTCTTTTGTTAACTTTCTTGTAAGAAAAGTGGCATTTCATGTCGCATAGTTATATATCACATAAAGTTAAATACTTACATATCATTTCCATTAAACCGCATTTGTGCACTTTAATCCCTAATAAAAGAAACATCCACCGACATTATTTAATTTATAAATATAAATTGAAGAATTTTCTATTTTTCTGGTTTTATGTCGAACAGCCAAAAAGAAAAAAAAGAGACCGCGAGTTCTCCCTTCCAAAGGCTTTCCTTGCTCCCTTTAGGAAGCTAATGCCCTAAACTAAGAGCCGCCCTTCTCCCTCTCTCCAGAAGAATCCAAACAAAAGGCCTCCATTTGCCTGTCAAGATCCCACATTTCTCCCTCCTCCACCCTCTTTCCAGCTCCTCTGGACACCTAAGTTGCTTCTCTTTTCTTATATTCTCTCTCTGACTCCAGAGCATCGCCGGCGATGACCTTTCGGCAACAGCTGTTGCCTCCGCCTTCGTCGCACACGGGCCGTGGATCGATTGGGCCGCTGATCGGCGTTCTGGCCGTGGTAGCCGTTCTCGGGATAGTCTCCTGCGTGGTCGGTCGGCTCTGCTCCGGACGGAGGGTCGTTGGGATCGGGAGGTTCGACGTCGACGGGTGGATCGGGAGGAACTGCGCCTCCTGCGTCGACGGGCGCTTGGGCTTTCCGCCACCTCCTCCGGGGGAAGATGAGCGTCAAAACACCAACGCCCCCACGGTGGCGGCGGCGGAGACGCCGGCGGTGGAGAAGCCTTCGACGGAGGGAGCAGAGTTCTAAAAATCTTCAGTTTTTCTCAGAATAAGACAATAAAAAAAATAAGCATTTCCCTTTTAATAATCCTTTTCTTTCGTCTGTGAGTTCATTTGCTTATCCTGGTCTGTCTTTTTACCATAAAAACCTATAGTATGTTTTATTATATTTGTACCCGTAAATTTTATATTTTTATCCATCCAGGTTAACAATTTAAAATATAAAAAGGTGGGCTGGTTCTTATAAGAATGGACTGTCGTATCCGTCATCTCTACCACATTCCTTGTCACACCCGAGAGATGGTGATATAAAATAGCAATAAAATCATTCCTTCGAGAGTACCTAGGTGGTTAGTGAAAGTGATGTGGCAATAAATGATCTGCTTTAAGAGAATTTTGTACGAGGATTTTTTTGAAGAATTTTATAAAATTAAAATTTTGATAAATTGATTATATTTCATGATAATTCATGATAATAAATGATGATGAATGGATGTGAAGAGAGTAGATTTATAATAATATGAATAAAAATATGATAATTAAAGAGAAGTAATGTATTAAAAATATGAGAAAGATTTATGTAAAATAATACATTTTTATTTAAAAATCCTAAAATGTGAAAAATTATGATCTTAATAACTATCTTTGTATGATCTATCATCCACAAAAATCATTATAGCCATCTCTTCTCTTTACAAAACTTTAGAGAGAGAGGCTTGAAGAAGATGATGAAAGATAATTGAGCAAAAATAATAAGTAATATTTTTTAATTGACAAAAAAACTTGAAAAATCATAAATAATTAATTGAAATTAACCCAGATTGACTGATAAATAATAATATATCTAGAACAATCCAATGATAAGTTATGCATAATTAAATATCTAAAATTATTAAAATACACTAGATAGTATAAGTCTTTCATATCAAATATATCAACAAATAAATAATACCAAAATGAAATAATAAATATAGTAGAATTGTAACAAAGTAGTGACATAAGCTAAAATGGTATGAAACATTTTATAACTTTTCTCTAATGGCTTAGAATATTGTAGAAATCACTTGATCCACTCCAAATTATTACAAACTTATAATATAAAGGAATTGACTACCCTTTAATACTTTTAGCAAACATAACTAATAGTGTTATTATAATGATTACCAATATTTTTAATATGCATGTTGACACTTAGATACACATCTAGATACAATATAAAATATTGAATACATATGCATTGATGTAGACATGGTATTAATGTAATTGAAAATTTTGTAAAATTATCAAAATAAATAAATAAATCAATCAAAGGTTGTTAACATTATATCAATGGATAAACAAATATTACAAGAGAGGAGAGGAGAATGAATTATATTATTCTTAAAAATTTAATCAATTAATTACTTTAACAAAACCTGATATTCCATTAGAATCAACAAGAGAATCACTATAACAAGAAAAAAATGAACTTAAGACAAAATAAAATAAAGGATACACAAAATATTTTTAGGTGAAGGAAGGATGAACTTAATCAACAAAATTGTGTTTTCCTAACCACTCATAAATCAATCAATCAATGCATTAAAAAAATGTAAACTCCAATATTTTAACAAACAAGCAGGGCACTAAATTAACGAAGGAAGGATGTTACCAATATAAATCAAATGAAGAGATATATTGAAGAAACAAAAGTTTAGTGTTGAAATTAAATACTCCAATTGAGTTGTAAGGTTTTATTTTTTTATTGCTCCTTGATTTTGTAATTATTAGCATTATCATGTCCTATTAAAAATTAATCTCCTATCATACTAGGGTTTGTCTCAAGATAAATTATGAGATATATAATAATTAATTAAACTTTCCAAAGAAACTAAAAATAGTCATTAATCTATTGGGTTTTCGTTCATACCCTTGCATTCCTAAATCATCAAAATGAAAGGAATTTAACAAGAATTGTCTGAATAATCCAACTTTATAGCCAATGCATTTTGTTCGAGGATGACGTATTTGTATGAGTTTAAGAGTGGTCCTCATACTATACTATGCAAGTTTACAATGCAAATCTTATGTTTAAACATATAATATACTAGATGATCACACCGATCATACTAGCACAATGTAGTTTTTATTTACATATTAATAAGTTTTACTTATCGAATAGTTAATTTCAATCATGCGATACATATTTTCACAAACTATAACTCTAAGAAAAATATTGCATGTTATGATATTATAAATAAGAATGGATATATGATATTGTGATAATTAAATGTGATAGTCATAAGTATATAACAAATCTTATTATATTAAAATAACAATTATTGTAAAACATGTGAGGCAAAACAAATAAGATGGGATGGGTGAATTATGCATTTAACAAATTTTTTTCAATTCAAAAAATTAGAAGAAAAATTTTTCAAGGTTAAAATATTTTTTTTATTGATAAAATAAAATTGCTCAAGATAAAATAAAATACACAATATTTTTTAGGTGGTTCGACCAAAACCAATGCCAACATCCACCAGCAATACTTAATTGGGCTTCCACTAACCACTCCCTTTTGTCAAAGTAGGTAGGGTTAAACTAAATACACACTCATGCTCCAATAAGACATCAAAATCAGAAAAATTTAAGTTATTCAAAAAATTCTAAACTTTATAATTTTTTGCTTACCAAATCTCTATATCTTTAATTCTTTAAACAAGAGTGGTACTATTAATGAATAAAGTAGATGTTACCAAGAAATGAAAAAATGATTATGAACAAAAATAGAGAATAGAGATCAACGAAAATTCATATCTCCTGTAAATGCATAGAAATTTGTTGTTTATGGTTGAACTTCGATTGAACTTGTATGAAAAAATTCAAACTTGATTTAATAGTCTTTATGTTTGGTAAATAATCGTTATTTATAGTTGAAAAAGAAAACACTAAAAATAACTTTCCTAATGACTAGAGTTTGCTTTTTGGAAAGCTGGTCATTACAACGAAGAAGATGGTATAGCTGTCATGGAATTACGTAAATAGATAAAGTGGTAGTCGTTGGATCGGCTTAAATGATAAAGGGTCCAGATCTAATCATAGCGAGATAAGATCTGGAGCATTGGATTCAAAAATCGGATGGACGGTAACAATGATGAGGTTACTATTCACCAATGCAGAGAGACTCTTAGTCATTCGATCAAGCATTACAGATGAACAATTGAAGACAAAAGACCATTCACAAATGCGGGCATGATATGGACCATTTTATCGTGAAAACACGTGTCACTACAGAAATCTCAAGTTTGGTAAAGAATATTTTTAATTCCACATTGCAAAAGTGCATAACTATTTTGTGCTTATAATATATGCATTGTGTATTATTATCAGTCTAATAGGGTTGGTTATCCCCTGGTGTTCTCAAGAGGTCATGACTCGAGTCATTAACGTGTGCACGAGGTCTGACAAAACCCAATTTGCATAAATTAAATAATGAGTCCACCCTAACTCGTTTCGCCTAAGCCAGTTCACCTAATGACCACAATAATAAGCTGACTTAGCCGATATTTAGGCTTGACCCTTCTTAATTTTGATTGAGTTCCTGGCCTGTGGTTTCCCAAGGCTCGTGATGCCTTCATGTCACTCAACTCGAGCCCTTTAGGATTAACTGTGGGGGTGTTTAGGCATTTTTTAATAATAAAATTTTTATATAAGAAAATTATATATGCAAAAACTAAAATATCTTCTAAAAAAATACAAACCAAACTAAATTCACATATACATAAAGAATGATAGTCCTATGCATCACAACTATAAAAAATTTAAAGGTTTAACATGTTAACTATAAAGATTTAGAAATGAAGTTCTTTATGGATTAGCCACTCCTCAAATACCGTTGTCCTTGGTTTCAAAGTCAATAAGTTGAGCCATTAAATTATATTTACTATTTATTTTTCTAACAGTTCTTACTCCAACAAATTAAGATTATTGAAATAATACTAAGCTTAAAAAGTTATTATTAAACACTTAGCCTTGATTTTGTAATCATCACCTCAAAGGATACAACAATAATAAGTGTTATGAAGTAGATCAACTTATAAGTTTAATATATAAATCATCTACGTTTGATCATGTAATATATATTTAGTGATGATCATACTACTAAGATATAACTATTATATTCATACAATGTTATGTGTACTATTTTTATTCTAAGTTTTTCAATTAATAATGGTAGTATAAGTTTGATGCATGAACATATGTGCAAAAGCATATTAATTCATATACTTAGACGATACAAGCATTATGTTCGTATGATATATAAAGTGTATTTATTAACATTCTTTAGTATTTTCCTTAGAATGTATAATTACAATATAAAAACTTTGTATTGTGTGGTGTGCAATGCTTGGTGATCATATAAAGACTTTAGACTACTCGACCAAGCTGCATGTAACATATATGATCATATCAATATTATATAAAAATGTATTTGTCTAGCCACTACTATTCCTATACACTTAACCAATCCTAAAAGAAATAAATGACATACTCAAATAAAAAAATCTTTGTACTTATATAATATTAATGAAAAATTAACTTTCAAACATCAGATAAGACACATATGAGAAAGATATCTTATATAATCTTATTCATGCTTCTAACAGTTTGTTTAGTTAGTGATTATATCTGAATCATGAAGACATCTTATCATATGATGCCATGATGACTTCAATTAAGATTTTAAACTAAAATATAGAATATACTTAGTATAATATTATACATTTGATAGCCTATAATGAATAAGACTTGTTTTAACATTAATTTCATTATTTTAAGGGTTGATTAGACTTTAAAGGATTATAATGATATTGAAAATAGATTAATACAAATATAATGATCTTTTATTAGTTAATGTGAATAATTAATGCATGCATGGTAAAGTCAATAATCTTAGGTGTCATATTGCAAAGGATAAATGATTTACATTCTAACTAGAGTAATAGCTCAATGAAGATTAGTTATGCTACAAAGAGCTTCTTCTTAATTTCATTAGTTGAGCTATTCTTGAGTCAAAGTCTCCAAACTTCTTCCACTTCCAATTCGTAAATTCTTGCTCCAATCTAGGTAGCTATAATAATCATCTAAGAACTGCATGTTCACAAAAAAACTTAAATACTCATTAAACTAATAGCTTGGTTCTATAATTATCCTCAAGAGAACAATAATCTCCTCCTTGATGATCATAAAACCAATGCTAAAAAAATATTACAATAAAGCACAAATAAAAAAATAGAAATTACTAAAATATAAATTCTATCAATTTAGTATTGTATACATTGTAAAAATAACATCATGACATACAATACAACAACATAAGAATAGATAAGTAAATGCAATTTTAGTAAAACTTAGATACGACTTATTGGGATTTAGCATTTACAACTAAACTCTTCTTGAATCTATTCAACTACCCATCACTTCTTAAATTCTAGCACTATCCTCTCTCCCCTTTTATAATCATTTAAAGGATTTAATCATTCTTAAATTCAGTTTAAGTTTTAAAAAAGTCTCAAAAGATAAATATTTTGTAAGGAAATTAACTAATTAATTAGAAAAAAAATGAATAAATAACAATTGAATTTCATTCTTATTAGTATGTTCTCTAATAAAATGATATCTAATATTAATGCTTTTCGTGTGAGTGTTGGATAGGATTCTTTGTTAAATAAATCCCATTAATATTTTTATAAAGTACAAAAGTATTTTTGAAGTCTAATCTATAATCTATTAACTACTTTTTAGCCCATAAAACTTGTAATAAATAACTTCCTATAGAGTGTACTTAGCCACAATTATGGACAATGCAATTCTATTGTCCCAAGAAATAAGAGAACCACCAATTACTTAACACTTCCTATAAATGCTTTTCATATCAATTTTATTTCCAAAAATAGTCAACATTTATGTAAGCTAATAAATCAAAACTTAATTTACACTTGAGATATCACAAATTAAATGATTGAGTACCAATAAGATATTCTAAAATCTATTTAACTGCTTGAAAATGAGATTCTTTCAACTTTGCTTGAATCCTAACACAAAAACAATATTAAATACTAGGTTAGGTCTACTTGCTATAAGATATAGTAGAGAACCATTCATACCTCTAACTATTCTTACATTGGTTGGTTGTTTAGTTAAATCTTTATCTACAATAGAACTTGTTCTTATTGGAGTTTTTCTTGCCTTCATGCTTTCAAATTCAAATATTTTAAGCAATTTTATTAAGGATTTGGATTGTGAAATAAATCTCCTTTCATTCGTTTTCTTAACGCAATACTAAAAAGAAAGTTAACTAGCATATCATACTTATTTCAAACTCTTTCTTCATTAAATCAACAAAATTCTTACACATTTCAACATATGTGGCTCTAAATATAATATTATTAATATACACTTACCAAACAACTATCCTTCATCTAAATTCAAAATAAATAAGGTGTCTCTCATACCATGCATGTGCAGCTTATTTCAAGTCATAGAGAGCCTTTTTTATTTTGTATACATTATCTAATTTATCATGGATCTCAAATCTCAATGGATGTTTTACATTAACTTTTTCATTAATGTTTCCATTAAGAAATACATTTTTAGCATCAATTTGATAAATTTAAAATGTTTATGGCAAGCATGTGTAAGAAGTCATTTTATTACCTTAAGTCTTGTAATAATATCACGTGTTTCTTCTACATCAATTTCTTCAATTTGATTATAGCCTTTTATAACCAATTTAGACTTGTTTCTAACAATTTCTTTATTTTTATCTAACTTATTTTGAAAACTCATTTCATACCAATAGCAACTTTATCATTTGGTCTTAATATAGGATCTCATACTTAATTTCTTTCAAATTATTCTAATTCTTTATTCATCACTAAAAATTTGATAAAGCAAAAGAATGACGATTATTCCCATAATATGGTTTATTGAAGAGTCTATGAGGAGATTGTCCCAATTATACAATAATTTTATTTTACTTCAAAACTTCTTTTGAAATTGATTATTTATTATGCTTGTAAATAAAGTTAAAGTGGTTTGAATAATGATAGGAGGAAAGAAATGATAATAAATAATGATAGTTCTTTACCAAAGTGGATCATCTTTTCATTGGTGGAATGTGATGAGATTTTTAAAATGGATTGATTTGTTCGAATCTCCTCATTATAGATTTATGTGATAGTAATATGAAAATTTAAAATTTCATTCCAAATATTTTTTTGAAAAATAAAAAAATGAAAACTTATCATTAAAGTTTAGGATTATAAGCTTAGAAGGTTATAAAGACTAGAGATGAAATTTATTTTGTATTTATTTTGGATATATAAAATAAATCATTTTGTCTTAAGTTTTCATGTTATTAAGGTATATATATATATATATATGTGTGTGTGTGTGTGTGTGTGTGTGTATTTTACATGAGTGAAACTTATGATAGTATAGTTTATATCAAATATGATGTTTAATTATATTTTTAATATTTGTTTAATTAATTATGCTTGAATATTTTAGATGATGGTTTGCTTATGTTCTGCTTAAAGTTTTATCCTATACTTGAGCTTGTGATATATGGCAAACATGGATTTGTTTTGATACATATGAGCTAATATATGAAAAAAAAGTATATTTATGTTATAATATATCATTATAAGAAAAGAAAGTTTGTGATCAAATGTATGTGAAAAAAATTATAATGTGAAATGAAAGGAAATAAAAAAAGAAACTGTAATTTCTCTTTGGGATTGTGTCGATTTAGTTCAAGTTCATGACTGATATAATATAAAATTTGGATATTCAAATATTTTTTAAATTGTTTTGCATTGAGATTATAACTTTGAATATGTGAATATGTTTACTCTTATGATATGATCTTCACATAACATGTCATTATAAATAACATAGTTTATAATCAATAAAAAAATTAGATATCTAATAGAGATATTTAAAGATAAAGAGTTTAATTGGACCTATATTATAATAAAAAAGAAATAAATACAACAAACATAAGTAGAAAAGATTTCAATACTAAGTTTATAGCACTCAACTTTATCAAATGAGAATTCTAAGTGCTTATTTCATATATTAATTCCTTTTTGTATGAACTGGTCACAGTCTAATATAAAACAACCATAATTTAGCAAAAATGGTGAAAAATAAAAAATAGCTTTATTTCTACTATAATTTGAAGCATGTCTAGGAGGAAATAAATTCATAAAATAATTAAATAATTAAACAAATTAACATATTTACAACTTGTTTTCTACAGTTTCAATAATATGTTTTTAAAAAAATTAATGAAGATTTTTTCTATAAAATATATGAAATTATAAGTGATATATTACCATCAAATCGATTTTATGTGATAAAATATTTTTTTTTTTCAATTTCGCATCTAACAAAAATAAGGCAAATCATTTTCTATCCTGTCTTAATTAAAGTAATGTTTGCATCAGAGAAAATAAAAGAATAAAAATAGGATAAATAGAAATAAAAAAACAAAAATACAACAACTTTCCCTTTACATCTTTATCTTTATTTTTATAAATTTATATAACCTGAAGATACACCTATTTTAAATCAACTTGTTTCTAAAAATGAAAAGAATTATTTATGAGATTTAAAAATTAAATATTTTTTACATAAATAAAATTACTTGTTATTTCATAAATAAATAAAAAAGTTATTTCATCATTATTATATCCACTTTGCAAGGTTGAGATATTTAGCTAAAGTCGACATTTTAATAAAAAAAAAAAACGAAAAGCTTTCGTCTTGGGCTACTGGTAAGCGATAACACGGTTGCTGGGTTGCTATCTTCTCCTTCTCCTCGCATTTCCTATCCATCTTCTACCTGAAGCTTCGCGCAACCTAGACTCATGAAACACTCTCCTTTCTTCCAAGGATCCACTTCCCATCTTCCAATTTCTATCCCATTGCCTCTCCCTATTAGAAAACCCTCTTCTATCCCCAAATCTCCGCCGCTTCTCTCATCGAGACTCCGCTCAAAATTCTTTCAGATCCAAAGGACCAGTACTCGTTTCGATATTCCGTCGCAGTTCCTCCTGAAGAGTACAAAATCTTGGTTGGTTTTGGCGGCTGCTCACTTGCCCTTTGCAAAGCTTTTATTGTCTCCCCCGCCTTGCTTTGCGGTCGAGACAGGAAACCTCTCAGAGAAGATCAACATAGAGTCGATTGTCGTCTCCATTAATGATTTCTTTAATCGTTATCCATTCTTCGTGAGCAGCCTCGCTTTCATTTGGCTTGTTGTTATACCACTGACCCAAGATTACCTGAGCAAGTGCAAGTTTATTCCTTCTTATGATGCTTTCCAAAAGCTGAGAGATGATCCCCGCATGCAGCTCTTGGATATAAGGAAGAAAAAAAACGTTGGCTATCTGAAAACGCCAAATCTGAAGCCATACAATAAAGATGCAGTGCATGTGGAGTTTGTGGAAGGGGATGAGGAAGGATTTGTGAAAGACGTTTTGAAGGCCTTCGGAGATCCAGGCAACACTGCTCTCTGTGTGCTTGACAAGTGAGCTTTATTGCTATTCTCATATCTTTTCAAAAAAGTTTTTTCTCAGATTCTATTGTTCTATTGATTTCATTTCGTCCTGCTGCTTATGAAGGTTGAGTAATGGACATGAACCTTATTTCCAACTCAGTAATTGAATTAAAGCATAGGTTTTCATGAGATATGCATTAGTTTAGGAAAGGTGATGCACCACTTCATACGACTAACTTGGTAGACAAAGCTAGTGGAGGTGGTTTGTATGATAAGAAGGGGGCTACCAATCATAGGTGATTGCAGGCTTGGGGATCCATTGAACTTATTCATCTTGGGCAACTCTTTCTTAATTCACCAAAAGAGATCCTATTGATCGATCTAGCAAATCGTTTGGATCTTTCACAAGTAATCATTGGGAGGGTTTCTTAGCAAACCAATAGGTAAAACTATTTAATAGATGTAAACAATAAGGATTGGGGACATGAAAAAATATACAATGAATTAAAAGAAATAGAATAATATTCTACATATTAGTTTGATAGAGGCAAGGTAAAATCTTATAATTAGATCTCAACTTGTTTTAATATTAAATTGATGAGATGAAATAAAAGAGGGTAAAAAAGTGGAGATAATTTCTATTATATTGGTAAGATTTTCCTATTTTACTGATAAGACCCTACTCTATTGGTTGGAGGGTACTCTTACAAGAACCAAGCTCTTCAATGTTGAAAAAGTTATCAAACTCTTTTTTTTATAATCAAATCATCATCTCTTTTTTTATTCAATAAAAACTTGTTCATAGAAGTACAAAGGCTAAAACTAAATGAACAAATAAAATAAAAAAAATATAATTCTTATGTAAAAAAACAAAAATAAAAAAATATATAGAGATGATAAAAATATCATAAAGATCTTCTATATGGTTTATTATAATCTATAATCAACTAAAAATATCATAAAATTAAAAGAAAATAAATAAAACACTAGATTAATACAAATCACTATTTGGATACAAGTTGTTCTAGCTCAATCTACTCCACAAAAAAAACTTCATTCTACAGAGTTGTATTTTAAATGAATTTTTATCAAGTTTTATATTAGTTTTTACAGATCTTTCTAGGAAATTATGACATTATGTGGTCTTTATATATGAAAGATTAAAGAAGCAAGTGGGTTTCATCCTTTGCCCAACTCATATGGTAGCTTGCTTAAGCATGATCTGTTACCAATCATGGCTAATCATGTTTATTTCCTTAGGCCTATGGATAATAGTAATGATGTCCTCAAAGCATGTTATATAACAATATTAGTATCCATATAATGATTAAAATTAAATTTTTTATCAAATAAATTTCAATAACAATCTTACAAAATAAGTAAATAATTAGAAGAGAAGAAATAAATTGGAAGAACAAATTTAATAATCTCTATATCCAGAATAGAAAAAATTAATAATTTATGAATTAAAAGACCAAAATACATGAAATATTTTTTTGTAGGCAAAGAGAAAATATTTGAATTAATATTTCTATAGTAGCTAATTGAGTGATAGATATGGTAGAAGAATTGGTTTTAGGTTCAAGTGAAGAAATACAACTTTTATTTATGAGTGGAATTATTGGTTTATAGGGATGAATTAATACCAATTCTTCATTTGAAATAACTTTTTGCACACTTTTTATATATTCAAGCTAACAATTCATTATACCATATTGGCTCATGACAATAATTTTTGTGGATGAAATAATATCATACCAAATATTTAAAGGATCTTGAGAAAATCTTATAAGGACAAACCATCTTTCTCAAATCAAAAAGATGATTTATTATTATCAGTGGTAGAATAAGATTGTAGATAATATTCTATTATAAAACAATTCTCTTGAATAATATAAATATTGATAGCATTGATTAGACAATTAAAATAAAAAACAACCCTGAAGTGTTTGACATTGCAATATCTAGGAATAATTTGATTGTAAATGAACATTTTGATATGATTTTTAGACAATGAATATGTTTACCTAATGATTCATCATCTATATGCAATGAGAAAAGGTTTTTGTATAGATAATGCTTGTTAAGGATAGAATAAAAAGTTAAGAAATGTCTATTCAATTGGGTCGATAGATTCAACTGCTGGTGGCTCAAGGTTGGGCGGTTTGGTTTCAAGTCGTGCACATGTAGTGCATGTGTCGATTCAAACGTTAGGCCAAGCTCGTAAAAGCCAAAGGTCAGTTCATGTATTAGGTTTAAAGTATAATTCATCACTTTGGAAGGGCAAGGGGGCAAGGCATATTTGGTGGCTAGGGTTTTACAAATTAGGGTTTGCTTTTGCTGTTTGATACTCCAATTATAAGTAGGAATATATAGCTTAATCACATTATGTACCTTTAGATTATTGTCCTCAAAATATTATCATGGATGATTTCTTGTTATATCAATTCTTAATGCCATTGGTTTATTATGGTATTGTTCTTCAAATTAAATATCAACTTGTTTTGGAGATGTTTTTTTGTGAATTTTTATTATTCTACATGTCATTATTGTCATTATTATCATTATATAAGTCTTGTATTAGTTTAGTGAAGTTATCAATTTGAATTCCAATTTCATTTTTGAAAGTGTCCAAATCAATTCTTAATGCTTTAAAATTTTTCATCTGAATTTGTTTTTGTCGCATGATATTTTAATTCAAGTTTTCAAGCAAATGACAAAATAGAAATTTGATAAAGTTGTTAAAATGAAAAATAAAGCTAAGCTAAATATATATATATATATATTATATTTAATGGTCGGCTATGCAAATAAAAGTAAAGGTAGCAAGAAAACTCTAAATTTAAATTAAGATGCTTACAAGGATCAATCATGAGCATGTAGGTTGATGTGATGATTCAAATCTATGCAAAATTATACTTAACAAAAAAAAAAAAAAACAATTTTCTAAGAAATTCTTACACAACAAATTTCAAGCAGAATTATTTAATAATTTAAATCTAAAGTTTGTAAAACTCTCTCTTACAAGTGGCACTTAAATTCAAGTGAAGTAAGCTAAAACAAGATTAGGTAAGCTTGAAGTTAAGAAAATCAATATAAACTTATCATAAGATTGTTGATAGATGAGATCTTTTTCAGTAAACTTTTAATTTTGAGATCTAAAGTTTTAAAAAGATAATATAAAATCAAGGTATTCGTAGGACCATCTCTTTTGCAAATAAACTCTTAAGACGAGCAAATCATTTTAGATCAACTTCTTGTCTTTTGATGTTGAATGTACCTTCCATGTTCTGTTTTACTTTACTGCATTTCTTTACTAATAGCACTTTTGATAAGCAACTACCAAATTGAATCTAAAATAGATTGCAAACGGGTCAAGATTGGCTAGGAAGTAGTGTTGTGCGCGGTGCAAGGAATATTTGTGGTCGGATGCGGGGGCTGCACACAATTTGGTTGGGGAAGAGATGCGATGTGGGAGAGCAGGCAATGGCAGCAGCTGGGCATGTGGTCAATGGAGGTACGGCTGCAGATGAGTGTGGCAGGCCGCGATTGCCAGTGATAGTAGTGAAAGCGAGATTTTCTTTTGAAAACTTGATGATAGCTAGAAGAATGGTGGGGTGACCAAGGAAAGCAAAGTGGCAGTGCTGGATCATTGTAGTGATTGAAACACAACAAAAAAGACCCTGAAACCAAATTGATGGAAATGAGACAGCAAGAAATTTTGTAGCTGGATCTCGATGTCTCAAACCAAATTGATGAGAGGAAAAGAGAGGAAGGTAGAAGAAGGATGATAATTTTTTATTTTATTAGTAAGAGTTTTCTATTCTATTTATTGGAATGTGTTTTCTAGATTCTAGGTTTTTTATGATTTGAAAAAGTTATCAGATTTTTTTATCATCAAATAAACATTTCTATTTTTATTTCATAGAATCTTATTTATAGAATATAAAAGTTACAACTAGACCAAAAATGTAAAATAACGAAAAACTTTTCCTAAATAACAAATATAAAATAAAAACTATGCTAAAAGGATAAAAATATCATAAAAACCTTATAAGTTTCACTTTCTCAACATGTTTATTTTGTAAGAGTGTTGTATTTTCTATTTTGTGCTATTAGCTAAACATGCTATGTGGTTTGAAAAAAATCCTACTGTTTTTGGTTGTGTTTCTATCCCTACAGTGTTTATCGTTAACAGTTACTCTTCATGAAATATACTTTGGATTTTCCATAGATCATTTTTTATCTGTAATCATCACCTCAAGCTTCATGTTTCATCCACCATATTCATATGCATCTTAGAAAAATTTTAGAACATTTTTTTATCTTGTTGTGTAATAGATTGTTTTATTTAACATAATTTACCTCTTTTGTTGAGGACAAAGACTAAATAAAATGCCAATGCATTTTACCAACTAAGATAGTTAGAACACACTTGATTTATCTTTTATTGCAGAGCAATAACTAACATGAGCCACATGCAAAAAGCCCATCACAGATGACCTTCTCTCTTGCTATTTGGATAATTTGTGAGGATGAATGATAGTATATAAACAAATTGCTTTTCTAGCTGATTGTTTGTCTGCAAAACTATATAAATTTGGGATTCCACTATTTTTGCTTGTTGTACCATTACATGTTATCCAACAATCCTCCATAGTTAAAACACAATGATAAGCTTTTGTGCATTTAGTACAGGTACAACTACCATTAACATATCTTGTAGAAGATTTAGGCTCTTTTCCTTTTTGCAAATTTAGGAAATTCTTTTGTTATGAAAGGCAGCTTTGATGGGAATTCCATGATAGCGGCTGAACTACTATTTAAAAATGGCTTCAAAGAGTCGTATGCAATCAAAGGTGGACTCCAGGGCAAAAAAGGTTGGCAGGTTAGATATTCAAATCTCATTCATTGCTTTGCCTAGATGAGTGATGTAGTTGTTTTCTTCCTATTCTGCACTTCTTTTCTATAGGCCATTCAGGAGACACTTTTACCTCCTTCTCTCCATGTTTACCCAAGAAAGAGGAGCAGTTCACCTGTTCAGGCTAATGACAGCATTGAAGGTAACGAAGAGCAGAATGGCACAAAGTTGCAGTTATCCTCTTCTTCAACCATAGATCAGAAAGCTTTCCAAACTTCCAGCGATGGAAATATAAACTCCACTGTTTTAATTCCAGAAGCCAAACATGTCAAAGAAAGACCCCTTTCACCATATCCTTATGTACGATTTCTGATCTTTATTTTTTTCAGAAATTTATTTCTTTACCATTGATATATTGCATTTCATACTCTACCGAATTAGACAACATTTTTTTGAATTTGAATTGTTGGTCACTTATAAATTTTATTTTGCATGTACTTGTATGGTTTTGTTTACATTTATGATTTGTTAGCTTTGCATCTGTAATACTGAGCTATTTCATTTGGTTATATTCTGATTCTGTAATTTGCCCTTTTAATGCAATGCAGTACACGGATTTGAAGCCACCTTCTTCGCCAACTCCCTCAAAGCCTCAATCTTGAAAAAGGTTGTTCAGTTTTTTCCTACACACGGCTTGCAAACAAAGCCTAAAGAAGAGCACCATCTTTCTTTGCTCCCAGTTTTAGGGTTTGATGGCATCACTCTTCCTGTGGACTTTGTTAATTTGATGCATCATCTATGTATGATTGTTATGGTTATATCATATATATGGTTTAATTGTTACCCTCTACATGCAGAACCTTGATGAAAGAAAAGCTTTCTTGTGATAAATACATGATCAAGAAGCAATCTCTAAACTGATACAAGACAATATATTTCTGTTTTATTGTCACTTCTAAGCATTTGGTATCATGACAAATAGAAGCACAATATGATCCCATACCTTAGTCTAAACTCAAAGGAAGGAAAGGTCCATCTCTAACCAAAGAGCTGATCACCAAACTGGCATCTCCATTCCCTGAAGTTCAACTAGCTTAAACAAGTCAAAAAAGAAAGCCCAATTGTTAAGGAAGCCAGTGTTGAATGGTAAGACTAACCCAATGGAGAATATGTTGGTAAGCTGATGGATCTTGGGCATGATTTCCTTGAAGTTATCTTATAGTCGACTCTGTCATTAACTTGAATGCTAGTTTGCACGATGCAATCACGAGGCTTGCAAGAATTACAAGTGATCAGAGAATGAAATACATAACAGGCAAGGAAAAGAAAGAGCAAAGAAAAACTTGCATGCTTCACATTTTTATCTTTAACTACAATGTAATTCTGCAAAGAATCGGACACTGCAATAATGGAAACTTCCCATAGTGTTCATCGTCCAAAAACGTTTGCTAAATTAAATCTACAATTTTAGGTGGCCTTTATGAAGATGTAAGATTGATTAATAAATGGAGAATAAACATTTCTCATAACAGGGGTCATATCTATATGAGTCGGGGACAAGAAAGTCATGTTTGGTATTGATATAAAATGCTAAACATCATAAAATCATCAATACATGAGTGACTATTGGCCAAGTGTTGAGATTTTTTGTTTATAACCATAGTACCCAGTTTCTCTTCTACAAGATTGCACACAGTTTTAGCTATTATTGAATAAAATTTCTTAGACAAAGAACTGGTCATTATCTTGATTAGGAAAACCCTTGGGCTCAGTCCAGCCCTCTTGGGCTTCAGTTATGGCCTGGGCTGCCTCATTATTGGATAATCGTTAGCCTTTTTAACCTTTCCTCCATTAATCTTCTTTGCTCAAAATAATTTCTTTAGTTCCCATTGTGAACAATGAATAGATTGAATCCACGACATTGGTAGGCATATTTGCATTATATTTTCTCCCTGAATAAAGACTTGAGTAAACTAGATACAAATCCACTAAACAAAAAAGAAGAAGAGCTAGTACAATTTTAAAATCTAGTTAATTGCATTCATTAAGGAGCCTAATTTATATCAAGGCATCAATTGGTTTATACTTCTTATATTTTCTGTTAAATAAATAACATGACATATGTTTAAATTCTGATAATTTGTGCTAACTGAACTTGTTGTCAACATCAAAACAATGAACAATATTACTTAAAGAAGCATATAACCACAAAGACGAGGTAAGCATATCACATCAGGCTTTAGATAGCTGATTTACACAAAAAAAAAAGGCAAAACAAAATAAAAAACAAAGTGCTGCTAACTTAGACTATGGTGTATCATATTTCTATTTTGTACATAAAATGTGCTACAGAAAGACTGATATTGTATGTCCATGTACTATTTTGCCTATTAGGTTCACACGTTTATCAATTTGTCATTCTCTGTGACTAGTTTTCTTTTAGATAGCAAAGAAAAATACCAAATCACAACAAAATGTAACCATTTGGGTAAGCTTTTTTTGTCTTCTTAAATTGCTTTATAAGAACCTTGTATGTCACTATTGTTTGCCAAGTTGAAATATGATTTAAAAAGCTCGATATTAATCATGCAACGTGTCAATAACTATAGATCTTTCAGTTGTCAATTCATAATAAACTTGTCTGTCTTCTGTTCGTGCATATTAGCAACATTATCACAACAGAGAATACCAAAATTTGTATTTTACCTTAGCTTTTAGTTGAATTTAACAAAAAACATGTACAAAGCATTTAAAATTCAACGAGTATAAGTTAAATGCAAACCTTAAAATCTTTGTCAAAGCATAATCGAAGTTCCTGCAAAGAACCATGGCTGCATTCTAAGAACGGCATTGTACCAAGAGCTTTTTTAATTGCAGAGATGATGGTTCCAACAGAATACTTTTCATCAGTTCCAACAAAAATACCATCATTGTTAAGAATTCTCTGCCAGCAAAACACACTAGGTGAATAAATGGCATTAATCTTGCAACAAATCAATACTAATATTTAATAAAAGCAATTCTTTATGAGCTGATCCACAACCTAAGCATAATAATATCTATCAATTCCATCCCAGCCTCATAATTAAGTGAAAAACACATCTGATAAATTTAGTTTTCTTTTATGTCCAACAAAAAGAGAGTAAATTGTGAAAATCCTTTTCTACATGTCAGTTTTTTGGGACTTTGGTTCATGCATTCATTCTTCATCCAGCAGACAAGAAGGTCAATGTTCAATAACTACGAAAAGTATTTGTTTTTGCTGAAATGAGAACACAGATTCCCAAGAAAAGAAAGAGATTAATCAAATATTAGTAGAGGTAAAATATGAAACAAAGCAAGAAATTAACTAATGGCTGAGAAATTTATAAATAGAAATACCAACCGTAATGTTATACTTCAAATACAGATCAAGGGCCTTTGCGAAGTAGCTGTATTCATCTTTTAAAGAAGGATATGAACATGTACCATGTTTTTCTGCAAGAGCAACAGAAGAATAAATCTTTTTGGGAAAACAAAAGAAAAGTTTGTGGCATGCAGAGTCATTAATAAAATTGATTCTTAAACAGACGATAGCCATTGTACAATCTCCTTTAAATATATTAGTTTGGGTATGATGTACAAGTATACCTTAAGAGATTTAGCTATCTAATGCAAAACCAGTAATGCAAGCTACAATAAAAACTTCCGTCGGACTGGCAGCAACCCATCGACTGCCATTTTAGCAATGGCTATCAATCTTCTAGGATAGTCACAGGACCTGTTCAGGTGAGTTGTTTTATATCACTGCCGGCTTTCCCAATTGCGCCCAAATACGTACAAAGGCAAGAGCTAAATTTATCAAGAGGGATAAAACACTTGCCAATGGCACAAAACCAAGCAAAGCCAATAGAATATTCCAAGAACATTGAATCAGAATAACTTGTTGCCTTCAAAACCTTTCTTCCACAGGTCATTTCAGTACTACAACAATTGTGTCGTGTTTTTGGTTAGGCAATTGAATGTTAGGACAAAAGCTCTAATTATAAAAACATCAATCCTCAAACCATAAATTAGAAGTTAAGGAAGATGCTCAAGCATGCTTAGTTAAGAAATTTACCCCACTGCTCTTCCAGATATCAACCATCAGCATGATCCCAAAACAAGAAAGTTTGTGAGATACCAATAATTTTAAGCAACAGTATAACCAAGAGTAACATACAACCCTACCTCATGGGCCCAGAACAACCCTTTGCCACCATGGCAAAGAGATGAGGAACCGCAGCTTAAACTTGGCCAATATTTCCTAAGATCTGGCAAAAGAGATGAGATCTGAAAGAGAAAAGAGGTTAAAGCAATGTAAAATATGCAGTAAGTAATATAATATCAGGGTGGAATAGCACAAAAAATCACCTTCTTCTCATCAAAATCAGAATCTCTACAGCATGAAGGATAGCTACCATCATAGTAATCTGGCCAAAGTCCATCTATGGAAAGGGGCTTAGATTAAAAAATCAGTAAATTGGACCAACTCACTTAGCATGTTGACATCAAAACTACACAAAATTTTATATATTTAACCTCTTCTTAATTTCAACAATTTTCCTTCAGAATACGCTCAATTGGTTTATGAAAGACAAGCAATTTATAATCCAAATAATATCTCAAATGTAGGGTGCATTCATCATATCTTAATGTCTTCTATGATTGACATGATTATGTTATACTTGATGGAATTTATATTGCTATGTCATGTGTATTGTGTATATTTGTTACTTGGTTTCTTGTAGTTCATGTTTCATTGAAGAGTTTTCAACTGTACATTTGCTTTGTAGACGCATGCTAGATTATGTTTACACATGACATTAGATTAAAGGATGATAGATAAAAGAACATTATTAATGATTTATCTTATGATATGAGTATCAGGTTTCCTATTGTCTTGACATTTTTTATTGCCTTAAAAACTTCATATTTAGTTAATAATTTAAATGCTTTTCAAAATCTTGTTATTTGTGTTTTTGAAATAAATAAATTTAATTTTTCTTTATTTGATAGCTTATTCCCATAATATTTATTTTAATTTCTTTTATTTATAATAAAAACACAACTGCTTTGTCTTAACTTGGGCTAAAGCTTAAACCCTTACATCATCACCATGTTAACTCATGAATAAAAGACAGACAAATGTTTTCATATCATAAAAACACTGCAGTTAAACAAAGGTAAATATATATCACGGGGTCCACAAACAAATTTAAGTTGGTCAAATTTATATAATTTCTCTTTGATGTTCATCTAGTTTAAAAACTTCCATCAAGATTTCTCACTTCTACAAAATATTTCTTTTGGGTTAATTTCTGTTAAAACATTTTTTATTTCTCAAGAAATGCCCAAAAGTGATACTCACCCTGCCAATCGTCTTCCTTTGCCCCCTACAAGCTATGCAGAAGGCCTAAACATCATGTTTTAACATAGCCATCATGCAAGGTCATTTCAACTAATGTGTGCAAACTCACCAATATAGACTTAATGACATCCTCACCATGCACAACTGTGGAACTGAGAAGAGATCAAGAACATGAGGAATACAATGATGCACGATGGAGGCTAAAGAACTATTATCATTGTAACTAATCCATCTTTATCCTTCTCGACATTATTATACTTTCCAAATTTTCTATAAATCACAAAGTTTCAACTTAATCTAGTATATATGACTAGCTATGAACAATTGTCTTCGTAATACCAAGCTAGACTAGTAGCCACAATCACCAAAGCACAATGCATCAATGCTCAACTAATAGTCAATGGTCAATAAGAGAAAAACACGACCCTAGACACCTATGAGGGGCTCCATATTCTACTCAAATTCCATGTTTGATCCTCTCAAACTAGTAGACAAACATAGCCAAGGAGATAAGACAAGTAGCTAAGAGACCTAAATGAGGATTTTTGAAAATGGTTGACCTAAGTGGAACAAAGGCAAAATACTTGATATCCCAAAAAAGTTAACCCTTAAATAAATATGAAAATGTATTCCATAAACCAAAGATGACAAGGGATCCTAAAAAAGTAATAAACGAGACCTCTTAATCTAAAAGAAAAAAATATCTAAGTGAAAGATCCTAGCAATGCTAATTCAAATACAAAAATATATAAATCACACAAATACACTGCTCTAGGAGGCAAAAAAACCCTTTGATGTAAACAAATGAAAAGTAAGTTAAACTAAAAATTGAAATCACACTTTGAAAATTGCATCATCCTTAGATGATTTGAGAATTTATCTATTATAAATCACATAAACATATAAAACTTAGCATGTCCTACAACAACACAATAACAAGAAGCTTAATCTCACTAAATAGATCCATCTAAATAAACTCTTACACCAATTCCATATCTAATAAAGTCATTTCTAATAAGATACAAGCATTTAAAGTCATTTCTTATAGTCTATTATCATATCTTTTTGGTTTTCTATTTATTTATTCACATGAAAAAATTATAAGTCATAAATCCTAAAAAGAGAACAAAAAATGATCTATATTTAAGAAGCCCAAATCATCTAACTTAATTTTTTCTAAACTTATCTTAACGAAGGTACACCAACCTTTTCTTATAGACACTTATCTCTAATCATTCTTTTTAATATACCACTCTTCATTATAAGCACTCTTAACTTTAAAATACTCAATCAAATTGTAATTTTGAACTTTACATAATAGTATTATGCATTATTTAATATTTTCCATATTACCATAGGCTTATAAAACTTATGTTTAATCTTGTGTGAGATGTTGGATCACATAACATCAATCATTGATTGAGTCAACCATAATGAGTAAGAGACATAGCTTGAGATACTTAAAATTATGACTATGTGTGTGCATGGATAGTAGAGCTCTCAATTAGATCACTATAAAGAATTGATTCTCAATCCCTATGCTTGATGATGCATTAAACTTGACATGTAGAAAGCCCTTTTCTTTATGATAGATCTTAAAAATGCTTATCATCAAATGTTGATTAGGGAAGATGACCAACAAAAGATGAAATTTAAGACCAAGAATGGGTTAAATGAGTATTTGGCTATCATTTGGATTATTATGAACACAAGTACATTTGCAGGGCACATACTTTAAGAGCATTTATAAGAAAATTCACAATAGTGCATTCTGATGATCTTGTGGCATATAACAAGTCCATTGATCATCATCTTAACAATCTTAAGGAATTGTTTAGTGTTCTTATGTAAGGAAACTATGCATAAAAATGATAAAATACACCTTAATGACTAATTTGATAGCATTTCTAAGTCTTTTGGCAGTTACTAAGGGAGTTAATGCAAATCATGATAAAGTACAAGTTATTAAGGAATGGTCTCAACTAACACTCATAATCACAAAGAGAAAAATAAGAACTTAAGTGCAATCATGATCACATCAACTGATTATTTGAAAAAAGGATAGTTTAGATGGATTAAATCTACCATGAAAACTTTTGAATATTTTTTGTGTGATGAGTATTTTTTAGGAGAACTAGGTTGTATATTCTTGACTCTTCTTTAAAGAATTTTGTAATTTGAGAGTTACATATGGGAAACTTAGATTAGAATCTTGAAAAGGACAAGACTATAGTCTTAGTTGAGGATAGATTTCATTGGTTTTGTTACAAGAAGCAAGTTGCTATTGTAGTGAGCTCAAAATTGTCAAACCAAGTATAGTAAACAGAGCATGAAATTTATACAAAACTATCAATTCCTTAAAACCTTAGAAAGACATTAGTTAGAATTCACTTTAGAGTTGCCCCACACATTTTAAAAGCTTGATTTCATATTCATAATATTGAATGAATATCCAAGATGATGCATTTCTTAGCTTGAAGTAAGATTGATGTAGCTTTTGCAATGGTTAATCTATTCTTTAGAGAAATTTTTAGACTATATGGATTCTAAAATAATAGCATCTAATAAGAATATGAAATTCACTAATTACTTTTACAAGAAATTACAAGAATTTATGAGAACAAAAATGTTATTTTATAGTACATATCACTCACAAGTAGAAGGGTAAATTAAACTCAATAAAATTTAAGCAAATTCTTGAAATGTTTAGTGAGCGATCATGAATTTAATGAAGATTTACCCTTTAGCATAAATGAAGTTACTTATAATAACTCTATTAGATATCTCATAAGAATGTTACCCTAATGAGATATTAACAGGAGACAAAAATACTGTTTTAATGAACTTAATTTCATTACTCATCTCAAATAGCACTAGCAGATTTATATAGAAATTTGCAAAGCATACACATAAATTGCACAACGAATTCCAAAAGAGATTGAGCCCCTATTGAAGATGAGATTTTGTTATGGTATGTTTATCTCCTAAAACACTATCTAGAACTTTCAAGAAATTAGCTACTTGGAGAACTAATCCTTTTAGGATAATATGAATGATAGGACCAAATGCTTATGACTAACAGTTCCATAAGAATAGTCAATCAATCTTGCATACAATACAATTGATTTGACAACTTAACTACAGTAGATTTTACAAAATTTCCTTTTCAAGAAGAGCACTAGCTCTACTATTCCATCTAATGCTTATGATTGTATCATGAGCTACTATTACTACTATTGATATGTTACATGATGGGTTGTTGCTGCATCAAATATTGTTGATGTTGGACATACAATTCCATGATAATTGCAAATATTGACCAAATATGATACCAGATGATCAAATATGATATTGGATAATTAGACTGAGTCATACAAATAATTGCTTTCAAAGATATTAGGTTAATGCAAAGCAAGAAAAACCTTAGAAGCAACAAGAATGTTGGTGAATGATGCAAGGGTAGATTAAAATTTACTGAAGAGGTACACAATGAATCACTCAAGAGAGATGAGTGCTTCAAAGATAGGAATAGCTAACAAAAATAATTCTAGTTTAGAAATTGGTTCAAGTAAATGAGCCTTCAACTTTTGAAATAACTCTATATAAGCCTCCTTATGTTTTTGCAAACCCTAACTTATCATTTCATGAAAATATAGTATGCTCTCTCTTGGGAGTCACCAAGATCATTGACATCATCTTCCCCAATGACAATAATGTTAATTGAATGTTCCTGTGTGAATTTATAATGAGGGCCTTGATGAGGACATCATATTCGAGAAGGACTTTCGACGTCCAAGGACCGGTCTTGTACAAAAAAAAAAAAAAAAAAAAACAAGGCCAAAATCACTATTCCTGCCACCGACTGCCGCCTCCGCCGCAACCTCCGCCGCCACAGTGAGCCGCCCGCAGCCGCATCGAACCGTTCGTGCCCGAACCGGATCCGGGTTTGCCCGAACCGCTGTGCATGAGTCCAGCCAGGCGCCTACCCAAGCTACCCGGATGACCCGCAACCTGCGACCCGCGCCGACCCACGCCAGCCCGCACCAACCCGCGCCAGCGACCTGCGACCCGCGCCGACCCACGCCAGCCTGCACCAACCCGCGCTAGCCCATGCGACCCGCGCCGACCCACGCCAGCCTGCACCGACCCGCGCCAGCCCGCACCGACCCGCACCGCCGCCGCCGCCGCCGTCGCCGCGCCTCCGGCCATCCGAAATTAGGATGAATGCACTTAATTTTATTATTTTTTTTTCAGATTTCTAAGAGTCTATTCCCGCGACCTGCGACCCGCGCCGACCCACGCCAGCCCGCACCGGATGACCCGCGACCTGTGACCCGCGCCGACCCACGCCAGTCCGCACCGACCCGCACCGAGTCCAGCCAGGCGCCTACCCAAGCTACCCACCGGATGACCCGCGACCTGCGACCCGCGCCGACCCACGTCAGCCCGCACCGACCCGCGCCAGCCCGCACCGACCAGCACCGCCGCCGCCGCAGCCGCCGCCGCCGCCGCCGCCGTCGCCGCGCCTCCAGCCATCCGAAATTTAGGTTAAATGAATGAATTTAATTTTCATTATTTTTCTCAGATTTTTAGGAGTCTATTTGTATTTTTTTTAGGTGACTTTTAGTTTACCCATGTGTCCTTTAGTATTCCCATGCTATGAGTCAAAATGTCTTTTGTACCCTTATGGATTCCTATATAAGGGAGAGTCCTCTTCTGTTGTAAGGGATTTTGGATATTAATGCAAGCTTTTGAGTGTTCTTTGCTTCCATTCTGAGTTCATGAGTGCTCTGAGTGTCTTTGGCGTGCTGACTCGTCAAAGCTCTGATACTGGGAGGAGGGACGCGAGGTCCAAGTGGTGAGACGCCACTCCAGTCTATCATCTTCCTTCACTGCTCAACCATCTTCAAATTGAAATTTTTGGTTTTTCCTCGTCTTCCTTTTTTACGAGTAATTTCCATTCCTAGATTATTAATTTGTCTTCAATATATTTTCATTCTGCGAAGTGCAACTTTTACTACAAATTATATTTTAAGTTCAACTGGTACTTAACCAATCTAAGTACTCCCCATTTCTGCGTGTTTGAAAGTGTGTAGCCGTAATCGATTTAGCGACTTCTTAGCCGCTAACGATCCTAAGTTTAGTTAGGATTCATTGGTTGGTGCCTTTTGCGTTCAACCCTCATCGTATCTAGGTGTGTGTCCCTTAGGGAGACGGCCCTGCTCTTTGTTGTGCATCAGTCACGAATTTTCTAACTAAGCAAATTTCGTCTAGTCCTACATCAGGCCTCCACAAATTATTTTTTTATCTAATTTGTTTTCTATGAGTATTTCCTCACTGATCTTTGCATTACATTTTGTTTTTGAAAAGATTATCACTTAACTAAATTGAATGTTGCCTTTAGATTTGAAACTATTTGTAACCAACCTATTTTTGTGTACCTATTTGGAACAATCTTTTGAAGGTATAGATTAAACAAATTATAAATTTCTTGTAACTTATCTTTGCTAATTTTGATTGCTCAACCCTATAGGTTTGTCTAATTAATATTGTAATTAAAAATTTGAGATAAAATATGGAATTTCTACTACGTATAGGCTTTTGTTTGACAAAAGCTTTTCAAAGTGATTTCCTTTTCAAACTCAAAAGCATAAAAAACTATTCAAATAATTTTCATAATTTATCTTTCTCTTTCCACATAACATACAATTTTTACAAGCATATTTTTAACATAACTTTTCAAAAACTCCTTTTCAATGGCAAAAGCTAGCACCAAACAAAACTATAAGTTTCGATTCACATTAATTTAATATGATAATAGATCTAGAGCACAGACTCAATATGTAGAGTTTGGTAGGTTTCCATATCATCTTGGATCACTAGTTTCATTGATATTCTTGGATTCTATCTATAGCATTTTTATTGATTTGTCTCTCATTTTGAGTATAGAACCTAAATAACAAAATGTATCATCCTTTAATATTTTATAATAACCAAGAATAATCTCTAAGTTATTTATACTATTATATTAGCTAAACCTTATATATTCTGTTTTAAATTTACTAAAGTGAAACCAAAAACTACAAGGTTGTTCCCTATAACTCTAATTACATTTAACACTTTATCTAATCTTATCAACGATATAATATTATCAACAAAAAATATATACAATCATACTTCATCTTGAATTTGATAAATAGAAGCATTCATAACTAAAATAAATATAGAAATATCTCACATTATTCTTGTGACAAATCATTTGTGCCGATGTCAAAAAATCCAATTTTTTTAGGAAACCTTTAATGAATTTTCTTTGAGTGCATTCATATGTAATTATTTCATTCAAAATGTTTTCTCCTTTTCAGCCTCAAAAGAATCAAAAACTAATCGAACAACTTTCATAGCTTTGCTTTTTCTTCTCACATAAAATACATTTTTCATAAGCAAATTTTTAACATATCTTTTTATACTCATTTTCAATGACAAGAGCTATCACCAAACAAAATTGTAAGCTCCAATTCACACTGATTTAATATAATAATCTAAGCACACTCTTGTTATGCTAAGTTTGGTAGGTTTTCATATCATCTTGCATCAATCACTCAATTTCATTCGATGTTTTTAGATTTTATCAATGATATTCTTATTGGTTTGTTCCTTATTTAGAGTATAGATCCTAAACAACAAAATATATCATTCTTTAGTATTTTATAATAACCAAGCATAATCTTTAATTTATTTATACTACTATTACTTTAACTATACTATACATATTCAATTTAAAATTTACTAAAGTGAAAGCATAATTTCTAAAATTGTTCTCTTAATCCTAACTAAATTTAACACCTTCTCTAATCTTATCAATGATATAATATTATCAACAAAAATATATAAAATAACACTTTATCTTAAATTTGATAAAAAAAAACATTCATAAATACAATAATGATAATAACTTAGAAAGAACTCATATTATTCTTGTAACAAATCATTTGTACCGTCATCCCAAAATTCAACTTTTTTATGAAAACTTTTATCAACCTACTTGAGTGCATATGCATGTAGTTAGTTCATGCAAAGTGTTGCCCCTTTTAACCTCAAAATCTTAAAAAATAATATGAATAATTTTCATTACTTCTCATTTTCTTATCACCAAAAGTAATTTCAAAAGCACACGTTTAACAAATTATTTCAAAAAATTCAATGACGAAAGCCACCATCAAACGAAACTATAAACTTCAATTCACATTGATTTAACATAATAATAGATTTAAAGTACACTCTTATCATGCAGAGTTTGGTAATGTTTTGTATCATGTTAAGTCAATCACTCAAGTTTATCTGACATTCTTGGATTCTAACAATAGCATTCTTATCGATTTCCCTCATTTAAGAATAGAACCTAAATAACAAAATATATCATTCTTTAATATTTTATAGTCACCAATTATATCTAAAACACACTCATGTTATGAAGAGTTTGGTAGATTTCCATAGCATATTGCATCAATCACTCATTTTATCTGACATTTTTGGCTTCAATCAGTGGCATTCTTATCATTTTGTCTCTCATTTAGAGTATAAATCCTAAATAATAAAAATATCATTCTTTAATATTTTATGATCACTAAATATAAACTTTAGGTTATTCATATTATTACTTTAACTAATCTTCAAAGTTGTTCTCTATAACTCTAACTAAATTTAGCACCTTCTCTAGTTTTATCAATGACATAATATTATCAAAAAAATATATATAAATAATAACACTTCAGCTTAAACTTGATCAAGAAAGCATCGATAACTAAAATAACGATACTTAAAAAGATATCATATTACTTTTGTGACAAATCATTTGTACCATTGCCACAAAATCCAACTATTTTAGGCACCCTTTATTCAATATATTTTGAGTGCATGCATATGTAATTATTTCATTCAAATCTTCAATAACTTGAAAATATACAAAGTGTTTTTTCCTAAGGATTTCTAAAGTATTTCTTTTAAAACACTGTAAAGTCTTTTTAACATCAATCTAGCTAAAGTTAATATCTCATTTTGTTATCCCAATTTTCTTTATTTACCTATCAACAAGCACAAAATCTCCATGGTTGACATTTTTAGCAAAAAACCACATCATTTTTCTACATAATGGTCTTAAATTGCAAGCTATAATCAATCACTATCTTAAAAGCTTCAAAAGGCACATACGACTTAATTCCATTGTAATTAGCACAATTATAGACGTTTATCATATTCTTGAAAAAACACATTAAAGCACTTCTCCTTCACTCTCTTAACATTGTTAAAATTTTTAAAATAATATTGAATAGTCTTATAAGCTAAAGAATAACTCTAATATACATGTCCCAAGTATTTATAAGAATAACATCTAGAACTATCACATAAGAATTCTACAGACAATTTCGTACATCTCATCATGTTGGTGTTAAACACCTCTAAGGACATCAACACAAGAGAATACAAGAAAACACAATGTCAAACATACCACATGACATATTTGAGTTAAAAATAAAAAATAAAAAATTATAAGTACTTTATGAACATAATTATCCACTTTATGGAAGGATTAAAAACTTCATGGATAGAATGAACACTTTGAGACACTTCAAAATACTTATATAGGACACGATTGAACACTTGTATTTGCTAAACCCAAAGTTTAAAAAAAACGAGCAAATTCAATTTAGATGAATCAAAACCAGCTAATTTATGAAGCAGAACATTTATTTTTTCCCTTCCCAAACCTTTCACCTCCCAGTGTCAACCCTTAAACCTAACCATAGCCTACCCCTTACTCCCTTGGGCAACATGATTCCTCCTTCATGAAGACACCCATCTTATCTAAGAATATTACAGCCCTTTTCCCTCTATGAGGATAGCACAACTTTGTTCACAGTAAAATTGCTTCAAATTTTTCTCTTCATCATCTTTTACTTCAGTAAGCAGCACCATTGTTGTTTCTTTTTTTTTCTCATACAACACTATAAAATTTTTTGCTTCTATAAATTTATAATATATTTCCCATTTCCTTTTTTTGCAAATGTTATTTTTTATAAAAGGTCATGATTTGATGGTTGTAAACTATCTTAATAAAATTCAATTCTTAGCATTACCTTATTCTATTAGAAATCAATTTCCTTTTAAATCATGGTGAAATGAATGCACAAGTTGAACAACAAGTGAGCTAAATAACACTAATGATGTTTTAATGATGCGATAATACTTTTGATGGTGGTAATGATAATTTTGATAAGAGTGAAAATTGCTAAGCATCTTATGTTTAACTTAGTTGGATCACAATAATATATCCATAAACTATCTAAACACACAAAATTATGTAGTTGAATAGTCTTAGAATGTTATTTGGCCTCTTGTTCTCTCTCTCACACACACACACATATATATATACATATACATACACATACACATACACATAGACATACATACATATACACATACATATATGTGACATCTACATATACACATACATATACATCTACATATATGTACATATATATATGTACATATATATATGTAGATATATATGTACATATATATATGTACATATATAAATGTCGATATATATGTAGATATATATATGTATATATATATATATTCTAAAACCTTATTATCCATCAATAAGAAAAAAAATAAAAGCTTACGTAACAAACTAACAATCTTTCTCAAATTATATCTTCTGATGAAAGATGTAACTAAAAAATATTTACACCACAATGCATTCAAATGTGAAAAAACTACCATATTTTTTCTTTTTGATGCATCAAAAATGGATATTTGAACTTACGAATTGTGAAATCTGTCAAAGGATTTAACCTGTAAAATGTTGAGAAAGAATTAGAACCTTTAATTTAATGCAAACAAAGTAATATGACAATAAAAGCACTTGATTTTAGTTTATATTGCAAAGGTAGACAAGATTGTGCCAAAAATCAGATAGAACAAACTAGAAATACAATAAGATTGTGGCTCTATTTGCACATGACCTATGAATTTATAAAGGAGGGTTGGATATTTTGAAAATAAAGTTTTGAAAAAGGAGATTAATGTGAGAGCAATTTAAGTTTTGGTGAAAAGTATTTATTGGAATTTTGATACTTTTGAGTTTGAAAAGACAATACTTTAAAAAAACTATATTGAAACTCAATTAACAAACAAATATTGTGATGTAGAGTAGACAATCTATAAGGATAGGCATTGCATCATCCTATACAAGATAAAACCTAGGGCAACAAGCATAGCAACTTGTAAGGACATCCAAAAAACAATTACAAGGGCTCAAATTGCCAACATGCAAACTGAAAATCTGGTTAAAGGAAAAGTATTGTAGTACTCTTGATTAGTTGATCAAATATGGGAACCAATAATTATTTTGATAAATCCTCAGGGAAACTTCTACTAGTTTTCACTCACCAAGATGCTTCTTCACATCTTTGTTGCATGATTCAAGTTTTCAGGCTCCATTTGAAGAAGTTTTTCTTTGGCGTTACTTTAGAACTTAACAGATCAAAACTTAAAGATTTTCTACAAAGACGAGAGAAACCTCTACAATGCAGATGCAACTCACTTCAAAATCATATGCAGCATACTCGTTGAATTGTTTGTCCAATTATTGTATCATAACGATGATTCTTTTTCAGGTGCTCTAGAACAGCGCAAAATTACTACACTAAGCCAAATATAGAGTTTATAATAATCAATATACAGCCAAATTAACAACATCAAACTCCCCCGAACCTAACAAGTGTAAACATTCACGGCTAAGAATAATAACGACTAAACTTACTCTAAATCCAGTAACTGCTTGAATGCACCACCGAATGAGCCAAACTCAAGAACGATATGAACAAAGCCATAGAATGAGCAATAAAAGAAAAAAAAAATACCCGCAGCACCCATTGGAAGAGCAGCAACGATGGGTTCTCCGGCAGCAGGTGCCAGGCCATTGGAGTGCCAGGGAGAAGTAATCGAATTCCCGCTGTGCCGTCGTGGAGAAAGTTGCAGCAGGAAGAACGTAACTCGCCGCTTCGTTCGCTGCGACTGCGGTGAGAATTATGGCTACAGACGGAAGGAGGGATAGGGCCCGAAAAGCCGTCGCCACCATGGCTTCTCCGACGCCCCGGAATATTGGGGGCGGTAATCGTGGACAAACCGGAAGACGGCTTTAGGAAGGTTGACGGTGCTTTTTGCCATTATTAAGTTACTAAATAAATTAGTTATATGGTTCTTATATAATATTAGAAAGTTATGTTTGTGATAATATATTATAAAGAAATATCTTATAAAATCATTACTATGATAAAGCTTTTTAAAATATATTATTAAAATATAAAAATATTTGACAAATTATGATTAAAATTTAATACTAAAAAAATCGAATATATAAAAACAAAATTATTTATATTTTTAGAAATAGATGATGTAAAAACATAGTAATTAAAAGAGTTAGAAGAAATATAAGATTTTTTTTAAAACAATGCATGATATAGTCTTATCATGTAGAATTAGAATATAGTATTGCTATGTATAATTGGAATACAATTATGAATAAATTTATATAAAAATATATTTTAGTAAGATTTAATGGTACTACCCAACATTATTATATCAAGGTATTAGCTCCCGAGTCATCTCGATCTTTTGAGATCTTGATTTTATGCATATAGCTAAGAATCTTTCAATATTATTCAATGAAAAACAACTCATTTTTATGCATCTTTATTTTGAAGTTTGTTGAAGTTTACATCTTAATTAGCAACTTCTTTACCAGAGAACACTCACCACCTTCATTAATATCCATGCATGACAAATTGAATACCTTAATCTTATAACTCAAAATATTGCCCACTTATGCCACCAATATAAGCCAAGGTGGATTTCAACTTAAAAGACACATTGACTAAAGCAATGATCTTATATATATAGTCTAAAACCTTAACGACATTTCAGATGTATAAGATAATTGACCTTTATTTCAAAATTTTTCCTTCACTTTTGGCCAAGTAGGTGGTAATTTATCAAAAAAGAGATGGAATCATTAAAAAATAAGTAACTTTTAATAGGCTTCTAAATTAAGGATAACAAAAATAAATAGTCTCTCATATTAAAAAAGAGAAAAGTTATATATTATATATACAAGATTATGATATGAAAATAATGAAAAATCTTTTAAAATAAAACTCACTTTAATTAATATAAGACAACCAAAGAAATACAATATCTTAATATAATAATGTTGAGTTATGGCATCTAACAATATTAATTGAATCTCATAAAAAATACCTATGCATTTCCTTGAGCTTTCTTTTTTGCTTACAAAAAATATTTATATAAATATAATTTTTCATATTTTATTTTTTTAGAAATTCTATGAGAGTTTAAATTATATAGAAAAGAATCTAAACAAACTATATTGTTTTCAAACCTTTCAAATCTTGTTTTTCTTTTACTAAGTTATCATGTAAATTATTATAGTAATAATGAATATAGGTTCCTACAAAGCCAAGAAGAACAACATCTTGATCAAGAAATATGTAATATGGAGAGATTTCTCATTTGAAAATCATTAGTTTGAGCTCATATGAAGAGGTTTAAATTGTTATTATAATACTTTTAGTCATTTTTTGCTAACTCTTATTTTAGTTTTGAGTTGACACTTATTTTGTGGATGTCACATAATTGTTCTTAGCAATCAAAAGCACAAAAGCCTATGTAAGCTAATAATATGAACGAGAGAACTCTAAGCTTTAGGCAAGTATTATTATGACATTACATAACAATGATAACATTAAATAATATCAAAAATATTTATATACTAAATGACTCTTTAGTTTTAACATCAAAGACAATGAACAAAAATAACATCAAACATCTTCATAGAAATATAAAGTTTTAAAAAAATTTTGAACATGATATTTTCAACTAGATTTGATAACAACTAATGCTCAATACTATAATATCAAATGAAAGGAAGGAAAACATAAAAAACCTAGCTTGTGATTAACACAAACATTCCAATTTTATCTTGCATTCAATTACTCAAACTTCTTTATGATTCATTGAAAATCTTTGACTATTGATTGTTCATGCCAACATTAAAATATTATAATAAATGGGACGGATGATGATTCAAAGAATAATCACATATAACTCTTAAACATATCAATGAGATGTGCCTAATGTAATATCGATTGTGCCATGTAAAGCAAAGATTTAATGTTCAAACTTGGGCATAATTAACAACCTTCTTAAAAAACACTTAAAAATTATTTACCAATTAACAACAATAAAAATAACATACAATGAACAAAACAAGATGAGTACAACATAAAGGGGCAAAGTTAACCCAATCACAATAAGTTTCATAACATAAATAGACATTGAGATATGTCTTGAATATATGTGTTAAAAAAATCTCTCATATATAATGTAGAGTTGATAAACTTGTGGGTTTTAGAACACTTGAGAATAGAAAGAAAAAATAAAAAAAAACACAATCAAAAAAGAAAAAAAGAAAAAAAAAGAAGAAGAAAAACTCCTATTTCTTCTTTAATGCAAAAAAATAAATAAAAGAGAAAAATTGTGACAACAATGGCAGAAAAGAGATCCATTATTTTTTAACTACAAATGAGGGTTTGGTTTTTTATGAAGAAACTTAATGAGAGAACAAATTGCATATGTAAGTTAAGTAGAGCAAAACTTTACACCAAAACTCAAGAGAGCTAGTAAACACTATCCACATATACAAACACTCATGCACACACATACATACACATATAAGCAAGTGAATAAATGACATAAAGAGAGTTAAATTGGGCAAAACTTACCCTAAAGCTTAAGAAAGTAAATATATACACACACAAATATATGTATTATAGCATCCCAAATGTATGAAATATTTCTAATAATAATATGCTATTTTGAATTTGTGTGATTTATTAAAATTTACAAAACAAATTACATATTGTCAAAAAGGGGTATGACACCTTTAAAGGTGGGTGGGGAGTTGTATAATTAATTATAAAGGTTATTATGATCACATGTTGGGGCTTATGTTCTCTTTTTATAGTATAGTTATTACTTTGCAGAATACTTGTACTAGTGAGCTTTATATTTCTTTAAATATGATATTAACATATGGTTTTGAGCATAGTTGAGTGTAACAATAGGAGAAATTAAGAATAAAAAGAAAATGTGTTTACAAATATGGATAAATAAATTGATTATGGATTCAAATAAATGTAAAAATGGTTTGGATTAAAATCATCTAAAAAAGAAAGGTAAGGATTATGCTCATTGAGATATCCTATATTAGGTATAGCTTTGAGTATAGCCCATTAATAATGTACTTAAATATGAGATAACTAGTATGATATATTTAACTCACTAGATATTCCTAATATATATGGTCCCTTCATAGCCATGAAAGATATACTCAAGTTGAGTAAAATGATGTGTAAATTTCTTACAAATGATGAAAACCTAAAAAAATAAAGTCAAAATAAAATTTTTTTATTGTGATTAAAATAAGCAGGTCATCAAAAAAAAACGAAATAAAAGAATTAAAAAAATTATAATTTATTTAAATATGGTATGGTTGCTTATGTTAGTTCATTTCCCTATTTTTTTTTTTTTTTTTGAAAAGGATATATCATTATATCAAAAGTGGCAAAGCCACACAGGTTTTACAATTAGATCCTCAAGGGGGATCAAACAGAAAATCAGACAGCATAAGTTTGATGAGAGGCTGAGGAAGGGATTCCCCAGCAGGCTCTACGGGCAGCCCAGTCAGCAGGCTCATTTCCCTCCCTGTGGATATGAGAAAACCAGAGAGCCTCCATGGCCTTAACATACTGCAAAGTAACAGCAAGCACCCCCTCCCCACTGGGTTTGGTAACCATATCCCAAGCCACCTGAAGTGCAGTCATCGAATCAGACTGGAACTCAACTGCACGATACTGGGGAAGAAACTCCCTCAGAAGGTCGAAGGCCATAATGATAGCCTGGACCTCCATCATATCAGCAGCCACTGAGAACATCCTCTTACTGGCCACCATGAGAGGTTTGCTCGAGCAACCTCTAACAACGACACCAAGACCAGCTATGGAGTCACCAACCGCGGCATCACAATTGACCTTAATCCATCCTGTAGGGGGAGGGGAAGCCAACCATGCGTGACAAGCAAATCCGAAGACTTGCCAGGATTCCCGCTGGACAGAGATGAATGGATAAGATGCCTCCTGAGGGTCGTGCTGACCTCGAACCTAACCGTTCGAGACACCGAGCAGAGAGTAGGCACGAAGCCGTTGTGTATAAGCGCATTTCTCCTCGACCAAATGTAGTACAAGGTGGTAGCAATTGTAGCCACATGCTGTACCGCAACGTCGCGCCGCGCCGCAGGAGAACTCAAGAGCCTGATAAACATCTCCAAAATTCTGAACCCGGACGCCGCACCCGTGGGCCAGCCCAGCTCCATGAGCACGTGACGTGCATGGCTGGTCCCCCACATGTCCCGGGCACGTGGGCAGTCCCACAGCGCGTGCTGCAGGGTCTCCTCCTCCATGCAGCCGAAAGGGCACAGGGGATCGCGGCTAATTCCCCGGCGAGCCTTCCACGTCGCCGTAGGCAGAAATTCGCCGACAGCCCGCCAAAGGAAGACCTGAACCCTCGGCAACACCTTTAATTTCCAAATTCTCCCCGTAGCTTCATCACGCCGCCGACCACCGCCCCCAGCAGAGGACGACTCGTGTTTGATCTGTGCGTAGATTCGACCACTATGAGCCTTCTCTATCTCCGTATGCGTATGGACCAAGCAGTCCTGGACGAAATCCCGAGCACGCGGGAGATGCCTGATTCTGTCAATAAGCTCCTCACCCGCCCAGTTAGAAATCGCCTCAACATCCCAAGCACCGTCGTCCCTGATGCATTCGGCAACACTTTCCGGCCAGCTTGCGCGAACATTAATGAACGTAGGCCAGCAGCTGATAGGTAGAACCCCAAGCCAATTATCCTCCGTAAATCTCACCCTCCGCCCGTCGCCGATGCGCCACACGAAGCACGAAATCGCCGTCGGCATAGCTCCCAAGATCATCTTGCAAACGGCCGAGGCCTTCCGGGGTGTCTTCATCAACGGGTCGATGAACCCATACTTCCTTCTCATAATCTCAACCCATAATCCCACTTCCCGCCCAAGGATGCGCTTACAATTCCCCATCTGCAAGGCCTGGTGCCAAATGCGAAGATCCCGCAGCCCGAGCCCGCCGGCCACCCTCGGCGTAGACACGCAATCCCAGGACGCATAGTGCAGCGTCTGAGCACTACTCGTACCGCCCCAGAGGAATTGTCTGATTCGGCGTTCAATTACAGCAATGGTTCCCGCCGGCACCAAACAGTGGCGCAGAATGTGGTTGGGGATAACACACAGAACCGAGGACGCCAACACAGCCCTGCCCGCAAGCGACAATACCCGTCCGCGCCAGCTGATCGCAGTATTATCAATTCTTTGGACGAGGGAACTCAGGTCCTCCTTAGTCAATCGGCGAGCAGTAATAGGAACCCCCAAATACACCAAGGATCGGCCAATTGCCATACCAAGTTTCCGTGAAATTATGCTGGACTTCTTCTTGCTGAAGCTATTGCTAAAATAGAAATTTGACTTGGAAAAGTTGGCCTTCAATCCAGCGCTGTCCTCAAACGCCCGTAGAATGCGACGAACAGCGCACGCAGCCTCCCTGGAAGCCGGAGCAAAAATCAACACATCGTCCGCGAACAAGAGGTGGGAAACCCGCGGTGTATGCATCCCCGACCTAAACCCGAGCAGCTGCCGGGATTCATATTCCCGCATCATGCACGACAGGTATTCCATGGACATGACAAAGAGAAAGGGGGATAATGGGCACCCCTGCCGGAGACCACGACGCGCCGACACCCAAGGAAGACGCGCTCCATTAATGAGTACAGCGTACCTAGGACCAGAAATACATGCAGTAATCCAGTTACACCAAGTAACAGGGAATCGCATAGCCTTCATAGTTTTGAGCAAAAAATACTAGCGAACCCTGTCATAGGCCTGCTCCATGTCGACTTTCACTGTCATAAGGCCGGAAGCAGCGGTACAGGATCGCATTCTCGCTACCATCTCCTGGGCAATATTTATGTTATCCGATATGCTCCTCCCCGGGACAAAGGCCGCCTGTTCCTGAGACACAAGACTAGGCAGCAACGATTTCAGCCTGCCAACAAGAATTTGAGCCACCAATTTATAGATTGTGTTGCACAAACTGATCGGCCGGAAGTGCTCCGGCCGGCAAGCACCTTGCTTCTTCGGGATAAGAACAACAAGAGTGTCCTTCCAACTCTCCGGCATTCTACACTCCTCAAAGAATGCCAAAACGGCCTTGATGATGTCCCGCTGCGTGACTTTCCAATATCCATTGACGAAATCCATTGTAATACCGTCGAAGCCTGGGGCGCGATTCCTTTTAATGCCCCGCATAGCCACCAAAATTTCGTCTTCCGTTACCCTCCGGCAAAGGCCAGAACCAGCCTCCTCACTGACGAAACCCGAAAGCGGGGAAATTGGAGGCAATGGCGCCAGGTTGCTATCGCCCCATTTTCGTTCAAAAAACTCAAAGACAAGCCGCCTAATGTTGTCGGGAGAGTCCACAATGTTACCGTCTACGTCCCGCAAGAATGTAATGCGATTCTCCCTTTTACGAGCCGATGCCGCAATGTGAAAAAACTTCGAATTGCAATCCCCAAGCTGCGCCCAATGCACCTTAGCGCGCTGCCACCACCACTGTTCCTCGTGAGCACACCCCCGGTGAAAGGCAGCAACCAAATCACCAAGCCGCTTATGGTCCTCCTCTGACAGACCATCGCTAGACTCCCTATTTTGGAGCTCGTCAATGTCCCGCTCCAACACCTTGTTCCGATCAATAATATTCCCCACCTCCTCACGGCTCCATCTGCGCAGCGCCCACATCGACCGCTGAAATCTTGTCATCACAATCTCCATACTGTCGCCCTTAACAGTCCTCCTCCAAGCCTTTTCCACCACCTGGAACGATTGAGGGAAGTCCAGCCACACGCTGTCGAACTGTAGCCTGCTGGAATACTGCCACTGATCTCCACCTCCCACCTTAATCAACAATGGACAATGATCAGAACCCAGCCTACTGAGGTGATGGACCGAACAATTAGGAAATGCAAGCAGCCCTGCCGAGTTCATAAGAGCCCGGTCTAGGCGTTCAAGGATGCGCGCACCCCCCTGCTTCCCATTGCTCCAAGTAAATCTGTTGCCGGAAAACCCCAAATCCACAAGTTGAAGCTCCTGCATAAGATCCGCAAAGTCCTGCTGGTCCTTGCCATAAAAGAAACGCCGACCCCCCCGCTTTTCCTCCGGTGCCAAGATCAAATTAAAGTCTCCAGCAACAAGCAAAGGCTCATTGCCGCCGCAGGAATTTCGGACATCCTCCCAAATGATCCGCCGTCTGTGATGACACTTCGGGCAGTAAACAAAGTAGCAAGTCATCCTGCCATCATGTGAAGTTTTGATTGTGCAAGCCATAGTATGAGATGAAGCGCCAGTGACCATAAGGTCCACATCCTTCCTCCACAGAATCAGAAATCCAGCAGATAGTCCCTCTGAGAGGTGTGCCTCAAAGTCCCATCCTCCCCCAAGCAGCCAATTTGCATCTTGTCTAGAGAACCCCACAGCCTTCGTCTCCATTAACGCCACAACAGCAACATTCCTTTCACGGATCAACCTGCGCAAATAGCCCCTAGACTTCTTCTTCTTGACGCCTCTTATATTCCACACAATAACGTTCATTGATAATGTCATCAGAAAGCCCTTAGCCATGCAACTGCATCTTCCCGAACCTCCGCCACCCACCAGAGATGGCCGCTGCGCCCCACGAAGCGCAGCCGTGATCCACATTCTTAAGCCGCATTGCCACCCACACCAGTGGGCGGCTCCTTCTCCCGAGCCGTCATTGACCCTAGCAACTTCCCCTTAACTCCGCCCCCCCGAGCTTCCCGCTCCGCACCTTCCGCCCCCAAGCTCCGATCACCGGAATCCGCCAAGTGTTGAGCACGACTCCTGGATGGTGAGCCCCGCCTTGGTCTGCTCCTCCCGCGTTCCCTCCAGGGACGACTAACCCCCCTGGATGAGCCGGCGTGCACCCTCCTACGAGTTCTTTGAACGTCATTCCTGGGTCCATGGCTAGCCGTGGCCGCCGGACCCCTATGAGCATTGGCACCCGTTTTCCTCCGTCTGTGTTGAACTAGCATCCAAGGCCCTAGTCCATGCGCTTCTTCCGTAACCTCGGTAAGGACCTCTCCTCCATTCCTCTGATCCCCGTTCGCCCTCATTCCAGAGCATTCACCATGTCCAGGCTGAGTCACCTCCTTCGTAAGCTGCACATTGCATTGGCTTGCAAGATGCCCCACGCGACCGCACGAGAAACAAATCCTCGGCAATCCCTCATATTCGAAACTTTGGTAGATTCTCCCATAGTCCCCTTTTAGCCAAACACCCGGCTTCAAGGGTTTCGAAAGGTCTGTACGAATACAGACCCGAGCATAGGACGATCTCTCCATTGCCGCCGTCCACCCATCGAGAAGGAACGGATCACCTATAGCCTTTGCAATACGCAAGATATTGTCCGTATCCCAGTAAATCAGGGGCAAGCCGGGGAATCGCACCCAAATCGGTGCGCACATCGCGTGGGAGTCGCCGGGAGTGAATTCATGCGACCAAACATCCAAGCCCATGGCTTGGCCGGCAATTTGCCACGGCCCCCCGAGCCACACATCATTCCGTGCCTCCTTCGATTCAAAATGTAAGCAGAAGCAATTCGAAGACAGATCAAACACTCTAAAATTCTTATGGTGGCCCCAGCGTTTGAGCAACACTCTGGCGATCATCGGAAAAGGCAGCGTGTTCCCGAATATACGACCCACCATGTCATATTTGTGAAAATCAATTCGCCGTTGACAAGCTTCGGAAGAGACGAGGACTTCACCATCCTCTGCCATATCCGGAATAGCAGCAGCACGTTCCTTAACATCAACATTAGCCGGCCGCATGAAAGAGTTCACCAAGTTGCCATTCTGGATATTGCGGGCTGTCAAAACCTCTCTAAAGCTGGCCTTAGCAGGCAAGTGTTCCGCACCCCACTGCATCACCACTTCTCCGGTGATATTGTTCTCCTCCGCGACCCCAGCTCTCGTCACCCTGTCATCGACCTCCAGTGTAGCGCCGTCAGGGTGTGGAAGACCCCCGTCAAGTGGCTGTCCCTCTTCAGACGATGATGAAACACACTCCCTCACCGAGGAGTTACTTGCAGTGGTCCTTGCACGCCGGCTGCTCCTTCGTAATGTACTTCCCGCCATCGAACGTCAAATTAGGGCTGCAGGGTCCTTGGCGCGACGACTGGGACGAAGGTTCAGATATCCCGCAGGATCTTGAGCCGATTTATCGTGTCCCAGCACACCCCGCGTGACCAGAATTCAAATTCAAACTCAAACGAACCCGGTCCACGTGCAGCTGACCGTTGACCGAAGACCGTCTCCACGACAAAGCAGCTCGCCTCCGCACCCGGCCACGCGGTGAAGCCGATGTCAAGCCCACCCCGCGGCCCCGCAATCTCCGCCTCCGCCTACGCCTCTGGTACCTTCACAAGATTGGGCTGCACCTCGAGTCTAGCTTTCCAACCCCGCCTCGTCCCGTCCCAGACGAACCTCGGCCCCCTCCCGGCACGTCCCAGACGAACCTCGGCCTCCGGTACGTCTACCTCATTTCCCTATGTCATGCTAGTTTATCATACTATTCATATATTTATTGACCCCAAGATGTAATTGTCACAAACTTATAATGATTTCCATAAATTGTATATAGATTTTGTTCACTTAGTTTATGTCAATAGGCTCAACTATTTTTTTAAATTAAACATTAGAGGTGATAATGATGTGCATCATGAGACTCTTGAAAAAAAAACTAAAGGAAGAATAATATAGCCTTGGGGTTTAATGTTTACTAATTTTTTTAATGATCTTGTATTAGGGTTTCTAATATACAATTAAATTATTACATTGGCTAATTTATTTTGGGATGTATTTTATCCTTTTATTTTATTTAATAAAACCTATAGTTGAATTTGAAATAGTATTTTCTATTTTTGATGTATTGATTAGAGAAAATTAGGTTAAAAGAAATATGATTTTTTATTTTATTAAGAATTAAAAAGATTTTATTTTGTTTTTAAATTTTAAAAAGAGATTTTGCACATTTAGAATATTTTTTTATATATGAATATATTAACATCATGATTTTTATGTTAAAAATGAATATATTTTAACATAAAGAAAAAATGAAATTTGAAACAATGATTTTGATTTCATACCTATATTTATAAATAAAGATTAGGGATGTTATAGAGTGGTATCAAAGCAAGATAAAAGTCATAATAAGATAACCATAAGATAATAAAAACAATTGAGTAAAGTTAAAATGGACAATCTAGGATACATGATTTGGAGTTTAACACTCTTAAGTGAAAACCTAGAATTAGATTACTATATGATGAAAACATTTTGAGATGGATAAACTAAGGATGGATAATTAACAAAATAGGACAAATTTGTATGATGAACATAAGTAGACTCATAAAGAGAATAACAAAAATGTTTTATTGCAAATTTGTTACTTTATGCTTGCTAATTATGGAAAAACCTAATCAACAAAGTTAAAAAAATTCAAAACAATTAGTAGTGAAATAAAACTTAATGTATGATACTTTAAGGACTACATATCATATGTTAGGCATAAACATAACCAACATGAACTAAGACAAATGTTTGTGTATGCTTCAATAATATTTACATATGATATATTGGTATTCTATATACAACATACAATATGTTAGACTCAAAATAAACAAAAATAAGTTATCCCAATACTAACTAAAAATATGTTATTATTAACATACAACAAGATAGGCTCAAATCAATGGCTAGTACATGAATTGGATGTAAAACCAAGGATAATGCATAGATATTATGCATCTAAAATTAACACATGGTATGTCAACCTTAACTGAACAGTACATGTGTAAAAAGAGTAACCTGAAGATAATATAATATACATCTAAAATTAACATATGTTTTGTTGACTTGCATAGATCATTAGATTCTTCACTAGGACAAACAATCTATTAAGCTATATATAAGAGAAAGAGTATAATATATGGTACATTACTATCAACATACTATATATCAAATAGCATGATTCGATCGAGAGTTTGCTAATAGGTGTGAATGTGTACAATAAGGGGATGTGCAATCATTAATAGAAAAAGAGAGAAATTTTGGAAATAATTTTGAAAGATTTAAATAAATGATGTTTGGCAAGATATTGAAAAAACTAAATATATCATTTTGGGATTGGGGCTCTGCCTTTGCACCCTCATAACTTGTTGATTAAGTAGTGAAACCCCTGACAATGTCTATGACGACGAGTCAAAATTTGATTAGGCTTCAAGGCTGATGTAGATTCAAGACATCTATACAAAAGGAATATAGTGCAAAGCTAAGAAAGAGGAAGAAAAATCAAGACATTGAAAAGGCTTTGGAATAATTCAAAGGAATGAAAAGCCATGGAAACTAATAAGAAAAATGATTTGTGAAAATTAATAGGAATTAAAAGGTTAAAATTATAGAGAATTATTTGATTTTTTGCATATGTTATCTGTAAGAAATTTTAAACATAAAGACAATAACAATATTTGGTATATGTAGAAATGTGACAAGAAAATGTTACATTGGACATGGAGCAAGAATGCAAATACCCTCACAATGACTTGAAGATAAAGAAATATGCATGTTCTCAACATGAATGCAAGGCCAAAAGGAATATACCCATGCAAGTAATGGAAAGAACAATAGGGGTCATGTTGTTGATCACCTGGTGGAGTAATTCCTTAAATTACACCTAGCACGTATTGCCAACATCATTAAACCCCTTACCAAGTAGAGGATTGGTTAGAAAGGTTAGAAATGCTTATGATAGTCTAGGTTGCCTAGATTATAGAAAAGTTTCTTTAATGGTACACATTTTAAATGGCATTATTGGACACTAATGGCAAAGGTAGAAAAGATTTTAGTTTAGGGATAGGTTCAACTTTGAAATTTCTAGGAGAAATTTTGAAACGTACTTTTAGAATGATATATTCTAGGGTCAACAAGAGAAAAGTTGTGTGATGATCTAACAAAACTATATCAAAGGGGGTTGTCAATTCTAGATTATAATCAAACATTCTCTAAATTTGTGAGTTACACTCAAGAGATAATAGTTATTAAAAAACAAAAATTCTTTATGTTTTAAAAGGGTTTGCAAGACTCTATTCACAATGTTATGGCTCTCATGCAATTTAACTCATATCAAGAGTTTGTAGAAGTAACAAGGGCTTGCTAAACAAGACCAAATATGGTGGAAACTAGAAGATCTATTGAGGAAAAGAAAAGGCACTTTTTAACATCTAGGTAGATAACAAGAAAATAAGATGAAAGTAAATAAATAATGTACAAACCACAAATGAGAAATTAGTGTAATAATTATGATAGAAATCATCAAGGAAAGTGCTTTAAGAATCTTTGACATGCTTTATCTATGATGAAGTTTAGATTCTAGTAAGAAATCTCCACAAATCTTGAGGAAGACTATAGAAAAGATCTTTGTATTTAGGGCCTTTAATATTGGAGGGACAAAATTCAACAAAGGCAAAAAAAACCATTCATAACTTCTCAGTAACATGCAACTCAACCTTGAGTCTATGCTATCACTTAAAAAGAGACTTTCAAATCACTTGATGTCATCACAAGTACTTAATTATATTACTTAAATAACCTATGGAAGTTCAAACTACATTAGTCCATACTAAGATAGTGAATATATGTACATTGAAATCTCATTTCTTAGACATATTATCCATTAGAGAAGTCAAAGTAAGCAAATATATAAAAGAATCAATAGAGATAAAAGAGAAATTCTTTAGATCTAAATTAATTATTATTAACTTAAAGGAGTTTGATGTCATCTTAGGGATGGATTGGTTGATGAATAATTGAGTGACCATTTATTGTTAGGAGAAAAATGTTAAAATTCATATGGAGTATTAGCAGAGGTTCATAGTTTAGTGCATGTTTGTGGATCAATATGAATCAGGAGTTGGTGCTGATGGCTGGCGTGTAGACATAGGTACACAAGTTGGCTTGGGTTGGCCCAAAGTAGTGAGAAGGTTAAGCAAGTAGAGTGACAATGGTGGTGGTGGACAACTGGTGATGGAAATAGGTCCAAAGTTTAATTAGTTATTTTGATTCAATTTTGTATTAATAGAATTATGGGATTACTATAGGGATTGCCTATATTAGATTTTAAGCTAAAAACATAAAAAAACTATCAATTAATCTTCAAATAACTCAAAATAAAATGTATATGTAAATAATTAGATAAATCAAATATAAAGGGTAAAATATGCTAATAAATAAGAGTTAGTTGCAATCAAATCCTTAATGATAATGATAGCAAATACTAATAAGAAGTAGATGATTAATCTTGATGTGGCTTTGAGTTTGAATAATACTAATACATCCCCAAGTGAACCTCTATGTGATATGTGTGATGCTACTATATCATTTCTCAATGATTTTTTACCTTAGCTATGTTGAGCAAAGGAGATTTAAGATCCATAAAACATCTTAGTAGTTTTTTTAAGGTTTTAATGTATGTTAAGAATGTAGCTAAATTTCCTAAAGGTGTGAATTCTACACTATTAGATCTATGAAGTGTATAACAGCTAAAAAGTTATAAGTTTTAAATAAAGCTCTTTTTCTAATACATATCTAGAGTGCCTTATATTTGTTAGTAGAAAGAAAACAATGTATTTGTAGCAATTAATTAAAAAGTTACACAACAAGATGGTTGGCTAGTTGAAAAAGCTTTTATTCATAAGTAGCACTCATACTAGTGAAACATATTCTAAATTCTATATTAATTTACTTATGATAATAAATCCCCCATTACAAATCCTTAATAGAGTTGGAAAGATTATAAATGGATTTTTATGAGGTGACTTTTATAAAACTTAGAAGCATCACTAGTTGGTCTAAGGAAAAGCATGCATGCCATTGGAGGAAAATTGGCTAGGGTTAAGGAAACTAAAGGAAATCATGTTGGCATACTCAGCTAAATTAAATTCAAAATCATGACTAAATAATTGCTCTTAATTGATTTTCCTAATCTCAAAGACAAAATACTTGAATGGAAATCAAAAGAATATCAAGTCAAATACGTGGAAGGACATGGAATAGACCAGAACTTTGGTGTTAGCAATAACACACAAATCTTCTATGTCAAGTAGTTACTTCTAGACACCAACAATGATGGTACTTTCAACTTATAATCGATATGGAATGAAATAAGATAAAAGTTCCTTGAATGCTTGTCTAAAGAATACTTAACAAATTGCTACTCTTCATAGAGCAATTGAATAGGCTTAAATTCAAGTGGCCACCAAATTCCTACACTACTTCTGTGAAGATCTTATTCACCATGCTTTCATAGTTCATTATTTTGCACAAAAGATTTGATCTTTCTTTGTAGAATCTTAACAATTTAACTATAAGAAACTCAAAAAATAAACAACTTTCTCAAAAAGTAGTGGTAGTAGATTTTTAAGAGCTTAACATACTATTAAGTTCTTCAAATCACATCACTTTTAATATGGTAGAATATTTGGAAGGCTAAAAATAAAAAATATCATAAGGAAACTTGCATGTTTGAGACAGCTATCATAAGCAATATTAATAGCCAATATAGTAATATTTTCAAATGTTTCCCTATAATGCAAATTGTGCTAGGTGACAAAACATTGGTGTAGAAGGGCTTGTTTTCTCCTTTCAAACAAATGAAATTTAGAAGGCGTAAAGTGTAGAATCCTCCTCTTATAACTTTCTGAAAATAAATATACATAGCAGTTTTAAGAAGAATAATTCTAATGTTAGGGGTATCATCAAAGATCATGAAGGTAATGTAATCTATGTTTTTGCTTGTCTAGTTGGTTAGTGTTCAACAATAGAGGCATCTTTATTAGATATTGATGAAGGCTTACATTGGTGCAATTGCAATTAATTCAACATTATTGAGATTGAGCTTGATAGCATTTCATTATTTAGAATGTTCCAAGGAAGCTTAATACCTCATTGGAGAATTGTTGATTCTATACAATAAGTTAAGATGATAATTACAACTCCCTTAATAATTTGAATAGTGGCATATAAGAAGAAAGCAAAACAGTTAGATTCCTTACAAAATAATAAGAAAATTGAACAAAGCACTTACTTAAGATGCTCTCAATATCCTACCTCAATGCAGGACCATTATAAATATTAAAAAAGCTAGATTATAATATATTCACTCATCAGACAAGGCACATAATATGATCAGATAAGGGAAACTTCAAGACAATGCTCAGATTGAATGATAATAAAAGGCCACCTGTTTAACTTACAAAATAAATTTCATAATTGTATCAAATGATATTTCAATTGAAGGTGTCCCACGTATGACTACTTATCACTTCAGAATATTGCATTTGAGGATCATCTTTATACGTTGGGGGACTCACATGACACAATTCATAATCACAATATTTTATTTGGAAATAATTTCAATTTGCCTTTATACAAACTTGGGAGTTCACTTTTTAGTTGTTGCTACATCGTATTGGTATGCTCCACTAAATGCAAAATTTTGACTTATTCATTCTTATCCCAATCATCAGCTCATCATATGAAGATGGTCCAATTTCATCTTAGAACATTTTTAGGGTACTATTCATCAACTTGCTCCCTCATACATTACTTTACTAAGATATGATAAACAATTGATATTGTTCATTTTTGCTCAGCATCATATGATGGGATAATGGTACTCACATTGAGCAAATATGTCTACAAGCTTCTAGTTTATCTTGATCATTACCTTATAACTACATATACTCCATAGCTTTAGATGTTTGTTAGCTGATTAGCATTATGGCATAGTGATTTGGCTTATAGTTTGGCATGTATTTCAAGCTAATGCTCAAGGGTCACAAAATCATGTTCAGTTGTATGAGCAGAGGACATGCATGTACCTTATTATTGACTTGTATTATTTCAATGGCAAATAGTAAAATTGTTTTATAAAAAAATTAAATGAGCATCAAGTATAAGCAAAATTTTCCTAATATAGTTTTTTTCATTTAGAAGTATCATTCTTAAGACACATAATCATTACAAAAGTATTGCTTATGGACTCACAAAAAAGCTTATGGTTTGGCATGTATTTCAAGCTAACACTCAAGCGTCGCAAATCATGTTCAGTTGTACGAGCAGAGGACATGCATGTACCTTATTGCTGACTTGTATTATTTTTAATGGAAAATAATAAAATGGTTTTATAAAAAGATTAAAAGAGTATCTAGTATAAGCAAGATTCTCCTAGTATAGTTTTGGCTTTTGGAAGTATCATTCTTAAAACAATAATCATTACAAAAGGATTGTCTATGGACTCACAAAAAGTAACAGGATTAGCTAATTAGTGAAAACCCACAAATTTATAAAAATTAGAAGCATTCTAAGATTTGTTGGATATTATAGAAAATTATTAAAAGATTCTCACAGAAAAATGTATTGTTGACCAAGTTAATTCAAAAAGGGTTTCTTTCAACTAAGACAAAGATAATGAGAAAATCTTCCATAAACTTAAGGAAAACTTAACATTTGATTATAGTTTAATTTTAGCATCCCAATTGTGAAAATAAAATGTACTTTTATTATTATAGTAATTAATTTAAATTTTATAATTTAAAAAAAATTAGTATTTTTTAAAATTATTTGAAAAATCAAACATTAAGAAAAGAATGTACGACACATCAAAGGAAGAAGACGTGCTAAGAAATTAAGTATAAAAATTATTTGAAATCTAGTGACATAAGTAGGCAAAACTTAGAATTTTTAAATATTAAAATAGAGGATTCAAGATTTATAAGAAAGTATTTACTAGCTTAGAAATTTCTTAAAATTTTGGTAAAATGATATTAAATAAACTCAAAAAATATGAAAAATTTATTAAGACATAGCTTAAAAGTTAAACTTAATAAAACTTTATCGATAAAAAATGAAATATGTAGTCTATAGAATTAAAATTCAAAACAGTTTTTAAGAAAATCATTAAATAATATTTTTTAAGTATTTTAAGTTTGAAAAACTATTTTAAATGTTAAATATTACCAAAAAAAATTATAAAATTTGTCCAATGGTAGAACTCATTTAGAAGATTTAAACAAAATTAGTAAATAATTTTTGGAGTTTGAATTGATTAAAAAAAGAAAAATTAGACTTTTTGAAGTTTGATTAAAATAAAATTTTAATTAATTGTTAGAAATCTTTATCTACCCTAAAATCTTAACACACATGTAATGGTGAAAGCAAACCCGATGATCTAAATTGATGAAATCATTGATTTCCAAATGATAAGAAATTTAAAGAGTGTCCATCTAATGGTTGTTTGGAGGGAGATGGAGCATCATAGAATGGAAATGACGTCGAGAAGCTATATAAGAAGAGGTGTGTAGTTGATGCAAGACATTTAAAATTTTCTTTTTGAGATATTAGGACCTCATCCAAGAACTTAAAGGGAAGGGAGTAAGAAGAGGTATTGTCAAAGTGCTAGAGGAAATTTGTAAGCAACTAAGCAAAGAATCAAGAAGAATTGGAAAAGAAGTATTGTAGTAAGTGCTTATGTAGATGCATGTCAAGCTTATCTTATCCACTAATTTTCATAAAAATTAGTGTACTTATCCAAAAAGCAAGGACAGTAAACCATTCCTCAAATAATGAAAGATGACACTATTATTAGTTCTTATTTATTATTTTTTTATATATTATACAAAATTACTATCAAAATTTTTATTTATATATTGAAGACATGTCATAATCTAAACATAACAAATAATGAGTGAAATGTTTAACAAGAAAATATGAATAATAAACAACACTTAGATAAAAATAACAAAAATAAATAAATTATGAATAAACTAAATCAAATAGTATCATGACATTAATAGCATAATATACTACTCATATATATCAACAAGTCACTAATACCCTGTTAAAACCAAATAAAACTTAGTGATATGTATTCTCATATATGATTATCTCTTTATACAGTTACATATATGTTATACCCTTATTCCATGTATCATTAGTTTGATGACAATAATATCATTCTCTTTTGTTTTTTAAATATTTTTCTTTTAAGCATTTTAGATCATACATCTCAAGATTAATTGAATGAATTGAAGAGTTTTGACTCAATTCAAATGGTAACTAGTGGTGTTTAGTATGAATTGTAATTGGCATCAAAAGTATAGCTCGAGCAACAAAATTGGTGAAGATTTTTGTAGATTCACTTTATTTACTTCAAAATATTAATGTCACTCATGCTCAACATAAATATAAATATAATATAATAAATACTCAACATAGTGAATTACCAAATTAAAATAAAGTACTAATTATAAAGGACATAAAACTAAAAACATGTGAGGGTGATGAAAAAAATATTATAATTCATAAATTATTTTACTAAAGCAATAAAAATAACATACATACTTCCAAACTATCATAAAATAAAAAGGTGAAATAATAATATTGATGCAATAACTATAAAAACATCTAATACATCCTTACATATAATGTATTTCTTATATAGCTCATTTTTATAACATAAGGGGCCTTAACTATCATCTAATACTTTCAACTTTGTAGGTGTCAACATTCTAACCTATAATATAAATAAAAAATAAGCATGATATACTTTAAAAAAGTACTACCTACAAGCTAAAAGATAGTCTAAAAATATAAATATGTAGCTAATAATAAAAAAAAAAGAGAAATAAAAAAAGTGGATGACAATCTATATAAAAAGATTGATATACCAAATTGTTATATAAATGCTCATATGCATCATACTTATGCATGCAAATAATCATAATAGAGTACTTATATCATATCATATGTTTTATTTTCTTTCATATTCATATTCATTTCACGTTTCTCTCTTTATTTCTCATTTCTATCTTTTGGGATTTTATTTTCTCCTTTGATCTTCATAATTCCTACTCAAAATCTCATATCATATCATCTATCATGGAACTAAAGCCCCTTCATTGTTACCATCCTATATTGATAAGGATGATGACTTTATTATGTTGTTGCCCAATCTTTAAGTATCTATGATAGTAAGGTGAGATGTTTTTTCTTATATATCACAAAGCCATCACCCCCTATCACTAGCATCTTATTCTAATAAGAATAGGACCTCTATAATGTCATGCCTCTATCTCTAACTACCCATGATAATAAAGTATGATTTTTTTTTCTCATATCAAGTGACCACAAGATTGGGTCATAAAGAAGATATTTCATATTCATTTTCTCATATTTTTTAGAACACTAAATATAGACAATCATTCTTTCTTTCTCTATTTCTTTTTTTTCTTATCATATACTTTAATTCTTATAACATTGAATATATATATATACATTATTATTAATAATAAAAAATGCTTAGTTACATAAATTAGAGCATATTTAGATGATTTCTGGCCATGCAAAAATGCTCACTCCATATTTCATTCCATCATAATATTTCAAAAAATTAACAATTTACCCTATTCACATCACATTTATATAGTTCTCCTATTTAATGGCTCTAAAATGCTTCCTCAATTGTCTTGGCTTTCCTTGATTTCTTTCTTTCATTTCTTGTAGAAATTTTATTATATTTCGTTATTAATGATTTGGATTCTATTTTCAAACTTTAAAGAAATTCATAACTTGTTTTCTAACTTTTTTCATTTTATTTCACAAAATTGTTCACTTTCTATAACAAAGCATTTGCAAAAGTTATCCCAAACAATCCCTATGGACCTTTTCAATTCAATTAAGATCTATTTTTCTTAGCTTCGGATTATATAATCATATCTCATAAATTGTATTATACGATTATTAGCCATCGTTAATCAGATAAGGGATTAGACAAACATATAGCTACTATACAATTTCTAAAATTGATTATACTTATCTAATCACCAAGTCGTACTACATGATCATTAGTTGTCACTAATTGGATAAGGGATTAAACAAGCCAATCGTTCCTATACAATTCTCGAAGCTGATCATACTTTTCTAATCACTTAGTTGTATTGTATGATCACTTGAAACTTTGATCAACCCTACTATAATACTCATTGTATAAGGTAAATAGTCTCATCATCCAGTCTGGTAACATAGATCATATGATATGTTTAGCCTGATCATATTTACAACCAATGCAGCTAGAAGCAATGAGTTAGGGGAAATTTAACTAACGCCACAATACATCAAAATATGCAATAAATACTTGACTCAAGGAAGAGGTAACTCAATGAAACCTTACCTTTTAGCAAATCTTTTGGTAAGAACAATAATGAAATTCCTTTATCCTTAAATTCTTTTTCTCAACTTAACTCTTTATCCTGTGGACATCTGAGCCAACTAGAAGCAATGAGTTGGAGAAAATTGAACCAACACCATAATGCATCCAAAATCCATCCTTAATTGTACTTCATACAATAAATACTTGACTCAATCAAGAGGAAACTCAATGAAACTTTACCTTTTAGCAAATCTTTTGGTATGAACAAGATTAGAATTCCTTTATCCTCAATTCTTTTTTGTCAACTTGACACTTTTATCCCATGGACATCTGAGCTAAACCTCATTGAATCAGCTCACTCTTCTTATCTTAAGCTCTTTTTTCTTCTTAGTTTCCTTCGTATGCCCTTCAGGACTAGAATGATAGTAGGGAAGAGAGAAAATATATTACTTATCTTTTTACAAATAAATGTTTTTTAATATTATTTTTTATATATTTTTTTAAATTTAAAAATTTTCATAATTTTTTCAAAAATTACAAATTACATATTTATAGATTTCTCTGATTGAAACTTTTACAATGATATGCTCAAAATTTTGATATAAATACTACCAACTTAGCACACATTTTGAGGCATCTCAAGTTATAAATATGCTAACCTCAATTTTAATATTAAAATAATACTTAAAAATAAAATTTATGATTAATTAAAGTAGGTTATTATAGTTAAGACATATATTAATATTTTTGTGGCATTAAGACAAATGATGAAGAACTAATTATGTGATAAAAGCTTTTCAAATCACATTTTTCACATAGCTAATTATACTTGGGTTTGTTTAAGATACGTTCATTACTTATATATATGCTTTATTAAAGATTAAAATTGATAGTGTACATTATCTTTCATCATTTAATTAATAGGAGACAGTAAAAAAATAATGAAAGATAAAATTAGTAAAAATTATATTGATTATATAATACAATAAATTTATCATACAGTATGACAGTTCGTATTTGACATGGTACTCTTACTTGGACTGTTTAGCTTGATGTCTATTTAGAAATTCCAAGTTGATCATGAGGTATGATACTTATCATTATATAATATGTATTTGGCTAATCATGTTATAAGAATGAAAAATTAGAAAGTTTTATACCATTCAATATATCCAACTGATTATATAAGTACAATCATGAATTGAGCTATGTATGTTAAAAGAAAGAAAAAAAGAGCATCATATAGTGTGATATATCCTATCACATAAGTATGATCATACATTGAGCTACTTACATTAAGAGAATGCAAAACCAAAGTGATTCATATTGTATGATCTATGTTCATCATATAGTATGATCATTTATTAAGATAAAGATGTTGTAAGAAAGAAAGATTTGAGATTTTTGTATAATATAATATTATTATATTTAATGAATAGTTTATTTCATGGTTATGGTATATTATGTTCATGTTAATTGTATGACTTGAAACGATGAATGAAAAGATTTATTCAACACCTTACCCACTTATCTTACTCATTCTTTTCTCTTTGTAAATACACAAGTCTTTACAATTTTATCAATTTGTTTCTTTCCTTTAGCTTTATTTTCCTTTAGTTGTAATAGATCTTCCTTGTTACTGATTCTTTTCTTTCCTTCTTTGGTCAATTGTGGTTGTTAATAGTGAGAACTAATCTTCACTCTCCTCCAATTCTTCCTTCTCATCCAAATTTCCTTCTCTTTCTTGAAACTTCTAGTTTCTTCTTAAGTAGTTATAGGAGAGAATGAGATACCTTTTGATTGGTTGTTGCCCTTAGAATAATATATATATATATATATATATATATATATATATATATATATATATATATATATATATATATATATACATATACATATATATAATTCTTAAATTCTTTTCTTGATTCATACTAATTATATTGGAGTTTAAAAAATTTAAAACTAATAATTAATAATTCTTTTAATGAGTTCTTCTTAATTATATGCTTACATTAATATTCAAAACAATATTATAAATTTTTACATTTTTTAGACCATGTTAAAATAATATTATAATATTTTGACCTTGAAATATATGCTTGGTTTAGTGATTAAGAACTAATTGAATGTTGAATTATATAATTATAGTATTATAAAATAATTACTCTAAAATGTAACATAATGATGTTGCACAAGACCTTAACCTAGAGCTTAGAGAGAAAGGAGAGAGAGAGAGAGAGAGAGAGAGAGAGAGAGAGAGAGAGAGAGAGAGAGAGAGAGAGAGAGAGAGAGAGAGAGAGAGGAGGTGCCACTAAAGTGTTAAAAAAAATCTATGAGAAATTAAGCAAAGAATCAAAAAGAATTAGAAAAGAAGTGTAGTATTGTACAATGATAAAAGGAGAGTAGCAAGGATCATGAAAAGGCACAATCTTTAAGATAAGTTTCAATGTAAGTCCATTATAATTAGAAATTAAGGTAAGCATACTTTTACATCTGTGTATGCTTAAAATGATCAATTTTGAGTATGGTTTTGATTATGCTTAAGTTTCTATGCTTGCTCATGTTTGACTCAACTTGCTATCTTTATTATTTTAAAATGATATTATGTATAACATGTCATCGTAAAATGTGGCAAGGTAATAATAATTGCTAAAGAAAAAGAAATGGTTATTCCTTATACAAATAGAAATGAAAATGTAAAAGAATGAAGGTAAGAACAAATGTTGATAAATGACTAATATGTATCTAAAAATGAAATGATGTATGGTTGTCCAAAATTATGATTGTCATTTAAGAATGACGTGTTTCAAAGATGGGTTTAAATGAGTCATCATCAAGGTTATTTTTATTAAGAATGGCATTTTTGAAAAAAAAATATGCTTAATCTATTTATAAAAATGTCTTACCATAAATAAACTAAAGAAAGAAAAAAAAAAAGCTAAAAAGAAATTTATTCATTTTCTTAAACTAAATATTGGGTGTTCTAAAACTATAACTTGGCATTTTGTTTCATATGTATTTCACAAGTTATTTACATTTCTATTATATGAGATTAACTAATTATGCTACATGATCCAAACATTATTTGTTTTATATATATTTATATGATTATGCCACAAAGTCAATGATGGTTTGCTCAAACTACCATATAATCTAACAATTTTAAGTTAAGATGACATAACTTAGGATACTATGGAAAACTGAGAATAGATCATATGATATTTGTCATTTATTTTTTATTTTACTATGACTTCTATAAGCTATTGTAACAACTTGTAGTATTTCTTAGTACTTGGCATCAATTAATATTTCATTGCAATTGAAGAACATATGTTTTAAAGATAATATATTCTTTATATTATTTCACATGTTGGCTTTATGTAGTTTTTAAATTGCAAAATGTTAGTTTCAATTTTGTTATTAAAATCGTGAACATGACATGCATTTGATTTGTTTATAATAAATAGTTCCAAAGCAAAAAGGAGGAATTTGATTTTTAAAAAAACGACACATTTGTGAGTGAAAATAATCTTAGGTTGTGACCACTACAAATTAAGAAAAAACCAAGATAAGCATGATATTAACTTTTGTGCTTATTATTATTATTTGAATTATTTAGATTAGAATCCAATCTAAAAAATTTTGTTTTAAAAGGATAACTAAAGATTTTAATAGATTGATACATATATATTTCTTGTGATGATATTTACTTATAGTGGATACTTGCTTACCTAATGAAAAGTTATTTATGATCACATGTTTGTTTCATGTTCTCTTCTTAAGCTATAATTATTACATTGTGGAATATTATTATTTTAAATATCACATATGGACTTATGATTTTGGGTATGATTAAGTGTTATAATAGAGAAAATTATGAATAAAAAAGGAATATGTTCACAAATATGGAGAAATAATTTGGTTATAGATTTCAAAAAAAAATAAAATGAGATGGGCTAAAATTATCAAAAGAAAATAAAAAGGCAATGACCATATATGTTCATCGAGATATCTTATATTGTATATAGTATAAATTAGAGCACACTAGTGATGCATTCAAATATGAGATATTTGGTTTGGTCTATGTAACACATTGGGTGTTCATAATAGGTAAAGTCCTAGAATAGACATAAAGGATCCATCATAATTGAACCAAATGACGAATGAATTCCTTACATATGATAAAGGCCCAAAAAAATATAAATGTTAAATCACAAATTTTATTGTAATTACAATTAGTAAGTCATCAAAGGAAATAAAGAAAAATAAAGAATAAAAATCATAATTTATTCGGATACTTTATGATTTTTTATGTTACTTATGTCATTATATCATGTTCGTTTATCAGGTTATTTGTATTCTTATTGATCTCAGCATATCATTTTTTCAATCTTATAATGATTTGAATATCTTGTATATAGATTTTGTTTATGGAGCCTACTTTGGTATCCTCAACTATTTCTTTAACTTAAACATTACAAGTGACATTGATACACAACATGGGATTTTATGGAAAGACTAAGAGAGAGAATACATAGCATTGGATTTTTTATTTGCTATTCTTCTATTGATCATGTATTATGTTTCTATTGTGATATTGAGTTGTTAAGTCTATTGATTTATTTTTAGACATGTTTTATTACTTATATTATTCCACTAATAAAACTTATAATTGAATTTGAAATGATATTTTTTATTATACATTGGCTAGGAAAATTTAGGTTAAAGGAAATATGGTTTTTATTTCACTACAAATAGACAACATTCAAAGCTCTATTCATGATGAAACAAGCAACTCAAACCTAATTTGCTGGTCAAGTTTGAAGACCAAAAAGCTTAGCACAAGGTAAAAGAAAACTTATTTGGGTTGTGACTTATCATGTTGCTTAGATGTGTTAAGGGAGTGAAGATCTTATTAAGATTGATCATGGTGAGATAGATAGTTCTCATATGAGAGCACTTGGAAAAGAAACCCTAAAGTAGGGAGGCTTCTCCAAAGAGTGGTCACAACATAATGTTATATATCAATAAATGTTAATACAAAAACATCCCCCTTGAGGATTACACAAAAGCATGTAGTAGGAGCGAACCTCTTTCCATCCTATAGTAAACAAAGGTGGCATCTTAGCCAATAAAAAACATTCTCCTTACTTGCAAATAAAAACATATATGAAAATTGGACACTAGAGAACTGCATAAAGATTGTAAGTCTAATTAAAAGTTATAACAATTGAAGAGTTACCATTGAATTAGAACCCATTGAAGTAATCAATGAGGGAGAGCATCACAAAAATAGTGTAAGTTTTTATTGAGAAGATGAAAAATCTTTGATCAAAACTCATAAATAAGGACTTTTGATTAGGAATCATAGGGATATTGAATTTGATGGGTTGCATAGAAGCAATAAGGCATTAGACAAATGGACATAAAAGAACTTAGAAAAATAAAAAACTCCCTTGATTTTTAGGTTTGTTACATAGAAATTATTTGATTTGATTATTGTGCAAACTCTAGTAAATGAGTGCAATTGGAGATCAAAATTTTTAGTGGGGCAAACATTTATGTGAATCAATTAAATTGCACTTACCATAATTACTAAGCATTTTAATAAAGATGAACAAGAGAGTAAGGATGTATTGGATTCTTTGACCAATTGAGTGCTTGAATTATGGGGTTTTAATAACTATCATTGATTTAGTTATGTATTTCACAAGACATTTGGCATTTTCAAAGATCAATGAATAAGAATATGCACACCCCATAAAAAGGCTAAAGAAGAAGACTAAAGTGAAGACTAACATGATGACAATGGCGGTTCATAAAGACAACTACTATTCCATTGCCAATTTGACGAGAATGGGGGAGTAAGAGATAGAAAAAAGTTTCATATATAAAAAGGGGTCAAAGAGGAACTTCATGTATCATGGCTTAATAACAAAGGATAGAATTCAAGGTGGATCTAATCCCTCTTGACAAATTAAGGCCTTACTATTATAAACAAATTGATTATTATAAACAAAAGGTCTACAAATAAATTTAATATATAATTTATGTCATAAAAATAATCACTACGTTTTATAATAATTTAAATATCATATTGATAATAAAAATATTTTAAAAAAGATCTTTCTTTTGACTTCTTTATTTCAATCTTAGATTGAGCTCTCATGTGTTGTAATCTTAAAGAGCATGTTCAAAAAGGATAACAATTGCAATCAAAATTCTTGATTATATCTCAACCAAATTCAAATGATTTGAAAGTAAATCTTGGAAAGTCCAAAGATGTTATTTACTTTTGGTTAAAGAGACTCTTCAAAATCATTTTCTACATCATTTAGTGTCTGTTGTTGCTTGGAGCATTTTCTAGTCTTTCTTTTGATCAATTCAAGCATTTTGTTATCCTAAAGCAAAATAATAAAACTATTCCTTTATTTTTAATTTGAACTCATAAAATTCTAAGATTTTATTTTCTATTCTTATTATTATAAATATATAAATTAATCTCCATCAAATCTTGTATTATCCTTACAAAATAACTCTTTCAATTGCAAAACCCATATGAACATTGTTTATGACAAAAATATTGTCAGACTTTAGAGATATAATCAGAGATCAACATGGGAGTTGAAAAATAATGAAAAAGCTAATAATGCGAAGAAAAAGAGAAAATACAAAATGAAAAAAATAAAATAAGTCACGATCATTTACATAAAAAACCATAGTTTGGGAAAACTACTAAAGTGATGATGACAATAAAGTCTTCTATGGATGCATAAATTACAAAAGAATCTCCTTCTTTTACCCGATTTTTTATAAGGAAGAATAAATATTACAACCTTAGACATGTAACCGATTAAGTAAAAGCCTTCAATATATTTTTTAAGTCCTTGTTTATTGTTATAGACAACATTGCTCATGCCATTTATTCCAAGTTATATCATAATTTGTTGTTTTTTGCTCCATGGAGAGGATGGGAAACATGATGGCTTTTCTTAGCTTTTAGTAGGCACCGTGCAAGGTGGAAAGGATAAGCTAAAAGTGAGCTCTATAATAATTAATAACACTTTTGATTATCATCCACTAAAGCTAATTAATATTATTAAAATAATATAAGAATCCTATGAATAATTTAGGTGAAGTACATCAATTTTGAAGTTGGTTGGGATATTGATGAATTGATGTCTATCACCTTAAGCACTTTGTATTTTAAGACTCAAGCATATATTTTATTGTGTTGACATACATAAGCTTAAGTTCATGACATACTTTAATCTTTAAGTGCTTAGTGATGGATTTTTAGATCAAAATTAATTGCACATCATAAATCTTCATAGCTAATGCGGTTTGCGAAAGAGTTTGCTATTGATCTAACTAAAATTTGATATTAACATAACGTTGATTCTATTAGAATTAAATCTCAAAGTGTTTGTTGGAATTAAAATGGATAGTGTCCTTCAATTCTATCATGTATTAAATTGCATTATATTACTACTTAAAGTTACTTGCTTGAATTCTTGGAACCAAAATTTTTAGTTTTGTTTGAAAATTCATTGCATTTGGTTTTCAAGTCCATTTCTTCTTTAACCTAAATTAATAGTTTCAATTTAATGTCAATGAAATTTGTTCAAAATCAAATCACTATAGCACTAATGTAAGCTCAAATATTAGAAATTTTTTAACTATTCAAGATTAATATGTTTGATTTGAATATGCAATGTAAACTTTTGAATTTGATTCAATCAAAGAACTTTGCATCATAAGGTTAATCTTTTTTAAAACAATTTGGGTTAGTAACAAAAATGTATTTTCAATCTTGACTTAGTCATATTTTTAATACAAAATTCTAATATTAACTTTTTATTACATAAGATTGAATTCTATCAACTATTGATATCAATATAAAACTTAAAGTTAATTTACTAAAAATATATATTATTATTACTAAAGTAATTATGCTTAAATGACATAACAAAATATCTAAACAATAAACCTAATAACATATAAAAATAATTTTAAAATTTACCATAAATTTTGGCAAATGCATTAAAAGAGTGATTCTTTCACATAACTTGAACTCTCTTTAATAGTATTATGTAAGCATTACTGTTTTGAATGATATAATAATCAAGTGCTTATTTGATTATGCTCTGAAATCGTGTTTTTTTTATCTAAAAAAACATGAAAAAGACTAAAATAAATCATCCTCTTCAAATAATATTACTAAAAAAAAGAATCAAATAATACTTAAATAATTTCATAATATTAATTATTTCACTGAATAGTATTTAAAATATCATCAAACATATAATTACTTAATCATATTTGAAAATGCTAGTGGCACTAAATAAACATTAAAATGCAATTATTAGTTAGAAGGAAGGCATCATCCATCTCCTCTATAATAAATCAAAATAATTTTTATTTAATATTTTTTAAATTTTAACATTTTATCCTTTTCTCTCTTGTTTTTTTGTTATCAAGCACATTAAAAGGTTTCAAGATTCGGTGCACCCAAGTCAAACATAAATGGTCTAATAATTCAACCTAATCCATGACCTAACCTTATGAAAGGACTTATCTCTTTTCTTCAAATCACCATTTCCATTGGCGTTTTGCTTCCTAAATTCTTCGGTTTGGATGATTCCAACCAAAAAAGTGTATTATGCACGTGAATAAGCATTGTTTCTTCCTAAGCCGTGGGTTTTCTTTGGTGGAATCCTGACGTTGGAAAAGAAGTCAGGTTTGGCTACGCTTAGTTGTTTAAGTTAAAAAGTTTTTAAACCAAAGCATTTCTTCTTCCTATGTTCAGGAGTAGGTGGTTCTATGGCTGAGAAAATAAGAATTTAATTATTTGTGATTAATTATTCATTCAAATTTCACAAAAATAAAAAAGAATTATTCATTGAAATTTCACAAAAATTTTAAAAACAATGAACAAAGAAAACCAAACTGGTTACTGTAGTAAAAATGTTCAAGTGAAACAATGTAAAAGTAAAGTTAAAAGCAAAATGTTTTCTTCTCATAAGCATGGTAAATGCTGACACAAAGATCAATCATTTATCAAACATTTTGAAACTATTGATATTTTAAGTATAATTTTGTAGACAAATTATGTATTAATGTGATATTATTTGTATGATTAGTATAAATGCAATGTAAAAATATAAGAGAAACAAACTAGCATATTATTACAAGCATATTTTATGACATAATGCATACTTATGAACGATTCTTGTATGAAAGTGTAAAGTGAGAGATGACTTTTGCAACAAGGAGTTTAACAAGCTATTATTATGTAGATTTTGATGCAAGTGAAGTATGGTGTTACTACTTTGTCAATAAATCATGTCATGATTTAGATATGTGATAATGACCTTTGATGGACACATAAGAATAAGATTATCATTAAGTAATGTAAAGTTTATTATATGTTGAGACTTTAATATTTTTTTCTTTGTTAGATAAATTGTATATATTGTCATAAAAACATTATAAGAAAAAACTTATTAGAATAGCTTTGTAAACTCCTTCAAATTTTAACAAAAACTGCTTAAGTGTGATTATTATTTTTTAAATATTTTGTCATTTTATATAAATTGGATATTGTTCTCTTGAAAGTTATTTGTTCTTATTTTTATCTTATATTGAAAGAAGTATTATTCAATTGTTATACTTTTAGCTCATCTTGATAATAAACATTGTAGTTATGAGTGATTATATTTAAGGACTTATTAATAATTACATAAGGTATATGTCGAGTTATTAAGAGTGTTTATATCCATCCAATACAAACATAAATGTATCAGGATTATCATTACTGATCTTGAAACTTGGTGACGAAGACTTGTACAGCAAATTGGAATGTTGCATCATGGACATCATTCATGTGCGAGTGACATTATTAAGAGTTTCTTATTAATCAAGCCACAACCACATATCATTAAGTCATTCTCATGAGAATTTTTGGTTCACTTTTTGCCTTGCCCTTTTCTATTTTACTCGTCATGTTTTTGTCCAGCGTTAGGTTAAGGTAACCATTATTAAAGAATATGGAAAACCCATGTACTACAGATCAAGATTCAAGTGTGTGTTCCCATTAAAGTTACTTTAGAACACAATATACCCACTGATCTTCTCAATATCTAATTGGCAGCAAATCCTGCACCCGTGACATGTGAAATCATGAACAAGGAATGAGAGAAGGAACTGGTTTACGATAAAAGGGGTGGATCATCAGCACAGATTTTAAGCTAATAGGTGGCTCTCAGTGGTCGTGTAATCTAATGGCTTCTGCTGAAGGGCTCTTCTTCCACCAACTCAGCAGAAGAGAAGGATAAGGAACGGAAAGACGCCCTTTTTAAGAAGTTGCTTTCAGCTTTGGAGTACAACGTTAAGCCAAGGGGAAATCTTTTTTCTTTTCGGTAAGTCTTCAAGTCTTCCTCTCATGCAAATGCTGAGATGGGAAGTCTCAACAAGTACCAACTGATGCTCTTCTTCCTCGTTGCAACGTGTGGGGATGCATCAGATGATTCACGTTTGCTCCTTCAGCTGAAATCCGAGGTGACCGACCCCCGCGGAGTGCTCTCAGGCTGGGCTTCCGATACCGATTTCTGCAGCTGGAATGGAGTTCGATGCTCGGACACCAAAGCTCGTGTCTTGGCTCTCAACTTGTCGAGTTCGGGGCTCTCCGGTTCGCTGTCATCCGTTGCGGGAATCCTTTCTCTGGAATCGCTCGATCTGTCTTCGAATTCTTTCGCCGGGAAGATTCCGGCAGAGCTTGGGAAGCTGAAGCATCTTAGAGAGCTGCTGCTTTACTCCAATTCTTTCTCTGGCAGCATTCCTCCAGAGCTCGGGCTGCTTGAAGAGTTAAGGGTTCTCAGGATAGGAGACAACAAGCTATGGGGAGAGATCCCTGCAAGCATTTCCAACTGTTCGAAGCTGGAGATTCTGGGCCTCGCCTCTTGCCGATTCACTGGAGTTATTCCAAGGCTGTTTGGGAACCTGAAGCAGCTCAGAATTCTTCAAGCATCCGACAACTTGCTGGAAGGAGAGATCCCATCGACTTTGGGAGAGATCCAAGACTTGCAAACTCTCAACTTGGCAAGAAATCTCTTCCATGGATCGATTCCCAGCAACCTTGGAAGCCTCTCAAGCTTGCAGTATCTCAACCTGCTTGGGAACAGGTTGACCGGCGGCATTCCTTTTGAGCTCAATCGTTTATCTCTGCTTCGGGTGTTGGATTTGTCGCAGAACGGACTTTCGGGGAGAATCAACCTCTCCACGGCAAAGCTCAGGAGCCTGGAGTACCTCGTCCTCTCAAATAACTTACTTGAAGGGGAAATCTCCATGGATCTCTGTCCCGAGCCCTCGAGCTTGCAAAGCTTGTTCCTTGCCGGGAACAATTTCTCAGGCTCCATCGACAGTCTCATGAACTGCACTTCTCTAATGTTCTTAGACCTCTCTAACAACAGCTTCGGCGGACAGATTCCCAGCAAAGTGGGCAATCTGCACAACCTCGTCGATTTGTTCCTCCAAAACAACAGCTTTGTCGGTTCCGTACCGCCGCAGATTGGCAATCTCGCCAACCTCGAGATGCTGTCTCTGTTCCACAACGGCCTCTCCGGCGCAATTCCGGCGGAGTTCGGTAAGCTACAGAGGCTTGCGCTGTTGTATCTCTACGAAAACAACATGTCGGGAAGCATTCCAGAGGAGCTGACGAACTGCTCGAGCTTGGAAGATTTGGATCTGTTTGGAAACCATTTCTCTGGTCGTCTTCCCGACTCGTTTGGGAAGCTCAACAAGTTGGTTCTGCTTCAACTTAGGCAAAATGACATCTTTGGTCCTCTTCCAGCAAGTTTGGGCAACTGCTCAAACCTTAAGCTGTTAGCCATGGGAGATAACAAGCTTTCGGGGCCTTTGCCAAGAACGTTGTCTCTTCTCTCTGAGCTCAACATGTTCAGCTTATACAACAACTCGCTCCAAGGATCGATTCCTAATGAGCTTTCCTTCTTGAAGAATCTAACAATCATCAATATCTCACACAACAGGTTCGAAGGAAGCATCCTCCCATTATTGGGATCAACAAGTCTCACATTACTTGACCTCACCAACAACAGCTTTTCTGGAGTTGTTCCTTCAAGGATTGGACAACTACGTAGCCTTACTCGTCTGCGGCTTGGACATAACCTTCTCAGTGGAGTGATTCCACCTGAAATAGGAGAACTGAAGGAGCTCAATTTCCTTGAGCTTTCCTTTAATAAGCTTTCGGGTGAGCTCCCTGTCGGGATTTCAAACAACAAGAAGCTGACTCATGTGCTCCTGAATCAAAACTTGCTTTCGGGAAAAATACCTTCTTGGTTTGGAAACTTGGCCTCACTGGGAGAGCTTGACCTGTCTTTCAATAACCTCCATGGAAACTTGCCTGCAGAGCTCGGGAAATGCTCGAGCTTGATTAAACTCTCCCTCCATGGAAACAACTTATCGGGCAGTATACCGGGAGAGATAGGTCATCTCACTTCTCTCAACGTTCTTTCTCTTCAAAAGAACAACTTTTCTGGCTCTGTACCTCCTTCCATCAAGCACTGCACCAATCTCTTCGAGCTAAGGCTTTCCGAGAACTCTTTAACCGGTTCGATACCGCAAGAACTGGGCCAACTGACCGATTTGCAGGAGATGCTAGATCTGAGTAACAACCTGTTATCAGGTAGAATTCCATTCTCGCTTGGAAATCTCCTGAAGTTGGAAAGGCTGAACCTTTCTTCAAATCGTCTTCAAGGCGAGATCCCACCTTCACTCGCGCGGCTGACCAGTCTTCTTCAGCTCAACCTATCGAGTAATCTTCTCCAAGGTCCACTTCCTCGCGGGCTTTCGAACTTCTCGGCAAGCTCCTTCCAAGGAAACAATCTCTGCGGAGTTCCCTTAGATTCGTGCATTGGAGCGACCTCTGGCCAGCAGAAAAGGCTGCCAAATGATGCCGTTGTGGCTATCGTAGCATCCATCGTCTTCATTTCGGCGGTTGTTTGCCTGGTTTTGTTTTACATAATGCTGAAGCTATGGTACAACATGAAAGCCGCGTCGATCTCCAACTCGGATGGAGAGAAGGAAGGTTTGGGGTGGGATTACTGGGATAAGATGAGGCTGCTTGAGAGGTTTCGCATGTTTAGTACCATTAGCTCTGTTTCTTCTCCGGATAAAGAGAACTCCAGCTCTTCTCTTTGCATTCTTCAGGTAAAAGCTAAGGAAGGAGCTAAGTAGCTCATCTTGTGTTGAAATGTAAGTTGAGGTTCTTATTGCGAATGAAAAATTCATTCTCTTTTCATAGATCACAAATCTTAGTATGAACGTTTGTTCATCACAAAATGGTTGTATAATTTCTGCATATGCAAACCAAGGAGGAAGATAGGGAGCGGTTGATGCACATTCAAGGAAATAGAATAACAAATGGGAAGAGAAAACAATAAAGCGACGTGTACAAGTTAAAATCATGCATTTGTTTGTTAATTAGTGCTGAATATTAAACTAATTAATAAAAAAAATATGTTTTACAATTTATATTACTCTTATTTAATGTTAATTTTTTTTATTAAATAAGAGTAATATAAATTGTTTAATATTATTTTGAAATTATGAAATGCATTTTGCTATTCTCATTTATTTTTATTTAATTATGTTTTACAAACGTGCTCCTATAAAAAGCTTAACTATACTGAAAAAAAAATAATTCTATAAGAGCATGGCTTTAGCTTGCGACCTTGTCACATCTTGGTCAATATTTTGACAACGAATTGGAACAATCTAGTTTACGATTTTGAAAATGATATCGTTGAATTAGTATGTTTTACCTTAATTTGACCAAATTTATCTTAAATATAATAATTAATATTAATTATTCCTAACAAATTACTAATCTACCCTCACATTGTCTCCCTTATCCCAAAATTGTTTAGTCTCACATGTAAAGGTCAAAGTTATTGCATGCTGAATTTAGTAAAAGTAACTAAAAAAATATTGTGAATTATTATTTTAGGAATGTTGTTTGTTATGAATATAAAATGCACTTGTTTTTGTTAAACATGCCAATAATTGAGATTTGTCTAAAAAAATTTTTGTAGCAATTATTTCAAAATTTATAAATAATGACATTTGGAAAGTATAAAGCTAAGCACAATATTATTGATTTTATCAAAATAAGGATTCTTTTAGATTTTTATGAATTTTTGGATATAAATGTTTAAATAATTATTATTAAAAATATTGTTGTAATTAATTAAATATTATGATCTTAGTGGATTAAATTTAATTCAATGGTAAGTATATCAAAATTTTTAAAAAGAAACTAAAAAAAGAGAAAGAGATAAAGGAAGGGAGAAATAAATAATATAGAAGGAAAAAGGACTATAGAAAGGTTATTGTAATGTAATGGCTCATACTTATGGCAAGTCTTGACGAGGTTGGACGTATTTTTTAGGAAGTGTCTTCTATTTCAAGAATATTTACAATTGTTTCGAATCCATAATTGCAAAGTAATACTAGAATTGCAATAAAAAAGACACTATATACTTCTTCAATATTTTGAAAAGAGATTTGATAACGTTTTTTAAGTTATATGTTATATTCTAAAAGACAAATGAGATTATTTATATTTTTTGAAATAGAACATGATTGTTTTTGTTTTCTAGCAAAATTCTATTTAGAATTAGTGAAATGATCAACTAGAAAGTTGATAAATGATCTCTCAACTCAATATTTAAATCTCTAAAGTGGGTAAAATTTTGGTCTTTATGGAGATCTTTTTCTATTTCATAAATGGTTAGTTGTTGGATATTCAAAATTTTGCTCAATTTATGACTATGTGACCATTTTTACCAACCTCACCCATGATCACCATTCAAGCATAGCCCAAAAGATTTATTGTCTCAACTTCCTTGAAAGGAATCCATTCCATCCACATCACGAGCTCCCAAAAACTCATCCATTGAATGCTTTAGATGTGACAAGAGGGGACACTTTTATCATATAATGCCCCACTCTAGTCTTTGTGATGGAGGTTGAGATAGAATATTAGGAGGATGCCAACCAAGGGGTCAAGGAGCTTGAAGTTGTGTCTAATGGAGCATAAGAGGAAACAAAAAAAACTTGGGAGAAACCTTCTATATCCTTAGTACATTACCCACACCATATGCTAGAACAACACTTTGTGTTGTCATATGCAATCTAACTTTCCACTTGTAACACCTAGGATAGAAGAAGCATGATGTAAATGTTAGGTGATGTCTCGATAAATGAATCTCTAGATAAGAACTCTTAGTTAACTTCTAAATGAAAACATATATGATAAATTATCTCAATTAAGCTACTAAGAGATTAGTTATAATGTTTATATAACATGTTATGATATTAAAATGTTGAGATAATTTTTTTAAAAAAAATCTATTTTTGGTTAAGATGGGATAACCTAATGAATAATACTTTGACATAGTAAAACTAGGATATCACATTTGATATCAAAAAAAAATATTATAGAAGTTTAATATAATTTATAGATAAACCAAACAAAAGGTGGTGGTCTCATATCACTTAGGACTACAGAAGATAGGAAGTAAATACTTGATGATATCTTAAGAGAAAAATCATTAGATAAGAAACAACTTTTTATAAACTTCTAGGTAAATAGGTATAAAGATAAGTTATCGCATATCATCTATTAAGGGATAAATTCTAATGTTTATAAGATATCATAATCTCAAGATATTGAGATATCTTTTGAAGAAAAAACCTATTTAAGTCCCAAAGAGAACAAAATCTCAACAAAGTGAGACCATAATGTCTCATGCTAATTATATCAAAGATTAGAGGAGAACCTTTGTATTCTTTACATAATAATGTGAGATAAGATTTACAAATTTGTCGTAGATAACTATAATTATATGAATATAATAGCCATCGATGTTACTATTAAAATGAGCTTAACTGATGTTAGCCCTTATGTTCTTAAACTACGCGATTGATGATGATTTCCACATTCATAAAGAAAAGATGTCAATTTTAGTTAAACTTAGGCATCATAAAGATGAGATTTGGTATAGTATTCTTCTCATGAAAGTTGAAAATATTATTATATTAAGATGTCCATTGTCTTGTGATCATAATGTCACACTTAGTGGAGAGATGAATGCTTGGACCTTCTTTTAATAAGGGACAAAGTATATATTATAACATCCCAAAGATTCGAATATTATTTAATTAATTTTTATTAAAAAAAGTATATTATTTGATAATAAAATTAATTAAAAATATATCTTAAATGATGGGTCAAAGATTATAGAAGGGAGGAGATACATTATTATCATTGGAGTTAAGAAATTGGTCAAAGAATTATTTTTTATGAATTGTTATTATTATCTAAAGAGTTGTACATCTTTAAACAAAGGAGTTACAAGTATTAATGAAGTGAATAACATATATAGAGTTTTAAATTATTAAAATTATATGGTATAAAGCTTGTAAAATTTTGATTTGATTCAATTATAAAATGAAATATTAAAGTTATTATAAGAATGTTATTAAATATTTTAGAAAAATAAAAAAATTATTTAATTATCAAATAATATTAAAACTTTTTAAACAAAAATTATAAAAAATAATATATTTTATTTGAAGTCTAATTATAGAATGTTTGTGATATTTGTAGAAGGTTGAATTCATGAAAAAAATTATATTTACATAAATTTTAGAAAGGAAAAAATATTAAAAATTATAAAAAAAATTAAGAATTATAGAAATTTTTTATTCATTGATTTTAAAATTTATTAAAGAATTTTATAAGCCATTCAAATAAAAAAATTTAAGAAGATTGGCTTAATTTTTCAATAAAAGAAATAAACAATTATTAGATTTTCTAAAATACCTAATTAACCTTATTGTTAAGCATGCTAAAAAGCATGAAATGTTATCATTGGTGAAAGAAACAACATGAAAACATAAAGGAATGTCAAATAAAATGTAACTTCTACTCTATTAAACTTTGGTGCATTAAAATAGAGTAAATCAATTATTTTGCTAGTTTTTAAGGACATGCAAATTTGGATTTATAAAAAATGAGCATTTGGTCATAAGTGAGATTTAAAATTGCTTTGAAAAAATTGAGAATACATTTTAGCTATTGTGAGGGAATATGAGAGATTTGGGTGGTCAAGTTACAATGAAAGTAACCAAATTTGGGACTTTTATAACGAAAGCAACCAAATTTTTCAAATTTGAGAGATGTTGCCACTAGTTATTATCGTCGCCCAAAATGTACATCTAGTTTTGGAACTGCTTAATTCAAATAGTTTTTCATCTCTTTTCATATTTTTAATTTAAAAAAAACATAATGATGAATCTTTGAGGTCTTTATAAATAGAGATACATATCACATTATAAGAGATGAAAAATAATGGAATAAAAAATTAATTTTATTTGTGTATAATCATCTTTGTACACAAAAGTGTGTCCCCAATCTTAGTTAGAGATATTTCAATTTTTTTTGTGAGACAAGGATCAAAGGTGGGAGACTTTCCATCAGAAGAGTTGACAACCAAATCACTTATGAGAGACAAGATCAAAGTTGAGAGATCTTCTATCGAGATAGTCGATAACTAAATAAATTTTTACGTTCACCAACAACCCAAGCTTTCCTATTAATCCAAATCACCAACACATCATCTGTTTACCCTTTTGTGATCCAAAAACCAATACTTATAGAATTACAATACATTATTACCAAAAAGGTGTGCATTTTTTAAATTTTTTTTATTTTAGGTAGTAATCTAAAATTATAATTACTCTTTTATATTAAAGTACCCCACGTAGAAATTATCTTAAATTCTCTATTTTAAATATGTAAAATTTGATGTGACAAAAACTATTTTATAAGATTTTATGGTTAATACTTAAGGTGTTTTTATTTTTTCAACTTAATAATTTATACTACAATTTTGGAACAATAATCTTTAAATAGTTTTAAAATATCACACATGCCACCTAATTTTGATTAGTGTATATTATCTTTTTATATTCTTTAATTTTAATAATCTATTGAATATCTTGAGTATTATAGGCTCTAATTTCGACCTTGATAAAAATCTAAATATATCATATATCATAGAAGGGAAAGATAGAGAAAAATAGAAAAAGAGAATGCAAAAGAAAGAGAGAAAAAGAGAAAGAGGGGAGGAAAGAGTATTATTATAAAGCAAAAAAAGAAGCTATAAGATAATGAAATCAAGAGGGTACAAAAGTGCAACTACTATTACAAGCCAAGAAAGAGGTGTTATTACAAGGAAAATAAAATGAAAGACAAGCTAAGTGAAGAGATAAATAAAATTTAGTCATTCTTCATAAATTCAATAATTTTTACATTAAGATAAGAAAGAGTTTTAATTATTATATATTATATACATATATTTTTAAGGAATAGAATAAGTTTGGATTTGATTGTAATAGAAACTATGTAGATTTAAAGCTATTTATTTCTAAAAAGAAACTATCATACGTTATACCTAATGTATGGTATGTTTAGCTATAAGTTGGCTTAGTAAGTCAATATGCTTGATGTCAGGCACCCCACCTTACCAACTACAGTAAATTAAGGATGCTGCATAAGAAATAATCTCGAGTGAGGACAAACCATGCCTAGGTGGGGACCCGACGGTGAGACAATTCTAACCCTCGAACCAATCTGGTATATTTTTTAAAACATTTTAACCATATCCATACCATGGAGCTGAAATAAAAACATGTGTATATTAAACTGTATATATATATACAATAAACCACAAAATTGAAGTACCAAAATGAAACCAAATCCACTCCCACCATAAATCTATCCCCTCTCACATGTCAGGAGTATAGTCCTCTCCTGTACTATTATAATCCCCAGCTCTCGGTGTAGTGGATACATGACCTGTGATAAAGCACTAATGAGACATATATATCTCAGCAGATAAATCCATTATGTAACCAAGTAAAATAAATCTCCAGATATAAAAGACAAGCTGTGAAACATGATAAAACAAAATCCATCTCATAAGCGGTGAAAAATAAACCATATGAATACCTTCTTATCAAATGTCATGCAGTATCAAAAGTAAACAAGATAAACATGTATACCAAATTTCCATTTCCATTATTTTATATGTTATATACTTACTGGGCCCGATTCCCTTCTGAATCATTATCCTCTGGATCCAATCATCATATCAAATGACCTTCAGTCGACATCCATCCAGTCATAACACTAGGCAGATATCTGATCCGAAGACCGATACCCTGCGATCTCATCCGCTAGGCCTAGTGCCACCAGGCAGGTATAGTACTGATACCCTGCGATCACATTCGCTAGGCCTGGTGTTATCAATATATACGAAGGTCATGGTACACATACACACTAGGCAGATATCTGATCCGAAGATCGATACCCTGCGATCTCATCCGCTAGGCCTAGTGGTGAGGATAATGTCTCCAGGAATCCAATTTTCAATTTTTATTTTCCAATCATGTCACACATGTGATAAATATGCCAAAACCATATCAATATGTCCAACCAATTATATTTTATCTCATATTATGCTTTTTGTTTCAATTTCCTTTTTGTCATCTTTTATGCTTTCAGTTCAATCAGAAGATAACACCATAAAACATATATCAAGCCATGAGATAAAAGTCATGTAAAGAAAAACTGTAATGCAGCCCGTAAAAAACCATGTATCGAAATATAAATAAATACTATTGTGCTATATCACAGGTTACGAATTTATCTACCTCAATTTGATGTACCAACTGTCTTACTCACTTCTGCTTCTTCTTGATGTCCTACAAGCCCGTAAAATACAAAAATAATTAATTTAAATATGCTTATTAGTCAAAACTGCTTTCTAAAAGCTTTCCCAAACACACCCCAAAATAATCCCAAAAATGGGCTTACGCGGCACTGAACCGCCCGCTGGACCGCGCACGCAGAAAAGCTTTCTAAAAGCCCTGCCAAACACTTCCCGAAATCCCCAAAAATCCCAATTTTTCTCTTGTTTCTCGCCGCGCCTGGACCGCGCCTCCGCTGAACCGGCCTGCGGTTCAGCTCCGCGGTTCAGCCGACTGAACCGCTCCTCTCTCCCTCTCTCTCTCCTCCGCCTCAGCCCGAACCGGGCGCCTTCCGGTTCGGTTAACCCGAACCGGTTCAAACAGGATCATCCCTGTTTCTCACCCGTCGCTGCTTCCCTCTCTCCTCGCCGCCGCTCGCGTCCGGCGGCTTCTAGCCGCTTCCACGGTAAATTTCTCTTTTCCCCGAATCCCTCTCCGGAATTACCAAGCTCCTTTCGACTTCTTTCGCACTCCTCGACGACCAATTTGCCGGAAAAATATTCCGCATCTCGCGGCCGACAACTCCGGCCACTCCTTCGGCAACCCACTACGTCTCCGGCCGAAAATAAACATTCGGCCGGCCTCTCTTACTCTCCCCCCACTCAACAGAACCCCAATACAGCAAAATAAAACGAACCATCTTACCTTGTCGCAGTTTTTCCGGCGAGCTTCCGAGCTTCCGTTAAATTTCCGGCAGCTTTTCGCAATCGCTAAAACTTTTCCAAACCGCTTCTGTATTTAAGGGGATTAATTCACCCGGACTGGACACGTATGTGTTGATTTCGCCTTGTACCGACACGTTCGTGATTTTTTTGCAGAACACCCCCTGAACTTTTCCAAATTACAAATCTACCTTCCGCCATCCGATTTTAAACTAAATCGAAAATCCTAAATTGCAGATATATCCCGGATCTGAAATCCTGAAATTACAAATATATCCAAAACTTTAAAAATTCATAATTAATTATCCAAAATTCCAAAAATTACAAACTTACCATCGTTGGACTCGTCTCAAAGAGCTCTTTCTATAAAAAAAAATATAAAAAATACAAATAAAAGAAAACTAGGGCTGTTACAATCTTCCCTCCTTACAAAAATTTCGTCCCGAAATTTAGAAAAGCTCCGGATACTGATTGATCATATCTGTTTCCACTTCCCAGGTAGCTTCTCTTTCTGTTTGACCATTCCATAGGACTTTAACCATATGAATGATTTTATTTCTGAGCTTTTTCTCCTGCCTATCAAGTATTCTCACAGGCAGTTCGAGATATGTCAAATCCATTTGAATTTCTATATCTGGGTCCATATAACTAAAAACATGGGAGGGATCTGAAACATATCTTCGCAAAGATGAGACATGGAACACATTATGCACTCCTGACAATTGAGGAGGCAAAGCAATTTGGTATGCCACTTGTCCAACCCTTCTTAGGATTTGGAAAGGACCAATGAATTTAGGCTTCAATTTTCCTACTCTTCCAAACCTTATGACACCTTTTGTTGGACTTACCTTAATAAGAACATGTTCCCCCTCGTGGAATTCAACCATTCGATGTTTTGCGTCATAATACTTCTTTTGTCTGTCCTGAGCTTTTTTATTCTGTCTTGAATAATTCTGATCTTTTCTGTTGCTTCTTCAACAAATCTAGGACCGAACAAATTTCTTTCCTTCCCTTCATTCCAGCACAAAGGTGATTGACATTTTCTCCCATACAGCGCTTCATAGGGTGCCATCCCAATGCTGGACTGATGGCTATTATTATAAGCAAATTCCACCAAAGGTAAGTGGCTTTCCCAATCTCCACCAAAATCCAAGATGCAAAGTCGTAGCAAATCTTCCAAGGTTTTGATAGTTCTCTCTGTCTGACCATCTGTTTGAGGATGAAAGGCTGTGCTAAAACGCAATCTCGTACCAAAAGCTTGATGCACATTCTTCCAGAAGTGAGAAGTAAATTTAGGGTCTCTGTCAGATATAATGACTTTTGGAATCCCATGCAATCTGATAATCTGACTCACATATACATGAGCTAACTTCTCTGCAGAATAAGTAGTTTTAACAGCTAAAAAGTGAGCAGATTTTGTTAGCCTATCAACAATTATCCAGATTGAGTCATGACCTGCAGGTGACCTAGGCAAACCGATCACAAAATCCATTGCCACTTCCTCCCATTTCCATTCTGGAATAGGTAATGACTGCAACAACCCCCCAGGTTTTTGTTGCTCTCCTTTTACCTGCTGACAAATTAAGCATTTTTGAACCCAGTTAGAAACATCCTTCTTCAATCCTGGCCACCAGTATTGTTGTCTCAATTCTTGATACATTTTATTCTCGCCTGGATGTATTGAATATCGAGAGTTATGAGCTTCCTTTAATAACAAATCCCTAAGTTGTTGATGTGCTGGTATGCATAACCTGCCTTGAAATCTAAGTAAACCAGCCTGGTTCAATTGAAAAGTAGATTCCTGTCCTTCCTGAACCCTCTGTATTATCTTTTGCAATTCAAGATCTTCTCCCTGATCGTCTTTAATAGAGGCCAACCAATCTGGTCTTACTGATAAGTGTGCCAGCAAAGCCGCATTTCTTCGAATATCTACTTCTAGTTGTAATTTATCCATCTCAAAAATTAATTTTTTTTCTTCTGTGATAGTCAAAATGCTACTAATACTAGCTTTCCTGCTAAGAGCATCAGCGACCACATTCGCTTTCCCGGGATGGTAAGTGATTTCCACATCATAATCTTTAATAAACTCCAGCCACCTTCGTTGCCTGAGATTTAGTTCCTTCTGAGTAAAAATATACTTTAAACTCTGATGATTAGTGAAAACCACACACTTAACTCCATTCAAATAATGCCTCCAGATTTTTAAGGCAAAAACTACAGCTGCTAACTCCAAATCGTGCACAGGATAATTCTTTTCATGTATCTTAAGCTGTCTAGATGCATAAGCAATTACTTTCTTATTTTGCATCAATACACAGCCAAGACCTTGCAAAGATGCATCACTGTATATATGATAACCTTCTGTGTCTTCTGGTAATGTTAGAATTGGGGCTGAAACCAATTTATTTTTCAATATTTGGAAGCTATCTTCACAAGCTGCATCCCATTCAAACTTTATTGCTTTTCGCGTCAAATTTGTTAAGGGTGAGGCTATTTGGGAAAAGCCTTTCACAAACTTTCTGTAATACCCAGCCAAACCCAAGAAACTTCTAACTTCTGTTACTGTTGTAGGCCTTGGCCAATCTACAATGGCAGAAATCTTCTGAGGATCAACTGAGATTCCTTCTACACTCACTACATGCCCCAAAAACAAGACTTTGGACAGCCAAAATTCGCATTTAGAGAATTTAGCAAATAGCTGATTTTCTTTCAAAGTCTGCAATGTTAAATGTAGATGTGCAGCGTGTTCTTCTAGGGATTTAGAATATATCAATATATCATCAATGAAGATAATGATAAACTGATCTAAATATTTCTTAAACACGCGATTCATCAAATCCATAAAAGCTGCTGGTGTATTTGTCAGTCCAAAAGGTAGCACTAAAAATTCATAGTGCCCATACCTGGTCCTGAAAGCTGTTTTGGAAACATCTTCTGTCTTAATTTTCAGTTGATGATATCCAGATCTCAGGTCAATTTTTGAAAATATTGCTGCTCCTTGCAACTGATCAAATAGATCATCAATCCGCGGCAAAGGATATTTATTTTTGATAGTAATTTTGTTGATTTCCCGGTAGTCAATACACATGCGAAGACTACCATCTTTCTTCTTCACAAACAAAATAGGTGCACCCCATGGGGATACACTGGGTCTGATAAATCCCTTGTCTAATAATTCCTGAATTTGCACCTTTAATTCTTGAAGCTCGGCTGGTGCCATACGATAAGGAGCTTTGGAAATTGGTTCAGCGCCTGGAATCAACTGAATTTCAAATTCTATTTCTCTATCAGGAGGTAATCCAGGCAACTCTTCTGGAAAAATATCTAGGTATTCCTGAACAACTGGTACCTCTGTGGGTTTACAAAATTTCATGTCCAAATCCACAATAGATACCAAGCATCCTTCGCATCCTTTGCCAAGTAGCTTTTGTGCCTTGAGCATAGATATTAAAGGAATTTTCCTTCCTTGGCCGAAGTAAATTAATTTATCTTCCCCAGGGATTTGAATTTCAATCCGCTTTTCATAGCAATCAATTTTCACTTTATGATCAAACAGCCAATCCATGCCAAGAATTACATCAAATTCTGTAATAGGAAGAATATGCAATAATGTCAAGAATTTTCTTCCCTTGATGTATATCTCTTCTTCAATAAAATTCTCCACTCGGATATTATTTCCATCAGGCATTTTAACCATTAACAGGTCCTTCACAGGTTGCAACAAGATATCTAGCTGACTCAATATACGAGTCGAGAGAAAAGAGTGTGATGCCCCACAATCAAAAAGAACAGAGACAGGTAAATTTTGCAAAGAGAGCATACCAGTGATAACATCTGTAGAATGTGGAGCTTCCTGCTGAGTAATAGAATAAATGCGAGCCTGACCTTCCCTGCCTGCTGCCCCACCATGGGCTGCGCTGCCTGAAGTTGCCATAGATCCACGGCCTCTACCACGGTTCGCACTCCCTCTGCCTCCACTGGTTGGGGTATTGGTAGCTTTCATGTCTGATACTTTAGGGCAATCTCGTGCCATGTGCCCTATTTCATTACATAAAAAACATTTAATTGGTCGCACAAAATCAAATCTGCACTCCCCTGTATGCCATCTACCACAACGCCCACATCGACTGGTCTCACTAGAACCAAAACTAGTCCTACTGGTACTAGGTTCATAAGGTCTGAACCTACTGAATCTGGCATAACTAGTACCCCCTCCTCTGGAAAAACTGGGACCACCTCTCCTCCCTGTGAGTCTGGATGTAGATCCTGAAAAGCTTCCCTTTTCTCTCCCTCTACTAGTCTCCAATATGCCCAACTCCAACTCAACTGTACGGGCACTCTCTAATAATTCTATATAGCTCGTGGTCCGTACAGCCACCAATGCTGCCCGGATATCATCTCGCAGACCTCTTCGAAACATATAACATCGCTGCTCTTCTGGTGTTACCAAGTGAGGTACGTATCTGGCTAGATGTGCAAACTTATGTTCATAGGCAGTGACTGACAGATTTCCTTGCCTGAGATTACTTAATTCCTCCCTCATCTTGGCTTTAATAGATACTGACATAAACCACTGTTCAAACTCCCCTGTGAATTCTTCCCAGGATATTTCTTTCATTGGCCGACCCATAAATCTGGTTCTGTGGCGCGAACTCCACCAAAGTTTAGCAGCATCTTTCAGCATAAGCACCGCTAAAACCACCTTCTTGTCTTCTGGGCAAGACATGCCTTCGAATATAATATTCATTTGATCTAACCAGTTCTCAGCAATCATTGGATCTTCCTCTCCAGCAAAATAAGGTGGATGCATCCGCTGGAACTGATCCACCACCAGGTCAATAGATGCCTCAGTGACTTGATTACTGGTGCCTCCGATAGATCTCAGCAACGAAACAAGGGTTTGAGCCAACTCTTGTTGTGTGTCCCCTTGCTGCTCTTTACCGTTGCCCTTATCCATGTTTCCTGACTCAGATCTCTCCTTGGCCTGATTATACTGTAATCCTATAAAACCAGGAAGGCATATAGAAATTTATAGTAGAAATAGAAGCTAAAAGTACATATAAGACTACAATGCATGTGCTGTGTAAGTGTCCTCACTCACATTTTTCACCTAATCCTGAACCAAGGCTCTGATACCACCTTGTCAGGCACCCCACCTTACCAACTACAGTAAATTAAGGATGCTGCATAAGAAATAATCTCGAGTGAGGACAAACCATGCCTAGGTGGGGACCCGACGGTGAGACAATTCTAACCCTCGAACCAATCTGGTATATTTTTTAAAACATTTTAACCATATCCATACCATGGAGCTGAAATAAAAACATGTGTATATTAAACTGTATATATATATACAATAAACCACAAAATTGAAGTACCAAAATGAAACCAAATCCACTCCCACCATAAATCTATCCCCTCTCACATGTCAGGAGTATAGTCCTCTCCTGTACTATTATAATCCCCAGCTCTCGGTGTAGTGGATACATGACCTGTGATAAAGCACTAATGAGACATATATATCTCAGCAGATAAATCCATTATGTAACCAAGTAAAATAAATCTTCAGATATAAAAGACAAGCTGTGAAACATGATAAAACAAAATCCATCTCATAAGCGGTGAAAAATAAACCATATGAATACCTTCTTATCAAATGTCATGCAGTATCAAAAGTAAACAAGATAAACATGTATACCAAATTTCCATTTCCATTATTTTATATGTTATATACTTACTGGGCCCGATTCCCTTCTGAATCATTATCCTCTGGATCCAATCATCATATCAAATGACCTTCAGCCGGCATCCATCCAGTCATAACACTAGGCAGATATCTGATCCGAAGACCGATACCCTGCGATCTCATCCGCTAGGCCTAGTGCCACCAGGCAGGTATAGTACTGATACCCTGCGATCACATTCGCTAGGCCTGGTGTTATCAATATATACGAAGGTCATGGTACACATACACACTAGGCAGATATCTGATCCGAAGATCGATACCCTGCGATCTCATCCGCTAGGCCTAGTGGTGAGGATAATGTCTCCAGGAATCCAATTTTCAATTTTTATTTTCCAATCATGTCACACATGTGATAAATATGCCAAAACCATATCAATATGTCCAACCAATTATATTTTATCTCATATTATGCTTTTTGTTTCAATTTCCTTTTTGTCATCTTTTATGCTTTCAGTTCAATCAGAAGATAACACCATAAAACATATATCAAGCCATGAGATAAAAGTCATGTAAAGAAAAACTGTAATGCAGCCCGTAAAAAACCATGTATCGAAATATAAATAAATACTATTGTGCTATATCACAGGTTACGAATTTATCTACCTCAATTTGCTGTACCAACTGTCTTACTCACTTCTGCTTCTTCTTGATGTCCTACAAGCCCGTAAAATACAAAAATAATTAATTTAAATATGCTTATTAGTCAAAACTGCTTTCTAAAAGCTTTCCCAAACACACCCCAAAATAATCCCAAAAATGGGCTTACGCGGCACTGAACCGCCCGCTGGACCGCGCACGCAGAAAAGCTTTCTAAAAGCCCTGCCAAACACTTCCCGAAATCCCCAAAAATCCCAATTTTTCTCTTGTTTCTCGCCGCGCCTGGACCGCGCCTCCGCTGAACCGGCCTGCGGTTCAGCTCCGCGGTTCAGCCGACTGAACCGCTCCTCTCTCCCTCTCTCTCTCCTCCGCCTCAGCCCGAACCGGGCGCCTTCCGGTTCGGTTAACCCGAACCGGTTCAAACAGGATCATCCCTGTTTCTCACCCGTCGCTGCTTCCCTCTCTCCTCGCCGCCGCTCGCGTCCGGCGGCTTCTAGCCGCTTCCACGGTAAATTTCTCTTTTCCCCGAATCCCTCTCCGGAATTACCAAGCTCCTTTCGACTTCTTTCGCACTCCTCGACGACCAATTTGCCGGAAAAATATTCCGCATCTCGCGGCCGACAACTCCGGCCACTCCTTCGGCAACCCACTACGTCTCCGGCCGAAAATAAACATTCGGCCGGCCTCTCTTACTCTCCCCCCACTCAACAGAACCCCAATACAGCAAAATAAAACGAACCATCTTACCTTGTCGCAGTTTTTCCGGCGAGCTTCCGAGCTTCCGTTAAATTTCCGGCAGCTTTTCGCAATCGCTAAAACTTTTCCAAACCGCTTCTGTATTTAAGGGGATTAATTCACCCGGACTGGACACGTATGTGTTGATTTCGCCTTGTACCGACACGTTCGTGATTTTTTTGCAGAACACCCCCTGAACTTTTCCAAATTACAAATCTACCTTCCGCCATCCGATTTTAAACTAAATCGGAAATCCTAAATTGTAGATATATCCCGGATCTGAAATCCTGAAATTACAAATATATCCAAAACTTTAAAAATTCATAATTAATTATCCAAAATTCTAAAAATTACAAACTTACCATCGTTGGACTCGTCTCAAAGAGCTCTTTCTATAAAAAAAATATAAAAAATACAAATAAAAGAAAACTAGGGCTGTTACACTTGAACTATACAGATCATACATTAGCTCTAATATACAATATATAACATAGAAGTCATTAAGAGCAACATAAGATATATTATATTATCATAACATTTAGTATACCTAACATACCACATTGATTCATTATACAATATATTAAGTGAGAAAGCAATAAAAAAATTTTTTATATTAAGAAGAATGAAACAAATGATATTTTAGTTGTAAGATATAATACATTAAATTAAATATCAATAAAGGTTAATAAAAGAACAATATTACATAATGAATGATAAAAGGGCTTAGAAGGATCATATGATATAATAGACCTAGTGTATGGTATAATATGAAGGTTTTGCACAAAAATGTATAATACCATAAGACTAATGAATAATTCATTTGTAGGGTAGAAATAAAGAAATAAAAAAGATACTTTTAAGGTTACATGGGTACTAATAATTATTATATATAAATTATACATAGATTAAAAAGGAATATTTAATAATTCATATGCATTAATGACATTAGAAGTAATTAAGAGATTTAAAAAGCAAATTCAAGAAAGATTTAAGTAGGTAAATCTCATAAATATGGTGTAAATATAATATTAAATTAGTATATTCTATCTTTTTTAAATTGTATGTTTCATATATTATATTACATAATTTACCAATGGTTATATATATATATATAGACATCGATATCTTATTAGTATATATTTTATTGTTGGGTGAAAGTGGTTGTATTTATATAAGAATTATATTAATGAAATTTCATTATATGCTGAAATTGAAAAATTGATTATATTGGTTAATGGCATGATTATGCATAAGTTGGAACTGATGGAATTGAATAAAATTTACTAAATTTTAGATTTTCTTAAGACATTAATGCCATATATGATATTGTATCACTAGTATTTTTATATAAGATAGTTATAGTTAAGATAACCTTATTATTAGTGGGATGACCTCATTGTATAATACCACTAATATTTTTATATAAAATGATTACGATTAAGATACCTTTATTATTGGTGTCATGATGTCATTATATAATAACACTAGTACTTTCTATAGGATTGTTAGAGTCAAGATACCTTTATATATATTGATTAGTGCCATAAGTAATTTATATATATTGACTAGGATCAAAATATCCTACTATGGATGGATGCTAGCTTATTGATGCCCACGAGCAAAGCCCACATGGATATTGATATTAGTTAATAGATTTAAAGGATAGCGATCAAAAGAAAAATGAGCCTTTGTGATGTATAATAAACGAAAATTTTGAATAAACCAAACAAACATGAAAATGTATTCATATATCGTGCTTATTTTTCCTTATAATTGGTGGTCATCATTTTATTATTCTTATATTATTTATTCTTTTATATCATATATTTATATTTATTTATCATAATTTATGTGTTATTCTCTTTAAATTCTCACTAGTGTTTACATCATAAATTATATATCTACTACACATTAAAATGAGAGTTATAAGATTATGGATAATAATTATATTTATTAAACAATTGCTTTAGTAAGTTGCTCATTGGTTTTATGTATTTAAGGCTATGTTAAATATTCTATTGATTATTTTATTTTAGTTATGGTATAATATATTTTTTATTTGATATGTTATATTAAGGATTTTATAGTTAAACTTTTGTTTAATAACATTTTCAATCTTACGAAAATGAATAGTGTAAAATGATTTTTTAGAAAATTATCACACAATTAGGTTTACATCTTAAGTTTGAGATATCCTCAGATTTTAAGTATCATTTTATCTATTTTAAATTTATTATTTTATTTTATAATAAAGGTAGATTAAGTGGGGCCCTGATAACATGAGCTATATATATATTATGAGTATCATAACATAAAGTAAGAAAGAGAATGAATTGAATAAAAAGAAAATAATTAATTAAATAAGCTTGATAATTTATAAGATTATGATAAATATGACTATAATAATATGATAAGATTTTTTATTATCTTATCTTATGACTATCTAATATGATGAGATCACTTTTGTAGTTGTTGGCACCTTAATTTAAGGCCACAAAAGATAATGACCTTATAATCATTAATACTTATTATAGGGAGGTGTTAAGTGATTATTTTATGATAAAAATGATATCTAATATCATACTTATTATGAGTACTTCAATGTTGGGTAGTGATAATCAAAGACTAATTTTTGTTGATATTTTGATATATGTTAGTGATAAGCATGAGAGATATCTAGGTGATTTTGTTAGTTAGAGAAAGAGGTCTTAACATATGATTAATGTTATAGAGATATAATTGATGTAAGATCCTAAGAAGTATGGATAATAATTATATAAGAAAACTTGGGCCCTAATAAAGAAATAAGAAATATGAAAAGATGAAAAAAATAATAAAAAAATTATATAAGCATTATTTGATATTTGTACTATATAATAATTATATGCAAACATGAGTATAATACATATAATCATATATGCAATACTTCAAGATGTTTATATGTGTATTTTTTAGATGTCATGTAATTTTATTTATTATCTCAATATTATTTGCTTATCACATATTATATTTTCAAACTATCTTATTTACTTATAACTAGTAATTTGTCTGTTATATATATTATACTTATTTTTCACTGACACTACATGTTAAGACACAAATGTTCTTAAAGTTAGAAATTCCTAAAGATCTTTGGCATTCTTAAGAGAGAGTATATTATTTAATAGTTTTGTGAGAAATTTTGTAGAGAAACTTATGTTATATGTATATGATAGATAATATATAAAAGTATAATTTTTATTTTTGTTGTTGTATGATAGCTTTGAGACTTATTTGTACTATTTATGCAATTTTTATATTTGTTGTGATATGTAGATTTTTTTAATAGTTTATTATATTGCTAAATTTTGATACTTGTCATCAAGATTTTATTTTGTATTAAATGATTACATAAATTTTACCATTCTTTTGAATATTTTATTAAGTTTTAATATTTGGCTAAGTGGGTGGGGATATGATTAGGTGATATTAAAGCTAACCACTTTACTAGTTTGATATGATTTAATGATAAATCAAGTAAGATGTAATGGGCCTATAACACCTAAAAAGGGTTAGGAGTAAATACTGGTGATGTCCTGAGAAAGTGGGATCACTAAGCAAGAAGTGGCTTTTATATAAGGCTCTTAGTGGTACACGAATGAATTATTTTACATTGACTAGTAAGAGGAAGATCTTAATCTTTATAGAAAGAATCATGGTCCTAAAATATTGAGATGTCTTTTGGGATTAATCTTTTTATGTGATCTCATGATAATTCTATAACTACATATTTTAGGTTAGAGTTATTTTGATAGAGGTGACCATATGAGAATGGCCATTATGTGAAAGTCAAGACCCTCTCAAGTTAAAATGACCCAAGGGTACAATATGCTGACATTCTAAAATTGAGATGTCACATGTATAGAAACATGAAACATACATGCAAAGTTGCAACTTAGAAATTTTGACCCAAAGCCAACCCAATCTCACTCCAACCCTTATGTAGCCCAAAATATAACTCATAAGCATCCTAAAAAAGAAAAATCTCAAATAAAATATACTTACTCAACTTTTTCTCTAAAATAGATGAATCTTTTCTTGATCCATTTTCTTCCTTAAGAATAAAAATCTTGTTGCAAAAGCACCACAAAAATCATTTGCTTACAACAACCTCTTATAAGTCCTTAAATGCTCTCTTCCTCTCCTCTTCCAAGCACTCTTCTCCTCTCTCAAAAACTTCTCATGACACTTTCTCATAATTGGAGTTTGAGAAGGGTTTATATATAAATGTCCTTTTTATTTAATGACAATATTTAATAATTCAAATAAATGCCTTATTCTTTGAAAAATTCTAAAAGTTACAAATTAACTTCCAAAACTTACAAATTGCATAATGATGAATTCCTTGTATTAAGATCTATTAATGGTATGCTTAAAGTGCCAAGCTAACTATAGACATCATGGCACACAATTTGAGATGCATAAAAATTATCAATTTCTCAAAAATAATTTTGTGAACAAAAATTCTAACAACATACACACAAATACTAGAGTTTTCATAATAACATTTTGGACTATCACAATATTTGTCATACCTTAATGTATTGTGTATTTAGTTTCATAAGCTTCCAATAAAATTTGTTTTTATTCCTCAACTGAAGGAATGCATATTATAGTTTTGAAGAATAAGATTCCCTCTTCAATTAATTTGAGGTTAGTCTCATTGTCTTCAAATATTCTCACTTTAATTCTTTAGATTTCTACATCCATATCGTGAACCTTATTTAATTTCTATACTACAATAGTCTATAAAATGATTTTTTATTAGCTAATGATATTACATTTAGCTCTAATTTATTACTCTTAAAAATCAACTTAGCTTCTTCCATGCTAGTTATCATGCTATTTAGATTGGTCTTACAACTTAATGCATTAGCCACAACATTGACATTGCATGGATGATGTACAATTTCTAACTCATAATCTTTTATATGTTCCAACCATTTTATATGTCCCATGTTAAATTTGTTTATATAAGAGATACTTTAGGTTGGGGTGATTAGTAAATATTTGACTCCATATGTCATATAAATGCCTCCATATTTTGTTTATCCATGTTATTCTTTTTGAGATGGAGCAATCCATATCAACTAACTATAAGGATGTGCCCTCTATCTCCATTCCATTGCTTTCTACTTTCTGTGGTATAATAGTTGTAAGGTGCATGCCTAACTTTTCCTTTCTTTGGCGCCCTTCTCTACTTCATTGTTCTTAGCATGCGTAGCTACTCTCCTTCCTTCCAAGAGAATTAGGAGCCACTTAAGGCCATTTGATACCCCATTTATCCTCTCCAAACTAATGGTTTCCTTTACTCCTAATTGGTATAATGTCAATTGTGATGGCCCAACCAATGATCATGGGTTTGGTATAATCAACATCATCATTTCGGACAACTCGGAGACCTTGATGGTAGCTTTGGGCTAATGTGCTTCTTTGTTTATGCCTCAGGTAATGGAGTGAGCACCTTATGAGGCTATCCTTTTGGCACATTGCTTCGTCTCTTATGGATCTTTATGTGGTTTGAATGTGATATTATTGTTATTACCTAAGTTTTCTCTAATGTATCTACATTGGTGGATTGCAATCCTTTTTTATGTCAATCTTTTAGTACTCTTTATTCATTCTTAACACATAATTTGATACATGTCCTTAAAGAGAGTAATCATGTAGTTGATTAGATTACATCTTTTACTTCTTTTTCAAATTATGTGCAGGCTAGGGGTGTGCCCTTCCCCATTAACTTGGCTCACATCTTAGAGTAAGATACTATGTATAAATATTCATGATTTATTGTCAATATAAGGTGTGATCATCTTTTTAAAGCTAATGTCTCCAACTATTTGAAGCCAATGATAATAATCAGCTCAAATTATTAATTGTATAATTCTTCTAATGTAATAGAAATGCCTAAAATAAATTTGATTATACTTCAAAATTGCATTAACACACCTAATTCTAATGATGCATCATAATACACAAAAATCTAGCATCAATTTTAGGTGAAGTATGAACAAGTATAGAGATTAATATTTCTTTGAAAGTATTGGCACTCCTTTTGCATTTCACATTCCATTCAAACCAATTTTCTTTTTGATGAGTCTTCTCAAAGTAACAATAATATGAGAAAACCATTTGATAAAATTTTTATAATATCTAATCAACCCAAAAAAACTTTTAGCTTTAGTTACATTGGTCAATCTCAATACTTAGCAACAATAGCCACTTTTTGGGGATCTATAATGATTCCCTCTACACTCACCACTTGTCTAAAAGAATGAAATACTATGTAGCCAAAGAACTACACTAACACAAACTAGTTTAGTAATTGCTTGGATACTTTATGTATTAAGTCAATAAAAGCTACTAAAGCATTTCTCATATGAAAAGGCAACACCAAAATTTCAAAGTTGCTTTCTCTAGCTTTGATTGGATAGTCAATGCTTGGATTAGGCCATCTAATTAAATAGTACAAAACTTGATCCAATTTAAAGCAACCTACTACAAATTGACTTTAACAACTACCTATTTTACTGGATCATCCAATCCTTAAGATATGATTATTTGATCAACAATTTAATGCTTGATCTTTAATTAATTAGGCAGGTGATTGATCTTTACTTATTCTTCCTATAAATGTTGACTTAAATAACTCTTTATAGTGAATGCCTTAGGCAATTCATAACTGAAGTGTGATTTAACAAAAGTGATTGAATTGTTATAAATAAAATATTGATTTATAAAAAATATTTTTAAAAAATGTTTTAAGTAATTTTTAATAAAGTCGTGCAAGTCGCTAAAAGTGTTTTTCTAAACATATAAATTTCTTTTTAATAATAATTTTTTATAAAAATTATAAAATTAAAAAATCAATAAATATTAAAATACACACCAATAATGTTTAGGTGATTTGTCTTAAAATTAAGTTTACTAGCATAATTTTTAGGTAGATGACTCACATCACTCCCAAATTTCAAAAATCAATTGCATGAAAAATATATTGCAGTTTAGTCCCACATGTCATGCTATCGTAAGTTATATATGTCTATAATAAGTTTTCTATGCTTTTAAGGTATCCTTTACTTTGGAGTTGGCTACCTCATGGTTCTCTCAGGTGGTGGTGACTCGTACTACCAATGGATATTATTTAACGAATCCTAGATTCCAAAGTCACCCCTCGATCTGATACACGAGTATATATGGGTTTAAGTGTGATTTCCTGACCTAATTATAATAGTAACTAAGTTCATCAGTAATATCGTGGCCTAAGACTTACAATTTAGTTCTAAACTAATTTAGGGTAAGTAAAATTATGTTTTTTATTTTTATTTTAATTATAATTAATATTATTATTTTTTTATTAATTAAATTATTATTATTATGTACTTTCTTCAAAAGTTTTAAAAATAATATTTTAAAAATATGATTAAAGATAAAATGATTATAAGATAGTCGAGACAAGATAAATCAAGATTTTAGAAACCTAATATTTTTCTAAAATAACTAATTTAAATAAAATTTAATTTTCATATATTATTAGAATAATTTTAATTAAGGTTAATATTCTAATCAAAATAAGGGTAAAACATCTAAATAAAACTATGAAATGAATTGTATGATGGTCATTCACTCCAACCAAGATAATCTTTATGAAATTTAACATTTGTTGCTCTTCTTTATTTAAGTTCTTCTATGAACATGACCATCAATAATATATTTTAATAAAAATTTACTCAATTAAATGTATTAAAAATACTTAAGATTTGCTATCATGAAACAAAATATCATGCCTATAAGTCAACAACACAATAATCTCTCTTTTCATAACAAAAAAATCTTTAATAAATTTGATAAGAACATAAACTATTTATTAAAGAATATATGCAAAAGAATTAAAGAGAAGCTCCTACATGTATGTCATGGCTAGATTAATAATCCTCAATTTATGCTTCTTTTTTATTTTTTTTTTCAATTTCTATTCTCTCGTTCCTTTTGTTATCACTCGAAGGGATTCAATACTTCTAAACCCAACATAAGTTCTGTAAATTATTCATAATATAAAGGTTTTGTTGAAGTATCAACTAAGCCTATCCACTTCAAAAAAACAAACTAAGCTTATGTTTTTTAGTTATACTTTTATCCAATGGTCTAGGGTTCAACTCTTATAATTTCTTTCAAAATGATTTATTTTCTTTTTCATAGCTATTATCTAAAACTTATTGAGATCTTGCATTAAGATTAGCTCAAAATTTTCTACAAAATTTTAATAGTTATGATAAGATTTAGCTTTAACATCATTCGTAATTTCACATATAGTTTATTCTTTAGGGTGATACTTATTAAATTTTAAGCTTTTAGGATTTTTTCAACTTTTCTTTATTCTTTATTTACTTTATGGAATCTACAAAATATAATTTCTCAAATCTTATTTATTCATTATCTATGTATCACTATTTTATTTAGTTAAAATTAATTCATCAAGGTTTAGATGTACATTACTTGTTTTAAATTATTAGATTTAAGAAATCAAATCATTTTGTGTTCAACATATTTAAGAGTAGATGAACTATTATTTGCCTATACTACTTCACATAAGTAAGAAATTTATAATAAATATTAACTTTAATCTTACAAGCATATGAAATATGACAAGGTTATATGCATAATGATATGTAAGCTTGTTATTATAACTATATAAAATATCAATTTGTTTATCCACATGAGATCTTTTAGTATTTGAAATTAAACTTTTTCTATTAATTAGGTTTTTTTTTGAAAATGAGCAAATGGAGTGCAAAGATTTAAAATTATTGAATTTTTTAACTAAAAAAATGTATGTTCATTAACTTTTGTACTAAATCATGATTTATCCTTTTCATATTCTTGAAATAAGTGTTGACCTTATTTTTAATTTAATCACAAAGATTTATATATTTAAAATTTTTCTCTTTAATTTTTTTTATTTTTTACACAAACTTTTATATTTATTATAAACATAAAATATGTTTTTAGCTAATTTTTCATTTGAGTAACTTACTTATTCTTCACTTAAAGATGCATTCTCTTCATCTTTAGTATCTCTTACGATCATACGAAATAATATTTCTTTGTTTTCTTCATCTTCACTTATTCTAATATCCTTTGACACATTCCAAGCTATTTTTAATACATTCTTCTTCTTCTTCTTTATGTTATTTTTCTTGATTAATCTTTGACAAGTTATCTTTAACTCGTGCTAAATTTCATTAGTTATTTCTAAACTCATAAATCTATTAAATTTAATAGTATTAAAAGTATAATATAAAATATTTATAAGTCTACCATTTAATTATACTTTATATATATTTTTATTTATTTTTCTAAATAATCTAGGTACAAGAACACCTTATTAGATTTTCTTATTAGAAAAATCAAAATGGGTTTGTATTAATTTTGGTATTCTCTATCAACCAATTCTAAATAACTAGATATCATAGCCTTCCAAAAGAGACAATAGTTGCCACAAAAGAGTGATAGTTTATTGAAAAATATACCTTTAAATAAAGTTATAAAAGCTTTAATTTGAGTTATAAATTTCTTAGAGAAAATTTTTACTAAAAAGGGACTTTGTTATAATACCAATTAAAGTATGGTTCACTAAAAGGGAGTTGAATTATTAAGAATAAAAATTTTATTTATTAAAAAATAATTAAAAATATTTTAAAAAATAAGTCTCTAAAAGTGATTTTATATAAATTTTAATTTTATTTTAAACAAGTTAATTTTCTTTTAATATCATTTTTTTATAAAAATTATGAAATAGTTTAAAATAGATGTCAATGATTTATAAGTGATTTGGTTTAAAATCAAGTCTATATCTATCTTTGATAAAAACAATGCAAAAATAAAATTAAATAATATGAGCCTTTTATCAAAAGTTGATAGCATAAATCTTACAATGATGAAACAAAAGAGCTATGCTATAATATTTTTACAAAAAAAATTGATAATAGAAGAAAAAAATTTGATGATACAAAATCAAAATTGAAACAAATAAAATTTTTATGCTTGATGAATCACTTAACAAAGAACAAGTGTTTTAAAAAAATCAATTATGCATTAAAAAATTAAAAACTTAGTTGATTTAAGAAAAAATAGAATTTAGAGCTTGATAATTGAAATATAGAGCAAATGAAAGAGATGATAAAAACGAGTTGCTAATGACTCCAATGACTTAAAAATTTTCTTCAAAGTTTACCAAATTTTAATGAAAAAATACATCAATCAATTATGTTAAAAATATCTTATTTATAGATATTTTTCAAAGACTAAAAATAATTACCAACCAGAATAATTAGTCATCAATATTTATTTTAATTAAAATAAATCAACATAGATTTTAATTAAAAACTCAAGTAATAATATTTTAATAATAATTCAAATGGCTAAAATTCCTATTATGCAAACAATCTATTGAATGTCATCAGGACTGTCCGATCAAATCAATGAAAATGAGAGCCACATATTGGAAATACTTTAGACGATTCGGTCGTGAAAACTGTGATCGGATGGCTAGATTTAGGTCTTAAGTGCACATGAAATATAGACCATGAAATCACAAAAATGTGTGATTGGTCGACTCATTGAAATAATGCTTAAAAAATGGATAAAATGATGACCGCGAATTGTGAATTTGTGCAATCAAATGGCTCACGTCATTCTCGAAATTCAAAAGTTAGCCATATGAAGAGTATATTACAGTTTAGTCTCACATGTCCTGCTAGCACAAGTTATATATGTTTTAAACCTTTACTGGGGGTTAGTCGCCTTCTAGTTTTGTTAGGAGGTGATCACTCGTGCTGCCATCGCCTAATATTTAATAGATCCCAAATTCTAAAGAGGCACCCTAATTTGATACATGATTATATATGAATGCAGGAGCGATTACCAGACGCCAATTATAACATCAAACAGGTTCAAGATTAATACCTTAATTCGAAGCTTACTGTTTAGTTCTAAGCTAATTTAAGCTAAGTAAAATTAGATTTTTTAAAATTTTAATTTCAATTGCTATTAATTTTATTATTATTATCTACTAATTTATTATTATTATTATAACATTTTTTTTATAAAAATTATTAAAATAAAATTTTCAAAGATATTATCAATGATAAAAGGATTCTTAAGATAGTTGAGATAAGATAGATCAAGGTTTTGAAAATCTAATAATTTTTTAAAATGACTAACTTTAATAAAATTTAATTTTGCCTTGCTAGAATGATTCTTAATATCTAACATTTGCTTATCCTTTTCTTTAAGTTTTCACATGAGCATAATTATCGACTGTGAAAATTCACTCAAATTGATTTATTAGAAAACTTGAGGTTTATTATTATCGAACAAAACACTATGACTATGGGTCATTGACACAAGAATAACAAACCATGATAGTCAATTTTTTTTATCATATTCTATTGTGGGTTATAAATTTTTATGATTTAATCTACCTCTTCTTCTCATATGAGTCTCATATATGTTTATGAAATTAATGCAAGCATAATCTCTTATTATTTTTATTATTCTTTTTGTGTTTTTCTAACTTTTGCATAAATCTTTTTTTGTTGATTTTGGTGTGATTTTGATTGAAAATGCAAACAATGGTGTGTATGTGTGGCTCCATTTTTTAAATAATTTAATATGTGTTGCTATGATGCTTTTGATGGGCGAGAACTTATTTATATCTTATTGCATTCCACTCTTTTATCATTTGCTTAATCTTCACTCATTTGTATTTTTCCCATTCCATTACTTTTTATTTGATTACTTACCTAATAAAAAGTAGTTGAAGTTCAACAAAAATTTTAGCATGAGTTAGAACTTAAAATCATCTATAATTTATTTATTTAACTCACTTTAGAATTTCTTCTCTTTTGGTCACAATCTTTTGCCTAAGTTTTTTTAGAACTAAAGCCATTTAATCTTAGACATATTATTATGGTTTTGAGAACTAATGTATGTGATAGTCTAATTTATTTAATTATAAAATATATTCTTATGAAATTAATATTAGATATGGGCTGTGTAAATCTAGAATTAAAACATTGATGTATTCAATGTATCTTGAAAAGTTTGCTTTGTTGTTCGTATCTGGTTTTGAGATTTGAGCATATTATTGAAAATGTATCAACATAAGAAATTCATGAGACAATGTTTATAATTTTTAAAATTTATTTAAATTTTTATGTATATTTTAAAATAAAAAATGGAAGAAAAATATTTTATTTAATCCTTTAATTAATATAATAAGATAGTCTCGTCTCTTTCATGGCTTTTTTGGTGGTGATTTGAATGTGATGATGTTCAAGAAAGAGAGGAAAAGTTCGAGAGAGAGAGAGAGAGAGTAAGAAGAGTTGTTAGAAAAGAGATTTACGAGCAAAGAGAAGCTTGGAAAGGAGTGTTGTTAGTGTTCACTTAAGCTTAACAAACATGAGCAAGAGTTAATTCTTGTTCCAAATCAAAAAGATTGTTAAATATATGCTTTTACTTAAGATTTTCTTCTTTAGAATGCTATCGTGTTATATTTTGAATTACTTAAGCATTAATTGTGTTTTGGTTTTATGATAGATGATGAGATCCATAAGCAACTAGATTGAAGGTCATGATATTTAGAGATCTCACCATTGCGAGTATAGATGCTAGGTGTTTATAGGTTATGATTTTATGATTGTTGATGATGTAATATGACATCCTATGAAACAGAGATATCAATCATATAGAAAAATTATGTCTTTAGATTAATAAATGAGAAAAAAACAAAAAATTGAAAATAATATAAATATAAATGCAAAAAAGATATGATATGAGTATTCTATAATACTAATGATATGAGATAATTATATGCATATATAATTATGATTTATATAGAGGTACATGTAATGATCAAATACTTTCATATGTTTTACAGATATTATACATCATTCTTATTTATTGTTCTATCTTTACTTATAATTATGTTGTTATACTTTTATATTTTATTATTTAAATATAATAGTTTATTTATTGAGTAAATTATATTTACTACTTATATTATAAACTAATATGTATATTTTCTCATAAATTGGGGTTCTTAAATGATAACTTAAGACCTTGGATTTGAGGGTATATTTTATTTGAGACTTTTATGAGATATTTTATATGTGAGAATCCTAATGTTATACTTGTATGTGAAATGTCACATAAGGATTATATTTCAATATTTATTTTGCATGACAGCAAGGCTAGTGTGTTGCTTTTATGTTATTATTTATCTATGATGATTTAGAGACTTATTATATTTTCATCACCTCTGTTTAATGATTTTTTGATTATATGATTGAGTTTAGTTGATTCTCTATACTTTTACCCAATACTTGGTATTTTGGAGAATCTGTTAGGTTTATTTTTATTATTAAGATAAACGAGGCATAATAATATAGCCATTGAATTGTGTAATAATTTTTAAAAAATATTGTTATTGAATAATTCTAAAACTTTCTTGGTTGTAGTGATCAATTTTTTATAAGTTGAGTTATGTTTCATGTAAATATTATGAGAAATTTCAAAATTAATCCATTGTATGACATCTTTGTTTTACTATGACCTCTAAAGTAGTGCATTTTTATCATTATATGTACTTCCTAATATTGATATCACTAAAGCTTACTAATAATTAAAGGTTATTAATCTAATTTGAATGATCTTAGGATAGTGGAATCATAAGATTTTGATTAGATCAATTCCCCAAATATTAGTCATTTTCTCATACCTTGGATTTATATCTAAATTGTTTAAGTATTTGATAAAGATTTATCTAAAATTGAGAGAGTAATTAATGATAAATATTTTCTTAATGAAGCTTGTTAACCCTCCAATAAAGAAAGTGAAATCCTATATCTATTTTTCTTAAATTTAAGATGACTTGTTATACTTACACCTACTATATCACAATAAGATTCCTATAACATTTGATTGTTAATTTTTATATATAATATCTAAATCTCCGAATTGTTTAGTGTCTTTGAAATATTTTTTTGCTATCATAACTTTGGATTTCCTAATATTTATTCATCAAAGTTATCATTTCAAGAATTTGAATGCAATCATAAGATTATTTCATTCAAAGTTTTTGGACACCGTTTTCTTCAGCTCATTGGTATTTTGCATTCTTGAACATATAATTAATGTATTATCGACTCTTAATCAATGCCCTCATTTGGGTGGGCCTAATCATATTAGGATGAAGTCATTATTATAATAGTTGTATTCACAATTAAATGATAATATAATACTTTATATGATTTGATAAACTTATTTAGATATCTTTAGTTTTGTTATTAAACCATTTTTGTGACTTATCATTTTCGTTATGTCCATTGTGGTATTTTCTTAGACTTATTACAACTTAAATGACATTGCATGCCCTATTTGAGATTTTGCCCTATTTATGATTTATGGATTGATTTGTCACTAGTTTTTTTTATTACGTATTTTTTTTAATCTTGTATGAAATAGAATTTATCTTTTCTTATATGAGGACTCTATATATTATTTTGTGATCTCTCATATGATTATTTGTTGTTTGATATATTATAAGGCTCATTTAATTTAATGTCTAAAAGGTTGGGTGCTTATTGAAGGTAGGGGCTTTTTTATCATTTTCAAATTTGGTCACACTTATTTTTAGATAATTTTTAATTCAATTTTTCTAATATTTTATGAAAAAAACTAAATTCCGAAAAACATAAATAATTCCTGACCCTAAGAAATTCCCGCCGTTGTGCCTACTCTCTCCGAAGTCCATTTTCTTCAAAACTATAGGTTCGTTCCCTTTCACCACACGCTTCCTAGCCAGCGGCCGCACAACACGCCGGTCTAAACATCGCCGCTGATGATCCCTGGTCCTGCTATCTGCGTTGCCGAATACTTTATCTCTCTTAATCGTACGTCTTCTGGATTCCCTGTTGCCTAGTCGAGGGCTGTTCTGTTATTCGCCGTCG